>JAQOOB010000003.1:18010819-20790412 GCA_029721495.1 Citrus inodora | reverse complement strand
ATATAATTTTTTATTTTTAAAATATTAAAAATAAGTGTTTAAAATTTTTACAACATTGAATTTTTTTATTTATTATGCCTCGAACATATTATCAAAATTAATGTCTTATTTAATAAAAATATATTTTTTATTTTTATTAAATATTTAAATAGTTTAAAATTTTCTTGCAAAGTATTTCGATTACGAAACATTTTACTATAAAAGTTAATTTTTAAAAATAATTTAATTATTTATTTTTAATAATATAATAATTTAATAATGAATTATTTTAATTTATTTACCTAAACTTATCATCCCAAATTCCCAATCCCACAAACATTCACCAAACGTGTCCTTATTTTATTGTACAGAAGTCAGAAGTAGAGAGTGAAACAGGTGAGTTGAGAGTCTGAGGCGGAAGATGAACTCCTGAACTAGTCTATGTTTGAAATTACTCATGCGATGGTAGCAGCAATAGCAAGAGCCATCCCATCAAGTAGTATCATGAACATGATGAAGAAAAAACCAGCAGTGCTATACCACTACCCTTGCCCAGACGGCGCATTCGCGGCTCTTGCCGCTCACCTTTACTTCTCATCCTCTTCAGTTCCCGCTCTCTTCTTTCCCAACACTGTTTACAATCCCATTAGCCCAAACAATCTTCCTTTGCATGAAATTGATGATCTTTACCTTCTTGATTATGTGGGTCCCTCTGGTTTTGTTCAGCAAGTGTCTTCCAAAGTTTCAAAGGTGGTGATATTGGACCATCACAAAACTGCTCTTGAGGCTCCAATCGAAGGTGAAAATGTGAGTAAGACAATTGATATGGAGAGAAGTGGAGCTACAATTGCTTATGATTATTTCAAGAATAAATTTTTGGATAATGGATTACAATTACATAGAGAATTCGAGCGGTTAAGTTTGCTTTTTGATTATATTGAAGATGGAGATCTTTGGAGATGGAGACTTGAAAACAGCAAAGCTTTTAGTAGTGGTTTAAAAGATTTAAACATTGAGTTTAGTTTTCAATTAAACCCTTGCTTGTTTGAGCAGGTACTACATTCCTTACCAATGCTTTTGTGGATGGTTTATTTACATTTACTTTAAATGAGTTAAAATATGATAAATTTGGACAGTTACTCTCCTTGGACCTGGAATCTGTAATCAGTCAAGGCATAGTGAGCCTATCACACAAGCAAAGATTAATTGAAGAGACTCTCGCTCATTCATATGAAATTGTACTTGGAGGTGGAGCATTCGGACATTGCTTGGTATCATGCTTGCATTCCTTTTTTGTTATTTTCCCTTTATTATTTTATTTTCTTAACTTTATGCAGAATAGATAGTGCTAACTAGTATTGGACTTGGGATGCAATGGACTTGAGGTATCCAAATGTTATAAGTTTAGGCTCTATTTGGTAAACAAGTGTAAAAAAGGGATGTGAGGCTTTCTTCTTTGGTATAATAAAACTGCTTAAAATGCGACTAGTTAAGAGTCATGTGAAATTGGGTACCTTTTAGGCAACCGAACCGGTGTTCAAGCTACTAGTAAAGGCTTTTTAATGGGAAGGTTTAACATCTCAAGCTTGATTAGGTTTAACTAGGGAAGAAAGACCTACGATTTGAGGTTATTTGAGTTTCATGATGATTGAATTGGACAATAGAGGGAGGAAAGGATTAGTTTCAGTGTATGGTTTTTGTGATAAAATATTATTTGTGTGAAAATAAGAGAAATCTAGCTTTTAAAGTGCAAGAGAAGATCGTGAAATAGAGGTAGAAAGTTTCAACGCATTGATCATGTTTTTGCTTCGGCTCTAGACTTTGGCTACTGTATGTATTGCATTTCTTGATAGGTTTTCATCATAAAATCAGTTAAGAGATCTTGAAATGCTTTTTAACATCAAGTGTTAGGGGGTCATGTGTATATCACTTTCATGACTTTTAACCTCTAGGGCTTAAAGTAATAATTATAAGCTTATGAATTTAAAATAAAATAGTTCTGACCATTTATTTAAAGCTTCCTTCAAAAGACAATTTGGACCACATTTAAAGATCTCTATTAAACCTTTCTATTTTCTTGCCAATTTAGACCATGAACATCCTTAGACCATTAGTGCAGCCCGTGCTCATTGAAACATGGTTTCATTTTACCCTCATACCCTATAAAGGAATATACACATTGAAGTATACTTAGTGGTGAGGTACCTAAAATGGTTAGTATCCTATTAATTATAATAAAAATTTTGTTATCACAATTATTGCATTACACACTTTTTGATGTGTGTATCTTATATAGCAACCCTGAAGAGATTTCTAATTTCATTCTTCTACTCGTAGGCTGTCGATGCAGATGCTGTTGCAGAGTTGCGGAGTGAACTGGGACACCAGTTAGCAACAAAAAGTCATGATTTAAACTTGAGGTTTTGAACACTTAAATGATGCATATACTAGATTCTTATTCTTTTCTTTTGATTCATACAATTATGAAATGCTTAATGCTTTTCTCTTCCCCTATGGTTCCTTGCAAAGTGTCATGATGATTTTGTTTAAATTGGCATTGGTTTATTTAATTGTTCGTGACGGGATGCTTTAGACTTTTAGTAGGGCTGGAATATGTTTTGCACCAATCAAAATTATACTCACAAGTTTGTTTTGGTGGCACTTTATTTACTCATATTGTAATGAGACAAGCATTTTTTAATGCAGAAAAGATGTCCAGAGTTCGAAGTTCAAAAAATAAAAATTAAAATTAAAATAAATAACCAGCAAATCAGAGTTGTGGGCAAAATTACTTACTGTTCAATTATTCATGTTATTTTTCTCATTCAGTTATCTTCTCGACTTATTCAACATAGTAGCTTTCCTGATGTTGTTCTTTTCCCTTCACCAAGCCATTAAATTATTGTTCTCTCAGAGGCATAGGAGCTGTTGTTTATAGAGTCCCAGAACTCCAAAATGATCAGTTGGTGAAAATAAGCCTCAGGAGTGTAGATAGTGAAGATACAACGGCTATTGCACAGGTTGTTCATCCTTTTTGCTGTATTGCTTTTCATATACATTTTATTGCTGGTTAACGTGGTCATAGGTGTAATTATGGTGAAACTACTGAAATGTATTATGCAATTCCTTTGTAGGAATTCGGAGGTGGTGGACATCGTAATGCCAGTTCCTTTATGTTAAGCTCTGCAGAATTTGAGAGGTGGAAGGTGATTTAATGCTTTACTGATGCCAATTCTATCATTTTAAGGCAGTGAAATTTAAACCTTGGAAAACTGGAAGGGGAGCTGTTGCTTTGCCTGAGGCAACTTGTACTTTCTTGTAGTTTTTTTTTTTTGTTTTCCCTTTCTCTTTTCAAATGCAAGACAAAGAGCCAACTAATGAAGGAACAAGTGAAAGACAATAAAATGAGGTTTTGTTTTCAATTTTTCATTCTTTAAATATGTGTGAGATTACGGGATTTAGCGTCCTTTATTTTATTTTCTGTTTGGTTCATTTCAATGCTCTAAGCTCCCATACATTGTGTAAATTTGTCCATCTTAGCGACTGAATTATTAGCAGGTTGTGTAATTGTTAAATTAATCAAAATGATAATTTATTGGGGAAATTTCACAGAACCCTCAATGATTTTGAATTTCAGACTGCATTGCAAGCAGCATGAACATCTTTCAGATAGAAGGCTGGGATTTTCTTATTATTGTGAACAAATTGCTTACAAATAATGGCATATGTGTCACTGTCTTGATGATACATTTACATAAACATGCAATACAATCTCTTGAGAAGGTAATAGATGATGAAGAGAAAGCCAATGGTGATACCCCACTGGGTCCAAAGGTCACGTACAGGATTCCTTATTTGCTGAGAGCTAGGCGGCTTCAGCTCTGAACCTTCTTCCCTGTGAACCAAAACCCGTGTGATTTTACAGTAAAGCCAGTTTGGACTCAGAAATCAACCAAAGACAAATGCAAAGATGAGTCCGAGCAAAGACGACTAAGTCAGTGCTACAATTTATTTAATTTTTCTTCTTAATTTTCTGAAAATTGTCCAGTCTAGCTCAAAATTTTCCATGTGAATTAGTCTCCTAAAATTAAAATTTCATATAACAGTCATAGTTTTCCGTACATGCCTTTTCTTTTGCTGAGCGGTCTTTTCTTGTTGGTTAGGTTTATCTATCACTGCTGATGCTGGTGGCTGGGGTTTAGCTATCCCTGTTGCTGCTGCAGGTTGCTGGGATTCAACTGGTGCAGTTTGTGCTGATTGTAGAGGTTCAGGAACTTTGATGGGTACATTACTTGCCTGAAACATTGTGAGTGTTAAAATAATGACTATCTAATGCTCGAAAAATTTTGAAGTAATTGGCTGAGCTAACTTACTAGTTTCCTGAACAGGAGACTATAGAACATCTGGATGTATCTTTGCTTAGCTAGCTTTGGTTCTTTGTTTATCTGCCTCCAAAATCCATAAATGGATCCCATGTTCAGCACTTTGTTTGCATAAATCTTCCATGTATAGCTACAATACAACATAGTACATATTAAATTATACAGAAAATCCAAGGGTATGTAATTTAAGCATCCTGGTGGAGTGCCATGTTTTTACCATTCATATATACGTTGGCGACCTGCTGCTGACATCTGGTTCCAGTATCCAGCATCCGTCTTGCATTTTTCAAAGAAATCAGCAATCTTGTTGCTTGATTCATCACCATTGTTTGGGTCAATGTGGAAGCCTGAGACCCCATCAATGATGATTTCTGCTGGACCTCCTTGATTGGTTGCAAAAGTGGGTAAGCCGCAGTTCATTGCCTCTATGACTGTCAGACCAAAAGCCTCGTATAGTGCAGGCTGCACGAAAGCTCCTTTTGTATCTGCAATACAGCGATAAAGCTCTCCGTTTCGATATCTATCAGTTTGAGCCGCAATCCACCTAAACTGGCCCTGAAGTTGGTATTTCTCAATCAAAGTATGCATCTTCTTGATCTCTGCAATTTCTTCTCTGTCATGCGATTTTGATGGATCAAAGAATCCGGCCACCACAACAAGATTCACCATATTTCTCAACCTCTTGTTTTTTCCATACCATTCGGTCAGTCCTGTAATGTTTTTCACAGTATCAAGTCTTGCCATTGAGAAGATTATTGGTTTCTTCCTGTCTGCCAGATATCCACTGTCCCAGACATTGTTAGTTTCAACAGTAAGCATTTTAAGCTTCTTTTCTGGTATTATTAGTGTTATGCATGAGATGAAACAAACTGGGAGACTTACATGTGCTCACTGTTATCCTCTTTGCTGTAGAGTAGTTCCTCAATGTCAGGATGAAATGAGGTTAGCCGTCTTTGTTTCTCAGTGTAGGGAAAGTAGACAGATTGATCAGCCCCAGGGGCAGCTATGTTGAACTTTGGATCAAAGACATTGATGCCTGAAACAACCCGACAAAGTCCTGGCATTGTGAAGGCAGTATGGCTTTCATACTGTCCTGGCCTATCCTTACTGAGAAAAGAAAAAACCAGTTAATATTTCAAGCAATTACTGATCCATTCTGGGGTATATGAGGTTATGTAGCAGACTAACCTTCCAGCAATTTCTTGGTATGTGCTAGTTATGATAAAATCAGTTTGATTCATTGCAATTAAGTCAGCTGTGAATTGACATGAAAAATGGTACTTTGGATCTAATTCCTTCCATTTGGCATCTGAATCTTCATATTTTGATTTTTCTAAAGCATGTGCAATAGTTGCCTGGATTTTGTGGAAGCAAAAGATGAATATATGTCATACAATTGAATGTGAGTGATTTTCAGAATGTTGTTGAAACTGTCAGAGATAACGGTTTTGACCTGCGTTATTCCAAGTTTTGAAGCCATTAGAGATGCCACCAAGTTTCCATCACTGTAGTTCCCAATTATAAGGTCTGGTTTGCCTTCCATGAGGTCAAGGATCTTAGCCGTGGCATCCTGATTTGATAAAACAGAGATTTCAAAGTAAGTATGAAGTATTGAGGGGAAAAATAAGCAGAAGAAGATGAATGTTTGAGGCGAGTGAGGAATATGCCTGTGCAAATCTGCCAAGGTAAGGGTAGATATCGAAACGGGAAACCCATTGTGGGAGAATTGCTTGCTCTGTCTTAAATGGGATCCTGAGAATGTGAGAGTGCTTGGTATCATAAATAGGCTCCAATTCCTGGTTGCACTTTGTTCCTTTTGAGTTTGGAATTAGACGTGTTACCTGCACATATGTAAAACTAAAGAGTAAGTGAAAATGCATTAGTTTTTGGTGTAATGCTTATTTTTTTGTATATCATCTTCGGATTGAATGATTGTTGTAGAGTTTTGCTGACCACTAGAATCTGAGGCTTCACACTAAGTCCTTGCTGCTTGATCCTGAGGAGCAATTCTTCCTCTAAAGCTCTTACTTGATCAAGAATGTAAACCACCTGTTTACATTATTTCAGCATATAGAAAGATATCAGTCCAGGATGTCATTCCACAAAATTTTCATGAACGACTATGATAATGTGTTTTGAAATATGCAGTTTTGTACCTGGCCTCCTGTATCTGGCAATCCGAGAACATCTGCCTGCCCAAAGTAGCCGTGGGGAGAGAAGATTACGACGTTGAACATGTTGGGAAGCCTGCTAAAAAGCACTTGCAATTTCGCTGCATCTGGCGCCTGGAGCACCTCTGAGAACAGCCTCATTGTCTCTCTAACTCTTTCTGCAGTATTCCCCCATCCTTTCTCAAAGCCCCATTCTTTGAACCTGAAAACGGATAACAATGAGAAAGCAGTCAGCAAACGGTTTCCCACTTACAGAAGTATAACGTTGAAAGAACAGCGAGACCTCTGCTGAAATTCCTGATATGGCGTGTCTTTTGGTAAATCGGAGATGGAAACTTCAGCTACAATAAGGGCTGCCTGAAGCTTATCAACTGTATCCAGCGTATCATTGATCATCAGTTGCTGCATGTCAGAAAATACAAGATCCCATCAGTTTCTGCATATTGACTTAGCCTTTGGTTTCTTAATTTTTATATTTTATTGAAAACTTATTAGTGCTGTTACCTCTCCTCTGTGATTAAGAGCTAGTAGATAGTCCAGGAATTGCTTTGCTTTCTCAGAGTTGGCACTAAGCCTTGTGGACATGAACTTTGAGACGTAATTGACTCCATTTCCAATTGAAGATGAAAGAGTCAAGTGAGGACTAGAAAAATCCATTGCTCCAAAATCTAACTCCAATGCATTTTCGTCTTTTGCCCTGCATTTTTCAAGCAAAAAAAAGAAAAAAAAATGGGGACTGATATTTATTTTTTACATAATATGTTTACAATTATATTTATAGACGTACCAGTCTTGGTCGAAAATTGTCTCTTTGAACTTCAAGTATTCCAAAACATTGATGCCGTCAACTGTTAGATCTTCAGAATTCACATTAACATACTCCCATGAACCTGGATTCGGTCTCACAGCGAATGCAACATTAGGTGGAACAACCGCTGCCTCCTACAAATTTTTAGAGAAAATGTTACATGCATAATTTAAATAAACATACTATATGAAGAGATAAAACTGGATAAGAATTCAATGCTGAGCTGAGTTTTTATTAAATACTAAATCAATAGTTATTAGGTAAGAAAAATAAAAAATAAAAACATAAAATAAATTTTGATTACTGATTCTTTCGTTAGCCAAAAATAAGCTGAGGACTGAATCCTAATTAGATAAAATTACGTGTAAATACCTGAGTGGAGCTAAGGATATAACCGAGTAAGCCCTCTAACACCTTTCCTCTCTCAATTTTGTCTTCTATTGATTTTTCAACTTCATCCATCAAATGATGGCGTTTCATCAATCTCTTTCCCTTTGCAACGAACCTTTTTTTTTTCAAGAAAAAAATAATTATAAAGTTAAACTGAGTCGATGAAATAACATGCATGTGATCTAACAATTTGGAAAGTACGTTCGTACCTTGAAAAACATTTTTTCATATAGTACCGGCTTTGCCTCAAGGCATCAGGCATGGTATCAGCAATTGTATCTGATCGCTTCAGTGATGGAGACGAAGACATTGTTGCAAGAATAATAATAATAATAATGATGATAAAAAAAATTATAATTGCAGAAAGAGAGATTTTGAACTGAGAACTCTAGCTGTTTGTTTTTATGTGCTTGTTATTGTTGTTTAATGTGCTTATATAGAGAAACAGATGGGACAAAAGTTGAGTACAATGGCTAAAAAAATGAGATTAGAGGAGAAAGAACATTCTTTGGTGCCAAATATGGGGAAAGAAAGATTGAAAGCAAGAAAGGAATTTTCTGATTGGGAGTTTGCCCTTTTTAACTAAATATTTTTTGAAAGCGGAGGGAAAGAATTTAAGGAACATTTGGGATGTGAGACTTATTATTATTATTATTATTATCATTAGTTTATTTTTCCTGACGGTTCACGTGAGAATTTTGATTATTATCCTATGAGATGGACCATTACTTTAACGCACGTGAATTTAATGAAACCAACTAATAAAGAAAAAAAATAACACAAAAAATTCATATATCACTGTAAGTAAATACATACATTATGGACGTATATTGTTTGTTTGTTGTTTCTTTGGAAATAAAAAAAATAACATAAAAAAAATCTCATATCAGTGTAAGTAAATACATACATTTTGGACGTAGATTGCTTGTTTGTTGGTTCTTTGATTCTGTTGATGTATTGTTGTTTGTGGAATGTGGAGACAGAATTGTAGCGGCGGCGAATTTGGATGTTGGGTGTTGTGTTTTGTTTTTGTGGGTGTTGTTGGTTGTGCTTTTCTGATCCTCTCAAGGTTCTTCCGGTGGCTGTAGATGGTGTTGTTTCAGTGTTTGGATTCAGGACGTGTCAGTATTCGGATCAAGAGGATATGCCTATATATCCCGAAGTTAAAATTAGGGGGGCTTATTTTAAAAAATTTTATTTAACTTAAGAGTTAAATTATTTATTTATTTTTTTTTTGAAACTGATTAAACATCAGTTGGTTACTGTATTACAGAGATATATACAACTGCTATGACAGCAGGGCATTACACTGATATTTACAATCAGATATATATACATGGGACTTATATTATTACATTTATATTCTATGAAGTACATGCACATCCAAACACCCCCTCACAAAGGAGGGATGTCTCCACTCCACTCGCATTCTCCACTCCACTCGCATTTCGCAAGGGAGAAAGACGTTATAAGAATTCTCCACACAATTATATTTAATTGAGGGAGTTTTTGAGTCCGCGGGGACTCGAACCATTGCCCTTATAGTCATGCTTAACTTTGAGGGCAATAGTTCACCACTGGGCTACAAGCCCAAGTGGCGTTAAATTATTTATTTTAAATGTATGAAAATATCATTTTTTTAAAATTAGGGGGGCTTAGTTTAAAAAATTTTATTTAACTTAAGAGTTAAATTATTTATTTTAAATGCATGAAAATATTATTTTTTAAAGTAGTTTCTACTCTTACCATTGAACTACAAGTCTTTAAACATACAAAAAATGTATTCAAATTATTTTATCTAACTTTTTCATAAAAAATTTGGGATACATTTAAAAAAAAAAGTTAATAGCCTAGAAAGGACTTCAGCCTCTCCAGGAGCTGAATTGGGTCCGTTCATGCCTATATTGGAGTCAGTAAGTGGGCTAATGGTGGCGCATTGAGGTGCGAGGGCTTATTATCAAGAGGCTTTTTCTGGGGAATTTTTTGATAGCAGTGGTTTTTTATGTTTTTTTTATATATATTTTATTGTGTTTTTGTTAGACTTTCATGTTTATTCACGGGCACTATGTTTGGTTTCTTTCCGACAGAAATATTACTTTATCTACAATAACAGGTTGGAATAGATTAGGTTAGTTCTGTAAAATCCTTTAGTACCTCGTTGCATTTTATTCTGTGCGCTCGTTGTTCTTTCTTCGGTTTTGAAATTTCGTGGTGAAGTATGATGTTGTTTGCCTTTGTACTAACCAGGGCTTGAACATTAGACATTATCCTAAAGATTGTGTTGTATTTAAGCCCGATGTGGTCTTGTATTGGTACCCATGTGGTGATGTATTATTAGATTTTTTGTCTTTGTTAATGAATTATACATATGTATATGTATATATATGTACATGTATATATATGTACGTATGTATCTATGTATGCATGCATGTATATTTATATTTTTATTTTTTTTTGTATTTATATACACACACGTATAGTGTGGTGGCCCAAAGCGACCAACTAAGATAAAATCCTAATTCTTTCTAGGGATCGATCCTTTTACTGATCATTTTGATTTTTTTTTTCACTGCCCTTAATCTTGATTCGATTAGTTCTTTTTCAAGATTATCTGAGCTCTGTCTCGATTAAGGATGGCAACAGGCTGGGTATTGTGCGAAAATTCTAATATATGTACCCCGTACATCTTTTGGTCGGGGACATCCCCATTACCAATCCTTACCTAATGTGGGCTTGAATGAGCACATATTAGGGATTCCCCAATAAAAATTAGCATATATTCATCCCTTCCCCTATCCCCTATATCCCCTTTTATTTTTTAAAAAAAAGAAAAAATGATATCTCAACTATTTAGCTTTAGATGAACATGCAACATTTTATTCTAAAATACTTTTAAAAAATAGTTTCAATTTTAGGTAAATATTAATTATAATTTGATGGTTGTAGTTCAATTTTAATCAATGTACTACTAAGTATTTGGATCAAAATCAAAAGTCTACGCTTTGGAATTTCCTTGTCCATTCTTCACCTATTTCAACTAACCCTAATTCAAACAATTTTCATATTATCATTTATTTCTTGTTAGGACAAGATTCTAAATAGTCTAATAAATGCCTAATTCTTTAAATGACTAAAATTTCGATAAACGTCTGCCATAATATCATGTTAAATGGTCTTTTTTTATTACTAAGATGCCAAGTGCTAATGTTTATACTTTAGGTTTTCAATTTTTTACTTTAATATTTATCTGATTTAGCTGTTAATTTTAGTTTTTAAAATTTTTTAAAAAATAAATCATCAATAGTCAAATGAATTTAGTGAATGGATATGAGTAACAACATTTTATACCCATATCCAAACTGCCCAATTACTGGGTATAAAAAATTATATTGTACCCGATCATTTTTGTAAAATAGAAATATAATTAAATCCAATACTTGCCCCTAACATAATGAGCCCCTACGAGCTCCATCTCACAGGGACTTTTTACCATCTCTAGGCTTGATGGTTTATATAGTAAATTAAGGTTGCTTAGATTCCATCCAACATTTCCCATATGGTAACTAGAGAGGGTAAACAAGATCATATGATTGAATTAAGACTCTTGGTGAAAAATACTCAATCTTGTCTCACCAAAAATCACATTCTTAAAACTCTTGATGTCTGTAAGATATTGAGGGTGCTATTGGCACATACTCAATCTTGTGTCACCGAAAATCACATTCTTAAAACTCTTGATGTATGTAAGATACTGAGGGTGCTATTGATACACTGTATTATATTATTCTTTTTTGTTTCTACGTAATATATAGTTATTTAATTTTTTTTTTTTTTTTGTAATTTACCTATTTCGAAACAAGGACAAAAATTTGATTTCGAAATCCTTTCTTTGAATTGGCAATTGGGGATTCCCGATAAGAGGGATACTTATTAGGAAAATTATCAGTCATATACCCTTAAATGACACTCGTATCAAACGTGTGAACACTTTTCAAGTGTATCACTAGTATACCCTAAGTTGACAAAACACTTCTGCCGTCCACCAATCCATTAACTTTTGTTAGAAAGTTAACAGAATTGTGGCAAATTGACTATTTCGCCCTTGAAACTCAAAATGAGGTAAAAAGATAAATTTACCCTAAAAATTAATGTAAATTTTCAATACACAATTTTTTTTATTTTGTTATTAACAATACATTATTTTAATTAAAAATGAATTATTAATGGTGCATATTATTAATAATTATCCATAAAAAATCATATTATACCATAAAAAAATATTAACAACATATTATTTATAATTATACATATTATACCATAAAAAAATCCAGTTGGACCTTGGAGGGGTAGATCTTCAAAATTTAGGTAAAACTTTTTAGGAGTAGATTCGGTTGTAAAATAGTTTGTTTTTAGCAATTATTAACAATTATCTAATAAATGAGATGACATGTCATTTTTATCAATATATATCATATGACATGTCATTTTGTTACTAGCTAAATGGGATGACATGTCGTTTTATTTAATCAAAGTTTCGTCTATCTTAAAAGACTAGATTACCCTTATGATGTCAGCACTTGCAAACGACAGTTAACGGATTGGTGGAAGGCAGAAGTGTTTGGTCAACTTAGGGTATACGAGTGATACACTTGAAAAGTATTCACACACGTTTGATACGGGTGTAATTTAAAAGTATATAGCTGATAATTTCCCTACTTATTAGTATTAGGGGCCGAGACTTCTGTCAATTGCAAAACCCCTCGTTTGTTGCAGTATCACTTAAAAAGAGGGTTTCTTTTAGACTAAGAAAGGGAAAGAAAAGGGCGAACTGGTATGCCTATCCTAATTCCCCATCCTCAAATCAGTCCTTCCAATTGGAAGAGTTAAATCTTGATAGAATTCAAAAAAGTCAGAAACACAGATATAATAAATAAGAGAAAAAAATTAGTAAATTTCCCTTCCTATTTCTAGGATTAAACAAAAGGATTCGCAAATAAAAGTGCTAATGCTACAATCAGCCCATAAATTGTTAAAGCTTTCATACAAGCCAGATTAAGCAATAAAGCACCTCGTATTTTTCCCCTGCGCCTTGGGCTGTCTCAAGATCCCTTCTACTGCCTGGCCCGCAGCAGTACCTTGACCAACTCCAGGTCCAATAGAAGCAAGCCCAACAGCCAACCCAGCAGCAATAACGGAAGCTGCAGAAATCAATGGATTCATGATAAGTCCCTCGCACTAAAATAAAGAAAAACTAAAGAAATCGTTAATGATACAATCGTCCAATAAATTATGACTTAATTATTCCGTCACTAGGATTTGCCCAGCCAAAGTAACTAAGAACTCCCAATTGGCATAACAATAATATTATTATTGAACCATCAAAACTTTTTAGATATCTCTTTTTTAGTTTCGATCCACAAGCACAACACATGATTTTAGTAAATCCATATGACTTGTTCTTCCATTTCTTTTTTCAAAACCCTTTTTTGAATTCTTCGTTCGTTTTCTTTCTTTCACCTCTTTATTTTTATTGATTCAATTCCCAGTCAAAGCAAAGACGAAAGTAAAATATTGCATTAGCATTATTTTATAATTAGGAAATTAAAAAAATTAGTATTATTTTTTTATTACTTTGCAATTAATGAAACTAATAAAAAATATGAATTATTTTTTTAAAGATGACGCAGTCTTATAAAACTAATGTTATTTATGAAAGTTAATTATTTTTTTGTTAACATTAAAAATATATATTAATGTGTATAGTTAAGTATACACAACATTTCATCAAAAAAAATTATGTTCACACTAATCAACTCTCCATTTTTTTTAGTATTAACATACTCTCCCATCTTACAAAGTCTAACCTTTATTATCCAACTATCTTTATCATTGTTTAACTCATGAAGAAAATAGTACTCCATGAAGCATACAATACTAAAAATTTAAATAAGTCAAAAAATAAAAACACAAAAATATTTCTAAAGAGAATGTTGGTTAAATAATAAAAAAAACTCAAACATAACAAATCTTAAATGCTTAATATTTATAGAGCTTGAAGAAGCCAAAAGATACTAAATAAAAGGTTGCATAATTAAACATAAGATTATGACATTAAAATTATGTCATAGGGCAATGGTGAGGAAAGAGGAAGGAACATTTCTTCCTATATTAATTAGTTGATGTATTTTAAACCACTAAAGTTTATTTGTTGACTTAATAAAATAAATGAATGTTTCAAAACTTATAATTAATTTATTATTAATGGTTATATATTGTTGAATTTAAATAGAAAGAGGAAGAGACATGTAATCTTTTGTAATTTATTAATTATTTTATATTTTTAATATTTTGTAATGTAATTATTTTTTAATCTCAATCAATATATTAGATAATAAAGAATATAAAAATATGCGAAATAATAATGCCACAAATCATAACTACTTAATATTTATAGAGTTTGAAAAGTCAAAATGTACTAAACAAAAGGTTGCATAATTAAATATGAGATTATGGCATTAAAATTAAACCCTAATGGCATTATTGAGGGAAGATGAAGGAACATTCCTTCCTATATTAATTAATTGATATATTTAAGCCACTAAAATTTAATTGTAGGCATAATAAAATAAATAAATGTTTCAAGATTTATAATTAATTATAATTAATGGTTACATATTATTGAATTTAAATAGAAAGAGGAAGAGACATGTAATCTTTTATAATCTAATAATTATTTTTATTTTTAATATTTTATAATGTAATTATTTTTTTAATATCAACCAATTTATTAGATATAGAGAATACAAGAAGATGAGAAATAGTGATGTCACATCATCTCCTCTAGTCCCAACTTTATATATATATATATATATATTTAATATTTTGTAATGTAATTATTTTTTAATCTCAACCAATATATTAGATAATAGAGAATAGAAAAAGATGAAAAATAATGATGCCACAAATCTTAAATACTTAATGTTTATGGAGTTTAAAGAAGTCAAAAGGCACTAAACAAAAGATTGAATAATTAAATATGAGATTATGACATTAAAATTAGGCTCTAATGGCATTGTTGAGGGAAGATGAAGGAACATTCCTTCCTATATTAATTAATTAATGTATTTTAAGCCACTAAAATTTAATTGTTGGCATAATAAAATAAATGAATGTTTCAAGACTTATAATTAATTATTATTAATGGTTACATATTGTTGAATTTAAATAGAAAGAGGAAAAGACATGTAATCATTTATAATATAATAATTATTTTCTATTTTAATATTTTGTAATGTAATTATTTTTTAATTTCAACCAATTTATTAGATAATAGAGCATATGAAATAATAAGAAATGGTGATGCTATATCACCTCTTGTAGTCTCAACTTTATATATATATATATATATATATATATATATATATATATATATATATATATATATAATCTGTTCTTTTTGTATAGAGATGGATTTAAAATTTGAAAATTTTTTAGCATCATGGATTCTCTACTCTGTAGAGCATCTTCCTTCTCTAGCTCTTCCTCTGGGAAGACTAGCGAATTTAACCCTGTAGACCCTTGACCGCTATATGAGTAGCCATTCATATAGGATTTTAGAAAATCCCAGGAGTCTCAAGTCTTCCTCTAGATTATATACATGAAAATTTTACTATTCACTGTAGCGGGATTTTAAGTGCACAGTAACTTGTGGAAAGTTGCACTGTTCACTGTAGCGGGTTTTTAAGTGCACAGTAACTCGTGGAAAGTTGCACTGTTCACCGTAGCTTTATACAGAAGGCTTTTGTAGAATACAAAGGAAATACTAATCGGGTGAAGAGACATGTGCGCTCTCACTTGTGTCCAAAGGACCACCCGTATACAAACTTTAATACAGCTTTTTTTTTTTTTTTTTTTGAAATTGTATTCGGTATCAGTGATTAGTAAAACCCAATTACAAAGATTTTTAGGTTTTAAATCACACGTAAGCGGGTGGCGCTTACGTTCTTTCTTTCATACTGAAAGAAGCATAATGATTTATTATTGGGAATTACCAAAGTCTTTATACAAAGCCTTCTGATTAAAATTTAAAATCTCACACTTTAAAGAATTTAGATATACCATCTAAAGTTTCTTTTGAAACTTTAGGTAATTCCCAATTATCAATAGCTTTATCAAAATCAGAAATAACAAATTCCTCAGAACTCACGACATTCTTTGAATCGCTAGTCTTCCCAGAGGAAGAGCTAGAGAAGGAAGATGCTCTACAGAGTAGAGAATCCATGATGCTAAAAAATTTTCAAATTTTAAAACCTATATGAATGGCTACAGGTATGGATTTATTGCCCTAAGCGGATGCACAGACTCCTAAGACGGGACTTATGACCAGTAAAGAATTCACCACACACACAGAAGATAATTTTTGAAAACTTTTTTACACACAGACTCTTTACTGCTTTTCTTTCATACTGAGTCTCATACAGAGCCTGCCTATTCCACGGCCACTATCCAAAATATTATTAGCCCAAACCAGTGGGGTGAACCACTCCATGCCCAAAAGAAATTTCCCGCCAATTTCCTTTTTAAAATCTCACACTGTTTGTCCTATTCCTATTGGGACTACCAACAGGCGTGGTTTAATACATTTTTCCTTCAAAACCCAAAACATTCTCATTCATGGTCATTTTTCTTCAATACGAAAATAACCATACAAAGCCTTCCAAACTGGTTCCAACAATGGTGGACCTATTTTGGACCAAACACAGATATCTTAACTCCAAATGCCACAAATTGTTTCAACCTCTTTAAAGCTCATTATGTTCCTTCTGAATCCGAGAAAAGGTTTCCCCCTTTCCTCTGTTTCTGTACCAAGTTCTTCCTCCCCTGGGTTTGGATGTGGAATTTCCAATATCATACTCAAGATACCCAATTAATTCTTCAAAGGTGTTTCAGAATTAAATGGTGGTCTAAGTTCGATGAAAAGTCTAAATTGACCGAAGCCATTGTCCACAATTGGCTTAAATTAAATGGTCACCTCAAGCCCAGCATTGAAGATACTAAAGCCCATAGCACTTTCCTCGCACAGCGTTCTAAGGCCCAAGCCCTTCTCGCCAGTGCAAAATCTGAAGATGAATACTTCGATATCATGAAGCAACTCCTGACTACTCGATCTGAGTCCTCTGTTGCAGCATCCTCTGATACCGAAGACGAAGATGAATAGCCCTTCATTTCACTTGGGGATGAAAATAGATGCTCACGACATAATGATTTAAAATCTAATTGGGATGCCCTTTTGGGTTTTGAATCTTTCACTGACAAGTTTCCTGATAAAATTTTGGATAAAACCCAATTACAAAGAATTTTAGGAAGTTTAAATTATGTTCTTGATTTCTGTCCTAATATTAATAGGATAGCAAAGCCATTGCATGATAGGTTAAAGAAAAGCTCAGTTGCATGGTCAGAACATCATACCCAAATTGTAAAGCAGATAAAGACTATGGTAAAAGAAATCCCATGTTTATACTTAGCAAATCCAGCATTGCCTAAAATTGTTGAAACTGATGCATCTGATTTAGGTTATGGTGGTATTCTAAAGCAAGTAGATCATAAGAAAGAACAGATAGTTCAATATGCTTCTGCACATTGGAATGATTGTCAGAAAAATTATTCTACCATCAAAAAAGAAATTTATCCATTGTTTTATGCATTTCAAAGTTTAAGTTGACAAAGAATTGAAATCCAATTGCAAGATAATTTTATAAAGAGAAAAATCAACGTGTGATTTTTCGGGTACAGACTACATTTTGATAAATGTATTAAATGGATCAGAATTATAAAATCCATCCTCCATAGTTAAAACATTTTGAGAATGGGGTTTATGATGCCAATCCGATTTTTGAGAAAGCTTTGATTGTGAAACCACAACCTGGGAAGAAGTACTTCCAGAAGAAATAATTTCTTTAGATTGAGAAAAACCTTGAGAGTAAGAAAGTTTTGGAATTTCTTTAGAAATTGGTTTTTCAATTTTAGAAAAATCAGGATTTTCTTTAGAAGAAATTTGGCTTTGAGAAAAACTTTGTATTGCGAGCAAAAGCTCAGGGGATTTAGAGATGGATTCCATCCATTTATTTACCTGATCTTGGGAGGCCAGGGCTTTGACTTTGGCTTCATCTTCCTCGATTATGTCAATCCAGGACTTTATGGGCATTGCTGAGGATAGCAATTTTTCTTTAGGGGGAGAGGCTTTAGAGGGTGTCTGGGACACAGGATCTTTGAGGATCCCTTTCCCTTTGTTCTTTTTGGGCGGCATTATCTGTTTTGGAGAAATTCCCGGGTTAGAAAATCCGGAACAGAATTTTTGTCACCTTTAATAAATTCAATATCAAAATCAAAAACACTTAAAATGGCTTGCCATCTTGCAAAAATTTGTTTAGATGCAATGTTTTGAACATCTTTTTCTAAAACATGTTTTGCAGCTTTGCAATCAATTCGGAGTAAGAATTTTTGATTTAATAAATCGCTTTGAAAATGCTGAGTTGCTACATAATTTGAGATGTAGGAAACTTAGTGACTTCCAAGATTACAAAACTACTTTCTTTACTCAACTCTTTCTAAGAGATGATGCAAATCATACTACTTGGAAAGAAAAATTCCTTGCTGGATTACCTACTCTCTTAGGAGAAAAGGTAAGAAATTCCATTAAAGCCCTTTATGATAATCGTATCCCTTATGACGAACTTACCTATGGTGAGTTAGTCAGTTTTGTCAATAAAGAAGGTCTAAAGATCTGTCAAGATCTAAAATTGCAAAAATGCCTAAAGTGGGAGCTTAGACAATCTAAGCAAGAGCTAGGTGGTTTTTGCAAACAATTCAATTATGATCCTTTCAAATCTCCCTCCAAAAATTGTAATGGTAAGTGCTCCTCGAGACCTTACAAAAAACATTACAAGTCCAAAAGCCATAGAAAGCCCATTTCTAATTTTAGAGAAAATTTTTATAAGAAACCTTCGAGGCCTTATAAAAAGCCCAAATTCTCTAAAAAGAAAGAATTCAAGCCCAAATCCAAAGCTCCTTTTAATTACAAAGAAGCCACATGTTACAAATGTGGAAGGAAAGTTCATACTGCAAAATATTGCAGGATGAGTAGAAAACTTCATGAGCTTGGTCTCGATGAAGAAGTCCTTTCTAAAATATCCTCTCTCCTTATTGAGTCTTCAGATTCTGAGTCTTCATTGTCTGGAAATAGTGAGTCTCTCCAAGTTGACGAGTTAGCCGACTCAGATACTTCTTCTTCCTCCTATAGTGATTCTGATTCAGAATCCTGTCTAAATAAAATCAATGTTTTGACTAGAGACCAGGAAACATTTCTTGAATTAGTCAAACACATCTCCGACCCTACACTTCAGAGAGAATATCTCGATAAACTCCTGAAGACCCTTGACCAAAAACCCGAGTCTTCTAAAGTTCCTATTGTCAAAAAGCATGCATATGATCTTACTCAAATTCTTGAAAAGAAAAAGCATTCAAAATCTTCTTTACCTTCTATCCAAGATCTTCAAAAGGAGATTAAAGAAATTAAAACTGAAATAAAGGATTTGAAAGAAAAACAAAAAACCGATTCTGAAACTATTCAGATTCTTTTACAAAAACAACTTCAAGATCATTCTGATAATGAATCTCATTCCAGTAATGATAATGATGAAAATCCAAATCTAGAAAATATTGAGTCTGTACCCGAAGATTTTCTTTTTGTTTTAAATCAAGTTACAATGAGAAAATATCTAATTGGGATTACTTTGATTTTCTCTAAAGATTTTATAATTGACACCATTGCCCTGTTTGACACTGGTGCCGATTTAAATTGTATTCAAGAAGTTATTGTACCAAAAGAATTTCAAGAAAAAACAAAAGAAAAGCTTACTGCCGCCAATAGTTCAAAATTAAAAATTTCCTCCAAAGCTGAAGCTTTTGTGCATAATGATGGCTTCAATTTCAAAACTTCTTTCCTTTTAACAAATGATATTCGCCATACTGTTATATTGGGAACCCCTTTTATAAATCTTATTACTCCTTATACTGTTGACTATGATGGTATATCTTTTAAAACCAAAAGCAAAAAACTTGTTTTTCCTTTTGTTGAAAAACCAAAAACAATAAATTTGAATATCATTAAAGCATGTTCTGTTTACCAAAACCAAATAAATGTTTTGTTAAAATCAAAACAAAAAGATTTGAGTTATTTAAGACAAGATTTAAGTTTACAAAGAATTGAAATCCAATTGCAAGATAATTTTATAAAGAGAAAAATATCTGATTTCAAAGAACTTATTGAAAAGGAAATTTGTGCTGATTTACCAACTGCTTTTTGGAATCGAAAACAGCATTTAATGGATTTACCTTATGAAAGTTCTTTTGATGAAAGACAGATACCAACTAAAGCCCGTCCAATTCAAATGAATATGGAATTGGAACAACATTGTAAAAATGAAATTAAAGATTTGGAAAACAAAGGTTTAATTGTCAAATCAAGATCACCTTGGTCTTGTGCTGCTTTTTATGTTAACAAAAATTTCGAGATTGAAAGAGGCACACCAAGACTTGTTATCAATTATAAACCTTTGAATAAAGCTTTAAAATGGATTCGTTATCCAATTCCCAATAAAAAAGATTTGCTTCAAAAACTTCATTCTGCTTTCATATTTTCAAAATTTGACATGAAGTCTGGTTTTTGGCAAATTCAAATTCATCCTAAAGATCGGTATAAAACTGCTTTTACTGTTCCATTTGGATAGTATGAGTGGACTGTTATGCCATTTGGTTTAAAGAATGCACCCTCAGAATTTCAAAGAATCATGAATGACATTTACAATCCATATTCTGAATTCTGCATTGTTTATATTGATGATGTATTGATTTTTTCACAATCAATAGATCAACATTTTAAACATTTAAAGACTTTTTATTTTGCAACCAAAAAGGCTGGTTTAGCCCTTTCCTCTTCCAAAATCTCTTTGTTTCAAACTAAGAAAAGGATCTAAGATATACGTGTGATTTTGAAGAAGTGATTACTGCTGAGGAAATGATAAAGGGTAGATCTTGGTGAACTACCGGAAGTTTTGTCGGCTTTTCAAATTTTAACTTTTTATAGGTACGTGGCTTGTGATCTCTCAGTGCAGACCAGACTAACGCCCATTCGGGTTCGCCTCTGGAATTTACGTCGAGAGTATTCCCGCCTATATACCTTTTAAATCTTTATTAAGCAAGCCTAGCAACAAGGGTATGCATAAAATAAACATACATTAAGGTTGGTTGCTAAACATACACAATACCATAACTGGATCCCAGAACTGGTGCTCTGATTGAGGAGGGAGAAGAGAAGAGATACAACTGAGGATTGAGATCTGGTCTCGTTGCCTCAGAGGAATGTACAATTTTTATGGCAGATCTGATATAGATCAGTCTGCGAACATGCTTTAAAAGAAAAGACAGAAATTTAAAGTGCAGAAAAGTAAATTGCTTTAAAATAAATTGCGAAAAATTTAAATTGCATAAATGTAAATTGCGGAAAATTAAATTACATAAATTGAAATGCTTTAAATGCTTTAAATAAATACAAAAGATCCTTACATGTTTTAGGATCTTGGTTCTTTAGAAGAAGAAGAAAGAAAGAAAAGAGGGAGAAGAGAGAGAGAGAAATTTTCTTTCACTAGATTTCTTTCCGTTCTAGAGAGAAGGAGGAGAAATCTTGAAAGAGAGGAACTGAAAGAAGAGAGAGAGAGGGGTTGGAAAATTTGAGGAGTCTCAAGTCTTCCTTCAGATTATATACATAAAATTTAAACTGTTCACTGTAGCGGGTCTTTAAGTGCACAGTAACTCGTGGAAAGTTGCACTGTTCACTGTAGCGGGATTTTAAGTGCACAGTAACTCGTGGAAAGTTGCACTGTTCACTGTAGCTTTATACAGAAGGCTTTGTAGAATACAAAGGAAATACCTACGGGTGAAGAGACATGTGCGCTCTCACTTGTGTCCAAAGGACCACCCGAATACAAACTAAATACGAGGAAAATACAGATAATTTTTTTTTTTTTTTTTACAGAAATTACATAATGAAATATAGATCATTTACAATGCTTTACAGGGGGAAAATACCAAAACAGTCATCTTCATTTTCATCCCCAAGTGAAATGAAGGGCTCTTCATCTTCGTCTTCGGTATCAGAGGATGTTGCAACAGAGGACTCAGATCGAGTAGTCAAGAGTTGCTTCATGATATCAAAGTATTCATCTTCAGACTTTGCACTGGCGAGAAGGGCTTGGGCCTTAGAACGCTGTGCGAGGAAAGTACTATAGGCTTTAGTATCTTCAATGCTGGGCTTGAGGTGACCATTTAATTTAAGCCAATTGTGGACTATGGCTTCTGTCAATTTTGATTTTTCATCGAACTTAGACCACCATTTAATCTTGAAACATCTTTGAATGATCAGTTGGGTATCCTGTTTGTGGCATTGGAAACTCCACATCCAGACCCAGGGAAGGAAGAATTTTGTACAAAAACAGAGGAAAGGAGGAAACCTTTTCTCGGACTCAGAAGGAATGTAATGGGCTTTAAAGAGGTTAAAACAATTGGTGGCATTAGGGGTTAAGATATCTGGGCTAGGCCCAAAGAAAGTCCACCATTGTTGGAACTAATTTGGAAGGCTTTGTATGGTTATTTTTGTATTGAAGAAAAATAACCATGAATGGGAATGCTTTGGGTTTTGAAGGAAAAATGTGTTAAACCACGCCTGTTGGTAGTCCCAATAGGAATAAGACAAACAGTGTGGAATTTTAAAAAGGAAATTAGCGGGAAATTTCTTTTGTGCATGGAGTGGTTCACCCCATTGGTTTGGGCTAATAATATTTTGGATAGTGGCTGTAGAATAGGCCGGCTCCGAATGAGACTCAGTATGAAAGAAGTGTTTGAATTTTACTGAGCCAGTGGCTTCAAGGATGCTTTGGTAATAAGAATGGGGCTTATTAAGATCCCAAGGTTTGAAAAACCATCCCTTTGGGAAAAATTTTGAAATTGCTTGAAATGGATCAGAATTATAAAATCCATCCTCCATAGTTAAAACATTTTGAGAATGGGGTTTATGATGCCAATCTGATTTTTGAGGAAGCTTTGATTGTGAAACCACAACCTGGGAAGAAGTACTTCTAGAAGAGATAATTTCTTTGGATAAAGAAAGTCCTTGAGAGTAAGAAAGCTTTGGGATTTCTTTAGAAACAGATTTTTCTAAATCAAGATTTTCTTTTGGAGAAATCTGGCTTTGAGAAAAACTTTGTATGGCGAGCAAAAGCTCAGGGGATTTAGAGATGGATTCCATCCATTTATTTACCTGATCTTGGGAGGCTAGGGCTTTGACTTTGGCTTCATCTTCCTCGATTATGTCAATCCAGGACTTTATGGGCATTGCTGAGGATAGTAATTTTTCTTTAGGGGGAGAGGCTTTAGAAGGTGTCTGGGACACAGGATCTTTGAGGATACCTTTCCCTTTGTTCTTTTTGGGCGGCATTATCTGTTTTGGAGAAATTCCCGGGTCAGAAAATCCGGAACAAAATTTTTGTCACCTTTAATAAATTCAATATCAAAATAAAAAACACTTAAAATGGCTTGCCATCTTGCAAAAATTTGTTTAGATGCAATGTTTTGAACATCTTTTTCTAAAACATGTTTTGCAGCTTTGCAATCAATTCGAAGTAAGAATTTTTGATTTAATAAATCACTTTGAAATTTTGATATGCATAAAACAATAGATAAAATTTCTTTTTTGATGGTAGAATAATTTTTTTGACAATCATTCCAATGTGCAGATGCATATTGAACTATTTGTTCTTTACCATGATCTACTTGCTTGAGAATACCACCATAACCTAAATCTGATGCATCAATTTCAACAATTTTAGGTAATGTGGGATTAGCCAAATATAAACATGGAATTTCTTTTACCATACCTTTTATTTGCTTTACAACTTGGGTGTGATGTTCTGACCATGCAACAGGATTTTTCTTTAATCGATCATGCAATGGTTTTGCTATCCTATTGATATTAGGACAGAAATCAAGAACATAATTTAAACTACCCAAAAATCTTTGTAACTGGGTTTTGTCTAAAATCTTGTCAGGGAATTAATCAGTGAAAGATAGGGATCTTTCAATGGGAGTGATAGTTCCCTTAAAAATGTAGTGACCGAGAAATCTGACTTTAGTTTGAAACAAAGAGATCTTGGAAGAGGAAAGGGCTAAACCAGCCTTTTTGGTTGCAAAATAAAAAGTCTTTAAATGTTTAAAATGTTGATCTATTGATTGTGAAAAAATCAATACATCATCAATATAAACAATGCAGAATTCAGAATATAGATTATAAATGTCATTCATGATTCTTTGAAATTCTGAAGGTGCATTCTTTAAACCAAATGGCATAACAGTCCACTCATACTGTCCAAATGGAACAGTAAAAGCAGTTTTATACCTATCTTTAGGATGAATTTGAATTTGCCAAAAACCAGACTTCATGTCAAATTTTGAAAATATGAAAGCAGAATGAAGTTTTTGAAGCAAATCTTTTTTATTGGGAATTGGATAACGAATCCATTTTAAAGCTTTATTCAAAGGTTTATAATTAATAAATAGTCTTGGTGTGCCTCTTTCAATCTCGGAATTTTTGTTAACATAAAAAGCAGCACAAGACCAAGGTGATCTTGATTTAACAATTAAACCTTTGTTTTCCAAATCTTTAATTTCATTTTTACAATGTTGTTCCAATTCCATATTCATTTGAATTGGACGGGCTTTAGTTGGTATCTGTCTTTCATCAAAAGAACTTTCATAAGGTAAATCCACTAAATACTGTTTTCGATTCCAAAAAGCAGTTGGTAAATCAGCACAAATTTCCTTTTCAATAAGTTCTTTGAAATCAGATATTTTTCTCTTTATAAAATTATCTTGCAATTGGATTTCAATTCTTTGTAAACTTAAATCTTGTCTTAAATAACTCAAATCTTTTTTTTTTTGATTTTAACAAAACATTTATTTGGTTTTGGTAAACAGAACATGCTTTAATGATATTCAAATTTCTTGTTTTTGGTTTTTCAACAAAAGGGAAAACAAGTTTTTTGCTTTTGGTTTTAAAAGATATACCATCATAGTCAACAGTATAAGGAGTAATAAGATTTATAAAAGGGGTTCCCAATATAACAGTATGGCGAATATCATTTGTTAAAAGGAAAGAAGTTTTGAAATTGAAGCCATCATTATGCACAAAAGCTTCAGCTTTAGAGGAAATTTTTAATTTTGAACTATTGGCGGCAGTAAGCTTTTCTTTTGTTTTTTCTTGAAATTCTTTTGGTACAATAACTTCTTGAATACAATTTAAATCGGCACCAGTGTCAAACAGGGCAATGGTGTCAATTATAAAATCTTTAGAGAAAATCAAAGTAATCCCAATTAGATATTTTCTCATTGTAACTTGATTTAAAACAAAAAGAAAATCTTCGGGTACAGACTCAATATTTTCTAGATTTGGATTTTCATCATTATCATTACTGGAATGAGATTCATTATCAGAATGATCTTGAAGTTTTTTTTGTAAAAGAATCTGAATAGTTTCAGATTCGGTTTTTTGTTTTTCTTTCAAATCCTTTATTTCAGTTTTAATTTCTTTAATCTCCTTTTGAAGATCTTGGATAGAAGGTAAAGAAGATTTTGAATGCTTTTTCTTTTCAAGAATTTGAGTAAGATCATATGCATGCTTTTTGACAATAGGAACTTTAGAAGACTCGGGTTTTTGGTCAAGGGTCTTCAGGAGTTTATCGAGATATTCTCTCTGAAGTGTAGGGTCGGAGATGTGTTTGACTAATTCAAGAAATGTTTCCTGGTCTCTAGTCAAAACATTGATTTTCTTTAGACAGGATTCTGAATCAGAATCACTATAGGAGGAAGAAGAAGTATCTGAGTCGGCTAACTCGTCAACTTGGAAAGACTCACTATTTCCAGACATGGAAGACTCAGAATCTGAAGACTCAATAAGGAGAGAGGATATTTTAGAAAGGACTTCTTCATCGAGACCAAGCTCATGAAGTTTTCTACTCATCCTGCAATATTTTGCAGTATGACATTTCCTTCCACATTTGTAACATGTGGCTTCTTTGTAATTGAAAGGAGCTTTGGATTTGGGCTTGAATTCTTTCTTTTTAGAGAATTTGGGCTTTTTATAAGGCCTCGAAGGTTTCTTATAAAAATTTTCTCTAAAATTAGAAATGGGCTTTCTATGGCTTTTGGGCTTGTAATGTTTTTTGTAAGGTCTCGAGGAGCACTTACCATTACAATTTTTGGAGGGAGATTTTAAAGGATCATAATTGAATTGTTTGCAAAAACCACCTAGCTCTTGCTTAGATTGTCTAAGCTCCCACTTTAGGCGTTTTTGCAATTTTAGATCTTGACAGATCTTTAGACCTTCTTTATTGACAAAACTGACTAACTCACCATAGGTAAGTTCGTCATAAGGGATACGATTATCATAAAGGGCTTTAATGGAATTTCTTACCTTTTCTCCTAAGAGAGTAGGTAATCCAGCAAGGAATTTTTCTTTCCAAGTAGTATGATTTGCATCATCTCTTAGAAAGAGTCGAGTAAAGAAAGTAGTTTTGTAATCTTGGAAGTCACTAAGTTTCCTACATCTCAAATTATGTAGCAACTCAGTATTTTTATCTCTTAAGTGAGAAGGATCACCTATGAAATGAAGAGAAATGGTCAAAATTAAAGTTGCAACTGCATCTTGAATGGTGTCATTGTATTCATCCATAATGAGGATATGATCCTCATCTGTTTGAATAGCATTCAAAATGTCCAATTGTTGCTGTTTGGTTAGGAGATGATCCCACCAACCTTTAAGTTGACCTGTGAATCCTGCTATAAGGATTTCTGCTATGGCTTTATCGGAAGTTCCCGATTGGGTTTTATAAGCATTGGCAACTATAGTCATTTGTTGTAATAGACCGAGTATATTATACTCAGACATTCCATCTATGTTCCATTCATAGACAGAAGATGCATTAAACCTTGATTGGTTTAGTGCACTGGGTCTATTATCAACGGCAAGGTCAGGAGGAGAATGAGAAGTAGCAGGAGGTGCTAATTCCCAATGAACTTTGTTGACTTTAGGAGTTGGTTATTTAAACGCTTCTATATCTGAAGTAGCTATAGAAGATTGATCAAAATCTTGATCGAGGACACCAACAGTGTGAGACTGATGGGTACTAGGTGTTTTTGACTGAGGTGTATCAGGAGCAATTTGAATCTTAGAAGTAGAAGCAGAAGACGAAGCTTCTATTCTGTCTAATTGTTCCCTAATGGCTTTAGCAAAATCTGACTTCGAATCTTGAACAAGCTTTTGACTATGTTTCGAGACCTGAAATGGTCTGAAAATAGGTTCTTTAAGCTTTTTCAAGTGCTCGGTTTTAGAGGGAATTGGTTTTGAAATAGGAGAGACAGTTATGGAAGACTGTTGGATTTGACTTTCTATCCTAGTCAACTGTTTTCCTATGGTATTTAGATTAGTATTACAGAAATTATTCTATTGGATAATACTATCTAAATCTCTATTTGGGTCATCGGATTTGTGAACCTTAAAAGGAGAGGCTTTGATTGGAATATGAGGTTCACCATGCTCTATGGTTATACTCCTGAGAGGAGGATGTTCAGATTCGATGGTATTACTACTATCAGAAAGATTCCATTCAGGAATTTTCTTTCTAGTAGTAATTGGGTTTGACTCTTTGAAAGGGTAAGAAATATTATTGTCAGAAGCATACATTTCAAACCATTCAAAAAATAAAATATGAATTTTATGCAAATTTACAAAATTATAATAAACTTCTTGAATTTCTTTTCTTTGGTTCAAAAAATGTTTAAAAAACCAAAGTCTTTTTTCTTTATTATTATCTGAATAAAAATCATTATGAAGAAGAGTTTTATCAAGTTCAACATTCTTTTCAAGGACATTAATGACATTTTATGTGACAGCAGAAAAAGTAGGAGAAGTCGGAGGAGAAGGTTCCTTCTCTTCCTGTCTTTGGACTCTTTGGCTACTAGTGTAAATTAGGTGAGGAACACGTGTAGCATAATTGACAGAATGGATAGAAGAACTAGGAATATCCGAAGTGGAAAACTTAGGTTGCTCTTTAGAGATATTTATCTCTGTAGGGATTTTTGAAAATTGTTTTTCGAAAGAATGTATGCTTGAACAAGAATCTTTATCAGAGAATCTAGAAGAGTTAGACCTCTTAAAAGATAGTTTGACTTTACCATCTAAATACTGAGTCACATTTTGCAACTCTGTATTGGGCTCAAGATGTTTTGGAATCACTGGTTCAGTGGCTCCATCCAGAATCCATTCGTCTGGAAGGTGGATGTCTTTCCATTGGATTGGCTTTGGGACAACCATATTGGCTCTAGACAAATCAGTCTGCAAGAGAAGAGTCTCTTCTCTTTTTGACTGGAATTTATGCTGCGTGTTGAACGCGGTATTCATAGCTTTATATGAAATTTTGTAAATCAATGCAACTGGAATTGAACCCTCAATCATGTGATAATTGTGGGTTTTGATTTGTAAAATCATGCTTTTGAGAATATTTTTGTCTTTAAGGGAAATTGTTATGTTTGGATAACAATTGAAGTGGATTGGTCCTTTGCAGAGACTTGATTCTATACTACTGAGTAAAGAATCATCAAAGGACATGAACCTGCCATCTCGAAGGACAGCAAGGATGGAAGTATCCAAACCTTCCTTGGTTAACGGCTTTATTCCTACTTGGATAAGTCCGATATGGACATAATTGAACCTTTTCTCTTTTAAATTCTTTAAAGTTTTTTCTGAAAACAAATGAATTGTTTCAAAGGGCTTTGAAAGCGTTATATCTCTTTCTTCAGTTTTTATAATATAATCACTCTTTAAAAAATCAAGTTTTTTTGTTTTGTAAATCATTTCTTTTGAAACTTTAGGTAATTCCCAATTGTCAATAGCTTTATCAAAATCAGAAATAACGAATTCCTCAGAACTCACGACATTCTTTGAATCACTAGTCTTCTCGGAGGAAGAGCTAGAGAAGGAAGATGCTCTACAGAGTAGAGAATCCATGATGCTAAAAAATTTTCAAATTTTAAACCCTATATGAATGGCTACAGGTATGGATTTATTGCCCTAAGCGGATGACAGACTCCTAAGACGGGACTTATGACCAGTAAAAAATTCACCACACACACAGAAGATAATTTTTGAAAACATTTTTACACACAGACTCTTTACAACTATATTACACCTACCCCCACTTGGCTCTGATACCAGTAAGAAAAGTCATTATGAAGAAGAGTTTTGTCAAGTTCAAAATTCTTTTCTATGACATTAATCACGTTTTCTGTGACAGCAGAAAAGGTAGGAGAAGTTGGAGGAAAAGGTTCTTTCTCTTTCTGTCTCTGGATTCTTTGGCGGCTAGTGTAAATGGGATGAGGAACACTAGTACCATAATTGACAGAATGAATTGAAGAACTAGGAATATCCGAAGTGGAAAACCTAGGTTGATCTTTAGAGGTATTTATCTCTGTAAGGATTTTTGAAAATTGTCTTTCTAGGGAATGCATACTAGAACAAGAATCTTTATCAGAGAATCTAGAAGAGTTAGACCTCTTAAAAGATAGTTTGACTTTACCATCTAAATACTGAGTCACATTTTGCAACTCTGTATTGGGCTCAAGATGTTTTGGAATCACTGGTTCAGTGGCTCCATCCAGAATCCATTCGTCTGGAAGGTGGATGTCTTTCCATTGGATTGGCTTTGGGACAACCATATTGGCTCTAGACAAATCAGTCTGCAAGAGAAGAGTCTCTTCTCTTTTTGACTGGAATTTATGCTGCGTGTTGAACGCGGTATTCATAGCTTTATATGAAATTTTGTAAATCAATGCAACTGGAATTAAACCCTCAATCATGTGATAATTGTGGGTTTTGATTTGTAAAATCATGCTTTTGAGAATATTTTTGTCTTTAAGGGAAATTGTTATGTTTGGATAACAATTGAAGTGGATTGGTCCTTTGCAGAGACTTGATTCTATACTACTGAGTAAAGAATCATCAAAGGACATGAACCTGCCATCTCGAAGGACAGCAAGGATGGAAGTATCCAAACCTTCCTTGGTTAACGGCTTTATTCCTACTTGGATAAGTCCGATATGGACATAATTGAACCTTTTCTCTTTTAAAGAGTCTGTGTGTAGATATACCATCTACACACGTATACCATCTAAGGCGCTTACCACTTGGCAACCATAGTCATTTGTTGTAATAGACCAAGTATATTATACTCAGACATTCCATCTATGTTCCATTCATAGACAGAAGATGCATTAAACCTTGATTGGTTTAGTGCACTGGGTCTATTATCAACGGCAAGGTCAGGAGGAGAATGAGAAATAGCAGGAGGTGCTAATTCCCAATGAACTTTGTTGACTTTAGGAGTTGATTATTTAAACGCTTCTATATCTGAAGTAGCTATAGAAGATTGATCAAAATCTTGATCGAGGACACCAACAGTGTGAGACTGATGGGTACTAGGTGTTTTTGACTGAGGTGTATCAGGAGCAATTTGAATCTTAGAAGTAGAAGCAGAAGAGGAAGCTTCTATTCTATCTAATTGTTCCCTAATGGCTTTAGCAAAATCTGACTTCGAATCTTGAACAAGCTTTTGACTATGTTTCGAGACCTGAAATGGTCTGAAAATAGGTTCTTTAAGCTTTTTCAAGTGCTCGGTTTTAGAGGGAATTGGTTTTGAAATAGGAGAGACAGTTATGGAAGACTGTTGGATTTGACTTTCTATCCTAGTCAACTGTTTTCCTATGGTATTTAGATTAGTATTACAGAAATTATTCTGTTGGATAATACTATCTAAATCTCTATTAGGGTGATCGGACTTGTGAACTTTAAAAGGAGAGGCTTTAATAGGAATAGGAGGTTCACCATGCTCTATGGTTATACTCCTGAGAGGAGGATGTTCAGATTCGATGGTATTACTACTATCAGAAAGATTCCATTCAGGAATTTTCTTTCTAGTAGTAATAGGGTTTGACTCTTTGAAAGGATATGAGATGTTATTGTCGGAAGCATACATTTCAAACCATTCAAAAAATAAAATATGAACTTTATGCAAATTGACAAAATCATAATAAACTTCTTGGATTGCTTTTCTTTGGTTCAAAAAATGTTTAAAAAACCAAAGTCTTTTTTCTTTATTATTATCTGAATAAAAATCATTATGAAGAAGAGTTTTATCAAGTTCAAAATTCTTTTCAAGAACATTAATGACATTTTCTGTAACAGCAGAAAAGGTAGGAGAAGTCGGAGGAGAAGGTTCTTTCTCTTCCTGTCTTTGGACTCTTTGGCTACTAGTGTAAATTGGGTGAGGTACACGTGTAGCATAATTGACAGAATGAATAGAAGAACTAGGAATATCCGAAGTGGAAAACCTAGGTTGTTCTTTAGAGATATTTATCTCTGTAGGGATTTTTGAGAACTGTTTTTCAAAAGAATGCATACTGGAACAGGAATCTTTATCAGAGAATCTAGAAGAATTAGATCTCTTAAAAGATAATTTGACTTTACCATCTGAATACTGAGTCACATTTTGCAACTCTGTATTAGGCTCAAGATGTCGTGGAATCACTGGTTCAGTGGCTCCATCCAGAATCCATTCGTCTGGAAGGTGAATGTCTTTCCATTGAATAGGCTTTGGGACGACCATGTTTGCTTTAGACAAATCAGTCTGCAAGAGAAGAGTTTCATCTCTTTTTGACTGGAATTTATGTTGCGTGTTAAACGCGGTATTCATTGCTTTGTATGAAATTTTGTAAATCAATGCAACTGGAATTGAACCCTCAATCATATGGTAATTGTGGGTTTTGATATGAAGGATCATGCTTTTGAGGATATTTTTGTCTTTAAGGGAGATTGTTATATTTGGATAACAGTTGAAGTGGATTGGTCCTTTGCAGAGACTGGATTCTATACTACTAAGTAAAGAATCATCAAAGGACATGAACCTGCCATCTCGAAGGACAGCAAGGATGGAAGTATCCAAACCTTCCTTGGTTAACGGCTTTATTCCTACTTGGATGAGTCCGATATGGACATAATTGAACTTTTTCTCCTTTAGATTCTTTAAAGTCTTTTCTGAAAATAAATGGATTGTTTCAAAAGGTTTTGAAAGCGTTATGTCTCTTTCTTCAGTTTTTATAATATAATCACTCTTTAAAAAATCAAGCTTTTTTGTTTTATAAATCATTTCTTTTGAAACTTTAGGTAATTCCCAATTATCAATAGCTTTATCAAAATCAGAAATAACGAATTCCTCAGAACTCACGACATTTTTTGAATCGCTAGTCTTCCCAGAGGAAGAGCTAGAGAAGGAAGATGTTCTACAGAGTAGAGAATCCATGATGCTCAAAAATTTTCAAATTTTAAAACCTATATGAATGGCTACAGGTATGGATTTATTGCCCTAAGCGGATGCACAGACTCCTAAGACGGGACTTATGACCAGTAAAGAATTCACCACACACACAGAAGATAATTTTTGAAAACTTTTTTACACACAGACTCTTTACTGCTATATTACACCTACCCCCACTTGGCTCTGATACCAGTAAGAAAAGGATCTAAGATATACGTGTGCTTTTGAAGAAGTGATTACTGCTGAGGAAATGATAAAGGGTAGATCTTGGTGAACTACCGGAAGTTTTGTCGGCTTTTTAAATTTTAAATTTTTATAGGTACGTGGCTTGTGATCTCTCAGTGCAGACCAGACTAACGCCCATTCGGGTTCGCCTCTGGAATTTACGTCGAGAGTATTCCCGCCTATATACCTTTTAAATCTTTATTAAGCAAGCCTAGCAACAAGGGTATGCATAAAATAAACATACATTAAGGTTGGTTGCTAAACATACACAGTACCAGAACTGGATCCCAGAACTGGTGCTCTGATTGAGGAGGGAGAAGAGAAGAGATACAACTGAGGATTGAGATCTGTTCTCGTTGCCTCAGAGGAACGTACAATTTTTATGGCAGATCTGATATAGATCAGTCTACGAACATGCTTTAAAAGAAAAGACAGAAATTTAAAGTGCAGAAAAGTAAATTGCTTTAAAATAAATTGCAAAAAATTTAAATTGCATAAATGTAAATTGCAGAAAATTAAATTACAGAAATTGAAATGCTTTAAATGCTTTAAATAAATACAAAAGATCCTTACATGTTTTAGGATCTTAGTTCTTTAAAGGAGGAAGAAAGAAAGAAAGAAAAAGAGAGAAGAGAGAGAAATTTTCTTTCACTTAGATTTCCTTCCGTTCTAGAGAGAAGGAGGAGAAATCTTGAAAGAGAGAGAGAAACTGAAAGAAGAGAGAGAGAGGGGTTCGAAAATCTGAGGAGTCTCAAGTCTTCCTCTAGATTATATACATGAAAATTTTACTATTCACTGTAGCGGGATTTTAAGTGCACAGTAACTTGTGGAAAGTTGCACTGTTCACTGTAGCGGGTTTTTAAGTGCACAGTAACTCGTGGAAAGTTGCACTGTTCACCGTAGCTTTATACAGAAGGCTTTTGTAGAATACAAAGGAAATACTAATCGGGTGAAGAGACATGTGCGCTCTCACTTGTGTCCAAAGGACCACCCGTATACAAACTTTAATACAGCTTTTTTTTTTTTTTTTTAAATTGTATTCGGTATCAGTGATTAGTAAAACCCAATTACAAAGATTTTTAGGTTTTAAATCACACGTAAGCGGGTGGCGCTTACGTTCTTTCTTTCATACTGAAAGAAGCATAATGATTTATTATTGGGAATTACCAAAGTCTTTATACAAAGCCTTCTGATTAAAATTTAAAATCTCACACTTTAAAGAATTTAGATATACCATCTAAAGTTTCTTTTGAAACTTTAGGTAATTCCCAATTATCAATAGCTTTATCAAAATCAGAAATAACAAATTCCTCAGAACTCACGACATTCTTTGAATCGCTAGTCTTCCCAGAGGAAGAGCTAGAGAAGGAAGATGCTCTACAGAGTAGAGAATCCATGATGCTAAAAAAATTTCAAATTTTAAAACCTATATGAATGGCTACAGGTATGGATTTATTGCCCTAAGCGGATGCACAGACTCCTAAGACGGGACTTATGACCAGTAAAGAATTCACCACACACACAGAAGATAATTTTTGAAAACTTTTTTACACACAGACTCTTTACTGCTTTTCTTTCATACTGAGTCTCATACAGAGCCGGCCTATTCCACGGCCACTATCCAAAATATTATTAGCCCAAACCAGTGGGGTGAACCACTCCATGCCCAAAAGAAATTTCCTGCCAATTTCCTTTTTAAAATCTCACACTGTTTGTCCTATTCCTATTGGGACTACCAACAGGCGTGGTTTAATACATTTTTCCTTCAAAAATTATCTTCTGTGTGTGTGGTGAATTTTTTACTGGTCATAAGTCCCGTCTTAGGAGTCTGTCATCCGCTTAGGGCAATAAATCCATACCTGTAGCCATTCATATAGGGTTTAAAATTTGAAAATTTTTGAGCATCATGGATTCTCTACTCTGTAGAGCATCTTCCTTCTCTAGCTCTTCCTCCGGGAAGACTAATGATTCAAAGAATGTCGTGAGTTCTGAGGAATTCGTTATTTCTGATTTTGATAAAGCTATTGACAATTGGGAATTACCTAAAGTTTCAAAAGAAATGATTTACAAAACAAAAAAACTTGATTTTTTAAAGAGTGATTATATTATAAAAACTGAAGAAATAGATATAACGCTTTCAAAGCCTTTTGAAACAATTCATTTGTTTTCAGAAAAAACTTTAAAGAATTTAAAAGAGAAAAGGTTCAATTATGTCCATATCGGACTTATCCAAGTAGGAATAAAGCCGTTAACCAAGGAAGGTTTGGATACTTCCATCCTTGCTGTCCTTCGAGATGGCAGGTTCATGTCCTTTGATGATTCTTTACTCAGTAGTATAGAATCAAGTCTCTGCAAAGGACCAATCCACTTCAATTGTTATCCAAACATAACAATTTCTCTTAAAGACAAAAATATTCTCAAAAGCATGACCTTGCAAATCAAAACCCACAATTACCATAGGAAAACAGTTGACTAGGATAGAAAGCAAAATCCAACAGTCTTCCATAACTGTCTCTCCTATTTCAAAACCCATTCCTGTTAAAACAGAGTCCTTGAAAAAGCTTAAAGAACCTATTTTCAGACCATTTCAGGTCTCGAAACATAGCCAAAAGCTTGTTCAAGATTCAAAGTCAGATTTTGCTAAAGCCATTAGGGAACAATTAGATAGAATAGAAGATTCCTCTTCTGCTTCTACTTCTAAGATTCAAATTGCTCCTGATACACCTCAGTCAAAAACACCTAGTACCCATCAATCTCACACTGTTGGTGTCCTCGATCAAGATTTTGATCAATCTTCTATAGCTACTTCAGATATAGAAGCGTTTAAAGAACCAACTCCTAAAGTCAACAAAGTTCATTGGGAATTAGCACCTCCTGCTACTTCTCATATCCCCATTATGGATGAATACAATGACACCATTCAAGATGCAGTTGCAACTTTAATTTTGACCATTTCTCTTCATTTCATAGGTGATCCTTCTCACTTAAGAGATAAAAATGCTGAGTTGCTACATAATTTGAGATGTAGGAAACTTAGTGACTTCCAAGATTACAAAACTACTTTCTTTACTCGACTCTTTCTAAGAGATGATGCAAATCATACTACTTGGAAAGAAAAATTCCTTGCTGGATTACCTACTCTCTTAGGAGAAAAGGTAAGAAATTCCATTATAGCCCTTTATGATAATCGTATCCCTTATGACGAACTTACCTATGGTGAGTTAGTCAGTTTTGTCAATAAAGAAGGTCTAAGGATCTGTCAAGATCTAAAATTGCAAAAACGCCTAAAGTGGGAGCTTAGACAATCTAAGCAAGAGCTAGGTGGTTTTTGCAAACAATTCAATTATGATCCTTTCAAATCTCCCTCCAAAAATTGTAATGGTAAGTGCTCCTCGAGACCTTACAAAAAACATTACAAGTCCAAAAGCCATAGAAAGTCCATTTCTAATTTTAGAGAAAATTTTTATAAGAAACCTTCGAGGCCTTATAAAAAGCCCAAATTCTCTAAAAAGAAAGAATTCAAGCCCAAATCCAAAGCTCCTTTTAATTACAAAGAAGCCACATGTTACAAATGTGGAAGGAAAGTTCATACTGCAAAATATTGCAGGATGAGTAGAAAACTTCATGAGCTTGGTCTCGATGAAGAAGTCCTTTCTAAAATATCTTCTCTCCTTATTGAGTCTTCAGATTCTGAGTCTTCCATGTCTGGAAATAGTGAGTCTCTCCAAGTTGACGAGTTAGCCGACTCAGATACTTCTTCTTCCTCCTATAGTGATTCTGATTCAGAATCCTGTCTAAAGAAAATCAATGTTTTGACTAGAGACCAGGAAACATTTCTTGAATTAGTCAAACACATCTCCGACCCTACACTTCAGAGAGAATATCTCGATAAACTCCTGAAGACCCTTGACCAAAAACCCGAGTCTTCTAAAGTTCCTATTGTCAAAAAGCATGCATATGATCTTACTCAAATTCTTGAAAAGAAAAAGCATTCAAAATCTTCTTTACCTTCTATCCAAGATCTTCAAAAGGAGATTAAAGAAATTAAAACTGAAATAAAGGATTTGAAAGAAAAACAAAAAACCGATTCTGAAACTATTCAGATTCTTTTACAAAAACAACTTCAAGATCATTCTGATAATGAATCTCATTCCAGTAATGATAATGATGAAAATCCAAATCTAGAAAATATTGAGTCTGTACCCGAAGATTTTCTTTTTGTTTTAAATCAAGTTACAATGAGAAAATATCTAATTGGGATTACTTTGATTTTCTCTAAAGATTTTATAATTGACACCATTGCCCTGTTTGACACTGGTGCCGATTTAAATTGTATTCAAGAAGTTATTGTACCAAAAGAATTCAAGAAAAAACAAAAGAAAAGCTTACTGCCGCCAATAGTTCAAAATTAAAAATTTCCTCCAAAGCTGAAGCTTTTGTGCATAATGATGGCTTCAATTTCAAAACTTATTTCCTTTTAACAAATGATATTCGTCATACTGTTATATTGGGAACCCCTTTTATAAATCTTATTACTCCTTATACTGTTGACTATGATGGTATATCTTTTAAAACCAAAAGCAAAAAACTTGTTTTCCCTTTTGTTGAAAAACCAAAAACAAGAAATTTGAATATCATTAAAGCATGTTCTGTTTACCAAAACCAAATAAATGTTTTGTTAAAATCAAAACAAAAAGATTTGAGTTATTTAAGACAAGATTTAAGTTTACAAAGAATTGAAATCCAATTGCAAGATAATTTTATAAAGAGAAAAATATCTGATTTCAAAGAACTTATTGAAAAGGAAATTTGTGCTGATTTACCAACTGCTTTTTGGAATCGAAAACAGCATTTAGTGGATTTACCTTATGAAAGTTCTTTTGATGAAAGACAGATACCAACTAAAGCCCGTCCAATTCAAATGAATATGGAATTGGAACAACATTGTAAAAATGAAATTAAAGATTTGGAAAACAATGGTTTAATTGTCAAATCAAGATCATCTTGGTCTTGTGCTGCTTTTTATGTTAACAAAAATTCCGAGATTGAAAGAGGCACACCAAGACTTGTTATTAATTATAAACCTTTGAATAAAGCTTTAAAATGGATTCGTTATCCAATTCCCAATAAAAAAGATTTGCTTCAAAAACTTCATTCTGCTTTCATATTTTTAAAATTTGACATGAAGTCTGGTTTTTGGCAAATTCAAATTCATCCTAAAGATCGGTATAAAACTGCTTTTACTGTTCCATTTGGACAGTATGAGTGGACTGTTATGCCATTTGGTTTAAAGAATGCACCCTCAGAATTTCAAAGAATCATGAATGACATTTACAATCCATATTCTGAATTCTGCATTGTTTATATTGATGATGTATTGATTTTTTCACAATCAATAGATCAACATTTTAAACATTTAAAGACTTTTTATTTTGCAACCAAAAAGGCTGGTTTAGCCCTTTCCTCTTCCAAAATCTCTTTGTTTCAAACTAAAGTCAGATTTCTCGGTCACTACATTTCTAAGGGAACTATCACTCCCATTGAAAGATCTTTATCTTTCACTGACAAGTTTCCTGATAAAATTTTGGATAAAACCCAATTACAAAGATTTTTAGGAAGTTTAAATTATGTTCTTGATTTCTGTCCTAATATTAATAGGATAGCAAAGCCATTGCATGATAGGTTAAAGAAAAGCCCAGTTGCATGGTCAGAACATCATACCCAAATTGTAAAGCAGATAAAGACTATGGTAAAAGAAATCCCATGTTTATACTTAGCAAATCCAGCATTGCCTAAAATTGTTGAAACTGATGCATCTGATTTAGGTTATGGTGGTATTCTAAAGCAAGTAGATCATAAGAAAGAACAGATAGTTCAATATGCTTCTGCACATTGGAATGATTGTCAGAAAAATTATTCTACCATCAAAAAAGAAATTTTATCCATTGTTTTATGCATTTCAAAGTTTCAAAGCGATTTATTAAATCAAAAATTCTTACTCCGAATTGATTGCAAAGCTGCAAAACATGTTTTAGAAAAAGATGTTCAAAATATTGCATCTAAACAAATTTTTGCAAGATGGCAAGCCATTTTAAGTGTTTTTGATTTTGATATTGAATTTATTAAAGGTGACAAAAATTTTGTTCCGGATTTTCTAACCCGGGAATTTCTCCAAAACAGATAATGCCGCCCAAAAAGAACAAAGGAAAAGGGATCCTCAAATATCCTGTGTCCCAGACACCCTCTAAAGCCTCTCCCCCTAAAGAAAAATTGCTATCCTCAGCAATGCCCATAAAGTCCTGGATTGACATAATCGAGGAAGATGAAGCCAAAGTCAAAGCCCTGGCCTCCCAAGATCAGGTAAATAAATGGATGGAATCCATCTCTAAATCCCCTGAGCTTTTGCTCGCAATACAAAGTTTTTCTCAAAGCCAAATTTCTTCTAAAGAAAATCCTGATTTTTCTAAAATTGAAAAACCAATTTCTAAAGAAATTCCAAAACTTTCTTACTCTCAAGGTTTTTCTCAATCTAAAGAAATTATTTCTTCTGGAAGTACTTCTTCCCAGGTTGTGGTTTCACAATCAAAGCTTTCTCAAAAATCGGATTGGCATCATAAACCCCATTCTCAAAATGTTTTAACTATGGAGGATGGATTTTATAATTCTGATCCATTTCAAGCAATTTCAAAATTTTTCCCAAAGGGATGGTTTTTCAAACCATGGGATCTTACAAAGCCCCATTCTTATTATCAAAGCATCTTTGAAGCCACTGGCTCAGTAAAATTCAAACACTTCTTTCATACTGAGTCTCATACAGAGCCGGCCTATGCCACGGCCACTATCCAAAATATTATTAGCCCAAACCAGTGGGGTGAACCACTCCATGCCCAAAAGAAATTTCCCGCCAATTTCCTTTTTAAAATCTCACACTGTTTGTCCTATTCCTATTGGGACTACCAACAGGCGTGGTTTAATACATTTTTCCTTCAAAACCCAAAACATTCTCATTCATGGTTATTTTTCTTCAATACGAAAATAACCATACAAAGCCTTCCAAACTGGTTCCAACAATGGTGGACCTATTTTGGACCAAACACAGATATCTTAACTCCAAATGCCACAAATTGTTTCAACCTCTTTAAAGCTCATTATGTTCCTTCTGAATCCGAGAAAAGGTTTCCCCCTTTCCTCTGTTTCTGTACCAAGTTCTTCCTCCCCTGGGTTTGGATGTGGAATTTCCAATATCATACTCAAGATACCCAATTAATTCTTCAAAGGTGTTTCAGAATTAAATGGTGGTCTAAGTTCGATGAAAAGTCTAAATTGACCGAAGCCATTGTCCACAATTGGCTTAAATTAAATGGTCACCTCAAGCCCAGCATTGAAGATACTAAAGCCCATAGCACTTTCCTCGCACAGCGTTCTAAGGCCCAAGCCCTTCTCGCCAGTGCAAAATCTGAAGATGAATACTTCGATATCATGAAGCAACTCCTGACTACTCGATCTGAGTCCTCTGTTGCAGCATCCTCTGATACCGAAGACGAAGATGAAGAGCCCTTCATTTCACTTGGGGATGAAAATGAAGATGACTGTTTTGGTTTTTTTCCCCCTGTAAAGCATTGTAAATGATCTATATTTCATTATGTAATTTCTGTAAAAAAAAAAAAAAAAAATTATCTGTATTTTCCTCGTATTTAGTTTGTATTCGGGTGGTCCTTTGGACACAAGTGAGAGCGCACATGTCTCTTCACCCGTAGGTATTTCGTTTGTATTCTACAAAGCCTTCTGTATAAAGCTACAGTGAACAGTGCAACTTTCCACGAGTTACTGTGCACTTAAAGACCCGCTACAGTGAACAGTTTAAATTTTATGTATATAATCTGAAGGAAGACTTGAGACTCCTCAGATTTTCGAACCTCTCTCTCTCTCTTCTTTCAGTTTCTCTCTCTCTTTCAAGATTTCTCCTCCTTCTCTCTAGAACGGAAGGAAATCTAAGTGAAAGAAAATTTCTCTCTCTTCTCTCTTTTTCTTTCTTTCTTTCTTCCTCCTTTAAAGAACTAAGATCCTAAAACATGTAAGGATCTTTTGTATTTATTTAAAGCATTTAATTAAAGCATTTCAATTTCTGTAATTTAATTTATGTCTTTTAATTTCCGCAATTTACATTTATGCATTTTAATTTTCGTAATTTATTTTAAAGCAATTTACTTTTCTGCACTTTAAATTTCAGTATTTTCCTTTTAAAGCATGATTGCAGACTGATCTGTATCAGATCTGCCATAAAATTTGTACGTTCCTCTGAGGCAACGAGACCAGATCTCAATCCTCAGCTGTATCTCTTCTCTTCTCCCTCCTCAATCAGAGCACCAGTTCTGGGATCCAGTTCTGGTACTGTGTATGTTTAGCAACCAACCTTAATGTATGTTTATTTTATGCATACCCTTGTTGCTAGGCTTGCTTAATAAAGATTTAAAAGGTATATAGGCGGGAATACTCTCGACGTAAATTACAGAGGCGAACCCGAATGGGCGTTAGTCTGGTCTGCACTGAGAGATCACAAGCCACGTACCTATAAAAAGTTAAAATTTGAAAAGCCGACAAAACTTCCGGTAGTTCACCAAGATCTACCCTTTATCATTTCCTCAGCAGTAATCACTTCTTCAAAAGCACACGTATATCTTAGATCCTTTTCTTACTGGGGTGATATACGTGTGATTTTGATAAAGATTACATTTCTAAGGGAACTATCACTCCCATTGAAAGATCTTTATCTTTCACTGACAAGTTTCCTGATAAAATTTTGGATAAAACCCAATTACAAAGATTTTTAGGAAGTTTAAATTATGTTCTTGATTTCTGTCCTAATATTAATAGGATAGCAAAGCCATTGCATGATAGGTTAAAGAAAAGCCCAGTTGCATGGTCAGAACATCATACCCAAATTGTAAAGCAGATAAAGACTATGGTAAAAGAAATCCCAATTACAAGTTTCCTGCTGAGGAAATGAAGAAGTGATTAGATATTTTCTCATTGTAACTTGATTTAAAACCCTATATGAACATAGATGGGGGTAGGTGTAATATAGTTGTAATATAGTTGTAAGCTTTTATTTGAGTAAAAAGTTTCCTGATGCCCTTCATCCTCACGACATTCTTTGAATCGCTAGTCTTCCCAGAGGAAGAGCTAGAGAAGGAAGATGCTCTACAGAGTAGTGAATCCATGATGCTAAAAAATTTTCAAATTTTAAACCCTATATGAATGGCTACAGGTATGGATTTATTGCCCTAAGCGGATGACAGACTCCTAAGACGGGACTTATGACCAGCAAAAAATTCATACCTGTAGCCATTCATATAGGGTGGCGCTTCCTCTGTGTGTGTGGTGAATTTTTTACTGGTCATAAGTCCCGTCTTAGGAGTCTGTCATCCGCTTAGGGCAATAAATCCATACCTGTAGCCATTCATATAGGGTTTAAAATTTGAAAATTTTTGTCAAGTTCAAAATTCTCTCTTAAATCTTGGAAGTCACTATATATATATATATATATATATATATATATATATATATATATATATATATATATATTAATTCATGTATTTTATGTCACTAAAGTTTAATTGCTAGCATAATAAAATAAATAAATGTTTCAAAAGACTTATAATTAATATTATTAATGATTACATATTGTTGAATTTAAATAGAAAGAAAAAAAAATTACAAAGAATATTCACCAATATTTTAGATATTTTAGATAATAGAAAATATAAAAAGATGAGGAATGATATATATTAATAAAGTTACTATTTATTAAATTAATTAAATACAGTCAAATTAATTATGAGAAGATGAAAAGTCAAATCTAAAAAAAAAACTCTATTTATTAGATAATAGAGAATATACAAAAGCAAAATGATGATGCCACATCACCTCTTCAAGTCCTAGCTTTATATATAGAGTAACGATACAGCCACAAACTCTTGTACAAACTTATTTTGTACAAACTGACGTGGCATTAATTCATTGGTTGAATGAAAATATAAATTAATAAAAACAAATCATGTGGGTCAAGTGATATTTAATTCAACCAATCTTATCATGCCACATCAATTTGTACAAAATAAGTTTGTACAAGAGTTTGTGACTGTATCATTACTCTTATATATATATAAATATAGATAGATAATTTTGTACAATATATGATGCTATATTGTACTATATTAATTTTTAATTATACTATATTTGATGCCGCACTGTACTATATTAATTTCTTTGGTGATTAATTTAAATCATATATTTAGAAAATAACATTTATTAGTATTTAGAAAAATACTAAATACAGAATTCTTAAATTTTAAAAATTTAACATTATTTTTTTAATATAAATGTTAAAAAAAATCATAACTTTTTTGGCAACATTTCCCAAATATATAACCTGTGAAATAAAAATCAATTTTAATAATGTAATTAAATAACCTCTAAATAATATCACAACATAAATAAATAATTAAAACATACGAGATTAGTTCAAAAATTATTTTAGATTGATAGAATTAAAAATTCGTACACACCATAAGAAAATCACAAAATAATAAATTTTAATGAATACACATAAATAAATAAATAAATAAACTAACCGGGAGACTAATATATATAAATAAATTATAATAAAATATTATTAATAATATGACAATATTATAATGTAATTATTTAATAATATATTATTATTAAATCATTTTTATATTATAAAAAATAATATATATATATATATATATATATAATAATTATTTACTACTTAATTTCAAACATTGATAATAAAATCCTCAAAATTTTATAAATTTAAATAATATTAATTTAATTTTAACATTAATATAAAATAATATTATTTCATTAAATCATAACTTAATATTATTTCATTAAATTATAACTTAGTACAATCTACCTTAATGCAATACAATTAACAGTGTAATGCAATAGTGTAAAAGCACAAAGAGAACGTTCATATCAATAATCAGATGTTTGATGGAATACGGGAATCCCAACAAACACCATTGTAGAAGCATGCTCCAATTTTACAAGAACAAAAGTTAACCATGATCAGCCCCATGGATCCAAGCCTTCCATTCATCTTTAGATTGCAACCTGTTTAGTAAGGTCCAGTCCAAGCAGCACGGTACAAAATTCAGGTGACAATTGCACAATTAAAATATCACTGGCATCCATTACAGACAAGTATCGCATGCAATACACTGTAAGGCAAACCATCTATGGAGTTCTCAAAATAGATCTAAATCCTGACATCCTTAGCTCAGGGCAAATGTCGAATTCTTATCTCATGGAAAGGCAACCCTAACAGTAAAACATAACCCGCTTGACATTCTCCTTCAGGGCAGGAAGGGGTCTGACAGCAGCACCAACTCCAGGTCCACGTGTGCTCCTTGCACCGACCCCTCCACCCATGCCTCCACGTCCAATAGTTCCACTGGTCATTGAACCACTGTCTGATGTCTCTGGCTCCATATAGAAACGAGCTCGGAATGCTGCAAGGTGGGCATAGTATGCTGGGGGAACTGCAACATACAACAGAAACCTCACACAACATTGCATAAAAACTAATTGGGAAAAAGAAAAAGCAAGATTGTGCATCTGCATTTGTGTGCATGCACTCGAATACGAGAATGCGGGCAAGAGAGAGAGCTTACCAATGGAAACAGAACGAGTGCACCTAGCATATCTGCAATAATACAGCATAGCAGCGACTCAATGTCACAATCTTAGGCTAAAAATCAATAAGGTGATAAATTTTCAATCTAAAAACCTACGAAACCATGACAACCAGCAGATTATTACAATTCAATGAGGGACTTTTAACATATTGAGGTATCAATCAACTTACGTGTAGCAGAGGTTGTTTGTGAGGGACTGTAGTCCATCAGCTGTAAACTTGTTCTCGTCCCATAGAACATGGTAATGGGCAGGACGGCTTGTACCCTGTTGTCATATTGGGAATATTAGAAATGCAATCTCACTACCTCAAAAACAGAACCTTAAAAAATAACTAACCTGTATTCCAGCATGGCTACAGAGGTAAAAGTCAAACTCAGTTGGGTGACAAATTTTTGAATCCACAACAGTACCTGCAGAATTTATTACAAAGAGTTTCACACCCCATCTGAAATCTCAGCAATCGTACTATAACCACAAAATCATGAAACTGTCAAGCCAAATCAGTTACCAGGCAATATATTTCCACTCCTGTCAACTGCATTGCGATCATGATGGTTGTTGGCAAACAACCTAGTGTGGTGACGCTTCTGAACCACAACAAAAGTCACAGGAGGCTGATAGTTTGGTTCCAAGGAGGCGCATGCCTGGAATTAAGTTAAATCAGAGAGAATTAATAAGTGGGTGTATGAACTTCAGAATTTAAACCAATTTAAATACAATCTTGAGCAAACTTGGAAGAAACATATTAGAAAATTGACCGGCAAAAAAACTTTACCTTACGGATAGCATCAAGTTCATACAATAATACTTGATAGAACTGTCCTTCACTGACACCATCCCTGCAGATAAAACATTAAATAAGTAATAGCAAGAATGAGCATTGACATGCTGGACAATATCAGAGATTATGACAATGCCTGTAAAAGATTATGCGCTGAGGCTTTTGTCCAGTAGCTCTACGGAAAGATATAAGGAGTTCCCTGCATCCCCCAAAGGGAAAAAAGAAGGAAGTGTTATACTACTACCCACAAAGTTTAAGAACAGTTAGCACCGCAAACATCGGTTTCCAAATGCTGCTCCACACCAATAGGTATAAAAGCCAAGGTGACGATGTAGATGACAATGAAGTTTCAGTGTGTGCACACAAGAGGAAATAAGTAATAAAAGATAGATCAATCATACTTGATCATCCCACCAGACACTGCTCCTCTTACAGGATCCTGCCATGTCTTGAACAAGTCTTGAATGAGCTCCTGCCTATGAGCTTGAGCACAAACCAATCCAGCATACTTTGTGACCTCTGGCCAATCCTGAGAAGCTACGACCTTTGTTTTACATTCAAAAAAGGCTCTCAATTAACAAGGATTGAAATATTAACAACCTAATTCAGGAAAATGCAAGGAAAGAAAAAAAGCATTCAGAAACTATGTAGAGATGGATTTGAAGAGATACAGCGGCAATAGACGGGCTTGAATCCTCTCCAGGGTGAGGATGGGTGACATCAGCACCAAAAATGATAGTGGGTCTGTCACTGACTAGAGGTATACGCCTTGATATTGCATCAACAAGCACAGTGTTCCTCCCTCCAACCTTCACATTTATCTTCAAAGCCACATTGGCCATGTATTGCTTGCTCATTTTGAAAACATGCTTAGTCAAACAGCACTGGGAGACAAGCCCAAGGTCTGTCTCACAAATCCGCTTAAGATCACCTGCAACATAATTAAGTTTTAGATTAAAGAATGGCAGCGCTAAAATAAGCCAAAAAGAGTGAAGGAAAAATGAAATTGATACAAGATTCATGGAAACAAATCCGGATTAATAGAAAAGAACCAATGCAGCAAAGGGAAAAGTGAAAATAATTTTAGTGGCATACCATAAAGAGAGCCATTATTATCAGGGAGAATGACAATAAGCAGGTCAAGCTCCTTCCCCTGACCCAATTTGGTCATTGCATCATGGTACCGAGTTTTCAAGACCTTCTCCACGTGCTCAGGACGAGCACTAATCGGAGGAATTACAGGTTCAGGATTAAACGCCTGCATACATCCAGATCTAAGGTCAAGACATCTCTGAAATTATATAAATTTTTTCAATCTTTTACCCTTTCAAAATAAATTAGTCAAAAACCAAAAAGAACATATGGCAGCAAGTTCCACACCATGCCAGAAATGTAACACATTTGTGCAAGCTCAAAACAAAACCCACGAGCTACGCTGTCTTGGACATGCCGAGAAAAGTTGATGCATATCCAGTGGTTCACTGTTCCTCCATTAACCATTTTCTGCAAAGAAACATAGATTAATCAGGAAAAAGATGTGATAGAAAAAAGTGCATGCAGATCCAATATTTCATACAATTTCCATCTTAAAACCATTTTCTTCAACCAAAACGATTATAATTTGTCCAGAAAAGGTTTTAAATCACTACAAAGTGATTAATACCTGCACACTTTGTAAATAAACTATCATGCATGTGTGCAGAATTCATCTAACAAATATAACTACATTAGGTAATCCAATCAACATTAGATTTTACTGAGATCAGGATTGTTGTTTGTATATTTGTTGAAGTCTCAAATAATGCACAACAAACATTTCCCAGATAATTTTAATCCAGTGTAAGGAAACTGGGAAGAAATGATGATTTCATAGCAGCATAGATACCTTGTTCATCATGTTCCACTGCCCAACCTGAGGCAGACAATCCTTTTCTTTACCGGTATCATGATATTTAAGCTACATAAACAGAAGATAAGAGTCAAGCAGTAACAACCACAATTTCAAAGCTAAAATTTATAAGGCATACAACAAAAATTAAATTATGTAAAAGACAATATACCCAAGGGGCAGGCAGGATGCGAGCTTCAACTGATGCAAGCTTCTCACTAATTTTAATTCCAAATTCCCTAGCATAAGGATCCTCGTGATAAGCATTATGGTGAACAGTCTACAAAAACCCATTATACAATGCTTCCGTGAGATCAAGTAGGTAGATGTCATCAGGTTATTAACAAAGTCAATAAATACATGCTAAAGGCAAACACCAGCAATTTACTACCGTAGCTGACCTGCATGATATCACGCTCCCTTTCATGAGGACGTTGACAGGTCACCTTCAGCAAAGCAGTAATCTGCCTCTCATTTAATCTCTTGGAGTACCTCTGACCCTCAACAATCTTGCAAACCTACATTTTCCAGAAAGCAATCAATTAGCATGCAGATACATGCTTCATAGAAGTCGAGGATACAGTTACAAGTTTACCTCCATAGGCAAATAATTTGGTCTCTGCTGATTTCCCACTTGTAGGCAGGGCCACTGAGTATGTTGAATAACAAAACCATAGGTTTCGTAGAAGTATTCAACAACAGATTTCAGGGTACCACTTTCATCAACCGGAAAACTACAACAAACAAATCATGTTAGAAAAGAAAGTTTCAAACTGTGTTTTCATATGACCAAGACAACAAACAATTTAAAAACACACTCAACAAATGGTAAAGAGATTATATTACTCACGTGAGCTCTCCTGTTGTTTGCGATGTCAAGCCAGATATACGATACTTCCTACGCATATTTCCTCGATGCGTAACTTCAACCCTAACTCCTCTGAGAGCCTTCTTGATCTGTTGACATAAATAAAGCAACCAGCTCACATCTCATAACAAATAAATTATAGATACTACAGCGATTCTGATTAATCAAAGAACTATTAGTATACCAAAACTGCAAATGAATTAAGTTGATTTTGGAACAAATAAACTTCCATAAACCCAAGAAAAAAAAAAACTGAATTCCAAAAGCAAAAGAAAACAAATTTGATCGACTACAAATTGTTGGGGATAGAAAACAAGGAAAGTCTGACCTTAACACGATCAGCATCAGATAATGGTCTTGAGGAAACATCTCGGTTCAGCAACTGCTGTACGAAATCAATCACTGGCAAAGGCTCAATAAAGGCAGTAGAGGACATATCTGCATAATACATATTTTACACAGTGAGGAAAAAAGATGGAGTATAAGCAGCATGAACTAGAAACTTAAAGAGATGCAAGCCAAAAACTATAAAATAATCGATAATTAGAACAATAGAAGGTGTATAGTCAGGAACGTCCCGGCTTCTGCAACTGTGATAAAAAATAATAGCTGGAAATGGAGGAAAACATATTACAAATATGCCAAACAGGTATCCACACCAAAATAGATGAACCAAAAGTTTTATACCAATATTTAGGGATAGGCCCATCTGAGTTGGACGAATACTTTGGTAGAAACCACGCCAACTTTCCAATCCCTCCCCCAGTGGTTGCCTTCTCCCCAGATCAGGAGAATAGAATGAACGACCCACAGGACAGTACCTATCAACCAACAATCTCTCAATATCATTTTAAAAAAAAATAAAAAAAAAAGTGCACGTGATCGCACATGCTACTACAAGAGGGGGAAAAAAATATCACTACCGAGTTGTAGGTAATTCGCGCAGAACAATGTCGAGAACCTGCAGGGCTTCCTGAGGGGCATCAGCTTGCCTCCCCTGCAAAAAGAGTCCTAAATGATGTAGGTCAGCACGAGCAGCCAACTTTATCACAACTTTGAATTCTCTCTCCCTCCTGCATCAAAAAGAAGATAACTGCAATAATGTGCGAATGGAAGCAAGGAAAATTCAGTGTTAATAGAAAATCTGACAAAATACAAACCTTTGGCCACCTTGTCCATCATCATCATCAAGGAGAGTGATTCTGAACTCCTTTGATAAAAAGGGAAGAGGCCCAGCAGTATACAGACTCTTCCTTCCATCATAAGCAGGAAGACGCTTTCCAAGATGGGATTCTCTGTATAGTTTCACCAGCTGCTCCATCACAGCCCGGTTGACACCACGAGAAGTGACCTCAGGTGTTATGGTAACCTAATATTGCATTAACACCTTCAATTATTAACCTAGTGTACTAGATATAAAGAAGATGGAAAGATAGAAACAAAAATAGACAACTCACATCATACTGGTGTAAATCTTTATCAGGTAACTCGGCGAAGAAGTGGTTAGCCTTGACAATACACCTTGTCCCAGTACTACCCCTGCCAGGCCTAAGTGGGAACCTCACAGATTTACTCGAGGGTGGCGCAGGTTGAATAACTTGGCTCGAAGAAACTTCTTCTGGTAAAGATAACTGCTGAAACTGCTGAGATACTTCTGACAGTTCAGGTGAATGGGATGATGAACCTGCCTGAGATGGGGTGGGCTGAGTCATCACCCCAGATGAAAAAGGAATTGGGGTTGCTTGGTGTAGCTCGGGAATTTGTGAAGATCTGGTTGGGCCACCAGAATGTCCTCCGCGGCCACCACTACCCATACCAACACCACCACGACCACCACCATACCCACCACGACCTCCAGGCTGGGGTGGCCCTCCCCTTCCCCTGCCTTGATATTCAGAGGTTCCACCATAGTGTTGCTGTTGCGGTCCACCGCGAGCACGACCACCGCCATAACCTCCACGGCCTCCTTGCTGCGACGGAGGACCCCAGCCTCTTCCACTACCTTGGTATCCTGTTCCGCCTCCACCTCCTCCCTGAGAAGGTGGAGCACTCCTTTCAGATGGGCGCTGAGAGCCACGACCACCACCTGCACTAGTTTCCTGGGATTCAGAGCTCTCACCCCCAGTAGACGGTTGTTCAGTTCTTTTCTTCCTCACCATAATGATACCTGGATGCAACAAAAAAATAATCAACTATGATAGAATACCACAAGGAAGTCATAAAATCCAACACAAAAGATTACCAAATAAAACAATGAAAAAGAAAAATTAAGATCATGAAAACATTAGGCAACAAAGACAGAAACTGCACCCTGACATTTCATTGCATGTAAAAAGACTGAGCTAATTAAGTCATCTACCAAAAACTATGAACATTCATAGTCACAAAAGCAATATATCTTAGCCATCAACAGTGTAAAAGAAGAGAAAAAGAGATGTAGTACCAACTACTGCAGAAAATAGGACTGAAACATTAATAGTGTATATCACAAGTGCGCTCACTTAGGCAAAAGGTAACATGAAAGGAAAAATATATGAAAACAACATTAGTTAATTTATGCGCTTTAAAACAAAAATTACAAACATGAACATTTCTTCACCACAACACTGAATAATGAATTCTCAATAAAATATATAAGAAAAATTTGAAGTAAAGAGTTTCAAAAATACCCAGTCATATATTAATAACTGAAGAAAAAATTAAAGCACTTGCCTCAGAACCAAGAGACTGACCCACAGATTGAAAACATACAATCAAAATTCAGAATAAACACAAACGGAGAAGATCTAACGATCTCCAGCAAAAGTACATAACACACAAAAAGTAGCAACAGGAGAGTAAAAACGAAGACAATAATACTAATACAAGTCATTCAGCAAATAAGTACCAAACAAAGTAGATCCGGACGAAACAGTCCACAATCGCTAACAACAACATAAACTAAAACCCTAGCAGGCCAGATCCATAACGGGAGATAAACAAACATCAATCAAGAGAATCACATTCATCAAACAAGTAATACGTCGTGATAAGGATGAATAAACCCCAAAACCAACATTATTACCTCGAAACCGCTATCGGAAAACCGCTGTCTGAAATGATTTTTAAATATTAATAAAAAGGGCCACTCGTACAACAACAACACGAGCTCACAAACAAACACACACTGTCTCCTTTCTCTCTCTCTTAAACTTTCCTTCGAAGATCATAAGAAAGTAAAATATTTAGAGAGAAGAAAGAGAAAATAGAAATAAAATAATAAGGGAAAAGGAAGAGGCTCTCTTTAGGTTACTGAACTGTCTTCTCTCTCTCCCTTGCTCCGTGAAAACCCCAACAACGCCATCCACAACCCTTATAAAAAGGCGGTAGGTGCTCGAAAATGACAACTCCGTCCTTGCCCAAACCCTTTCTCTCCCTCGTTCTACGCTCGTTACCTGGAGTCTGACGTGGCGATCCACCAGGTTTTTAGTGGTGATTACGTGGCTTCAGCTGACGTGTCACACAAGCTTGGTGGAATTTTCAAGCGGTTCACATGATTGGACATGAGGCCACACTGGGGTTAGCATTTAATTTCCATTGACAAAAAAATAAAAATGAAAAAGGTTTCTTAAGCGCGTCTTTTATTTACTCGCTTCTTTTGTGCGGCACGTGTTGATACGTCTAGCGAGTGTCGTTTACGACTACTTTCGTGGTTTGTCTTTTAAAATAATTAATTGAGGTCAAATGGATTATAATTGCTAAACAGTATCCAATCAAACAAATTATCGATAATATAACTTTATTATTTAATTTGGTCGATGCTTTGTTTCAAATACTTATATATATTGGTCGATGCTTTTTAGAAGTTTCTTTATTCTGCTTCCTTGCCAAGTTGTTGTGTAGTGTGCACTACTGCTGTGCATTGTCCCCGGTGGAGAACACTCATCCAGTCAGCTGACCGTTCTTAAGCTACAGCCGTAATTAGGGGTGGGCAAACTATCGACCCGACCCGATCTGATCCGACCCGATCCAAAAAATTTCGAGTTCGGATCGGATCGGGTGGTCAACAAAACTCGATCGGGTGAAATTGTCTCAACCCGATCGGATCGGGTTTCACCTGATCCAATCTGAAAACCCGATCGGGTTGAGACAAAAAAAAACTTGGGCAAAAATTACAGATTTACACTTACAGTATCACACAGACACACACATGACACACTCACATCTCACATGAGTAGTCGAGTACAGGCACTGAATCAGTAACTCACACTCTCACAGAAACAGAATACAGATCACAGTACAGAGTACAGACTCACGGATTTACAGTAATTCACAATTCAATTTAGTAATTCACATTTTACAAAGTATTCACCGCAACAAAACAATTCAGGAATTCACTCCAAACTATTCATCGCAACAAAAGTTACAAAACAATTCAGTAATTCACCAAGAAAACAACACAAGCAAAGCAAAGTAACAAGTAACAACTCACAGTCACAAACCCTCACTCACGGTATCACTATCACAATTCACAAACCCTCACTGTCACACACAAATCACTGAAACCAGCACTCAAGCCGTCAAGCACAAGCAGGCAGCAGCAAACCCACAGTCCCACACTCATTCACGCCTCACGGCCTTCGTCGCTCACCACACGCAGCAAACACACACGCACAGTTCACGGAGCTAGCTTCAACCGGCCACCACACGCAGCCAGCAACCACTTCCGAGAACGACTCCAACCGAAGCCGAAGCTGATTCGCGAAGATCGTGACCCGATCTACAGATCTGCTGCAACCAAGCGCTGGATCCACGCCTTGAATCCTCCACTCCACCATAACTTAGTCCGATTGAAGATCCACCCGGCAAGCTGCCTCCGATCCACTCAAGTCTCCACCATTGGCATCCACGGGTCACGGCTATTGAGTGTTGACATCTGGCCACCACACCCATTCACGGTCACGCCTCACGAGTCACGGCTCCAGCCTCCAGTCTCAAAAGGTCTCTGACTCTCTTCACTCTCTGTTTTGGAATTGGAAGTTCGGAAACTTGGAAGTTTGGAATTGGAACTTGAAGGCTTGAAGCCCGAATCAAATCCGGCTTTTAAAGTTATTTAAGAGATGGTATATATTATATAATTATATATGCATTAATGATTAATTATAATTGTTATTTGTTATATGTTATATGAGAAATGTTAATTATAACTTTGTATGTTAATTATATATAATTATATATTGTTAAATTTTATCAATAAAATGAAAATAATCCGGCATTAATTTTCTGTTATTAATTAATAATTGATTTTTTGTATGAATAGTAATGTTAGATTAAAAATTAAAATTAAATATTATGTTACAATATAAATTATAATTATATATGTCATATGATATGTGTATTTGTACAATAGTTTTAACTTCAACAAAAAATTAATCAATTTAATTGCAGTAGTTTTAAGTTTCAACTTCAACAAATAATTAATCAATTTAATTAATTGCATGATAACCATTAACCAATACGTAAATATTAAGTGGTTAAGTACTTCTAATCTTTGTTATGATACCATTGGCTTAATTGAGAGCTCATTGACTGCATTAGAGGGAAGTAAAGATCCTTGGGTGGTGGCTATGGCTTATCAAATGAGGGAAAAATTTGATAAATATTGGGAGTCTTCAGGGAAAATAAATAAAATGTTAATTGTTGCCTCTATTCTTGATCCACGAGCTAAAATGGATTTTGGCAAACATAGTTTTGAGATCATTTTTGCCAATGATGTTAATTGTTGCCGCCATCCGGAATGCTGTGAAGTATATGAGATCCTCCACCACAAGGCTACAGGCATTTAAACAGTGTGCTCAACAAGTGAAATGTCAAAATAGAACGGTTGTTTTGAATTGTCCTACTAGGTGGAATTCCACCTATTTAATGTTGATGACTGCGTTGAAGTTTCAAGCAGCATTTGATAGAATGGCAGAGGTGGATAAACCGTATGAGGCATACTTTCTCGAGAAAGAAAATAATGCTAAGAGGGTGGGCCCGCCTGGACCTGAGGATTGGGAGAGTGCAGGGCGAATTGTGAAGTTTTTGAAGGTATTTTATGATGCCACTTTGTTATTTTCTGCTTTTTTGAGTGTGACTTCTAATCTTTGTTATGATACCATTGGCTTAATTGAGAGCCTTGACTGCATTAGAGGGAAGTAAAGATCCTTGGGTGGTGGCTATGGCTTATCAAATGAGGGAAAAATTTGATAAATATTAGGAGTCTTCAGGGAAAATAAATAAAATGTTAATTGTTGCCTCTATTCTTGATCCACGAGCTAAAATGGATTTTGGCAAACATAGTTTTGAGATCATTTTTGCCAATGATAGTTGGAAAGTTGAAAAAATGATCAAAGCAGTGAAAGATTTGTTGAATGAACTTTATGATGCATATAGTGCAATGTGCTCTAGTTCCACACCATCGATATGTAGTGAGAGTGTTCCTAGCGGCAGCTATGGTAGTACAAGTTATTCTCCTTATTTTACAACTGAGGTTGGTTTGCCGGAGGGTCCTAGTGGTGATGGTGATGACATTTTCCGAGTTTCTCGCCCTTTCTTTGGGTATGCTCAGAAAGTGTTTGTTCAGAATGAGGGCAAGAGAGTAGTATCTGAGGTGGAACGATATTTGAGTGACCCAGTTGAAGATCCAAGCAATCTTAAGCTCAATGTTTTGCTTTGGTGGAAGGTTAATGGATCGAAGTATCTGATATTAGAGAAAATTGCAAGGGATGTCCTTGCTGTTCCTGTTTCCACAGTGGCATCTGAATCTGCCTTTAGCACAGGGCGTCGCGTCATTGACGAATATCGGAGTTCTTTGACCCATTGTATGGTTGAGGCATTGACATGTACCGAAAATTGGTTACAAGCTAAACTTTTTGCTAATCCTGTCTACAACCTTCAAGAAGATATTAAAGAGCAAATATTCCATATGGAGCTACAAGAAGGTAATATTTTTCTCATACTTTATAAAGTTAAGATGTATTATAACTTTATAAATAGCATCTACATGTACTTAAGTTACTTACTAATTTCTTTTCTTTTTTTTGACATTTTAAAGAGTTTGTAAGATCACAAGCTTCAACGGTGGAAACAGTGAGCGTTGATATGAGTGTTATGGATATTTGAAAGGTAATCTTAATATATATTATTATTTATAATTTCATATTATATGTTTAGGTTGTAATTTACACTTTAATAATAGACAATAGTTGTTATAGTTTTAATTCAAATTGTAATATTATAATTGTTTCATTTATTTTAGACACATTGAAATTTTTGGAATGGTATTACTTAGGAATTAGGATTATTATTAAATTTATGGGTGAGTTGCCACTTAGTTTTGTGGATAACAAAGGGTTCAGGCATTTCTGTAGTGTAGCCATTCCACAGTTTGTTATGCCATCTCGGAGAACTATTGGTAGGGATGTTATGAATTTATTTTTGGAAGAAAAGACAATGTTGAAGAGTTTGATTTGTAACAACAAACAGCGAGTGGCTCTTACTACTGATTTATGGACTTCTATTCAAAATATGAGTTACATGGTGATCACAACTCATTTTATTGATAGTGATTGGTGTTTGAACAGAAGGATTATTAGTTTCAGTGTGATTGAAGATCATAGAGGGAAAACGATCGGTAAAAAGATTGTAGCTTGTTTACAAGATTGGGGGATAGAGAGGTTGTTTGCAATAACTGTTGATAATGCAAGTACAAATGATGTTGTTGTTAATTATGTGACTATGCAATTGCTTGCTTGGAGGAATGATGATGCAATTGTATTGGCGGGTCAGTATATGCATGTGCGTTGTTGTGCACATATTTTGAACTTGATTGTTGTTTTGGGGTTGAATGAATTGCATGCTAGTGTTGCCGCCATCCGGAATGCTGTGAAGTATGTGAGATCCTCCACCACAAGGCTACAGGCATTTAAACAGTGTGCTCAACAAGTGAAATGTCAAAATAGAACGGTTGTTTTGGATTGTCCTACTAGGTGGAATTCCACCTATTTAATGTTGATGACTGCGTTGAAGTTTCAAGCAGCATTTGATAGAATGGCAGAGGTGGATAAACCGTATGAGGCATACTTTCTCGAGAAAGAAAATAACGCTAAGAGGGTGGGCCCGCCTGGACCTGAGGATTGGGAGAGTGCAGGGCGAATTGTGAAGTTTTTGAAGGTATTTTATGATGCCACTTTGTTATTTTCTGCTTCTTTGAGTGTGACTTCTAATCTTTGTTATGATACCATTGGCTTAATTGAGAGCCTTGACTGCATTAGAGGGAAGTAAAGATCCTTGGATGGTGGCTATGGCTTATCAAATGAGGGAAAAATTTGATAAATATTAGGAGTCTTCAGGGAAAATAAATAAAATGTTAATTGTTGCCTCTATTCTTGATCCACGAGCTAAAATGGATTTTGGCAAACATAGTTTTGAGATCATTTTTGCCAATAATAGTTGGAAAGTTGAAGAAATGATCAAAGCAGTGAAAGATTTGTTGAATGAACTTTATGATGCATATAGTGCAATGTGCTCTAGTTCCACACCATCGATGTATAGTGAGAGTGTTCCTAGCGGCAGCTATGGTGGTACAAGTTATTCTCCTTATTTTACAACTGAGGTTGGTTTGCCGGAGGGTCCTAGTGGTGATGGTGATGACATTTTCCGAGTTTCTCGCCCTTTCTTTGGGTATGCTCAGAAAGTGTTTGTTCAGAATGAGGGCAAGAGAGTAGTATCTGAGGTGGAACGATATTTGAGTGACCCAGTTGAAGATTCAAGCAATCTTAAGCTCAATGTTTTGCTTTGGTGGAAGGTTAATGGATCGAAGTATCCGATATTAGAGAAAATTGCAAGGGATGTCCTTGTTGTTTCTGTTTCCACAGTGGCATCTGAATCTGCCTTTAGCACAGGGCGTCGCGTCATTGACGAATATCGGAGTTCTTTGACCCCTTGTATGGTTGAGGCATTGATATGTACCGAAAATTGGTTACAAGCTAAACTTTTTGCTAATCATGTCTACAATCTTCAAGAAGATATTAAAGAGCAAATATTCCATATGGAGCTACAAGAAGGTAATATTTTTCTCATACTTTATAAAGTTAAGATGTATTATAACTTTATAAATAGCATCTACATGTACTTAAGTTGCTTACTAATTTCTTTTCTTTTTTTTGACATTTTAAAGAGTTTGTAAGATCACAAGCTTCAACGGTGGAAACAGTGAGCGCTGATATGAGTGTTATGGATATTTAAAAGGTAATTCTTAATATATATTATTATTTATAGTTTCATATTATATGTTTAGGTTGTAATTTACACTTTAATAATAGACAATAGTTGTTATAGTTTTAATTCAAATTGTAATATTATAATTGTTTCATTTATTTTAGACACATTGAAATTGTTGGAATGATATTACTTAGGAATTAGGATTATTATTAAATTTACTTGATGATGAATGCCATGAAATAAGCCACAATTGATTTAATTTTTTTCTTATATTTAATCAAGAACACACATGAATTGGGCATATGTGTTTGTGTTTAATGTCCCTTTATTTGTAATGCGGCTTAAAGAAAGTAGTTAAACGGTTATCTATTATTTTTTCAATTTTTCCCTAGGGGATATATGCTTCAATTCTTCAACTTGGAGTAGAAGAAATTGAAGTTAAAAGTTGTCAAAGTGCTTGCGAGGAATGGTGGAGCCGTGGAGGAAGTTGATCTAGATTTACAGTTAAACTTTGTTATGTTTTGGATTTTGGAACTTTGTCATTTGTGTTTTGGAAAATGGAAACTATTTAATTATGTTTAATTTTATGTTCTAAAGATTAATGTTTAGATTTTAGAATTGCACATTGCGCTTTGGATGGAGACTATTAAATTTAAACTTTGTGTTAATTTTAATTTTATACTTTGTGTTAATTTTTAATTTTGAATCATTTGAATTTAATTCTATAGTAGTTTTCTTTTTTTGTTGGTTGAAATGAATGGATGAATGAATGAGGGAGGACAAGGAAGGTGGGAGAGAAATGTCTTAGTTAGCAAGGTGACAAAAGTGGAAGAGAAATGTCCTTGTTTTATAAAGGACATGCACGTTCATGTTGCTATTCCCAGAATGAAAATGAATCAATCCCTTACGTTTGTTGTGTTTGTCTTTTGGATTAGATAAAGCGTAGAGAAAGTGTATGCAAATCTTCTGTCCGTCTCTATAAATTTTTTTATACATGTTGTCAAATTTTGGTTTCTTTTAAACGGCTGTATCTCCACTTCTCCAGAGGTCCCCATGGCAAAAAGCCAAAAAGAATAAAAAAAATAGAAAAAAAATGTTTTCTTATCAAGTATCAACGTGTGGCTCCAGGACAAAATTAATGTGGATTCCAGTCCACTGATTGAGTTCTGCCATAATCCCATTTGGTAGAGGGTTTTTTTTGTGATTTATTATATTTTAATATTAGATTTAATGGGTTTTACTATAAGACATTAAGACTTATTATTGTGCCACATAGCAAATTAGCAAGTCGTTAAGGTTTTCTTTGAATTTTGAACAAACATGACCATAGGATAAGATTAAAATTTGTAAAAAATAATTCATTTTTTGATTGTGAAAAACTTTTGGATAGGAAAAATTTTAGCGTGATATTTTGGGTCTTCATAATCTAATATGAAACCACTAACAAATAATATTTTAAGATATGTACATAATTTTTAAATTTATAAGTTATTTTATTAAAAGTCATACAATTTCTTTTTCCTCCCTTTCACTCTCTTCCTTCTAATTAAAGATAATTAATAGAGTAATTCAATTAAAGTTACGTTTGATCCCTAATTGCCAAATTGCCAAATTAATTAATTATAACCCGAATTGATCCGAATAACCCGAATTGATCCGAATAACCCGAATTTAATCCGAACCCGAATTAACCCGAATCCGATCCAATTACACCTGACCCAAATTAACCCGAATTCATCATAATAATCGGAATTTAATCTGAACCCGAATTAACCCGCATCCGATCCGATCCGAACTCCACTCGACTTTTTAACCCAACCCGATCCGATCCGAATTAAATTCGGACCGGATCGGATCGGGTTATAAGTTCAGATGGAGTTCGGATCGATTTTTATCCAACCCGACCAATCCGAAACCCGATCGGGTTGATCCGAACCCGATTTTGCCCACCCCTAGCCATAATTGTCTTTCACTTTCTCTAGAGAGGTCTGACCACTAGTCCATGTATTTTCCTCCTTTTAACCACTCGCTCAATTGTCTGTGACAATTGAAAAATGCACGGATTGTTTAATGGAGCACAAATAAGAAAAGTGATAAATCAGAATATTGTGTTTTTTCAATGACGTGAATAAATTGAGGTAGGGGGTGGGCAAAATATCCGATTCGATCCGACCCGACCCGATTCGAAAAAAATCGGGTTCGGATCGGATTGAATTGAAGGCTATATCTGATCAGATGCAATATTACCAACCTAATCTGATCCGAAAACTCGATCCGGTGACTTAAAAAAAAAAGAAAACACTTAACACTCGTACACACAAATCACAATTTAGTATTCACACAAAAACACACCCGATACCACACCATACACACACGTATACACACACAAATCACAATTTACACAAATACACACCACACTATCCACATGCACACCACACACAGAGAGCAGTTGCAACCTCCTTCACCAGCTTAAGAAGCAACCAAGTAAATAAATCAGGAAAATGACATTCTGGGTAGTTTGATATATCACATGTTTTTATGAATTCTTTAGTTGAGGCAATTGTTTTTGGTCTTAGCTGAATTGTTAAGTTCTTTATCACATAGAATTCCCTAATTTTCTTCTGCTAATCCAGTAATTGCAGTTTCATTCTAAGGTTCTTCATTTTCTATAAAGCATATATTGCTTCATTAACTCTCCTCTAAAATATGTTGCTAATATGTATTTGATTCATTCCAATCTTACAAATCATTGTTGGATGCCGAATCAGCATACAATGCTTACAATTGTAAGAGAAAAATGAACAACCAATTGCCTAGTTAGTTATGCCTTGAAGCTAGGAACATTTGTTTAAGTGAATAATTGTACCTTTTTTTTTTGGTTAATTTGGCATTTTCACATATAAAGACTGCAAAATTAACGAGGCATAAATATAAAAAATGGATTATAACTTACAATGTAAGAATCAAAAGGAAACGATGGATAAATTTCACATCCTTGTGATTGGTATGTGAACACAGGTTCCTAAATAATGACCATTATTTAATGACCATTTAAAATACAATAATGACAGATTTAGTGGCCATTAAAAATTAAAATAATAAATTGTATTATATCAAAGAACATAAAATTTACTGGATCCTTATTGCTCTCCTGCGTTGGGACTACAATATCCACCTCAGAAGATAACGAATGTTTGTATATTTGAATTCTGCAAATCCATAAAAAGATAAATTAAAATTAAATTAATTGTAGAATAATTAACTAAGTAATTTAATTTTACCTTAATTTTCTTTTTATATTTCTTCCCAACCTTTTCTTTGTAATACCATGAAAAATAAATTGTATTAATCATATCTAATTCAAACAAAATCTACATTTCAAATAACTTATTTCTAATAATTTTAAAATATAAATACAATAAATCAAAACTTTCCTCAACATACTAAATTTAATTACCTAGGTAGGACAAAAAGGTCCAAAATCGTCAAGCACACCGTCAAGTAAGGCTGGTCGGCGACGTGAACGGCATGACAGCGATGTCGGTGATGGGCCTGGTCGGCGATGCGATGGGCGTGGCGAGACAACAAGTTTCGTGGGTGAGTGAGAGAGGCAGATCGGGTGAGTGAGAGGAGGGTGGCTGAGAGAGACAGAGCTGGTGAGTGAGAGGGAAGGTGAATGAGAGAGAGACAGAGCAAGCGAGTGAGAGGGACGGCCGGACGGGTAAGAATTTTGGATTTTTCAAATTCTTTAGATTTAATTTTAATAATTTTCAATGGCAAAATCTATTTTTAATTTTCAAATTTAAAACTTCGAAACAGCAGAGGAAGCATGCGTTTCTAGCTTCGTTATGGTCTCGTGGTGGCTGAATATCATTGCCCAATAAATCATGATTCTTCTAGAGACCCAGCGACACTTGTGAAAACACAATTAGGGGTGGGCGTTCGGTTCGGTTTGGGTTAACCGGTGAAACCCGAACGGGTTGAAGGGTTAAATTTCGGTTCGGGTTGAACCCGAACTGAATTTTCAACCCGTTCGGATTGAAGCTTTTTTTTTTAATTCAACCATTTTAATTTTTAGATTTGTAATTTTTGTAGTTTTATTGTACTTGACTACATGTTTTATATTTTGTTAACTTTAAAAAGACTTGTTAAAATGTTATTAAGGATGATTTGTAGTTGATATTTGTTGTTAAGAATGTTTGGATTGGAATTGAGATTTTTAGATTTTAAGTGGTGGTTATTAGAATTTTTAGATTAAATTGTTCCTTAAGGATATTTAGAATATTTGGAATTGAGAGTTTCAAATTGTTGAAATGTTATTAAGGATGATTTGTAGTTGATATTTGTTATTAAGGATGTTTGGAATTGAGATTTTTGGATTTTAAGTGGTTGTTATAATTTTTGAATTAAATTGTTCCTTAAGGATGTTTGGAATATTTGGAATTGAGAGTTTTAAATTATTGAAATGTTATTAAGGATGATTTGTAGTTGATATTTGTTATTAAGGATGTTTGGAATTGAGATTTTTGGATTTTAAGTGGTTATTATAATTTTTGGATTAAATTGTTCCTTAAGTATGTTTGAAATGTTTGGAATTGAGATTTTTAAATTGTTTAAATGTTATTAAGAATGATTTGTAGTTGATATTTATTGTTAAGAATGTTTGGAATTTAAATTTTTAGATTTTAAGTGGTTGTTGTTAGAATTTTTAGATTAAATTGTTCCAACCCATTCTAACCCGAATTAACCCGAATTATTCTAACCTGAATTATTCTAACCCGAACTAACCCAAATTAGCCTGAACGAAAGTTTAACCCGAATTATCAACCCAATCCGATCCGAATTGCCAACCCAAACCGAACCGAACCGAATTAAATTTGGTTCGGTTTGGTTCGGGTTGGCGTTTTCAACCCGATTGGGTTCAATTCTCTAATCCGAATGAGTTGAAAACCAAACCGAAACCCGAACAACCCGAACAACCCGAACCAAAACCCAATTTGCCCACCCCTAAACACAATGGTGTTATTCCTAAAAACCAAGCAACTCTCAGCACAAAAAAGTGTAAGTGGCCAACAACTCCTACCAACCCCTAGACTAAGTCCAGCACTTACTGTGCTATAATTGAAACGTAAATAGATTATTGACAGCAAAACAAAATAACAACTTAATATAATGACACAATGTAACAATGTACATTTTTTTTTTTGACAATTATGCGTTAGTGTTTGATGAGCATCTTTCAAAAATAAATAAAAATTGATGCACGTGTACCGCAATGTCAGTACTAATCTAATTTTGTGAGGGAGCTGTGACGAGTAATGATTAAAATATACAAGTGATGAAATTTGAATTGCCATATAAATGCATAAATGACATAATATTAATTATTAAATATAGCAAGTAAATTTTGATGCCATCATTTTAAAAAATTAACAAAAAAATAAACAAATTGATATTCATGTGCATGTTTAATCCTTTATTTATATAAGATTAAAATTCTTTTTTCATCTGGGTTTTTATTTGAGCAAATACAATTATTGGTAGTTAACATATAGAAGCACAATTAAAAATATATCTTGACCGTGCGCACGTACATGTTGAAAGAATTAAAGAAAAGGAGCTCTGTAGATTCTGTTTGTTTGATAAGAAAATGAATGGAAAACTTTATTGATTCAAAGAGAAAATTTGTAAGCTGGATTCTTATTTGTAAGTCTTACTAATGAATTGAGAGTACATTGATAATTATAGCTGTGTGGAAACATCTACTGCAACAAACTCGTGTGCACATTTCCAGCTAACTATAACAACTTGATTCAACTCTTAAGTCTGGAGGGAAATAACAACTTGGCTGCTGACTCATCATTATACTAAAAACCCCAGCTGACTTCAATTGCTGACTCAGCATTTATTCTTAACAGAAAGATAATGATAAAAAGTTGCTTCAGAATTCATGGGCACGCACGCACGCTACTTGTAGAACTCCATAACCCATAAATTGTAAAAAAAGCATACAAATCTGACGCCACTGAATCCCGCTTCAGTAGCCAAGGTCGTGAATTCGTGCTTTGTTCGCTCCTTTCCTCCCGGATATTGAGTCATCACCAGCACATCAGCTAGGGAATTTATTTTTGAATGAGTGCTATTCTCAGGCAGTTCTGGAAGTACTAACTTCACAACAATTATCTTCCCTCCTTCGGGGATACTTTTGTGGCAATTCTTCAATAACTTCAAGCAATGTTCATCGCTCCAATTGTGCAGTATCCACTACAAAATTTGAAATATTATGAAATTTGTTCAGGGATCGAACACCTAATTCCTGCAAATTAAATTCAAATGAAACTTACCTTGATCAAGATGGCGTCGCCATTTGGAACACTTTGAAACATGTCACCCCCCTACATGCTTAACACCTGTACTACGTACAATTTAGTTTCCTCTGTTAGGATCTAGCGGTATGGGGCAGAGAATTCATAAGAGCACTGATATTCGGGAAAAAAATTTAGATAAAATTCTGACAAAAACAATAATAAATCAACCCTGATTTTTTCACTAAATTGCAAATATGGTAAATCGAGTCTGTTTTGATTTTTTTTTTTCAGTTTTTTTCTTTTTGCAACATTTTGTGCTTTTGCCATTTTTTTTTCCAAATGATAATGTATATTTCTTCATAACAATGCTATTCAAAAAAAAAAAAAGAGATTGGAATCAATTTTCTAATTAACTTCCTACTTTCTCCAGGATTTATATTGGGATGATTAATTAAAGAAGGCTACTTAAAAGCCACTTGACCAAGTCCCTAACATTATTACAAAGATAATTGATAGTTCATACCAGGATACTCAGGGGAATGCTGTATAACGTGAGGCAAGTCGAAATTGATGCCCTTAATATGGGGATACTTGGAAGTAATTGCTTTAAGGGTATTGCCAAGGGAACCGCCAACATCAACCAATTGCTTTATGTGCTCGAAACCCTTGTAAGCCTCAAGGATCTTTTGAAGGACCAAAGTGGTATGGTTGTACATTGCTGTGCTGAAAACTTCATTGAACCTGGGGTCCAATCCTAGGTACTCGAAAGCGTTCGTTCCGTGGACTCGGTCAAATGGAACTCCTCCTTCAATAATAGTTTCTTTCAGTTGGGACCTACATGACCAGTTAATCAATCATCATTTTGAGTTTGGCTTAACTTTTTTAGATACAATGATTAGTGGTTGATAAAAAACAAAAATAGTAATGTACCCTCATGCCCTGTACAATCATTTTGAGTTTGTATTTCAATAGAACAAAATACATTGTCTTTTTCATATATGTTACCCTCATGCCCTCTATAATTAAAAGACAAAAATACCTCCGAAAGAAAAACATATTTCCTCATATCCTCTGTAGTTGCACGTAATTAAAACACCACCAACAATAGTTTACCCGTTCTTGAATTGATATGACTAGAAGTATATTTAATAATGATTTATAAGTTTGAGACGTGAACATTCTACATTTTATCGCTCACTTATATGAACACATTTTTTTTTCTTTTTCGATTACCTGAATTTAGAAATAAGTTGAGTATGAAGTCGATTATGATTTTAAAACTTGGGAGAAATGCATGATTGGATCTGAAGTGGTAGAAAGAGAAATTGTATTATAACCCCATGTATTTTTTACCCTAACTGAAAAAAAGAAAAATTCAGAGGATTAAAATGATAGAGTGGACAAAACCAGCTGTCGAGAAAGGCCTTGTCCTGAATTAACGCCAATACAGGGCCTAATGAGACACCATCTTGATTAGGCACAAAGTATTTGGAAACATCATTCAAACTGTATAGCCTGTGAGAACCATCGGCATCATCAAGTGAGCATTCAACAATGCCATAGCTAGCCAGAAGCCCGAGTATCCGGTCCAGCATCGTGGGTACGTCTTTGTTCTTCGTGGCGGGCAACTGAGCGGCAATCTCTGAAGCTGAGAGCTTTGCTCCAGGACCAGCTTTGGCTATGATCTCGAAAAGTCCCAGATTAATTACTGCTTTTCATGGTCATGTGGAGCACTGAACCCGTCGTCACTTCAAAGGCATATGCAAAGTTTTCGTCTCTCGCTTCATTAGCCATATTTTCTTGAATTTCCTTATCTGTTTTCCTCAGAAACAATGCATTTATACTGGAGTGAAGAGTTACTGTGTGTCCAAGATTTTAGGTTGTAAAATCTGACCCGGAAGTTTTCGATAGTGCAAGTTAGACTAAATGACAAATTAAATTATGATTATAACTTTTTCAAAGATAAAAGTATGGAAGCTTGGAAACTCTAAAAAAATTATATTACTAGGGATAAAAACTTTTTTTAATTTGCATAAATTGAAATGACATATTGCATGATTCTAACATGTCTCATATTTTTTCTTTTATTTTGTCGACTTTAAAAAAATCTGAAGTGCCAACCTATGGAAAATGTATTCAATAGTTTTTTATAGCAATGTATTCGAAGTAATTTAATAGATCAAACATTTCAAATGACATCCTATTATTAAATAAGAGGAATTCTAAAATATATCGGAGGTATTATGTCAGTTACATAATAAGTCAATAATATTATAGAATGTGTGCATTTATAACATGTTTTAAAAATGGATTATAATTCTTACTTAGTTTTTTTTCTCACCTAGTCTTTTTTAGTATTCCTAATTTAGTGAAAAAAAGGCAGCTTAATTATAAATAAAGTGAAACATGCTGGCTTAATTGTTAACATTAAAATTTAAAATTCAATATTGACCACTTATTTCATTAAAAGAGACTGAGAGAGAGAATATTCTTGTCCAAAAGAAAAAAATAAAATAAAGAAAAGCAAACGAATACTTCACTTTCATCGAAATTTTCAAATATCAATTTTTATGACTTTAGGCCACATTTACCATGTAAAATTGGATTGAATTAATTATTAGGATAAGACTAAATTAGATTACTTGGATTAAGTCGGATTATATTATATTGTCTTATGTTTGGTGTAGTACTAGATTGAACTATGTAAAATTATATTTAAATGATATTAAATAACATTATATCTTTCACACCTCCTTAGGCCCACAACATGACCTCATCATGATCCCCACTCCATCCGCCATATCAAAACCAAAGTCCACTGGAATCATCATCAAAGAAGAAAAACCAGATTACACAGACTTTCTTTACCAAGACTCCCAGGACCCATGGGAAGAATTTATTCCTTTAAGTCAACATCTCCAGCAGTTTCCCCAACCATCCATGCATGTACCAGGATCCTCATCACAACCATCATCACAACCACCCAAACCTTCAAAAGCAGACAAGGCTACTCAGACATCCCCCAGACCGGGATACAGACGAGAATGCCCTTATCCACCTTGCCGTGGTCCTACCTGCAAACACCCAAAGCTCTCCAAGACCTTTTTCCACCAACCCCTGACGATAACCCATATGCAACCGAAAGCTCCTCTGAAGACGAATACATGAACCTTCACTCTCCATAAAGTATTTTGTCTTGTTGCATGAACTTTCCCACTTTGTCTTGTTGCATGAACTTTCCCTGAACCTTCCCTTTTTGTCTTGTTGCATGAAATTTCCCCTTTTGTCTTGTTACATGAAATTTCCCCCTTTTGTCTTGTTGCACGAAATTTCCCTCTTTGTCTCGTTGCATGCACTTTCCCTCTTTAACTTGTTGTATGAAATTTCCCACTTTGTCCTGTTGTAATCATAAAGGAATTTAAAAAGTAATTAATTAGAAAATTAAGTAAATTGTAAATAAGTTATTAGGTAGTCATAATATAATAAACAAATGAAAAAGAAATAAGACAATTTAAATATTTAATTAAATTTTATCAAATATTTTAAAAAATTATATAAAATCAATTAATTATGGTATTTTTAATTTTCATGATTATTGTTAATAGGATATTAGTGATTATTAAAGTTATACAATCAATATTGCAATAAGTTATTAAATGGTTAATTTATAAATTATTAAATATACAAGTAATGAAAATTTAATCTCAAGAGTTATTACAAGTAAAATTGTCAATTTAATTAGATCATAGATAATAAATAAAAATCTTAAGTAAATCATAAAAAAATTAATTGATAAATTAATATGAACATATAATTTTTCTTTAATTTTATCTCAACTAAACAAATATATAAATTATAATTATTAATCCGATAATTTTAAGAATAAATTCAAATTTAATCTCCTTTAATCCAATTCAAGTAAATTTATCAAATATAAAATAAGTATTTAATTTTAAAATTAATTCAACTCAATACTTAATCTTGACATCCAAAAATGGTCTCAATTGCCAAGGCAACTTACAAAGAGTTGTAACCGAAAGCATTTATGAAGCCTTTTCTTTTTCTTTTTAATTTTCAGGTTCATATATATATAATCTTTCTGCCAATGAAGCGCCTGCCAATCATAGAAGTTAATTTTTTTAATTTATTTTTCGACGCCGGCCCCCACCCCTGAATCATATCGCTTTGACTCCAGATGAATGAGGCTTTTTTTTTTTTGATAGACAAAGGGCTCTAATAGAGAAGAGCTAGAGGGGCACAAATCGGGGGTGTGCCACCCCGTACATGTCCGAATGTAAAATAGAACGCAACCCTAAAGGTTCCGAATGAAAAAAATGTATTCCAACAGGCAAACCCAAAGCATGCGTAGAAAGGAAACCAGCTACCAAATTTGCTTCGCGATAGATGTGATCAATTTGAATCCTCCAATCCCGCCTCAAGAGCTCCTTAATCATCCCGATTATACTCGAAAATTCGTTGACAGGAGTATTTCTTGCCTTCAGAATTTGAATCACACTACTGCTATCTACACCAACTTGGAGACTTCTGTAGCCAAGGTCCCATGCCATTCGAAGGCCATACAAAACACCCCAAAGCTCCGCCATTATAACCGAGCATACACCAAGATTTGCGCTGAACCCATGCATGAAATTACCATGTCTATCTCGTACCAGCCCACCTGCACTTTCCTCTCCATTTCTTCTCCTTGCTCCATCCGTATTTAAACACACGAACTGCCCTGGTGGGGGAGCCTAGCGAATCCATTTCTGCATCCTTTCAATTCGTTGATGACCTATGCTTGAAAGGGTTTCACAAATATTTTCGGCCCTTGCCTTAATATCCCGGACAATCAGCTCACCATTCCATATTTTATTATTGAATAATACTTGGTTCCTCCAATACCAAATTCTCCACACACCAATCCCAAACATAACCGGCCAAAATAAACTCCCCATATCACAGACTCTTCTCTTCAGATTCGACATGATCCATTGTCGAAGTGGGTGACTAAAGAACCCATGTTGTCTAGCCGCGGGAACGAGTTTCCTCCAAACACTCCTCGATAGGGCACAATCTCGGATTGCATGCAGGGAGTTCTCTACGTCTGCATGGCATCTCCCACATATTATTTCCACGTTCAAATGTCTTCTAGCGAGCTCATATCCCGTCTTCAATCTATCATGGCACAATAACCATAAAAACATTTTCACGCGTTGAGGTCCCTTCCATTTCCACAACTGATTCCAGTCTTGGCTGTCTTCCGCGGGGCAGAATTCAGTCAGCACTTGGTAAGCTGACTTAACTGTAAACATGCCGTTATTTGATGCACCCCAGTACACCTTGTCCTCGCCTCTCATAGCCAATGGAGGAGCCACAGAAGCAATCCTTAGCAAAGCATGATTATTCAAAACGAAGTTGAAGCTGTTCCACATCCACTGTCCATTTTGATCCACACACTCCGCTACCACCATAGTTCGCATACTATCCGGAATTGCGGCAACCGTGTGTTTGGCTAAGGGATCACCATTCGTAGCCCAGTTATCATCCCAAAACTTCACCCTTTGGCCGTTTCCAACACTCCAGCGCAGCCCTCTCTGGAAGCCCTTCCAAATTTTGCCCATGGACCGCCATAAGTAGGATCCATTTTTAAATGTATTACCTATAATGTTCGTGTCACCAAGCTCAGCATATTTAGTGATCAGAACCTGAGAGCACAGCTTGCTAGGATTTATGAGTAAGTCCCAAGCCACTTTCATAAGTAGAGCTTTGTTCATAAGTTCCATGTTTTTGAAACCGAGCCCTCCACTACTCTTGGGTTTACATAGATTGTCCCAGCTAATTAAACTTAATTTGTGTTGCTCGCCAGCCCCACTCCAAATAAATCGTCGACACAGTTGATCAAGTTTACCTTTGATGCTAGCTGGGAGGTACGTGGTTTGCATGGCGTAGACCGGGATCGCCTGAAGCACCGATTGAGCAAGAGTCACTCTCCCTGCCAGAGATAATTGTTTTGCTGCCCACCCTGAAAGCCGCTGGTCAACTTTGTCTATAATACTCTGGTAAGTTACCTTGGATACCCGGTCATGGAGGAGAAGCATGCCAAGATATCTTCCCAAGTTGTTGGTAACCGAGAACCCTAACGCCTTGCCAATTCCACTGGCTAAAGTGACCGGCACATTTTTGGAGAAGAAAATTTGGGTCTTTTGGTTGCTAACTTTAGCACCCGCGCTCCTACAGAAATTCCCCAGCACGTCCTTCAAGACCTCCCCTTGGCCGTAGCTTGCTTCCAAAAAAAAGAAGCAGGTCATCCGCAAAGAAAAGATGGCTTAGAGGAGTGCCGTTTCTAGTGAGCCGAATGGGTTTCCATCTCCCTTGATTAACCGCCTGAATAATCCCATGACTTAATCTTTCAATACATAACACAAAAATATATGGCGACAAAGGGTCCCCCTGCCGAATGCCTCTCCCTGGCCGAAACTCTTCAGTCATTTCTCCATTCCACATAACATTCATTTGGGCTGTGGATAAACACTCCATTATTAAGTGAATAAACCTCTCCGGCAGCCCAACTTCCTGTAGAGTTTCCTGAACAAAATTCCAACTCAACCGGTCGTAAGCTTTCTCCAAGTCCACTTTAACCGCCATCATTCTTTTGCCCCCCACCTTTTTCCTCATTGTATGGATTATCTCTTGCGCAATAACAATATTCTCCGTAATATGTCGCCCCGGTACAAAACTGGTTTGTTGAGGGCCAATTAGATCTGGAAGAAAAGCCTGGAGTCTGTTCGCAATAATTTTCGTCACTATTTTATACGGAACAGTGCAAAGGCTGATCGGCCGAAACATCTTTAGGCTTGTTGGATGTTCAACTTTAGGGATAAGCACCAGCAAGGTTTTGTTGATCTCTGCAGGGATATGATTATAATGAAAAATATTTTTAATTAAAGAACTCAAGGACATACCAACTGTATTCCAATGCGCCTGGTAAAAACCTGCGTGGAAGCCATCAACTCCGTGAGCTTTATACGGACTCATGCTGAAAATATTTCGTCTGATTTCCTTATCTGTTACCGCCGACACTAAGCTTGAACAAAAATCATCCGTCATCCCAGGAAACCACCCTCTGACATTATAAGTTTTATGAACACCTGGTTCAGGTGTGTATAAATCCGAAAAGAAGCTGACTGCAAGTTTCTGGATGGTCTCAGCGTCGTGTGTCCACTGCCCATTATCATTTTGAATAGTCGTGATCCGATTCTGGCGACGCCTGGTTAACGTTTTTTTGTGGAAATAAGCAGTGTTGCGGTCACCATACAAAGTCCAGTCTCTCCTGGATTTCTGAAGCCACAGTAATTCCTCCTGAGTCAGGACCTCTTCGAGCTCTTTCTGAAGCTTCATTTCCAGTCTAATAAGGCTATGATGAGGATTGGTTTCCAAAATACGTTGGATTCCACCGATTCTCGCCAACAATTTCTGCTTCCGATAAAAGATGTTTCCAAAGCTTTCCTTGTTCCACTGCCTGGATTGTTGAGTAAAATCAGCCACCGCCTCAAGAAAATTCACTCCCTTATTCCAGCTCTCATTCACAAAACTCCCAAACCTCTCATCCGTGAGCCATGCAGCCAAAAACTGAAATGGCCTCGGACCCCCATTCCTTGCTTCCATATTCTTGAAGTGGACTAGAATAGGCCGATGATCGGAAGCAATTTTTGGAAGATGCATGGCACTACTATTGGCATATTTCAGTAACCATCCATCATTGCAAATCGCTTTGTCCAGCCTCTTAGAGAGATTTCCCCTAGACCAAGTAAATCGAGGGCCGGAAAACTTTAAATCAATCATCCTGCAAGAATGGAACCAATGATTGAATAAATTACATATTCCGCTTCTCCGGTTAGAGCCCCCTTTCTTCTCATGTGAGTATAAAATGGCGTTGAAATCTCCGCCAACCAACCACGGATCCGACATTTGAGACGCAATATTTGCAAGGTGAGACCATAACTCGCGCCGGACTGTTGGTATAGGGATAGCATATACTGCCGTAACCCAACTCTCCAAACCATTATTAGTATCAATAATCTTGAAATGAACAAATTGCCTATGGTTTACGGTTACCTCCACTGTGAGAAATTCCTTCCATAATATCCAAATTCCTCCCGAAAAACCCACCGCCTCTATCCTGTGGGATCTCTCAAAGCCACAGCCCCGAATAAAATTGTCCGCTTTCTGGCCACTAATTCTTGGTTCAAAAATCACCACAATGCATGGATTATAGCTTTGAATAATTGCAGCAAAAGAGCGTCTAAATTATGAGGTTCCCGCCCCTTGTACATTCCAAAACATAATTGACAGTGACATAACCATAAAAAATTAAAATGGTTTAGCTTCCTTACTAGCTAGACCCATGGATCCTCTCCTCCTTGCCCATTGGTGTGTCCTCCACAAAGGAATCCTCACCCTCTGTTGTACCTTCATCATCCTCATCCTCCATATAATTCGGTTTAGCCTCCATTTCAAGATCCATACCGCCATGTAAGTATGGAGGATCGTCTAAATAAGGTAGGGAACATCCCTTAGTCCCCCGGCTCCTGTGCATTGCATCACTCTCCAGTTCCTGAGTAGCTATAGATTTGTTGCTGGGGTTTTGGAAAATAATTGCCGTGTGTCTAAGCGGGTCAAGAGTTGTGGTTGCATGGTGAGGGATCATCAAAGGGCTGGGTTGGGTATCTACGGGTATGGCTGGCATAACCACATTAGGATTTTCCCCATGATTATGTGTGCTGCTTCTGGATTGCGTGACTAACTTACTGCTGCTGGTGTCTTTGACTGTAATATGGGACTTGCCCTTATCCGAATTTTTTAATGGAGTTCGTGAGGGTTGTCTACGTTTGAAATCCAGTGCATGAGGTTGCAAGACAGAATTTTTCCTTGGTTGCTTCGGGTCTGCATGGTTGCTTTCTTTCTCCTGGGAGGTCATGGCCACATTTTCACTCTCTTTGTCCCCTAGCTCTTGCGAAGCAAGCACCGCAAACCGGGAGTTATTTGGCTGTACCAGCTGCTACTCCTCGCCGGTGCCATGAGTAACATTTTTCCCAGCATTGTATCTCGGTTTGCCTTTACGTGATACCACCATCCAGGGGCCAAACTTGCTCCTTCCCGTTGCCTCTCCTTCAACATTCATCTCCTTGGCCTCTGCTGTTTCATTATTAACCACTGGCCGAGCTGTATCCGTCCTCTTCATACTCTGCTCCCCACAGTCCTCCGTAAAGTGCCCATACTTTCCACACGAAAAGCAAATCATGGGAAGCCCCTCATACTCTACTAATTGAATTTGTCCATTCACCTTTATCTGCGAGACTAAAGGTTTCACCAGTGATACTCTTATTGCCAGCCTTGCAAACTTCCCTCTCTTAGAATCCTCTGTGTTATAATCAATCTTAATAACATCTCCTATTTTGCTACCGAGCCTTCGCAAGCTTCGCTTGTCATAATATTAGATTGCCATACCAGGCAATCTTACCCACACCACTGTCGACGTTAACTCATTCGAGAAACAATCAAAATCTGGTGTCCAAGGCTGAACAAACAGATTTCTACCCATAACAGTCCATGGTCCTTCGGTTAGGGCACGTTCGGCATCTACTGCAGTTTGGAACTTGACCAGGAAGTAATTGTTTTCTAGATCAATGATAGAGAAACCAGCTACCATCGACCACCATAGAATCTCTAATCTGTTGCATAGCACCCTATATCCAACCTGCCGTCCCAATAACTTAACTATTACCGAGTATCTCCATGGCTGTTGCAGTCTCTCTTGCACCCTGTTAGAGAAATATATTGCTGGGATCCCTTCCTCTGTTCTCTCGATCACGTCTTCATCCTCAATATCCCAATCTTCCTCAGCACATCCTGTTTGTCCTGCCATTACCGTGACTGCCTCCATAGCCTTATCTCTCCACGAGGGTTTATAAGGATTATCGGCATCAGTTTCTTCAGCCCAAAATCTGGCCTTCTTTGTCGTCCGGTCCTCTTGCAGTGGTGGCGGGTTAGAGTTCCCAAAACCTAGCTCTACGTTTTCGGCTCTTCCAATATTTTCGGAGCTCATTGCGTTTTTTTCCGATGAATGAGGCTTTTAATTCACGTTATTCTTTGAAAGATCGTGATTCCAGATGAATGAGACTTCTTTTTCACGTTATTCTTTGAAAGACCGCTAGCTGGTTAGGGTACATTGATTACACAGACGTTGATCTTTCTGTAGCGGGAATTAACACAACAGGAAATGCCGGCTCATCATCACGAACCAGAAACAGACGTCGAACGCCATCCTCAAACGAACGGCCAACGTTGTTGCAGAGTTTGACACAAGACTCGCAAACGGATGGACAATGAACGATTTTGTATGTACCAGGAAAATTTCCAAGTTTCTCAAGCTTAAACCAATTTAGCAAAGTTTCAGCTCCAGGGTGACCATCAAGTCCCCCGGTTGTTATAAACCATTTGCCTGATGCAGCGTCATAATTATCAACTTTCCACAATGGTTTTTCGTTACAATAGTCACGTCCAGATAGCAACACTGAGAATCTCAAGTTGAGATCAGTGGATTCTTGGACAATTGTAGAATTGTTATACGGTGACAGTGTTAATTTGATTCCATTTTGCATATCAGAAGGTAATTGGATAACGTCCAGCGGACAATATCCGTTCTTCTGCCTCCGTGTAGGCTAACTCCACCACCGCCAGCTCCCCAGATGGCTGAGACTATGTAGTACTGAAGGGTGGATTCGACCTTTGAAAAGAATTGAATGAATTCTGTATATTATTATTCAGCCACCATATCATGAGTTTATATACAAGATACAAAAGCATAGGAATGCCAAAATCTAAGGCAAACCCATTAATGTGATTCCTTTCTATAGCTGTACAAAAGTAAGAAAGGAAACAAATAAAATCATATAATTATACAATCAATTCAAATCTTCGTGATTGACTTCTCAATCTTTAACATTCCCCCTCAAGTTGGAGTGTATATTCATAACACTCAACTTGCCAAGTAGATGATGAAACTGAGCTGGACCAAGGGCTTTAGTAAAAATATCAGCTGGTTGTTGGCTGGTGCGTACATGGGCTGTTTGAATCATGCCAATTTGAAGTTTCTCACGTATAAGATGACAATCAATCTCGATATGCTTTGTACGCTCGTGGAAAACAGGATTTGAAGCAATGTGGATGGCTGCCTTGTTATCACAATATAACATAACTGCTTGCGAATGTTTCACCTTCAAGTCTTCAAGTAAATATTTTAACCAAGTAATTTCGCAACAAGTGGTTGCCATAGATCTGTATTCAGCCTCAGCTGAAGATCGAGAGACAATTGTTTGCTTCTTTGTTTTCCAAGAGATCAGTGATTCTCCAAGCATGATGCAATATCCAGTAATCGACCTTCGAGTATCTCTACATCGTGCCCAATCCGCATCACAATAAGCCTTCAACTAAATTGAGCTATGTGCTGACAGGAATATCCCCTGGCCTGGTGCTTGCTTAATGTATCGTAAAACTCGATGTGCTGCATCTAAGTGTGATGTACGTGGCTTGTCCATGAATTGACTTAGCACATGTACTGCATACACCAAATCTGGTCGTGTTATAGTTAAGTAAATCAATCTACCAATGAGCTTCCGATATGATGATGGTTCTATTAATAAATCCCCATCCGATGCACTTAAATTTAAGTTTTGCTCCAAAGGAATTTTTGTTGGTTTTGCACCTAGAAAACCCGTGTCTTCAAGGATTTCAAGAGCATATTTTCTTTGACAGAGATGAATCCCATTTTTCGAGCGTGCAACCTCAATGCCTAAGAAATATTTCAAGCTTCCAAGATCCTTGAGTTTGAAACGACCATTCAAAAATTCTTTAAGTTCTTGAATTTTCTTCAAATTATTTCCAGCTAAGATCACATGATCAACATACACCAAAACAACAGTGAAATTTCCTTCCTCTGATTGGACGAACATTGAATAATCTGCCTTTGATTGCTTGTAGCCAGCATCTCTAAGGGCGGAAGAAAGTTTAGCAAACCATTGTCTAGATGCTTGCTTTAGACCATACAATGACTTGTTGAGTTTGCAAAACCTTGTGTCCCCCTTTCGTCCAAATCCAGGAGGGAGATCCATGTAGACATCTTCATGAAGATCTCCATGCAAGAACGCATTGTTGGAAGTTGGTTGGGCTTCAATAGGCCAACATACTTGTAATGTAACATTGAGAAAGAAATCATCAACTACTTAACTTTTGATAAAAGCTTAGACATATACTTAAATATCTACAAGTATATGGTATTCTAAATGTATTAATATTAGTAATTAGTATATCCTTTTAAATAGAGCTTTTGTTATTGGAGTTTGTATAAGTAGAGCTTTTACCAAAATGATTTTTAGTTATTTCATTGTTAATAAGAGTTTTTATTAAAAATAATAAAAATTACTTTAATAGATAATCTTTTCTAAACTTATGTTATGAAAAAATGAAATAAAACCATCAAATAAATGAAAGATATTTTAGACATTTTAACACTATACAAAATTGTTTTAACCTCTACTCTCAAAAGTTTAAAAACATCCGTTATGGTCGTCATTCGATTAAAAGAATTCTCCGTTTCAAAACCGTACATGAGATGAAAATCTCATACGACTCCTCCTTTATGTGCATTATGAGAGCTTTTAATAGAGGCAAAATAACTTATTTAATCATAAAAACCCCAACTCAAAAAACAACTAAACAATTAAAACATTTTGAAAAGAACTTATGAGATTAAATAAGCACATATGATTGTCAAATAAGCAATACCAAACATGCACTAAGGCTCTTTTTGGTATAGGTTTTTCAAATATAGCTTATTTAAGTAGAACTTTTACAAATAAAATTTTTGTTCGAAAAAATTTTAGTTATTTGGTTGTCAATGAAATCTTTTATTAAAAATTATAAAATTACCTTAACAGATGAGATTTTAAAGTTATATTATGAAAATAATGAAATAATATTGTTAAATAAGTAAAGTATATAAGCTGATAGCCTGATACTAATTGGATTAGTATTAATTATAAATATTGTATCATGTATTGCATTAATATTACTTATATGTGATTCTACTTTTTATTTTATGATTAAGTATGAACTTTAACAATTAATACTAATACAAAACACTTGTTTGGGATTGAGATTAGGCAGCTGTGACTTAAAAGTTACAGTACTAAAGTGTTTAGTAAAACTAGTTATTGTAACTTGAAAGCTAAGTTGATTTGATTTTGCACTTATAAAAAATCTATTATATCTTTATTAATTTTCTCAAAATTATTATTTAAAAATTATATTTGCTAAATAATATTAACTTTTATTTTATAGTTATAACATTTTTGCTACAACAATAAGTTATAGCACCTCAATTTCAAACAGAGCCAAAGTTGCTAAGCTTGAACGCTAAAACAAATGCAATTCATCACTAGATGCTAGTGCATAAAAAATAAGTTACTTATTATATTGTATATCACACAAAAGAAAAATCAATGGGAATTTTGTTCCTCTAATTTGTAAGAGATCATCAATTAGTGAATTTTTATGAATTTTGCACGATTTATGATGAATAATATTGGATAAATTAGATCATAATTAACATAATCTGGTTGAGTGGTTTATTTTATTAATTGAGTAGCTTTTAAGTTATTTTATTTTGTTGGTCACTCGAGTTCAATTATATATAGGGTTAAAAAGAAATTTGATTGCACTTTGTTGATTCCTCTAGCTTTAAAAAAATTTAAGAAATAAAAAAATGTCACGTACATATTGACAGAGACCAAAGACAAAATGTTTACCCATAGTAGTAAAGTACTTGATCATTTGCAAAAACTTAAGATATTATTTAAAGAAATTATATATTAATATTAGTGAAACTATTACTTGTAGGTTACAAAAGTAGTTTGTAGCTTTTATTTTGCATATAATAGTTGGTTGAATTTATTATGTCATCAGTTGTTAAGTTGTTAATTTCAATGAAGTAGTTATTTTTTAAGCAAACAATTTTTTGCCTGTAAGTGATCGGCCCATAACCTGCTTGTTAGGTTACTCCTAATTGACTGCATGTTTCTCTACCAATTGTGAGATGATATTTACGATGTGTTTATTAAACGAAAATCTGAATAGGTGGGGATTTGAATGAGCTGGAATGAGAATAAAAAATTTGAATAAAAATAAGTTGTATACTTAAGCTGAACGAATCAGAATTTGAATGAACTACATTCCTATTGATGTGTTTACTTTATCTTAAAATCGAACTGGACTATTACAAGTTATTAAAATATCCTTTGCTAATTGTTGTGTTATTATTATTACTACTACTATTATTCTATTACTGATAATAAAAGACTTGTTTGTAAATAATACAAAAACTTTAGGTATTTTCATAATTTTTTTAGGGACCAAAATGTAAAAATAATGGAACTTGATGTAGGGCAATTTACGGATTATAAAAATTCAATTAGGGAAAATAGATAGTTTTGGGAATTGGACTTTGATTCTCAACTTCCCTTGGGAATGAAATCAATGGGAATGATTATCAAATTTGTGGGTTGCACCCAATTATGATTCTGATTATGATTCTCACCCTTATTTTATAAATTAAAAGCTGTGAACGATTCTGATTCCGTATTCCGATTCTCTAATCAGGATCTAAACACACTCTTGAAAATGACCTTGTTAAAACCCAAGCTAATTGGGTATGTTATCCCATTGGCAAAGTAGTCTTGGTCTAGATAAAAAGAATCTAAAGATGAGGGACCAAAAAAAAAAATAGTAAGAGAGTAGGAAGATTCAAAAGATGAGAGAAAAGAGGAAAAAAATATTATGGGCAACAGGAATAAAACCTATCAATATGGGGTTGGAAGAGGAAGCTTCACTGTCTGATGGAGAATAGTAGTTTAAAATAAGGTTATTTTAGTCATTAATAGTGGTGTTTTAAGAAAGTTATATTATTTTTAAATATTGTTACTGTAGGAAAAATACATGCTATACAATATAAGAGAAACAAATTCTGAATTTAGAAACATAAATTGGGACATTACAAAATAACAAATATTACAACTAAAATAACATTTACTGCAATGAAATAATAACAAAAAATAAGACAAAAGAATATAATGCAAACCGAGGACTATCTAATACTATAGTTTCTTTAAATTAAATTCCGCTCTTAGAGTCAAGTGTTTTAAGATTTAAATGACGTCTGTTTCCTAAGATACAATGATGATTAATAACTTGGTGCACAATCAAGTTATGCCAAAGCAAACTTCCATTGTGTCTGAACTCTATCAAAATGGATATGTGACAAGGGAAGAATATGAATTAAAGATTATGTAATCCTATTCTTGTATCTGTCATTTCTTTTTAGACATTCTATATGTCTCTTGTTTCTCATTATCACTTCCTTGAAATGAAAAAGAAAGGCAATTTATAGAATTTAGTAGAGGGGCATTTTTATCCATAAATTTTGATTTAAGTTTTTATTAAACCCACTTGTAACCATTACTTTTAACATATAATTAAAAGCATAACCCTATTAAACATTTGATTTAATTCTTAAATTAAATTAAAAATATAAATGTTGCCTCATTAACCTTATATTAAATTTTGGATTTAGTTTCATATTAAAATATGAATTTAATTTACTGTTATAATGTTACAATAAATTCTAAATTTAAATAGTAGTTACACATAATAAATTCTAGAATTGATTTCATATTTAACTAGCCATTATAATTTTTATAACTCTTGTTTTTATTCAATGAAGTTAAGGTTGTACTTTAAGGGATAAGTTATCCTTCACTATAGCACCGTTTTGAGTGTACAAATATATGATCTTGAAGTACTCACAAAGGAAATTTTGAATCATCCTTGACTTTCTATTTTCAGTGAGTCATACTCAAAATTATGCTTTTAAATAGCAACTCATTATTCCATTTTTTCAATAGATACAAAAATGAAAAAAAAAGGGTTTTAAAAGATTTCTTGAAGGGTGCCAGAAGTCCAACTCTAATGATAATAAGAGTGAAGTTATTTGAATCCAATAAATTATTCATCAAATCCATAAATTTTACAATATTTTATTACAAACATGCCCTTCAAAAAAATTACTTGTAAAGAGTTCATTTGTTCTTGTCCTTCATCCGTCTTTCATAGTATTAAATTTGTCTCTCTAGGAAGTTAAATTCAATTAATCTTCCTTTTGGACAAATCATCTCAGGCAATCCAATCAATTATTTTCCATGGAAAACTTAGTCTTTCATCTTCACAGACAAAACATCACCAATCTGTTAACTTAATGATTCTATTCATAATACTCTTCTATGGAGATACTTATTTTGCAAAATTCTTCTTTGAAAGCTTGGTTAATGGTTACGACCAACCTATCGCAGTTTACAGTTACATAGAATAGACTTAACACGATGATACTTATTATATATATCTATGGAGATGCTATTAAACATTGAAAACTATAAACACGGCTCAACTAATGATTAGATGATAAAAGTTATTAAATAAATCTAACCTAAAAGAATATCTTCGAGAGGCTGGTCTTTAAAAATATTGCAAGTTCATTCTTATCAGATATAGTTGTATTGATACATATGACATGAGAAATTGAGTAGAAAATTACTGTGATCGACTGAGAAAATGGAAGATGATGGAGGATATTTTGGGAATTATGACGGATGTTTAAAGTAAAAATATAATCTTAAAATTTTAATACCGTGTCTAATGAGTTATTAGGTATAGAGAGTAAATTTGTGTAGTTCCTACTTTTAATAGTAATATTCTCTGTCTACTCTTTCTCCTTGTTTTTTTTTCTTGCCTTTTACTCCTTTTATCCTTAAAGTGGTACTATTTGCACCTTATAAAAATCCTTATAAAACCCCACTTCTTAGGATACCCCTTTTTTTTTTCTATGAGGATATCCCATTTAAAGCTATTAAAATATCGGTTTCAGTCTAAAAACTCCCCCTATAATTGCAGTTATAATCCCACATTTTTATTTCTCTAAAACCCCAATCTCACTCTCTCTCATAGGGCTCCATTTCATTCTCTCTTCATATCTAGAACATTTTAAAGCTTGTTCTTATTTCTTCAGTTGCTAATGAATCTTCCTTTACATTTGTATTATCTCTCATAATAAAAAATTATTTGTGCATTTCTCAAATTATAGATGAAAAAAATATTTTGATATTTATTTATTTATATTTCGAATGTACTTCTTTTTTTAAGTAATTATCTACTGATCACTTATTTTTTATATTTTTTTAAAAAATACACATATCATTTTTTCTTTGTAGAATTCCGCTTGAAGTTTATATTGTGTTGCACCTGTCTATTTCTATTGTCACCTATTAAGACCTTACTGATGTCATATGGATAAAATTGTCATTTGACTCAGGTAGAAAAAAATGAGTTAGAAACGGAAAAAATGGCAAAAGTGGTCAAGAGTTTCGTTGCGAGTGTCTCCAAAAAATGGCTTATGATATTGACCAATATTCGTACACCTGAAATTTGCAAGTTGGAGAAGGAAGTGGTTGCATCAGTTTCTGTTGAAATTGTCTCATTCGATGAAGATGGTAATGGTTATCTTTGTGCTTGGATAAGAAGAAAGCAACAAACCTAAGACTTGCTGTAATTGCTATTAGAACAAGTGGGCATAGGGGGCTTGGGAAGCTTTCAATAAGAGGAAACAAATATAATTACGAAGTCACTTTGCCACCTCAATATTAACCTCGCATTCTTTGTAGATTTGCTAAAATGACGCATGTTTCAAGAAGAACAACAAGAAAAGAGGGCACGTCAGCGCCATTCATGGTCATATCGGGAAATACAAAAAGGATCTTGGAGGTAGCAATAATGCCAGAGACATGCACCACCACAGAGTCCTCTTCAGAAAGTATCATTCAATTTTTTTTACTATAGTAGGTATGAGGTAATTCCACAAGCTCCACAACAAGTACCACTACCCCATCATCAACATCGACAAGATTTTGTCCATACTCCCACAAGACGTGAAAGCAAAGGCCAGCAAGGGCAACGTTCCAATGATTAATGTCACTCAGTTTGACTACTTTAAGGCTTTGGGCAAAGGTGTTTTATCAGAGAACTAGCTCATCGTTGTCAAGTCCAAGCTTGTTTCTATACCGCTAAGAAGAAGATCAAGGAGGTTGGTGGCGTTATTGTGCTCACAACTTAGGGTTATTTCGGTAACTCTACCTTATTTAGGACAAGACAGTATTATACGTTTGAGGGGCAATAATGTCATTTGACCAATATTCTCTTAACTGAGTGAAGAGGGAAGTGGACAGGAGGGGGAGGCCAATCGGATTTTAGTTCGGGTTATAAATTCCAGTTCATATTAAAAAGCCTAATTTTATCTAGGATTGGCAGAAAAGCCCGGGCCGGCCCAGGCCCGTGCTGGCCCGGCCCAGGCCCGTGCTGGCCCGGCCCAGGCCCGCGGGCTTTAAGCCCGGCCCATGGTTTAAAATTATGGATAAGGGCTTATAAATAGCAAAGCCCATAACATATGGGCTCAGACAGGGGCCTAAATGAAAAGCCCAGCTATAATAAATAATATATATATATTTAAAAAAAACTTTATAATATAAATTATATAATAATAATAATATGAAAAGGATCTAAGGTGTACGTGTGCTTTGAAGAAGTGATTACTGCTGACGAAATGATAAAGGGTAGATCTGGAGAACTACCGGAGTTTTGTCGGCTTTTCAAATTTTAACAGTTTTATAAGTACGTGGCTTGTGATCTCTCAGTGCAGGTGTACGTGTGCTTTGAAGAAGTGATTACTGCTGACGAAATGATAAAGGGTAGATCTGGAGAACTACCGGAGTTTTGTCGGCTTTTCAAATTTTAACAGTTTTATAGGTACGTGGCTTGTGATCTCTCAGTGCAGACCAGACTAACGCCCATTCGGGTTCGCCTCTGGAATTTACATCGAGAGTTTCCCGCCTATATACCTTTTAAATCTTTGAATTATTAGGCAAGCCTAGCAACAAGGGTATGCAAAAATAAACATACATTAAGGTTGGTTGCTAAACATACACAGTACCAGATCCGGTTCCCAGAACTGGTGCTCTAAATGAGGGGGGAGAGAAGAAAGAATACAACTGAGGATTGAGATCTGGTCTCGTTGCCTCAGAGGAACGTACAATTTATATGGCAGATCTGATATAGATCAGTCTGCGAACATGCTTTAAAAGAAAAGACAGAAATTTAAAGTGCAGAAAAGTAAATTGCTTTAAAATAAATTGCGAAAAATTTAAATTGCATAAGTGTAAATTGCGGAAATTTAAAGTACATAAATTAAATTACAGAAATTGAAATGCTTTAATTGAATGCTTTAAATTACAAAAGATCCTTACATGTTGTTTCAGGATCTTGGTTCTTTAGAAGAAGAAGAAGGAAGAAAAGAGAGAGATAAATTTTCCTTTCACTAGATTTCCTCCCGTTCTAGAGAGAAGGAGGAGAGATTTTGAAAGGAGGGAGAGAAATTGAAAGAAGAGAGAGAGAGGGGTTCGAAAATCTGAGGAGTCTCAAGTCTTCCTTCAGATTATATACATAAAAATTAACTATTCACTGTAGCGGGTTTTTAAGTGCACAGTAACTTGTGGAAAGTTGAACTGTTCACTGTAGCGGGTCTTTAAGTGCACAGTAACTCGTGGAAAGTTGAACTGTTGCTTTATACGGAAGGCTTTGTAGAATACAGAGGAAATACCTACGGGTGAAGAGACATGTGCGCTCTCACTTGTGTCCAAAGGACCACCCGAATACAAACTAAATACAAAAAATTAAAATTGCTTTTTTTTTTAAGTAAATATCTACTATTTACAATGCTTTACAGGGGAGAAAATACCAAAACAATCGTCTTCATTTTCATCCCCAAGTGAAATGAAGGGCTCTTCATCTTCGTCTTCAGTGTCAGAGGATGCTGCAACAGAGGACTCAGATCGAGTAGTCAGGAGCTGCTTCATGATATCAAAATATTCGGACTCTGTCTTTACACTGGCTAAAAGGGCTTGGGCTTTGGAGCGCTGTGCAAGGAAAGTACTTTGGGTTTTAATGTCTTCACTGCTGGGCTTTAGGAGGTCTTTAGACTTGAGCCAATTTTGAATTAGGGCTTCGGTCAACTTTGATTTTTCATCAAATTTAGACCACCATTTAATTTTAAAACATCTTTGAAGAATTAATTGGGTATCTTGAGTGTGGTATTGAAAGCTCCACATCCAAACCCAAGGTAGAAAGAAATTTGTACAAAAACAGAGAAAAGGTGGGAACCTTTTCTCGGACTCAGAAGGAATGTAATGGGCTTTAAAAAGGTTAAAACAATTGGTGGCATTAGGGGTTAGGATGTCTGGGCTAGGCCCAAAGAAGGTCCACCATTGTTTGAACCAGTTGGGAAGGTTTTGAGTGGTTATTTTGGTATTGAAGAAAAATAACCATGAATGAGAATGTTTTGGGTTTTGTAGAAAGAAAGTGTTAAACCACGCTTGTTGGTAATCCCAATAGGAGTAGGATAAACAGTGTGGGATTTTAAAAAGAAAATTGGCGGGAAAAGCTTTTTGCTTATGGAGTAAATCACCCCATTGGTTTGGGTTAATAACATTTAAAATAGTGGCCGTGGAATAGGCCGGCTCAGAATGAGACTCACTGTGGTAGAAATGTTTAAATTTTACTGACCCAGTGGCTTCAAGGATGCTTTGATAGTAAGATTGGGGCTTTGTAAGATCCCAAGGTTTAAAAAACCATCCTTGTGGGAAAAACTTTGAAATTGCTTGAAATGGATTAGAATTATAAAATTCATCCTCCATTGTTAAAACATTTTGAGAATGGGGTTTATGATGCCACTCCAATTTTTGAGAAAGCTTTGATTGTGAAACCACAACCTGGGAAGAAGTACTCCTAGAAGAAATAATTTCTTTAGATAAAGAAAGTCCCTGAGAGTAAGAAAGCTTTGGGATTTCTTTAGAAATAGATTTTTCTAAATCAAGATTTTCTTTTGGAGAAATTTGGCTTTGAGAAAAACTTTGTATTGCGAGCAAAAGCTCAGGGGATTGAGAAATGGATTTCATCCATTGATTTACCTGATCTTGGGAGGCAAGGGCTTTAACTTTGGCTTCATCTTCTTCAATTGTGTCAATCCATGATTTGATTGGCATTGCCGAAGACAGCAATTTTTCTTTAGGGGAAGGAGGATGAGAGGTTTTAGAGGGTGTCTGGGATACAGGGTCTTTGAGGATCCCTTTCCCTTTGTCTTTCTTTTTGGGCGGCATTTTATCTGTTTTGGAGAAATTCCCTTGTCAGAAAATCGGGAACAGAATTCTTGTCACCTTTAATAAATTCAATATCAAAATAAAAAACACTTAAAATTGCTTGCCATCGTGCAAAAATCTATTTTGATGCAATGTTTTGAACATCTTTTTCTAAAACATGTTTTACAGCTTTGCAATCAATACGAAGTAAGAATTTTTTATTTAATAAATCGCTTTGAAATTTTGAAATGCATAAAACAATAGATAAAATTTCTTTTTTAATAGTAGAATAATTTTTCTGACAATCATTCCAATGTGCAGAAGCATATTGTACTATTTGTTCTTTATCATGTTCTACTTGCTTTAGAATACCACCATAACCTAAATCTGACGCATCAGTTTCAACAATTTTAGGTAATGTGGGATTAGCTAAATATAAACACGGAATTTCTTTTACCATACTCTTTATCTGTTTTACAATCTGGGTATGATGTTCTGACCATGCAACAGGGTTCTTTTTTAACCTATCATGCAAAGGTTTTGCTATCCTATTGATGTTAGGACAGAAATCAAGAACATAATTTAAACTTCCCAAAAATCTTTGTAGTTGGGTTTTATCCAAAATTTTGTCAGGAAACTTATCAGTGAAAGATAGAGATCTTTCAATGGGAGTGATAGTTCCCTTAGAAATATAATGACCGAGGAATCTGATTTTAGTTTGAAATAAAGAAATCTTTGAAGAAGAAATGGCCAAACCAGCCTTCCTGGTTGCCAAATAAAAAGTCTTTAAATGTTTAAAATGTTGATCTATTGATTGAGAAAAAATCAATACATCATCAATATAAACAATGCAAAATTCAGAAAATGGATTATAAATATCATTCATGATTCTTTGAAATTCTGAAGGTGCATTATTTAAACCAAATGGCATAACAGTCCACTCATACTGTCCAAATGGAACAGTAAAAGCAGTTTTATACCGATCTTTAGGATGAATTTGAATTTGCCAAAAACCAGATTTCATATCAAACTTTGAAAATATGTAAGCAGAATGAAGTTTTTGAAGCAAATCCTTTTTATTTGGAATTGGATAACGAATCCATTTTAAAGCTTTATTTAAAGGTTTGTAGTTAATGACAAGCCTAGGTGTGCCTCTTTCAATTTCAGAATTTTTGTTGACATAAAAAGCAGCACAAGACCAAGGTGATCTTGATTTAACAATTAAACATTTGGCTTCTAAATCATTAATTTCTTTTTTACAATGCTGTTCTAATTCCATATTCATTTGGATTGGACGGGCTTTAGTCGGTATTTGTCTTTCATCAAAAGAATTTTCATAAGGCAAATCTACCAAATGTTGTTTTCGATTCCAAAAAGCAGTTGGTAAATCAGCACAAATTTCCTTTTCAATGAGTTCTTTAAAATCAGAAATTTTTCTTTTTATAAATTTATTTTGTAATTGGATTTCAATTCTTTGTAAACTTAAATCCTTTTTTAAACAAATTAAGTCACTTTGTTTTGATTTTAATAAAACATTTAATTGGTTTTGGTAAACAGAACAAGCTTTAACAATATTTAAATTTCTTGTTTTAAGCTTTTCAATAAAAGAAAAAACAAGTTTCTTTTCTTTGGCTTTAAAAGATATACTATCGTAATTGACAGTATAAGGAGTAATTAAATTGATAAAAGGAGTTCCCAAAATAACAGTATGATGAATATCATTTGTTAAAAGGAAAGAAGTTTTAAAATCAAAACCATTATTATGAATAAAGGCTTCAGTTTTGGAGGTAATTTTCAATTTTGAATTATTGGCGGCAGAAAGTCGTTCTTTTGTTTTTTCGTGAAACTCTCTGGGGACAATATCAGCTTTAATGCAATTTAAATCAGCACCAGTGTCAAATAAGGCAACGGTGTCAATCAAAAATCTTTAGAGAAAATCAAAGTAACTTTAATCAAATATTTTCTCATTGTAATTTGCTTTAAGACAAAAAGAAAATCATTGGGTACAGACTTAATGTTCTCAAGATTTTGATTGTCGTCATCATCATCATTTGGATCGGATTCTTTATCAGAATGATCATGAAGTTGTTTTTGTAAAAGAAGTTGAATGACATCAGAATCATTTTTCTGTTTTTCTTTCAAATCCTTTATTTCAGTTTTAATTTCTTTAATCTCTTTTTGAAGATCTTGAATAGAAGGTAAAGAAGACTTTGAATGCTTTTTCTTTTCAAGAATTTGAGTAAGATCATATGCATGCTTTTTGACAATAGGTACTTTAGAAGGTTCGGATTTATGATCAAGGGTCTTCAGGAGTTTATCAAGATATTCTCTCTGAAGTGTAGGGTCGGAAATGTGTTTGACTAATTCAAGGAATGTTTCTTGATCTTTAGTAAAAACATTGATTTTCTTTAAATAAGATTCTGAATCAGAATCACTATAGGAAGAAGAAGAAGAGGTATCAGAGTCAACTAACTCGTCAACCTGGAGAGGCTCATTATTCCCAGACATGGAAGACTCAGAATCAGAGGAAGATTCAATAAGGAGAGAGGAGATTTTAGAAAGGACTTCTTCATCAAGATCAAGCTTGTGAAGTTTTTTACTCATCCTGCAGTATTTTGCAGTATGGCCTTTCTTTCTTTTTAGAGAATTTGGGCTTTTTATAAGGCCTCGAAGGTTTCTTATAAAAATTTTCTCTAAAATCAGAAATGGGCTTTCTATGGCTTTTGGACTTGTAATGTTTTTTGTAAGGTCTCGAAGAGCACTTACCATTACAATTTTTAGAGGGAGAAGATTTGAAAGGGTCATAATTGAATTGTTTACAAAAACCACCTAGCTCTTGCTTAGATTGTCTAAGCTCCTATTTTAGGCGCTTTTGCAATTTTAGATCTTGACATATCTTTAATCCTTCTTTATTGACGAAACTGACTAACTCACCATAGGTAAGTTCGTCATAAGGAATACGATTATCATAAAGGGCTTTAATGGAATTCCTTACCTTTTCTCCTAAGAGAGTAGGTAAACCGGCAAGAAATTTTTCTTTCCAAGTGGTATGATTTGCATCATCTCTTAGAAAAAGTCGAGTAAAGAAAGTGGTTTTGTAGTCTTGGAAGTCACTAAGTTTCCTACATCTCAGATTATGTAGTAACTCAGCATTTTTATCTCTTAGGTGAGAAGGATCACCTATGAAATGGAGAGAAATGATCAAAATTAAAGTTGCAACTGCATCTTGGATGGGGTTATTGAATTCATCTAGAATGGGGATTCGATCCTCATCTATTTGAATAGCATCCAAAATGTCTAATTGTTGCTGGTTGGTAAGGAGATGGTCCCACCAACCTTTAAGTTGACCAGTGAAACCGGCTATGAGAATTTCGGCTATGGCTTTATCGGAAGTTCCCGATTGGGTTTTATAGGCATTGGCTGCCATAGTCATTTGTTGTAATAGACCAAGTATATTATACTCAGACATTCCATCTATATTCCATTCATAGACAGAAGATGCATTAAACCTGGATTGGTTTAGTGCACTAGGCCTATTATCAACAGCAAGATCAGGAGGGGAATGAGAAGTAGCAGGAAGTGCTAATTCCCAATGAATTTTATTGGTCTTTGGAATAGGCTCTTGGAATGCTTCTATGTCTGAAGTAGCTATAGAAGATTGGTCATAATCTTGGTCAAGGACACCAACAGTATGAGACTGGTTGGTTCCAGGTGTTTTTGATTGAGGAGTATCATGAGCAATTTGAATTTTAGAAGTAGAAGCAGAAGAGGAAGCTTCTATTCTATCTAATTGTTCCCTAATGGCTTTAGCAAAGTCTGACTTTGAATCTTGAACTAGCTTTTGACTATGTTTCGAGACCTGAAATGGTCTGAAAATAGGTTCTTTAAGCTTTTTCAAGGACTAGGTTTTAGCGGGAATTGGTTTTGAAATAGAAGTAACAGTTGTGGAAGACTGTTGGATTGTACTTTCTATACGAGTAAATTGTTTTCCTATGGTATTTAGATTAGTATTACAGAAATTATTCTGTTGAATAATACTATCTAAATCTTTATCAAGGTCATTTGGTCTATGAACTTTGTAAGGAGAGGCTTTGATAGGGATAGGAGGGTCACCATGATCTATGGTTATACTCCTAAGAGGAGGGTGTTCGGCTTCGATAGTATTACTACTATCAGAAAGGTTCCATTCAGGAATTTTCTTTCTAGTAGTAATAGGGTTTGACTCTTTGAAAAGATGGGAAATATTATTGTCGGAAGCATACATTTCAAACCAATCGAAAAATAAAATATGAACTTTATGCAAGTTGACAAAATCATAATAAGCTTCTTGAATTTCTTTTCTTTGGTTTAAAAAATGTTTAAAAAACCAAAGTCTTTTTTCTTTATTATTATTAGAATAAAAATCATTGTGAAGAAGAGTTTTGTCAAGTTCAAAATTCTTTTCAAGGACATTAATGACGTTTTCTGTTACGGCAGAAAAAGTTGGAGAAGTCGGAGGAGAAGATTCCTTCTCTTCCTGTCTTTGGACTCTTTGGCTACTAGTGTAAATCGGGTGAGGAACACGTGTAGCATAATTGACAGAATGGATAGAAGAATTAGGAATATCCGAAGTGGAAAACCTAGGTTGATCTTTAGGAATATTTATCTCTGTAGGGATTTTTGAAAATAGTTTTTCAAAGGAGTGCATACTGGAACAAGACTCTTTATCAGAGAATCTAAGAGAATTAGATCTCTTAAAAGATAGTTTGACTTTACCATCAGAATACTGAGTTACATTTTGCAACTCTGTATTAGGCTCAAGATGTTTTGGAATCACTGGTTCAGTGGCTCCATCCAGAATCCATTCGTCTGGAAGGTGAATGTCTTTCCATTGGATTGGTTTTGGGACAACCATATTTGCTTTAGACAAGTCAGTCTGCAAGAGAAGAGTTTCATCTCTTTTTGACTGGAATTTATGTTGCGTATTAAACGCGGAATTCATTGCTTTGTATGAAATCTTGTAAATCAATGCAACTGGAATTGAACCCTCAATCATGTGATAATTGTGGGTTTTGATTTGTAAAATCATGCTTTTGAGAATATTTTTGTCTTTAAGGGAGACTGCTATGTTTGGATAACAGTTGAAGTAGATTGGTCCTTTGCAGAGACTGGATTCTATACTACTAAGTAAAGAATCATCAAAGGACGTAAACCTGCCATCACGGAGGACAGCAAGGATGGAAGTATCCAAACCTTCCTTTGTTAAAGGCTTTATTCCTACTTGGATGAGACCAATATGAACATAATTAAATCTTTTTTCTTTTAAATTCTTTAAAGTTTTTTCTGAAAACAAATGAATTGTTTCAAAAGGCTTTGAAAGCGTTATATCTCTTTCTTCAGTTTTTATAATATAATCACTCTTTAAAAAATCAAGCTTTTTTGTTTTATAAATCATTTCTTTTGAAACTTTAGGTAATTCCCAACTATCAATAGCTTTATCAAAATCAGAAATAACGAATTCCTCGGAACTCACGACATTCTTTGAATCACTAGTCTTCCCGGAGGAAGAGCTAGAGAAGGAAGATGCTCTGCAGAGTAGAGAATCCATGATGCTCAAAAATTTTCAAATTTTAAAACCTATATGAATAGCTACAGGTATGGATTTATTGCCCTAAGCGGATGCACAGACTCCTAAGACGGGACTTATGACCAGTAAAAATTCACCACACACACAGAAATCAATTTTTGAAAACTTTTTAACACACAGACTCTTTACAACTATATTACAACTATATTATTATTATTATATAATAATAATAATATATTATAAAATTGAAATACAAAAGTAAAAAACTCATTCCCGTCATCCCGTATTCCCGTGACCGTGACAAAAATCAAAATCCCTCATTCCAAATCAAAATCCCTCATTCCAAATCAAAATCCCTAACTCTGTTCCCGTGACAAAATCTCACTCACCTCACTCTCTCAGTTCTCACTTCTCTCACTGTCACAGCGTCACTGTTCTCGCCGCCGGCAGCCGACCAGCAGCAGCAGCAACAGATTCCAGCAGCACCAGCCACCGCCCAGCAGCAGGAGCAACAGATTCCAGTAGCACTGCAGCAGCACCAGCCAGTCAGGCACCGCCCAGCAGCAGCAGCAACAGATTCCAGCAGCAGCAGCGCCAGCGACCGCCCAGCAGCAGCAGCAACAGATTCCAGCAGCACTGCAGCAGCAGCACCAGCCAGTCAGCCACCGCCCAGCAGCAGCAGCACCAGCGACCGCCCAGCAGCAGCAGCAACAGATTCCAGCAGTAGCAACATCAGCCACCGCCCAGCGTGCTTGTTACAGAGGTTTGTTTCTTCTTCTTCGTGCTTGGATTGTTTGGTATATGAGGAAGTCTAATAATGTTTGGTATATGATCTGTGTATTGCCGTTCAGTTTGTTGCAATTTAAGTTGTGGAGTTTATTTTTTTTTCTCCTTTTTTAACCCTTTTAACCTGAACACCTTGTTTGGGTGTTAGATTATGGGGATGTTGCTGCCTTCTTGGCCTGTGTTTTTTCTGTTCGGTAATGGTGTTGTAGTTTAGAGAGTATCAATTATATTTTGTGTTAGCTAATCATGTATTAGAGAATTACCTTTAAGTTTTTAGCCTATTGTAATATTATGTATTGGATAATTATGTTTTGAAAATTTATAATTTTATTAAAACAATTTTTATTGAAAATTCGTAAAAGCCCAGGCCCGGCCCAGGCCCTCCAAAGCCCGCCAAAGCCCGACCCGCCAAAAGCCCGTCCAATTTGGATGGGCTTTTAGAGGGCCTGGACTTTTAAAATAAGATATGGGCCTGGGCTTGGGCTTGACAAAGCCCGGCCCAGGCCCTTAAATTGCCAAGCCTAATTTTATCTCCATAAAAAAAATAATTAACTAAATATGAAACAAATTTCTCATAATCTTATTCATATATTAACTAATCAATTAACATAAAGAATTCTATATTTAACAATTAACAAAAAAATTAACAATAATTAACAAAAGAAAATTAAGAAATTAACTAAAAATTAAAGAAATTACTAAACAATTAATTAATAGGAGATTAGAGAGAGAAGAAGAAATATTTGTTAGAGGAGGAAGAAAAGAAGAAGAAGAAGAAGATGTTTGGCAGTAAGGAAGGAAAGAAGAGAAGAAGAATTGAAGAAGAAGAAGAAGATGATGATGTTTGGCAGCGGCGGAAGGAAAGAAGAAGAAGAAAAAGAGAAGGAGAAATGAAGAAGAAGAAAAAGAGAAAGAAAAGAAGAAGATGATATTTGGCAGTGGTCGAAGAAAAGAAGAAAAAAAAAGAAGAAAGAGAAAAAAGAAGTGGAGGTGTCAGGTGGCGGTTGATAAGTGTATATATACTTTTTTAATTTTCTTGGTTAACCCGAAGCGAAATACAACCCGATCAGGTTTGAATTTTCAACTAAACGGATTGCAAACTTCAGTTCGGTTCCGATAAACCTAATTCAAACACTCACCCCTATGGATAGGTGCAACAAATGTAAACTTCAGATGAAATTCTGTAAAAAAAAAAGAGTTTATTTTTAAAAAGTATAAAAAAACTAGCGATCAGTGGATAATTGTCAATTTTTACCTTTTCTTGTAGAGATTTTTACTTAAATAATTGAGAACAAATTTTTAGGCATTCTTTTTAATAAAAGAATCAAATATTGTAACTTTTAGTAAACCAGTGATTTTTTTTTGTTTTGTTGTGTCTTATGAAGAAGAAACGTGGGGTTTAATTAGTTTGTTTTCAAGTATGAAGGGTGAAATTTCAAATATATAAATAAGAGTTTGATAAGAGTTTTGAAGGGGTGTCAATAGTCCAACTCTTGTCCTTATTGGATTTCTCACTCTCCAATTTTTTTGGGTTCTCATGTGCTTTAAATGAAGATGCGCTTTTGTGGCTTCCTTGTTTTAGAATAGCGCTATCAGCACCCTTTTATTTTCCTAATAAAACCCTCCTGCATGGCATTGTAAATACAGACATTTATTATTCCAAATAAAGAGTATTGCTTTTTACACCCTATTACTGGATAAAATTACATAAAGGACTTTTATAATTTAATTAAATTAAAATGTCTTTAAAAATAATGACCCCTTTAAATCTTAATGTATGATATAATTAATTTTTTTTCACAAAATCAAAATCAATGAAGAAATATATTACCTAATAATAAGATTTTTTTTTCTTGAGAAAGTATATTTAGAATCTAGTAACTTATTCTAAATGATAGTAAATTTTAATTAAAACTTTATTAAAAGGGTTTCATAAGAATTTTGAAAGGGTTGGAAGCTCTACTCCTAATTAAACCCTCTAATATTTCTCTCTTAAAAAAATCATGAAATCTGATCTAATGAGCTCTTTGCCCCTTAATAAACCATACCCGCAAAAATAAGTTGATATTGTTCGCTTTTGACACACAATTTGTTATGGTTTTTTGTTATTGGTTTTGCATTCAATTATGTCCATAGTCTACTTATTTAGGAGACCTCATGACTTATAAACTAGTCTACGAACTCTCTCACCAGCAATATATGATATTACAGGTGGAGATGGCCAATGGGCTCATGCGTGTTTGTGCCCGTGTCGCGTCGTGCCCACTATGTGTTTCACGCCGTGCCAATTTTGTTTTTTACTTAGGCTCGGCTTGGCACACGTGCCGCACTCACTTGTGCCGTGGCCACATATGCCATGCCGTGCCTAAGAAAAAAAAGCCCAATAAACTTTTCTTTTTTTAATTTTTTAAGAGTGCATACTAAGCTGTTGGCATATTTTTTTAGGTCTTTGTGCTTTTTTTAGATCTATGCCTTTAATTAAATTTAATATAATAAAAAATTCAAAACTCAAGTCTATATTCAATAATAATAAACTAATAATAGTAAGAGAATGTAATATTAATTACTAAATTTGACCTTATAGTATTAGAATTTTTTTAATACTTAACAGTAATAATGATAATAAATTTTTCTTAAGGGTTAACTTAATTGTTAACTTGGACCTACATAAAGTTATAGATCATAGTTCGCAATAATATTAATGCATATTTATAAAATTGTGATATTTATAATTTTATTCATTAAAATCATGATATCAATTATAGTATTTTTTGAAACTAAGAATTAAATGAATTTAAAAAATTCAATTTCAATTTATTTGTAAAATCATAAAATTTTAAGTTTACTTTCATTAAAGAATAAAATGTGCTTATTGCAGGCTTTTTCATCGTGCCGTGCTTAGCCCATCTCTAATCGTGCCGTGTTTTTAAGGCCTACATGCCTAAAATTTTAAGTCTGACCCATCCCACTGTTAGTAATATGCCCTAAAGTCCAATCGAATGGTGTTTGATTGTTTAGGGAATGATTGTATTTGAATAGCATTTTGATATTTATAAAATGGCAAAGTTATCAATATTCATATATTAATTTAATGAATATAGTCCAAGAAGTAAAATAGTTAAGGAACACATTCTCAAGTTTGTCGAGAATATGAAACGTGCATCCTTTGTACTATACTTCTAAAATAGTTCCTAGTGGTGGATTTATGATTGGACATTATAAATTCCTATAAACACTAGTATATGTTATAACTCCTTATGGTATGTGATACTAAAATGGATTGTGAGTTTCATATCATTGACATGAGATGTCAAGTCAAACACATAGGTACTTGTTAAGAGAACGAGTTTACTGAACTTGACCGAATATAGTACGCCATATGGTTTTGAGTGTTAATGGCTTATTATACATTGTAACAGACACTATGTTTAGTATTGGTCTTTAGACCTGAGGCATAACAGATGTCTTATACATAGATATCTCTAATATGTGAATGCATAATGATTGATTCCTAATCACGGAATAGATCTAGCAATAGCTGTCATGGTTGGCTATGTATGAAGACAAGTGTATGGCCAATATGGAATTCATCACTTTGTAATATACAAAAGGATGTCCCTATGAGATAATATGAATTGGCATGAGAAATCCTTGGCCAAGGTGAAATATATTTGAAGGAGTTCAAATTATATTTTCATGCCAAGTTCATTTAGATTTATTTTGAGATAAAGCATAACTGCTTAACATAATAAACCATAAGCTGTGCTTTTCTCTGGACATGGATGATGAAGAGACCAGGACATAGAGATACAATGGAATAGGTTCTATAGATCCAACAATTCTTGTTATTTGGATGGTTGTGATATACTGCTAGGTGTCACTCATGACTTGTAGAAACCTTAAGATCAATATTGGTAAAGCGTATTAGCAATGCATCTTAAGGTCATTAGAAAAGTTCTAATTGATGACTAAAGAGTTTAGCATCATTTAATGAATAAAGAGTTATCATTAAAATAGTTCTACTACCTTATAACTAAGAACCTAAAAGGTCACACACCAAATAGAAATGAAAAAAGGGAGTTACTAGAAAATGAGAAGTTAAATTTCTTAATTTTAGGAAAATCAATATTTATATTATAATTCATTGAGAATGAATATATATATAAATATATCTTAAATATGATTTAAGATAGAAATTTAGATGTTCCATAAATAGTTTAAGGAACAAAATAAATTTCATAAATCCTCAATTAAACATTATGTAATATCGAGCACGTAAAATGACCATTTTAGACATGTTCCAGTTCATATATGATTATGGACTTCTAGACCAATTTTGGGTTAGAATTTTGGGCTTTTATTGGATCTAATATGGACTAAGAGAAAGCATTAGAACATGTTACAAAAGAAGCCCACATTTAACCATTTGATTTGATCAAAATGGGGTTAATTAATTAATTACGAAATTAATTAATTTAGCTATTTATTTATTTGATTAAATAATTTATTGAAGTGATAAGATCACTTTCAATAAATAATGGCTAAGTGGGTGGGTCTAGCACATGATCATGTTTGGTGCCATCATTGGAGATAATGGTGGCTTTATTTGGTGGAATGAATCATCATGAACTAGCATTCATGTTTCTTCATTATCTCTCTCATTTCTAAACGAAATTTCGAGATTCCAAATCCTATGAACTCCTAGAACATTTCTAAGTGTGGACTGACTAGAGGCATCACAATTGGGGTGCTTAAAGGATCTCAGATCGTGGCAAAACAGAAGCTGTTCGTGCAGAGCTCTATTTTCTGGACAGTGTTCGTAGCTTGCTGTTTTCAGTCATTTTCTCCTACTTCACGAAGTCATTTTTGAAACTACAAGTGAGGTAATTAAACTTCAATCTTTTCTCTTGATTTTCGTTTTTGAATGAAGTCGATCCGAGGTTTCTAGAGCTTCCGCCATCTGTTTTAATTTTACTGCACAAAAGTTGCGTTATTAGGAACCTCATGGACAATTGTTGTCCTTCACCCACATATGTGTCGTGCCGTGCCGCTTGCCCCACTGAAACGTGCTCGTGTCATGCTATGTTGTACGGACACGTGCCATGTTAGTGCCAGTGCCACGTGCCGTTCGGCTCATTGGCATCTCTAATTACAAGTAACCCATACCTTAAAAGAACTTTTAGGGCTTGGTTTTGAGTCCTAACGTATGATAGCTAGGACTCTTCTCCCTTCTTTATTCCAATATACGCTAGGACTCTTCTCCCTTCTTAATTCCAAAATTAGGTAGTAGTCATTTCCTCCACTATGAGTGGAGTAAGTTTTCCTGCAATATTTATAGATTATGCCATAATAGACCTTATCTAAATTGTCTCAGTATATTTATAAATATTAATACAGTTTTGATTGTATGGTCAAATAAAAAATCTTAAAATCCACATGCATTATTGCATTTTTTTCTTTTCCTTCTGTTTTTTTTTTGCAATTAAAATGGCTCAAACATGAGGATAATGAATCACTTTTGCGGCGATCTAATGCTAATAACCTTTCCGACCTCATCAAGAATCAAAATACAAAACTGAAAGAGGATTTTGTACATGTGAGAGTGAAGTGGAAGAAAAAATTAAGTTTAATTTGTACACGTGCCACATGGCACTGTTCGATTAGTGTCCACACTTGTAACAGTACTCAATGAATCTCATAAATCTGCCACTTGTTTAGATGCTCATCATATGGCCTATATATATGTTATCTCGTTCCTTCACTTTTGTGTTGACCTTATTGTTGAAGCTGCTTATAATATTAATAGCCCAGGATATAAAGAAAACAAATTGAAAGAAATTAACTGTAATAAATTAGATAATATAGAAGTGCTTTTCTTTTACCACACAGGCCATAGCTAGCAAAAGAGCAAAAGTAATTGAGAGATGTCAAATGATAAACCATCTTTTTCCACTTGATTGACGACAAAATCTTGAAAGATTGTAAATGAAGAGGAAAGAGATAAAAGTACAGATTATGAAAAAAAATGTAAACAGATCGAAGATTGATTGTTCCCCGAGCAATTATTTCATAATAGGGTGGGGATTTAAAGAAACAGAAAGTACGACCGATTGAACTACAGAAAAGAGTGCCATTATATCCTTAATTTTGAAACCTACCTCTACTGAATAACATGGGATCAGGGGCAGACCGAGACTCTTAAATTACTCCGGGATATATATATATGTATATACATATATATATACATATATATGTATATATATATATATACACACACACACGTTTGTGTGAATGTCTGTACATATCCAATATTTATTGGGTTCCTCTATAATGCTGTAATTTTTTTACAGCATCAATAATGTTTTTAATTGTGTAACATTGGATTTAATCAATGGTACACAATATTTGTACTAAAAAAATTTAAAAATAATGGTAAACGGTTAACAAACGTGTAAGAGGTGGAGAATTTTGTAAAATAACTATGACCATCCTTAGAGTTTGAAACAATTTCACTTAAATAGCATATTTTATTTAAAATTATTTTTCAATCCTCCTTTAAATTTGAAATGTAATAATATTTTTTAAATAAATCTTCCAAAATCTATTACCATTAAGTATAAAATATAATGGTAGGTTATTTAACACAAATCAAATAAATAAGTTGCAATTGAAAATTTTATATATGATATAATAGTAATAAATAACACAACTAAGTACATATACTTATATAAATATCATAGTTACATCAATAAACTCATTGTTGAGATTGCTTGTAACATAAAAATTACTTGATCACACATGTTTGAATAAAATTTAATATCGTATATTAAAATACTCATTATTTTATATAATATTAAGGGTCATTGTATAATTGATCATGAAGTATGTATTATTTTTAATACCCATTTAACATACTTATTCTCTTAACTTTATATTTATCTTACAATTAATATCCTTACATGATAGGAATTTTATGTTTTATAAGCCTATATATTTTTATTTTAATTTCAAATATCACTTTGTTAATTTCACAAAAGTTAAATCTAATATATATTCCTAATGAGCTTTAGTTTATGAACCGTGAAAAATTATTTTATTAATATCCTTATATTGTAATTATAAAATTTCATGTTATTAAGAATCATTACTTTTGTTGTGATAATTAATAGTGACAATAAATAAAATATTACCTCCAATAATATTTACGTTGGAAAAAAAAGTGAAGAATATCATGTATATTTTTAGATTTTTATTAACATGGTAGGAAATTATCTCAGCCTTATAAAATTTAACTTTCACAAGTTTGTTTTCATTTTATTTTCAAATGTCACTTTGTTAATTTCATAAAAGTTAAATCTAACACATATTCCTAATTAACTTTAGTTTATGAATCATGAAAGATAATTTTATTGTTATTCTTTGATAGTAATTATAAAATTTTTATGCTACGAAGAGTCATTACTTTTATTATGATAATGAGTGACAATAAATAAAATATTACAACAAATAATATTTAATGGACAAAATGAGGAAAAAATCATTGTATGTTTTTATATTTCCATTATAAAGATATGGTTTGGAATACTTTAACTTAAAATTTTGGCACAATATTTGACCCACTAATATCTCATAGTCTAATAGTTGATATTGAAAGTTAAAACAACACTTTATAATGTTATATCCTCCACCATTGAATTGCATGAAATAAATAGTTTAATTTTTTGATAAAAATTTAAATCATAATATTTCTCACTCTATAGTTATATAGACATATATATTTTTCAATAATAATTGGTGAATAAAATATTTCTCATTTGTTGTGACTCATATAGTATTATTAATAAAACACATATAAAATAGTTTATTGCAATGCTTTCTATTATCATTATTGTTTAGGTATTAATGGTTTGTAATTAAATTCATACAATACAAATTATTACAAGACTTTGTGTTAAATAACCTACTTGATATTATATTTTATACTTAATGGTAACTGATTTTGAAAGATTTGTTTAAAAGAGATTATCATATTACAAATTTAAAGAAGGGCTGAAAAGTAATTTTAAATAAATATACTATTTAAGTGAAATTGTTTCAAACTCTAAGGGTGATCAAAATTATTTTACAAAAATTATCCACTTGAACGGTTACCATTATTTTTAATTTTTTTTAGTACAAATATTGTATATTATTGATTAGATCTAATGGTTCACAATTAATACATTATTGATGCTGTAAAAAACTTTACAGCATCATATAATAAAGAAAAAACAAAAACATCAACCTAACGGCGTGCGTAAACCTATTTCTCTTTGTTTCATATTCTATATATGTATTTGAAATGCAAGTGTGCAACCCAAGAGGGGGGGTGAATTGGAATTTTAAAACTTATCCTAGCAAATCCACACAACAAGCAATCTAATGTCTTAATAAAATCGAAAATAATAAGTTCAATAAAAGCACAATAATTAAAAGAGTAAGGGAAGAGAAAAACGAACACAATGATTTTTACGTGGTTCGGCTATCCCCGCCTACGTCCACGCCTCCAAGCTCACCCGCTTGAGGATTTCACTATCCAAGCCTTTCCAAGGCTTCAAGCTTTTACAATTGACTTCAAGGTGTCAATGAACCTTTACAACAAGAGATTATATCCCCAATCTCTTCACCCCAAGTGTTTCCCACACTTGTAATCCCACAATTTGAGAAATGATAAATACAACACTCAATCTCTCTTTAAGAGTGGATATACAAATTGAAGATCAATGATGATTCAACAAAAAATGATTTACGAAAATGAAGCTCAATATATGTTGTGTGCTCTTGTTTATGTTTGCTTGAGTTACCAAAAATGAAATGGTTTTGAGTTTATATAGTTTGAACTCAAAAACTAGCCGTTATGTTCATTTCTGGCCGGAACCGGATTGCCGGATATAGAATCCGGTTAGCCGCTTGATGTTACCGTTACAAGCACAAATTTGAAATTCTGAACATCCGGATTGCCGTTTGTCGAATCCGGATTGCCGGTTGCGTTTTGGTTACATTCTGCCCAGAAACTGGATTGCCGTTTGTGATAACCGGATTGCCGCTTGCGTTTTGGTTACATTCTGCCCCGAAACCGGATTTCCAGATTTACACATCCGGATTGCCGGTTGCTACAGTAACTGCTACAGTGAAGGCTACAGTGAAATATTTTATGAAATTACAGTTTGACCCCAAAACTTTATAAAACTATATTATGACCCAAAAAGTCAGAAAACTTTGTAAATAGATCCAAATTCAGAATTTCCAAATATTACTTTGCTATTTCAAAAACTTTCTGAAATTATTATTTGGCCCTAAAGATTTTATTGTTTGGCACAAAGGTCCTTTTCAACAAAATACCCATATTTTCAAAGTTCTCAAAACCTTTCACTTTAGTCCAAAATATTCATAAATTATAGTTTGGCCCAAAACATTTAAATAGATTCAAATATGTCCAAATCCGAAATTCAAAGACAATATCAAAGATTTTAAAACACATTTATTTTAGTCTAAAACACTTTGATTTTATAGCCTCATTTTCTTATTATAAATCACAATTCATAAATATTTGTTTAATCAATACATGTGATTTGTTATCATCAAAATCAATATCTATAGCTATATAAGCTAACAATCTCCCCCTTTTTGATGATGACAAAATACATTACAAAGATTTAAACTAGTTATAAAAAGCTCACCCTTAATCAATGCAAGGTTAAAAAATTTATTTAAAAACAACTCCCCTTGCATACATGCATACTCCCCCTGGATACATGCATATTTTTATAACATCATTTCTCCATTAAATATAAAACATTTATAATGTAAAAGTAATGATTTATTTAAAATGTATAAAACATAATTTGAGCTTAAAAGATTAATTATTCTTAATCTTGTTTGTTATCATCAAAATCAACATTATGGAAACATATATGTTAACAATCTCCCCCTTTTTGATGATGACAAACATTTATGTATTTAAAGAATGATTCGACAAATTGCTCCCTCTAAATAAAATTTTCTCTTACAATTTGCCAATTGGCTAAATTAACAAATTTAAATACATGCATTTTTCTCCCCCTCATCATCAAAAAGAAAACTTAATTGGCAAAGAAAAAGAGTAGTAAATTTTTATAAATTTAAAAGCATGTATTCTTCTCCCCCTTCATCATCAAAAAGAAAACTTAAAGGAAAAGAATAAGAGTAGCAAATTCATTACTCATGTTTGTCCGAGTAGAAATTTCAACACATTCTCCCCCTTTGGACAACAAAAAAGTTCAAAATGTATATTATCCAAAATCATATTATATGCTCCCCCTAAATATATGGCCAATTTAAAATTTTAACCAAAATGATTTTATCCAAAAATATATCATATTTATCTTCCCCTTCATCGTAAAAAAGAAAAGATAGATAGATGCAATAGAAACAAAATCATCAAAAATAATTCGATAAAGATATTATCAATTTTGGGCGAGAAAAAATCTCGGCAGAATCTCCCCTTAAAAATGAACAAATCCTCAAATATACAACATGGTTAAAACACTTCCATATACGCTTAAACAATTATTACAAACCAACAACCTCACCAATGCATCAAGCAGTGCACATATAATCATCAATCATCAAAATCAATATGAATTCCCCAAACACTTGTAACAATTAAATCTGAGGATTCCATAATCATATATCAACCATTAAAAGAATGCTCAAAATGCATGTTATTTCCCCCAATTTACATCATTAAAAAGATTTATTACTTTGTCTCCCCCTTTGGACAATAAAAATGTTCAAAAAAGCATATTATCCAAAATAGAACAAGTAATAAGCTAAGCAAGGGAATGCAAAAGTCATAAGAGCATAATGTCAACAATTCAAGCTCTAAAATTACTAATCACATTTTAGAAATCAAGACAACTAAACTCATCAAAATTCTAATGTGACAAAATTAAAAATTCATATGCTTAAGAATCTCAAAGAAGATGTATTTCTCCCTTACATCTCATATCTCTCTCTTAATCATCAAAAAGTCAAGATAAGCACATTAGATCCACAATATCTAAATATCAAACATCGAAATATCAAACAATAATTAATATCAATCCACAATGAAGGCAACAATGCATATGAAAACGTAAGTGCATAATATAGTAGAAAACTATGGTAAAATCCATAAGGAGAGCACACTATTGAAGTGGTAATTTGAAATACTCAAAATGCACAAATTCGGATTTTCAAGATATTGAGTAAAAAGAGTAAGTTTAAATCAATTTAAAATGCTTTTAGAGATGATTCAAGGCGATGTATGGTGTTGATTAAAAACAAATGGTGGATTTTAAAGAGAGAGAGAAATGGAAAGCTGAATGAGAGGAAAACAAAGCTAAAAGCTTATGAATCCGGCTTGCCGGATTTCACTAACCGGCTAGCCGGTTGTGAGCAGAAAGATGAAAGCCGAAAACGGTTTTCCGGATGACTTGAACCGGAGATCCGGTTTGTTTCCAGCAAGCATGCACGCGAATTCGGCTTGCCGAATTTATCTAACCGGTAGACCGGTTTGAGGCAGAAAGTTTGCCTCTTGAATTCAGTTTTCCGGATTTTAAGAACCGGTTAACCGGTTTCGAGACAGTGAGAAGACTTAGCAAATCCGGCTTTCCGGATGGAAAAACCGATCATCCGAATGTTGTCCCGAGAGCAACCAAAGCTAATCCGGTTTTCCGGATTGAAAATCCGGTTATCCGGAATTTGGTCCAGAGAGCTCCAAAATGAAAAACGGCTTTCCGGTTGATTAGAAGTGGTATACCAGTTAAGCTTTAGAAAATATTTTTGAAATTTTGTAAGCTCTTAGACTTGTATTATACATACCAAAAATTTTTTGACTTAAAGATTGATCAATTTTAAAAATCATTTAACTTTTCAAAAAAACGCCAATTAGTGCATAAAACATATATGTATACAAGACCAAACATATGAAATCATATTAAACCATGATGGCGATTTTATAAATGAATGATGATATAACACAATTAACGATACAAGAATTCATACATATAATTCATTCATCATGTATATATTTTACACAATCATGAAACATATAAGCATTCAAAGATTAATAATTCAAGCATATCACTCATTTATCAAGCTTAGGCATTATATAATCATCAAAATCAAACAAATCTATCATGATGAGTTGACATGCTACAATCATATATATTTATCCATGCATCATGATAAAACACTCAATGTTAAACACAATGATAATCATGTAAACATACAAGCATACTTTCGCAAATTCATTTGTCATGATTCATTCAACAAAATTAATATGGCAAGAATTATTACCAAAACAATTAAATCATCTTGCCTCATCTTTTTCTTCTAAATCATGCTCAAGTGATTATCTCACAAGCTTCATCAAGGAACTCTCCATCATTCCTTGTTTGTGGTACCTACAAAAGAAATTCAAGTTGTGTGCTTTGGTACCCAAATATTCTTGGGTCCTTGAGTGTTAGATTTAGTTCCTTTTGGAACCCAAATACATTTGAATCCATAACATACATTTCTCTTAATAGGACATCTAAAACTCATGTGACCATTTCCATTACAATAATGACAAATAATCTTATGGTCACTTGCGGAGGTAGCCTTAACAAAATAATTCTTATAATATTTTTGTTTCAAGTAAGGCTTATACCCAAGTCCTCCTTTATCAAAAACACATTTTTGTGAGTTAAGCATATTATCCAACATCTTTTGCCCATTTGTGAATTTTAACACAATACTACTAAGTTCAATATTCTTTTTTTTTTAGCATTTCATTTTCCTTTTTCAAATCATCTACATGTGACTCTAAATGCTCATGTGAAGTACTTTGTTTACATGTGAATTATGCAATTTTATCATGTAACATTTCATTATCTAATTCCAATTTTTTGATCTTTTCATTTAATGAAACATTAAATTTTTGCAAGGTATCTTTTTCATTTTTCAAGTTATCTACATGTGAGATATGCTTGTGTGAAGTGCTAAATTTCTCATTTGATAATGCAACTTCATCATGCATTGTTTTATTCTCTAATTCTAATTTCTTTATCTTCTCATTCAATGAATCAATGCATTTTTGCATGGTATCCTTGTCATTTGTAAGTTCTAGCATTTTCTTCTTAAGGCATGCATTCTTTTTACCAAGTTTCATCCAATTATCATGCAATTTTTTAAAAGCATCATGTAATTCATCATAAGTAGGAAGATCACTTACCTCATCAAGTTCATCATCCGATTCATCTCCAATTGCCATAAGTGCCAAATTCGACACTTCATGAAGTTCCTCCTCGTTTGTAGTCTCCTCATACACAATTTCAAGTTTTCTCCAAATTTCATAAGCATTAGAACAATTTGAAACTCTATGAAATTCCTTTTTATCTAAGGCACAAAATAAAGCATTCATAGCCTTGGAATTTAAAGACAAAATTTTCTTATCCAACTCACTTAAAACATTCTTCCTAGGAATGAGTAAATCATTACAAACTATTTCCCATATTTCATAATCTAAGGCTTGTAAAAATACTCTCATCCTAGTTTTCCAATAAGGATAGTCATTACCATCAAAGAAATTGAGGTCTAGTGGTGGATTGGCCTTCCATGAAAGTTAAACTAATTTGGGTTGCGATTGATCTTTAACTCTAGACGGTTAAGTCTACACAAGAGCACCTCGCTCTGATACCAAATGAAATGCAAGTGTGCAACCCAAGAGGGGGGGTGAATTGGAATTTTAAAACTTATCCTAGCAAATCCACACAACAAGCAATCTAATGTCTTAATAAAATCGAAAACAATAAGTTCAATAAAAGCACAATAATTAAAAGAGTAAGGGAAGAGAAAAACGAACACAATGATTTTCACGTGGTTCGGCTATCCCCGCCTACGTCCACGCCTCCAAGCTCACCCGCTTGAGGATTTCACTATCCAAGCCTTTCCAAGGCTTCAAGCTTTTACAATTGACTTCAAGCTTTTACAATTGACTTCAAGGTGTCAATGAACCTTTACAACAAGAGATTATATCCCCAATCTCTTCACCCCAAGTGTTTCCCACACTTGTAATCTCACAATTTGAGAAATGATAAATACAACACTCAATCTCTCTTTAAGAGTGGATATACAAATTGAAGATCAATGATGATTCAACAAAAAAATGATTTACGAAAATGAAGCTCAATATATGTTGTGTGCTCTTGTTTATGCTTGCTTGAGTTACCAAAAATGAAATGGTTTTGAGTTTATATAGTTTGAACTCAAAAACTAGCCGTTATGTTCATTTCTGGCCGGAACCGGACTGCCGGATATGGAATCCGGTTAGCCGCTTGATGTTACCGTTACAAGCACAAATTTGAAATTCTGAACATCCGGATTGCCGTTTGTCGAATTCGGATTGCCGGTTGCGTTTTGGTTACATTCTGCCCAGAAACTGGATTGCCGTTTGTGATAACTGGATTGCCGCTTGCGTTTTGGTTACATTCTGCCCCGAAACCGGATTTCCGGATTTACACATCCGGATTGCCGGTTGCTACAGTAACTGCTACAGTGACGGCTACAGTGAAATATTTTATGAAATTACAGTTTGACCCCAAAACTTTATAAAACTATATTATGACCCAAAAAGTCAGAAAAATTTACAAATAGGTCCAAATTCAGAATTTCCAAATATTACATTGCTATTTCAAAAACTTTCTGAAATTATTATTTGGCCCTAAAGATTTTATTGTTTGGCACAAAGGTCCTTTTCAACAAAATACCCATATTTTCAAAGTTCTCAAAACCTTTCACTTTAGTCCAAAATATTCATAAATTATAGTTTGGCCCAAAACATTTAAATAGATTCAAATATGTCCAAATCCGAAATTCAAAGACAATATCAAAGATTTTAAAACACATTTATTTTAGTCCAAAACACTTTGATTTTATAGCCTCATTTTCTTATTATAAATCACAATTCATAAATCTTTGTTTAATCAATACATGTGATTTGTTATCATCAAAATCAATATCTATAGCTATATAAGCTAACAGTATTGTTGGGAAATTATGCTCTTTAAAAGCATATGTGTTTATTTAATTGTAATAAACATTTTTTCTGATTAATAAAATTAATGAGGTATTTTATTCAAATATCTTAATTGCATTTATATTTGTATTAAAGTCCATTTAATCATATTATATGTATTTATGTGATCACCATGTGGATTCACAGAAGACATAAATACAAGTTATCTTATGATTAAATAAATTTAGTTCGCAGTTGATAAATAAAGTTGGGCACTTTATTTAGGTATAAACTGTAATAAATTCATTGAATGATTTGTCTTAATCATGTATGAATTTATTGATGTAGTACGACTACATTGAACTGAATCACATATGAGATTTAATTAACTTTGTAATAACTGTCAGACTTATTAAATCTCATAGGCGTTGATTTTACGGTAATCTTAATCTTGAGTTAATTATGATTTCATGATTGTGATTGTTATTCCATTTGAGTTACCAATGGGCACGACACATCCTTGTGGTCAAGATTACCCGGTATCTTGGTGGGAGCAATTATGAGTATTGGAGTTATAGATTAACAATATAGAATTTATACAACACATCTCTTGATAGGTTTTCGGCACTTGATCATAGAATTCTCTGGCCAGAGTGTGTCAACATATTTAGTATGTTGAAAATGATCATTAGAGAAAACCAGTAAGGATCAATGAATAAGATGTTATTAAATTGATTGGACAGTTGAGATATCAATTTAATTAACGATGTGGTACAAAGGATTGTGCAGTAAAGAAATCAATGTGGCTTGGGACGAATTATTATTCGAGCATACAATTATGGAAGTCAGTTCCAATCTTTTAGTGGAGTAGATTTGGAATTAAATAATTGGGCTAGTTTAATTACAGGCCTAATTATTGTAGCCACTATTGTATGTTCCCAAATGATCCCCGGGTTAGCTCATTTAATTGACTGCACCACTACTGGACTAATAAGCAAGATAACTAGCTATTTGGGTCAAAAGCCTAATTATATCTTTTAGTGGGAGGCTCTATTTAATTAGCTTATGTGTAAGGGGCCTTATGTTATTTTACATGGTGGGTCCCTTATTAAAAGAAAAAGAAATGTGAGTTTAATTTGGGGCATTATTTGGAGCCTAGGGTTTTCACTAAAGGGAGATATAAAAGGCTTATTTTTCTCAACAGAAAAAAAAAGAGAAGCCACTTTATACAGATTGGAGAATAAGATTTTTCTCTCCATTGTTGAGAGAAAAATTTTCTCGTGCTAGTTGCTTTGGTAGTGATAAAGGCGCCCACACGTCAAGTGCAGATCGAACCTGAGTCATAACCTGGAAGATCATTGGGGATAGTTCGTGATCTAACTAGCGTGGTGGTGACGGATCGTGATCTAACAGGAGTGGTGGTGGCAGATCGTGATCCAGGAGCCTAAATCACTTCAGCGGAAAAAGCCAACTCGGATTTTCAAGGTACGATTTCTAGATTACGTGTTCTTATATATTATATGAGAGCGGTCCTTAAAAAGGTTTTATAAAATTTAAAAACCTAATTTTTCCCCAACATGTATATACATATGGACTTAAATAGCAGCATGCATAAACCCAATGGCGTGCATGGACCACCACATACATATGAACCCATGTTCATGAATATATAAATAGGCGGTTATTAGAGTTGGAAAGATGTGGAAGAGTTAATGGATAAAGAACTCGAAGCATTATTTTTATGAGAAAGAAGAAAGGGCTTGCAAGAAACGTTTGTCTAAGAATCTTTAAAAGGCAAAGTGAAAATGAACCAAAGAGAAGGGGACTTTGAATCCTTTATTTATGAATTACAAGTCATGATAGTTGTAGAGATAAAAAGAAAAGAGTATAACTACTACACTTTGCACAGAGAGCAAGTGCTCAATCATAAGGTCGGAAAATCACAACAAATTAAAATGGCACCTGTAGGATTACCTCCTGGTTTTAGATTTCATCCGACGGATGAAGAGCTTGTGAATTATTATCTGAAGAGAAAAATAAACGGCCAAGAGATCGAACTTGACATTATCCCTGAAGTTGATCTTTACAAATGTGAGCCCTGGGAATTAGCAGGTCTTTACTAATTAATTTCTGTTTGATGCATATCTCTTGTATTAATTTCTCATTACAACTTACTATAATATTTTCTTGTCGTAATTTCATTTGCATTATTGTAGAAAAATCATTTTTACCAAGTAGAGATCCAGAGTGGTACTTCTTCGGACCGCGAGATCGGAAATATCCGAATGGGTTCAGAACAAATAGAGCAACGAGAGCCGGATACTGGAAATCGACCGGCAAAGACCGGAGAGTTACGTACCAGAGTCGAGCCATTGGAATGAAGAAAACGCTAGTTTATTACAGGGGGCGAGCTCCTCAGGGAATTAGAACTGATTGGGTCATGCATGAATATCGCCTTGATGACAAAGAATGTGACGATATCTCTGCTGGAATTCAGGTAGTTGGTACATTATAAAATTTATCATTACTCAATCTTTATACACACACACACACACATATATATTTACTGATTAATTAATTTATATGATTATCATCATCATCATATGTACAATTCTTTTTAATCAGTCCTGGCTAGCTTACAGAACATTTTAATTTCCAAATCATTGGCTTTCTTCATACCATCCTATGGTTAAAAGATCAACTTTGAATTTACTATGAAAGTAAAAATTAAACACACATAATTTTAGCTACAATTAACTTTTTTTGGATAGAAGCGGTTGTCGACTCTCAGCCAATTACTTGTTTTTGAATATCTTCTTCCATCTTACGAAACAAATTCTGTCTTTTTAAATTCTAAATTTGCAAACTTTTGTCTGTAATAATTTTATTTTCTTTTAGTTTGTTTCATTAATATTGACAATTATGTGACCTCGGTTGAGTTGCAGGTGAACTAATAAGTCTTAATAATTTTATCTCTCAAGGCATAAAATTCAGTTGAATGTATGCCGTAACCATTGAGAAAAGTATTTTTAATCATTTCTTTATGGTACAGAGTACAAAAAGTAAGTTAAAGTTTCCTCTATTCACCTTAGGGCTTGATCGAGTATTTTTCATGTAAATTTATTTAACTGACCATTTGAGTTCAACTCAAAGAAGATAAGGACAAAAAAATTAACTTTATTATTGGAGTTCATTATTTCATCATCATCGTAGATAAATTAAAACTCTTACAATGTAAAATGTTCTTATAGAGTAGTGGGAAGAATTAATTAAGGGTCATTCATATTTAGGCCTTCGCTATTTGTAAAAAAATGATTAGTAAAATGGATGATTGGAAAATTGTTCTATTAAATTTTAGGATTAGGCAGCATCAATGATATACAGTAATGATGAAATCTCCAAACGTGAAAAGTGCATGACGTGCATGGAAAGTAAGAAGCCAGCGTCACTGTTCCCTCACATTTCATGTCTTTTAATTGTTTTTAATTGTTTTGTTTTTGCAATAAAAATCAGATACAAAAATCGCTGACATATTCGTTGCTTGCTCTAGAATAGATCTTTGATCTCTTAAGTTGGAAATATTGGCTAAACTTCGATTTTGTTTTTCTTTAGTGAGACAAAAACAGTATCCCCTCAGAAGCCACGACTTGTATTAAATTTGATTCAACATACTTTATCTTTTTTAAAACTCTCTGATCTATGATTGTAGATTCTGTCAAAAATGTCTTATGTAAATCATTTAGGCTGTTTATATGCTATAGCAAACCCAAAAAGCGGCTTCTCCATCACTTTCATGGTGAAGAATGTTGTCGGCTGCTTTTTTACTTTATTCCAAACACCAAAATAAGCCAACGAATATCAAAATCTAGAGGCATGCCCTGATCTGAATATCTCATTGGTTAACCTAGCCTTCATTTTCCTATTTTAATTTGTTTCACGTTCCATATTTATTATCTAATATCAACATGAGCTAATTGTGCGTGACTATATTATATTGCAGCATTTGTAAGTAATATAATCACTTTTTTTTTTAATTTGTAATAATTTTTTGTTGTCTGTACAATTTATGAGCTAATTGTGCTTGACTATATTATATAGCAGCATTTGTAAGTAAAATAATCACTTTTTTTTAATTGGTAACAATTTTTTGTTGTGTGTACAATTTATGTATTTAGTAGAATAAAAAAGTTGTTACTAATTTACAGAATGTTTTTCGATGATAACGGAAATGTTGAGGGGCTTAACTTAAGATTTTTAAGTATCCAATCTAAAAAACTAGTTTATTGGGTAGAGTGATCCATTCTACTTATAAATCCAAGTAACTCTCCCCACCCCACACTATTGGACCCCGGTCGACTATCTTGAGTTGTTCCACCGCTATATTCTGGTTACTAGAGTCTAGTTCTGATAGCAATTGTTGGGAGACTTGTCCTAGGATTTTTACTTTCTAGGTATCAAATTCAAAAGATTAACCTATTGGGTGGAGTGACTTATCTTACTTACAAACCCAAGTAACTTCCTTTACTATCTAATGTGGGACAGAACTCAATAGGAAAAACTTCTGATAATTAAGTTGCATTAGGATACTTCCTTTGGACGTCTATTATTTGGAAACAATATATCTACTTGCCACTACCCACTAGGATCAACCTAAAACATTGACTCTTCACTTTCATATCTTGACTCTAGGCATTGCTATCAACAAGGATTTGGTTTAAGACCTTTACCCTTTACAAGCTAAATTTGAACCTTTTTTTTTCCTCTGAAGTTTCTTTAAGGACGAAGAACAGAACACACTAATCACCAGTTCTTACCTTTATTATTACTCAAAATCGGGTGACATAGGTGCAAAAGCACATATATGGCTAACTGAAATACACATAAAGATCACTTTGTATGTTTCTCACAATCCAATGTTAAGGTTTCACTAGTGCATGCAATAATGTTATTAATTTGTTACGTATTTTATTCAGTATTCAATTTTTGACATATATTTTACTAATTATATTTGGCTGTTTTTGGCAGGATTCTTATGCATTGTGTCGAGTATTCAAGAAAAATGGAATTTGCTCTGAAATGGAAGATCAGCACGGGCAATGTAGTGGCTTATCATCATCCTTAATGGAGAACTCGCAGCAAAGTCATGGAATCAGCATTGAATGTGAAACAATGTCACCAGATGTTCCAATAAATTCATCATCTTGCATTGACGAGGAAGACAAAGATGATTCATGGATGCAGTTCATCACAGATGATCCGTGGTGTTCTTCCAACAGTACTTCTACTACTTTTACTGGTGACCAAGTTTCTCATTTGGAATTCACTAACTGAAATTAAGTGTTATTATTATGATATTCCAAGAAAACAAGCAAAAATATTGATGCTAGTGGGTGAATAACATAATGAAGAAGGACCAAAAAAATATATTGGTGTTGCTGATTTATTTCTTACAATAAGTTTCAGAAGAAGAAAAGAAATATATTCATAAAATTTGTCGGCTCCCATTGTTAGATTCTCTTTAATTTGCTGTAGTTACGTATTTTGTCATATATTGGCTTGGTTGGTGGTTTCTGTGGAGGCAATTCACAGCATGCTATGTGGATTTTTGTTTTGACATCTTGTTCGAGGTGATGGTTCGAGTGTTATTCATAACTTGTGCATGGAATAAAACGCAGTTATTATTTGGTGCTATACACTAGGGAGATTGTCAATTTCCTCCATACAGTAATCAATATATATTATTTTTCTTCTACTATTTTTATAATGGCCAAAAACCCCACTGACAACATAAGTTTACAATATTATCCTTATTTTCAACTACTCTTTTATTTACATTTATTAGAAATTAAATAAATTGCATGAATAAAAACTAAATAAAAAATTAAATAAAAAATTAAATATTAAAAATAAGAAATTTATGTTTTGATATGAGCAAAAGAATTAATAATAATTTTTTTCTTGTAATTATTTATTTTGTGAACATTTTCTTATAATAAATATATAAGAAAGTTATTATAAAATGATAAAAAAATTATTATAAGAAAATTTGAATGGCAAATAAAAATTTATTATAAGATAAATAATAAAATATTTTGCCTATACTTTTTACATTTAATTTTAAAATATTACAAAATGTTTATTATAAGAAAATGTTCACAAAATAAATAATTACAAGAAAAAAAATTTATTATTAATTCTTTTGCTCATATCAAAACATAAATTTCTTATTTTTAATATTTAATTTTTTTTTATTTAGTTTCTATTCATGCAATTTATTTAATTTATAACAAATGTAAATAAAAGAGTAATTAAAAATAAGGGTAATATTGTAAACTTATGTTGTCAGTGGGGTTTTTGGCCATTATAAAAACAGGAGTGTAAATGGTATATGTTAATTACTGTAGGGGGGAAAGTGGCAATCCCCCTATACACTATGGTATTAGTTTTGTGTTTTGGCTTTTTATCGTCTTGTGTCCATGCAACTTCTTCTATCGATATCGAATTACGTGTTAGAAGCATAAAAAATCAATTTTACATAATTGGGGGAATCGAAAATGTATAATTACAAAATGTATTTGAAACTCCAAGTACACATGTTCTATATCGAATTTCGAACAAATTAAGGCTTGTTTATAATTTTTGGTCGTTGATCGTGCTTCCAAAAGACAACTTCCCTCTTAATATTATGGGTCAAAGATTAATTATTTAGAACAGTATGGGTCAACAATTAATTATGGGTCAAAGATTAATTTGTTTACGACAATAATCCAAACTATGATCCTTCAAGCAAAAAAAAATCAAACAAATAGCAAATAGAAAACAAAAAAGAAGAATAAAATTAATCATACAGCATAAGAATTTACATGGAAACTCTTATATTGGAAAAACCATCGCTGCCAAATGGACAAAGAAAAAATCCATTATGCATTTCTAGGTGATGTCGTTTGAGAGAACAACATTTCATCTGGTGGTATTCTTTTCTAGATGCTTACAACGTTCATCCTCTTTGAAGGTTAGAGGCAGCACTCAAATCCCTGATAACACCTAATCTATTAATAAACTTCCTGTTTACTTGCAAAGAAAATTGAATATTCTAAATTCATACAAACAAGTTAACCTAACATCCTTATATATATAGAATATTTTTTTGCAAGAGAAGTATTCATTTCCTTATGCAAATTGTATTCCTCTTTGAATAAGTTAAGTCCTAAAAGGAAATTACTTATTCCTAAAATAAGAATCCTTCTAAATAAGAAAGTATCTTAGGAGACATATTTCCTAGTATTTTTAGAATATAAAGCCTTATTGAAAAATGTGACATATTTCTTAACATAATTAAACATTTTAGATGACGGATTCAAGCTTATGACTCACTCATGAGAATATAGTTTTTCTATTGCTAGTACAATCGAATTTGTTAGGGGTTATTCAATTATTTAGAAAAAAAAGAATCATTCATGTATTGAGCTATATTTTGGATTATTTTGGAGGTGCAACAACTATTACACCAAAGACATTGTTTTTAGAATTTCTCATATACTGAGAGTTTTTAATTAAGTTAGAGTTACTTATATGGGTTGGGCTGATCACCTTAGCATGATCAGTAGAAGCTTGTAATTTAGATAGATAAAGTGGATCCCACATTAAGACCTGCTAATTTATTGTTTTAAATAACTATTCTACAATGTCAAAGTGGGTGGGTCCAGAATAGAATCCACTAACCTGTCCAAATGACTCACTGGTGAGAATAGTTTGTCTTTATTGGTGGTAGAGTCGGATTTGTTAAAGGTTATTCAATTAGTTTTCAAAAAAAAAATAATAATTCAAGTATTGAGCTATAATTTGGATTATTTGTGAGGTGCAACAACTTATTACACTAAAGACATAATATTTTAGAAACCCTCATATAAGTTTGTAATTAAGGTTAGCAATTTATATGAGTTGGGTGCACCACTTTAGCATAATCACTAAAAGCTTGCCATCGGATAATGGGGCATAATTTATTGTTTTTAAATAAATATTTTACAATGTTAAAGTAGGTGGGTCCCATACTGAATCCACTAACCTATCCAAATGACAATATTTGAATGGTCAAGGGCACCTGCTTATGTTAAAGTGGTGGACCAGACTATGTAAGTTTTTGTTATTATCTAAAAATTAATACTATAGTAGACTCAAGCCACTATATTACGACATCCAATTTAGGTTGTGGTTTACAAGACATAGATGTGTTCAGAGTTCAATTTATATTAAACTCTTAACTAAGTCCATTTAGAGGACCTTTGCCTAGAAGGGCATGCCTTATAGAATGGGCTAATAGAGAATCAATAACCCTATAAAGCCCATAAGTGACTTAAACAACCCATTAGTGCACTACCCATATTTGGGCTACATAAAGATCATTACTTTGATGTAATCTTAGGCCTAACCTAAAAGACCTTCTAGAAGACTCACTAAATCCTAGTTTTATCCTAAATAAAGCCTATCCACATAATTCATGTTGTCCGGTGGTAGGAAAGGTAATCTAATTCTAAAAGAATCATGACCTCATCCAAAGAAAGGAAAGACAATATATTCCTCATGATAATCATCACTTACCTTTTTCGTCAAGGATTCCAACTATTTTGTAGGGATCAATTCCTTAACTAATAGGATTAAGGTTTTACCTCATAGACCTATTCTTAATCGAAGTAACTGTATATAAAACCAGTGAGAAAAGGTATCAAGATCTTCTCAAACACAACATCACTCTTAGAAACATATTATAGAATCTTAAATCCTATCTTTTAGGATATGGAAATCTCAAAACATTATCCTTAAAGTCCAGGCCCAATTAGGGTTTCTTTAGAGCTCACCACAGAATTAGTCTCTTAGACATTCATTAACAACAGTTCTTTATTATGTTGTGGACATCATCGACTCCTAAACCACTATCTATAGTAGAGATCATTGTCTAAAGCCTAATACTTGCTAAAAAGTCAACACTAGAGTCAAAACTTTTTTTGGGTCAAACAAATGCTAGATATGTTTGTGGAACTTTCTCTCGAAACATAAAATAGGAAGGCAAACTCATAGACTACACAAAGCTTGAATTTTTTGTCTTGCCTAAATTCTTATTTTGGGGACTCCTCTAGCTAATCCTAAGATGAAATGTAGCCAGTTGAAATTCATCTCCAACTACAAGAATGAGGTCAAGAATGATTGATTTCAAACCAAAAAATATACGTTAAGGGAAATAAAATTAATAAATATGTGGAAACAAAATTATATCTCAGCCATTTTTTACTATAAATTTAATTTTACCATGAAACCCAAACAATAATCTCCACAAATTCTATAAGACTTAAATTCAAAAAAAGAAAAGGGTGGCCCCAAATAAAGTGAAATTGAAATTAAAATTAAACACTAAAACCCTCAATCGTAAGAAAGTTTGGTGGTAGTGTCGTTAGGGTGCATCGACTATAAAACCTTATAAAAAATATAAAACAACTAGTATAGAGCGAGTAATGATCGATCCCATGAAGACTATGTGAGTTATATTTGTTGTCAACTCTAAAGCAGGACTTAAAATAATAATAATAATAATAATAATAATAATAATAATAATAATAATAAAAAAAATTAATCTAACTAAAGAAAATGCCAACTATAAATAAAGGGGGGGTTTTCTGAAAATTTAACTAAATAGCAGGAAATAAAGAAATTCAAACTACGAAAACAATAATTTAATAAAAACTCTAATTAAAGGAGAAAGAAATAATAATGATGAAAACTTTGGTTAAACGATCATTCGCCACCACCAAACATGCACATGATATATCAATTCTATCATCAATTTCTATTGAAACTATCAACCGTAGATAATAATAAGCTCTATTAGTCTCAATCTGTGAGACACAATTTTCTCACTTAAATATAATAGAATTTATTTTAACATAAGTAATGATGACATAAGCAGTGACATAAGTGATGATGTAGAGAAGTTTGTAGAGAGAGTTAAGAATTCTAGAATTTAATAAGGTATTTATGAAGGACAATCTCAACCATTGGTCAAGCGGTGACACTTCAACTGCAGTGTAGGGACAAAATTCTTTTTATACTTAACTTCCACTTTAATTAATTCTTAATCTTGTGATGACTATTATGATGTGATTTGTTATGATCTCAATTTCTACATGGACGGCTATGTGTTGTGCAAATTTATTGAACTCGCAAGCGTATGAATCTATTGTAGAATATATTAATGGTGACGAGTGTCGATCCCACGAGGAGGTAGATTTTAATTACGTGTAGAGTTAATTTTTTAATTGGGTAATTGGATTTGTGGTGGAAATGATTTGAAATATTCTAAAAAAATTAAAATGACGGAAATGAATTGAAGTGAAATCTATTGAAATGACGCACTTAGGTATCTAGATCCGTATCAACATGCACCATGGGCTAAATATTCCTTATTAGTGCCAATTAAATCATGAGGGAAAAATCCACACCTCATGAACCACACTCTAATCAATATGGTGCTAAGGGTTTATCGTGCTAAATAATAATAACCTTATACTAGGGAGCCGGTGAAACCAGAGCGGTATCTAGAAGAGATTATTATTATTTGTCGACGAAAAGTCAAAACATCCATAATAATTAGAGGGAAAGAGAAAGTAAATTTACCAAATAAAGCCCATGACACATGTTGAGACTTCACCTTCAACCCAAGCTTGAAAGAAAATTAGCTACTCATAATTGAACTAGGGGCAAAATGAGAATTTATTAAAATACGTAGAAAATACAAGATGGAGAAGGAATTACAAAAAATGGAGCCCAAAAATAGATTCAGAGATGCCAAATTAGGGGAGGAGGCCCCCTTTTTATAGATACATTGAGTAAATCATGGCCATCAGATTAAAAACAGTTTGGACGCTCAGGATTGCGCCACATCATCAGTCAATAGTACGCGGTTTGACCACGCGGTTTGAACAGTCAACCGGCTTGAACAGTGACGCGGTTTGGTTGAAAATAATCCTGTGTATATGCATGTACCGTACACGTAATTTTTAGTCCACTAACATGCTGCCACGTCACCGATCAACAGTGCATAAGAATTTTCTCCAATAGAATCGTGACACCTCATCAGTCAATGCCACATCATCGGTCAATGCCACGTCATCGGTAAATGCCACATCATCGTTTTGTATATGTGAACAGTGTCGTGAACAATAACATGGACAATACCGTATATGTGAATAGTACCATACATGTGAACAATACATTTTTCCTTTTATGATCCTTCTAAAGTTTTCGATTGTCCTGAGTTCAAAAGTGATGTCCGTTTTGCCGTCTGATTTCTCGTTCATTGTGAAATGACCATGATGCTCCTAAAATACATAAAATACTTAATTAAATAAAACACACGTAATTAAATCACAAAAAGCTTAAATACATAAAAGTAAGTGTGTTAGTAAGACTTGAAATGTAAAATGACAATTTTCTCCTTTATAAATATACATTTTCTAACACTCAACACAATGCCGCCTATATTATAGTAAATTCTTACTTATCCTTATATAGTCGGCTATGCCGCCTAATCTATGATACTTAATTATGTTATGGTCGGCTCTGTCGCCTATACTATAATTCCATTTTGTTTAATCTCTGTATGGACGGTCCTGCCGCCTATATTAAAGATTGTTATCCTTAAATGGTGTTGTGTATTGATTATGTTGTGCATCTAAGAACTTCAAATATTATGACAGAAGTTGCATTGGATGCATGCATATCATGGATTACTTTATGAAGAAGACGTTTCAGAAAATGATTTTATGAAAAATGAGTGGTTGTACCACCAGGTGGCAAAGTTTCTAAGGAGGGCAAACCTTCCAAGCTAAGTAAAAAAAAATCTTTTGGGGATGGCGATACGTAACGCCCAAAAGATCAGCTAATCAGGGCTCTAATAAAGTTGTTCTGTATTTTCTAAATTCTTTTAAAAACTTAATATGATCATCCATATGAATAATAATTTATACATGCATCAAAGTGTTATCTTACTGGGAATTAGCTCACAAAATCCTTACATTGCAGGTAACGATGAGTAAGGCAAGCTAGCGCCAAGTCCTAACCGAGACAAAGTGCACATGGGCATAACAAACCTTGGGTTTTATGATGGGCTCAACTTTGTTTCAATACAAAAATAAGTATCTCAGCTTTATGTAATAATAAAAGTTTTGAAATATGCTAAGGAATCTCTGTATGACTCTTACTTTTTGTAAGAAAGTTTTGTTTGTTGTGTATAACTACTTTTAAAATTTGTATTTATATTAAAAGTACAACGTTCTTAAACATTTTTTAATAAATATTTTAGTGGAGTGTTACACAATCTTTCCTTAATATGTCGTTCAGTAAAACAAGTTCTTCACCTAATCTCTAACCAATAAATAATTTAAAACAAGCTCTTTAAATTTAAAATAATGGAAGCATTAAGTAGAGAAATATATTAGGTTGAATTAGAATTAGATTCGTATACGGGCATAAGCAAATCCACCAAATTGAATTAGATTCAATTTCTTTTTTATTCTCCACGTGATGGCCATAATCTTCTGAATGAACATGAATTAATTTTATTGGCTTCCCAAAAATCTTCAATTGTTTTCCTTTCTGATTCTTTAAAGCATATTTTTTTCCTGAATGTCCTGATTTAATTCCTCTTTAATCATTGAATATACTTACAATAAAAAAATATAAAAACTAAGATAAAAATTAACATAATAAAGTAATTAGAAAATAACTAAATTAAAAATTTACTAAAGTAATTAGAATCTTTAAGACCAAAACAAGAAAAAGATGGAGAAATTAATTAGTAAAATGTAGAGAAAATGTGCACTTATCAAATTCTCCCATACTTAACCTTTGCTCATCCTTGAGCAAACCTAAAATAAGACAAAATGAAAACTTAAACTAGTCCACTTTCGTAGGAAATCACGATTGCATTTAGCATATGCAACAAGTCTTAAAACCCCTAGGCGGCCCTAGCGGATGAGTTATAGTCTTGTGAGAACTTCAGCGATGATCCCACAAAGATCATTCATTTTTTCCCTTTGGAATAGCATAAGCCTTAAAGATTGCATAACTTATATAGCTCAAAGAAAATTTCAAATATTATCAAAGTTCTAACTTTAATTCAATAGTCAATCCCATCTCTCTTTTGATTCTTATAGTGTGTGTGTGAATCAATTCAATCAAAATCCATTGCCAAAATCTTCAATATCAATAGCCTTTGCCTTGAATAAAGAAAAGAGTAGGTCAAACTAATCTTATCATCTTGATCTGCACTTTTTTTTTCATAGGCATTTATGTGCATTTTCTTTTTATTTTATTTTCTTTTTATTTTTAACCACATGCCCTTGATTGATTTTTTTTTTAACATCTATAGTCAGGAGCTTTTACTTTACCCCTTAAAGTATCTTTCTCCTCATGGTAGATTATCATCTACATATTGGTGGCACATTGACCCAAATTACTCAAGAATAGTTTCAATCTTAAGGGTTATAGGTAGCTATTTCTAACTATGGTGCCTGTGTATACTGCACTATATTCAGGAGATAAGAATCAAGACAAGTAGTCATTTACTCAATTTAAAATTCTCAACTCAGGTTGTATCAATCTTAAAGTTTAAGTCAAAATTATGAAAGAATAGATATTAATGCTCATGGTGAGGAAATTAACATAAGAATCAAGTATAAACTAAGACCATATTAAACCCTTTCTAAGAACCATATTTATTGTCAATCAAATTCTTGTCATTGGGTTATTCAAGACAAACAATTTGTTTTTGGTTTTTTTTAATACAAAAGTTGCCAAAACAACAAAAACTAAGTTTGAAATCATCCCCCCCACACTTAATTCTTACATTATCCTTAATGTAAGCCTAATGTCACGGGATTAGTGTTTTCCGCATCAAACCCGTGCGACACTTAGACGATTTCTAGCACACAAATCGCTAAGTAAGCCTTTCGATCTTCTCAAATTTGCCAAACAACGATTCTTGCGATAATGCTAGAGAGAAGAGAGAGCAATATAGGCAAATATAATTTTGTTACACACTAAAAAGAAATAACAAGAGAGTTTTTTACAAAAGCCAGAGAGCTTGTGCTGGTAGTTGTGTGTGTGGTGTGGTGATGAGTAAATAAAGAGGGCTCACCCCTATTTATAGTTGTTGGGTGCTAGGTGAGGAAGCTTCCTAGCAAGTTCTTTCTCAACTGCATCGTGAGGAAAAACATTAGTAACAACAACTTAAGGCGAGAATGAATACCAAAACTTTCTATCCCGCTTCAAAGTTCTTTCTCAAAATCTGCTTATCATGAAAAGCCTTAGTCTTTTCCTTGTAGATTTGAGAATTCTCATGGCATCGTTTTGAATTTCCTCTAATTCTTGCAATTAGAGCTTCTTGTGTTGGTCAGCAGCATCCAACTCCATGTTACATTGTTTCACAGCCCACTGAGCTTTATGTTCAAGTTCCACCGGAAGATGACAAGGTTTACCATATACCAACTTGTAAGGTGACATACCTACGGGTGTCTTGTATGCGGTTCTGTAAGCCCAAAGTGCATCATCAAGTTGTAGGCTCTAATTATTTTTATTTGGATTAATTGTCTTTTCAGGGATTGATTTCTCTTCCTTATTAAACACCTCAACTTGCCCACTAGTTTGTGGATGGTAAGATGTAAAGACCTTATGAGTGATGTTGTATTTTCGAAAGAGGGCTTTTACTCACCTGTTATAAAAGTGAGTGCCTCTGTCACTGATAATAGCCTTAAGCTTTCCAAACCTCACAAAAATGTTGCACTTTATAAAATCTACCACAACCTTTGACTTGTCGATTTGGGTAGCTTTTGCTTCCACCCATTTTGAAACATAATCAACCGTAAGAACAATATAGAGATTACAAAAGGATGAAGGAAATTGTCCCATGAAATCGATGTTTCAAACATAAAAAATCTCTACTACAAGAATGGGAGACTTTGGCATTTGATTTTTAAGTCCCAAATTACTTGTTCTTTAATAACGATCACAAGATTTGCAATAGAGATATGCATCCTTAAACAATGATGGCCAATAAAAACTGCTTGCAAATACCTTAAGGGTTGTTCTCTTTGGTCCAAAATGTCCTCCACAAGCCAAAGGTAAGAATAGAAGTAAATTCAGTTTTGGGTACACACCTTATAATAACTTGATCAGAGAAATGCTTCCACAAGTGTAGCTCGTTCCATACATAGTACTTTGCATCACCCTTTATCTTGTCCTTTTGTGCATGGGTCAACTCCTTTGATATTGTTTTAATAACCAAGTAATTTACAATATCTGCATACCAAGGAATAACTGTACCTACCTGTAGTAACTGCTCATTCGGAAAGTTCTCATGAATTGGAAGTGCATCTTTGTTATGGGTAAGACGACTTAAATGATTTACCACTAAATTCTCATAACCTCTCTTATCTAGAATCTCTAAGTCAAATTCTTGCAATAGGAGTATCCATTGAATAAGGCGCGACTTAGTATTTTTTTTTTATGTGTAAGTACCTAATAGCTGAGTGGTTAGAGTAAACGATTACTTTAGATCCAATCAAATAAGAATGAAATTTCTCCAAGGCAAAGGTAATCACTAAAAGTTCTTTCTTATTGGTAGAGTAGTTGAGTTGTGAATTATTCAGTATACAGAAGGCATAGTAGATGACATGAGGAAGCTTGGCCACACGCTATACCAATACAGCTCCAATGGCATAGCCACAGGCATCGCACATGATCTCAAAAGGTAAATCTCAGTTCGGTGGTTGAATCACAGGGGTTGATGTCAAAAGCTCTTTTAATTTCTCAAAGGTTGTTTGGCATTTTTCATTGAAGTCAAAAGTCACATCCTTTTGAAGCAAATTGCAGAGGTGTGATGCTATCTTGGAGAAGTCCTTGATAAACCTGCGATAGAAGCCTACATGACCGAGAAAGGAATGAACTTTCCTTATAGTAGCGGGAGGTGGTAAGGAGCAAATAAGAACTATCTTAGATTTATCAATTTCAATTTCTCTTTCAGAAATAACATGTCCCAGTACAATACATTGATTAACTATAAAATGACATTTTTTCCAATTAAACATAAGGTTAATGTTAATGCGTCGTTTAACCACAAGTGTAAAGTTATCTAAACATCTATCGAAATTTTCTCCACATAATCTGAAAAAAAATACTTATCATATACCTTTGGAATGTGGCAGGAGCATTACAGAGACCAAACGACGTGCACTGATAAACAAATATGCCGAAGGGGCATGTGAAGATCGTTTTCTCTTGGTCTTCCAGGGAGTGATAACGATCTGATTATAAATTAAGCAACCATCAAGAAAACAATAATGAGAATGACCATTTAAAGCATTTGATTAACAAATGGCAAAAGAAAATAATCCTTACGAGTGGCTGCATTCAGTTTGCGGTAGTCAATGCAAACTCTCTACCCGGTTTGAACCCTAGTTGACAAAAGCTCATTTTCTTTATTCTTGACCACTGTGATGCCTATTTGTTTTTTAAACTACCTGCACAAGACTTACCATTTACTATCAGAAATGGGATAGATAATCCCTACATTAAGAAGCTTCAATATCTTTTTTTTATGTCTTCTATTATTAGTGGATTAAGGCGACGTTATGCATCTCTTGTTGGTTTAAACCCTTCCTCTAGCAAAATGTGATGCATGCACATGGAAGGACTAATTCCTTTAAGGTCAGCAATGGTCCAGTCAATCACCGTCTTGTGATCCCCAAGCACCCTAATTAGCTTTTCTTGTTGAACTGGAGTACAGGTTTTAGCAATGATGACTGGAAGTGTATCATTCTCACCCAAGTAAACATATTGCATGTGCATTGGGAGTGACTTAAGTTCTAAGATAGGTGCTTGCATAACTGAAGGTAAATGTTTCTCGTTGGATAAAGCAATTTAAGGTAAGAAATATCATACCTGTCGGTATATAATGGGGCTGCTCCATCTAAGATCGCCATAGCTTCCTCTACCTCATCATCCAAATATAACAAATTTACCTATTTTTTAGAATCCTCCTTTATAATATTTTTGCTTATGACGATTTTAAAATTGTCGTTACCAGATAACTAAAAGATTTCCTACACTAAAGTGTTCATATCATCTATGCGAAAATAGAGTGTAAATCACTAGGATACGTCTTCGTTTCAAACATATTGAAGTGGATCACTTCACCATCGAATTCCGTTATGAGGGTTCCATCTGAACATAGATCTTGGTTCGGGTCATCTTAAGGAATAGTCGCCCCAATAGAATAGCCGTGGGATTGGGTGATCACTCATCCTCCATTTTAAGGATATAAAAATCAGCTGGAAAGACCAATTCATTGACCTGTACAAGAACATCTTCCACAAACTCCTTCGGGTAAGCATTAGATCTAACAACCAATTGAATAATTATACCATTTTCCTCCATTGGACTTAAATTCAAGGAGTTATAAATCGAATATGGCATAACAATAATTAAAGCCCGTAAATCTAGCATACATCTTTCAAACTTGGTATTGCCAATAGTGAAAGGGATAATAGAAAGAGTTTTCTTTGAAGTATAATAGAAACATTCTCTTGTATACTTACCTTTTCGTTACCGCTCAACTTTCGTTTGTTGTTGCATAATTTCTTTTAAAATTTTTGTATAATGCGACACTTATTTAATAGCATCGAGTAGATGAATATTTACCTCTACTTTACAGAAAGTCTCAAGGATCTCATTTTCTTGCTCATCTTTTTTGGATTGCTTAATCCTATTAAAAAAATAGTGGAGGAACATAAAGGGTCTTAACTTGAGATGAAAGGGTACTTATCTGGCCAGATGAGACGTCTGACAGTTTAGAGTGAGAATCGTCCTTTCCTGTTAAAGGAAGAGCCCTTAGGGAAGGGATTAGTCATAAGATGTGATGATGTTATAGAAACATTTGATGGCTTAGCTAATGATGGTTCCAACTGCTTTCCGCTCCTAAGAGACATGACACTAGCATTTTCCTTCAGATTAATTTCTGGTTGAGATGGTAATTTTCCTGAAGTTCTAGCCTTTATCCTACTCATAGATGTGGCCAATTAGCCAATTTGATTCTCCAAGTTTTGGAGCTGTGTCTGGGTAGTTTATTGGAATTGCATAGAATTAGTAGCAAAAGCTTTTACGAGATCTTCTAAGGACGTACCTTAATTATAGAGAGGAGGAGTTGGCCGAATTTAGTAAGGCTGTTGTATCCGTTGTTTGGGGTAGCCCATTAGGAATGACTTGTTATTGGTTCCTATACTTAAGATTATGATGATCATTCCAACTTTCATTGCAAAAATTAAAGTAAAGATCATACCTCTATCTTGGTTGGCTTAAGAACGCGTCAACTGCATTGGCCTGCTCATGTGAACCCTCTTGGAGAGCAGGACATATATCAGTTACATGCCCGACCGTGGAACATACACCACACGGTCTCACCTGTTGCCCTAGAGCCAATTGTTGCACTAAGGAAGTAAGATTTGAAACTTATTATTCTAGGGAAGTTGTTCTTACCTTATTAACTCGCTTAGGTGGCAGTAGTAGATTGTTTCCAGTGTTAAATTGTCAGGAATTAGCAGCCATGTTGGCAATGAAATTTCCAGCTGCTTTTGGTGTCTCATCCACCAGTGGTCCTCCACTAGCGGCATCAATCATGCTCTTATCTATCTAGAGTAGACCCTCATAAAAGTATTTAATAAGGAGTTGATCATTTATCTGATGGTCGGGGCAACTAGTACATAACTAATCGTTCTTAGTAGTCGTAGAGTGACTTTTCATTATATTATTGGATTCCATAAATTTCTTTTCAAATGCTGCCAGCTTTTGATGCTGGTAAGTATTTCTCCAAAAATATCCGACTCATGTCACTCCATGTGGTGACAGTACCGGAGGGAAGAAAGTAAAGCCATTCATTGGCTGAATCTGCCAAAAAGAACAAAAAGGCCATTAGCTTAACTTGCTCTTCAGTAACTCCAGCTGGTTTCATTGTGGAGCATACCACATGAAACTTCCTTAAGTGCTTATTTGGGTCCTCTCTTACAAGACCATGAAAAGTAGGCAGAAGATGAATCATCCCATATTTGAGTTCGAAGTTTACCTAAGGATTTAGATTCTAAATGCATAATTGTTGGTCCAAGTTAAGAGCCGCCAACTCTTTAAGTGTTCAGTTGTTGTTCTAAGCCATTAGTTCGGGGTTCTTGGCTGCTTGGCTCTATCTTCGGCAGTGGAATGGGGATGGAAAAATCGAGTTCTGAATGTGATGAGGTTGCTCTAAGTTGTTGAAGTTTAAGTCAAATGTCCTCTATGCTCATAAAAATCTAAATATAGAACATAAATAACTAATTAAAATAAAATAAGTAAATAAATAAATGAGAAAATAATAAGTAAGAAAAAAAATAAAACAAATGGTAATAAACAAACTAGATACTATTTCCCAGCCATGACTCCAAAAATTTGGTAGTGTCGTTAGGATGCACCAGATTTGGTAGGATAGAGCGAGTAAGGATTGCTAGTTATATTTATTATCAACTCTAAAGCTGGACTTAAAATAAAATAAATATCCATAACTAGGCCACCATTCTTTGATGGTAATTAGGGAAGTTGTTTGTGGTGGTCCATTCATGCCTATGACTAAAAATGAAGTTGGAGGTAATATTCTAAAACTGTCAAGTCAATAAAGTGAGTTAGAAAAGAAAAAGATATCTTTAAACTCCAAGGCAATGAATGCTTTGTTTCGTGCTCTTAGTGAGAAAGAATTTCATAGAGTATCTAGTTGTGAGAGTGCTCAAGAAATATGAAATAAACTTAAAGTTGTCTATAAAGGGACAAATCAAGTCAAACAGTCTAAAATCAGTAGATACACTCGTCAATACAAATTGTTCCAAATGGAACAAAATAAAAGTGTGTATTTTATGTATACAAGATTTATGGACATAGTTAACACCCTAGGAGCCCTAGGAAAAACTTTTTCGAATAGTAAGAAAGTCAACAAAATTATTAGGTCACTTCCAAAAGAATGGAAACCTAAGAGGAGTACCATTGAAGAAGCCGAAAATTTAAATACTTTACCTATTGATGATTTAATTGGCTCTCTTATTTCATATGAAGAAGACTTGACAGTAGAAAAAGGGCATGAGGAGAAGAAGAAAAGCATTGCTCTCAAAGCTTAAAAATATGAGAGTGATGAGGAAAGTGAACTGGATGATGAGGAGATGGCTATGCTAACTAGGATATTTAGAAAATTCTACAAGAAAACTAGTGAGCGGAGAAAGTTCAGAAACTTTAAAAATCAAAAGGAGAAGAAAGAGAAAATTACTTGTTATGAATGCAAAAAGCCCGGACACATATGGTTGGAATGTCCTCTTCTCAATAAGCTCAAGAAGAAAGCAATGGTAGCCACATGGGATGATAGCGATGAGGAAACGAGTGATGATGAAGAGCATCAAGAGATGACAAATCTAGCTCTCATGGCAATCGGGGAAGAATTATTTGATGAACTTGATGAGGTGAGTGATCTTCCAACATATGATGAGTTACATAATGCCTTTAAATAATTGCATGATGAGTGGATAAAAATTGGTAAAAAGAAAATGCTAGAACTTACAAATAAAAATGATGCCCTGCAAAAATGCAATGATTCATTGAATGAACAGATAAAGGAATTAGAATTAGACAATAAAATGTTGCATGATAGGATTGCATCTTTTAAAGGTAAACAAAAAATTTCATATGATAATGAAAAATCACATGTTGATGAATTGATAAAAGAGAATGAAGGGCTTAAGAAGAAGAATAATGAGCTAAATGAAATTGTGCTAAAATTCACAAATAGGCAAAAGATGTTGGATAACTTACTTAATTCACAAAAATGTGTGTTTGAAAAAGGAGGTATTGGTTATAAGCCAAATTTGAAACAAAAGTATTATAAGAATTACTTTGTGAGTAATACCTCCATTAACAATCAAGTTATATGTCATTATTGTAATCAAGATGGTCACATGAAAAATATATATCTAGTGAAAAGAAATGCATATTATGGTGTCAAATGTATTTGGGTTTCAAAAGGAACCATTGCTAACACTCAAGGACCAAAGAAGTTTTGGGTACCTAAAACCTAGTAACTTTTTCTACAGGGATCAAAGAAATGGAAAAATAAGTGGTACTTGGACAGTGGATGTTCAAGACATATGACAAGGAATTACTATTGGTTTTCAAGTTCTACCAAGATCGAGAACGGTGGAAATGTTTCCTTTGGAGGTAATTCAAAAAGAAAGATCATTGGTGTTGGCAATGTCAGTAATGTATCCTCTACTCTCATTGAAAATGTGTGTTTGGTTGAAAACTTGAAACACAATTTACTTAGTATTAGTCAATTATGTGGTAAGGGTTATAAACTTGTTTTTGATAAAACTAGATGTGTTATTGAGAATGCATGGGATGACAAGATTTTGTTTGTAGGAAATAGATGTGTCAATGTTTATACCATTAATATAGATTGTGCATCTACACATGATAAATATTTTTCCGCATTGCATGATGATGGTTGGTTATGACATAGTAGACTAGGACATGCAAGCATGGACTTAATTTCAAAGATTTCCAAAAACGATTTACTCAAAGGTCTTCCAAAAATCAGTTTTCAAAAAGATAGAATTTGTGAAGCATGCTAATTTAGTAAACAAATCAAAACCTCTTTTAAACGTAAAAATCATATTTATACTTCAAAACCACTTCAACTAGGGGTCGGCATCAGATTGGATTCGAATAAATCTAATCTGATCCAAACTAATTCGGATCAGATTCAAATTTGAAGGCAAATTTGATTGGTTGAAATTTGTGCGATCCAATAGGATTTTGTTCTGTTCGGATCGGATTCGGATTTGAAGGAAAATCCGATTGGTTGAAATTTGTGCGATCCAATCGGATTTGGTTCGGATCGAATCGAATTCGGATCAATCCGAATCATCCGATCGGATATGCATTGTAAAAAAAAATGAAAAAAAAAAGCTAAAGCTAAACGACTAAGGACTAAGCCTAATTCACCACTCACTAGTTCACTCACTCTCAGATCTCAGTCACAGCCAAGTACCAAGTACCTACTCAAACTGTCAAACATTAACAAAAGACACAGCGACTCAGTGAGCAGCCGAGCTAAAGCAAAACGCCAAAACCAGCTTCATCCCGTCATCCGTCTTGAACCCATTAACCCACCGGTGAACCCTAAGTCCAACGACCACCCCAAAACTCAGCTGCCGCTAGCCCGCCGACACCAATCGACTGGAAGCTAGCCAATTTCGTGCAAAACCCAGGCGAACGGAACCTAGTTAATCGACCCAAACCTAGCTGGTAGCTGCCTCTTCAAGACTTCAACCACTGATCACGTCCAGCCGGCCAGTTGCCTCGCCAAACGCCGATAGTCCACTTCCACTATTCCCGAGCAGCTAGCAACTTTACTCATGGTAAGCAATTAAACCCGACCCATGACAATTGACAGTTGAAACTTAAAATTTCATGTTTCTTTTAGTCGTGGGTAGCTGCTGGGAAAATGCCCCCAAACCCAAGAGCAAGCGGCTAGCCGCTTGGTCATGGGTTTAAGGGTTTTTCTTCCCCTTTCTCTTGCTTTCTTCAACCTCTCTCCATTTTCTCTCAAGGCCTAACATGTTTGTGTCTATACGATTTGTTTGAAACTTGGAAACTAAATAATTTACTGTTCTTGAATTGTTCTGTTTTTTCCTTTTATTTTTTCTAATGTATTATTATTCATTTGTAACATTAATTGAGAATGACATGAATATGTATTGATGTATAACTATAAAATATAAATTGCAATGGGAAAGACAACAAAAGATGAATTTATTTGTCCATGTATTGAAACTTTGAAATATACAAATTTTTCATTATTTCATTTTCATTTTCTGATAATTCATTATTTAAGGAGCTTAGCTGAATTTTATTAATTATTAATAAACTAAAAAACAATATAGTTTCATCAAAATTTAAAATTCAAATTTATTAATTATTAAATAATCATCATTATTTAATGTATGATTATTCATTTGTAACATTAGTTTATTAATTATTAATAACTAAGGAACAATATCAATTATTTAAAATTAAAAATTCAACTTCATACCGTACGTTGTGGTAGTAGAATTATTTTATGATAAGTTAATGTTATTAATTGCTTTATTTCCAAATAATAATTTGATGAATGAATTTGTATAACTAGTAAGCTAGGCTGAAGAGATTATATATAGTCAAAAGTCATATTTATTTTTTAGTTGAAAATTCATAAACGGAAGTTACAAAACAATGATGATTGATATCGTTTTTGTATTTTCATATGACTAGACATTCAAAATCAAATTCAAATGATGATGATGAAGTTGAAAGTGTACAAGTACCCACAGAAAAGACAAATACAAAGCGGAAGAAGCCAACTCAGAGACGACCAATGAAGAAAAGATCCGAGACATGGAATCATTACATTGTACTTGAGGACAATCAATATAAAGCAAAGTGCAACCATTGTGGCAAGATATATCAGTGCCATCCCAGGTTTGATGGGATTAGCAATATGGGAACTCATTTAAAAGTATGTGAAGCATACTTGAACATGAAGCGAGAGCAAGATGAAAGACAACAAAAGTTGGTAGCCGACAGTGGTGAAGGAAATGCAAGTAATATGGTTTTGGCCAAAGGATGGAGTCAAGAAGCTTGTAGAAGGGTAGTCAGTAAAATGATTATCTTGGGCAAGTTGCCACTTAATTTTGTTGACAACAAAGGGTTTAGGCATTTTTGCAATGTAGCTGTTCCTCAGTTTATTATGCCATCTCGGAGAATTATTAGTAGAGATGTTAGGGATATGTTCTTGGAAGAAAAGGGAATTTTGAAGAGTTTGATATGTAAAAATAAGCAGAGAGTGTCTCTTACAACTGACATATAGACTTCAATTCAGAACATGAGTTATATGGTAATCACAATTCACTTTATTGATAATGATTGGTGTTTACAGAGGAAGATTCTCAGTTTTAGCGTGATTGAAGACTATAAAGGGAAGTTGATTGGCAAAAAGATTGAGGCATGTTTGCTTGAATGGGGAATAGAGAGGGTGTGTGCAATAATTATTGATAATGCGTTAGGCAATAATGTTACTATTGATTATGTGAAGAACCAAATGCTTATGTGGAAGAATGTTGATGCACTTGTGTTGCGGGGTGATTACATGCATGTGCGTTGTTGTGCATATATCTTAATTTTGATTGTCATTGGGGGGTTAAAAGAGTTGCATGCCTCAATTGCCGGTATTCGAAATGCTGTAAAGTATGTGAGATCATCCACTTCGAGATTGAAAGCATTTAAATAGTGTGTAGATCATGTGAAAGGCCTTAATGGAACTGTGGTTTTGGATTGTATCACTAGGTGGAATTCCACCTATTTGATGTTGATGACTGCTTTGAAATTTCGGGAGGCATTTGAAAGGATGGCAGAAGTAGATAAACCATATGAAGCATACTTTAGAGAGGAAGAAAATGAGAAAAAAATGGGTGGGGCCACCTGAGCTTGAAGATTGGGAACATGCCGAAAGAATTGTGAGGTTTTTAAAGATCTTTTATGATGCTACATTAACTTTTTCAGCCTCTTTGAGTGTCACTTCTAATATTTGTTATGATTCATTGAGTGCATTAGAAAAAAGCAAAGATGTTTATGTGCATTTGATGGCTTCTAGTATGAGGGAAAAATATGACAAATATTGGGAGTGCTCGGAGAAAATTAACAAAATCTTGATTATTGCCTCAATACTTAATCCGTGCTGTAAAATGGATTTTACTAAACATATTTTTAGTATGATTTTTTTTATAATAGTGCGAAGATTGAAGAAATGGTCGCGGTGATGAAAGGCTTGTTGAATTCACTTTCTGATGCATATATTGGATGGAACTCTTCACCACCATTGCCTAGTGAGAGTTTTCCTAGTGGCAGTGCCAGTGGTGGCAATGGCGGTTCTAGTTCTTCTCCGCACCTTATAGATGACACAGATTGGCAACAAGGGTACATAATGGAACATGGTGATGATACTTTATGAGTTGCTCACTCTTTTCTTGGATATGCTAAGAAAGTTTCAATTCAAAACGAGGGTGAGCTTGTGACGACCGAGGTGGAAAGATACTTACTTGACCCGATTGAAGATCCTAGTAATGATAAACTAAGTGTTTTATTATGGTGGAAGGTAAACGGGTCGAAGTATCCAATATTGCATAAAATAGCAAGGGATATCCTTGTCATTCCGGTATCTACTGTGGCTTCGGAGTTTGCCTTTAGCACTGGGGGTTGTATCATTGACGAATATAGGAGTTCTTTAACTCCCACTGTGATTGAAGCATTGATTTGCATTGAAAATTGGTTGTAGTCTAAACATTTTGCCACTCCCATCTACGACCTTAATCAAGAGTTGAAAGATCATATATATCAAATCGAGTTACAAGAAGGTAAATTTTTTATATTACATTTTATATATAATACCTTTTAAATTTATTATAACACATTTTTTAAATTTCTCATGCACTAATTATAAGTTATTATGTTTTTTTTTTTCATTTTAAAGAGTATGTACAATCACAAGCTTCAACAATTACAACGATGGGTGCTAGTACTCATCATGATATTTGAATAGGTAACTCTTAAATTTAATAGATCTTTTGTTTTCAAGGTATTATATTTATAATTTTTTTACTTTTGGTTTTAAGTCAATTGTAACATGATAATTGTTTGTGATCTTATGTTAGGAAAGTTGAAGTGGGTAGTTGGAAAGCAAAAGTTAAGGACTCATCAAAGTGTGTTGTAAGTTTAATTTGGTGTTATTGTACTTTTGGTTTGAAGAATTGTAGTCTATCTAAATGTTTTTGGATGATAATTTTTATTTTGGTTTATTTTATTGTTGGATGATATAATGATAATATTTATTTTGTGATTTTGTGTTTATTTATTTGGAGACTTAGAGTTGGAGTAAAGTTTATTTTGTGTTATTCATTTGGACTTTGGAGAGTTGGAGCAATGTTTATTTTGTGTTGCTTATTTGGAGGCTTGGACTTGGAGTAATGTTTATGCACCTAGCTTGTAAGAGAATTACTAATTAAATGAAATGGGAGTGTTTGTACAAAATGAATGCATATGATAATATAAATGGGCCATTCATTATAGATTATTAGATTTTATTATTTAAATGTTTTCATTTTAATGATTTATATTTTTTTACTTTTGTGAATGGAAACTTTGTATCGGCTTGTTTTCTTGGTATATGTCAATGCCATATTGTCTAGGAAACAATACATTGTCATTTGTCAACTTGTTTCCATTTTTTTTAATGGTTAGTAAGTTTTCATTAATTATAGATTTCATAAGTTTTTGTGAGAATTGTGAAAAAGGTCCAAATCCGATTTGAATCCAAATTAATCCGAATCCAAAATATAATCCGAAGCCGAAAAGTAATCCGAAATCCAAACTCATCCAATCCGATCCGAAGCCCAGTAATCCAAAATTTTCACCCGATCCGAATAATTCAGATCGGATTTAAAGTCGGATTGAATTCGGATGAATTTTTTTTCAATCCGAATTATCTGAAATATGATCAGATTCATCTGAATCCGATCCGAATCTGAAATTGCCCACCCCTATCTTCAACTACTTCACATAGACTTATTTGGACCTTCAAGATGTAACACTCCACTATATTATTTACTTAAAAATGCTTAAAAAACACAATTACTCTTAATATAAATACGAATTTTAAAAGTGTAGCACAATCGAACAAAAACTTTCTTATAGAAAAGGAAAAGTCATATAGAGATTTCTTAGTTTATTTAAAAACTTAATTATTACATAAAGCCAAGATATTTATTTTTATTAACACAAAGCCGAGCCCATCATAAAATCCCCAGTTCGGTTATGCCCATATGCACTTTGTCTTGGTTAGGACTTGGCGCCAGCTTGCCCTATTCATTGTTACCTGCAATGTAAGGACTTAGTGAGCTAATGCCCAGTAAGATAACACTTTGATGCATGTATAAATTATGATGCATATGAATGACCATATTAAACTCTTAAAATAAACTTAGAAAATACAAAACAACTTTATTTGGGCCCTAGGTATGTTGCACTACAAGGCTGACACTTTTACTCTTTTAACAATATGCCTTTAGGCCTCATTAGTTGATCTTTTGGGCGTTACGTATCGCCGTCCTCAAAAGATTTCTTTCAACTTATCTTTGAGGGCTTGCCCTCCTTAGAACTTTGCCACCTGGTAGTACAACCACTTATTTTTCATAAATTCATTTTTCGAAACGTCTTCTTCATAATGTAGTCCATGATATGCATGCATCCAATGCAACTTATAACTTTTGAAATTCCTTGATGCATAACAAAATCAAGACACAACATTATTTAAAAACAAGTCTTTAGTATAGGCGGCATAGCCGACCATATTGTTGAGTGTTAGAAAATGTATATTTATAGAGGAGAAAATTGTCATTTTACACTTCAAGTTCCACTAACATTCCTACTTTTATGTATTTAAATTTCTTGTCATTAATTATGTGTGTTGTATTATAATTAAGTATTTTATGTATTTTAGGAGCATCATAGTCATTTAACAATAAATGAGAGATCAGACGGCAAAACGGACATCACTTTTGAACTCAGGACCGTCGAAAACCTTAGGAGGAACATAAAAGGAAAAATGACACTGTTCACATGAACGGTACTATTCACATGTACGGCACTGTCTACGTTACTGTTCACGACACTGTTCACATTGACGGATCGATGACGTGGCATTGATCGATGATGTGGCATTGACTGATGAGGTGCCACGATCCTGTTGGACTAAAATTCTTATGTACTGTTGATGGTGACGTTTATGTACTGTTGATGGTGACGTGGCAGCATATTAGTGTACCAAAAATCTCGTGTACGGTACATGCATTACACAGGATTATTTTCAACCAAACCGCGTCACTGTTCAAGCCAGGTCAAACCGTGTTACTGTTCAAACCGCGTGGTCAAACCGCGTACTGTTGACTGATGACGTGGCGCAATCCTGAGCGTTCAAATTGTTTTTAATCCGATGGCCATGATTTACTCAATGTATCTATAAAAAAAGGGCCTCCCCCCCTAATTTGATATCTTTGAATCCATTTTTGGGATCCATTTTTTGTAATTCCTTTTTCATCTTGTATTTTCTACATATTTTAATAAATTCTCATTTTGCCCCTAGTTCAATTATAAGTAGCTAATTTTCTTTCAAGTTTGGGTTGAGGGTGAAGTCTCAACATGTGTCATGGGCTTTATTTGGTAAATTTATTTTCTTTTCCCCTCTAATTTTTGTGGATGTTTTGACTTCTCGTCAACAAATAATAATAATCTTGTCTAGATACCACCTTGGTTTCACTGGCTCTCTAGTATAAGGTTATTATTATTTGGCACGATAAACCTTTAGCACCATACTAATTAGAGTGTGGTTCATGAGGTGTGGATTCCCCCCTCATAATTTAATTGGCATTAATAAGGAGTATTTAGCCCATGGTGCATGTCGATACGGATCTAGATACCCAAGTACGTCATTTCAATAGATTTCTCTTCAATTTATTCTCGCCATTTCAATTCTAATTTTAGGATAATCTAAGTCACTTTCACCACAAATCCAACTACCCATTTAGAAAAAATTAATTCTACACACAATTAAAATCCACCTCCTCGTGGGATCGACACTCGTCATCATTGATCTATTCTACAATAGATTCGTGCACTTGCGAGTTCAATAAAATTTGCACAACAAGTTTTTGGCGCCGTTGTCGGGGTGGTTAGAATTAATTTTTGTGAATAATTTCTTTTAATTATTTTCTTGTAATTTTTTTTTATTAAAAAAAAAGTGAATCTACATTTAGAGGTAAGAATTTTTTATCTCTTCTTTAAAATTCTGTAATTTAATTTTCAATTTATTTTTCTTTGTAATTTTTTTGTTTATCTTATTAATTTATTTTTAGTTAATTTATTTCACGTATTTTGTTTTAGTGTGTTTTTTATAGAAAGGTTGTAACAGCGTGATAAGATTAGTATTGTAATTTCTCGTTCTTCTTTATTTTTATTTGTTTTGTTCTCATTTATCTTTTGTTTTTTTTTGCATGCATGGCCGTAGGTCATTATTACCTAATCTTGAACCTATGGATCTTGAACTTGAGAAAATACTTCGCACACACAAACAAGTTAAAAATAAAATGGATTTGCAACCACAGGAGAGGCCATTTAAGGACTACTTCAGTCTTTTAGCTAATTTGAGCACATCATGCATAAGATACCCAAATGTAGCTGCTAGGAGTTTTAAACTAAAACCTAGTGTGCTAAATTGTCTCCCAACATTCTATGGCCTAGAAAATGAGGACCCATATAATCATTTGAATGATTTTCATTCTGTTTGTCAAACATTTAGATATGAGAATTTTTCAAATGATGATGTTAAACTTAAACTATTCCCATTTTCTTTAAAAGATAGAGATCGTTCATGGTTCAATACATTACCTGCCAATAGCATCACATCATGGGAACAAATGGTAACTAAATTTTTAAATAAATATTTCCCAGTGCATAAAACCAATGCTATTCGTAGGAAAATTTCAGAGTTTACCCAGAGAGATGATGAGCAGTTTTTTGAAACGTGGGAGCGATTCAATGGGCTACTCTTGAAGTGTCCACATCATGGGTACGAGAAATGACACCAATGCCAATACTTTTTGGAGGGATTATTGCAGAATGTGTAAGAATGGCTAATGGCAGTAAGTGGAGGAGAGCTAATGTCAAAAAGTGCATCAGAGATTTGAGAATTCTTCCAGCGACAAGCGGATAATTCCCAACAATGGAGTCGATCACTCAGGAATACTAGACGAATTAAGGGAGTAAATGAGGTTCACATTGGCTAGTCAAGTTCAGAAATTAAAGAAGTCAAGAAGATAATTGAAGGTCTCTCTCGACAAATAGCATCGTTAACGACTGCTAAACCAACAGAGCCACATGACCATGACTCATACTCAAATCAAGCCAATGCCATAGGTGTAATGAGAAAACCATCTAATTACAACCCATACTCCAACACATATAACCCTGGATGGAGAGACCACCCTAATTTTTCATGGTCTCAAGGATTCCAACAGAATGGACCAGTAGCTCCAGCTCCACCAATGCAACCAGTTCCTCAAATTTCTCAAGCCTCTCAGCCACCATTTAAACCATACAATCAGAACCAGAACTATTCTCAACCCAGACCATGGGAGGATGCATTCCAGAATTTTAAGAATGTTACTCACTCTACGATTGAGCAACAGAACCGCACCATTGATGGACTACGAAATGAGTTGAGAGCAGGCTTCAACTCACAAGCTCAATCAGTTTCAAGCCTCGAGAAGATGGTGGGACAACTTGCTTTTTCAGTTCAGACCTTGGCAATGACTGTTGAGAAAGGTAAATTTCCAAGTCAACCAGTGTCTAATCCTAAAGGAGTGCATGAAGCAAGTACCAGTTCAGCACAGCAGCATGGAGAGGTCAAAGCAGTCATGACCTTGCGGAAAGAAAAAGAAGTCGACAACAAAGTAGAGATGCCGGTGACAAAAGAAAATCAAATTGTACCTGTGAATGTTGAGGACTCATCACCGGAGGAGAGAGAAGAAACCAACCCACGAGAATATATTCCCAAAGCTCCATTTCCTCAGAGGTTAGCTAAAGGAAAGAAGGAAAAATCCACAGGTGAGATTCTTGAAATCTTCAAACAGGTAAGTGTTAACATCCCTTTGCTTGATGGTATAAAATAAGTTTCATCTTATGCCAAGTTTCTTAAAGACCTGTGTACTAAAAAGAGAAACATTCATGTTCAAAAGAAGGCATTTTTAGCAGAAAACGTTAGTTCTATACTCTAACACAAAATTCCTCTAAAATGCAAAGACCCAGGCTCCTCCACTATCTCATTTAATATAGGGAACCACACAATTGAGAATGCTTTATTGGATTTAGGAGCTAGTGTAAATCTGTTGCCTTATTCAGTATTTGTGAAACTTAGACTGGGAGAATTACACGAAAATACCTCGTGGTATTGTGGAGGACGTGCTTATCCAGGTAGACAAGTTTTATTTTCCTGTTGATTTCATTGTAATTGACACTCAACCAATACAGGATTCAAGGAAGCACATCCCCATTATTCTAGGTCGACCTTTCTTGGCAACTGCGGATGCTCACATTCAATGCAGGACTGGAAATATGCAGTTGTCCTTCTGCAACATGACTATAGAGCTAAACATTTTCAACATTACTAAACAACCTCACAATGCAGATGATGTAATTGTTGATGTGGATTTAATTGAAGCATTAGTTGATGACACTTTTCTTTCAAACCTTAGTGATGACCCTTTATATACATGCTTAATTCACTTTAGTTTGGATTTTGATATTGACAGATCAGTCGATGAGGTTAACGCCCTACTTGACTCAGCACCATCCATGGACACTAATAAATGGAAGTCAAGAGTTGAACAACCAGCACCATCAGAGAAGAAACTCATCCCATCATCAGACTCACCACCAAAACTTGAGCTCAAACCATTGCCCAACACTCTGGAATATGCATTTTTGGGAGAAGAAAGTACTCTACCGGTAATCATCTCATTATCCCTAAATGACAAATAAAAAGTTAAGTTGTTGGATGTTTTAAAAGAGCACAAAGGAGCATTAGGATGGACCATAGCGGACATAAGAGGTATAAACCCAGTAGACTGCATGCATTACATTCACCTCGATGAAAATGCTAAACTACTAGGGAAATGCAACGTCGGTTAAATCCTAACATGAAAGAAGTTGTTAGAACTGAAGTCCTTAAGCTATTAGACGCAAGTATCATTTACCCAATTTCTGATAGTTAATGGGTCAGTCCTGTACAAGTTGTCTCTAAAAAGTCAGGAGTCACAGTAGTTACCAATGCCAATAATGAATTGATACCAACTAGAGTAACTACAGGATGACGTGTATGCATTGATTATAGAAAGTTAAATTCTGTCACACGTAAAGACAATTTTCCTTTACCATTTATCGATCAAATGCTTGATAGATTAGTAGGCCATGAATTTTATTGCTTTCCAGATGGCTACTCAGGATATAATCAGATTCCCATAGCACCGAAAGATCAAGAGAAAACCACTTTCACTTTCCCTTTTGGCACTTTTGCATATAGGAGGATGCCATTTGGATTATGTAATACACCTGCTACATTTCAACGATGCATGTTAAGCATTTTTTTTTTGGTATGGTTGAACGATTCCTTGAAGTCTTTATGGATGATTTTTTTGTCTTTGGTGACTCGTTTGATCAATGTTTACATCATCTAACACTAGTTCTGCAGAGATGTATCGAAAAGAACTTGGTCTTAAATTGGGAGAAGTGTCATTTTATGGTAAAACAAGGTATTGTTCTCGATTACATCATTTCGAGCAAAGATATGAGGTTGACAAAGCTAAGGTGGATCTCATTTCTAATCTTCCTCCACCCAAAACAGTTAGAGAAGTAAGATCTTTTCTTGGGCATGCTGGTTTTTATAGACGTTTTATTCAAGTTTCTAGACCCTTATGCAATCTACTTACTAAGGATGTACTTTTTGTCTTTAATGATTCATGTCTTGTGGCATTTGAAAAATTAACGCGGTTGTTGACATCATCACCCATCATTCAGCCCACAAACTGGAGCTTACCATTTGAACTCATGTGTGATGCATCTGATTATGCAGTAGGAGCAGTATTAGGATAAAGAGTTGATCGAATTCCCCATGTTATTTACTATGCTAGTATGACATTGAATGATGCACAGTTGAACTATTCAACTACTGAAAAAGAAATACTAGCAGTAGTGTTTACATTAGAGAAATTTCGATCTTATCTTATTGGTTGTAAAATAATTGTGTTCACAGATCATGTTGCTCTTAAATATCTTCTCACGAAGAAAGATGCAAAAGCTAGACTAATTCGTTGGGTGCTACTTTTGCAGGAATTCGACTTGGAATTTAAAGATAAGAAAGGCACAGAGAATGTTGTGGCTGACCATCTCTCTCGTCTGCATTTTGACGTAATTACAGAGCCATCAACATTGAATGAGTTATTTCCAGATGAACAATTAATGAGTGTGGAAGTATTACCTTGGTATGCTGATATAGTTAATTATCTTGTTACAAGTCAACTTTCAGAGTATTGGACCAAGCAAGACAAAGCCAATTTTTTTGCAGAAATAAAGAATTTCTTTTGGGATGACCCGTATTTGTTCAAGTATTGTACAGATCAAATTGTTAGACGATGTGTCCTAGAAAATGAAATTCAGAAAATTCTTTCATTCTTCCATAAACAAGCTTGTGGAGGCCATTTTAGTGCTAAGAAAACAACGACTAAAGTTTTACAATGTAGTTTCTATTGGCTAACTATATTTCGAGACACTTACACTTTCTGTTCTTCATGTGATAGGTGTCAACGAATGGGGAGCATTACACGAAAGAACATTATGCCATTAAATCCAATTTTAGTGGTTGAGATTTTTTATATGTGGGGTATCGACTCCATGGGACCTTTTCCCCCTTCTTTTGGCCATCAATACATATTGGTTACTGTTGACTACGTATCAAAATGGGTAGAAGCAATTCCATGCAGAACCAATGATCATAAGGTGGTGATAGGATTTTTAAAAAGCAACATTGTTTCACGCTTTGGATTTCATCGAGCAATTATCAGTGATGGTGGTGCCCACTTTTATAACAAAGCATTCAAAGCTCTTTTGACAAAGTATTCAATCACTCACAAAGTGGTGACCCCATATCATCCGCAAACCAGTGGGCAAGTTGAGATCTCCAATCGAGAAATAAAGCACATATTAGAAAAGACGGTGAAGCCGGACAGAAAAGATTGGTCATTAAGACTTGATGATGCATTATGGGCATATAGAACGGCTTTCAAGACTCCAATTGGGATGTCACCCTACAAGCTAGTGTATGGAAAAGCTTGCCACCTACCTGTGGAACTCGAGCATCGTGCATACTGGGCCATCAAGAAATTCAACTTTGACATACAGCAAGCCAGCTCAGAAAGAAGATTACAGCTGACAGAACCTGAAGAAATTCGCAATGATGCATACAAAAATGCCAAGATTTACAAGCAACGAATGAAAGTCTTCCATGACAAGCAAATTATAAGAAAATCGTTCACTCCAGGTCAGAAAGTGCTTTTATTCAATTCTCACTTGCACCTATTCCCAGGTAAGTTACGCTCTCGTTGGTCTGGCCCCTTTATTGTTTACACTGTTTTTCCACATGGGGCAATTGAAATTAAGGACCCAAAGAACGGTGTCACGTTTAAAGTTAATGGTCAAAGATTAAAGCCATATCTAGAGTACCAACCATATGGAGAGGACATTGAAATAAATTTGAGTGACCCACCAGATTTGAATTAAGTTGCTCTTTCTTTCTTTTCGGTGATTTGATTTTTTTCTTTCTTTCTTTTTATTATTTTTCCTAATTGAAATTATTTTTGCATAAATGTGTTTGTTTAGCCATTAAGTTTTTTTCTTATCATTGTTAATCATGAGTACCATACTTAAACCATTCCTCCTGAACATTCTTAAACCACTTCAACGTGTAAAATCTCATCTCAAAAGGCAGATTCAATTTTGTAAAACACATCGTATTTGGGCTCTGCAACCACCAGAGTTAGTATCCTATGTTGAGGATTTAGAAAGCCAACTCAGAGACATTGAGAGAAGTGTTTACGACATCCAGTTGGAGCTTGAGGTAAATTCAATAAGAGGACGATTTTAATTTTCTTTGTGTGTTTTAATTTGTTTTTCTGTTTGTGTGCTTTAGTTTGTTACCTCGTTGAAGTGGCGGATAACGGTACTCTGTGACAATCAAGTCGGTTACTTCAGTTTTCCCATAATAACTGATATTATGAGGCGAAGGTATGCACAGAAACGAGATTCTAGCAAAGCTTCACAATCAATTCCCTTCACTTCCTCAGAATGCCCTCCTTACAATCTATAAAGCTTGGTCCGAACGCATGCGATTGCTCATGAGGAATAACATACCTGCTGACATCTGTTGGTTAATTGAGGCTAAAGTACGATTGGCAGGTGAGTTACCTCCAAAATTTATTGCATACATGCCTAGTTGTGGTAAAGGAAATTATGCAAGAAAACGAAGAGCTCGAAGAATTTATGTTGCTTGTCATAAGTGTGCCAGAATGAGTTGCGATAAAAAACCATGTTCTTTAAGAATGGTATCTGATAACAGGGAAGATAAGATTCAATTCATTAGAGATGGCTTGAATAGGGAGTCATTGGATAACATCCTTTTGTCTCTTGAAACGCATCCCAGTGGTATGTGCAAGGAGCGATTCTCCAGTTATGGCCATTATTCTAGAAAGAGCATGCACGATATAGTCTCGGGAATCTAACTATAAATGACCCTGTTTGCTAGTTTATAAGAAAACTAGATGGGAAAATGGCACTGTTCACATGTACGGTACTATTCACATGTATGGTACTGTCTATGTTACTGTTCACGACACTGTTCACATTGACGGATCGATGACATGGCATTGACCGATGATATGGCTTTGACTGATGAGGTGTCACGATCCTGTTGGTGGTGACGTGGCAGCATATCAGTAGACCAAAAATCTCGCGTACGGTACATGCATTACACATGATTATTTTCAACCAAACCGCGTCACTATTCAAGCCAGGTCAAACTGTGTTACTGTTCAAACCGCGTGGTCAAACTGCGTACTGTTGACTGATAACGTGGCGCAATCCTGAGTGTCCAAACTATTTTTAATCCGATGGCCATGATTTACTCAATGTATCTATAAAAAGGGGGCCTCCCCCCCTAATTTTATATCTCTGAATCCATTTTTGGGATCCATTTTCTGTAATTCCTTCTCCATCTTGTATTTTCTACGTATTTTAATAAATTCTCATTTTGGCCCTAGTTCAATTATAAGTAGCTAATTTTCTTTCAAGCTTGGGTTGAAGGTGAAGTCTCAACATGTGTCATGGGCTTTATTTGGTAAATTTATTTTCTTTTCCCCTCTAATTTTTGTGGATGTTTTGACTTCTTGTCGACAAATAATAATAATCTTGTCTAGATACCGCCTTGGTTTCACCGGCTCTCTAGTATAAGGTTATTATTATTTGGCACGATAAGCCCTTAGCACCATATTAATTAGAGTGTGGTTCATGAGGTGTGGATTCCCCCCTCATGATTTAATTGGTATTAATAAGGAGTATTTAGCCCATGGTGCATGTTGATACGGATCCAGATACCCAAGTACGTCATTTCAATAGATTTCTCTTCAATTTATTCTCGCCATTTCAATTCTAATTTTAGGATAATCTAAGTCACTTTCACCACAAATCCAACCACCCATTTAGAAAAAATTAATTCTACACACAATTAAAATCCACCTCCTCGTGGGATCGACACTCATCACTATTGATCTATTCTACAATAGATTCGTACACTTGCGAGTTCAATAAAATTTGCACAACACATATCATAATTAAGTATAAGTATCACATATTAGGCGGCAGAGCCGACCATGACATCACGTATTAGGCGGCAGAGCCGACCATAGCATCACATATTAGGTGGCAGAGCCGACCATGACATCACATATTAGGCGGCAGGGCCGACCATATAAAGATTTAGAATATAACTAATCACACTATAATAGCCATCATAACATAAAGGGATTGTTAAAACTGAACTTAAGTATAAAAGTAATTTTGTCCTTACATTGCAGTTCAAGTGTTACTTACCTCTTGATCTTGATTTCTCTAAACCTTTCTAAGCTAAGGATTCCTCTACTCTTGTTATTATAACTTCGAATAGAAGGGAATGAAATTTCTAGGTTGCATTGCAAATGAGAGGTGGTGGGGGGGGGGGGAGGTATTTATAGGATTTCTTAAGGCTAATGGATGGTTGATTTTGCCACCATAACTCTTGATCAATGGTTGAGATTAACCTTCATAAATAACTTACTAAATTCTAGAATTTTTTAACTTTCTCTACACTTCTTTTTACATCATCGCTTATGTCACCGCTTACGTCATCATTTCTTATGTCATTGCTTATGTCATCATTCCTTAAAATTAAATATTATAAACTCAAGGGGCTTGTTAGCTTAAAAATATATTCTACTTTATTTAATAAAATTGTACCTCACAATTTCCTTCCCCCTTTTTAAAAATTTCGTCATCGAAATTTACTTACTGAATAGCTCAGGATGCTTATTCTTCATTTCTTCTTCGCGCTCCCATGTTGCCTCCTCCACTGAGTTATTCCATCATAGTACTTTGATGAAAGAAATCTTCTTGTTCCTTAACTCCTTTATCTTTCTATCAAGAATTTGAATTGGACGTTCTTCATAAGTTACGTTTTCTTCTAGTTGAAGAGGCTTGTAATCTAGCAAATGAGAGGAGTTTGGAACATATTTCTTTAACATGGAGACATGAAAGACATTATGTATTCTTGATAATAATGGTGGGAGGGCAAGTCGGTAGGAAACATTCCCGACACGATCGAGTATTTCAAATGGCCCAATAAACCTTGGGCTTAATTTTCCCTTATTCCCAAATCTCATCAATCCTTTTACTGGGGCAACTTTTAGAAATACCATATCACCAACTTGAAATTCCAAAGGCCTTCGCCTCTTATTTACATAACTTTTATGTCGACTTTGAGTTGCCTGCATTCTTTGATGTATTTTCTCGATTACTTCAGATGAGACAGTAATTAACTCGGGTCCAAGATGCCTTCGCTCGCCCATCTCATCCCAATGAATAGGCGGTCTACATTTTCTACCATATAGAGTTTCGTATAGTGCCATGTCGATTGTTGCTTGGTAACTATTGTTGTAAGAAAATTCAACCAATGGTAAATACTTTCTCCATGATCCTTGAAAGTCAATAGCACATCCTCGCAACATATCTTCAAACATCTGAATCATTCTTTCTGATTGGTCGCCTGTTTGGGGGTGAAATGTTGTACTGAACTTCAATCTTGTCCCTATAGCCTTATGTAACTTTTCCCAGAATGTTAAGGTAAACCTTGCATCTCGGTCAGAAATAATAGAATGGGCACACCATGTAGTCTTACTATCTCCTTTACATATATTTCTGCAACATGGTCCATGGTGTACGTCATTCAAATAGGCAAGAAGTGAGCAGACTTTGTAAGTCGATTGACGATCACCCAAATGGCATCATGCATTTTGGTAGTTTTTAGAAGACCAACGACGAAGTCCATCGTGATTTCTTCCCATTTCTATTGAGGGATTTGATTGGATTGCAAAAGTCCTGCTAGTCTCTAGTGCTCCACTTTGATTTGTTGACAAGTGAGACATTTTGCCACGAACTCCACTATATCCTGCTTCATTCCAGGCCACCAATAATGCTTCTTTAAGTCTTTGTACATTTTTGTTGTGCCAGGGTGAAGTGAATATAGAGTTGTGTGAGCTTTAAGTAGAATTTCTTTCTTTATATCTTTATTTTCTGGCACACATATCCTGTCCTTGAAAAAGATGATTCCGCTCTCTGACTTTTTAAACAATATATCTTTTGAGTTGGCTTCTATCTTTAAATTCTTCAAGTAGGAATCATTTTCCTGCCCCTCTTTAATCTTTTCTAATAAAGTTGAACGAAGTGTGATGTTGGCTAATTTTCCTGCTACTAGCTCGATCTCTGCCTTGCATATATTATCTTGTAATGGCTTAGGTAGAGTCCTTAAAGCTGACAAGCTTGACTTTCTACTTAGTGCATCTGCTACCATATTTGCTTTTCCAGGATGATAGTTTATTTCACAGTCGTAGTCATTGACAAGCTCTAGCCAACGCCGTTGTCGCATATTCAGCTCCTTTTGCATAAAGAAGTATTTAAGACTCTTGTGATCAATGTAAATCTTACAATGCGCCCTCATTAAATAGTGACGCCATATTTTTAATGCATGTACCATCGCTGCCAACTCCAAATCATGCGTTGGATAATTTTTCTCATATTCCTTCAATTGTTTAAAAGCATATGCAATGACTTTTCCATTTTGCATGAGGACACATCCTATGCCATTTTTGGAGGCATCAATATAAATGACAAAATCCTCAGAGCTGTTAGGAATGGCTAGGATTGGAGTAGTGATCAGTCGTTGTTTTAATTCTTCAAAGCTTTTCTCGCATTCTGGAGTCCATACAAACTTGGCATTTTTCTTTGTCAACTGGGTTAATGGTATCGCGTTCTTCGAGAATCCTTTAACAAATCTTCAGTAGTATCCAGCCAAACCCAAGAAGCTTCTGACTTCTTTGGCATTAGTCGGTCTGGACCATTGGATTATAGCTTCCACATTCGAGGGGTCTACTGAAATTCCATCCTTAGACATGACGTGTCCCAAGAATGTAACTTTCTCAAGCCAAAATTCACATTTCTTGAGTTTCGCATAAAGTTGCTTCTCCTTCAAGATCTGAAGAGTGATCCTTAGGTGCTGAGCATGCTCTTCTTTTGACCGTAAGTAGATCAAAATATCGTTGATGAACACCACTATGAACTTGTCAGGTAGTCTTTAAATACCATGTTCATAAGGTCCATGAAAGCTGCTGGGGCATTGGTTAGACCAAATGGCAGGACGACAGACTCATAGTGTCTATAACGTGTTCTGAATGCTATTTTAGGAATATCTGCCTCTCCGATTCTTAACCGGTGATATCCTAACCGAAGATCAATTTTTGAAAATACTGATACTCCTTGCAGCTGGTCAAACAAGTCATCAATGTGTGGAAGCGGGTACTTGTTCTTGATAGTCACCTTATTTAGCTCTCGATAATCGATGCACATTCGCATTGATTCATCCTTCTTTTTCACAAACAATACTGATGCTCCCTATGGTGAATAGCTTGGGCATATGTAGCCTTTGTCTAGTAACTCTTGTAATTGACTCTTTAACTCCTTTAATTCTAATGGGGCCATCCGATAGAGCGCCTTTGAAATTGGAGCAGTTCGTAGTATCAAATCAATTTTGAATTCAATTTCTCCGTCTGGTGGCAATCCTGGAATTTCTTCAGGAAAGACCTCAGGAAATTCGTTCACCACTGGAATATCTTCCAACTTTGGTCTTTGCTATTCTGTTTCGGCAAGCACACTTGCCAAGTACCTCCACACCCTCCATTTAATAGTCTGGTTGCTTTTAAGGCAGAAATGATAAACATCCTGTTCTTTTTGCATTCTCTTTTAAATGTAAATGATTCCATTTGTGGTGGTCGAAAGGTTACCTCATTTTTCTTACAATCTATCTTGGCATAGTGCCTTGAAAGCCAATCCATGCCAAGAATTACGTCATAGTCATGCATCTCAAGGATTATTAGGTCAACACATAGTGTATTACCACTAATGCTGACTTCACATGCCTTAACGAATTGCCCCGAGTTTAATATTTCACCCGATGGTAGCATGACATTAAAAGGCCTATTTACTATGTCAGGGACATTTTTTATTTTCTTAAAGAATGCTGGTGAGGCAAATGAATGTGTAGCTCCTGAGTCTATTAGCACATATGCAGGAGGTTTGGAGATAGATAGTTCACCTGATATTACTGAGAGGTTTCCTTCCACATCCGTCTTGGTGAGTGTAAATACTCGAGCATTAGTCTTTTCTTGTTGCGTACCATTTTTTGGGCAATCCCTAATGAAGTGTCCTTCCTTTCTACATTTGAAACATGTTCTGGTATTTGCTCGACATTCCCCATGGTGAGTTCTGCCGCATTGATTGCACTTTGGCTTTTGTGGGACTTCCTTCTGATGATTCTTTTGGCGTTTACTTTTACTCTGATCTTGGACCACTGACATTCCCTTTCTCTTATTATTATTTGAGTGTTGTCTTACAAAGTTGCCCTAGTCCACACTTCCTTTGTTTCTTTATTTTTCTTCCTTTTTCTCTTCATCTGCTTGCTTAATTACTAAGTCTCGATCGATGAGATCGTTGAAGGAAGCATTACGAACTCCAACCACTTTAAGTCTTTTGCGAGATCTTTACGCAATCCTTGAATAAAGTGATCCTTTTCAAGTCTTCCGTTGCAACCATATGTGGAGCATATAGAGAGATCTCATCAAATTTTTGGATGTACTCTAGCATAGACATCCTTCCTTATTGTAAATAAACAAACTCTCTTCTTTTGGCTGAACGAACAGTTTCTGAAAAGTATTTGTTATAGAAGTGTTCTTTAAATTCTACCCATTGCATTGTTGCTTCATCATGAATTCGTTTAATTGAGTCCCGCCAGTATTCTGCCGCTCCTCATAGCATAAAGGAGACACATGTGACCTTTTCTTCTTCTGGCACTTTGACTACTTCTATCATTCTTTCCATGGCTCGTAACCATTGGTCTGTTGTGATAGGATCTACACCGCCTTCGAATGTGGGTGGATTTAATCTTCTAAATTCGCTTCCGGCGTTGTTCATTGCCTGACCATGTTCATCCCTTCTAACTTCTCTTTCTAAGAGTCGTGCGACAATGTTTGTAAATCGATCAATTGCAGATTGCTCCCTTGCATTTCCTTCCGCCCTTCTGTCGATGTTACCCCTAGCGCTTGACATCTCAACGAGTTTTTAATTTAGTTTCTACGTGTCAGAAAAATCAAATGTAAGATTTTCCTAATTACCTTAATTTCAAGTTATAACTAAAAAAGTTGAGCCTTGTCCTTCCCCTTGACTTGTGCATATGGACGGTCTACAGAATCGGTTTAAACCTTGGGCTCTGATACCAATTTGTAACACTCCACTATATTATTTACTTAAAAATGCTTTAAAAAAACACAGTTACTCTTAATATAAATACGAATTTTAAAAGTTTAGCACAATCCAACAAAAACTTTCTTACAGAAAAGTAAAAGTCATATAGAGATTTCTTAGTTTATTTAAAAACTTAATTATTACATAAAGCCAAGATATTTATTTTTATTAACACAAAGCTGAGCCCATCATAAAATCCCAAGGTCGGTTATGCCCAATGCACTTTGTCTTATCGTTACCTGCAATGTAAGGACTTAGTGAGCTAATGCCTAAAAAGATAATACTTTGATGCATGTATAAATTATTATGCATATGAATGACCATATTAAACTCTAAAAATAAACTTAGAAAATACAAAACAACTTTATTTGGGCCCTAGGTATGTTGCACTACAAGGCTGGCACATTTACTCTTTTAACAATATGCCCTTGGGCCTCATTAATTGATCTTTTGGGCGTTACGTATCACCGTCCCCAAAAGATTTCTTTCAACTTAGCTTTGAGGGCTTGCCCTCCTTAGAACTTTGCCACCTGGTAGTACAACCACTTATTTTTCATAAATTCATTTTCCGAAACATCTTCTTCATAGTGTAGTCCATGATATGCATACATCCAATGCAACTTATAACATTTGAAATTCCTTGATGCATAACAAAATCAAGACACAACATTATTTAAAAATAAGAGTCTTTAGTATAGGCGGCATAGCCGACCATAACATAATTAAGTATAAGTATAACATATTAGGCGGCAGAGCCGACCATGACATCACATATTAGGCGGCAGAGCTGACCATAGCATCACATATTAGGCAGCAGAGCAGACCATGACATCACATATTAGGCGGCATGGCCGACTATATAAAGATTTAGAATATAACTAATCACACTATAACAGCCATCATAATATAAATGGATTGTTAAAACTGAACTTAAGTATAAAAGTAATTTTGTCCTTAGATTGCAGTTCAAATGTTACTTACCTCTTGATCTTGATTTCTCTAAACCTTTCTAAGCTAAGGATTCCTCTACTCTTGTTATTATGACTTAGAATAGAAGGGGATAAAATTTCTAGGTTGTATTGCAAATGAGAGATGTTGGGAGGTATTTATAGGATTTCTTAAGGCTAATGGAGGGCTAGGATTTTGTCACCATAACTCTGAATCAATGGTTGAGATTAACCTTCATAAATAACTTACTAAATTCTAGAATTCTTTAACTTTCTCTACACTTCTTCTTACATCATCGCTTATGTCATCGCTTACGTCATCATTTCTTATGTCATCATTCTTTAAAATTAAATATTATAAACTCAAGGGGTTTGTTAGCTTAAAAATATATTCTACTATATTTAAGAAAATTGTACCTCACACAAGGTATGCTAGTTTGCGTGGGAAGTATTATTCTTTTGTAATTGTTGGTGATTTTTCAAGATATACATGGGTATTATTCTTAACTAATAAGAATGATGCTCTTGATGTTTTTAAAGTGTTTTGTAAGAAAATTCAAAATGAAAAAGGGTTTGGTATTGTAACACCCTAAATCTAACACGTGCGGAGCACTTGAAGAAAAAAGTTACTTACAAATCGTAATCCTTACTCATAATTCCAAACTGAAATACCTCAAATTCTTATTCAAATAAATCCACAAATTCATACATCTAACACTAAATAATCTCTCCTGAAACATAAAAAAACAAAAGTCTCAAAACTCTAAATTACAAGTTCATAACACAAATAAACTAAAAAGAAACATGAGTTTATTCCTCCTCTTTTTCAGATAGAAAAGGAAACGAAATCTTTAACTCCAAAGCTAAGCACACCTTTCAAAAGGAACTTAATATGCAAAAAGTAATAATGAGGGGTGAGTCATCAACTCAGTAAGTAACCATCAGAATAACTACAGAAAATGAGCCAAAACATTCAAATTAGTTTTTCACATGTAATGACTTATACGTGACACTTTGCACTATATGTGGCACTTTGCGGCGCTTTGGCCCTCAAGAGGTGGTCCCCATATACTCTCAACAGGTGGCCTCCGTACAATCATAAATAACTCGAATCATACATGGGCACAAATCATTCGTATCAGATTCATAAAAGTCCATAATGAAAATTTAGGCTTGCAAAATATTTCACAGATAAAATCATAAAAGGTAGTCATGTCATGAAATAATTTACATATTTAAAAGCATTTACAAAATATTTTGCTAAAATAATTTAGATTTGAAAACATTTAGATAAACTAATCTTGTTGTGAAAAGCAATTGATTTTTCAAATAAACTATAAAAACACATGTACATATATTAGTATAAAAAAACCATACTTATGCAGTAAATTAGGAATAAAGTTACTTTCCTCGATAAACGAATTTGAACTAACACACCTCTAAGCCTCTAAAAGCCTTAATCACCTCCAACACCTTAACAAATATAAGATATAACTATCAATAACTTATCCTAAGAATCTAATTTTCTAATTCATACCCGTGCTAGTCTGATTCTCATAATTTTAATTCTTAATCTAAAAATCAAAATGACATAATATTCTATGGAACCATTCTGGACATCCATGGGTTAAAATTTTCAAGAGGATCCAATACCAAAAACATTTTCAAAACTATTTATTACTTGACCAATTTCGAAACTGTTTCACAGTACCTTAACCGAATAGAATGGGTTCTGAGATTTTTGTAAAATTAGATATTAATAAGAAAATTATGAAATTAATATCGGCAATAATACACACATGTCTCAACTTCTACATAAAATTTCAGAAGTTTTCGAGTTCATTTGATAGTACAAATAATTTTGTGAGTCGGATCTCTTTGCTGGAATCGTAGTTTTCCAATGCATTAGTGTTAGTTCGAAAATCCATCTAAAATTGAAAAAAAAATCAAATCTTATGAAACAAAACTTAATCAATACGCCCTACATATCTAGTTTTCATAAATATAAAGTTCTTAAGAAAAATCATTCAGAAAATATATGTTTGAATTCGAGATACTCATATTGTCCAGAATTGTCCTGTGTGCTTAATGCACCAAGGGTTGATTAATAAAACTCACAATAAATCAGAACCCTAAACAGAACCTAAACACATCTTAAATCATGTATTATGATATGTAACAATCTAAAATCATGCCAATTCAAATCCTAGATAGAGTGATTGGAAATCTTGTAGAGAATAAGGAGAGTAAACTTACCAATCGCTTGATTCTCTCCTAAACAAAAGTTTGAATCCTAGGGTTTGGGTAGGAGCGTAATGAGCAGCAGAGAAAAGAAGAAACGTTGTGGACTTAGGATTGTGAAAGGGGAAAAATTATGAATTTATAAGGAGTCTTAAGAAACCCTATTGGATTTTGGAAAAATAACCCTTTTTCTAAAAATTACCCCATGATTAACCCTATTTGTAATTTTAATATTCTTTTTTTTTAACAAGGGTTATAAAGCCATGCATGATTTCTAATAAAAGCTCAATTTCCATAACTTAATATTATGGAATTTGGCGTTACAGGTATTGCATGCATTAGAAGTGATCATGGAGGAGAGTTTGAAAATAATGCATTTGAAACCTTTTGCAACAATTTAGGCATTGTGCATCAATTTTTATCACCTAGAACTCCACAACAAAATGTAGCTGTTGAGTGAAAGAATAGGTCGATTCAAGGAATGGCTAGGACCATGTTGAATGAAATTTCTTTGCCTAAGTATTTTGCGCCGAGGCCATCAACACCGCTTGTTATGTTTTAAATTGTGTATTAATTAGACCTCATCTCAATAAAACTTCCTATAAGCTTTGGAAAGATAGAAAACCCAACATTGGTTATTTCAAAGTTTTTGGATGCAAATGTTTTATTTTGATCACAAAATATAATCTTGGCAAATTTGATGTTGGCATCTTTCTTAGGTATTTATGTTACGTTTGATGAATCTATGCGTGTTACGTTTGATGAATCTAACCCCTCCTCTGCGAAGAAAGTTGTTGTTGAGAATGATGTAGATGAAGAACTAGAAGATGAGTCATCAAAGGATAACCAAAAGGATGCAACACTAGGAAATCAAGAGGAGCAACATGAAGAAACAAATGAATAGAAAAATGAAGGTACTTCTCATCAGTCCCCGAAGAGTAGAGGTATGTTTCTTCTCATCCTAAAGACTTAATTTTAGGAGATCCCTCATGAGGCGTAACAACTAGATCATGATTTAGAAATACTTGTGAGCATGCTGCATTCATATCTCAAAATTGAACCAAAATCCTTTGCAGATGTAGAAAATGATGAATCTTGGATTATGGCAATGCAAGAGGAGTTAAATAAGTTTGAGAGAAACAATGTGTGGGAATTAGTTCCTAAATCAGAACATCAATCCATTACAGGAGCTCAATGGGTATTTAGAAATAAAATGGATGAATCCAGTGTGGATGTAAGAAATAAAGTTAGATTAATGAAAATAAAGTTAGATTAATGGCTCAAGGTTACAACCAGGAAGATGGAATTGATTTTGATGAAGCATTTGCACCTACAGCTAGACTAGAATCCATTAGGATGCTCTTAGCATTTGCATGTCATAAAGATTTCATTTTATTTCAAATGGATGTCAAGAGTGCTTTCTTAAATGGTTATATTATGGAAGAAGTGTATGTGAAACAATCCCCAAGTTTTGAATGAAAAATTTCTAGATCATGTTTAAAAGTTGTCAAAAGCATTGTATGGATTAAAACAAGCACCTACAACATGGTATGATAGGCTTAAAAATTTCTTATTGGATAACAATTTTTCGGTGGGTAAAGTGGATACTACTCTCTTTGTTAAGCATAAGGATCAAGATATACTTGTTGTTCAAATTTATGTTGATGATATTATCTTTGGTTCCACTAATGAGTCTTTGTGCAAGGAGTTTTCATCTTGTATGAGTAAGGAATTTGAAATGAGCATGATGGGAGAATTGAAGTATTTCCTTGGGCTTCAAATCAAACAAAATAATGAGGGAATCTTCATCAACCAAGCTAATTATGTCAAAGATTTACTCAAGAGATTTGGCATTGATGACTCAAAGTCAGAGAGCACTCTAATGAGCACAACAATCAAGCTTGATAAAGATGAAAAATGTAAAGAGGTTGATATTAAAATGTATGTATAATTAGCTCTTTACTTTACTTAACAACAAGTAGACCCGATATCATGTTTAGTGTATATTTGTGTGCAAGATTTCAATCATGTCCCAAGAAATCTCAATTGCTTGCTGTTAAAAGAATTTTCCGTTATTTGAGTGAAACCATAGATCTTGGCCTTTGGTATCCTAGAGGAACCCATATTGATTTAATTTGTTATTCGGATGCCGATTTTGCCAGTTACAAAGTCGATAGGAAAAGTAGTAGTGGAACTTGTCATTTCCTAGGTCATTCACTTGTTTCATTGTTTAGTAAGAAATAAAATTCAGTTGCACTCTCAACCACTGAGGCAGAATATATTGCCACAGGTAGTTGTTGTGCACATGCCATTTGGATGAAAGAAACACTTAGAGATTATGGCATTAATCTTGAATGAATTCCTATCAAGTGTGATAATACTAGTGCGATAAATCTTTTAAAGAATCTCATCCAACACTCAAGAACCAAGTATATAGAAATTAGACATCATTTCTGGAGAGATCATGTTCAAAAAAGAGATATTGCATTAGAGTTTATCTCTATGGAAAAACAACTTGCCAATATTTTTACAAAACCTCTTTGCGAAGAATAATTTTCAAAAATTCGGCACGAACTTGGGATGATGAAATTTTCGCATTAATATCTCTAATCATGTTATTGAGTCTATTAAAATATATTGATTGATGATTTTTTTTTATGAAGTGTTTGAGCATTATAGATGAGTGATGTGTTTGAATTATTAATCTTTGAATGCTTATATGAATTGGTTGTTTGAATACATGTGAGTTCTGAATCATGCATTAAACTGGCCCTTAAAACATTTTGGATCAATAAAATGATGTTGGAATGTATCAATTGTTGGCCAAAAACTAAAGTAGATGTGCAAAATCATTAGTTAAAGAAAACGAACTGCCATTTATTCAATAAATGGTTAACCGTTTTTGGGATAGAAACTAAGGAAAATATTCAGGAATATAACGGTTCGCCGACTTCTCCCTGACGATTCACCATTTTCATAATACTTTTAGGTTACATTCTGGAACGATATTGGCTTGTTGATATCTTAATAATGGCTCACCGATATCTTGCATTAAGAGCATCATAAACCGTTTTCTTCTTTATTTTCTTTTGCCCTTGAACTGTTTAACCCTCAACCACGGCTGTAACTCCTTCTTTCCCTCAAATCACTCTTTTTTGTTGCAATTTCTCTCCAAATTGAATTCATAGAAACCCTTTTTAACTAGTTTAGAACTCTTTCATCAAATTAAAATCCATTTTTAAGTCTTTAATTACAAATTCCCTATTTCAAAACCCTAGGGCAAATTGAACATAGTTCCTCCAAATTCTCCAAAAATTCCTTCATTTCTTGATCCTATTAAGCCATTAAACACTCTTTTATACCTCCAAATTTATCCATGGATGGTGAAGGACCTTCAAGACTAAGGAGATGGGTCAAACAGAGGGCTGGTAGAAGTCCTCCTCATCCCCCTCCTGTTCCTGATTTTGAAAGGGTCCGCTTCCCTTCTCGTCCTCTTGCTAGGAGATTCCAGACTCGGTTTATGACTCATAAGTTAACTGATTCCTTCTTTCTTGATTTAGATAATTTTGAGGAGTTGGTTGTTTGTAGTAGTAATGTGAAAGAGATGTTGGTACAATGGGAGGTTATTTTGAGCCTTGATGAGAAAGTGTACCCAAACCTAGTTAGGATTTTCTACTCCAACATGGAACTTTCGGCTATTAGGCTGGATTGATTAGTGACATATGTCGGAGGCGTACCCATTGAATTCACTATAGAAGATTTAAATTCTATTTTAAGGACTGACAATTCTGATTTAGGGCTCTATACATCTAGGAAAGAACTTCAGTTTAACTGCTTTTCACATGTAGATGCGGTTCGGAACATTTGTCAATGTCGAGACCTTTCCGATGATATTTTTTCTGTACCTTTTCGGTCTCAGTTGTTGCCTATGCAGGTTAGGATCCTCCAGCATATCGTTGCTCCTAGAAAGGGGCATAGTGATGAGGTTACTTGTTTAGATGTCGGATTGCTGGATTGTCTTCTTCGAAGGCGCCCGGTTAACCTTGGTTATGTTATTCTCCATCACATGTTGTCTACCCCCACCGTGAACAATTGACTTCTTCCATATGGTAGTATTGTTACTAAGATTCTGAGGCATTTTCACATACACATTATCGAGCCTGTATACGATGAGTCCAAGAGGTTAAGTGGTGAGATTATCCTCGGCATTGGTTTTCATAGGCGGAATGGGGAATGGGTGAAAGTTACCTCATCCAAGAATAAGGATACACTCTTGGCTCCTAAAGATGATCGTATGCTGAATGACATATATTCTACCAATTAGCTTCCAGATTTTCATTTAGGAGCTAGATCTCGAATTCCTCGTCAAGCTGTAGTTGCGCACGCTAGGAGACTAATGAGCAGAAGGAGCATGATATGGACATCGAAGTGCCTCCAGCCCCTACCTCTTCTTCAGCTTCTCAGGAGTTGATTCAGTAGCTTCTGAGTGAGGTTCACACTCTCTCGATCCAACAACAGCAGCTTACGTCTCACTTCGATTCATTTCAGCAGATCATTTTCGATCAACAGCAGGAGATTTGAGATGGTCAAAGACGCATTCTCACTACCCTTGGTTCCCTCCCGCTGAGTTTTCATTGCGGCATTTTATTTTTCCTTTTGGTTTCGCACATACATTTCTCATTTCATATTTTGGATGCTATTCTATGTAAGTTTTGGTTAAAATTCACTATTTTTTTTGGATCATTTTCTATTTTGAATTACATTTCCTCTCTCTAATTCCATTTGATGATTTTGATGATGTGCTTGTTGGATCTATGCTTTTTATTGTGTTGATTGGCTTGCTGGATTGTTGGAGTTAGTTCACGGAGTTGAGATGGTTTGTGCATCATTGGGAGTGCTTTTCAAAATTTTCTGTATTTGAGGATATATCCTCTTTTATGGGGAGACTCTGTCCAAATTTTCTCATTGCTTTTTCTTTTCAATGATGAAGGGGGAGAAATACGTACCATACATCTTTTTTGTGATAAACAAATGCAAAACTGTTTAACTTTTTTTGAAATTCTTTGGCCATACTAAGGGGGAGCACAAATTAAGGGGGAGTAATCTTGCCTAGTCTTGAAATGTTTGTCATCATAAAAAATGGAGAGATTGTTAACTCTTTTGTTTTTATAACAATGATTTTGATGATAACAAACATATTTTCGATTGATAAGTTTTAAAATTTGTTGTTAATTAGATTAATTTTTTAAGCTGTATATTATTCAAAGCAAAACAAAACCTTCTGGAAATAAATGGCAAACCATTTACAAAAAATGGCAAACTGATTTCATTCTAGAGAGCAAATCAAAGATAACGGACAACCGTTTATGGATAATGGTAAACCGAATGCATTCCAGCGAGCAAATCTCAGATAATGGTAAATCATTTATGGATAACGATAATCCGACTGCATTCCAGAGAGTAAATCTTCGATAATGACATATTGTTTATTGATAACGGTTCACCGATACCAATCCAGAGAACAATCATCTTGCCAACGGTAAACATTTTATATCAAACAGATAACCGACATCTCTTAGCTAGTTTCCGGAACGATAACGGTAATCCGACTTCCTGTAAATGGTGATCCGACAATTTAAATTTCGGCGCAACGGTAACTTGCCAAAGTCAAAATGGCAATCCAATAAGTGATAAACGGCGATCCGATAGTGTGTAAAAAGTTAATAACAGTTAGTTTTCAGCTCCAACTATAAATAAGCTCAATCAAATTCAAACAAGGATTGATCAAAACGTTATCATTGAGCTTATAATTGAGCCTTAAATTCATTATTGTTTCATTTATTCACACATTGAGCATTGATTTGTAATCAAATATTTTGTGTGAGAGAAAAATACATTTGTAATCTTTGTTTTGATTGATTGTAAGTGTTAGGAGATACTTGAGTTAAAACATTGAGGATAATCTCTTGGTGTAAAGGTTGATTGACCCTGTGAAGTCAATTGTAAGTGTTCTTGAAGCCTTGAAGGCTTGACTAATAGAATACTCAAGCCCGATGAGCTTGGAGGCATGGACGTAGGCAAGGTTGGTCGAACCACGTAAAAATCTCTGTATTTAATCTCTCTTCGTTTATCTTTTTACATTTTGTTTGATTTATTTATTATTGTTTTAAATTCGTTTAAGATTTACAATAAGTTTTGTTCAAGTATTGCATAAATTTTTAGAAACTCAATTCAACCCCCACTTGGGTTGCTTAGATAGAATTTCAATGAAAACTTTGGTTAAAGAATCATTTGCCACCACCAAATATGCACATAATATATCAATTCTATCATCAATTGCTATTGAAACTATCAATCGTAAACAACAATAAGTTCCGTTAGTCTTAATATTTTGTTAATGTGTTGTTAGGTAAAACAAGCTTTTCACATAATCTCTAACCAATAAGTAATTTAAAACAATAATTTAAAGTAATTGAAGCATTAAGAAGAGAAAGATATTAGGTTGATTTAGGCAATAAACACATAAGCTCAGATTATTTAACCTAGGTTATGTTCTCCAATTGAAATCACTAATTCCAATTTGCTACTAATGATTAACATATCAAGACAATTATGGATCAAGAATTTTAACCTAGCAATAGAATTTATTCAAGTCTTATCTAATTGGTCACTCAAATAAGATAACAATAAAATCATAGACATTAATTATAGAAGAACGTAAACAATCTCAATTAAATTGAATGATAGAAATTAAAAATTAATTATATAGCATGTTTAGGGTTTTGAATTCACCCTCAACCAAATAAAAAATCTAGGCTAACATAATAGAATTAGGAATAACAGAGTTGATAAAACCAATCATGGAGATTAATCCAAAGGGCTAACTCCTCTTTTTTTTTTTTTTTTATCTTCTCTTGTTCCAGCTGCAATCTTCGATTCTCCTCTTAGCTGCTGGTTGTGTGTGTCTTTAGAAGCCAAAGGTTGGCTTTTATAATGCCCAAGGTTGGCCAAATCCAATTTGGATTCTATTTCCAATTTAAAGCAATTAATTTGCTTCCCTTAATTGTCATGCACATGCCAATTTCAATTCGTTCTTGGGTCATTCTATGATGCCGTAAGGGACGTAGATTGTTAAATTTGAATGAAAAATCACCACCATTAATTCTAAATAAATAGGTGACTTATTACCTAAATAACAAGTAATTACTGTTTTTTGTTCAAGTTACAAGTTGCAATTAGTAGTATTATGTGTAATTTACAAGATTAATGTGTTATTTGCCACTTTATGTTGATTTACAAGTTTTATGTGATATTTACAATTTTTTGTTTTATTTACAATTCTAAAGATCGATTTATAACTCCAATATTAATTTGTCATTTTTTCATCAATTTACTAGTTTTATGTGTGGTTTACACATTTTTTGTTTTATTTTAAACTTGATGTCAATTTACAAGTTTTTTGTATGTTTATAAGTTTTTGTTTGGTTCAAAATTTTTCTTGTAATTTACAACTCTAACATTAATTTCCCTCATTTTCCATTAATTTACTAGTCTTATGTGCGGTTTACACATTTTTATTTTATTTTATACTTAATGTCAATGTACAAGTTTTATGTCATGTTTCTAAGTTTTTATTTTATTTACAATTTCTTCTTATAATTTATAATTCCAACATTAATTTACTCTCTTTTCCATCAATTTACTAATTTTATGTGTGGTTTACGTATTGTTTTATTTTATTTCACACTTAATTTCAATTTACAAGCTCTAGTGATTTTTCTAAGTTTTTATTTTGTTTACAATTTCTTCTTCCAATTTACAACTTCATCATTAATTTACTTTCTTTTCCATCAATTTACTAGTTTCATGTGTGGTTTATAAAATTTTATTTCATTTCACACTTAATGGTAATTTATAAGATTTATGTAATTTTTCTAAGTTTTTGTTTTGTTTACAATTCCAAAGAGCAATTGACTACTCCAACATTATTTCACCTCTTTTTCCTTCAATTTATTAATTTTATGTGTGATTTATAAGATCAATGTGTTATTTGCCACTTAATATTGATTTACAAGTTTTATGCGATATTTACAAGTTTTTGTTTTATTTACAACTTTTTGTTCCAATTTACAACTTCGATATTAATTTACCCCATTTTTTCATAAATTTATTAGTTTATGTGTGGTTTACAAATATTTTGTTTTATTTTAGACTTAACGTCAATTTACAGGTTTTATATCATTTTTCAAAGTTTTTGTTTTATTTACAATTTCTTTTTATAATTTATAACTCTAATATTTATTTACTCTCTTTTCTATCAATTTATTAGTTTTATGTGTGGTTTACGTATTTTTTTTATTTTATTTCACACTTAATGTCGATTTACAAGTTCTATATCATTTTTCTAAGTTTTTGTTTTGTTTACAATTTTCTAGTTCCAATTTACAACTCCAACATTAATTTACCCATTTTTCCTTCAATTTACTAGTCCTATGTGTGGTTTAAAATTTTTTTATTTCATTTCACATTTATTGTCAATTTACAAGTTTCATGTCATTTTTCTAAGTTTTTGTTTTGTTTACAATTTTCTTATTCCAATTTACAACTCCAACATTAATTCACCCCTCTTTTCTATCAATTTACTAGTTTTATGTGTGGTTTACGTATTTTTTTTGTTTTATTTCACACTTAATGTCGATTTATAAGTTATATATCATTTTTCTAAGTTTTTGTTTTGTTTACAATTTTCTAGTTCCAATTTACAACTTCAACATTAATTTACCCCTTTTTTCTTCAATTTACCTTCAATTTACTAGTCCCATGTGTGGTTTAAAATTTTTTTGTTCATTTATTGTCAATTTACAAGTTTCATGTCATTTTTCTAAGTTTTTGTTTTGTTTACAATTTTCTTATTCCAATTTACAACTCCAACATTAATTCACCCCTCTTTTTTATCAATTTACTAGTTTTATGTGTGGTTTACGTATTTTTTTTATTTTATTTCACACTTAATGTCGATTTACAAGTTCTATATAATTTTTCTAAGTTTTTTTTGTTTACCATTTTCTTGTTCCAATTTACAATTCCAACATTAATTTACCCATTTTTTTCCATCAATTTACTAGTCTTATGTGTAGTCTATAAATTTTTTGTTTCATTTCACATGTAATGTCAATTTACAATTTTTATATCATTTTTCTAAATTTTTGTTTTGTTTACAATTTCTTATTCCAATTTACAACTCTAATATTAATTTACCCATTTTTCCATCAATTTACTAGTCCTATATCTGGTCTGTAAATTTTTTATTTCGTTTCACATTTAATGTCAATTTACAAGTTTTATGTTATTTTTCTAAGTTTTTGTTTTGTTTACAATTTCTTGTTCCAATTTACAACTCCAACATTAATTTACCTTTTTTTTTCCATCAATTTACTAGTACTATGTGTAGTCTATAATTTTTTTTGTTTCATTTCACATGTAATGTCAATTTACAAGTTTCATTTTTCTAAGTTTTTATTTTGTTTACAGTTTCTTGTTGCAATTTACAACTCCAATATTAATTTACCCATTTTTCTATCAATTTACTAGTCATATGTTTGGTTTGCAAATTTTTTATCTCGCTTCACATTTAATGTCAATTTACAAGTTTTATGTTATTTTTCTAAATTTTTGTTTTGTTTACAATTTGTTGTTTTAATTTACAACTCCAATATTAATTTACCCCTTTTTCCATCAATTTACTAGTCCTATATTTGGTCTGCAAATTTTTTATTTTGTTTCACATTTAATGTTAATTTACAAGTTTTATGTTATTTTCCAAGTTTTTGTTTTGTTTACAATTTGTTGTTCCAATTTACAAGTCCAATATTAATTTACCCCTTTTTCCATCAATTTATTAGTCCTATGTTTGGTCTGCAAATTTTTTATTTCGTTTCATATTTAACGTCAATTTACAAGTTTTATGTTATTTTTCCAAGTTTTTGTTTTGTTTACAATTTCTTGTTCCAATTTACAATTCCAACATTAATTTACCCATTTTTTCATCAATTTACTAGTCCTATGTTTGGTCTGTAAATTTTTTATTTCGTTTCACATTTAATGTCAATTTACAAGTTTTATGTTATTTTTCTAAGTTTTTGCTTTGTTTACAATTTCTTATTCCAATTTACAACTCCAACATTAATTTACCCATATTTCCATCAATTTACTAGTCCTATTTTTATTTTATTTTACACTTAATGTCAATTTTCAAGTTTTATGTTATTTTTCTAAGTTATTGTTTTGTTTACAACTCCAATTACCAATCTACCACTCCAACATTCATTGGCATCCTTTTGAAAGTCTTTGAAAACCTTCTCGTGTTCTTACATTTCTAGATAGTATGATATGGAGGTGGGCACGAGTTGGGTTGGATAGGGTTCATGAAAATCCAATCCAACCTATTATTGAATGAGTTGAGATAAAATCCAGTGGATTAAATAAACTTGTTTAACCCAATTCAACCCAAACCTTAAATCATCTGGTTGGATTAATTGGGTTGAAGGTCATATCAAAATCTTAAAATTGAAAAAAGAAAATGGTATGAAACTTGAAATAGAACTTATTAAAATTAAATATAAATCTATTAGAACATGAAAATTCCATTCACTATCTAGTGTGAAAGCTCAAAAAATTTGGGTCAAGTCAATCGGGAAAAAATTCTAACCGGGTCTTTTTGCCATGTATATATGTTTGTAACTTAATTTTTATTTTTATTTATCAAAAGTAGGTATGCTTCATTCATATTTCATTTTTTGGAATTTGGATATTTAGAAAAAATAATTAAATAAATGATGGATTAGGGAAAAAATTATATTATATAAAATTTTGTATAAATTTATTTTCTACAAATTGATGTAATATAATTCATTTGGTTGGATCAAATGGCTTTTTGCCCACATTACTTATTTATATTATTTTATAATTTCATTCAATTAATAAACTTAAACTACATTAGTTTGCATAAAATAAGTTTATACAAAAGTTTATCATCACTCATCAAATAATGTAAGATGAAACAATGGATGAATTAAATAAAATTAATGAATTAAATACAAAGTATCATTAAATTGAAAAGAGTCAAATATGTTGAAAAATATCTCATCATTAAAGATAAAAATATTATAATATTATTTGCAAAACCAATAACGATAGAGCCATAAATAGTTTTGTACAAACTAACCTAGAGAAATTGATGTGGCATAGAGATATTAGCTAAAGAGTGATATATATATATATATATTTATTTATGTGGATTCATGATAATTTTATACAACCAAACTTCTCATGTGGTATCAGTTTACACATTTTTTTTAATACAAGGTGACTGTAGGTCTATATATATTTTAGGTGTATAAATAGGAGTGTATATATAAATTCTAATAATAAAATAATAAATCTATCAATTTTTTCTCACTTGTTTAATTAATTTTAAAAGATAACTTTTAAAAAGTATGACATCATTAACAACTAAAAAAATTCATAACAAAAAAATTTAATAAAACGACGTTGTGATTATTTTTTTCTTTTTTTTTTTAAATAAAAGACAGTAAATAAAATCATTTTCCTTAAGTTTCAACGTCACCTTAGTCTAAGTGAAAAAGAAAATTAAAAAAAAAATCAGTCTCTAACCTTCAATTCTGAGTTTTACTCTCAATTCTCCAAATTGCAAAGTCAAGATCCGCCAGATCCGAACCCAAATTTGCTGGCACGAGGGCTATACTCGATCGCAATCTAGATCGTTGGGCAAACAAAGATGGCAGCCTAGTCATTGCGATATAGAGATAGCATATCTCTCTCAATTCTATGATAGGGATGCTGATGATGACGATAATAATGTGAGTTCCAATTTTTATATATAATATATTTTTTGTTTTCATTTCATCTATTATTATTTAATTTGCTTTTGTTTCTTTGAAGATAAAGCAAAATTAACTCTTACGCTCTCTGGTGCCGACCTAGGATTCGATAAATCAATCAACTCTTCTCTGGTGGGTCAACAATTGAATATTGAATGAAATATATTTATTTTGGCCATTTGTTTATTTATTGGAATGAAATACATTTATCGGTCAACAACTAATCCGAAAAATTGTTCAATTGTTTTATGAAGCTTTAATAAATCATTCAATTGTTTTTATGAAGCTTTAATAAAATGCTTGAATGCTTATAGCCACATCTGATATATAGAATCTTCACATTAATTACAGGCTGAGCAATTGAGCAAGATATTTGAGCTTTGTGGATCTCCTAATGAATCTATTTTGCCCGATGTTTCTAAGGTGCCTGTATATAACCATTTCAAGCCATCAAGAGGAAGGTTTTCAGGCAGTAAGTAAACGCGATTTTGTGTTCATGTCTATTGTTGTGGACAAATTATTTTATAATAAAATATTGTAAAACTTCTGTGCCAATTTTTTCCAAGAAAATAATTTTGACAAATATATTTGCTTTTACAGTTTTGACCAACATGCTCTAGAGTTGTTGGAAAAAATGATGATGCTTGATCCTTCCCAGCTATCACCTTGAAGCCTTTACTTTTCAATTTTTTGTGCATGATATTCAGTCAGAGTGAGTCATTTGATTGAAATCAAAGGATATTTTGGATTTTGTCTCTTGTTTTAAGTCGCAAGATTCCTAATTCATAGCTAATTTGTAGCATTAATAGAACTGCTATAGATCTGTCAATTTTTTTATTTAAAAAATTTATTTTCTTAGCTAGATTTTAATATTATGCTATTACAGTTTGAAAGTAAACTCCCTATGACTTCATTTTCATTGGATATAAATCTTACTTTTGACTTCATTTTCATTGGAGATAAACAATTATTATATGTGAATATCCAAAATATCTCCAGGAGAAGCCATGGTTTCTAATCTTATGTTTAATATCTTTCTCACTGGGAAATGAAATATAAAATGAAATTATGTTTATAAATTTATTAGTCAAATCATGGACTTTATTTTTTGACTTGGAAAAGGGTCCACTTATTTGGACTTTCTTGTTCCATAAAAAATATTTTGCTTTGACATTATTGGAGAATATAATCATAATCCTAGCAAATATTTCTTTAATTGCCATCTTTTTTTTAACCTTCTAGTTGATGGTTTCTACACCTTGTGGAAAGCATGCAACCAATTCTAGAAAATATTATCAGTGCAGATCTTGATGGGTCAAATCAATTTGGTGGGTCTACTTCTGATGTTCACCTTGCGTTGTGCAGAATATTTGAAGGCTTCTTTGTGATTTTTGTGTATCTTCTAAAAAAGTTTTGACTTTTTTTTAAGTTCTGCTGAAAATATTTTGGTAGCTCTGATTTGAAGGTTTAATTGAACAGCTTTGGTGATAATTAATTGATGATAATTTACTTCAACAGCTGAAAATATTGATTGTAAGTTAAACTATTTCATGATAATAGTGCTTTTATGGATTCAATTTGTAACTATTTTTTGTCATCATTATTTGGATTATAAATAAACATCTGCACTGATTTCAACAATGCTAATTTCTTAGTAGCTTGATATCAATATAATTATACTTTGTAGGCAAAGTAGGCTAGAAGTACATGATTTTGTATGGGTGCTGCATGGAGAGGCACAATAGGGAGGGACACAATAGGGAGGAAAACCAATTTCAACCGGATACTTAATATGGGATAGATATAAGGCAATAAGGCATATGAGGTAATGATGAAAAGCAACATATGAGGAACTTGCTTATATGAGGTACTGGGAACAAGTTGAATCTGAATTTTCCTTTTGATTTTGTTTCCTTCTTCTTTATATTTTCACTCCTTTTCTTTTTTTCTTCTTTTTAAGCAACATCACTATGCTTCTCTGCACTGGAACAGAGTCATCAGAGACTTTGGATTTCTAATTTTTTTAACTTGAAATGGGCTCAAAATCTATTTGAACGTGTGATCTCTTCAAGTGTTAACTAGATAAGGTACATATTGTTATATTAGGCTCACGAAGGGAATATTTTTTTAAACTTGAGGTAATAATTTCCGTTCAAACACCAACATTCACGTATAAGAAACTACGCATGTTTTGTTCAACATTTGTGATGTTCAACATGGTTTAGGCGGTTTGGAGAGGTAATAATAAACGTCTACACTGATTTCTGTTACTTGGTGTGTTAAGATTTAGAATATCATTTTTACGCCCTTTTCTGTAAGTTTAAAATTTCATGAATATCACATTGTTCAAGGTTTCTTTCATATTACATTATCATCAAAATAGGAGAAACTAATAGGTTCATGAGAGGTGTAATATTCATAATTATTCTAGTAGTGCAATAAAATATAAGAGTACATGACATGGCCGTAACCATAGTCTAAAAAATAATTGGTCAAAATTGTGTCTAATAAAATGCAAATAGCTTGTCCAAATCCACTCCCTTAGGCATATGTAGATTATTTCACTATAATTTTTTATGCAGTGACACAAGTGAGGCAGCCTCCTTAAGATATAATTTGCATAAAATTTCAACAAAAATACTTTTAATACAACATAATGATTTCCACTAAAAAAAAAAGAAATAATGACCTATTTGCCCATACCAAATAAATTCTGTGAATCTGTTTAATGGTCCAGCCAAGGTAGCCACGCTTGTAACATGACCATTCTTACTTGGGCATTTCCGTACAGTATGTCCATCTTGTTTACAACATCCATCTTTTCTTGAGTTAACACCTTTATTAACGTCTGTATTAGGTGCACCCTTTGTCTTTACAACAAGAGGATCTTTTATAATTCTTGCTTTCTTTTCTGCACTGAATGGTCTATTTCTATCTCCTTCATCACTTGTTCTCAACTCTTTTATTTCAGTTGAGAAAGATGACTTTTTAATTTCCAATACACAGCATCAGATTTTGAGGCATAAAAACAAATTTCATTAAATTCTGCATTTAGTGACCCATACCGAAAATTGTTAAGAACGTCCCTAGATTGACTTTCCAATGGCATTGGAGATCGTCTGTAAACTTTCACATCCATTGTCTATCTTTTGTTAATCAATGAAGTAGGTATCTTACAAACATGCATATGTTTCATCACACAAAATAAGTGAGGGCAGGGTACTCCAATTGATTCAAACTTCTTACAGGAGCACTCAAAATGTTGTTGTTTTGGATTATAAACCACAATCCACTTCTTGTTTGCTTGTAAATGCCTAGTCAATGTGTGCACTTGCATATCTAGAAGAGTGACATTGCTTGACAATATAAACTGGCCTTCTTTGCAAATTTGTTTACGAACCTTGTAAAATAACCTTTGAGTGTAAACCTTAGCAGCATGCTTCTTCAAACTTGGAAGATGAGTACTAATCATTGGAGTAGAATGATTGGTTTTAAAATTATGTCAAATCGTTATTCCTTGTACATCTCAGGGCCCAATCAATTTGATGAACAAATTCATGCAACTTTAACTTTCTTTGAAGAAATCTATTCATATATGCATTAATACCCTCACAGCACTGCGTTGTGTGCATGCCACCAAAGAAATGACCTTGTAAGAATGCTTCTGCCCATCTCTGTCGTTTTGAGTATATCTTGTTAACCCAATCATTATTTTGAAGACCAAGCTCATTCACCATCTTCTGCCACCATCGCTTAAATTCTTTGGGGCTAAAATTTCCCAACATAAAATCTTTAAACTTTGTAAGAAATTCAGGAGTTTTATATACATTAGATTTCTTTGTAGATGCCAAATACATAGTCGATGTCGAGCTTTAGAAATAACCTTTTTAATTGCTTTACAGATTGCTCTATCTCCATCAGTGATGATAGATATATAGGCTTGTTATTATTCATAGCAAATAAGAATGTTTCAAGCACCCTTGTATAGGTCTCGACCGTCTCATCTGTGAGAATTGTACATCCAAAAAACTTGTTGCATAATGATTATTAACACCAAGTAGAATAATTAAAGGCTTCCCATACTTATTTGTCTTATAAGTGCTATCGAAAGCTAAAACGTCCCCAAAGTAACTATAATCCAAACAAGCAATAGACTTTGCCCAAAACAAGTTTGCAAGTCTATTCTTGTCATCCACAGAGTACTTACAAAAGAAGTTTGGATCCATGTCAGCTTTTGCATTTAAGTATGCAAGTGCCACTTCTGAGTCTGTTTCGAGTATTATAGATCGACGTTCATTATCTAAATTGCTATACAAAGCCTTTAATCCAAAGCCTAAATTGTCATAGCCCCTAACTTGATTTACAAAAAAGTCCATAATCTGACTTGTCTTTATACCAATTGTTTTCGGTGTATTAGCTAGAGCATTGTCAAAATGTTTAACCGTTCGATGAGATCGAAGAAATTGAGTCTCAAAATCTGCTGCCAACTCATGAGAGTGTTCCGGAAGAAAGCTCCTAGCAACCCAAGTTTTAGACTTCTTATCTAAATTTACCGTGAATGTTGTTCGACAATTGACTCTTGTAATAGCTCTAGGTTCACAGATTCTGTTTGTACGCTTGATATACTTCTTATCCCTTTCACCTTCTCTACTACAAACCCAATGTTTCATTATCGGTGCACCATTTGTATCACGTCTCCCATCATGAATGTGAACACTAAAACCCATTATTTTTTAGTATTTTTGATAAAAATCTATAGCTTCTTCAAGTGATGCAAACTGCTTTCCAATGACGTCTTCAGCAGTGAGTTCATACATGCTTTTACCATCCCAATAAATAGAGTTTGAACCATTCCTCCCTGTCATAATAGAGTATGAATAATTATTTTTATAGCTAAAATCAACTGGTAATATTATTTTATTATCGACAACTAAAATAGTCTAATTTTATTATTTTATTATCAACAACTAAAATAATCTGATACTGTTATTTGATTATCAACGACTAGAATAATTTGATCCTATTATTTTGTTATGAACAACTAAAAAACCTGATAGCATTTCTGCTTGAGCTGTTGAAGGAATATCATATGATGATGGAACGTCAAACTCTGGCACTTTGTAACTTCTGTCAATGCCTGTCTAATATGATAAGAAAATATTACAATCAGTGAAATAGCACTGCTAGACAATAGCCTGCAAATTATAATAGACACAATTAACTAATATTAATTTTAAAAGGTTAAACAACACTACTCTTTTCAGAAAGAGGGAAAATAACTTAAAAAATAATTGCAAGAATAACAAATCATTAACAAACAATGAAGAATTAACCTTGTTTGTCACCATCCATTGTGTTCAATATGGTCGTTAGAAAATATTGGGCAAGGAAATTGTAGGATTGAAGGGAACTACCGAATTGTACCATTTCATAAAGTATTATGCACAAGTTGCAAAAGTTTTTAATATGGCTAATTTCAAATTAGTCCCCATTAAGTCAAAATATTACAAACGACCCCATTTATTTTGAACATACTCATCCAGCCCCAAAAGTATAAATTCAGCCTTAATTACCTTAAATAAATTGATTACTAGTATGCTTGTATTTTGAAATTATGATTTTTTTTTCGTTTTGCCTCTGGTTTCTCTTATAATTTTCTGGAAATAATTTGTTGTAAAATAATGTGTATGTTCATGTGTGTAGGAGTTAGATTTGAGATTATTATGATCTGCTGCAAACTTTTGGCTTGGGATCAATAGCAACTTGGTTAATGTTTGAAATTTTGTTTATATTAGGTCTTATTTTTCTAGCTAGATTACTATTATGCTTGTAATTTTATTTTTCTAAATAATTGCATTACTATTATCCTATCACAGGTTTGGATAGTCATGATGGTTGCATAAAACTTCAACTATGTTTGATTATCGACTTGGCCTTTGCTTGCTTTCTGTTTTTCAATTTTGGCAGTGATGGTAGTAGTGAAAGCTATTGGAGTTTTGGACAATGATGATAGTAGCATAAAACCTCAATGTTTATGATTATGATTTTTTTTTTGTAAGAAATGTGATGGTGAAATCTTTTGTAATTAGAATTTTTCCATACACGTATTACTAGATGGATTAATGTTTGTTTGAGAGGATATTGTTTTGGACGAAATCTATTCATATAAGTTTGTATTGTACTTCATGCTTGCTGATATTTAGTAGAGTTGCATTTTTTAAATAAGCAAAATTTTGATGGTAATAAATCCCAAAGTGGCGATGAAAAAATTGTAATATCATTCAATTAACAATGTTATCTTCAAGTTACAAGTGACAAAGTCTTCAGAAAGAAAAGGACATGAGATTTTGGTTTATATATGCCACAAAAGTGCCTAATTTCAAAATGTATACACTGTTGCCCATTTTTCCCTACCCAACAAATTAGGAAAATGTGCAATCACAGTCTAGTATAAATTAAGTATGAATATAAGTGTCATAGGAGTAAGGTAAATTGGTAAAAGATTGGGTAATTTTCAGATAAAGGTCAACTAATTTACAATTACAGGTTGGGTAGAATTACAGGTTGGGTAGTTATTAGCCAAGAATTGGTAATGGTTGGGTAAAAATAGATGGATAATGGACAGGTAAAAATGGAGAATAAATATAATCTTTGAAGGATATTTATGACTTATTTTTAATGAATTGTCATATTACTGGAATTACTCAGTATGATGTCATATTTATAGAATTAAGTCACTTTCATGGCATAAACAATATAATTTTCTAAGAAAAAATAGGTCCAACTAAAGATATGTTACTATTTTTTTTTTTTGAGATAGACCTCTTTACTAGTTTGAAATTGAATCATTGGCATGTTTAATTTAAACATTATGGTCCTTTTTAATTACAATTTTTTTAAATATCGAGGTATTTTTTTAATCCACTATCAAATTTCATTTAACACTTTTACACTCTTTTTATTTCAAACTTTTTTATAAATATTACAGTACGTTTTTCTTACATTCACGACAAGTTATGTAATCTCAATAGCTCCATTATAAAAAATATTATAATTTTTCTTACTTCTATTTTTATCATGTTATTTAATCCTTTAATTTGTTGTTCTAAATAATAATTCATCATCTCCAAATAAGTGCTAAATTGATTTTATATGCGAAGGATAAATTTTTTTTATTGAATTATAGTTTAATACAACCTAATGTGATGAAAAAAAAATACAATACATACTAATACAACAAATAGTAATGAACCAAATGCACCCAGATAAGATTATTTGAAATAAATAACATAATAAAAATAAGCGTAAAAAATTATAATATTTTTTGTAATAGAGTTATTGGGGGTTACACTTTTTTTTTTAAAAAAAATGTAAAGTTCTAAATTAAACATGGCAATTATTCAATCTCAAAATAATAACAAGGGGGTGTTGTCATGCTAGTGCAACATAGAATAAAAATAATATTAAACAGTGTAAGATACTATTTAAAATGTGCCTAGAGACGTAGGTGGAAATTACCTTAATCTTTGAAGCAAAGTTTAAATAAAAATGAGTAGAAATGGTTTTACGAAATTTATAGTGGTGCTACCGTTCTAACGTGGCTAAACCCTTATTTCAGTGATTAGCTTCTTTCTTTTTCTTTTTCCTTTTCTATATACGACAATGACTAATTTTTTACTCAAAACAAAATTTAGTTTAAATCACAAATAGTGAGAAAGTGATTTTCTTTTTCTAAATAACTGGATTTCTATCATGATTGTAATTCTACAAAAACTACTCAGTATGATGTCATATTTGTAGGATTAAATCTCTTTTGTGACATAAACAGCGCAATTTCCTCAGAAAAATGGCCTATGTAAACATAGATATTTTAGCGATTTCTATTATAATATGGAAACAAAATTATAATATTGAAGGAAAAAAATAATAAATCATTCATCAGAATAATACTATATCAAAATTAGTTTGCAACTTCTAAATCTACTTATTGGCATGTGTAGATATGAAGGTGGTTGATCCTCGACTTGTCAAATTCGTAATTGCTCAGCATGCAAGAGACCTGTTAATGTGGACAATACAAATTGGAACCACCCTCATTAAAAACCAAAAAGAATAAAACAATAACACAAACACAACTCTTATTATTACATTATCTCAGCACGTCATATCATGTACATCCAATTTATTGACTTCCTTGACTTTCCTCTTGCTCAAAATATATTATTGTATATCGGCGGGAAACTAGTGACATATATTCTGATGGTCATCCTGAATGGGGACTATATCAGTTTGCACTACTGGTATAACAAGCCACGTACAATTATTTTCTATCTTTGAGCATAATGCTTTTTCTTAAAATGAAGTGGTAAATATGAGATATGTTCGTCTTGAATAGGAAATAAAGGAAAATCTGAAACAAAATGGCATCTTAATCAAATAGTTCAGATAATCTTGCTCCTATTACTCTTTCTTCAACTCTCTCACTTCCCAGATCTTGTTCTAAACACCTGGCTTCAAAAATAGAAAACCTTGTTGAGTATTCTTATGTTCCAGAGTCAGCCCAAATTAGTGAATCTTATATTCCTCTTATTAGCCCATATAAGTATTACAACCCTAATTTCCACCAAAAGGCCTGCTCCTAAAGAGTATATCCAGTCATCTCGACTAGACTAAAGTGCTCTTCAAGTATCACAAGCAGAGCAATATGTTACTCTTGAAGTTCCACCAGAGCTTGTTGCTCAGTGGAAAAGGGAAGGATACACGCACCTCCATCTTGGAGGAGTTCGTTTGATTCTCACTCTTCACAGAAGAAAAGGCTTACTTGTCATAGCCAGACTAGCTTTGCTTGATACCCGTGTCAAAGAATACCAGCATGCAATCATAGGAACAGTCCTGACTACTTTACATGCAGGAAGTGTTCTCTTGACCTTCTACCCAAATTTTAACCTCTCACTTGATAATCCAAACTTGCCCACTACTCTAAAGGTTCAGATCCAAATCCAAGGTGCTAAACCAATAGTCTCTTCAAAGATGGCAACATTACACCATCAATTGGTGTATCGGTTACAAAATCATGCCTTTGATCTTCCCACACCTCAAACTACATCAGATGCACTAATGATTCTTGCTGATTCTTCAGACAGTATCCCATTCATAGTCCAGATCCCCAGGCAGATCCAAAAGCAAGAACTGCTCAAGTTCATGCCCTTAAAATGGCTTTCCAATTATGAAAAATTCCATCAAAACTCTCAGCCGGTCCAAACAACTGATGCTCATTTTGAAAAAAGAGTAGATGGAACTGTAAAATTGACTTTTCAAACACCATCCACCCAAACACCCATTGTTTCTCATCCAACCTCTGAACAATCTACACCCAGAAACTCCTTTTCATACTCTTCTATGATCACAGCCGTATCTACGGCACAAGAAAATCTTTCCATTCACGGATTTGCTTCATATGGCTATCCGATCTACCCAGACAAAATCAATGGTCATTTTTTATGGGATGCTCCAGGCTCCCATATGTGTGATCCAGATTGTCTTTGCCTTGAAGAAGAAGAAGAAGAAGATGATGATGATGATGATTTTAACAGACGTCCCAGACGACGAAAAAAGAAAAGTCACAAAATGGATCCTTGCCATAAAAAACCTCCTTTACCACCTGATGATCCAGATAGTCTAACACCTCTGCCTATTTATAGGAAAGGTCTAAGACTTATACAAAAGGAGTACAGACAAAAATCATGCTGACAAGAAGCAAACCAGTCTATGCTTCATTCATCACTCATTCAGTCCTATATGATGTTTTCATCAAGTTCTTATCAAGAACAGTTTCCTCCATTGGAAAAACAAACTGACCCCCAGACAAAGGTCACCACCAAACCTTTTGTCCACTCTCCCGTTACACCAAATGGCCAGCTGGAAGAACTAAAACCTTTTGAAGCCGTTCCAAACTGGCAAACTCAAAATGCAGGGCACAGAACTCAGCCTTCAAATCTCTTAATGAAAAAATAGAGAAAGTTGCTTCTCAAGTCAAGCAAACCCATACAAAGGTTGACAGAATATCAACCCAGCTTGAACAAATGTATTTTGACATGCAAAATCGAGTCTCCCAACTTGATTCAGATCTTTGATCCATGATCCAAAATAGATATTGGGGTCCTGAATTTAACCAAAAGAAGGTAGAGATTAGACAATTAAAGGTAGAACTTGCCAGAATTGAAGCTGACAAACAACAACCTTTATTTTTTGCAAAATCTCTTGCTCTACCCTTACATACCCTAACTTTCAGCACTTACCAGCCTTTCTACACACCATCTGTTGAGTGTTAGAAAATGCATATTTATAAAGGAGAAAACCGTCATTTTACATATCAAGTCTTACTAACAACCTTTACTTTTATGTGTTTAAGTTTCTTGTAATTTAATTATGTGTGTTTTATTTTAATTAAGTATTTTATGTATTTTAGGGGCATCATAGTCATTTCACAATAAACGAGAGATCAAATGGCAAAACGGACATTATTTTTGAACTCAGGACGGTCGAAAACCTTAGGAGGAGCATAAAAAGAAAAATGTATTGACCGATGATGTGACATTGACCGATGAGGTGTCATGATCCTATTGGACTAAAATTCTTATGTATTGTTTATGGTGACGTGGCAGCATATTAGTTGACTAAAAACTGCGCGTACGGTACATGCAACATACGGGATTATTTACTGTGCAAACCGCGTTACTGTTTAACCCGTGTGTAAACCGTGTTACTGTGCAAATAGTGGCCGAACCGCGTACTGTTCACGAGTACTGTTGACTTTACTGTTGACTAATGACGTGGCGAAATCCTGAGCGTCCAAACTGTTTTTAATCCGATGGCCATGATTTACTCGATGTATCTATAAAAAGGGGGCCTCCCCCCTCTATTTTGGCACCTCTGAATCCATTTTTGGGATCTATTTTCTGTAATTCTCTCTCTATCTTGTATTTTCTACGTATTTTAATAAATTCCCATTTTGCCCCTAGTTCAACTATGAGTGGCTAATTTTCTTTCAAGCTTGGGTTGAAGGTGAAGTCTCAACATGTGTCATGGGCTTGATTTGGTAAATTTATTTTCTCTTCCCCTCTAGTTTTTGTGGATGTTTTGACTTCTCGTCGACAAATAATACTAATCTTGTCTAGTACTGCCCTGGTTTCACCGGCTCCCTAGTATAAGATTATTATTATTTGGCACGATAAGCCCTTAGCACCATATTTATTAGAGCGTGGTTCATGAGGTGTGGATTCCTCTCTCATGATTTAATTGGTATTAATAAGGAATATTTAGCCCATGATGCATGTTGATACGGATCCAGATACCCAAGTACGTCAATTTAATAGATTTACCCTTCAATTTATTCTTGCCATTTCAATTCCAATTCTAGAATTTATTCTTGCCATTTTAATTTAAGTCTTAGCATATTCCAAATTAATTCCACCACAAATCCAATCACCAATTTACAAAATTAATTCTATATATAATTAAAATCCACCTCCTCGTGGGATCGACACTCGTCACCATTAATCTATACTACAACAGATTCGTGCGCTTGCGAGTTCAATAAAATTTGCACAACAAGTTTTTGGCGCCGTTGCCGGGGAGGTAAGTAATTTTAATTCATAGAATTAATTTTTGTGAATATTTCCATTTAATTGTTTTCTTATATTTTTTTTTAAAAAAAAAAAGAAAAAAAAAGAAAAAAAAAGCGAATCTACATTTAGAGGTTAGTATTTCTTTTCTTTTTCTCTTCTTTAAAATTCTGTAATTTAATTTTCAAGTTATTTTTTTTATTTCTTCTTTGTGATTTTGTCTTATCTTATTAATTTATTTTTAGTTAATTTATTTCACATATTTTTTGTGTGTATTTTTATAGTAAGGTTGTAATAGCGCCATAAGATTAGTATCGTAATTTCTCCCTCTTCTTTATTTTTATTTGTTTTGTTCCCATTTTTATTTTTATTTTTATTTTATTTGTTTTGTTCCCATTTATTTTTGTATTTCTTGCATGCATGGTCGTAGGTCATTATTACCTAATCTTGAACCTATAGACCTTGAATTAGAGAAAACACTTCGCACACACAAAAACGTTAAAAATAAAATGGATTTACAAGCACCACAGGAGAGGCCATTTAAGGACTACTTCAGTCCTTTAGCTAATTTGAGCACATCATGCATAAGGTATCCAAATGTAGCTGCTAGGAGCTTTGAACTAAAACCTAGTGTGCTAAATTGTCTCCCCACATTCTATGGCTTAGAAAATGAGGACCCATATAATCATTTGAATGATTTTCATGCTATTTGTCAAACATTTAAATATGAGAATTTTTCAGATGATGATGTAAAACTTAGACTATTCCCATTTTCTTTAAAGGATAGAGCTCGTTCATGGCTTAATACATTGCCTGCTAATAGCATTTCATCATGGGAATAAATGGTTACAAAATTTTTAAATAAATATTTCCCAGTGCATAAAACCAATGCTATTCGCAGGGAAATCTCGGAGTTTACCCAGAGAGATGACGAGCAGTTTTTCGAAACATGGGAGCGATTCAATGGGCTACTCTTGAAGTGTCCACATCATGGGTATGAGAAATGGCACCAATGCCAATACTTTTTGGAGGGATTATTGCCGAATGTGCAAGAATGGCTAATGGCAACAAGTGAAGGAGAGCTAATGTCAAAAAGTGCATCAGAAATTTGGGAATTCTTCCAGCGACAAGCGGATAATTCTCAACAACGGAGTCGATCACTCAGGAATACTAGAAGGATTAAGGGAGTAAATGAGGTTCACATTGGCGAGTCAAGTTCAGAAATCAAAGAAGTCAAGGAGATAATTGAAGGTCTCTCTCGACAAATAGCATCGTTATCGACTGCTAAATCAACAGAGCCACATGACCTTGACTCATATCCAGATCAAGCCAATGCCATAGGAGTAATGAGAAAGCCATCAAATTACAACCCATACTCCAACACATATAACCCTGGATGGAGAGACCACCCCAATTTTTCATGGTCTCAAGGATTCCAACAGAATGGACCAGTAGCTCCAGCTCCACCAATTCCTCAAAATCCTCAAGCCTCTCAGCCCCCATTTAGACTATACAATCAGAACCAGAACCAGAACTACTCTCAACCCAGACCATGGGAGGATGCATTCCAGAATTTCAGGAATGTTACTCACTCCACGATTGAGCAACAGAACCGCACCATTGATGGACTACGAAATGAATTGAGAGCGGGCTTCAACTCACAAGCCCAATCAGTTTCAAGCCTGGAAAAGATGGTGGGACAACTTGCTTCTTCAGTTCAGACCTTGGCAATGACTGTTGAGAAAGGTAAATTTCCAAGTCAACTAGTGCCTAACCCTAAAGGAGTGCATGAAGCAAGTACCAGTTCACCACAGCAGCATGGAGAGGTCAAAGCCGTCATGACCTTGCGAAAAGGAAAAGAAGTCGACAACAAAGTGGAGATGCCAGTGACAAAAGAAAATCAAATTGTACCTGTGAATGTTGAGGAATCATCACCAGAGGAGAAAGAAGAAACCAACCCACGAGAATATGTTCCCAAAGCTCCATTTCCTCAGAGGTTAGCTAAGGGAAAGAAGGGAAAATCCACAGGTGAGATTCTCGAAATCTTCAAACAGGTAAGTGTTAACATCCCATTGCTTGATGCTATTAAACAAGTTCCATCTTATGCCAAGTTTCTTAAAGACCTTTGTACTAAAAAGAGAAACATGCATGTTCAAAAGAAGGCATTTTTAACAGAAAACGTTAGTTCTATACTCCAACATAAAATTCCTTTAAAATGCAAAGATCTAGGTTCCCCAACTATCTCATGTAGCATAGGGAACCACACAATTGAGAATGCTTTGTTGGATTTAGGAGCTAGTGTAAATCTGTTGCCTTACTCTGTTTTTGTGAAACTTGGACTGGGAGAATTACACCCAACTCCAGTGGTGTTACAACTTGCAGATCGGTCCACGAAAATACCTCGTGGTATTGTGGAGGACGTGCTTATCCAGGTAGACAAGTTTTATTTTCCTGTTGACTTCATTGTAATTGACACTCAATCAATACATGATTCAAGGAAGCACATCCCCATTATTCTAGGCCGACCTTTCTTGGCAACTGCGGATGCTCACATTCAATGTAGGACTGGAAATATGCAGTTGTCCTTCGGCAACATGACTATGGAACTGAACATCTTCAACATTGCCAAACAACCTCACAATACAGATGATGGAATTGTTGATGTGGATTTAATTGAAGCACTAGTTGATGACACTTTTGTTTCAAACCTTAGTGATGTTCCTTTACAAACATGTTTAACTCACTTTGGTTTGGATTTTGATATTGACAGATCAGTCGATGAGGTCAACGCCTTACTTGACTCAGCACCATCCATGGACACTAATAAATGGAAGTCAAGAGTTGAACAGTTAGTACCATCAGAGAAGAAACTCATCCTATCATCAGAATCACCACCGAAACTCGAGCTCAAACCATTGCCCAACACTCTGGAATATGCATTTTTGGGGGAAGAAAGCACTCTACCGGTAATCATCTCATCATCCCTCAATGACGAACAAAAAGGTAAGTTGTTGGATGTTTTAAAAGAGCACAAAGGAGCATTAGGATGGACCATAGCAGACATAAAAGGTATAAATCCAGTAGACTGCATGCATTACATTCACCTTGATGAAAATGCTAAATCTACTAGGGAAATGCAACGTCGGTTAAATCCAAATATGAAAGAAGTTGTTAGAACAGAAGTCCTTAAGCTATTAGATGCAGGTATCATTTACCCCATTTCTGATAGTTCATGGGTTAGTCATGTGCAAGTTGTCCCCAAAAAGTCAGGAGTTACTGTAGTTACCAATGCTGATAATGAATTGATACCAACTAGAGTAACTACAGGATGGCGTGTATGCATTGATTATAGAAAGTTAAATTCTGTCACACGTAAAGACCATTTTCCTTTACCATTTATCGATCAAATGCTTGATAGATTAGCAGGCCATGAATTTTATTGCTTTCTAGATGGATACTCAGGATATAATCAGATTCCCATAGCACCAAAAGATCAAGAGAAAACCACTTTCACTTGCCCTTTTGGCACTTTTGCATATAGGAGAATGCCATTTGGATTATGTAATGCACCTGCTACATTTCAACGATGCATGTTGAGCATTTTTTCTGATATGGTTGAACGATTCCTTGAGGTCTTTATTGATGATTTTTCTGTCTTTGGTGACTCGTTTGATCAATGTTTACGTCATCTAACACTAGTTTTGCAGAGATGTATCGAGAAGAACTTGGTCTTAAATTGGGAGAAATGTCATTTTATGGTAACACAAGGTATTGTTCTCGGTCACATCATTTCGAGCAAAGGTATTGAGGTTGACAAAGCCAAGGTGGATCTCATTTCTAATCTTCCTCCACCCAAAACAGTTAGAGAAGTAAGATATTTCCTTGGGCATGCTGGTTTCTATAGACGTTTCATTAAAGATTTTAGCAAAGTTTCTAGACCCTTATGCAATTTACTTGCTAAGGATGTACCTTTTATCTTTAATGATTCATGTCTTGTGGCTTTTGAGAAATTAAAGCAATTGTTGACATCATCCCCCATCATTCAGCCCCCAAATTGGAATTTACCATTTGAGTTAATGTGTGATGCATCTGATTATGCAGTAGGAGCAGTATTAGGACAAAGAGTTGATCGAATTCCCCATGTTATTTACTATGCTAGTATGACATTGAATGATGCACAGTTGAACTATTCAACTACTGAAAAAGAAATGCTAGCAGTAGTGTTTGCATTGGAAAAATTTCGATCTTATCTCATTGGTTGTAAAATAATTGTGTTCACAGATCATGCTGCTCTTAAATATCTTCTCACAAAGAAAGATGCAAAAGCTAGACTAATTCGTTGGGTGTTACTTTTGCAGGAATTTGACTTGGAATTCAAAGATAAGAAAGGCACAGAAAATATTGTGGCAGACCATCTCTCTCGTCTCCATTTTGACACAATTACAGAGCCATTAATATTGAATGAGTCCTTTCCAGATGAACAATTAATGAGTGTGGAAGTATTACCTTGGTATGCTGATATCGTTAATTATCTTGTTACAGGTCAACTTCCAGAGCATTGGACCAAGCAAGACAAGGCTAAATTCTTTGCAGAAATAAAGAATTTCTTTTGGGATGACCCATATTTGTTCAAGTATTGTGCAGACCAAATTGTCAGACGATGTGTCCCAGAAAGTGGAATTCACAATATCCTTTCATTCTGCCATGAACAAGCTTGTGGAGGCCATTTCAGTGCAAAGAAAACAGCTACAAAAGTTTTACAATGTGGTTTCTATTGGCCAACTATATTTTGAGACGCTTACACTTTTTGTTCTTCATGTGATAGGTGTCAACGAATGGGGAGTATTACACGGAGGAACATGATGCCACTAAATCCAATTTTAGTGGTTGAGATTTTTGACGTATGGGGTATCGACTTCATGGGACCCTTTCCCCCTTCTTTTGGCCATCAATTTATATTGGTTGCTGTTGACTACGTATCGAAATGGATAGAAGCAATTCCATGCAGAACCAATGATCACAAGGTGGTAATAGGATTTTTGAAAAGCAACATTGTTTCGCGCTTTGGATTCCCTCGAGCAATAATCAGTGATAGTGGTGCCCACTTTTGTAATAAAGCATTCAAGGCTCTTTTGACAAAGTATTCAATCACTCACAAAGTGGCAACCCCATATCATCCGCAAACCAGTGGCCAAGTGGAGATCTCCAATCGAGAAATAAAGCACATATTAGAAAAGACGGTGAGGCCGGACAGAAAAGATTGGTCATTAAGACTTGATGATGCATTATGGGCATATAGAACGGCTTTCAAGACCCCGATTGGGATGTCACCCTATAGGCTAGTGTATGGAAAAGCTTGCCACCTACCTGTGGAACTCGAGCATCGTGCATATTGGGCCATCAAGAAATTCAATTTTGACATGCAGCAAGCCATCTCAGAAAGAAGATTACAACTGGCAGAACTTGAAGAAATTCGCAATGACGCATACGAAAATGCCAAGATTTACAAGCAACGAATGAAAGTCTTCCATGACAAGCATATTATAAGAAAATCTTTCACTCCAGGTCAGAAAGTGCTTTTATTCAACTCTCGCTTGCACCTATTCCCAGGTAAGTTACGCTCTCGATGGTCTGGTCCATTTATTGTTCATACTGTTTTTCCACATGGGGCAATTGAAATTAAGGACCCAAAGAACGGTGTCACGTTTAAAGTTAATGGTCAAAGATTAAAGCCATATCTAGAGTACCAACCACATGGAGAAGACACCGAAATAAATTTAAGTGACCCACCAGATTTGAATTGATTTTTTCTTTTCGGTGGTTTGATTTTTCTTTCTTTTCTTTTTATTATTCTTTTGCTAATTGAAATTTATTTTTGCATAAGTGTGTTTGTTTTACCATTAAGTTTTCTCTTATCATTGTTAATCATGAGTGCCACACGTAGATCGTTCCGCCTGAACATTCTTAAACCACTTCAACGTATCAAAACTCATCTCAAAAGGCAGATTCAATCTTGTAAAACACATCGCATGTGGGCTCTACAACCACCAGAGTTAGTAGCCTATGTTGAGGATTTAGAAAGCCAACTCAGAAATATTGAGAGAGGTGTTTACGACATCCAGTTGGAGCTTGAGGTAAATTCAATAAGAGGACGATTTTAATTTTCTTTGTGTGTTTTAATTTGTTTTTCTATTTGTGTGCTTTAGTTTGTTACCCCGGTGAAGAGGCGGATAACGGTACTCCGTGACAATCAAGTCGGTTACTTCAGTTTTCCCATAATAACTGATATTCTGAGGCGAAGGTATGGAAAGAAACGAGATTCTAGCGAAGCTTCACAAGCGATTCCTTTCACTCCCTCAGAATGCCCTCCTTATGATCTATAAAGCTCGGTCCGAACGCATGCGATTGCTCATGAGGAATAACATACCTGCTGACATCCGTTGGTTAATCGAGGCGAAAGTACGATTGGCGGGTGAGTTACCTCCAAAATTTATTGCATACATGCCTGGTTGTGGGAAAGAAATTATGCAAGAAAACGACGAGCTCGAAGAATTTCTGTTGCTTGTCATAAGTGTGCCAGAATGAGTTGCAATAAAAACCGATGTTCTTTAGGAATGGTGTCTGATAACAGGGAAGATAAGATTCAATTCATTAGGGATGGCTTGAATAAGGAGTCATTGGATGATATCCTTCTGTCTCTTGAAACGCATCCCAGTGGATATGTGCAAGGAGCGATTCTCCAGTTATGGCCATTATTCCAGAAAGAGCATGCACGATATAGTCTTGGGAATCTGACTATAAACGACCCTGTTTGCTAGTTTATAAGAAAACTGGATGGGAAGCCTATCCTCGACCCATAGAGGGCGTTCAAGCCGTTTCTAGACGTAAAACCAGAGGAAGATGTGAGCCACAGTCGCAACTACCTGTAAATATCCTTTTACTTTACTGTTATTTTATTTCATTTCACTGTTGTTTTATCATTTGCATTATTGTCTTTAATAATTTCATTTCTGTTTTTTTTTCCTTTTTACTGTTTGCTTTTTGACTATCGAGCCATGTGCTTTACTCGTTATTTGACACTGACATGCCACCTCATACACAGTTGTGATCCATTGTCACCAAGATTCTTAAATATGACTTTTTGTTAAGCATTCACAAATTGTTTTTGAGAAATATTCCAATGGCAGCTACTCCTAATAGACAATTCAAGAACATTTGTGTGCTTTCTGGATTTACCTATGGCAAACATAAAGAGTTCGTTGATGCAGCCATAGATCTTGGTCGAAGCATAGCAGAGAGAAAATTACACTTGGTGTATGGAGGAGGTAACCGAGGGTTATCAAAATTGGTCTCAGAAGCTGCTTTTGTTAGAGGAAGCCAAGTGTTAGGCATCATCCCTAGAGTCCTAAAACCTTTGGGCAGTGTGTCTGACTCAACGACTGGAGAAGAGTTAGTCGTCTCAGGTATGCAAGAACGAATAACTGAAATGCTTAATCATGCTGATGCGTTTATTTTCCTTCCAGGAGATCTTGCAACACTAGAGGCACTTATCACACTAGCATCTTGGGCCCATCTGCACATTCACCAGAAACCCATCGGTTTGTTAAATGTCAATAATTTTTATGATGGCTTTATCGCATTTCTTAACCATGCAATAAAAAGCTACTTTATTCCTTCTAGTGCGAAAAAACTTTTTATTTGTGCTCACACTGCTAATGAGCTACTTGATATGTTACAAGCTTATAGACCGGAGCCAGACCCCTGGAGCTTTGTGTTGGAGCGTTCAAATGATGACGGTAACAGTAGCCGCAGTAAGAAGTACAAATTAGATTTAACTCTCCGCCTGTAAATATTTTCTTCTGTGTTGAACCACCCAGGTGATGTCTTCTAAACTCTACTTCTTTCCTTTAAAACATTGAGAACAATGTTTCGTTCTGGTTGGGGGGAGGGAATAGTCGACAATTGTGGAATCTTGGTTAAGTTTTTACTAATTTTTTGTTGTAGAAACTAACTGTTGCTAACTTTTTGTGTTGAAGATGGCTGAATATGGAGTGTAGTGACTCTAGAAACGCATCTTTATCGTTTGAAAAAATAAAAAAAAAATTTTAAAAAAAAATTTAAAAATAAATCAAATATTTTCTTTTTCTTTATTATATTTTGATGTTCATTTTTCTTCTTCTTTTTAATTTCTCCTTTATAAATATACATTTTCAAACAAAAATTTTTGAGTCAAAGATGGCTGAATATAGAGTGTAGTGCCTCTAGAAACGCATCTTCTTAAGTTAAAAAAAAAATTATTTTCTATCATTTTCTAACTAGTTCTGCATCATTTTCACATTTCTGCATGCATATTTTCCTTTCACGTTTAGAATAGGTTGGGGGATAGACTGTTGTTTAAAAAAAAAAAAAAATTGTGTGATTTGTTTTAACATTGGATGACATGATGAATTTCAAATTTTAGTATTTGTATTATCTTTAGTCTGAAGTGATGTTACACTATGTTTGCTACTCTACATGTTGATGTCGGAGACAAATATGAGTTGCTTGAAGGAATGAACATGTCATAATAAATACCAAGTGAGTTTTTGAGCCTATCATTTTTCTTGGAGAGTAACCCTTTTGCCCATTCTTTATACAGCTTAGCAGTTTATTAATGTATACACGATCTCTAGATTTCTTTTGAGTTAACCCTAAAAAAAAATGAAAATTAAAAAAAAAATGTGTATTGCTACATGTAGAGGCCCATCTAATTAGTAAATATGGAAGATTATTTAGAACCCTAAAAGATGATGGAAAGGCCATCTTTGATCCGTTTGAGCCTTTCTAGCCGTCCCTTTTATCAAATATCCACAGTTAACCCTTTTGAGCCTTTAAAAAAAAAAAAAAAAAACCTTTTTCTTTGTCAACTTATCATCTTGACCACTCCGATTTGGAGTATTACCCAATGTCTTACAAGATCTATCACCTATTTATGTTTGAGAAAAATAAGTAGAAGCTAGTTATATGGGCTAAAAAGATGTAGTGATGTATAAAAAAAAAATAAATAAATAAATTGGGTTGACTAGAATTTTTATTTGACTTGAGATCGTATTATTTTTAAGTTGAGGGCAAATTTCTTTCATCTTGGTGAGAGCATGTGATATCATTTTTTTTTTATTATTTTCTCTCAAATACCATTCATTGGAGTGACTATTTTTATTGGGTTTAAATTCTTTGTGAGAGTGTCACTACTTCCAGTGAGATATTGGGGTTTGGCATGTCATTCTTGAAGGTAACTACGACAAAGTCTACTGGGCTAATTCATGTGGATGGTTGATGTGGGTGTGATGTTTCTCTAGACTTGAAATAATACTTATACTTTTATTTGATTGTTATCATTAATCTAATTGAATAAACAAGAGTGTTTAAAAAAAAATCATTTTTGAATTTTGTTTTCGCTTTATTTGCTAGGGACTAGCAATAAGCTGGTTGGGGGGTGTGTTGAGTGTTAGAAAATGCATATTTATAAAGGAGAAAACCGTCATTTTACATATCAAGTCTTACTAACAACCTTTACTTTTATGTGTTTAAGTTTCTTGTAATTTAATTATGTGTGTTTTATTTTAATTAAGTATTTTATGTATTTTAGGGGCATCATAGTCATTTCACAATAAATGAGAGATCAAATGGCAAAACAGACATCATTTTTGAACTCAGGACGGTCGAAAACCTTAGGAGGAGCATAAAAAGAAAAATGTACTGTTTAACCCGTGTGTAAACCGCGTTACTGTGCAAATAGTGGCCGAACCGCGTACTGTTCACGAGTACTGTTGACTGATGATGTGGTGAAATCCTGAGCGTCCAAACTGTTTTTAATCCGATGGCCATGATTTACTCGATGTATCTATAACAAGGGGGCCTCCCCCCTATTTTGGCACCTCTGAATCCATTTTTGGGATCTATTTTCTGTAATTCTCTCTCTATCTTGTATTTTCTACGTATTTTAATAAATTCTCATTTTGCCCCTAGTTCAACTATGAGTGGCTAATTTTCTTTCAAGCTTGGGTTGAAGGTGAAGTCTCAACATGTGTCATGGGCTTGATTTGGTAAATTTATTTTCTCTTCCCCTCTAGTTTTTGTGGATGTTTTGACTTCTCGTCGACAAATAATACTAATCTTGTCTAGTACCGCCCTGGTTTCACCGGCTCCCTAGTATAAGATTATTATTATTTGGCACGATAAGCCCTTAGCACCATATTTATTAGAGCGTGGTTCATGAGGTGTGGATTCCCCTCTCATGATTTAATTGGTATTAATAAGGAATATTTAGCCCATGATGCATGTTGATACGGATTCAGATACCCAAGTACGTCAATTTAATAGATTTACCCTTCAATTTATTCTTGCCATTTTAATTTAAGTCTTAGCATATTCCAAATTAATTCCACCACAAATCCAATCACCAATTTACAAAATTAATTCTATATATAATTAAAATCCACCTCCTCGTGGGATCGACACTCGTCACCATTAATCTATACTACAACAGATTCGTGCGCTTGCGAGTTCAATAAAATTTGCACAACACCATCCACCTCACAACAGCCAATTGATTATGCCAAATTCTTTGGACTATCTCATCTCAAACACACTCCAACTCCTGCTCCTCCAAAACCATGGTCTAAACCTCCTAAACCAAAAACACCTCCAACTTACCATCAACCCTCTGATCCACAGTCTTCTCTAAAACCTCAATCTACTCAAAAGAATAAAGAACATATGCACCAATACTCATCCCAGGTTCTACCACATCTTTCAGAATTAAATGAAACTTCTCCATCTCAGACAGAAGAAACTTCTACAAATGATGAATCTTTTTCTACTTCAGATTCTGAAAAAGAATTAGTTGGTGTTTCCAAACTCCTCATGGTCCAACCATCAATAGGATCAAATGAACCTTCCCCATCCTCTCCTTCTCAGACACCTATAGTTGCAGAAGCAGATTATGATACCAATTCTGCGCCTCATCAAGAAAATTTTCCTCCTAAAACTTCCAATGGCCCATGGTTTACTTTTGATGACATTCCAAGAGTAAAATGGCCAACCATATTTCAAGAATTTTTTGCCTGGATTGATGTTCAAATGATCAGAACTGGAGCAACAACTCAAACAATCCTTAAAAAGTTCAGTTCACGTTTTACTGGATCTTTAAGAGATTGGTTTAAAAGTCTAGGTCCGTACATGCAACTCTAGGTGATTCAAACTCAGATTTCAGAGGTCCTAGGAGTAATTTATGAACAATTCCTTGGAGAAGCAACAGCTGCTAACGAACAAATAAGAAGGGAGTTCCATCTAGTGAAGTGTTGTTCTCTCTAGGTAAAAAGATCTGGATTTTCATTACAAGAGAATGTCTACAATGTATTACAAGCTCAATCGCTTTAATGATCCTTTATTAAAACATGTCTTTGTAGCATCTTTTCTAAAGGAGATCCAACCAGAACTTTAGAGGCAGTTCACAATCCACCAGCTGGACATAGCCAACCTCTCATTGGGGAAAATCTACCATTTAGCAATTAACTGTCTAGAAAGACTTTGTGAACAGAAGGAATTCTTCAAAGACCTCATTGAAAACAAGCAACCTTTCAAAAGTGCTTGTAAAAAACCTCATCTCTCCATTAAGTGCAAAAGTGAAAAGGATTGCACTTGCTCTACCAAAAAGAAATCCCACTTCTGAAAATTCTGAAATTCAGAAAAGAAAAGCCAGACACCCTACAAATCCTAAAAACCTTATCGTTTTTTCAGAAAAAAGAACTTTGACCAGTCCTCTAAATCTAAAAGCAGCCGTTGTTTTATTTATAAAAAGAAAGGGCATTTCACGAGAAATTGTCCAAACAGACCAGCAAAATCAGTCAGACTCATTGACCATCTTCAGGATTCCATGTTACTTTCAGAGAGTGATGATGTTGAATCTTTCTTCTCTGAACAAGAGGACTATGATGAACAAACAACTTTTGTTCTTGCTGAAACATACGATCATTCTAAGTCAGAGAATGTTTCTGCAATTCAAACTGTTCAGCAGATTCAGAAAGTCCAATCAGCCATTCCTATTCCTTCCATCAAAATCCACCTTCTTTCTGGAAAGCTTGACAAACCAGTTCCCATCATAGGTTTTGTTGATACTGGAGCTCAGAAAAGTATGCTTAACCCTTCAATCCTCCCGTCCCATTTTTGGGAAAAGCATATAGAATATTTCAAGGCTGCCAATGGAGAATTGTTTCATACAGATTTAATTACCAAAAAACCCATTGGTATTCAATTCTTTCCAGGATGTGTCCTTTGGACCAAGCTTGTTGGATCCAATCTTCTAGACAAAGACCTTTTAATCAGGTTTGATGCCCTTCACCTGGTTAAAAAGCTCCATATAATAGCTTTAGGAATCCATTATAAACAGATGTTTCAACCTTATACAGATTCCCTGAAATTGTTCTCAATCTCAAGCTCCCCTCCTTCATATGATCCTCTCAAATCCCGTTTTCTTCTTCAATGTCCAGAAAGTTATAGTCAATTTATTCATCCTGCCCCTCTCAGAAAAAATGAAAACTTTTTCATTAAGCTCCCTTTCAAGCTTAACGAAGACATTAACCCAACCAAAGCAACCCATCCAGGGATAACTCCAACCGATCTGAAGCTGGCCCAAGAAGAATGTTCCCAGTTACTAGAACAAGGCCTTATTGAGTCCACAATTTCAGAATGGGCTTGTCAAGCCTTTTATGTGGAAAAAAGATCTGACATAGCTAGAGGTAATAAACGTCTTGTTATTGACTACCAGCCTCTCAACTGTTTGCCAAAAATCCAATCTTTATTCGTTCATATCCAAAATGCTAAGGTCTTCTCAAAATTCGACCTTAAGGCAGGTTTCTGGCAATTAGGAATCCTCCCTGACCAAGAAGGAGAACAGTTCACCTTAGTCTTCATTGTCCATCATCCTTATTTCCAGCTCTCGGTTACTAAACTCTTTTATACTCAGGACCAAGCATATAAATGGAAAACTGTTCCTCATAGATCATGACCCAAACCTTGTCTCTGCCCTGAAACAGTACCTCTTTGAACTAAACAACGTTCAAACCCCTCTTGTTGACATCCAGCACACCTCCCTTGGACCTCAGCATGAACTCATAACCATCCCAACTACTAGGTCACCATCGACTAGTAATCCTCCTCCCTCTGAAATTTTGATAAAAAAAGAAAAGCCTGATTTCACGGATATTCTCTTCCAAGATTCACAAGACCCATGGGAAGAATTCACCTCAGTTCTTCGTCCTACTGAAGCATCATAAGTTCCAAGTACGACCCCACTGACAACCTCACATGCTCCCTCTACAAGTACTAATATGCCAATCATGACAGATACACCAATAGGCTCACCTACTCGACCATATTATGAAAACCTGCAATGGTGGCAAATACCTTTTGGAAAAGTTGACAGTGATATGGACAACCTATTGTTGAGTGTTAGAAAATGTATATTGATAAAGGAGAAAATCGTCATTTTACAATTCAAGTTTTACTAACACCCTTACTTTTATGTATTTAAGCTTCTTGTGATTTAATTATGTGTGCTTTATTTTAATTAAGTATTTTATGTATTTTAGGGGCATCACGGTTTTTTTATAATGAACGAGAGTTCAGACAGCAAAACGGACACCACTTTTGAACTCAGGACAGTCGAAAACCTTAGGAGGAGGATAGAAAGAAAAATGTCATTGTTCACATGTACGGTACTATTCATATGTGCGGTATTGTCTACATTACTGTTCACGACACTGTTCACATAGACGGATCGATAACGTGGCATTGACCGATGATGTGGCATTGACTGATGAGGTGTCAGGATTCCATTGGAGAAAATTCTTATGCACTGTTGATCGGTAACGTGGCAGCATGTTAGTGGACCAAAAATCACGCGTACGATACATGCATATACACATGATTATTTTCAACCAAACCACGGTACTGTTCAAGTCACTTGACTGTTCAAACGGCGTGGTCAAACCGTGTCAGTGTTCGAACTGCGTGGTCAAACTGTGTCAGTGTTCAAACTGCGTGGTCAAACCGCGTACTGTTGATTGATGACGTGGCGCAATCCTAAGCGTCCAAACTGTTTTTAATCCGTGGCCATGATTTACTCAATGTATCTATAAAAAGGGGGCCTCTCCCCCTAATTTGGCATCTCTGAATCCATTTTTAGGCTCCATTTTTTGTAATTCCTTCTCCATCTTATATTTTCTACGTATTTTAATAAATTCCCATTTTACTCCTAGTTCAATTATGAGTAGCTAATTTTCTTTCAAGCTTGGGTTGAAGGTGAAGTCTCAACATGTGTCATGGGTTTTATTTGGTAAATTTATTCTCTCTTCCCCTTTAATTTTTGTGGATGTTTTGACTTTTCGTTGACAAGTAGTGATAATCTTGTCTAGATACCGTCCTGGTTTCACCAGCTCCCTAGTACAAGATTATTATTATTTGGCACGATAAGCCCTTAGCACCATATTGATTAGAGTGTGGTTCATGAGGTGTGGATTCCCCCTCATGATTTAATTGGCACTAATAAAGAATAGTTAGCCCATGGTGCATGTTGATACGGATCTAGATACCCAAGTGCTTCATTTCAATAGATTACTCTTCAATTTATTATCGCCATTTTAATTTAAGTTTTAGAATATTCTAAATCATTTTCACCAGAAATCCAACCACCCATTTAGAAAATTAATTCTACACATAATTAAAATCTACCTTCTCGTGGGATCGACACTCGTCACCATTAATCTATTCTACAATAGATTCGTGCACTTGCGAGTTCAATAAAATTTGCACAACACCTATCTCCCTCGCATAGTTTTTAAAGCACTTTCATAATGATAGCTTTTGCTTTTGTAAAAGCAAAGCTTTTCTCTATCTTGTAATAATTGCTTTTACTTTCGTAAAAGCAAAGTGTTTGCTTTAGTGTGCTTTACTTTTACTTTAAGGCATTTTCCTTTTGCTTTGTCTTTAGCCTAAATTCCAAAAGACAAGGGTCATGTCCAGGAATCTTTTGCTTTTGCTTTTCCTTTTGCTTTTGCTTTTGTAAAAGAGGATAAGGCTTGTTTCGTCCTCTTCTTTTGAATTTTCTTTTATAAGGAGAATTCAGTTTCAGTTGTAAGCATCTCAGATTTTGGAAATAATAATCCGAGTTTTCCAATATCACGACCTTCTAAAAATTCTCTTTTCCTTTATTTTCTAAGAAAGACAACAAGTTCTCATAATAGTTCACTTCTATCTCTTTTAACGAGTATGCTCTGCACTCGTCTCTTTATAGGATCTTGTGCATCAGAAAGTTTTTGAGTTTGAGATCAATCATACCAACCACAGTTCATCCTGAATTATAGCCAAGGAGTGGCTTCACCATTGGGTGGTAGTGGTTGTCCGACTGGTATAAGTGACCGAAACAAACCTAAATTATAACATAAAATGTTTCTTCCACCAAAGCCCAAGTATTGACACAGCAACAGGTAAGAACTACCTTTTTAATTTTCCAAGTAATTTGAAATTGGAGGTTGCTAAAGCTGATTATTTTTATATAAAACTACAATTATAATTGTAACAACTAATAAACAACTAATAAAAACCTTCAAACATAGGTGAAGTGGAAAAAAAGCAAGAAAGAGATGGTTGAAGAGAACATACTCTTAACGCGTTGCAAGCTTTTGGGAGTTTTTCTTCTTCACATTATTTTTATCATCAACTTTATTTGTCACTTTGTTTGGTGGAAGATTATTCTTGCGTGACTCATGCAATAATTCAGCTTTATATATAATACTATCTCTAACTTTGTTTGCATCTCAATTGACAAGTTGGAGTGCGATATGATATATTTCTACTGTTCAGTTATACTAAATGCAATACAAAAAAAAGAGAGAGGGAACTAGTCATCATTCATTGTAAAAATTTGAATCACTATGATATAAAAATAATATCACATACATATTTTATAGATAACAGATCACACTACGTCTTCATGAACTTCATCACAAATAAGCCACAATCAGTGCCATTTGGTTGTACTGGGACATTATATGGATATGAAATTTTAAAACTAAAAATTCCCAAAGTGGATCAAATTTTTTCAAACAATCATCAAGGAAAACTTCGTTGAGCCCGTGTAACTATGATAATGATGATAATAGTCAGCAAACATTTGTAATTTTTGGCATAATACAAGTGAAATGCAAGCTTCACTAACAATTTCAACAATTTGCCTTTTAACAATCAACACCTCTAAATACCAATACGCAGAGCAATCATTTATAGGAACATAGATCTACATGAAGAATACATAAATTTTAATAAATATTATTAAATGTATTAAGCAATGCCAATAGAATAGGGATGGCGAAAACCGGGTCTGGGTCCGGGTTTGGCCTTCCCAGTTCTGGACCTGGACACTAAAATGTTGTACCGGACCCGGATTTAAAATCGGTTTTTATGACACCAGGTCCTGTACGGGTTAAACCCGGAATAATTTGAGTTTCCGAATTGCATGTTTTCAACCCGAATCACATACAGATAAAAAAAATCAAATACACTTTCTAAATTTACAAAACCAGATTCTACCCAAATCAAATACAAAGCAATAAACCATTTAAATTTATAGATTTTAAATTTTAAAGCAATAAACCATTTATAAATATAGATCCATGACATAACATTCACAAAATACAAATCCATGTCTACAATTCAAAATCGCGATTCACGGACTTAGTTCACAAACTTCAACGATCGGCCTTTGACGAAGCAACAAATAGTGGTTGTTGATGATATGATGATGATGAACAAGTCACAACTGCAACACTATTCGCAAAAGGTGGATGAACGACAGCCAAACCCGGGATCGCGATGGACAAATGGCTGCCGAACAGAGGCTGCTGATGATGATGATGAACGTGAACACAACGATACGAAGCGATGACGAGTGACGACGATGATTTGATGAAGAGGAGAACTGAAGAGAAATGAAAAGGATGATTTGATGAAGAGAAGGGAAGAGGTGAAGAGATAGGAGAAGAATGAATTAAGCGGCTGTGAAAGTGTGGGCTAGATTCAGGGCATTGGCTTTTTTTCCCCTTTTTATATTAAAAAAAATAATTTAAACATAAAGCTAAAATAAGGATATCTGGGTCTGGGTTTCACATATGCAGGTTTATGCGACCCCGGACCCAGACTCGGAAAAGGAAACGTTCGGGTTGGCAAAATCGTATCCGGATTTGGATTTATTTTTAAACTGGTATGGGATCAACCCAGCCCCGATTATCTGGGTAACAGGTCTGGGCTGGGTCCGGGTTAAATTGTCATCCCTACAGTAGAGTTAGAATTTCACATTTAATTTCTTACCTTTTCACATAAAGCAAGTTCTAACATGTATTTATCTCGAATGTTATGATTTTTTTACAAAGTCTTTGATGCTTTATTTCTTTCTGCAAGTCATGTTTGATATTATTTTTTCTGCAAAACTCATTAAAATTTACAAAAGCATTATATTATCAACATATATTGTCAATTGTTGGTAAAACAATTCATAGTATAACATTTATAACTTATCGAAAATATGGTGGGCAAATACCAATTACGCATTTCTAGGCTCATTTTTTATTGTTCTTTGTTTGTCAAGTAGTTGAAGAAACAATCTATGACCTACGAATAGAGCCATTGAAAAAAACACAAAAATACTTAAAGTGAACAATTGAACTAAATATAAGGGAGGTATGATTACTATATCAATTATCCAAGTATCAGGAGCCAAAGAAAACATCTCTTGGTGAGAGACAAAAAAACTAATTCCATCGCCAATATGCTCATTGTATTAAGAATGCCAAAATAAAATTAAAACTAATATAGTGTTAATGAAAAATAATAATAACATACAGAAAACAGGTTATGAGAAAATCTAATTACTTTTTAGGCAATTCATTTTGAAATATGTATTGTAGCATCTTCATATCTTCCTCTGAAAATGAATTTAGTAGAGTGATTGAATTGTCAAAAATTTTGTGTTTACTTCTTCTTTTAAGAAATTAATCATAAGGGGATTTTTGGTATAGACTAGGCTTTTGCTTTCAGGAGCGCACATCTTTAACCTTGAATACATTAAGTTGATTTGATGATTCCTCTTTAGTAGAATAGTCCTCGCTTCAACCATTATCCTACAACGGGGGATAAAAATGATGTTTCATATCTTAATGCTCATTTATGCACTATTATGTTTTACCTGTGAAAAACAAGAAGATCATAATTTATTGCCACACACTTTTATGGCTGCATTGTTGAAAATTAGCTTATGTTTTCCCTTGTTTATGTATGACCCACTCAACAAAACTCTCTTATGATGTTTCTCTTCAACATTCTCATCATCTTGTAATTTCTTCTCAATAATGTTATCTCCCTCTGCCCTTTCTTTAGCTCTCTTCACTAGTTCTTCAAAACTAAAATTTTCATGGCTTGATTCGTCATACTTTTGTCACTTTCGAGAACGAGAAGTAATTTCAACAGGAGTGCCATTATTATCCTTGTGCTGCTTTACTTGCTTCTAGTCTAACTTCTCTTTAATTGTTTCCATTACTTGTTGCACTCATTTCATCCAGTCACCAATTGAATGCTTTAAACCATCAAGCTCTAATGCCATGCAGCCAAAATCTTTTCTAAGAAGTGATAATTAATTCTGTTGTTGACAATTATGCATGCACTCTTCATTCTTTAACACATGTCATTTCAATAAGATATGTTAATATATAATGAATAAAAATAGATGCCATACCTTTAAGCTCCTAAAACCACTGTTTTTCTTAAGAAAACTTACGAAATTAGTTACATCTCGATTTGTCCACATTGTTATTGGACTCAAAGATTTATCAATAGATTTTCGTGCAAATGCTACAATATCCATATAAAAAAGCTACAATAGAATTGACAAAATGATCAAGACAAAGGAAAAAAAAGAAATAATATTTTAAATGATGAAATCATTTTAAAAAAAACTGTTACCTCCAAAAAAAGTACACAACCATTAACAACTTTTTTGTTGTCCTGCCTTAAACTTCCGTATGCCCTGAACAAGCCCTTTAAAAGCCCATGTTGCCCAATTTTTTTTTTTATTTATGACATTGGTGTCTTTTAAAAAAACTAGGTTGTAAAGGGCTAAATTCAACCCGGATTTAGGAAAAAGAAGGGTAGCTATAGCAAACAAAACGAACCTTCTTTTAAAGTCACCATTCACCTCACTTTCATTCACCAATTTTGCCTCCAAACTTTTCAGCTTAATGTATCCACTCATCACAATATTTATCCTTCAATATATCTATACCATCAACATCAAGGTTTACATCAATGTCAACTCCACCATCTTTTATTCCCATAATGTACTCAAAATCTTGAGGTGAGAGATTAATACTCCTACCATGCAAAAAAATACATGAAGTAAATAAATCAAAATTTTGAACTAACCATGAGCATAAATCTCGTTTCAGCCGACCACATTTTATGTGCAGAAGACTTTCAAATCCCAACTCCACAACAACTTTTTTTTTTATCCTTTGACAATTTTACAACTAGTTTTGCAAAACGATCTGGAGTGCATCTAGTTTCAATGGTTTCTTAGTTCCCTTTACAAAATCATCTTCTTTATTGTTATTTTGTGCTATATCACTACCAACCATTCTATATTTACCCTTCTCTTCTTCACTCAAACTTTTGAAATATTTCCCTAATACAACTATGTCCTAAAAAAAATTAAAAAAATATATATAACAATAAGTTATTGCTTGAAACATGTCCCAAATTTAATGGAAATTAATTGATATCGTAGTTGCACTCACCACTTTTTTTCCTTGTTCTCGTAATATTTTTGCTTCTTGTTTGCCACAATCCATTAAATATTTTGAAAAAACTATAATCAGTGCATTGTCACATTATTATGTTTGACTTTACTAAATATTCATAAATTTACCAACAATCAAACAATAATATTTACTTTAAGCGGACTTACAAATACTCAATGAAAGGTCGATTTTTTCGTAAAATTTCATTTTGTTGGTTCATGTCATCATTCTTCTTGAAATCATCCACTTTTTTAGCCATTTTCAAGTTAACCACAAGAATTTGTACATGAAGCTATTAGAACAAGGGGGGAAAAAGAAAAATATTTAGTTGAAACTACCAGGATCAAATTTATTCATGACGTTTACTCATTTTCAAGTTTCAACAAGTTTCTGCAGTCATTTAAAAAAAAAAAAAAGACAAAGTTCTAAACCAAGCTGAAGATGACTATATATGAAACAAAGCTTCTGCAGTCATTTAAAATGCGGACATTCATATCTAAACATGACTCATAGATAATATGCTAAGCAAAACGATATATTGAAAAATATCAATCCATCGAAACTTTTCACAACTATAAGCACTTTTTTTTTGGCTGAATTTAATAGTAATAAAAGATACTTGAAATAGCCAGAACATTCTACAAGAAATGTCCAAAGATCACAAGTTTTGGATCTTGTAATAATATTTTACAAATAAATATTTCAATCCAAAATTCAATTCCCCCGAGCAAGAATTAGGAACACCTTTGTAGGAAAATTAAGCTAAGCATTTGCTTCCAGAATAGTGACAAACGCCATTTATGGCATTAGTTATAATGAGGCTCTGACAGTTAGCTGACTTCACAGTATTACACATTTATGATTTACTTATAGCAGTAACTCAAAAATGGAGACAACTCACAATGTAACTAATAATAAAAGAAAACTTATTATTAAACAACTACATTAATAGAAGAAAACCTATTAGAATTTGTAACTAATAATAAAAGAAAACTTATTATTAGACAGCTGCATTAATAGAAGAAAACCTATTAGAATTTGTAACTAATAACTTGAAAACTGCAACTAAAAACTTCAAGTTGTAATCAGGGGTTAATAACTAAAACCCCTTACTACTTTGGAGAAATTAATAATTTCTAAAATATTCACTTTATGTTTCTAATTGTAAAATTAGTAAATTGTCATGTAATATATATATAAAAAAATATCGCCACTGTAATAGCTCGTAACTAATCTTTTAAGATTAATTGAGTGAGGGTGCCATATTTTTGAAAAGCATGTATTCAAAGTAGCAAACACAATTGAATCCCTACGTTTCAAGCATGCTTCTTTAGGTTAACCATAGACTTAATTTTCCCTTCATTATCTCCCTGGAACTCATTCTAACTTGTAATATTTATTTGTGTAATATAAATTTTATTTGTATTAGTTGTAAATTTTCAAGGTATACTCGGTCTATACTCATCTATGCTATAATTAAATAAATTTACACAATCAGTAGGCATTTGATTGAATGGCCAAAACTACTTTGCATCAGAGGTATAGTGCCCACTTGTTTGTCCTTTACCAAAGTCAGCCTTCGATTTAATCTGACGGATGAGAAAAAAACACGCAGAGAAATAGGTAACCGGAGAAGCAAGTAATGGGCCGGTCAGCAGGCTTGGTAAAGGAGCATATATGATAAGTTCGTTTTCGTAATTTTACAACGTATGTGTTTAATCCAATAACAAAACGATATATGGAAGTAATGATTGCAAACAACATGGTGCAAGTGTGGTAGTACTGGTCGGAGTAAGATTGAAAGAAAATGTTGCGGAAGTATGTTAGCAAGGTTTGCAAAATAAGCAGGTGATGCGTTTCCTGAGCGTAGGTATTTCTGGGAAAAAACAATTTAGTTGTAGAGGGATTTGTCAAGTGATTGTAGTCTAACATACAGAAACTTTGGAAAGTTATAAATGAAGATAGTGAGCTGGTCGTAGTAAGACGAACAAAGGCAATATAATTCCATTGTAATTACATAGAAGGCAGTAACCCTCTTGGCACGTGAACTTGACTATTGTGTGTTTAGGATGGAATACAGACTGAGGACTTTGTATTACATATGGAAAGCAAATAAATGGAATAATAAAGTAAGAAATATAAGTTAGTGCAGGGGTAATAATTTTAATGGTATGAAAAAAAAATATGGAGAAAAATAACAAGCAAATAACCTATTTAGCCATTTTTTGGTAAAAAATAACGTGGCCGTGGTATTATTTATTAGTCTTGAAATAAAATAAAATAAGTTAATATGAAATGGATGATTGAAGTCAGTGAAGAAGTTAGGGATGGCAATGGGGAGGCAAGGTGAGGGGACCAATCTCCCCGTACCCATCCTCGATATTTTACATATGTCTCCGTCCCCTCCTTATTCCCGTTGGAATTGCTTGAAAGAATCTTCATCTCCTCTCAGAATAATAACATGGGACCCCCGAGAGTCCCCGATCCCCGAATAAGTAATACATATTTTTTTAATTTTTAATTTTGAGTTAATTATATTAAAAAAAAGTAAAGTTCGAAATATATTTTACATTAACATTGATCCATTATAAAAGTCACATGCAAAGTACAAATTATCAAAATAATTATCTTTATCAATCTTCATAATCATACAATAAAAAGAAAAAGAATTAACTATTATATCGACAATAAAATAAATGAAAATAATGTAGATACTTAATTAATATTTTTAATAAAAAAATTTTTGGCTAATAGAATCTACCCGACATTTTTAATGTCGAAAAAAAAATTGAAGACTTTAATTAGTTAATTAGGCCTAAAAATTTAATAATATAAATATTTTGATATTTCTTACTTTTACCAATATTTATAATTTTATAATATAATTCAAATTTTATTATTTATTTACTAGAAATTTTAAAAAAATTAAAAAAAGGGAAATGGGGAAGGAATGGGGATTCAACCTCATCACCGCCCCTTCCCCGAATAAGAAACTAGGTAAAAAAATTTTCCCGTGCCTTCCCCGAATAAGAAATTGGGTATAGAATTATCCTCGTACCCTTTCCGAATGGGGAAAATCTCCGAAAGTACCCGTCCCTATGAGGATTTTTTCCATTCAGTTCGACACTGCTATTGATATCATAACTTCTTGTATGATAGAATTGATTGGGATTTGTTTTAGAGGTTATCCTTCAAACGTGTAAGTCATAATGAACATGAAACTTTGTATAACTGATAATGTGAACACATTTAATGTAAATTGTATGGTTGAAAAAACTAAGTAAGTTGATATAAGATTTACACATAATCGAATCCATTTAAGAAGATGGGTTAACGTCTCAAATTAAGAGATAATCTGCTAACGTAATATGTGTAATGAATCCAAACGTTATTAATAAAAGGAGAGAAAAAAGGAGAAAAGAAAATAACTATAATTGGATGATATATTAAGAGCGGACTTAATATTTGAGTTATGGTATTAATAAAAAGAGAAAACATGAATAATATCATTCAGTAATGTTGTTGTAGGTGTAAAAAAGTGATACCAGTATGTGGATATTTTTGTTTAAGTGGGGTGGATGGAATTTGGGTGCTAATCATCTTCATTTAACAAGTTTAATACTCGATTGTGCATGTACTTATCACTTTTACATGAGTGTTCATGGTTTCATATAGAGGAGTGGGCTAAGAAACTGGTTACAGAAGCCCATGGAACAAGTAATCCCGATTGAACAGTTGTGGTAATAGTAATGCAATAGGAACAGAAGACAGTGTGACTGAAAAGGGAAAATTTAAAACAACAATAGAAGGGGAAAAAAAAGAGATTGTGGATGAAGTTTAAAGGCTCACTGAATTTGGAATTAAGTATTGTGGGAGGGGATAAGAAATCGCTGCCGATGATGGATAAAAGTTATTATATGTGTTGCACATAAGTAAAGCATCAAGCCATAGGAAATTAGTTAGAAAATGGAGAACTAGTAAACCAATAAAAGAGAGGAAACTAATGTGAAGTTGATAAATGATTGGAACAAAAAAACTGAGAATAAAATTGTAGAGGACAAAAATATATTGAACAACCACACGATCAGAAACGAACAACTGTTCTGCATTTGTAAGTGGGGAGGAATCGATAAATATGGAATTCGAAAAATGTATACGAATGTTAAGAGAGGACTGGGATTAGGTATATGAACTACTGAAGGCAATAAGTAGTGAATTGCAAAAAGCATCATACAAAAAATACACAAAATGATTACATCCAATATTCGAAACCAGCAATAGTACAAAATTAGAACAGATGTTGACAGATTTGAAAAACTATCAACAGCTGTGTCGAACTGAATGAAGTGTGAAAACTCCCCATGAACTCTGCAAACAACTTCAGGGCGTCCATACATTGAGTTGTGAGTGGGACTTATATATGGCGCAAGGTAGGACATATCTTTTCATGAACCTTGAACTGCCAAATCCACAAAAAGAGGCCTACAAACAGAAAAGTCATTTACTATTTTCCACAACTTGGACGATGAAATTAACAACGACATAGTGAATTTACCCTAAATGTTGCTCCTACTCCTGATAGGGGCATTCAGGTAATCGAACAGAGGTGCCTATGCCTGCGACAGAACACTGATTACTTGCAGCAAAGGAAAAATAGAGTATGAATGTCATTGCGTTATGTAAAATATAAGACAATCTTTTGTATTGGTAAACCTCATAGGAAAGGAGTAATTATAGGGTGTTATCTCGGGGTGATGATTTGATTCCTCAAAACAAGTGCAGGTGCTATACCTTGTCATTGGAGGCAATACATGGTCATATGACTGGCATTCCCATTGCGCTATTTCTGGAAGCATATTCATTCCTGGTCCATAAGCTGATCTATATTCATATACAGACAAAAGCTTATATACGTATGCATCAACGTTGTCTCCCCATGCGTCAATGCATCGGCAAGCATGTGGGCAAGGAATTCCAGAGAGTTGCCATAACCTGCAAGAGCAAGTTAGAAGTTCTCTGTTCACTTGATAAACAAGTCCATGTCTACTTACAACGGCCAGGGGACTGTGCAAAGTGACATCAGCAGTCCACCTTTCACTTTCAAAAAGATTATGAATGATTTGTTGTCTCACAGCTGGTGTGATTGGATCATAAACCCATTCCCAGCCAGCCAAATATCATGTTTGAAAAAGTTCAGAAATTTTTTGGGTTATTGCTATATATCTTTGTGCCACATTCAAGTGCACATATCTCATTAATGAAATTCGAAGTTGTTCAGTGGCGCTTTTTGTTATCTCTGTACTCTTCACCCATTCCGGCATGGAAAATAGCGGCCAATTGAGGCAACCAGTGTACTACAGCCAATTATAACATTGTACATTTATGTCTTCTATGATGGACATTTGGTTGTTGAAACTCTCCTTGCGTGTGCTCCTACACGCTCCCCAAAATGCTGAATGAATTCTGACATCAGGAAATTCGTCAACCATTTTACTGTAAAGGCTGAAACAACACTGCCTATACACAGCATATGGAAGGAACTCTTCAACAGCCTCATCAATGCCATTATCCCCATCACCCAATATGCACAGTCCTTCTCCACATTCCAACCGGAGTCCGTCGTTTACATTCTTGAGGAAAAAAGCCCACGAATCCAAGTTCTCTTCTTGAACCTTGCAAAATGCAACAAGGAGGACGGCATCATTCCCATCACGACACACTGCAATCAGCATCACACTCTTATATGGACCATCAATCTCCCATCCATCAACTGTTAGAAGCATTCGACATCTTGTTTTAAATGCATATGCAGTGTCATACAAGAAAATAAACATGCGATCAAATATTTCGTCGCTGGATTGTTGTTTTGTTGATGTTTCTATAATGATGATGTTGCGGCTGTTTATCATCTCTATCTCTTCTTTGTACTGCAGAAGTTGTGCATACCCTTCTCCATGGTCTAGTCCAAGCCACATTCTTGCAGTGGTGTCTATAGCCTTCAACTTCCAAATGAGGCATTTTATCCCATAAGTTGCAGCAATTTCATTCCCTAATACATGGAGTTGCTGGTGTTGATTTTGCTTCCATTTGTGAAGGAACTTAGCTGCAATCCACTTTGTCCCCCACTGTAATTTAGATAAACGTTTCGTACACGTATGCACTAGAGTGATGTCTGAGATGATGAACATCTTGGTTGCGTGTTCTTTCATTGTAGTGATTTTCCAATCACAGCTAAGATCTGAACACTCACAATTGATACAGGTACTTGTGTTATCTATTTTGCAAAGTTTTATACCATCTCGAATTGCTTGAACCACTAAGGCTCTTCTAAACTGAAAACCATCTTTGAACCGCTGTCCTAGCTTCATCACCAGTTGGTTATTGGATACATTGTCAAACAAAAAACCATTAGTGTTTCTACTCTCTTTTTGCCGGTCTTTTCCTAATTTAAATAACTCGTCCTCATAGTAGACCCACGACCTTTGTAATTCTTCATCATCTTCATTGGTGTTCGGCAAATAAACTGTCTCATCCTCTGAATCATAATGTGTAAGGGCTCCATTTCAATGGATGAACGCAGAAACCTGAGGTGAAAAATATCACAGTTACAAACTGGCTCTAATGGGAGTGTGATTCAAGTTCTGTGAAGGATTTGCGACCGAGTGTGTTTAAAAGTGCATGATTGATGCAGTGTTTATGTAAGCGCAGGTGATTAGTGACTAGCATTATATGATTGTTCTTTCGACTTTATGAATTGATTTTGGGCACCTTTAAATATTTTGAACTGCTACCCGTATGTGTGGGAAGTCCTATTTTTATTCGCATATGTGGAATATATATCCTTAAATTAATGGACTATGAATGTTGTTGGTACCAGTTGTAACATACATTTCAGGTCTGCTTTGGTGAAAATTTATGCGAATATTAGTTGCTAACTGTGATTTTGGTAACTTGTGGTTTATTATCTCAACTCCAATAAGCAGGCCTGAATTTGTAAAATTTGTGTTCCTTGTCATTACATGTGTACTTGGTCTTGGTTCAGTATGCACCGACTTAGTTTTCTTTTCTCCACTGTTGCTAGTAATTGTGAAAGAAATCAATAGCCAAATTGGATTTGGGGTGACCTTCGAATTCTTCAATTGTATGAACAAGAAATGATATAATAGAGCGGATTAGCTGTCAATTATATAAACTCCATGTGTGTGTCAGTGAAGAAGCTCCTCTATTTGACCATAAAGTCTTAGCAACTTGGGTGATAACAAACGAAAATATTATGTCCATGAACAAATACAAAAAGCTAACCAGTGGAACAAAACCAACAAAGGTTTTAGGAGACGAAACAATAGCATTGTAGACTATGCGAATCCAATCGATTCAATTACCATAATAAGAAACCCTATATCAAAATGATACATTTATGCGTGAATGAGGACGCATAACAGAAATAGTTGATAACAGTCAAAAGTAAAATGCTTAATGGCTAGAATGACGAGAGAAGGGCGAGAGAAACGGTAGCACAAGCTGCCGTTTCTTCCCCCACTATCACACGTCATTCTAGATAAAAAAATAAAAAAATAATTTATGCCTTACGAAGAAAACATAAATAAAGCAAAAAGGTATGGCAACATGTGGGGATAATAATATCTGCTGCAACCAAAACGTCGCCACTTTACTTAGAAATAAAAAACTACCATTTTCTTCTAAGCTTCTTCACTCCTTCTGAGTTTCTTTACTCAAATCTCCCACTTTACTTACAAACAAAAAGCTACATTTCTTATGAGTTTCTCTTCCAGGAGTGGGTGAGAGTGGATAAGCTAATATAGTTAAGCATGTTCGTTAATTGAATCCTTAAGATAATTCAGGGGAAAAATTAATAAAATAAAAGCAATTAATTGAATTTTTGTCTGGTGAAAATTTTGTACCTAGTTCTCAGTTTGATTCAACAGAAATGCAAGAAGTTCAACAGAAGTAAATATGTGGCGTCACAGCTACAGTGAAATTTAGAGAAAATCTTACTTAATATTAGACATGTTCATCTTTTTATATAAAATTAAGGAATCCATTGTGCAGGAATGGGGCTTTGAACTTCTAGAAGAGATCATTACCAACAATGGAACAATGACATGCACTAACTTTTTACCATTAACGGCTTCAGGCAAAGTTGAGGGAGAAAAAGTTCTTGGGAAAATTGAAACTCCGTTTGAGAAGACGAAACTTGCTGCTTATACACTTAGTGCTATTTCACCCTACATGAGGCTCTTTGAAGTTATTGCTAAAGAGATCCAGGCTCTTCTAATGATGGTAATCACTTATACAAGAAATGGAGTGACTAATTGGGTGATGACCGTGTCGTCGGCGGTGGTTGTATCGTGATCAATAGTATTACTGTTAAGACAAGGAAGAAAATTGCGAGGACGAAGGGGAGTGGATGAGAGTGGATAAGCTGATAGAGTTTTCGATTTCTCAACATTTCTCTATTAATTAATTAATTATTTATTTATTTTATTTCATTTTTTGTCTGGAAGGGCACGTGATAGTGGCGAGAGAAATGGCAGCAAGTGCTGCCGTTTCTCTCACCCTTCTTTTACCCTTCGAGACACCTAGCATGACTGAAGTCAAAAACATCAAACGGCAACACACACATTAACAAGACCAGGCAAAAGATAAAAACTGATGATATAATATCATGCTTGTCATTAAATTACTGCAACTATGAAATTTTCAACAAAGTATACAGTAAACTATTAATTACATTCTTGACGTTAGGATCAACGTCGAAGGTTTTCCGAATTCAAAATTGGATTGATTTTCGAGCGGGAATAAGGAGTCACATTCCCGCCCTCTGAGAACATCCCTTACAAGACGCGATTTTTTCCCATACAGTTTCGATGACGGGGGATGCAACAAACTTCAACGGTCACAAAGTCCAGAAATTGACAAAATGCACACCGTGGCTGCATATTTAGGCCAAGCAATCAATAAATGGCACTCATATGGAGGTTGCACTAACAATTACTAAATGAAAGTACGTTGGTATTACAAAATACTATATTCGGATTATTTGTAGGTATGGAATTTGTTTTTTGCATAGCTGAAACCACCTGATAATCGAAGTATTTTAAGCAATTGTACCGGCATTTGCTCTTTAGTTTCTGTGTAGTCAAATACCCTTATGTCTGACGTGAAACATTTGAACTTATGTAATTACTTGTATGATTCAATGCACTCATCTGCCTCCAAAATTATTTCTGTAGGTAATGCAAGTGTTTTCCACCACATAAATAGCAGGATTTTACTTTTGTCACAGAGGATAAGAAAGATCATGTCTTCTTTGTCAGATTCAGACAGACAAGGTGATGAATGGTATGAAATCATAGATGTTCCTGATGATGCAATGTATTCAGATAGTGAAGACGGGTGGGCGGATGACGAGGGAGATACGGTGATAGAAATAAACGGGGGACTGACCGACCAAGCGGCCAACAATCTGGAAATTTACAAGCAGATGGCTGCATACATGGCCACGGGAGGACCGATAAAGGGTCGGCCACTAATTACGAAATGCTGAAATCTACTGATATCATTGGCAAGCAATTTGTATCTGAGGAGGATGCAGAATCATTCTTCAGCGAATATGCCAGGGTCATTGGATTTGGGGTGCGAAGATATAACAAGAAATGGAACACAAAGGGAAAATTAATTGGGAGGATTTGGGTTTGTAGCAGACAAGGATATCGCCATGAAAAGTATTTAGACTGCGATAATCGGAAGCGAGAGGCCAGGCCTATTACGAGGACTGGTTGCGAGGTTCAATTTCGTATTGCTGCTAAAGATGAACAAAATGGATGGGTTTGTACTCATTTTAATGGCAAACATAACCACAACCTGACGCCTTCACATTATGTACACTACATTCGATATCATCGGAGGTTAACAGATGCAGATTTTGCAGCAGCCTCTTCGCTAAATAAAGTTGGAGTGACACCATCACAAATACATGAATATATGGTGGAAAGGTCTGGTGGGTATAGGGAAGTTGGATACTTGAGGAGGGATGTCCAAAATCGATTGGACTATGCAAAACGGAGAAAACTGAAGGAAACTGACGCCGAGACGTGCTTGTCGTATCTAGAAGGGAAAAAGAGCGCTGATCCTACATTCTATTATCAATTTACAATCAACGAGGATAACATATTAGGGGATCTTTTTTGGTGCGACGGAGGAGCCCGTGCTGATTACGCGGTTTTTGGTGATGTCCTTGCGTTTGATGCAACATATTGGACTAACTCATATCGGAAGCCATTTGTTGTTTTGTTGGGGATAAATCACCATAGGCGGACCATTGTTTTCGGTTTTGCATTATTGTCAGATGAGACAGAGCAAATGTACACATGGTTATTAGAGACTTTCTTAGCAGCAATGGATAGGAAACAACCGAAGACAGTTATAACTGATGGTGACAAGGCCATGCGAAAAGCAATATTGAAGAAGTTTCCACAAGCTAAACATAGGCTTTGTTGTTGGCACCTTGGCCGAAATGCACAAGCGAATGTCAACAAGGAGTTCACATCAGACTTTCGTCGATGCATGCTTCGACCGTACACTCAAGAGCGTTTTGAAGAGAAATGGAAAGAAATTGTTTTGCACCACAATGTTGAATCCCATGAACGGGTTGTCAAGATGTATAATGAGAAGACTATGTGGACCGAGGCATATTTAAGGGGGCACTTTTTCGGTGGAATGAGAAGCATCCAACGATCGGCAACTCTTATCTTAATCATTACGTCAGCATCAGGATGCGGCTCATTGCATTTGTAAAGCAAATGGATAGGCTTATGGACAGGTAACGGGAGGTAGAAGGCAAAGATGATTTTGATAGTGCCGAAGGGCAGCCAGTGTTAATTACACACATGAAACCATAAGAGGGAGCAGCTGCCGATGTTTATACAAGAGCAATGTTTTGTTTGGTGAGAGAGCAAATACTGTAGGAAGGAATGCTTATAGCTGTACAAGTCATAAATGATGAATTGTCAAGAGTATTCCGCGTAAAAAAATGGTAAGTTTCAGATAAAGAATGGCGGGTTCACGCACTTGTCTCATGATGGAGACGCTAGGAGTGCCCTGTTCACATTTGTTTGCTGTAATGAAGGTTGACAATCTGGAAGCAATTCCAAGTTGCTTGATTTTATCTCGATGGACCAAACACGCCAAGCTTGGTATAAGTCATAAACTGCAGTGTACATGGATGCACCAATACATGACTGAGGCAGCACGATTGGGGTCCCTCCATGCTGCTTGCCGAAACCTACAAAAGGTAGCTGTAAAAAGAAGTTAGGCTTTTGACATAGCAATAACACAGATACATAAACTTTCAATACAGTTGGAGCCAATGTCAGGTGAGAGTGCGAAAGAACAAAGAAAATCATAATTCGGCAAACGATTTCAGGTTGAAGACCCGATGGTTGTCTTAACAAAAGGTTGTCGAAAGAATCCAAAAATGGGTCCTCTGCAGCAGCGAAAATGCAGCCGATGTGGGAACGAAGGACATACCATGCGGAAGTGCAAGACAAAATTGCAGAAAAGAGGAGAAGATATCGAAGTTGCAACCCAAAACAGTATGTTCATGGGGGAGAACATTGTATTGCACCTGTCCAAACGTTCAGGAATTCGAACAAGAGGCACCGAACCAAATAACAGTGTTGACAACCAGCAACAAATGCCACAACACCCTAATATCAACAGCCATGTTAGCAGTTCAGAATCGTGGTACCAACAGTTTGGAATTAGTACGGACAACGATTCCACGAATGACACCATGATGCATAGTCTGATACCAGAATATAATGAACCTAATGGTAGCATGTCAACGTTTGCAAGTGATTATGGCAATATTTGGCTCAGGAACTGAATATAAGTTCGCCATGTACTCATACTGTATTACCATCTTCTGTACAAACCTTTTGTTCATTAACAGTAAAACATATGTTATTACATGACAATCTAAATAATCTGTAAATTGCGATAGGTTCATAATGGCCAACACATATGCAATGGGTTGAAATATGTGGTCTCTACTAATAATGCACAATAAAGGCAGCAGCATCGAATACTACTTATCCCCATATATAACCAGTTTTATATTCTCTTCTCTGGCCAAGGGAAAAAACACTCATGACTATTGATAGTGGACTGCAGGGGGTACATCAGAATATACGCAAAAGAGGCATGATCTATGGAGCCGATTCCAAACAAAATATCAATTACTTTCCAGGCCTCTACACCGTTACCATGAGAGTTGTTTACATAATTTCTTAGGTACATTATATGCTAACATTCGAATATTGTCCGAACCACTGAAGATGATTTCTCATAGGTATTGTACATATGTTTGGAAATAGAAGCTATTGATATATGCAATTGTTTTGGGGTTTCAATTGCATTTACTGAGTTCGAGTTGCAACTCAGCAGCAACTTACACTATGAAAAGAGGCTTCACATACACCTACTACGAAGGACAACAATCTTACAATCCACATTAACACTTCCCTATGAAACTGTAACATTTGATATATTCTGTAAAAATTCAATTAAATCCATAAACAAGGTCACATGTACACAATTATATCAAATGAATGAACACTATCATAATCAAATTTATAAGTAACGAACCAACAACCCCAGCATATAGTTAACATATATTTATTGTTTTCTAGTTCGAATGCTTCCATGTGGTGGGTTAGTTATCCGCCTAATTAGCAATAATGTACACATTAGATCAGAAGATAACCTCAATTGCCTATATCATATATCCTTTCCCATAAACAAATTAACAGTTTGATGCCTTGTAATTCCTCCACCTTAAACTGTAGCAAATTATTGTCCACTACTACGGTGCATGCAAGCACGTTCAATAACTCTTTCCTTAACCAAATTGTCTCGAAAGTGAAGTAATTGTAAAATTAGGCTTGATCTCTCTGCATATGAGTCGCACGTCATCTGAAACAGAAAAATGTGAACTGTATATTGTCGTTGCTTTAGCGGCCACACAAACAAATTTGAACTAATTACTAGATCATGTAAGTACCTCCGTCAAAGGCCACTGCCTTTGATGAAGTTGCTTCATTAAAAGACAAACATACAGTCCTGAATCAGTGGGGTGGAGGTCTTTTGGCATTAATAATGGATGTGAAACCTCACAACTTGAAAATGGGATACCAGCACAACAGAAAGTCGGCCTCTCACCATTGAGAACCACGTCAAAACATTTAAGCTGTAAAAGTAAATCCTTCCTATTTATCCTCGGCATGCACGAAATTCCATAAACAACTACCAACAAAGCTAGTGAAAAATTACTAAAAGCTGCAGCTACAGTTTCAGTAAACGCTACACTCACAATGCAATGCACTTCCATGAGGAAAAGGTTTGTGGTCATACAACTTGCCAATAGATCCCATATCTTCGCCCGTAGCTCAGCAATAATAACGACTAGCAAGTACCAATGCCCTATCCCATTACATATGGGCACAATAATCTGTCATATCACATGTAGTAAGTTAACAAAAACATAACACGGCAGTTTAATCAAACTTTACATAATTCAATTTATCATGAAAATTTACTATACCCTGTCACATGATTCCATCTGAGTGCAAGTTTCATTATCAGATGCTATTTTTCGTAACCACGTTTCCAACGCAGTATCGTCGGCTGCAATAGTTTCCTGCAAGTGGGGTGAAGACTAAATATTTTGCAACTATCCTCCCCATGACAGCGTATAGGAAAAAATATGAAACAACGTAACCATTGTCACCACTTTCAATAAATTCCAAACATATACATTGCAATATCTCAGATGTTTCCATAAAATTCCAAATCTACCAAACTGGAATAATGATCCATAATTTATAACTAAAACTAATGCAAAAGTATCGCGCCAAGGACAGGCAAAAACCAACAACTGCGCTCATCTGTGCCTTTGAACTGCTGGAACTCACTCAGCATTTCAGATAGAGTACAAATAATCTACAAAACAAATAAATTTCAGCTTAATGATCCAACAATTATTTTCAAATAGTTGAGTATTTGAGGCGATGCAAATGACCAACCACTGAAAATATGCATGAAATTTTAAAGATGGTGAGATAAAATTCGCAGACAATCCATACCTGACCATTAATAACTCGTCAGGGTGCTAAAGACAATATGATATTCCTACTCAAACTATTCCTTTTTGTCTTTACAAGCGTTTCCCTGAGGTCAGAGATAATAAGTGAATGCCACTGACATAATTAAGCATGCAATCCATCAAACTTACTTATCCATTACTTAAGCGGACGGTTCAACTTATATCCAATCCTTCGTGTAATTGTACTTACCATTTGTCTAGGCCTTCATCCATTATGTAATCAAGTAACTTTAACTCTTTAGAGTGTAGCGACATCGGAACTACAAATGGACCTGCCCTGTATTGGCGTAATACATGCTTCTTCGGATTTTCCATTGATTGTCCAGTTTGATTTCTGGGTGCATTGTTACATACAATTGCTGATCTTGATCCTGGAATATCAAAATTCCCAGCTACATGTTCAGACATTCTGTAAATCCTTGATACATCAACACCATTGCCATCTACAATCAGCGGCACTGAAGGTGATGCACATCTGTGCAGTCCAGTACATCTGCCTTCATCTGAATCAATAATACTACCTCCAGCAGATGCCTTCCCTCTCTCTGGCCTTACACTAATGCAGAACTATGAAGAGAAATACCAACTTCAATGTTGCAAATTTTATTTATTTGTAAAAGGACATTGACAATTCACATACATATCTCATTAGTTTAAAAACATTTTTCAACGATTGTTGAAACTGACACTGTGGTATTCGCATAAACAATAATTTACCTTTGTGCTTCTATAACCCCCTTTCTTCTCTATCCACTTAAGTAACCTTTTTATCTCTAGCCCATTCCATAGTGCTACTGGGCATATTGATCTATCTCCACGAACTCCTCCGTACACAATTGAATTAAAATATAGTATCTGACACACAACACAATCAAATGCATCATATATTTCATCTCAATGCAAATGGTTCATTCAAAACTAAATAATACACCCAAATCTGTTAAAATTTCAGTATAGGCGGAATTTGATTAAAAATTTATTACCTCTAGGTATAGCACACAACCACCAACATATGCAAGATTGTCTTCTTTGTACCTAATAATACCTTGCATCAATCTATTGAAGCTAAATGTTGCCCAATTCATATTCTTAATACAGTTAACATCAATTAAAGAATATAAAAATGATAAACTTATGTGTACGCCAATTGGAGGACACAGTACAGTGCACAATGTAAACAACATAAACGTCACTTTGAAATCATCGTCAGCCTCCCTACAATTACGCAGAATATCATATAATATCTTAATGTTAATTCCACTAGACGTTGCATTAAACTTTTCTAAGTATATTGCCACTCTTGACCTATCACCCTCTAACTGAGTAGGCATTTCCCCATCACTAACTCCCATAATGTAACTAAAACTATTACAACTTAGTTCTAAATTTGCACCGTTCAATTCTATTGTATAACTCGTTGTGTCAATCCTCTCAACTAACCAACTACATAGTTTTCTTTTTAACCTTCCACAACTTATTTGAATCAGCCTGCCCAATCCTATATCAGATACTACTTGTTTTTGTTCATCTGTCAATTCTGACACTATGGCTGCTAGCCTGTCAGGAGCACACCTAGTGAGAAATTTTGCTTCTGATCCGACATATTTCTCTGTTGGGTAATGCTGACTTTTATATTTATTTTTTCTCTCAGTTGGCAAACTCTTAAATTGTAGTTCAATTTCCTTGCGAACTTGGGCAATTCCATGTGACAAGCTTCAGTCAATTTTCTACACAGCTTAAAATGCATGCACAAGGTTAACAACAATACTTCAACTTTCCTCACCTCTTTCGTAATGCATGCCCTTCCATCTGTTGCTTTCATTCGCCGTACAGCTTCCCCACTACTCAATTCCAATAAACAAAACATAAATCGTGATTAGTTATGCTGCACACAAATCGCCTCTTCAGTTGTCATGTACCTTAGATGGACTATCAATGTATGTATTAGCTTATATCCCAATATACTTACAAAAAGCTTATGAATCCATAGTTGCAATGACCATCTTCATTTTCTTCAACATTCTCATCTTCTGAACATTTGTTGCAACATCGAGATTCCCACTCCTTTCGCTTGCGACATGACCCCCATTCCATTCCTACAACAAAATCGCACCATAATCTATCACATATTTTGCTTTTGGTTTTGAAACATGATTATTGCAATCACCTGTCAAGTCAATCAATCAAATCTTTTATCCCGATTAAATACGTCACATATTTCTCACCACTACTACATTAACTACATTTCACCAAGTGTATAGGAAATAGCTAATTTACATATTACAGAAGCGACGCCACCATCTCAGTTCAATTAACCAACTACAATCAGCTTACCGACCACTTGTACATGGAAGCCTCGCAAAATCTACATTACCCACACCATTATTTACTGTTCACGTCATTTTCAATGCAATTGTTCATCACTCACCAAAGTTAACAGTTTCCGAACTAAGAATTCAAATAAACTATTAGTTACTAAGCTAATCTCTACTGCACAAACTTGTATTTTCAATAAAATTCTGTCCTTCGTCAAGGTTTCATTTCATAAGGACAACTTACTAAGATAACTGAATTCAACACATAAAATGTTGCCATTTTCTACTTCTTTCTGTCAATTTCTGTTTTGCAACCAACCCTAACGTCCTATGCCCATTTACACTTTTTCATGCCTACCCAGTCAACCACAATCAAATAATTATGCACATGGACACAACTTTGTTGCGAAATATGAATTTCCAGCTTCGACACATACCTCAACGCTGCAGTAAGCCACTCGGTAAGTGCTGGTTGATACCAAATTGCAACTCTATGATGTACACCAACTTTGCACAGTATATCTTTGCTCACTTTTCTCAGCCGCGATTGAAATGGTTGGATTCCACTGTTGGATACCAACCCAATCGCCTAGAACTGACAATAATTATTAATCTCACAATGTAACTTAATCAATGAATAAATCCCCAATTATGTAGATAAAAACCTAATCTTCTTTGCAAACACTGACCCTATAACTGATTACCTTGTTTTCCTGTAATAAAATCTAAATAATAAATATTCAATACTTCATTACAGCTTTCGAAAATACTTTCAACACAACACAGCCGATGACCATCGCCTGCAAAACTTCATCCGTGGGAAGATTTATAGTTGCTGCTACACGCGAGTGTTTTTTTTTTCGATTTACACGTGCTACGTCTTCAACCAGTTACCCGTTTTCTAAATGGTAAATCTCGACCGTTAAATATCTCCCTTCTCAATCTAAAGGCTCATTGGCTATAAGACAAAGGAGTGGGGTACCAAACCCCTGATGCAACATAGTTGGATCCGAGATTGAATATAATTATTGTAATGTTGTAATAAAATATATAAAGATAAACAATCAAAAAAATAAAAAAGAGTAAAAGCAGAAGAGCAAAATGGGATTCAATTTCAATAATTCAGGTGAACAAAAGATTCAATCAAATGTCCAATATTTTTAATTTACTTTTTAAACATGGACTAGCAGCAGACTCCAGTCTGATTAAAGAGTAACGACTCTTTTTTATTTCTTAATAAAAATAATCACTTTTCCCTATTCTGATTCACACAAATCATAAACTCATTTACCAATTAAAAAAGGCCAATCACCACTGTATCAAAAGAAAAAACTCATTTTGCGTACATGGTTTGAATGTTTGATAAAGTTAATGCATGGAAAAATTTCACGATTGCGACTGTTAGAATCCCTGGATCACACTCTAAAATTCCCCATTTTACAATCTCAATAAAGAGATTACTAATGTTGAAACCAACACCGCCTGTGATTACACCGCTCTACAAATCATCAATATTGTTGCTCTTAAGTCATAATTGTAAAAATATAAATTCCTCATTAACCTCTCTAGAAAACCCAGCTCTCCTCTTGGTTTCCCAGTCAAATCACAAAGACAGAGAAAGCAAAGCAAATCGCCAAATTTTTATATATATTTTTCTTTTAAAAGGTAAATCTCTTTTTTTAAAATTTAAACCAGTAAAATTTAACTTTTAAAATAATATTTAACAGGCTTGTAACCAGTCAAATATAATTTAATTGAATTATTTTATTATATTATAATTATTGTGGATCATTGATTTAATCCCTACTGTAATTAGCGTATATGTTGAAATTATTTTTAGCAAACAAACAAATACACCAAAATATATGCTTACTTGGTGGTGGGCATTTCGGCATGTCACGGCTTATGTTGGTTCTTTTTTGTGAATGGTCACGACGGATGGGTCGAAGATTTTGGAGGTGCAGCTCTTAATTACAATATGGCAATATGATTAATTTAAAAATATGAGAAATTAATCTTAATAAATTTTGAAAAAAATGGAAAGAAAATTTGAGAAACTGAGGCAAAATTGTGCAAAGAAATTAAACCGGCTGAGAAGATGGAGCAACTTAAATTTACTTGATGTAGCAAATTAAATGATTGGACCAAGATGCTTGATTCCCCAAAAGTCAATGTCTTCAAAGTGTTGAAACTTGAAAGGAAAACACAACCCTTCACTTAAAACGAAGACCTAGATTGACTAAGATAGCATTTCATACACATGAAAGAAATTACGAGGGCTAATTTGCTTTTCTAATAATCACTTCCTTAATGATGATGATGGAGAGAATAATGGCAATAGGACATGATAATTGATGTTGGCTTAATTTTGTTGGCATTGAGAGTTGAAAGAAACGAGAGAGATATGACGAAAAAATAGAAAATTCATTCTACAGTTTCTATGCTCCCTCTCTCTCATCATGCCAGAGGACCAAAACAGAGTGAGGATGCAAAATTATGCACAGAAGGAATACTATATCAGATAATATAAAATTGAATGAGAGGTCTGGAACTAAACTGCCTAGCATAACATGAAACCTTTGACTTTGCAAAGTTGGAAGCCAAGGATTAAACTTACCTTGCACGGGTGATGACAAACAAACCAAGACGGAGACAGCGACAGCAGAGACGCAGCAGTCGTAAGGCAAACAATTGGCTCAAGGATGGCTACAATCTGTAGAGGTATTGCCGGCGCACTTGAACGGAAGTTTACGCAATGGTGGGTGTGGCTTTCTCATTATTCTTTCAATAGGAAAATCCGTTTTTTTTTTTAATTTTAAACCAGTAAAATGTTACTTTTAAAATAATATTTAATCAGTTTGTAACAGGTTATATGTAAATTAATTAAATTTTAATTATTGTGAATCGTTGATCTAATCTAACGACAAACAATTATCACGGTACTAATGTCGTGATTTTAATCACGGCGTCATAAAAATTTCCTTCTTTATTTCCTAATGCATTGTCCACCAATTGCTTAAGCAATTCACCTGCATGCTTAATTTAATATGGCCATTTCCTTTTTTTCCCAATTTGCTTTCCATATTTAATGGCATGCATGTGCAATTGCCAATTGTTTCAAGGCCAAAAGGGAAAGCCACCAAATTGAATTAGATTCAATTTCTTCTTTAGTCTCCACGTGATGGCCATTGGCATCGGTTTTCTTGGCTTCCCAAAAATCTTCAATTATTTTTCTAAGATAAAAATACTTAAAATAAAAAAAATATAAAAACTAAGATAAAAATTAACATAATAAAGTAATTAGAAAATAACTAAATTAAAAATTTACTAAAGCAATTAGAATATTTAAGACCAAAATAAGAAAAAGATGGAGAAATTAATTAGTAAAATGTAGAGACAATGTGCACTTATCATTTAGAGAAATTAAGAATACCAAAAAAAGAGGAAAACATGAGTTTTGTTTTAAAAATAAAATAATGAGTTGCTATTTTAAAGTATAATTTTGAGTGGAATCCACTCAGTTTAAGTAATGTATTTATTTATCCAAAATGATGCTGGCGTGAATGAGATGTTGACACTCAAAATACTCTTGTTGGCTGTTTTGAATAAATGCAAAAATTATAGAGATTGCAATGGCTAGTTAAATTCAAAATTAATTTTACAATCAATTCTATAATTTATTATTTGTAACGGTTAATTAAATTCAGAACTTACTCTAAGATTGTAACGGTCAATTGAATTCAGGTTTTAATCATATTAAAATCTAGAATTAAATCAAAGGCTCAATAGTAAAGAAAATCTCCAAACAGCAAGTGAAGCTGTATCTAAGGATCAGTTAGCAAAATCAAATACTTATATGAATGCTTAAAATCCTCAGCTTCTACCCCAGCAATATTTTTGGAGAGAAAGTCCCAATCTATCAGTCTAAAAATCCTAAACTTATTGGACACAAATCAGACCTTAACAAGCAAGAATAATAGCCTTGAATTAACTAGCCATTCGACATTTATTATTTTTTTTTTTTTGGTTTTGACCACGAGGTATCCTGGGGAGGGCCCCAACTGTGGGAGACACCTTTAAGTCCGTACCACAACCCAGACTAAAAGTCCCCGCTCGAACCGAGAGGCACAGGTTCTCCCAACAAAGGCGACTTCCCTGCGACTCGAACTAGGGAGCAAACCCAGTCAAGCCACTTAAGGGGACTCCATTGCCAGTGGAGCCAACACTTTATTGGTACCATTCGACATTTATTATTTCTGTTTTTTTGTTAGCTAGAATCTTGGCCTAAATTCTTTGCACAATCTTGCATGCATATCAAATACTTCTTTAATAAAAGGAAAGCTCACAATTCATTAATTTAAAAATATCCTGGTTATTTTCCATATGGTATCAGAACTTTTGTGAGAACAACAAACATGGATAATAAAGAATCATCACTCTTTATCTCATCCTTTCGCCAATGCACTAGCCTTGTATCCATAAAGCTCAGCCCTTCAAATTTCCTAACGTGGAAATCTCAAATATTTCTATTAGTGCGTAGCCTTGCAGTGATACACCAAAGGAGCTAGGAGACCAGAGGCTGAGGTAGAAGACAATGATGGCAAAAAGGTTTCTAATCCAGATATGAGACTTCGTTGACAACGATGGTATCCTAACCCCCTGATTATTAGGAATCATGTCTGAAGAAGTGCTAAGGATGATAATTGAAGCAGGATCAGCCCACCAAGTATGGCCATCTCTTGAAGAGCAGCTACTGCCCATGATGAAGGAAAAGATTGTTTATCTCAAAGACCATCAAATGAATCTTAAGAAAGGATCACTGATTACAAATGAATATATTCAAAAATTCAAAGCTATTTATGATAGTTTGACTGCCGTAAATAAACCAGTGGACGATGGTGATAAAGAATTTCAATTGGCACACAGACTTGGACCATAATTTCGAGACTTCAAAGTAGCAATACTAGTCAAATCTCCATGCCCTATATACTATCAGTTCATTTCAGCCTTGCAAGGACATGAGTAAATGTTGTCCAATGAACAAGAAGACAAGAAGCAATTTCTCAACCAGGAACAAGCCTTTTTCAATCAAAGAGGAAGAGGTAGAAATCATGAGGGCTGTTTTAACTCAAGGGGAGGGGTTTCACACCAACAGAAATGAATGGAGTTTGGAACAATAACAATTTTAGAAATTTCCAATTGGAAACAACAGCAACATAACAAATGCCAACCAATAGTACTTACGTGGACCCGAGTGATAAATTTGTTTGTCAAATTTGCTTCAAGCCTAAACACATGGCTCGAGAATGTCGTAGCAATTTTGATCATTCATATCAATATAGGGAAATTCCTCTAGCTCCTGCTTCCATGCATATAAATGACAAAGAAGATGGTCTTATATTCTATTCTGACTGTGACTAACAACTCACATTGTCAACAACTTAAGTAATATAAAAAAAAAAATCATTCTTTATAAAGGAAATGATTCTTTAGTTGTTGGTAATGGTAAGAGTCTTAAAATTACACACATAAGTGATATTGTGTTGAATAATAATCATGGTTGCTTGAACCTAGAAAATGTGCTTGTTGTTCCTGATATTAAAAAGAATCTGCTATCAATAAGAAAGTTAACAACTAACAATTTGTATTTATTTTTTTCTCATCAAATGGACAAACAGGGAAAGACACTTGCGAAAAGAAATAAACAACGAGGATTGTATGCTCTCAAAGAGAAAGCACAACAAACATACACAACAAATCAAGGAAACAAAGAAAGTTTTGACATTTGGCATTGACGAATGCAACATCCTTGTGAAAAGTTTTTGAAAATTTAACTGGAGTAACAACTCATTGATGTATTGAGTTAGAAAAAGTCAAAAAATACTCGTATTAATTGTCAAATGGCAAAAAGTTGTAAACTCATTCAATTCTTCCAATAAAATTACCAGTTTTCCTCTTGAGGGAATCTATTTTGACTTATAGAGACCAGCTCCAATCTCATCTACTGTAAGATTTAGTCACTATGTTATTTTCGACAATAGCATTATAAGATAACAATTATGGTTGGTGATTGCCAAATTTTTTTTTTTTTGGTCATTCTCAAAACTACGTCAGGATAAGGTTTGAAGATCACGATAATAATTTTTTTGTTTAACTTTCTCATTTATTTTTAAACTAAGTTAAAATTGAAAAAGAAAGTTAAGTGAAATGGGTGTTCGGTGCTACCTAATGTGCTAGGGCTGGTCAATTTGGTACTCATTCTTTTAGTAAAATTGAATGAAAAATAATCGATTGAATTAGGATCTCAATAGGATTAAAACTCATCTTGATCTCGTCCTGAATCATTAATCGAGATAAAAATTTTCCCCAATCCCTACTAATTTTAAATCAGTTTAAAAAAATGAGTATTAGCCTCGTCCTGAATGGTACAAGATCCCAAATCCTGATTGGATTCTAAATATTTTGCAAACCCTATTACTAATCTAAAATCAGAGTTTTATAAGAGAACAATTAGGAAAATTTTGGCTCTATAAGTTCCACTCTTTCACAAATTTCCACTCTTTATCTAACCAAGCCTAATCAAGTCAAATAAACCCTAACAATAATTAAATCATGAAGAAATGACCACCAAATAAGAAGAAAAATGAATATTGAAGAATAAAGATAAAGAAAGAAGATTGAAGTTGAAAAAGAAAAATTACAACTAAACGAACCTAGAATCAAAGATTGAAGAATGAGGCCCTTAAAAGATACTAGAATAAAAGATTTGAAACTCTAAAGTGCCAACATTGATATAAAGATTCAAAATGGAAGCCCTAAAACTAAAGGTCGAAATCTTTCTGTCTTTCTCAATTTTTGAGTTATAATTTTCAATATGTTTGGTATCTCTTAGTTTCTTCACTTCCCTCACTTCATATGGACATGCATGCAAGAGCGAAAAGATTGGGTGTTTGTTTTAGATCTGTTAATTTCTTCACTTCAGTTATAATCTTGTTTGTTTTTTGTTTGTTTTCGATCTGTTAATTTCTTCGCTTCAGTTATAATCTTTAAAAAACGATTGGGTCTTTATTTGTTTATTTTGATTTTTGGGCATTGATGATTTTCATGTATTAAAAATCACGAATTTGGTTTATCTTTAATATAATAGTTCATGGCTGCACTTATTTAATAATTAACAGTTTTTTTCATTATAAGCATGTTAGAGTAGCTATGGAGATTGCTCAATTTTTTATTATTTTTCTTATGCCAATAAATTTTTAATTATTTAATCATATGTTGAATTTAGTAAAAATTATTTATCATTAAGAAGTGCTTTTGTGCAAGGTTTCCATGTTCTGTTTATTTTATAAATATTTATTTTTCTAAATGATGTAATTTTGTTCATCTTGTGCTGTTTTGCAGTATTAATTTTGTTATTTCTATTTTGTTTGATTTATTAAAGTTATTTTTCATAGGTTAATTAGTGATAAAAACATAAATATTTTTATAAATTCAATGTGGTTGGCCAACTGTTTCTTTAACTGATTCCATAATTGTTGTTGTAGCTAAAAACATTTACAAAAGTATCAGTAATATTCAATAGATGGTGTTCAATTGCTCAAGGTGTGGATACATTTTCAACATAAATGCTTTTTTACTTTAGTTATAACTTGGATGACCTGTGATAAATGGTTCATTGACATGCTAATGTCTTGTTTTATCTTCTTTTATTTTATTTGTGAGAGATGCATGCATGACAATTTTCATTATTTAGTTTATGCTGGGAATGATATATTGTAAAAATGAAAAAAAAACATAAAATGGCTATTTTAACGCCGATTTTAAGCAAGAAGAATATTGGAAAAATAGACTTTACATAAATCATTCAGAATATTCTGTGTGAGCTCTTCGCAACGAATTATAGAATGTTCAAATTAGTTCTTGGGTGAATGAGAAATTAGATCTCAAAGAGTACTTATTGGTTTTATTTTAAAGATAAAGGTCTCTCTACAGGTGTTAGTCTTAATTATGAATCAATTGGATGTTGTAATAGTTGCAGTTAGAGGAACTAATAAGCATAATAGCAAGAATTAACAGGCGATGAACATGGTTATTTTCCAAGGGAAATACAACTTAAAAAGCTACTACAAGTTAATGGTTTTAAGATCGATGAATGCGAAAAAAAAGTATATCTGTCAAAGAAATAGAAAATGGCTATGTCATTTTATGTCTGTACATTGATGGCATGCTCACTATTAGGAGTGATGACAAATTGTAAGCTTTTCGAAGAATATGTTGAACTCTAGTTTTAACATGAATGACTTGGTCTAGTTGATGTCAGTTTTAGAATAAAAATGTCAAAGACATCTAACAGACTTATTTTGAGTCAATCACATTATGTGATAAATTCTTGAAAAAGTCAATAAAAATAATTATGTTGTAGTAATAACTCCTTTAGATATAAGTTTGCATCCCATTTAGAATAGAGGCGAGGGTATCACTTAAGTAGAATACTCTAGATCGGTAAGTATGACTTTAAAAGAGTATCACTTCAAAAAAATCAACAAGAATTTGAATAAAGTAAGATTGAAATTGAAACCGACTAGTTCGGTTCGATTCGAGTTCAAAACTTATACCAATCAATATTTCAAATTTTCAATTCCACAACAACTATTTTCCTTTATAAATAAAACATACAATCTATAGTAATTTTCATCAATTATTACCACATTCATGTACCAAATCATTCATCACCATCACAACCAAATCGTGAACCATCAACATTATATAATTTGCATGAAAATTACAATATGCAAAATACAACTATCATTACAGAAATTATAAAGCACAATTGCTCTGATACCAGTCGGGATCCACTACTTCACCGCACAGGATCCTCGAAGAGGCAAGTGCAGAGCATGCTTAGTGCATGGGTCGAAATGAACGATGATGATAGTCTTTTCTTTTCTTATCAGGATTTCAAGAAAGCTGGGAAGGAGTTTAGAAAGCCATAAATTTGCACAAGAAACTTCAAACTTTCTTATTCTTTCAACAAAAGACTCCCTCTATAAATAGAGGAAGGAGCTAATGACGACAAACTTTTCTTGACAAGAGCCCGGCAAACACACATTGGCTAAAGTAAAAGTAAAAAAACAACCAGAATTATTACAACATTTTTTAAAGTGCGAGCTTAAAGAAAAAGCTAGGAGATGCTTTTTCAAAAGCTATGAGATGGAGACAAGTTGTCTACATCACTGTCTACTTCATCAAACAGGGACATAGGTTGTCGTGTTGGAGAATTATTAGAAGAGCTGTCACGGGAGTTGACAGGTGTCTTGTTTGGTGGGGCAGAAGAGCTTGATGCAAGGTGAGTGCTTGGAGTCTTTTGCTAAATTTCTGGAAAGGAGAGGAGAGACATGAATTCTTCCCAAGGGTCTTGAGAGTCTTGGAATAAAATGTCTGTGTAGTCCAGTCTTTTTTCCTTTATAATGATTCCGCTGGTGGGTGGAGTACTGCTTACACCAAGTGGAGGTAACATGAGAATGTCATGTTGAGGACCTTGTGAGGTGTGCTGGATGGGAGTTGAAGGCGGTTGGTAATGGTTGATATGAAAGAGGAAATTCCTTAAGGTTGAAACAATAGTGGGATCATATTTTAGGAGAGAAGAAGTGGGCAAGGTTTTCCATTCATTGAGTTGATTTTGAGTTCAAAAGAGGTTGGTGACAGGATGTTGAAAATAAGGACGGTGGATGATGAAGACTGATGTAAACTGATCGGCTTCACTTATTGGTATCAAGTGAAGGTGATTCTGGTGGTGTATGCGGGTGAGTTCCTTTCTCCACTAAGGGATGGGAGAAAACCACTCAAGAAGAGTCCATAACAGAGAACTAGCATTCTCAGGTGTGTCGAGATGTTGGCGCATTGCTTGGACTGGAAATACTAGTGTTGTAGCATAGAGAACTGTTATACACCATATGTACCATAACTCATCTTCAGAGATATCCTTAAACGGGCTAACCGAAAATCCTATAAAAAACAAACAGTCAGGATAAAAATGCATGAAACTATCAGGACTGGTTTGGTGGATTTTAAACATATAGCGATAGATAAATTTTTGAGCGAAGTCTGGTTAAGAGTGGTGAAGGTAAGATTTAAAGGAAAGGATTTCTGGATAAGAGCTTGGTTGGGTAAAGAGGTCGTCATGGCTATGACAGGAAAATATGTCTGAGAGGTGATGAGTGAGATTTTGTGCGGTCTGGACAAGAGGTCAAGGATGAGGTTTTGATTTCCCTTTATGTGTTTTACTGAGAAGTTGTTGGTCAATTTTTATAATCAAATGCTATTGATGCCAAAGTGCAAGTGTACACAACAAGTAATAAAGTGATGAATATTCGAGATCGTCTCCACATGGATTGATGTCACCAGAAATGCTACAGCAATCATAATAGTGCAATCTAACTTAAGTCCGAAGTTAACAAATGTAAAATAGGTTCTATTGAAATTGATAATTGTAAGAGAATAAAATAAAACAATGCAATAATGAAATAAATTAAATTAAATGTGTCTAAGATTTAATTGAGAATATGGTAGTTGAATGATCAAACTCTCTTTATGGGTTGACTGCTTTTCATCAAGTTAACACCAGTTGTTACAACAATTGGTACAACACTGGGCAGAATTAATCTGCATCCTCAGTTGTCGTGTGTTAGAACTCTCACACCCTTAAGTATATTAGCATTGACCAGTTGCTACTCTACCTACGGCATGGCCTTATGACCCTTTAGTCTCTCCACCCTACAAGGTGAGTACTTATGTCTAGTTTGTCATAAATCTCAACTTCAAGTATAGCCCTTATGGGATTCAAGATAATTTAATCCAGGAAACTTAAATTAAGATCAAGTATTACTTTAATAATATCTGCTAAGACATGCCCTTTTGCAGCTCTATCTTAACTTGAACTATTAAATGGGTGGTCAACCGAAATCACAGATATAATAATAGCTACTAAAGTAAAATGCTACAGCAATGACATAGCAACTCATAAGAACAATCAAAAACCCATTAGATTGCTTGTCACTCAACTACAAGCAAATCTAGTTCATATTCTGAAAGAGAAAAACAAACATCAACATATTGTTCACGGGATACATTAGATCAGTAAAAGAAAGAAGAAAGGTATAAGTTGAGAACGGAAAAAAGTAAATCCAAATAACTTTGCGGGTTTTTTCAATGCTGCTGAAGCCGTCCTCTTTAATTATGATATTCTTTTTCTTTTTCTCTCTAATGTGTTTAATGATAATTCTTTGCCGCTATTTTATGTGGCGCGCGCCTCCTTTTATAACTAAAAACTAGGGGTAGACAAAAGTCTCGGGCATGCATGAGTTAAATTAAGAAACTACAGATCGCAATTCTGCAGCTGACCCACGCTAAGTTTTCTCCCTCAGTGCTCCAGGATTGCCACAACAATGGTTGCTCTAACAACGGCTAAAACACTGCACTGTTCTCAGTTGTGCTTAACTTCTTTTGTGGGCATATTCGTTCCTCCTCTTGCTGGTCTAATATCTCAACATCCCTTCATGAATTATAAACTTCTGAAAACCTACAATTATTCACATGTTTTGAGCACAAATTACTTTAATTCAAGAAAAACTTATTAAGACTCACTAAAATGAATGTTTATGCAAAATATAACCAAAATATAATAAAACACCTCATTTACTCTCTAAGTGATCGTGATTTAAGTCTAGAATTACTGTAATAACTCTCATTTTATAGAGTTATCACACCCCCAAACTTAAACCGTTACTTGTCCTCAAGTAATGACAACATACTAACACTTCACACAAACAATCATGCAACACACAACTTAGCTCTTTTATCAAATTTGCAAGGATTCTTCCACCTTCAGATCACAAACCCAATCATGCAAAATGAGCATAGTAAGTCAGTTCTAGATTTAAGCTTCCTTCTGTCCACAGTGTGTGTGTGTTACTTTGATTGAATTCCAAAGATGCTACAACATTACTAAGATATTGCATGTAATTCAGTAGTAACACAATTTTAATCATATATGGGGTAGCATAAATCTCTCATACTCAAATTGTGCTGTCTTTAAGAATGAAAACTTGAGAGTATTCAATCTCCTCACTATAACATTTATTTTTCATGTGAATGCCAATCAATTGTAATGATGACACCCAATTACTCAAACCATGCACAGATCAAAGTTGCTGTAGCAATATCTGTAACATAATCTTATCTAGAGATATCTTTTACTCAAGGCTAAACATGGGGTTCATGAACAGACCTGACTACTCAATATCCTAGACAGAGGACTTCCTTGTATTATTGTCTCACTTTTCTCTTCTTTTTTTTTATAACAGCAAAGTTAATTACTACAGCACTGCTCATAACTCTTGTTGCCTTTGAACGCAACTCTGCATATGGGGTACATACTCAGTAACTTGAGCCATTGGAGCAGAATTTATTTCATAGCCAGCATAATCAATCAAACTTTCCCCCCCATACTTAAGATCTTTTCTATTCTTTTGGCTCTGCTACAACAGTCTCATAAAACTTCACTAAAGTTTAAGTGTAAGAACATAATTTCACTCTCCATCTATTATTGTCTCTACTCGGCATTTTTATAATCACCCATTAACACTCAATTTATCTGCATTAGTATTTCAAATCCATACACAAATATTAGATATCAGAGCTTCACACAACACATACATAAACACATATCAAAGCACCCAAATATACATCTCCCCCAAACTGAAAAGGTCCTGTGTCCTCACAAGCACACAACAACAAAGGCACACAATTCGACAAGGACATGGAGGAGAACATTCGAAAATACCACACAAATTGAAAACATAATGAAAGAAAAGTTTTTCAGAATTAAATAAATTGACTAGCAAGAAGGGGGTACTCCCCTATTGTTTGGGTATTGCTGCAACATGGTGGGATGACATCAGCGCTTCTTGGATGCACTGCACATCTTATCCTTTGGGGAACTTGTGGAGAGGTAGCTGACAACGTCTTTGTCTTTTTCTTCAATGGGTTGGTGGGAGGAGTTGCGGCTAGGGCAGCTTGCTTGGTTGACACTGATCTGGTCCATTTTGGTTTTGTTAAGGCTGCTGTAGCAGTGCCTCCAGAAGTGCTACCCTTTCTTTTGCTGGATCCTCTTGGACTAGCACGAACAGGGTTGCTAGGAGTGGGCTGTGGAGGAGCTGGGGTTAGTGCATCAGCTGCTTGTCCCTCAGCTGTGATGACGGCAATGATGTCAAGTAGTTGTTGGGCTTCTGTGGGTGTACGCATGACTTTGGTTACTGCAGCTTCTAGTTCTGCGTTGACTTGCTTGACTTCATCTTCAGAGGCAAGAGGGGTTGCTATTTTTTCCTTGCCCTTTCTTGAAAGGACTGGAATGGGGGGCTCCTCATCAGGTTCATTCTCTTCCTCTTCTTGGATGATCTGCCTTTTCCTGGTTTTGGAAGAGGTCCTAACTGGGGGTTCCTCACGTTCTTTCTCAGAATCTTCCTCTACCTCTATGGGTGAGTTGTTAGTCGCAGACTTGTCACCTTCTTCTTCAGGTTGATCAGATGGTTCAGCTTCTGAGTCAGCCTCTACTTGTGGGTCTGCTGCAGCTTCTGCTTCTGGTTCATCTGTGTCAGTGGCTTCTTCATTGACTTCTGCTGGAGCATCTGTGGTGTTGGTGTCAAAATTGTACTGCTGGAGTAATGAATCAGGGAAATTCATGTAGAGAGCAAATTGGTGTAGGTGGCTGTCCAGGTGTTGTAAATAGCTCCAAAACCGATCGTTTTTCCTTTGTTGAGCTGCAGCACATTGAGTGATACTGGTGCTCAGTGCCTTGATTGTCTGTTCTAAACCAATAGCTCGCCTTGCTCTTGTTATAGCAGTTGATTCAGTTGTTGCTCTAGCACTTTCACCAGCAATTCTCTCAATGGTGTGTACAGTAAAGGCACCATCATTCTTGACATGTTCATCCTTTACATCAAGACGAACACCTGATACTACACAGATGCTGGTGATGAGTGAAGGAAATAGCAAGGCAGCAGCTTTGTGTTTCTTTTTGGCACAATCTCTGATTTCTTTTTCGATAATACTTCCCACATCTATGGGAAGCCCTCGAAAAATAGCATATAATAAAACCAACCTTTCTTGTGAAACAGTAGTTGTGTGGGTGGTTGGCATAAGCTTGGATTTCAGAAATTTCACCCACACCTTAGCAATAGATTTTAAATTTATCCTGTTAATTACATGCCTTTCCTCATTAGCACACGATGCCTCCTCTACTGTAAGAGTTGTGAAGATGGTGTTCCATATTTTTGGGGTCAATTTGTCAAGCAACTTGGCATACTCACAATTAATTTCAGCAGGTAAATTATAAAAAGCATTTATAACTCGAGAGTCTAATGGAACAAGTGTGTTTCTTACCCAAATGTTGTGCTGACCAGGGCTTACCAAATTGGCGTAAAATTCTTTGACTACTAGCAGTACAGGATCTCGAGGGTAGTTGCAAAACTCTAACAACCCACGCTTTGCTGCAGCATTGTGTATTGTTAGCACAATTCCAGTGAGTGGCTCTGGAAATTGAAACCTTTTTTCTTCCATAATCTTGCGCGGTTCAATGAATTCTTCATATTTTTCTTCCGCGTGATAACTCTGGAAGCATAAAGGATCTTTGCGTTGGCTGGTTGTTCTCTTATACCTTGGTATTGTTATAACAGTAACAATTCGAAGGTAATATGCCTAAGAGTAAAATGAGAAAATGGTGGTAAGAATTATTGGAGTCGTGGTTGCGAAGGAGAGAAGAAATAATGTCGTAGGTGACTACGCACAGTAATTCCCTTTTATAGTTGAATTTAAATGAAGATAAATCCGGTAACGAAAGATAAATTAGGGAAGAAAATATTTTGAATATAATGAGTATATCCCATAAAAATAGGCAAGAGCAATTAATACATTAATTGCAGAGATTTTTTCTTCCTCAATTTCTATCCAAATCCATGCATCCATCTGTCATGATTTATCTCCAACGGTAAGTGAGAGGCTCCAATTTTTAAGTTACTGTAATGGTAATATTGATTGCTGCAGCACCCAATTATTTGCTCTAGCAACGGTTACATACTCTACTCCAATAGCGTTTGACACGTGGCTTACCTCTGTACTCTGTCACAATACAACCCCAATTGTCAATAAGGAATTCATTTGTCACACATACTTCCCTCAAAATCTAAAACCAATTCTAAAAAATTAAAAATAAAGATATAGAATGATAACAAAAGTAAAAAGTTTAATAATGCGAAAGAATAAAAATAAATAGCCAGAAGTGACTAACAGGATCAAGCTTGGTTTGAAGTGGCTGCCTCCATAACATGTTGCCTCCCATTGAACACTTGATTTAAGGTCCTTCAGTCTGACCTTCTTTCACTGCTCAATAGCTTGGTTCTTTAAGGAGTAAGACCTCCTTTGAACAATCTGCCGCTGGGTGTATGTAATGCTTAACCATGTGTCCATTAACTTTAAATTCTTGACCTGTTTGTTCATCTAGAAGATCAATAGCCCATGAGGATAAATTCTGAGTAGCTTAAAAAGTCCAGACCATCGCGATTTTAGTTTTCCTAGAAATAATCTTAGTCTTATATTATGGAGAAGCACTAGTTGACCAAGGCTGAATTTCCTGTTTTGGATATGGTCGTCGTGCCAGTGTTTTGTCCTCTCTTTATAGATTCTTGCATTTTCATATGAGAACAGTCGTAATTCATCAAGCTCATAGAGTTGAAGCTTTTTTTGCTCTGCAGCAGCATGTATATCCCAATTTAATTGCTTCAGTGCCTAGTGTACTTTATGCTCTACCTCAACTGACAAGTGACAAGCCTTCCCATAAACAATTTGGTAGGGAGACATGCCAAGTAATGTTTTGTATGTTATTCTGTAGGCCCATAGGGAGTCATGTAACAGCAAGGACCAATCCTTCATTGATGGGTTCACCACTTTTTCTAAGATTTTATTAATTTCTCTATTGGACATTTCTGCCTGACCATTAGATTGTGGGTGATATGTTGTTGCTACTTTATGCCTGACTCTATATTTTACCGTAGCTGCAGCAAATACTTTGTTGCAAAAATGAGTCCCTTTATCACTAATAATTGCTCTAGGAGTGCCAAACCTAGAAAAAATGTTTTTTTGAAGAAAGTTCACCACTGTTTTAGCATTATTGGTAGGTAATGCTACAGCTTCTACCCACTTAGAGACATAATCCACAGCAACAAGGATATATAAGTTCCCAAAGGATGATGAAAAAGGTCTCATGAAATTGATTCCCCATAAATAAAAAACTTCCACTTCCAGAATGTTTGTCAATGGCATTTCATGTCTTTTAGTTATGTTCCCTGTCCTTTGACACTTGTCACAATATTTAACAAATTCATAAGCATCTTTAAAAATAGAAGGCTAGTAATAACCTGATTGCAGAACTTTAGCAGCTATTCTGTGACCACCAAAATGTCCTCTATATGCTGCAGCATGACATGACTCTAGTATGTGGGGAATTTCTCCCTCTGAAGCACATCTATATATTACTTTATCTGAGCATAACTTATATAAATATGGGTCATCCCACTGGTAGCTTCCAGCATCATGAAGAAAATTCTTTTTCTCCTGAAACTTCAACTCAGGTGGTAGCAACCCACTTATTAAGTAGTTAGCAAAATCTGCATACCATGGAGATCCTGATTGCTGCAGCATCTGTGCTTGCTATACTACCAACATCTGTTCATCAGGAAAAGTTTCAATGATGTCCTTTCTTGTCAATGTACTTGTGTCTGCGTCCAGCCTCGACAGGTGGTCTGCTACTTGAATCTCAGTCCCCTTTCTATCTTTAATTTCCAAATCAAACTCCTAAAGCAATAAGATCCATATGATTAATCTTGGTTTGGCATTCTTCTTTGAAATTAAGTACTTGATGGCTGTATGGTTTGTGTATACGGTCACTTTAGTACCCACCAAGTAAGCTCTGAATTTATCAAAAGCAAATACTACTACTAGCAACTCTTTTTCTGTAGTGGTGTAATTAATTTGAGTTTGAGTAAGAGTTTTGCTTGCATAGTATATGGAGTGAAAAACCTTATCCTTTCTCTGCCCTAATACTGCTCCAACAGAATGGTCACTGGCATCACACATCAGTTCAAATGATAGAGTCCAATCTAGTGATATAACCACTGGTTCAGTGATCAGAGCTTTCTTTAATTCTCCAAAGGCTTGAAGACAATCTTTGTCAAAGTGAAAAGGCTTGTCATGTTCCAGCAATGAAAATAATAGTTTAGCTACCTTGGAAAAATCCTTAATGAATATTCTGTAAAATCTAGCATGACCCAAAAAACTCCTAATACCCTTTATTGAAGTGAGAGGTGGCAGTTTATCTATTACTTCTATCTTAGCTTTGTCTACCACAATGCCATTCTTGGACACCTTATGACCCAACACTATGCCTTCTTGCACCATGAAATGACACTTTCCCAATTGAGAACTAAGTTAGTCATCTCACATCTTTTAAGAACTTTTTCCAAGTTGTGTAAACAATCATTAAATATCTCTCCAAAAACTGAGAAGTCATCCATGAAAACTTCTAAAGTTTGCTCTACCATATCAGAAAAAATAGACATCATACATCTCTGAAAAGTTGCTGGAGCATTGTACAAACCAAAGGGCATTCTTCTGAAGACAAAGGTTCCATAAGGATAGGTAAATATAGTCTTTTCCTGATCCTCTGGAGCTATAGCAATTTGGTTGTAGCATGAATACCCATTTAGGAAATAATAGTACTGTTTTCCAGTAAGTCTGTCCAACATCTGATCTATGAATGGGAGTGGGAAGTGATCCTTCCTTATGGCTTTGTTGAGCTTCCTGTAATCCATACATACTCTCTATTCAGTCACTGTCCTTGTATGAATAAGTTCATCATTCTCATTTGCTATCACTGTTATTTCTCCCTTCTTTGGAACACATTGGACTGGGCTCACCCACGAATTGTCTGATATTGGATATATGATTCCAGCATCCAACCATTTGATGATTTCCCTTTTTACCACTTCTTTCATAATAGGGTTTAACATTCTCTGTTGCTCCACTGAATTGTTGTAGCAGTCTTCTAACAGAATTTTATGCATGCATATTGATGGGCTTATTGTTGTGCAAATTTTATTGACCTCGCAAGCGTACGAATCTATTGTAGTATAGATCAATGGTGACGAGTGTCGATCCCACGAGGAGGTGGATTTTAATTATATATAGAATTAATTTTGTATGTGGGTGATTGAATTTGTGGTGGAAAATGATTTGGAATATGCTAAAACTTAAATTAAAATGGTGAGAATAAATTCTAAAATTGGAATTGAAATGACAAGAAATTAAATTGAACTAGGGGCAAAATGACACATGTTGAGAAAATAAATTTACCAAATAAAGCACATGACACATGTTGAGACTTCACCTTCAACCCAAGCTTGAAAGAAAATTAGCCACTCATAATTGAACTGGGGGCAAAATGGAAATTTATTAAAATACATAGAAAATACAAGATGGAGAAGGAATTACAGAAAATGAAGTCCAAAAATGGATTTAGAGGTGCCAAATTAGGGGGGAGAGGCCCCCTTTTTATAGATACATCGAGTGAATCATGACCATCAGATTAAAAACAGTTTGGACGCTCAAGATTACACCATGTCATCAGTCAACAGTACGCGTGAACAGTACGCGGTTTGACTATGCAGCTTGAACAGTGACACGGTTTGCACACGGTTTGAACAGTAATGCAGTTTGCACAGTAATGCGGTTTGGTTAAAAATAATCCCATGTGTTGCATGTACCGTACGCGCGTTTTTTGGTCCACTAATATACTGCCACGTCACCATTAACAGTGCATAAGAATTTTAGTCCAACAGGATCATGACACCTCATCAGTCAATGCCACATCATCGATCCGTCTATATGAACAGTGTCGTGAATAGTAACGTAGACAGTACCCGTACATGTGAATAATATCGTACATGTGAACAGTGCCATTTTTCCTTTTATGCTCCTCCTGAGGTTTTCGACCGTCCTGAGTTCAAAAGTGATGTCCGTTTTGCCATTTGATCTCTCGTTTATTGTGAAATGACTATAATACCCTTAAAATACATAAAATACTTAATTAAAATAAAACACACAATTAAATTACAAAAAACTAAAACACATAAAAGTAAGGGTTGTTAGTAAGACTTGAAATGTAAAATGACGGTTTTCTCCTTTATAAATATGCATTTTCTAACACTCAACACACCCCCCAATCAGCTTATTGCTAGTCCCTAGCAAATAAAGCGAAAACAAAATTCAAAAATAATTTTTTTTAAACACTTGTTTATTCAATTAGACTAATGATAACAATCAAATAAAAGTATAAGCATTATTTCAAGTCTAAAGAAACATCACACCCACATCAACCATCCACATGAATCAGCCCAGTAGACTTTGTCGTAGCTACCTTCAAGAATGACATGTCAAACCCCAAAATCTCACTGGAAGTAGTGACACTCTCACAAAGAAATTAAACCCAATAAAAATAGTCACTCCAATGAATGGTAATTGAGAGAAAATAATCAAGAAATGATATCACATGCTCTCACCAAGATGAAAGAAATATGCCCTTAACTTAGAAATAATACGATCTCAAGTCAAATAAAAATGTTAGTCAACCCAATTTATTTATTTATTTTCATGCATCACTACATCCTTTTAGCCCATATAACTAACTTCTACTTCAAACTATAGTTCCCTAAAATCAAGAAGGACTTTTATTAGGATGTAACGTAGGCTAGGGACATGGCTAACAAAGAAGGGAAATAGGAAAAACAAAGTGTATGTTTGAGAAAAATGCAGAAGAATTTTTTTTTTGGAAGTTGCAAGGTAGATTTCACCTATTATTGTTTTTTTTCTTTGAAACAAAAATTTGTTTTTTTTAAGCAACAATATTTTTTTTCTTCTTTCTTTTTTTTTTAAGAAACAGCAAATTTTTTTTTGAACTAGGCATAACTTCACTATACAAAATGTTTATTTACATTTTTCTCAAACATAAATAGGTGATGGATTTTGTAAGATATTGGGTAATACCCCAAATCGGAGTGGGTCAAGATGATAAGTGGACAAAGAAATTTTTTTTTTTTTAGGGTTAACTATGGATATTTGATAAAAGGGATGGGTAGAAAGGCTCAAACGGATCAAAGATGGCCTTTCCATCATCTTTTAGGGCTCTAAATAATCTTCCATATCTACTAATTAGATGGGCCTCCAAATGTAGCAACACACATTTTTTTTTCTTTCTTTTTTTTTTAATTTTTTTTAGGGGTAACTCAAACGAAATCTAGAGATCGTGTATACAATAATAAACTGCTAAGCTGTATAAAGAATGGGCAAAAGGTTACTCTCCAAGAAAAATGATAGGCTCAAAAACTCACTTGGTATTTATTATGACATGTTCATTCCTTCAAGCAACTCATATTTGTCTTCGACATCAACATGTAGAGTAGCAAACATAGTGTAACATCACTTCAGACTAAAGATAATATAAATACTAAAATTTGAAATTCATCATGTCATCCCATGTTAAAATAAATCATACATCTATTTATTTATTTTTTTTTTTAAACAATACCCTACCCCCAACCTATTCTAAACGTGAAAGGAAAATATGCATGCAGAAATGTGAAAATGATGCAGAAAAACTAATTAGAAAATGATAGAAAATGAAAATTGTTTTTTTTTTAACTTAAGAAGATGCGTTTCCAGAGGCACTATACTCCATATTCAGCCATCTTCGACTAAAAAATTTTTTTTTTTTGAAAATGTATATTTATAAAGGAGAAATTAAAAAGAAGAAAAAATGAACATCAAAACATAATAAAGAAAAAGAAAATATCTGAATTTTTTTGTTTTTTTTTTATTTTTTTTTCAAACGATGAAGATACGTTTCTAGAGTCACTACACTCCATATTCAGCCATCTTCAACACAAAAAGTTAGCAACAGTTAGTTTCTACAATAAAAAAATTAGTAAAAACTTAACCAAGATTCCACAATTGTCGACTATTCCCTCCCCCCAACCAGAACGAAACATTGTCCTCAATGTTTTAAAGGAAAGAAGTAGAGTTTAGAAGACATCACCTGAGTGGTGCAACACAGAAGAAAATATTTACAGGCGTAGAGTTAAATCTAATTTGTACTTCTTACTGCGGCTACTGTTACCATCATTATTTGAATGCTCCAACACAAAGCTCCAGGGGTCTGGCTCCGGTTTATAAGCTTGTAACATATCAAGTAGCTCATTAGCAATGTGAGCACAAATAAAAAGTTTTTTCACATTAGAAGGAACGAAATAGTTTTTTATTGCATGGTTAAAAAATGCGATAAAGCCATCATAAAAATTATTGACATTTAACAAACCGATGGGTTTCTGGTGAATGTGCAGATGGGCCCAAGATGCTAGTGTAATAAGTGCCTCTAGTATTGCAAGATCTCCTGGAAGAAAAATAAAAGCATCGGCATGATTAAGCATTTCAATTATTCTTTCTTGCATACCTGAGACGACTAACTCTTCTCCAGTCAATGAGTCAGACAAACTACCAAAATGTTTTAAGACTCTTGGGATGATGCCTAACACTTGGCTTCCTTTGAAAAAAGCAGCTTCTGAGACCAATTTTGATAACCCTCGGTTACCTCCTCCATCCACCAAGTGTAATTTTCTCTCTGCTATGCTTTGACCAAAATCTATGGCTGCATCAACGAACTCTTTATGTTTGCCATAGATAAATCCAGAAAGCACACAAATGTTCTTGAATTGTCTATTAGGAGTAGCTGCCATTGGAATATTTCTCAAAAACAATTTGTGAGTGCTTAACAAAAAGTCATATTTAAGAATCTTGGTGACAGTGGATCACAACTGTGTATGAGGTGGCATGTCAGTGTCAAATAACGCGTAAAGTGTTGTGCAAATTTTATTGAACTCGCAAGCGCACGAATCTGTTGTAGTATAGATCAATGGTGACGAGTGTCGATCCCACGAGGAGGTGGATTTTAATTATATATAGAATTAATTTTGTAAATGGGTATTGTGGTGGAAATAATGTGAAATATGCTAAAACTTAAATTAAAATGGCGAGAATAAATTCTAAAGTTGGAATTGAATTGGCAAGAATAAATTGAAGAGAGATCTATTAAAATGACGTACTTGGGTATCTGGATCCGTATCAACATGCACCATAGGCTAAATATTCCTTATTAATACCAATTAAATCATGAGGGGGGAATCCACACCTCATGAACCACGCTCTAATAAATATGGTGCTAAGGGCTTATCGTGCCAAATAATAATAATCTTATACTAGGGAGCCGGTGAAACCAGGGCGGTACTAGACAAGATTAGTATTATTTGTCAACGAAAAGTCAAAACATCCACAAAAACTAGAGGGGAAGAGAAAATAAATTTACCAAATCAAGCCCATGACACATGTTGAGACTTCACCTTCAACCCAAGCTTAAAAGAAAATTAGCCACTCATAGTTGAACTAGGGGCAAAATGGAAATTTATTAAAATACGTAGAAAATACAAGATAGAGAGAGAATTACAGAAAATGGATCCCAAAAATGGATTCAGAGGTCCCAAATTAGGGGGGGGGGAGGCCCCCTTTTTATAGTTACATCGAGTAAATCATGGCCATCAGATTAAAAACAGTTTGGATGCTCAGGATTGCGCCACGTCATCAGTCAACAGTAAAGTCAACAGTACGCGTGAACATTACGCGTGAACAGTACGCGGTTTGCACAGTAACACGATTTACACACGGTTTGAACAGTAACGCGGTTTGCACAGTAAAATCCCATGTGTTGCATGTACCGTACATGCATTTTTTGGTCCACTAATATGCTGCCACGTCACCATAAACAGTACATGAGAATTTTAGTCCAACAGGATCTTGACACGCCATCAGTCAATGCCACGTCATCGGTCAATGCCACGTCATCGATCCGTACATGTGAACAGTGCCGTGAACAGTACCCGTACATGTGAATAGTACCGTATATGTGAACAGTGTCATTTTTCCTTTTATGCTCTTCCTAAGGTTTTCGACCGTCCTGAGTTCAAAAATGATGTCCGTTTTGCCATTTGATCTCTCGTTTATTGTGAAATGACTATAATACCCCTAAAATACATAAAATACTTAATTAAAATAAAACACACATAATTATATTACAAGAAACTTAAACACATAAAAGTAAGGGTTGTTAGTAATACTTGATATGTAAAATAACAATTTTCTCCTTTATAAATATGCACTTTCTAACACTCAACACACTCCCCAACCAGCTTATTGCTAGTCCCTAGCAAATAAAGCGAAAACAAAATTCAAAAATGATTTTTTTTTCAAACACTCTTGTTTATTCAATCAGACTAATGATAACAATCAAATAAAAGTATAAGCATTATCTCAACTCTAAAGAAGCATCACACCCACATCAACCATCAACATAAATCAGCCCAATAGACTTTGTAGTAGATACCTTCAAGAATGACATGTCAAACCCCAAAATCTCACTGGAAGTAGTGACACTCTCACAAAGAAATTAAACCCAATAAAAATAGTCATTCCAATGAATGGTAATTGAGAGAAAATAATAAAGAAGTGATCTCACATGCTCTCACCAAAATGAAAAAAATATGCCCTTAGCTTAGAAATAATACGATCTCCAGTCAAATAAAAATGCTAGTCAACCCAATTTATTTATTTTTTTTTTCATGCATCACTACATCCTTTTAGCCCATATAACTAGATTTACTTCAGATTATAGTTCCCTAAAATCAAGAAGGACTTTTATTAGGACGTAACGTAGGCTAGGGACATGGCTAACAAAGAAGGGAAATAGGAAAAATAAAGTGTATGTTTGAGAAAAATGCAGAGGATTTTTTTTTTTTTGGAAGTTGCAAGGTGGATTTCACCTATTATTGTTTTTTTTTTTGAAGCAACAATTTTTTTCTTTTTTTTCTCTTTTTTTTTTTGAACTAGGCATAACTTCCCTATACAAAATGTTTATTTACATTTTTCTCAAACATAAATAGGTGATGGATCTTGTAAGATATTGGGTAATACTCCAAATCGGAGTGGGTTAAGATGATAAGTTGAAAAAAGAAAATGCTTTTTTTTTCTTTTAAAAGCTCAAAAGGGTTAACTATGGATATTTCATAAAATGGATGGCTAGAAAGGCTCAAACGGATCAAAGACGGCCTTTCCATCATCTTTTAGGACTCTAAATAATCTTCCATATCTACTAATTAGATGGGTCTTCCAATGTAGCAACACACATTTTTTTCTCTTTTTTTTTCATTTTTTTTTTAGGGTTAACTCAAAAGAAATCTAGAGATCGTGTATACATTAATAAACTGCTAAGCTGTATAAAGAATGGGCAAAAAGGTTACTCTCCAAGAAAAATGATAGGCTCAAAAACTCACTTGGTATTTATTATAACATGTTCATTCCTTCAGGCAACTTATATTTGTCTCCGACATCAACATGTAGAGTAGCAAACATAGTGTAACATCACTTCAGACTAAAGATAATACAAATACTAAAATTTGAAATTATCATGTCATCCAATGTTAAAATAAATAACAAATTTTTTTTATTTTTTTATTTTTTTTAAACAACAGTCTACCCCCCAACCTATTCTAAACGTGAAAGGAAAATATGCATGCAGAAATGTGAAAATGATGCAGAACTAATTAGAAAATGATAGAAAATAAATTTTTTTTTAACTTAAAAAGATGCGTTTCTAGAGGCACTACACTATATTCATCCATCTTTGACTCAAAAATTTTTGTTTGAAAATGTATATTTATAAAGGAGAAATTAAAAGAAAAAGAAAAATAAACATCAAAACATAATAAAGAAAAAGAAAATATCTGATTTTTTTTTTTAATTTTTTTTTAAACAATGAAGATGCGTTTCTAGAGTCACTACACTCCATATTCAGCCATCTTCAACACATAAAGTTAGCAACAGTTAGTTTCTACAACAAAAAATTAGTAAAAACTTAACCAAGATTCCACAATTGTCAACTATTCCCTCCCCCCAACCAGAACGAAACATTGTCCTCAATGTTTTAAAGGAAAGAAGTAGAGTTTAGAAGACATCACCTGGGTGGTGCAACATAGAAGAAAATATTTACAGGTGGAGGGTTAAATCTAATTTGTACTTCTTACTGCGGCTACTGTTACCGTCATCATTTGAACGCTCCAACACAAAGCTCCAGGGGTCTGGCTCCGGTTTATAAGCTTGTAACATATCAAGTAGCTCATTAGCAGTGTGAGCACAAATAAAAAGTTTTTTCGCACTGGAAGGAATAAAGTAGCTTTTTATTGCATGGTTAAGAAATGCGATAAAGCCATCATAAAAATTATTGACATTTAACAAACCGATGGGTTTCTGGTGAATGTGCAGATGGGCCCAAGATGCTAGTGTGATAAGTGCCTCTAGTGTTGCAAGATCTCCTGGACGGAAAATAAAAGCATCAGAATGATTAAGCATTTCAGTTATTCGTTCTTGCATACCTGAGACGACTAACTCTTCTCCAGTCGTTGAGTCAGACACACTGCCCAAAGGTTTTAGGACTTTAGGGATGATGCCTAACACTTGGCTTCCTCTGACAAAAGCAGCTTCTGAGACCAATTTTGATAACCCTCGGTTACCTCCTCCACACACCAAGTGTAATTTTCTCTCTGCTATGCTTCGACCAAGATCGATGGCTGCATCAACGAACTCTTTATGTTTGCCATAGGTAAATCCAGAAAGCACACAAATATTCTTGAATTGTCTACTGGGAGTAGCTGCCATTGGAATATTTCTCAAAAACAATTTGTGAGTGCTTAACAAAAAGTCATATTTAAGAATCTTGGTGACAATGGATCACAACTGTGTATGAGGTGTCATGTCAGTGTCAAATAACGCGTAAAACACATGGCTCGATAGTCAAAAAGTAAACAGTAAAAACAAACAGTAATAAAATTATTAAAGACAATAATGCAAATGATAAAACAACAGTGAAATGAAATAAAATAACAATAAAGTAAAAGGATATGTACAGGTAGTTGCGACTGTGGCTCACATCTTCCTCTGGTTTTACGTCCAGAAACGGCTTGAACGCCCTCTATGGATTGAGGATGGGCTTCCCATCCAGTTTTCTTATAAACTGGCAAACAGGGTAGTTTATAGTCAGATTCCCGAGACTATATCGTGCACGCTCTTTCTAGAATAATGGTCATAACTGGAGAATCGCTCCTTGCACATATCCACTGGGATGCGTTTCAAGAGACAGAAGGATATCATCCAATGACTCCTTATTCAAGCCATCCCTAATGAATTGAATCTTATCTTCCCTGTTATCAGACACCATTCCTAAAGAACATGGGTTTTTATTGCAACTCATTCTGGCACACTTATGACAAGCAACAAAAATTCTTCGAGCTCGTCGTTTTCTTGCATAATTTCCTTTCCCACAACCAGGCATGTATGCAATAAATTTTGGAGGTAACTCTCCCGCCAATCGTACTTTCGCCTCGATTAACCAACGGATGTCAGTAGGTATGTTATTCCTCATGAGCAATCGCATGCGTTCGGACCGAGCTTTATAGATCGTAAAGAGGGCATTCTGAGGAAGTGAAGGGAATCGCTTGTGAAGCTTCACTAGAATCTCGGTTCTGTCCATTCCTTCGCCTCAGAATATTAGTTATTATGGGAAACTAAAGTAACCGACTTGATTGTCACGGAGTACCGTTATCCGCCACTTCACTGGGGTAACAAACTAAAGCACACAAACAGAAAAACAAATTAAAACACACAAAGAAAATTAAAATCGTCCTCTTATTGAATTTACCTCAAGCTCCAACTGGATGTCGTAAACACCTCTCTCAATATTTCTGAGTTGGCTTTCTAAATTCTCAACATAAGCTACTAACTCTGGTGGTTGTAGAGCCCAAATGCGATGTGTTTTACAAGATTGAATCTGCCCTTTGAGATGAGTTTTGATACGTTGAAGTGGTTTAAAAATGTTCAGGAAGAACGGTCTACGTACGAGACTCATGATTAACAATGATAAGAGAAAACTTAATGGTAAAACAAACACACTTATGCAAAAATAATTTCAATTTAGCAAAAGAATAATAAAAAGAAAGAAAGAAAAATCAAACCACCGAAAAGAAAAAAATCAATTCAAACCTGGTGGGTCACTCAAATTTATTTTGGTGTCTTCTCCATGTGGTTGGTATTCTAGATATGGCTTTAATCTTTGACCATTAACTTTAAACGTGACACCGTTCTTTGGGTCTTTAATTTCAATTGCCCCATATGGAAAAATAGTATGAACAATAAATGGACCAGACCATCGAGAGCGTAATTTACCTGGGAATAGGTGCAAGCGAGAATTGAATAAAAGCACTTTCTGACCTGGAGTGAAAGATTTTCTCATAATTTGCTTGTCATGGAAGACTTTCATTCGTTGCTTGTAAATCTTGGCATTTTCGTATGCGTCATTGCGAATTTCTTCAAGTTCTGCCAGTTGTAATCTTCTTTCTGAGTTGGCTTGCTGCATGTCAAAATTGAATTTCTTGATGGTTCAATATGCACGATGCTCGAGTTCCACAGGTAGGTGGCAAGCTTTTCCATACACTAGCCTGTAGGGTGACATCCCAATCGGGGCCTTGAAAGCCGTTCTATATGCCCATAATGCATCATCAAGTCTTAATGACCAATCTTTTCTGTCCGGCCTCACCGTCTTTTCTAATATGTGCTTTATTTCTCGATTGGAGATATCTACTTGGCCACTGGTTTGCGGATGATATGGGGTTGCCACTTTATGAGTGATTGAATACTTTGTTAAAAGAGCTTTGAATGCTTTATTACAAAAGTGGGCACCACCATCACTGATTATCGCTCGAGGGAATCCAAAGCGCGAAACAATGTTGCTTTTCAAAAACCCTATCACCACCTTGTGATCATTGGTTCTGCATGGAATTGCTTCTACCTATTTCGATACGTAGTCAACAGCAACCAATATGAATTGATGGCCAAAAGAAGAGGGAAAGGGTCCCATGAAGTCGATACCCCATACGTCAAAAATCTCAACCACTAAAATTGGATTTAGTGGCATCATGTTCCTTCGTGTAATGCTCCCCATTCGTTGACACCTATCACATGAAGAACAGAAAGTGTAAGCGTCTCGAAATATAGTTGGCCAATAGAAACCACATTGTAAAACTTTTGTAGCTGTTTTCTTAGCACTGAAATGGCCTCCACAAGCTTGTTCATGGCAGAATGAAAGGATATTCTGAATTTCATTTTCTGGGACACATTGTCTGACAATTTGGTCTGCACAATACTTGAACAAATATGGGTCATCCCAAAAGAAATTCTTTATTTCTGCAAAGAATTTAGCCTTGTCTTGCTTGGTCCAATGCTCTGGAAGTTTACCTGTAACAAGATAATTAACGATATCAGCATACCAAGGTAATACTTCCACACTCATTAATTGTTCATCTGGAAATGACTCATCCAATGTTAATGGCTCTGTAATTGTGTCAAAATGGAGACGAGAGAGATGGTCTGCCACAACATTTTCTGTGCCTTTCTTATCTTTGAATTCCAAGTCAAATTCCTGTAAAAGTAACACCCAATGAATTAGTCTCGCTTTTGCATCTTTCTTTGTGAGAAGATATTTAAGAGCAGCATGATCTGTGAACACAATTATTTTACAACCAATGAGATAAGATCAAAATTTTTCCAATGCAAACACTACTGCTAGCATTTCTTTTTCAGTAGTTGAATAGTTCAACTGTGCATCATTCAATGTCATACTAGCATAATAAATAACATGGGGAATTCGATCAACTCTTTGTCCTAATACTGCTCCTACTGCATAATCAGATGCATCACACATGAGCTCAAATGATAAGTTCCAGTTTGGGGGCTGAATGATGGGTGATGATGTCAACAATTGCTTTAATTTTTCAAAAGCCACAAGACATGAATCATTAAAGATAAAAGGTACATCCTTAGCAAGTAAATTGCATAAGGGTCTAGAAACTTTGCTAAAATCTTTAATGAAACGTCTATAAAAACCAGCATGCCCAAGGAAAGATCTTACTTCTCTGACTGTTTTGGGTGGAGGAAGATTAGAAATGAGATCCACCTTGGCTTTGTCAACCTCAATACCTTTTCTTGAAATGATGTGACCAAGAACAATACCTTGTTTTACCATAAAATGGCACTTCTCCCAATTTAAGACCAAGTTCTTCTCGATACATCTCTGCAGAACTAGTGTTAGATGACGTAAACATTGATTAAACGAGTCACCAAAGACAGAAAAGTCATCCATAAAGACTTCAAGGAATCGTTCAACCATATCAGAAAAAATGCTCAACATGCATCGTTGAAATGTAGCAGGTGCATTACATAATCCAAATGGCATCCTCCTATATGCAAAAGTGCCAAAAGGGCAAGTGAAAGTGGTCTTCTCTTGATCTTTTGGTGTTATGGGAATCTGATTATATCCCGAGTAGCTATCTAGAAAGCAATAAAATTCATGGCCTGCTAATCTATCAAGCATTTGATCGATAAATGGTAAAGGAAAATGGTCTTTACGTGTGACAGAATTCAACTTTCTATAATCAATGCATACACACCATCCTGTAGTTACTCTAGTTGGTATCAATTCATTATCGGCATTGGTAACTACAGTGACTCCTGACTTTTTGGGGACAACTTGTACAGGACTGACCCATGAACTATCAGAAATGGGGTAAATGATACCTGCGTCTAATAGCTTAAGGACTTCTGTTCTAACAACTTCTTTCATATTAGGATTCAACCGACGTTGCATTTCCCTAGTAGATTTAGCATTTTCATCAAGGTAAATGTAATGCATGCAGTCTACTGGGTTTATACATTTTATGTCTGCTATGGTCCATCCTAATGTTCCTTTGTGCTCTTTTAAAACATCTAACAACTTACCTTTTTGTTCGTCATTTAGGGATGATGAGATGATTACCGGCAGAGTACTTTCTTCCCCCAAAAATGCATATTCCAGAGTGTTGGGCAATGGTCTGAGCTCGACTTTCGGTGGTGATTCTGATGATGGGATGATTTTCTTCTCTGATAGTGCTAGTTGTTCAACTCTTGACTTCCATTTATTAGTGTCCATGGATAGTGCTGAGTCAAGTAGAGCGTTGACCTCATCGACCGATCTGTCAATATAAAAATCCAAACCAAAGTGAGTTAAACATGTTTGTAAAGGATCATCACTAAGGTTTGAAACAAAAGTGTCATCAACTAATGCTTCAATTAAATCCACATCAACAATTCCATCATCTGCATTGTGAGGTTGTTTGGCAATGTTGAAGATGTTAAGCTCCATAGTCATGTTGCCGAAGGACAACTGCATATTTCCAGTCCTGCATTGAATGTGAGCATCCGCAGTTGCCAGGAAAGGTCGGCCTAGAATAATGGGGATGTGCTTCCTTGAATCCTGTATTGGTTGAGTGTCAATTACAATGAAATCAACAGGAAAATAAAACTTGTCTACCTGGATAAGCACGTCCTCCACAATACCACGAGGTATTTTCGTGGACCGATCTGCAAGTTGTAACACTACTGGAGTTGGGTGTAATTCTCCCAGTCCAAGTTTCACGAAAACTGAATAAGGCAACAGATTTACACCAGCTCCTAAATCCAACAAAGCATTCTCAATTGTGTGGTTCCCTATGCTACATGAGATAGTAGGGGAGCCTGGGTCTTTGCATTTTAGAGGAATTTTATGTTGGAGTATAGAACTAACGTTTTCTGTTAAAAATGCCTTCTTTTGAACATGCATATTTCTCTTTTTAGTACACATGTCTTTAAGAAACTTGGCATAAGATGGAACTTGTTTAATAGCATCAAGCAATGGAATGTTAACACTTACCTGTTTGAAGATTTCGAGAATCTCACCTGTGGATTTTCCCTTCTTTCCTTTAGCTAACCTCTGAGGAAATGGAGCTTTGGGAATATATTCTCGTGGGTTGGTTTCTTCTTTCTCCTCCGGTGATGAGTCCTCAACACTCACAGGTACAATTTGATTTTCTTTCGTCACCGGCATTTCCACTTTGTTGTCGACTTCTTTTCCTTTCCGTAAGGTCATGATGGCCTTGACCTCTCCATGCTGCTGTGGTGAACTGGTACTTGCTTCATGCACTCCTTTAGGGTTAGGCACTGGTTGACTTGGAAATTTACCTTTCTCAACAGTCATTGCCAAGGTCTGAACTGAAGAAGCAAGTTGTCCCACCATCTTTTCTAGGCTTGAAACTGATTGAGCTTGTGAGTTGAAGCCCGCTCTCAACTCATTTCGTAGTCCATCAATGGTGCGATTCTGTTGCTCAATCGTGGAGTGAATAACATTCCTGAGATTCTGGAATGAATCCTCCCATAGTCTGGGTTGAGAGTAGTTCTGGTTTTGATTGAATGGTCTAAATGGGGGCTGAGAGGCTTGAGGATTTTGAGGAATTGGTAGAGCTAGAGCTGCTGGTCCATTCTGTTGGAATCTTTGAGACCATGAAAAATTGGGGTGGTCTCTCCATCCAGGATTATATGTGTTGGAGTATGGGTTGTAATTTGATGGTTTTCTCATTACTCTTATGGCATTGGCTTGATCTGGATATGAGTCAAGGTCATGTGGCTCTGTTGATTTAGCAGTCTATAACGATGCTATTTGTCGAGCTAGACCTTCAACCATCTCCTTGACTTCTTTGATTCCTGAAGTTGACTCGCCAATGTGAACCTCATTTACTCCCTTAATTCTTCTAGTACTCCTGAGTGATCGACTCCGTTGTTGGGAATTATCTGCTTGTCGTTGGAAGAATTCCCAAATCTCTGATGCACTTTTTGACATTAGCTCTCCTCCACTTGTTGCCATTAGCCATTCTTGCACATTCGACAATAATCCCTCCAAAAAGTATTGGCACTGGTGCCATTTCTCATACCCATGATGTGGACACTTCAAGAGTAGCCCATTGAATCGCTCCCATGTTTCGAAAAACTGCTCGTCATCTCTCTGGGTAAACTCTGAGATTTCCCTGCGAATAGCATTGGTTTTATGCATTGGGAAATATTTATTCAAAAATTTTGTAACCATTTGTTCCCATGATGAAATACTATTAGCAGGTAAAGTATTTAACCATGAATGAGCTCTATCCTTCAAAGAAAATGGGAATAGTCTAAGTTTTACATCATCATCTGAAAAATTCTCATATTTAAATGTTTGACAAATAGCGTGAAAATCATTCAAATGATTGTATGGGTCCTCATTTTCTAAGCCATAGAATGTGGGGAGACAATTTAGCACACTAGGTTTTAATTCAAAACTCCTAGCAGCTACATTTGGATACCTTATACATGATGTGCTCAAATTAGCTAAAGGACTGAAGTAGTCCTTAAATGGCCTCTCCTGTGGTGCTTGTAAATCCATTTTATTTTGAACTTTTTTGTGTGTGCGAAGTGTTTTCTCTAATTCAAGGTCTATAGGTTCAAGATTAGGTAATAATGACCTACGACCATGCATGCAAGAAATACAAAAATAAATGGGAACAAAACAAATAAAAATAAAGAAGAAGGAGAAATTACGATACTAACCTTATGACGCTATTACAACCTTACTATAAAAATATACACAAAAATTACGTGAAATAAATTAACTAAAAATAAATTAATAAGATAAAAAAAAAATTACAAAGAAAATAAATTGAAAATTAAATTACAGAATTTTAAAGAAGAGAAAAAGAAAAGAAATACTAACCTTTAGATGTAGATTCACCTTTTTTTTTCTTTTTTTTTTAAAAAAATACAAGCAAATAATTAAATGAAAATATTCACAAAAATTAATTCTATGAATTAAAATTACTTACCTCCCCGGCAACGGCGCCAAAAACTTGTTGTGCAAATTTTATTGAAGTCGCAAGCGCACGAATCTGTTGTAGTATAGATCAATGGTGACGAGTGTCGATCCCACGAGGAGGTGGATTTTAATTATATATATAATTAATTTTGTAAATGGGTATTGTGGTGGAAATAATGTGAAATATGCTAAAACTTAAATTAAAATGGCGAGAATAAATTCTAAAGTTGGAATTGAATTGGCAAGAATAAATTGAAGAGAGATCTATTAAAATGACGTACTTGGGTATCTGGATCCGTATCAACATGCACCATGGGCTAAATATTCCTTATTAATACTAATTAAATCACGAGGGGGGAATCCACACCTCATGAACCACGCTCTAATAAATATAGTGCTAAGGGCTTATCGTGCCAAATAATAATAATCTTATACTAGGGAGCCGGTGAAACCAAGGCGGTACTAGACAAGATTAGTATTATTTGTCAACGAAAAGTCAAAACATCCACAAAAACTAGAGGGGAAGAGAAAATAAATTTACCAAATCAAGCCCATGACACATGTTGAGACTTCACCTTCAACCCAAGCTTGAAAGAAAATTAGCCACTCATAGTTGAACTAGGGGCAAAATGGAAATTTATTAAAATACGTAGAAAATATAAGATAGAGAGAGAATTACAGAAAATGGATCCCAAAAATGGATTCAGAGGTCCCAAATTAGGGGGGGAGGCCCCCTTTTTATAGTTACATCGAGTAAATCATGGCCATCGGATTAAAAACAGTTTGGACGCTCAGGATTGCGCCACGTCATCAGTCAACAGTCACGTGAACAGTACGCGGTTTGCACAGTAACACGGTTTACACACGGTTTGAACAGTAACGCGGTTTGCACAGTAATAATCCCATGTGTTGCATGTACCGTACGTGCATTTTTTGGTCCACTAATATGCTGCCACGTCACCATAAACAGTACATGAGAATTTTAGTCCAACAGGATCTTGACACGTCATCAGTTAGTGCCACGTCATCGGTCAATGCCACGTCATCGATCCGTACATGTGAACAGTGCCGTGAACAGTAACGTAGACAGTACCCGTACATGTGAATAGTACCGTATATGTGAACAGTGCCATTTTCCTTTTATGCTCCTCCTAAGGTTTTCGACCGTCCTGAGTTCAAAAATGATGTCCGTTTTGCCATTTGATCTCTGGTTTATTGTGAAATGACTATAATGCCCCTAAAATACATAAAATACTTAATTAAATAAAACACACATAATTATATTACAAGAAACTTAAACACATAAAAGTAAGGGTTCTTAGTAATACTTGATATATAAAATAACAATTTTCTCCTTTATAAATATGCACTTTCTAACACTCAACATAAAGCACATGGCTCGATAGTCAAAAACCAAACAGTAAAAAGAAAAAAAAACAAACAGTAATAAAATTATTAAAGACAATAATACAAAAAATAAAACAATGGTGAAATGAAATAAAATAACAGTAAAGTAAAAGGATATTTACAGGTAGTTGCGACTATGGCTCACATCTTCCTCTAGTTTTCCATACACTAGCCTGTAGGGTGACATCCCAATCGGGGTCTTGAAAGACGTTCTATATGCCCATAATGCATCATCCAATCTTAATGACCAATCTTTTCTATCTGGCCTCACCGTCTTTTCTAATATGTGCTTTATTTCTCAATTAGAGATCTCCACTTGGCCACTGGTTTGCGGATGATATGGGGTTTCCACTTTGTGAGTGATTGAATACTTTGTCAAAAGAGCTTTGAATGCTTTGTTACAAAAGTGGGCACCACCATCACTGATTATCGCTCGAGGGAATCCAAAGCGTGAAACAATGTTGCTTTTCAAAAATCCTATCACCACCTTGTGATCATTGGTTCTGCATGGAATTGCTTCTACCTATTTCGATACGTAGTCAACAGCAACCAATATGTATTGATGGCCAAAAGAAGGGGGAAAGGGTCCCATGAAGTCAATACCCCATACGTCAAAAATCTCAACTACTAAAATTGGATTTAGTGGCATCATGTTCCTTCGTGTAATGCTCCCCATTCGTTGACACCTATCACATGAAGAACAAAAAGTGTAAGCGTCTCGAAATATAGTTGACCAATAGAAACCACATTGTAAAACTTTTGTAGCTATTTTCTTAGCACTGAAATGGCCTCCACAAGCTTGTTCATGGCAGAATGAAAGGATATTCTGAATTTCACTTTCTAGGACACATCGTCTAACAATTTGGTCTGCATAATACTTGAACAAATAAGGGTCATCCCAAAAGAAATTCTTTATTTCTGTAAAGAATTTAGCCTTGTCTTGCTTGGTCCAATGCTCTGGAAGTTGACCTGTAACAAGATAATTAACGATATCAGCATACCAAGGTAATACTTCCACACTCATTAATTGTTCATCTGGAAATGACTCATTCAATGTTAATTGCTCTGTAATTGTGTCAAAATGGAGACGAGAGAGATGGTCTGCCACAATATTTTCTGTGCCTTTCTTATCTTTGAATTCCAAGTCAAATTCCTGCAAAAGTAACACCCAACGAATTATTCTAGCTTTTGCATCTTTCTTCGTGAGAAGATATTTAAGAGCAGCATGATCTGTGAACACAATTATTTTACAACCAATGAGATAAGATCGAAATTTTTCCAATGCAAACACTACTGCTAGCATTTCTTTTTCAGCAGTTGAATAGTTCAACTATGCATCATTCAATGTCATACTAGCATAGTAAATAACATGGGGAATCCGATCAACTCTTTATCCTAATACTGCTCCTATTGCATAATCAGATGCATCACGCATGAGCTCGAATGGTAAACTCCAATTTGGGGGCTGGATGATGGGTGATGATGTCAACAATTGCTTTAATTTTTCAAAAGTCACAAGACATGAATCATCAAAGATAAAAGATACATCCTTAGCAAGTAAATTGCATAAGGGTCTAGAAACTTTGCTAAAATCTTTAATGAAACGTCTATAAAAACCAGCATGCCCAAGGAAAGATCTTATTTCTCTGACTGTTTTGGGTGGAGGAAGATTAGAAATGAGATCCACCTTGGCTTTGTCAACCTCAATACCTTTGCTCGAAATGATGTGACCGAGAATAATACCTTGTTTTACCATAAAATGACACTTCTCCCCATTTAAGACCAAGTTCTTTTCGATACATCTCTGCAGAACTAGTGTTAGATGATGTAAACATTGATCAAATGAATCACTAAAGACAGAAAAATCATCTATAAAGACCTCAAGGAATCGTTCAACCATATCAGAAAAAAATGCTTAACATGCATCGTTGAAAAGTAGCAGGTGCATTACATAATCCAAATGGCATCCTCCTATATGCAAAAGTGCCAAAAGGGCAAGTGAAAGTGGTTTTCTCTTGATCTTTTGGTGCTATGGAAATTTGATTATATCATGAGTAGCCATCTAGAAAGCCATAAAATTCATGGCCTGCTAATCTATCAAGCATTTGATCGATAAATGGTAAAGGAAAATGGTCTTTACGTGTGACAGAATTCAACTTTCTATAATCAATGCATACACGCCATCCTGTAGTTACTCTAGTTGGTATCAATTCATTATCAGCATTGGTAACTACAGTGACTCCTGACTTTTTGGGGAGAACTTGTACACTACTGACCCATGAACTATCAGAAATGGGGTAAATGATACCTGCATCTAATAGCTTAAGGACTTCAGTTCTAACCACTTCTTTCATATTAGGATTTAACCAACGTTGCATTTCCCTAGTAGATTTAACATTTTCATCAAGGTGAATATAATGCATGCAGTCTACTGGATTTATACCTTTTATATCCGTTACGGTCCATCCTAATGCTCTTTTGCGCTCTTTTAAAACATCCAACAACTTACCTTTTTGTTTGTCATTGAGGGATGCTGAGATGATTACCGATAGAGTACTTTCTTCCCCCAAAAATGCATATTCCAAAGTGTTGGGCAATGGTTTGAGCTCGAGTTTCGGTGGCGATTCTGATGATGGAATGAGTTTCTTCTCTGATGGTGCTAGTTGTTCAACTCTTGACTTTCATTTATTAGTGTCCATGGATGGTGCTGAGTTAAGTAGCGTGTTGACCTCATCGACCGATCTGTCAATATCAAAATCCAAAGCAAAGTGAGTTAAACATGTTTGTAAAAGATCATCACTAAAGTTTGAAACAAAAGTGTCATCAATTAATGCCTCAATTAAATCCACATCAACAATTCCATCATCTGTATTGTGAGGTTGTTTGGCAATGTTGAAGATGTTCAGCTCCATAGTCATGTTGCCGAAGGACAACTGCATATTTCTAGTCCTGCATTAAATGTGAGCATCCGCAGTTGCCAAGAAAGGTCGACCGAGAATAATGGGGATGTGCTTCCTTGAATCCTGTATTGGTTGAGTGTCAATTACAATGAAGTCAACAGGAAAATAAAACTTGTCTACCTGGATAAGCACGTCCTCCACAATAGCACGAGGTATTTTCGTGGACCGATCTGCAAGCTGTAACACCACTGGAGTTGGGTGTAATTCTCCCAGTCCAAGTTTCACGAAAACAGAGTAAGGCAACAAATTTACACTAGCTCCGAAATCCAACAAAGCATTCTCAATTGTGTGGTTCCCTATGCTACATGAGATAGTGGGGGAGCCTGGGTCTTTGCATTTTAAAGGAATTTTATGTTGGAGTATAGAACTAACGTTTTCTGTTAAAAATGCATTCTTTTGAACATGCATGTTTCTTTTTTTAGTACACAGGTCTTTAAGAAACTTGGCATAAAATGGAACTTACTTTATAGCATCAAGTAAAGGGATGTTAACATTTACCTGTTTGAAGATTTCGAGAATCTCACCTGTGCTTCTTTCTTTTAGCTAACCTCTGAGGAAATGAAGCTTTGGGAACATATTCTCGTGAGTTGGTTTCTTCTTTCTCCTCCGGTGATGAGTTCTCAACACTCACAGGTACAATTTGATTTTCTTTTGTCACCGGCATCTCTACTTTGTTGTCGACTTCTTTTCCTTTTCGCAAGGTCATGACGGCTTTGACCTCTCCATGCTGCTGTGGTGAACTGGTACTTGCTTCATGTACTCCTTTAGGGTTAGGCACTGGTTGACTTGGAAATTTACCTTTCTCAACTGTCATTGCCAAGGTCTGAACTGAAGAAGCAAGTTGTCCCACCATCTTCTCGAGGCTTGAAACTGATTGGGCTTGTGAGTTAAAACCCGCTCTCAATTCATTTCGTAGTCCATCAATGGTGCGGTTCTGTTGCTCAATCATGGAGTGAGTAACATTCCTGAAATTCTGGAATGCATCCTCCCATGGTCTGGGTTGAGAGTAGTTCTGGTTCTAATTGTATGGTCTAAATGGTGGTTGAGAGGCTTGAGGATTTTGAGGAATTGGTGGAGCTGGAGCTGCTGGTCCATTCTGTTGGAATCCTTGAGACCATGAAAAATTGGGGTGGTCTCTCCATCCAGGGTTATATATGTTGGAGTATGGGTTGTAATTCGATGGTTTTCTCATTGCACCTATGGCATTGGCTTGATCTGAGTATGAGTCATGGTCATGTGGCTCTGTTGATTTAGCAGTCGATAACGATGCTATTTGTCGAGAGAGACCTTTAACCATCTCCTTGACTTCTTTGATTTCTGAACTTAACTGGCCAATGTGAACCTCATTTACTCCCTTAATTCTTCTAGTATTCCTGAGTGATCGACTCCGTTGTTGGGAATTATCCGCTTGTCGCTGGAAGAATTCCAAAATCTCTGATGCACTTTTTGACATTAGCTCTCCTCCACTTGTTGCCATTAGCCATTCTTACACATTCGGCAACAATCCCTCCTAAAAGTATTTGCATTGGTGCCATTTCTCATACCCATGATGTGGACACTTCAAGAGTAGCCCATTGAATCTCTCCCATGTTTCGAAAAACTGCTCGTTATCTCTCTAGGTAAACTCTGAGATTTCCCTGCGAATAGCATTGGTTTTATGCACTGGAAAATATTTATTTAAAAATTTCGTTACCATTTATTCCCATGATGCAATGCCATTAGCAGGCAAAGTATTTAACCATGAGCGAGCTCTATCCTTTAAAGAAAATGAGAATAGTCTAAGTTTTACATCATCATTTTAAAAATTCTCATATTTAAATGTTTGATAAATAGCGTGAAAATCATTCAAATGATTGTATGGGTCCTCATTTTCTAGGCCATAGAATGTTGGAAGACAATTTAGCACACTAGGTTTTAGTTCAAAACTCCTAGCAGCTACATTTGGGTATCTTATGCATGATGTGCTCAAATTAGCTAAAGGACTGAAGTAGTCCTTAAATGACCTCTCCTGTGGTTGCAAATCCATTTTATTTTTAATTTTTTTGTGTGTGCGAAGTGTTTTCTCAAGTTCAAAGTCTATAGGTTCAAGATTAGGTAATAATGACCTACGACCATGCATGCAAAACAAATAAAATAAAAATAAAGATGGGAACAAAACAAATAGAAATAAAGAAGAGGGAGAAATTACGATACTAACCTTATGGCGCTATTACAACCTTACTATAAAAATACACAAAAAAATACATGAAAATAAATTAACTAAAAATAAATTAATAAGATAAACAAAAAAAATTACAAAGAAAAATAAATTGAAAATTAAATTACAGAATTTTAAAGAAGAGAAAAAGAAAAGAAATACTAACCTTTAAATGTAGATTCACCTTTTTTTTCTCTTTTTTTTAAAAAAAAAATACAAGAAAACAATTAAATGGAAATATTCATAAAAATTAATTCTATGAATTAAAATTACTTACCTCCCCAGCAACGACGCCAAAAACTTGTTGTGCAAATTTTATTGAACTCGCAAGCGCACGAATCTATTGTAGTATAGATCAATGGTGACGAGTGTCGATCCCACGAGGAGGTGGATTTTAATTATATATAGAATTAATTTTGTATGTGGGTGATTGGATTTGTGGTGGAAAATGATTTAGAATATGCTAAAACTTAAATTAAAATGGCGAGAATAAATTCTAAAATTGGAATTGAAATTGCAAGAATAAATTGAAGAGAATTCTATTAAAATGACGTACTTGGGTATCTGGATCCGTATTAACATGCATCATGGGCTAAATAATCCTTATTAATGCCAATTAAATCATGAGGGGGGAATCCACACCTCATGAACCATGCTCTAATAAATATGGTGCTAAGGGCTTATCGTGCCAAATAATAATAACCTTATACTAGGGAGCTGGTGAAACCAGGGCGGTACTAGACAAGATTATTATTATTTGTCAATGAAAAGTCAAAACATCCACAAAAACTAGAGGGGAAGAAAACATAAATTTACCAAATAAAGCCCATGACACATGTTGAGACTTCACCTTCAATCCAAGCTTGAAAGAAAATTAGCCACTCATAATTGAACTAGGGGCAAAATGGGAATTTATTAAAATACGTAGAAAATAAAAGATGGAGAAGGAATTACAGAAAATAGAGTCCAAAAATGGATTCAGAGGTGCCAAATTAGGGGGGGAAAGGCCCCCTTTTTATAGATACATTGAGTAAATCATGGCCATCGGATTAAAAACAGTTTGGACGCTCAGGATTGCGCCACGTCATCAGTCAACAGTACGCGTGAACAGTACGCGTCAACAGTATGCGTGAACAGTACGCGGTTTGACTATGCGGCTTGAACAGTGACACGGTTTGCACACGGTTTGAACAGTAACGCGGTTTGTACAGTAACGCGGTTTGGTTAAAAATAATCCCATGTGTTGCATGTACCGTACGCGTGTTTTTTGGTCCACTAATATGCTGCCACGTCACCATCAACAGTACATAAGAATTTTAGTCCAATAGGATCATGACACCTCATTAGTCAATGCCACATCATCGATCCGTCTATATGAACAGTTCCATGAATAGTAACGTAGACAGTACCCGTACATGTGAATAGTACCGTACATGTGAACAGTGCCATTTTTCCTTTTATGCTCCTCCTGAGGTTTTTGACCGTCCTGAATTCAAAAGTGATGTCCGTTTTGCCGTTTGATCTCTTGTTTATTGTCAAATGACTATGATGCCCCTAAAATACATAAAATACTTAATTAAAATAAAACACACATAATTAAATTACAAAAAGCTAAAACACATAAAAGTAAGGGTTGTTAGTAAGACTTGAAATGTAAAATGAAGGTTTTCTCCTTTATAAATATGCATTTTCTAACACTCAACACTTATCCCTTTGATGTCTGCCATGGTCCATCCAATTGCTCTTCTGTATATCCCAAGCACATCTACTAGACTTTATTCTTTACCTACATCCAAAGTAGAGGAAATGATTACAGGGAGTGTGTTGCTTTGACCAAGATAAACATATTTCAAATGTGAGGGTAACAATTTTAATTCAAGACTAGGAGGTGATTCAATAGATGGTAAAGTTGTTTTTACTTCCCTGTCTGAAAGATTTAGATGCTCAATAAATCTGTTATATCTATCAGATTGCGTTCTTCCATCCAATCTATCTGGTTTGCTGCAACATCTTCTTCTTCAAAGCCTTCAAAGGTGGTAACTTTGTTGATCTCATTACTGCACCATATGTCAATTCTGTCTGCTACAATAAAATCCACAACACTTAGGAAATTGCAATCTTCTAACTCATCAGGGTTCTTCATAGCTTATAATACATTAAATGTGACTTGCTGATCATTCACTCTCATGGTGAGCTCTCCTTTCTGCACATCTATCATAGTTTTCCTAGTTGCTAAGAAATGTCTTCCAAGTATAATGGGTACCTCTTTATCAGCCTCAAAGTCTAGTACAATGACGTCTACTAGGAAGATGAATTTGTCAACCTTCACTAGTACATCCTTAATTTTTCCTTCAGGATATGCATGAGATATGTCAGCTAATTGTAGAGTGACTGTGGTTGGCCTGCATTCCCCTACTCCTAACTGCTTAAATACAGACAATGACATCAGATTAATACTGGCTCCCAAGTCACAAAGTGCTCTGCCAGTGTACCTAGTTCCAATGGAACATGGTATTGTAAAACTTCCTGGATCCTTCAATTTTGTAGGAATCTTACTTTGAAGCATATGATTGCTTTCCTGTGTTAAAGCAACAGTTTCAAATTCTCCCAGCCTTCTCTTTTTTTCTAAAATGTCTTTTAGAAATTTCACATAATTAGGCATTTGCTCCAAAGCTTCCACAAAATGTATGTTGATGTGTAGTTGTTTCAGCATTTCCAAGAATTTGCTGAACTGCTTGTCTTGTTTTTGCTTCTGGAATCTCTGTGGGAAAGGGGGTGGATGCCTAAACTACTGGGTAGCTTCAAAAGGTGTCAAACTCTACTTGTTTGGTTTGTTGTAGGTTATGGCTACTGGTGTTGCAACTTCTTTTTCAGCATGTACTGTTTGAGTTCCTTCCATAGTTGCTGCAGCTTGGTCTTTGTCACCAGTATCTTGATGGCTGGGTTGTTGTAACATGCTTCCATCTTAAGGTGATTTTTGTAAGGAATTAAGCTCTAGCCCTTTTTTAGCAACATCAACAGGGATGTCAACATTCTTTTCAGATCTTAAGTTAATTACTTTGCAGTGTTCTTTGCCCTCTCTTCTGGGATCTTTTGTGTTGCTAGGTAAGCTTCCTTGAGTTCTGCTACTCATTGTTGTGGCAAGTTGTCCTATTTGGTTCTCTAGGTTCCTCAAGGATACAGCTTGACTCTGCACAATTGCGCTTGACTCTGCACAATTGCTTCATTCTTTGCAATGTATTCCTTAATTAGTGCTTCCAGTGAAATGATTGGATCCTGATTTATATGTTTTTGCCCTTAACTCTGCTGATGAAAACCAGGTGGTTGAGTGTTCCTATTTTGTCCATTCAATGCTGGAGCATTTCGATTCTGATTGCTCCATGAAAAATATAGGTGTTGCTTCCATCCGGGGTTGTAAGTATTTGGATATGGGTTGTTTTAAGGCTGTCGGTTGAAATTACCCACATAGTTTACTGATGCTGGATTTCCAGGACAGTTATCAAAATCATGTTCTTCACCACAGAATATGCAAGAAAGTTCAGCAACTTGCTTTACTGCCGCTGGAGCAGATGTCATAGCTTTTACCATGTTAGTTAATGAGGTTACTTGTGCTGATAAAGTTGTAATTGCATCAATATTATGTACCCCTGCTGTTCCTCTTGCTACTAGTTATGACCACTGATAAATATTGTTGGCAATTCTCTCCAGAATTTTATAAACTTCAGTGTAAGATTTGGATAACAAAGCTCCATCTGCTGAAGCATCCACCATCAATCTTGTACTAGGATTCAATCCATTATAGAAAGTTTCCAATTGTATGCAACAAGGAATGCCATAGTGAGGACACCTTTTGAGCAGTTCTTTGAATCTTTCCCAAGCCTCATACAAACTCTTATCTTCAAGTTGATGAAAATAAGTAATCTCATTCTGCAATTTTGTAATTTTTGTCGGTGGAAAATATTTCATTAAGAATTTATCAGCCAACTCATTCCATGTAGTGATGGAATCAGATGGTAACAATTTAACTATGCTCTTGCTCAATCTCTTAAGGAGTAAGGAAAAAGCCTCAGTCTTAAAGCATCTTGGGTTGCTCCAGAAATCTTGAAAGCATCACTCACTTCCAAGAACAACTTAAGATAAAGGTGAGGATCTTCTTTTGGCAATCCATTGAATTGACCTACTATTTGCAACATCTGAAACATTACTAGCTTCAGTTCAAAGTTTGCGGCTTCCACTTCAGGTCTAATTATCCCAGGGTGTACAACTTGAGGAGTTAACACAGAATAATCTCTAATAGCTCTGTCCCTGTCATCAGCCATGTAAATAATGTTGTTGTTGCCTAGTTGTCTCTAGTTAGCATGTTCATTATGCTCTTCTTGAATGTTGACTGGTTGTAAGTGTTGTGCAAATTTTATTGAACTCGCAAGCGCACGAATCTATTGTAGAATAGACTAATGGTGACGAGTGTCGATCCCACGAGGAGGTGGATTTTAATTGTGTGTAGAATTAATTTTGTAAATGGGTGGTTGGATTTGTGGTGAAAATGATTTGGATTATCCTAAAATTGGAATTGAAATGGCGAGAATAAATTGGAGAGAAATCTATTGAGATGACGTACTTGGGTATCTGGATCTGTATCAACATGCATCATAAGCTAAATAATCCTTATTAATGCCAATTAAATCATGAGGGGGGAATCCACACCTCATGAACCACGCTCTAATCAATATGGTGCTAAGGGCTTATCGTGCCAAATCATAATAATCTTATACTAGGGAGCCGGTGAAACCAGGGCGGTACTAGACAAGATTAGTATTATTTGTCGATGAGAAGTCAAAACATCCACAAAAATTAAAGGGGAAGAGAAAGTAAATTTACCAAATAAAGCCCATAACACATGTTGAGACTTCACCTTCGACCCAAACTTGAAAGAAAATTAACTCATAATTAAACTAGGGACAAAATGAGAATTTATTAAAATACGTAGAAAATACAAGATGGAGAATGAATTACAGAAAATGGATCCCAAAAATGGATTCAGAGCTATCAAATTAGGGGGGAGGCCCCCTTTTTATAGATACATGGAGTAAATCATGCCCATCGAATTAAAAACAGTTTGGACGCTCAGGATTATGCCACGTCATCAGTCAACAGTACGTGGGTTGACCACGTAGATGAATAGTAACACGGTTGTGTTGAACAGTGACACGGTTTGGTTGAAAATAATCCTGTGTGATGCATGTACCATATGTGAGATTTTTAGTCCACTGAAATGCTGCCACATCACCATCAACAATACATAAGAATTTTAGTCCAACAGGATCGTGACACCTCATCAGTCAATGCCACATCATCGGTCAATGCACGTCATCGATCCGTCTATGTGAACAGTAACGTAGACAGTACCGTATATGTGAATAGTACCGTACATGTGAGCAGTGCCATTTTTCCTTTTATTCTCCTCCTAAGGTTTTTGACCGTTCTGAGTTCAAAAGTGACGTCCATTTTGCCGTCTGATCTCTCGTTTATTGTGAAATGACCATGATGCCCCTAAAATACATAAAATATTTAATTAAAATAAAACACACATAATTAAATTACAAGAAACTTAAATATATAAAAGTAAGGGTTGTTAGTAAGACGTGAAATGTAAAATGACGATTTTCTCCCTTATAAATATGTATTTTTTAACACTCAACACACCCCCCAACCAGCGTATTGCTAGTCCCTAGCAAATAAAGCGAAAACAAAATTGAAATCCAAAATGATTTTTTTTTAAACACTCGTGTTTATTTAATCAACTAATGATAACAATCAAATAAAAGTATAAGCATTATCTCAAGTCTAAAGAAACATCACACCTACATCAACCATCCACATGAATCAGCCCAGTAGACTTTGTCATAGCTACCTTCAAGAATGACATGTTAAACCCCAAAATTTTACTGGAAGTAGTGATACTCTGACAAAGAAATTAAACCCAATAAAAATAGTCACTTCAATGAATGGTAATTGAGAGAGAATAATAAAAAAATTATATCACATGCTCTCACCAAGATGAAAGAAATATGCCCTCAGCTTAGAAATAATACGATCTCAAGTCAGATAAAAATGCTAGTCAACCCAATTTATTTATATTTTTTTTATTATGCATCACTACATCTTTTTAGCCCATATAACTAGCTTCTACTTCAGACTATAGTTCCCTAAAATCAAGAAGGACTTTTATTAGGACGTAACGTGTAGGACATGGTTAACAAAAAAGGGAAATAAGAAAAACAAAGTGTATGTTTGAGAAAAATGCAGAGGAATTTTTTTTTTTTGGAAGTTGCAAGGTGGATTTCACCTATTATTGTTTTTTTCTTCTTTTTTTTTAAACAACAATTTTTTTTAGCATAACTTCACTATACAAAATATTCATTTACATTTTTCTCAAACATAAATAGGTGATGGAACTTGTAAGATATTGGGTAATACTCCAAATCGGAGTGGGTCAAGATGATAAGTTTGACAAAGAAAAGTTTTTTTTTTAAAGCTCAAAAGGGTTAACTATGGATATTTGATAAAAGGGATGACTAGAAAGGCTCAAACGGATCAAAGATGACCTTTCCATCGTCTTTTAGGGCTCTAAATAACATTCCATATCTACTAGTTAGATGGGCCTCCAAATGTACAACACATTTTTTTCTTCTTTTTTTAAAATTTTTTTTAATGGTTAACTCAAAAGAAATCTAGAGATCGTGTATGCAATAAAAAACTGCTAAGCTGTATAAAGAATGGGCAAAAGGGTTACTCTCCAAGAAAAATGATAGGCTCAAAAACTCACTTGGTACTTATTATGACATGTTTATTCCTTCAAGCAACTCATATTTGTCTCCGACATCAACATGTAGAGTAGCAAACATAGTGTAACCTCACTTAAGACCAAAGATAATACAAATACTAAAATTTGAAATTAATCATGTCATCCAATGTTAAAACAAATCACACAATTGTTTTTTAAACAACATCCTACCCCCCAACCTATTCTAAACATGAAAGGAAAATATGCAAGCAGAAATGTGAAAATGATGCAGAAAAACTAATTAGAAAATGATAGAAAACGAAAATGTTTTTTTTTTAACTTAAGAAGATGCGTTTCTAGAGGCACTACACTCCATATTCAGCCATCTTCGACTAAAAAAAAATTAAAAATGTATATTTGTAAAGGAGAAATTAAAAAGAAGAAAAAAATGAACATCAAAACATAATAAAGAAAAAGAAAATGTCTAAATTTTTTTTATTTTTTTATTTTTTTTCAAACAATGAAGATATGTTTCTAGAGTCACTACATTCCATATTCAGACATCTTCAACAAAAAGTTAGCAATAGTTAGTTTCTACAACAAAAAATTAGTAAAAACTTAACCAAGATTCGACAATTGTCGACTATTCTCTCCCCCCAACCAGAACGAAACATTGTCCTCAATGTTGTAAAGGAAAGAAGTACAGTTTAGAAGACATCACCTGAGTGGTGCAACACAGAAGAAAATATTTACAGGCGGAGAGTTAAATCTAACTTGTACTTCTTACTGCGGCTGCTGTTACCGTTATTATTTGGACGCTCCAACACAAAGGTCCAGGGGTCTGGCTCCGGCTTATAAGCTTGTAACATATCAAGTAGCTCATTAGCAGTGTGAGCACAAATAAAAAGTTTTTTCGCACTGGAAGAAATGAAGTAGTTTTTTATTTCATAGTTAAGAAATGAGATGAAGCCATCATAAAAATTATTGACATTTAATAAACCGATGGGTTTCTGGGGAATGTGCAGATGGGCCCAAGATGCTAGCGTGATAAGTGCCTCTAGTGTTGTAAGATCTCCTGGAAGGAAAATAAAAGGATCAGCATGATTAAGCATTTCAGTTATTTTTTCTTGCATACCTGAGACGAATAACTCTTCTCCAGTTGATGAGTCAGACAAACTGCCCAAAGGTTTTAGGGCTCTTGGAATAATACCTAACACTTGGCTTCCTATGACAAAAGCAGCTTCTGAGACCAATTTTGATAACCCTCGGTTACCTCCTCCATACACCAAGTGTAATTTTCTCTCTGCTATGCTTCGACCAAGATCTATGGCTGCATCAACGAACTCTTTATGTTTGCCATAGGTAAATCCAGAAAGTACACAAATGTTCTTGAATTGTCCATTGGGAGTAGCTGCCATTGGAATATTTCTAAAAAATAATTTGTGAGTGCTTAACAAAAAGTCATATTTAATAATCTTGGTGACAGTGGATCACAACTGTGTATGAGGTGGCATGTCAGCGTCAAATAACGCGTAAAGCACATGGCTCGCGAGTTAAAAAGGAAACAGTAAAAAGAAAAAGAAATAATGATAAAATAAAATTATTAAAGACAATAATGCAAAAGATAAAATAGCAGTGAAATAAAATAACAGTGAAGTAAAAGGATATGTACAAGTAGTTGCGACTGTGGCTCACATCTTTCTCTGGTTTTACATCTAGAAACGGCTTGAACGCCCTCTATGAGTCGAGGATAGGCTTCCCATCCAGTTTTCTTATAAACTGGCAAACAAAGTTGTTTATAGTCAGATTCCCGAGACTATATCGTGCATGTTCTTTCTGGAATAATGGCCATAACTGAAGAATCGCTCCTTGCACATATCCACTGGGATGCGTTTCAAGAGACAAAAGGATATCATCCAATGACTCCTTATTCAAGCCATCCCTAATGAATTGAATCTTATCTTCCCTGTTATCAGACACCATTCCTAAAGAACATGGTTTTTTATCGCAACTCATTCTGGCACACTTATGACAAGCAACAGAAATTCTTTGAGCTTGTCGTTTTCTTGCATAATTTCCTTTACCACAACCAGGCATGCATGTAATAAATTTTGGAGGTAACTCACCTGCCAATCGTGCTTTCGCCTCAATTAACCAACGGATGTCAGCATGTATGTTATTCCTCATGAGCAATCGCATGAGTTCAGATCGAGCTTTATAGATTGTAAGGAGGGCATTCTGAGGAAGTGAAGGGAATCGCTTGTGAAGCTTCACTAGAATCTCGTTCCTGTCTATACCTTCGCCTCAGAATATCAGTTATTATGGGAAACTGAAGTAACCGACTTGATTGTCACGGAGTACCGTTATCCGCCACTTCACTGGGGTAACAAACTAAAGCACACAAACAGAAAAACAAATTAAAGCACACAAAGAAAATTAAAATCTTCCTCTTATTGAATTTACCTCAAGCTCCAACTGGATGTCGTAAACACTTCTCTCAATGTCTCTAAGTTGGCTTTCTAAACCCTCAACATAGGATACTAACTCTGGTGGTTGCAGAGCCCAAATACGATGGGTTTTACAAAATTGAATCTGCCTTTTGAGATGAGTTTTGACACGTTGAAGTGGTTTAAGAATGTTCAGGAGGAACGGTCTCAGTATGGTACTCATGATTAACAATGATAAGAGAAAACTTAATGGTAAAACAAGCACACTTATGGAAAAATAATTTTAATTAGCAAAAGAATAATAAAAAGAAAGAAAGAAAAATCAAATCACTGAAAAGAAAAAAAAAATCAATTCAAATTTGGTAGGTCACTCAAATTTATTTCGATGTCCTCTCCATGTGGTTGGTACCTAGATATATCTTTAATCTTTGACCATTAATTTTAAATGTGACACCGTTCTTTGGGTCCTTAATTTCAATTGCCCCATGTGGAAAAACAGTGTGAACAATAAAGGGGCCAAACCAACGAGAGGGTAACTTACTTGGGAATAGGTGCAAGTGAGAATTGAATAAAAGCACTTTCTGACCTGAAGTGAACGATTTTCTCATAATTTGCTTGTCATGGAAGACTTTCATTCGTTACTTGTAAATCTTGGCATTTTCATATGCATCGTTGCGAATTTCTTCAAGTTCTGCCAGCTGTAATCTTCTTTCTGAGCTAGCTTGCTGCATATCAAAGTTGAATTTCTTGATGGCCCAATATGCACGATGCTCGAGTTCCACAGGTAGGTGGCAAGCTTTTCCATACACTAGCCTGTAGGGTGACATCCCAATCGGGGTCTTGAAAGCCGTTCTATATCACCATAATGCATCATCAAGTTTTAATGACCAATCTTTTCTGTCTGGCCTCACCGTCTTTTCTAATATGTGCTTTATTTCTTGATTGGAGATCTCAACTTGGCTACTGGTTTGCGGATGATATGGGGTCGCCACTTTGTGAGTGATTGAATACTTTGTCAAAAGAGCTTTGAATGCTTTGTTACAAAAGTGGGCACCACCATCACTAATTATTGCTGGAGGGAATTCAAAGTACGAAACAATGTTGCTTTTCAAAAACCCTATCACCACCTTATGATCATTCGTTCTACATGGAATTGCTTCTACCCATTTCGATACGTAGTCAACAGCAACCAATATGTATTGATGGCCAAAAGAAGGGGGAAAGGGTCCCATGAAGTCGATACCCCATACGTCAAAAATTTCAACCACTAAAATTGGATTTAGTGGCATCATGTTCCTTAGTGTAATGCTCCCTATTCGTTGACACCTATCACATGAAGAACAGAAAGTGTAAGCATCTCGAAATATAGTTGGCTAATAAAAACCACATTGTAAAACTTTAGTTGCTGTTTTCTTAGCACTGAAATGACCTCCACAAGCTTGTTCATGGCAGAATGAAAGGATATTCTGAATTTCACTTTCTGGGACACATCGTCTAATAATTTGGTCTGCACAATACTTGAACAAATAAGGGTCATCTCAAAAGAAATTCTTTATTTCTGTAAAGAATTTAGCCTTGTCTTGCTTAGTCCAATGCTCTGGAAGTTGACCTGTAACAAGATAATTAACTATATCAACATACCAAGGTAATACTTCCACACTCATTAATTGTTCATCTGGAAATGACTCATTCAATGTTAAAGGTTCAGAAATTGTGTCAAAATGCAGACGAGAGAGATAGTATGCTACAACATTCTCTGTGCCTTTCTTATCTTTAAATTCCAAGTCGAATTCAAGCAAAAGTAACACCCAACGAATTAGTCTAGCTTTTGCATCTTTCTTCGTGAGAATATATTTAAGAGCAGCATGATCTGTGAACACAATTATTTTATAAACAATGAGATAAGATCAAAATTTTTCTAATGCAAACACTACTGCTAGCATTTCTTTTTCAGTAGTTGAATAGTTTAACTGTGCATCATTCAATGTCATACTAGCATAATAAATAACTTGGGGAATTCGATCAATTCTTTGTCCTAATACTGCTCCTACTGCATAATCAGATGCATCACACATGAGTTCAAATGGTAAGCTCCAGTTTGGGGGCTAAATGATGGGTGATGATGTCAACAACTGCTTTAATTTTTCAAACGCCACAATACATGAATCATTAAAAATAAAAGGTACATCCTTAGCAAGTAAATTGCATAAGGGTCTAGAAACTTTGCTAAAATCTTTAATGAAACGTCTATAGAAACCAGCATGCCCAAAAAAAGATCTTACTTCTCGACTGTTTTGGGTAGAGGAAGATTAGAAATGAGATCCACCTTGGCTTTGTCAACCTCAATACCTTTGCTCGAAATGATGTGACCGAGAACAATACCTTATTTTACTATAAAATGGCACTTCTCCCAATTTAAGACTAAGTTCTTCTTGATACATCTCTGCAGAACTAATGTTAGATGATGTAAATATTGATCAAATGAATCACCAAAGACAGAAAAGTCATCCATAAAGACTTCAAGGAATCATTCCACCATATCAGAAAAAATGCTTAACATGCATCGTTGAAATGTAGCAGGTGCATTACATAATCCAAATGGCATTCTCCTACATGCAAATGTGCTAAAAGGGCAAGTGAAAGTAGTTTTCTCTTGATCTTTTGGTGCTATGAGAATCTGATTATATTCTGAGTAGCCATCTAGAAAGCAATAAAATTCATGGCCTGCTAATCTATCAAGCATTTGATCAATAAATGGTAAAGGAAAATGGTCTTTACGTGTGACAGAATTCAACTTTCTATATTCAATGCATACACGCCATCCTATAGTTACTCTAGTTGGTATCAATTCATTATCAACATTGGTAACTACCGTGACTCCTGATTTTTTAGGGACAACTTGCACAGGACTGACCCATGAACTATTAGAAATTGGATAAATGATACCTGCGTCTAATAGCTTAAGGACTTCTGATCTAACAACTTCTTTCATATTAGGATTTAACCGACGTTGCATTTCCCTAGTAGATTTAGCATTTTCATCGAGGTGAATGTAATGCATGCAATCTACTGGGTTTATACCTTTAATGTCTGCTATGGTCCATCCTAATGCTTCTTTGTGCTCTTTTAAAACATCCAACAACTTACCCTTTTGTTTGTCATTTAGGAATGATGAGATGATTACCGGTAGAGTACTTTCTTCTCCCAAAAATGCATATTCCAGAGTGTTGGGCAATGGTTTGAGCTCGAGTTTCGGTGGTGATTCTGATGATAGGATGAGTTTCTTCTCTGATGGTGCTAATTGTTCAACTCTTGACTTCCATTTATTAGTGTTCATGGATGGTGCTGAATCAAGTAGGGCGTTGACCTCATCGACCGATCTGTCAATATCAAAATCCAAACCAAAGTGAGTTAAACATGTTTGTAAAGGATCATCACTAAGGTTTGAAAGAAAAGTATTATCAACTATTGTTTCTATTAAATCCACATCAACAATTCCATCATCTGCATTGTGAGGTTGTTTGGCAATGTTGAAGATGTTCAGCTCCATAGTCATGTTGCCGAAGGACAACTGCATATTTCTAGTCCTGCATTGAACGTGAGCGTCCGCAGTTGCCAAGAAAGGTCGGCCTAGAATAATGGGGATGTGCTTCCTTGAATCCTGTATTGATTGAGTGTCAATTACAATGAAATCAACAGGAAAATAAAACTTGTCTACCTGGATAAGCACGTCCTCCACAATACCACGAGGTATTTTCGTGGACCGATCTGCAAGTTGTAACACCACTGTAGTTGGGTGTAATTCTCCTAGTCCAAGTTTCACGAATACTGAATAACGCAACAAATTTACACTAGCTCCTAAATCCAACAAAGCATTCTCAAGTTGTCCCACCATCTTCTCGAGGCTTGAAACTGATTGGGCTTGTGAGTTGAAGTCTGCTCTCAACTCATTTCGTAGTCCATCAATGGTGTAGTTTTGTTGCTCAATCGTGGAGTGAGTAACATTCCTGAAATTCTGGAATGCATCCTCCCATGGTCTAGGTTGAGAGTGGTTCTGGTTCTGATTGTATGGTATGAATAGTGGCTGAGAGGCTTGAGGATTTTGAGGAATTGATTGCATTGGTGGAGCTGGAGCTGCTAGTCCATTCTGTTAGAATCCTTGAGACCATGAAAAATTGAGGTGGCCTCTCCATCCAGGGTTATATGTGTTGAAGTATGGGTTATAATTTGATGGCTTTCTCATTACACCTATGGCATTGGCTTGATCTGAGTATGAGTCATGGTCATGTGATTCTGTTGATTTAGCAGTCGATAACGATGCTATTTGTCGAGCAAGACCTTCAACCATCTCCTTGACTTCTTTGATTCCCGAACTTGACTTGCCAATGTGAACCTCATTTACTCCTTTAATTCTTTTAGTATTCCTGAGTGATCGACTCCGTTTTTGGGAATTATCCGCTTGTCGTTGGAAGAATTCCTAAATCTCGGATGCACTTTTTGACATTAACTCTCCTCCACTTGTTGCCATTAGCCATTCTTGCACATTCAGCAATAATCCCTCCAAAAAATATTGGCATTGGTGCCATTTCTTGTACTCATGATGTGGACACTTCAAAAGTAGCCCATTGAATCACTCCTATGTTTCGAAAAATTGCTCGTCCTCTCTTTGGGTAAACTCTGAAATTTCCCCGCGAATAGCATTGGTTTTATGCACTAAGAAATATTTATTCAAAAATTTTGTTACCATTTGTTCCCATGATGTAATGCTATTAGCAGGCAAAGTATTTAACTATAAACGAGCTCTATCCTTTAAAGAAAATGGGAATAATCTAAGTTTAGCATCATCGTCTGAAAAATTCTCATATTTAAATGTTTGACAAATAGCATGAAAATCATTCAGATGATTATATGGGTCTTTATTTTCTAAGCCATAGAATGTGGGGAGACAATTTAGCACACTAGGTTTTAGTTCAAAGCTCCTAGCAGCTACATTTGGGTATCTTATACATGATGTGCTCAAATTAGTTAAGGGACTAAAATAGTCCTTAAATAACCTCTCCTGTGATGCTTGTAAATCCATTCCAAATTTATTTTTAACATGCTTGTGTGTGCGAAGTGTTTTTTCTAGTTCAAGGTCTATAGGTTCAAGATTAGGTAATAATGATCTACGACCATGCATGCAAAACAAATAAAATAAAAATAAAGATGGGAACAAAACAAATAAAAATAAAGAAGAGGGAGAAATTACAATACTAACCTTATTGCGCTATTACAACCTTACTATAAAAACACACTAAAAAAATACGTGAAAATAAATTAAATAAATTAATAAGATAAAAAAATTACACAGAAAAATAAATTGAAAATTAAATTACAAAATTTTAAAGAAGAGAAAAAGAAAAGAAATACTAACCTTTAAATGTATATTCACCTTTTTTCTTTTTTAAAAAAAATACAAGAAAACAATTAAATGAAAATATTAACAAAAATTAATTCTATGAATTAAAATTACTTACCTCCCCGGCAACGGCGCCAAAAACTTGTTATGCAAATTTTATTGAACTCGCAAGTGCACGAATCTATTGTAGAATAGACTAATAGTGACGAGTGTCGATCCCACGAGGAGGTGGATTTTAATTGTGTGTAGAATTAATTTTGTAAATTGGTGGTTGGATTTGTGGTGAAAATGATTTGGATTATCCTAAAATTGGAATTGAAATGGCGAGAATAACTTGAAGAGAAATCTATCAAGATGACGTACTTGGGTATCTGGATCTGTATCAACATGCATCATGGGCTAAATAATCCTTATTAATGTCAATTAAATCATGAGGGGGGAATCCACACCTCATGAACCACGCTCTAATCAATATGATGCTAACGGCTTATCGTGCCAAATAATAATAACCTTGTACTAGAGGGCCGGTAAAACCAAGACAGTACTAGACAAGATTAGTATTATTTTTCGACGAGAAGTCAAAACATCCACAAAAATTAGAGGGGAAGAGAAAGTAAATTTACCAAATAAAGCCCATGACACATGTTGAGACTTCACATTGAACCCAAGCTTGAAAGAAAATTAGCTACTCATAATTGAACTAGGGACAAAATGGAAATTTATTAAAATACATAGAAAATACAAGATGGAGAAGGCATTATAGAAAATAGATCCCAAAAATAGATTCAGAGCTATCAAATTCGGGGGGAGACCCCCTTTTTATAGATACATGGAGTAAATCATGGCCATCGGATTAAAAACAGTTTGGACGCTCAGGATTGCGCCACGTCATCAGTCAACAGTACGCGGTTTGGCCACGCGGATGAACAGTAACACGATTGGGTTGAACAGTGACGCGGTTTGGTTGAAAATAATCCTGTGTGATGCATGTACCGTACGCGAGATTTTTGGTCCACTGATATACTGCCACGTCACCATCAACAGTACATAAGAATTTTAGTCCAATAGGATCGTGACACCTCATCAGTTAATGCCACATCATCGGTCAATGCCACATCATCGATCCGTCTATGTGAACAGTGTCGTGAATAGTAACGTAGACAGTACCATACACGTAAATAGTACCGTACATGTGAACAGTGTCATTTTTCCTTTTATGCTCCTCCTAAGGTTTTTGACCGTCTTGAGTTCAAAAGTGATGTCCGTTTTGCCGTCTGATCTCTCGTTTATTGTGAAATGACCATGATACCCTAAAATACATAAAATATTTAATTAAAATAAAACACACATAATTAAATTGCAAGAAGCTTAAATACATAAAAGTAAGGATTGTTAGTAAGACGTGAAATGTAAAATGATGATTTTCTCCTTTATAAATATGTATTTTCTAACACTCAACAGTAAGGGCCTGTGAGGGTCCAAATTTCCCACATCCTGCAAATTATTCATGCCTGAAACAATTTTTGAATTCCTTTATTCTCTTCGCAGTCTCCTAACAGTGCTTTCAATCTCAGGATCAAATTGGAATACAACAGATCTGTCTTTGCGCATGCAAGTGTTGATATGCTAATAAATAGAATGAATCAAATTAAATTGGCACTATTAAGATTTTCTTCACACTTCAAAAATAAACAATCAATCCCCAGCAACGGGGCTAAAAATTATTGGTCAATTTTTATAATCAAATGCTAGTGATACCAAAGTGCAAGTGTACACAACAAGAATAAAGTGATAAATATTCGAGATCGTCTCCACATGGATTGATGTCACTAGAAATGCTACAGCAATCACAATAGTGCAATCTAACTTAAGTCCGAAGTTAACAAATATAAAGTAGGTTCTATTGAAATTGATAATTATGAGAGAATAAAATAAAACAATGCAGTAATGAAATAAATTAAATTAAATGTGTCTAAGATTCAATTGAGAATATGGTAGTTGAATGATCAAACTCTCTTTATGGGTTGACTGATTTTCATCAAGTTAACACCAGTTGTTACAGCAATTGCTACAGCACTGGGTAGAATTAATCTGCATCCTCAGTTGTCGTGTGTTGGAACTCTGATACCCTTAAGTATATTAGCAATGACCAGTTGTTACTCTACCTACAGCATGGCCTTATGAACCTTTAGTCTCTCCGCCCTACAAGGTGAGTACCTATGTCTAGTTTGTCATAAATCTTAACTTTAAGTATAGCCCTTATGGGATTCAAGATAACTTAATCCAGGAAACTTAAATTAAGATCAAGTATTACTCTAATAATATCCGCTAAGACATGTCCTTTTGCGGCTCTATCTTAACTTGAACTATTAAATGAGTGGTCAACCGAAATAACAGTTATAATAATAGCTACTAGAGTAAAATGCTACAACAATGACATAGCAACTCATAAGAACAGTCAAGAACCCAATAGATTATTTGTCACTCAACTACAAGCAAATCTAGTTCATATTCTGAAAGAGAAAAACAAACATCAACATATTGTTCACGGGATACATTAGATCAATCAACGAAAGAAGAAAGGTATAAGTTGAGAACGGTAAAAAGTAAATCCAAATAACTCTGAGGGTTTTTTCAATGCTGCTAAAGCCGTCCTCTTGAATTCTGATATTCTTCTTTTTCTCTCTAATGTGTTTAATGATAATTCCTTGCCACCGTTTTATGTGGTGCGCGCCTCCTTTTATAACTAAAAACTAGGGTAAACAAAAGCCTTGGGTGTGCATGAGTTAAATTAGGAAACTGCAGATCGCAATTCTGCAGCTGACCCACGATAAAGTTTCTCCCTCAGTGCTCCAGGATTACAGCAATGGTTACTCTAACAACGGCTAGAACACTGCACTGTTCTCGGTTGTGTTTAACTTCTTTTGTGGTCGTATCTTTCCTCCTCTTCCTGACCTAATATCTCAGCATCCCGTCATGAATTATAAACTTCTGAAAACCTATAATTATGCACATGTTTTGAGCACAAATTACTTTAATTCAAGCAAAACTTATTAAGACTCACTAAAATGAATGTTTATGTAAAATATAACCAAAATATAATAAAAACACCTCATTTACTCTCTAAGTAATCTTGATTTAAGTCTAGAATTGCTGTAATAACTCTCATTTCATAGAGTTATCAGAAGTCATATTGGGAAAACCAGTTTTTCAATCTTAGTAGCTATTTATCAGGGAGGGTTCGGTTTTTGAATTCAAGGATCTTGGGGAACGAAGAATTGTCAAGACGGATGTGAAAATGATGACCAATTAGATGGAACTCAAATTTTTTAATTCTATACTTAACAGCCAAGATCTCTTTATATATCACATGGTAGTGCTTCTCGGAGTCCTTGAACTGCCCGCTGGCATGGGCACAAAAATGTTCTTTGCCATCTATCAATTCGAGTATAATGGCACCCCAGTATTCATCGCTAGCATCGGTTTGGAGAATTCTTTGACCAGTGGATGAAATCTTTAAAGCTGGTGGATTTTGAGCGATCAACTTTAGGTGTTGGACAACAGATGTCTGATCTGGACCCTAAAGGGGGGACTTCTTTTTCAACATCTGAGACAGGTAGCTTGTATGAACAAATACATGAGGTAGGAAATCCCGGAGATAATTGATTATCATGAGGAATTGTTGGATCTGTTTTTTAGTCAGGTGCTCATCTGGAAAGTGTAATAATTCTTGTACGATGTGGGCCCTGGACAGTAGCCGAATTCTGCACTTAACTTGTCCTTCTAATTGGTTCCAATGATTCTTCTCCATCAGAATTCCGAACTGATACACCCATAGTGGAGGAATCAGATGAAATGAGCACAATTCCTCCTAATCGACCGGACACGGCTCCTAATCCCTTAAATGGTCCTTGGTTCACTCTTGATGACATCCCTAAGGTGAAATGGCCCTCATGGTTACAGAAATTTACGGCCTGGATTGATGTCCAAATGATCAGGCCTGGTTCATTAGTCCAATCAGTCCTGGTCCCCACATCGTACAAGAATTGTTACACTTTCCAGATGAGCACCTGACCAAAAAACAGATCCAACAATTTCTCAGGATAATCAATTATCTATGGGATTTCCTACCTCATGTATCTGTTCATACAAGCTAGCTGTCTAAGATGTTGAAAAATAAGTCCCCCCTTTGGGGTCCAGATCAGATATCCGTTGTCCAACACCTAAAGCTGATCGCTCAAAATCCACCAGCTTTAAAAATTCCATCCACTGTCAAAGAATTCTCTAAACCGATGCTAGCGACGAATACTGGGGTGCCATTCTAGTCGATAGCTGGCAAAGAACCTTTTTGTGCCCATGGCAGCGGGCAGTTCAAGGACTTCGAGAAGCACTACCATGTGATATATAAAGAGATCTTGGTTATTAATTATGGAATTAAAAAATTCGAGTTCCATTTGATTGTTCATCATTTTCACATCCGTCTTGACAACTCTTCGTTCCCCAAGATCCTTGAATTCAAAAACCGAACCCTCTCTGATAAACAACTACTGAGATTGAAAAATTAGTTTTCCCAATATGACTTCTCAATAAAACACATAAAGGGAAATCAAAACCTCATCCCTGACCTCTTGTTCAAACCGCACAAAATCTCACTCATCACCTCTCAGACATACTTTCCTGTCATAGCCATGACGACCTCTTTACCCAACCAAGCTCTTATCCAGAAATCCTTTCCTTTAAATTTTACTTTCACCACTCTTAACCAGATCAAAGACTTCGTTTAGAAATTTGTCTATCGTTATATGTTTAAAATCCACCAAACCAGTCATGATAGTTTCATGCATTTTCATCCCGACTGTTTGTTTTTGACAAGATTTTTGGTTAGCTTGTTTAAGGATATCTCTGAAGCAATACGGTTCTCTATGCTACAACACTAGTATTTCCAGTCCAAGCAATGCAGTAACATCTCGACACACCTGAGAATGCTAGTTCTCTGTTATGGACTCTTCTTGAGTGGTTTTCTCCCATCCCTTGGTGGAGAAAGGAACTCACCCGCATTCACCACCAGAATCACCTTCACTTAATACCAACAAGTGAAGCCGATCAGTTATTGTGTGTATATATACTATTGTTATGGTGTGTTAAGATGTATTATAAGTTTTTAAGCTTGCTTATTATAACCTCTTCTATTATGCCACATGGCATTCTTTAAACTTACAAAATTGTCCTCAGGTTATTTGGTTTGGTTTCGGTTATTAGATTTTAAACTGAGAAATGAATCGTTATAATCAATTTGTTCGAATTAAAATAATTGATTTTTTGGTTAGAAATGTACTAAATCGAAATTGAAAAATCAAATCAAACTGGCATTTTAGGGCTCTCTTCGATTCTGCCAAACAATAGATTGTGGAATTTCTTGAAATGTATTCCAAAGTGGCCAAATCCTATGCCAGTAATTTGCTTACATTATGATAGTCAATCTGCAATTGGAGGGGCATAGACCAATATGTCTATTGATAAATGTAGACACATATGTCATAGATATAATACCATTAGACAAATATTCTCTATTAGAGTTATTTTTGTTGAGCCGATAACATTGCGAACTAGCTAACCAAAAAGTTAAACAAAGAGTTAGAAGAAAAATCATCAAGGAGAATGAGACTAAAGCCCATAAAATAAAGAATAATTTTTACAAAGGAAAACCCAACCTAGCGGATTTGAGATCCTATGTACTAGGTTAAAAAAACCAACGTAATTATAAAGCACTTTATTGGTTCTCAGTGGGAGTTACCATGCTGTGCATTCCTATGATGAAAACAATTATGCTTTAGGAGAAAAGGCATTCCTGTGATGAAAATAATGATGCTTATAAGAGAAAAAAGGGTAAGTTATGCTTTTAATGATTTTTTATGCATTGGGAATCCAAGTAAAGTAAGGCGGGTTACTTTTTGTTTGATAAGTCACTATGTGAGAAAGAAATGGGCTTGTTTTAAAGGGAATTGTTCAGGGCTCAACTCTAGGAAGCTCTTGCAGAATCAGGCTGATGTTTATGGCCAAAGCAAATATAAATATGAGAATTCAAAAGCATTAGGAAAGATTTCTCTGTGAAAGATATCATTATTTATGTGAATGATAAAATAGTTCGAAGACATTATGTCTACTCGTCAGTCGTTAAAATAAATATATTTCATAAGGTAAAGTTCAAAGTTAGAGACCTACTTATCCTATATAATGTACTTGCATCCAATAAATAGAGATAGATCAATTTTGATGCAATTGGTAAGAGAATTAATTCTCTTTTATTCTCAAACTAATTCTTTGAACTTATCTTATTTCCGTGGCGTTCAAACTCTTGACTTATCAATCATATCATCCATAGCTGATCGTGGCGTCCTCACATACCAATGTTCGTGCTTTCATTGATTATCAGGTTGCGGTTCCATTCAATTCTAGGTTTAGATTCGATCTTGGAGACTAAATTCATTTTGGTACCAGAGCTTAGGCACCAAGGTCAGATTCATCTATCTTAATTATTTGTCATTCTTGTTTGAGATTTTTCATTCTTGTTCTAGTAAAAAAAAAAATCATTCTTGTTTGAGATTTTTCATTCAGTGCCACGTGAGCAGTATCACATAAATAGTGCCAAATGAATAGTATTTTTAGGGTTTGTTTTTATCAATTTTGCATCCTTGTGGTTTAATTCTCCTTAAATTTGTAAATTTTACGTATTCCTTTCCCTAAAAAAAATCCAAAAGAAAAGGAGGGAAACAAAGAAGCAAGAGAAGAAGGAAGAGGATAGTGATAGTGAGAAAAAAAATCTCGATCTTTACTTAAAATCTTTTGTTCGTTTTCCATTATTAGTGTCTTTAAGATTCCAAAATTAGTTTTACCCCATAGGTGAAGATTTTTGCCCAAAATTTTGGTAATTTGTGCTTCCGAAACCCGATCGTACATATGCATTGTTTTGTTGCTATTGAAATTCGAGTCTCGTTGGTGTAATCTTGTGAATTGCTATCGAAATCTTGATATTGGTTTTATTAGTTTGATAAGAACCAGGTGAGTATTATTACGAGTGGAAAAAGCCAAAAGAGTGTGAACATACCAGAGGGTAAAAGCCAATAAATTTGAATAAGACATGAGTGGAATTGAGTGAATCATTTTCTTGAGTGAAATACATAAGGGAGTGACGTGAGGTCTTTTTACATTGTTTCTAACTTTTTTTTTTTTGGAGATGTTAGCCATGTTTCACAACCCAAAACGAAACACAAATGAAGAGAATCAATCCGTGACTACTAAAAATTTGCAAATTCAAGCATTCATGGGAGAGATGAGAAGGATGATGAGGGCTGAATTAAAGCACATACACGAGCGTTAGGATCAAGTAGAGAACACACGTGCGGGGCAGTCATAACCCACTCCCCAAGCACGAGTGAGGGACAGAGCTTCAGCTAGAGGAGAGATTGATGCCTATTATAGGGATGAGTATGATGAAACGGAGGATTTAGTGGGTAGCTATAGGAGATGTGGACGCGATAGGAGAGCTAGGAATAGGGATGATGGTTTAAGTGGCATAAAGATGAAGATCTTGTCTTTTCAAGGTAAATCTGACCCGGAAGCATACCTTGAGTTTTCTGACTATGCTGTTACTTGATGGGATCAACTTGTTATAAGTAGGAGGTAGAATAAGGATTGTCTAGTTGAAAAATGGGATGAAATAAAATCGGTTATGAGAAGACGTTTCGTACCTAACCATTACTATCGAGACTTGTACCAAAAATTACAAATTCTTGCACATGGTAGTCGAAACGTGGAGGTTTATTACAAAGAAATTGAGATTGCCATGATTAGAGAAAATATGTTGGAAAATAGAGAAGCTACCATGGCACGATTCTTAAATGGCCTTAATTGGGAAATTACAAATATAGTTGAGTTGCAACACTATGTAGAGATTAAGGAGGTGGTCCAAAAAGCCATTAAGATTGAGCAGCAACTCAAGAGGAGGGGTAACACCCGTACAGTCCTAAGCTCGAGTTCCACTCCTTGGAAGCTAAGCTGTGTGAAGCGAAACGAGAGGCCACAAGCATCTACTGCTCCTAAGTTGAGATCCGAGCCCTCCGAGCATGATTCACAAGGTAACACCGTGACTCTGACTATTAGGAATCGTAACATTAAGTAATTTAAATGTCAAGGCAAGGAACATATAGCAAGTGAATGTGTGAATAAAAGAGTTATGGTGCTGTGAATAATGGTAAGATTGTGACTGAAGATAAAACAAAAGAAAATGAGATGCTACCATTGGAGGACATCGAAGATTAAGAGTACGACCCTTGGGGAATTGACTTTAGTAGTTAGGGGAGCTTTGAATGTGCAAATAAAGGAAGACGAAGTAGTGTAGCGAGAAAATATTTTCCCTACTAGGTGCTATGTTCAAGATAAAGTATGTAGTATGATTATTGATGGAGGAAGTTGTATTAATGTTGCTATTACTATCATGGTGGAGAAGTTAAGGCTTCCGACACTTAAACACCCACGGCTATACAAACTACAGTGGTTGATTGACAATGGTGAGGTAAAAGTGAACAAGTAGGTACTAATGAATTTTCAGATTGGCAAGTATGAGAAAAGGTGTTATGTGATCTAGTACCAATGCAGGCTGGACGCTTGTTACTTGGGATGCCTTAACAATTCGACAGACATGTAAAGCATGATGGCTTCACCAACAAATATTCATTTGTATTTAATCACCACAACATCACTCTTGTTCCATTGATGCTAAAGCAGGTTTATGGAGACTAAGTGAGTCTACAGAGAGAGAGTGATCGAAAGAAAGAGAGTGTGCAAAAGAAAAATAAAGAAAAAGAGAATGAAAATCATAAAAAGGTCGAGAAAAATGAGAGAGAAAAGCCAAGAAAAATGCAGCCATTGAGAGAAAATCAAAGGGAAAACAAAAGAATTTCTATGCAAGAGCAAGTGAGATAAAAAAACGTTGTTCTCATATCAGCCGATTATTGTACTTTTATCAAAGAAGCATTTTTAAATACTAACGAACTTGACTATGCTTTGACTAGTTCTATTACTTCTCTCTTGTAAGAATATGAGGATGTCTTTTCGAGGAAACACCACATGGTTTACCTTCAATTCGAGGGATTGAGCATCAAATTGATTTTATAGTTGGTGCAACCATTCTAAATTGACCAGCCTATAGCAGTAACCTGGGGGAGACAAAGGAACTTCAAAGGCAAGTTAATGAATTGATGAAAAATGGGTACGTGAGAGAAAGCATAAGCCCATGTGTGGTTAAGATTTTATTAGTTGTTAAGAAAGATGGAACGTGGAGGATGCGTGTTGACTATCGAGCCATCAACAACATAATAGTAAAGTATCGACATCTTACTCTTGGGCTAGATGATATGCTTGATGAATTGCATGGGTCTTGTGTATTTTCTAAAATTGACTTGAAAAATTGATATCATCATATTAGAATGAAAGAAGGATATGAATGGAAAACTGCCTTTAAAACAAAATATGGTTTGTATAAATGGCTAGTCATGCCTTTTGGTTTGATTAATGCCCCGAGCACTTTTTTAAGACTTATGAATCATGTTTTGCGAGCTTTTATTAGCAAATTTGTTGTTGTTTATTTTGATGATATCCTCATATATAGCAAAAATTTTGGACGAACATGTAGTACATTTGAAATCTGTTTTATATGTGCTTAGGAAGGAAAAGTTGTTTGCTAATCTAAAGAAGTGTACTATTGCGTCAATAAACTTGTCTTTCTAGGATTTTTTATGAGTGCACAAGGTATACATGTTGATGAGGAGAAGGTACGTGCAATCCATGAGTGGCCGAGTCCTACAAGTGTAACTAATGTGAGAAGCTTTCATGGGCTCGTTAGTTTCTTTCGGCGATTTGTGAAAGACTTTATTACATTGGTCATACCATTTACTAAAGTAATAAAAAAAGACGTTGGATTCAAGTGGGAAGAAGATCAAGAGAAATCTTTTCAAATAAATAAGCAAAAGCTAACAATGCTCCCTTCCTATCTTTGCTTAACTTTAACAAAACATTTGAAATTGAATGCGATAGTTATTAGTATTGGCACAGTCCTAATGCAGGAAGGACGACCAATTGCTTACTTTAGTGAGAAACTAAGTGGGTTAGCCTTAAACTACCCTACTTACGATAAGGAGTTATATGCATTGGATCGAGCGTTAGAAATGTGGCAGCAATACCTATGGCCTAGGGAGTTCATGATTCACACCAATCATGAGTCCTTGACACACCCAAGGCCAACACAAGATGAACAAGAGGCATACTCGATAGGTAGAATCCATAGAGATGTTTCTATATTTCATTTGTTACAAGCAAGGTAAGGAAAACATTGTTGCATATGCGCTTTCCTGCAGGTATGTCTTAATCTCGACACTTAATGCTAAATTGCTTGGTTTTGAAAATATTAAAGAATTGTATGCTGATGAACATGATTTTAGTGTTGAATACCAGGCTTGTGAAAAGACCGCAGTTGTTAAGTACTTTAGGAAAAATGGTTACTTATTTCGAGGGAATAAATTATGTGTGCCTAATTGTTCTTTAAGAGATTTGTTAGTGAGAGAATTCCATGGAGAAGTGTTGTTGGGGCAATTTGGAGCTGTAAAGACTTTAGCAGTTTTATAGGAACACGTTTATTAGCCACATATGAAACGAGATGTTGAGAGACTTTGTGGTAAATGTGATACGAACCTTGTCAAGAACTGACATGACTCGAATCAATTTAGTCCTCAAGATCGAATCTAAACAAGGAATTAAATGGAACCTCGACCCAATGCTTAATAAAAACACGAACCTTGGTATGTGAAGACGCCACAATCAGCTATAGATGTACTGATTAATAAGTCAAGAGTTTAAATACCACGGAAATTCGATAAGTTCAAAGAGTTTGTAAAGCATCAAAGAGAATTAACCCCCTCACCAATTGCTTCAAAAACTTATCTTTGTTTATTGGATACGAGTACATTATATAGGGTTTATTACAAGATTTTTTGGAAATAAATCCTAAACCAAAAATCAAATTTGAATATGAATTTTCCCTAATAGGAAAGAATCTAAATCAAATCAGAATCCTAATATAAGTAAATAGGAAAGAATCTAAATCAAATCAGGATCCTAATTGGCTTAAATGCCTTACATCAATTAAAATGGAAACTAGGCGATTAAAATATAAATAATTGATTTGTTTCCCTCATAGCCTCCTCAAGAAACGGGAAAGTATCTGAAAAAGGAAAATAAGATATTTTCTCGCCATAATGTGCAAGCCAACTCCCTATTTCATGAAAGTAATTATTTGGAAACTTTAAGAGCCTGAATCATGCATTTATCATGTGCAATTCCTTCAACGGGCCTCCATGAATTTGATTAAGCCTAAATTGCTTAAATCAATCCATTAAACGCTTTTTTAAATTTCTTTACTCAAGCTCTTGTAACAAGTCCGACAGGAACTTGCATAGAATCTGAATATGCCTCGTCCCACGTGCTTGTGATAGTTTTATCCTTAATATCATCATTTCCCTCCTCTTGAAGAGGATTTGTCCTCAAATTATCACCTACATAAAAAAGACTCAAATCAGAAACATTAAAAGTAGCACTTACATTGTACTCACCAGACAAATCCAGTTTGTATGCATTGTCATTGATTCATTCCAAAACTTGGAATGGGTCATCCCCTCAAGGTAATAACTTAGATTTCCTTCGCTCCGGAAATCGTTCCTTGCGCATGTGTAACCACACCCAATCGCCGGGTTCAAAGACTAGCTTATGTGACTCTTTGTTGGCTTGTTTAACATATTGCTTAGTTCTCTACTCAATGTTGAACTTCGCCCTCTCGTGTATCTGTTTAAAAATTTCACCCTTTTTCTTGTCGTTTAAGTTATTAACCCTCCTCCATGGGATTCTCTCACTAACAAATCTCTCAAAGAACAGTTAGGCACACATAGTTTATTCTCCCGAAATAAGTAGCCATCATGCCTAAAGTATTTACCGACTGCGATCTTTCACAAGCTCGGTATTCAACACTAAAATCATAGTCATCAGCATACAATTCCTTAAATGTTCAAAACCAAGTAGGTTAGCATTATGTATTGAGATTAAGACATACCTGTGGGAAAGCGCATCTGCAACAACGTTTTCCTTACCTTGCTTGTAATGAATGACATATGAAAATGTCTCTATGAATTCTACCTATGGAGCATGTCTCTTGTTCAGCTTGTGTTGGTCTTTAAGGTGTTTCAAGGACTCATGATCAGTGTGAATCACGAAATCCTTAGCCCATAGATAGTGCTACCACATTTCTAACGCTCGAACCAATGTAAACAACTCCTTATCATAAGTAGGATAGTTTAAGGCTACCCCACTTAGTTTTTCACTAAAGTAAGCAATTGGTCGTCCCTCCTGTATTAGGACTACGCCAATACCAATACCTAAGGCATCGTATTCAATTTCAAATGTTTTGTTAAAGTTAGGCAAAGACAATAAGGGAGCATTGGTCAACTTTTTCTTAATAATTTGAAATGCCTTCTTTTGGGCTTCTCCCCACTTGAATCCAACATCTTTTTTTATTATTTCAGTAAGCGGTGCGGCTAATATGCTAAAGTCTTTCCAAAATCGTCGGTAGAAACTAGCAAGCCCATGAAAGCTTCTCACACTACTTACACTTGTGGGACTCGGCCACTCTTGGATTGCACATACCTTTTCCTCATCAACCTGTATACCCTGTGCACTTACAACAAATCCTAGAAACACAAGTTTATTTGTGCAAAAAGTACACTTCTTCATATTAGCAAACAAAATTTCTTTTCTAAGCACATCTAAAACAGATTTCAAATGTACTACATGATCGTTATCTTTTTGCTATAAATGAGGATATCATCAAAATAAACAACAACAAACTTGCCAATAAAAGCTTGCAAGACATGATTCATAAGTCTCATAAAAGTGCTCGGGGCATTAGTTAGACCAAAAAGCATGACTAACCATATTTTGTTTTAAAGGCAGTTTTCCATTCATCTCATTCTTTCATTCTAATATGATGATATCCACTTTTCAAATCAATTTTAGAAAATACACAAGACCCATGTAATTCATCAAATATATGATCTAGCCTAGGAATGGGATGTCGACATTTTTCCGTTATGTTATTGATGGCTCAACAATCAACACACCTCCTCCACGTCCCATTCTTCTTAGGAACTAATAAAACGGGAACTGCACAGGGACTCATGCTTTCTCTCACGTATCCTTTTTCCATCAATTCATTAACCTGCCTTTGAAGTTCTTTGGTCTCCTCCGGGTTGCTTTTATAGGCTGGTCTATTTGGAATTGCTACACTGGGCACAAAATCAATTTGATGCTCAATCCCTCGGATTGGAGGTAAACCATGTGGCGCTTCCTCATGAAAGACATCCTCATACTCCTGCAAAAGAGAAGTAATAGAGCTAGACAAAGTAAGGTCAAATTCGTTAGTGTTAAAAAATGCCTCTTTGTACAAAAGTACAATCATCGGCTGATGTGAAAACAACTTTTTTTTATCTCACTCACTTTTGCATAGAAATTCTTTTGTTTTGCATTTGATATTTGCTCAATGGCCATATTTTTCTTTGGGTTTTTTCTCACATTTTCCTCGCCCTCTCTTTGAATTTCACTCTCTTTTTCTCTTTTTTTCTTTTGTTCACTCTCTCTGTGTAGGCTCACTTGGTCTCCATAAACCTGCTTTGGTGCAATGGAGTAAGAGTGATGTTGTGTTAATTAAATAAAAATGAATATTTGTTGGTGAAGCCATCATGCTTCACACATCTGTCGAATTACCTAGGCCGCCCAAGTAACAAGTGTCCAGCCTGCATTGGCACTACATCACAAAGCACCTTATCTTTATATTTGTCGATCTAAAAAGTCACTAGTACTTGCTTTTTCACTTTCACCTCACCACTGTCATTTAACCACTGTAGTTTGTATGGTCGTGGGTGTTTAAGTATCGGAACCCCTAACTTCTCTACCATGATAGTACTAGCAATATTAGTACAACTTCCTCCATTAATAATCATACTACATACTTTGTCTTGAACATAGCACCTAATATAGAAAATGTTTTCTCGTTGTACTGCTTTGTCTTCCTTTACTTGCACACTCAAAGCTCTTCTCGCTACTAAAGTCAATTCCCTAGAAGCTATATACTCTTCATCTTCGACGTCCTCTAATGGTGGCGTCTCATTTTCTTTTGTTTCATCTTCAGTTACAATCTCACCATTGTCCCACAATACCATAACTCTTTTATTCACACATTCACTTGCGATATGCCCCATGCCTTGACATTCAAAACACTTAATGTCTTGATTCCTAATAGTAGAAGTCACCGTGTTACCTTGTGAATTGTGCTTGGAGTGCTTGGATCTTAGCTTAGGTGTAATATATGCTTATAGCCTCTCATCTCGTTTCACATAGCTCGGCTTCCAAGGAGTGGAACTCGAGCTTGGGGCTGCACGGGTGTTACCCCTTCTCTTGAGTTGCTACTCAATCTTGATGGCTTTGTTTATCATTCTTCAATCTCCACATAATGTTGCAACTCAACCTCATCTGCAATCTCTCGATTAAGACCATTTGAGAATCGTGCCATGGTAGCTTTTCTATCCTCCTCCATATTTGCTCTAATCATGGAAATCTCCATTTCTTTATAAGACATTGTAATTTTTGGTACAAGTCTCGATAATAGTGGTTAGGTACAAAACTTCTTCTCATCAATGATTTCATTTCATCCCATGTGTCAATTAGACGTTCCCCATTTCGCCTTCTCCTTATAACAAGCTAATCTCACCAAGTAATAGCATAGTCAGAAACTCAATCACAACTAAGTTTACATTTTTTGCCTTTGAATAATTATGGCAGTCAAATATGAACTCCATTTTCTTCTCCCATTCAAGGTATGCTTCTGGGTCAGATTTTCCTTGAAACGATAGGATCTTCATCTTTATACCACTCAATCCATCATCTCTATTCCTAGCTCTCCTACCTCGTCCATCTCCCCTATAGCTACCAACTGCGTCCTCCCTTCATCATACTCATCCCTATAATAGTCATCAATCTCTCCTTTAGCTGGAGCTCTTTCTCTTCTACGTGCTTGGGGAACAGGTTGTGGCTGCCCTGCACGTGTGTTCTCCACTTAATCTAAACGCTCCTATATGAGCTCTAATTTAGCCCTCATCATCCTTCTCATCTCTCCCATCAATACTTGAATTTGTAAATTCTGAGTAGTTGCGGATTAATTCTCTTCATTTGTGTTTCGTTCTAGGTTGTGAGACATAGCTAACATCTACAAAAGAAAGTTAGAAATAATGTGAAAAGGACCTCACCTCACTCCCTTACGTGTTTCACTCAAGAAAATAACTCATTCAATTCCACTCGTGTTTCAATCAAATTAATTGACTTTTACCCTCTAATACGCTCACACTCTCTTGCCTTTTTCCACTCATAGTAATTCTCACTCGGTTCCTATCAAACTAATCAAACCAATATCAAGATTTCAGCAGCAATTCACAAAGATTACACTACGGAGACTTAAATTTCAAGAGTAAGAAGACAATGTGTACGTAAAGTCAAGTTTTGATTTTGGGCAAACTTGTCACCTATGGGGTAAAACCCTTTTTCGACTTCCAAGACACAAATAATGGAAAAATGAAAGATTTTAAGAGGGGATTCTCTCTATCCTTTTTTTTTTTAGGAAAAGGAATAGGTAAAACTTGTAGATTTAAGGAGAATTAAACCATGAGGATGCAAAATTGATTAAAAAAAACCCCTAAAATATTGTCCACACATCACTGTTCACGTAAATACTATTTACTCAGTACTGTTCACACAAATATTGTTCACGTGGTACTGTTCACGAGGCACTATTCATGAATTTTTTTTAATACTAGAACAAGGATGAAAAATTCAAACAAGAATGAAAAGCAACAAAGATAGAAAGATCTTACCTTAGTGCCTAGTCTCTGATACCAAATGATATAAATCTCGTCAAGAACTGACACGACCCTAATCAATTTTAGTTCTCAAGATCGAATCTAAACCAGGAATTGAATGGAACCTCAGTCCAATGCTTAATGAAATCACAAACCTTGGTATGTGAAGACACCATAATCAGCTATGGATTGTCTGATTGATAAGTCAAGAGTTTAAACACCACAGAAATCTGATAAGTTCAAAGAGTTTGTAAAGAACCAAGGAGAATGAACTCCCTCACCAATTGCATAAAAACCTTATCTCTATTTATTGGATACAAGTACAATATATAGGGTTGGTTACAAGAATTTTTGGAAATAATTTTTTTCTTAAACGTCTTCTAAATACAAACTGAGATAAGTTCTTCTTATATAGAAGAACTCCTGGAGAAAAGATAAGACATGACTTTTATCCTTTTGTAAAAGTAAAAACATAATGCAAAAGTAAGAAAGGGATATGACAGGACCCCTATCCTACTTTTCTTAAAGTAAAAGCAAGCTTTTAGAAAAATAGATGCTTTGCTTTTTGTAAAAGTAAAAGCAATTATTACAAGCAAACAAAAGCTTAAAGAGGCAGCAATCACGAGACTCATAGATAGGATCATCATTGGTTATGAGAGGGGGACAGGTTGTCAACATCGTTATCGACTTCTGCGAAAGGTTCTTTCCGCCAAGGTAGATGGGAATAGTATTGGTGAGTTAGAGAATCTGTTGGCGGCACTAAACTAGTTGAAAGTGCATTAAATGCTTCTGTAGGATGCAAAATTGAAGTGAATTCTTCCTAAGGATCTTGGGAATCTTGGAAAAGAATGTTAGTATAGTCTAGCCTTTCTTCCTTAATCAGTATTCCAGTGGATGGAGAATTATTGGGTGAGGGAATTTTAGCAGTGGGAATGACCATAAGTTCATGGTATGGACCGAGGGAGGTATGTTTAATGTCAGTTGGTGTGGGCTGAACATGGTTTAGTTCAAGGAGGTAGTTTTTTAGGGTAGAGACAAGGTTAGGGTCATGTGTCAGGGCAAAACTATGAGGGATGGTTTTCCACTCATAGGCTTAGTCCTGTGTCCAGAAGAGTTCAGTGACAGGGTGTTGAAAGTAGGGACGGTGGACAATGAAAATTGAGGTGAATTGTTCACCTTCTTGATCAGGGAGAAAATTGAGATGATGGTGATTTACGATAAGATTGAGTTGTTTTCTCCACCAAGGGAGAGGAAAGAACCATTCAAAGAGAGTCCATAACAAGGAATGGGCTTTAGTTTGGTTGGTGAGATGTCTGAATATTGCCTATACAAGAAAGATGAGCTTAGTAGCATATAAAACAGTGAGGCACCAACCAATCGTTAAAGGAATCGTGAATGATAAATGCATAATTCAGGCTCTTGAAGTTTCCAAATAATCACTTCCATGAAATAGGAAGTTGGCTTGCACATTATGGCGGGAAAATATATTATTTTCCATTTTTTGATACTTTCCCATTTCTTGAGGAGACTAGTAGAGAAACAAATCAGTTATTTCTCTTTTAATTACCGAGTTTTCATTTTAATTGAAGGCATTTACGTCGATTAGGATTCTGATTTTTATTTAGGTTCCTTCATATTTGCTTAGATTAGGATTTTGATTTGATTTAGATTTTTCCTTTTTTGCTTTAAATTAGGATTCTAATTTGATTTCAGATTATGATTTATTTCCCAAAATTCTTATAACTAACCCTATATAATGTACTCGCATCCAATAAACTGAGAAAATCAGTTTTTGATGCAATTGGTGAGAGAGTTAATTCTCTTTGATTCTTAAACAAACTTTTTGAATTTATCGGATTTTCGTGGTGTTCAAACTCTTGACTTATCAATCGGTATCAGATCATCCATAACTGAAACCAAGATTGTGGCGTCTTCACATACCAAGTTCGTGCTTTCATTGAGCATCGGGTTGCAGTTCCATTCAATTTTAGGTATTAGAGCCACACCCAATGCCGAGGTGGTATCCTTAGTAACCAAATAATCATATTTGATCTCCTAGAAGAGGATTCACCAACCATGGAAACAAATACATCTTCAACTCTATCTCCTTTCGTCATTTTCATCTCATATTTCCCTTTCTTCTACTCTCTCTCTTCCCAAATCATGCTCCAGACACATAGTCTCCAAAATTGAGAATCTTGTTGAATATTCTTATATTCCAGAATCTGCTCAAATCAATAAGTCCCAGTTTCCCATCATGAGTCCTTACAATCTCTACAAACAGAAAACTTCTTTCACTAGAATTATTCGAACTCTCATCTCCACTGAAAGACCACTCCCAAAAGAATATATCTAGTCTTCTAGACTGGATCAGTGTGCTCTACAAGCCTCACAAAGTGAACAATATGTTACTATGGAAATACCTTCATATCTCGTCGCCAACTGGAAATGAGAAGGATACACACACCTCCATCTTGGTGGTGTACGATTAATTCTCACTCTTCATGGTCGAAAAGGCTTACCTGTTACAGCTAGAATTGCTCTCCTAGACACCAGGTTCAAGGAGTACCAACACACTGTTGTAGGAACTGTTCTGACAACCCTTCATGCTGGCAGTGTCTTATTAACCTTTTACCCCAATTTCAACCTCTCTCTTGAGGATCCCAATCTTCCAACAACCCTTAAATTCTAGATCCACCTCCAAGAAGCAGAACAAACACCCACATCCAAGATTGCAACCCTCTATCATCAAATAGTGTATCGATTACAAAATCATGCACTAGATCTTCCTACACCGTACACAACTTCTGATGCCTTGATGATATTGGCGGACACAGACACAATTCCAACCATCATTCAAATCCCTAAACAAATCTAGAAACAAGATTTGCTCCAACTCATGCCTCTTGAATGGCCAACCAACTATGAGCACTTTCACCAAAATTCTGAACCAGTACAAACCACAGAAGCCATATTTGACAGACGACCAAATGGTCAAGTCAAACTGTCTTTCCAAACTCCTGACTCTAAGCCCGTTTCAGACAGTCCACGGGTTTCTTATACTGCTATGATCACAGCAGTTCAAACTGGTCAAGAAAAGAAACTTTTTATTCACGGTTTCTCATCAGAAGGGTATCCAGTATATCCTGATAAAATCAATGGTCATTTTCTATGGGATGTTCCTGAAGCCCATATGTGCAATCCGGATTGTCCTTGCTTGGATGATATGGATATTGATGAAGAATTGGAAGTTATGCGGAGAAAGACAAAGAAGAAGAAGAAAGCTTCTTATCCACCATCATCCTGCAAATCCTTTGCTCCACAACCTCCACCGAATCCCAAACCTCATGTTCAACCAATTAGATCATGTCTTATGTTTTCAAGTCATTCCTATGAGGAATCATTTCCTCCACTTGAAAAACAGATAGACACACAAACTCGGGTCACCTTAAAACCTTTTGTTCAATCTCCAATTACAGCCTCTGGGCAACCTGAAGAACCAAAATAGTATGAAGCTGTTTTGAATTGGCAAACCAAAAATGCCAAAGCTCAAAATCAAACTCTTCACCAACTCGGTAAGGAAATTGACCGTGTTGCCACTCAAGTCTCCCAGACTGAAACTAAAGTTGATTTAATCAGCAGTTGTCTAGATCAGATGTATATAAATCTTCAAGATCGGATTTCTGAACTAGACGCCGATCTCAGACGAATGATCAACAATCATTTCTGGGGTCCAGAGTTTAATAAAAAAGAAGCTGAGATCAGAAAACTCAAAGCTGAATTGTCCAGGATTGATGTTGAAAAAACTCGTCCTTCCCTTTTTACTCAATCACAACCTACACCAGTATCTCCTCCGTTCTTTTAAACCTATACACCGTTCTACACACCATCCAGACCTCAACAACCTGTTTATAATCAATTCTTTGGGTTCTCGCACCTTCAACCGACTCTTCAACCATCCTCACCCAGAAAATCAAAATCCAAAGTCAAAATTTCATAACCAAAGCCAAAGGTCCCTTCATCTTCCTCTACCTCCACCTTACCTCTAGAAGATTTGCCATAGGCCACTCCGGAGCCTCTTAAGAAAGACAAAGACCCAATGGATCAGTATCATTATCATACTGTCCAGACCCAATCCTTAGATTCCTCTAACTCTTCTGAGCCTGAAACAAATAACTCATCTTCGTCTTCATCCTATGACACATCACAAGCCTCCACTGATTCTGAGTCTGAATATGCTGACATTACAGGCATATAATGTCCACTGAAACTGCAGATCCAAGTACCTCTGCTTCAACACCTATTGTTGATGACAATCCTTCTGACCAAGCTTCCCAAACAGACCCAGTACCACCACCAGTTCATGACCACTCAACAAAACCATCTTCAGCATCTTGGTTTACATTTGATGACATTCCCTATCACAAATGGGCTGCTAGACTTCAAGAATTTGCTGCTTGGATTGATCTTCAAGGTACCAAGCCTAATGCTCAACCTCAAGCCGTTCTTCGTGAATTCATGGCCTGCTCCACGGGTTCTTTGCAAGCCTGGCTAGAAAGTTTAGGAGAATACAGACAGCTCCAATTCATGGAATCTCCGATTGGTACAGTCCTCAATCTTATTCATGAGCAATTCATCAGTGAAAAAACTACTTCCACTGAAACAGACAGAAAAGAATACCATCAGATGAAATGATGTTATCTTAAAAGACATCTTCTGGATGCTCATTACAAAAGAATGAGTATTTTATTCTACAAGCTAAATGGGTTTAATGAGCCATCTCTTAAACATGTGTTCATTGCTTCCCTTCCTCCTAAGTTACAACCCGATCTTCAAAGAAAACTCACAGCCACAAATCTGAGCATAGCTGATATCTCTCTGGGAAAGATTTTTCAAATGGCCATGCTATCTATTGATAAGATCTGTGAACAGAAAGAATTCTTCAAAGATCTCATGAAAGACAAAAAAACCCTTCTCTGAAGCTTGTAAAAAACCTCATCTCAAGATGGAGTGTAAAGATGAAAGGAAGTGTGTTTGTTCGACAAAAAGAAAAAACATATTCAGAAACATTTCCACAGAAAATCATCCTCCAAAAAACTTTTTCGGTATTTCAGAAAGAAAGATGTTTCTCAGTACCGAAAGAAAAAATCCAACCGTTGTTTCATCTGCAAGAAATGCAGTCACTTTGCCCGAAATTATCCTCACAAATCAGCCAAAGCTGTTTGTCTTATCCAACATCTTCAACATTCTTCCCTGTTATCTGAAAATGAGGATGTCGAATCAAATTTTTCCGAACAGTCAGCCCAAGATGATCAAACTGCCTTTCTTATCGCAGAATCTTCAGATTCTAAAGATATTTCAGTCATCTCTATAGTCCAGACTATTAATCATGTTTCCACTATTCCTAGACCTTCTCTCAAGATATCCATCCTTCCTTCCAAATTCCATAAACCTATTCCTGTCATCGGGTTTATTGACACTGGTGCGGATACCAGTATGATTGATCATTCTGTTCTCCCTTCCGACTATTGGGAACATCATTCCAAGCTCTTCCGTGCAGTTAATGGTGAAATCTTTGAAACCACTTTGATTACCAAAAAACTCATTGGTATTCAATTCTTTCCGAATTGTATAATTTGGAAAAAGATTATAGCCTCCAAACTTCCAGATAAAGATTTACTTATAGGTTTTGACATTCTTCATCTAGTTAAAAACCTATTCCTCACTAATTATGGAGTTCGCTATAAACAAATGTTCTTGCCTTATACAGATACACTACGTCTGTATACACTTTCTGAAACACAATCTCCATATAGTCAAATCTCACAAAAGCTCTTAGAATTCTGTCCAGACAACCATTCACAGTTCCACCATCCTTCGCCTCTTTGGAAAAATGAACAATTCTTCATTCACATTCCCTTCAAACTCAATGAAGACATAAACCCCACAAAAGCATCACACAGGGGTATGTCTCCTTCAGACCTCCTGCTTGCCAAGCAAGAATGCTCTCAGTTACTCCAACAAGGTTTAATTGAACCTACTGATTCAGATTGGGCTTGTCAAGCCTTTTATGTTGAAAAACGATCTGAATTAGCTCGTGAAAAAAAGAGATTAGTAATTGATTACCAGCCACTCAATTTTTTTCTTAAAGATGATAAGTTTCCCCATCCAAAAATCCAGACCCTGTTTGTTCATCTTCAAGGGGCTCGTATCTTCTCTAAGTTTGATTTAAAAACTGGTTTTTTGTAACTTAGTATTTCACCAGTTGACCGTCACAAAACTGCCTTCTGCATCCCTGATGCCCATTACCAATGGACGGTTATGCCTTTTGGTCTCAAAGTCGCTCCTTCCTTATTCCAAAAAGCCATGACAAAAATCTTTAGTCCTATTCTCCATCATGCATTGGTCTACATTGATGATATTTTGTTATTTTCTTCTGACCATGAGAGCCATCAGAAGCTCCTTTTGGATTTCTTTCACATTGTGCAGGCACATGGCATCATGCTTTCCAAAAAGAAAAGCAGCATAGGAAAGGAATCATTTGACTTTCTTGGCATGGTTATTAAAGACGGCCAATATCAGCCTAGTCCACACATTGCAGTTGAATTATTAAAGTTTCCGGACACACATCTCAATAGAAAGAAGATCCAACAATTCCTCGGGATTGTTAATTATGTTCGAGATTTTATCCCAAAAGTTACAATTCACACAAGCCAACTTTCACGCATGCTAAAAAAACAGTGCCCTCCATGGGGCCCTGCTCAGACAGAAGCTATCAAGCAACTAAAGGTGATAGCACAATCACCTCCTCCACTTCGAATTCCCACAAGTGGACAACGCATCCTCCAGAATGATGCCAGCGATGATTATTAGAGTGCCATTCTTCTCGAAGACATCAATGGCGTGCGTAATTTCTGTGCACATGCAAGCGGACAGTTCAAAGAATCTGAAAAGAACTACCATGTGATTTACAAAGAGATTTTGGCAGTCAAGTATGGAATTAAAAAATTTGAATTCCATCTCATCAGCCACAAAATCCTTATCAACATGGATAATTCTTCTTTTCCCCGAATCTTTAACTTCAAGAACAAATTGCTACCTGACAAGCAATTACTCAGCCTCAAAACCTGGTTTGCTAAATATGATTTCACTGTTCAACACATAAAAGGCAACCAAAACCTCATTCCTGACTTCTTCACCCGTCCAGCACTCATCTCCTCGATTCAAACCATTCCAGTTATAGCCATGAATCGCCAATTTCCTTTCAAAGCTCTCAACCAAAGAAATTTCCCCATAAACATCTCTTTCCAATCGGCTTACCAATTGCAAGATTTTGCAAAGAAGTTTCTTTATCGGTTTTTCTTTACTGTTCAGACAAAAAAACCTGACTGATTTCCTAATCTTTGCATGGAGCACCTATTTCTCACAGGCCTCACTTTGTCCTCTCTATCCATCTCCAAAGATGAGCTTTGGTATATGTGGTGTCTCACCACCTTGTATGCTGCAAAGCTAGTTTTTCCCATCAAACCAGTTCTGACTCACCTTACCACTCCAGAGTTCTCCTCAGACCTTCTATGGACTCTTTTTGAATGGTATTCTCCCCTCACTTGGTGGCGCATGCAACCCCACCATTTGTATACCTTTCATGGCTTAGACAAAATGCCAGAACAAGAAGCTAACATGTGGACTACAGCCTTCATCGTCCACAGGCCTTATTTCCAACATCCAGAAACACGAGACTACTAGACACAGGACATGGCATATGAATGGAAAACTTACCCTCATCCTATATCTTCATCCATGATACAGCGGTCACCTCCGTTCTCAAAGCCTATCTCATGGAACTTAACAATGTTCCTCCTCCTGCCACAAACATTCACCACACCTCCATTGGACCATCACACACCCTTGAAATAATTCCAAAAACACAAGGCTGTACTCCAGGTTCAAGTTCAAGTCCTCAAGGAATCCTTGTCATGGAACAACGTCCTGACTACACGAATGTCTTATTCCAAGACGCTCAGGACCCATGGGAAGACTTTCAGTCCCTTCTCCATACTGACACTCCCCATTATACTGTCACCAACCCAGATTCTCCTGCAGCATCTACCTCACAACACATGTCTGAAGCTGATAAAGAAAAGTATCAGCAAGCTGAGGCGTATCTTGACCAGAGACAGAGGCGTCGGCACAAGCGACAATATGAGACAGAAACAGGAGACGTGTCACCATCGCGCTATCCATCCACTCCATAATGACACTTTGTCGCTCTCACACAGCTTTTGATGCAATAACCCATGTGACTCCCGTTTGTCTTTTGTTAAAGTCCTTGTCGGTATGCTTTACTTTTGTTAAAGTCCTTGTAGGTATGCTTTACCTTTGTAAAAGTCCTTATCGGCATGTTTTACTTTCCAAAAAGGTGTGTTATGTGATATGATCATTCGAGAGGTCCTGTTCTCAATGATCCTCTATATAAGGCACCTTTGATCTCAGTTGTAGGGGAGCCAATCTGAAAAAAAAAAAAAAAAAGCTTAAGTTTTATACATTATGTTTCCCTAAATCTCTCTATCTCTTCTAGGACTCAAAGAAATTATTTGAGTTAAAAATGATATGCTCACCTCAAAATTTCTAAACTGAGTATGCTCTGCATTTGCCTCAAGCCTGAGGATCCTGTGCATCAGAAAGGTCCTGTTTTATCCTCCAAAATCGATTTTTATACAATAAAATTGTTTTCACAACGTTCACCCTTTTTGAAGGCCCTGAGTGCCATGTTTTCGGGTGGTATCGTGAAAAACTGTTTTTAAAATGAATTTCAGATTTGGTATTTGGTGGATAAGTGTATATCGGCTGGAAACCAGAACTTGCGGGCTACTGGCCCTAAGGATAGACCTTGTGCTGTCGTAGATTTGGTAGAACAACGCCACGTACAACATAACCACTGGCACCAGTTCTCCATGGGGTTTGTATCACCATTGTCCCAAATTCGATTCCGAAAATACCTAAAACCTTTTTGGCTGAATTTCACACTTTCTAGAATTTTTATGTCTCTTTTTTTTAATTCATTGAGTTGTGAGACTTGCTTTACTTTTAAATTTCGTTAGACATCTACACTGATTCGTACTAAAAACAAAGAAACAAAAGAAGAAAGAAACATAACGATAGTAAGAGTGAAAAAAAAGGAGTCTACAAACTCTGCTTAAATTTTTTTGTTAGTTTTCCATTATTAGTGTCTAAGAGAACTCGAAATTGGTTTACCCCATAGTGTGAAAATTTTCCTTTCTCAAAATTTTGATAATTTGTGCTTCCGAAACCTGATCGTGCATGTTCATTGCATTCTTGCTTTTGAAATATGAATCTTCTTGGTATAATCTTTGCAGATTACTGCTGGAATCTTGATATTGGTTTGATTAGTTTGATAAGAATCGAGTGAGAAATACGACGAGTGGAAAAGGCAAGAGAATGTGAGCGCATTAGAAGGCAAAAGCCTTTGAGTAAAACACAAGTGGAATAGAGTGAATCATTTTATTGAGTAAAACCTGTAAGGGAGTGTAGCAAGGTCCTTTCCACATTATTTCTAACACCTTTTTGTAGATTTTAGCTAGACTTAGAGGAAGAGGCTTGAGGCCTTAACAAGACCCGCACGGTTTTGTTTCTAAGGGCACCCATACACCCCAAAACGCGTCTTGCCAATTAAGGTGTATATCACCCCTCATAAACTAGTATCTTTCCCGTGCTTTGTCGATATGAGATTTGTATAGGGTGTTACAAGGCTCAACAACCAACTTTCTAAAATTTGTAAATTTAAGCAACAACAGGGGAGATGAGACTGATGAAAAAGTACTAAATTAGAGCACATACATGAGCATTTGGATCAAGTAAACGTGGAGAGAACCCACAACGTAGGAAGAAGAGAGTTCCAGATAGGGAAGAGTTTGTTCACAACTATTAATGAAATGGTCATTTCATTATATAAGGCTATAATATTTCCGCTTATGTTATGAGTGATTTTATCTTGGTCAATGAAGTGGAGACATCAAGTAGAATAGTTAATTTGTATATGTGATATACATATTGAATGGGACTATGGTGATTTATGATCTAGTCTAACAAATGTCATTGATCATAATTCACATAAGATTTAATAAGCTTAATTGACCTTAATCCTGAGTAGGTAATAAACTTGCATTCATGTAAATGTCTTTTGAGTTATCACAAAGTGAGATCCATATCAACGGACAAAACCTTGATAGCTTGTAAATGTAATTTCATGAGTCATGAGAACATATGCTTGCAAGATGAAACCTACACTAATAATGCATACCTATGTTATTTGCGGTACTTGATTATTTAAATCTATGGCCGTAGTTTATTCAGAAAATTCTTTATTGAAGAACATTTCAAAGCCGCCAATGGCAAACTGTTCACCACCTCTTTAATTACCAAAAAACCTATTGGTATTCAAATTTTCCCAAATTGTGTCATTTGGACCAAGGTTATTAGTTCAACCCTTCCTAATAAGGATATCTTGTTAGGCTTTGACATCCTTCACCAGATCAAACACCTCCAAATCATTCCCACTGGAATTCGAGTCAAGTCTCTATTCAAATCTTTCGCAGACATTCTGAAACTCTATAACCTGTCTGAAACCCCCCAGTCCTACCAAGATATTTCAACCAAACTTTTGAGTTTCTGTTCAGAGTCCCATTCTGAGTTCACTCATTCAAACCCATTGTGGAAAAATAAGTCTTTCTTCATTAAGTTACCTTTCAAACTAATGAAGATATTAACCCGACCAAAGCTACTCATCCAGGAATGAGTCCTTCTGACTAACTCCTAGCCCAACAGGAATGTTCACAATTGTTGGCCCAAGGTCTAATTGAGCCCACGAATTCTCAATGGGCTTGCCAAGCCTTTTATGTTGAAAAGCATTATGAAATTGTTCGAGGAAAGAAATGCTTAGTCATTGACTATCAGCCACTCAATATGTTTTTGCAAGATGACAAGTTTCCTTTGCCTCGACGACAAAGCATGTTTACTTTTCTCAAAAATGCCCAGATCTTTCAAAATTTGATTTAAAATCCGGTTTTTGGCAATTAGGCATTGAACCTTCTGAACGTTACAAAACTGTCTTTTGTATCCCAAATGCCCATTTCCAATGGACAGTCCTACCCTTCGGCCTCAAAACTGCCCCATCCATTTTTCAAAAATCCATGGTTAAAATCTTTCAGCCTATCTTGCATCATGCATTGATTTACATTGATAATATCTTGCTTTTTTCAGGATCACATGATGAACATCGCCAGCTATTAACTCAATTCTATGATATTGTCCAAAGTCATGGAATCATGTTATCGGCCAAGAAAAGCACCATTTGCTACAGATAATATTGAATTTCTTGGTATGATCATAAAAGATGGCCATTAGCAGCCAGGAAAGCACATTGCCCAAGAATTGCTTCACTTTCCAGATCAGCAACTTTCCAAAAAGCAAGTTCAACAGTTTCTCGGCATTATCAATTACATCCGTAATTTCATCCCACATGTGGATCGCTACACTCATCACCTCTCGGCTTTATTGAAAAAGAAGCGCCTGGAGTGGAATGCTGACCACACCACTGCTGTCACTACACTAAAGCAAATAGCGCAAAATCCGCCTCCTTTAAAGTTGATTGCTGATGGAAAGTGCATATTGCAGACAGACACGAGTGATGAATCATGGGGTGCCGTCCTCCTCGAAGAAATCCATGGAAAAGAACACTTTATCTCTTACGCTAGTGGACATTTTTCTGACACACAGAAGCATTACCATAGCGTGTTCAAAGAAATCTTAACGGTAAATAATGGCATTAAAAAGTTTGAGTATCATCTGATTGGCCACCATTTTCTTATCTGAATGGACAGTTCAGCCTTCCCCAATATCCTCAATTTCAAAGGTAAAACTGTTCCCAAAAAGATGTTACTCAGATTAAAAGAAACGTTTTCTAAATATGATTTTTCGGTTAAGCATATAAATGGGTCCCAGTAACTCATCCCTGATATGCTCTCCAGACTCTCAAAACCAGAAAAACCTCTCACCCTGGTTTCCACAACATACAACTTTCCGATCATCTCCATGGCTACATCACTACCCCCAGAAGCTCTCACTAAGAAAACTTTTTCCCTTGATAAAAACTTCTCCTCTGTCTTTGCCATCCAAGAGTTTGCAAGAAAAGCTGTTTTTCGCTTTTTCATGAAAGCCTACCTTCTAGCAGACTCATTTCCATTTTCCACCTTCCACCCAGAAAATCTGTTCCTCACAGGTTTAACCCTTGACCCATCCAGAGAAATCACTGAAGATGAGTTATGGTATATTTAGTGCCTAACTGTCCTTTATGCAACCAAGCTAGTCCTACCAATTACTCCCACTTTGGAACATCTCCTTAATCCTGACAAAGCCACATCTCTTACCTGGACATTACTTGAATGGTTTTCCCCCATACCATGGTGGAGAAAGAAGCTACAGCAACTGTCAGAGATTTACAATCTTGAATGCATGCCTGCCTCTAAAGCACAACTGTTTACCTCAGTATTCATCATCCATAGGCCATACTTTCAGCATCCCGATACAAACCTCTTCTGGTCTCAAGACCAAGTATATGAATGGTTTACTGCACCTCACCCAGCTGTCATTGACAATGAAATCCAATCCACCTTACATAACTACCTTTGTCAATTAAACCACCAAACTTCGCCACACAGAGATATCTTCCATACCTCCTTGGGTCCACAATATGACCTCATCATGATCCCTACTCCATCCGCCATATCCAAACCAAAGTCCACAGGAATCATCATCAAAGAAGAAAACCAGACTACACCGACTTCCTTTACTAAGACTCACAAGACCCATGGGAAGAATTTCTTCCTTTAAGTCAACATCTTCAACAGTTTTCCCAGCCGTCCATGCATGAACCAGGGTCATCATCACAACCATCCCAACCTTCAAAAGCAGACAAGGCCACTCAGACACTAAGCTTTATGCCTCATTCATCACCACTCAAACCAGGCTATAGACGAGATTGCCCTTATCCACCTTGTCGTGGTCCCCACTATAAGCATCCAAAGCTCTCCAAAACCTTTTTCCCACCAACTTCTCGTGACGCTGACCCCGATGAAACCGACAGCTCATCTGAAGACGACTACATGAATCTCCGCTCTCCATAAAGTAGTTTGTCTTGTTGTAATAATTATGTTTCACATTATGCTTTTGTCTTGTATAATTATTAAAGTTTGCTTTTGTCAAAGTCATGCTTTAATTATTAAAGCCCACTTTGTCACTTTGTAATAATTAAAGTTGTGTCATGATGTATCTTTTACTTTTGTTTTTGTAAAAGATAGGGGTCCTGTCCTATCTTCCCAAGAATTCTCCTATATAAAGAGTTCTCCCCTCACTTGTAAGATAGAGAATTTTTCGAAGAAATAAACTCTCGTGTGTTTCCATAAAACTATGCATTTCTAAACTCTCTTCTCTCTCTGTAAATGAAGATCTAGAGAAAGAAAAAGAATAAAGAATTAAATTTGTTCATTTTGAAACTTTAAGGAAGTATGCTCTGCACTTGCCTTCCCGTAAGGATCCTGTGCATCAGAAAACTTATGATGATTTCTTAAACGGTTTGGTACCTTGTTTTAAAGACTAAAGTAAGTCTGTTTTGGGTTATATGACCTTAAAAGAAACATTTTAGGTTTTACTGCGCCTTTTGTGGTATCAAAATTGTTTTGCTTTAGTTTATTTTGAAATGTTCTTCATACTCTGTCCAATATTCTGGTGGAAGAATATGTGGATTTATCATGCTGCGTTGGGTGCCAGTGTCTATGAGACCAATTACTAGAACGGGCTTTGGAATTTTGAGGGCAAGATCTGGAGTTTGATGTAAGGTACAGGAACAGTAGTATCAAGGGACAGTAACTGCTGGTGGAAAATTACTTGGGACTGATTACTGTCTGAGTCATCAGAGGAATTTTGCAGTACGAACACGGTTTATCATTGGGTTCATCTTGTTCAGAGAAATAGAATTCTAGTTCGTCCTTTTCTAGGGAGTAATCTGTAGTGACTTGAAGATGCTCAACTAGCCGAATAGATTTTTCCCTTTTGTTGGGACAATCTTTGGCATAATGACCTTTTCTCTTGCAGATGAAACATCTGCTTGATTTTCTCCATTTAAATTCTCTAGAAGAAGATGACTTCTTTCTGAAGAATCTGTAAGGCTTTCTGGATTTGCGAGGTCTGGATGAAAAGTCTGGAGTTTTGAATTTTCAAAAATGCCTTTTCTTTTTAGGACTGCAATCACAATCCTTTTTCTATTTCCATTTGATCTGCAAGTAAGGCTTTTTGCAGGCACTCCTGGATGGTTCTTTATCTTTCAATAGTTCTTTGAAAAACTATTTCTGCTCGCAAAGTTTGTCAAGACACGTTTTGGCAAGCTGGAAGATTTTGCCAAGAGAGATGTTGTCAAGGACAAGATTGGATGCGGTAAGTTGCCTCTGTATGTCTGGTTGGAGTTCTTCTGGAAGGGAAGCCAGAAAGACATGCTTTAATGTCAGCTCATTGAATCCATTAAGCTTATAGAATAACAGGGACATTCGTTTGTAATGGAAATCAAGATTCTTAGCATTAAGTGAGCAGCATTTCATGCTGAGATAGTCTCATTGTGCAGCTTAAAAAACTGCAGCTGGGTCTCCTAGGAATTGATCATGAAGAACTGCAAGGGCACTTGAGACTTCTGGTAATTGAACAAACTGTAATTGGCGATATTGGCCTAAAGAATCAAACCAATCTCTTAGAGCACCGGTAAAATGAGTAGCAAATTCTCTAAGGACTGATTGAGTTGTTGCTCCGGGCCGTAGCATTTGGAGGTCAATCCAGGCAAACATTTCATTAAGTCGGTCACGCCATTTAGAAGATGGGATATCATCAAAAGTGAACCATGGACCATTTGACGATTTTTGATTGTGTGGACTGGTTTGGGCTTGAGCTGGAGGAGGTTGATTAGTTGCAGAAGATTCATGCATCCCTTTTTCAACTTCTGAGGGAATATCAACATATGGTTCTGTATGAGAGGTTTGGCCTTGGGCAGGTTGATCAGGTTGAGCCATCAAGATTTTGGTGATATTAGTATAGGACTTTTCAGAGTCACTGGTGGATGCTGAAGATTCTGTGTCGGTCTCGAAATGGCTATCTGAAACAACTAGATTTGAATCAGAAGTTTGATCATCTATAGTAGATGAGTGGTCGACTGTGTGGGCACTAAACTGGTGCATGGGTTCTTTATCCTTGGATTGAGTAGGAGGTTGGGATAAAGTTGGTAGTGGAGGTACGGGCAGTGATGCAGGCATAGAACCAGGGGATTGGTGTCCAGGAATGGAAATAGATGATTGATGAATTGTGACGGGTCGTGGTTGAGGTTTAGGCTTTGGTTTAGGTTATGTGGTGGTGGCAATGGATTATCTCTAAAAAGAGTATGAGTCATACCAAATAACTTAGAAGGATCATACTGTCGGATAGGGGAAAGCATAGAGGCAAATGGATGATAAGTTGGACCTATGGAAGGGATAGAAGGTGATGCGGTAAAAAGGGTAGGTCTTTGTTTTTCAGATTCAATCTGATCAAGCTCAGCTTTTAAGCGTCTGATTTTCCTTTGTTTTTGGTCAAATTTTGGGCCATAGTAGCGCTGGGCAAGCATGGTTCGTAACTTGGAGTCGAGTTGAGTAATTCTGGACTGGAGATTTTGGTGGATCTGCTGCATCTGTGCAGTGATGGAGTCAACTTTCGTCTCAAGTTGTTCAGTTCGTAAACTGATTTTCTCAACTTTTGAATTGATATTCAACAAAGTATCATTCTGTGCTCTGGCATTTTGGGTTTGCCAGTTGAGGATTGATTCAAAAGGTTTGGGTGGTTCAAGGTGATCAGTTGAGGTTATAGTTGAAGGGATAAAGGGTTTGGACACAACATTTCGTTGTGAATCTGTGTGGGTGTCTAAAGGAGGAAAGGAAGAAGAGTAGTTTGAAGAAGTAGACGAAAACATCATACAAGTCAGTGGTGGTGTTGGATTTGGGATTGGTGATGGAATCTTAGATTTGCAATGCTTTGCAATCCATTTGAGTTCTTTTTTGTAAAAAGGTAATGGAGCTGGTGGAGGTGGAGGATCTTGTGGTGGTTTGGGGTCACAGTGGTGACATGAGACTGAAGGTTTTTTCTGTTTAGATTTCTTTTTCCTTGTGGTGGCATAATCATCGTCCTCTTCCCAATCATCTCAGCAGAGACAATATGGGTCACACATGCCTGAGCCTGGGACATCCCATAGGAAATGGCCATTTTGCTTCACTGGATAAACAGGGTAGCCTTCAGAATTAAACCCTGTAATGGGCAGATTTTCCTGAGCTGTCTGCACAGCTGTGATCATTGAAGAATAGGTAAAGGAGAACCAAGGAGGCTCTTGTGGAGCACTTGGAGGTGGTTTAAAAGTCATTCGGATTGTGCCATCTTGTCGTCTTTCAAACATGCTTTCAGATGTCTGAATTGGAGCTGTATTATTATGAAACTGTTCATAGTTGGAGATCCATTCAAGAGGCATAAGCTTGATGAGCTCATGACGGGGAATTTGTCTTGGGATCTGGATTATTGTTGGGATCTGGTCAGATTCAGCTAATACCATGAGGGTGTCAGAATGGTGTTCTGGAGTGGGTAGATCTAAGGCATGATTTTGAAGCCTATAGACCAGTTGATGATGAAGAGTGGCAATTTTGGCCGAGGAAATTTGTTCTGCACCTTGAATTTGGACTTGTAATTTCAAGGTTGTGGGCAAATTGGTGTCTTGGAGAGAAAGGTTGAAATTTGGATAGAAGGTGAGTAAAACACTTTCTGCATGAAGGGTTATGAGGACAATACCTATAACAGCGTCTTGGTACTGTTTGAACCGGGTATCGAGCATAGCAATTCGAGCTGTGACTGGTAATCCTTTTCTCCCATGAAGGGTAACGATTAATCGAATTCCTCCAAGATGGAGATGGGTATAACCTTCTCGTTTCCAATTTGAAATCATCTTTGAGGGTATTTCTAGAGTGACATATTGCTCAGCAGAGGTTGCTTGAAGAGCACATTGATCCAAGCGAGAAGACTGGATATATTCTTTAGGTTGAGGCTGTCTGGTAGAGATGAGGGTGTGAATACTGCGGGTAAAGGAATTGGGTCGTTTGTGCAGCTGGTAAGGGCTGATGAGAGGGTAGGATGACTCACTGATTTGGGCGGATTTAGGGATGTAGGAATATTCTACAAGGTTTTCAATCTTATTGGCGATATGAGAAGTGCAAGATTTGGGTAAAGAAAGAGTAGAAGAAAGAGTAACAGGATTGGAAGGAATGGAAGATGAAGTGGAAGCCATGAATGAGAAGTTCTCTCTGCTCGTGAAGTCTAGAGATCAAAACAGAAAAAAGACTTAAATTATACCATTTTGATCATGAAAAATGGGGTTTAGAAAGCGTAAAATTTTCAAGGACTGGTAGGCTCTGATACCGCAATAGGCGCAGTAAAACCTAAAACGTTTCTTTTAAGGTCATATAACCCAAAACAGACTTTCCTAAGTCTTTAAAATAGGGTACCAAATCGTTTAAGAAATCATAATAAGTTTTCTGATGCACAGGATCCTTACGGGAAGGCAAGTGCAGAGCATACTTCCTTAAAGTTTCAAAATGAACAAATTTAATTCTTTATTCTTTTTCTTTCTCTAGATCTTCATTTGCACAGAGAGAAGAGAGTTTAGAAATGCATAGTTTTATGGAAACACACGAGAGTTTATTTCTTCGAAAACTTCTCTATCTTACAAGCGAGGGGAGAACTCTTTATATAGGAGAATTCTCGGGAAGATAGGACAAGACCCCTATCTTTTACAAAAGCAAAAGTAAAAGATACATCATGACACAACTTTAATTATTACAAAGAGACAAAGTGGGCTTTAATAATTAAAGCATGACTTTGACAAAAGCAAACTTTAATAATTATACAAGACAAAAGCATAATGTGAAACATAATTATTACAACAAGACAAACTACTTTATGGAGAGCGGAGATTCATGTAGTCATCTTCAGATGAGCTATCAGTTTCATCGGGGTCATGTCATGAGAGATTGGTGGGAAAAAGGTTTTGGAGAGCTTTGGATGCTTACAGTGGGGACCACGACAAGGTGGATAAGGGCAATCTCGTTTATAGCCTGGTTTGAGTGGTGATGAACGAGGCATAAAGCTTGGTGTCTGAGTGGCCTTGTCTGCTTTTGAAGGTTGGGATGGTTGTGATGATGACCCTAGTTCATGCATGGACGGCTGGGGAAACTGTTGAAGATGTTGACTTAAAGGAAAAAATTCTTCCCATGGGTCTTGTGAGTCTTGGTAAAAGAAGTCGGTGTAGTCTGGTTTTTCTTCTTTGATGATGATTCCTGTGGACTTTGGTTTGGATATGGCGGATGGAGTAGGGATCATAATAAGGTCATGTTGTGGACCTAAGGAGGTGTGGAAGATATCTCTGTGTGGCGGAGTTTGGTGGTTTAATTGACAAAGGTAGTTATGCAGGGTGGATTGGATTTCATTGTCAATGATAGCTGGGTGAGGTGCAGTAAACCATTCATATACTTGGTCTTGAGACCAGAAGAGGTTTGTATCGGGATGCTGGAAGTATGGCCTATGGATGATGAATACTGAGGTAAACAATTGTGCTTCGGAGGCAGGCATACGTTCAAGATTGTAAATCTCTGACAGTTGCTGTAGCTTCTTTCTCCACCATGGTATGGGGGAAAACCATTCAAGTAATGTCCAGGTGAGAGAGGTGGCTTTGTTCGGATTAAGGAGATGTTCCAAAGTGGGAGTAAATGATCTTCAGTGATTTCTCTGGATGGGTCAAGGGTTAAACCTGTGAGGAACAGATTTTCTGGGTGGAAGGTGGAAAATGGAAATGAGCCTGCTAGAAGGTAGGCTTTCATGAAAAAGCGAAAAACAGCTTTTCTTGCAAACTCTTGGATGGCAAAGACAAAGGAGAAGTTTTTGTCAAGGGGAAAAGTTTTCTTGGTGAGAGCTTCTGGGGGTAATGATGTAGCCATGGAGATGATCGGAAAGTGGTATGTTGTGGAAAACAGGGTGAGAGGTTTTTCTGGTTTTGAGAGTCTGGAGAAGATATCAGGGATGAGGTTCTGGGACCCCTTTATATGCTTAACCGAAAAATCATATTTAGAAAACGTTTCTTTTAATCTGAGTAACATCTTTTCGGGGACAATTTTACCTTTGAAATTGAGGATATTGGGGAAGGCTGAACTGTCCATTCAGATAAGAAAATGGTGGCCAATCAGATGCCATTCTTTACCGCTAAGATTTCTTTGAACACGTTATGGTAATGCTTCTGTGTATCAGAAAAATGTCCACTAGCGTAAGCGATAAAGTGTTCTTTTCCATGGATTTCTTCGAGGAGGATGGCACCCCATGATTCTTCACTCACGTAAATTTTACATTTTCTAAACCCCATTTTTAATGATCAAAATGGTATAATTTAAGTCTTTTTTTCTGTTTTGATCTCTAGACTTCACGAACAGAGAGAACTTCTCATTCATGGCTTCCACTTCATCTTCCATTCCTTCCAATCCTGTTACTCTTTCTTATACTCTTTCTTTACATAAATCTTGCACTTCTCATACCGCTCCTACCCTCTCATCAGCCCTTACCAGCTGTACAAACGACCCAGTTCAAATCAAACCAATCTCGTAGAGCACTCGTAAAACGAGTAGCAAATTCTCTAAGGACTGAATGAGTTGTTGCTCCAGGCCGTAGCATTTGGAGGTCAATCCAGGCAGACATTTCATTAAGTCGGTCACGCCATTTAGAAGATGGGATATCATCAAAGGTGAACCATGGACCATTTGATGATTTTTTACTGTGTGGACCGATTTGGGCTTGAGCTGGAGGAGGTTGATTTGTTGCAGAAGATTCAGGCATCTCTTCTTCAACTTCTGAGGGAATATCAACTTATGGTTCTGTATGAGAGGTTTGGCCTTGGGCAGGTTGATCAGGTTGAGCCATCAAGATTTTGGTGATATCAGCATAGGACTTTTTAGAGTCACTGGTGGATGCTGAAGATTCTATGTCGGTCTCGGTATGGCTATCTGAAACAGCTAGATTTAAATCAGAAGTTTGATCATCTATAGTAGATGAGTGGTCGACTGTGTGGGCACTAAACTGGTGCATGGGTTCTTCTTATAATATAATTATAAAAAGTTTTAGGAAAAAAACTATAATTTTAGAAAATAGTTCACTGTAGCAATCATTGTAGCATTACTAACCGTTTAGGAGATAACGACTAACTAACATCAAATAAAATTGGAGTTTAGTTTCTGGAAACTAATGGCGATTCAACATCTAGAAAACGGCGATCCCACAATTCAAAATTATAGCACAACGGTAACTTGCTCAAGTCAAAACGGCGATCTGATAAGGATTAACAGTGATCCGACTTTGTACAGAAAGTCAATAACGACTAGTTTTCAGCTCTAACTATAAAAAGACTACATTATATTTAAATCAAAGTGAATCCAACGAATACCAAAGAGTATATTATTGAGAATACAATATTTCTTGAGCTTTAATTTGTTCATTCATTCTTTAAAGCACACCTTGGGCATATATTTGTAAACACATAGATTGTGCGTGAGAAAAATCTTGGGTTAAGAGATTTGGGATAATCTCTCATTGTAAAGGTTGATTAACACTTGTGAAGCTTGGATAGTGGAATGCTCAAGCCCAATGAGCTTGGAGGCATGGACGTAGGCGGAGTTGGCCGAACCACGTAAAACTATTTGTGTTTGAATCTCTTTTCTCTTATCTTTTTACATTTTGATTGGTTTATTTATTATTGTTTTGAATTTGTTAAAGATTTGTAATCATTGTTATTCAAGCATTGCATAACTTTTAAAAACTCAATTCACCCCTCCTCTTGGGTTGCCTAGTTAATATTTCACATATTAATTGGATCTTGTTAAACATTAAGCTTTATCTCTAATTGGTTGGTTTCTACATTTCATCTTGGGATCTAAGACACCTTTATTGCAACAAGAGTCTCTTTTCTTGCCATTGGTTCAAGATTGAGCATACATGAGCATAAGCTCTAAAGTATCATAATTTGATACTCTATATGACCATCTAAAATCCATTTAGCAGTAGAGGTACCATTATATGTTGTATCCTTATATGGATTTACTTTGTCTTTAAACTGCATATTTCTTGGATCTGCCCATTTTAGTTTATAAACTACATTTATTTCAAGACTTACATGATTATCACTATATGAGATATTTAATTTTTTTTGCTTTGCTTGGAGTGCCTCAAGTAGCTGAATATTATACTTTTGTAGCTTTACTTTTCCATCCAATTTGAGTGCTAGATTCATCACCTGTGATGTTGACGTTTTGTTAGTTTTGATTGGTAGTATCAATACTTTTAATTATTAGTTTTGATTAGTAGCCCCTTATGGATTGAACATACAAATTTGTATAATCATTTCACATGTGCCGACTTTATTGCCTTCCTTTGCCATTGTTTTTAACAAGACTACTTTTGCTTTGCTCGAGACTTTTAAAGAGACTGTTGACAGATGAATGGTGAATATCACTTTTTCCTTTAGTAGTACAATACTTAGTTTTTTCTCTAATAGCATTTATTGAAATGGTCCCAAATTTTGCATAGCTTATGTACATCCACTGTAAGAACTAAAAAAACGTCCTTGTGCTCTTTCATTCTATATTCATATAAGTTGCGCCAATACTCTTTTTTAATGCGAACCATCAAAGGAATACAATTAAAGCTTCAAGTGATCCTTTTCACATTCATGGAGGCCCAATTACAAGAGTTAGAGCGAAAAAGATGCAAGTTGCTTTAAATGGATTAATTGAGAAAATGTGGACTGAAAATGCAATTTAAGATGCAAGTCATCATAAATTGGGCTTGGAGAGAAGACAAGGCATTGTTGGCATTATTCAAGCTATTGGGCAGCTAAATACACAATTTGGATCCAATGCATAAAGGGCAAATTCGGAATAAAATTGGTATTGATTGAGCTAGAAATAATGTGCAAGCTATATACCATTGGAAAGATAATTAAGTTAGATTTCCAATGCAATTTACAGTGCTGGATTTGAAGTTCTCTAAAAGGCGTTATGACCAATTTTTTACAACTTGTTCAGACTTGGGATTTCCAACGACTCCTTTGTTTATTCAACTTCATTGTTTGTTTTGTTCCAAGTTTGTCAATGTGTAAGGTAAGTCTACCATCAATGATGGTGGGTTAACATTAACTTTTCCAATGATAGCATTAATTATAGTAGGCTAGCATTAAGTTTGTCGATGACTAGCATTACTAATGGTGGGTTGGTAAAGACTTTTGAAATATCCTTTGACAAACCTATACTTGCAGAGTTGTCCAATGTTTCCATTTATATTTTTAGGATTTTGGATTTCTTTTAGCCGATTTAAACTCAGCAACCTTGCTATCTAAGACAATTAGAGATTAATGTAATTTGAATTTGAAAAGAATTATTCTTTCTTTGGTTCTTTTGAGAACTAGTAAACTTATTAAGAATTTGCATTCTTGTGGCGTTCCAAATCTAGACTTATCACTCACCTTCTCATCTAGATCTTTAGTGTGGCGTCAATATCATTCTCTATACCTCTGATTCATGTTTTTTTAAGTATTGGGTCAAGATTTTGTTTGTCTTAAAAATCTGTTTAGAATTTTCTTGGGAAGTTGAAACTTCAAATTAAGTGTGGATTTCAAAATTTCATTGTGGGGTTCGCATCACTTTTCTTCTTTAGATGGGAGCTACGAAACCATTCTCTAGCTTCTAAATTCTTCTCTGAATTAAAATGCCTTTTTAAAAGCTCCTTGTTGATCTCAAAGTTGTAAGGTTAATCACCATTACATTGGAGTAGTCCATATCAAAAAGTGTTGGACTAGTCGATCTAGCTGGACCTTCAGAAAGTAGTCCATTTACCAAAGTGCCAAACTACTCACACCTAAACTCAACCGGCACCAGCACTAGCAATAGCAACAATAAATTTTAACAAATTAATGTTCCTTTTGAAAATAGAAATAGAATTATTGATTAACAACAATAATAATAATAATGAGTATTGAAAGGCTAACCGAAGGAGGAAAAGCGAAAGCTAGAGGAACATATGGAGCTGGTGTGGCAATGGTTGTGGCCACGTAGAAAGCCACATGTTTCCGTGTCCTTTTGCCTTTATGTTCATGGCTTGTCGTTAAATCTCCTCTATCAATGCTACTAGATTTTTCTTCTAAAATTGTTGATGCTTATTGAGTGAGTTCTATTTACCATCGTTCCTCGATGAAGATCCATCTACAAGATCGTATCGCTGAGCTAGATACCGATCTTAGACGAATGATCAACAGCCACATCTGGGGTCCAGAGTTTAATAAAAAAGAAGCAGAGATCAAAAAGCTTAAAACTAAATTGACAAGAATTGATGCTGAAAAGACTCGACCTTCCCTTTTTACTCAAACACAAACCCCACCAGTACCTCCTCCGATCTTTGAAACTTATGTACCTTTTTACACACCATCCAGACCACAACAACTTGTTTACAATAAGTTCTTTGGATTCTCACACCCTCAACCAACTCCTCAACAAAAACCATCTTCACCTAAAAAATCAAAATCCAAAGTCAAGATCTCAAAACCAATGTCAAAGGCCACTTCATCTTCATCTGTTCCTCCGGTACCACCAGAAGATTCACCAAAAGCCACTCCTGAACCTCCCAAAAAAGACAAAGACCCAATGGATCAATATCATTATCATTCTGTCCAAAACACATCTTTTGACTCCTCCGAGCCAGAAACAGTCTATGAGTCAAACCCGTTAGAGTCCAACCCCTTCTTTCTCTTCCTCATCAACAAACTCAGTCGGTACCTCCACTGACTCTAAATCCGAATATGCTGACATTACAAGCATATTAATGGCCACCAAAACTGAAGATCCAAGCACTTCAACTGCCACACTTATTGTTGAAGACAATTATCTGATACTGAAACTAAAGCATCTCCAACAGAACCAGAGCCATCAATGCCTCCACAAGTTCCTAATCACTCCACAAAACCATCTTCAGCATCTTGGTTCACATTTGATGACATTCCCCGCCATAAATGGCCTGCTCGACTTCAAGAATTTGCCGTGTTGATTGACCTCCAAGGAACCAAACCCAATGCTCAACCTCCAAGCTGTTCTCCGTGAATTCATGGCCCGATCAACGGGTTCTTTACGTGATTGGTTAGAAAGCTTGGGAGAATACCGTCAGCTCTAATTCATGCAATCTCCAATTGGCACAACACTCAATATCATTCATGAACAATTCATCAGAGAAAAAATTACTTCTAGTGATGCAGACAGAAAAGAGTATCATCAGATGAAGTGCTGCTCGCTCAAAAGACACCTTTTGGAATCTCATTACAAAAGGATGAATATTTTTTTTGTAAGCTGAATGGGTTCAATGAGCCATCTCTCAAACATGTCCTCATAGCCTCACTTCCTTCTGAGTTACAACCTGATATTCAAAGGAAACTCACAGTCACTAATCTCAGCATCGCTGATATCTCTCTGGGAAAGATTTTCCAAATGGCAATGCTATGTATCGACAAGATTTGTGAGCAAAAAGAATTTTTCAAAGATCTCATTGAAGACAAAAAAATCCCTTTTTGAAGCCTGTAAAAAACCCTATCTCAGGATAGAGTGCAAAGATAAAAAGAAGTGTATCTGTCCAACCAGAAAGAAGAAACATTTCCAGAAACACTTCTATAGAAAATCATCCTCCAAGAAACCTCTCCGATATTTCAAGAAAAAGGATGCTTCCCAGTATAGAAAGAAAAAACATAACCGGTATCTGCAAGAAACGCGGTCACTTTGCTCGAAACTGTCCTCACAAATTTGCCAAAGCTGTTCGTCTCATACAGCATCTTCAACATTCTTCCCTGTTATCTGAGAATGAAGATGTTGAATCAAATTTTTCAGAACAGTCAGAACAAGATGATCAGACTGCTTTCATTATTGCAGAATCTTCTGATTCTGATGATATTTCAGTCGATGATATTTCAGTCATTTCTACAGTTCAAACTGTCAACCATGTTTCAGCCATTCCTAGACCTTCTATAAAAATGTCAATCCTTCCTTCTAAATTTCGTAAACATGTTCCTATCATCGGGTTTATTGACACTGGTGCAGATACCAATATGATTGATCCTTCTGTCCTTCCCTCTGATTGTTAGGAAAAACACTTGAAACTTTTCTGAGCAGTTAACGGAGAAACTTTTGAAACCACTTTGATTACCAAAAAAACCCATTGGTATTCAATTCTTTCTGAATTGTATAATTTGGAAAAAGATTGTAGCATCTACACTCCTAGACAAAGATTTACTCATAGGTTTTGACATTCTTCATTTGGTTAAAAATCTATTCCTCACCAGTTCTGAAGTCTGCTACAAACAAATGTTCTTGCCTTATATAGATGCACTATGTCTGTATGCACTTTTAGAAACACCATCTCCATACCGTCATATTTCATAGAAGTTCCTACAGTTTTGTCCAGAAAACCAGTCCCAGTTCCACCATCCTTCACCTCTTTGGAAGAATGATCAATTCTTCATTCACCTTCCTTTCAAGCTTAATGAAGACATAAACCCCACAAAAGCATCACACTCGGGTATGTCTCCTTCCGACCTCCTACTTGTTAAGCAAGAATGTTCTCAGTTGCTTCAGCAAGGTCTTATTGAACCTACTGATTCAGATTGGGCTTGTCAAGCCTTCTATGTTGAAAAAAGATTTCAATTAGTTCGCGGTAAAAAACGGTTAGTTATTGATTACCAGCCACTTAATTCTTTCTTTAAGGATGATAAGTTCCCCTTCTAAAAATCCAGACCCTATTTGTCCATCTTCAAGGGGCTCGTATCTTCTCTAAGTTTGATCTAAAAGCTGATTTTTGGCAACTTGATATTTCACCAGTTGACCGTCACAAAACTGCCTTCTGCATCCCTGATGCCCATTATCAGTGGACTGTTATGCCTTTTGGTCTTAAGGTTGCCCCTTCATTATTTCAAAAAGCCATGACAAAAATCTTATGTCCCATCCCTTCATCATGCTTTGGTATACATTGATGATATCTTATTATTTTCCTCTGACCATGAGAGCCACCAGAAGCTCCTTTTGGATTTCTTTCATATTGTGCAGGAACACAGAATCATGCTTTCTGAAAAGAAAAGCAGCATAGTAAAAGAATCAATTGACTTTCTTGGCATGGTGATTAAAGATGGCCATTATCAACCTAGTCCACACATTGCAATTGAATTATTAAAGTTTCCGGACACACATCTCAACAAAAAGCAGATCCAACAATTCCTCGGGATTGTTAATTATGTCCGTGATTTCATCCCTAAAGTTGCATTCCACACAAGCCAGCTGTCTCGCATGCTCAGAAAACAGTGCCCTCCATGGGGACCAGCACAAATAAAAGCTGTCCAGTAACTAAAGAAGATAGCCCAGTCACCTCCTCTTCTCAGAATTTCCACAACTGGACAACGCATTCTACGGACCGATGCCAGTGATGATTACTGGAGTGCCATCCTTCTTGAAGAGATAAATGGTGTACTTCACTTCTGTGCACATGTAAGTGGACAATTGAAAGACTCTGAAAAGAATTACCATGTGATCTACAAAGAGATTTTGGCGGTCAAGTATAGAATCAAAAAATTTGAATTTCATTTAATTAGCCATAAATTCCTTATCAACATGGACAACTCTTCTTTTCCTCGAATCTTTGACTTCAAAAATAAGTTGCTCCCTGACAAACAGTTGTTCAACCTCCAAAATTGGTTTGCTAAATATGATTTTATTGTCCAACACATAAAAGGCAAACAGAACCTCATCCCAGACTTCCTTACACGTTCGGCTATAAATAAACCCTCACTTATTTCCTCCATTCACACCATCCCAGTTATAGCCATGAATCGTCAACTTCCTTTCAAAGTTCTCAATCAGAGAACCTTTCCCATGAACATTCATTTTCATTCAGCCTACCAGATCCAAGACTTTGTAAAGAAATTCCTTTACCGGTATTTCTTCAATGTTCAAAGCAAAAAGCCTGATCGTTTTCCTTCCCTCTATATGGAAAACCTATTTCTCACAGGTCTTACCCTGTCTTCCCTAACCATCTGCGAAGATGACTTATGGTATATATGGTGTCTCACTACCTTGTATGCTACCAAACTGGTTTTTCTTGTTAAACCAGTCCTCACACACATCACCAGTCCTAAGTTCTTATCAGATCTTCTCTGGACTTTCCTTGAATGGCATTCACCACTCACGTGGTGGCAAAAACAACTCAAAAATCTGTGTACTTTTCACGGATTAGACAGAATGCCAAAACAAGAAGCCAACCTATTCACTACAGTCTTCATCGTTCATAGACCTTACTCCAGCACCCAGAAACAAGAGACTTCTGGACACAAGATATGGCCTATGAATGGAAAACTTATCCCCATCCTTATACTCTCATCCATGATACATCTGTTACCACTGTTCTGAAGTTATACATCATGGAACTCAATAATGTTCAGTCACCTGCCACAAACATCCACCACACCTCTGTTGGATCATCACACACCTTGGAAATTGCCCCAAAGGCACAGACTGGTACTCCATGTTCCAGTTCAAGTCCTCAAGGAATCTTTGTCATGGAATAACGTCCTGACTACACTAATGTCTTATTCCAAGATGCTCAGGATCCATGGGAAGATTTTCAGTCTCTTCGCCATACTGAAAATCCCCATTACACTGTCACAAACCCAGACCCTCCTGCTACATCAGCCCCAAAAGAGATGACTAATGCTGATGAAGAAGGCTATCTACAAGCTGAAGCTTATCTTGATTACAGATAGATCCGTCGTGCCAAACGCCAATATGAGAAAGAAACTGACGATGTGTCTCCATCACACTACCCATCCACTCCATTATTGCAGACACGCATGGGAATCTTTAGCTTTTGCTTTTTTAAAAGTTTGCTTTAATAATTAGACAAGAGTCATGTCTTGTCTAAAGTGTGTTTTCTGTTTTTCCTTTTTATTTTTGGCGTAGTGTGCTTTAATCATTCTGCTTTTGTAAAAGATAAGGGTCCCACCTTATCTCTCCTTCCTCGAGATCTCTATATAAGGATCTCTCTATCCCTTTGTAAGCAAGGAGTTAATTTGGAATAAAAATCAGTTTTCTTCACATCATGTTTCTCTAAACCTTTTTCTCCCTTCTAGGAATCAAAGAAATTATTTGGGGTTAATAATGATACGCTCACTTATAATTTTCTAAATTGAGTATGCTCTGCACTTGCCTTAAGTCTAAGGATCTTGTACATCAAAAAGGTCATGTTTTATCCTCCAAAACTGATTTTTATAAAATGAAATTGTTTTCTTACAACGTTCACCCTCTTTGAAGGCCAAGAGTGCCGTGTTTTCGGGTGGTATCATGAAAAACTGTTTTCAAAAATGATTTTTGGATTTGAGTTGTTTTTGCCACCACATGAGTGGTGAATACCATTCAAGGAGAGTCCAGACAAGATCTGATGAGAACTCAGGAGTAGTGATATGTGTGAGGACTGGTTTAACAGAAAAAAACTAGTTTGGTAGCATACAGGGTAGTGAGACACTACATGTACCATAACTCATCCATTTAATTGATGTAAGGCATTTAAGACAATTAGGATCCTGATTTAGTTTAAATTCTTTCCTATTTACTTAGATTAGGATTCTGATTTGATGTAGATTCTTTCCTATTAGGGAAGATTTAGATTCATATTTGACTTTTAGGTTAGGATTTATTTCTCACCCAGGAATGCCACCTTCTAAACTTCTCTTAGCCAAACAAGAATGTGATCAATTGCTTCGGCAAGGTCTCATTGAGCCAACAATTTGAGACCAAAAGGTATTACTGTCCACTGGTAATGGGCATTGGGAATAGAGAAAGCTGTTTTAGGTCTATCAGAGCGAGAAATGCCGAAATTTGAATTCCATTTGATTAGCCACAACTTCCTTATTAAAATGGACAACTCCTCTTTCCTGAAGATCCTTGATTTTAAGAACAAATTACTTCCAGACAAACAATTGCTCAGTTTAAAAGCTTGGTTCACCAAGTATGACTTCACAGTCTAGCACATAAAAGGTGATAAAAATCTGATCCCTGATCTCCTCACCCGTCCATCTATAAATAACTGGTATCAGAGGTGGTATCATAGTTTAATGTGTCCAAGTGTTACTTGTAGGCCTAGAAGAAATCTCATTAACATGGCATCCTCATCTACAAACCCAATTTCCTCTGAATCCTCTCATATTTCTCTTTCTTCTACTCTCTCTTTACCCCGTTCTTGTCATAAACATGTTGCCTCAAAAATAGAAAACCTTGTTGAATACTAATATATCCCTGAATCTGCCCATATCAATGAATCACAGTTCCCAGTAATGAGCCCATACCATCTTTACAAACAAAGAATCTCTTTCACCAGAAGCATCAGAACCCTAATTTCCACAAAAATGCCTCTACCTAAAGAGTACATCCAGTCTTCCAGACTAGATCAATGTGTTCTCCAAGTCTATCAGAGTGAGCAATATGTTACACTCGAGATACCTACATATCTCATAATCAGCTGGAAACGAGAAGGGTATATGCACCTCCATCTTGGAGGAGTGAGGCTAATTCTAACCTTGCATGGCAGAAAAAGGCTTGCCAGTCACGGCTAGAATTGCCCTACTGGATACCAGATTCAAAGAATACAAACATGCTATTATTGGAACCGTTTTGACCACACTCCATGGTGGAAGTGTATTGTTAACCTTTTACCCTAATTTTAACATGATGGATCCACAAACAAAAGTTGTTTCCCAACCTTTTTTGTAGTCACCCATCACTTCTTCTAGTTAACCAGAAGCCCAAAAACAGTATGAAGCAGTCTTAAATTGGCAAACTCAAAATGCCAACGCCTAAAACCAAGCACTTTATAATCTTGGGAGAAAGATTGATAAAGTTGCAACTCAGGTGACAAAGATAGAAACAAAAGTGGATTCACTCAATGCTCAGTTAGAACAGCTCTATCTAAACTTGCAAAACAAAATCTCTAAATTAGATATTGATCTCAGAACAATGATTAACAATCGTATTTGGGGTCCAGAATTCAATAAAAAAAAAGCAGAGATTAGGAAGCTAAAAGCTGAGCTAGCCCGGATTGATGTAGACAAAGCTCAACCATCCCTCTTTACCAAGACCTAATCTCTACCCATTCTTGCCTCCTTATTTGATACATACCAACCTTTCTATAATCCTTCTAAAACACCAAGGGACTATAACAAGTTTTTTGGTCTTTCTCATCTCCTTTACAGAGATCCAACACCTCTATCAACATAAAAAAAAAAAAAAAAACTAGCCACAAAAGTCAAAATCTCATAACTGAAACTAAAAAAAACCTCTCCAGTACCTGAAGATTCTCCAAAAACAACTCCTGAACCAATAAAGAAAGATAAATCTCCTGTACATCAATACTTTTATCAAAGTGTTGGTAGGCAAAACAGTGTTCCAGACTCAGATTCATTTTCTGATAATAGTTTAAGTTCCTATGAACAATCCACTTCAAATTCAGAATCTCAATATGCCGATATCTCTGGATTACTCATGGTTTAACCATCCATAAAAACAGAGGAACAAAGCACATCTACACTAGTTGTAGATGAATCTGAGGATGAAAATGCAGATCAAGGCAGTTCATAAACTGAACCTGTTCCCCCAAATCCACCAGCACCTAAAAACTCTTTTAAACCATTTTCAACACAGTGGTTCACCTTTGATGACATCCCTCGCCACAAATGGCTAGCCAGACACCAAGAATTTGCTGCTTGGGTAGATGTATAAATGACACGACCAAATGCACAATCTCAAACAGTCATCCGAGAATTTTGTTCAAGATTCACTGGTTCTTTACGTGACTGGTTTGAAAGTCTAGGAGAGTACAGACAGCTTTAACTAATTCAAACCACAGTTGCTACAGCCCTTACAGTCATTTATGAACAGTTCATTGGAGAACCAGCTGCAGCAAATGAAGCATCGAGAAAAGAATTTCATCAGATGAAATGTTGCTCTCTCAAGCACAACCATTTGGAGATGCATTACAAAAGAATAAGTATGCTATACTACAAGTTAAATGGATTCAATGATCCAACTTTGAAGCATGTTTTCATTGCTTCTCTTCCATCAAAACTTCAACCAGAGCTCCAGCGGCAGCTGACAGCCTTCAACGTGGACATAGGCAACATTTCTCTTGGAAAAATCTTCTAGTTGACTATGTTGTGTCTTGACAGATTGTGTAAACAAAAAGACTTCTTCAAAGACCTCATTGAAAACAAATAACCTTTTACCTTAGCCTGCAAAAAACCATACCTCAAAATCCAGTGCAAAGATGACAAAAAATGCACTTGTCCAACCAAAAAGAAAGGTCATTTCCAAAAGCATCCTCACAGATTTTCCCGAAAAGGCAAAAAACCTTACAAATACTTTAGAAAGAAAGATCCATCTCAGTTCAGAAAACAGAAACATAACCGTTGTTTCATTTGCAAGAAAAGAGGACATTTTGCCAGAAATTGTCCAGACAAGTCTGCCCAAGATGTTCGTCTCATTCAAGATCTACAAAAATCTTCAATGCTTTCTGATCAAGAAGATGTTAAGTCCAATTTCTTTGAACAGACAGAATATGATGATCATACAACCTTCATCCTCACAGAGTCAACAGATGATTCTGAGATAGATAAAATTTCTTTTTACTGTTCAAGAAGTTAACCAGGTCAATTCTAAGCTTACTGCTCCTTCAGTAAAAATTTCAGTCCTTCCTTCCAAGTTTCATAAACCCATCACTGTTATTGGTTTTCTTGATACTGGTGCACAACGCAGTATGCTCAATCCCACAGTCCTTCTTCCTTCCTGTTGGGAAAATCACACTAAATTCTTCAAACCAACCAGTGGTAAAATCTTCAAAACATCCCTGATTACCAAAAAAACCCATTGGGATTTAGTTTTTTCCAAACTGTATCATATGGAAAAAAATCATTGGTTTAGATTTACCAGACGAAGTTGTTCTCATAGGATTTCATATCCTACATCTAGTAAGAAACCTCCACATTACACCAACTGGCATCAAGTTCAAACAAATGTTTTGCCTTATACAGATATTCTTCGTCTGTATACTCTCTCAGATACAACCCCCCTTTATGGTCTAATCACTCAAAAACTTCTTCAATTCTGTCCTAAAAATCACTCTCAGTTCAGTCATCCTTTTCCTCTTTGGAAAAATGACAAGTAGTTAAATGAAGATATCAATCCAACAAAAGCAACTCACCCAGAATGTCACCTTCTGACCTTCTCTTAGCCAAATAGGAATGTGATCAATTGCTTCGGCAAGGTCTCATTGAGCCAACAATTTCATATTGGGCATGTCAAGCCTTCTATGTTGAAAAAAGGTCTGAGTTAGTTCGAAGAAAAAATAGATTGGTAATTGATTATCAGCCTCTAAATGCTTTTCTCAGAGATGAAAAATTTCCTCTCCTAAAAATCCAGTCGCCAGAATTTTCTCAAAATTCGATCTTAAAGCTGGTTTTTGGCAACTCGGTATTTCTCCCTCTGATAGACCTAAAACAGGCTTATGTATTCCCAATGCCCATTACCAGTGGACGGTAATGCCTTTTAGTCTCAAAGTTGCTCCTTCTATGTTCCAAAAATCAATAGTCCAAATATTTTCTCCTATACTTCATCATGGTCTGGTGTGTATCGATGACATCTTGTTGTTTTCCACCAACCACCAAACCCACCAAAAATTGCTTTTAGATTTCTTTGACATCGTGCAATCACATGACATAATGCTTTCAGAAAAGAAAAGCAGTATCGAAAAGGAATTTATTGCCTTTTTAGGCATGGTGTTAAAATATGGTCACTACCATCCAGGACCACACATTGCACAAGAATTGACAAAGTTCCCAGACACAGATCTCAATAAAAAGCAAATTCAATAGCTCCTTAGAATTGTGAATTATTTAAGACTTTATTCCCAAAGTTGCGATCCACACCAGCAAATTGTCACGCATGCTAAAGAAACAACCCCCACCATGGGGCCCTGAGCAGACAACAGTTCAAAAAGATTTCTCAGTCACCACCACCACTCAAGATTCCCACAGCTGGACAAAGAATTCTCCATACAAATGCTAGTGATGAATATTGGAGTGCCATTCTTTTAGAGAAAATTGGAGAAACAGAATCCTATTGCGCTCATGCTAGTGGACAGTTCAAGGATGTAGAGAAGAATTATAATGTCATTTACAAGGAGATTTTAGCAGTCAAGTATGGAATCAAGAAATTTGAATTCCATCTGATTAGCCACAACTTCCTTATCAAAATGGACAACTCCTCTTTCCCAAAGATCCTTGATTTTAAGAGCAATTTACTTCCAGACAAATAATTGCTCAGTTTAAAAGCTTGGTTCGCCAAGTATGACTTCACAATCCGGCACATAAAAGGTGATAAAACTCTGATCCCTGATTTCCTCACCCGTCCATCTATAAATAAGCCCACTCTCATCACTTCCATTCAGACTATACCTATAATAGCCATGAATCGTTCTCTTCCTTTCAAAGCCTTAACCCAAAAGACTTTTCCCCTAAATCTCTCCTTCAGTTCAGCTTTTCAAATCCAAGATTTTGCTAGGAAATTTATTTTCAGATATTTCATGAATGTCTACAGAACCGAACCACTCTGTTTTCTGTCCCTTCACCTAGAACACATATTCCTTACAGGATTCACTCTTAATCCAACCTTAACCATTTCAGAAGATGAATTATGGTACGTTGGTGCCTCACAATTCTGTATGTCACCAAACTTGTCCTTCCTGTTCAACCTACCCTCAGACACATCACAACTCCTGATCATGCACCATCTCTCCTCTAGACATTACGTGAATAGTTTTCACCACTAATATGGTGGCGTAAACAACTTCAGAATATTTCAAACCATCACCAGCTAAACATGCTTCCTGACCAAGAAGCAGATCTGTTTACCTCAGTTTTCATCATTCATAGGCCATATTTTCAGCATGGTGGCATAAACAACTTCAGAATATTTCAAACCATCACCAGCTAAACAAGCTTCCTGACCAAGAAGCAGATCTGTTTACCTCAGTTTTCATCATTCATAGGCCATATTTTCAGCATCCAGTTACAAAGGATTACTGGAATAAAGACCAGGCATATGAATGGAAAACATTTCCACATCCATTTCCACTCAGTCATGATCCACCTATCATCTTAGTTCTTAAAGCTTTTCTTTTAGAACTAAAAAATGTCCAACCACCTCCCACGGACATTTGTCACACGTCCATCAGGCCATCTCACTCCCTTGAGTTTTTACCAAAAATTTAAGAAAACACTCCAGGATCAAGTTCTAGTCCGAAGGGTATTCTCGTTAGAGAAAGATGCCTTGACTACACGAATGTTCTTTTTCAAGATGCTCAAGACCCTTGGGAAGACTTTCACTCACTTCTCCCATCTCAAGAGTCTCAATGTTTACCTAATGAGCCAATCTCTCAGCCAGCTACGGTTGTAGCAGAAAAAGATGAGCTTGATAAAGATTATCTGATCTACCAACAGATATGCAAAGCTTGAAAGCAATATGAAAAAAAGACAGGAGACATATCTCCATCCAGATACCCCTCCGCTTCGTAAAGTTTCTAGCTTTTCACATGGCTACAGAAGCTTTCCAGGAATCTTCGCTTTAATAAAAGATGGCAGGGGTCCTGCCCTGTCTCAAGTGTGTTTTTATGTTTTTCACGTGTGTACTTTTTCTTTATGCTTTCTCTTTAAGAGTTTTGTCATTTGCTCTCAAAGATAAGGGTCATGTCCTATCTTTTGCTTTTAGTTGCTCTATATAAAAGCCCTCAAGCCCTTATTTTAAGCAGAACATCTTCAATAGTATTTGAATGTTTGTTCATAATCTTCTGATGTCTCTCTAAATCCTTTTCTTCTTTTAGGAAGCAAGTTAACACTTGAGCCATTATTCTAATAGCGTTCATCTCTATCTCTATACTGAGTATGCTCTGCACTTACCTTTGAGTAAGGATCTTGTGCATAAGAAAAGTCATGATTTATCTTCAAACCAGTTTTATCAAAACTATTCTCTCACAACCTTCACCCTCTCTAAGAGTTTAGGAAATGACTCATCCTTGGGTGGTATTGTGGGTTGTGATTTTCTCCCACTGGTTTGATATTTGAAGGATTAGGGTATATCAGCTAGAAACCCGAACTTACAGACTACTGGTCTAAAGAGCAGTTTTAATTGCTATAGTTCTGGTATAACAACGCCATGTACTATGACCCCAACTAGTATTATGTTATTGGAACTATTTTGACTACACTCCATGCTAGAAGTGTATTGTTAACCTTTTACCCCAATTTCAACATGTCCCTTGAAGACCCATAGTTTAATGTGTCCAAGTGTTACTTGTAGACCTAAAAGAAATCTCATCAACATGGCATCCTCATCGACAAACCTAGTTTCCTCTTAATCCTCTCATATTTCTCTTTCTTCTACTCTCTCTGACCCCGACTGTTTGAAGCATGTTTTCATTGCTTCTCTTCCATCAAAACTTCAACCAGAGCTCCAACAATAGCTGACAGCCTTCAACCTGGACATAGCCAACCCTATATAAAGTACTCATATTCAATAAATAAAAAAGAAGTTTTTGATGCAATTGGTGAGAGAGTTAATTCTCTTTGGTTTTTTACGGACTCTTTGAACTTATCAGATTTCTGTGGCATTCAAATTCTTGACTTATCATAGCTGATTGTGGCGTCTTCACATACCAAGGTTCGCGCTTTCAAGAAGCATTGGGTCGAGGTTCCATTCCATTCCTGGTTTAGATTCGATCTTGGGAACTAAATTAATTAGGGTCGCATCAGATCTGGACGGGGTTCGTATCATTTGGTATCAGAGCCTAGTCTCCAAGGTCAGATCCGTCTATCTTTGTTCTATTTCATTCTTGTTTGAATTTTTCATTTTGTTCTAGTATCTAAAAAAATGAAAAAAAAAGTTGTGAACAGTATCTCGTGAACAATACCTTATGAACAGTAATTTTAGGGTTTCCTTTTAAAATCAATTTTTGCATCCTTGTGGTTTAATTCTTCTTAAATCCACAAGTTTTACCTATTCCTTTTCCTTAAAAAAAAACTCCAATCTCCTCTTAAAATCTTTCAGTTTTTTATCCTTATTTGTGTCTTGGAAGTCTAAAACAAGTTTTACCCCATCGGTGAAAATTTTGCCAAAAATCAAAATTTGACTTTCGTACACATTGCCTGCTTACTCTTGAAATTAAATTCTCCTTAGTTGTCATCTTTGTGAATTGCTTCTGAAATCCTGATATTGGTTTGATTAGTTTGATAAGAATCGAGTGAGGATTACTAAGAGTGGAAAAAGGTAAGAGAGTACGAGCGTATTAGAGGGTAAAAGCCAATAATTTGAGTGAAACGCGAGTGGAATTGAGTGAGTCATTTTTCTTGAGTGAAACACGTAAGGGAGTGAAGTGAGGTCCTTCCACATTATTTCTAATGTTCTTTTGTAGATAATAGCTATGTCTCACAACTCAGAACAAAACACAAATGAAGAGGATGATGAGGATTATGGTATCAGAGCCATACTCGTCCTTGAAAATTCCATGTTTTCCAAATCTCATTTTCTTGCTCAAAATGGTATAATTTAAGTATTTTGATTTGTTTTGCTTTCTAGACTTCAGGCGCAGAGAGAACTTCTCAATCATGGCTGCAACTTCCTCTTCAACACCTTCCAATCCTGTTACTCTTTCTTCTACTCTTTCTCTCCCTAAATCTTGTACTTCTCATACAGCCAATAAAATTGAAAACCTTGTCGAATACTCCTACATCCCTGAATCAGCCCAAATCAGTGAGTCATCCTACCCTCTCATCAGTCCTTACCAACTGTACAAAAGACCCAGTTCCTTTACCCGTAGTATTCGCACCCTAATCTCTACTCGAAGGCCTCATCCAAAAGAATATATTCAGTCTTCTCGACTGGATCAATGTGCTCTTCAAGCAACCTCTGCTGAACAATATGTCACTCTGGAGATTCCCTCAGAGTTGATTTCAAACTGGAAACGAGAAGGTTATACCCATCTCCATCTTGGAGGAATCCGCTTAATCCTTACTCTTCATGGGCGAAAAGGATTACCAGTCACAGCTCGCCTTGCCCTCCTTGATACTCGCTTTAAACAATACCAAGATGCTGTTATCGGCACAGTTCTTACCACCCTTCATGCAGGAAGTGTTTTACTCACTTTCTATCCAAACTTCAACCTTTCTCTCCAAGACATCAATTTGCCTACAACCTTGAAAGTCCAAGTCCAAATTCAAGGTGCAGAACAAATCTCCTCAGCCAAAATTGCCACCCTCCATCACCAATTGGTCTATAGGCTTCAAAATCATGCCTTAGATCTTCCCACTCCTGATCATCACTCTGACACCCTCATGATCTTAGCTGAATCTGACCAGATCCCAACCATCATCCAGATCCCCAGACAAATTCCTCGACATGAGCTTATCAAGCTTATGCCTCTTGAATGGATCTCCAACTATGAGCAGTTCCATACTAATACAGCTCCGATTCAGACATCCGAAAGCATGTTTGAACGACGGCCAGATGGAACAGTCCGAATGACTTTTAAACCACCTCCCAGTGCTCCACAAGAGCCTCCTCGGCTCTCCTTTACTTATTCCTCCATGATCACAGCTGTACAGACAGGTCAAGAAGATCTGCCTATTACAGGGTTCACTTCTGATGGCTACCCTGTTTATCCAGCAAAGCTAAATGGTCATTTCCTATGGGATGCCCCTGGCTCAGGCATGTGCGATCCCTCTTGTCCCTGCTGGGATGATTGGGAAGAGGACGATGACTACTCCACCAGAAAAAAGAAACCCAAAAAGAAAAAACTCCCAGTTTCATGTCACCACCATAATACCCAACCACCACAAGATCCTCCTCCTCCGCCAGCTCCATTACCCCTTTACAAAAACGAACTCCAATGGATTGCAAAACATTGCAAATCTGAGATTCCATCACCAATCCCAACTCCGACACCACCACTGAGTTGTATGATGTTTTCATCCACTTCTTCAGATTACTCTTCTACCTTTCCTCCTTTAGAAACCCATACCGATTCCCAACGAAATGTTGTGTCTAAACCTTTTATCCCTTCACCCATCACCTCTACAGGACACCTTGAACCACCCAAACCTTTTGAATCAGTCCTCAACTGGCAAACTCAAAATGCCAGAGCACAAAATGATACTTTGGTGCATATCAATTCCAAAGTTGAGAAAATCAGTTTACGAACTGAAACGCTTGAGACCAAAGTTGACTCCATCACTGCACAAATGCAGCAGATCCACCAAAATCTACAGTCTAGAATTGCTCAACTCGATTCTGAGTTACGAACCATGCTTGTTCAACGATATTATGGCCCAGACTTTGACCAGAAAGAAAGAGAGATTAGACATTTGAAAGCTGAGCTTGATCAAATTGAATCAGACAAACAAAGACCTACCCTTTTCACTTCATCACCTCCGATTCCTTCTATCGGTCTAACTTATCATCCATTTGCTTCTATGCTTTCCCCTATCCGTCAGTATGAACCTTCCAAGTTATTTGGTATGACTCATACTCTTTTTCGAGATAATCCATTACCATCTTCCCCTAAACCTAAACCAAAGCCTAAACCTCAACCACGACCGGTCACCATTCACCAACCTACTGTTTCCACTTCTGACCAACCAACCCCTGGCTATACACCAGCCTCACCATCCGCAACTCTACCACCAGTTCCTTCCCAACCTCCTACCCAATCCAAAGATAAACAACCCATGCACCTGTTTAGTGCCCACACAGTTGACCACTCATCCACTACAGATGATCAAACTTCTGATTCAAATCTAGCTGTTTCAGATAGTCATACTGAGACAGATACAGAATCCTCAGCATCCACCAGTGACTCTGAAAAGTCTTATGCTGATATCACCAAAATCCTGATGGCTCAACCTGATCAACCTGATCAAGGCCAAACCTCTCACACAGAACCATATGTTGACATTCCTTCTGAAGTTGACGAAGAAATGCCTGAATTCTCTGCCTCCAACCAACCTCCTCCAGCCCAAGCCCAGACTGGTTCAACCGGTCCGAAATCGTCAAATGGTCCATGGTTCACATTTGATGATCTTCCATCCTCTAAATGGCGTGATCGACTAAATGAAATGTCTGCTTGGCTTGACTTACAAATGCTTAGGCCAGGAGCCACAACTCAATCAGTCCTTAGAGAATTTGCTACTCGTTTTACGGGTGCTCTAAGAGATTGGTTTGATTCTTTAGGCCAATACAGACAATTACAGTTTGTTCAATTGCCAGAAGTCTCAAGTGCCCTTGCGGTTATCCATGATCAATTTCTTGGTGACCCCTCTGCCATTTTTGAAGCTGCACGACGAGACTATCTCAACATGAAATGTTGTTCACTCAATGCTAAGGATCTTGATTTCCATTATAAAAGAATGTCCCTCTTGTTCTACAAGCTTAATGGATTCAATGAGCCGACTTTAAAGCATGTTTTTCTGGCTTCTCTTCCTGATGAACTCCAACCAGACATACAACGGCTACTTCGTGCATCCAATCTTGTCCTTGACAACATTTCTCTTGGCAAAATCTTCCAGCTTGCCAAAACCTGCCTTGACAAACTCTGTGAGCAGAAACAGTTTTTCAAAGAACTGCTGAAAGACAAAGAACCATTTCGGAGTGCTTGCAAAAAGCCTTATTTGCAGATTAAATGCAAACAGAAGCAGGATTGTGATTGCAGTCCTAAAAAGAAACGGCATTTTCGGAAATTCAAACATCCCGAATATTCATCCAAACCCCGCAGATCCAGAAGGTCCAGAAAGCCCTACAGATTCTTCCGAAAGAAGTCATCCTCATCCAGAGAATTTAAAAGGAAAAAATCAAGCAGATGTTTTATCTGCAAGAAGAAAGGTCATTATGCCAAGGATTGTCCCAACAAACGGGAAAAATCTATTCGGCTCCTTGAACATCTTCAGGCCACCACAGATTACTCCCCAGAAAAGGATGAATTGGAATTCTATTTCTCAGAACAAGATGAACCTAATGATGAAACAGTGTTCGCACTACAGAATTCCTCTGCTGACTCAGACAGTGATCAGTCCCAAGTGATCTTTCACCAACAGTTGTTATCCCTTGATACTGCTGTGCCAATACCTTCCATCAAACTCCAGATCTTGCCCTCCAAATTTCAAAGGCCTATTCCAGCCATTGGTCTTATCGATACTGGAGCCCAACGCAGCATGTTGAATCCACATATTCTTCCATCCGAATATTGGACAGAATATGAGGAACATTTCAAAGCTGTCAATGGCAAATTGTTCACCACCTCTTTGATTACCAAAAAACCCATTGGTATTCAAATTTTCCCCAATTGTGTCATTTGGACCAAAGTCATTGGTTCAACTCTTCCTAATAAGGATATCTTGTTAGGTTTTGACATCCTCCACCAGATTAAACACCTCCAAATCATTCCCACTGGAATCCGAGTCAAGTCCATGTTCAAACCCTTCACAGACATTCTCAAACTCTATAATCTGTCTGACACACCTCAGCCCTACCAAGATATATCCACCAAACTTTTGAGTCTGTGTCCAGAGTCCCATTCTGAGTTCACCCATCCAAACCCATTGTGGAAAAACAAGTCTTTCTTCATTAAGTTACCTTTCAAACTAAATGAAGATATTAACCCAACCAAAGCTACCCATCCAGGAATGAGTCCTTCTGACTTACTCCTAGCCCAACAAGAATGTTCACAATTGTTAGCCCAAGGTCTAATTGAGCCCACAACTTCTCAATGGGCTTGTCAAGCCTTTTATGTTGAAAAGCATGCTGAGCTTGTTCGAGGAAAGAAAACGCTTAGTCATTGACTACCAGCCATTAAACATGTTTTTACAAGATGACAAATTTCCTTTGCCCCGCCGACAAAGCATGTTTACTTTTCTCAAAAATGCCCAAATCTTTTCCAAATTTGATTTAAAATCAGGTTTTTTGGCAACTAGGCATTGAACCCTCTGAACGCTACAAAACAGCCTTTTGTATCCCTAATGCCCCACTTCCAATGGACAGTCTTACCCTTCGGTCTCAAAACTGCCCCATCCATATTCCAAAAATCCATGATCCAAATCTTTCAGCCCATCCTCCATCATGCATTGATTTATATTGATGACATTTTACTTTTTTCAGGATCGCATGAGGAACATCACCAGCTGTTAGCTCAGTTCTATGATATTGTCCAAAGTCATGGAATTATGTTATCAGCCAAGAAAAGCACCATTGCCACAGATACCATTGAATTTCTTGGAATGGTCATAAAAGACGGTCATTAACCAGCCAGGAAAGCACATTGCCCAAGAATTGCTTCACTTTCCAGATCAGCACCTATCAAAAAGACAAGTTCAACAGTTTCTCGGTATCATCAACTACATCCGTGATTTCATCCCCCACGTGGACCAACATACTCGACATCTTTCGGCTTTATTGAAAAAGAAGCCCCCAGAATGGAATGAGGACCACACCATTGCTGTCACTACTTTAAAGCAGATTGCGCAAAATCCGCCTCCCTTAAAGTTGATTGCAGATGGCAAGCGCATACTACAGACAGATGCCAGTGATGAATCATGGGGTGCCATCCTCCTTGAAGAAATCGATGGTAAAGAAAGTTTTATCGCTTACGCTAGTGGACATTTCTCTGACACACAAAAGCATTACCACAGTGTGTTCAAAGAAATTTTAGCGGTAAAGAATGGCATCAAGAAATTTGAGTATCATTTGATTGGACACCACTTTCTCATCCGAATGGACAGTTCAGCCTTCCCCAATATCCTCAACTTCAAAGGTAAAACTGTTCCCGAAAAAATGTTACTCAGGTTAAAAGATTGGTTCTCCAAGTATGACTTTACAGTTAAGCATATAAAGGGGTCCCAGAACCTCATCCCTGATATGCTTTCTAGACTCTCCAAACCAGACAAACTTCTCACCGTATTTTCCACAACCTACCACTTTCCAATTATCTCCATGGCTACTTCACTTCCCCCCAGAAGCTCTCACCAAGAAAAACTTTCCCCTTAACAAAACTTTTTCTTCTGTTTTTGCCATCCAGGACTTTGCCCGCAAAGCTGTTTTCCGCTTCTTCATGAAAGCCTACCTTATAGCAGATTCCTTTCCATTTTCTACCTTCCACCCAGAAAATTTGTTCCTTACAGGTCCTCACCCTTGACCCCTCTAGGGATGTCACTGAAGATGAGTTATGGTACCTCTGGTGCCTAACAGTTCTTTATGCCACCAAGCTCATCTTACCAATCAGTCCAACTTTGGAGCATCTCCTTAACCCTGACAAAGCCACTTCCCTCACCTGGACTTTACTTGAATGGTTTTCTCCTATTCCATGGTGGAGAAAGAAACTGCAGCAACTCTCAGAGATTTACAACCTCGACAGAATGCCTCCCCCTGAAGCAAAACTGTTCACTTCAGTGTTCATTATTCATAGGCCATACTTTCAGCATCCAGACACAAAGCTTTTCTGGTCCCAAGACCAAGTCTATGAATGGTTTACTGCACCACATCCAGCTGTCATTGAAAATGACAACCAAACCACCCTGCATGATTACCTCTGTCAACTAAATCACCAGACTCCACTCCACAGAGATATCTCCCACACCTCCTTAGGCCCACAACATGACATCATCATGATCCCCACTCCATCCACCATATCACACCCAAAACCCACCGGTATCATCATCAAAGAGGAAAAACCAGACTATACTGACTTCCTCTACCAAGACTCCCAGGACCCATGGGAAGATTTTCTTCCTCTAAGTCAACATCTCCAACAATTTCCCCAACCCTCCATGTTTGATCCAGGATCCTCTTCACAACCACCACAGCCACCTAAACCTTCCAAAGCAGACAAGGCCACCCAGACATCACCAAGGCATGCTCGCCCATCCTCCAGGCCAGTTTACGAAAGCTACTGTCCGCATCCACCATGCAGTGGTCCCTCCTGCAAGCATCCAAGGTTTTCCAAGACCTTTTTCCCTCCATCATCTGACAATGACCCTGATGCAACCGAAAGTGACTCTGAAGATGACTACATGAACCTCTCCTCTCCATAAAGTCGTTTGTCTTTTCCCAGGAAATTTCCTTTCTTGTCCCCTTGCATGAAGTTTCCTCTTTTGTCTTGTTGTAGGAAATTTCCCACTTTGTCTCCTTGCATGCACTTTCTCTTTTCGTCTTCTTTCAGGAAATTTCTCACTTTGTCTCGATCCAGGAACTTTCCCCTCTTGTCTTGACACATGGACCTTCCTTGAACCTTCCCTTTTTGTCTCGATGCATGCACTTTCCCCTTTTGTCCTCTTGTCATGGACTTTGTCCTGTTGTAATAATGTAACTGCTTTTACTCTTGTACTGTAGCTTTACCTTTGCTTTTACTGTTGTAAAAGATAGGGGTCCTGTCCTATCTTGCGGAGCTCTCCTATATAAAGAGCTCACCTCCTTTGTAAAGGATGGAAGCTTAGAAGTTTGAAGGCAATAAAAACTCTCGTGTGTTTTATCTAAACCATGGCTTGCTAAACTCTCCTCTCTCTCTGCAAATGAAGTTCTAGTGAAAGAAACAAAGCAAAGAATTAAATTTGTTCATTTTGAAAACTTAAGGAAGTATGCTCTGCACTTGCCTTCAAGGAAGGATCCTGTGCATCAGAAAACTTATGGCGATTTCTTAAATGGTTTGGTACCCCTGTTTAAAGACTAAGCAAAAGTTTGTTTTGGGTTTTATGACCTTAAAAAGAACTCGTTTTAGGGTTTTATCTAAGGGGTATATCGGCAGGAAACTCTCGACGTAAATTCCAGAGGCGAACCCGAATGGGCGCTAGTCTGGTCTGCACTGAGAGATCACAAGCCACGTACTCTCTTTATGGTATCAGAGCCACCCAGAATTTACAAATTCAAGCATTGATGGGAGAGATGAGAAGGATGATGAGGGCTGAATTAGAGCTCATCCACGAGCATTTGGATTGGGTGGAGAACACACGTGCAGGGCAGCCACAACCCGTTCCCCAAGCACGTAAGAGAGAAAGAGCTCCAGTTAAAGGAGAGAGATCGATGACTATTATAGGGATGAGTATGATGAAGGAGATGACTCAGTGGGTAGCCATAGGAGAGATGGACAAGGTAGCAGAGCTAGGAATAGAGATGATGGATTAAGTGGCATAAAGATGAAGATTCAATCTTTTCAAGGAAAATCTGACCCAGAAGCATACCTTGAATGAGAGAAGAAAATGGAGTTCATATTTGACTGCCACAATTATTCAGAGGCAAAAAAAGTAAAATTGGTTGTGATTGAGTTTTCTGACTGTGCTATTACTTAGTGGGATCAACTTGTTATAAGCAGGAGGTGAAATAGGGAACGTCCAATTGAGACATGGGATGAAATGAAATCATTGATGAGAAAGCATTTTGTACCTAACCACTATTATCGAGACTTGTACAAAAAATTACAACGTCTTACACAGGGTAGCCAAACCGTTGAGGATTATTATAAAGAAATGGAGATTGACATGATTAGAGCAAATGTGGAGGAGGATAGAGAAACTACCATGGCATGATTCTTAAATGGACTTAATTGGGAGATTGCAGATAAGGTTGAGTTGCAACATTATGTGGAGATTGAGGAAATAGTCCACAAAGCCATCAAGATTAAGCAGCAACTCAAGAGGAGGGGTAACATTCATACAGCCCCAAACTCAAGTTCCACTCTTTGGAAGCCGAGCTATGTGAAACGAGAAGAGAGGCCACAAGCATCTACTGCACCTAAGCTAAGATCCGATCCCTCCAAGCACAATACACAAGGTAACACCGTAACTCTTACTATTAGAAATCATGACTTTAAGTGTTCTAAATGTCATGGCAGGGGGCATATCACAAGTCAATGCGTGAATCAAAGAGTTATGGTATTGTGGGACAATGCTGAGATTGTAACTAAAGATGATACGGAAGAGAATAAGATACCACCATTAGAGGATGTCGAAGATAAAGAGTATATAGTCCCTGGGGAATTAACTTTAGTAGCGAGAAGAGCTTTGAGTGTGCAAGTAAAGGAAGACGAAGCAACGCAACAGGAAATTTTTTCCATATTAGGTGCTATGTTCAAGACAAAGTATGTAGTATGATTATTGATGGATGAAGTTGTACTAATATTGCTAGTACTATCACGGTAGAGAAGTTAGGGGTTCCGACACTTAAACACCCACGGCCATACAAACTACAGTGGTTAAATGACAGTGGTGAGGTAAAAGTGAACAAGCAGGTACTAGTGACTTTTCAGATCGACAAATATGAAGATAAGGTGCTTTGTGATGTGTGAAACATGATGGCTTCACCAACAAATTTTCATTTGTATTTAATCAACGCAACATCACTCTTGTTCCATTGACACCAAAGCAGGTTTATGGAGACCAAGTGAGCCTACAGAGAGAGAGTGAATAAAAGAAAAGGAGAGAAAAAGAGAGTGAAATTCAAAAAGAGGTCGAGGAAAATGTGAGAGAAAAACCAAAGAAAAATAAGGCCATTGAGCGAAAATTAGATGGAAAGCAAAAGAATTTCTACGCAAGAGCGAGTGAGATAAAAAAAATGTTGTTTTTACATCATCCAATGATTGTACTTTTGTACAAAGAGGCATTTTTAAACACTAACAAATTTTACCCTACTTTGCCTAGTTCTATTCCTTCTCTTTTGCAAGAGTATGAGGATGTCTTTCCTGAGGAGACACTACATGGTTTACCTCCAATATGAGGGATTGAGCATCAGATTGATTTTGTGCCTAGTGCAACCATTCCAAATAGACCAGCCTATAGGAGCAATCCGGAGGAGACCAAGGAACTTCAAGGGCAAGTTAAGGAATTAATGGAAAAAGGGCACGTGAGAGAAAGCATGAGTCCATGTGCAGTTCCTGTTTTATTAGTTCCTAAGAAGGATGAGACGTGGATGATGTGTGTTGACTGTCGAGCCATCAACAATATAATGGTAAGGTATCGACATCCCATTCCTAGGCTAGATGACATGCTTGATGAATTACATGGGTCTTGTGTATTTTCCAAAATTGATTTGAAAAGTGGATATCATCATATTAGAATGAAAGAATGAGATGAATGGAAAACTACTTTTAAAACAAAATATGATTTATATGAATGGTTAGTCACGCCTTTTGGTTTAACTAATGCCCCAAGCACTTTTATGAGACTTATGAATCATGTCTTGCGAGCTTTTATTGGCAAGTTTGTTATTGTTTATTTTGATGATATCCTTATTTATAGCAAAACATAAACGATCAAGTAGTACATTTGAAATATGTTTTAGATGTGCTTAGAAAAGAAAAGTTGTTTGCTAACTTGAAGAAGTGTACTTTTTGCACCGACAAACTTGTGTTTCTAGGATTTGTTGTGAGTGCACAGAGTATACAGGTTGATGAGGAAAAAGAACGTGCAATCCAAGAGTGGACGAGTCCCACAAGTGTAAGTAATGTGAGAAGCTTTCATGGGCTTACTAGTTTCTATCGACGATTTGTGAAAGACTTTAGCACATTAGCCGCACCACTTACTGAAGTAATAAAAAAAGATGTTGGATTCAAGTGGGGAGAAGCGCAAGAGAAGGAATTTCAAATAATCAAGCAAAAGCTTACCAATGCTCCTTTATTGTCTTTGCCTAACTTTAATAAAAAATTTGAAATTGAATGCGATGCCTCAGGTATTGGTATTGGCACAATCCTAATGGAGGAAGGACGACCAATTGCTTACTTTAGTGAAAAGTTGAGTGGGGCAGCCTTAAACTACCCTACTTACGATAAGGAGTTGTACGCGTTGGTTCGAGTGTTAGAAACGTGGCAGCACTGCCTATGGCCTAAGGAGTTCGTGATTGACATCGGTCATGAGTCCTTGAAATACCTTAAAGGCCAACACAAGCTGAACAAGAGGCATGCTCGATGGATAGAATTCATTGAGACATTTCCATATGTCATTCGTTACAAGCAAGGTAAGGAAAATATTGTTGCAGATGCGCTTTCCCGTAGGTATGTCTTAATTTCAACACTTAATGCTAAACTACTTAGTTTTGAACATATTAAGGAATTGTATGCTGATGACCATGATTTTAATGTTGAATACCAAGCTTGTGAAAAGACCGTAGTCGGTAAATACTTTAGGCATAATGGCTATTTATTTCGGGAGAATAAAGTGTGTGTGCCTAACTGTTCTTTGAGAGATTTGTTAGTGAGAGAATCCCATGGAGGAGGGTTAACGGGGCATTTTGGAGTTGTAAAGACTCTAGCAGTTTTAAAGGAACACTTCTATTGGCCACATATGAAACGAGATATTGAAAGACTTTGTGGTAGATGTGTCACTTGTAGGTAAGCCAAATTGAAAGTGCAATCTTATGGCTGATACACCCCTTTGCCAATACCTAGTGCACCTTGGACTGATATTTCGATGGATTTTGTACTAGGTTTACCGAGGTCTAGACAAGGGAAAGACTCAATTTTTATGGTTGTAGATAGATTTTCAAAGATGACACATTTTATTCCATGTCACAAAACGGATGATGCTTCTAATGTTGCTGACCTATTCTTTAGGGAGATTGTGAAGTTGCATGGTATGCCCAAGACAATTATTTCTGATAGGGATGTTAATTTATTAAGTTACTTTTGGAAAACCTTATGGGCTAAGTTAGGAACTAAGTTGTTGTTTTCAACTACTTGTCACCCTCAAACTGATGGTCAAACAGAAGTTGTGAATAGAACTTTATCTACTCTGTTGCGAGCTATCATTAAAAAGAACATCAAAACTTAGGAAGATTGTTTATCACTTGTTGAGTTTGCTTATAATCGTTCCGTTCATTCTGCTACTAAGTATTCACCGTTTGAAATTATTTATGGTTTTAATCCTTTAACCCCATTGGATTTTACTTCATTACCTCTTTTTGAGCATGTTAACTTAGACAGCAAAAACAAAGATGAAATTGTTAAACAGATATATCAGAAGGCGAAGTTCAACATGGAGCGGAGAACTGAGCAATATGCTAAACAAGCCAATAAAGGGCGACATAAGCTAGCCTTTGAACCCGATGATTGGGTGTGGTTACACATGCGCAAGGAATGATTTTCGAAACGAAGGAAATCTAAGTTATTACCTCGAGGGGATGGCCTATTCCAAGTTTTGGAACGTATCAATGACAATGCATACAAACTGGATTTGCTGGTGAGTACAATGTAAGTGCTACTTTTAATGTTTCTGATTTGAGTCCTTTTGATGTAGGTGATGATTTGAAGACAAATCCTCTTCAAGAGGAGGGGAATGATGAGATTAAGGATAAAACTATCACAAGCACATGGGATGAGGCATATTCAGATACTATTCAAGTTCAAATCAGACCCGTTACAAGAGCTCGAGCACAGAAATTCAAAGAAGCCCTTAATGGATTGATTTAAGCAACTTGGGCTCAATCAAATTCATGGAGGCCCATTGAAGGAATCGTACATGATAACTGCATGATTCAGGCTCTTGAAGTTTCCAAATACTCACTTCCATGAAATATGGAGTTGGCTTAAACATTATGGTGGAAAAATATATTATTTTCCTTTTTCAGATACTTTCCCGTTTCTTGAGAAGGCTATTAGGGAATCAAATCAGTTATTTCTATTTTAATCACCTAGTTTCCATTTAATGGATGTAAGGCATTTAAGACAATTAGGATCCTGATTTAGTTTAAATTCTTTCTTGTTTACTTAGATTAGGATTCTGATTTAATTTAGATTCTTTCCTATTAGGGAAGATTTAGATTCATATTTGATTTTTAGGTTAGGATTTATTTCCAAAAATTCTTGTAACCAACCCTATATAAAGTACTCATATTCAATAAACAAAAAAGAAGTTTTTGATGCAATTGGTGAGAGAGTTAATTCTCTTTGGTCTTTACAAACTCTTTGAACTTATTCTTGACTTATCAATCAGACCATCCATAGTTGATTGTGGCGTCTTCACATACCAAGGTTCGTGCTTTCAAGAAGCATTGGGTCGAGGTTCCATTCCATTCGTGGTTTAGATTCGATCTTGGGAACTAAATTGATTAGGGTCGTGTTAGTTCTTGACGGGGTTCGTATCAAAGGGATAAATATTAAATAAGTATTTTCACCTATTGTTAGATATGTATCCAAAGAGTGTTTTTGGCATTTATTGCAGTTCTGGACTTACATTGAGAATAGCTTGATGTCAAGATGATTGTTTTGCATGGGGAACTACAAGGAATAATTTACATGACTTAACCCAAAGGGTATAAAGTTCCAGGCAAAAAGGATCATGTATGCTTGCTCAAGAAGTCTCTCTATTGTCTTAAGCAATCTCCAAGGCAGTGGTATCTTAAGTTTGATGATTTCATAATTACTCATAAGTTTAAAAGGTGTAGCTATAGCTATTATGTTCATTACAAGTAGTTGAATTCAAATAAGTATATCTACCTGATGTTATATATAGATGATATACTTATTGCTTGTAAAGAAAAAACTAAGATTGAAGCTTTGAAGAAAATCCTTAGCATTGCATTTCATATGGAGGATTTGGGAACTGTAAAGAGGATATTAGGGGTGAAAATCATCAGAAACAGAAGCAAGGGACCATTTTTTTTCTTTTTTTTATATGTTAGACTATAAACTTGTACAAGTTCCATTAGCATTTTAAGCTTTTCAATCTCTGTTCTCTAAGGACTAAGGATAAAAAGCTTGAAATGGAACAAGTCCCATATGCAAATGTTGTTAATTTCTTAATGTATATGATGGTTCTATCAAGACTTGACATCTCACATGCTGTGAGTGTTGTCAGTTGATACATGGCATCACCAGGCAAAGAGCATTAAACAGGAGTTAAGTGGATATAAGGTATTTTAGAGGCACTTTTAAACTTGGGCTACTATATGAGAGAAAAGATGGTAACAATGGTTTAGGGGGTATTTAGATTCTAATTATTCTAGAGATATTGATAGAAGGAGGTCTCTTATAGGCTATATGTTCATGCATAATGGCTATCTAATTAATTGAAAATGAAGCTTAAAACATGTTCTTAAACTCTCTAAAACGTAAGTAGAGTTCACAACATATGCTAAATCAATTAAAGAAGCCATAAGGCCTAAATGGTTATTAGCTGAGCTTGGCTTGAAATAAGAGTATATTTAAATCTCCTATGACAGTTTAATTGCATTGTATCTTTGCAAGAATTCAAGTTACCATGACAAGACTAAGCATATTGACATAAGCTTCACTTTGTAAGGAATAAATTCACAAAAAAGGGTGATCAAGATAGTCAAAATTAAAACTGATAGTAACTCTTCTAATATGCTCACAAGGTGGTTTCAGTAGCTAAGTTCAAGAAGTGCTTGGACTTAGATAGTGTATGCAATCACTAATTTGCAAAGAGTGGTGAGAGGATTGGTGCAAGTTATTTGATTTAAGGTGGAGAATATTGAGTATGAAGTGAATTCAAGCACTTGTAAGTAAACGATAGCATTTTAGCAAAGCATCAATGTGTTTAATGAACTCACTTATGAAAGGTGAGGTAATTTAAGTTTGAAGCAACATCCAGGCTTGTGTTTTAATCATAATAGATTCAAGTTGCTCACATGGTTTGGCACGTGATGGCTCAAATGTTCTGAGTTTGTTATGATGGTCTTGGACATGCCTCACTTGGCTATACAATTTGGGTTTCCAAAGCTGTTATGCTGATATTATATAAGTTGAGCTTCCTATTGTTTAGAGAATTCTAAAGAGTTGTTAAGTGAGTATTGAGAGATAGGAAGCTCATTCTTGTGCTCTATAACCTTAACTACATGTTACTGTATTCTATTCATTAAATCATCAAAAAAAACTTGCTTTGATGGTTCCATTAGCAGATGCAAATCTTTTGCAAAAGACTAAACCACTTAATCTCTGTTTCCATTCATTCATGTTTATGTCATAAAGTGTGTTTCAATTTCTTAGAGTTACTGGATCAATCTAGTTCATCTTTATGTGTATGTGCAAATTAATTTGGTCTCGAGAAGGATCTTAGGAAGATAACTAATCTTTTGAAGCTTCAAAATAGATTAGTCTCTACAATGAATAGTAAAAGAAATGGTAAATTTAGCTAAAATAAAAAAATACAATGAAATATAAACTAAATTACATTCTCTATTTGAATTATGGCCATCATAACATATATTAATAGCTACCTGTGGTTGACCACCATAAGATGACCCACCAACCTTAGACTTGGATGATCCACCGACCTCAGTTTAAGGTATTTCACAATCCTAGTATGAGATGATACATTAATCTTAATACAATTGTAGAAAGTAGAGACTCGAAGGGTTTATTTAAGATTTGAGGAGTTTTATTTTTCCTTGCCATCTTTTTTAATATCAGAAAAATAAAAATACAAAGAATAAATAAAGTGGGAATATAAAAGAATGTTCAAGCCTATTATATAGACAATGTGACAAATAAAGTTTAATTATATAATTTTACTTGCAGAATAGAAAGTTGATTGGTTGATTTTTCCTGTGGAGCTTCTTGTCTTTACTCATCAGATGATGCTCTAGGCTTACTTTGGTCCACAAATAATTTATAAATACTTTTTCTTTTGCATAAATGTAATATGTATAAAAATAAAACATTTACAACTAAAAATATAACAAAAATTGAATATCATTAATTAGAGGCTTGAACCTCGTAACGTTGATCAGTATACCTTTTAATTGTTGGTTAGATAGATGATTTGATGAGATTAAGGAAAACACTCTCACAAGCATGGGGGATGAGGCATATTCAGATCTTATTCAAGTTCCCATCGGACCCATCATAAGAGCTCGAGCATATAAATTCAAAGAAGTGCTTAATGGGTTGATTTAAGCAACTTGGGCTCAATCAAATTCGTGGAGACCCGTTGAAGGAATCATACATGATAAATGCGTGATCTAGACTCTTTAAGTTTCCAATTAATCACTTCCATGAAATAGGAAGTTGGCTTGCACATTTTGGTGGGAAAATATACTAGTTTCATTTTTGGATACTTTCCCATTTCTTGAGGAGGCTGTTGGAGACTTGCTACTTCACCACTTTTGCCGTCACGACGGAGTTCATCTTTTCTCACAGAGAATCCAACCGACTTAGCATAATTCTTATACCATGTGTGGGCATCATTGACAGTATCGAAACATGATCCGACACCCACTTCAATTAGTTCACTTTTTTTAGGCAAACTGGACCAGATGATAATGTAGTAGATATGTCCCTAAAATATTCATTGCTTTCGCCAGTTTGTAGTGGTAGTGACGTACCTGCACTTGAACAAATTTCCATCCCATTATCATTTGATGCGCTCCACTTGTTTCTTGTTCCGACGGCTTGTTATCATTAAGGTCTAACACCCATGCAGAAATGTTTCCCACGTCTGAATATGTTGTCATGCACTCCGGTTATCTTGTCTGAAGATTCTACATTTCAAGAGCATGAAATGGACTTAGTTCAAGACTTAAAACAGGAGAGTAGTGCATGGGTTATTTTTTTTTTCACATTGAATGTCTTCATTAAATTATGAGTTTGATTGGTGCTTGGGTTGGTGGATACATCAATTCCTTCACATTATAAACATTTGTAGGTCCGGTTAACCTTTACCTATTAACTGGCTGACCACTTTTAATGAAAAACATGAACATCCTTTAAACAGCTAGCCTATTAACTACAAAAGGCTAGCCGGTTTCGCGTTTGTGCTCTCTGGACATTACATGGCCAATCTCTTAAATTTTTAGCAGCTAGTCGTTTCCTCTTCACCTGCTCTCTAGACATTAAATGGCTAGCCTCTTAAATAAAAGGCTAGCCAGTTTCGTGTTTTATTCTCTTCATACAACCGTTTTCTCTGCGGTTGGATTAATAGAGGGGAAACAGCTAGCCTCTAAAATTTTAGAGGCTAGTCATTTATGCTTTGGTGCTCACTGGGGGGGAAACGACTAGCCTTTACATTTGTAGAGGCTAGCCATTTTCTCTTTGGTGCTCACTGGAGGGGAAACGGCTAGCCTCTAAAATTAAAAGGCTAGCCGGTTTCGTTTTGGATGGTTTCTGGAACTTGAACGAACAACCTATTATTTTGTGAAGGTTAGCTGTTTCCCCTTTTCTTAGAAATTGTTCATCTTCTTCCTTACAAAACCGGTCAGCCGATTCTCTCTCTAAAAGTCGAATCCTCTCTCCGACGTTCTCACTCCAAAGAGCTACCGTTTAGAATCAATTCATTGCCCAAATTCAATCCTAGAAATCATTTTCCACCACTTGGGCTTGTTAAAATCTAAAAAAAAAACTATTTAACCGTCGAAACCGATATAACCTAGGTTGTAAACCCCTTTTGATTGCTACTTCACCAATTTTTCCATCTTCGGTAAATATTTACCGAAATTGAACCCATATATCCCTTTTAAACATCATTATCTTCCATCTAATCGGTATATTCCTCTTTAAATTGTTGAAAAATTAGAATGTCAAGTTCAAGGCCGCGTAGAGCGAAAGAGAAAGGGAAAGAAGCAATTCCACCACCCAAACGGCCACGGAAAGACGGGGGTCCTGTAGAACAACCCGATTTTAAATCAAGACACTTCCCGGACAAGCGTTTGGCCAAACGTTTTCGCCAAAGATTCATGACCCGTAAGGTAGTTGATACATTCTATATTCTGCCTGATTGGCTTCGTAGTCTTAGTATTAGCAATAGAAATTTGTTGCAATTGTTGGAGGAAGTTGGTTGGATTAATGCCTTTACGATTAATGAGAATGTGTATCCCGACTTGGTGAAAGTATTTTACTCGAATATGGATACTTCTGCGGAGAAAGTGAATCGAGTAATCACCAACGTTTGAGGAGTTTTGATTGAATTTAATGATACAGAGTTGAATTCTATCCTACGAACCTCCGAAGATGGGTTAGAAATATATTCGGCTAGGAAAGCTCCTACGATTGATAACTTTGTTCATGTTGATGCCGTTAGAAACATTTGTAGGCGCATTGATCTTTCTGATGAGGTCTGTACAATCCATTTCCATGCTCAATGTCTATGCCTCCAATCCCGTATTTTACATTGTTTAATCCGGAATATTGTCCTTCCTAGGTCGGGCCACTTAGACGATGTTACCCACATGGATGTTGCTTTAATTGATTCTATCCTCAGGCATCATCCGATTAACCTCGGGTACACCGTTATACGCACCATGCTTTCCATACCTAACTTGATCAGTCAAGCTCTTCTATATGGAAATTTCATCACGCAGATCCTTAAATACTTTAGGGTGCCCATAAATGAACCATCTTGTAAACCCTGTAGGAGGATAGGAGATGAGGTCATGTATGCCTTAGGATTTGAGTGGTGTAATGGAGCATGGGTGAAGTATACTGAAACTAAGTACACAATGCTTGGTTCGAGTGATGATTGTCCTTTGAATTCCGTGGTTCCTGCTGATCAGTTGCTAGATTTTTCACTTCATTTCCGGGGTCAACATAGACGTGAGGACCCTCTTACCTATGCACCTCATCATGATGCATCTGCCTCTGCTGTACCACCTGCAGAGCCACATAACTCCGACAAAGTTACTCTTCAACAATTTATGGACGAGGTGAGGGCACTTTCTGCACAGCAGACCAACTTTTAGCAGCACGTTCTGGAGGAGCACCGGCATCTCTCACAGCAGCATCAGCAGCTCTTTCACGAACAGCGCCTCCTGTTCGAGCACTTTGGCATTCCTTATCTCTTTCCACCTCCACCACCACCATCCCCGCCGTCGCAGTAGTTTTCATTTCTTTTTGCCATTATGTATGTTCGGATGTTTGTTTTTTGTTCAGATGGTAGTTTTATATGTTCGAATGGTTGTTTTACATGTTCAGAAGTTTGTTTTACAAGTTCGGAAGTTTGTTTTATATGTTCGTCGGGCAATCACTATTTTTTTCTTATGACAGCAACTGTTGTTGCATAAGTAGCAGCTGCTGGCAGCTAGCAACAGTAGCATCTTTGCTGGTGTTGTTGTTGCTGCTGCTTAGGAGCAGCTTCTGTAGCTGCTGCTTATTGTAGCAATAGCAGCAGCTGCTGGCAGTTAGCACCACCAGCATCTGCTGCTGGTGTTGTTGTTGTTGCTGCTACTTATGCAGCAACAACTGCTGGCATTTCAGCAGTAGCTGTGGCTGGAATGCCAACAATAACAGTTTGCAGCTGGTAGCTGTTGCTATTGCTGGTTCTGCAGCTGGTTATTACTGCTTCTGCAGCTGCAGCTTATTGTAGCAATAGCAGCAGCTGTTGGCTGCTTATGACAGTAACTGCTGCTGCTATTGCTGCATAAACAGTAGCTGCTGACAACTAGCAGCAGCAGCATCTGCTGCTGGTGTTGTTTCTGCTGCTGTTGCTTATGCATTAACAGCTGCTGGCATTCTAGCAGCTGGTGGCTGCAAAAGCAGAAGCAGCTGGGGGCTGCAAAAGCAGAAGCAGCTGGCTACTGCTGTTGCTGCAGCTGCTGGCAGCTACTGTTACTGCTTTCTGCAGTTGCTAGCTGCTTATGCCAACAACAGCAACAACTGAAATCCCCAAAATAAGCATTAGCAGCAGGACCATTAGCAGTCGCAACTGCTTTCTGTTTATGACAACTCCTCGTTCACTTCTTATTACTGAAATTACTCACCCACATTGATTTCAAATCATATTGCATGTTATTTAATCGGTTCATCTTGACCTAAAACACGATATTTGTTACTCACAGTAAGATTTTCTTTCCATGGCAGATGGTGAAACTTCTCAGGGGAAACGAGGGAAACTAAAGGAACATTAAATCATTAACTTCAAACATGAGATCATTAACTGGCACTATGGAAATCAAGCAATTATTGGACCAATAAACATGAAATCAGGATCATTAACTTAATACCTAAACCATTAAACTTGAAACAAAAGGAACCTAAAACTTAGGGCAATGAACATGAAACATAAGATCATTAACTTGCAACCTCGCAAATCATTCAATTAATGGACCAATAAACATGAAACCATGACCATTAACTTGATACCTTAACCATTAAACTTGAAACCAGTGAACTTGAACCTTAGAGCAATAAAATGAAACATGAGATCATTAACTTGCAACTATGAAAATCATTTAATTAATGAACTTCAAACTTAGGGCAATAAACATGAAACATAAGATCATTAACTTGCAACCATAAAATTCATTTAATTAATAGACCAATAAACATGAAACCCTAACCATTAACTTGATACCGAAACCATTAAACTTAAAACCAGTGAACTTGAAACTTAGGGCAATAAACATGCAACATGAGATCATTAACTTGCAACCATGAAAATCATTTAATTAATGAACTTGAAACTTAGGGCAATAAACATGAAACATGAGATCATTAACTTGCAACCATGAAAATCGTTTAATTAATGGACCAATAAACATGAAACCCTAACCATTAACTTGATACCGAAACCATTAAAATTGAAACCACTGAACTTGAAACTTAGGGCAATAAACATGAAACATGAGATCATTAACTTGCAACCATGAAAATCATTTAATTAATGAACTTGAAACTTAGGGCAATAAACATGAAACATGAGATCATTAACTTGCAACCATTAAAATCGTTTAATTAATGGACCAATAAACATGAAACCCTAACCATTAACTTGATACCGAAACCATTAAACTTCAAACCATTGAACTTGAAACATAGGGCAATAAACATGAAACATGAGATCATTAACTTGCAACCATAAAAATCATTTAATTAATGAACTTGAAACTTAGGACAATAAACATGAAACATGAGATCATTAACTTGCAACTTTGAAATTTATTTAATTAATGGATCAATAAACATGAAACCCTAGCCATTAACATGATACCAAAACCATTAAACTTGAAACCACTGAACCTAAAACTTCGATCAATAAACATGAAACATGAGATCATTGACTTGCAACTTTGAAAAATATTTAATTAATGGACCAATAAACATGAAACCATGACAATTAACTTGATACCTAAACCATTAAACATGAAACCAGTTAACTTGAAACTTAGGGTAATAAACATAAAATATGAGACCATTAACTTGCAACCTTGAAAATTATTTAATTAATGAAAATGAAACTTTGGGCAATAAACATGAAAAATATGACCATTAACTTGCAACATTAAAATTGTTTAATTCATAGACCAATAAACATGAAACCCTAACCGTTAACTTGATACCGAAACCATTAAATTTGAAACCACTGAACTTGAAACATAGGGCAATAAAAATGAAACATGAGATCATTAACTTGCAACCATGAAAATTATTTAATTAATGAACTTGAAACTTAGGACAATAAACATGAAACATGAGATCATTAACTTGCAATTTTGAAAATTATTTAATTAATGGACCAATAAACATGAAACCCTAACCATTAACCTGATATCAAAACCATTAAACTTGAAACCATTGAACCTGAAACTTCGGTCAATAAACATGAAACATAAGATCATTAACTTGCAACTTTGAAAATTATTTAACTAATGGACCAATAAACATGAAACCATGATTATTAACTTGATACCTAAACCATTAAACGTGAAACCAATTAACTTGAAACTTAGGGCAATAAATATGAAACATGAGATCATTAACTTGCAACCTTTAAAATCATTTAATTAATGAACATGAAACTTTGGGCAATAAACATGAAACATGAGATCATTAACTTGCAACCATGAAAATCATTTAAATATTTGACCAATAAATATGAAACCATGACCATTAACGTGATACCTGGACCATTAAACTTGAAACTGAAGGAACATGAAACGTAGGGCAATAAACATGAAATTTAATATCATTAACTTGCAACCATGAAAATAATGAAATTAATGGACAAATAAACATGAAATCAAGGCCATTAACGTGATACCTATACCATTAAACCTGTAACTCTTTTTTATTGTTATAAAAATAATGTTTATTTTTATGTGTCCTTTAATATTAAAATAATGATTATTTTATTATTACTTTATTTATTATAATTAAATATTACTATATTTATTATTATTTTATTCATTTAAGGGGCAACCGGTTGCTCCCAGTTTTTTTTTTTTTAGTGTTTGTGGAAGCCAAACCATTACTCTGTTTTTTTTCCTTTTTTTTATTGCCTGCATGTATCACATACATGCATGTACTGTAGCCGTCCCCAAATGCATGGGAATTTTGTAATAGTTGTTATTCTTGACTCGAGATTCAAGATGTAGTTGATTAATTATTATTTTCCATAGCTTTATAGTGGTAATGCAGCAAATGAGGTTTAGAGAGTGCACAATCTAAGTAAAATTTTGGTTAACTTTTATGAAGATAATAATAAGAATATGAGTGACGAGATTATTGATAAATTTTCTTTTTTAATCGATGTTCGTTTTAATTATAACATAGCTATACGTGGCAAATATTTTGATATACTTAAGTTTGAGGCTTTTGTAAGCCATAATACCAAAGTCTGACCTTGAGAGGTGCTTAGATGAGCCTATTAGTCAAAGTTTTTTTGGACTTTGATATTTTGAATTGGTGAAAGGTGAATCAAGACAGATATCCTATCTTGGCTTAGATGGCCAATGATATCTTAGCCATTTTTGTGGCAACCATTGCCTCTACATATGCATTTGGCACTGGAGGTTATGGGTGATCTCCAAAGATATGAGTACAAATAATGTAGAAAACATTTAAATAGTTGGTTTAATAGTAATGTTAATTGTTTTCACACTTTCTTTTTTCTTATTGGTAAAATTTCTTAAAGCAAAATTTTTTATTGGAGAGAAATTTGCGGATGAAAAAAAAAATGTGACTTGCAAATATTAGAGTAGTTTTTTCCCTTTTTGTACGCTGGGCTATGGATTGTCCTTTATTAAACTAATTTACTCCTTGTTTAGATTGTCGAATTGAATTGTGCTTTTTTTTTTTTGATTGTATAAGACATGATTTTTTTATGTTTGTTTATATAATTATATGGTTAAGTATTTATTTAAGACATGGTTTTCTTTATTTTTATTTATAATATTATATGGTGGAGACGTTGAGTAGATTAATTTTTTTTTGTTCATGTTACTTTAAATAGGTTCTAAAAATTTTAAATTTTAATATATAAGGGGAGGTTATGTCCAATTTTTAAAAGGAAAAATTAAACTATTCAAATATCAAAATATTTCAATAAAAATGGAAAAAAAATTTTAAATTTGCAAAAGAGCCGTTGGATACTATTTTGACATCAATTCCTCTTTTTCTAAAAAACAAAAAATGATTGGGCTCGGATAATGCCCGAGCCCAAAGTGCTAGGCTTTTTAAGGGCTAGGACACTTCATTTTAGTTATAAGGTTGGGCTAAGGCTTGACCAAGCCCGAGTCTGACCCAGCCCATTGCTAGGCCTATCTCTAAGCTTGACCACGCTATATATTTTCCTCTTTCAGATACTTTTTTGTTTCTTGAGGAGGCTATTAAGGAAATAAATCAATTATTTCTATTTTAATCGCCTAGTTTCCATTTTAGCCAATTAGGATCCTGATTTGATTTAGATTTTTTCCCATTTACTTATATTATGATTCTGATACCACTCGGGACAACTACTACCACCCAAAAGGGGAAGCCACTCCTTGGCTGCTGGATAGGATGAACTGTGGTTGGAACGTTAGAATTCTTAGCCTAAAACTTTCTGAGTTAGAGTGCTCTTTTATAAGTACAAAAGCAGTTTGCTCGTCATAATCTTCCTGTTCTAAAAAGAAGGATTCAACATCATCATTGTCGGAGAGCAACGAAGAACCTTGAAGATGTTCAATGAGACGAACGGATTTAGAAGGGTGGTTTGAAAAATTTCTTGTGAAATACCCTTTTTTTTCTTACAAATGAAACATCGACTACTTTTGGATTTGGAGGATTGGGTAGGATCTTTTTTTCGGAAAAAGCGGTAGGGTTTTTTAGGTCTAGCTGAAGTGCGGTTTTTCTTGTGTAGGTGTCGGTATTTCTGGAAGTGAGATTTTTTCTTGGTTGAACAAGTGCAATCTTTCTCACTTTTACACTTGATGGAGAGATGAGGTTTTTTGCAGGCACTTTTGAATGGCTGGTTGTTTTCGATTAGATCTTTGAAAAACTCTTTTTGTTCACATAGTTTTTCCAAGCAATTTACTGACAACTGATATATTTTACCTAAAGAAAGGTTGACAATATCCAGCTGATGAATAGTAAATTATCTTTGTAATTATGGCTGGATTTCTTTGGGAAGGGATGCCACGAAGATGTGCTTTAACGAAGGATTATTAAAGACATTAAGCTTGTAGTACATCGTAGACATTCTTTTGTAATGGAAGTCAAGATCTTTTATTTGCAAATAACAACACTTTATTTGATGGAATTCTCTTCATGTTTGTTTATTAGTAGCAGTTGCTTCTCCAAGAAATTGTTCATAAATGATACCAAGAACTTGTGGGATTTCAGCTTGGACCAACTAAAGTTGTCTGTATTGGCCAAGACTTTCAAACCAATCTCTTAAAAATCCATTTGAAGGTTTATAAGGATTGTCATGACAAGGTGTAGTTGGGTTGGTATTTGACTCTGCTTCTTCAACAACACCGATTGGATCCTGTAGAGGGTTGAACTATTAACAATTTTGAGATATCAGCCAAATCTACTTCAGAGTCTGAAGAAAGAGAGGATTCTTTTGAAGATTCGTTAAAGGATTCTTGATCAGAAGAAGTGATGAGATTAAGGATAAAACTATCACAAGCACATGGGATGAGACATATTTAGATCCTATTCAAGTTCCCGTTGGACCCGTTACAAGAGCTCGAGGAAAGAAATTAAAAAAAGCGCTTAATGGATTTATTCAAGCAACTTGGGCTCAATCAAATTCGTGGAAGCCCATTGAAGGAATCGCACATGATAAATGCATGATTCAGGCTCTTGAAGTTTCCAAATACTCACTTCCATGAAATAAGGAGTTGGCTTAAACATTATGGCGGGAAAATATATTATTTTCCTTTTTCAGATACTTTCCCGTTTCTTGAGGAGGCTATTAGGGAATCAAATCAGTTATTTCTATTTTATTAGCCTAGTTTCCATTTAATTGATGTAAGGCATTTAAGACAATTAGGATCCTGATTTAGTTTAAATTCTTTGCTATTTACTTAGATTAGGATTTTGATTTGATTTAGATTCTGATTTGATTTAGATTCTTTCCTATTAGGGAAGATTTAGATTTAGATTTGATTTTTGGGTTAGGATTTAATTCAAAAATTCTTGTAACCAACCCTATATAAAGTACTCATATTCAATAAACGAAAAAGAAGTTTTTTGATTCAATTGGTGAGAGAGTTAATTCTCTTTAGTTCTTTACGAACTCTTTGAACTTATTGGATTTCCGTGTCATTCAACTTCTTGACTTATCAATCGGACCATCCGTAGCTGATTGTGGCATCTTCACATACCAAGGTTCGTGCTTTCAATAAGCATTGGGTCGAGGTTCCATTCCATTCCTGGTTTAGATTCGATCTTAGGAACTAAATTGATTAGGGTCGCGTCAGTTCTTGACGGGGTTCGTATCAAGAAGTATATTTTTATTCAGATAAATGAGAACAAACTTGGGACGAATACTGATGACAAAAGGTTCAGAGCCATAGATCTGGCCTTAGCAAGAAGTGGTAAATATGAGAGCTGTTTGTTTAATTGGTGAATAGAGGAAAATTTCTCTAATGGCTTCTTCATCTAACTCAGAAAATCTTGCTCCTGAACCTCTTTCTTCATCACTTTCTCTTCCAAGATCCTGTACTAAACATCTTGCCTTAAAAATAGAAAACCTTGTTGAATATTCTTATGTCCCTGACTCAGCTCAGATCAATGAATCTTCTATGCCTCTTATAAGCCCATACAAACTATATTAGAGGCCAAACTCCTTTACCCGGAGTATTAGGACTTTGACCTCAACCAAAAGACCTGCTCTTAAAGAATATGTCCAGTCATCTCGATTGGACCAGTGTGCTCTTCAAGCAACACAATCAGAACAATATGTGACTTTAGAAATTCCAACGGATCTTGTCTCCCATTGGAAAAGAGAAGGATATACTCATCTCCATCTTGGTGGAGTCCGATTGATTCTCACTCTTCATGGTAGAAAAGGGTTACTAGTCACCGTTCGATTAGCACTGCTTGACACCCGTTTCAAAGAATACCAACATGCAGTCATTGGCACAACTCTAAAGGTTCAGATCCAACTACAAGGAGCTGAACAAACAGTGTCGTAAAAAATGGCAATGTTACACCACCAGTTGGTGTATCGATTACAAAACCATGCACTTGATCTTCCAACACCACAAACTTCATCTGATGCTTTAATGATTATTGCTGATCCAGAAACCATCCCTTCTATAGTTCAAATCCCAAGACAGATTCAAAAGCAAGAGCTACTTAAGCTTATACCTCTTGAGTGACTATCTAACTATGAAAAATTTCACCAGAATTCCCAACCTGTTCAAACCTTTGACTCTCTCTTTAAAAAAAGAGCTGATGGAATGGTTAGGATGACCTTTCAGCCACCCATTAAACAAACACCACCTAGAGTTTCTTTCTTTTACTCTTCTATGATCACCGCTGTTCCAACAGTACATGAAAACATTCCCATCCATGGATTTGCTTCTAATGAATATCCGATTTACCCAGATAAGATTAATGGTCATTTTCTATAGGATGTTCCAGGTTTCCATATGTGAAACTTTCAAACACACACTTAATTTGTAGTTTCAACTTCCCAAGAAAGTTCTAAACAGATTTAAGATAAACAAAACCTTGACCCAATGCTTAAGAAAATATGAACCAAAGTTATAGAGAATGATATTGACGCCACACTCAAAAAATAGATGAGAAGGTGAGTGATAAGTCTAAATTTGGAATGCCACAAGAATGCAAATTCTTGATAAGTTCACTAGTTCTCAAAAGAACCAAAGTAAAAATAATCTTTCAAGTTCAAATAACATTCATCTCTAATATTATTACATAGCAAGGTTGTTGAGATTAAATAGGCTAAAAGAAACCCAAGATCCTAAAAATACAAATGGAAACATTGGAACAACCCTCTAAGTAGGTTTGTCAAAGGATGCTTCAAAAGTCTTCACCAACCCACCATAATTAATGTTATCTTTGACAAACTTAATGTTAGCCCACCATCATTGATGGTAGACTCACTTTACACATTGACAAACTTGAAACAAAAGAAACAAATGAAGTTGAAAAATAAAGGAGTCGTTGAAAATCCCAAGTCTGAACAAGTTGTAATGAATTGGTCATAATCCCTTCTAGAGAACTCCAAATCCAGCTCTGTAAATTTATTGGAAAGCTAACTTAATTATCTTTCCAACGGTATATAGCTTGCACATTACTTCTGGCACAATCAATACAGTTTTTATTCCGAATTTGACCTTTCTGCATTTGATACAAATTGTGTATTTGGCTGCAATTCATGATGTCTTGCATCTTGAATTGCATTCTCAATTCTTATTTTCTCAATTAATCCATTTAAAGCAACTTGTTTCTTTTTGGCTTTTGCTCTTGTAATTGGGCCTCCATGAATGTGCAAAGGAACACTTGAAATTTTAATGGTATTCCCTTGATGGTTCTCATCATTCTCCCTCTCCTCAAAAGAATTCGCCCTCGAATCTTCACCTACATTGAAAGGAGAAAGATAAGAAACATTAAAAGTAGCACTTATATTATACTCACCAGGAAGATCCAATTTGTAGGCATTGTCATTAATCTGTGCAACCACTTGAAATGGACCATCTCCCCTTAGAAGCAACTTGGAACGCCTTTGTGCTGGGAACCTCTCCTTTCTTATATGCACCCTAACCCAATCTCCAGGCTGAAAAACCACTTGCTTACGTCCTTTGTTGGCTTGAGTAGCATATTGTTCTGTTTTCTTTTCTGTGTGTTGACGTGTTCTCTGATGCAATCGCTTGACAAATTCAACTTTCTTTTTACCATCCATACTAGTACACTCATCAATAGGTAAAAGTAATAAATCCAAAGGAGTTAATGGATTAAAACCATATACAATCTCAAATGGTGAAAATTTAGTAGCAGAATGGACAGTTCTATTGTAAGCAAATTGCTTTTGTACTTACGGAAGATCACTCTAACCCAGAAAGTGTCTCAGTAATCCACACAATATAACAAACACACACAACCCAGCCAGCCATACCAATTCCTTCAATCAAAATCCATCTTTTACCCAAAAACTTTGACAAACCAATTTCTGTCATTGGATTCATTGACACTGGAGCACAAAAAAGTATGCTCAATCCCTCCATTCTCCTATTTCATTTTTGGGAAAAGCATAAAGAGTACTTCAGAGCAGATTACCAAGAAACCAGTTGGTATTTAATTTTTTCCAAACTGTGTTCTCTGGATCAAAATAGTTGGATCCAATCTACCTGATAAGGATTTTTTAATTGGGTTCGGCATACTTCACTTAATTAAAAACCTTCAAATTACAGCCTCTGGGATTCGGTACAAATAAATGTTTTAACCATACACTGATGTCCTGAGACTGTTCTCTATCTCAAACTCTCCATCTTCATATGACTCCTTTAAAACCCGGTTTCTTCCTTTCAGTCCTGAAAACCATAGTCAATTTTCACATCCATCTCTATTATGGAAAAATAAAGACTTCTTCATTAAGCTTCCCTTTAAGCTTAACGAAGATATCAATCCTACCAAAGCTACCCATCCTGGTATGACACCATCTGATCTTAAATTATCCCAACATGAATGCTCTCAATTGCTTCAACAAGGGCTTATTGAACCCACAAATTCAAATTCGGCTTGTCAAGCTTTCTATATGGAAAAACGGCCCGAAAAAGTCCGAGGCAAAAAATGTCTTGTCATAGATTATCAGCCTCTTAATTGTTTTCTCCGTGATGATAAATTCCCTTTGCCAAAAATTCAATCATTGTTTGTCCATATTCGTGATGCTAAGGTCTTTTCCAAATTTGACCTTAAAGCTGGATTTTGGCAACTAGGAATTCATACTGTTGACCGTCACAAAACTGCTTTTCGCATTCCAAATGGCCACTATCAGTGGAAGGTAATGCCATTTGGCCTTAAAGTAGCACCCTTACTTTTTCAAAAGGCCATGATCAAAATCATTGAACCCATACTCTACCATGCACTTATCTACATAGATGATGTGCTCTTGTTTTCTAAAGACTATGACTCCTATCAAGATTTACTTTCCTACTTTCTCAAGATTGTGGATTCACATGGCATCATTCTTTCTGACAAAAGAGCATCCTAGGCCAGGATTCTGTAGAATTTTTTGGAATGGTCATTAAAGATGGCCATTACCGCCCTGGTCCACACATAGCTCAAGAGCTGGTCCATTTTCCTGATGAACACCTATCCAGAAAACAGATTCAGCAGTTTCTAGGAATTGTAAATTATCTTCAGGATTTTTTCCCTCATGTGACAATCCACACCAGCCAATTGTCAAAAATGCTAAAGAAATCTGCCCCATCATGGGGACCCTCTTAAACTGCTGCAGTTCAACACCTAAAGAAGATTACCCAGCACCTTTTTTCATTAAAGATTCCCACTGAAGGACAACGCATTCTCCAAATAGATGCAAGTGACCCCAGTACTTTTGGAAAAGCTTGATGGAAAATAAGCTTACTGTGCTCATGCCAGTGGTCAGTTCAAAGAATCGGAAAAACATTATCCTGTAATCTACAAGGAGATATTAGCCGTAAAATATGGAATTCAAAAGTTTGAATTTCATCTTATTGGCCATAATTTTCTTGTCAGATTGGACAACTCCTCTTTTCCGAAGATTCTAGATTTCAAAAACAAGACACTTCCAGATAAAACACCTTCTTCATCTTAAGACATGGTTTTCTAAATATGATTTTTCAGTCCAGCATATCAAGGGAGATCAAAATCTCATTCATGATCTGCTATCCAAACCTCCATCTTCAGCCACTCTTACTCTCATCTCCTCCTCCATTACAGTACCAGTGATCTTCATGAATTCTTTTTTAAACTCATCCCTTACAAGAAAATCTTTCCCTTGTAATCTCACGTTTTCCAATCCCAATCAAATCCAAGACTTTGCTAAGAAAATTGTTTTCCGGTACTTGATGAACATATATCATACTCAGTCATATGGTTTTCCTAGTTTTCACCCTAATCACCTTTTTTTCACAAGAATTACCATTGATAAGAACTTGAATAGGATCTAAATATGTCTAATCCCTCGTGCTTGTGACAGCTTTGTTCTCAATCTTATCTTTATAGCTATGGTAGCCAAGTCTTCTCTCCTGCTTGTCCACTCCTCTTTTTCTTGCATTCTTTTCTTCTTTGGAACTGATTCATCACATATTTTTCTCCTTTAATGGTGTTTAACTTGTTGCCTTTATATAGAATTGTTGTCCTAATCCTTCTAGGGCTATTAAAACTCATTTTTTTAACCTTTTTTTTCTTATGGGAATAGAATTTTGACCCAAAAAACTAGGTGCAAGTGCCAAAACAACTCTAAAATCAGTTTTCTATTGTAGGCTCACGACCAGCCATTTAAGAATCAATCTTTATGTCCCAAATCTGATCTTTAACCTTAATACATGTCTAATGTGCCAAATAAAGTGAATAAAGCCCAAAAATTCATCCTAGCGGCAATCAAAATATACGAGGTTGCAATTTGGCTATTCTTTACACTAATTCATAGCTTTTCCACTCTTTTTGTTTCTTTGAATAAAAAACCCCTAAAAATATAAAAGACAAATAAAGATTCAAGATATTCATGAAAACATCAAATAATGGCAAAGAAAGAAATAAAAACTAGTGTGAAATTAGGCACTTATCAAGTGACAAGCTCAGAATCGGACGCAATTAATACATTAATTTATACAATTCTACTATAATTTGTAGACTCTATAGGCATTCAGCAAGATAGGAGTCACAAGCAATTAATAAAATTATGTTGTCCCCACTCTCTGAGACTTTAGGTGGTGTAAAGACATATCCTTTTCCAAAGTCTTCCAAAGGGATGATTATCAGAATGATATTTGGAAAGAAAATTTCATCTCAGATTTCCCCGTTTTATTTGCATATAAGGTAGGCATTAAACTTTGTCAAAGTGTAATGATATGATCGCTCACTCATAGTACACTTATGAAGAATTAATAACAGTAGCAGTTGTAGAAGGTCTTAATCTTTGTAGCAGAAGCTTACTAGAAAACAAGCATTAGGAGACTCCATGGACCTTAAAGTCCTTAAAGCTATTGGTACAAAAAGATCCATGAACTCCCAAAAAGACCTTAAAGCTATTTTGTTATAAAGACCTTAAAGCTATTGGTACAAAAAGATCCATGAACTCCCAAAAACCATTTTTATAGGAGATCAAAGCAATATTCTAAAAAGAGATATCAAAAGAAGTTTGAATTTAAGCAAAAGGCCAGGCTTGCTAAGTAGAGATTTGAAGGTCAAAGCCTGACGCACTTGTTACAAATTCAATAAAAGGGGACATTACAATAATAATTGTAAAACTAATCCTAAAATTAATAGCTTAAATTTGGAGGAAGGCCTTAAAAGGCAGCTCACGCATGTGCTGTTAACAAATCAATCTCAATTGGAGACTGATTGGGATGATAAAGACTACAAGATATTACATCTTCGTCGGATTCTAACGATTAGCAAAATTGTATCTTCGTCGGATTCTAATTAATGTTCTCACAATCTTAAAAAAAATAAGGGTACTAGAATAAAAAATAAATTGGTTAAAAATTAGTTTTATTCCCTTGCCAACTTAAAGACACAAAGGCATAAATATCTCAATTTAAAGCTAGATTTCAAATTCTTCAATTAGTCAATTACGATAAATTAATTGAACTAGCCTCAAATGAAGTGGTCTCAACAGATGAGGATATTTTAAATAAACTCCTCATAGACAAAGGAGTTGAGAAAGAAGAAACTTTTGCGTGTAGTTTTGGGACAAAACCAAGAACTCCAACAACGAACTAGCATGCATTGATTATGTTAATAACAATAAAAAAATTATATATTAATACTTTAGCCTTAATAGATACTAGAGCAAATTTAAGTTTACCATATACTTTAAGAAGACAACTACAATTCTTCAAAACAATTTATGCTGAAAGACTTGCCATAAGGTTTAAATTACCTAATGCAGGATTTGTGTCACCAACTAGTGCCACAGGAAAACCACTTCCACGGAAAGGTAGCATATTTTCAGAGCAGCGTGATAGGGTATTTAGATTAATTCCATCTACTTCAGAATTTTCTAGTTGCCTATTACCTGCATCAACAAAACAGGGCAAACATTTAATGGATGTGAGAAAAATAAGATTCAGTTCGTAATGAAGCACCTTCAATTGATTTGTCAAGACCATTATTATCAGCAATTGCTTTTTTCTCAGTAGCAATACAGACTCTGCCATTGAATTAAAAGACATTAATCCGCCTTGCTGAGACTCAATAGGATCTTCAGAAGAGGCTAGAGTTTTAGCAGGATTTGTGTCACCAAGTGGTGGCACAAGAAGATTACTTCCACGACAGGGTAGCATACTCTCAGAGCAGCTTGATAAGGTATTCTGATTAATTCCATCTACTTCAGAATTCTCTAGTTGCCTATTACCTGCATCTATATATCAAGCTGAACATTTAATGGATGTAAGAAAAATAAGATATAATTCATCAAACTAGGTACTATATAATATCAACTGGATCACATTTAAAATGTGACATGGTATATTCCGTTAAAACTAAAATCTCCTGGTTCTATGTTATTTTTCAAATGAATGAATTGTAAAGTGACATGAGATCAAAAATTGAATAGCAAATAAGCATCTTTCAGTTTCACAAAATACGTTAATTATGCTATTTGAGTGCCATAATCAATCAGGGAATGCAACTTTGCCACATCTAATTGAAGAAAATTCATAAAGCATATCTTTGGAGCAAAATAGCTTAGACCTCCAAGGATTGAAACCAGGCATGGAAACAGGAATTTTGTGGGGTGACCCAGTGATACAAAATTTTGCAATAATGTATGTGGAAATTAATATTTGAAACTTCAGTTCACATATATAGAGAGAGAAGGCACAAATCAAGAACAGCAACAAATTTTTTTAAAAAAAAATTAAGGCAAAAGCGATATAGATAAAAGAAGAATTTTGGTAGGCTAACCATCAAAGGCAACTATTAAATGCCACTATAAATTACCAAAAATCAAAATGTATATTGTGTTCGAGATTATATCTGATTAACTGAAGTGCGGGGGTGGCCATTGTACTGAAAACCCATTAAAATTCCATATATAAAACACAACCAACATATCAATCATTGTTACAAGGACCAGAGGGGCCATGGCCACCTCTGGCCCTTGAAGTGTTGGGAAATTATGCTCTTTAAAAGCATATATGTTTATTTAATTGTAATAAACATTTTTTCTGATTAATAAAATTAATGAGGTATTTTATTCAAATATCTTAATTGCATTTATATTTGTATTAAAGACCATTTAATCATATTATATGTATTTATGTGATCACCGTGTGGATTCACAGAAGACATAAATACAAGTTATCTTATGATTAAATAAATTTAGTTCGCAGTTGATAAATAAAGTTGGGCACTTTATTTAGGTATAAACTGTAATAAATTCATTGAATGATTTGTCTTAATCATGTATGAATTTATTGATGTAGTACGACTACATTGAACTGGATCACATATGAGATTTAATTAACTTTGTAATAACTGTCAGACTTATTAAATCTCATAGGCGTTGATTTTACTGTAATCTTAATCTTGAGTTAATTATGATTTCATGATTGTGATTGTTATTCCATTTGAGTTACCAATGGGCACGACACATCCTTGTGGTCAAGATTACCCGGTATCTTGGTGGGAGCAATTATGAGTATTGGAGTTATAGATTAACAATATAGAATTTGTACAACACATCTCTTGATAGGCTTTCGGCACTTGATCATAGAATTCTCTGGCCAGAGTGTGTCAACATATTTAGTATGTTGAAAATGATCATTAGAGAAAACCAGTAAGGATCAAGGAATAAGATGTTATTAAATTGATTGGACAGTTGAGATATCAATTTAATTAACGATGTGGTACAAAGGATTGTGCAGTAAAGAAATCAATGTGGCTTGGGACGAATTATTATTCGAGCATACAATTATGGAAGTCAGTTCCAATCTTTTAGTGGAGTAGATTTGGAATTAAATAATTGGGCTAGTTTAATTACAGGCCTAATTATTGTAGCCACTATTGTATGTTCCCAAATGATCCCCGGGTTAGCTCATTTAATTGACTGCACCACTACTGGACTAATAAGTAAGATAACTAGCTATTTGGGTCAAAAGCCTAATTATATCTTTTAGTGGGAGGCTCCATTTAATTAGCTTATGTGTAAGGGGCCTTATGTTATTTTACATGGTGGGTCCCTTATTAAAAGAAAAAGAAACGTGAGTTTTAAAAGAGGGCATTATTTGGAGCCTAGGGTTTTCACTAAAGGGAGATATAAAAGGCTTATTTTCTCAACAGAAAAAAAAGAAGCCACTTTATACAAATCTGAGAATAAGATTTTTCTCTCCATTATTGAGAGAAAATTTTCTCGTGCTAGTTGCTTTGGTAGTGATAAAGGCGCCCACACGTCAAGTGCAGATCGAACCTGAGTCATAACCTGGAAGATCATTGGTGGCAGTTCGTGATCTAACAAGCGTGGTGGTGACGGATCGTGATCTAACAGGAGTGGTGGCGGCGGATCGTGATCTAGGAGCCTAAATCACTTCAGCGGAAAAAGCCAACTCGGATTTTCAAGGTACGATTTCTAGATTACGTATTCTTATATATTATATGAGAGCGGTCCTTAAAAAGGTTTTATAAAAATTTAAAAACCTGTTTTTTCCCCAACATGAAGAGCTCTGCCCATGATTACAAGAAGTTACTTTGATAAGTCAACATATAAATTATATGACCCTTTTCTTTTTCCTTCATACAGTTCATGGAAATGCCATTTTGAAGACACTATTCTATCCACATCAACCAAGGGGGGAAAAAAGGCCACCAAAATATCCATAGCCAAACATATTTGATCACCGGAAATATAATGGTGGCTTATTCTGTTGCAACAAAAATTTGCAAGAAAGCGACAGCCAGAAAATTTAGTCAACGAAAAATTTCTGCAAGCATTTAAGAGAATAAACAATTAATCATGCAACTATGAGTTTACCTTTGAATGGTTGCAGCAATAGAGTACCTTGATCAGTAGTTGGTTTCCTTTTATCTGGTGCAAAAACAGAGAAGAACATTTTGTACTTCTCCGTTCTTACTGCTACTCCAAAAGCCCGAAATAGTTTGAATCCATTGCCTGCATAAACACAATAGTCAAGCTTATGCCCTTAGCAATTTCTAGATGCTAACCAACTAGATTTTATCCTAGAGGACATACATATTAATTTAAAGAACAACAATGGTTAACGTAGAGTAGAATTTGGGAAGGAATTCCTCATTTGGATTAAGCAAAAATTCCTAAAAACTACATAAATTCGATGCAATAATTCATTACGTAAAAGGATTTGAACAAATTCTAATATTAAATAGTGGAATCAAGAAATTACGTCAAAGACTATTTCATCATCCTTAATATCACCATTCACCAGTACCTCAGCAAAATTAAGTCATGGAACAACTCGAAACTTTGTTTTAAGATCATAACTGAAATTATAAATTATTACCAAATATAATACATGATCTGAATAACACATAGCCATTGTTAATAAATAAATATATTGTAGTTGATATTTATAATTGAAAATAAAGTTACAATTTATATGCATGTATCACGAAAATGGTACGGATTATGTACCCTATGTTCTAGCTAACAGTATCTTTAATAAGAAAGTCTGCAGTTATATCTTCTACTGCAAGGCTAACAATAATTTTTGGTGTGAATAAACTGAGTACCTCCTTGATCCATTTAAGGTATTTCCACATATCATTAGTATAGCCATGCATCACGTTTAGATGGCAATGCCAATTTGCTTCGATTGAGTTTGACCCTTGTCATCATAGTAGATTATTGTGATTTACCACAGGAATACAATGTTCATTTCAAAAATTACAGTCTAGAGAAGAATATGATTGAAGAAGACTGTTCGCAATTACAAATCAACGCATAAAACTAAAGCTTAATGACACATAAGCTAGTATAAGAGCTCAAGTGATGCATGCATTCCATCAATCTAACTTAAAATTTTCTGAATTGAAATAAAATTAGATGCTTCAAAGTAAAATAACAATTAGAAAGTAAAAGGAAGCTGTAAGCATCAACTTTAGAATGCAAAAAATAAAATATCTGCTTGCAGTGATATTTGTAAAATATCTGCTTTAGAAACGTAGATGATTAATTTCATGTGTTAGTTTTCCATGTAAATACCTGTAGGAATGAAAAGGCTGAAGCATGATAAGCATCTGAATACATCTTGTTGTCTATTATGATTCTTATCATCAGCTGCAGATGTTGGGCTATCATTTGAACAATTATTAAGTGTGTCCTCACCTTGATCAGTATTAACAGCTGCTGCAGAGTGTGTCTCAAATTTATCATTCCTTGATTTATGGCGAATATTTCGAAGTTTCCGCTTTCGTCTGCAGAATGACCCTTCTAGTTATACAAGAATGACAATTCGGACAGTACAAATCATGAGTATTTTGATTCTCCAATACCCTCTCAACATCCAATTCTATGGAATATTGGTCAGTCTCATCGAGTATGTCAACATCTGTATCTACTCCAGTTTTCTGGTCAAGATGCTCCAAATTTGGAATTTTTTCTCCACTTGAAAATTTTATCGGTGATGGAATTGAACAAGAAAAGATTTCACCTAACAAATCCTTCTCAGAATTCTTTGGATGTCAAAATTATTTGCCACAATATGCAGTTCCTTATCTCTGGAATTTGTATTTAGTTCCAGAAACTCCATCAGCAGATCCATGGAGAAAGTTCATTAAGCTCAGAGTTTCAAAAATAAAAGCTACAAGGACGGTGTCGTACAGACTATTACATACAGACTAAAGCAAAATACCTTGGTTATTATCAAAGTGAACGCTATTCTTCTACCATATGTTCATTTCGACCATTCGCTAAAATACTCCTAGACTGTCGTCTCAGCAGAGCCGTTTCTTCTTCTTCTACTTCTTCCTCTTGCTCTCCCCCTCCCATAGTTGAGTTTGTTGCTTTCGTTTTTCCAATTCCATGTCCATTTCCATGAATAGCCCCACCAATGACCTCAACAAACCAACCAGTACCACTTACTCTCTTTTATTCTCTTTCATGATTTCTTTTTTCATTTCAAGCAATTTCTGTATGTGAAAAGAGGGGCATAGCCGTTGTACAAATATGCATCGTATACTGGGGTAAAAATCACTGTTGGATTCAAATATAATGAATCTAACGGCTGAGATGAGTTTTATTATTAAATAATTAAAGAGTTTGGTGAAACTTGAAACTTGTAAAATCAGTAACAAGTAGAGATGGCTAACGGGCCGTGCCGTGCCAGCCCAGGCCCATCAAAGGAAACCCACGCGTGCTCGTGCTCATGCCGTGCAGTGTTGTCCCTAATTTTTTTTGCTTAGGCCCGGTTCGGCACACATGCAGTACCCACACATGCCGTGCTGTGCCCAGGAAAAAAAACCCACTAAACGTTTTTCCTTTTTTATAATTTTATTTATTAAAATCATGATATCAATTATTTATTTAATAAATCTAAGAATTAAATAAATTTAAAAAACTTGAGCTAATAAAATGTATTAAAAGATTCAATTTCAAGTTTAAAATCATAAAATTTTAAGTTTACTTTTATTAAAAAAATGAAACGTGCTTATTACGTGTTTTTTCCCGCGCCGTGCTTTGGCCCATCTCTAATCCTGTTGTGCTTTTAATGCCCATGTGCCTAAAATTCTAAGCCTGGCCCAGCCCACGTGCATGTTGTGCTGTGCCGCGTGCTCTACCGAAACGTGCTCGTGCCATGCCCGTGTTGTGCCTTGTGCCGTCCAGCCCATTGGCCACCTCTAGTAATAAGCACAACTCCTATTCTAGGCAATCCTATTCACTGAGTTTAGCTATATATATATATATACACACATATAAAATTACAAAAAATGCTAGATATATATACACACATGCATATTTATTATCTCACGCATGGGCTTCCAACCTAAAAAATCGAAATCTCTAACTGCTAATTCCTCTTCTCTTATTCTTCCACGATGATCAACAGCAGCACAAGCACAATCGCCTTAGCCTTGCTCAGCCAATCTCATTGGCACGCACCGATGCATTGCCGATGCCTAATGCTATAAGTTTCAATCTAGCATTTCAGCTTCTAGCAATTCTTGAGCTGTTTGCTTCGGATCCACTATTTTCTCTGCCATCTCTGCCGCAGGAATTTGTCCCCACCATGCCCTAAAAGTAGGATATTTATCTAACTACACTCCCATTATTCAAAATTTCTCTTATATGTTTTTTTCAATGTGCAATTACAGAATTACCCTAATTTAATTCTTCAAAATCTATCTTCACGAATGACCATTTACAACGCCGGCATTAGAGGCTGCAAAATCACCGAATTAAAGGCTGGAAATCCACATTTACACTTGATTTTTACTTCATAAAGAGAATTTAGGATGCATAATTGTTAGGGTTATATGCATTAAGGTTTTAAAAAACAAATTGCCCACATGATTTTGGTCATTATTGTAATTCGAGTTATTTGTTTCACTTGCATGTTTGCTGAAATTGTTTCTTCCTGGTAATGTAATGAAGCTTCTTGAACTTGTAGAATTGAAATTGAAGAGAGTGATTTCAAGGCTCCTTGTAATGGTTGTGGGAGTTCCTAATTAAATATTCAAAGAGAATTGGATAAAACAAAGATTATCCTTGTGACTACTCGGTTATTAGATCTCTGTATGATTTTACTTGTTGTTTGTAATTGAACTTCATCCATGGGAATTATATATCAATTTTCTTTAGTTGCGTATGCACTCATTATGCTGCAATCTCGGTTTTCTCTATTATTTACTATAGAACCTTCACTTTGCAATTCTAATTTATTAACAATTTGCTGTTTGTTTTAGCATAAAACTATTGATAGTGCACTTGCACGAGGTGAAAAGCTAGACAGTTTAGTTGAGAAGAGTTCAAATCTGAGTGTGGCTTGGCAGGTACTGAAAACAAGAATTTTATATTGCTATGTGCATGAAATCAAATGTTATCCCATTTCCAAGCATGTAATTATATTAGTCAGGTTTGATTTTGTTGTTTAGTGCTTGGCTTTTGTGGATAAATGTGCTTTAAAGACCTTGTGAATTTTGAGACAATGTTGGATCATTTTATTAATTTGTCTCACTGTGAGGCTATTAACTGAAGAAGTCATGTGGCATTTAGGATTTGGTATTATTGTGCAACAAATGTTGTTGCATATCTTTCCAACTAGTTAACTACTAGAGAATTGCCCTTTAATACACTCGTCCTAGACTTGTTTTTAGTTTTTGACAATTATATACATGTTTAATAGCCTATTAATCAAATTGAACTAATGAAAATTAATTGTTCGAGTTTTATGAAAAAAATCAACATTTTCTTTGAATATTTATACTTCATTTGGAATTGTTAACATACTTGATATATAAAGTTTGATGTATATGTCATGTGGTAGTGATGGTTTATTTCTTTTTTTTTTTTAACTCCCTTAAAAATTATTTTAGTTCATGTTTATTGGCAATAAATTTTAATTTGATGGGTTTGTTCTTAAAATAATGTTTTGAGTCATGCTAATCCTGTAGATGTTAGTTGTGAGAAAGCCATGTTGTCTAAATAGTTGTATGTGGCGTTGTTACACGAGATCTATAACAGATCGAAGTCTTTCCTTAGGGCCAGTAGCCCGCAAGTTCTGGTTTTCAGCCGATATACACTTATCCATCAAATACCAAATCCGAAAATCATATTTGAAAATAGTTTTTCACGATATCACTTGAACACACGGCACTCATGGCCTCAAAGAGGGTGAACTTTGTGAGAAAACACTTTCATTTTATAAAAATCGGTTTTGGAGGATAAAACAGGACTTTTCTGATGCACAGGATCCTTAGGCTTAAGGCAAGTGCAAAGCATATACTCAGTATAGAAAATTAGAGGCGAGCGTATTATTATTAACCCAAATAATTTCTTTGAGCCCTAGAAGAGAGAAAAGATCGAGAGAAACATGATGTAAGGAAACTTAAATATTTATTTCTGATTAACTCGTGCCTACAACGGAAGCATAAGGTGCCTTATATAGAAAATCATCAAGGACAGGACCCCTTGAATGATTATAAGCGACAAATAGGCACATGCTATTAGAAAAGTAAAGCACAACTTTTGAGAAAGTAAAGCACGCCGACTAAGACTTTTACATAAGACAAAGTAAAACAGAAAGTAAAGCACATCGACTAAGACTTTTGACATAAGCATTCAAAGCAAACGGGAGACACATGGGCTTATTGCATTAAAAGTTGTGTGATGGCAACAAGTTGGCATTATGGAGTGGATGGATAGCGTGATGGTGACACGGCTCCTGTCGCTTTCTCATATTGGCGCTTGTGCCGACGTATCTGTCTCTGGTCGAGATACGCCTCAACTTGCTAATATTTGTCTTCATCAACGTCAATCATGTGCGGTGATGTAGATGCAGCAGGAGAGTCTGGATTGGTGACGGTATAATGGGGATTTTCAATATGGAGAAGGGACTGAAAATCTTCCCATGGGTCCTGAGCGTCTTGGAATAAGACGTTGGTGTAATCAGGGCATTGTTCCATGAAAAGGATTCCTTGAGGACTTGAACTTGAACCCGAGGTACAGCCTTGTGTTTTTGGAATTAGTTCTAGGGTGTGTGATGGTCCAATAGAGGTGTGGTGAATGTTTGTGGCAGGTGGAGTAACATTGTTAAGTTCCATGAGGTAGGCTTTGAGAACGAAGGTGACCGATGTATCATGGATGAGGGTATAAGGATGAGGGTAAGTTCTCCATTCATATGCCATGTCTTGTGTCCAGTAGTCTTTTGTTTCTGGGTGCTGGAAGTAGGGCCTGTTGATGATGAAAATTGTAGTCCACATGTTAGCTTCCTGTTCTGGCATTCTGTCTAAGTCGTGAAAAGTACACAGATTCTAGAGTTGTTTACGCCACCATGTGAGTGGGGAATACCATTCGAGGAGAGTCCATAGAAGGTCTGGTGAGAACTCAGGAGTGGTAAGGTGAGTCAGGACTGGTTTGATGGGGAAAACTAGCTTCGTAGCATACAAGGTGGTGAGACACCACATGTACCAAAGCTCATCTTCACAGATGGATAGAGAGGATAGAGTGAGGCCGGTGAGGAACAAGTGTTCCATGCAAAGGTTAGGAAAACGGTCAGGTTTTTGGTCTGAACATTAAAGAAATACCTGTAAAGGAACTTCTTTGCAAAATCTTACAGTTGGTAAGCCGATTGGAAAGAGATGTTCATGGGGACGTTTCTCTGTTTGAGAGCTTTGAAAGGAAGTTGGCGATGCATGGCTATTACTGGAATGGTTTGGATTGAGGAAATGAGTGAGGGTTTATTTATAGCCGGACATGTGAGGAAGTTTGGAATGAGGTTTTGGTTGCCTTTTATATGTTGAACAGTGAAATCATATTTAGCAAACCAGTTTTTGAGACTGAGCAGTTGCTTGTCAGGGAGCAACTTATTTTTGAAGTCAAAGATTCGGGGAAAAAAAGAGTTAACATGAAGAAATTTGTGGCTAATGAGATGAAATTCGAATTTTTTAATTCCATACTTGACTGCCAAAATCTCTTTGTAGATCATATGGTAGTTTTTTTCAGGTCTTTGAATTGTCCGCTTGCATGTGCACAGAAATGACGCACACCATTGATTTCTTCGAGAAGAATGGCGCTCCAGTAATCATCATTGGCATCAGTTTGAAGGATGCATTGGCCAGATGTGGGAATTTTGGAGTGGAGGAGGTGATTGGGCTATCACCTTTAGCTGCTTGACAGCTTCTGTCTGTATTGGGCCCCATGGAGGGCACTGCTTTTTGAGCATGCACGACAGCTGGCTTGTGTGGATTGCAACTTTTGGGATGAAATCACGGACATAATTAACAATCCCGAGGAATTGTTGTATTTTCTTTTTGGTGAAATTTGTGTCAGGGAACTTTAATAATTCAGTTGCAATGTGTGGACCAGGTTGGTAATGGATTCCTTGCCTATGCTGCTTTTCTTTTCGGAAAGCATGATTCCATGTGCCTACACAATATGAAAGAAATCTAAAAGGAGCTTCTGGTGGCTCTCATGGTCATGGAAAAATAACAAAATATCATCAATGTAGACCAGAGCATGGTGGAGGATAGGACTAAAGATTTTTGTCATGGCCTTTTGAAATAATGAAGGAGTAACCTTAAGACCAAAGGGCAGAACGATCCATTGATAATGGGCATCGGGAATGCAAAAGGCAGTTTTGTGACGGTCAATTGGTGAAATACCAAGTTGCCAAACACCAGCTTTTAAATCAAACTTAGAGAAGATATGAGCCCCTTGAAGATGGAAAAACAGGGTCTGGATTTTTGGAAGGGGAAACTTATCATCTTTAAGAAAAGAATTAAGTGGCTGGTAATCAATAACTAATCTTTTTTCACCACGAACTAATTTAGATCGTTTTTCAACATAGAAGGCTTGACAAGCCCAATCTGAATCAGTAGGTTCAATGAGACATTGTTGGAGTAACTGAGAGCATTCTTGCTTGGCAAGCAAGAAATCTGAAGGAGACATACCCGGGTGAGAAGCTTTTGTGGGATTTATGTCTTCATTGAGTTTGAAAGAAAGATGGATAAAAAATTGTTCATTCTTCCAAAGTGGTGAAGGATGGTGAAACTGTGAATGATTTTCTGGACAAAATTCTAAGAACTTATGGGAGAGATGACTATATGGAGATGGTGTTTCTGAAAGTGCATACAGACAGAGAGTATCGGTGTAGGGTAAGAACATTTGTTTGTAGCGAACTCCAGAACTAGTGAGGAATAGGTTTTTAACCAAATGAAGAACGTCAAAACCTATGAGTAGATCTTTATCAAGGAGTTTGGAGGCTACAATCTTTTTCCAAATTATACAATTAAGAAAGAATTGAATACCAATGGGTTTTTTGGTAATCAAAGTGATCTCAAAAGTTTTTCCATTAACAGCTCTGAAAAGCTTTGAATGAGATTCCCAATAGTCTGAGGGAAGAACAGAAGGGTCAACATACTGGTATCTGCACCAGTGTTAATAAACCCGATGACAGGAACAGGTTTATGAAACTTAGAATGAAGGATTGACATTTTGAGTGAAGGTCTGGGAATGGTGGAAACATGGTTGACATTTTGAATTGTAGAGATGACTGAAATATCCTCAAAATCTGAAGATTCTGCGATGATGAAAACAGTTTGGTCATCTTGTTCTGATTGTTCAGAAAAGTTTGATTCAGATAACAGGGAAGAATGTTGAAGTTGCTGTATGAGACGAACAGCTTTGGTGGACTTATGGGGACAGTTTCGAGCAAAGTGACCGTGTTTTTTTGCAGATGAAACAACGGTTATGCTTTTTCTTTCTGTACTGGGAGACATCCTTTTATCTTAAATACTGGAAAGGTTTTTTTGGAGGATGATTTTTTATGGAAGTGTTTTTGAAAATGTTTTTTCTTTTTGGGCGAACAAACACACTTCTTTTCATCTTTACACTCCATCTTGAGATAAGGTTTTTTACAAGCTTCAGAGAAGGGTTTTGTGTCTGCCATGAGATCTTTGAAGAATTCCTTCTGCTCACAAATTTTATCCAGGCATAACATTGCCATTTGGAAAATCTTTCCCAAAGAGATGTCAACAATGCTGAGATTAGTGGCTGTGAGTTTTCTTTGAAGATCATGTTGTAATTCAGAAGGAAGAAAGGCTGTGAAGACATGTTTAAGAGAAGGTTCGTTGAATCCATTCAGCTTGTAAAATAGAATACTCATTCTTTTGTAATGAGATTCCAAAAGATGTCTTTGAGAGAACAACACTTCATCTGATGATACTCTTTTCTGTCTGCATCGGTAGATGCTGTTTTTTCACCAATGAATTGTTCATGGATGATGTTGAGTGCTGTACCAACTGGTGATTGCATGAATTGGAGTTGTCTATATTCTCCCAAGCTTTCTAACCAATCTCATAAAGAACTCGTAGATCGGGCCATGAATTCACGAAGGACAGCTTGAGATTGAGCATTTGGCTTTGTTCCTTGGAGATCAATCCATGCAGTAAATTCTTGAAGTCTAGAAGGCCATTTGTGACGGGGAATGTCATCAAATGTGAACCAAGATGCTGAAGATGGTTTTGTGGAGTGATCATGAGCTGGTGGTGGCATAGGTGGCACTGGTTCTGTGTGAGATGCTTTATGCTCATCATCAGAAGAATTGTCTTCAACAATTGGTGTAGAAGTTGAAGCACTGGGATCTTCAGTTTTAGTTGTCATCAATATGCTCGTAATGTCAGCATATTCTGATTCAGAGTTAGTGGAGGTACTGGTTGAGTTTGTGGATGAGGAGGATGAGTGTGACTCTGACGGATTGGACTCACATACTGTTTCTGGTTCAGAGGATTCAGGAGATGCGCCGTGGACAGTTTGATAATGATACTGATCCATTGGTCCTTTATCTTTTTTAAGAGGGTCAGGAGTTGCTTATGGTGAATCTTCGGGAGGTACCAAAGGAGTAGAGGAGGATGAAGTTGGCTTTGTTTTTGGCTCTGAAATTTTTACTTTGGACTTTGATTTTTTAGGTGAAGAGGGTTTTGGTTGAGGAGTTGGTTGGAGATGTGAGAAACCAAAGAATTGGTTGTAAACAGGCTGGTGAGGTCTGGGAGGTGTATAAAAAGGTGAATAGGTTTCAAACACAGGAGGAGACACATGTGTGGATTGTGTCTGGGTGAAAAGTGTTGGACGAGTCTTTTTAGCATCAATTCTTGCCAATTCAGCTTTGAGCTTTCTGATCTCTGCTTCTTTCTTGTTAAACTTGGGACCCCAGATATGATTATTGATCATTCGTCTAAGATCGGTATCTAACTCAGAGATACGGTCTTGTAGATGTATGTACATCTGATCAAGGCGATGGCTGACTGATTGAATCAACTTTAATTTCAGTCTGGGAGACTTGACTGGCAACTCGATCAATTCTTTTTCCGAGTTGTTTGAGGGTTTGATTCTGAGCAGTGGCATTTTTAGTTTGCCAATTTAAAACAGCTTCATACTGTTTTGGCTCTTCAGGTTGCCCAGAGGCTGTAACTGGGGACTGGACAAAGGGTTTAGAGACAACTCTGGTTTGAGTGTCTGTCTGCTTTTTAAGTGGAGGGAAGGACTCTTCATAAGATTGACCTGAAAACATTAGGCACGATCTTATTGGTTGAACATGAGGTTTGGGATCTGGTGGAGATAGTGGAGGAAAAGATTTGCAAGATGTTTTTGAATGAGAAGGTTTTTTCTTTTTCTTTTTCTTTTTTCGCATGACTTCGAGTTCATCTTTAAGATCCGTATCATCCAAGCAAGGACAATCTGGATTACACATATGGGCTTCAGGAACATCCCATAGAAAATGACCATTGATTTTATCAGGATATACAGGATACCCTTCGGAGGAGAAACCATGAATTGGAAGTTTCTTTTCTTGACCAGTTTGGACTGTTGTAATCATAGTAGTGTAAGAAAGCCTTGGAGTGTCTGGAACAGGTTGGGATTTAGGTGTTTGGAAAGATAGTTTGACTTGGCCATTTTGTCTGTTTTCAAACGTGGCTTCTGTTGTTTGCACTGGTTCAGAGTTTTGGTGGAAGTGCTTATAATTGGTCAGCCATTCAAGAGGCATGAGTTTGAGCAATTCTGTTTCTATATTTGTTTGGGAATTTGGATGATGGTTGGAATTGTGTCTGTGTCAGCAAGGATCATATTTGTTGCTTCTATGTTGCGTGATCATTTAGTATATTGATAATAAATCACGACAAGGATAATAAATTTGAAGAAATATTTTTATTACAAACTGAAAGGTTCACGGCAGTGATAATAAATTTGTGATAAGTCACACAAACATGTTTATTCACCTGCGAAATAAAAAAGGTAGAAATTTATCAACTAACTTAAATATTAAAGAAATTAAAACAACAAAAATGACAAGTATGTAAGGTTCATAGTAGTACATGTGCTTGTTTCTATTTCATTCGGTCCAACTACAGGCTCATTGGTTGACAATGGGATTGGTGCACTACAACTACCACACTTACGGTACAACTTCTCTTCGCCTTGTGATATTATTCTCATTTCCTGTGGCCGCGTCTTTTTTCGCTTTTCCACGGGGGGCTAATGAAGTGTGGAACCGTTTGCCTATTTACACGACTCCTGTCGTGTAATTATTAGTTTACATGACATTAGTCATGTAATAATTTGCTAAAATATACCACTATAGTTTAGTAAACAGTCAGAGGATATATTTAGTAAAAAAAATGTAATCTTTATATTGATAGAATGTTAGGTGTTACAAAAGCTACTATATCTTACATACACAACAAAAGTCATGTAAGTTGCAAAAATACACGACTCAGTAAATAGTCAGAGAACATATTTCTTCTCCAAAAAATATTTTTCTTGCACTAATAAAATGTTTCATAATAGTTGGAACATTTTACATATACGCACAATTATAATATGTAAGTTCATACGTACATGATAGAAGTAGGGTAACTTATTAAAACACATAACTATAGTATAGTAATAGTAAGAGGATATATCTAGTGAAAAAATATATTTTTTACACCAATAGAATGCTAGGGTGTCATAATAATTAGAATATTTTGCACACTTTCACGATTACAATAGTGTAAATCCATACATACACAATTATTGTCGTGTATGTCGGGTGCAGAACAAAATTCAACAAATTTATGTTTCAACAAATGCAGTTATAAAATCCATCAAATAGCAGTCATATGATGCAAATGTAATCAAAGTGTGAGTTGCTTTATTGTTTATCACAAACCAAACAAAACCCTAAAAATAATCTAATGTCAACAAAATAAATAAATAAGACAAAATAAAAATAAAGTTTCAAATACCTTATTCATGGGAAGAATAATGCACCTAGTTGCAAATCAAAATCTCGGTGCATTGGCTGTTCATGAGTGATATTAAGAGTGTCGAGTGAGTTTTTGTTTTGTGGAGCTAAAAAGAGTGCGAAGTAAATAGTGTTGGAGGTAAGTTGTGTGTGTTTTATATTTTTCTTTAGGGGTATTTTAAACAATGTACTACAAAAAGAGGTATACCAAGATAATTTTCAAGCATGGGATGTATTTAACTAAATACCCTACTTTTAGGGTATCTTTAATTAAAAACCCCTCTCCACCGTCGATATCATCACTGCACAAGGTTTCTTATGTTTGCTATTTTGGTGATGAATGAGATATGGGGAGATATTGTTAATTGAATTTGAATATATGTTGCAAGAATAATTATTTTGATTAGTTCGATTCCAAGCCAATTAAACCCATTTGTGTCCAATAGAAAAGATAAATAATTTGGCTCCATCCCGTATCAAATATTATTAAGAATACAAAAGAATTGAAATTGAAATGAATATAAAAGCTGGTTTCGCTTATGATTATGGTTGTTCAATTAGTCAGTTATGGCTGACGATTTGCTTTCACTCCTTGTTGATTTGTTTCACTCCTTGTACAAGTACTATCAATATAACTCCAATTAGATGTTGAAAATATTATCAATCACTGGCTTTTTTTTTTCAAATTTATAAAAATGTAGACTTAATGGCATTAATGGTAACTTTTATGTAAAATTAAAGTACTCGTAACTTCTGTGATTATCCATACTAATTTAGTGAAATGTAAATTTCGACATCTGTGAAATTGTATAGTAATGATGTTAAGAACTCTTAATTGAATTTGAATCCATGTTTCAAGAGTAAATTTTTTTTTTATTCATTCTGTTCCAAGCTAATTAAACCTATTTGAGTGTGCCCATGAAACTGAAAAAGAAAGTAAAAGCTTAAGGCCGGTAGAAAACACTAAACAAGCAACATGTTTTGCCAAAATCTAAATACTTATTTAAGACCAAAATTGTCCTGATGGTGGCTGTCGAGTAGCAACTTGTTTGTGCCTTTGTGGATACAAGTTAATCATTAGAAGTTTAAAGAAGAATGAAGATGTCTTGGCTTTGCATGCTAGTTAACTACAGATTGTCGTCCACTTTAAAAAAGCATATATTTTTTTACTTGTATCTTTTTTGCACATTTGAGTTCATATATACATTCAGTTGCGTCATCAACTTCATGTTGGGTCCTTTTAGTTAAATACTGTTGCTAAATGAGAGTGAATATAATTTTTTTTCTATGATTTATTTCTTCATTTCTTGTCTGTTGATCCTTCATTTGATTGGTAGTGGTTAATTGTTATTGATTTGGAACAATTGTCTTGAGTTTTAATGGAAATGAAGATGGATTATTAATCTTATATGTATGTCATTTAGAGATGTGTTTGTGCAAATGAATTATTAATCATGATTGTCATTTTGACTTTAGTCATTTTGATTTTAGAGATGTAACTTCAGTAGTTTTATTGTCCTTGTTATTATTTTTACTTGTCATTTTGATTTTAGAAATGTTGTTAAGGATGCCGACATGTACTAAGCACTTTAGCCATATATATTCAAGCAATTATATATGTTACTCAATTATACATTTTCTTTTTGGCTCAAATCTGCTTATCAAGTTTTTGCTATAAGCTTAATATATATAATGTCATCTGACAAGCATTTTCACAAAACCTTTTTTTCTTTTTAGTCTTGTACTTGGGATAATTTGATGAGGTGTTAATAGGAGCATGAGAGTTTTGTTACTACATCATTATATTTGTTATGCCTAAAGTGTTGACTAGCGGACTAATTATCGTTAATTTACAATTGTAGTGTCATTACACTTTCCGATAAGTCCATGATAAATTTCTTAATTATTCTTATTTTTTCAAAAATATTTTATTAAGATTGGAAATTTGTTTGTTAAGAAATGAAAGATCATTGTGTACATCGAGCCACTTTGTTTTTTAAGACAGGGGAATGCAATAAGAAATTTGATTTTTGGGAAATTGTCATCTGAATTTAGATGTTGAATTTAATTATTGATAGTCGTATTTCCTTCTCAAACCCTATTTTGACTTTATGTTGCTAAAATTGATTAATGGTTTGTAGCATATTAATGTATACTACATTAATTTGAGTCATTCATTGGTGCGATAGAGTTTCATTGGCTATTGTAATCATTTTGGAGTAATAATTTAATTAAAATACTTATACAATTAATTGCAGGAGAGTTTTGGAGTTTTATGTATTCAGTTATTTGTTTTCTCAAACAATAACATTTGTTAATTCATGCGTACTGTATTATTTGTTGATTAACCACAAGGGAACTTAAACGAAGCTATCATGAGTCTATTAACAATTTTTTTCCTAGCTGCTGGTTAATGCTGATAATAAATAGTCCAAGTTGCTTCAGAATATTTATATGTCTGGTTAAAGTTTATTGGATATTTATATTATGTTCATCATTCATTTGCTATAAATACACATCAATTAGAAATTAACAGGGGCCTTAATTTTTAATGTAGGCACTAGAATGGTTAAGCTTAAGGTGAATGTCACAGATGACATTAATATTTAGACCGACAAGCTCCAACCACCTGGTTCGGGTAAGCATTCGTACGTATATTACTTGTAAGTTATTAGTCAATCCTTTTCAACATTTTTTGTTTATTTTACTTAAATAATGTAGTAATTTTAGTTAATGCATAGCGAATTTATGTTAGTTTTATCTACAGCAAGACAAAATCCAAAAAGTTGAAGGAGGAAGGTGTGAAGGTGGACGAAATGGTTTGTGGACAACGTTTGTCTATTCTATCTTAGTTAATGATAGCTTAATTGATCTCTGACTAATAAATTTTTGTTTTGCTTGCAAGTTAAAGGACCTATTCGTGACAATTGGTTGAAACTTAGCTTAAAAAAGGAAGCAAAATTTATTAATAGTTATAATGAAAATGCTCAAATATTGAATGTCACATTAATAAAAGGTTTTTGGTTGGTGAATGGTTTATTTTACTATTTCATATATAACATTAAAAAAAATTATATTTGGGCTAAGCATTTGATTTCATTAGATTTAAGATTTTGACTATTGGACTCAATTGAATAATTTCACTTTAAAATTTTGAATATTGGCTTAATTGAAATCTTAAGGTGTGAGCTTTGGATTAAGACTCAATACAATTAAAATTGTGATTATATGTACAATAACAGTAATAATTATAATAAAGATAGGGCAAAAATCAACATTCTTGATCAAAAGTCTGAATTAATAAAATTAGATTTATTATTTTATAATAAAATACTAACCCTAAATATCATGAATTTACCAGAACAGATAAATCTGAAATGTTATTTTTATAATGAAATTCTTCTAACCTAAATAAGAAAAACAAAACAAACGACACTCAAATCAGATATCTTAAAAAAAGAAGATAAAAACCTTGAAAAGCAACAAGAAAATAAGAAAATAAACCTAAAAAATGACTAGGAAACAAACAAAATTTTAGACTAAACCACAGAGGAGAATGGTGCAAGTGATTCTGGTTTTACTTTGTTTTGTCGCAAGCGTCAAACAATATATCATACATCCAAAATGGACACATATAACTCAAGATATGACATACGAAAAATCAAAATTGGTGTAAGAAATTTAAGTGAAACAGCTAGTCACCTCATTTGTAGCTGCTAATCACTTGGATGGTAGTAACTTTGCTAAGTTATAGCAAACAGCCGCTATAAGAAACGAGCTAATTAGTTTTGACTCTTACTCTTTCATCTTCTTCACTTGCTTCATCACTCTCTGTCTCTAAGATTGAAACTCCATCTCAATCTCACTAAAAGTCATCATCCTCTTGTGTGTTTTTAGCTCATTTGATAATTCAAAACCATTACTTATCACTTAAACATTCATTATTCCTCACTCATAAAATACTAACTAAGCACCCGAAGAGGGGGTGAATTTGATTTTAAAAACTTAAACAAATAAAATCACAAAACAACTCAAACTAATGCCTTAAAGACTTCGATAAAGATAAATTTAACAATTAGCAAATGTAAAGAGATAAAGGAAAAGAAAGCAAACACAATATTTTTATGTGCCTCCATGCTCGCCGGGTTGAGGATTCCACTATACAAGCCTTACACCCTAAGACTTCAAAATCTTTACAATTAACTTACAAGGTGTCATTAAACCTTTACAACAAGAGGTTATCCCTAACCTCTTAATCTAAGTGTTTCCCACACTTACAATCATTAATTATGTTATTGAAATTAGGTTTACAAAGAAATTTTCCTCACACAATGTATGTGTTTACAAATTAAAGCTCAAAGTATGATTTGATAAAAGAATACAAGTTTTAAGCACAAGAGAGGTTGCATACTCAATAGCAAGCTCAACAATAATTGTTGAATCTAAACTTGTTTGAATTTGATTGAGCCTTTTTATAGTTGGAGCTAACTTGCCGTTATTGACTTTCTGCACATAATTAAGATCGTCGTTAGCCATTGTCGGATCGCCATTTTGACTTGAATAAGTGACTGTTATGCCATAATTTTGAATAGTCGGATCACCATTTTGAGAAGTTGGACTGTCGTTATCGTTCCAGAAACCTGCACAAAATTATTGGCTAGCTAGTCCACCGTTTGCAAGGTGATTACTCTCTGGATTATTATCAGTTTACCGTTAACCATAAACAGTTCACCGTTTCCAACTGACTTGCTCTTTGGAATGCTATCAGCTTATCATTTTGTAAAAAATGGCACACCATTTTCTTCCAGTATCAATTTTTCATTTATCCTTGTATAATCAATGTGGCATTTAGTTATTAATAGTTATCTGTTTATTTCCAGAAAGTTTATTCTTTGCTCAATTCATCAACCTTAGTCATTTTTAATCTTGTTTATTATCATCAAAATCAACATTATGGAAACATATATGTTAACAACTCGAACACTATTCTTCACACAAAATTAAAAAATTCCAAAGTTAAAACTCTTCTTTAGCCAAACCTAGTTCTTCATTTTTATCAAATTGAATCCATACATTACTTTAGCATACTTATATCTTCAATTTAATTAGTTCACTTTCTCAAATTTTGCTCAAATCTGAAAAATCCCAATTTCCACCATAACCTAGCCGAAACCCTTTCATTGTGTTTGGCATTTTTCAAGATTCAATCATCAAATTAAAGGCATACATTATTAATTAGAATTTCAATAATAATTAAGACAATTATGATTGGTTGATATAATAATTAACAACATGAAGCTAAATATTTATACATTCAATCATATTTTTTTGACGAAAAGTAGGTATCATATTGATAACATTTTAAGAGGCTTGGATAGTCCTCTAACCAAACGAAAGATCTAGAACACTTTAGAGAAAATTTAGCTAATGCCAAAGCCTGAAGTGATGTTGTACTAATGGAGACAAACTAGTTTCACTAGTGAGTCATCATCTAAAAGAACTCTTGATCTATGTAAACAAAGATAATTGATTGGCACTTGGTATTTTTATATATTTATGTGACTAAAATAGATATTTCGTGTTGTAATTTTACATTATTGGTAATATAATTTTTGTGTATTTTTAAATGATATGATATTAACTTAAAATGATAGCCTAATTGGTGGCCTGTTAGAGTGCAAGTAATATGGAAATGACTCACTTAAGTAAATATAACAAGTAATATTTTTGTTATAGAATTCACATTATAGTTATTGAAATAAATAATTTTGATACCTAACATTATAGCATTATTAGATATTTAATTTTCTTTGCCTATAAGACTCATAGAATAGTAAATTTAAATGATAAGTACTTATAGCATAAGGTGAAGGACTAACATAAGTCACTAAAGAACATATTAGATTGTGTCATATTTTCTCTTTTAATGTTGGCAAGGGGAGTCCTTGCACTTGTTTAGATTGACCATCATATACATATGCCTTACCAATATAATTCATTGTGAACTTGTAGCAATTACAATATTTGGTACTACATTTATATAATAAGATTCCAATGAACATGAAGTATTTTTGCCATTGAATTTGAAATTTTAACCAGTACAGTTGAATCCAATTACCATGAGACCCAGAATCGTTATATCCATATTTGAAACCTATAACAGTAAACTTGAAGCGATAACCATTATACCTAATACCAACACCATTAAATGTAGATCTCATCATATTTTGAAAAGGGCGTTATATAGGAAACCATTGAATGTCCACATGAAATTGGGTTCACTACTCTGAAACTTGTTGTCTCAGACTTGAAATACTGACTATAATTTGAATCATTTAACCATTCATATGAAACTAGAAGCATTGTACCTAAAACCTTTGAGCATTTAGTAGGAACATAATTAATGCATACATGAAAATAAGAGCATTTAACCTCCAACTGCATCAGTAAAAATGAATTTATTGCTAACGTAAAACCTTAAAACATTATAGTGAAACATTTGTCATTGCTAGTGAAGTTATTTGCATTGATTCTGAGACCTTCTAATATACACATGAAACAAGCACCAAAATCTCGAAATTATAAGCATTAAATGTGAAACTAGCTTCATCAAAGATGAAACTATTATCTATTTGGAGTTGATCAATATTAGCGTGCAATAACTACCATTTTTACTTGAAACATTTGATCATTAACTTGAAACCGGCTCCATCACTGCACAGATGCAACATATCCACCAAAACTTATAGTCCAGAATTACTCAACTCAATTCTGAGTTACGAACCATGCTTGCTCAACGATATTATGGCCCAGAATTTGACCAGAAAGAAAGAGAGATCAGACGTTTGAAAGTTGAGCTTGATCAAATTGAATCAGAAAAACAAAGACCTACCCTTTTCACTTCGGGAGGAGGTTGGTTTGAGGCAGAGAATTCTGGATTTCATTTTCAATGACAGCTGGATGTGGTGCAGTAAACCATTCAATTTGCAATAGAAATCATTAAAAATGAAATTAATGCTATCATGACACATTAGACTATTAACATAAAACAATAATAGTTACTAGTGAAACTAACACCATTAATTTGAAACTATATAATTCAACATGAAACTAAAACCAATGAACCAAAACTACAAGCACTAAACACGAAATCTGGACATTAAACAAGAGAATATTAGCCATTGAATTTGAAACCTCTTATAATTACCTGAAAACTTAACTATTAATCTTGAATAGTCAACCATTGAACACGAAACCAATGGTAACCTAAAAATCTGTGCAATAAACATGTAATAATATAAATCATGCAAATCATAGACAATAAATATGAAACACTTACTATAAATCTTAACATAAAACCAATGCTAACTTGAAACTTACTGCAATAACCATGAAACTTAGGATCATAAACTTGTAATGATTTAATTAAGTATATTCAAGCCTTTCATAATAAACATGAAATTACTTAAATTTAACAAAATTATTTTATTATGTTATTATATATTTTTCTATTTGATTAAATTTAATTATTATACATATAATTTTATTTTATTCATTTAAGGACAACAAGTTGCTTCCATTTACTTTTTTTTTTATTTTATAATGTTTGGCTGCAACTGGGTAGCTAAACAATTAAAGAGCTTTTTTCTTTTTTTATTACTTTGCATGTATCAGATACATGCATGTTAAGATGTAACAAAGGCTGTGATAGAGAGTTAAGTAACAAGTGGTGAGTTGTTGTGCAAATTTTATTGAACTCGCAAGTGCACGAATCTATTATAGAATAGATTAATGGCGACGAGTGTCGATCCCATGAGGAGGTGGATTTTTATTATGTGTAGAATTAATTTTCTAAGTGGGTGGTTGAATTTTTTGTGGAAGTGATTTAGATTATCCTAAAATTTAAATTAAAATGGTGGGAATAAATTGAAGTGAAATCTATTAAAAATGATGCACTTCGGTATCTGGATCTGCATCAACATGTATCATGGGCTAAATATTCCTTATTAATGCCAATTAAATCATGAGAGGGGTTTCCACTCCTCATGAACCACACTCTAATAATATGGTGTTAAGGGCTTATCGTGCCAGATAATAATAACCTTGTACTAGGGAGCCGGTTAAACCAGTGTGGTATCTAGACAAGATTATTACTATTTGTCGACGAAAAGTCAAAACATCCACTAATTAGAGAGGAAGAGAAAGTAAATTTACCAAATAAAGCCCATGACACATGTTGAGACTTCACATTTAACCCAAGCTTGAAAAAAAATTAGCTACTCATAATTGGAACTAGGGGTAAAATGAGAATTTATTAAAATACGTAGAAAATACAAGATGGAGAAGGAATTACAGAAAATGGAACTCAAAAATGAATTCAGGGATGTCAAATTACGCGGGAAGCCCCTTTTTATAGATACATTGAGTAAATCATGACCATGGGATTAAAAACAATTTGGACGCTTAGGATTGCACCACTTGCCAGCAGTATACGGTTTGACCACACAGTTTGGTTGTAAATAATTCCGTATGCATGACTTTTGATCCACTTACATACTACCACGTCAACGATCAACAGTACATAAGAATTTTAGTCCAATAGGATCGTGACACCTCATCGGTCAATGCCATGTCATCGTTCTATATATGTGAATAGTGTCTTGAACAGAAACATGGACAGTACCGTACATGTGAATAGTACCGTACATATGAACAGTGTCATTTTTCCTTTTATGCTCCTCTAAGGTTTTCCACTGTCTTGAGTTCAAAAGTGATGTCTGTTTTGCTTTCTGATCTCTTATTCATTGTGAAATGACCATGATGCCCCTAAAATACATAAAATAATTAATTATAATACAACACACATAATTAAATCACAACAGACTTAAATACATAAAAGTATGGATGTTAGTGAAACTTAGAGTGTAAAATGACGATTTTTTCCTTTATAAATATATACTTTCTAACACTCAACACCAGTAGACCTTATGATTTCTCATCTGTCACTATCAAAGTCATCTCATCTCATATCTCTAGTTACTTTCAAAATTTTTTAAACTCAACAAAAGTTATTTTCTGCTAGTACTTAAATGTTTCGACATTTGTCACCGTGCCCCAAAATGTTTCAACAAGGTCCACTATATACCCAAGTTGATTTGAGTAAATGACATATATGGCCCTATTTTGATTGAATATGTCATGTCATGATTGATTTTTTTGGTCTTTAATTTTCGGTGATTCAATTTAAAAAGATATATGATATATTAAAAAATAATAATTATCTTCACACATTGTCATTTCATCATAACCAAACAAAGAGTGGAGTTATTTATACTATAAAAATATCTATTATGTGAGTTACCATTACTGCTTTGAACGTAAAAAGTTTATTTCCATTATCTTAATAAAACTCAAATGCTGTTTGTTTTTATGTTTAGCTTAATTTAAGGTGTTTTGATATTTTAACTTGTTTGTTTTTGTATTTGAAGTCTTCTTGTAAGATTTTTTATCTAAATGAAAAAAATAAAAATTCCTAACTTTTATTTGAATGATAAATTGTCTTAATGAAAAATCATTTTTTTCTCACAAATACTCTCATTAAATATATTTGATTCCTACCTAGCTATTATATAAAACCTAATAACCCTGTGATATTTTGTTTTTCTAATCAAAAGAATTTTTTAAATTAACAATGACATAATTTAGGCATATTAGAATTTCCCTTGATCTCAAAATTTATTTGGTATTAAAATTAACATACATTCAATTTGAATTTTATGCAAATTCTTTTATTATTAAATAGCAATTTTTTTTATATATGTTAAATTGTAAAAAATAATGTTATCAAAATTATTTTTCAAAAGTTATATATAAAATGCATGTTTATAAATAAAAAACTACTATACTGGATGATACTTTAAATATTTACCTATTTAACCTTCAACTATATAATACTTTCAAGGTCATAAGTAGGAAAATAGTATATTTAGGATGTTTTGAGTTTATAAAAATAAACAACTTACCACTTATACTCAGACCTTAAAAAATTAAAAAACAAATATATTATTCTGACATATGTATTCAAGCTCATTAAGACTTTAGTAACATTCAGAACACTACCTTAATTGAATGAGGAGCAAATCAATATTTTAAAATATTTTTGCCTACGAGATATGTGGTCTTTTTTATTTTTTGAAAATAAATTAAAGTATTGGAATTAAAGATGATATATTTTTCCTTTTGATTTATTAAAAAAAAAAGGGAAGAGGAAGCCAAATCAACTTAACCAACATCCAATAGCAGCTTGTAATGTCTTCTTCTTCTTCTTCTTCATGTAGAAGAAAATTCAGTATTTTGAGCTTTTAGCCATTATTTGTGAGATGTCTAAACTTTTCAACCATTATTTGTGTAGAATAAAATTCATGCTTATTGATATTAGGGTTATTTTTAACTAGCACCCAATTGTTTCGACATTTTTCGTCCCGCACCTAAATGTTTCAACAATATCACTCCACACCCAATTCCGTTAATTTGACCGTTATGTTTAACGGAACTATTTGAAATTTAAGTAAATGACCGAAATACCCCTTATCTTGAATTAGAAATTAATAAAATGAGATAAAATGTTAATTTAATAATTAATATTTACATAAAAAATTTTATTTAAAAGTAATTAATAATAATTCCATCAATTAAATTATTAAATAAATTTAATTTCTAATTCAAAATAAGGGGTATTTCGGTCATTTATTTAAATTTCAAATAGTTCCGTTAAACATAACGGTCAAATTAACGGAATTGGGTGTGGAGTGATATTGTCGAAACAATTGGGTGCGGCGCGAAAAATGTCGAAACAATTGGGTGCGGGGCGAAAATAACCCTTGATATTAATATTGTGTCAAAGAATTTGTTTATGATTTGATTCTATTTGTTGTAAGTATATTTGTATATGTTAAATTTTAAATATTTAATTATTTTGAGTAAATTAATATTTTTATCAGTATTTTGAATAAATTAAGTCAAATGAATAAGTTAGGTTATTTTTGATATTTTAAGAAGTGTATAAATTAAAATTAATTATTTTAAATGTGGTAGTGATAACATGTTTTATGTCTATTGCTGTAAGTTTCAAGTTCCTTCGGTTTCATGTTCAATGGCCGAGGTATCAAGTTAATGGTCTTGGTTTCATGTTTATTGGTCCATTAATTAAATGATATTCATGGTTGCAAGTTAATGATCTTATGTTTCATGTTTATTGCTCTAAGTTTCAAGTTCATTAATTAAATGATATTCATGGTTTCAAGTTAATGATCTCATGTTTCATGTTCGCTGCCCTAAGTTTCAAGCTCAATTGGTTTCAGGTATGGTGGTCCAGGTATCAAGTTTAATGTCCTAGTTTGCTGTTTACTGGTCCAATAATTGCATGATTTCCATGGTGCAAGTTAATGATCTCATGAAGTTTAATGGTCTAGTAATCAAGTTAATGGTCGTGTTTTCATGTTTATTGGGTCATTATTTGCAATGATTGATTTTATTGGAAATTTATAATCTCATGTTATCTAAAGGAAGTTTTATAATTTTGAATCACAAATCTCAAAAATATTTTCTATTTTGTCCATAAACTTTAACAATAACTCATTTTGCGAAATCATATTTTATAATATACACCGAATTTCTTTTAGTGGTACATTTATTATAACTTTAAAATATACATAGAATTATTGTTAATTTTAAGTTATATAGAATATAACATTATAATTATAATTCTTCTAACAAATGGTTGGAATTGTTTGGGAATTTCTAATGCTCAACCTCAAGCTGTTCTCCATGAATTCATGGCCCGATCCATGGGTTCTTTACGTGATTGGTTATAAAGTTTGGGAGAATATCGTCAGCTCCAATTCATGCAATCCCCAATCGGTATAGCACTCAATATCATTCATGAACAATTCATCGGTGAAAAAACAGCGTCTACTGATGCAGACAGAAAAGAGTTTCATAAGATGAAATGTTGTTCTCTCAAAAGACATCTTTTGGAATCTCATTACAAAAGGATGAGTATTCTATTTTACAAGCTGAATGGGTTCAACGAGTCATCTCTCAAACATGTCTTCATAGCCTCTCTTCCTTCTGAGTTACAACCTGATCTTCAAAGGAAACTCACAGCCACTAATCTCAGCATAACTGATATCTCTCTGGGAAAGATTTTCCAAACGGCAATGCTATGTCTTGACAAGATCTATGAGAAAAAAAAAATTCTTCAAAGATCTCATGGAAGACAAAAAATCCTTTTCTGAAGCCTGTAAAAAACCCTATCTCAGGATAGAGTGCAAGGATGAAAAGAAGTGTATATGTCCGACCAGAAAAGTTTAGAGAAACATGATGTGAAGAAAACTGATTTTGTATTTCAAATTAACTCCTGCCTTACAAAGGGATAGAGAGATCCTTATATAGAGATCTCGAGGAAGGAGAGATAAGGTGAGACCCTTATCTTTTACAAAAGCATAATTATTAAAGCAAACATTTTGAAAAAAAAAAAAGCTAAAGATTCCCATGCGTGTCTGCAATTATGGAGTGGATGGGTAGTGTGATGGAGACACATCGCCAGTTGTCTGTCTTTGATCAAGATAAGCTTTAGCTTGCAGATAGGCTTCTTCATCAGTGTCAGTCATCGTTTTTGGGGTTGGTGGAGCAGGAGGATCTGGGTCGGTGATAGTGTAATGGGAATTTTCAGTAGGGAGAAGGGACTGAAAATCTTCCCATGGATCCTGAGCGTCTTGGAATAAGACGTTAGTGTAATCAGGACGTTGTTCCATGACAAGGATTCCTTGAGGACTTGAACTGGAACCTGGAGTACAAGTTTGTGTCTTTGGGACAATTTCCAAGGTGTGTGATGGTCCAACAGAGGTGTGGTGGATGTTTGTGGTAGGTGGCTAAACATTGTTGAGTTATATGAGGTATGACTTGAGAACAGAGGTAACAGATGTATCATGGATGAGGGTATAAGGATAGGGATAAGTTTTCCATTCGTAGGCCATATCTTAATCCAGAAGTCTCTTGTTTCTGGGTGCTGGAAGTAAGGTCTATGAACGATGAAGACTGTAGTGAGCATGTTGGCTTCTTGTTCTGGCATTCTGTCTAATTCGTGAAAAGTACACAGATTTTTGAGCTACTTTCGCCGCCACGTGAGTGGTGAATACCATTCAAGGAGAGTCCAGAGAAGATCTGATGAGAACTCAGGAGTGGTGATATGAGTAAGGACTGGTTTAACAGGAAAAACCAGTTTTGTGGCATACAAGGTGGTGAGACACCACATGTACCATAACTCATCTTCACAAATATTGAGGGATGACAGGGTAAGACTTGTGAGAAACAAGTTTTCCATATAGAGAGAAGGAAAATGATCAGGCTTTTTACTTTGAACATTAAAGAAATACCGATAAAGGAATTTCTTTGCAAAGTCTTGGATCTAGTAGGTTGAGTGAAAAGGAATGTTCATGGGGAAAATTCTTTGGTTGAGAGTTTTGAAAGAAAGTTGATGGTTCATGGCTATAACTGGGATGGTGTGAATGGAGGAAATAAGTGAGGGTTTATTTATAGCCGGTCGTGTAAGGAAGTCTGGGATGAGTTTCTGTTTGCCTTTTATGTGTTGGACAGTAAAATCATATTTAGCAAACCAGTTTTTGAGGCTGAGCAACTGTTTGTCAGGGAGCAACTTATTTTTGAAGTCAAAGATTCGAGGAAAAGAGGAGTTGTCCATGTTGATAAGGAATTTATGGCTGATTAGATGAAATTCAAACTTTTTGATTCCATACTTGACCGCCAAAATCTCTTTGTAGATTACATGGTAATTCTTTTCAGAGTCTTTGAATTGTCTGCTTGCATGTGTACAGAAGTGACGCACACAATTTATCTCTTCAAGAGGGACGGCACTCCAGTAATCATCACTAGCATCAGTCTGTAGAATGCGTTATCCAGTTGTGGAAATTCGGAGAGGAGGAGGTGACTGGGCTATCACCTTTAGTTGTTGGACAGCTTTTGTTTGTGTTGGTCCTCATGGAGGGCATTGTTTTTGGAGCATGCGGGACAACTGGCTTGTGTGGATTGCAATTTTAAGGATGAAATCACGAACATAATTAACAATCCCGAGGAATTGTTGGATCTGCGAGAATCATTAAGGCATCAGATGTGGTGTGTGGTGTGGGAAGATTAAGTGCATGATTCTGTAATCGATACACTATTTGGTGATGAAGAGTTTGTTTTTTTTATATGGGTGTTTGTTCTGCTCTTTGGAGTTGGATTTGGACTTTAAGGGTCGTGGGAAGGGTGGGATCCTCAAGAGAGAGGTTGAAATTTAGGTAAAAGGTTAACAAGACATTGCCAGCATGGAGTGTGGTCAGAACAGTTCCTATAACAGCATGTTGGTACTGTTTGAACCTGGTGTCTAACAGTGCGATCCTGGCCGTAACAGGTAAACCTTTTCTGCCATGGAGGGTGAGGATCAATCTAACACCGCCAAGGTGGAGATGCATATACCCTTCTCGTTTCCAGTTGACTACGAGATCTTACATACTGCTCACTTTGAGAGGCTTGTAAAACACACTGATCCAGTCGAGAAGACTGAATATATTCTTTTGGGAGAGGTCTTTTGGTGGAGATCAGGGTAAGGACTTTTCAGCAAAAATTGCAACTCTTCACCATCAATTGGTCTATAGGCTCCCGAACCATGCCTTAGATCTTCCTTCACCTGAGCACCACTCTGACGCCCTCATGGTGTTAGCAGAATCAGATCAGATACCAACCATTATTCATATTCCAAGACAGATCCCTAGACATGAACTCATAAAACTCATGCCCTTGGAATGGATTTCAAATTATGAGAAGTTCCACACCAATACTTGTCTGGATCGTGGCGTTGTTATACCAGAACTATAACAGCCGATATACCTCTGAGATAAAAAAACTTTGAAACATTTTGATCTTGGGTTATATAACCAAAAATAGACTTTCCTTTAGTCTAAAACAGGGTACCAAACCAGATAAAAAATCATCAAAAGTTTTTTTATACACAGGATCCTTACAAGAGGCAAGTGCAGAGCATACTTCCTTAAGTTTCAAAATGAACAGATGTAAGTTTTCTTCTTATTTTTAAAAACTTTAGAGCTTTATTGACAGAGAGAAAAAGAGAAATTAGAAACTCATGATTATAGAAGACTAGAGATTTTATTATTTTCCGCTATGCTTCTAACAAAGAGAAGCTGATCTTATATAGGAGGAAAACCAAGGAAAAGGATAGGACAGGGCCCCTATCACTTCATAATTACAAGCAACAAGCTTGTGGAAAAGTAAAAGCAATAAAGACAAATTAAAGCATGACTCATGCTTTAATTATTACAAACTTTTAAAAAGTAAATGATGCCAAATTGCATGAATCACGGAGATGAGAGATTCATGTTGTCTTCATCAGATGAGCTGTCGGTCTTATCTTTATCTTTTGAAAAGAGGACTCTGAGTGATGGACATGGAGTTTCTGGTGGATGTTGATGATCTGGGCGACAGGGTGGCCAAGGGCAAAATATTTTGCGCCAAGAAGAGGATGGGTGTTCCTTGGAGCCGGTTGGTGTGCTAGAACTAGCTTTATTTGTTGGATCGTCTGAGGCATGTGTTGGTGGAGTTTGTTGGAGGTTTTGAAGATGTTGACTTAATGGCAAGAATGCTTCCCATGGGTCTTGTGCATCTTGGTATAGAAAATTAGTGAAGTCTGGTTTTTCTTCCTTGATGATAATACCCGTGGATTTAGGTTTTGAAATTGCTGAAGGAGTGGGGATCAGGATGATATCATGCTGTGGACCGAGGGAGATGTGAGAAATGTCTCTGTGTGGAGCAGGTTGGTGGTTCAGTTCACAGAGGAAATTATAAAGTTCCTTTTGAACTTTATCGTCTTGTTCAAGGATGGATGGGTGAGGTGTGCTGAACCATTCAAAAACTTGATCTTGAGTATAGAAGAAGTGTGTATCTGGGTGTTGGAAGTATGGTCTATGAATAATGAACACATATGTGAACATTTTTGCTTCTGATGCTAGCATACGTTCCAAGTTATGAAATTGTGACAATTGTTGAAGTTTCATTCTCCACCATGGAATTAGAGAAAACCATTCAAGAAGCGTCCAGATGAGTGAAATTGATTTGTCTGGATTGAACAAATGTTCTAAGGTGGCTGTTTCTGGAACAATCAGTTTGGTGGCATAGAGGGCAGTTAGGCACCAGATGTACCATAATTCTTCTTCTGAAATGTCTCTGGAAGGGTCCAGGGTTAATCCTGTAAGAAACAAGTTTTCTGAATGGAAAGTGGAAAATGAAAATGAGTCTGATAAGAGATAGGCTTTCATGAAAAACCTAAATACAACTTTCTTTGCAAACTCTTGTATGGCAAAGACTGTGGTGAAAGTTTTCCCAAGGGGAAAGGTTTTTTAGGTAAGGGCTTGTGAGGGGAGTGAAGTGGCCATGAAGATGACAGGAAAATGGTGTTATGAGGATATGAAAAACAAGGATTTATCTAGTTTAGCAAGTCTTGAGAGCATATCAGGAATAAGGTTGTGGTCATATTTTGAAAACCAGTCTTTTAGCCTAAGCAATATCTTTTTTGGAACATTTTTCCCTTTGAAATTCATGATATTGGGAAAAGCTGAGTTGTCCATTCTGACAAGAAAGTGATAGCCGATAAGATGATACTTGAACGTTTGAATACCATGCTTGACAACTAAAATTTCTTTGAACACATTGTGGTAATGGATTTGTGTGTCAGAGAAGTGTCCACTGGCATAGGCAATAAAGTGGTCTTTGCCACCTGTTTCTTCAAGGAGGATGGTCCCCCATGATTCATCACTTGCATCAGTCTGCAATATTCGCCTGCCATCGGTGATGAGCTTTAATGGTGGCGGATTTTGCGCAATTTGCTTTGACATTGTGACAGCAAGTGTGTGGTTGTTATTCCACGAAGGTGGATTCTTCTTTAGCAAGGCTGACAGCTGGCGGGTGTGATGATCAACATGAGGAATAAAATCCCTGATATAATTAATAATATCAAGGAACTGCTGAATTTGCCTTTTGGAAAGATGCTGATCTGGAAAGTGGATGAGCTCTTGAGCAATGTGCTTTCCTGGCTAATAGTGGCCGTCTTTGATAGTCATTCCAAGGAATTCAATGTTATTGGTAGCAATTGTGCTTTTCTTAGCTGATAACATGATTTCATGAGATCGAATAATATCAAAGAATTGATTTAACAAATGGCGATGGTCATCTTGTGTACCTGAAAACAACAAAATATCGTCAATGTAAATCAATGTACTATGCAGAATGGGTTAGAAGATTTGGACCATGGTTTTTTGGAAAATAGATGGGGTTGTTTTAAGACCAAAGGGTAAAACTATCCATTGATAGTGGGCATTGGGAATGCAAAAGGCAGTTTTGTAACGTTCTGAAGGTTTAATTCCAAGTTGCCAAAATTTGGATTTAAGATCAAATTTTGAAAAAAGTTGAGTATTTTTTAGATAGGTGAACATGCTCTGTCTTTTTGGTAAAGGGAATTTGTCATCTTGTAAAAACATGTTTAGAGGTTGATAGTCAATGACTAATCGTTTTTTTCCTCTAACAATCGTAGAATGTTTTTCAACATAAAAAGCTTGACAAGCCCATTGAGAACTAGTGGGTTCAATAAGACCTTGGGCCAGCAGCTAAGAACATTCCTTTTGGGCTAGGACTAAGTCGGAAGGACTCATTCCTAGATGGGTGGCTTTGGTTGGATTGACATCTTCATTCAACTTGAAAGGTAATTGAACAAAGAAATGTGGATTTTCCCACAGAGGATTTGGATGGTGAAAGTCAGCATGGGACTCAGGACAATATTTCAAAAGCTTTGTGGAAATGTCTTGGAAAGGCCGGTAGGTTTCAGACAAACCATAAAGCTTAAGAACATTGGTGAATGGTTTAAACATGGACTTGACTCGAATTCCAGTATGAATGATTTGGAGGTGTTGTATCTGGTGAATGATATCAAATCCTAACAAGATGTCCTTATTAGGCAGATGGGAACCGATGACTTTTGTCCAGATAACACAATTTGGAAAGATTTGAATACCAATGGGTTTTTTGGTAATCAACTTGGTGGTGAAGAATTTTCCATTGACTGTGAAGGAAGTATGTCTGGGTTTAACATACTTTTTTGGGCTCCGGTATCAAGAAGTCCAATGGCGGGAATTGGTCTCTGGAATTTGGAAGGTAAGATTTGGAGTTTTATGGAAGGGAAAGGTATGGTAGTGTTTAGAGACAAAAGTTGTTAGTGAAAAGCAGTTTGAAACTCATCATTTTCAGAATCATCGGATGAGTTTTGTAGTGCGAACACTGTTTCATCAGTAGGCTCCTCTTATTCTGAGAAGTAGAACTCGATTTCATCTTTGTGAGGAGAATAATCAGTGGTGGCCTATAAATGCTCAAGAAGCCTGATTGCTTTTTCTTTTTTGTTGGGGCAATCTTTAGCATAATGGCCTTTCTTTTTGCAAATGAAGCATCGGCTTGACTTTCTCCTTTTCTGTTCTCTGAAAGAACTAGATCTTTTCCTGAAAAACCTGTATGATTTTTGCCTGGATTTTGATCTAGGAGACAAATCTGGATTTTTGAATTTTCGGAAATGCTTCGTCTTTTTGGTGCTGCAATCACAATATTTCTTTTTCTTGCATTTGATCTGTAAGCAAGGCTTTTTGCAAGCACTTCGGAAAGGATCTTTGTCTTTTAACAGTTCTTTAAAGAATTGTTTCTGTTCACATAATTTTTCCAAACATCCTTTGGCGATCTGAAAGATCTTTCCGAAGGAAATGTTGTCAATGGTGAGATTGAGACTCGTGAGCTACCTCTGTATGTCTGGTTGCAATTCTTCAGGTAATGATGCCAGAAATACATGTTTGAGAGTCGGATCATTGAATCCATTGAGCTTGTAAAACCGAATTGGCATCCGTTTGTAATGGAAATCAAGATCTTTAGAGTTGAGGGAGCAGCATTTCATGTTGAGGTAGTCTCTTCTTGCAGCTTCAAAGACTGCGGCTGATTCTCCAATGAATTGTTCGTGAATGACAGAAAGAGCAGTTGAGACATTAGGTAGTTGCACAAACTGTAATTGTCTCTATTCTCCTAAAGTATCAAACCAATCTCTTAAATATCCCGTAAAACGGGTAGCAAGTTCTCTAAGGACTGATGCTGTAGTAGCATTTGCTCTTAACATTTGGAGATTTGTCCAAGCAGCCATTTCGGATAATCTATCTCTCCATTTAGCTGTAGGGATATCATCAAAAGTGAACTATGGACCATTTGAATGTTTATGATCATTTGGGGGTTGAGCATATTGGTTTGGAGCTGAGGATGCTTTGGGTGGATCTTCCTCAATATCTGAGGGTATTTCAAAGAATGGGTCAGTTCTTGAGAATTGAGCAGGCTCAGTCTCTTCAGGTTGGGCCATAAGGATTCTAGTCATATCAACATAAGATTTTTCAAAATCACTAGATGAAATGGAAGATTCTAAGGAAGATTCTGTTTCAGATTCAGATGGACCTTCTGAAACAGCTAGATTTGAATCAGAAGTTTGGTCTGTATCGGATGGATCTGGGATTATTTGTGAACTGTATTGTTGCATTGGGGATTTATCTTTGGCCTGAGTTGGTGTTGGTTGAGGAGGAAGTGGGGTATAAAGAGACGGTTGCTGTTTGGGATGGACAAAGGTGGTTGAAAAGGTTGTTTTTCTGGTCTTGGTCGAGGATGAGGTTTAGATCTAGATGGTTTTGGCAGAGGATTATTTCTAAACAAAGTATGTGTCATGCCAAATAATTTGGACAGGTCTTGTGGTTTTATGAGAGAAAGTATAGGTGCAAAGAGATGGAAGGCTGGGCTGATGGTAAGTAATGGTGGAGAGGTGGTAAATAATATTGGCCTTTGCCGTTCTGACTCAATCTATTCAAGTTCTGCTTTCAATTTTCTGATTTCCTTTTCTTTCTGATCAAATTCTGGGCCATAGTATCTATGACTCAGCATGGTTCTTAATTCTGAATCTAGTTGAGATATTCTGGATTTAAGATTTTGGTAAATTTGCTGCATCTGGGAAGTGATCGAATCCATCTTAGACTCAATATGATTAGTTCGTAAACTGATATGATTAACCTTCTTATGGATATCAACCAAGGTTTCATTTTTAGCTCTGACATTTTGGGTTTGCCAGTTGAGAACAGCCTCAAGAGGTTTGGGGTCTTCTAAGTGACCTGTGGGAGTTATGGCTGAAGGAATAAAGGGTTTGGTTATGACGTTTCGTTGTGGATCAGTCTAGGTTTCTAGAGCAGGGAAATTGGAGGAATAATCTTGGGAGGTGGATGAAAACATCATACAAGCCATAGGCTGTATGGGTGGTTTGGAATTTTGGATATGTGGAAGAACTTTTGTCTTGCAATTTTTTGCAATCCATCGAAGTTCTTTTTGGTAGATGGGTAATGGAGCTGGTGGCGGTGGAGGATTATGAGGTAGTTTAGGTTGGTTGTGTGAGCACGGAGTTTTAGGTATTTTCTTTTTTAGTTTTCTTTGCCGCTGCAGTTCAACATCTTCTTCTTCCCAATCATCCCAACAGGGACAATCTGGGTAACAATTTTCTGATCCTGGTGAATCCCAATGAAAGTGGCCATTAAGTTTGGCAGGGTAGACAGGATATCCTTCTGAATTGAATCCTATAATTGGCAGCTTTTCTTGAGCAGTCTGAACAGCTGTAACCATGGCTGAATAAGTGAATGAGAGTCGTGGAGGCTCCTCTGGTACTGCGGGTAGAGGTCGAAAAGTCATTCGGACAGTTCCATCAGATCTTCTTTCAAACATACTTTCTGTTGTCTGGATAGGAGAAGTATTGGTGTGGAACTTCTCATAATTTGAAATCCATTCCAAGGGCATGAGTTTTATGAGTTCATGTCTAGGGAACTGTCTTGGAATTTGAATGATGGTTGGTATCTGATCTGATTCTGCTAACACCATGAGGGTGTCAGAGTAGTGCTCAAGTGAAGGAAGATCTAAGGCATGGTTTTGGAGCCTATAGACCAATTGATGGTGAAGAGTTGCAATTTTTGCTGAAGAGATTTGTTCTGCACCTTGAATTTGCACTTGGACTTTCAAGGCAGTGGAGAGATTAGTGTCTTGAACAGAAAGGTTGAAATTGGGATAGAAAGTGAGTAAAACACTTCCAGCATGAAGAGTGGTTAAGACAGTACCAATAACAACATCTTGGTAATGTGTGAACTTAGTATCCAACATAGCAATTCTGGTTGTAACTGGTAATCCTTTCCTTCCATGTAAGGTTAAGATTAGTCTGACTCCTCCGATATGGAGATGAGTATAACCTTCTCTTTGCCAAGTGGAAATCAATTATGGGGGAATTTCCAGAGTGACATATTGTTCAGCTGTGGTAGCCTGAAGGGAACACTGATCCAATCTGGATGACTAGATATATTCATTTGGATGCGGTCTTTTAGTGGAAATAAGGATTCGGATACTGCGAGTAACGGAGTGTGGACGTTTATAGAGGTTATAAGGACTAACAAGAGGAAAAGAAGAGGAAGAGGAAGACGGGTTGGACTCTGATGGGTTTGACTCATAGACTGTTTCTGGCTCAGAGGAGTCAGAAGAGGTGTTTTGGACAGTATGATAATGATACTGTTCCATTGGGCCTTTTTTTAGAGGTTCAGGAGTGGCTTTTGGTGAATCTTCTGGTGGTACCGGAGGAACAGATGAAGATGAAGTGGCTTTTGACTTTGGTTCTGAGATCTTGACTTTGGATTTTGATTTTTTAGGTGAAGATGGCTTTGGTTGAGGAGTTGGTTGAAGGTGTGAGAATCCAAAGAACTGATTGTAAACAGGTTGTTGAGGTTTGGATGGTGTGTAGTGAAATGCAAGTTATGCAACCCAAGAGGGGGGGTGAATTGGGATTTTAAAATTTATGCAATACAATTCGCACAATAATTTAATCTATTGCCTTAATCAAATCAAAACAATAAATTCAATCAAGCACAGTATTAAAAGAGTACGGGAAGAGAAAAACGAACACAAGGATTTTTACGTGGTTCGGCTATCCTCGCCTACATCCACGCCTCCAAGCTCACCCGGCTTGAGGATTTCACTATCCAAGCCTCCCAAGGCTTCAAATGTTTACAATTGACTTCCAAGGTGTCAATGAACCTTTACAACAAGAGATTATATCCCCAATCTCTTCACCCCAAGTGTTTCCCACACTTGTACACTCACAATTTGATGAGAAATGAAATTCACAACAATAAAACTCTCTTTAAGAGTGAATAACAAATTATAGCTCAATGATGATTTAACAAATGATGATTTACGAAATGGAAGCTCAATATATGTTATATGATCTTGTTTTTCCTTGTATTGATCCTTAAAATGAAGTTTGAGTTGAGTTTTTATAGTGAAAGCCCAAAAACTAGCCGTTATAGGCAAATTCCAGCGCTCAAGCGGTTAGCCACTTGATTATCCGGCTAGCCGCTCAGGAACAGTAATATTACCGTTATTTTTTAATTGTGCTACAGTAACACTGTTCTCTAAAATTACACTTTGGCCCAAAATTTTCTATAATTATACTACGACCCAAAACGTTAGAAAACTTTACAAATAGGTCTAATTTCAGAATTACTTAAGAATAGTTATCTTTCCAAAACTTTTTAAAATTATGATATGACCCTAAGAATTTTATTATTTTGCACAAAGGTCCTTTTTAAATTTAGCATAATACCTATATTTTTTAAAGTTTTCAAAATCTTTCACTTTAGTCCAAAAATTGAAAATGTAAGATTTTCCTCAGGCGGCTAGCCGCTAGCCCTCAGGCGGTTAGCCGCTTCCTCTCTGTCCAACTTTGGATTTTAAGTGTCTAGATTACATTCGGGTCCTCAAACTTTCATCAATTATAGTATGCCCCAAAACGTTTCAAACTTTTGCCAATAAGTCCAAATTTAAATTTCAAAATAATATTTGTTAAACTCAAAGATTTTAAATCTTAGCATTTAAGTCCAAATTACTTAAATACACAAAATACTTTTCTTTATAAAAATAAAACTTTTTAGTTTATGAAAAATATTTAATTAAATTAATCTCTTGAGCTTCTCAAATGCTAAATCATGCATTAATTAAATCATACCGGCTTTACAAGAATTTGTCGCAATAATTTATCTGTTGAGCTCTAAACTTTATTCTTGATTTCGCTGTTGTCCGTTGAGAGTCTTCAATCTTGATTTCACTTGATTCACTTGCATAAATATGATCCTTCAAAAACTAGTGAAAATGTGAAATACAATATTTATTATTTTTACCAAAGACACATGTTTGTTATCATCAAAATTATATTAATGTAGCCTTTTAGGCTAACATGTAGAAAGGTGCATAAGTGTCAAACACTGGAGGGGGTACTAGTGTGGTTTGTGTTTGAGTAAAAAGTGATGGACGAGCCTTTTCAGTATCAATTCTTGCCGATTTAGCTTTGAGCTTTATGATTTATGCTTCTTTTTTATTAAACTCTGGACCCCATATGTGGTTGTTGATCATTCGCCTGAGATCAGTGTCTAGCTCAGAGATACGATCTTGTAGATGTATGTACATTTGATCAAGATGATTACTGATTGAATCAACTTTAGTTTCTGTCTGGGAGACTTGACTGGCAACTCGATCAATTTTCTTTCCGAGTTGTTGAAGAGTTTGATTCTGAGCATTGGCATTTTTGGTTTGCCAATTTAAAACAGCTTCATACTGTTTTGGCTTTTCAGGTTGCCCAGAGGCCGTAACTAGGGATTGTACAAAAGGTTTTGAGATAACTCTAGTTTGTGTGTCTGTTTGTTTTTCAAGCGGAGGAAAGGATTCCTCATAAGATTGACTTGAAAACATTAGGCATGATCTTATTTGGTGAATATGAGGTTTGGGATCTGGTGGAGGTTGTGGATGAAAGGATTTGCAAGATGTTTTTGGATGAGAAGGCTTTTTCTTTTTCTTTTTCTTTCTCCTCATAACTTCTAGTTCGTCATCAATATCCATATCATCCAAGCAAGGACAATCTGGATTGCACATATGGGCTTCAAGAACATCCCATAAAAAATGACCATTGATTTTGTCAGGATATACTAGATACCCTTCTGATGAGAAACCATGAATGGAGAGTTTTCTTTTTTTGACCAGTTTGAACTGTTGTTATCATAGCAGTGTAGGAAAGCTGTGGAGTGTCTGAAACAGGCTTGGTGTCAGGTGTTTGAAAAGATAGTTTGACTTGACCATTTTGTCGTCTTTCAAACGTGGCTTCTGTTGTTTGAACTGGTTCAGAATGTTGGTGGAAATGCTCATAGTCGGTCAACCATTCAAGAGGCATAAGCTTGAGCAATTCTTGTGTTTGGATTTGTTTGGGAATTTGGATGATGGTTGGAATTGTTAATGTTAAAAAAATGAAATTTAATGTTAAAACAATGATTTTTCATTGGGTGATTATTTTAATGTAAGATGGAAGCCAATAATTCTCAAAATACTATTAAATTAAAAGATTAACAAAACTTGATATCTTGGTTCTTGATTATGGAGATCACTAAAAAAGGAAAAGATAATTAAGCAAACATCAGTAAGAAAATACATGATAAATCACAAGGTTATCAATAAGAAAATACATGATAAATCACAAGGTCATATAATTCTCAAACTACTACTGCCTATGCCTGCTGCAACTGCTGGAATTTAAGCAACAGCAACAACAACTGCTGTTTATGCAGTAACAGTAGCAGCAATTACTGCATAAGCAACAGTTGTTGCCTGATTATGCAGAATAAGCAGCACTTGCTGCTTGCAGCATAAGTTTCACCACCTGTCGTGGAAACTAAAATCTTACTTTGAATAACAAATATTGTGTTTTGGGTGAAGATGAACTGATTAAATAACACGTAAATGGTTTTGAAATCAATGTGGGTGAGTAATTTCAACAATAAGAAGTGAATGCGGACTCAATTTTAGAGAAATAACCTCGGCCGAACCTAGGATTTTTGATAACTCTATGAAATGAGAGTTATTATGGCAATTCTAGACTTAAATCTAGATCACTTAAAGAGTAAATGATGTGTTTTTATTGTATTTTTATTACGTTTTGCATAAACATTCATTTTAGTTTAGTCTTAATAAGTTTTGCTTGCTTTACAGTAATTCATGCTCAAATCATGTGCATAATTGTAGGTTTCTAGAAGCTTATAATTCATGAAAGGGATGCTGATGCAGTAGGCTAGCAAAAAGGAGGAAGAATATGGCCACAAAACAAGTGAAACAAAATCTAGAGCAGTGCAGTGCTGTAGTCGTTACTGGAGCAACCATTGCTGTAGCAATCCTGGAATAAAGACAGAGAAACTTAGCGTGGGATATCTACAGAATTGCGATTTGCAGTTTCCTAATCTGACTCATGCGCGCCCTAGGGTTTTGTTTACCTTAGTTTTCAGTTATAAAAAGGGGCGCGCATCACATAAAACGGCGGAAAGGAATTAACATTGGAAAAATCGAGCGGAAGAGAAAAAAATAATCAGAATTGAAGGGAACCAAGTCTGCATCAGTGAAAGAATCCAGCAGAGTTATGTGGATTCAATTTTCATCGTTCCTTACTTGTTTTTTTCTTTACTCTTCGATTAAACCGATGTATTTCATGACCAATATTTTGTTATTTGTTTTTCTTTTTCAAAGTTTGAACTAAATTTGCCTGTAATTGAGTAACAAACAATCTAAATGGGTATTTGACTGTTCATATGAGTTGTCGCACGATTGTTATTCTGCCCAATGCTGTAGGAATTGTTGTAGCAATTGATGTTAATTTGAGGAAAAGCAGTCAACCCATGAAGAGAGTTTGATCATTCAGCTACTTCATTATCATTCGATTCTTTTACGCAATTTATCTAATCTATTTCGTACTGCAGTTATTTGTTTTATTTCCTTACAATTGTTAATTTCGGTAGTGATCAACTTTAACTAGGTTCATCGTGAAATAAAGGTAGATTGAACTATTGTGATTGCTATAACATTTCTAGTAACATCAGTCCTTGTGGAGACGATCTAGAATATTCATCACTTTATTACTTGTTGTGTATACTTGCACATTGGCATCAATAGCAATTGAGTAAAAATCCACTAATAAGTTTTTGGCGCCGTTACTGGGGATTGATTGCTTATTTTTGAAGTGTGAAGTAAATCTTGATAGTGCCAACTTAATCTAATTTGTTCTATTTATTGACAGATCAACACTTGCATGCGCAAAGACAGATCTGTTGTATTCCAATTTGATATTGAGATTGAAAGGACTGTAAGGAGACTGCGAAGAGAATAAAGAAATTCAAAAACTATTTCAGACATGGAAAATTTCACTACAACCTGTCAACATTCAAGAGGAACAAAATGAGCATGTTGATCAGAGATAGCCAGGCAACAACAATATCATTTACATGGCATATAACAGAGACATGGCTATCAGAGATTATGTTGTGTTAACTCCTCAAGTTGTACATCCTAGAATAGTCAGACCTGAAGTGGAAGCCACAAACTTTGAACTTAAGCCAGTGATGTTTCAAATATTGTAAACAATGGGTCAATTCAATGGACTACCAACTGAAGATCCTCACCTCCATCTTAAGTAAGTTGTTTTTGGAAGTGAGTAATGCTTTTAAAATTGCTGGAGCAACACAAGATGCTTTAATACTAAGGCTTTTTCCTTATTCCTTAAGAGATCGAGCAAGAGCATGGTTGAACTCATTACCACCTGATTCCATCACTACATGGAATGAATTGGCTGACAAATTTTTAATGAAATATTTTCCACCAACCAAGAATGCAAAATTGCGGAATGAGATCACTTCTTTTCATCAACTTGAAGATGAGAGTTTGTATGAGGCTTGGGAGAGATTTAAAGAACTGCTCAGAAGGTGTCCTCATCATGGCATTCCTTGTTGCATACAATTGGAAACCTTCTAAAATGGGTTGAATCCAAGTACGAGATTGATGGTTGATGCTACAGCAAATGGAGCTTTGTTATCTAAATCTTGCACTGAAGCTTATGAAATTTTGGAGAGAATTGCCAACAATAATTATCAGTGGCCATCAACTAGACAGCCAGCAGCAAGAGGAGCAATGGGGGTACATAATATAGATGCAATTACAATATTATCAGCACAAGTAATCTCATTGACTAACATGGTGAAAGCCATGACTTCTGCTCCAGCAGTAGTAAAGGAAGTTGCTGAACTGTCTTGCGTGTATTGTGGTGAAGAACATGTATTTGACAACTGTCCTGGAAATCTAACATCAGTAAATTATGTGGGTAATTTCAACCGACAGTCTCAAAACAACCCGTACTCAAATACTTACAACTCTGGATGGAAGCCACACCCAAACCTCTCATGGAGCAATCAGAATCAAATTGTTCCAGCACTAGGAGGATAGAACAGAAATACTCAACCACCTAGTTTTCATCAGTAGAATTAAGGGCAAAAACACACCAGCCATGATCCACTTGCTTCATTGGAAACAATGATTAAAGGATACATTGCAAAAAATAAAGCAATTGTGCAAAGTCAAGCTGTATTACTAAGAAACCTGGAAAACTAAATTGGACAGCTTCCCACAGCAATGAGTAGTAGATCTCAGGGAAGCCTGCCTAGCAACATAGAAGATCCAAGAAGAGAGGGAAAGGAACACTGCAAAGTAATCAACTTAAGAACTGGAAAAAATGTTGATATCCTTGTTGATATGACTAAAAAAAGATTGGAACTTAACTCCTCACAAGAACCACCTCAAGATGAGAGCATATTACAGTAAACCAGCCACCAAGATACTGGTGTTAGCAGTCAAGCTGCAGCAACTATGGAAGGGAATCAACCAATAAATGCTGAAGAAGAAGTTGTAACACCAATGGTAACAACTTACAATAAACCAAATGAGCAGAGATTAATACCTCTTGAAGCTACCCAACAATTTAGGCATCCACCTCCTTTCCCACAGAGATTCCAGAAACAAAAACAAGACAAGCAATTTAGTAAATTCTTGGAAGTGCTGAAGTAATTACACATCAACATACCTTTTGTGAAAGCATTGGAGCAAATGCCTAATTATGTGAAATTTCTAAAAGACATCCTGGCAAGAAAGAAAAGGTTGGGAGAATTTGAAACTGTTACTTTAACACAGGAAAGCAGTCATATGCTCCAAAGTAAGATTCCTCAAAAATTGAAGGATCCAGGAAGCTTCACAATACCATGTTCCATTGGAACTAGGTACAATGGCAGAGCACTCTGTGATTTGGGAGCCAACATTAATATGATGTCATTATTTGTATTTAAGCAGTTGGGAGTAGGAGAATGTAGGCCAACAACAGTCACCCTGCAATTAGTTGACAGATCTCATGCATATCCTAAAGGAAAAATTGAGGATGTACTGGTGAAGGTTGACTTTAAGGCTGATAAAGAGGTACCCATTATACTTGGAAGACCTTTCCTAGCAACCGGAAAAACTCTGATAAATGTGCAAAAAGGAGAGCTAACAATGAGGGTGAATAACCAACAAGTCACATTCAATGTATTAGAGGCTATGAAGAACCCTGATGAGACAGAAGATTGTAATTTCCTGAGTGCTGTGGATTTTTTTTGTAGCAGACAGAATCGACAAATGCTGCAGTAATGAGGTCATCAAAGTTGCCACCATTGAGAACTTTGAAGAAGAAGATGTTGCAGCAAACCAAATAAATTGGATGGAAGGAAGACAATCTAATAGACATAGCAGATTTGTTGAACATCTAAATCTTTCAGACAGGGAAGTAAAGACAACTTTACCATCTATTGAATCACCTCCTAGTCTTGAATTAAAATTGTTACCCTCACATTTGAAGTATGCTTATCTTGGTCAAAACAACACACTCCCTATAATCATTTCATTTACTTTGGATGCAAGTCAAGAATGGCGTCGGGTAGATGTGCTTGGGAAATACAGAAAAACTATTGGATGGACCATGACAGACATTAAAGGGATCAGGCCATCCATATGCATGCATAAAAATTTGTTAGAAGACTGTTACAACAACTCAGTAGAGCAATAGAGAAGGTTAAACCCCATTATGAAGGAAGTTGTGAAGAAAGAAATCATCAAATGGTTGGATACTGGGATCATATACCCGATATCAGACAGTTCATGGGTAAGCCTAGTTCAATGTGTTCCAAAGAAGGGAGGAATAACAGTGATAGCAAATGAGAAGAATGAACTTATTCCTACAAGCACAGTGATTGGATGGAGGGTATGTATGGATTATAAAAAGCTCAACAAAGCTACTCGAAAGGATCACTTCCCACTTCCATTCATAGATCAAATGTTGGACAGACTTGCTGGAAAACAATACTATTGTTTCCTAGATGGGTATTCAGGCTACAACCAAATTGCTATAGCTCTAGAGGATCAGGAAAAGACTACATTTACATGTCCTTATGGAACTTTTGCCTTCAGAAGGATGCCCTTTGGTTTGTGCAATGCTCCAACAACTTTTCAGAGATGTATGATGTATATTTTTTCAGATATGGTGGAGTAAACATTGGAAGTCTTCATGGATGATTTCTCAGTCTTTGGAGAGACATATACTGATTGTTTACACAACTTGGAAGAAGTTCTTAAAAGGTGTGAGATGACTAACTTAGTATTCAATTAGGAAAAATGCCACTTCATAGTGCAAGAAGGCATAGTGTTGGGTCATAAGGTGTCCAAGAATGGCATAGAGGTAGATAAAACAAAGATAAAAGTGATAGATAAACTGCCAACTCCCACTTCAATCAAGGGGATTATAAGTTTTTTGGGTCATGTTAGATTTTACAGAAGATTCATAAAAGACTTTTCCAAGGTAGCTAAACCATTATGCTCATTGTTAGAACATGACAAGCCTTTTCATTTTGATAAAGACTGTCTTCAAGCCTTTGGCCACCAGATTGGACTCTACCATTTGAATTGATGTGTGATGCCAGTGACCATTCTATTAGGGCAGCTTTGGGGCATAGGAAGGATAAGATTTTCCACTCTATATACTATGCCAGCAAGACTTTTACTCAAACTCAGATTAATTACACCACTACAGAGAAAGAGTTGCTGGCAGTAGTATTTGCTTTCGATAAGTTTCGAGCTTATTTGGTGGGTACTAAAGTGACAGTGTACACAGACCATGCAACCATCAAGTACCTAATCACAAAGAAGGGTGCTAAACCGAGATTAATAAGATAGATCTTATTGCTCCAGGAGTTTGATTTGGAAATTAAAGATAGAAAGGGGACTAAGAATCAAGTAGCAGATCATCTGTCTAGGCTAAAAGCATACACAAGCACATTGACAAAAAAAAAACATCACTGAAACTTTTCCTGATGAACAACTATTAGTAATACAGCAAGCACAGATACTGCAGCAATCAAGATCTCCATGGTATGCAGATTTTGCTAACTACTTAGTAAGTGGATTGCTACCATCTGAGTTGAAGTTTCATCAAAAAAAGAAATTTCTTCATGATGTTAGAAGCTACCAGTGGGATGACCCATACCTGTATAAGCTATGCTCATATCAAGTAATACGAAGATGTGCTTCAGAGGAAGAAATTCCTCATATACTGGAATCCTGCCATGCTGCAGCATATGGAGGACATTTTGGTGGTCATAGAACAGCTGCTAAGGTTATGCAATCAGGTTATTACTGGCCTTCTATTTGTAAAGATGCTTATGAGTTTGCTAAATGTTGTGACATATGTTAAAGGACAGGAAACATAACTCAAAGACATGAAATGTCATTGACGAACATTATGGAAGTGGAGATTTTTGATGTATGGGGAATAGACTTCATGGGTCCTTTTCCACCATCCTTTGGGAACTTATATATCCTGGTTACTGTGGATTATGTCTCCAAATTGGTAGAAGCTGCAGCATTACCTATAAATGATGCTAGAGCAGTAGTGAACTTCCTTCATAAAAACATCTTTTCCTAGTTTGGCACTCCACGAGCAATTATTAGTGATGAAGGTACTCATTTCTACAACAAAGTATTTGCTGCAGCTATGGTAAAGCAGCAATAACATATCACCCACAATCCAATGGTTAGACAGAAGTGTCTAATAGAGAGATTAAGAAGATCTTAGAAAAAGTGGTAAATCCATCAAGAAATGATTGGTCCTTGCACTTACATGACTCCCTATGGGCTTACAGAATAGCATACAAGACATCATTAGGCATGTCCCCCTAATAAATTGTGTATGGGAAAGCTTGCCACTTGCCATTTGAACTAGAGCACAAAGCATACTGGGCACTGAAGCAATTAAAATGGGATATACATGCTGCAGTAGAGCAAAGGAAACTTCAACTATGTGAGCTTGATGAATTATAGCTGTTTTCATATGAAAATGCAAGAATCCATAAAGAGAGGACAAAACACTAGCATGACAAACATATCCAACATAGGAAATTAAGCCCTGGTCAACTAGTGCTGCTCCATAATACGAGGTTAAGATTATTATTTCCAGGAAAACTAAAATCTCGATGGTCTGGACCCTTCAAGTTGCTCAGAATTTATCCTCATGGGGCTGTTGATCTCTTAGATGAAAAGACAGGCTAGGAATTCAAAGTCAATGGGCACAGAGTTAAGCATTACATGCATTCAGCTACAGATTGTTCAAAGGAGGTCTTACTCCTTAGAGAACTGAGAGTATGAGCACTCAAGTAAGGTCAGGCTGAAGGACCTTAAATCAAGCGCTTAGTGGGAGGCAACCCATTGCGGAGGCAGTCACTTCAAATAAGATGGATCCTCCTTGGTTTTGTTAACCATTTTTCATCTTATTTTATTTTATTCTTATTTTATTTATTATTATTTATTGTTATTTATTTTTATTTCCCTTACTTAGTATTGTTTAATGCTTATTTTTCTTGTTTTATGTTAAATTTTTTTTTGCCAACTCACGTACTTATTGAAGTTGGATTCAATATTAATAATTAGGGTTGTACAAAGTACAGAGGCAAGCCACGTGTCAGCAACTATTTGAGGAGAGTATGTAACCCCTATCTTTTTCAAAAGCAAAAGTAAAAGATACATATTTTTGTTATAGTAACTTAATCATGGAGCCTCTCACTTACCGTTGGAGATAATATGTGACATATGGGTGGATGGATTTGGATAGAAATTGAGGAAGAATATCTCTTAAATTAATACATTAATTTCTCTTACCTATTTTTATGGGATATGCTTAATGAATTTTAAAAAAATATTCTTCCCTAATTTATCTCTTTTTACCGGATTTGTTTTCATTTAATCCGACCTATATAAGGGCATCACTATGCATATTGACCTCTAACACTATTTTCTCTCCCCTTCGCAGTTACAACTCCAGTACTCTATAACCTCTTCTTCTCATTTTACTATTGGGTATATTACCATCGAATTCTTACTGCTCTACCAATGCCAAGGTACAAAAGGACAGCCAGCCGACTAAAAGATCCCTCACGATTCCAAAGTTGCCATGTGGAAGAAAAATATGAGGAATTCATTGAACCGCGAAAGATTCTGGAGGAAAAAAGGTTTATACAATGCTGCAGCAAAGCGCGGGTGGCTAGAGTTTTGTAACCACGCTCGAGACCCTGTGTTGCCAGTAGTGAAAGAATTTTACGCCAATTTAGTAAGCCGTGGTCAGCACAATATTTGGGTAAGAAACTCGCTCGTCTGAGATCGATGTCTAGCTCAGAGATATGATCTTGTAGATGTATGTATATCTGATCAAGACAATTACTGATTGCATCAACATTAGTTTCTGTCTGGGAGACTTGACTGGCAACTCGATAAATTTTCTTTTCGAGTTGTGGAAGAGTTTGATTCTGAGCAGTGGCATTTTTGGTTTTTTCCAATTTAAAACAACTTCATACTGTTTTGGTTCTTCAGGCTGCCCAGAGGCTGTAACTAGGGATTGGACAAAAGGTTTTGAGATAACTCTGGTTTGTGTGTCTGTTTGTTTTTCAAGCGGAGGAAAGGATTCCTCATAAGATTGACTTGAAAACATTAGGCATGATCTTATTTGGTGAATAAGAGGTTTGGATGAGAAGGTTTTTTCTTTTTCTTTTTCTTTTTGCTCATAACTTCTAATTCGTCATCAACATCCGTGTCGTCCAAGCAAGGACAATCTAGATAGCACATATGGGCTTCAGGAATATCCCATAGAAAATGACCATTGATTTTGTCAGGATATACTGGATACCCTTCTGATGAGAAACCATGAATGGGGAGTTTCTTTTCTTGACCAGTTTGAACTGCTGTTATCATAGCAGTGTAGGAAAGTTGTAGAGTGTCTGAAACAGGTTTGGTGCCAGGTGTTTGAAAAGATAGTTTGACTTGACCATTTTGTCGTCTTTCAAACGTGGCTTTTGTTGTTTAAAGTAGTTTAGAGGTTTGGTGGAAATGCTCATAGTTGGTTAACCATTCAAGAGGCAAAAGTTTGAGTAATTCTTGTTTTTGGATTTGTTTGGGAATTTGAATAATGGTTGGAATTGTGTCTGTGTCTGATAGTATCATTAAGGCATCGGATGTAGTATGTAGTGTGGGAAGATCTAGTGCATGATTCTGTAATCGATACACTATTTGGTGGTGAAGGGTTGCAATTTTTGATGTGGGTGTTTTTTCTGCTCCTTGGAGCTGGATTTGGACCTTAAGGGTCGTGGGAAGGTTGGGATCCTCAAGAGAGAGGTTGAAACTTGGGTAAAGGGTTAACAAGACACTGCCAGCATGGAGTGTAATTAGGACGGTTCCGATTACCGCATGTTGGTATTGTTTGAACATGGTGTCTAATAGAGCAATTCGGACTGTAACAGGTAAGCCTTTTCTACCATGGAGGGTCAGAATCAATCTAACACCACGAAGATGAAGATGTGTATACCCCTCTCGTTTCCAGTTTGCTACAAGATCTGGAGGTATTTCTAGAGTGACATACTGCTCACTCTAAGAGGCTTGTAAAGCACATTGATCCAGTTTAAAAGACTGAATATATTCTTTTGGGAGTGGTCTTTTGGTGGAGATCAAGGTGCGGATACTTTGTTTGAAAGAAGTTTTTTGTTTGTATAGATTGTAAGGACTCATGATGGGAAACTGAGATTCCTTGATTTGGGCAGACTCAGGGATATAGGAATATTCAACAAGAATTTCAATTTTGGAGGCTATATGTTTTAAACATGATTTTGGAAGAGATATGAGATGAAGGAATTGAAATTGAAGATGAAGATGTTTCCATGTTTGTGTAATCTTCTTCTAGGAAATCAAGTAAAATTATTTGACATTACTAATGATACTACCTCTGCTTTAAGTGTGGCTCTGATACCAGTGGGTAGTTGTACGTGGCGTTGTTACACCAGATCTGTAACAGAACAAAGTTTGTCCTTAGGGCCAATAGCCCACAAGTTCTAGTTTCCAACAGATATACACTTATCCATCAAATACCAAATCCGAAAATCATATTTGAAAATAGTTTTTCACGATACCACCCAAAAACACGGCACTCTTGGCCTTCAAAGAGGGTGGACGTTGTGAGAAAACAATTTTATTTTACAAAAATCAGTTTTGGAGGATAAAACAAGACCTATCCTTAGGCTTAAGGCAAGTGCAAAGCATACTCAGTTTAGAAAATTAGAGGTGAGCGTATCATTATTAACCCAAACAATTTCTTTAATTCCTAGAAGAGGGAAAATATTTTAGAGAAATATGATGTAAAGAAAACCTAAATTTTATTTTTGATTAACTCATCCCTTACAAAGGGATAGAGAGATCCTTACATAGAGATCTCGAGGAAAGAGGGATAAGGTGGGTCCCTTATCATTTACAAAAAGCATAATTATTATAGCACACCACGGCAAACTAGAAAAAGAAGAAAACATACTTTAGACAAGACAGGACCCTTGTCTAATTATTAAAGCAAACTTTAAAAAAGCAAAAGCTAAAGATTCCCATGCGTGTCTGCAATCATGGAGTGGATGGGTAGTGTGATGGAGACGCATCGCCAGTTTCTTTCTCATATTGGTGCTTGACACGACAGATTTATCTCTGGTTAAGATACGCTTCAGCTTGCAGATAGGCTTCTTCATCAGCGTCAGTTATCTTTTTTGGTGCTGATAGAGCAGAAGGGTCTGGGTTAGTGACAGTGTAATGGGAATTTTCAGTAGGGAGAAGAGATTGAAAATCTTCCCATGGATCCTGAGCGTCTTGGAATAAGACGGTCGTGTAATCAGGACGTTGTTCCATGACAAGGATTCCTTGAGGACTTGAGCTGGAACCTGGAGTACAATTTTGTGACTTTGGGATAATTTCCAAAGTGTGTGATGGTCCAATAGAGGTGTGGTGGATGTTTGTGGTAGGTGGCTGAACATTGTTGAGTTCCATTAGGTATGACTTGAGAACAGAGGTAACAGATGTATCATGAATGAGGGTATAAGGATGGGGATAAGTTTTCCATTCATAGGCCATATCTTGTGTCCATAAGTCTCTTGTTTCTGGGTGTTGGAAGTAGGGTCTGTGAACAATGAAGACTATAGTGAACATGTTGGCTTCTTGTTCAAGCATTTTGTCTAATCCGAGAAAAGTACACAGATTTTTGAGTTGTTTACGCCACCAGGTGTGTGGGGAATACCATTCAAGGAGAGTCCACAGAAGGTTTGGTGAGAATTTAGGAGTGGTGAGATGGCGGAGGACTGGTTGGACAGGGAAGACCAGTTTTGTAGCATACAGGGTAGTGAGGCACCACATGTACCATAACTCATCTTCGTAAATGGTTAAGGAAGAGAGGTTAAGACCTGTGAGAAACATGTTTTCCATACAGAGGGAAGGAAAACGTTCAGGCTTTTTGCTTTGAACATTAAAGAAATACTAGTAAAGGAAGTCTTGGATCTGGTAAGCTGAATGGAAAGGAATGTTCATGGGAAAGGTTCTCTGGTTGAAACGAAGTTGATGATTCATGGCTATGACTGGGATGGTGTGGATGGAGGAAAAAAGTGAAGGTTTATTTATAGCCAGACGGGTAAGAAAATCGGGGATGAGGTTCTGTTTGCCTTTTATGTGTTGGACAGTAAAATCATATCTAGCAAACCAATTTTTGAGGTTGAGCAGCTGTTTGTCAGGGAGCGGCTTATTTTTAAAGTCAAAGATTCTAGGAAAAGAGGAGTTGTCCATGTTGATAAGGAATTTATAGTTGATTAGATGAAATTCAAATTTTTTGATTCCGTACTTGACCACAAAAATCTCTTTGTAGATCACATGGTAATTCTTTTCAGAGTCTTTGAATTGTCCGCTTGCATGTTCACAGAAGTGACGTACACCATTTATCTCTTCAAGAAGGATAGCACTCCAGTAATCATCATTGGCATCGATCTATAGAATGCGTTGTCCAGTTGTGGGAATTCGGAGAGGAGGAGGTGACTGGGCTATCACCTTTAGTTGTTGGACAGCTTCTGTCTGTGCTGGTCCTCATGGAGGGCACTGTTTTCTGAGCATGCTGGACAGTTGGCTTGTGTGGATTGCAACTTTAGGGATGAAATCACGGACATAATTAACAATCCCGAGGAATTGTTGGATTTGCTTTTTGTTGAGATGTGTGTCCGGAAACTTTAATAATTCAGTTGCAATGTGTGGACCAAGTTGATAATGGCCATCTTTAATCACCATGCCAAGAAAGTCAATTGATTCTTTTGCTATGCTACTTTTCTTTTCAGAAAGCATGATTCCGTGTTCCTGCACAATATGAACGAAATCCAAAAGGAGCTTCTGGTAGCTCTCATGGTCAGAGGAAAATAATAAGATATCATCAATGTATACCAAAGCAAGATGAAGGATAGGACTGAAGAATTTTTTCATGGCCTTTTGAAATAATGAAGGAGCAACCTTAAGACCAAAAGGCATAACAGTCCACTGATAATGGGCAAGGGATGCAGAAGGCAGTTTTGTGACGGTCAACTGGTGAGATACCAAGTTACCAAAAACCAGCTTTTAAATCAAACTTAGAGAAGATACGAGCCCCTTGAAGATGGACAAACAGGGTCTGGATTTTTAGAAGGGAAAATTTATCATCTTTAAGGAAAGAACTAAGCGGCTGGTAATCAATAACTAATCTCTTTTTACCACGAACTAATTCAGATCTTTTTTCAACATAAAAGGCTTGACAAGCCTAATCTGAATCAGTAGGTTTAATAAAACCTTGTTGAAGCAATTGAGAACATTATTGCTTAGCAAGTAGGAGATCGGAAGGAGACATACCCGGGTGTGATGCTTTTGTGGGATTTATGTCTTCGTTGAGTTTGAAAGGAAGGTGAATAAAGAACTGTTCATTTTTCCAAAGAGGTGAAGGATGGTAGAATTGTGAATGGTTTTCTGGACAAAACTCTAGGCACTTTTGTGAAATATGATTGTATGGAGATGATGTTTCTGAAAGTGTATACAGACGTAATGTATCTGTATAAGGTAAGAACATTTGTTTGTAGCGAACTCCAAAACTAGTGAGGAATAAGTTTTTAACCAAATGAAGAATGTCAAAACTTATAAGTCTTTATCTGGGAGTTTGGATGCTACAATCTTTTTCTAAATTATGTAATTCGGAAAGAATTGAATACCAAGGGGTTTTTTGGTAATCAAAGTGGTTTCAAGTGTTTTTCCCAACAATCAGAGGGAAGGACAGAAGGATCAATCATACTAGTATCGGCACCAGTGTCAATAAACCCGATAACAAGAATATGTTTATGAAATTTGAAAGGAAGGATTGACATTTTTAGAGAAGGTCTAGGAATGGTTGAAACATGGTTGACAGCTTGAACTGTAGAAATGACGGAAATATCATCAAAATCAGAAGATTCTGCAATAATGAAGGTAGTCTGATCATCTTGTTCTGACTGTTCTGAAAAATTTGATTCGACATCTTCATTCTCAGATAACAGTGAAGAATATTGAAGATGCTATATAAGACGAACAGCTTTGGCAGACTTGTGAGGAGAGTTTCGAGCAAAGTGACCGCGTTTCTTACAGATGAAACAATGGTTGTACTTTTTCTTTCTATACTGAGAAACATCCTTTTTCTTGAAATATCGGAAAGGTTTTTTGGAGGATGATTTTTTGTGGAAGTGTTTATGAAAATGTCTTTTCTTTTTGGTTGGGCAAACACACCTTTTTCATCTTTACACTCGATCTTGAGATAGGGTTTTTTATAAGCTTCAGACAAGGATTTTTTGTCTTCCATGAGATCTTTGAAAAATTCTTTTTGCTCACAGATTTTGTCGAGACATAGCATTGCCATTTGGAAAATCTTTCCCAGAGAGATATCAGCAATGCTGAGATTAGTGGCTGTGAGTTTTCTTTGAAGATCAGGTTGTAACTCAGAAGGAAGTGAGGCTATGAAGACATGTTTGAGAGATGGATCATTGAACCCATTCAGCTTGTAAAATATAATACTCATCCTTTGTAATGAGATTCCAAAAGATGTCTTTTGAGAGAACAGTATTTCATCTTATGAAACTCTTTTCTGTCTGCATCAGTAGACGTTGTTTTTTCACCGATGAATTGTTCATGAATGATATTGAGTGCTGTACCAACTGGGGATTGCATGAATTGGAGCTGACGGTATTCTCCCAAGCTTTCTAACCAATCACGTAAAGAACCCGTGGATCAGGCCATGAATTCACGAAGGACAGCTTGAGGTTGAGCATTGGGCTTCATTCCTTGGAGATCAATCCATGCAGCAAATTCTTGAAGTCGAGCAGGCCATTTGTGACGGGAAATGTCATCAAATATAAACCAAGATGCTGAAGATGGTTTTGTTGAGTGATCAGGAACTGGTGGAGGCATTGATGGCTCTGGTTCTGTTGGAGATGCTTTATTTTCAGCATCAGACGAACTGTCCCCAACAATAGATGTGGCAGTTGAAGTGCTTGGATCTTCAGTTTTGGTGGCCATTAATATGCTTGTAATGTCAGCATATTCGGATTCAGAGTCAGTGGAGGTTCCGACTGAGTTTGTGGATGAGGAAGAGGATGATGGATTGGACGCTGATGGGTTTGACTCATAGACTGTTTCGGGCTCAGAGGAGTCAAAAGTTGTGTTTTGGACAGAATGATAATGATACTGATCCATTGGGCTTTTGTCTTTTTTGGGAGGTTCAGGAGTGGCTTTTGGTGAATCTTCTGGTGGTAGCGGAGGAACAGATGAAGATGAAGTGACCTTTGACTTAAAGATTTCAAATGAAGATTTCAAATGAAAATGAATAGATGAAGATGAAGAGGTTCAGGAGTGGATTTCAAATGACGATGAAGTGGCCTTTGAACAGATGAAGATGAACTTTGAAATGAAGATGTTAAGCTAGGACTTTTTTCATTTTCTCTAAAGGATAGAGCTCGTTCTTGGTTCGATACATTGCCTGCTAATAGTATCGGATCATGGGAATTAATTGAAACTAAATTTTATAAAAAAATTTCCTTGTGGATAAAACTAATGCTATTTGTAGGGAAATATCAGAGTTTACTCATAGAGAGGATGAGCAATTTTTCGAAGCATGGAAGTGATTGAGCTACTTTTAAAGCGTCCACATCATGAGTATAGCTAATGGCAACAAGTGGAGGTGAGCTAATGCCTTAAAACGCATAAGAAATTTGGGCATCAGGGATGCAGAAGGCAGTTTTGTGACGGGTGGATAATTCCCAATAACAAAGTCGATCATTGGGGAATGTGAGAAAAATCAAAGGAGTAAATGAAATCCACATTGGCGAGTCAAGATAAAAAATAAAGGAAATCAAAGAACTAGTTGAAGGACTTTCTCGCCAAATAGCATCACTCCAGCAGCATGAAGAGGTCAAAGCCATCATGACCTTGTAAAAAGGTAAAAAAATCGACAACAAAGTGGAGATGCTGGTGAAAAAGACAATTCAAGTTGAACCTTTAGACTGAGGACTCATTACCGAAGGAGAAAGATGAAAGAAGCCCACGAGAATATATCCTTAAAGCTACATTCCCTTAGCGGTTAGTTAAAGTAAAGAAGGAAAATTCCATGAGTGAGATTATAGAGATCTTTAAATAGACACGTATTAACATTTTGCTTGATGTTATAAAACAAATGCCCTCCTATGAGCAGTTTCTTAAAGACTTTTGCACTAAAAGGCAAAGTATTCATGAAAGAAGGCCTTTTTAACATAGAACATTAGTCCCATTCTTCAACATAAAATTCCTCCAAAATTCAAAGACCAGGCTCCCCCACTATCTTATGTAGTAATGGTAACCACATATTTGAGAATGCTTTGGGTCGACTTACGAGCTAATGGAAATCTTTTGCCCTATCTAGTATTTGTGAAACTTAGATTAGGAGAATCACTGCCAACCCCAGTTGTGTTGCAACATATAGATCAATCCATGAAAATACCTTGCGGTATTGTGGAGGATGTGCTTATTCAGGTAGACAAGTTTTATTTTCCTGTTGATTTTGTTGTAATTGACATTCAACTAGTACAGGATTCAAAGAGCACATCCTTATTATTCTAGGTCAACCTTTCTTGGCAATTGCTAATGCTCGCATTCAATGCAAGACTAGAAATATGTAATTTTCTTTTGGTAACATGACCATAGAGTTGAATATTCATGATAGAGATGAAGGAATTGTTGATGTGGATTTAGATGAAGAATTAATAGATCATACTTTTCCTTCTACCCATAGTGATGATCCTTTATAAACATGTTTAACCCACTTTGGTTTAAATTTTTATAATGACATATTAGTTGATGAGGTCAATGCTTTACTCGATTTATTACCATCTATAGATACCAATAAATAGAAGTCAAGAATAGAGCAATTGACACCATTGGGGAAGAAACCTAGCCCATCATTGGAATCACCATCAGAGCTCGAGCTCATATCGTTACCCGACACTTTAGAGTATGGATTCTTGGGAGATGAAAATACTTTGCCAATAATCATTTTACCTTCTTTTGATGACGAGCAAAAGACTAAGTTGTTGGGTATTTTACGAGAGGACGAAAATGCTAAACCTACTAGGAAAATGTGATACGACTCAAAAGTGTTGTTTACTCCCAAGTATAAGAGCGAACCATAAGGAATTTAAAATCTAGTAGTCAATTTATTAAACAAAAAAAATTAAATGTAGGAAAAGAAATTAATAGGAATCAATCTAAAAATATGCTAAGGTTACGAGATCCACTCTCGGATTTTAAATTATGGTTATAACAACTCTCTCATATTTGTGTTTTGCATTTATTTTGCCAGTTAATTATTATGCCATTTAATTCATAACTAACAATTAGTGTGATAACTAGATCTATAAATTAATATGACACAAAAGAAATTGGTAAGAAAGAAAAATACAACAGATCAAATAAACTTTGAGACTCATTTAAGAGAGTAATTAATTCAATAATCTGAACCCTTGAGCTTCACCTTTCACCCCATCTTAGAAAATTAGTCTCTCATATTGAAAAGAAAACACTCATTTTATTTAACAAACTTCTGAAATATATTACAAGAGAATGAACAACACAATAGAAGAAATTTTTATAAACCTTAGTCTTAGCTTCCTCTCTTCTCTTCTCTCCTACCCGTCTTCTCTACTTGCGTCCGAAACGCATCCTCTTCTTTTATTTTATTTTACTTTTATAATATATATATATATATATATATATATATATATATATATATATATATATATATATATATATATATATATATGTGTGTGTGTGTGTGTGTGTGTGTGTGTGTGTGTGTGTGTGTGTGTGTGTGTGTGTGTGTGTGTGTGTGTGTGTGTGTGCATGTGTGTGTGTGTGTGTGATAGTCAGGTGGCAAAATGGCCACTTGACTATCACAGTAGTCATGGCTCACTTTGCCTTTTTTTTGAAATATTTTTTTATTAACTACGTCTCCTCAATAATGTATTCCAAGTGGTTCTAACAATTCTTCTTTGTTCCTGCTTTTAGTTCTAATTCCCTCTTTATTCCTGAAATATTTACAACATAAAAATTAACATACTGTAAATTAATTTTAACATAAAAATTTATTAGGGGAGTGCTAAGATAATTTATGAATAATGAGTGCATTAATTAACACTATAAGTGAAAAACTGATAATTTTAGACTTATTAAATATAGTTTATTGTTAGGCCTTGGCAATTTAAGCAATAAAAATTTAGCAAAATTTCAAACCCAAATTGAAATCTCTTTTTATTTTTTTTTGAAATTTGTATTTACTTCTTTCATCAAATTAATGACAACAATCAAATAAAAGTATAACATTATCTTTGGCCTAAAGAAAATCACACCCACACAAATTAGTCAAGTAAAATCATGAAAAATGATTAATTATCAAAGCTACATTAGTTAAGTCGCTTTTAAGAATGACATGTCAAACCCCAAAACCACAGGTTAAGAGTGACTTTGTCAAAAGAAAATAAACTCCAAAAAATAGTTACTCTAAAAAGTGGTAGATTGAGAGAATAATAAACAATATCACACGCTCTCACCAAAATAAAAAAATAATGCCCATAGCTTAGATATAAAATGATCTCAAGTCAAGGGAATTACTAGCCAAACTAATTTATTTCCATTTTTATGCATCACCGCATCTTTTAGTCTATATTACTAGCTTCTACTTCAGACTATAGTTCCCAAAAAAATAATGTAGGCTAACAAAGAAAAGATAATGGGAAAAAAATATATGTTTAAAAAATAGAGGACTTTTGGAGATTTCAAGGTACTTTTCACTTGGATTTTTTTTCTTTCTTTTCATATTATTTATTATTTATTATTTTATTTAATTTATTTTTTTATACACCATTTTCGCGAATACATGATAAGGTGATACTCCACATTCAAGTGGGAAAAGATAATAGGTTACTAAAGGAAAATGATTTTTTTTTTAATATGTAGGCTTAAAAAGATAATTATGGATACTTTATAATAGGGATAGCTAGAAAGGCTCAAATGGATTAAATATGGCCTTTCTGTCATCTTTTAGAACTCTAAATAATATTTCATATCCACTGATTCAATGGACTTTCAGATGCAGTTGCATAATTTTTTTTATTTCATTTTTTTCACTTTTTTGGTTGACTTTAAAGAAAATATAGAGATCTTGTATAATAAACTGTGAAGTTGTATAGGTAAGCTGCTTTACAGCTGGAGGTTCGTGTAGTACGTGGCTTGTGATCTCTCAGTGCAGACCAGACTAGCGCCCATTCGGGTTCGCCTCTGGAATTTACGTCGAGAGTTTCCTGCCGATATACCCCTTAGATCAAAACCTAAAACGAGTTCTTTTTAAGGTTATAAAACCCAAAACAGACTTTTGCTTAGTCTTTAAACAGGGTACCAAACCATTTAAGAAATCGCCATAAGTTTTCTGATGCACAGGATCCTTCCTTGAAGGCAAGTGCAGAGCATACTTCCTTAAGTTTTCAAAATGAACAAATTTAATTCGTTGATTTGTTTCTTTTACTAGAACTTCATTTGTAGAGAGAGAGGAGAGTTTAGCAAGCCATGGTTTAGATAAAACACACGAGAGTTTTTATTGCTTTCAAACTTCTATATTTTACAAGTGAGGAGAGCCCTTTATATAGGAGAGCTCCTGAAGATAGGACAGGACCCCTATCTTTTACAACAGTAAAAGCAAAGGTAAAGCTACAGTACAAGAGTAAAAGCAGTTACATTATTACAACAGGACAAAGTCCATGACAAGAGGACAAAACAAGAAAGTGCATGCATCGAGACAAAGAGGGAAATTGCTTGGAACAAGACAAAATGGGAAATGTCATGTATCAAGACAAAAAGGAAATTTCATGGATGAAAACAGAAGAGGAAATTGCATGAAACAAGACAAAAGAGGAAACTGAGAGGAAATTTCATGCAATAAGACAAAAGGAGAAATTTCTTGCAACAAGACAAGAAAGGAAAGTGCATGGATGGTTGGGGAAATTGTTGGAGATGTTGGCTGAGAGGAAGAAAGTCTTCCCATGGGTCTTGGGAGTCCTGGTAGAGGAAGTCAGTGTAGTCTGGCTTTTCTTCTTTGATGATGATTCCTGTGGATTTGGGTTTTGATATGGCGGAGGGAGTGGGGATCATGATGAGGTCATGTTGTGGACCTAAGGATGTATGGAAGATATCTTTGTGTGGTGGAGTCTGGTGATTTAGTTGACAGAGGTAATCATGCAGGGTGGTTTGGATTTCATTTTCAATGACAGCCGGATGTGGTGCAGTAAACCATTCATAAACTTGGTCTTGAGTCCAGAAAAGATGTGTATCTGGATGCTGGAAGTATGGCCTGTGGATGATGAAGACTGTAGTGAACAATTTGGCTTCAGGGGGAGGCATTCTGTCCAGGTTGTAAATCTCTGAAAGTAGCTGCAGTTTCTGTCTCCACCATGGAATAGGAGAAAACCATTCAAGTAAAGTCCAGGTGAGGGAAGTGGCTTTGTCAGGGTGGAGGAGATGCTCCAAAGTTGGACTGATTGGTAGGATGAGCTTGGTGGCATAAAGAACGGTTAGGCACCATAAGTACCATAACTCATCTTCAGTGATATCTCTGGATGGGTCAAGGGTGAGACCGGTAAGGAACAAGTTTTCGGGATGGAAGGTAGAAAATGGAAATGAGTCTGTTATGAGGTAGGCTTTCATAAAAAAGCGAAAAACAGCTTTGCGTGCAAACTCTTGGATGGCAAAGACCGAAGAGAAAGTTTTGTGAAGGGGAAAGTTTTTCTTGGTGAGAGCTTCGGGAGGAAGTGAAGTAGCCATGGAGATAACTGGAAAGTGGTAGGTTGTGGAGAACACGGTGAGAAGTTTATCTGGTTTGGAGAGTCTAGAAAGCATATCAGGGATGAGGTTCTGGGACCCCTTTATATGCTTAACTGTAAAGTCATACTTGGAAAACCAATCTTTTAACCGGAGTAACATTTTTTCGGGAACAGTTTTACCTTTGAAATTGAGGATATTGGGGAAGGCTGAACTGTCCATTCGGATGAGAAAATGGTGTCCAATCAAATGATACTCAAATTTCTTGATGCCATTCTTTACCGCTAAGATTTCTTTGAACACACTGTGGTAATGCTTCTGTGTGTCAGAGAAATGTCCACTAGCGTGAGCGATAAAGCTTTCTTTTCCGTTGAGTTCTTCGAGGAGGATGGCACCCCATGATTCATCACTTGCATCTGTCTGTAGTATGCGCTGGCCATCTGTAATCAACTTTAAGGGAGGCAGATTTTGCGCAATCTGCTTTAGAGTAGTGACAGTAGTGGTGTGGTCGTCATTCCACTCTGGGGGCTTCTTTTTCAATAAAGCCGAGAGTTGTCGGGTGTGTTGGTCCACGTGTGGGATGAAATCACGGATGTAATTGATAATACCAAGAAATTGTTGAACCTGCCTTTTGGAAAGGTGCTGATCTGGAAAGTGAAGCAACTCTTGGGCAATGTGCTTGCCTGGCTGGTAATGACCATCTTTTAGTATCATTCCAAGAAATTCAATAGTGTCTGTAGCAATAGTACTTTTCTTGGCTGACAACATGATTCCATGACTTTGGACAAGATCATAGAACTGAGTTAACAGCTGGTGATGTTCCTCATGTGAACCTGAAAAAAGCAAGATGTCATCAATATAAATCAAGGCATGATGGAGGATGGGTCGGAAGATTTGGATCATGGATTTTTGGAATATGGATGGGGCAGTTTTAAGACCGAAGGGTAAGACTGTCCATTGGAAGTGGGCATTGGGGATACAGAAAGCAGTTTTGTATCGTTCAGAGGGTTCAATGCCTAATTGCCAAAAACCTGATTTTAAATCAAATTTTGAAAAGATTTGGGCATTTTTGAGAAAAGTAAACATGCTTTGGCGTCGGGGCAAAGGAAATTTGTCATCTTGCAAAAACATGTTTAAAGGCTGATAGTCAATGACTAAGCGTTTCTTTCCTCGGACAATCTCAGAATGCTTTTCAACATAAAAGGCTTGGCAAGCCCATTGAGAAGTTGTGGGCTCAATTATACCTTGGGCTAACAATTGAGAACATTCTTGTTGGGCTAGGAGTAAGTCAGAAGGACTCATTCCTGGATGGGTAGCTTTGGTTGGGTTAATGTCTTCATTGAGTTTGAAAGGTAACTTAATGAAAAAAGACTTGTTTTTCCACAATGGGTTTGGATGGGTGAACTCAGAATGGGACTCTGGACACAGGCTCAAAAGTTTGGTGGATATATCCTGGTAGGACTGAGGGACTTCTGACAGATTATAGAGTTTTAAAATGTCTGTGAAAGGTTTGAACATGGATTTGACACGAATACCAGTGGGAATGATTTGAAGGTGTTTGATTTGGTGGAGGATGTCAAAACCTAACAAGATATCCTTATTAGGAAGAGTTGAACCAATGACTTTGGTCCAAAGGACACAATTGGGGAAAATTTGAATACCAATGGGTTTTTTGGTAATCAAAGAGGTGGTGAATAATTTGCCGTTGACAGCTTTGAAATGTTCCTCATATTCTGTCCAATAGTCCGGTGGAAGAATATGCGGATTTAACATGCTGCGTTGGGCTCCAGTATCGATGAGTCCAATTGCTGGAATGGGCCTTTGAAATTTGGAGGGCAAGAGCTGGAGTTTGATGGAAGGTATTGGCACAGTAGTATCAAGGGACAACAACTGTTGGTGAAAAATTACGTGGGACTGGTCACTGTCTGAGTCATCAGAGGAGTTCTGTAGTGCGAACACGGTTTCATCATTGGGTTCATCTTGCTCAGAGAAATAGAATTCCAGTTCATCCTTTGCTGGAGAGTAATCTGTGGTGGCCTGAAGATGTTCAAGTAGCCGAATAGATTTTTCCCGTTTGTTAGGACAATCCTTGGCATAATGACCTTTCTTTTTGCAGATAAAACATCTGCTTGATTTTCTCCTTTTAAATTCTCTGGATGAGGAGGGCTTCTTTCTGAAGAATCTGTAGGGCTTTCTGGACCTTCTGGATCTGCGGGGTTTGGATGAATATTCTGGATGTTTGAATTTCCGAAAATGCCTTTTCTTTTTAGGACTGCAATCACAATCCTGCTTCTGTTTGCATTTAATCTGCAAATAAGGCTTTTTGCAAGCACTCCGAAATGGTTCTTTGTCTTTCAGCAGTTCTTTGAAAAACTGTTTCTGCTCACAGAGTTTGTCAAGACAAGTTTTGGCAAGCTGGAAGATTTTGCCAAGAGAAATGTTGTCAAGGACAAGATTGGATGCACGAAGTTGCCTTTGTATGTCCGGTTGGAGTTCATCAGGAAGGGAAGCCAGAAAAACATGCTTTAAAGTCGGCTCATTGAATCCATTAAGCTTGTAGAACAGCAGGGACATTCTTTTGTAATGGAAATCAAGATCCTTAGCATTGAGTGAACAGCATTTCATGTTGAGATAGTCTCGTCGGGCAGCTTCAAAAATGGCAGAGGGGTCGCCAAGAAATTGATCATGGATAACCGCAAGGGCACTTGAGACTTCTGGCAATTGAACAAACTGTAATTGTATGTATTGGCCGAGAGAATCAAACCAATCTCTTAGAGCACCGGTAAAACGAGTAGCAAATTCTCTAAGGACTGATTGAGTTGTAGCGCCTGGCCTAAGCATTTGTAAATCAAGCCAAGCAGACATTTCATTGAGTCGATCACGCCATTTAGAGGATGGAAGGTCATCAAATGTGAACCATGGACCATTTGACGATTTTGGACCGGTTGAACTGGTTTGGGCGTGGGCCGGAGGAGGTTGGTTTGAGGCAGAGAATTCCGGCATTTCTTCGTCAACTTCAGAAGGAATGTCAACATATGGTTCCGAGTGAGAGGTCTGGCCTTGATCAGGTTGGTCAGGCTGATCAGGTTGAGCCATCAGGATTTTAGTGATATCAGCATAGGACTTTTCAGAGTCACTGGTAGTAGCTGAGGATTCTGTATCTGTCTCAGTATGACTATCTGAAACAGCTAGATTTGAATCAGAAGTTTGATCATCGGGAGTGGATGAGTGGTCAACTGTGTGGGCACTAAACAGGTGCATGGGTTGTTTATCTTTGGATTGGGTAGGCAGTGGAGAAGGAGCTGGTGGGGGGGGAGCTGATGATGATGGTGGCGTATAACTAGGGTGGTCAGGAGGAGAAACAGCAGGTTGGTGAATGGTGACTGGTCGTGGTTGAGGTTTAGGCTTTGGTTCAGGTTTAGGTGGAGATGGTAATGGATGATCTCGAAAGAGAGTATGAGTCATACCAAATAACTTGGAAGGTTCATACTGACGGATAGGGGAAAGCATAGAGGCAAATGGATGATAGGTTGGACCGAGAGAAGGGATCGGAGGTGATGAGGTCAAAAGGGTAGGTCTTTGTTTTGCTGATTCTATCTGGGCAAGCTCAGCTTTCAAACGTCTGATCTCTCTTTCCTTCTGGTCAAATTCTGGGCCATAATAGCGTTGAGCTAGCATGGTTCGTAACTCAGAATCGAGTTGAGCAACTCTGGACTGTAGATTTTGGTGGATCTGCTGCATCTGTGCAGTGATGGAGTCAACTTTGGTTTCAAGCTTTTCAGTTCGTAAACTGATTTTCTCAACTTTGGAGTTGATATTCACCAAGGTATCATTTTGTGCTCTGGCATTTTGGGTTTGCCAGTTGAGGACTGATTCAAAAGGTTTAGGTGGTTCAAGGTGTCCTGTAGAAGTGATGGCTGAAGGGATAAAGGGTTTAGACACAACATTCCGTTGAGAATCTGTGTGGGTTTCGAGAGGAGGAAAGGTAGAAGAGTAATCTGAAGAAGTGGATGAAAACATCATACAACTCAGTGGTGGTATAGGAGTTGGGATTGGTAATAGAATCTCAAATTTGCAATGATTAGCAATCCATTTGAGTTCTTTTTTATAAAGGGGTAATGGAGCTGGCGGAGGAGGAGGGTCTTGTGGCGGTTTGGTATTATGGTGGTGACATGAAACTGGGGGTTGTTTCTTTTTGGGTTTCTTTTTTCTGGTGGAGTAGTCATCGTCCTCTTCCCAATCATCCCAGCAGGGACAAGAGGGATCACACATGCCTGAGCCAGGGGCATCCCATAGGAAATGACCATTAAGCTTTGCCGGATAAACAGGGTATCCTGCAGAAGTGAACCCTGTAATAGGCAGATCTTCTTGACCTGTCTGCACAGCTGTGATCATGGAAGAATAGGTAAAGGAGAGCCGAGGAGGCTCTTGTGGAGCACTGGGAGGTGGTTTGAAAGTCATTCTGACTGTTCCATCTGGCCGTCGTTCAAACATGCTTTCTGATGTCTGAATTGGAGCGGTATTAGTATGGAACTGTTCATAGTTGGAGATCCATTCAAGAGGCATAAGCTTGATGAGCTCATGACGAGGAATTTGTCTGGGGATCTGGATGATTGTGGGGATCTGGTCAGATTCAGCTAAGATCATGAGGGTGTCAGAGTGATGATCGGGAGTGGGTAGATCTAAGGCATGATTTTGAAGCCTATAGACCAATTGATGATGGAGGGTGGCAATTTTGGCTGAGGAGATTTGTTCTGCACCTTGAATTTGGACTTGGACTTTCAAGGTTGTGGGCAAATTGGTGTCTTGGAGAGAAAGGTTGAAGTTTGGATAGAAAGTGAGTAAAACACTTCCTGCATGAAGGGTGGTAAGAACTGTGCCGATAACAGCATCTTGGTATTGTGATCTCTCAGTGCAGACCAGACTAGCGCCCATTCGGGTTCGCCTCTGGAATTTACGTCGAGAGTTTCCTGCCGATATACCCCTTAGATCAAAACCTAAAACGAGTTCTTTTTAAGGTTATAAAACCCAAAACAGACTTTTGCTTAGTCTTTAAACAGGGTACCAAACCATTTAAGAAATCGCCATAAGTTTTCTGATGCACAGGATCCTTCCTTGAAGGCAAGTGCAGAGCATACTTCCTTAAGTTTTCAAAATGAACAAATTTAATTCGTTGATTTGTTTCTTTTACTAGAACTTCATTTGTAGAGAGAGAGGAGAGTTTAGCAAGCCATGGTTTAGATAAAACACACGAGAGTTTTTATTGCTTTCAAACTTCTATCTTTTACAAGTGAGGAGAGCCCTTTATATAGGAGAGCTCCTGAAGATAGGACAGGACCCCTATCTTTTACAACAGTAAAAGCAAAGGTAAAGCTACAGTACAAGAGTAAAAGCAGTTACATTATTACAACAGGACAAAGTCCATGACAAGAGGACAAAACAAGAAAGTGCATGCATCGAGACAAAGAGGGAAATTGCTTGGAACAAGACAAAATGGGAAATGTCATGTATCAAGACAAAAAGGAAATTTCATGGATGAAAACAGAAGAGGAAATTGCATGAAACAAGACAAAAGAGGAAACTGAGAGGAAATTTCATGCAATAAGACAAAAGGAGAAATTTCTTGCAACAAGACAAGAAAGGAAAGTGCATGGATGTAGACAAAGTAGGAAGGTTCAAGGAAGGTGCATGCAAGGAGACAAAGTGGGAAATGTCCTACAACAGGACAAAAGAGGAAATTTCATGCAAGAGGACAAGAAAGGAAATTTCCTGGGAAAAGACAAACGACGTTATGGAGAGGAGAGGTTCATGTAGTCATCTTCAGAGTCACTTTCGGTTGCATCAGGGTCATTGTCAGATGGTGGAGGGAAAAAGGTTTTGGAAAACCTTGGATGCTTACAAGTGGGACCACTACACGGTGGATGTGGGCAGTAGTGTTCATACACTGGTCTGGATGATGGCTGAGGAGTCTTTGGGGACGTCTGGGTAGCCTTGTCTACTTTTGAAGGTTTGGGTGGTGTGATGGTGGTGGTTGGGAGGAGGATCCAGGTTCATGCATGGATGGTTGGGGAAATTGTTGGAGATGTTGGCTGAGAGGAAGAAAGTCTTCCCATGGGTCTTGGGAGTCCTGGTAGAGGAAGTCAGTGTAGTCTGGCTTTTCTTCTTTGATGATGATTCCTGTGGATTTGGGTTTTGATATGGCGGAGGGAGTGGGGATCATGATGAGGTCATGTTGTGGACCTAAGGATGTATGGAAGATATCTTTGTGTGGTGGAGTCTGGTGATTTAGTTGACAGAGGTAATCATGCAGGGTGGTTTGGATTTCATTTTCAATGACAGCCGGATGTGGTGCAGTAAACCATTCATAAACTTGGTCTTGAGTCCAGAAAAGATGTGTATCTGGATGCTGGAAGTATGGCCTGTGGATGATGAAGACTGTAGTGAACAATTTGGCTTCAGGGGGAGGCATTCTGTCCAGGTTGTAAATCTCTGAAAGTAGCTGCAGTTTCTGTCTCCACCATGGAATAGGAGAAAACCATTCAAGTAAAGTCCAGGTGAGGGAAGTGGCTTTGTCAGGGTGGAGGAGATGCTCCAAAGTTGGACTGATTGGTAGGATGAGCTTGGTGGCATAAAGAACGGTTAGGCACCATAAGTACCATAACTCATCTTCAGTGATATCTCTGGATGGGTCAAGGGTGAGACCGGTAAGGAACAAGTTTTCGGGATGGAAGGTAGAAAATGGAAATGAGTCTGTTATGAGGTAGGCTTTCATAAAAAAGCGAAAAACAGCTTTGCGTGCAAACTCTTGGATGGCAAAGACCGAAGAGAAAGTTTTGTGAAGGGGAAAGTTTTTCTTGGTGAGAGCTTCGGGAGGAAGTGAAGTAGCCATGGAGATAACTGGAAAGTGGTAGGTTGTGGAGAACACGGTGAGAAGTTTATCTGGTTTGGAGAGTCTAGAAAGCATATCAGGGATGAGGTTCTGGGACCCCTTTATATGCTTAACTGTAAAGTCATACTTGGAAAACCAATCTTTTAACCGGAGTAACATTTTTTCGGGAACAGTTTTACCTTTGAAATTGAGGATATTGGGGAAGGCTGAACTGTCCATTCGGATGAGAAAATGGTGTCCAATCAAATGATACTCAAATTTCTTGATGCCATTCTTTACCGCTAAGATTTCTTTGAACACACTGTGGTAATGCTTCTGTGTGTCAGAGAAATGTCCACTAGCGTGAGCGATAAAGCTTTCTTTTCCGTTGAGTTCTTCGAGGAGGATGGCACCCCATGATTCATCACTTGCATCTGTCTGTAGTATGCGCTGGCCATCTGTAATCAACTTTAAGGGAGGCAGATTTTGCGCAATCTGCTTTAGAGTAGTGACAGTAGTGGTGTGGTCGTCATTCCACTCTGGGGGCTTCTTTTTCAATAAAGCCGAGAGTTGTCGGGTGTGTTGGTCCACGTGTGGGATGAAATCACGGATGTAATTGATAATACCAAGAAATTGTTGAACCTGCCTTTTGGAAAGGTGCTGATCTGGAAAGTGAAGCAACTCTTGGGCAATGTGCTTGCCTGGCTGGTAATGACCATCTTTTAGTATCATTCCAAGAAATTCAATAGTGTCTGTAGCAATAGTACTTTTCTTGGCTGACAACATGATTCCATGACTTTGGACAAGATCATAGAACTGAGTTAACAGCTGGTGATGTTCCTCATGTGAACCTGAAAAAAGCAAGATGTCATCAATATAAATCAAGGCATGATGGAGGATGGGTCGGAAGATTTGGATCATGGATTTTTGGAATATGGATGGGGCAGTTTTAAGACCGAAGGGTAAGACTGTCCATTGGAAGTGGGCATTGGGGATACAGAAAGCAGTTTTGTATCGTTCAGAGGGTTCAATGCCTAATTGCCAAAAACCTGATTTTAAATCAAATTTTGAAAAGATTTGGGCATTTTTGAGAAAAGTAAACATGCTTTGGCGTCGGGGCAAAGGAAATTTGTCATCTTGCAAAAACATGTTTAAAGGCTGATAGTCAATGACTAAGCGTTTCTTTCCTCGGACAATCTCAGAATGCTTTTCAACATAAAAGGCTTGGCAAGCCCATTGAGAAGTTGTGGGCTCAATTATACCTTGGGCTAACAATTGAGAACATTCTTGTTGGGCTAGGAGTAAGTCAGAAGGACTCATTCCTGGATGGGTAGCTTTGGTTGGGTTAATGTCTTCATTGAGTTTGAAAGGTAACTTAATGAAAAAAGACTTGTTTTTCCACAATGGGTTTGGATGGGTGAACTCAGAATGGGACTCTGGACACAGGCTCAAAAGTTTGGTGGATATATCCTGGTAGGACTGAGGGACTTCTGACAGATTATAGAGTTTTAAAATGTCTGTGAAAGGTTTGAACATGGATTTGACACGAATACCAGTGGGAATGATTTGAAGGTGTTTGATTTGGTGGAGGATGTCAAAACCTAACAAGATATCCTTATTAGGAAGAGTTGAACCAATGACTTTGGTCCAAAGGACACAATTGGGGAAAATTTGAATACCAATGGGTTTTTTGGTAATCAAAGAGGTGGTGAATAATTTGCCGTTGACAGCTTTGAAATGTTCCTCATATTCTGTCCAATAGTCCGGTGGAAGAATATGCGGATTTAACATGCTGCGTTGGGCTCCAGTATCGATGAGTCCAATTGCTGGAATGGGCCTTTGAAATTTGGAGGGCAAGAGCTGGAGTTTGATGGAAGGTATTGGCACAGTAGTATCAAGGGACAACAACTGTTGGTGAAAAATTACGTGGGACTGGTCACTGTCTGAGTCATCAGAGGAGTTCTGTAGTGCGAACACGGTTTCATCATTGGGTTCATCTTGCTCAGAGAAATAGAATTCCAGTTCATCCTTTGCTGGAGAGTAATCTGTGGTGGCCTGAAGATGTTCAAGTAGCCGAATAGATTTTTCCCGTTTGTTAGGACAATCCTTGGCATAATGACCTTTCTTTTTGCAGATAAAACATCTGCTTGATTTTCTCCTTTTAAATTCTCTGGATGAGGAGGGCTTCTTTCTGAAGAATCTGTAGGGCTTTCTGGACCTTCTGGATCTGCGGGGTTTGGATGAATATTCTGGATGTTTGAATTTCCGAAAATGCCTTTTCTTTTTAGGACTGCAATCACAATCCTGCTTCTGTTTGCATTTAATCTGCAAATAAGGCTTTTTGCAAGCACTCCGAAATGGTTCTTTGTCTTTCAGCAGTTCTTTGAAAAACTGTTTCTGCTCACAGAGTTTGTCAAGACAAGTTTTGGCAAGCTGGAAGATTTTGCCAAGAGAAATGTTGTCAAGGACAAGATTGGATGCACGAAGTTGCCTTTGTATGTCCGGTTGGAGTTCATCAGGAAGGGAAGCCAGAAAAACATGCTTTAAAGTCGGCTCATTGAATCCATTAAGCTTGTAGAACAGCAGGGACATTCTTTTGTAATGGAAATCAAGATCCTTAGCATTGAGTGAACAGCATTTCATGTTGAGATAGTCTCGTCGGGCAGCTTCAAAAATGGCAGAGGGGTCGCCAAGAAATTGATCATGGATAACCGCAAGGGCACTTGAGACTTCTGGCAATTGAACAAACTGTAATTGTATGTATTGGCCGAGAGAATCAAACCAATCTCTTAGAGCACCGGTAAAACGAGTAGCAAATTCTCTAAGGACTGATTGAGTTGTAGCGCCTGGCCTAAGCATTTGTAAATCAAGCCAAGCAGACATTTCATTGAGTCGATCACGCCATTTAGAGGATGGAAGGTCATCAAATGTGAACCATGGACCATTTGACGATTTTGGACCGGTTGAACTGGTTTGGGCGTGGGCCGGAGGAGGTTGGTTTGAGGCAGAGAATTCCGGCATTTCTTCGTCAACTTCAGAAGGAATGTCAACATATGGTTCCGAGTGAGAGGTCTGGCCTTGATCAGGTTGGTCAGGCTGATCAGGTTGAGCCATCAGGATTTTAGTGATATCAGCATAGGACTTTTCAGAGTCACTGGTAGTAGCTGAGGATTCTGTATCTGTCTCAGTATGACTATCTGAAACAGCTAGATTTGAATCAGAAGTTTGATCATCGGGAGTGGATGAGTGGTCAACTGTGTGGGCACTAAACAGGTGCATGGGTTGTTTATCTTTGGATTGGGTAGGCAGTGGAGAAGGAGCTGGTGGGGGGGGAGCTGATGATGATGGTGGCGTATAACTAGGGTGGTCAGGAGGAGAAACAGCAGGTTGGTGAATGGTGACTGGTCGTGGTTGAGGTTTAGGCTTTGGTTCAGGTTTAGGTGGAGATGGTAATGGATGATCTCGAAAGAGAGTATGAGTCATACCAAATAACTTGGAAGGTTCATACTGACGGATAGGGGAAAGCATAGAGGCAAATGGATGATAGGTTGGACCGAGAGAAGGGATCGGAGGTGATGAGGTCAAAAGGGTAGGTCTTTGTTTTGCTGATTCTATCTGGGCAAGCTCAGCTTTCAAACGTCTGATCTCTCTTTCCTTCTGGTCAAATTCTGGGCCATAATAGCGTTGAGCTAGCATGGTTCGTAACTCAGAATCGAGTTGAGCAACTCTGGACTGTAGATTTTGGTGGATCTGCTGCATCTGTGCAGTGATGGAGTCAACTTTGGTTTCAAGCTTTTCAGTTCGTAAACTGATTTTCTCAACTTTGGAGTTGATATTCACCAAGGTATCATTTTGTGCTCTGGCATTTTGGGTTTGCCAGTTGAGGACTGATTCAAAAGGTTTAGGTGGTTCAAGGTGTCCTGTAGAAGTGATGGCTGAAGGGATAAAGGGTTTAGACACAACATTCCGTTGAGAATCTGTGTGGGTTTCGAGAGGAGGAAAGGTAGAAGAGTAATCTGAAGAAGTGGATGAAAACATCATACAACTCAGTGGTGGTATAGGAGTTGGGATTGGTAATAGAATCTCAAATTTGCAATGATTAGCAATCCATTTGAGTTCTTTTTTGTAAAGGGGTAATGGAGCTGGCGGAGGAGGAGGGTCTTGTGGCGGTTTGGTATTATGGTGGTGACATGAAACTGGGGGTTGTTTCTTTTTGGGTTTCTTTTTTCTGGTGGAGTAGTCATCGTCCTCTTCCCAATCATCCCAGCAGGGACAAGAGGGATCACACATACCTGAGCCAGGGGCATCCCATAGGAAATGACCATTAAGCTTTGCCGGATAAACAGGGTATCCTGCAGAAGTGAACCCTGTAATAGGCAGATCTTCTTGACCTGTCTGCACAGCTGTGATCATGGAAGAATAGGTAAAGGAGAGCCGAGGAGGCTCTTGTGGAGCACTGGGAGGTGGTTTGTGATCTCTCAGTGCAGACCAGACTAAACAGGTGCATGGGTTGTTTATCTTTGGATTGGGTAGGCAGTGGAGAAGGAGCTGGTGGGGGGATCTTGTCCAAAGTCATGGAATCATGTTGTCAGCCAAGAAAAGTACTATTGCTACAGACACTATTGAATTTCTTGGAATGATACTAAAAGATGGTCATTATGCCAAGGATTGTCCTAACAAACGGGAAAAATCTATTCGGCTACTTGAACATCTTCAGGCCACCACAGATTACTCTCCAGCAAAGGATGAACTGGAATTCTATTTCTCTGAGCAAGATGAACCCAATGATGAAACCGTGTTCGCACTACAGAACTCCTCTGATGACTCAGACAGTGACCAGTCCCACGTAATTTTTCACCAACAGTTGTTGTCCCTTGATACTACTGTGCCAATACCTTCCATCAAACTCCAGCTCTTGCCCTCCAAATTTCAAAGGCCCATTCCAGCAATTGGACTCATCGATACTGGAGCCCAACGCAGCATGTTAAATCCGCATATTCTTCCACCGGACTATTGGACAGAATATGAGGAACATTTCAAAGCTGTCAACGGCAAATTATTCACCACCTCTTTGATTACCAAAAAACCCATTGGTATTCAAATTTTCCCCAATTGTGTCCTTTGGACCAAAGTCATTGGTTCAACTCTTCCTAATAAGGATATCTTGTTAGGTTTTGACATCCTCCACCAAATCAAACACCTTCAAATCATTCCCACTGGTATTCGTGTCAAATCCATGTTCAAACCTTTCACAGACATTTTAAAACTCTATAATCTGTCAGAAGTCCCTCAGTCCTACCAGGATATATCCACCAAACTTTTGAGCCTGTGTCCAGAGTCCCATTCTGAGTTCACCCATCCAAACCCATTGTGGAAAAACAAGTCTTTTTTCATTAAGTTACCTTTCAAACTCAATGAAGACATTAACCCAACCAAAGCTACCCATCCAGGAATGAGTCCTTCTGACTTACTCCTAGCCCAACAAGAATGTTCACAATTGTTAGCCCAAGGTATAATTGAGCCCACAACTTCTCAATGGGCTTGCCAAGCCTTTTATGTTGAAAAGCATTCTGAGATTGTCCGAGGAAAGAAACGCTTAGTCATTGACTATCAGCCTTTAAACATGTTTTTGCAAGATGACAAATTTCCTTTGCCCCGACGCCAAAGCATGTTTACTTTTCTCAAAAATGCCTTTTCTTTTTAGGACTGCAATCACAATCCTGCTTCTGTTTGCATTTAATCTGCAAATAAGGCTTTTTGCAAGCACTCCGAAATGGTTCTTTGTCTTTCAGCAGTTCTTTGAAAAACTGTTTCTGCTCACAGAGTTTGTCAAGACAAGTTTTGGCAAGCTGGAAGATTTTGCCAAGAGAAATGTTGTCAAGGACAAGATTGGATGCACGAAGTTGCCTTTGTATGTCCGGTTGGAGTTCATCAGGAAGGGAAGCCAGAAAAACATGCTTTAAAGTCGGCTCATTGAATCCATTAAGCTTGTAGAACAGCAGGGACATTCTTTTGTAATGGAAATCAAGATCCTTAGCATTGAGTGAACAGCATTTCATGTTGAGATAGTCTCGTCGGGCAGCTTCAAAAATGGCAGAGGGGTCGCCAAGAAATTGATCATGGATAACCGCAAGGGCACTTGAGACTTCTGGCAATTGAACAAACTGTAATTGTATGTATTGGCCGAGAGAATCAAACCAATCTCTTAGAGCACCGGTAAAACGAGTAGCAAATTCTCTAAGGACTGATTGAGTTGTAGCGCCTGGCCTAAGCATTTGTAAATCAAGCCAAGCAGACATTTCATTGAGTCGATCACGCCATTTAGAGGATGGAAGGTCATCAAATGTGAACCATGGACCATTTGACGATTTTGGACCGGTTGAACTGGTTTGGGCGTGGGCCGGAGGAGGTTGGTTTGAGGCAGAGAATTCCGGCATTTCTTCGTCAACTTCAGAAGGAATGTCAACATATGGTTCCGAGTGAGAGGTCTGGCCTTGATCAGGTTGGTCAGGCTGATCAGGTTGAGCCATCAGGATTTTAGTGATATCAGCATAGGACTTTTCAGAGTCACTGGTAGTAGCTGAGGATTCTGTATCTGTCTCAGTATGACTATCTGAAACAGCTAGATTTGAATCAGAAGTTTGATCATCGGGAGTGGATGAGTGGTCAACTGTGTGGGCACTAAACAGGTGCATGGGTTGTTTATCTTTGGATTGGGTAGGCAGTGGAGAAGGAGCTGGTGGGGGGGGAGCTGATGATGATGGTGGCGTATAACTAGGGTGGTCAGGAGGAGAAACAGCAGGTTGGTGAATGGTGACTGGTCGTGGTTGAGGTTTAGGCTTTGGTTCAGGTTTAGGTGGAGATGGTAATGGATGATCTCGAAAGAGAGTATGAGTCATACCAAATAACTTGGAAGGTTCATACTGACGGATAGGGGAAAGCATAGAGGCAAATGGATGATAGGTTGGACCGAGAGAAGGGATCGGAGGTGATGAGGTCAAAAGGGTAGGTCTTTGTTTTGCTGATTCTATCTGGGCAAGCTCAGCTTTCAAACGTCTGATCTCTCTTTCCTTCTGGTCAAATTCTGGGCCATAATAGCGTTGAGCTAGCATGGTTCGTAACTCAGAATCGAGTTGAGCAACTCTGGACTGTAGATTTTGGTGGATCTGCTGCATCTGTGCAGTGATGGAGTCAACTTTGGTTTCAAGCTTTTCAGTTCGTAAACTGATTTTCTCAACTTTGGAGTTGATATTCACCAAGGTATCATTTTGTGCTCTGGCATTTTGGGTTTGCCAGTTGAGGACTGATTCAAAAGGTTTAGGTGGTTCAAGGTGTCCTGTAGAAGTGATGGCTGAAGGGATAAAGGGTTTAGACACAACATTCCGTTGAGAATCTGTGTGGGTTTCGAGAGGAGGAAAGGTAGAAGAGTAATCTGAAGAAGTGGATGAAAACATCATACAACTCAGTGGTGGTATAGGAGTTGGGATTGGTAATAGAATCTCAAATTTGCAATGATTAGCAATCCATTTGAGTTCTTTTTTGTAAAGGGGTAATGGAGCTGGCGGAGGAGGAGGGTCTTGTGGCGGTTTGGTATTATGGTGGTGACATGAAACTGGGGGTTGTTTCTTTTTGGGTTTCTTTTTTCTGGTGGAGTAGTCATCGTCCTCTTCCCAATCATCCCAGCAGGGACAAGAGGGATCACACATGCCTGAGCCAGGGGCATCCCATAGGAAATGACCATTAAGCTTTGCCGGATAAACAGGGTATCCTGCAGAAGTGAACCCTGTAATAGGCAGATCTTCTTGACCTGTCTGCACAGCTGTGATCATGGAAGAATAGGTAAAGGAGAGCCGAGGAGGCTCTTGTGGAGCACTGGGAGGTGGTTTGAAAGTCATTCTGACTGTTCCATCTGGCCGTCGTTCAAACATGCTTTCTGATGTCTGAATTGGAGCGGTATTAGTATGGAACTGTTCATAGTTGGAGATCCATTCAAGAGGCATAAGCTTGATGAGCTCATGACGAGGAATTTGTCTGGGGATCTGGATGATTGTGGGGATCTGGTCAGATTCAGCTAAGATCATGAGGGTGTCAGAGTGATGATCGGGAGTGGGTAGATCTAAGGCATGATTTTGAAGCCTATAGACCAATTGATGATGGAGGGTGGCAATTTTGGCTGAGGAGATTTGTTCTGCACCTTGAATTTGGACTTGGACTTTCAAGGTTGTGGGCAAATTGGTGTCTTGGAGAGAAAGGTTGAAGTTTGGATAGAAAGTGAGTAAAACACTTCCTGCATGAAGGGTGGTAAGAACTGTGCCGATAACAGCATCTTGGTATTGTTTAAAGCGAGTATCAAGGAGGGCAAGACGAGCTGTGACTGGTAATCCTTTTCGTCCATGAAGAGTAAGGATTAAGCGGATTCCTCCAAGATGGAGATGGGTATAACCTTCTCGTTTCCAGGTTGAAATCAACTCTGAGGGAATCTCCAGAGTGACATATTGTTCAGCAGAGGTTGCTTGAAGAGCACATTGATCCAGTCGAGAAGACTGAATATATTCTTTTGGATGAGGCCTTCGAGTAGAGATTAGGGTGCGAATACTACGGGTAAAGGAACTGGGTCTTTTGTACAGTTGATAAGGACTGATGAGAGGGTAGGATGACTCACTGATTTGGGCTGATTCAGGGATGTAGGAGTATTCGACAAGGTTTTCAATTTTATTGGCGGTATGAGAAGTACAAGATTTAGGGAGAGAAAGAGTAGAAGAAAGAGTAACAGGATTGGAAGGTGTTGAAGAGGAAGTTGAAGCCATGATTGAGAAGTTCTCTCTGCGCCTGAAGTCTAGAAAGCAAAACAAATCAAAATACTTAAATTATACCATTTTGAGCAAGAAAATGAGAGTTTGAAAACATGGAAGTTTCAAGGACAAGTATGGCTCTGATACCATAAAGAGAGTACGTGGCTTGTGATCTCTCAGTGCAGACCAGACTAGCGCCCATTCGGGTTCGCCTCTGGAATTTACGTCGAGAGTTTCCTGCCGATATACCCCTTAGATCAAAACCTAAAACGAGTTCTTTTTAAGGTTATAAAACCCAAAACAGACTTTTGCTTAGTCTTTAAACAGGGTACCAAACCATTTAAGAAATCGCCATAAGTTTTCTGATGCACAGGATCCTTCCTTGAAGGCAAGTGCAGAGCATACTTCCTTAAGTTTTCAAAATGAACAAATTTAATTCGTTGATTTGTTTCTTTTACTAGAACTTCATTTGTAGAGAGAGAGGAGAGTTTAGCAAGCCATGGTTTAGATAAAACACACGAGAGTTTTTATTGCTTTCAAACTTCTATATTTTACAAGTGAGGAGAGCCCTTTATATAGGAGAGCTCCTGAAGATAGGACAGGACCCCTATCTTTTACAACAGTAAAAGCAAAGGTAAAGCTACAGTACAAGAGTAAAAGCAGTTACATTATTACAACAGGACAAAGTCCATGACAAGAGGACAAAACAAGAAAGTGCATGCATCGAGACAAAGAGGGAAATTGCTTGGAACAAGACAAAATGGGAAATGTCATGTATCAAGACAAAAAGGAAATTTCATGGATGAAAACAGAAGAGGAAATTGCATGAAACAAGACAAAAGAGGAAACTGAGAGGAAATTTCATGCAATAAGACAAAAGGAGAAATTTCTTGCAACAAGACAAGAAAGGAAAGTGCATGGATGTAGACAAAGTAGGAAGGTTCAAGGAAGGTGCATGCAAGGAGACAAAGTGGGAAATGTCCTACAACAGGACAAAAGAGGAAATTTCATGCAAGAGGACAAGAAAGGAAATTTCCTGGGAAAAGACAAACGACGTTATGGAGAGGAGAGGTTCATGTAGTCATCTTCAGAGTCACTTTCGGTTGCATCAGGGTCATTGTCAGATGGTGGAGGGAAAAAGGTTTTGGAAAACCTTGGATGCTTACAAGTGGGACCACTACACGGTGGATGTGGGCAGTAGTGTTCATACACTGGTCTGGATGATGGCTGAGGAGTCTTTGGGGACGTCTGGGTAGCCTTGTCTACTTTTGAAGGTTTGGGTGGGTGTGATGGTGGTGGTTGGGAGGAGGATCCAGGTTCATGCATGGATGGTTGGGGAAATTGTTGGAGATGTTGGCTGAGAGGAAGAAAGTCTTCCCATGGGTCTTGGGAGTCCTGGTAGAGGAAGTCAGTGTAGTCTGGCTTTTCTTCTTTGATGATGATTCCTGTGGATTTGGGTTTTGATATGGCGGAGGGAGTGGGGATCATGATGAGGTCATGTTGTGGACCTAAGGATGTATGGAAGATATCTTTGTGTGGTGGAGTCTGGTGATTTAGTTGACAGAGGTAATCATGCAGGGTGGTTTGGATTTCATTTTCAATGACAGCCGGATGTGGTGCAGTAAACCATTCATAAACTTGGTCTTGAGTCCAGAAAAGATGTGTATCTGGATGCTGGAAGTATGGCCTGTGGATGATGAAGACTGTAGTGAACAATTTGGCTTCAGGGGGAGGCATTCTGTCCAGGTTGTAAATCTCTGAAAGTAGCTGCAGTTTCTGTCTCCACCATGGAATAGGAGAAAACCATTCAAGTAAAGTCCAGGTGAGGGAAGTGGCTTTGTCAGGGTGGAGGAGATGCTCCAAAGTTGGACTGATTGGTAGGATGAGCTTGGTGGCATAAAGAACGGTTAGGCACCATAAGTACCATAACTCATCTTCAGTGATATCTCTGGATGGGTCAAGGGTGAGACCGGTAAGGAACAAGTTTTCGGGATGGAAGGTAGAAAATGGAAATGAGTCTGTTATGAGGTAGGCTTTCATAAAAAAGCGAAAAACAGCTTTGCGTGCAAACTCTTGGATGGCAAAGACCGAAGAGAAAGTTTTGTGAAGGGGAAAGTTTTTCTTGGTGAGAGCTTCGGGAGGAAGTGAAGTAGCCATGGAGATAACTGGAAAGTGGTAGGTTGTGGAGAACACGGTGAGAAGTTTATCTGGTTTGGAGAGTCTAGAAAGCATATCAGGGATGAGGTTCTGGGACCCCTTTATATGCTTAACTGTAAAGTCATACTTGGAAAACCAATCTTTTAACCGGAGTAACATTTTTTCGGGAACAGTTTTACCTTTGAAATTGAGGATATTGGGGAAGGCTGAACTGTCCATTCGGATGAGAAAATGGTGTCCAATCAAATGATACTCAAATTTCTTGATGCCATTCTTTACCGCTAAGATTTCTTTGAACACACTGTGGTAATGCTTCTGTGTGTCAGAGAAATGTCCACTAGCGTGAGCGATAAAGCTTTCTTTTCCGTTGAGTTCTTCGAGGAGGATGGCACCCCATGATTCATCACTTGCATCTGTCTGTAGTATGCGCTGGCCATCTGTAATCAACTTTAAGGGAGGCAGATTTTGCGCAATCTGCTTTAGAGTAGTGACAGTAGTGGTGTGGTCGTCATTCCACTCTGGGGGCTTCTTTTTCAATAAAGCCGAGAGTTGTCGGGTGTGTTGGTCCACGTGTGGGATGAAATCACGGATGTAATTGATAATACCAAGAAATTGTTGAACCTGCCTTTTGGAAAGGTGCTGATCTGGAAAGTGAAGCAACTCTTGGGCAATGTGCTTGCCTGGCTGGTAATGACCATCTTTTAGTATCATTCCAAGAAATTCAATAGTGTCTGTAGCAATAGTACTTTTCTTGGCTGACAACATGATTCCATGACTTTGGACAAGATCATAGAACTGAGTTAACAGCTGGTGATGTTCCTCATGTGAACCTGAAAAAAGCAAGATGTCATCAATATAAATCAAGGCATGATGGAGGATGGGTCGGAAGATTTGGATCATGGATTTTTGGAATATGGATGGGGCAGTTTTAAGACCGAAGGGTAAGACTGTCCATTGGAAGTGGGCATTGGGGATACAGAAAGCAGTTTTGTATCGTTCAGAGGGTTCAATGCCTAATTGCCAAAAACCTGATTTTAAATCAAATTTTGAAAAGATTTGAAGGGTGAGAATCAAACGAACTCCTCCAAGATGGAGGTGTATGTATCCTTCCCTTTTCAACAACATAACGGTAAAGTATCGACATCCCATTCCTAGGCAAGATGGTATGCTTGATGAATTACATAGGTCTTGCGTATTTTTTAAAGTTGATATGAAAAGTGGATATCATCATATTAGAATGAAAGAAGAAGATGAATGGAAGCGTGAAGTGTGGCTCTGATTATTTGATTGAAATTATAACAGGTAACCCACACTTCATTAGGAATTCCAAATAATTATTTGATCTCCCAGAAGAAGATTACCTAAACATGGAAACAACTTCATCTTCAGCCTCAACACCTTCATCGTCTTCATCCCATATTTCTCTTTCCTCCAGTCTCTCTCTTCCAAGATCATGTCAAAAACATGTAGCCTCTAAAATTGAAAACCTTGTCTAATAGTCTTATATTCCTGAATCTGCCCAAATCAATGAATCACAGTTTCCTATCATGAGTCCCTACAACCTCTACAAACAAAAAACTTCCCTCACAAGAAGTATTAGAACCCTCATCTCCACAAAAAGACCACTCCCAAAAGAATACATCCAGTCTTCTAGACTCGATCAGTGTGCTTTACAAGCCTCTCCAAGTGAACAGTATGTCACTTTAGAAATACCCTCAGATCTCGTAGCAAACTGGAAACAAGAAGGGTATACCCATCTTAATCTTGGTGGTATTAGATTTATTCTGACTCTCCATGGCCGAAAAGGCTTACCTGTTACAGCTAGAATTGCTCTCCTGGACACCAGGTACAAACAGTACCAACATGCTGTTATAGGAACCGTTTTAACCACACTCCATGCTGGTAGTGTCCTCTTAACCTTCTATCCAAATTTCAACATTTCTCTTGAGGATCCCAACCTTCCCATAACCATCAAAGTTCAGATCCTTCTCCAAGGAGCAAACCAGATACCCACATCAAAGCTTGCCACTCTTCATCACCAAATAGTGTATCAATTATAAAATCATGCACTAGATCTTCCTACACCTTACACCACATCTGATGCCTTAATGATCCTTGCTGACACAAACACAATTCCAACCATCGTCCAAATTCCCAAACAAATCCAGAAATAAGAATTGCTCAAACTCATGCCTCTTGAATGGCTGACCAATTATGAGCACTTCTACCAAAACTCTGAACCAGTTCAAACAATAGAAGCCACGTTTGAAAGACGACAAAATGGTCATGTCAAACTATCTTTCCAAACACCTAAATCGAAACATGTTCCAGACACTCAAAGGCTTTCTTACACTGCTATGATTACCGCAGTCCAAACTGGTCAAGAAAAGAAACTTCCAATTCATGATTTCTCGTCCGAAGGGTATCCTGTATATCCTGATAAAATCAATGGTCATTTTCTATGGGATGTCCCTGACGCCCATATGTGTAATCCAGATTGTCCTTGCTTGGATGATATGGATATTGAAGATGAACTCGAAGTCATGCGAAGAAAGAAAAAGAAAAAGAACAAACCTTCTCATTCAAAAACATCTTGCAAATCTTCCATTATCTCCACCAGATCCCAAACCTCTTGTTCAACCAATAAGATCATGCCTAATGTTTTCAGGTTAATCTTATGAAGAGTCCTTCCCTCTACTCGAAAAGCAGACAGACGCTCAAACTAGAGTTGTCTCTAAACCCTTTGTCCAGTCCCCAGTTACAGCCTCTGGGCAACCTGAAGAGCCAAAACAGTATGAAGCTGTTTTAAATTGGCAAACAAAAAATGTCAATGCTCAGAATCAAACCCTCAAACAACTCGGAAAAAGAATTGATCAATTAGCCATCGTCTTGATCAGATGTACATACATCTACACGACCGTATCTCTAAGTTAGATACCGATCTCAGATGAATGATCAATAATCATATCTGGAGTCCCGAGTTTAACAAGAAAGAAGTAGAGACCAAAAAGCTCAAAGCTGAATTGGCAAGAATTGATGCTGAAAATACTCGTCCAACACTTTTCACCCAGACACAATCCACACCTGTGCCTCCTCTTGTGTTTGAAACCTATTCACCTTTTTATACACCTCCTAGACCTCACCAGCCTGTTTACAACCAATACTTTGGTTTCTCACATCTCCAACCAAAACCCTCTTCACCTAAAAAATCAAAGCCCAAATTAAAAATTTCAGAACCAAAAACAAAGCAAACTATATCCTCATCTACTCCTTCGGTGCCTCTCGAAGATTCACCACAAGCAACTCCTGACCCTCCTCAAAAAGATAAAGGACCAATGGATCAGTATCATTATCAAACTGTCCACGACTCATCTCCTGAATCCTCTGAACCAGAAACAATATGTGAGTCCAATCCGTCAGAGTCACACTCATCGTCCTCATCCACAAACTCAACCAGTCTCTACTGACTCTGAATCAGAATATGCTGACATGACGAGCAAATTGATGGCAACTAAAACTGAAGATCCCAGTGCTTTAACTTCTACACCAATTGTTGAAGACAATTCTTCTGATGATAAGCATAAAGCATCTCACATAGAACTAGTGCCACCTATGCCATCACCAGCTCATGATCACTCCACAAAACCATCTTCAGCATCTTGGTTCACATTTGATGACATTCCCCGTCACAGATGGTCTGCTAGACTTCAAGAATTTGCTACATGGATTGATCTCCAAGGAACAAAGCCAAATGCTCAATCTTAAGCTATCCTTCGCGAATTCATGGCCCGATCTACGGGTTCTTTTAGAGATTAGTTAGAAAGCTTGGGAGAATATAGACAACTCCAATTCATGCAATCACCTATTGGTACCGCACTCAACATCATCCATGAACAATTCATTGGTGAAAAAACAGCATCTACCGATGCAGACAGAAAAGATTATCATCAGATGAAGTGTTGTTCTCTCAAAAGACATCTTTTGGAATCTCATTACAAAAGAATGAGTATTCTATTTTACAAGCTGAATGGATTCAACGAACCTTCTCTTAAACATGTCTTAATAGCCTCTCTTCTTTCCGAGTTACAACTTGATCTTCAAAGAAAACTCACAGCCACTAATCTCAGCATTGTTGACATCTCTTTGGGAAAGATTTTCCAAATGGCAATGTTATGCCTGGATAAAATCTGTGAGCAGAAGGAATTCTTCAAAGATCTCATGGCAGACACAAAACCCTTCTCTGAAGCTTGTAAAAAACCTTATCTCAAGATGGAGTGCAAAGATGAAAAGAAGTGTGTTTGTTCACCCAAAAAGAAAAAATATTTTCAAAAACACTTCCACAAAAAATCATCCTCCAAAAAACCTTTCCGGTATTTTAGAAAAAAGGATGTCTTCCAGTACAGAAAGAAAAAGCATAACCATTATTTCATCTGCAAGAAACGGGGTCACTTTGCTCGAAACTGTCCCTATCAGCCTGCCAAAGCTGTTCGTCTCATACAGCACCTTCAACATTCTTCCCTATTATCTGAGAACGAAGATGTTGAATCAACCTTTTCTGAACAATCAGAACAAGATGACCAAATTGCTTTCATCATCGCAGAATCTTCAGATTCTGAGGATATTTCAGTCATCTCTACAGTTCAAAATGTCAACCATGTTTCCACTATTCCCAGACCTTCACTCAAAATGTCAATCCTTCCTTCCAAGTTTCATAAACCTGTTCCTGTCATCGGGTTTATTGACACTGGTGCATATACCAGTATGATTGAGCCTTCTGTTCTTCCCTCAGACTATTGGGAACCTCATTGAAAGCTTTTCAGAGCTGTTAATGGAGAAACTTTTGAGACCACATTGATTATAAAAAAACCCATTGGTATTCAATTCTTTCCGAATTGTATAATTTGGAAAAAGATTGTAGCCTCCAAACTCCCTGATAAAGATCTACTCATAGGTTTTGACATTCTTCATTTGGTTAAAAACCTATTCCTCACTTTCTGGAGTTCGCTACAAACAAATATTCTTACCCTATACCGATACTCTTTGTCTGTATGCACTTTCAGATACACCATCTCCATACAGTCATCTCTCCCATAAGTTCTTAGAATTTTGTCCAGAAAATCATTCACAGTTTCACCATCCTCCACCACTTTGGAAGAATGAACAATTTTTTATCCATCTTCCTTTCAAACTCAATGAAGACATAAACCCCACAAAAGCTTCTCACTCGGGTATGTCTTCTTCAGATTTCTTGCTTGCTAAGCAAGAATGCTCTCAGTTACTCCAACAAGGTCTCATTGAACCTACTGATTCAGATTGGGCTTGTCAAGCCTTCTATGTTGAAAAACGATCTGAATTAGTTCGTGGTAAAAAAACATTAGTTATTGATTACCAGCCACTTAATTCTTTTCTTAAAGATGATAAGTTTCCCCTTCCAAAAATCTAGACCCTGTTTGTCCATCTTCAAAGGGCTCGTATCTTCTCTAAATTTGATTTAAAAGCTGGTTTTTGGCAACTTGGTATTTCACCAGTTGACTGTCACAAAACTGCCTTTTGCATTCCCGATGCCCATTATCAATGGACCGTTCTGCCCTTTAATTCCATACTTGACTGCCAAATTCTCTTTGTAGATCACATGGTAGTTCCTTTTAGAGTCTTTGAATTGTCCGCTTGCATGTGCATAGAAATGACGCACGCCATTGATTTCTTCAAGAAGAATGGCGCTCCAGTAATCATCGTTGGCATCAGTCTGGAGGATGCGTTGGCCAGATGTGGGAATTTGGAGTGAAGGAGGTGATTGGGCTATCACCTTTAGCTGCTTGACAGCTTCTGTCTGTGTTGGGCCCTATGGAGGGCACTGTTTTTTTAGCATGCGCGACAGCTGGCTTGTGTGGATTGCAACTTTTGGGATGAAATCAAGGACATAATTAACAATCCCGAGGAATTCTTGGATCTGCTTTTTGGTGAAATTTGTGTCCGAGAACTTTAATAATTCAGTTGCAATGTGTGGACCAGGTTGGTAGTGGCCATCTTTAATCACCATGCCAAGAAAGTCAATGGATTCCTTACCTATGCTGCTTTTCTTTTCAGAAAGCATGATTCCATGTGCCTGCATAATATGAAAGAAATCCAAAAGGAGCTTCTAGTGGTTCTCATGGTCAGAGAAAAATAACAAAATATCATCAATGCAGACTAGAGCATGGTGGAGGATAGGACTAAAGATTTTTATCATGGCCTTTTGAAATAATGAAGGAGCAATACCAGTGGGTAATTGTATGTGGCATTGTTACACCAGATCTATAATAGAACGAAGTCTGTCCTTGGGGCCAGTAGCCCGCAAGTTCTGGTTTCCAGCCAATATACACTTATCCATCAAATACCAAATCCGAAAATCATATTTGAAAACAGTTTTTCACGATATCACCTGAACACACGGCACTCATGGCTTCAAAGAGGGTGAACTTTGTGAGAAAACACTTTCATTTTATCAAAATCGGTTTTGGAGGATAAAACATGACCTTTCTGATGCACAGGATCTTTAGGCTTAAGGCAAGCGCAGAGTATACTCAGTATAGAAAATTAGAGGCGAGTGCATCATTATTAACCCAAATAATTTATTTGAGCCCTAGAAGAGAGAAAAGATCTAGAGAAACATGATGTAAGGAAACTTAAATGTTTATTTCTGATTAACTCGTGCCTACAACGGAAGCATAAGGTGCCTTATATAGAGAATCATCAAGGATAGGACGCCTTGCTTGATCATGTCTTGTGTCCAGTAGTCTCTTGTGGATTGTGTCTAGCTGCTGACTGACGCTGATGAAGACAAATATCAGCAAGCTGAGGCGTATCTCGACCAGAGACAGATATGTCGGCACAAGCGCCAATATGAGAAAGCGACAGGAGACGTGTCACCATCGCGCTATCCATCCGCTCCATAATGACAACTTGTCCCCATCACATTGCTTTTAATGCAATAAGCCCATGTGTCTCCCGTTTGCTTTGAATGTTTATGTAAAAAGTCTTAGTCGGTGTGCTTTACTTTTTGTTTTCCTTTGTCTTATGTAAAAGTCTTAGTCGGTGTGCTTTACTTTCTAAAAAGGTGTGCTTTACTTTTCTAACAGCATGTGCCTATTTTTCGATTATAATCATTCAAAGGGTCCTGTCCTTGATGATTTTCTATATAAGTCACCTTATGCTTCCGTTGTAGGCACGAGTTAATCAGAAATAAACATTTAAGTTTCCTTACATCATGTTTCTCTAGATCTTTTCTCTCTTCTAGGGCTCAAAGAAATTATTTGGGTTAATAATGATATGCTCGCCTCTAATTTTCTATACTGAGTTTGCTCTGCACTTGCTTTAAGCCAAAAGATCTTGTGCATCAGAAAGGTCCTGTTTTATCCTCCAAAACTGATTTTGATAAAATGAAAGTGTTTTCTCACAAAGTTCACCCTCTTTGAGGCCATGAGTGCCGTTTGTTCGGGTGATATCGTGAAAAACTATTTTCAAATATGATTTTCGGATTTGGTATTTGATGGATAAGTGTATATCGGCTGGAAACCAGAACTTACGGGCTACTAGCCCTAAGGACAGACTTCGTTCTGTTATAGATCTGGTGTAACAATGCCACGTACAATTACCCACTTCAAACTTTGACCCAATGTTTAAGAAAACATGAACCCGAGGTATAGAGAAGGATATTGATGCCACACTCAAGATTTAGATGAGAAGGTGAGTGATAAGTCATTTTGGAATGCCACAAGAATGCAAATCCTTGATAAGTTCATTAGTTCTCAAAAGAACCAAAGAAATAATTATCTTTCAAATTCAAAAAAAAGTTCATCCCTCATTTCTTACATAGCAAGGTTGCTGAGTTTAAGTAGGCTAATAGAAACCCAAGATCCTAAAAATACAAATGGAAACATTGGAACAACTCTCCAAGCATAGGTTTGTCAAAGGATGCTTCAAAAGTATTCAGCAACCCACCATTATTAATATTAGTCATTGACAAACTTAATGCTAGCCTAACATAATTAATGCTAATCATTGACAAACTTAATGCTAGCCCACCATCATTGATGGTAGACTTACCTAACACATTGACAAACTTGAAAAAAAACAAATAAATTAAGTTGAATAAACAAAGGAGTGGTTGGAATTCCCAAGCTTGAACAAGCTATAATAAATTGGTCATAACACCTTCTAGAGAACTCCAAATCCAGCTTTGTAAATTGCATTCAAAAGTTAACTTAATTATCTTTCTAATGGTATATAGCTTGCACATTAGTTTCAGCTCAATCAATACCAATTTTATTCTAAATTTACCCTTTCTGCATTTGACCCAAATTGTGTATTTGACTGGCCAACAACTTGAATAATGCCCACAATGCCTTGTCTTCTCTCCAAGCCCAACTCATCATGTCTTGCATCTTGAATTGCATTTTTAGTCCATATTTTCTCAATTAACCCATTTAAAACAACTTGCATATTTTTGGCTCTAGCTCTTGTAATTGGGCTTCCATAAATGTGCAAAGGATCACTTGAAGCTTTAATGGTATTCCCTTGACGGTTCTCATTAGGCTCGCTAGTTTCTATCGATGATTTGTGAAAGACTTTTGGATTCAAGTGGGGAGAAGAGCGAGAAAATCAAATGATCAAGCAAAAGCTAACCAATGCTCCCTTATTGTCCTTGCCTAACTTTAATAAAACGTTTGAAATTGAATGCGATACCTCAGGTATTGGTTACTTATGTGAGAAACTGAGTGGGGTAGCCTTAAACTACCCTACTTATTATAAGGAATTGTATCTTGGTTTAAGGGTTAGAAATGTGGCAGCACTACCTATGGGCTCAGGATTTCGTGATTCACATCGATCATGAGTCCTTAAAACACATTAAAGGCCAACACAAACTGAACAAGAGGCATGCTCGATGGGTAGAATTCACAGAGACATTTCCATATGTCATTCATTATAAGGAAGGTAAGAAACACATTGTTGCAGATGCGCTTTCCCATAGGTATGTCTTAATCTCAACACTTAATGCTAAATTGCTTGGTATTAAACATATTAAGGAATTGTATGCTGATGACCATGATTTTAGCATTGAAAACCAAGCTTGTGAAAAGACCGTAGTTGGTAAGTACTTTTGGCATGATGGCTACTTATTTTGAGAAAATAAACTATGTGCACCTAATTGGTCTCTGAGAGATTTGTTAGTGAGAGAATCCCATGGAGGAGGGTTGTTGGGGCATTTTGGAGTTGTAAAGACTTTAGCAGTTTTACAGGAACACTTTTATTGGCCGCATATGAAATGAGATGTTAAGAGACTTTGTAGTAGATGTGTCACCTGTAAAACAGCCAAATCCAAAGTGCAGCTGTATGGCTTATACACCCCATTACCAATACCTAGTGCGCCTTGGACTAATGTTTTGATGGATTTTGTACTAGGGTAACCTAAGTCTAAATGAGGGAGAGACTCAATTTTTTTGGTTGTAGATAGATTTTCAAATATGGCCCATTTTATTCCATGCCACAAAATGGATTATGCTTGTCGCTAACCTATTCTTTACGGAGATTGTGAGGTTGCATGGTATGGCCCAGGACAATTGTTTCTGATAGGATTGCTAAGTTTTTAAGTTACCTTCGGAAAACATTATGGGCTAAGTTAAGAACTAAGTTGTTATTTTCAATTGCTTCTCACCCTCAAACTGATGGTCAAACTGAAGTTGTGAATAGAACTTTACCTTCAAGAGGAGAGGAATGACGAGATTGAGGACAAAATTGTCACAAGCACGTGGGATGAGGAAAATTCAGATCCTATTCAAGTTCCCATCGTACTTGTCACAAGAGCTTGAGGAAAGAAATTCAAAGAAGCACTTAATGAGTTGATTCAAGCAACTTAGGCTCCATCAAATTCGTGGAGGCCCGTTGAAGGAATCACACATGATAAATGCATGATTCAAGCTCTTGAAGTTTCCAAATAATCACTTCCATGAAATAGGAAGTTGGCTTGCACATTATGGTGGGAAAATATTTCCCTTTTTTTGGACACTTTCCCGTTTCTTGAGGAGGCTATTAGAGAAACAAATCAGTTATTTGTATTTTAATCACCTAGTTTCCATTTTAATTGATGTAAGGCATTTAAGTCGATTAAGATTCTGATTTGGTTTAGATTCTTTCCTATTTACTTATATTAGGATTCTAATTTTGATTTAGATCATTTCCTATTTGCTTAGATTAGGATTCTGATTTGATTTAGATTATTTCTTATTTGTTTAGATTCAGATTCCAATTTGACTTTAGTTTAGGATTTATTTTCAAAATTCTTGTAACCAACCCTATATAATGTACTCGCATCTAATAAGCAGAGGTAGATTAGTTTTGATGCACTTGGTGAAAGAGTTAGTTCTCTTTGGTTCTTACACAAACTCTTTGAACTTATCGAATTTCCATGGCGTTCAACCATAAAAATTGAATGCCTTTGGGCCTAATTTAATAGTGTTAACATAAATATTTCCATAATATTGATATTGATGATAACAAACTAGATTAAGAATTTTGCAGTCTTTAAAATTGGTAATTCTTTAAGGCTATATGAAGTTTTTGGACAAGTTTAAGAATTTGGACAAAAATGAATAACCATTTATCTTGAAACGGCAAACCGATTTTATAAGGATAACATATAGTGTTGATTTTGGAAGATAACGGTGAACCATTTATTAGAAAATGGTTAACTAACAAATTTTGGAGAGCAATTTAACTGAAAATGGTGAACCACTTAGCACAAACGAGTAGTTGATAATTTTTTGCAGGTTTCTGGAATTAAATGACAAACCAACAGCTCTAAATGGTAAGTTGACTTCATTAGTTACTGGAGTTTAATGGTAAACCAACAACTCTAAACGATGAACCGACTATTCAAAATTTAGAATAATGGTTATTTGGACAAAATCACAAAGGTGATCCAATAGTAGTTAACAATGATCTGATTATGCCTAGAAAGTCAACAGGGGCTAGTTTTCAAATAACAATGGATTCTACAATCATCAGTGAGCTTATTATTGTGTTAACACTAAATAACAATGGATTCTACAAATATATATTTCTTAATCTGAATTTATTTTGATAACAATTAAAAAGTTCATTCATAGAGGACATAATTGTATCAAAATTTGTGTCTTGTTTTGCACCAACTTCCTTGATTGTAGGATCCAACACTAATGCAAATATAAATAGGCGAGTAATATCTTTCCAATATTTTTGGAATTTTTCCTTCATAGCAACACAAATATTTTTAAACATAATATAGGTGGATTAAAACTTTACATGAAGTAGGCTCATAAATAGTAAAACAGCAAGAGCATTTAAATCCAGAAATTTAAATGCAACATTCCAATCATAATAAGTGATATGATAATCTTCATCATTCATTCTCTCATTGTAAAAACTAGAAATTGGTTCAGAATATTTGGAAAGAAAGCAACATTAAATATGTAGAATTCCAACGAACTTTCATGTCAATGTAGATATACAAGATGGCTGCTCTATTTTTTTTTCTAAATAAGGATTCATATGAGTCTACCAGCTTGAACAATTAAATTGATAATATGACATAAACATCTAATATAAAAAATTTTTGAGCCACATGTAGGCATGAGAGAAGAAATATTCCCCAAAAACATATCAATTGCAGCAGTATTAGCTAATGCATTATCAAATGATATACTAAACAGTTTATTAGTAATTTCATATTCTCTTAAAACAAACATTATGGCATAGTAAATTATTGAATCATTATGAGGATATTCTGATTCACAAAATGCAAACAGTTTTTTTCCAGGCTCCATTTGCCATTAATCTCATGTCTAGAGTGCGAAACACAAAAAATAACCAGCCATATTAATAGCAGTCTAACATTCAGAAGAAATTGAAATAACACCATTAAAATTGATTAAAGTATTAATCAAGAATTTTTTCATGTCATGAAAAGTTTTGGCTAAATCACGTTTTAGTGTATTTTTAGGCACTTTCTTAAGTTGAGGCTGAACATACTTTTGTAAAAAATTTATTAGTCGTTCATCTTCTATAAATGTTAAAGGTTGCTCTAGTTCATCAAACGGAATGTTTGGTATCTCGTAACCACGTCATTCTCATCATCCACTTGGTATCAGAGCCTATGTTTCTGAGTATATCGGCTGGAAACTCGAGCATGCGGGGCTATTGGTCCAAAGGATAACTAAGGTTATCATTGCTCTGGTCTAACAACGCCACATACTTAGACGACAGAAATCATTCTCTGACATTGGTATAGGTTATAAGAGTTCAATGCCTTAGGAATCAAAGCATTAAAGAATAGAAAATCTAAATCTCATGGCTTCATCATCATCCTCAGCTACTCCTACTTCTTCATCTTCTCCAGTTACTCTTTCTTCTACTCTCTCTTTACCTAAATACTGTACTAAGCAAACAGCCAGTAAGATAGAGAATCTTGTTGAATACTCCTATGTTCTTGAATCTGTTCAAATCAATGAATCCTCTTTACCTCTTATCAGTCCATATCACTTGTATAAAAAACCTTCTTTTACTAGAAGTATCAAAACCGTGATTTCCACCAAACGGCCTCATCCTAAAGAATACATCCAGTCATCCCGACTTTATCAATGTGCTTTGCAAGCTACTACAGCTGAACAATATGTCACTCTTGAAAAGCTATACACATCTTCACCTTGGAGGTGTTCGCCTAATCCTCACCATTCATGGGAGAAAAGGCTTATCAGTCACGGCCAGAATTGCTTTACTTGACACCAGGTTTAAGCAATATCAGCGTGCCATTATTGGCACAGTTCTCACCACCCTCCATGCCGGAAATGCTTTGCTTACCTTTTATCCCAATTTTAATCTTTCACTCCTTGATTCCAACCTTGCCACCACCTTAAAAGTTCAGATCCAGCTCCTAGGAGCTGAACAAATAACCTCAGCTAAAATAGCTACCCTGCACTATCAACTTGTTTATCGACAGCAAAATCATGCTTTGGATTTGCCAACTCCACAAACTGCAAATTCAGAAGCTCTTATGATTCTTACAGAATCTAAAGAGATCCCAACCATTATTCAAATACCAAGGCAAATTCCTCGACAAGAATTGATCAAACTCATGCCTTTAGAATGGTTGTCTAATTATGAATAATTTCATTAAAATTCTGAACCCATACAAACTTCTGAAAGTCATTTTCAGAAAAATTCCTATGGAACTGTTCGTTTTACTTTCAACCACCACCCAGTTCATCCTCAGAACCGCCCAGATTATCTTTTACATATTCTTCAATGATCACTTCTGTACACACAGAACAAGAAAACCTACCCATTCAAGCCTTTAATAATCAAGGTTTTCCAGTATACCCAGTAAAACTTCATGGACACTTCTTGTGGGATGTCCCAGCCTCTGGCAACTGTGATGCAGGCTGCCCTTGTTAGGAAGATATTGAAGAAGATGATGACGAACCCAAAAGACGCAAGCATAAGTCTAAAAAGATTATTTATGCAGCTTGCCGATACCATGCTGCTCATCCTGAAGAACCACCTGAGCTTGATTCTCAAGCATCTTTACCCATCTATGATAAAGGTCTTGCCTGGATCCGAAAACATGAACTTACTTTGCTCAACTGCAGAATACAATCAACCCATAAGACCATCCACGCTAATCCCACTCCTAACATATAGTCTTCCTAACATACAGTCTTGTATGATGTTTTCCCCACCAACATCTACAGAATACCAAGTCCAATTCTCACCTTTGGAAAAACAAATTGACCAACAAAAGAGTTTCGTCTCCAAACCATTTGCTCCATCTGCAGTAACCCCTCCTGGTCATTTAGAAGAACCTCGTTCTTTTGAAGCAGTCTTAAACTGGCAAACTCAAAATACTGTTGCACAAAACCAAGCAATCACTACCTTGCACCATAAGGTAGACAACATTACACACAAAACCAACCAAGTTCAGAAAAGGTTGATACCATCTCAGACAAGTTAAATCAGATTTATCAAAATCTTCATAACATAGTTACTCAACTTGACTCTGAACTTTGGGCTATGCTTACTCAACGAGTCCATAGTCCTGATTTTGATAAAAAAAGAAGCTGAGATAAGAGCTTTGAAAGTTGAAATTGCTAGGATTGATTCAGAAAAGGTCCAGCCCACTCTTTTTAAAACTTCTGGTCCATTACCAGTAATTAATCCTACCTACCATCCTTTCTTGCCATCAACTTCTTCCCGAACTTATGAACCTTCTAGACTTTTTGGTATGACCCATACTTCGGTACGACCTCAGCCAAAACCAAAGAAAACCCCAAAACCAGTCCCAGTTCAAAAACCCATTCCTCAACAAAATCCACAGACATCCAGATTTGAACCATCACCCTCTCCATCACCAACTTCTTTACCTGAATCTACCCAACCACCGCCAATCCAAACCTCTATTTCTTCAGAAAAATAGCCCATGTACCAATATTCAGCTCATTAAATTTCCCATTCTCCATCTCTAGATTCTTCTACTGAAGATTCCCCTTTTCAATCAGATTCATCATCCATTGAGTCCTCTGATTTATCTGACTCAGACACTTCTGATTCAAATCTAGCTGATATTTCCAAACTCCTCATGGTAGAACCTACTGAACAGTCTAGTGCCACTAACACTAGCCCAAGAACTGAACCTATTGACACCGATGAAGAAAATCATGAAACTGGTGAATCTTCTCAGTCAGTTCCACCTCCACCAAAAGTCTCCAAACCTTCAAATGGTCCATGGTTTACTTTTGATGATATCCCTACCACAAAGTGGAGAGAAAGACTACAAGAGTTGTCTGCTTGGATTGATCTCCAAATGTTAGCTCCAGATGCCACAACCCAATTTGTTCTACAAGAATTCAGTACTCGATTTACAGGTTGTCTTCGAGATTGGTTTGACAGTCTTGGACAATATAGATAACTTCAGTTCATTTAGCCCTTCTCCATGATCAATTTATTGGAGAACCAAGTGCTACTTTTGAAGCTGCAAGACGTGATTACCCCAACATGAAATGTTGTTCTCTCAACACAAAAGATCTTCATTACCACTACCAGCGAATGTCTTTGCTTTATTACAAGCTAAACGGATTCAACGATGCTACTCTCAGACATGTATTTCTGGCCTCTCTTCCAGAAGAATTACAACCAGAGATCCAGCGTCAGTTAGCTGCTCACAAGCTCAACATTGACTCATCATCATTGGGAAAATTATTTTAGATTGCTATGGAATGTCTTGACAAAAGAAATTTTTTCAGGATCTCATCAAAGACAAAGAACCTTTCAGCTCTGCTTGCAAAAAGCCTTACTTGGCTATCAAGTGCAAAGATCCAAAAAGATGTGATTGTTCATCAAAGAAAAAGTCTCAATCCAAGAAATCTAGATTCCCATTTCCATCCAGGAAACGGCGTACTCAGCGATTTCACCTTTTCAGGAAAAATCAATCCTACTCCAAAGATTTTCCTAACTGAAAGAAGAGCAGATGTTTCATTTGCAAAAAGAAAGGTCATTTTGCCAAAGACTGTCTCGTCAAACCTCAGAAGGTAGTCAAGCTTATCCAACACCTGGAATCCACTACAGAATTTTCCCCAACCACAGACCAAGTTGAACACTTGTTTTTTGAACAAGAAGAACCAAATGATGATACAGTTTTTGCTCTACCAGCAGAATCTAGTGATTCAGGCAGTTTTGATTTTGAACCCATCTATACAGTCCAACCTTCCTCCATCCTAATCCATGACCATACCATACCCATACCTTCTGTTAAAGTCCAAATTGTCCCTTCTAGATATCATAAATCCATCACAGCCATTGGTTTTCTTGATACTAGTGCTCAGCGAAGCATGCTTAATCCTATTATTCTTCCTACTGAGTATTGGAAATCTCAGGAAGAACACTTTAAAGCAGCTGATGGAAAGATCTTTACAACTAACTTAGTTACTAATCATCCAATAGGAATTCATTTATTTCCTAATTGCGTTGTTTGGATAAAACTAATTGGTTCAGCCTTGCCAAACAAAGATCTCCTTGTAAGGATATACTCATCTCCATCTCGGAGGAGTAAGATTAATCCTAACCCTACATGGTAGGAAGGGATTACCTGTTACAGTTAGAGTTGCTATGTTAGATTCAAGGTTCAAACAATATCAAGATGTTGTCCTTGGTACTGTACATGCAAGAAGTGTACTTCTCACTTTTTATCCGAATTTCAACCTTTCTATTCAAGACACCAACTTGCCAACTGCTCTAAAAGTGCAAGTCAAGATACAAGGAGCAGAACAGATCTCATCTTCAAAGATTGCAACACTTCATCATCAGTTGGTTTATAGGCTTCAAAATCATGCCTTAGATCTACCTGCACCTGAACACAACTCTAACGCCCTCATGGTGTTAGCAGAATCAGATCAAATTCCAACCATAATTCAAATCCCAAGGTAGATCCCTTGAGATGAGCTAATTAAACTCATGCCTATAGAATGGATATCAAATTATGAGCAATTTCACAACAACACTGCTCCAATTCAGACATTAGAAGGAATGTTTGAAAGAAGGCATGACGGAACAGTAAGAATGACTTTCCAGCCTCCACCAAGTGCTCCTCAAGAGCCTCCAAGGCTATCTTTCACACAATCTTCCATGATCAATGTTGTCCATACAGCCTAGGAAGATTTACCTATGGGATGCACCTAGGGAGATTTACCTAGCCAAAATGAATGGCCATTTCCTATGGGATGCACCTGGTTCAGGAAATTATGACCCAGATTGTCCCTGTTGGGATGATTAGGAGGAAGATGATTTAGTTTCCAGAAGGAAAACAAAGCCACAAAAGAAGCTCCATCATCCATGTAAGCATTTCCAACCACAGCCACATGATGATCCACCTCCACCTTCACCAAATCCATTACCCATTTACAAAAAAGAACTCAAATGGATTGTAAAACACTACAAGTCTGAAGTTCTTTCACCAGTTCAAAACCATACACCAATCATACAACCCACTGCTTGTATGATATTTGCCTCTACCTCCAAAAGACTATTCCACCAATTTTCCAACTTTAGATACCCAATCAGACTCCCACAAAAAAGTTGTTTCAAAACCTTTCATCCCCTCGGCCATAACCTCCGCCAGCCATCTTGAAGAACCCAGACCTTTTGAGGCAGTCCTCAACTGGCAGACTCAAAATGCCAGAGCACAAAATGATACCTTGGTGGACATTCATAAACAGGTTGACAGGATTAGTTTACAAACTGATCAGATTGAATCCAAGGTTGATAAAATAACCTCACAACTGCAACAAATCTACCAAGATTTACAATCCAGAATCATCCAGCTGGATTCAGAATTACGTGCCATGCGCAGTCAAAGATACTATGGTCCTGAGTTTGACCAAAAGGAAAGGGAAATCAGGTGCTTGAAAGCAGAGCTTGATCGGATTGATTCAGAAAGATAAAAACCTACTCTTTTCACCAAGTCACCACCAATAACTACCATAAGCCCGACTTATCATCCATTCACTCCTATGCTTGCTCCAATGAAACCTTATGATCCCTCCAAATTGCTCGGCATGACACACACTCTCTTCAAAAATCAGCCTTTACAACCCCAGCCAAGGCAAAAACCAAAAGCTACTCCCAGGCCAGTTAAAATTCATCCACCAATTACTTCAACCACTGAACAATAATCCCCATGATATACACCTGCTCCACCACAGACTCAACCTCAACCAATCCAAACCAAAGACAAAGAACCCATGCACCAATACAGTTCTAAAAAATTTGAGACCTTTTCACCCTCTGAATCTGAGTGTACTACCTCTGTTACTAATGGGGATACTTCGGTTACTTAGTCTGAGATAGAATCTTCAGTCTCGACTAGTGACTCTGAAAAAGCTTATACAACCAGAAGAAACAGAACCAACCCAGCCAGAATCTTATTTTGAGATACCCTCAGATGTTGATGAACCAGCTGAATCTTCAGCAACAAATCAACAACCTCAGCCTCATGCACAAACCTCTCACAGACCATCAAATGGCCCATGGTTCACTTTTGATGATATTCCCTCATCCAAATGGCGAGAAAAAGTCCAAGAAATGTCAGCATGGATTGATCTCTAGATGATAAGAGTTGATGCAACAACAGAATCAGTCCTCAGAGAATTCACTACTTGTATCATGGGATCTCTAAGAGATTGGTTTGACAGTTTAGGGCCGTACAGACAAATGTAGTTTGTTTAATTGCCTAATGTTTCTAGTGCTCTTGTTGTTTTACATGAACAATTCATCAGAGAACCGAGTGCAGTTTTCAAAGCTGCAAGACGGGGCTACCTAAACATGAAGTGTTGTTCCTTAAATTCCAAAGATCTTGATTTCCATTACAAGAGGATGTCAATCTTGTTTTATAAGCTCAATGGATTCAATGGTGCGACTCTAAAACATGTCTTTCTTGCTTTTCTACCTGAAGAATTGCAACCAGAAATACAAAGACAATTGCCACGCACAATATCAATATTGACAATATCTCCTTACGAAAGATTTTCTAGATCGCCAAGGGATGTTTGGAGAAGCTCTGTGAATAGAAACAATTTTTCAAAGATCTGATGAAAGATAAAGAGCCTTTTACAAGTGCCTGCAAGAATTCATATTTGCAGATCAAGTCCAAAGAAAAAAAGAATTGTGATTGTGAGCCAAAGAAGAAAAGACATTTTAAAAAGCTTAGACGTCCAGATTCTGTGTCAAAATCCAAATCTCGAAGATGGAACAACCAGAGAAAACCATACAGGTTTTTCATTTTCTTCAAAGGAACAAAGGAAATAGAAATCCAGCAGATGCTTTATTTGTAACAAAAAAGGCCACTATGCAAAGAACTGTCCAAACAAGAAGGACAAATCAAGCAGATTGATAAAGCATTTGCGGATGGTTACTAAGTACTCTCCTGAGAAAGAAGAAGTAGAGTTCTATTTCTCAAAACAAGAGGAACCTACTTATGAAACATTGTTCGCACTGGAAAACTCATCTGAGGAATCAGAAAGTGATGAGTTCCAAAACATTTTCCACCAACAATCCTTGTCCTTAGACACCACCATTCCAATTCCTTCCATTAAACTCCAAATTTTACCCTCCAAATTCCAAAGACCAATTTCAGCCATTGCCCTCATTGACACTGGTGCTCAATGAAGTATGTTAAACCCAGATATTCTTCCAGCCCAATACTGGCATCAGCACACTGAAAATTTTTGTACTGGAGATGGAAAAATGTTTTCAACAACATTGATTACCAAAAAATCATTGGTATTTAGATTTTCCCAAACTGTGTTATCTGGACAAGAGTCATTGGTTCAAAACTTCCTGACAAGGATATCTTGTTAGGATTTGATATTATTCACCAGATCAAACACCTCCAAATCCTTTCCTCCGGAATAAGAGTCAAAACCATGTTCAAACCTTACACAGAAATTCTCAAACTTTACAGTTTGACTGATTCACCACAGTCCTACAAAGACATTTCAACCCAACTTCTAAAATACTGTCCAGAGTCCCATTCTGAATTTTCCCATCCAAACCCTTTGTGGAAAAACAAGTATTTCTTTATTCAGTTACCTTTTAAACTTAATGAAGACATCAATCCTACTAAGGCTACTCATCCAGGAATGAGCCCATCTGACTTAGCCTTAGCCCAAAAGGAATGTTCACAACTCTTGGCCCAAGGACTTATTGAACCAACAAATTCTCAACGGGCTTGTCAAGTGTTTTATATGGGAAAACGTTCGGAACTTGTTAGGGGAAAAAAGCGATTAGTCATTGACTATCAACCAAACATGTTCTTACAAGATGACAAGTTTCCTTTACCAAAGAGACAAAGAATCTTCACTTATCTAAAAAATACCTAGATCTTTTCAAAATTTGACCTCAAATCAGGTTTTTAGCAAATTGGCATTGAACCCTCAGAAAGATACAAAACTGCTTTTTGCATCCTTAATGCTCATTATCAATGGACAGTTTTACCTTTCGGCTTGAAAACTGCCCCTCCATTTTTCAAAAAGCTATGGTCAAAATCTTTCAACCCATCTTGCATCATGCATTGATTTATATTGACGATATTTTGTTGTTTTCAGGCACACATGAAGAACATCGCCAAATTAAATCATTTTTTTTATATCATCCAGACTCACGAGATTATGTTATCAGCAAAAAAAAGCACCATTGCTTTTTGATTATCAAAGACGGACACTACCAGCTAGGAAAGCACATTGCCCAAGAATTGCTCCACTTTCCAGATCAACAACTCACCAGGAAACAGATACAGCAATTCCTTGGCATCATCAATTACATTAGAGACTTTATTCCTCATGTCGATCACCATACCAACCAGCTTTCGGCTTTATTGAAAAAAAAGCCACTAGAATGGAATGACAACCACACACTTGCTGTCAACACTTTAAAAAAGATTGCTCAAAATCTGCCACCATTAAAGCTCATCACAAATGGCAACCGAATACTCCAGACAGATGCAAGTGACGAATCATGGGGTGCTATTCTTCTCGAAGAAATAAATGGCAAAAAAAGCTTTATTGCGCTATAAAGAACAATATCAAGAAATTTGAATACCATCTTATCGGCTATCATTTTCTTATCCGAATGGATAGCTCAGCATTTCCTAAAGACTGGTTCTCAAAATATGACTTCTTTGTGAAGTATATAAAAGGAACCCAGAACCTCATTCCAGATCTACTTTCAAGACTTGCAAAACCGATACCACCTCTGCATTGTACATCCACAGGACATCACTTCCCCATCATTTTCATGGCTACCTCTCTACCAAACCAACACAAGACTTTCCCTCTTGGAAAAACCTTTTCCATAGTTTTTGACATCCAAGAATTTGCAAAAAGATATGTTTTTAGGTTTTTCATGAAAGCCTACATGTTAGCAGATTCATTTCCTTTCTAAACTTTTCACCCTGAAAACTTGTTTCTCACAGGTCTACACATTGACCCTTCCAAGGATGTAACTGAAGATGAGTTATAGTACATCTGGTGCCTAACAGTTCTTTATGCCACCAAGTTAATTCTCCCTGTGAAACCTACCCTGAACCATCTCATGAATCTTGACAAATCAACCTCATTAACCTGGACCCTTCTTGAGTGGTTTTCTCCACTTTCCTGGTGGAGAAGAAAATTACAGCAACTATCCATGATCTACAACCTTAATCCAATGCTTGAATCTTTCATTATCCATCGGCCATATTTCCAGCATCCAAACACCAACTCTTTTTGGACTCAAGACAAAGTGTTCGAATGGTTCACAACACCACATCCAGCAATTCTTGACCAAGACAATAGAATCCAGAAAAACCTTCAAAATTTCCTCTACCACCTCAATCACCAACCTGAACCACATAAAGACATATTCCATGCGTCTTTAGGACCACAACATGATATCATTATGATTCTAACTCCTTTGTCAATTTCAAAACCAAAGTCCACAGTTATCATCATCAAAAAAGAAAAACCGGATTTCACATATTTCTTGTTCCAAGACGCTCAAGACCCTTGGACTGACTTTCTACCCTTAAGCCAGCATCTCCAATAGCTCCAGGATCCATCGCAACTGGACGAACCTTCATTATCCAGAGCTAGTACCAGCACTTGTCCACCTAACGTTCAACCACCCAATCAAATGGTGACGTTCCCCTCACATTGTCCAAAAGCACAACATTGTCCATGGCCACCATGTGGTCTCACCTACAAGCATCCAAAGAAAAAGTTAGCAAAAGACGACATAGATAGCTCCTCTGATGAAGATTACATGAATCTTTCGTCCCTATAGCTATAAGTTTGTCGTGTGTAATTATTAAAGTGTGATGACTCATGCTTTTGGTTTTGAAATTGACGAAGGAGTTGGAATCATAATGATATCATGTTGTAGTCCTAAAGACATATGGAATATGTCTTTATGTGGTTCAGGTTGGTGATTGAGGTGGCAAAGGAAATTTTGAAGGTTTTTCTGGATGCTATTGTCTTGGTCAAGAATTGCTAGATGTGGTGTTGTGAACCATTCGAATACTTGGTCCTGAGTCCAAAAAGAGTTGGTGTTTGGATGCTGGAAATATGGCCGGTGGATAATGAACACTGAGGTGAACATATTTGCTTCTGATTCAGGCATTGGATTAAGGTTGTAGACCATGGATAGTTGCTGTAATTTTCTTCTCCACCAGGGAAGTGGAGAAAACCACTCAAGAAGGGTCTAGGTTAACGAGGTTGATTTGTCAGGATTCATGAGATGGTTCAGGGTAGGTTTCACATGGAGAATTAACTTGGTGGCATAAAGAAATGTTAGGCACCAAATGTACCATAACTCATCTTCAGTTACATCCCTGGAGGGTCAATGTGTAGACCTGTGAGAAACAAGTTTTCAGGGTGAAAAGTTGAGAAAGGAAATGAATCTGCTAACATGTAGGCTTTCATGAAAAACCTAAAAACATATCTATTTGTAAATTCTTGGATGTTAAAAACTGTGGTTTCAAAGCCATACAAGTCCTTGAAAATTTTACGTTTTCTAAACTTCCGTTTTTCATGACCAAAATGGTATGATTTATGTCTTTCTTCTGTTTTGATCTCTAGAACTTCAGGAGCTGAGAGACTTTCTCATTCATGGCTTCCACTTCATTTTCAACTCCTTCCAATCCTGTTACTCTTTCTTCTACTCTTTCTTTGCCCAAATCCTACACTTTTCATACCGCTAATAAGATTGAAAGTAGAATATTCCTACATCTCTGAATCAGCCCAAATCAGTGAGTCATCCTACCCTCTCATCAGCCCTTATCAGTTGTACACACGCCCCAGTTCCTTTACCCGAAGTATCCATACCCTCATATCTACTAGACAGCCTCAACCTAAAGAATATATCCAGTCTTCTCGCCTGGATCAATGTGCTCTTCAAGCAACCTCTGCTGAGCAATATGTCACTCTAGAAATACCTTCCGAGTTAATTTCCAATTGGAAAAGAGAAGGTTACACTCATCTCCATCTTTGCGGCATCAGATTAATCCTTACCCTTCATGGGAGAAAAGGGTTACCGGTCACAGCTCGAATTGCTATGCTTGATACCCGGTTTAAACAGTACCAAGATGTGTGTTATCGACACTGTCCTCACAACTCTTCATGCAGGAAGTGTTTTACTAACCTTTTATCCAAATTTCAACCTTTCTCTCCAAGACACCACTTTACCCACAGCCTTGAAAGTTCAAGTTCAAATTCAAGGTGCAAAACAAATTTCCTCTGCCAAAATTGCCACCTTACACCATCAACTGGTCTATAGGCTTCAAAATCATGCCTTAGATCTACCCACTCCAGAACACCACTCTGACACCCTCATGGTGTTAGCAGAATCTGACTAGATTCCCACAATCATCCAGATCCCAAGACAACTTCCCTGCCATGAGCTCATAAAGTTTATGCCTCTTGAATGGATCTCCAACTATGAGCAGTTCCATCACAATACAGCTCCCATTCAGACATCTGAAAGCATGTTTGAAAGACGACAAGATGGAACCGTCTGCATGACTTTTCAACCACCTCTAAGTGCTCCGCAAGAGCCCCCTCGGCTCTCATTTACCTATTCTTCAATGATCACAGCTATTCAGACAACTCAAGAAGATCTGCCCATTACAGGGTTCAATTATGACGGCTACCCTGTTTATCCAGCAAAGCAAAATGGACATTTCCTATGGGATGTCCCTGGCTCCGGAATGTGTGACCTAAATTGTCCCTGCTAGGATGATTGGGAAGAGGACGATGATTATGCCACCAAAAGGAAAAAGAAAAAACCTCTAGTCTCATGTCACCACTGTGAACCCGAATCACCAAAAGATCCTCCACCTCCACCAGCCCCATTACCCATCTACAAAAAAGAACTCAAATGGATGGCAAAGCATTGCAAACCTGCGATTCCATTCCCCATCCTAAACTCAACACCTCCAGTCCAACCACTGGCTTGTATGATGTTTTCCTTTACTTCTTCAGACTACTCTTCTTCCTTCCCTTCTTTAAAAACTCACACAGATTCCTAGTGAAATACTGTGTCCAAACCCTTTATCCCTTCAGCTATTACCTCATCTGGCCACCTTGAACCACCAAAGCCTTTTGAATCAGTCCTCAACTGGTAAACTCAAAATGCCAGAGCACAGAATGATACTTTGTTGCATATCAATTCAAAAGTTGAAAAAATCAGTTTACGAACTGAACAGATTGAGACAAAAGTTGACTCCATTACTGCATAGCTGCAGCAAATCCACCACAATCTTCAGTCTAGAATTACTCAACTAGATTCAGAGTTACGAACCATGCTAGCCCAACGAAGTATGTCAAATCCTAACAAGATATCCTTATTAGGAAGGGTTGAACCGATAACCTTGGTCCAAATGACACAATTTGGGAAGATTTGAATACCAATGGGTTTGTTGGTAATCAAAGAGGTAGTGAAAAATTTGCCATTAATGGCCCTGAAATTTTCTTCGTACTTCGTCCAGTATTCGGGTGGAAGAATATTGGGGTTTAACATGCTACGTTGGGTGCCAGTGTCTATGAGACCAATTGTTGGAATGGGCATTTGGAATTTTGAGGGCAAGATATGGAGTTTGATGGAGGGTATAAGAACAATAGTGTCAAGGGACAGCAATTGTTGGTGGAAGATAACTTGAGACACATCCCTGTCTGAGTCATCAGAGGAGTTTTGTAGTGTGAACATGGTTTCATCATTAGGTTCATCTTGCTCAGAGAAATAGAATTCCAGTTCATCCGTCGCGGGAGAGTAGTATGTAGTGGCTTGAAAATTTTCGATGAGCCGGATGGATTTCTCTCGTTTGTTGGGACAATCTTTAGCATAATGACCTTTCCTCTTGCAGATGAAACATCTGTTGGATGATTTTCGTTTGAATTCTCTGGAGGAAGATGATTTTTTTCGGAAGAATCGGTGGGGCTTTCTGGACCTGCGGGGTTTGGATGAAAATTCTGGATTTTTGAATTTCCGAAAATGCATTTTCTTCTTAGAACTGCAATCACAATCCTTTTTCTGTTTGCATTTGATTTGCAAGTAGGGTTTTTTACAGGCACTTTTGAATGGTTCTTTGTCTTTCAACAGTACTTTGAAAAATTGTTTTTGCTCACAAATCAAGGCATGTTTTGGCAATCTAGAAGATTTTGCCAAGAGAGATGTTGTCAAGGATGAGATTGAAGGCGGTGAGTTGCCGTTGTATGTCGGGTTGGAGCTCTTCTGGAAGGGAAGCCAGAAAGAGATGCTTTAATGTGGGCTCATTGAATCCATTAAGCTTATAGAACAGTAAGGACATTCGTTTGTAATGGAAGTCAAGATCCTTAACATTGAGTGAACAGCATTTCATTTTGAGATAGTCTCGTCATGTAGCTTAAAAAACTGCAGAGCGGTCTCCAAGGAATTGATCATGGATAACCGCAAGGGCACTTGACCTCATCATGATCCTCACTCCATCCGCCATATCCAAACCAAAGTCCACAGGAATTATCATCAAAGAAGAAAAACCAGACCACACTGACTTCCTTTACCAAGACTCCCAAGACCCAGGGGAAGAATTCCTTCCTCTAAGCCAACATCTCCAATAGTTTCTACAACCAACCATGTATGAACTAGGATCATCATCCCAACCCTCCAAAGTTGACAAGGCCACTCAGATGCCAAGCCCCAAGTCCCAGTCATCACCCCCCAAGCCGGGATACCGAAGAGATTGCCCTTATCCACCTTGCCGCGGTCCCCGCTATAAGCATCCAAAGCTCTCCAAAACCTTTTCCCCAAAATACACCCGTGACAATGACCTAGATGAAACAAAAAGCTCATCCGAGTGGGTTAAGGCTTGGTTTGGTAGAGAGGTAACCATGAAAATGATGGGAAAGTGATATCCTGTGGATATACAATGCAAAAGTAGTATCGGTTTTGCAAGTCTTGAAAGTAGATTTGGAATGAGGTTCTGGGTTCCTTTTATATGCTTCACAGAGAAGTCATATTTTGAGAACCAGTCTTTGAGTCTGAGCAACATCTTTTCTGGAACTGTTTTTCCTTTGAAATTCATGATGTTGGGAAATGCTGAGCTGTCCATTCGGATAAGAAAATGATAGCCGATAAGATGATATTCAAATTTCTTGATACCATTCTTTACAACTAAGATTTCTTTGTACACATTGTGGTAGTGCTGCTGTGTGTCAAAGAAATGTCCGCCAGCATAAGCAATAAAGCTTTCTTTGCCATTTATTTCTTCGAGAAGAATATCACCCTATGATTCGTCACTTGCATCTGTCTGGAGTATTCGGTTGCCATCTGTGATGAGCTTTAATGGTGGCGGATTTTGAGCAATCTTTTTTAAAGTGGTGACAACAAGTGTGTGGTTGTCATTCCATTCTGGTGGCTTTTTTTTTTCAATAAAGCCGAAAGCTAGTTGGTATGGTGATCGACATGAGGAATAAAGTCTCTGATGTAAATGATGATGCCACGAAATTGCTGTGTTTGTTTCCTGGTGAGTTGTTGATCTGGAAAGTGGAGCAATTCTTGGGCAATGTGCTTTCCTGGCTGGTAGTGTCCGTCTTTCATAATCATTCCAAGGAATTCAATATTATCTGTTGTAATGGTGTTTTTTTTGCTGATAACATAATCCCGTGAGTCTGGATGATATCAAAAAAATGATTTAATAATTGGCGATGTTCTCATGTATGCCTGAAAACAACAAAATATCGTCAATATAAATCAATGCATGATGCAGGATGGGTTGAAAGATTTTGACCATGGCTTTTTGAAAAATGAAGGGGGCAGTTTTCAAGCCGAAAGGTAAAACTGTCCACTGATAATGAGCATTAGGGATGCAAAAAGCGGTTTTGTATCTTTCTGAGGGTTCAATGCCAATTTGCCAAAAACCAGACTTGAGGTCAAATTTTGAAAAGATCTGGGCATTTTTGAGATAAGCGAAGATGCTTTGTCTCTTTGGTAAAGGAAACTTGTCATCTTGTAAGAACATGTTTAAGGGTTGATAGTCAATGACTAATCGCTTGTTTCCCCTAACAAGTTCCAAACGTTTTCCCATATAAAACACTTGACAAGCCTGTTGAGAATTTGTTGGTTCAATAAGTCCTTGGGCCAAGAGTTGTGAACATTCCTTTTGGGCTAAGGCTAAGTCAGATGGGCTCATTCCTGGATGAGTAGCCTTAGTAGGATTGATGTCTTCATTCAGTTTAAAAGGTAACTGAATAAAGAAATACTTGTTTTTCCACAAAGGGTTTGGATGGGAAAATTCAGAATGGGACTCTGGACAGTATTTCAGAAGTTGGGTTGAAATGTCTTTGTAGGACTGTGGTGAATCAGTCAAACTATAAAGTTTGAGAATTTTTGTGTAAGGTTTGAACATGGTGTTGACTCTTATTCTAGAGGAAAGGATTTGGAGGTGTTTGATCTGGTGAATGATGTCAAATCCTAACAAGATATCCTTGTCAGGAAGTTTTGAACCAATGACTCTTGTCCAGATAACACAGTTTGGGAAAATCTAAATACCAATGTGTTTTTTGGTAATCAATGTTGTTGAAAACATTTTTCCATCTGCAACATGAAAATTTTCAGTGTGCTGATGCCAGAATATCTGGGTTTAACATACTTCATTGAGCACCAGTGTCAATGAGGGCAATGGCTGAAATTGGTCTTTGGAATTTGGAGGGTAAAATTTGGAGTTTAATGGAAGGAATTGGAAAAGCATTGGAGTTTCTGAAACTTGATTGGGGGTTTGAAAAGATAGCTTGACTTGGCCATTTTGTCGTTTACCTTTGATATGCTGGACAGTAAAGTCATATTTGGAGAACCAAGTTTTGAGGTTTCTTATATGCCATGAGATCTTTGAAGAACTCTTTCTGTTCACATATTTTGTCAAGACATAACATCGCTGTTTGAAAAATCTTTCCAAGAGAGATGTCAGCTATGCTGAGATTAGTGGCAGTGAGTTGTCTTTGAAGATCAGGTTGAAGTTCTGGAGGAAGTGAAGCTATGAAGACATGCTTGAGGGACGGTTCATTGAAACCGTTTAGCTTGTAAAACAGAATACTCATTCGTTTGTAATGAGATTCTAAAAGATGTCTTTTGAGAGAACAACATTTCATCTGGTGATATTCTTTTCGATCTGCTTCTTTGGAAGCTGTGAGTTCTCCTATGAACTGTTCATGCATGTGTTAAGGGTTGTGCCAATGGGGGATTGCATGAATTGGAGCTGTCTGTATTCTCCCAAGCTTTTTAACCAATCTCGTAAAGAACCCGTTGAGCGGGCCATGAATTCACGAAGGACATTTTCTGAATGGGCATTGGGTTTGGTTCCTTGGAGATCAATCCATGCAGCAAATTCTTGAAGACGAGAAGGCCATTTGTGACCTGGAATGTTATCAAATGTGAACCAAGATGCTGAGGAAGGTTTGATGGAATGGTCAGGAATCGGCGGAGGCATTTGTGGAACCGGTTCTGTTGTAGCTTCCTTTTGATCATCAGAAGAACTATCGTCTACAATAAGCGTTGTAGTTGAGGCACTTAGGTCTTCAGTTTTGGTTGCCATCAGTATGCTTGTAAGATCAGCATATTCAGATTCAGAATTAGTAGAAGTATGGTCTGTGTTCAGGGATGAAGAAGAGGTAGATGAAGTGGAGTCTAAAGGATTAGAGTCATAAATTGGGTCGGACTCAGATGCAGAGAAAAATGAGTCTTGGGTCTAAATTGTATGGTAATGATATTGATCCATTGGACCTTTGTCCTTTTTAGGAGGTTCTGGAGTGGCTTTTGGTGAATCTTCTGGAGGTATGGGGGAAGAAGGAGAAGCCTTTAACTGTGGTTATGAGATTTTGACCTTGGATTTTGATTTTTTGGGTGAAGATGGTTTAGGTTGAGGGGTTGGTTGGAGATGTGAGAATCCAAAGAACTGGTTGTAAATAGGTGGTTGTGGCCTGGATGGTGTGTAGAAAGGTACACAAGTGTCAAATATCGGAGTGGGCGCTGGTGTGGACAGTGTGTGGGTGAAAAGTGATGGTCGGGTTTTTTCAGTATCAATTCTGGCTAGCTCAGCTTTGAGTCTTCTTATCTCTGCTTCTTTTTTGTTGAATTTCGGACCCCAGATGTGATTGTTTATCATTCGTCTGAGATATGTGTTGAGCTCAGAGATTCTGTCCTGAAGATGTATGTACATTTGATCAAGATGATTGCTGATGGAATCCACCTTATTTTCAGTCTGGGAGACTTTACTAGCTACTTGGTCAATTTTCTTTCCAAGTTGGTGGAGGGTTTAATTCTGAGCACTGGCGTTTTTGGTTTGCCAGTTAAGAACAGCTTCATACTGTTTTGGTTCTTCAGGTTGGCCAGAAGCACTAACGGGAGATTGGACATAAGGTTTTGAGATGACTCTGGTTTGTGCATCTGCCTGTCTTTCAAGCAGAGGAAAAGATTCTTCATAAGATTGCCTTGAAAACATTAGGCATGATCTGATTGGTTGCACAGGAGGTTTTGTTGGTGGAAAATGTTTTGGAACTCATCACTTTCTGATTCCTTAAATGAGTTTTCCAGTGCGAACACTGTTTCATCAGTAGGTTCCTCTTGTTCAGAGAAATAGAACTCTACTTCTTCCTTCTCAAGAGAGTACTCAGTAATCATCCGTAAATGCTTTATCAATCTACTTGATTTGTCCTTCTTGTTTGGACAGTTCTTTGCATAGTGGCCTTTTTTGTTGCAAATAAAGCATCTGCTGGATTTCTATTTCCTCTATTCCTTTGAAGAAAATGACAGTTTTCTGAAAAACCTGTGTGGTTTTCTCTAGTTGTTCCATCTTCGAGATTTGGATTTTGAAACAGAATCTGGACGTCTGAACTTCTTAAAATGTCTTTTCTTCTTTGGCTCACAATCACAATTCTTTTTTTCTTTGCAAATATGGTTTCTTGCATGCACTTCTGAAAGGCTCTTTATCTTTCATCAAATCTTTGAAAAATTGTTTCTATTCACAGAGCTTCTCCAAACATCCCTTGGCGATCTAGAAAATCTTTCCTAATGAGATGTTGTCAATATTGATATTGTGCGCTATAAATTGTCTTTGTATTTCTGGTTGCAATTCTTTAGGTAGAGAAGCAAGAAAGACATGTTTTAGAATTGCATCATTGAATCCATTAAGCTTATAAAACAAGATTGACATCCTCTTGTAATGGAAATCAAGATCTTTGGAATTTAAGGAACAACACTTCATGTTTAGGTAGTCCTGTCTTGCAGCTTCGAAAACTACACTTGGTTGTTTGATGAATTGTTCATCTAAAACAACAAGAGCACTAGAAACATTAGGCAATTGGACAAACTGCATTTGTCTGTACTGGCCTAAACTGTCAAACCAATCTCTTAGAGATCCCGTGAAATGAGTGGTGAATTCTCTAAGGACTGATTCTGTTGTTGCATCAACTCTTATCATCTGGAGATCAATCCATGCTGACATTTCTTGGACTCTTTCTCGCCATTTAGATGAGGGAATATCATCAAAAATAAACCGTGGGCCATTTGATGGTTTGTGAGAGGTTTGTGCATGAGGCTGAGGTTGTTGATTTGTTGCTGAGGATTCAGCTGGTTCATCAACATCTGAGGGTATCTCAAAATAAGATTCTGGATGGGCTGGTTCTGTTTCTTCTGGTTGGGCCATTAACATCTTAGTAATGTTTACATAAGCTTTTTCAGAGTCACTAGTCGAGATTGTAGATTCTGTCTCAGACTGAGTAATCGAGGTATCCCCATCAGTAACAGAGGTAGTACACTCAGATTCAGAGGGTGAAAAGGTCTCAAAATTTTGCGAACTGTATTGGTGCATGGGTTCTTTGTCTTTGGTTTGGGTTGGTTGAGGTTGAGTCTGTGGTGGAGCAGGTGTATATCCTGGGGATTGTTGTTCAGTGGTTGAAGTAATTGGTGGATGAATTTTAACTAGCCTAGGAGTAGCTTTTGGTTTTTGCCTTGGCTGGGGTTGTAAAGGCTAATTTTTGAAGAGAGTACGCATCATGCTGAACAATTTGGAGGGATCATAAGGTTTCATTGGAGTGAATGGATGATAAGTCGGGCTTATGGTAGGTATTGGTGGTGACTTGGTGAAAAGTATAGGTCTTTGTCTTTCTGAATCAATCTGATTAAGCTCTGCTTTCAAGTGCCTGATTTCCCTTTCTTTTAGTCAAACTCAGGACCACAGTATCTCTGACTGAGCATGGCACGTCATTCTGAATCCAGCTGGATGATTCTGGATTGTAAATCTTGGTAGATTTGTTGCAGTTGTGAGGTTATTTTATCAACCTTGGATTCAATCTGATCAGTTTGTAAACTAATCCTGTCAACCTGTTTATGAAAGTCCACCAAGGTATCATTTTGTGCTTTGGCATTTTGAGTCTACTAGTTGAGGACTGCCTCAAAAGGGGTCTGGGTTCTTCAAGATGGCCGGCGGAGGTTATGGCCGAGGGGATGAAAGGTTTTGAAACAACTTTTTTTGTGGGAGTCTGATTGGGTATCTAAAGTTGGAAAATTGGTGGAATAGTCTTTGGCGGTAGAGGCAAACATCATACAAGCAGTGGGCTATATGATTGGTGTATGGTTTTGAACTAGTGAAAGAACTTTAGACTTGCAGTGTTCTGCAATCCATTTGATTTCTTTTTTGTAAATGGGTAATGGATTTGGTGAAGGTGGAGGTGGATCATCATGTGGCTATGGTTGGAAATGTTTACATGGATGATGGAGTTTCTTTTGTGGCTTTGTTTTCCTTCTGGAAACTAAATCATCTTCCTCCCATTCATCCCAACAGGGACAATCTGGGTCACAATTTCCTGATTCAGGTGCATCCCATAGGAAATGGCCATTCATTTTGGCTGGGTAGACGGGATATCCTTCTTTATTGAACTCGGTGATAGGTAAATCTTCCTGGGCTGTATGGACAGCAGTGATCATGGAAGATTGTGTGAAAGATAGCCTTGGAGGCTCTTGAGGAACACTTGGTGGAGGCCGGAAAGTCATTCTTATTGTTCTGTCATGCCTTCTTTCAAACATTCCTTCTGATGTCTGAATTGGAGCAGTGTTGTTGTGAAATTGCTCATAATTTGATATCCATTCTAAAGGCATGAGTTTAATTAGCTCGTCTCGAGGGATCTGCCTTGGGATTTGAATTATAGTTGGAATTTGATATGATTCTGCTAACACCATGAGGACGCCAGAGTTGTGTTTAGGTGCAGGTAGATCTAAGGCATGATTTTGAAGCCTATAAACCAACTGATGATGAAGTGTTGCAATCTTTGAAGATGAGATATGTTCTGCTCCTTGTATTTGGACTTGTACTTTTAGAGCAGTTGGCAAGTTGGCAGTTGAAAAGAAAGGTTGAAATTCGGATAAAAAGTGAGAAGTACACTTCCTACATGTAGAGTGCTTAATACAGTACCAATGACAGCATCTTGATATTGTTTGAACCTTGAATCTAACATAGCAACTCTAGCTGTAACAGGTAATCCCTTCATACCATGTAGGGTTAGGATTAATCTTACTCCTCCGAGATGAAGATGAGTATATCCTTCTCTTAGGAGGAAGATGATCTTGAAGGAAAACAAAGCCACAAAAGAAACTCCATCATCCATGTAAACATTCCCAACCACAGCCACATGATGATCCACCTCCACCTTCACCAAATCCATTACCCATTTACAAAAAAGAACTCAAATGGATTGCATAACAAGTTCAAAACCATATACCAATCACCAGAAAACATTCTTTTATTTTCTGCTAAGCTTATCTTACAAAGAGAGGGGCTTCTCTTTTATAGAGAGAAGAAAGCCTTGAAAATACAACTTGATAAGACAGGACCCTTATCAAGAAAAACATGCTAAAGTAAAAGCAAACTTTTACAAAAGTAAAAAACATACGACAAACTTAACTTTAATAATTAAAGCATGAGTCATTACACTTTAATAATTACACATGACAAACTTTACTTTAATAATTAGAAACATGAAAAGTAGCACTTACGTTGTACTCACCTAGAAAATCCAGATTTAATGCGTTGTCATTGATCTGTTCCAAAATTTGGAAAGGACCATCCTCTCAAGGTAATAACTTAGATTTCCTTCATTCTAGAAATTGTTCCTTGTCCATGTATAACCACCACTTGTATGTCGCCCTTTGTTGGCTTGTTTAGCATATTGCTTAGTTCGCCGCTCGATGTTGAACTTCGCCATCTCGTGTATCTATTTAACAATTTCAGCTTTTTTCTTGCCATCTAAGTTAACATGCTCATAAACAAGTAGTGGAATTAAATCCAATGGGGTTAAAGGATTAAACCCATAAACAATTTCAAACGGCGAACACTTAGGAGCAATAGAAGTGTGTTTTTTTATATATTGCCAATAAAAGTGTTCCTCAAAACTCCTAAAGTTTGTACAACTTTGAAATGCCCCATGAGCCCTCCTCTATGAGATTTTCTCACCAACAAATCTCTCAAAGAACAATTAGGCACACGTAATTTATTCCCTTGAAATAAGTAACCATCATGCCTAAAATACTTACAACCACAGCCTTTTCGCAAGCTTGGTATTCATCACTAAAGTCATGGTCATCAGCGTACAATTCCTTATTCAAAACCAAACAGTTTAGTATTAAGTGTCGATATTAAGACATACTTGCATGAAAGCGCATTCGCAACATATGGAAACATCTCTATGAATCTACCCATCGAGCATGCCTCTTGTTTATCTTGTGTTGGCCTTTAAGGTGTTTCAAGGACTCATGATTGGTGTGAATCATGAACTCCTTGGGCCATAGGCAGTGGTGCCACATTTTTAATGCTCGAATCAATACATACAACTCCTTATTGTAAGTCAGGTAGTTTCAGGCTACCCCACTTAGTTTCTCACTAAAGTCACCAATTGGTCGTCCCTCCTGCATTAGGACTGCGCCAATACCAATACTTGAGGCATCACATTCAATTTTAAACATTTTATTAAAGTTAAAGCAAGGGTAATAAGGGAACAGTGGTCAGCTTTTGCTTAATTATTTGAAGCGCTTTCTCTTGTTCTTCTTCCCACTTGAATCCAACGTCTTTTTTTATTACTTCAGTAAGCGGTGCAGCCAATGTGCTAAAATCTCACATTACTTACGCTTGTGGGATTTGGCCATTCTTAGATTGCACGTACCTTCTCCTCATCAACCTATATACCCTATCAAGTTTATCAGTGCAAAAGGTACACTTCTTCATATTAGCAAACAACTTTTCCTTCATAAGCACATCTAAAATAGATTTCAAATGTACTACATGCTTGCTAATAAAAGCTCGCAAAACATTATTCATAAGTCTCATAAAAGTGCTCGGGGCATTAGTCAAACCAAAAGACATGACTAACCATTCATACAAACCATATTTTGTTTTAAAGGTAGTTTTTCATTCATCTCCTTCTTTCATTCTAATCTGATAAAATGTACTTTTCAGGTAAATTTTAAAATACACAAGACCCATGCAATTCATCAAGCATATCAGAGCCTATAAATGGGATGTTGATACTTTATCGTTATGTTGTTGATGGCTCGATAGTCAACACACATCCTCCATGTCTCATCCTTCTTAGTAACTGCACATAGGCTTATGATTTTTTCTAGCATACCCTTTTTTCATCAATTCATTAACCTACCTTTCAAATTCCTTTGTCTCCTCCGGGTTACTCCTATAGGCTGGTCAATTTGGAATGGTTGCACCGGGTACAAAATCAATTTAATGCCCAATCCCTCGGATTGGAGGTAAACCATGTGGTGTTTCTTGGGAAAGACATCCTCATATTCCTGTAAGATAGAAGTAATAGAACTAGGCAAAGTGGGGTCAAGTTCATTTGTGTTTAAAAGGGTCACTTTTTACAAAAGTACAATCATTGGATGATGTGAGAGCAATACTTTTTTTTTCCTTACTCGCTCTTGCATAAAAATTCTTTCACTTTCCCTCTAATTTTCTCTTAATGGGCGCATTTTTCTTGCTTTTTCTCTCTCATTTTTCCGGACCTCTTTTGGATTTTCATTCTCCTTTTCTCTCTTTTTCTTTTTCTCTCTTTCTTTCTTTTGATCACTCTCTCTTTGTAGGCTCACTTGGTTTCCATAAACCTACTTTGACATCAATAGAACAAGAGTGATGTTGTGCTAATTAAACACAAATGAATATTTGTTGGTGAAGCCATCATGCTTTACACGTCTGTCAAATTGCCAAGGCCACCCGAGTAACAAGTGTCCAGCCTACATTGGTACTACATCACATAACACCTTATCTTCATACTTGTCATTCCGAAAAGTCACTAGTACTTGCTTGTTTTTACCTCACCATTGTCATTTAACCACTGTAGTTTGTATGGTCGTGGGTGTTTAAGTGTCGGAAGTCCTAACTTCTCCACCATGATAGTACTAGCAACATTAGTACAACTTCATCAACAATCATACTACATACTTTTTCTTGAACATAGCACCTAGCATGGAAAATGTTTTCTTGTTGCATTGCTTTGTCTTCCTTTATTTGCACACTCAAAGCTCTCTTAGCTACTAAAGTCAATGCTCTAGGGGTTGTATACTCTTCATCTTCGACATCCTCTAATAGTGGCATCTCATTTTCTTCCGTTTTATCTTCAGTCACAATCTCACCATTGTCCCACAAAACCATAATTCTTTTATTCACACATTCACTTGCTATGGGTCCCTTGCTTTGACATTTAAAGCACTTAATGTCATGATTCGTAATAATGAGAGTCACGATGTTACCTTGTGAATTGTGCTTGGAGGGCTTGGATGCTTGTGGCCTCTTGTCTCGCTTCATATAGCTTGGCTTTCAAGGAGTGGAACTCGAGCTTGGGGCTGCACGAGTTTACCCCTCCTCTTGAGTTGCTGCTCAATCTTGATGGCTTTGCAAACCATCTCCTCAATCTCCACATAATGTTGCAAGTCAACCATATTTGCAATCTTTTGATTAAGGCTGTTCAAGAATCGTGCCATGGTAGCTTCTTTATCTTCCTCCACATTTGGCCATTTGCTCTAATCATGGCAATCTTTATTTTTGTAATAATTCTCTACATTTCGGCTACCATGTGTAAGACTTTGCAATTTTTGGTACAAGTTTCGACAGTAGTGGTTAGGTAAAAAATGCCTTCTCATCAATGATTTCATTTCATCCCATGTCTCAACTAGACATTCCTTATTTTCACCTCCTATAAACAAGCTGATCCCACCAGGTACCAGCATAGTCAGAAAACTCAATAGCAGCCAATTTTACCTTTTTTGCCTCTGAATAATTATGGCAATTAAATATGAACTCCATTTTTTTCTCCCATTCAATGTATGCTTTTAGGTCAGATTTACCTTGAAAAGATGGGATTTTCATCTTTATGCTACTCAAACCATCATCTTTATCCTAGCTCTCCTACCTTGTCTATCTCTCCTATAGCTACCCCGTGAGTCCTCCCCTTCTTTATACTCATCCCTATAATAGTCATCAATCTCTCCTCTAGCTGGAGCTCTCTCCCTCATTCATGCTAGGGCTTACGTGTTTCACTCAAGAAAATGATTCACTCAGTTCCACTCGTGTTTCACTCAAATTTATTGACTTTTACCCTCTAATATGCACACATTCTCGTCTTTTTCCACTCATAGTAACTCTCACTTAGTTCTTATCAAATTAATCAAACTAATATCAAGATTTCAGTAGCAATTCACAAGATTACACCAAGGAGACTCGAATTTCAAAAGCAAGAACATAATATGTACGTATGATCAGGTTTTGGAAGCACAAATTACCAAAATTTTGGGCAAAAATTTCCACCTATGGGGTCAAACTAGTTTTTGACTCTTCAAGGCACTTCCTTCTTCTCTTATTTCTTTGTTTCCCTCTTTAGGGAAAGGAATAGGTAAAATTTATTGATTTAAGGAGAATTAAACCACAAGGATGCAAAATTGATAAAAAGAAACCCCAAAATATTGTTCATGCGGCACCATTCACGCACTATTGTTCACGAGGCACTGTTCATACAACACTATTCACTTTTTTGTTGTTTTTTTAATACTAGAACAACAATGAAGATAGATGAATTTGACCTCGGTGCCTCAGCTCTGATACCAAAATGATTTGAAACCTGCCAAGAACTAATGCGACCCTAATTAAGTTAGTCTCCAAGATCGAATCTAAATATAGAATTGAATGGAACCGCAATCCGATGCTCAATGAAAGCACGAACCTTGGTATGTGAGGATGCCACAATTAGTTATGAATGATCTGATTGATAAGTCAAGAGTTTGAATGCCACGGAAATCCGATAAGTCAAAGAGTTTGTTTAAAAACCAAAGAGAATTAACTTACTCACCAATTGCAACAAAACTAATCTTTCTCTATTTATTGGATGCGAGTACATTATATAGGGTTGGTTACAATAATTTTTGGAAATAAATTCTAAGCCAAAATCAAATTGAAATCCTAATTTAAAGCAAATAAGGAAAGAATCTAAATCAAATCAGAATCCTAATCTAAGCGAATAAGAAAGAATCTAAATTAAATCTAAATCTAATCTAAGCGACTAAATTAAATCAGAATTGATTAGCCTCCTTAAGAAATAAGAAAGTATCCAAAAGGGAAAGTAGTATATTTTCCAAATGAGAAAGTATCCGAAAAAGGAAAATAATAGATTTCAAGCCATAATGTGCAAGCCAACTTCCTATTTCATGGAAGTGATTATTTGGAAATTTCAAGAGCCTGAATTATGCATTTATCATGTTTGATTCCTTCAATGGGCCTCCACGAATTTGATTGAGCCCATATTGCTTGAATCAACCCATTAAGTACTTCTTTGAATTTCTTTACTTGAGCTATTGTGACGGGAACTTGAATAGGATCTGAATATGCTTCATCCCACATGCTTGTGACAGTTTTGACCTTAATCTCACTGTGAGATTTTTCATTGTAAAAAGACCACGGCTGGTAAGTACTTTAGGCATGATGGTTACTTATTTTGGGGGAATAAATTGTGTGTGCCTAATTGTTCTTTGAGAGATTTGTTAGTAAGAGAATCCCATGGAAGAAAGTTGATGGGACATTTTGGAGCTGTAAAGACTTTAGTAGTTTTACAAGAACACTTCTATTGGCCAAATATGAAATGAGATGTTGAGAGACTTTGTGGTAGATGTATCACTTGTAGGCAAGCCAAATCGAAAGTGCAGCCCTATGGCTTATACACCCCGTTGCCAATCCCAAGTGTGCCTTGGACTGATGTTTTGATAGATTTTGTACTAGGGTTACCTAGGTCTAAATAAGGGAGAGATTCAATTTTTGTGGTTGTGGATAGATTTTCAAAGATGGCACATTTTATTCCATGCCACAAAATGGATGTTGCTTCTAATGTCGCTGACCTGTTCTTTAGGGAGATTGTAAGGTTGCATGGTATTATGTCCAGAACAATTGTTTCTGATAGGGATGCTAAGTTTTTAAGTTACTTCTGGAAAACATTATGGGCTAAGTTAGGAACTAAGTTGTTGTTTTCAACTACTTGTCACCTTCAAACAGATGGTTAAACAAAAGTTATGAATAGAACTTTATCTACTTTGTTGTGGGTTATCACTAAAAAGAACATCAAAACCTAGGAAGATTATTGTTGAGTTTGCTTATAATCGTTCTGTTCATCCTGCTACCAAGTATTCGCCATTTGAAATTATTTATGGTTTTAATCCTTTAACCCCGTTGGATTTAACTCCATTACCTGTTTCTGAGCGTGTTAACTTAGATGGCAAGAACAAGGCTGAAATTGTTAAACAGATACATGAGAGGGCAAGTTCAACATTGAGTGAAGAACTGAGTAATATGTTAAATAAGCCAACAAAGGGTGACATAAGCTAAATTTTGAACCCGATGATTGGTTGTGCTTACACATGTTCAAGGAACAATTTTCGGAACGAAGAAAATCTAAGTACCTCGAGGGGATGCTCCATTCCAAGTTTTGGAACGGATCAATGACAATGCATACAAGTTGGATTTGCCTGGTGAGTACAACGTAAGGGCTGATTTGAGTCCTTTTGATGCAAGTGATGATTTGAGGGCAAATCTTCTTCAAGAGGAAGGGAATGATGAGATTGAGGGTAAAACTATCACAAGCACGTGGGATGAGGCATATTCAAATCCTATTCAAGTTCCCATCGGACCCGTTACAAGAGCTCTTATAAAGAAATTCAAAGAAGCGCTTAATGGATTGATTCAAGCAACTTGGACTCAATCAAATTCGTGGAGGCCCATTGAAGGAATCACACATGATAAATGCATTATTCAGGTTCTTGAAGTTTTCAAATAATCACTTCCATACAAAAGGAAGTTGGCTTGCACATTATGTCGAGAAATATATATATTATTTTCCTTTTTCGGATACTTTCCCATTTCTAGAGGAGGCTATTAGAGAAATAAATTAATTATTTCTATTTTAATCGCCTAGTTTCCATTTTAATTGATGCAAGGCATTTAAGCCAATTAGGATTATGATTTGATTTAAATTCATTCTTATTTACTTAGATTAGGATTCTAATTTGATTTAGATTCTTTCCTATTTGTTTAGATTCAGATTTTGATTTGATTTTGGTTTACGATTTATTTCAAAACTTATTGTAACCAACCCTATATAATGTACTCGTATCCAATAATTAGATATCAGTTTTGATGCAATTAGTGAGAGAGTTAATTCTCTTTGGTTCTTATACAAACTCTTTGAACTTATCAGATTTCCTTGGTGTTCAAAATCTTGACTTATCAATCAAGCCATCCATAGCTAATTGTGGCGTCCTCACATACCAATGTTCGTGCTTTCATTAAGCATTGGGTCGCGGTTCCATTCAATTCCTGGTTTAGATTCAATCTTGGGGACTAAATCGATTAGGGTTGCATCAGTTCTTGACGGGGTTCTTATCAACAAAGATCTATAAGACTTCCATCTCGAACCTTGATCAACCCAAGAGAGAATGCTGGTACTGTGACTTGAAGAAGTAGGAAACACTCGAGGAAGCACAATAAAGATGAGATAGAATAGTAAGATGATTTATTTATTGAAAAAGATAAAGCCACATCTTCTATAGAGACAATTTTAGCACCTGAGATAACTTGTGAGATCCTAATTTTTTCTAATGTTCCTTTTGTACCTTTTCCTAAAAAAGATGAGCTTGAGAAAAAGATTCTAGAAACCTTTTACAAACTACAAGCGAACATATCTTTACTGGATTCTATTAAACACGTACCCATTATGTAAAGTTCCTCAAAGAGCTATGCACTAACACAAGCTTAAAGTCAATGTGGTAATAAGTGTAGTGAGAATATATCTTCTATTTTGCAAAGAAACCTTCCATCAGATGTAAAGATCCTAGAAGTTTCACCATACCATGCACAATTAGTAATATCAGGTTTGAAAGAGCTATGGTTGACTTAGGTTCATCTAATAATGTCATGCTTTATTTTATTTATTCTTCTTTGAACTTGGATGAACATAAAGAAACTAGTGTATGACAAGAACCATGTTGATAAAGCTTCACAAGATCCATTGAGTATCCATGGAGGTCCAATGACAAGCGCAAGAACCAAGAAAATGAAGGAAGCGTTAAACGGATCAATTGAGCACATCTCAAATGCTTGCCTTGTCCAAGATACTAATCTGCCGAAAATAAGTATTCTAGATAGTCAATGCTTTGTCAATATTATTCAAGCTTCTAAATTTGATTGGGAATCACTTGCATGAAGAACAAACAAGGCATTATCCAATTAGGAAGAAAAATCAAGCAAAATATTTGTTTCCTAATTTGTTTTGGAAACAAGATCTTTTATTCCTTTTTGATCTTTTATTCCTTTTTAATCTTTTATTTCCTAATTGAGAATCACTTGCATGAAGATCATTTTACTTTAGGTTACAATTAGCAATAAGGAAAACCTTATTCCATTAGTAAAATTTAACCGTATTAATCCATGTAAGCCTATTGGGAATTTCACATTAGAGTTTATAATAATAATGAGAACTTTCTTTTTAACTTATGAAGATTTCATCTTATGGCATTCTTTCTTGACTAATCACTAACAATTTTCTCTTCTTTCTTGAGTGCGGTGTCAGCCTAAATTTCTTCTACCATTGGTTCTTATCTTCATAGACAAAGGGTCAAGGTCTTTATTTTATGGTTGTTTGAATCTGAATCAAAATAATCATCAGAAAAAAGAACCTCATTGAGTGGGTATCTCACTTACCATATGAGGTTCACATCAATTGATAATAGAGTTGAGGTCCTAAAATAGGCTTGATCTATTCTGAATTTATTTAGGTTCTCAAATTCTGCATAATCTTGTTTCTTAATTTTTGTTTAAATCCATAAATCTATCTTTTTTAATACTTCTTTTGCTTGACTTTGCCCTAATCCATCAAGTTCTCTCTCATTTAAATCTAAAGAAAGTGAGAAAAAGAAAAAAAAGAAAATTCTGAAAATCAATATTTAAAGAATAGCTTGCTATTCAAGTGTAACCTATTCCTATTTTCTTCAATTGTGTTAATATCCATGTTTTTCTGTCTTTCTTTATTTAAAGTTTTGATTTGAGTTTGATTGAGTTCATTTAAGTTCAATAAAGAACTAAAAGAGAAAATTAAAAGTGGAAAAAGTAAAAGAGTGTCATTTATAAGAGGGTAACAGCCATATTTCAGTAAACATGAGTGTGGGTACCTTGGGGAGAAACACATGATGGAGTGCTCGTGAGGACTTCTAACTTTGTTTTGCAGGTTAATGTCTCAAGATAAAAATCAATATGTGAGGTACAATTTTCTCACTTAAAATATTGTAGAATTTATTTTAAGCTAGCAAGCCCCTTAAGTATTAAAATATTTAATTCTAAGTAATGATGACATAAGCAATGACATAAGTAATGATGATAAACAATCGTATTTGGGGTCCAGAATTCAATAAGAAAGAAGCAGAGATTAGAAAGCTAAAGGCAGAATTGGCCAGAATTGATGCTGACAAGGCACAACCTTCCCTTTTCACTAAAACCTAGTCCATACCTATCCCAGCACCACTATTCACATCCTATCAGCCTTTTTATACCCCCTCTAAACAATCAACTTACGATCAATTCTGTGGTCTTTCCCATCTCCATTCCACCAACCCAAATATTCTTTCAGCTCCACCTCCACAGCCTACTTCACCAAAAAGAGCCAAATCAAAAGTCAAAATCTCAAAACCTCCACCCAAGGAAGATCTTCAAGTTCCAGAAGACTCTCCTAAAGCAACTCCTGAACCTCCAAAGAAAGACAAAGCTCCAGCTTACCAGTACCATTATCAGCAGATTAATTTTCAAGACAATGATTCAAATTCAACTTTAGAAGAAAGTTTACCCTTCTTTAGACTCAGAGTCTCATTATGCAGATATTTCTGGTCTTCTAATGGCCACAAAAACAGAAGATCCCAGTACATCTACTCCTATTGTTGAAGAATCTTCTGATGATAATAATGATGACCAAGGCTCACAAACAGAACCGACTCTACCAATCCCTCCGGTTTCTGAAAATTCTTCCAAACCATCTTCCTCGTCACAAATGGCAGGCTCAACATCAAGAATTTGCTGCATGGATTGATGTGCAGATGACAAGGCCTCATGCACAATCTCAGAATGTTCTCTGAGAGTTCTGTTCTAGATTTACTGGATCTTTAAGAGATTGGTTTGAAAGTCTAGGCGAATACAGACAACTCCAACTGATTCAAACCACCATTCCTATCGCTCTTGCAGTTATTTACGAGCAGCTTATTGATACCATAAAGAGAGTACGTGGCTTGTGATCATAAAGAGAGTACGTGGCTTGTGATCTCTCAGTGCAGACCAGACTAGCGCCCATTCGGGTTCGCCTCTGGAATTTACGTCGAGAGTTTCCTGCCGATATACCCCTTAGATCGAAACCTAAAACGAGTTCTTTTTAAGGTTATAAAACCCAAAACAGTCTTTTGCTTAGTCTTTTAAACAGGGTACCAAACCTTTTAAGAAATCACCGTAAGTTTTCTGATGCACAGGATCCTTCCTTGAAGGCAAGTGCAGAGCTTACTTCCTTAAGTTTGCAAAATGAACAAATTTAATTCTTTGATTCGTTTCTTTCATTAGAACTTCATTTGCAGAGAGAAGAGAGAGTTTAGAACTTCATGATTAGATAAAGGCACACGAGATTTTATTGCTTAAAACTTCTATATTTTACAAGAGAGGAGAGCCCTTTATATAGGAGAGCTCAGGAAGATAGAACAGGACCCCTATCTTTTACAACAGTAAAAGCAAAGGTAAAGCTACAGTACAAGAGTAAAAGCAGTTACATTATTACAACAGGACAAAGTCCATGACAAGAGGACAAAACAAGAAAGTGCATGCATCGAGACAAAGTGAGAAATTTCAAAGGTACTTAAGCGATAAAGCTTTCTTTTCCGTTGAGTTCCTCGAGGAGGATGGCACCCCATGATTCATCACTTGCATCTGTTTGTAGTATGCGCTGGCCATCTGTAATCAACTTTAAGGGAGGCGGATTTTGCGCAATCTGCTTTAGAGTAGTGACAGCAGTGGTGTGGTCGTCATTCCACTCTGGGGGCTTCTTTTTCAATAAAGCCGAGAGTTGTCGGGTGTGTTGGTCCACGTGTGGGATGAAATCACGGATGTAATTGATGATACCAACAAATTGTTGAACCTGCCTTTTGGAAAGGTGCTGATCTGGAAAGTGAAGCAACTCTTGGGCAATGTGCTTTCCTGGCTGGTAATGACCATCTTTTAGTATCATTCCAAGAAATTCAATAGTGTCTGTAGCAATAGTACTTTTCTTGGCTGACAACATGATTCCATGACTGTGGACAATATCATAGAACTGAGTTAACAGCTGGTGATGTTCCTCATGTGAACCTGAAAAAAGCAAGATGTCATCAATATAAATCAAGGCATGATGGAGGATGGGCTGGAAGATTTGGATCATGGATTTTTGGAATATGGATGGGGCAGTTTTAAGACCGAAGGGTAAGACTGTCCATTGGAAGTGGGCATTGGGGATACAGAAAGCAGTTTTGTATCGTTCAGAGGGTTCAATGCCTAATTGCCAAAACCCTGATTTTAAATCAAATTTGGAAAAGATTTGGGCATTTTTGAGAAAAGTAAACATGCTTTGGCGTCGGGGCAAAGGAAATTTGTCATCTTGCAAAAACATGTTTAAAGGCTGATAGTCAATGACTAAGCGTTTCTTTCCTCGGACAATCTCAGAATGCTTTTCAACATAAAAGGCTTGGCAAGCCCATTGAGAAGTTGTGGGCTCAATTAGACCTTGGGCTAACAATTGTGAACATTCTTGTTGGGCTAGGAGTAAGTCAGAAGGACTCATTCCTGGATGGGTAGCTTTGGTTGGGTTAATGTCTTCATTGAGTTTGAAAGGTAACTTAATGAAGAAAGACTTGTTTTTCCACAATGGGTTTGGATGGGTGAACTCAGAATGGGACTCTGGACACAGGCTCAAAAGTTTGGTGGATATATCCTGGTAGGACTGAGGGACTTCAGACAGATTATAGAGTTTTAAAATGTCTGTGAAAGGTTTGAACATGGATTTGACACGAATACCAGTGGGAATGATTTGAAGGTGTTTGATTTGGTGGAGGTTGTCAAAACCTAACAAGATATCCTTATTAGGAAGAGTGGAACCAATGACTTTGGTCCAAATGACACAATTGGGGAAAATTTGAATACCAATAGGTTTTTTGGTAATCAAAGAGGTGGTGAATAATTTGCCGTTGACAGCTTTGAAATGTTCCTCATATTCTGTCCAATAGTCCGGTGGAAGAATATGCGGATTTAACATGCTGCGTTGGGCTCCAGTATCTATAAGACCAATTGCTGGAATGGGCCTTTGGAATTTGGAGGGCAAGATCTGGAGTTTGATGGAAGGGATTGGCACAGTAGTATCAAGGGACAACAACTATTGGTGAAAAATCACTTGGGACTGGTCACTGTCGGAGTCATCAGAGGAATTCTGTAGTGCGAACACTGTTTCATCATTAGGTTCATCTTGTTCTGAGAAATAGAATTCCAGTTCATCCTTTTCGGGAGAGTAATCTGTGGTGGCCTGAAGATGTTCAAGTAGCCGAATAGATTTTTCCCGTTTGTTAGGACAATCCTTGGCATAATGACCTTTCTTCTTGCAGATAAAACATCTGCTTGATTTTCTCCTTTTAAATTCTCTGGATGAGGATGACTTCTTTCTGAAGAATCTGTAGGGCTTTCTGGATCTTCTGGATCTGCGGGGTTTGGATGAATATTCTGGATGTTTGAATTTCCGAAAATGCCTTTTCTTTTTAGGACTGCAATCACAATCCTGCTTCTGTTTGCATTTAATCTGCAAATAAGGCTTTTTGCAAGCACTCCGAAATGGTTCTTTGTCTTTCAGCAGTTCTTTGAAAAACTGTTTCTGCTCACAGAGTTTGTCAAGACAAGTTTTGGCAAGCTGGAAGATTTTGCCAAGAGAAATGTTGTCAAGGACAAGATTGGATGCACGAAGTTGCCTTTGTATGTCTGGTTGGAGTTCATCAGGAAGGGAAGCCAGAAAAACATGCTTTAAAGTTGTCTCATTGAATCCATTAAGCTTGTAAAACAGCAGGGACATTCTTTTGTAATGGAAATCAAGATCCTTAGTATTGAGTGAACAGCATTTCATATTGAGATAGTCTCGTCGTGCAGCTTCAAAAATGGCAGAGGGGTCGCCAAGAAATTGATCATGGATAACCGCAAGGGCACTTGAGACTTCTGGCAATTGAACAAACTGTAATTGTATGTATTGGCCTAGAGAATCAAACCAATCTCTTAGAGCACCCGTAAAACGAGTAGCAAATTCTCTAAGGACTGATTGAGTTGTAGCGCCTGGCCTAAGCATTTGTAAATCAAGCCAAGCAAACATTTCATTGAGTCGATCACGCCATTTAGAGGATGGAAGGCCATCAAATGTGGCTCTCCTCTCTTGTAAAATATAGAAGTTTTAACCATGGACCATTTGACGATTTTGGACCAGTTGGACCGGTTTGGGCTTGGGCTGGAGGAGGTTGGTTGGAGGCAGAGAATTCAGGCATTTCTTCGTCAACTTCAGAAGGAATGTCAACATATGGTTCCGTGTGAGAGGTCTGGCCTTGAGCAGGTTGGTCAGGCTGATCAGGGTGAGCCATCAGGATTTTAGTGATATCAGCATAGGACTTTTCAGAGGCACTGGTAGAAGCTGAGGATTCTGTATCTGTCTCAGTATGACTAGCTGAAACAACTAGATTTGAATCAGAAGTTTGATCATCTGTAGTGGATGAGTGGTCAACTGTGTGGGCACTAAACAGGTGCATGGGTTGTTTATCTTTGGATTGGGTAGGAAGTGGAGAAGGAGTTGGTGGGGGGGGAGCTGATGATGATGGTGGCGTATAACCAGGGTGGTCAGGAGGAGAAACAGCAGGTTGGGGAATGGTGACTGGTCGTGGTTGAGGTTTAGGCGTTGATTTAGGTTTAGGTGGAGATGGTAATGGATGATCTCGAAAAAGAGTATGAGTCATACCAAATAACTTGGAAGGTTCATACTGACGGATAGGGGAAAGCATAGAGGCAAATGGATGATAGGTTGGACCGAGAGAAGGGATCGGAGGTGATGAGGTCAAAAGGGTAGGTCTTTGTTTTGCTAATTCTATCTGGGCAAGCTCAGCTTTCAAACGTCTGATCTCTCTTTCCTTCTGGTCAAATTCTGGGCCATAATAGCGTTGAGCTAGCATGGTTCGTAACTCAGAATCGAGTTGAGCAACTCTGGACTGTAGATTTTGGTGGATCTGCTGCATCTGTGCAGTGATGGAGTCAACTTTGGTTTCAAGCTTTTCAGTTCGTAAACTGATTTTCTCAACTTTGGAGTTGATATTCACCAAGGTATCATTTTGTGCTCTGGCATTTTGGGTTTGCCAGTTGAGGACTGATTCAAAAGGTTTAGGTGGTTCAAGGTGTCCTGTAGAGGTGATGGGTGAAGGGATAAAAGGTTTAGACACAACATTTCGTTGGGAATCTGTGTGGGTGTCTAAAAGAGGAAAGGAAGAAGAGTAGTCTGAAGCATCTAGAAAAGAATACCACCAGATGAAATGTTGTTCTCTCAAATGACATCACCTGGAAATGCATTGCAAAAGGATGAGCATGCTTTATTACAAACTGAATGGATTCAATGATCCATCTTTAAAGCATGTCTTTGCTGTATCTTTACCACCAGAGCTTCAAAGACAATTGACACCCTTTAATCTCGACATAGCAAATGTTTCAATTAACCATGCTATGCCTTGATAAGATCTGCGAACAAAACGATTTCTTTAAAGATCTTATTGAACACAAAGAACCCTTTCCCTCAGACTGTAAAAAACCCTACCTCAAAATCCAGTGCAAAGATGACAAAAAAGTGCACTTGTCCAACCAACAAAAAAAAGCACTTATAGAAACATTTCCATAAATCCTGTTCCAAAAAACAGAAGAAGCCTTATAGATACTTCCGAAAAAAAGATCCTTCCCAGTTCAGAAAGAAGAAACACAATCGGTGTTTTATTTGCAAAAAGTGCGGCCATTTTGCCCGTAATTTCCCAAATAAGTCAGCCAAGTCTGTTTGTCTTATTCAACACCTACAGCAATCTTCCATACTTTTTGACAACGAAGATGTTGAATCCATCTTCTCAGAACAGTCAGAGAAAGATGATCATACAGCCTTCATCCTTGCTATTCAGGAAATTAACCACATTCGTCCCAAATTTCCTGGTCCTTCAGTAAAAATCTCAGTCATCCCTTTTAAATTCCATAAACTTGTCTCAGTCATTGGTTTTCTTGATACTAGCGCACAGCTCAATATGCTCAATCCTCGAATCCTTCCTCCGGATTATTGGGAACACCATACTGAATACTTCAGAGTCGCCAATGGCAAAATTTTTGAAACATCTCTCATTTCCAAAAAACCCATTGGTATTTAGTTCTTTCCAAATTGTATCATTTGGCAAAAGATTGTTGGTTCAGAGTTACCAGACAAAGATCTCCTCCTAGGATTTGATATCCTCCAACTGGTAAAAAATCTCTTCATTACGCCAACATGCATTAAATTCAAACAAATGTTTATGCCTTATACAGATGTTCTCCGTCTGTATACATTGTCAAATACAGTTCCCCTTTATACCTCCATTTCCCAAAAGTTCTTTGAACTTTTTCCTGAAAATCACTCCCAATTTACTCATTCATCATCACTTTGGGAAAATGAACAGTTTTTTATCCATCTTCCTTTCAAGCTTAATGAAGATATCAATCCCACAAAAGCTACCCATCCAGGGATGCCCCCATCTGATCTCTCTCTCGCCAAGCAAGAATGCACTCAATTGCTTCGACAAGGTCTCACAGAACCTACTACTTTAGATTGGGCTTGTCAAGCTTTCTATGTTGAAAAGCGATCTGAATTAGTTCATGGCAAAAAGAGATTAGTTATTGATTACCAGCCACTTAATGCTTTCCTTAAAGATGATAAATTTCCTCTTCTAAAGGTCCAGTCCCTATTCATTCATCTTTAAGGTGCAAAAGTATTTTCAAAGTTTGATCTTAAAGCTGGTTTTTGGCAACTTGGCATTTCTCCAGAAGACCGTCCCAAAACAGCCTTCTGCATCCCTGATGCTCATTGGACAGTCATACCTTTCGGTCTTAAAGTTGCTCCCTCATTATTTCAAAAAGCAATGGTTAAGATCTTCTCTCCAATTCTCCATCATGCTTTTATCTACATTGATGATATCCTGTTGTTTTCCCACAACCACCAAACACATCAACAACTCCTTTCAAATTCCCTGGAAATCGTACAGACACATGGCATCATGCTTTCGGAAAAGAAAAGCAACATAGGAAATGAATCTATTGAATTTCTTGGCATGGTCTTAAAAGATGGCCACTACCATCCAGAACCACACATTGTAGTAGAATTATTAAAGTTTCCAGACATCGATCTTAATAAAAAGCAAATTCAACAATTCCTTGAAATTATTAATTATGTCAGAGACTTTATTCCTGAAGTTGCGGTCCACACCAGCCAGCTATCATGCATGCTTAAAAAGCACACTCTACCATAGGGTCAAGCTCAGACAGAAGCTGTCAAGCACCTAGAAAAGCCCAGTCACCTCCTCCACTCAGAATTCCCACAACAGGCCAGCGCATCCTCCAGACAGATGTCAGTGATAATTTTTGGAGTGCCATCCTTCTAGAAAAGATAGGTGACTCAGAGTCCTATTGCGCTCATGCAAGTGGACAGTTCAAAGATTCAGAAAAAGAATTACCACATGATTTACAAGGAAATTCTTGTGGTAAAATATGGAATCAAGAAATTTGAATTTCATCTCGTCAGCCACAATTTTTTTATCCGCATGGACAGCAATTCTTTCCCAAAGATCTTTGACTTCAAGAACAAATTGCATCCTGACAAGCAATTACTCAACTTAAAGACATGGTTTGCAAAGTATGATTTCTCAGTCCAACACATCAAAGGTGATAAAAATCTTATCCCTGATTTCCTCACCCGACCATCTATAAAAAGCCATGTTCTCATCTCTTCCATCAAAACCATCCCAATTATAGCCATGTATCGATCATTTCCCTTCAAAGCTGTCACTCAAAAAGCTTTTCCTCTAAACCTCACTTTCCGATCAGCCTTCCAAATCCAAGCCTTTGCAAAGAAATTCCTTTATAGGTATATCATGAATGTTCACAGAACCAAACCAGAAATGTTTCCCTCTTTATGTTTAGAACACCTGTTCCTCACCAGCTTCACCATTGTTCCCAGCCTCACCATCTCCGAAGATGAGTTATGGTACTTGTGGTGGCTCACAGTCCTGTTTGCTATAAAACTTATCCTTCCTGTCCTACCAACCCTTAGGCATATCTCCACACCAGAACATGCACCCACACTTCTCTGGACACTCCTTGAATGGTTTTCACCACTCACTTGGTGGCGTAAGCAACTACAAAATTTATCTAACTTTCATCAGTTAGATAGAATTCTAGATCAAGAAGCAGATATGTTTACTTCGGTATTCATAATTCACAGGCCATATTTCCAACATCCTGAAACAAAAAACTACTGAACACAGGACATGGCGTATGAATGGAAAACATTCCCTCATCCTTTCCCCCTTGACTATGATCCTACAATCATCTCCACTCTCAAAGCCTATTTGAATCTAGTTAAGAGATTCTGTTCTGGAGGTTTGAATAAATTTGTTTAAGTCGGGCAGTAATGGTGTCCACCTTTGTTTCTATTTGTGACACATGTGATGCCACTTTGTCAATCCTTTTTTCAAGATGGTGGAGAGCTTGATTCTGAGCATTAGCATTTTGGGTTTGCCAATTCAGCACTGCTTCATATTGCTTTGGTGCTTCTGGTGCTCCAGAAGTTGTGATTGGGGGTTGAGAAACAACTTTGGTCTGGGGGTCTATATGCCATTCGAGTGGAGGGAAGGATTCTTGGTATGATTGGCTAGAAGATGAGAACATCAAGCATGACTTGATTTGTGGTTGGATAGGGACAGGCTGAAATGAGGATTCTTTTTTAATATGCCTGAGTGCTTTATTGTAAATAGGTAAAGGTTGATCTGAGTCTGGATCATCCGGAGGTCTTGAGAAATAGGGCCGACATGGAGTTTTAGGAATAGAAGGCTTTTTCTTTCTTCTCCGCCTTCTTCTCATGACTTCAAAGTCTTCATCATTTGTGTCATCCAAGTAGGGACAATCTGGATTACACATATGGGCTTCTATAGCATCCCATAAGAAGTGTCTGTTGACTTTGTCAGGATATACTGGATACCCTTCTGAGGAAAATCCATAAATTGGAAGATTTGACTCTTGTCCAGTTGAGACTGTAGTAATCATAGCAGTTATAGGAGAGCCATGGGGGATCTTGGCTTGGGTTGTTAGGAGTCTGAAAAGACATCTTGACTTGTCCGTCTGATCTTTTTTTGAAGATGGCTTGGGACGTTTGGACAGGTTCTGAATTCTGATGGAATTGCTCATAATTAGTAAGCCATTCCAAAGGCATGAGTTGAAGTAACTCTTGCTTTTGAATTTGTTTGGGAATTTGGATAATGGTGGGAATTGTATCTGTCTGCAAGGATCATTAATGCATCACTGGTTGTTTGTGCAGTTGGGAGATCTAGTGCATGATTTTGCAACCGATACACTATTTGATGATGGAGTGTGTCTATTTTGGACGTGGATATTTGTTCTGCTCCTTGAAGTTGGATTTGGACTTTCAGTGTTGTTGGAAGGTTGGGATCTTCTAGAGACATGTTAAAATTGAGGTAGAATGTCAGCAAGACACTGCCAACATGGAGAGTGGTTAACACGGTGCCAATAACAACATGTTGATACTGTTTGAATCTTGTGTCAAGGAGGGCAATTCTGGAGCCTTTTCTGCCATGTAAGGTGAGGATAAGTCTGACACCACCTAAATGGAGGTGTGTACACCCTTCTCTTTTCTAGTTGGATACGAGATCTATTGGTATATCCATAGTAACATATTGCTCACTTTGAGAAGCTTGAAGAGCACACTGATCAAGTCGTGAGGACTGGATGTATTCTTTGGGAAGAGGTCTTTTTTGTGGAAATTAGGGTTCGAATGCTTCGAGTGAAGGAAGTTTTTTGTTTATAAAGATGATAAGGACTCACAACAGGGACCTGAGATTCATTAATCTGAGTAGATCCAGGAATACACGAATACTCAACAAGATTTTCTATTTTTAAGGCTACATGTTTCTGACAAGAACGAGGTAAAGAAAGAGTAGAAGATAGAGAAATAGGAGAGGATTTTGATGAAGCCATTTCGGTTGAAGAAGAAGAAGATGCCATTTTTGATAGAGTTTCTTCCAGGTTTTGAATAGGAATACTTTAGAACTAAACCGTGATACCACCTCTAGGAAAGTGCAGTTGGCTCTAATACCACTGGGTAAACGGTACGTGGCATTGTTATACTTGAACTATGATAGTGCTAGACTATCCTTTGAATAGATCTCTAACTATGAACAGTTCCATAACAATACAGCTCCAATTCAGACATCTGAAAGCATGTTTGAAAGACGACAAGATCGAACAGTTAGAATGACTCTGCTTAATCCCGACAAAGCCACCTCCCTTATCTGGACATTACTTGAATGGTTTTCCCCCATTCCATGGTGGAGAAAGAAGCTACAACAACTGTCAGAGATTTACAATCTTGAACGTATGCCTGCCTCAGAAGCAAAAATGTTTACTTTAGTATTCATTATCCACAGGCCATACTTCCAGCACCCTGACACAAACCTCTTCTGGACTCAAGACCAAGTGTATGAATGGTTCACTGCACCTCACCCAGCTATATGAATGGTTCACTGCCACTCTCCATCACCAACTGGTCTATAGGCTTCAAAATCATGCCTTAGATCTACCCACTCCAGAACACCATTCTGACACCCTTATGGTCTTAGCTGAATCTGACCAGATCCCAACCATTATCCAGATCCCAAGACAAACTCCTCGTCATGAGCTCATCAAGCTTATCCCCCTTGAATAGATCTCCAACTATGAACAGTTCCATAACAATACAGCTCCAATTTAGACATCTGAAAGCATGTTTGAAAGACGACAAGATCGAACAGTCAGAATGACTCTGCTTAATCCCGACAAAGCCACCTCCCTTATCTGGACATTACTTGAATGGTTTTCCCCCATTCCATGGTGGAGAAAGAAGCTACAACAACTGTCAGAGATTTACAATCTTGAACGTATGCCTTCCTCAAAAGCAAAAATGTTTACTTCAGTATTCATTATCCACAGGCCATACTTCCAGCACCCTGACACAAACCTCTTCTGGACTCAAGACCAAGTGTATGAATGGTTCACTGCACCTCACCCAGCTGTATGAATGGTTCACTGCCACTCTCCATCACCAACTGGTCTATAGGCTTCAAAATCATGCCTTAAATCTACCCACTCCAGAACACCATTCTGACACCATTATGGTCTTAGCTGAATCTGACCAGATCCCAACCATTATCCAGATCCCAAGACAAATTCCTCGTCATGAGCTCATCAAGCTTATGCCCCTTGAATAGATCTCCAACTATGAACAGTTCCATAACAATACAGCTCCAATTCAGACATCTGAAAGCATGTTTGAAAGACGACAAGATTGAACAGTCAGAATGACTCTGCTTAATCCCGACAAAGCCACCTCCCTTATCTGGACATTACTTGAATGGTTTTCCCCCATTCCATGGTGGAGAAAGAAGCTACAACAACTGTCAGAGATTTACAATCTTGAACGTATGCCTGCCTCAGAAGCAAAAATATTTACTTCAGTATTCATTATCCACAGGCCATACTTCCAGCACCCTGACACAAACCTCTTCTGGACTTAAGACCAAGTGTATGAATGGTTCACTGCACCTCACCCAGCTGTATGAATGGTTCACTGCCACTCTCCATCACCAACTGGTCTATAGGCTTCAAAATCATGCCTTAGATCTACCCACTCCAGAACACCATTCTGACACCCTTATGGTCGTAGCTGAATCTGACTAGATCCCAACCATTACCCAAATCCCAAGATAAATTCCTCGTCATGAGCTCATCAAGCTTATGCCCCTTGAATGGATCTCCAACTATGAATAGTTCCATAACAATACAGCTCCAATTCAGACATCTGAAAGCATGTTTGAAAGACGACAAGATGGAACAGTTAAAATGACTTTTAAACTACCTCCCAGTGCTCCACAAGAGCCTCCTCGGCTCTCCTTTACCTATTCTTCAATGATCACAGCTGTGTAGACAGGTCAAGAAGATCTGCCTATTACAGGATTTAATTCTGAAGGCTACCCTGTTTATCCAGCCAAACAAAATGGCCATTTCCTATGGGATGCCCCTAGCTCAGGCATGTGTGACCCAGATTGTCCCTGCTAGGATGATTGGGAAGAAGACGATGATTATTCCACCAAAAGGAAAAAGAAATCCAAAAAGAAAAAACCTCCATTCTCGTGTCACCACCATGACCCCAAACCACCACAAGATCTTCTACCTCTACCAGCTCCATTACCCTTTTACAAAAAAGAACTCAAATGGATTGCAAAGCATTGCAAATCTGAGATTCCATCACCAATCCCAAATCCAACACCACTACTGACTTGTATGATGTTTTCGTCTACCTCTTCAAATTACTCTTCTTCCTTTCCTCCTTTGGAAACCCACACAAACTCACAACGAAATGTTGCGTCTAAACCCTTTATCTCTTCAGCTATAACCTCCACTGGTCACCTTGAACCACCCAAACCTTTTGAATCGGTCCTCAACAGGCAAACCCAAAATGCTAGAGCACAGAATGATACTTTGTTGAATATCAATTCTAAAGTTGAGAACATCAGTTTACGAACTGAAAAACTTGAGACCAAAGTTGATTCCATCACTGCACAAATGCAGCAGATCCATCACAATCTCCAGTCTAGAATTACCCAACTCGATTCCGAGTTACGAGCCATGCTTGCCCAACGCTACTATGGCCCAGAATTTGAACAAAAGGAAAAGGAAATCAGACGCCTCAAAGCTGAGCTTGCTCAGATTGAATCAGAAAAACAACAACCAACCCTTTTTACTACCTCCCCTCCTATCCCTTCCATCGGTCCAACTTATCACCCATTTGCCTCTATGCTCTCCCCATTCGACAGTAAGAACCTTCCAAGTTATTTGGCATGACTCATACTCTTTTTAGAGATAATCCAATACCATCACCACCTAACCCTAAATCAAAGCCTAAGCCTCAACCACGACCCGTCACTATTCATCAGTCCACTCCTTCTATTCCTGAACAACAATCCCCTGGTTATACACCGGCATCACCGCCAGCTCCTCCACCACTAACTTCATCCCAACCTCTGACCCAATCCAAAGATAAACAACCCATGCACCAGTTTAGTGCCCACACAGTCGACCACTCATCTACTACAGATGATCAAACTTCTGATTCAAATCTAGCTGTTTCAGACAGTCATACAGAGACATATAGAATTTTCAGCATCCACCAGTGACTCTAAAAAGTCCTATGCTGATATCACCAAAATCATGATGGCTCAACCTGATCAACCTGATCAAGGTCAAACTTCTCACACAGAACCATATGTTGATATTCCCTCAGAAGTTGAGGAAGAAATGCCTGAATTTTCTGCATCCAACCAACCTCCTCTAGCCCCAGCTCAAACTGGTTCTACCAGTCAAAAATCGTCAAATGGTCCATGGTTCACATTTGATGATCTCCCATCTTCTAAATGGCGTGACCGACTAAATGAAATGTCTCTCATCTACAAATGCTCAGACCAGGAGCCACAACGGAATCAATCCTTAGAGAATTTGCTACTCGTTTTACGGGTGCTCTAAGGGATTGATTCGATTCTTTAGGTCAATACAGACAATTACAGTTTGTTCAATTACCAGAAGTCTCAAGTGCCCTTGCGGTTATCAATTATCAATTCCTTGGAGACTGCTCTGCAGTTTTTGAAGCTGCACGCAGAGACTATCTCAACATGAAATGTTGTTCACTCAATGTTAAGGATCTTGATTTCCATTACAAGCGAATGTCCCTGCTGTTTTATAAGCTTAATAGATTCAATGAGCCAACATCAAAGCATGTCTTTTTGGCTTCTCTTCCAGACCAACTTCAACCAGACATACAGAGACAACTCCGTCAATCTTGTCCTTGACAACATTTCTCTTGGCAAAATCTTCCAGCTTGCCAAAACGTGTCTTGATAAACTTTGTGTGCAAAAACAGTTTTTCAAATAACTGTTGAAAGATCAAGAACCATTTTGGAGTGCCTGCAAAAAGCCTTACTTGCAGATTAAATGCAAACAGAAGAAGGATTGTGATTGTAGTCCTAAAAAGAAAAGGCATTTTCGAAAATTTAAAAATTCAAAATTTTCATCCAAACCCCGCAGGTCCAGAAAGCCCTACAGATTCTTCAGAAATAAGTCATCTTCATCCAAGGAATTTAAACAGAGAAAACCAAGCAGATGTTTCATCTACAAGAAAAAGGTCATTATGCCAAAGATTGTCCGAATAAAAGGGAAAAATCAATTCGACTACTTGAACATCTTCAGGCCACTATAGATTTCTCTCCAGAAAAGGATGAACTGGAATTCTATTTCTCTGAACAAGATGAACCCAATGATGAAACTGTGTTCGCACTGCAGAATTCCTCTGATGACTCAGACAGTGATCAGTCCCAAGTGATTTTCCATCAACAGTTACTGTCCCTTGATACTACTGTTCCTATACCTTCCATCAAACTCCAGATCTTGCCCTCAAAATTCCAACGGCCTATTCCAGTAATTGGTCTCATAGACACTGGCGCCCAACGCAGTATGTTAAACCCACATATTCTTCCACCAGAATACTGGACAGAATATGAGGAACATTTCAAAGCTGTTAATGGCAAACTGTTCACCACCTCATTGATTACCAAAAAAACCCATTGGTATTCAAATCTTTCCAAACTGTGTCATTTGGACCAAGGTTATCAGTTCCACCCTTCCTAATAAGGATATCTTGTTAGGTTTTGACATCCTCCACCAGATCAAACATCTCCAGATCATTCCCACTGGCATTCGAGTCAAGTCTATGTTCAAGCCGTTCACAGACATTCTGAAACTTTACAATCTGTCTGAAACCCCCCAATCCTACCAGGATATTTCCACCAGACTGTTAAATCTCTGTCCAGAATCCCATTCTGAGTTCACCCACCCAAACCCATTGTGGAAAAATAAGTCTTTCTTCATTAAGTTACCTTTTAAACTCAATGAAGACATTAACCCGACCAAAGCTACTCACCCAGGAATGAGTCCTTCTGACTTACTCTTAGCCCAGCAAGAATGTTCACAATTGTTAGCCCAAGGTCTAATTGAGCCCACAAATTCGCAATGGGCTTGCCAAACCTTTTATATTGAAAAGCATTCTGAAATTGTCCGTGGAAAGAAACGCTTAGTCATTGATTATCAACCACTCAACATGTTTTTGCAAGATGACAAGTTTTCTTTACCCCGCCGACAAAGCATGTTTACTTTTCTCAAAAATACCCAGATCTTTTCAAAATTTGATTTAAAATCAGGCTTTTGGCAATTAGGCATTGAACCCTCTGTACGTTACAAAACCCTCTGCACTTGCCTTCTAGTAAGGACCCTGTGCATCATAAAACTTATGATAATTTCTTAAATGGTTTGGTACCCTGTTTTAAGACTAAGGAAAGTCTGTTTTGGGGTTATATGACCTTAAAAGAAAATGTTTTAAGTTTTGAGCTCAGGGGTATATCGGCTGGAAACCCGAACTTGCGGACTACTGGTCTAAAGTACAGTCTTAACTATTGTAGTTCTGGTATAACAACGCCACGTATCCTGTGCTTCCCTCGTCTACGCCTATTTTGGTATCAAAACTGCCTTTTGTATCCCAAATGCCCATTTTCAATGGACAGTCCTACCCTTCGGCCTCAAAACTAGCCCATCCATTTTCCAAAAATCTATGATCAAAATCTTTCAGCCTATCCTGCATCATGCATTGATTTACATTGATGATATCTTGCTTTTTTCAGGATCACATGATGAACATCGCCAGCTGTTAACTCAATTCTATGATATTGTCCAAATTCATGGAATCATGTTATCGGCTAAGAAAAGCACCATTGCTACAGACAATATTGAATTTCTTGGTATGATCATAAAAGATGGCCATTATCAGCCAGGAAAGCACATTGCCCAAGAGTTGCTTCACTTTCCAGATCAGCACCTTTCCAAAAAGCAAGTTCAACAGTTTCTCGGTATTATCAATTACATCCGTGACTTCATCCCACATGTGGATCGTTACACTCATCACCTCTCGGCTTTATTAAAAAAGAAGCCCCCAGAGTGGATTGCTGACCACACCACTGCTGTCATTACCCTAAAGCAAATTGCGCAAAATCCGCCCCCCTTAAAGTTGATTGCTGATGGAAAGCGCATACTGCAGACAGACGCGAGTGATGAATCATGGGGTGCCATCCTCCTTGAAGAAATCAATGGAAAAGAGCACTTTATCGCTTACGCTAGTGGACATTTTTCTGACACACAGAAGCATTACCATAGCGTGTTCAAAGAAATCTTAGTAGTAAAGAATGGCATCAAAAAGTTTGAGTATCATCTTATTGGACACCATTTTCTCATCCGAATGGACAGTTCAACCTTCCCCAATATCCTCAATTTCAAAGGTAAAACTGTTCCCGAAAAGATGTTACTCAGGTGAAAAGATTGGTTTTCCAAATATGATTTTTCGGTTAAGCATATAAAAGGGTCCCAGAACCTCATCCCTGATATGCTCTCCAGACTCTCAAAACCAGAAAAATCTCTCACCCTGTTTTCCACAACATACCATTTTCCGATCATCTCCATGGCTACATCATTACCCCCAAAAGCTCTCGCCAAGAAAAATTTTCCCCTTGACAAAACCTTTTCTTCTGTCTTTGCCATCCAAGAATTTGCAAGAAAAACTGTTTTTCGCTTTTTCATGACAGCCTACCTTCTAGCAGACTCATTTCTATTTTCTACCTTCCACCCAGAAAATCTGTTCCTCACAAGTTTAACCCTTGACCCATCCAGAGAAATCACTAAAGATGAGTTATGGTACATCTGGTGCCTAACTGTTCTTTATGCCACCAAGCTAATCCTACCAATTACTCCCACTTTGGAAAGACTTAATGAAGAAAGACTTATTTTTCCATAATGGGTTTGGATGGGTGAACTCAGAATGGGATTCTGGACAGAGATTTAACAGTTTGGTGGAAATGTCCTGGTAGGATTGGGGGGTTTCAGACAAATTGTAAAGTTTCAGAATGTCTGTGAATGGTTTGAACATAGACTTGACTCGAATGCCAGCGGGAATGATATCTTATCAGGTCCGAGTTGGGTCATGACATGTTATATTGTAATTTCAAATTGTCAGATCACTATTTTCCAGAAGTTAGATCGTTGTTATTTTCCAAAATGATGTCTAATCTCTCCTGTGCTCTGTCAATGTGGGATTCGCCTTAGGGACTCAACGTCCTCGCTGAGGTTTGCCCCACCATCGCTTAAGAGGACACGCGGAGCAGCTCTGATACCATAATGTCATGACCCAACCCAGACTTTACAAGATATTATCCGCTTTGGACTTAATAAGGCCTGCACGGTTTTGTTTCTGAGGCAGTCATACACCCTAAAACGCGTCTTGCCAATTAAGGTGTGAATCACCCCTTATAAAGCCAGCATCTCTCTTGTGCTTTGCCGATGTGGGATTTGCCTAGGGTGTTACATAATAGTCACTTGCTTAGGTCAAAACGGCAATCTAGTAGTGACTAACAACGATCCGATTATGTGCAGAAAGTCAATAACAACTAGTTTTCTTCTCCAACTACGAAAAGCTCCATCATACTCAAATTCAATGTGATTCAACAATCTTCATTGAGCTTGTTATTGTGCATCAAATCTCTTTTGTTCTTAGAACTTGTTGATTCTATCATCAAAACACACATTGAGCTTTCATTTGTAAACATATATACCGTGTGAAAGAAATTTCTGTAATTTCGTTCTTAAACATCAAATTGAGTGATTGAGAGTGTGGAAACACTTGGGATAAGAGATTTGGGACAGCCTCATATTGTAAAGATTTTAAAGCTTTAAGGTGTAAGGCTTGGATAGTGAAATCCTCAAGCTTGGTGAGCTTGGAGGCGTGGACGTAGGCGGAGTTTTACCAAACCATGTAAAAATCTCGTGTTCTATTCTTTTCCCTTCTCTCTTTATATTTTGAATGTTGATATTAATTTGATTATTATTTATTTGAGTGTATTGGATATTTGCATTGATTTTATTTTTCATTATTTCATAAGTTTTAGAAACCCAATTCACCCCCCTCTTTGGTTGCATAGCTTGTATTTCAATAAGCTCTATTAATCTTTATCTTCCCTTAATATGTCGTTAGGTAAAACAAGTTCTTCACCTAAACTCTAACCATTAAATAATTTAAAATGAAATCTCTAAATTTAAGATAATGGAAGCATTAAATAGAGAAAGATGTTAGGTTGGTTGATCAAGACAATAAACACACAAGCTCAGATTATTTAACCTAGGCTATGTTGTCCAATTGCAATCACCAATTCCAATTTGCTACTAATGATTAAAATATGAAGACAATTACAGATCAAGGATTTTAACCTAGCAATAGAATTTATCCAAATCCTATCTAATTGGCCACTCAAATAAGATAAGAATAAAATCATAAACACTAATTATTAAGCATATGACATGTTTAGAGATTTAAATTCATGCTCAACCAAATAGAAAATCTAGTTGAACGTGATTGAATTATGAATAAAAGAGTTGCAAAAACCAGTCATGAAGATAAATCCAAGCCGCTAGCTCTACTTTTATCTATATTCAGCAGCTACTACTGCAAATTAATTCCTTTCGGATTCTCCTCTTTCTTTCTTTCTTTTTTTTAACTCTTCTTGCAGCCGCCTCTAGCTCTTGGGTTTGTGACACTTTTCTCCTTCCTGTGGCTTCCTCCACAAAGGCCAAATTCATGCCTTTATATAGTGGTCACTTGACTGACTATAATAGGGTATACAATCCGACTTAAACAAGCATGTGTACAAGCATGCAATTAATTATTCTCAATTCATAAGGCATGAATAATGCCAGCCAATTAATTTCTTTCCAAGATATAATGCGAACAATGTCACATGTGCCCTCCACTTAAGCTAAACCCACCGATTTTAATGCTTAAATTCTTCTCCACGTGATGTCTTGCCTAAATAATAATAAGATTGTTAATTTGGCTTGGCTTTTTGACTTCCAAAGATCTTCAATTATTTCCCTTAAACTCCAATTGATATTCTATTTTAGCTCAATCAACGTAAATATTCCCCCAAATATGACTACAACAATAAAATATAAAAACTAAGACGAAAATTAACATAATAAAATATAATTTAATAAAATAGTTAAATTAAAAATCAACTAAAATAATTAGAATATTTAAGACCAAAATAAGAAAAAGATTGAGAAATTAATGGTAAAATATAGAGAACTATGTACTTATCACATCTACCTAAACCTCCTAATGTGCAACAAAGAGAGAGGAATCCATATAGATATGCTGATGAAGATGACTATGTGAAAGACCTAGATGAAGAAGATCGTGCTCCTCATATTGGTTTAGGTAGATTTGGGCAAGGGAATGGAAATGGAGAAGTTAGATATGGAGATAGAGTTGATAACAATTAAGAAACACTAAATTAATATTCCATCTTTCCAAGGCAAGAACAATCTTAAAGCTTATTTAGAGTGGAAATAAAGGTGGAATTAGTATTTGTCACAGCTACTATTGTTTAGTAGGATTAAATTATTTTGAATAGGTGACGAAATCAAAAAAGGCCTATTGAGACATGGGAAGAGATGAAGGCTATTATAAGAGTACGTGGCGTTGTTCTACCACATCGATGCAGAACTGAATCTGCCTTAGGGACCAGATCTAGCTTAGAACAGATCAATATCCCGCACGTTCTAGTTTCCAGCCAATATACCTCTGAGATCAAAACCTAAAACGAGTTCTTTTAAGGTCATACAACCCAAAACAGACTTTGCTTAGTCTTTAAGCAGGGTACCAAACCATTTAAGAAATCATCATAAGTTTTCTGATGCATAGGATCCTTCCTTGAAGGCAAGTGCAGACATACTTCCTTAAGTTTTCAAAATGAACAAATTTAATTCTTTGATTTATTTCGTTTACTAGAACTTCATGATTGATAAAAACACACGAGAGTTTATTGCTGAAATTTTCTATATGTTACAAGTGAGAGGAGAATCCTTTATATAGGAGGATTCTCAAGATAGGACAGGACCCCTATCTTTTTCAAAAGCAAAAGATACAGTACAGAAGTAAAAGATACAGATAAAAGATCATGTCATAACTTTTATGATTACAACAGGACAAAGAGGGAAGGTTCATGACAACAAGACAAAAAGGGAAGGTTCATGACAATAAGACAAAGAGGGAAGGTTCATGCAACAAGACAAAGAGGGAAAGTTCATGCAACAAGACAAAGAGGGAAAGTTCATGCAACAAGACAAACTACTTTTATGGAGAGTGAAGGTTCATGTATTCGTCTTCAGAGGAGCTTTCGGTTGCATATGGGTTATCTTCATAGGTTGGTGGGAAAAAGGTCTTGGAGAGCTTTGGGTGCTTGCAGGTAGGACCACGGCAAGGTGGATAAGGGCATTCTCGTCTGTATCCTAGTCTGGGTGATGTCTGAGTAGCCTTGTCTGCTTTTGAAGGTTTGGGTGGTTGTGATGAGGATCCTGGTTCATGCATGGATGGTTGGGGAAACTGCTGGAGATGTTGATTTAAACGAAAAAATTCTTCCCGTGGGTCCTGGGAGTCTTGGTAAAGAAAGTCTGTGTAATCTGGCTTTTCTTCTTTGATGATGATTCCAGTGGACTTTGGTTTTGGTATGGCGGATGGAGTGGGGATCATGATGAGGTCATGTTGTGGGCCTAAGGAGGTGTGAAAGATATCTCTGTGTGGCGGAGTCTGGTGGTTTAGTTGACAGAGGTAGTTGTGCAGGGTGGTTTGGATTTCGCTGTCAATGATAGCTGGGTGTGGTGCAGTAAACCATTCATAGACTTGGTCTTGAGACCAGAAAAGATTTGTATCTGGATGCTTGGCCTATGGATGATGAACACTGAGGTAAACAGTCGTGCTTCTGCAGCAGGCATACGTTCAAGATTATAAATTTCTGACAGCTGCTGGAGCTTTTTTCGCCACCATGGTATGGGGGAAAACCATTCAAGTAGTGTCCAAAGGAGTGAGGTGGCTTTGTCAGGGTTGAGGAGATGTTCTAGAGTGGGAGTGATGGGTAAGATGAGCTTGGTTGCATAAAGAACAGTTAGGCACCATAGGTACCATAACTCATCTTCAGTGATCTCTCTGGACGGGTCAAGGGTCAGACCTGTAAGGAACAAATTTTCTGGGTGGAAGATAGAAAATGGAAATGAATCAGCCATAAGGTAGGCGTTTATAAAAAAGCGAAAAACAGCTTTTCGTGCAAACTCTTGGATGGCAAAGACAGAGGAGAAAGTTTTGTCAAGGGGAAAGTTTTTCTTGGTGAGAGCTTCTGGGGAAAGTGGTAGGTTGTGGAAAACATGGTGAGAAGTTTTTCTGGTTTGGAGAGTCTGGAAAGCATATCAGGGATGAGGTTCTAGGACCCCTTTATATGCGTAACCGAAAAATCATATTTGGAAAACCAATCTTTTAACTTGAGTAACATTTTTTCGGGAACAGTTTTACCTTTGAAATTGAGAATATTGGGGAAGGCTGAACTGTCCATTCGGATAAGAAAATGGTGTCCAATCAGATGATACTCGAACTTTTTTATGCCATTTTTTACCGCTAAGATTTCTTTGAACACACTGTGGTAATGCTTCTGTGTGTCAGAAAAATGTCCACTAGCATAGGCGATAAAGCTTTCTTTTCCATTGATTTCTTCGAGGAGAATGGCACCCCATGATTCATCACTTGCATCTATCTATAGTATACACTTTCCATCAGCAATCAACTTTAAGGGAGGCGGATTTTGCGCAATTTGCTTTAGTGTAGTGACAGCAATGGTGTGGTCATTATTCCACTCTGGGGGCTTCTTTTTCAATAAAGCCGAAAGGTGTCGAGTGTGTTGGTCCACATATGGGATGAAATCACAGATGTAGTTGATGATACCGAGAAACTGTTGAACTTGCCTTTTGGAAAGTTGCTGATCTGGAAAGTGAAGCAATTCTTGGGCAATGTGCTTTCCTGGCTGATAATGGCCGTCTTTTATGACCATTCCAAGAAATTCAATAGTATTTGTGGCAAGGGTGCTTTTCTTGGCAGATAACATGATTCCATGACTTTGGACAATATCATAGAATTGAGTTAACAGCTGGTGATGTTCCTCATGCGATCCTGAAAAAAGCAAGATGTCATCAATATAAATCAATGCATGATGGAGGATGGGCTGAAAGATTTTGATCATGGATTTTTGGAATATGGATGGGGCAGTTTTGAGGCCAAAGGGTAGGACTGTCCATTGAAAATGGGCATTTGGGATACAAAAGGCAATTTTGTAACGTTCTGAGGGTTCAATGCCTAATTGCCAAAAGCCAGATTTTAAATCAAATTTTGAAAAGATCTGGGCATTTTTGAGAAAAGTAAACATGCTTTGACGTCGGGGCAAAGGAAACTTGTCATCTTGCAAAAACATGTTTAATGGTTGATAGTCAATGACTAAGCGTTTCTTTCCTCGAACAATCTCAGAATGCTTTTCAACATAAAAGGCTTGGCAAGCCCATTGAGAATTTGTGGGCTCAATTAGACCTTGGGCTAACAATTGTGAACATTCTTGTTGGGCTAGGAGTAAGTCAGAAGGACTCATTCCTGGATGGGTAGCTTTGGTTGGGTTAGTGTCTTCATTGAGTTTGAAAGGTAACTTAATGAAGAAAGACTTATTTTTCCACAATGGGTTTGGATGGGTAAACTCAGCATGGAATTCTGGACAAAGACTTAAAAGCTTGTTTGAAATATCTTGATAGGACTGGGGGGTTTCAGACAGATTGTAGAGTTTCAGAATGTCTGTGAAAGGTTTGAACATGGACTTGACTCGGATTCCAGTGGGAATGATTTAGAGATGTTTGATCTGGTGCAGGATGTCAAAACCTAAGAAGATATCCTTATTAGGAAGAGTGGAACCAATGACCTTGGTCCAGATGACACAATTGGGGAAAATTTGAATACCAATGGGTTTTTTGGTAATCAAAGAAGTGGTGAACAATTTGCCATTGACAGCTTTGAAATGTTCCTCATATTTTGTTCAATATTCTGGTGGAAGAATATGCGGATTCAACATGCTGCGTTGGGCTCCAGTATCTATAAGACCAATTGTTGGAATGGGCCTTTTGAATTTGGAGGGCAAGATCTGGAGTTTAATGGAAGGTATAGGAACAGTAGTATCAAGGGACAACAACTGTTGATGAAAAATCACTTGGGACTGATCACTGTCTGAGTCATCAGAGGAATTCTGTAGTGCGAACACAGTTTCATCATTGGGTTCATCTTGTTCAGAGAAATAGAATTCCAGTTCATCCTTTTCTGGGGAGTAATCTATAGTAGCTTGGAGATGCTCGACTAGCCTGATAGATTTTTCCCTTTTGTTGGGACAATCCTTGGCATAATGGCCTTTTCTCTTGCAGATGAAACATCTGCTTGATTTTCTCCGTTTAAATTCTCTGGATGAGGATGACTTCTTTCTGAAGAATCTGTAGGACTTTTTGGACCAGCGAGGCTTAGATGAATATTCAGGACGTTTGAATGTCTGAAAATGCTTTTTCTTTTTAGGACTGCAATCACAATCCTTCTTCTGTTTGCATTTGATCTGCAAATAAGGCTTCTTATAGGCACTCCTAAATGGTTCTCTATCTTTCAACAGTTCTTTGAAAAACTATTTCTGCTCACAGAGTTTGTCAAGACAAGTTTTGGCAAGCTGAAAGATTTTGCCAAGAGAAATGTTGTCAAGGACAAGATTGGATGCACGAAGTTGCCTCTGTATATCTGGTTGGAGTTCATCGGGAAGGGAAGCCAGAAAAACATGCTTTAATGTCGGCTCATTGAATCCATTAAGCTTATAAAATAGCAGGGACATTCTTTTATAATGGAAGTCAAGATCCTTAATATTGAGTGAACAACATTTCATGTTGAGATAGTCTCGTCGTGCAGCTTCAAAAACTGCAGAAGGGTCTCTAAGGAATTAATCATGGATAACCGCAAGGGCACTTGAGACTTCTGGCAATTGAACAAACTGTAATTGTCTGTATTGGCCTAAAGAATCAAACCAATCTCTTAGGGCACCCGTAAAACCAGTAGCAAATTCTCTAAGGACTGATTGAGTTGTAGCTCCTGGCCTTAACATTTGTAAGTCAAGCCAGGCAGACATTTCATTAAGCCGATCACGCCATTTAGAGAATGGAAGATCATCAAATATGAACCATGGACCATTTGACAATTTTGGACCGGTTGGACCGGTTTGGGCCTGGGCTGGAGGAGGTGGATTTGAGGTAGAGAATTCAGGCATTTCTTCGTCAACTTCAGAAGGAATGTCAACATATGGTTCTGTGTGAGAGGTTTGGCCTTGATCAGGTTGATCAGGTTGAGCCATCAGAATTTTAGTGATATCAGCATAGGACTTTTCAGAGTCACTGGTGGATGTTGAAGATTCTGTATCTGTCTCAGTATGGCTATCTGAAACAGCTAGATTTAAATCAGAAGTGTGATCATCTGTAGTAGATGTATGATCAACTGTGTGGGCACTGAACTGATGCATGGGTTGTTTATCCTTGGATTGGGTAGGTGGTTGGCAAAGAGCTGGTGGTGGAGGTGCTGATGGTGATGCTGGTGTATAACAAGGGGATTGTTGGTCAGGAGTGGAAATAGCAGGTTGGTGAATGGTGACTGGTCGTGGTTGAGGTTTGGGCTTTGGTTTAGGTTTAGGTTGTGGTGGCAATGGATTGTCTCGAAAAAGAGTATGAGTCATACCAAATAACTTGGAAGGTTCATACTGTCGGATAGGGGAAAGCATAGAGGCAAAAGGATGATAAGTTGGGCCGATGGAAGGGATAGGCGGTGAGGTGGTAAAAAGAGTAGGTCTTTGTTTTTCTGATTCTATCTGATCAAGCTCAGCTTTCAAGCGCTTGATCTCTCTTTCCTTTTGGTCAAATTCTGGGCCAAAATAGCGTTGAGCAAGCATGGTTCGTAACTCAGAATCGAGTTGAGTAATTCTGGACTAGAGATTTTGGTGGATCTGCTGCATCTGTGCAGTAATGGAGTCGACCTTTGTCTCAAGCTTTTCAGTTCGTAAACTGATTTTCTCAACTTTTGGATCTCTCTTTCCTTTTGGTCAAATTAATATTCAACAAAGTATTATTCCAAATCACTATGGGACTTATTTCGGAAGCTACAAAATCTTACTCAAAGGTCTAAAATTGTTGAAAACTACCACAAAGAGATGGAAAAGCCATGATTTGAGCCAATATATTGGAGGATCGGTAAGCTACTATGGCCAAGATCCTAGTTGGCTTGAATAGTGATTTTGCAAATGTGTTGGAATTACCAAAACATTATATTGAGTTGGATGATGTGGTGCATATTGCCACAAAAGTGGAGTACCAATTGAAGAGGAAGGGTTCCAAACAAATTGGGTCTTTTTCAACATAGAAACTGAACTAGAACAAAAAGGATGAAAAGCCTAATTTCAAGCCTCAGGTAAATACCCTCCACTTTGATTTTTGACCAACCCTATATAAAGAGAAAGAAAGAAAAAGAAAGCCTAAGAGAAAGAGAGAGAGAGAGAACCAGGCTCGCCGAAGCAGGTAAACCCAAACCCAAAATTTGACTCGAGTATCGTTTACATTTTCAGCCACATCACCCAGATTAGTGGCCACCAACAAAACTAGTATATGTTGTCAGTCATCCCATGCCATCACTGCCATTGGGAAATGGCCAGAAAGTCACCAATAGAACTATGAAAAGCCACGAAAAATTGCCACCTCGATTTGGTACAATTTCACCGGAGTTGGGTCGTGCAATTTCACCGATTTTGTCCCTCATGGTAGCCACTTTAAAATTTGACTGACAACAGACACTAGAAGCCATCGATTTGACCACAAGCAGCCGTTGGAGTTCTCACGGCTGTCAATCCCAATTTGCCATCGTGGCTGCACGATGGAGCACACCACCACCACCATTGTTGGATTCAGCGAGACGTAATGTTTCTATCACAACCTTCTCGATCATTGTCGCAAGAATTCGAGTCACCAGTGGTTAGCGAGGACATTTTGGAATTTTTTAAAAATTTGAAGGTGATCTCATAATTTCTGATTTTGTGGATATTTTGGTATTTTTGGATTGTAGGATAAGAATTTGATGATAATTCTATAAATTATGATTTTAAGGATAATTCGATGGCTTATGATTTAGAGATTCCTTATTTATTTTAGGCCAATGTTACTCAAGGATGCCAGGAGGTCACAATTTCTAAACGAATCACAATAAAGAATATGTATATGGTTGACATATTTGAAAAGCCTGTTTTGATATGTATGAAATTTGGATTTGTATGCTTTGCCCATGTGTTTATATGATGTGTTGTTATGAGTGATGTGTGTATGTGTGAATGTTCATTAACATTAGCATGAAAATGCATTTTTTCAAAAATGAAATGAGAAAGTGGATTTTAGCCAAACGAAAAGAAAGTGAGTTTTACAATTTTGGCTTGGATGCTTGAATTCGTTACTCATTTAGTGGAGGACACTTTGGATGTTATGTTATGTTATGTTAGGTGGATGAGGGATGTGTTCACATGAAACCCATAACGTATGAAAGTTATAAAAGTTAAGTGAGTGTCCAAAGCGGTAGTTGAATGAAGGTAGCTCAAATAAGTGATTCGAAAGAAAATTTGGAAGTTTAAAAGTGACAAAATGAGATTTTGATGATTTATTTGCATTATATATAAGTATGTATGTATTTTAGTATATGAAAAATTGGTTTACTTACTGAGCTTTATATATTATAGTTTATTGTGATTCCAAAAATCAAGAATGGTTCAAGATGAGTGATGAGAAGGACTTAAATTGAAGTCCGTAGATGGTTTGACATAATTTAGGATCTTCTGCTGCTATTTAATGTTGTGTTTGAGGCTCGAATTGTCATTAATAATTGTATTTGAGGATTAAATTCTTATTGATTTAGTAGAGATATTTAAATTTATATGAAAGTTCTAGTTAGATTTTCCCTCGGAGTTTGGGGTAGGTCATTACAGGCACACCAAACCAAGGTGAATATGATTCCCAACCTACTACAATTAAAGATATCAAATGTTTTAAGTGTTTGGGAATGGGCCTATTGCATCTCAATGCCCAAACAAAAGAGTGATGATTTTGAAAGATGATGGGGAAATTGAGATTGAACATGAATCTAATGATGATTCTATACCACCTTTAGAGAATGCAAGTGATGTTGAATATCCGATTGATGGAGAGCTTTTGACTTCAAAAAAGCTCTCAGTTTGCAAATCAAAGAAGATGACAAGGTACAGCATAAAAACATCTTTTCTACTAGATGCCATGTCAATAATAAGGTATGTAGCATGATTATTATTGGTGGGCGTTAATAACATCCTAGGCCATATAAGCTACGATGGCTGAATGATTGTGGAAAAGTTGAAGTAAATAAACAAGTGCTTCTTTCATTCTCAATTGGGATGTATAAATATGAGGTTATGTGTATGTGGTACTAATATGTGCGTGCATATTCTGATATGAATCCCACAATGAAACTTTGAAACCCACACTTAATTTGTAGTTTCAACTTCCCAAGAAAGTTCTAAACAGATTTATGACAAACAAAACATTGACCCAATGCTTAAGAAAACATGAACCAGAGGTATGGAGACTGATATTGACGCCACACTCAAGATGTAGATGAGAATGTGAGTGATAAGTCTAGTTTTGGAATGCCACAAGAATGCAAATTCTTTATAAGTTCAGTAGTTCTCAAAAGAACCAAAGAAAGAATAATTCTTTCAAATTCAAATAACATTAATCTCTAATTTTTCTTACATAGCAAGGTTGCTGAGTTTAAATAGACCAATAGAAACCCAAGATCCTAAAAATACAAATGAAAACATTGGAATAACCCTCCAAGTAGGTTTGTCAAAGGATGCTTCAAAAGTCTTCACCTACCTACCATAATTAATGCTATCTTTGACAAACTTAATGCTAGCCTACTATAATTAATGCTATCATTGACAAACTTTATATTAGCCCACCATCATTTGATGGTAGCTTACCTTACATATTGACAAACGTGAAACAAAACAATCAAATGAAGTTGAAAAACAAAGGAGTCGTTGAAAATCCCAAGTCTGAACAAGCTGTAATGAATTAGTCATAACTCCTTCAACGGAACTCCAAATCTAGCTCTGTAAAATGCATTGGAAAGCTAACTTAATTATCTTTCTAGTTATATAGGTTGTACATTACTTCTGGCTCAATCAATACCAGTGTTATTCCGAATTTGACCTTTCTGTATTTGATCTAAATTCTGTATTTGGCTGTCCAATAGCTTGAATAATGCCTACAATGGCTTGTCTTCTCTTCAAGCCCAATTCATGATGTGTTGCATCTTGAATTTCATTTTCAATCCATATTTTCTCAATTAATCCATTTAAAGTAGCTTGCATATTTTTGGCTCTAGCTCTTGTAATTGGGCCTCCATGAATGTGTAAAGGATCACTTGAAGCTTTAATGGTATTCCCTTGATGGTTCTCATCATATTCTTTTGGGGCGACCATGGCAATTTGATAGATAGGTTATTCATGATGTTTATACCAATATATACTCTTTTGTACATATTGAAAAACCCGTTACTCTTGTACCTTTGTAGAGTGACTTGAAAAAGGAGATGAAGAATCAAAATCAAAAGAGGCTGAAACTAAAAAGAGAGAAAAAGCGAGTGAAAAAGGAAAAGAAGTTTCAAGTCAATGAACTAGTTGGACTTACTAGCTAAATGCGATATACTAACTCTTCCCTGGTGCCTAATGTAGTTGGCTACAGCTTTCATCTCTTCCTATGAGATGTATATGTATTTTCCTCGATCATCCATGACACTAGAAAGGCGCCCTATTCAAAGAGCAAATTCACGGTTAAATTCCTTAGCGAGCTTTGTACAGAATATAGTTCCATATCATAAACCACCAATAGAATGAAAGGACCATTCAAGTTTATCTATAACAAGGTAAAAACGTAATCAAAATTACCAAGGATCAGAGACAAAACCTAAACTAAGGTCAACCATAAGAAAATACAATGACATTCCATTAATTAGGAAGGGCTACAGGCTACTAATGGTTTCAAGGAAAAGAAATTCTAAAACAAAAAATATATATCAACACAAGACATCTTAAAAAAATTGGAAGTCAAGAGCTTAAATACAAAAAGTTGCAGCAATGAGCCATCATTTATTTAAAACAACATATTCATTAAAATAAATAAATAAATAAAATACAAGAAATAGAAGAACACATGCCCATATTGTCAAGAGAAGTAATTCGATTGATACACTATTGCATGGACCAAAAGTTATAAAGCAAGTAAGCAACATTAAGAAGCAATATATTGTACAAAACTATGAAACTATGACATGACTAACAAACACGTGTTCATAGAATAGATGCTAGAAAAACATCAGCTTCTTAAACTCATTGATTGAAATAACAAATAAAGTTCTATAAGCACATTGGTAGTCACAATGTAAGAATACTCTATCACCGCAACTAGCTAGTGAGATAAGAAGAAAATATTTTTGTTTACACAGAAAAATATGACAAACAAAATAAAACAGCTCTACCAGTAAGCATTTACTTTGGTCCGTAACTTAAATTCTGCAGCAAGATCTTCTAAAGGAATACATTAGCTATTTCAGCAACATGTCATAGATTAGAAATTGAACATACCAAAATCAAATATATTCTACAACAAATTGATCAATTCAAATTAAGACCAAGCTCTTGCAATTTCAAAGTTTTACATCTTCTAAAATCACGAGTTCAAGTTTTAATTATTTACAACAGCATAAAGAAACTAGGTAACCTTGATAGATTGTTTGGGAAAGATACTGAAATGTGTGTGTGTGTAGATATATACATAGGCCTTCCATGAATACAAAACCAATTTGTACACAAAATTTTCTACAGTTGAAAAATGGGGAGGACTTAGAAAAATTGGATAGTGGTTAATAACTTAAATCAGCTTTTTTATCTTTTTATCTTTTTAGAGCATGCAGTTTAGATCCTTTGTTAGTTCTTCCTATTGCAGATTTTGATAGCTCAACACACACACACACACACACACTCTCTCTCTCTCTCTTAATTAAGGCTTCAATATTTAATATAGAGATCGACTATGCAAATATTCAAACCACTACATTTCATAATCATACATTATTGTCTCTAATTGCATACATAACTCTGAAGGTCACTAGACAATAAGCAAAGACAGAAATATGGACAATATTATTATAGCTAGCCAGCGTTGTCTAGCCTTGAATATGAGCATATGAGCATATGAGCATAGATTTCATCATCAATGCATAACTCAAATACTATATCTCATCCAAAATCCCACACCATGCTTTCAATCAAGATTTACTTAATAAAAAAAAAAATTAGCAACTGACAGTAGTAGAGATGGAGCTGAGAGAGCAGCAGCAATCGAGCAACAGTAGTCGAGCAGCAGCCGCAACAACAGAGACAGAGCAGCAGCGGTGGAGACGGAGCAGCGGCGGCAGCGACAGAGATAGAGCAGTAGCAATGGCCTATATGAAGCAGTTGCGGCGGCAAAGACAGAGTATAGCAGTAGATTTGGGAACACCGGGAGAGAGTAAGTATTGTGAGTAGATCGGTAGATAAGGAAAGAGAGTTGAAGAGATAAGGCCGAAGAGATAAGGATAAAGAGAGAGTCACTGGAGTTTGTTTTTTAATTTATTTTTGGGTTTAGTTTTGGAATATGTGGGGAACATGAACATTTTCTCTTTTTTATAGTTATAAAAGTGAATTTCAAATCACTTGTTTTATAATTTATTTTTTAGAATTCACTCCCCGAACATGTATTAACTTAGATCCATAAAAGGAAAATGAAAACAGGGCACATAAAATGTAACCAAACAGGCCCTTAGATTCTTTCCTATTTGCTTTAGATTAGAATTTTGATTTGATTTAGATTCTTTCCTTATTTGCTTTTATATTAGGATTCTAATTTGATTTTGGTTTAGGATTTATTTCCAAATATTCTTTGCCAAGAGAAATGTTGTCAAGGACAAGATTGGATGCACGAAGTAGCCGTTGTATGTCTGGTTGGAGTTCATCAGGAAGGGAAGCCAGAAAAACATGCTTTCTAAAGAGAGTACGTGGCTTGTGATCTCTCATAAAGAGAGTACGTGGCTTGTGATCTCTCAGTGCAGACCAGACTAACGCCCATTCGGGTTCGCCTCTGGAATTTACGTCGAGAGTTTCCTGCCGATATACCCCTTAGATAAAACCTAAAACGAGTTTCTTTTAAGGTTATAAAACCCAAAACAGACTTTTGCTTAGTCTTTAAACAGGGTACCAAACCATTTAAGAAATCGCCATAAGTTTTCTGATGCACAGGATCCTTCCTTGAAGGCAAGTGCAGAGCATACTTCCTTAAGTTTTCAAAATGAACAAATTTAATTCTTTGCGTTGTTTCTTTCACTAGAACTTCATTTGCAGAGAGAGAGAGGAGAGTTTAGCAAGCCATGGATAAAACACACGAGAGTTTATTGATATCAAGCTTCTAAGCTTCCCCCTATCCGTCAGTATGAACCTTCCAAGTTATTTGGTATGACTCATACTCTTTTTCGAGATAATCCATTACCATCTCCCCCTAAACCTAAACCAAAGCCTAAACCTCAACCACGACCGGTCACCATTCACCAACCTACCACTTCTGACCAACCAACCCCTGGCTATACACCAGCCTCACCATCCGCAACTCTACCACCAGTTCCTTCCCAACCTCCTACCCAATCCAAAGATAAACAACCCATGCACCTGTTTAGTGCCCACACAGTTGACCACTCATCCACTACAGATGATCAAACTTCTGATTCAAATCTAGCTGTTTCAGATAGTCATACTGAGACAGATACAGAATCCTCAGCATCCACCAGTGACTCTGAAAAGTCTTATGCTGATATCACCAAAATCCTGATGGCTCAACCTGATCAACCTGATCAAGGCCAAACCTCTCACACAGAACCATATGTTGACATTCCTTCTGAAGTTGACGAAGAAATGCCTGAATTCTCTGCCTCCAACCAACCTCCTCCAGCCCAAGCTCAGACTGGTTCAACCGGTCCGAAATCGTCAAATGGTCCATGGTTCACATTTGATGATCTTCCATCCTCTAAATGGCGTGATCGACTCAATGAAATGTCTGCTTGGCTTGACTTACAAATGCTTAGGCCAGGAGCCACAACTCAATCAGTCCTTAGAGAATTTGCTACTCGTTTTACGGGTGCTCTAAGAGATTGGTTTGATTCTTTAGGCCAATACAGACAATTACAGTTTGTTCAATTGCCAGAAGTCTCAAGTGCCCTTGCGGTTATCCATGATCAATTTCTTGGTGACCCCTCTGCCATTTTTGAAGCTGCACGACGAGACTATCTCAACATGAAATGCTGTTCACTCAATGCTAAGGATCTTGATTTCCATTATAAAAGAATGTCCCTCTTGTTCTACAAGCTTAATGGATTCAATGAGCCGACTTTAAAGCATGTTTTTCTGGCTTCCCTTCCTGATGAACTCCAACCAGACATACAACGGCTACTTCGTGCATCCAATCTTGTCCTTGACAACATTTCTCTTGGCAAAATCTTCCAGCTTGCCAAAACCTGCCTTGACAAACTCTGTGAGCAGAAACAGTTTTTCAAAGAACTGCTGAAAGACAAAGAACCATTTCGGAGTGCTTGCAAAAAGCCTTATTTGCAGATTAAATGCAAACAGAAGCAGGATTGTGATTGCAGTCCTAAAAAGAAACGGCATTTTCGCAAATTCAAACCTCCAGAATATTCATCCAAACCCCGCAGATCCAGACGATCCAGAAAGCCCTACAGATTCTTCAGAAAGAAGTCATCCTCATCCAGAGATTTTAAAAGGAGAAAATCAAGCAGATGCTTTATCTGCAAGAAGAAAGGTCATTATGCCAAGGATTGTCCCAACAAAAGGGAAAAATCTATTCGGCTACTTGAACATCTTCAGGCCACCACATATTACTCTCCTGACAAGGATGAACTGGAATTCTATTTTTCAGAACAAGATGAACCCAATGATGAAACAGTGTTCGCACTACAGAATTCCTCTGATGACTCAGACAGTGATCAGTTTTGCTTCAGGGGGAGGCATTCTGTCGAGGTTGTAAATCTCTGAGAGTTGCTGCAGTTTCTTTCTCCACCATGGAATAGGAGAAAACCATTCAAGTAAAGTCCAGGTGAGGGAAGTGGCTTTGTCAGGGTTAAGGAGATGCTCCAAAGTTGGACTGATTGGTAAGATGAGCTTGGTGGCATAAAGAACTGTTAGGCACCAGAGGTACCATAACTCATCTTCAGTGACATCCCTAGAGGGGTCAAGGGTGAGACCTGTAAGGAACAAATTTTCTGGGTGGAAGGTAGAAAATGGAAAGGAATCTGCTATAAGGTAGGCTTTCATGAAGAAGCGGAAAACAGCTTTGCGGGCAAAGTCCTGGATGGCAAAAACAGAAGAAAAAGTTTTGTTAAGGGGAAAGTTTTTCTTGGTGAGAGCTTCTGGGGGAAGTGAAGTAGCCATGGAGATAATTGGAAAGTGGTAGGTTGTGGAAAATACGGTGAGAAGTTTGTCTGGTTTGGAGAGTCTAGAAAGCATATCAGGGATGAGGTTCTGGGACCCCTTTATATGCTTAACTGTAAAGTCATACTTGGAGAACCAATCTTTTAACCTGAGTAACATTTTTTCGGGAACAGTTTTACCTTTGAAGTTGAGGATATTGGGGAAGGCTGAACTGTCCATTCGGATGAGAAAGTGGTGTCCAATCAAATGATACTCAAATTTCTTGATGCCATTCTTTACCGCTAAAATTTCTTTGAACAAACTGTAAGAGAGTACGTGGCTTGTGATCTCTCAGTGCAGACCAGACTAGCGCCCATTCGGGTTCGCCTCTGGAATTTACGTCGAGAGTTTCCTGCCGATATACCCCTTAGATCAAAACCTAAAACGAGTTCTTTTTAAGGTTATAAAACCCAAAACAGACTTTTGCTTAGTTGTTAAACAGGGTACCAAACCATTTAAGAAATCGCCATAAGTTTTCTGATGCACAGGATCCTTCCTTGAAGGCAAGTGCAGAGCATACTTCCTTAAGTTTTCAAAATGAACAAATTTTAATTCTTTGGTTTGTTTCTTTCACTAGAACTTCATTTGCAGAGAGAGAGGAGAGTTTAGCAAGCCATGGTTTAGATAAAACACACGAGAGTTTTTATTGCCTTCAAACCTCTAAGCTTCCATCCTTTACAAAGGAGGTGAGCTCTTTATATAGGAGAGCTCCGCAAGATAGGACAGGACCCCTATCTTTTACAACAGTAAAAGCAAAGGTAAAGCTACAGTACAAGAGTAAAAGCAGTTACATTATTACAACAGGACAAAGTCCATGACAAGAGGACAAAAGGGGAAAGTGCATGCATCGAGACAAAATGAGAAATTTCCTGAAAGAAGACGAAAAGAGAAAGTGCATGCAAGGAGACAAAGTGGGAAATTTCCTACAACAAGACAAAAGAGGAAACTTCATGCAAGGGGACAAGAAAGGAAATTTCCTGGGAAAAGACAAACGACTTTATGGAGAGGAGAGGTTCATGTAGTCATCTTCAGAGTCACTTTCGGTTGCATCAGGGTCATTGTCAGATGATGGAGGGAAAAAGGTCTTGGAAAACCTTGGATGCTTGCAGGAGGGACCACTGCATGGTGGATACGGACAGTAGCTTTCGTAAACTGGCCTGGAGGATGGGCGAGCATGCCTTGGTGATGTCTGGGTGGCCTTGACTGCTTTGGAAGGTTTAGGTGGCTGTGGTGGTTGTGAAGAGGATCCTGGATCAAACATGGAGGGTTGGGGAAATTGTTGGAGATGTTGACTTAGAGGAAGAAAATCTTCCCATGGGTCCTGGGAGTCTTGGTAGAGGAAGTCAGTATAATCTGGTTTTTCCTCTTTGATGATGATACCGGTGGGTTTTGGGTGTGATATGGTGGATGGAGTGGGGATCATGATGATGTCATGTTGTGGGCCTAAGGAGGTGTGGGAGATATCTCTGTGGAGTGGAGTCTGGTGATTTAGTTGACAGAGGTAATCATGCAGGGTGGTTTGGATGTCATTTTCAATGACAGCTGGATGTGGTGCAGTAAACCATTCATAGACTTGGTCTTGGGACCAGAAAAGCTTTGTGTCTGGATGCTGAAAGTATGGCCTATGAATAATGAACACTGAAGTGAACAGTTTTGCTTCAGGGGGAGGCATTCTGTCGAGGTTGTAAATCTCTGAGAGTTGCTGCAGTTTCTTTCTCCACCATGGAATAGGAGAAAACCATTCAAGTAAAGTCCAGGTGAGGGAAGTGGCTTTGTCAGGGTTAAGGAGATGCTCCAAAGTTTGACTGATTGGTAAGATGAGCTTGGTGGCATAAAGAACTGTTAGGCACCAGAGGTACCATAACTCATCTTCAGTGACATCCCTAGAGGGGTCAAGGGTGAGACCTGTAAGGAACAAATTTTCTGGGTGGAAGGTAGAAAATGGAAAGGAATCTGCTATAAGGTAGGCTTTCATGAAGAAGCGGAAAACAGCTTTGCGGGCAAAGTCCTGGATGGCAAAAACAGAAGAAAAAGTTTTGTTAAGGGGAAAGTTTTTCTTGGTGAGAGCTTCTAGGGGAAGTGAAGTAGCCATGGAGATAATTGGAAAGTGGTAGGTTGTGGAAAATACGGTGAGAAGTTTGTCTGGTTTGGAGAGTCTAGAAAGCATATCAGGGATGAGGTTCTGGGACCCCTTTATATGCTTAACTGTAAAGTCATACTTGGAGAACCAATCTTTTAACCTGAGTAACATTTTTTCGGGAACAGTTTTACCTTTGAAGTTGAGGATATTGGGGAAGGCTGAACTGTCCATTCGGATGAGAAAGTGGTGTCCAATCAAATGATACTCAAATTTCTTGATGCCATTCTTTACCGCTAAAATTTCTTTGAACACACTGTGGTAATGCTTTTGTGTGTCAGAGAAATGTCCACTAGCGTAAGCGATAAAACTTTCTTTACCATCGATTTCTTCAAGGAGGATGGCACCCCATGATTCATCACTGGCATCTGTCTGTAGTATGCGCTTGCCATCTGCAATCAACTTTAAGGGAGGCGGATTTTGCGCAATCTGCTTTAAAGTAGTGACAGCAATGGTGTGGTCCTCATTCCATTCTGGGGGCTTCTTTTTCAATAAAGCCGAAAGATGTCGAGTATGTTGGTCCACGTGGGGGATGAAATCACGGATGTAGTTGATGATACCGAGAAACTGTTGAACTTGTCTTTTTGATAGGTGCTGATCTGGAAAGTGAAGCAATTCTTGGGCAATGTGCTTTCCTGGCTGGTAATGACCGTCTTTTATGACCATTCCAAGAAATTCAATGGTATCTGTGGCAATGGTGCTTTTCTTGGCTGATAACATAATTCCATGACTTTGGACAATATCATAGAACTGAGCTAATAGCTGGTGATGTTCCTCATGCGATCCTGAAAAAAGTAAAATGTCATCAATATAAATCAATGCATGATGGAGGATGGGCTGAAAGATTTGGATCATGGATTTTTGGAATATGGATGGGGCAGTTTTGAGACCGAAGGGTAAGACTGTCCATTGGAAGTGGGCATTAGGGATACAAAAGGCTGTTTTGTAGCGTTCAGAGGGTTCAATGCCTAGTTGCCAAAAACCTAATTTTAAATCAAATTTGGAAAAGATTTGGGCATTTTTGAGAAAAGTAAACATGCTTTGTCGGCGGGGCAAAGGAAATTTGTCATCTTGTAAAAACATGTTTAATGGCTGGTAGTCAATGACTAAGCGTTTCTTTCCTCGAACAAGCTCAGCATGCTTTTCAACATAAAAGGCTTGTCAAGCCCATTGAGAAGTTGTGGGCTCGATTAGACCTTGGGCTAACAATTGTGAACATTCTTGTTGGGCTAGGAGTAAGTCAGAAAGACTCATTCCTGGATGGGTAGCTTTGGTTGGGTTAATATCTTCATTTAGTTTGAAAGGTAACTTAATGAAGAAAGACTTGTTTTTCCACAATGGGTTTGGATGGGTGAACTCAGAATGGGACTCTGGACACAGACTCAAAAGTTTGGTGGATATATCTTGGTAGGGCTGAGGTGTGTCAGATAGATTATAGAGTTTGAGAATGTCTGTGAGGGTTTGAACATGGACTTGACTCGGATTCCAGTGGGAACGATTTGGAGGTGTTTAATCTGGTGGAGGATGTCAAAACCTAACAAGATATCCTTATTAGGAAGAGTTGAACCAATGACTTTGGTCCAAATGACACAATTGGGGAAAATTTGAATACCAATGGGTTTTTTGGTAATCAAAGAGGTGGTGAACAATTTGCCATTGACAGCTTTGAAATGTTCCTCATATTCTGTCCAATATTCGGATGGAAGAATATGTGGATTCAACATGCTGCGTTGGGCTCCAGTATCGATAAGACCAATGGCTGGAATAGGCCTTTGAAATTTGGAGGGCAAGATCTGGAGTTTGATGGAAGGTATTGGCACAGCAGTATCAAGGGATAACAACTGTTGGTGAAAGATCACTTGGGACTGATCACTGTCTGAGTCATCAGAGGAATTCTGTAGTGCGAACACTGTTTCATCATTGGGTTCATCTTGTTCTGAAAAATAGAATTCCAGTTCATCCTTGTCAGGAGAGTAATCTGTGGTGGCCTGAAGATGTTCAAGTAGCCGAATAGATTTTTCCCTTTTGTTGGGACAATCCTTGGCATAATGACCTTTCTTCTTGCAGATAAAGCATCTGCTTGATTTTCTCCTTTTAAAATCTCTGTTCCCGAGATTTTAACTGTAAAAGCATGCTGAGCTTGTTCGAGGAAAGAAACGCTTAGTCATTGACTACCAGCCATTAAACATGTTTTTACAAGATGACAAATTTCCTTTGCCCCGCCGACAAAGCATGTTTACTTTTCTCAAAAATGCCCAAATCTTTTCCAAATTTGATTTAAAATTAGGTTTTTGGCAACTAGGCATTGAACCCTCTGAACGCTACAAAACAGCCTTTTGTATCCCTAATGCCCACTTCCAATGGACAGTCTTACCCTTCGGTCTCAAAACTGCCCCATCCATATTCCAAAAATCCATGATCCAAATCTTTCAGCCCATCCTCCATCATGCATTGATTTATATTGATGACATTTTACTTTTTTCAGGATCGCATGAGGAACATCACCAGCTATTAGCTCAGTTCTATGATATTGTCCAAAGTCATGGAATTATGTTATCAGCCAAGAAAAGCACCATTGCCACAGATACCATTGAATTTCTTGGAATGGTCATAAAAGACGGTCATTACCAGCCAGGAAAGCACATTGCCCAAGAATTGCTTCACTTTCCAGATCAGCACCTATCAAAAAGACAAGTTCAACAGTTTCTCGGTATCATCAACTACATCCGTGATTTCATCCCCCACGTGGACCAACATACTCGACATCTTTCGGCTTTATTGAAAAAGAAGCCCCCAGAATGGAATGAGGACCACACCATTGCTGTCACTACTTTAAAGCAGATTGCGCAAAATCCGCCTCCCTTAAAGTTGATTGCAGATGGCAAGCGCATACTACAGACAGATGCCAGTGATGAATCATGGGGTGCCATCCTCCTTGAAGAAATCGATGGTAAAGAAAGTTTTATCGCTTACGCTAGTGGACATTTCTCTGACACACAAAAGCATTACCACAGTGTGTTCAAAGAAATTTTAGCGGTAAAGAATGGCATCAAGAAATTTGAGTATCATTTGATTGGACACCACTTTCTCATCCGAATGGACAGTTCAGCCTTCCCCAATATCCTCAACTTCAAAGGTAAAACTGTTCCCGAAAAAATGTTACTCAGGTTAAAAGATTGGTTCTCCAAGTATGACTTTACAGTTAAGCATATAAAGGGGTCCCAGAACCTCATCCCTGATATGCTTTCTAGACTCTCCAAACCAGACAAACTTCTCACCGTATTTTCCACAACCTACCACTTTCCAATTATCTCCATGGCTACTTCACTTCCCCCAGAAGCTCTCACCAAGAAAAACTTTCCCCTTAACAAAACTTTTTCTTCTGTTTTTGCCATCCAGGACTTTGCCCGCAAAGCTGTTTTCTGCTTCTTCATGAAAGCCTACCTTATAGCAGATTCCTTTCCATTTTCTACCTTCCACCCAGAAAATTTGTTCCTTACAGGTCTCACCCTTGACCCCTCTAGGGATGTCACTGAAGATGAGTTATGGTACCTCTGGTGCCTAACAGTTCTTTATGCCACCAAGCTCATCTTACCAATCAGTCCAACTTTGGAGCATCTCCCTAACCCTGACAAAGCCACTTCCCTCACCTGGACTTTACTTGAATGGTTTTCTCCTATTCCATGGTGGAGAAAGAAACTGCAGCAACTCTCAGAGATTTACAACCTCGACAGAATGCCTCCCCCTGAAGCAAAACTGTTCACTTCAGTGTTCATTATTCATAGGCCATACTTTCAGCATCCAGACACAAAGCTTTTCTGGTCCCAAGACCAAGTCTATGAATGGTTTACTGCACCACATCCAGCTGTCATTGAAAATGACATCCAAACCACCCTGCATGATTACCTCTGTCAACTAAATCACCAGACTCCACTCCACAGAGATATCTCCCACACCTCCTTAGGCCCACAACATGACATCATCATGATCCCCACTCCATCCACCATATCACACCCAAAACCCACCGGTATCATCATCAAAGAGGAAAAACCAGATTATACTGACTTCCTCTACCAAGACTCCCAGGACCCATGGGAAGATTTTCTTCCTCTAAGTCAACATCTCCAACAATTTCCCCAACCCTCTATGTTTGATCCAGGATCCTCTTCACAACCACCACAGCCACCTGAACCTTCCAAAGCAGACAAGGCCACCCAGACATCACCAAGGCATGCTCGCCCATCCTCCAGGCCAGTTTACGAAAGCTACTGTCCGCATCCACCATGCAGTGGTCCCTCCTACAAGCATCCAAGGTTTTCCAAGACCTTTTTCCCTCCATCATCTGACAATGACCCTGATGCAACCGAAAGTGACTCTGAAGATGACTACATGAACCTCTCCTCTCCATAAAGTCGTTTGTCTTTTCCCAGGAAATTTCCTTTCTTGTCCCCTTGCATGAAGTTTCCTCTTTTGTCTTGTTGTAGGAAATTTCCCACTTTGTCTCCTTGCATGCACTTTCTCTTTTCGTCTTCTTTCAGGAAATTTCTCATTTTGTCTCGATGCATGCACTTTCCCCTTTTGTCCTCTTGTCATGGACTTTGTCCTGTTGTAATAATATAACTGCTTTTACTCTTGTACTGTAGCTTTACCTTTGCTTTTACTGTTGTAAAAGATAGGGGTCCTGTCCTATCTTGCGGAGCTCTCCTATATAAAGAGCTCACCTCCTTTGTAAAGGATGGAGGCTTAGAAGTTTGAAGGCAATAAAAACTCTCGTGTGTTTTATCTAAACCATGGCTTGCTAAACTCTCCTCTCTCTCTGCAAATGAAGTTCTAGTGAAAGAAACAAACCAAAGAATTAAAATTTGTTCATTTTGAAAACTTAAGGAAGTATGCTCTGCACTTGCCTTCAAGGAAGGATCCTGTGCATCAGAAAACTTATGGCGATTTCTTAAATGGTTTGGTACCCTGTTTAACAACTAAGCAAAAGTCTGTTTTGGGTTTTATAACCTTAAAAAGAACTCGTTTTAGGTTTTGATCTAAGGGGTATATCGGCAGGAAACTCTCGACGTAAATTCCAGAGGCGAACCCGAATGGGCGCTAGTCTGGTCTGCACTGAGAGATCACAAGCCACGTACTCTCTTTATGGTATCAGAGCTGGCTTGTGATCTGTGTCCAGAGTCCCATTCTGAGTTCACCCATCCAAACCCATTGTGGAAAAACAAGTCTTTCTTCATTAAGTTACCTTTCAAACTAAATGAAGATATTAACCCAACCAAAGCTACCCATCCAGGAATGATTCCTTCTGACTTACTCCTAGCCCAACAAGAATGTTCACAATTGTTAGCCCAAGGTCTAATCGAGCCCACAACTTCTCAATGGGCTTGTCAAGCCTTTTATGTTGAAAAGCATGCTGAGCTTGTTCGAGGAAAGAAACGCTTAGTCATTGACTACCAGCCATTAAACATGTTTTTACAAGATGACAAATTTCCTTTGCCCCGCCGACAAAGCATGTTTACTTTTCTCAAAAATGCCCAAATCTTTTCCAAATTTGATTTAAAATTAGGTTTTTGGCAACTAGGCATTGAACCCTCTGAACGCTACAAAACAGCCTTTTGTATCCCTAATGCCCACTTCCAATGGACAGTCTTACCCTTCGGTCTCAAAACTGCCCCATCCATATTCCAAAAATCCATGATCCAAATCTTTCAGCCCATCCTCCATCATGCATTGATTTATATTGATGACATTTTACTTTTTTCAGGATCGCATGAGGAACATCACCAGCTATTAGCTCAGTTCTATGATATTGTCCAAAGTCATGGAATTATGTTATCAGCCAAGAAAAGCACCATTGCCACAGATACCATTGAATTTCTTGGAATGGTCATAAAAGACGGTCATTACCAGCCAGGAAAGCACATTGCCCAAGAATTGCTTCACTTTCCAGATCAGCACCTATCAAAAAGACAAGTTCAACAGTTTCTCGGTATCATCAACTACATCCGTGATTTCATCCCCCACGTGGACCAACATACTCGACATCTTTCGGCTTTATTGAAAAAGAAGCCCCCAGAATGGAATGAGGACCACACCATTGCTGTCACTACTTTAAAGCAGATTGCGCAAAATCCGCCTCCCTTAAAGTTGATTGCAGATGGCAAGCGCATACTACAGACAGATGCCAGTGATGAATCATGGGGTGCCATCCTCCTTGAAGAAATCGATGGTAAAGAAAGTTTTATCGCTTACGCTAGTGGACATTTCTCTGACACACAAAAGCATTACCACAGTGTGTTCAAAGAAATTTTAGCGGTAAAGAATGGCATCAAGAAATTTGAGTATCATTTGATTGGACACCACTTTCTCATCCGAATGGACAGTTCAGCCTTCCCCAATATCCTCAACTTCAAAGGTAAAACTGTTCCCGAAAAAATGTTACTCAGGTTAAAAGATTGGTTCTCCAAGTATGACTTTACAGTTAAGCATATAAAGGGGTCCCAGAACCTCATCCCTGATATGCTTTCTAGACTCTCCAAACCAGACAAACTTCTCACCGTATTTTCCACAACCTACCACTTTCCAATTATCTCCATGGCTACTTCACTTCCCCCAGAAGCTCTCACCAAGAAAAACTTTCCCCTTAACAAAACTTTTTCTTCTGTTTTTGCCATCCAGGACTTTGCCCGCAAAGCTGTTTTCCGCTTCTTCATGAAAGCCTACCTTATAGCAGATTCCTTTCCATTTTCTACCTTCCACCCAGAAAATTTGTTCCTTACAGGTCTCACCCTTGACCCCTCTAGGGATGTCACTGAAGATGAGTTATGGTACCTCTGGTGCCTAACAGTTCTTTATGCCACCAAGCTCATCTTACCAATCAGTCCAACTTTGGAGCATCTCCCTAAACCTGACAAAGCCACTTCCCTCACCTGGACTTTACTTGAATGGTTTTCTCCTATTCCATGGTGGAGAAAGAAACTGCAGCAACTCTCAGAGATTTACAACCTCGACAGAATGCCTCCCCCTGAAGCAAAACTGTTCACTTCAGTGTTCATTATTCATAGGCCATACTTTCAGCATCCAGACACAAAGCTTTTCTGGTCCCAAGACCAAGTCTATGAATGGTTTACTGCACCACATCCAGCTGTCATTGAAAATGACATCCAAACCACCCTGCATGATTACCTCTGTCAACTAAATCACCAGACTCCACTCCACAGAGATATCTCCCACACCTCCTTAGGCCCACAACATGACATCATCATGATCCCCACTCCATCCACCATATCACACCCAAAACCCACCGGTATCATCATCAAAGAGGAAAAACCAGATTATACTGACTTCCTCTACCAAGACTCCCAGGACCCATGGGAAGATTTTCTTCCTCTAAGTCAACATCTCCAACAATTTCCCCAACCCTCCATGTTTGATCCAGGATCCTCTTCACAACCACCACAGCCACCTAAACCTTCCAAAGCAGGCAAGGCCACCCAGACATCACCAAGGCATGCTCGCCCATCCTTCAGGCTAGTTTACGAAAGCTACTGTCCGCATCCACCATGCAGTGGTCCCTCCTGCAAGCATCCAAGGTTTTCCAAGACCTTTTTCCCTCCATCATCTGACAATGACCCTGATGCAACCGAAAGTGACTCTGAAGATGACTACATGAACCTCTCCTCTCCATAAAGTCGTTTGTCTTTTCCCAGGAAATTTCCTTTCTTGTCCCCTTGCATGAAGTTTCCTCTTTTGTCTTGTTGTAGGAAATTTCCCACTTTGTCTCCTTGCATGCACTTTCTCTTTTCGTCTTCTTTCAGGAAATTTCTCATTTTGTCTCGATGCATGCACTTTCCCCTTTTGTCCTCTTGTCATGGACTTTGTCCTGTTGTAATAATGTAACTGCTTTTACTCTTGTACTGTAGCTTTACCTTTGCTTTTACTGTTGTAAAAGATAGGGGTCCTGTCCTATCTTGCGGAGCTCTCCTATATAAAGAGCTCACCTCCTTTGTAAAGGATGGAAGCTTAGAAGCTTGATATCAATAAACTCTCGTGTGTTTTATCCATGGCTTGCTAAACTCTCCTCTCTCTCTCTGCAAATGAAGTTCTAGTGAAAGAAACAACGCAAAGAATTAAATTTGTTCATTTTAAAAACTTAAGGAAGTATGCTCTGCACTTGCCTTCAAGGAAGGATCTTGTGCATCAGAAAACTTATGGCGATTTCTTAAATGGTTTGGTACCCTGTTTAAAGACTAAGCAAAAGTCTGTTTTGGGTTTTATAACCTTAAAAGAAACTCGTTTTAGGTTTTATCTAAGGGGTATATCGGCAGGAAACTCTCGACGTAAATTCCAGAGGCGAACCCGAATGGGCGTTAGTCTGGTCTGCACTGAGAGATCACAAGCCACGTACTCTCTTTATGGTATCAGAGCAAAATCTGTTGGTATTGCGCATTACCCTATATAATGCGCTCGCATCCAATAAATATAGACAGATTAGTTTTGATGCAATTAGTGAGAGAGTTAATTATCTAACTCTTTGAACTTATCAGATTTCCATGGGGTTCAAACTCTTGACTTATTAATCTGATCATCCATAGCTAATGCACTTGCATTAGCTATAAAATGCACTTGCATCCAACAAATATAGACAGATTAGTTTTGATGCAATTAGTGAGTTAATTCTCTTGGGTTCTTGAACTAACTCTTTAAACTTATCAGATTTCCATGGCATTCAAACTCTTGACTTGTTAATTAGATCATCCATAGTTAATTGTGGCGTCTTTACATACTAAGATTTGTGCTTTCATTGAGCATCGAGTCATGGTTCCATTCAATTCCAGGTTTAGATTCGATCTTGGAGATTAAATTGATTAGGGTCGCATCAGTTCTTAACAGGATTCAAATCAAGGTGCATGACAGACAGTCTAAACATCATCTATGTTACTATCATTAATTTATAATAGAATATTTTTCATCATGAATTCAAGATGATTTTGCACAGCCATATATATCTATCACACAACAGTTTAGAGGGAAATTTACAATTATTTGAATTGTTTAAAAATATTTATTATTATTATTATTTTAGTTGATTACTATTATTTTAATTTGAATTTTACTATTATTATGAATAATAATAATTTCATGAATTTCTACATTATACAAAATTGTTTTTAGAAATTAGATTTTTAAATAAAAATTAATATAAAATATAATATTATTAATTAAAAAATCCAATAAAAAGCAAAATACATGAAATTTAATGCATATTCAAATTTCAACATCCGTTATACAAAATTGACACAAAATTTGCCAAATTTCCTCATAATAGTAATGCTCATGAGGATCATCCGCAACATGTAATTCTAGCTGCTTGTCCCTTAATCTTTTGCTCTCATAATAATCAATCAATGTCCATTAATTGGCACTTTGACTGATTCAATCCAAATCAACATGCCAGACGGTCATCCAAACTTGAGTGAGCTACAAAATTTATCGATTACACTTGATTAGTTACAAAAACGAAAATGAATCTTGTTAATTTGTTTGTTATAATTCATTTTCTTGCAATTAGATAATTAACTAAGCTCAATCTAGTAATAGAGAAATGTAGAAAAAATTACACTAAACAAAATGCCTATTGCCATTGATAATGCATCTGAGCTGAAATAGAATGGAATGGAATAATAGTCACCTCTAATGCAAGTACTCATTTAAATTAATATCATGAATAAAGGATAAGAATCATATGCAATAGCATATATAAGGCTTTAGTTGCTTCAAGGAATTCAAATATTTCCTCTTATTTACATAACATACAATGAACAAAAGCAATAGACTACTACATAATGAACATTCTTATATATCATATACCAACCTTACTTAGGTACTTTTATCATAACATAATGTTACATAAAGCATACATTAAGATTAAGTCAAATATAAAATAATAAGCAGTTTTACCACCATAATTTACAATGATTGCAGGCAGTGGTCACACCTAAAATATATTAATGGTCACAAATATTTCATTAAACATTAAAGTGGCTTAGATAGTTATCTAACTCTTAAAATAACATTTGGAAACTCTAGATGCGCAAAAACCTTGGAAATGTTGTGAAGATCATAAAGATGAACATCTTTAACATAATGCCAATTACGTCTTTTTAGTTTGCTCACTTTTCATTAAAACAAACATAACCGAGCAAGTTTGGTTCATTAATGACATAACCAAAGGCATAAAGGAAAAAACAATCATTAAAATTTGATTTCAAATTAATACCTCCAAGAACTCGTCTTCTAGCTGATGAGAACCATTAAGGGAATACCATTAAAGTTTCAAGTGATTCTTTGCACATTCGCGGTGGTCTAATTACAAGAGCTAGAGCCAAAAAGATGCAAGCTGCTTTAAAAAGGGGTTTTAAGAAAATAAAATTATTTGACTTTTGAGTGGGGGATTTAAAAATTATCTTATTATGTAATTTTAATAAAAGATAAACTTGTAAGAAAATTATAGGGATTTTAAAAGGTATTTGAAGGGATGCTAATAGTCTCACTCTTTATATTTATATGTCAAAACAACAAGGAGAATGGTGTTAATTACCAAACTACAAAATCCTACCATTGAAATTACCTAACATTAGATATAATGGTGAAAGTACAAGAAGACAAAATAGGAGTACCATGTAACATTTGCATGGTAGGTGGATCCAAATAAAGGATAATGTTTTAAACATTACAAAGACGTTTCCACTCCTGACCAACAATCCCTTGGTTATACACCAGCATCACCATCAGCACCTCCACCACCAGCTCCTTCACAACCTCCTACCCAATCCAAGGATAAACAACCTATGCACCTGTTTAATGCCCACACAGTTGATCACTCATCTCTTACAGATGATCAAACTTCTGATTCAAATCTAGCTGTTTCAGATAGTCCTACTGAGATAGATACAGAATCTTCAGCATCCATCAGTGACTCTGAAAAGTCCTATGCTGATATCACTAAAATCTTGATGGCTTAGCCTGATCAACCTGATCAAGGCCAAACCTCTCACACAGAACCATATGTTGACATTCCTTCTGAAGTTGACGAAGAAATGCCTGAATTCTCTGCCTCAAACCAACCTCCTCCAGCCCAAGCCCAGACCGGTCCAACCGGTCCAAAATCGTCAAATGGTCCATGGTTCACATTTGATGATCTCCCATCGTCTAGATGGCGTGAGCGCCTCAATGAAATGTCGTCCTGGCTTGATTTACAAATGTTAAGACCAGGAGCTACAACTCAAGCAGTCCTTCGGGAATTTGCTACTCGATTTACGGGAGCCCTAAGAGATTGGTTTGATTCTTTAGGCCAATACAGACAATTACAGTTTGTTCAATTACCAGAAGTCTCAAGTGCCCTTGCGGTTATCCATGATCAATTCCTTGGAGACCCCTCTGCAGTTTTTGAAGCTGCACGACGAGACTATCTCAACATGAAATGTTGCTCACTCAATGCTAAGGATCTTGACTTCCATTATAAAAAAATGTCCCTGCTGTTCTATAAGCTTAATGGATTCAATGAGCCGACATTAAAGCATGTTTTTCTGGCTTCCCTTCCTGATGAACTCCAACCAGACATACAGAGGCAACTTCGTGCATCCAATCTTGTCCTTGACAACATTTCTCTTGGCAAAATCTTCCAGCTTGCCAAAACTTGTCTTGACAAACTCTGTGAGCAGAAACAGTTTTTCAAAGAACTGTTGAAAGACAGAGAACCATTTCGGAGTGCCTGCAAAAAGCCTTATTCGCAGATTAAGTGCAAACAGAAGAAGGATTATGATTGCAGTCTTAAAAAGAAAAGGCATTTTTGAAAATTCAAAAGTCCGGCATATTCATCTAAGCCTCGCCGGTCCAAAAAGCCCTACAGATTGTTCAGAAAGAAGTCATCTTCATCCAGAGAATTTAAACGAAGAAAATCAAGCGTTTTTCATCTGCAAGAAAAAAGGACATTATGCCAAAGATTGTCCTAATAAACGGGCAAAATCTATGAGGCCAATTGAGCATCTCCAAGCCACTACAGATTACTCCCCAGAAAAGGATGAACTGGAATTCTATTTCTCTGAACAAGATGAACCCAATGATGAAACTGTGTTCGCACTACAGAATTCCTCTGATGACTCAGACAGTGATCAGTCACAAGTGATTTTCCACCAACAGTTGCTATCTCTTGATAAAAATTCCAAAGGCCCATTCCAGCAATTGGTCTTATCAATTCTGAAGCCCAACGCAGCATGTTGAATCCTCATATTCTTCCACCAGAATATTGGACAGAATATGAGGAACATTTCAAAGCTGTCAATGGCAAATTGTTCACCACCTCTTTGATTACCAAAAAACCCATTGGTATTCAAATTTTCCCAAATTGTGTTATATGGATCAAGGTCATTGGTTCAACTCTTCCTAATAAGGATATCTTATTAGGTTTTGAAATCCTTCACCAGATCAAACACCTTCAAATCATTCCCACTGGAATTCGAGTCAAGTCTATGTTCAAACCTTTCACAGACATTCTGAAACTTTACAACCTGTCTGACACACCCCAGGATATTTCAACCAAACTCTTGAGTTTGTGTCCGGAGTCCCATTCTCAGTTTACCCATCCAAACCCATTATGGAAAAACAAGTCCTTCTTCATTAAGTTACCTTTCAAACTAAATGAAGATGTTAATCCAACCAAAGCTACCCATCCAGGAATGAGTCCTTCTGACTTACTCCTAGCCCAACAGGAATGTTCCCAATTGTTAGCCCAAGGTCTAATTGAGCCCACAACTTCTCAATGGGCTTGCCAAGCCTTTTATGTTGAAAAGCATTCTGAAATTGTCCGAGGAAAGAAACGCTTAGTCATTGACTATCAGCCATTAAACATGGTTTTACAAGATGACAAGTTTCCTTTGCCCCGACGACAAAGCATGTTTACTTTTCTCAAAAATGCCCAGATCTTTTCAAAATTTGATTTAAAATCTGGCTTTTGGCAATTAGGCATTGAACCCTCAGAACGGTACAAAACTGCCTTTTGTATCCCAAATGCCCATTTCCAATGGACAGTCCTCCCATTCGGCCTTAAAACTGCCCCATCCATTTTCCAAAAATCCATGATCCAAATCTTTCAACCCATCCTCCATCATGCATTGATTTATATTGATGACATCTTGCTTTTTTCAGGATCGCCTGAAGAACATCACCAGCTGTTAACTCAGTTCTATGATATTGTCCAAAGTCATGGAATTATGTTATCAGCCAAGAAAAGCACCATTGCCACAGATACTATTGAATTTCTTGGAATGGTCATAAAAGACGGCCATTATCAGCCAGGAAAGCACATTGCCCAAGAATTGCTTCACTTTCCAGATCAGCAACTTTCCAAAAAGCAAGTTCAATAGTTTCTTGGCATCATCAATTACATCCGTGATTTCATCCCACATGTGGACCAACACACTCGACACTTTTCGGCTTTATTGAAAAAGAAGCCCCCAGAGTGGAATGATGACCACACTATTGCTCTCACTACACTAAAGCAGATTGCGCAAAATCTGCCTCCCTTAAAGTTGATTATTGATGACAAGCGCATACTACAGACAGATGCAAGTGATGAATCATGGGGTGCCATCCTCCTCGAAGAAATCAATGGAAAAGAAAGCTTTATCGCTTACGCTAGTGGACATTTTTCTGACGCACAGAAGCATTACCACAGCATATTCAAAGAAATCTTAGCGGTAAAGAATGGCATCAAAAAGTTCGAATATCATTTGATTGGACACCATTTTCTTATTCGAATGGACAGTTCAGCCTTCCCCAATATTCTCAATTTCAAAGGTAAAACTGTTCCCGAAAAAATGTTACTCAGATTAAAAGATTGGTTTTCCAAATATGATTTTTCGGTTAAGCATATAAAGGGGTCCCAGAACCTCATCCCTGATATGCTTTCCAGACTCTCCAAACCAGAAAAACTTCTCACCGTGTTTTCCACAACCTACCACTTTCCCATCATCTCCATGGCTACTTCACTTCCCCCAGAAGCTCTCACCAAGAAAAACTTTCCCTTGACAAAACTTTCTCCTCTGTCTTTGCTATCCAAGAGTTTGCATGAAAAGCTATTTTTCGCTTTTTTATGAAAGCCTACCTTATGGCAGACTCATTTCCATTTTCTACCTTCCACCCAGAAAATTTGTTCCTTACAGGTCTAACCCTTGACCCATCCAGAGAGATCACTGAAGATGAGTTATGGTACCTATGGTGCCTAACTGTTCTCTATGCAACCAAGCTCATCCTACCCATCACTCCCACTCTAGAACATCTCCTCAACCCCGACAAAGCCACCTCCCTCCTTTGGACACTACTTGAATGGTTTTCCCCTATACCATGGTGGCGAAAGAAGCTACAGCAGCTGTCAGAAATTTATAATCTTGAACGTATGCCTGCTTCAGAAACACGACTGTTTATCTCAGTATTTAGCATCCATAGGCCATACTTCCAGTATCTAGATACAAATCTTTTCTGGTCTCAAGACCAAGTCTATAAATGGTTTACTGCACTGCACCTAACTGTCATTGACAATGAAATCCAAACCACCCTGCACAACTACCTCTGTCAACTAAACCACCAGACTCTGCCACACAGAGATATCTTTCACACCTCCTTAGGCCCACAACATGACCTCATCATGATCCCCACTCCATCCGCCATATTAAAACCGAAGTCCACTGGAATCATTATCAAAGAAGAAAAGCTGGATTACACAGACTTTCTTTACCAAGACTCCTAGGACCCATGGGAAGAATTTCTTCCTTTAAGTCAACATCTCCAGCAGTTTCCCTAACCATCCATGCATGAACCAGGATTCTCATCACAACCATCATTATCACAACCACCCAAACCTTCAAAAACAGACAAGGCTTCAGACATCACCCAGACCAGGATACAGACGAGAATGCCCTTATCCACCTTGCCGTGGTCCCACCTGCAAGCACCCAAAGCTCTCCAAGACCTTTTTCCCACCAACCTATGACGATAACCCATATGCAACCGAAAGCTCCTCTGAAGACGAATACATGAACCTTCACTCTCCATAAAAGTAGTTTGTCTTGTTGCATGAACCTTCCCTCTTTGTCTTGTTGCATGAACCTTCCCTCTTTGTCCTGTTGTAATCATAAAAGTTATGATATGATTCTGTATCTTTTACTTTTGTACTTTATCTTTTACTTTTGAAAAAGATAGGGGTCCTGTCCTATCTTAAGAATCCTCCTATATAAAGGATTCTCCCCTAACTTGTAAGATATAGAAGTTTGAAGAAATAAACTCGTGTGTTTTCATAAGCTATGGCTTTCTAAATTCTCTTCTCTCTCCCTGCAAATGAAGTTCTAATGAAAGAAACAAGTCAAAAGAATTAAATTTGTTCATTTTGAAAACTTAAGGAAGTATGCTCTGCACTTGCCTTCAAGCAATGATCCTGTGCATCAGAAAACTTATGATGATTTCTTAAATGGTTTGGTACCCTGTGTAAAGACTAAGGAAAAGTCTATTTTGGGTTTTATAACCTTAAAAGAACTCGTTTTAGGTTTTGATCTCAGAGGTATATCGGCTGGAAACCAGAACGTGCGGGATATTGATCTGTTCTAAGCCAGATCTGGTCCCTAAAGCAGATTCAGTTCTGCATCAATTTAGTAGAATAACGCCACGTACTTTACTTTATGGTATAAAATACTCTAGATTAAAATATTAGTATGATTTATGTATTAAAAATTACGAAAATTTATCTATAGTTCATAAATATTATTCAATCATCAAATTTAAAGATAAAATTGTAACTTTAAAATATCATTTAAGTGGTTTGTCATTACAAAAGGAGAGGGGGAAGAAATATCATCGCTATTGATAAGTGAAGTGATGGCGACAATATATTGTATTTAAGTCACATGCAAATTAACAACGGTATAAATAAATAAGCCACCACATCGCCCATAGAGCTACCGCATGGCCCCAAGATTTAAAGTTATATCAAGTGGTGGACCCCAATTCTCTGTATCCACCCACCTTCCTTCAGCCGTCATCTCCCAATCTCATCCTCCACGTGCTTTCACTTCCACTTATATATTTCATCCTTGATCCTTCCCACTTCATTCTTCAAAATCAAAACAAAAAGATAATAATAATAACAATAATGGCCGTCGTAAAGCAACGTCGCCAACTCAATCTTCGTCTCCCTATGCCTGAACTTTCGGAGCGGTGCCTGCGTTTTCCTTTGCCCCTCCCTCCCACTGCCCCCAACACTAATAACAACACCACCGCCGCCATCGCCTACTCTGATCTTGAGAAACTTCAAGTCCTTGGCCACGGAAACGGTGGAACAGTCTACAAAGTCCAACACAGATGCACCCACAAAATCTACGCCCTCAAAGTTGTCCATGGCGACGCTGACCCCACCGTGCGCCGCCAAGTCTTCCGTGAAATGGAAATCCTCCGCCGCACTGACTCTCCTTTCATTGTTCAGTGCTTTGGTATATTCGAAAAGCCTTCTGGTGACATCGCTATTTTGATGGAGTACATGGATTCAGGCACCCTCGATACTTTGTTGAACAAAAACGGCACCTTTTCGGAGCCTAAGCTTGCTCACATAGCCTCTCAAATTCTCAAAGGTTTGAGTTATTTGCATGGCCATAAAATCATTCATCGAGATATTAAGCCATCCAATTTACTGGTTAATAACAACAACATGCAAGTGAAAATAGCCGATTTTGGTGTTAGTAAAATCATGTGCCGTTCTTTGGATGCTTGTAATTCTTATGTGGGTACTTGTGCTTATATGAGTCCTGAAAGATTTGACCCCGATGCCTACGGGGGGAATTACAATGGTTATGCTGGAGATGTTTGGAGCTTGGGGCTTACTTTGTTGGAGCTTTATTTGGGTCATTTTCCGTTTCTTCAACCAGGTCAAAGACCCGATTGGGCCACCCTCATGTGTGCTATATGTTTCGGGGATCCGCCCAGTTTGCCCGACAGGGCATCCCCGGAATTTCGCAGTTTCATTGAGTGTTGTTTGCAAAAGGAATTTAGTAAAAGATGGACGGCTTCTCAGCTTCTGACTCATCCTTTTCTGTGCAAAAATCGAAGATCCGATTGCTGACCCGAACCCGAATAATCAATGAGAGTTTGTATTTGTATATACTTTCGGAATCAGATTTCAATTTTGTACATTATTATCTTTTGTTTTCATTAGCTGTTTTATTCAACTCTTCAAAATGAGAGTCAGAGAAATTATTTGTATTTTTGGTTAAAACTTGAGTTTAACATTTTTTTTACTGTTTGTAATGATCCTTATAACTAACCCCAAAAATCTGCATGAACTAGTACTATTTGTTCGTCTACTTCGACTTACCAACCGCAACGCAATGCTTCGTTTTTGTTGAGCTAATTTTCCTCGTCAAACATTTAATTCGGAGACCCCCTTCCACTTTCTGGCACTCTTCCGCGCCAGGCGCTAAGGTCAATATTTTTATTCATTCAAAGTCCATTTTACAACAATTTAAAAAAGTCCGTTGTTTTGTTTTCTTATGCCGTCGAGATATTCAATTTATTGCAGTAAATAATTGAATGAATGAATTATTAAAAATGAGTCCATTGAAATATTCTCGAACCACACTTGAATGATAATTCTATCAAACATGCCCGTAATTAATATATAAAGAGCTCTATTATAAATAAATACCGTTAAACTGGTTATTTTGTATTTAATTTGATACATTGACGCGGGCGTAAGATCTCCTTCTAATATAGATACAGACTTTTCGTAGTTAAATTACAAGATTAGGTAGTTATTTACCTTTTGAACATCTGTATGTAGCTCTATATGACTAGCACTTAATTTGTCACAGGAAATCTTTTAACTAATTTCCCGAATTATGAGATGTTTCAAATAAATAAATATCATTAAATACAAAATTTCATGATGTTTGAATTATTTTCTTTATACTATAACAAATTTTGTATTAGGGATGGCAGCATTTCCTGCGCGGACCATACTCATGGGTCCCCGATCAATTCCGATCGGGAATGGGCTTTCAAAAAATTTTAGATTTAAAAATGGCTTCATTTTGGAGATAAATGCAAGTCTCAAATATATTTCGAGTTTAGATTTAGGGATTTTATCGGGCCCGGAATTTGAATCCTAAATATGCTTTTCTCAAAAAAAATCAAAATATATTTTAATTTAATCATATAATAATAATTTAAAAAAGAAACTCAACGCACATATGTTTAATTAGATAATAGAAAAATATAACAAAACTAATACCCTAGAACTAAACTCACGGTGAGTTAATCACATCGCCACCTCCGTGTCTCCAACGGAGCTTCCTCTTCCCAACCGTCGCATGCAACACCAAAAGATCAAGCTTCGCCACTGCTTTCATTTCTCACTTTTCCATTTGGTGGTGTTGGATGTCAGAGCCGGGGCCATGAACGTCATAAGCTCTGTTGGAATTAATATGGCCAACAAGCAGCTCATGTCCTCCGGTTATGCTTTCAACTTTGGTTTGTCTTCAATTTGAGCTAATCTTATTTTTCAATTATAGAATTTATTATTATTTCATTACTTTGAACATAATTTCTTTCATCCCTTCATGGATCCACAAGATTCATGCACTTTTCCAATTTTTTTTAATGGAATTGCAATACAGCCCAACGATTTAAGATAAGGATAAACTTATGCTTTAAAATCTGTATATAATTATTATTTTTTCCAAATATTCAAAATTATTATTTAAAAAAAAAACAAATGGGGACTAAGCCCTCGTTTTAATCTCCACCTAATTTCGGGATTATCAGGGGCATCCTGAATTATCCTCATTTAAAATTTTTTCGGGTATGGGGTAGGTTTAGAGTAGCGTTGATAAATTAAGAGCTTGGGTTGGGTAGGGGTGGGCCTAGGCCAAGCCCACTACGAGCTTGGCTGGGTTTGGGGCGGGGTTTGTGCTATTACTTTTTTTTTTTTTAAATTATTGTAAACTTAAAATGAGTTAGTAATAATGAAGTTGTTATAATCAATAATAAATTAAAAAATTAAATATTTTAAAATAAAATAATAAATAAATAAAATAAAGTAAATAAAAGTTTAGAGATTTAATTTTTTTAGTATTAAATTCTCTAAGTCAAGCACTCTTCTAATTAATTAACACTTAAAAGAGAGATTAGTATTATAATTTTAAGTTTTTTTATTTATTATTGATATATAAATTAGGAATTGAAGCTTTTTTTTATTATTTTTTAATTTAAATTTATTATTCTAATTTATAAATTTATTTTTAAAAAATAAAACACTTGAATCTGGCCCATATTTTTTTTTCTAAGCCTTTGTTCAGACGTACTTGAGCCTGCCCATACTTTTTTGTCATCCCTAATTTAGCGATTGCTTCTTAATCGAATTCGGGAACTATGATCTCCGGCGCGAACCCACCCCACTAACATCACTAACTCGTATAACATAATCAAAATTCGGTATCTTTCTTATTTCCTGTCAAGATATTTATAGAAAAAAAATCGTTACTAGGCATGTCCCACGTGCTTAAAAAAATTTGATAGACGATAAAATTCTTAAGGGATTTGTTTTTATTTAAACTTAATTATTTAATTTTCAATAATTTATATTATCCGGTTGGTTCTTAGTAGGTTCCACTCGCACAAGTTGCAGATTAAACTTTTCTATGTACGATAACGATGTGAACAATAATTCAAAAAGATAAATAGTTTTCTACGTTTTTGTTGTCTACATTCACATGTTCACTTTACTTGTTTGCCACCCTAAGTGGCACATTAGGGTTGTCGATAGCGATTGATCAAGTGACGTGGTAGTGGATTGGTTTGGACTGTCCTGGTACTCGTACACTAAACAAGTTATTAAAAAAAAGGCATAAAAAAGTGTAATATTCTAATTCTTAATATTTAAGTTTTAATTTAAAATATTTTTAATGTGGTATTTATTTTTTGAATAAGATAATAAAATAATAATAATAAGCTTATATACATATTATTATAATTATAATTAAAACTGAAAGACCAAGCATTATTTAAAAAAATGGCTAAAAGTAGGTATTTCTTGATTGCTTCTCTTAATAAATAATACATATTATTATAATTAAAATTAAAACTGAAAGACCAAGCATTATTTTAAAAAAATGGCTAAAATTAGATATTTCTTGATTGCTTCTCTACAACTGGAGATGTCTAACGGGTCGTGCCATCATCAAAGGAAGGGACATGTGTGCTTGTGTTCGTGTCGTGTCCTGCCCACTTATGCCTTGCCCACACGTACTGTGTTGTGAACCGTGTCGTGCCATACCTAAGAAAAAAAATATGATAAGCTTTTTTCTTCTTTTTTTTTAAATTTTTTTAAGAGGGCGTGCCATACTTTTTTTCTAGCCTATTGAGTCCATTTTGTCAAATTCAATAGAATTAAAAATTTAAAACTCAAGTCCATATTTAATAATAATAAACTAATAATAGTAAACAAACGTAACATTAATTATTAAGTTAGACTCTACGGTATTAGAATCCTTTTTTAATACTTAACAACAACAATAATAAGAATAAAATTTTCTTAAGAGTTAACTTAATTGTCAACTTGAACTTATATAGAGTTTAGATCATAGTGTATAATAACATTAATACATATCTATAAAATCATAATATTTATAATTTTATTTATTAAAATCATGACATCAATAATTCATTTAATAATCTATACATATAAATCAATTAGATTTTTTTAAACTAAGAATTAAATGAATTTAAAAAACTTACGCTAATAAAATATATTAAAAGATTCAATTTTAAGTTTTTTGTAAAATTATAAAATTTTAAATTTATTTTCATTCAAAAGTGAAACATGCTTATTACGGGCCTTTTTACGTGCCGTATTTTATCTCATCTTTAATAATACAATATTTTTAAGGCCCACGTATCTAAAATTTAAAACACATCCCAGCTGCATGTGTACTGTGTAATACCACATGCTTCACCAAAACATACCATATTATATTAATATATGTCGTGCTCATATTATGCCACATACTATCCGACCCGTTGACCATCTCCACATACAATATCCAAAAATAAATATCTTTTAAAAATAAGCAGTTGAGTTACACAAGAATTCTTATGGAAGTAGCAACTTGTATGTCTCAATCACGCTATCAAATGCATGAACGTGAACGCAAGTGCTTATTAAATAACAAAGCAGCTAGCATCATCAATGATGTCAACTCCATTTTTTTCTCTAGGTAAATACTTCCTTTTTCTTTAGGTAAATACTCACGTGATTGTTTTATATTTTATCAAAATCATGTTATTTTTTATCTTTCTTTTTTTATTTCTTTTTACAGTTGTTCATTTGAAGTTCATTAAGAGAATTAAATCCGCTAAATTACTTTCTTTCCATCTTTTCAATTAATTTTTATGTTACGAAATTATCCCTAAAATAAATTACAATTGACGGCAAATAATATTTATAAATAAAATATATTTAGGTAGTGTATTTTTTTATTTAAAATATGAATGAATCTAAATTTAACTAAAATCTGAATATCTGAATGCATATATCTAAATAACATATATTTTTTTGTCAATATTTGAATATAAGTGTTAAGTTATTTTTTAAAAAGAAATATGAAATATGATATTTTGACATGTATAACCTTATAAATACTAACAACACTTATATTTATTTGTGGAACATATGATAAATTATAAATAAATTATTTGCTTAGTTAAAAAAATTGATAATGAGTACTTTAACAAAGCACGAAAAATAAAAAATATATCTAACACATGTACTTTAACAAACTAAGGTGCTTTTGTTTTTTAGTTTGAAGTCTGAATTTAATTTTTTTCAGACATTTATTTATTTTAGGTTGTTTGTTTTTTTAACTTATCACTTATTGTCAGACAATTTTATTTGAATAGAAAAAGTAGAAAAAGTCCACTTTTATCTGAAGTCTAAAGTTTAAATGGAAAAATTTTAATTTCAAATCTCAAAAATACCCTTAACAATTCATAAATTTCCAATATTATGTATAAACCTAATATTTTTGTATTATTCTTGAAGTTATTTTTTTAACTGCTTTAAATTTTTATTCACATGATAACATTAACTAAACTGAAATATTGAACAAATCAAATTATGTCCATTGTGATGAATAAAAAAATAAAATAATAGTGTTGACTTTATAATAAAAGTTGATGTTATAATTACATCTTTTATTAGAAAATTAAAATAAGATCAACAATGATAGTTTTTTTTAATGCTACCAAACTAATCAACCTGTGAAAATTATAAATTGTGAAGAACAAATATATGCACCACTTAAAAGGATATTTATGTCAAACTACTAGCTTTTAAATTTTCTCTTCAGATGTTGAAAAAGAAAAAACAAACATGTCATTCAAGCATTTTCATTCAGACCTATTCAGACTTTAGCTAAATTTAGACCTATTCAGATTTCAGATTAAAAAACAAACGCAACCTAAATACTCTAAATGTTTGAAAGTTATTAAAATTCAGACTTCAGGAAAAAAAAAACCTTACTCATTAAATCCATTTAATCTATATTCATTGCATGTAATTTTTTTTTCCAATTAACATCAAACATAGCTTTTATATTGAGTCATTATTATTAAATTGTCAATCAAAAATCATATTGTGCAATTTTTATTATGTTTTTTCGAGAGTAAATATGGAGTCTGCACATAAAGGATTATAAAAAGGTAACTATGATGGATTTTGACTTAATTCTTCTCTTGTCTGTGAATTAAAATGCCCAAGCAAATGAAGCACTTTCAAGTCTAGATTGAGAAGTATAAGCAGTATTTTTTTTTATTTTTTATGATACAAATCAAATACTTTTATATTTATCTTAAAGCTTCCAATTATATCATATTTAATTAAGTCTTATTTACTTCATGATGTGCTCATAATTTTATATATTATTTTAACTCTTTCATAACTTAATTTTATGTTAAAACTTACATTTTATTATACTAATTTTTATCTTAATTTGTATTATTTTGATATTATAGGTTTATTTTGGGAAAAGTGAAAAGAAATGTAATTTCAGCTGGATTCCAGCCCAAAAAAAAAAGAATTGTGAATTTTTGAAAATGTTAGAAAAAAGGGGTGGATAGTGGATAATTTCCAAAAAGAAGAGACCTACTAAGAAGTTGATTTCCTTAGTAAGAACAAATAGGTTAAGGAATGACATCCCAACCTTTGCTTAGTTTGAGATGAAATCATTATATGAAGTATGAGAGAAATACAAAGACCTACTAAGAAAATGCCCAAATATTGGTCTACCATCAGGTACAAACTTTTTACTATTGTTTATTATCCAATACAAGAACAATAATTGATGTTGCAATAGGAGGAACTTTGATAGGAAAAACACCAAAAGCACCGTATGAAATATTAGAGGAGATGGTCGTTTGATCCCTGAATCAATGAATAGCAAGCACCCATAATGTTGACATTGTCAATACTTTATCTGCACACACATAAGTATTATTTTTATTCAAAATCAAGTTTGTGAATTGTGTGAACGGAATCATGCTAGTGTTCATTGTTAAGTTCGAGGTCTTTTTGCACAATCATCTATTATTGTGCAAATTTTATTGTACTTTCAAGTGCATAAATCTATTATAATACAGATTTATGGTGACGAGTATCGATCTCACGAGGAGGTAAATTTAATCATGTGCAGGATTAATTTTCTAAGGTTATCTATGAATTAATTGGATGTGATTTTTGAGCAATACTAAGCTAAAAAATTAGCGAGAGTGAATTGAAGATGAAGTAATGGAGTTCACACTTAAATCTCTATATTCACACTTAACACTTCACCATGAGCTTAATATTACCTTTTAAATCCAATTAATTTATGAGGTGGGAATTTCCACTCATGGTAAATATGGTATCAAGCACTCATTGTGCCAAGGGAAAATAATCTTTTGCTAAATATGATGTAGAGTACACATTGTGCCAGATGATAACAATCTTTCTATCGACAATATAGCAAGAGTGTCCTCTAAGTAACTTAAATACACTCTCTGTTAACAGTAAGTGAAGACGAACCACTAGTACTAAACGAGAGTTTTTCTCTAATAAATATACTGTAAAGTGCTAATCATGCCAAAGAATAATAATCTTGCACTAGGAAACCAGTATACCGTGCAAAATCTTGACAAGATTTACTGTCTGTTAACGATAAGTTAAAACAATCCACATAAATCAGAGAGAGGGAGTGAATAAACCTACCAAATTAAGCCCATGGATCATGTTGATGCTTTATCTTTAACTAAAGCTTGAAATTAATTTAGCTACTCATATTGAACTTGGGGTAAAATGATAATTTTATATTAAAATATGTAAAAGCACAAGATAGAGCAAAAATTACATAAAATGGAGCTCAAATTTAGGTTCAAAGTTGTTAAATTTAAAGGAAGTCCCTTATTTATAGATACATTTTGGATGCACAAGATTGCACCATATGGCAAGCTCTGATTGAATGGAACACGTCATCAGGCATGTGATACACAAAAGTTAGCAAGCACCAATTCAATGTATTACATGTAACTACCACATCATCAGTGAATGTTAAGTCAACTAGGCTCCACTAAATTAACACGCATCCTACTACACTAAATTCGAACTTTTGTAAATCTTATTTTATGCAATTGAAGTCCATTTTGATCTTGATTTCCATCGTTCCTTTGGTTTTAAGGGCTTCTGAAACCGTTTACGGTGTCGATGCTGCCATCTAGGATCGCGAATATAAATAAAATTATAATTTTATCCTTTATATCCTTTTTAAGATTTTTAGCTATTCTGAGCTCAAAAACGTTATTTGTTCTACTATCCAACTTCTCGTTAATCATGAAATGACCATGAAATACATATAATACTCAAGTTATAACAAAACACACAAAATCAAAGCTTAAGAGACTTAATTACATAAAAGTATAGATGTTAGTGAGACTTAGGAGTGTAAAATGACGATTTTACTCGTTATAAATATACACTCTCCAGTACTCAACAACCCCCCACAACCCCCTACCTGCTTATTGCTAGTCCTAGCAAAATTCAAACCCAAATTGAAATCCTTTTTTTTTTTGGCAATTGCGTTTGCTTCTCTAATCAGATTAATGACAATAATCACATTTTTTAGTCCATATTACCAGCTTCTACTTTAGACTATACCTCCCTAAAATCATGAATGACTTTTACTAGGATGTAATGTTAGGTTAGGAAGATGGCTAACAGAGAATAGATAATAATGTGCTTTTCACTTTCTTTCATTTATTTATTTTATTTTATTATTTTTTTATGGTATCAGAGCCATACTCGTCCTTGAAAACTTTCCGTTTTCTAAATCTCATTTTCTTGTTCAAAATGGTATAATTTAAGTATTTTGATTTGTTTTAATCTCTAGACTTCAGGAGCAGAGAGAACTTCTCAATCATGGCTTCAACTTCATCTTCAAATCCTTCCAATCATGTTACTCTTTCTTCTACTCTTTCTCTCCCTAAATCTTACACTACTCATACAGCCAATAAAATTGAAAACCTTGTAGAATACTCCTACATCCCTGAATCTGCCCAAATCAGTGAGTCATCCTACCCTCTCATCAGTCCTTACCAACTATACAAACGACCTAGTTCCTTTACCCGCAGTATCCGTACCCTTATCTCTACCAGACGGCCTCACCCTAAAGAATATATCCAGTCTTCTCGCCTGGATCAGTGTGCTCTTCAAGCAACCTCTGCTGAGCAATATGTCACTCTGGAGATTCCCTCAGAGTTGATTGCCAACTGGAACCGAGAAGGTTATACCCATCTCCATCTTGGAGGAATCCGTTTAATCCTTACTCTTTATGGGAGAAAAGGATTACCAGTCACAGCTCGCCTTGCCCTCCTTGATACTCGATTCAAACAGTACCAAGATGCTGTTATTGGCACTATCCTCACTACCCTTCATGCAGGAAGTGTCTTACTCACTTTCTATCCTAACTTCAACCTTTCTCTCCAAGATACAAATTTGCCCACAACCTTGAAAGTCCAAGTTCAAATTCAAGGTGCCAAACAAATCTCCTTTGCCAAAATAGCCACTCGCCATCATCAATTGGTCTATAGGCTTCAAAATCATGCCTTAGATCTACCCACACCTGAACATCACTCTGACACCCTCATGGTCTTAGCTGAATCTGACCAGATCCCAACAATCATCCAGATCCCCAGACAAATTCCCCGTCATGAGCTCATCAAGCTTATGCCTCTTGAATGGATCTCCAACTATGAACAGTTCCATACTAATACTGCTCCGATTCAGACATCAGAAAGTATGTTTGAAAGACGGCCAGATGGAACAGTCCGAATGACTTTCAAACCACCTCCCAGTGCTCCACAAGAGCCTCCTCGGCTCTCCTTCACATACTCCTCAATGATCACAGCTGTGCAGACAGCTTAAGAAGATCTGCCCATTACAAGGTTCAACTCTGAAGGCTACCCTGTTTATCCAGCAAAGCTCAATGGTCATTTCCTATGGGATGCCCCTGGCTCAGGCATGTGTGATCCCTCTTGTCCCTGCTGGGATGATTGGGAAGAGGACGATGATTATTCCACCAAACGAAAACAGAAATCCAAAAAGAAAATACCTTCAGTCTCATGCCATCATACTAACCCTAAACCACCACAAGATCCTCCACCTCCACCAGTTCCATTACCCATTTACAAAAAAGAACTCAAATGGATTGCAAAGCATTGCAAATATGAGATTCCATCACCAATCTCAAACCCAACACCACCCCTGAGTTGTATGATGTTTTCATCTACTTCCTCAGACTACTCTTCTTCCTTTCCCCCTTTAGAAACCCACACAGATTCCCAACGGAATGTTGTGTCTAAACCCTTTATCCCTTCAGCCATCACCTCTACAGGACACCTTGAACCACCTAAACCTTTTGAATCAGTCCTCAACTGGCAAACCCAAAATGCCAGAGCACAGAATGATACTCTGTTAAACATCAATTCAAAAGTTGAGAAAATCAGTTTACGAACTGAAAAGCTTGAGACAAAGGTCGATTCCATTACTGCACAGATGCAGCAGATCCACCACAATCTCCAGTCCAGAATTACTCAACTTGATTCTGAGTTACGAACCATGCTTGCTCAACACTACTATGGCCCTGAATTTGACCAAAAGGAGAGAGAGATCAGACGATTGAAAGCTGAGTTTGATCAAATTGAATCAGAAAAACAAAAACCTAAACCAAAGCCCAAACCTCAACCACGACCAGTCACCATTCACCAACCTGCTGTTTCCACTTCTGACCAACAATCCCCCGGTTATACACCAGCATCACCATCAGCACCTCCACCACTAGCTCATTCCCAACCTCCTACCCAGTCCAAGGATAAACAACCCATGCACCAGTTTAGTGCCCACACAATTGATCATACATCTACTACAGATGATCAAACTTCTGATTCAAATATAGTTGTTTCAGATAGCCATACTGAGATAGGTACAGAATCTTCAGCATCCACCAGTGACTCTGAAATGTCCTATGCTGATATCACCAAAATCCTGATGGCTTAACCTGATCAACTTGATCAAGGCCAAACCTCTCACATCGAACCATATGCTGACATTCCTTCTGAAGTTGACGAAGAAATACCTAAATTCTCTGCCTCAAATCAACCTCCTCCAGCCCAGGCCCAAACCAGTCCAAAATCGTCAAATGATCCATGGTTCACATTTGATGATCTTCCATCCTCTAAATGGCGTGATCGGCTTAATGAAATGTCTGCCTAGCTTGACTTACAAATGTTAAGGCCAGGAGCCACCACTCAATCAGTCCTTAGAGAATTTTCCACTCGTTTTACGGGTGCCCTAAGAGATTGGTTTGATTCTTTAGGCCAATACAGACAATTACAGTTTGTTCAATTACCAGAAGTCTCAAGTGCCTTTGCGGGTATCCATGATCAATTCCTTGGAGACCCTTTTGCAGTTTTTGAAGCTGCACGACGAGACTATCTCAACATGAAATGTTGTTCACTCAATGCTAAGGATCTTGACTTCCATTATAAAAGAATGTCCCTGCTGTTCTATAAACTTAATGGATTCAATGAGCCGACATTAAAGCATGTTTTTCTGGCTTCCCTTCCTGATGAACTCCAACCAGATATACAGAGGCAACTTCGTGCATCCAATCTTGTCCTTGACAACATTTCTCTTGGCAAAATCTTTCAACTTGCCAAAACTTATCTTGACAAACTCTGTGAGCAGAAACAGTTTTTCAAAGAACTGTTGAAAGACAGAGAACCATTTAGGAGTGCCTGCAAGAAGCCTTATTTGCAGATCAAATGCAAACAGAAGAAGGATTGTGATTGCAGTCCTAAAAAGAAAAGGCATTTTCAGAAATTCAAACGTCCGGAATATTCATCTAAGCCTCGCCGGTCCAAAAAGCCGTACAGATTCTTCATAAAGAAGTCATCTTCATCCAGAGAATTTAAACGGCGAAAATCAAGCAGATGTTTCATCTGCAAGAGAAAAGCCCATTATGCCAAGGATTGTCCCAACAAAAAGGAAAAATCTATCAGGCTCGTCGAGCATCTCCAAGCTACTACAAATTACTCCCCAGAAAAGGATGAACTGAAATTTTATTTCTCTGAACAAGATGAACCCAATGATGAAACTGTGTTCGCACTACAGAATTCCTCTGATGACTTAGACAGTGATCAGTCACAAGTGATTTTTCACCAACAGCTGTTGTCCCTTGATATTACCGTTCCTATCCCTTCCATCAAACTCCAGATCTTGCCCTCAAAATTCCAAAGGCCCATTCCAGCAATCGGTCTCATCGACACTAGAGCCCAACGCAGCATGTTAAACCCACATATTCTTCCACCAGAATATTGGACAAACTATGAGGAACATTTCAAAGCTGTCAATGGCAAATTGTTCACCACTTCTTTGATTACCAAAAAACCCATTGGTCATCTGGACCAAGGTCATTGGTTCCACTCTTCCTAATAAGGATATCTTGTTAGGTTTTGACATCCTACACTAGATCAAACACCTCCAAATCATTCCCACTGGAATCCGAGTCAAGTCCATGTTCAAACCTTTCACAGACGTTCTAAAACTCTACAATCTGTCTGAAACCCCCCAGTCCTATCAAGATATTTCAAACAAGCTTTTGAGTCTTTGTCCAGAATCCCATGCTGAGTTTACCCATCCAAACCCATTGTGGAAAAATAAGTCTTTCTTCGTTAAGTTACCTTTCAAACTCAATGAAGACACTAACCCAACCAAAGCTACCCATCCAAGAATGAGTCCTTCTGACTTACTCCTAGCCCAACAGGAATGTTCACAATTATTAGCCCAAGGTCTAATTGAGCCCACGAATTCTCAATGGGCTAGCCAAGCCTTTTATGTTGAAAAGCATTCTGAAATTGTCCGAGGAAAGAAACGCTTAGTCATTGACTATCAGCCATTAAACATGTTTTTGCAAGATGACAAGTTTTCTTTACCCCGACGACAAAGCATGTTTACTTTTCTCAAAAATGCCCAGATCTTTTCAAAATTTGATTTAAAATCTAGCTTTTGGCAATTAGGCATTGAACCCTCTGAAAGATACAAAACTGCCTTTTGTATCCCCAATGCCCACTTCCAATGGACAGTCTTACCCTTCAGCCTTAAAACTGCCCCATCCATTTCCAAAAATCCATGATCAAAATCTTTCAGCCCATCCTCCATCATGCATTGATTTATATTAATGATATCTTGCTTTTTTCAGGATCGCATGAGGAACATCACGAGCTGTTAACTCAGTTCTATGATATTGTCCAAAGTCATGGAATTATATTATCAGCTAAGAAAAGCACCATTGTTACAGATATTATTGAATTTCTTAGAATGGTCATAAAAGACGGCCATTATCAGCTAGGAAAGCACATTGCCCAAGAGTTGCTTCACTTTCCAGATCAGCAACTTTCCAAAAGGCAGGTTCAACAATTTCTTGGTATCATCAACTACATCCGTGATTTCATCCCACATGTGGACCAACACACTCGACACCTTTCAGCTTTATTGAAAAAGAAGCCCCCAGAGTGGAATGATAACCACACCATTGCTGTCACTACACTAAAGCAGATTGTGTAAAATCCCCCTCCCTTAAAGTTGATTGCTGATGGAAAGCGCATACTACAGACAGATGCAAGTGATGAATCATGGGGTGCCATCCTCCTCGAGGAAATCAATGGAAAAGAAAACTTTATCGCTTACTCTAGTGGACATTTTTCTGACACACAGAAGCATTACCACAGCGTGTTCAAAGAAATCTTAGAGGTAAAGAATGACATCAAAAAGTTCGAGTATCATCTGATTGGACATCATTTTCTTATCCGAATGGACAGTTCAGCCTTCCCCAATATTCTCAATTTCAGAGGTAAAACTGTTCCTGAAAAAATGTTACTCAGGTTAAAAGATTGGTTTTCTACATATGATTTTTCGGTTAAGCATATAAAGGGGTCCTAGAACCTCATCCCTTATATGCTTTCCAGACTCTCTAAACCAGAAAAACTTCTCACTGTGTTTTCCACAACCTACAACTTTCCAATCATCTCCGTGGCTACTTCACTTCCCCCAGAAGCTCTCACCAAGAAAAACTTTCCCCTTGACAAAACTTTCTCCTCTGTCTTTGCCATCCAGGAGTTTGCTAGAAAAGCTGTTTTTCATTTTTTTGTGAAAGCCTACCTCATGGCAGATTCATTTCCATTTTCTACCTTCCACCCAGAAAATTTGTTCCTTACAGGTCTCACCCTTGACCCATCCAGAGAAATTACTGAAGATGAGTTATGGTACCTATGGTGCCTAACTGTTCTTTATGTAACCAAGCTCATCCTACCAATCACTCCCACTTTGGAACATCTACTCAATCCCGACAAAGCCACCTCTCTCATTTGGACATTACTTGAATGGTTTTCCCCCATTCCTTGGTAGAGAAAGAAGCTACAACAATTGTCCGAGATTTACAACCTTGAACGTATGCCTGCCTCAGAAGCACAAATGTTCACTACAGTGTTCATCATCCACAGGCCATACTTTCGGCATCCTGATACAAATCTTTTCTGGTCTCAAGACCAAGTCTATGAATGGTTTACTGCACCACACCCAGCTATCATTGACAATGAAATTCAAACCACCCTGCACAACTACCTCTGTCAACTAAACCACCAGACTCCACCACACATAGATATCTTCCACACATCCTTAGGCCCACAACATGACCTCATCATGATCCCCACTCCCTCTGCCATATCCAAACCAAAATCCACAGGAATCATCATCAAAGAAGAAAAACCAGATTACACAGACTTTCTTTACCAGGACTCCCAAGACCCATGGGAAGAATTTCTTCCTTTAAGTCAACATCTCCAGTAGTTTCCCCAGCCATCCATGCATGAACCAGGATCCTCATCACAACCATCATCATCACAACCACCCAAACCTTCAAAAGCAGACAAGGCTACTCAGACATCACCCAGACCAGGATACAGACGAGAATGCCCTTATCCACCTTGCCGTGGACCCGACTGCAAGCATCCGAAGCTCTCCAAGACCTTTTTTCCACCACCTTCTGACGATGACCCTAATGCGACCGAAAGTTCCTCTGAAGATGACTACATGAACCTCTACTCTCCATAGAGTAGTTTGTCTTGTTGCATGAAATTTTCCCTTTTGTCTTGTTGCATGAAATTTCCCCTTTTGTCTTGTTGCATGCAATTTCCCTTTTCGTCTCGTTGCATGCACTTTCCCTTTTTGTTTTTTTGTCATGAACTTTGTCCTGTTGTAATCATAATAATAATTTACTTTTATCTTTGTACTGTATCTTTTGCTTTTGAAAAAGATAGGGGTCCTGTCCTATCTTCATGAGCTCTCCTATATAAAGGGCTCTCCTCCTTTATAAGAGATAGAAGTTTGAAAGCAATAAAACTCTCGTGTGTTTTATCTAAATCATGGCTTGCTAAACTCTCCTCTCTCTCTCTGCAAATGAAGTTCTAAGTGAAAGAAACAGAACAAAGAATTAAATTTGTTCATTTTGAAAACTTAAGGAAGTATGCTCTGCACTTGCCTTCAAGGAAGGATCCTGTGCATCAGAAAACTTATGATGATTTCTTAAATGGTTTGGTACCCTGTTTAAAGACTAAGGAAAAGTCTGTTTTGGATTTTATAACCTTAAAAGAACTCATTTTATGTTTTGATCTCATAGGTATATCGGCTAGAAACCAGAACGTACAGGATATTGATATGTTCTAAGCCAGATCTGGTCCCTAAGGCAGATTAAGTTCTGCATCGATTTGGTAGAAAAACGCCACGTACTCTCTTTATGGTATCAGAGCGTACTCTCGTTATGGTATCTTTTTTTTCTAATGCACCACTTTTTTGAAAAATCATCTATATTTTTCTCAAACATGAATAGGTAATACTCTAACTTAGAGTGGGATAGGATGTAGGTTAACAAAGATTTTTTTTTAATAGGCTCAAAAGGAGTAACTATGGATACTTCACAATATAGATGGCTAGAAAATGCTCAAACAAATCAAAGATGACATTTATGTCCTATTCTAGGGCTCTAAAAAGTCTTTCATATCTACTAGTTCAATGAATTTTCAGATGTAACAACATAATTTTTTTTTAATTGGTTGACTCAAAAGAAAATATAGAGATCTTATAGAAGAACTATTGACCTGTTTATGCAAACACAGTTACTCTCTAAGAATACTAGGCTCAAAAACTCATTTGGAACTCATTATGACATGTACATTCCTTCAAATAGCTCAATCAATTTCGCTCGTCAAATTTCTCAATTCACATTTGTCACTAACATCAATATGCAAAGTGGCAAACATGGTGTGTAACATAAGTCAAAGCCAAAGATAATATAAATATTAAAATTTAGAAGTAATCATACCCTATGATGGTAAAAGATCACAAAAAAATGCTTTTTTTTATAGGGTTAAAATAAACTTTAAGACTAAGAAGATGCATTTCTAAAGTAACTAAACTCTATATTCAGCTATTTTCGATTTAAAAATTCAAAAAATTAGTAAAAACACTACTATCAGTTATTCCACAATTGTCAACTATTCCTTTCTTTTAACTAGAATGAGACATTTTCCTTAATGTCATAAAGGAAAAAAGCAGAGTTTAGAAGACACTAGCTAAATGTTACAACATAAGAAAATATTTACAAATGAAGAGTTAAAATCTAATTTGCACTTCTCAGTACTACCACCACCACCATTAGTTAACCAATCAAATAAAGATTTGGCTTTAGTATGAGTACAAATAAAGAGTTTTTTCACCATGAATAAAATGAAATGATTCTTAGTTGCATGGTATTTGTGAGTTGTTTGAAAAAGAAGCTCGTTTTTAAAGGCCTTAGTGATAGACACACTGATACACAACTATATTTGGGGTAGTGTGTTTGCCAAATGATGCGTGAAGTGAACAATAAGAAAACAAATAGTAAATATATATAAAATCATGCCGTTAAAAGCAATAATGCAAATGATAAAAGAACAAAACAAAAGGATATGTGCTGGTAGTTGTAACTGTGGCTCGCATCTTCTTTGGTTTTATATCAAAAAATAATTTGAATGCCCTCTATGGGTTAAGGATAGGCTTCCCATCCAGTTTTCTTATAAACTGGCAAACAAGCAAATAGGGTCATTTGTAGTCAAATTCCTGAGACTGTATGTTACATGTTCTTTTGAAATAATGGCCATAACTGGGAAATTGCACATTATACGTATCCATTGGGTTGCATTTCAAGAGTTGAAAGGAAGTCATCCAATGACTTTTAAGCCATCCCTAATGCATTTCAAGATGTGCACAGTCGTTTATTCCAGTTTGTTCAAGCACACTTATGATAAGAAACATAGAGCCGTCTAACTCTTTGTTTTCTTGAATAATTTCTTTTCCTGCAACCAGGCATGTAGGCAACAAATTTGAGAGGTAACTTCCTTGCCAATCATACTTTGGCTTCGATTAACTATTGGATGTCAACAGGGATGTTATTCCTTATAAGCAGTCGCAAGCGTTCGAACCGAGCTTTATGGATTGTGAGGATTGCATTCTAAGGGAGAAAGGGAAATCACTTGTGGAGCTTTACAAGAATTGTGTTCCTATCTATACTTTAGCTTGAGAATGTCAGTTATTATGGAAACTGAAGGAATCGATTTTAATATCATGAAATACCATTATTCACCACTTAACCGGGGTAACAAATGACAACACTTAACCGGGGTAACAAATGACAACATACCAAATAAAAGAATAAATCTAGCAAAAACATAACACATGTGAAAGCAAATAACAAAATAAAAACACAATGTAGAAAGTAGGACGTTAACTCACCATCGTCCCCTTATTGAGTTTAACTTAAGTTCTAATCCATAGATACCACTCTCTATGTCTCTGAGTTGTCTTTTTACCTCTTCAAAATAGGATACTGACATTGGTGGTCGTAAATTCCAAATATGATGTAATTTACAAATTTGGAGCAAGTTGCTTATGTGACGCTTTGAGGTGTTTGAAGAGGTTCTGTCTCATTAAAGTACTGATGACATATAATATAAGTTATATAAGAAAATACAACTGTTAAACTTAAGTGAGAAACAATCAAATAATTTCAATTAGCAAAACGAAATGACAAATCACCCAAAGAAGAGACTTAATTAAGGTGTGATGTGTCACTTAAATTTATTTTGGCGTCTTCTTCATGTGCTTGATACTCTAAATATGACTTTAATTTTTTACCATTAACTTTAAAAGTGACACCATTCTTTAGATCCTTAATTTCAATGACCTTGGAAAAATAATGTAAACAATAAAGGTGTAAGCATCTCAAAATAAAGTTGGCCAATAAAACTTTAGCAGTCATCCTTTTGGTGCTAAAATGGTCTCCACATGCTTGTTCATCGTAGAATGAAAGGATTTTTTAAAATTTGCCCCCTAGGATGCATCGTTTGATTATTTGATTCGAGCAGTACTTGAATAGATAAGATCATTTCAAAAGAAATTCTTTATTTTCATAAAAAATTTGGCTCTATCCGCTTTGTTCTGGAAGTTTATCTGTAACAAGATAATTAATTATATCAGCATACCATGGTAGTATTTCTACACTTATTAGTCGTTCATTTGGAAATGATTCATTCAATGGTAATAGTTTTAGAATTGTGTCAAAATTAAGGCTAGAAAGACGATCTGCCACTAGATTTTTTGTGCCTTTCTTATATTTGAACTCAAGGTTCAATTCCTGCAAAAGTAACACCCATCAAATTAGTCTGGCCTTTGCATCTTTCTTTGTAAGAAGATATTAAGAGAAACATGATCTATAAACACAATTATTTTCCATTCTATAAGACAAGATCAAAATTTTTCTAATGCAAACACTAATGTTAGCATTTCTTTTTCAATGATTGAGTAATTCAACTATGCTTATTAAATGACATAAGGGATAGAATAAACATAATTAAATGCATCACACATGAGGTCAAAAGGTAAGTTCCAGTTTCGAGGCTGAATGATGGGTGATGAGGTCAACAACTACTCTAATTTTTAAAATGCTTCAAGACATGAATCATCAAAGACAAAAGGTATATCCTTAGTAAGTAAATCACATAAGGGTCTAGAGATTTTGCTAAAATCTTTAATGAAATATCTATAAAAACCAGCATGCCCAACAAAGGATCTTACTTCTCTAATTGTTTTAGGTGGAGGAAGATTGGAAATTAGATGTATCTTGGCTTTGTCAACTTTAATACGTTTATTAGAAATGATGTGACCGAGGACAATGCATTATTTTATAATAAAATAACACTTTTCTCAGTTCAGGACCAAATTCTTTTTTATAAATCTCTATAGTAATCCTTTGCACATTCATAGAGACCCAATTACAAGAGTTAGAGCCAAAAAGATGCAAGCTGCTTTAAATGGATTAATTGAGAAAATGTGGACTGAAAATGCAATTTAAGATGCAAGACATCATGAATTGGGCTTGGAGAGAAGACAAGGCATTGTTGGCATTATTCAAGCTATTGATAGCCAAATACACAATTTGGATCCAATGCCGAAAGGACTGGTATTGATTGAGCCAGAACTAAGTGCAAACTATATACCGTTGAAAAGATAATTAAGTTAACTTTCCAATGCACTATATAGAGCTGGATTTGGAGTTCTCTAGAAGGAGTTATGACCAATTTATTATAGCTTATTCAGGCTTTGGAATTCCAACGACTCATTTGTTTATTCAACTTCATTTATTTGTCAATGATGGTGGGTTAGCATTAAGTTTGTCAATGATAGCATTAATTATGGTAGGCTAGCATTAAGTTTGTCAATGATTAGCATTAATAATGGGGGATTGGTGAAGACTTTTGAAGCACCCTTTGACAAACATATGCTTGGAAGGTTGTTTCAATGTTTCCATTTGTACTTTTTGGATCTTTTTGCCTATTTAAACTCAGCAACCTTGCCATATAAGATAATTAGAGATTAATGTTATTTCAATTTGAAATAATTATTCTTTCTTTGGTTCTTTTGAGAACTAGTGAACTTATCAAGAATTTGCATTCTTCTGGCGTTCCAAATCTAGACTTATCACTCACCTTCTCATCTACATCTTGAGTGTGGCGTTAATATCATTCTCTATACCTCTGGTTCATGTTTTCTTAAGCATTGGGTCAAGGTTTTGTTTGTCTTAAATCTGTTTAGAACTTTCTTAGGAAGTTGAAACTACAAATTAAGTGTGGGTTTCAAAGTTTCATTCTTAGCATGTATAATTGAAATATTACAGGTGCATTGCATACTCCAAATGACATTCTTCTATATGTAAAAGTGCTAAAACGGCAAGTGAAAGTGGTTTTCTCTTGGTCTTTTAGTGCTATAGAAATCTAGGCATATCTTGATTAAGCATCTAGAAAGTAATAAAATTCATAATCCGCTAATCTATCAAGCATTTGGTTGATAAAATGATAAAGGAACATAACCAATGCATACGGGTCATCTTGTAGTTACTCTAATGGGTATTAATTCATTATCAGCATTGGTAACTACTATGATAGACTCCTAACTTTTTGAAACAACTTTCGTAAATTTAACCCATGAACCATCCAAAATAGAGTAAATTATACTTGCATCCAATAGTTCAAGGACTTCAGCTCTAGCAACTTCTTGCATATTAAGGTTTAACTGACGTTGCATTTCTTTAGTAAGTTTAGCATTTTCGTCAAGATGAATATTAATGCATGCAGTCTACTGGGTTTATACCTTTTATGTTAGTTATGGTCCATTTGAATGACTTTTTGTGCTCTCTTAAAACATCCAACAACTTACTCTTTTTATTGTCATCAAGAGAGGATTTAATGATCATTAGCAAAGTGTCTTCGTCTCCTAAGAATGCATACTCCAAATTATCGGGTAACAGTTTGAACTTGAGTTTTGGTGATGATTCTGATGATAGGCTGAGTTTCTTCCTTGGTGATGCCAGTTGCTTTATTCTTAATTTTCATTTATTGGTATCTATCGATGGTGATGAATTGAGCAAGGCATTGACTTAGTCAACTGATATGTCAATATCAAAATTCAAACCAAAGTTAGTTAAACATATTTGTAAAGGATCATTAAAGTTAAATCAACATCAACAATTCCATCGTCTCTATTTTGAGGTTGTTTGACAATATTAAAAATATTCAACTCCATAGTCATATTGTCAAAGGACAACTGCATATTTTTATTCATGCATTGAATGTGGGCATTAGCAGTTGCCAAGAAAGATTAGCCTAGAACAATAAAGATGTGCTTCTTTGAATCCTAAGCATACTTTCCACAATACCGCATGGTACTTTTATGAATTGATATACAAGTTGCAATACACCTAGAGTTGGGTGTAATTCTCCCAATCCAAGTTTCACATTTACTGAGTAAGGTAAAAGATTTACACTAGCTCTTAAGTCTAAAAGATATACTGAGTAAGGTAAACGATTACGTGTTTACTTATACTACATGAGATGGTAGGGGAGCCATCTTTATATTTTCAAAGAGTTTTCTATTAGAGTATGGAACTAATGTTCTTTATTAAAAAAGGCCTTCTTTTGAACATGAATTCTTCTCTTTTTAGTGCAAAGGTGATTAAGTAAAGGGATGTTAACACATACCTATTTAAAAATCTCCATAATCTCACCTGTAGTATTTTACTTTTTTGCTTTGAATAACCTCTGAGGCAAAGGAGCTTTGGGAATGTATTCTTGTGGGCTGCTTTCTTCTTTCTCCTTTGGTAATGAGTCCTCAAAGTCTATAGGTACAACTTAAGTTGTCTTTTTCACCGGCATCTCTACTTTTTTGTCGACTTCTTTGCCTTTTCGCAAGGTCATGATGGCTTTGACCTCTTCATGCTACTAGAACATATTGTTACTAACTCCATGTACTCCCTAAGGATTGGGCACTGAAGAAATAAGTTGACCCACCATATTTTTAAGGTTTGAGATCAATTAGGCTTGTGAATTGACGCTAACTCTCACCTCATTTCACAGCTCATCAATAGTGCGATTTTGTTGTTCCATCACAAAATGAGTCAAATGAGTCAAACTTTTAAAATTTTGGAGCGCCTCTTCCCATAGTTCTGATTCTGATTGTATTGTCTAAATAGTGGTTGAGAACCTTGGGGAGCTTGATTAACTAGTTTTATTGGTGGAGCTAGAGATATTGTTCATTTTTGTTGGAGTCCTTGAGATCATGAAAAGTTGGGGTGGTCTCTCCATCCAAAATTGTAAGTCGGCTACTTTCTCATCACATTTATGGCATTTGTTTGATCTAGGTATGAGTCAAATTGATTGTAGGCTTATGGCTCTATTGATTTGGTAGCGATTAATGATGATATTTGGTGAGAAAGTCCTTCAACTGTTGCTTTGGCTTTCTTGATGTTCGATCATAATTCATTAACATGGACTTTGTTTACTCCCTTGATTTTTCTCGCATTCTTGAATGATTGGTTTTGTTATTGTGAATTATCTATTTCTCATCCACGAGTTCAAGAGTAGCCTATTAAATCACTCCCATGCTTAAAAAAATTGCTCGTCTTCTCTCTAAATAATCTTTAAGATTTCCTTGCAAATAGCATTGGTTTTATGCACTAGAAAATATTTATTTAAAAATTTAGTTACCATTTTCCCCTATAATGTGATACTATTAGTAGGCAATGTATTGAATCAAGAGCAAGCTATACCTTTTAGATAAAATGGAAAGAATCTAATCTTAACATCTTCATTTGAAAATTTTGGCAAACAGCATGAAAATTATCCAGATGATTGTACATATTTTCGTTTTCTGGGCCATAGAATGACGAGAGATAATTTAGCACACTAGGTTTTGATTCAAAGCTCTTAACAACCATTTGAGTATCTTATGCATGAAGTGCTCAAATTAGCTAATGCATTAAAGTAGTCCTTAAACGGCCTTTCTTCTTATGGTTGATGCAATGTGCTTGTGGTTACATTAAATCCATTTCAATGTGCATCTACATGTGATGCACTGTATCTACGCGTTCGAAGTGTCTTTTCTCATCCAAGCTCCATTCGAACCTGGCAAGGGACAATCTGAATTTGCCCTTTTGACTTTGAGTTTTGGGAGCTTTGAGCCTTTGATATTGATGGTATATAAAAGTGATAATGTGATACATTATATATTGTATGTGAAAGTGAAATTGTTAATTAGTATTTGGTAATTGTTAATAATGTATAATTATGTATTATTAATTTTAATAATAAAATGAACAAATTTCGTTATTGATTTTTTTTGTTAATCATTAATAATTAATTTTTTTGTATGAAGAATTAGGTAGATTAAATATTAAAATTAAATATTCTATTATAATATATATTAGTTTTAGCATAGAGAGAACCATTAAGAGAATAGTATTAGAGCGTCAAGTGATCCTTTGCACATTCATGGAGGCCCACTGGTATCAGAGCCACACACCCAATGCAAAAGTGGTATCATTGATAATTATAAGTAATATTATTTGATCTCCTAGAAGAAGATTAACCAAACATGGAAGCAACTTCATCTTCAATCTCAACTCCTTCATCATCTTCCTCTCATATTTCTCTTTCAAAAACACATAGCCTCCAAAATTGAAAATCTTGTTGAATATTCCTATATCCCCGAGTCTGCCCAAATTAATGAATCTCAGTTCCCCATCATGAGTCCTTATAATCTATACAAACAAAAAACTTCTTTCACCAGAAGTATCCGAACCCTGATCTCCACTAAAAGACCATTACCAAAAGAATATATCCAGTCTTCTAGACTTGATCATTACCAAAGTGAGCAGTACGTCACTTTAGAAATACCCCCAGATCTAGTAGCAAACTGGAAACGAGAGGGGTATACGCATCTTCATCTTGGCGGTGTTAGATTGATTCTGACCCTCCATGGTAGAAAAGGCTTATCTGTTATAGCCAGAATTGCCCTCTTAGACACAAGGTTCAAACAATACCAACATGTGTTAATCGGAACCGTCCTAACTACACTCCATGTTGGCAGTGTCCTGTTAACCTTTTATCCAAATTTCAACATCTCTCTTGAGGATCCCAACCTTCCCACAACCCTTAAGGTTCAAATCCAGCTCCAAGGAGCAGAACAAACACCAACATCAAAAATTACAACTCTTCACCACCAAATAGTGTATCAATTATAGAATCATGCACTAGATCTTCCTACACCACACACTACATCTGATACCTTAATGATCCTTGCCGACACAGACACAATTCCAACCATCATCCAAATTCCCAAACAAATCCAGAAACAAGAATTACTCCAACTCATGCCTCTTGAATGGCTAACCAATTATGAGCATTTCCACCAAAACTCTGAACCAGCTCAGACAACAGAAGCCACGTTTGAAAGACGACAAAATGGTCAAGCCAAATTATCTTTTCAAACACCGGATGCCAAGCCTGTTTCAGATAGTCCAAAGCTTTCCTACACTGCTATGATAACAATAGTCCAAACTAGTCAAGAAAAGAAACTCCCCATTCATGGTTTCTCATTAAAAGGATATCTAGTATATCCAGATAAAATCAATGGTCACTTCTTATGGGATGTTCCTGAAGCCCATATGTGCAATCCAGATTGTCCTTGCTTGGATGATACAGATGTTGATGATGAACTAGAAGTTATAAGGAGAAAGAAAAAGAAGAAGAAAAAACCTTCTCATCCAAAAACGTTCTCTTTTCCTCCACAACCTCCACCAGATCCAAAACCTCTTGTCCACCCAATAAGATCATGCCTGATGTTTTCGAGTCAATCTTTTGCAGAATCATTCCCTCCACTTGAAAAACAAACAGACACAAAACAGAGTTATCTCAAAACCTTTTGTGAGCCAAAACAACATGAAGTTGTTTTAAACTGGCAAACCAAAAATACAAATGCTCAGAATCAAACTCTTCAACAACTCGGTAAGAAAATTGATCGAGTTGCCAGTCAAGTGTCTCAGACTGAAACTAAAGTTGATTCCATCAGCAATCGTCTTGATCAGATGTACATCCATCTACAAGATCGTATCTTTGAGCTAGACATCAATCTCAGACGAATGATCAACAACCACATCTGGGGTCCAGAGTTTAATAAAAAAGAAGCAGAGATCAGAAAGCTCAAAACTGAGTTGTCAAGAATTGATGCTGAAAAGACTCGACCTTCTTTTTTTACTCAAATACAAACACCACCAGTACCTCATCCGATCTTTGAAACTTATGCACCTTTCTACACACCATCAGGACCTCAGCAACCTGTTTACAATCAGTTCTTTGGATTCTCACACCTTCAACCAACTCCTCAACCAAAGCCATCTTCACCTAAAAAATCAAAATCCAAAGTCAAGATCTCATAACCAAAGTCAAAGGCCACTTCATCTTCATCTTCATCTGTTCCTCCAACACCACCAGAAGATTCACCAAAAGCCACTCCTGAACCTCCCAAAAAAGACAAAGGCCCAATGGATCAGTATCATTATCATACTGTCCAAAATATATCTTCTGACTCCTCTGAGCCAGAAACAATCTATGAGTGAAACCCATCAGAGTCCAACCCGTCTTTCTCTTCCTCATCCACAAACTCAGACGGTACCTTAACTGACTCTGAATCCGAATATGCTGACATTACAAGTATATTAATGGCCACCAAAATTGAAGATCCAAGCACTTCAATTGCCACACCTATTGTTGAAGACAACTCTTCTGATGCTGAAAATAAAGCATCTCCAACAGAACCAGAGCCATCAATGCCTCCACCAGTTCCTGATCACTCAACAAAACCATCTTCAGCATCTTGGTTCACCTTTGATGACATTCCCCGTCACAAATGGTCTGCCAGACTTCAAGAATTTGCTGCATGGATTGATTTCCAAGGAACAAAGCCAAATGCTCAACCTCAAGCTGTTCTCCGTGAATTCACGGCCCGATCAACGGGTTCTTTACGTGATTGGTTAGAAAGCTTGGGAGAATACCGTCAGCTCCAATTCATGCAATCTCCAATTGGCACAACACTCAATATCATTTATGAACAATTCATCGGTGAAAAAATTGCTTCCATTGATGCATATAGAAAAGAGTGTCATCAGATGAAATGATGTTCTCTCAAAATACATCTTTTGGAATCTCATTACAAAAGGATAAGTATTATATTTTACAAGTTGAATGGGTTCAATGAGCCATCTCTCAAATATGTCTTCATAGCCTCACTTCCTTCTAAGTTACAACCTGATCTTCAAAGGAAACTCACAGCCACTAATCTCAGCATCGCTGATATCTCTCTGGGAAAGATTTTCCAAATGGCAATGCTATGTCTCGACAAGATCTATAAGCAAAAAGAATTTTTCAAAGATCTCATGGAAGACAAAAAAATCCTTTTCTGAAGCCTGAAAAAAACCCTATCTCAGGATAGAGTGCAAAGATGAAAAGAAGTGTATCTATCCAACCAGAAAGAAGAAACATTTCCAGAACCACTTCCATAGAAAATCATCCTCCAAGAAACCTCTCCGATATTTCAAGAAAAAAGACGCTTCCCAGTATAGAAAGGAAAAACATAACCGTTGTTTCATCTGCAAGAAACGTGGTCACCTTGCTCGAAACTGTCCTCACAAGTCTGCCAAAGTTGTTCGTCTCATACAACATCTTCAATATTCTTCACTGTTATCTGAAAATGAAGATGTTGAATCAAATTTTTCAGAACAGTCAGAACAAGATGATCAGACTGCTTTCATTATCGTAGAATCTTCTGATTCTGATGATATTTCAGTCATTTCTACAGTTCAAATTGTCAACCATGTTTCAACCATTCCGAGACCTTCTATAAAAATGTCAATCCTTCCTTCAAAGTTTCATAAACCTGTTCCTGTCGTCGGGTTTATTGACACTGGTGCAGATACCAGTATGATTGATCCTTCTGTCATTCCCTCTGATTGTTGGGAGAAACACTCGAAACTTTTCCGAGCAATTAATGGAGAAACTTTTGAAACCACTTTGATTACCAAAAACCCATTGGTATTCAATTCTTTCCGAATTGCATAATTTGGAAAAAGATTGTGGCATCCAAACTTACATATAAAGATTTACTTAAAGGTTTTGACATTCTTCATTTGGTTAAAAACCTATTCCTCACCAGTTCTGGAGTTCGCTACAAGCAAATGTTCTTGCCTTATACAGATACATTACGTCTGTATGCACTTTCCGAAACACCATCTCCATATAGTCATATTTCATAGAAGTTCCTAAAGTTTTGTCCAGAAAACCATTCACAGTTCCACCATCCTTCACCTCTTTGGAAAAATGCCCAATTCTTCATTCACCTTCCTTTCAAACTCAACGAAGACATAAACCCCACAAAAGCATCACACCCGGGTATGTCTCCTTCAGGCCTCTTACTTGCTAAGCAAGAATGTTCTCAGTTGCTTCAGCAAGGTCTCATAGAGTCTACTGACTCAGATTGGGCTTGTCAAGCCTTCTATGTTGAAAAACGATCTGAAGTTAGTTATTAATTATCAGTCACTTAATTCTTTCCTTAAGGATGATTAGTTCCCCCTTCCAAAAATCCAGACCCTGTTTGTCCATCTTCAAGGGGCTCGTATCTTCTCTAAGTTTGATCTAAAAGCTGGTTTTGGTAACTTCGTATTTCACCAGTTGACCGTCACAAAATTGCCTTATGCATCCCTGATGCCCATTATCAGTGGACTGTTATGCCTTTTGGTCTTAAGGTTGCTCCTTCATTATTTCAAAAAGCCATGACGAAAATCTTCAGTCCTATCCTTCATCATGCTCTGGTCTACATTGATGATATCTTATTAATTTCCTCTAATCATGAGAGCCACTAGAAGCTCCTTTTGGATTTCTTTTATATTGTGCAGGAACACGAAATCATGCTTTCTAAAAAGAAAAGCAGCATAGCAAAAGAATCAATTGACTTTCTTGGCATGGTGATTAAAGATGGCCATAATCAACCTGGTCCACACATTGCAATTGAATTATTAAAGTTCCCGGACACACATCTCAACGAAAAGCAAATACAACAATTCCTCGGGATTGTTAATTATGTCCGTGATTTCATCCTTAAGGTTGCAATCCACACAAGCCAGCTATCCCGCATGCTCAAAAAACAATGCTCTCAATGGGGACCAGCACAAACAGAAGCTGTCCAACAACTAAAGGTGATAGCCCAGTCACCTCCTCCTCTCCGAATTCCCACAACTGGACAACACATTCTATAGACCGATGCCAGTGATGATTACTGGAGTGCCATCCTTCTTGAAGAGATAAATGGTGTACGTCATTTCTGTGCTCATGCAAGCAGACAATTCAAAGACTCTGAAAAGAATTACCATGTGATCTACAAAGAGAATTTGGCTGTCAAGTATGGAATCAAAAAATTTAAATTTCATCTAATCAGCCATAAATTCCTTATCAATATGGACAACTTTTCTTTTCCTCGAATCTTTGACTTCAAAAATAAGTTGCTCCCTGACAAACAGTTGCTCAGCCTCAAAAACTAGTTTGTTACATATGATTTTACTGTCCAACACATAAAAGACAAACAAAACCTCATCCCAGACTTCCTTACACGTCCGGCTATAAATAAACCTTTACTTATTTCCTCCATCCACACCATCCCAGTTATAGTCATGAATCGTCAACTTCCTTTCAAAGCTCTCAACCAAAGAACCTTTCCCATGAACATTCCTTTTATTACACACATCACCACTCCTGAGTTCTCACTAAATCTTCTCTAGACTCTCCTTGAATGGTATCCCCCACTCACGTGGTGGCGAAAACAACTCCAAAATCTGTGTACTTTTCACGGATTAGACAGAATGCCAGAACAAGAAGCTAACCTATTCACTATAGTCTTCATCGTTCATAGTCCTTACTTCCAGCACCCAGAAACAAGAGACTTCTGGACACAAGATATGGCCCATGAATGGAAAACTTATCCCCATCCCGCCACAAACATCCACCACACCTCTGTTGGACCGTCACACACCTTGGAAACTGTCCCAAAGACACAGACTTGTACTCCAGGTTCCAGTTCAAGTCCTCAAGAAATCCTTGTCATGGAACAACGTCCTGACTACACTAACGTCTTATTCCAATACGCTCAGGATCCATGGGAAGACTTTCAGTCTCTTCTCCATACTGAAAATCCCCATTACACTGTCACAGACCCAGACCCTCCTGCTACATCGGCCCCAAAAGAGATGACTAATACTGATGAAGAAGCCTATCTGCAAGCTAAAGCTTATCTTGATCACAGATAGATCCGTCGTGCCAAACGCCAATATGAGAAAGACACTGGCGATGTGTCTCTATCACACTACCCATCCACTCCATGATTGCAGACATGCATGGCAATCTTTAGCTTTGGTTTTTTTAAAGTTTGCTTTAATAATTAGACAAGGGTCTTGTCTTGTCTAAAGTGTGTTTTCTACTTTTTCTTTTTTAAGTTTGGTGTGGTGTGGGACGTGGGATAAGAGCTTATCATTCACTTCAATGGATTAATTGAGAAAATATGGACTGAAAATGCAATTCAAGATGCAAGACATGATGAATTGGGCTTCGAGAGAAGACAAAGCATTGTGGGCATTATTCAAGTTGTTGGGCAGCCAAATACACAATTTGGATCAAATGCAAAAAGGGTAAATTTAAAATAAAACTGATATTGATTGAGCTAGAGCTAATGTGCAAACTATATACCATTGGAAAGATAATTAAGTTAACTTTCCAATGTAATTTACAAAGCTGGATTTGGAGTTCTTTAGAAGGTGATTGAGCTGGAACTAATGCTCAAACTATATACCATTGGAAAGATAATTAAGTTAACTTTCCAATGCAATTTACAAAGCTGGATTTGGAGTTCTCTAGAAGGTGTTCTGACCAATTTATTACAGCTTGTTTAGGCTTGGGAATTTCAACTAGTTTTTTGTTTATTCAACTTCATTTATTTGTTTTGTTTCAAGTTTGTCAATGTGTTAGGTAAGCCTACCATAAATGATAGTGGGCTAGCATTAAGTTTGTAAATGACTAGCATTAATAAAAAGAATCCCTAAAAATATTGTTAACGTGGCACTGTTCATGCAATACTATTCACGCAGCCCTGTTCATGATTTTTTTATTGTTTTTTTAATTGAATACCAGAACAAGAATAAAAATCTCAAACAAGAATGAAAAACAATAAAGATAGATGAATCTGACCTTGGAACCTAAGCTATGACACCAAAATGATACGAACCCCGCCAAAAATTGACCCAACCCTAGAATTGAATGGAACCATGACCCGATGCTCAATGAAAGCACGAACCTTGGTGCTTTTCTCTGTTTAAGAACCAAAGAGAATTAACTCTCTCACCAATTGCATCAAAACATACTTTCTGATGTTTGAATCGGAGCAGTATTGTTATGGAACTGTTCATAGTTGGAGATCCATTCAAGAGGCATAAGCTTTATGAGCTCATGACGAGGAATTTGTCTTGGGATCTGGATGATTGTGGGGATCTGGTCCGATTCAGCTAAGACCAGGAGGGTGTCAGAGTGATGTTCAGGACTGGGAAGATCTAAGGCATGGTTTTGAAGCCTATAGACCAGTTGATGGAGAGTAGCCATTTTGGCAGAGGAGATTTGTTTTGCACCTTGGATCTGGATTTGGACTTTTAAGGTTGTGGGCAAATTTGTGTCTTGGAGAGAAAGGTTAAAGTTTGGATAGAAAGTAAGTAAAACACTTTCTGCATGAAGAGTGGTAAGAACAGTACCAATAACAGCATCCTGGTAATGTTTGAATCGAGTATCAAGGAAGGCAAGGCGAGCTGTGACTGGTAATCCTTTTCTCCCATGAAGGGTAAGGATTAAGTGGATTCCTCCAAGATGGAGATGGGTATAACCTTCTCGTTTCCAATTTGAAATCAACTCTGAGGGTATTTCCAGAGTGACATATTGCTCAGCAGAAGTGGCTTGAAGAGCACATTGATGTAGGCGAGAAGACTGAATATATTCTTTAGGGTGAGGCATTCTAGTAGAGATGAGGGTGCGAATGCTGCGGGTAAAGGAATTGGGACGTTTGTACAATTGGTAAGGGCTGATGAGAGGGTATGAGGATTCACTGATTTGGGCGGATTCAGAGATGTAGAAATATTCGACAAGGTTTTCAATCTTATTAGCTGTATGAGAGGTACAAGATTTAGGTAAAAAAAGAGTAACATGATTTGAAGGAGTTGAAGAGGAAGTGGAAGCCATGAGTAAAGAGTTCTCTCTGCGCCTGAAGTCTAGAGAGCAAAACAGAAAAAGACTTAAATTATACCATTTTGAGCAAGAAAATGAGATTTAGAAAACGGAAAATTTTCAAGGACGAGTATGGCTCTGATACCAAAGAGTACGTGGCGTTGTTCTACTAAATCGATGCAGAACTGAATCTGCCTTAGGGACCAGATCTGGCTTAGAACAGATCAATATCCCGCACGTTCTAGTTTCCAGCCGGTATACCTCTGAGATCAAAACCTAAAACGAGTTCTTTTTGGTTATAAAACCCAAAATAGACTTTTCTTTAGTCGTTAAACAGGGTACCAAACCATTTAAGAAATCATCATAAGTTTTCTGATGCACAGGATCCTTGCTTGAAGGCAAGTGCAGAGCATACTTCCTTAAAGTTTCAAAATGAACAAATTTATTTCTTTGATTTGTTTCTTTCAACCACTTGCTTACGTCCTTTGTTGGCTTGAGTAGCATATTGTTCAGTTCTCTTTTCTATGTGTTGGCGTGTTCTCTCATACAATTGCTTGACAAATTCAGCTTTCTTTTTACCATCCATACTAGCATGCTCATCAATAGGTAAAGGTAATAAATCCAAAGGAGTTAATGGATTAAAACCATATACAATCTCAAATGGTGAAAATTTAGTAGCTGAATGGACAATTCTATTGTGGCAAACATTCTTCCCAAGTTTTCAAGTTCTTTTAAAGTTTTCCAAAAGTGGCTCAAGAACTTAGCATCTCGATCTGAAACTATGCTCCTTGGTACTCCATGCAACCTGACTATTTCCTTGAAAAACAAATTATCTATGTTTGTTGCATCATCAGTTTTGTGACATGGAATGAACTGTGCCATCTTTGAAAACCTATCAACAACAACAAAAATAGAATCATTTCCCCTTTTTGACCTAGGTAAACCCAAAACAAAGTCCATAGAAATATCAACCCAAGGTTCACTAGGTATGGGCAGAGGGTTATACAATCCATGGGGTAAAACTCTAGACTTAGTATGTTTACAAGTGATACACTTCTCACATATTCTTTCAACATCACGTTTCATATGTGGCCAAAAGAAGTGTTCTTTTAAAATATCTAAAGTCTTTGCAATGCCAAAATATCCCATTAAACCACCCCCATGAGCTTCACGCACAAGCAATTCACGCAAAGAACTATGAGGCACACACAATTTATTTTCTCTAAATAAAAGCCCATCATGCCTATAGAACTTACCAAATGCAACTTTCTCACAGGCATTAAACACATTAGCAAAATCAGGATCATTAACATATAATTCTTTAATGTACTCAAATCCTAACAACTTTGCATTTAATGTAGAGATAAGTACATACCTTCTAGATAATGCATCAACCACCACATTCTCCTTACCTTGTTTATATTTGATCACAACAAAAAAGGCTCAATAAATTCAACCCATTTGGCATGTCTCTTATGTAATTTACCTTGATACCAGTGGGTGTTGTACGTGGCGTTGTTCTACCTAGGAATGACGATGCAAGATCGTCCTTTGGGCCCAAACCTGGCTTAGAACAGGTTAATAGTCCGCATCCATTGGTTTCCAGCCGATATACACTTATCCACCAAATACCAAATCCGAAATTCATTTATTTAAAAGAGTTTTTCACGATACCACCCGAAAACACGGCACTCATGGCCTTTAAAAAGGGTGAACGGTGTGAGAAAACAATTTTGTTAGATAAAAATCGGTTTTGGAGGATAAAACAGGACCTTTCTGATGCACAGGATCCTCAAGCTTGAGGCAAGCGCAGAGCATGCTCAGTTTAGAAATGGAGGTGCGCGTATCATTTGTAACTTAAATGATTTCTTTGAGTCCTAGAAGAGAGAGAGAGGTTTAGGGAAACATAATGTCGAAACTTAAGCTTTTTTATTTCTTGAATTGGCTCCCTTACAGCTGAGACCAAAGGTGCTTTATATAGAGGATCATTGAGAACAGGACCTCTCGAATGATCATGACACATAGCACACCTTTTTGGAGAGCAAAGCAAGCCAATCATGACTTTTACAAGAGACAAGCAAACTTACAAGGACTTTAAAGGTAAAGCATACCGACAAGGACTTTAATAAAGTAAAGCATACCGACAAGGACTTTAACAAAAGTAAAGCACGCTTACAAAGACTTTAACACACATACAAAGATTTTAACAAAAGACAAACGAGAGTCACATGGGTTGCATTAAAAGTTGTGTGAGAGTGACATAGTGTCATTATGGCGTGGATGGATAACGCGATGGTGACACGTCTCTTGTTTCTTTCTCATATTGTCGCTTGTGCCGACGCCTTTGTCTTTTGTCGAGATACGCCTCAGCTTGCTGGTACTTGACTTCATCAGCTTCAGACATGTGTTGTGAGGTATCATGGGGAGTATCAGTATGGAGAAGGGACTGAAAGTCTTCCCATGGGTCCTGGGCGTCTTGGAATAGGACATTCGTGTAGTCAGGACGTTGTTCCATAACAAGGATACCTTGAGGACTTGAACTTGAACCTGGAGTACAGCCTTGCGTTTTTGGGATTATTTCAAGGGTGTGTGATGGTCCAATGGAGGTGTGGTGAATATTTATGGCAGGTGGAGGAACATTGTTAAGTTCCATGAGATAGGCTTTGAGGGTTCATGGTCAAAGAACTTAACAATGTTCCTCCACCTGCCACAAATATTCACCACACCTCCATTGGACCATCACACCCCCTTGAAATAATCCCAAAAACGCAAGGCTGTACACCAGGTTCAAGTTCAAGTCCTCAAGGTATCCTTGTTATGGAACAACGTCCTGACTACACGAATGTCCTATTCCAAGACGCCCAGGACCCATGGGAAGACTTTCAGTCCCTTCTCCATACTGATACTCCCCATGATACCTCACAACACATGTCTGAAGCTGATGAAGTCAAGTACCAGCAAGCTGAGGCGTATCTCGACAAAAGACAAAGGCGTCGGCACAAGCGACAATATGAGAAAGAAACAGGAGACGTGTCACCATCGCGTTATCCATCCACGCCATAATGACACTATGTCACTCTCACACAACTTTTAATGCAACCCATGTGACTCCCGTTTGTCTTTTGTTAAAATCTTTGTACGTGTGTTAAAGTCTTTGTAAGCGTGCTTTACTTTTGTTAAAGTCCTTGTAAGTTTGCTTGTCTCTTGTAAAAGTCATGATTGGCTTGCTTTGCTCTCCAAAAAGGTGTGCTATGTGTCATGATCATTCGAGAGGTCCTGTTCTCAATGATCCTCTATATAAAGCACCTTTGGTCTCAGTTGTAAGGGAGCCAATTCAAGAAATAAAAAAGCTTAAGTTTCGACATTATGTTTCCCTAAACCTCTCTCTCTCTTCTAGGACTCAAAGAAATCATTTAAGTTGCAAATGATACGCGCACCTCCATTTCTAAACTGAGTATGCTCTGCGCTTGCCTCAAGCTTGAGGATCCTGTGCATCAGAAAGGTCCTGTTTTATCCTCCAAAACCGATTTTTATCCAACAAAATTGTTTTCTCACATCGTTCACCCTTTTTAAAGGCCATGAGTGCCGTGTTTTCGGGTGGTATCGTGAAAAACTCTTTTAAATAAATGAATTTCGGATTTGGTATTTGGTGGATAAGTGTATATCGGCTGGAAACCAATGGATGCGGACTATTAACCTGTTCTAAGCCAGGTTTGGGTCCACCAACCCCAATCTGAATCAGTGGACTCAATAAGACCTTGTTGAAGTAACTGGACTCATGATCAATGTGTATAACAAACTCTTTAGGTAGAAGATAATGATGCCAAGTTTCCAATGCTCTCACCAATGCATACATCTCCTTGTGATAGGTAGGATAGTTTAGGGCTGCTCCACTCAATTTCTCACTAAAGTAAGTAATTGGACGCCCTTCTTGCATCAAAATAGCTCCAATACCTATACCTGAAGCATCACACTCAATTTCAAAAGTTTTAGTAAAATCAGGTAAAGCAAGTAATGGTGCAAAAACCAATTTCTCCTTAATTAGATTAAATGCCCTTTCTTGTTCACTACCCTACTTAAATCCCACATGTTTCTTCACAATTTCAGTTAATGGTGCAGCAAGGGTGCTAAAATCTTTCACAAATCTTCTATAAAAACTAGCCAAATCATGAAAACTTCTTAATAGCCTTTACCTTCTCAATTCCTTTAGCACTTACAACATAACCAAGAAAAACAATCTGATTTGTACAAAAGGAACACTTCTTCAAATTAGCACACAACTTTTCCTTCCTTAAAATAGTCAATACACTTTGCAAATGTTCAATGTGTTCATCTAAGCCTTTGCTATAGATCAAAATATCATCAAAATAGACAACTATGAATTTGCCAATAAAAGCACCCAAAACATGGTTCATTAACCTCATAAAAGTGCTAGGTGCATTAGATAACCTAAATAGCATCACTAACCACTCATATAAACCATATTTTGTTTTAAAGGTAGTTTTCCACTCATCTCCCTCTCTAATCCTAATTTGACGATATCCACTTTTAAGATCAATTTTACTAAACACACAAGAACCATGCAATTAATCAAGCATGTCATCAAGTCTAGGAATAGGATGTCGATACTTTACAGTGATTTTATTAATTGCATGACAGTCAACGCACATCAAAAATGGACTCATGCTCTCCCTCACATATCCTTTTGCCAAGAGTTCTTCAACTTGCCTTTGAAGCTCCTTTGTCTCCTCGGGGTTACTTCTATATGCAGGTCTATTAGGAATGGTAGCTCCAGGGACGAAGTCTATTTGATGCTCAATTCCCCTAATAGGTGGCAAACCGTTAGGGACCTCATTTGGAAACACATCATCAAAGTCCACTAGGCAAAGAAACGTTAAGCTCATTAGTGTGTAAACAAGCCTCTTTGCACAAAAGTACAACGATAGGCTGTTTTGAAAAGAAAGCCCTCTTAACCTCGCTCTCTTTTGCAAACAAGTTCACTTGCTGCCTCTCTTTTCTCTCAACAATATTTTTTTCTATCTTTTCACTTGCTTTTCTCTCAATCTCTCTTTCTTTTGTACTCTCATTTTCATTTTTTGTATCACTCTCTTTTTGTATTGACATTTGATCCTCATACACTTGCCTAGGTGTTAATGGTACAAGAGTGATTTGCCTTTTGTTCATTACAAAAGAATATGTATACCCTTTTTGTACAGGGTGTACAGGTTGATGAGGAAAATGTACGTGCAATCCAAGAGTGGCCGAGTCCCACAAGTGTAAGTAGTGTGAGAAGCTTTTAATGAGAACCATCAAGGGAATACCATTAAAGCATCAAGTGATCCTTTGCACATTCATGGAGGCCCAATTACAAGAGCTAGAGCCAAAAAGATGGATTGAGAAAAAATGGATTGAAAATGCAATTCAAGATGCAAGACATCATGAATTGGGCTTGGAGAGAAGACAAGGCATTGTGGGCATTATTCAAGCTATTGGGCAGCCAAATACACAATTTGGATCAAATGCAGAAAGGGAAAATTCAGAATAAATCTGGTATTGATCGAGATAGAATTAATGTGCAAGCTATATACCGTTGGAAAGATAATTAAGTTCGCTTTCCAATGCATTTAACAGAGTGGGATTTGGAGTTCTATAGAAGGAGTTATGATCAATTTAATACAGCTTGTTCAGGCTTGGGAATTCAAACGACACCTTTGATTATTCAACTTCATTTATTTGTTTTGTGTCAAGTTTATCAATGTGTTAGGTAAGTCTATCATTAATAATGGTGGGTTGGTGAAGGCTTTTAAAGCACCCTTTGACAAACCTATACTTGGAGGGTTGTTCCAATGTTTCCATTTGTATTTTTAGGATCTTGGGTTTCTTTTGTATGACAATTAAGAGATTAATGTTATTTGAATTTGAAAGATTATTCTTTCTTTGGTTCTTTTGAGAACTAGTGAACTTATCAAGAATTTGCATTCTTGTGGCGTTCCAAATTTAGACTTATCACTCACCTTCTCATCTATTTCTTGAGTGTGGCGTCAATATCATTCTCTATACCTTTGGTTCATGCTTTTCTTAAGCATTGGGTCAAGGTTTTGTTTGTCATAAATCTGTTTAGAACTTTCTTGGGAAGTTGAAACTACAATTTAAGTGTGAGTTTCAAAGTTTCATTGTGGGATTTCGTATCAGCTTTCATGGACTCGCTAGTTTCTACCGACGATTTGTGAAAGACTTTAGAACATTAGCTGCACCGCTTACTAAAGTAATAAAAAAATGATGGATTCAAGTGGGGAGAAGCGCAGGAGAGAGAAGGTATTTCAAAGGATCAAGCAAAAGCTGACCAATGCTCTCTTATTGTCTTTGCCAAGCTTTTATAAAATATTTGAAATTGAATATGATGCCTCAGGTATTGGAATTGGCACAATCCTGATATAGGAGGGATGACCAATTGCTTACTTTAATGAAAAACTGAGTGGGGCTGCCTTAAACTACCCTACTTACAATAAGGAGTTGTATGCGTTGGTTCGAGCATTAAAAACGTGGCAACACTGCCTATGGTCTAAGGAGTTCGTGAGTGACACCGATCATGAGTCCTTAAAACACCTTAAAGGCCAACACAAGCTGAACAAGAGGCATGCTCGATGGGTAGAATTCATAGAGAAATTTCTATGTCATTCGTTACAAGCAAGGTAAGGAAAATGTTGTTGTAGATGCATTTCCCGCAAGTATGTCTTAATCTCAACACTTAATGCTAAACTACTTGGTTTTGAACATATGAAGGAATTGTATGCTGATGACCATAATAAGTGTTGAATACCCAGCTTGTGAATACTATAGGCATGATGGCTATTTATTTTGGGAGAATAAACTATGTGTGCCTAACTATTCTTTGAGAGATTTGTTAGTGAGAGAATATCATGGAGGAGGGTTAATGGGGCATTTTGGAGTTGTAAAGACTCTAGCAGTTTTACAGGAACGCTTCTATTGGCCACATATGAAATAAGATGTTGAAAAACTTTGTGGTAAATGTGTCACTTGCCAAATCGAAAGTGCAACCTTATGGTTTATACACCCCTTTGCCAATACCTAGTGAACCTTGGACTGACGTTTCAATGGATTTTGTGCTAGGTTTACCTAGGTCTAAACAAGGGAAAGACTCAATTTTTGTGGTTGTAGATAGATTTTCAAAGATGGAACATTTTATTCCATACCATAAAACGGATGATGCTTCTAATGTCGTTGACCTATTTTTTAGGGAGATTGTAAGGTTGCATGGTATGCCTAGGACAATTGTTTCTGATAGGGATGTTAAGCTTTTAAGTTACTTTTGGAAAACATTATGGGCTAAGTTAAGAACTAAGTTGTTGAACAACAACTTGTCACCCTCAAATTGATGGTCAAACAGAAGTTGTGAATAGAACTTTATCTACTTTGTTGCGAGCTATCATTGAAAAGAACATCAAAACTTGGGAAGATTGTTTACCTCATGTTGATTTGCTTATAATTGTTCCGTTCATTCTGCTACTAAGTATTCATTGTTTGAAATTGTTTATGATATTAATCCTTTAACCCCGTTGGATTTAACTCCATTACCTGATCCTAAGCATGTTAACTTAGATGGCAAGAAAAAGGTTGAAATTGTTAAACAGATACATGACAAGGCGAAGTTCTAAATAAGCCGATAAAGGGCGACATAAGCTAATCTTTGAACCCGACAATTGGATGTTGTTACACATGCCCAAGGAACGATTTCCGAAACGTAGGAAATCTAAGTTATTACCTCGAGGGGATGGCCCATTCCAAGTTTTGGAATGAATCAGTGACAATGCATGCAAACTAGATGTGCCTGGTGAGTACAATATATGTGCCACTTTTAATGTTTCTGATTTGAGTCCTTTTGAAGTTGGTGATGATTTGAGGACAAATCCTCTTTAAGAGGAGGGGAATGATGAGATTAAGGATAAAACTATCACAAGCACGTGGGATGAGGCATATTCAGATCCTATTCAAGTTCCTGTCAGACCCGTTACAAGAGTTCGAGCAAAGAAATTCAAAGAAGTGCTTAATGGATTGATTCAAGCAACTTGGGCTCAATCAAATTCGTGGAGACCCGATGAAGGAATCGCACATGATAAATGAATGATCCATGCTTTTGAAGTTTCCAAATAATCACTTCCATGAAATAGGGAGTTGACTTGCACATTATGGCGAGAAAATATATTATTTTCCTTTTATCAGATACTTTCCTATTTCTTGAGAATAAGTTATTTCTATTTTAATCGCCTAGTTTCCATTTTAATTGATGTAAGACATTTAAGCCAATTAGACTTCTGATTTGATTTAGATTCTTTCCTATTAGGGAATATTCAGATTCTGATTTGATTTTTGGTTTAGGATTTATTTCCAAAAAAAATCTTGTAACCAACCTTATATAATGTACTCGTATCCAATAAACATATAAGTTTTTGATGCAATTAGTGACGTTTAAACTCTTGACTTATCAATCAGACCATCCATAGCTTATTGTGGCGTCTTCACGTACCAAGGTTAGTGCTTTTAATAAGAATTGGGTCGAGGTTCCAATCAATTCCTGGTATCTTGGGCTCGGGCCTAACTCAGCCCCAAAAGACGTCCTGAGAGGTGAGGACTGCCCAGCACTTATAAGCTAGCACACAGCCAGGATCCCAACCGATGTGGGATGAGGTGCTTATCTTTCACACACTCATACCCCCCGGTGAACACCTGGGCTCTGATACCAATCTTGGGCTCGGGCCTAACTCAGCCCCAAAAGACGTCCTGAGAGGTGAGGACTGCCCAGCACTTATAAGCTAGCACACAGCCAGGATCCCAACCGATGTGGGATGAGGTGCTTATCTTTTTGACTGTTGACGTAAAAAAAAATCTCCTCACAAAACAAAGTGTGCTGCAGCAAGGCCTTATGATACGAATCCATTAAGAACTGACACGACCCTAATAAATTTAGTCCCCAAGATCGAATCTAAATCTGGAATTGAATGGAACCATAACCCAATGCATATTGAAAGAATGAACCTTAGTATGTGAACACACTACAATCAGTTATCGATGATCTAATTGATAAGTCAAGAGTTTGAAACACCATAAAAATCTGATAAGTTCAAAGAGTTTGTATAAGAACCAAAGAGAATTAACTCTCTCACCAATTGCATCAAAACTGACATGTCTCTATTTATTGGATGCGAGTACATTATATAAGGTTAGTTACAAGAATTTTTGGAAATAAATCCTAAAATAAAATCGAATCTAAATCTGAATCTAAATCCTAATTAGCTTAAATGTCTTAATTAATTAAAATGGAAACTAGGTGATTAAAAGAATAATTGATTTGTTTCTCTAATAGTCTCCTCAAGAAATGGGAAAGTATCCAAAAAAGGAAAATAATATATTTTCCCACCATAATGTGCAAACCAACTTCCTATTTAATAGAAGCGATTATTTAGAAACTTAAAGAGCCTGAATCATGCTTTTATCATGTGTAATTCCTTCAATGGGCCTCCACGAATTTGTTTGAGCCAAAGTTGCTTGAATCAACCCATTAAGCGCTTCTTTAAATTTCTTTACTCGAGCTCTTGTGACAGGTCCGACATGAACTTGAATAGTTTTTTAATATGCCTCATCCCACGTGCTTGTGACAGTTTTTTCCTCAATCTCATCACCTTACCCTCAGAAAAAATAATATTATTAAACTCTGGGGTCCAAACCTCCTGTCCATCCAATAAGATCATGCCTTATGTTTTTGAGTCAATCTTATGAAGAATCATTCCCTCCACTTGAAAAACAGATAGACACATAAACTAGAGTTATCTTAAAACCTTTTATCCAATCCCCAATTACGGCCTCTGGGGAACCTGAAGAGCTAAAACAGTATGAAGCTATTTTAAATTGGCAAACCAAAAATGCCAATGCTCAGAATCAAACTCTTCAACAACTCAGAAAGAAAATTGATCGAGTTGCCAGTCAAGTCTCCTAGACAGAAACTAAAGTTGATTCAATCAGCAATCGTCTTGATCAAATGTACATACATCTACAAGATCGTATCTCTGAGCTAGACACCGATCTCAGACGAATGATCAACAACCACATCTAGGGTCCAGAGTTCAATAAAAAAGAAGCAGAGATCAGAAAGTTCAAAGCTAAATTAGCAAGAATTGATACTGAAAAGACTGGTCAAGTATGGAATAAAAAAATTTGAATTTCATCTAATTAGCCATAAATTCCTAGAATCTTTGACTTTAAAAACAAGTTGCTCCCTGACAACAGCTGCTCAGCCTCAAAAACTGGTTTGCTAAATATGATTTTACTGTCCAACACATAAAAGGCAAACAAAGCCTCATCCTAGATTTCCTTACACGACCGACTATAAATAAACCTTCACTTATTTCCTCTACCCACACCATCCCAGTCATAGCCATGAATCGTCAACTTTCTTTCAAAGCTCTCAACCAGAGAACCTTTCCCATGAACATTCATTTTCATTCAGCCTACCAGATCCAAGACTTTGCAAAGAAATTCCTTTACCAATATTTCTTCAATGTTCAGAGCAAAAAGCCTGATCGTTTTCCTTCCCTCTGTATGGAAAACTTGTTTCTCACAAGTCTTACCCTCTCTTCCTTAACCATCTGCGAAGATGAGTTATGGTACATGTGGTGCCTCACTCACATCACTCCTGAGTTCTTATTAGATCTTCTCTGAACTCTTCTAGAATGGTATTTCCCACTCACATGGAAATCTGTGTACTTTTCACGGATTAGACAAAATGCCTGAGAAAGAAGCCAACATGTTCACTACAATCTTCATCGTTCACAGACCCTACTTCCAACACCCAGAAACAAGAGACTTCTGGACACAAGATATGGCCTATGAATGGAAAACTTATCCCCATCCTTATACCCTCATCCATGACACAACTGCTACTTCTGTTCTGAAGTCGTACCTAATGGAACTCAACAATGTTCAGTCACTTGCCACAAACATCCACCACACCTCTGTTGGACCATCACACACCTTGAAAATTGTCCCAAAGTCATAAACTTGTACTCTAGGTTCCAGTTCAAGTCCTCAAGGAATCCTTGTCATGGAACAACATCCTGATTACACTAACGTCTTATTCCAAGACGCTCAGGATCCATGGAAAGATTTTCAGTCTCTCCTCCATACTGAAAATCCCCATTACACTGTCATAGACCCAGACCCTCCTGCTACATCAGCCCCAAAAGACATGACTATTACTGATGAAGAAGCCTATCTGCAAGCTGAAGCTTATCTTGATCAACGACAAATCCGTCGTGCCAAACGCCAGTATGAAAAAGAATCTGGTGCTGCATAACAGTCCACTGATAATGGGCATTAGGGATGCAGAAGGCAGTTTTGTGACGATTAACCGGTGAAATACCAAGTTGCCAAAAACCATCATCCGTGTCATCCAAACAAGGAAAATCTGGATTGCACATATGGGCTTCAGGCACATCCCATAGAAAATGACCATTGATTTTGTCAGGATATACTGGATACCCTTCTGATGAGAAACCATGAATGGGAAGTTTCTTTTCTTGAACAGTTTGAACTGCTGTAAGCATTGCAGTGTAGGAAAGCTGTGAAGTGTCTGAAACAGGCTTGGTTTCAGGTGTTTGAAAAGATAGTTTGACTTGACCATTTTGTCGCCGTTCAAACGTGGCTTCTGGTGTTTGAACTGGTTCAGAGTTTTGGTGGAAATGCTCATAGTTGGTTAACCATTCAAGAGGCATAAGTTTGAGCAATTCTTATTTCTGGATTTGTTTGGGAATTTGGATAATGGTTGAAATTGTGTCTGTGTCTGCTAGGATCATTAAGGCATCGGATGTGGTGTGTGGTGTGGGAAGATCAAGTGCATGATTCTATAATCGATACACTATTTGGTGATGAAGAGTTGCTATCTTTGATGTGGGTGTTTGTTTTGCTCCTTGGAGCTGGATTTGGACTTTAAGAGTCGTGGGAAGGTTGGGATCCTCAAGAGAGTGGTCAGGATAGTTCCTAAAAGATTAACAAGACACTGCCAGCATGAAGTGTGGTCAGGATAGTTCCTACAACAGCATGTTGGTACTGTTTGAACCTGGTGTCTAGGAGAGCAATTCTGGCTGTAACAGGTAAACCTTTTCTACCATGAAGGGTCAGAATTAATCTAACAACACCAAGATGGAGATGGGTATACCCCTCTCGTTTCCAGTTTGCTATGAGATCTGGGGGTATCTCTAAAGTGACATACTGCTCAAGACTGGATGTATTCTTTTGGTAGTGGACTTTTGGTGGAAAGCAGGGTTCGGATACTTCTAGTGAAAGAAGTTTTTTGTTTGTATAGATTGTAAGGACTCATGATGGGAAACTGAGATTCATTGATTTAGGCAGATTCAAGAATATAGGAATATTCAACAAGATTTTCAATTTTGGAGGCTATGTGTTTTGAACATGATTTTGGAAGAGATAGAGTAGAGGAAAGAGTGATATGAGATGAAGGAGTTGAAAGTGAAGAGGAAGATGTTTCCATATTTGTGTCTTCTAGGAAATCAAATAATATTATTTGACATGACTAATGATACCACCTCTGCGGTTAACTTGGCTCTGATACCATCTCATCACCTTACCTATACTGCCTCTTTTTGTAAGCGACATACTCATCCGCCTCCTAACTCAATGAAAGACATTGCCGAACTTAAGCATCTTAGTTTTCTTGATGTTGTGAGATAGTCCTAGGGTGTTACGGTGTTTAGTTTTAGGATAAGAGCATTTCAGTAGAAGCTTGCTCAGCTGAAGCTTTATTTGAAAGCTTGGAATAAGCTTTGCTATCCTTATTCCAAGCTTTCAAACAAAGCTTCAGCCGAGCAAGCTTCTGCTGAAATGCTCTTATCCCAAAACTAAACACCGCAACACCCTAGGACTATCTCACAACATCAAGAAAACCAAGATGCTTAAGCCAAGCATACACATAATAGATAAAAAAAAAAAAAAGGTCATAGAATAAGGAACGGCTAACCCTATAGTGAATCTCCTGGTTCATATCCTGAAGAGGTTCCTTTAAGAAAAGTGCAGACCAATATACCCAAATCTTCCCAGACTGAGAAGGCATAACATGATTCATCCCAAGGCAAATATAAATAACCCCTAACCGATCACTCGAAACAAAAGGCTTCAAAATACAAATCAAAGACAATTGATGCAACCAAGTCAAATTCCCAATCTGTGGACCGCGGGGGCCTTAATGATCCCCCGAATATTTCAAATGAGTGAATTAATCATGAGGGGAGGAGAAGTAGATCTACATCTGCTGAGAAGTGTTACAGTACTTTTGATTCATAACTAAAGAAAAATCCTAGGATTAACTGGTAACCCTCTACCCATCAAAGCTGTCAATTACCACATATGGGGCTAGTGGAATATGAGCCTCCTCAAGATTAGTCAAAACTTATCCCTCATTAGAAACTATGTTCCCATCTTAATAAGATAAGCCCAAACGAGCATCACCATCCCCAAGAATGTTATCAATAGTCGGAGAGAACCAATGCCGGTCAACCAAAACAACCCCAAGGTACTGGCTCACAGGAATCGAAGCATTAGAAGCCAAAGAAATCTTTCTATAAAACGTAGGCCCCAACAGTTGAGTATTAATAGGTGGGGCAGAACCTAAACCCCCACCCAAAACCACTGAAGGTTGTATACTAGGCTTCTGAGGTCGATGATCGGCAATAACATACTAAGTCGAACTAGTCACCCAAGGTTGAACATCAACATCAAATATTGATAGTTTGTCTTTGTCCCTCGCTCGACCCGAAGGATTTCCAAGAGGTTGTTAGGGCTTATGAAGCTCAGGATTAGTGACATAACAAGCATGCCCCAAATGCTTACATGATCCATAATAAGCAGGAACATGTTCAAATACTACATCTTGCCAAAAACTTAAGTCCTCTTCTCCGATCCAAATACATGGCAATAAAGATCGTAAGACATCACACTTAACCAAAACCTGAGCAACGGAAGGTCCATTAACAAGGGTCGTGGCGTGATTGACACTCAATAATGTACCAATAGCAGCAGTAATGGAGAATATAGGAATCTTACAATGGATAAAATGGATAGACAAGCATTATGGAAGACTATCGAATAACGAAATTTGAACTACGATTAAAAATTCTCATACCCCAACTCACCACATGGTCATTATTAGGTAAGGAGACTTATGAATCTCCTTTCAAACCCAGACAGAAAAAATTTCTAAATAATCTCCATGAGAAGCTGACCAAAGGAAAACTTACCCACAAGAGGCATCTTGAAGGGTTTAGCGATTACTTTAACTTTCTTAGTAGAGAACATAACTGCAAGCTCACCATGATGCAAAGAAATTAGCTTGACTAGATTGGAGAGGGTTGTTGAGCCCGTGACAGCATCCAAAAAGGATTTTTTAGGCCAAAGGGGGCAGAAGGATTAAAGACGAAAGCAGTGTTCACAACAGTTTCATAGGATGGTAGAGTTTGGATTACGGTTTGAAGGATTAAAAGAGGTTGGTCGGTTTGAGGTAGAGGGGCTAGTGGTGACATCATTAGCAGCAAGCATAGGCTAGCGAAATGTCCCACGAGCAGGCTGTCGTTTTGACTGGGATAAAGTTGAAGATTGTAGAATGAGATTAGATACTATTGGGGGAGGTATATCTAGATGGTTGTGGGTGTTCAAAATGAACACGAGGCCACAACATAACCAAGGCTGCATGAGAGGTATTAAGGTATGTTGTTGGCATGTTTAAGGGTTAGGAAGAGGGTAGATGAGGCTCAAATGTAGGCTGGTTGGATGTGTAAAAGGTGGTCAGCAAGCGAATACCACCACAAGTGGCGTCCAAAAGCAAATGAGCAATATTTGAATTAGGTTCCAAAACAAAGATGTATGCCCGCAAAGTAGCATTCTAAAGGTATGAGAAGCTAACTGACTGTTAAAGAACGAAGAAGAAAGGGGCACCCAAAATAGAAGCACCATCAAAAGCTATGGTGACCACTGTTTGGGCTCAGTTGTGAGAGTTAAGGTTTTTTAAACAAGATATGAGGTAAGCCAAAGAAGACTTGTGCCGTCAGAGAAGGCAAGGTTACATCGAGTTGAGTCATGGGTGGTTGCAAAAGCCGATTGAAAAGAATTTGGCCAGTTTGATAAAATAAGGTCTATTGAGTTTGAGGAAAAAAAGACCTATGGGGCCTATTAGGGTGGATCACCAATGGGGTTGGAAGGCTCCAACAATGGCAACACACCACCACCGGTGGCATGAGGGTCAGTTTGTGACAAAAGCCTATTGGTGGGATTGAAGTTGATGTGGCTTAATTTAGGGCTACTATGATTGGAAAGGAGATAATGCTCCGACGGTGGCTGGTGGTCGCCACCGACAATTGGTGATGCCATGCCGACGGCGAAAAAGTGAGAAAAAGGAGACGGCTTGGTGGTGGCTAGTTGAGAGAATTTTCAAGAGGTCTAAGGGGTAGTTTTTGAAATTGCAATTTTTGTACATCAGAATCGAATTTATTTTTTATTAAATTGAGTTTGGGAACTAAATAATTTTGAGAACTAAGAAATTAAAAAAATAATTTTAAAATCAGGTTTCATAATTTCAGTTTCCTTAGGCTTAAGAGCCTGGCGGCAGCTGTTGCTTAATCGGCGTTGACGTTGTTGGCCGAGCAAGGTGCGGCTGTTGAACCATGCCATACACGCAAGCCCCAGCCACCAAACCATGACTGCTTGAGGGAAAAGCAACGACCAAGAATTAAAAAAAAAAGAGGGGGCACTATGGCTTTCTGTCGGGAAAGGCGTGGCTATGGGTTGTGCCAACAAGCCACCCACTGTCACCATAGCATGGTGGCTTTGGTTAATGCAAAGAAAAGAATTAAAAAAATTTAAAATTACCGTTTTAAAGATTTATCGGTTGGTTTAGGATCTGGTTCGTGTCCAGCCCTAAATCAGTCAATGATTTGACCGATCAATAGTTGACTACTCAAATTATTGACTATTGACCTTTTGACTTTGACTTGACCTAATTTTTTACAGATTATTTTTTGTGCAATTTTAAATTCAAATATAGGTATGTTTATATATATTTAAGATAAATAAATTAAAGCACCAAGTGACCTCTCTTGTGAAAATTAATTTATATTGAAAACGGTTATGTATATGTAATTTCTATTAATATTGATTGGCCCAAAAAAAGGCTCATATTTGACAGAATTGCATGTGTACGTATACTAATAACGTGTGATGATTATTCGGTTGTACATGTGAATAATAAATTAGGCCAAAAGAGGATTTATTGTTTGAACTGTTCTTATTATCAGTATTTGATTATTATACCAAGATATTATTTACAAATTAATATATTGTCCAAAGATGAAATATCAATGGAGTGTTTGGTATCTTGATATAGGGTTTAACTTTATTTGAATTTATTTTTATTTTGTGACTTATATGAGCTTGTTTTGGTTATTTGTTATTCTCTATTCAGTTATGACACCTTCTAACATTACTGCCAACATCAACTCTAGTCTTATACTATATGGTTATTTGTGACTTATATGAGCTTGTTTTGGTTATTTGTTATTCTCTATTCAGTTATGACACCTTCTAACATTACTTCAAGTCATGGCAAGAGAACCTTTTAATAGTTCTCGCAGTCATGGATCTTGACCTTACATTAAAGCTTGATTCTCCCCCATCTCTTACAGATAAGAGTACTCTTGATGACCAGAAGGATATAGAAAGGTGAGAGAAATCAAATTGCATGTACGATCATCATGATGGAAGCCATTCTTAGAAGCATTTAGCCGCTCAATATCTGAAAAGACAACTATGGCTAAGGAGTTCCTTGAGGATATTGGAAATAAAATTTTCAAGGAAAAGGTAGAAATAGGTACGCACTTGACAAGTTTAATTTCAGTAAGGTAATGAGTAAGGGAAAGAATAGATAAAAAAAATAAGGAAGCTACAGATACAACACCTTAAAAGAAACAACAAAAGGAATCAAATGATCCGAAAGGTACTAGTTGTACATTATGTGGAGCTAAAGGTCATAGAATACATTGTACCGACTATCACGCATGGTGTGATAAGAAGGATTTGTTTCTTAATTTGGTTTGTTTTTAGGTTAATTTAACTTTGGTACCTAGACACACGTGGTAGATAGATTCTGGTACAACAACTCACAGCAGTGTGTCTATTCATGGTTACCTGAATTGTCGAATGCTTAATGATGGTGAAAGATATGTCTGTGTGGGCAATAGCAAAAAGATTGAAGTTGAACCGAAAATTTAGATTATCATTAAAGAATGGATTTTATTTGAATCTTGATGAAACATTTATTGTTTCATGTTTTAGATGAAATTTGATTTCCATTTCTGCCTTAGACAAGTCTGGTTTTTCTTGCTTATTTGGGAATGAAAATTCAATTTGTCTTATGATTCAAAATTAGTTGGTTTCGGCTCTTTATCAAGCAATGATAGTCTTTATTTGATTAATATGATTGCTTTATTTAATAAATCTCCATGATTAAGTACACAAGGTATAAAAAGAAAATTAACCAATGAGGATACGACTATGTTATGGCACAAGAGATTTGGTGATAGCTCCAAACGGAGAATAAAAAGACTTGTGTCAGACTAAATTCTCGATCCCTTAGATTTTATAGATTTTGATGTTTGTGTTGACTGTATAAAGGGGAAACAAACTATTAAAAGAGATTTGAAGCCAATTGGACTTTGGATGTCTTAGAATTCATACATACATTTATTTGTGGGCTATTTCGTACGATTGCTTGGAATAGTCAATAATATTTTATAACGTTCATAGATGATTTTTCTAGATATGACTACATATATCTTCTCCATGAAAAGGCACAGTTCTTGGACATGTTCAAACATTTTAAGGCTGAAGTTAAGAATCAACTCAACAAAAAAATCAAAAGCGTCAGATCTGACCATGTTGGTGAATACTATAGTAGATATGACGGCTAAGGTGAACAACGTCTAGGACCATTTGTTAAGTTTCTAGAGGAAGGTAGTATCATCCTACAATACACTATGAATGATGTTGCTAAAAGATGAAACATGACCCTTAAGGACAAGGTAAGGAGTATGATTTATTATTATACCTTACCAAAATCATTTTGAGGAGAAGCACTCAAGACTGCAGCATATATTCTTGATAAAATTCCAACAAAAGTGACTGCCAAAACCCCTTATGAACTTTGGACAGGCAAGAAGCCTAGTCTAATGTAATTACATAGTTGGGAATATCCAACTGAGGTAAGACTTTATAGTCTTAATGAGAAGGAAATTGGACTCAAAGATAGTGAGTTACTATTTATTGGATACTTTGAACAATCCAGAGGGTACCCATTTTATGATCCCATGACTAAGTCAATTTTCGAGTCAGCAAATGCTCAGTTCTTTGAGAATATTGAGTATGCAGGGGAGATATGACTAGGGACTTTGTCTTTGAAGATGAATATATTAATATTCCCACAGGTGTTACTGGCATGATCAGGTTCTCATTCCTGACCTTATGCAAGACACAAATCAAGATAATATTGGAGAACCCCCATATAAGAAATTGTTCTAGAAGAGCAAACTCTACTACTGTTGTGCAAATTTTATTAAACTCGCAAGCGCACGAATCTATTGTAGTATAGATCAATGGTGACGAGTGTCGATCCCACGAGGAGGTGGATTTTAATTATATATAGAATTAATTTTGTATGAGGTGGTTGGATTTGTGGTGGAAGTGATTCAAATTATCCTAAAAATTGGAATTGAAATGGCGAGAAGAAATTAAAGTGTAAATCTATTAAATTGACGTACTTGGGTATCTGGATCCGTATCAACATGCATCATGGGCTAAATATTCCTTATTAATACCAATTAAATCATGAGGGGGGAATCCACACCTCATGAACCACGCTCTAATAAATATGGTACTAAGGGCTTATCGTGCCAAATAATAATAACCTTATACTAGGAAGCCGGTGAAACCAGAGCGGTACTAGACAAGATTATTATTATTTGTCAACGAAAAGTCAAAACATCCACAAAAACTAGAGGGGAAGAGAAAATAAATTTACCAAATAAAGCCCATGACACATGTTGAGACTTCACCTTCAACCCAAGCTTGAAAGAAAATTAGCCACTCATAATTGAACTAGGGGCAAAATGGAAATTTATTAAAATACGTAGAAAATACAAGATAGAGAAGGAATTACAGAAAATGGAGTCCAAAAATGGATTCAGAGATATCACATTTGGGGGGAAAGGCCCCCTTTTATAGATACATCGAGTAAATCATGGCCATCGGATTAAAAACAGTTTGGACGCTCAGGATTGCGCCACATCATCAGTCAACAGTACGCGTGAATAGTATGCGGTTTGACCACGTGGATGAACACTAACACTGACTCGGGTGAATAGTGACGTGATTTGGTTGAAAATAATCCTGTGTGTTGCATGTACCGTACTTGAGATTTTTGGTCCACTGATATGCTGCCACGTCATCGATCAACAGTGCATAAGAATTTTAGTCCAACAGGATCTTAACATCTCATCAGTCAATGCCACATCATCGGTCAATGCCACATCATCGGTCAATGCCACATCATCGATCCGTCTATGTGAACAGTGTCGTGAACAGTAACGTAGACAGTACCGTACATGTGAATAGAACCGTACATGTGAACAATACCATTTTCCTTTTATGCTCTTCCTAAGGTTTTTGACCGTCCTGAGTTCAAAAGTGATGTACGTTTTGCCGTTTGATCTCTCGTTTATTGTGAAATGACTATGATGCCCCTAAAATACATAAAATACTTAATTAAAATAAAACACACATAATTAAATTACAAGTAGCTTAAACACATAAAAGTAAGGGTTGTTAGTAAGACTTGAAATGTAAAATGACGATTTTCTCCTTTATAAATATGCATTTTCTAACACTCAACATACCCCCCAACCAGCTTATTGCTAGTCCCTAGCAAATAAAGCGACAACAAAATTCAAATCCAAAATATTTTTTTTTTTTAAGAAACACTCGTATTTATTCAATCAGATTAATGATATTAATCAAATAAAAGTATAAGCATTATCTCCAGTTTAAAGGAATATCACACCCACATCAACCATCCACATGAATTAGTTTAGTAGACTGTCATAGCTGCTTTTAAGAATGACATGTCAAACCCCAAAACCTCACTGGAAATAGTGACACTCTCACAAAGAAATTAAATCCAATAAAAATAGTCACTCCAATGAATGGTAATTGAGAGAAAATAATAAAAAAATGATATCACATGCTCTCACCAAGATGAAAGAAATATGCCCTCAGCTTAGAAATAATACAATCTCAAGTCAAATAAAAATGCTTGTCAACCCAATTTATTTATCTTTTTTATTATTATTATTATGCATCACTACATCTTTTAATCCCATAGAACTAACTTCTACTTCAGACTATAGTTTCCTAAAATCAAGAAGGACTTTTATTAGGACGTAACGTAGGCTAGGGACATGGCTAACAAAGAAGGAAAATAAGGAAAACAAAATGTATGTTTGAGAAAAATGCAGAGATTTTTTTTTTGTTTTTTGGAAGTTGCAAGGTGGATTTCACCTATTATTGTTATTTTTATTTTTAAACAACAATTTTTTTTTGAACTAGGCATAACTTCACTGTACAAAAACATAAATAGGTGATGGATCTTGTAAGATATTGGGTAATACTCCAAATCGGAGTGGGTCAAGATGATAAGTTGACAAAGAAAAGGTTTTTTTTTTTTTAAAGGCTCAAAAGGGAAGGCTCAAACGGATGAAAGATGGCCTTTCCATCATCTTTTAGGGCTCTAAATAGTCTTCCATATCTACTAGTTAGATGGGCCTCCAAATGTAGCAACACACATTTTTTTTTACAATTATTATTTTTTTTAGGGTTAACTCAAAAGAAATCTAGAGATCATGTATACAATAATAAACTGCTAAGCTGTATAAAGAATGGGCAAAAGGGCTACTCTCCAAGAAAAATAATAGGCTAAAAAACTCACTTGGTACTTATTATGACATGTTCATTCCTTCAAGCAACTCATATTTGTCTCTGACATCAACATGTAGAGTAGCAAACATAACGTAACATCACTTCAGACTAAAGTTTTTTTTTTTAAGCAACAGCCTACCCCCAACCTATTCTAAACTTGAAAGGAAAATATACATGCAGAAATGTGAAAATGATGCAGAAAAACTAATTAGAAAATGATAGAAACCGAATTTTTTTTTTAACTTAAGAAGATGCGTTTCTAGAGGCACTACACTCCATATTCAGCCATCTTTGACTCAAAAAAAAATTTGAAGATGTATATTTATAAAGGAGAAATTAAAAAGAAGAAAAATGAACATCAAAACATAATAAAGGAAAATAAAATATCTGAAATTTTTTTAATTAATTTTTTTTTCAAACGATGAAGATGCGTTTCTAGAGTCACTACACTCCATATTCAGCCATCTTCAATACAAAAAGTTAGCAACAGTTAGTTTCTACAACAAAAAATTAGTAAAAACTTAACCAAGATTCCATAATTGTCAACTATTCCCTCCCCCCAACCAGAACGAAACATTGTCCTCAATGTTTTAAAGGAAAGAAGTAGAGTTTAGAAGACATCACCTGGGTGGTGCAACACAGAAGAAAATATTTACAAGCGGAGAGTTAAATCTAATTTGTACTTCTTACTGCGGCTACTGTTACCGTCATCATTTGGATGCTCCAACACATCATTTGGACGCTCCAACATATCAAGTAGCTCATTAGCAGTGTGAGCATAAATAAAAAGTTTTTTCGCATTGGAAGGAACGAAATAATTTTTTATTGCATGGTTAAGAAATGCGATAAAGCCATAAAAATTATTGACATTTAACAAACTGATGGGTTTCTGGTGAATGTGCAGATGAGCCCAAGATGCTAGTGTGATAAGTGCCTCTAGTGTTGCAAGATCTCCTGGAAGGAAAATAAAAGCATCAGCATGATTAAGCATTTCAGTTATTCTTTCTTGCATACCTGAGACGACTAACTCTTCTCCAGTCGATGAGTCAGACAAACTGCCCAAAGGTTTTAGAACTCTTGGGATGATGCCTAACTTGGCTTCCTCTGACAAAAGCAGCTTCTGAGACCAATTTTGATAACCCTCGGTTACCTCCTCCATACACCAAGTGTAATTTTCTCTCTGTTATGCTTCGACCAAGATCTATAGCTGCATCAACGAACTCTTTATGTTTGCCATAGGTAAATCCAGAAAGCACACAAATGTTCTTGAATTGTCTATTGGGAGTAGCTGCCATTGGAATATTTCTCAAAAATAATTTGTGAGTGCTTAACAAAAAGTCATATTTAAGAATCTTGGTGACAGTGGATCACAACTGTGTATGAGGTGGCATGTCAGTGTCAAATAACGTACAAAGCACATGGCTCGTGAGTAAAAAAGAAAACAGTAAAAAGAAAAAAATAATGATAAAATAAAACAGTGAAATAAAATAACTTTGAGGTAAAAGGATATTTACAAGTAGTTGTGACTGTGGCTCACATCTTCCTCTGGTTTTACGTCCAGAAACGGCTTGAACGCCCTCTATGGGTCGAGGATAGGCTTCCCATCCAGTTTTCTTATAAACTGGTAAATAGGGTCGTTTATAGTCAGATTCCCGAGACTATATCGTGCATGCTCTTTCTGGAATAATGGCCATAACTGGAGAATCACTCCTTGCACATATCCACTGGGATGTGTTTCAAGAGACAAAAGGATATCATCTAATGACTCCTTATTCAAGTCATCCCTAATGAATTAAATCTTATCTTCGCTATTATCATACACCATTCCTAAAGAACATGGGTTTCTATCGCAACTCATTCTGGCACACTTATGACAAGCAACAGAAATTCTTCAAGCCTGTCGTTTTCTTGCATAATTTTGGAGGTAACTCACCTGCCAATTGTACTTTCGCCTCGATTAACCAACGGATGTCAGCAGGTATGTTATTCCTCATGAGCAATCGCATGCGTTCGGACCGGCCTTTATAGATTGTAAGGAGGGCATTCTGAGGAAGTGAAGGAAATCGCTTGTGAAGCTTTGCTAGAATCTCGTTTCTGTCCATACCTTTGCCTCAGAATATCAGTTATTATGGGAAAACTAAAGTAACCGACTCGATTGTCACGGAGTACCGTTATCCACCACTTCACCGGGGTAACAAACTAAAGCACACAAACAGAAAAATAAATTAAAACACATAAAGAAAATTAAAATAGTCGTCTCATTGAATTTACCTCAAGCTCTAACTGGATATCGTAAACACTTCTCTCAATGTCTCTGAGTTGGCTTTCTAAAACCTCAACATAGGATACTAACTTTAGTGGTTGCAGAGCCCAAATACGATGTGTTTTACAAAATTGAATCTATCTTTTGAGATGAGTTTTGACACGTTGAAGTGGTTTAAGAATGTTCAGGAGGAACGGTCTAAGTATGGTACTCATGATTAACAATTATAAGAGAAAACTTAATGGTAAAACAAACACACTTATACAAAAATAATTTCAATTAGCAGAAGAATAATAAAAAGAAAGAAAGAAAAATCAAACCACCGAAAAGAAAAAAAATCAATTCAAATCTGGTGGGTCACTCAAATTTATTTCGGTGTCTTCTCCATGTGGTTGGTACTCTAGATATGGCTTTAATATTTGACCATTAACTTTAAATGTGACACCATTCTTTGGGTCCTTAATTTCAATTGCCCCATGTGGAAAAATAGTATGAACAATAAATGGGCCAGACCAACGAGAGCGTAACTTACCTGGGAATAGGTGCAAGTGAGAATTGAATAAAAGCACTTTCTGACCTGGAGTGAAAGATTTTCTCATAATTTGCTTGTCGTGAAAGACTTTCATTCATTGCTTGTAAATCTTGGCATTTTCGTATGCATCATTGCGAATTTCTTCAAGTTCTGCCAGCTGTAATCTTCTTTCTGAGCTGGCTTGCTGCATGTCAAAGTTGAGTTTCTTGATGGCCCAATATGCACGATGCTCGAGTTCTACAGGAAGGTGGCAAGATTTTCCATACACTAGCCTGTAGGGTGACATCCCAATTGAGGTCTTGAAAGCCGTTCTATATGCCCATAATGCATCATCAAGTCTTAATAACCAATCTTTTCTGTCTGGCCTCATCGTTTTTTCTAATATGTGCTTTATTTCTCGATTGGAGGTCTCCACTTGGCCACTGGTTTGCGGATGATATGGGGTTGCCACTTTATGAGTGATTGAATACTTTGTCAAAAGAGCTTTGAATGCTTTGTTACAAAAGTGGGCACCACCATCACTGATGATCGCTCGAGGGAATCCAAAGCGTGAAACAATATTGCTTTTCAAAAATCCTATCACCACCTTGTGATCATTGGTTCTACATGGAGTTGCTTCTACCCATTTCGATACATAGTCAACAGCAACCAATATGAATTGATGGCCAAAAGAAGGGGGAAAGGGTCCCATGAAGTTGATACCCATACGTCAAAAATCTCAACCACTAAAATTGGATTTAGTGGCATCATGTTCCTTCGTGTAATGCTCCCTATTCGTTTACACCTATCACATGAAGAACAGAAAGTGTAAGCGTCTCGAACTATAGTTGGCCAATAGAAACCACATTGTAAAACTTTTGTAGCTATTTTCTTAGCAGTGAAATGACCTCCACAAGCTTGTTCATGGCAGAATGAAAGGATATTGTGAATTTCACTTTCTGGGACACTTCGTCTGACAATTTGATCTGCACAATACTTGAACAAATACGGGTCATCCCAAAAAAAATTCTTTATTTCTGCAAAGAATTTAGCCTTATCTTGCTTGGTCCAATGCTCTGGAAGTTGACCTATAACAAGATAATTAACGATATCAGCATACCAAGGTAATACTTCCACACATTAATTGTTCATCTGGAAATGACTCATTCAATGTTAATGGCTCTGTAATTGTGTCAAAATGGAGACGAGAGAGATGGTTTGCTACAACATTTTCTATGCCTTTCTTATCTTTGAATTCCAAATCAAATTCCTGCAAAAGTAACACCCAACGAATTAGTCTAGCTTTTGCATCTTTCTTTGTGAGAAGATATTTGAGAGCAGCATGATCTGTGAACACAATTATTTTACAACCAATGAGATAAGATCGAAAATTTTCCAATGCAAACACTACTGCTAGCATTTCTCTTTCAGTAGTTGAATAGTTCAACCGTGCATCATGTCATACTAGCATAATAAATAACATGGGGAATTCGATCAACTCTTTGTCCTAATACCGCTCCTACTGCATAATCAGATGCATCACACATGAGCTCAAATGGTAAGCTCCAGTTTGGGGGCTGAATGATGGGTGATGATGTCAACAATTGCTTTAATTTTTCAAAAGCCACAAGACATGAATCATTAAAGATAAAAGGTACATCCTTAGCAAGTAAATTGCATAAGGGTCTAGAAACTTTGCTAAAATCTTTAATGAAATGTCTATAAAAACCAGCATGCCCAAGGAAAGATCTTACTTCTCTTACTGTTTTGGGTGGAGGAAGATTAGAAATGAGATCCACCTTGGCTTTGTCAACCTCAATACCTTTGCTCGAAGTGATGTGATCGAGAACAATACCTTGTTTTACCATAAAATGGCACTTCTCCCAATTTAAGACCAAGTTCTTCTCGATACATCTCTGCAGAACTAGTGTTAGATGATGTAAACATTGATCAAACGAGTCACCAAAGACAGAAAAATCATCCATAAAGACCTCAAGGAATCATTTAACCATATCAGAAAAAATGCTTAACATGCATCGTTGAAATGTAGCAGGTGCATTACATAATTCAAATGGCATCCTCCTATATGCAAAAGTGCCAAAAGGGCAAGTGAAAGTGGTCTTCTCTTGATCTTTTGGTGCTATGAGAATCTGATTATATCCTGAGTAGCCATCTAGAAAGCAATAAAATTCATGGCCTGCTAATCTATCAAGCATTTGATCGATAAATGGTAAAAGAAAATGGTCTTTACGTGTGCAGAATTCAACTTTCTATAATCAATGCATACACGCCATCCTGTAGTCACTCTAGTGGGTATCAATTCATTATCAGCATTGGTAACTACAGTGACTCCTAACTTTTTGGGGACAATTTGCACAGGACTGACCCATGAACTATCAGAAATGGGGTAAATGATACCTGCATCTAATAGCTTAAGGACTTCAGTTCTAACCACTTCTTTCGTATTAGGATTAACCGACGTTGCATTTCCCTAGTAGATTTAGCATTTTCATCGAGGTGAATGTAATGCATGCAGTCTACTGGGTTTATACCTTTGATGTCTGCTATGGTCCATCCTAATGCTCCTTTCTGCTCTTTTAAAACATCCAACAACTTACCTTTTTGTTCGTCATTTAGAGATGATGAGATGATTACTGGCAGAGTACTTTCTTCCCCTAAAAATGCATATTCCAGAGTGTTGGGCAATGGTTTAAGCTCGAGTTTCGATGGTGATTCTGATGATGGGATGAGTTTCTTCTCTGATAGTGCTAGTTGTTCAACTCTTGACTTCCATTTATTAATGTCCATGGATGGTGCTGAGTCAAGTAGGGCGTTGACCTCATTGACCGATCTGTCAATATCAAAATCCAAACCAAAGTGAGTTAAACATGTTTGTAAAGGATCATCACTAAGGTTTGAAACAAAAGTGTCATCAACTAATGCTTCAATTAAATCCACATCAACAATTCCATCATCTGTATTGTGAGGTTGTTTGGCAATGTTGAAGATGTTCAGCTCCATAGTCATGTTGCCAAAGGACAACTGCATATTTCCAGTCCTGCATTGAATGTGAGCATCCTCAGTTGCCAAGAAAGGTCGGCCGAGAATAATGGGGATGTGCTTCCTTGAATCCTGTATTGGTTGAGTGTCAATTACAATGAAATCAACAGGAAAATAAAACTTGTCTACCTGGATAAGCACGTCCTCCACAATACCACAAGGTATTTTCGTGGACCAATCTGCAAGCTGTAACACCACTGGAGTTGGGTGTAATTCTCCAAGTCCAAGTTTCAAAAATACCGAGTAAGGCAACAGATTTACACTAGCTCCTAAATCCAACAAAGCATTCTCAATTGTGTGGTTCCCTATGCTACATGAGATAGTGGGGGAGCCTGGATCTTTGCATTTTAGAGGAATTTTATGTTGGAGGATAGAACTAACGTTTTCTGTTAAAAATGCCTTCTTTTGATAATAAATATTTCTCTTTTGAGTACAAAGGTCTTTAAGAAACTTGGCATAAGATGGAACTTGTTTAATAGCATCAAGCAATGGGATGTTAACATTTACTTGTTTGAAGATTTCGAGAATCTCACCTATGGATTTTTCCTTCTTTTCTTTAGCTAACCTCTGAGGAAATGGAGCTTTGGGAACATATTCTCGTGGGTTGGTTTCTTCTTTCTCCTCCGGTGATGAGTCCTCAACACTCACAGGTACAATTTGATTTTCTTTTGTCACTGGCATCTCCACTTTGTTGTCGACTTCTTTTCGTTTTCTCAAGGTCATGACTGCTTTGACCTCTCCATGCTGCTGTGGTGAACTGGTACTTGCTTCATGCACTCTTTTAGGATTAGGCACTGGTTGACCTGGAAACTTGCCTTTCTCAACGGTCATTGCCAAGGTCTGAACTGAAGAAGCAAGTTGTCCCACCATCTTCTCGAGGCTTGAAACTGATTGGGCTTGTGAGTTGAAGCCTGCTCTCAACTCGTTTCGTAGTCCATCAATGGTGCGGTTCTGTTGCTCAATCGTAGAGTGAGTAAGATTCTTGAGATTCTGGAATGAATCCTCCCATGGTCTGGGTTGAGAGTAGTTCTGGTTCTGATTGTATGGTCTAAATGGTGGCTGAGACGCTTGAGGATTTTGAGGAATTGGTGGAGCTGGAGCTGTTGGTCCATTCTGTTGGAATCCTTGAGACCATGAAAAATTGGGGTGGTCTCTCCATCCAGGGTTATATGTGTTGGAGTATGGGTTGTAATTCGATGGTTTTCTCATTACACCTATTGCTTTGGCTTGATTTGAGTATGAGTCATGGTCATGTGGCTCTGTTGATTTAGCAGTCGATACCTTCAACCATCTCCTTGACTTCTTTGATTCCTGAAGTTGACACGCCAATGTGAACCTCATTTACTCCCTTAATTCTTCTAGTATTCCTGAGTGATCGACTCCGTTGTTGGGAATTATCTGCTTGTCGCTGGAAGAATTCCCAAATTTCTGATGCACTTTTTGACATTAGCTCTCCTCCATTTGTTGCCATTAGCCATTCTTGCACATTCGGCAATAATCCCTCCAAAAAGTATTGGCATTGGTGCCATTTCTCGTACCCATGATGTGGACACTTCAAGAGTAGCCCATTGAATCGCTCCCATGTACTCGTCATCTCTCTGGGTAAACTCCGAGATTTCCCTGCGAATAGCATTGGTTTTATGCACTGGGAAATATTTATTTAAAAATTTCGTTACCATTTGTTCCCATGATGCAATGCTATTAGCAGGCAAAGTATTTAACCATGAATGAGCTCTATCCTTTAAAGAAAATGGGAATAGTCTGAGTTTAACATCATCGTCTGAAAAATTCTCGTATTTAAAGGTTTGGCAAATAGCATGAAAATCATTCAGATGATTATATGGGTCCTTATTTTCTAAGCCATAGAATGTGGGGAGACAATTTAGCACACTAGGTTTTGGTTCAAAACTCCTAGCATCTACATTTGGGTATCTTATGCATGATGTGCTCAAATTAGCTAAAGGACTGAAGTAGTCCTTAAATGGCCTCTCCTGTGGTGCTTGTAAATCCATTTTATTTTTAACTTTTTTTGTGTGTGCGAAGTATTTTCTCAAGTTCGAAGTCTATAGGTTCAAGATTAGGTAATCATGACCTACGACTATGCATGCAAAACAAATAAAATAAAAATAAAGATGGGAACAAATCAAATAGAAATAAAGAAGAGGGAGAAATTACGATACTAACCTTATGATGCTATTACAACTTTACTATAAAAATACACAAAAAAAATACGTGAAATAAATTAACTAAAAAAATTAGTAAGATAAACAAAAATCACAAAGAATAAATAAAAAATAACTTGAAAATTAAATTACAGAATTTTAAAGAAGGGAAAAAGAAAAGAAATACTAACCTCCCCGGCAACGGCGCCAAAAACTTGTTGTGCAAATTTTATTGAACTCGCAAGCGCACGAATCTATTGTAGTATAGATCAATGATGACGAGTGTCGATCCCACGAGGAGGTGGATTTTAATTATATATAGAATTAATTTGTATGAGGTGGTTGGATTTGTGGTGGAAGTGATTCAAATTATCCTAAAAATTGGAATTGAAATGGCGAGAAGAAATTAAAGTGTAAATCTATTAAATTGACGTACTTGGGTATCTGGATCCGTATCAACATGCATCATGGGCTAAATATTCCTAATTAATACCAATTAAATCATGAGGGGGGATCCACACCTCATGAACCACGCTCTAATAAATATGGTGCTAAGGGCTTATCGTGCCAAATAATAATAACCTTATACTAGGAAGCCGGTGAAACCAGGGCGGTACTAGACAAATTATTATTATTTGTCAATGAAAAGTCAAAACATCCACAAAAACTAGAGGGGAAGAGAAAATAAATTTACCAAATAAAGCCCATGACACATGTTGAGACTTCACTTTCAACCCAACCTTGAAAAAAAATTAGCCACTCATAATTAAACTAGGGGCAAAATAGAAATTTATTAAAATACGTAGAAAATACAAGATGGAGAAGGAATTATAGAAAATGGAGTCCAAAAATGGATTCAGAGATATCAAATTAGGGGAGAAAAGCCCCCTTTTTATAGATACGCTCAGGATTGCGCCACGTTATCAGTCAATAGTACGCGTGAATAGTACGCAGTTTGACCACGTGGATGAACAGTAACATGGTTTGACTCGGGTGAACAGTGATGCGGTTTGGTTGAAAATAATCCCGTGTGTTGCATGTACCGTACGTGAGATTTTTGGTCCACTGATATGCTGCCACGTCATCGATCAACAGTGCATAAGAATTTTAGTCCAACAGGATCTTGACATCTCATCAGTCAATGCCACATCATCGGTCAATGCCACATCATCGGTCCGTCTATGTGAACAGTATCGTGAACAGTAACGTAGACAGTACCGTATATGTGAATAGTACCGTACATGTGAACAGTACCATTTTCCTTTTATGCTCTTCCTAAGGTTTTCGACCGTCCTGAGTTCAAAAGTGATGTCTGTTTTGCCGTTTGATCTCTCGTTTATTGTGAAATGACTATGATGCCCCTAAAATACATAAAATACTTAATTAAAATAAAAACACATAATTAAATTACAAGTAGCTTAAACACATAAAAGTAAGGGTTGTTAGTGAGGCTTGAAATGTAAAATGACGATTTTCTCCTTTATAAATATGCATTTTCTAACACTCAACAACTACCACAAGAAATTATGCCATCAAGAAGATCCACTAGAGAAATGAGAAATGCGATGCTAAATGACAACATTGTATTTCTCTAAAAACATAAGATAGACATTGAAGTGATAGAAGATGATATAATCAATGGATTAAAGCCATGATTAAGGAGATAAAGTATATGAAGGATAATGACGTATGAGATATTGTCAGCCAAAAAGTACGAAACCTATTGGTTACAAATGGATATTTAAGATCAAAAGAGATTTAAAAGGTAATATAGAGAGGTACAATGGACGTATTGTCACAAAGATCTTTGAACATAAAGAAGGCATTGACTATAAAGGGACTTTCTCTCCAATTTTTTCAAAAAACCCTTTCAGGATTATAATGGCATTGGTGGCGTATCTCGTCTTGAGTTACATCATATGGATGTGAAGGAGGTGTTTTTCAATTTTGGAGGCTATGTGTTTGAAACATGACTTTGGAAGAGATAGAGCAGAGGAAAGAGAAATATGACAGGACAATTAAAAAAAACTATGTATTATGAGACCCAAAGAATATAGTTTGCAAACTTAAAGAATTTTATATGTAGGCTTAAGCAAGTATCTCGACAATGGTATTTCAAGTTTCATTAATTGATCATCTCATTCAATTTTGATATCATAAGTTCTATGGGAGCAAATACATTTTTCTGGTTTTATAAATGATGACATTTTGCTTGCCAGTAACGATATAAGCTTATTGCATGACGCCAAGAGATTTCTAGCTCTTTACGATGAAAGATTTTAGTGACACCTATTTTGTACTAGGCACACAGATACACTGGGATCGCTCCTAGTGTATTCATGGATTATCACAAAAGAGCTTTATCGAAAAAGGTTCTTAAGGGATAAGTTTAGTCTTAATATGTTAAGAATGATTTTGAGGAAAAAAAATAGAGAAGATTCCTTATGCGTCAGCAGTAGAAAGTCTTATGTATGGTTAGGTCTAGGACGTTGGGCAGATTTCAGTAATCCAGGAGTAGAAAAGACTATATGGTCACATATCATTGGGTATAACAGTTAAAACTATTCTTTGGACCAGTAGTCCACAAGTTCGGGTTTGCCAAGATATTATAAAGTCCACATCGAGTTATATCTATTTACTAGTTGGTGTTGTTATCTCATACAAGAGTGCCAAATAGCCTCTCATAGCCTCTTCTACGATGGTTGCAGAGTTCATAGCATGTTATGAGGCATCTAATCACAGAATATGGCTAGTGATATTTTGTCTCGAGGCTGTGCACAATAGATGGTAATGGAGACCACTCAAGTTATTTTATGACAATAAACTAGCAGTGCTATAATCCAATAACAATAGAAGCTCAACAAAGTCGAATCATATAGACATCAAATTCCTAGTTATTAAAGAAAGAGTTCAAAGTAAACAGTTGTTTATAAAGCACATCGGCATAAACTCCATGATTGTTGATCCGCTTACTAAGGGATTGCCACCTAAAATTTTTCATGAGCACATTGCTCGTATCAATGTCGTATCATTAAATGAAATTCAGTTTTTGTGGGAGTTTGTGATTTTAGATGCTTTTATGATATATACATTTTTTTAGTAATTTTAGTTTATGAATATTTTGGGTTATTTTTTGCATAAACAAAGTTTTGCTTTTTTCATATTTTTGATTTTAGTATGGTTTGATCTCACTCAGGTTTAAGGTGGATCAGTTGGAAATAGACATGTTAAGATCGCATTGCATGAATTTTTCATGCTGAACATCTGCTTCATGATCCATGTTATTCAATTGTATTGGCATAGTGACCATTTATGGATCGAGTTATAATAATTGTAATAGAGGTCGCTTTGATCCTATATTAGTATGATTGATGGACCAGATTTGTTATAAATACATTTTGGTAATGACAGTAAGGTTGAGCTCATACAGTTAATTTTGGCAAAGCATAATTATAAAGTTACAGATATAGCCCAAGTGGGAGATTTTTGGATCTTTAATCCAATGCTGATGATCTTTAATCCAACGCTCGGCTTATATGTGAATAACTATGTGTTACAGACTATCATATAAAGTTAAGTCTAATTAAAAGTGATATATTAAGGTTTTTAGTAATTTGGGCTTTAATGTATCTAACAAGGTGTGGGCTTTTAATATGTAGATACTTAATGATAATTTCTATTTTTATCTTGGGCTAAAATAAGATACCACCTAGGTGTTGAATAATAATACTTGAGAACTAAACCATGATACCACCTCTAGACTGGGTGTTTGGCTCTGATACCACTGGGTGACACAGGTACGTGGCGTTGTTACACCTGAACTATGATAGTGCTAGACTATCCTTTGGACCAGTAGTCCGTAAGTTATGGTTTCCAGCCGATATACCTATAGTCCCTGATATATAAAAGTTCTGGTTTCCAGCCGATATACCTATAGTCCCTGAGATATAAAACCTAAAAAAGCAAAAACCATAGCACTATCATAGTTCATGTGTAACAACCCCACGTACCTGTGTCACCCAGTGGTATCAAAGCCAAACACCTAGTCTAGAGGTGGTATCATGGTTTAGTTCTCAAGTATTATTATTCAACACCTAGAAGAAACTCTATCAAAAATGGCATCTTCCTCTTCTTCATCAGAAATACCTTAATCAAAATCCTCTCCTATTTCTCTCTTCAACTCCTTTTTTACCTCGTTCTTGTCAAAAACGTGTAGCCTCAAAAATAGAAAATCTTGTTGAATACTTGTATATCCCTGAATATGCTCAGATTAATGAATCCCAGTTCCCTGTTATAAGTCCATATCATCTTTATAAACAAAAAACTTCCTTCACTCGAAGCATTCGAGCCCTAATTTCCACAAAAAGACCTCTTTCCAAAGAATACATCCAGTCCTCACGACTTGATCAGTGTGCTCTTCAAGCTTCTCAAAGTGAGCAATATGTTACTATGGATATACCAACAGATCTCGTAACCAACTGGAAACGAGAAGGATATACGTAGGCTTACCCGTCACGGCCAGAATTGCCCTCCTTGACACAAGGTTCAAACAGTATCAACATGCTGTTATTGGCACTGTTTTAACCACACTCCATGCTGGAAGTGTCTTGTTAACCTTCTACCCAAATTTCAACATGTCCCTAGAAGATCCCAACCTTCCAACAGCACTGAAAGTCCAGCTCCAAGGAGCAGAATAAACATCCACTTCTAAAATAGCCACTCTCCATCACCAAATAGTGTATCGATTGCAAAATCATGCACTGGATCTCCCAACTGCACAATCAACCAGTGATGCACTGATGATTCTTGTAGATACAGATACAATTCCAACCATCATCCAGATCCCCAAACAAATTCAAAAACAAGAGTTGCTCCAACTCATGCCTTCAGAATTCCGAACCTGTCCAGACTTCTAAAACAGGGTACCAAACCAGATAAGAAATTATCAAAAGTTTTCTGATGCACAGGATCCTTGCTAGAGGCAAGTGCAGAGCATACTTCCTTTAAGTCAAGTTGTCTTTTCAGACTCCAGACAAGCCAAATTCATATCCTCCACGACTCTCATACACTGCAATGATTACCGCAGTTTCCACTGGCCAGGAGTCGAATCTTCCAATCTATGGATTTTCCTCAGAAGGGTATCCAGTATATTCTGACAAAAGTCAACGGTCACTTTTTATGGGATGTCCCAGAAGCCCATATGTGTAATCTAGATTGTCCTTACTTGGATGACACAGATGATGACGAAGACTTTGAAATCAAGGGACGAAGGCGAAGGAGAAAAAAAAAAGCCTTTTACTCCTAAAACTTTGTGTCGGCCCTATTCTTCAGGACCACCAGATGACCTAGAATCAGATCAACCTTTACCCATTTATAAGAAAGCACTCAGGCAACTCCAACGAGAATCCTCATTTAAGCCTGTTCCTGCTCAACCAAAATTTAAGTCATGCTTGATGTTCTCATCTTCTAGCCAATCATACCAAGAATCCTTTCCTCCACTCGAAAGGTACACAGACCCTCAAACCAAAGTTGTTTCTCAACCCTATGTCCAATCACCAATCACAACCTTTGGAGCACCAGAAGCACCAAAGTAGTATGAGGTAGTGCTAAATTGGCAAACCCAAAATGCCAGTGCTCAGAATCAAGCTCTCCACCATCTTGGTAAAAAGATTGATAAAGTAGCATCTCATGTGTCACAAACAAAAATGAAGGTGGACACAATCACTTCCCAGCTTGAATAGATTTACTCAAATCTGCATAATAGAATCTCTTAATTGGATATCAATCTCAGAACGATGATCAACAATCGTATTTGAGGTCCCGAATTCAATAAGAAAGAAGCAGAGATCAAACAGTTGAAAGCAGAATTGGCCAGGATTGATGCTGACAAGGCACAACCTTTACTTTTCACCAAAACACAGTCCATACCTATACCAGCACCACTATTCACATCCTACCAGCCTTTTTACACTCATTCTAAACATTCAACTTACGACCAATTCTTTGGTCTTTCCCATCTCCATAATATCCCTTTCGTTCCACCACCAAAAACTACTTCACCAAAAAGATCCAAATCAAAAGTCAAGATCTCAAAACCTCCACCCAAGGAAGATCTTCAAGTCCCAGCAGACTCTCCTAAAGCAACTCATGAACCTCCAAAGAAAGACAAAGCCCCAGCTTACCAATACCATTATCAGCAGATTGATTACCAAAACAGTGACTCAGATTCAACCTCAGAAGAAAGTTTACCCTCCACTAATAATCTTAGCTCCTCTTAACAAACTTCTTCAGACTCTGAGTCCCAATATGCAGATAAGATGTTTCTCAGTATTGAAAGAAAAAATTCAACCGTTGTTTCATTTGCAAGAAACGCGATCACTTTAACCGACATTGTCCTCACAAAAATAGAAGAACCTAGTACATCCACTCCTGTTGTAGACACCCTATTGCAGAAGAATCTTCTGATGATAATGATAATGTCCAAGGCTCACAAACAGAACCGGCTCCCTCTGTCCCTCCGGTTCCTGAAAATCTTCCAAACCATCTTCTTCTCCATGGCAGGCCCGACATCAAGAATTTGCTGCTTGGATTGATGTGCAAATGACTAGCCCCAATGCACAATCTCAGAATGTTCTCCGTGAGTTTTGTTCCAGATTCACTAGATCTCTACGAGATTGGTTTGAAAGTCTAGGCGAATACAGACAACTCCAATTGATTCAAACCACAATTCCTATAGCTCTTGCAGTCATTTATGAGCAATTTATTAGAGAACCAGCAGCATCAACTGAAGCATCTCGAAAAGAATTCCACCAAATGAAATGTTGTTCTCTTAAACGACATCACCTGGAAATGCATTACAAAAGAATGAGCATGCTTTATTACAAAATGAATGGATTCAATGATCCATCTTTAAAGCATGTCTTTGCTGCATCTTTACCACCAGAGCTTCAAAGGCAATTGACAGCCTTTAACCCGACATAGCAAATGTCTCCCTTGGAAAAATCTTTCAATTAACTATGCTATGCCTTGATAAGATCTGTGAGCAAAAAGATTTCTTCAAAGACCTTATCGAACACAAAGAACCCTTTGCCTCAGCCTGTAAAAAACCCTACCTCAAGATCCAATGCAAAGATGACAAAAAGTGCACTTGTCCAACTACCAAAAAGAAGCACTTCCAGAAACATTTCCACAAGTCCTCTTCCAAAAAACCAAAGCAGCCTTACCGATACTTTCAAAAAAAAGATCCTTCTCAGTTCAGTAAGAAGAAATACAATCGTTGTTTTATTATAAAAAGCGCGGACATTTTGCCCGCAATTGCCCAAATAAGTCAGCAAAAGCTGTTCGTCTTATTCAGCACTTACATCAATCTTCCATACTTTCTGACAACGAAGATGTTGAATCCATTTTCTCAGAACAGTCAGAGAAAGATGATCATACAACCTTTATCCTTGCTGATTCAACAGACTCAGATCCAGATGACATTTCTGTGATCACCACTATTCAAGAGATAAATCATATTTGCCCTACACTTTCTGGTCCATCAGTAAAAATTTCGGTCATCCCTTCTAAATTCCATAAACCTGTCTCAGTTATTGGTTTCCTTGATACTGGCACACAGCGCTGTATGCTCAATCCTAAAATCCTTCCTTCAGACTATTGGGACAACCATACTGAATAGTACAGAGCTGCAAATGGAAAAGTTTTGAAACATCGCTCATTTCCCAAAAACCCATTGGTATCCAGTTCTTTCCAAACTGTATCATTTGGCAAAAGATTGTTGGTTCAGATTTACCAGACAAAGATCTCCTCATCGGATTTGATATCCTCCAACTGGTAAAAAATCTCTTCATTACGCCAACATGCATTAAATTCAAACAAATGTTTATGCCTTATACAAATGTTCTCTGTCTGTATACATTGTCAGATACAACTCCCACTTATACTTCCATTTCCCAAAAGTTCCTTGAACTATGTCTTGAAAATCATTCCCAATTTACTCATCCATCACCACTTTGGCAAAATAAATAGTTTTTCATCCATCTTCCTTTCAAACTCAATGAAGATGTCAATCCCACAAAAGCTACACATCCAGGAATGCCTCCATCTGATCTCTCTTTAGCCAAGCAAAAATGCACTCAATTGCTTCGACAAGGTCTTATATAACCTACTACCTCAGATTGGGCTTGTCAAGCTTTCTTTGTTGAAAAACTATCTGAATTAGCTCATGGAAAAAAGACATTAGTCATTGATTACTAGCCCCTTAATGCTTTCCTTAAAGATGATAAATTTCCTCTTCCAAAGATCCAGTCCCTGTTCATTGATCTTCAAGGTGCAAAGGTATTTTCTAAGTTTGATCTCAAAGCTGGTTTTTGGCAACTTGGCATTTCTCCAGAAGACCGTCCCAAAACAGCCTTCTGTATCCCTGATGCTCATTATCAGTGAACAGTTTTACCCTTCGGTCTCAAAGTTGCTCCATCCTTATTTCAAAAAGCAATGGTTACGATCTTCTCTCCAATCCTCCATCATGCTTTGATCTACATTGATGATATCCTGTTGTTTTTCCATGACCACCAAACACATAAACAACTCCTTTCTAATTTCCTAGAAATCGTGCAGACACATGGCATCATGCTTTCTGAAAAGAAAAGCAACATAGAAAAGGAATCTATTGACTTTCTTGGCATGGTCTTAAAAGATGGCCACTACCACCCAGGACCACATATTGCAGCAGAATTATTAAAGTTTTCCGACATCGATCTCACCAAAAAGCAAATTCAACAGTTTCTTAGGTTAATTATGTCAGAGACTTTATTCCTAAAGTTGCGGTCCACACCAGCCAGCTATCATGCATGCTTGAAAATAACACTCCACCATGGGGTCCGGCTTAGACAAAGTTGTCAAGTAGCTTAAAAAGATAGATGCTAGTAATGACTTTTGGAGTGTTATCCTCCTGGAAAGGATCGGTGACTTAGAGTCCTATTGCGCTCATGCAAGTGGACAGTTCAAAGAATTATCACGTCATTTACAAGGAAATTCGTGCGGTAAAATATGGAATCAAGAAATTCGAATTTCATCTCATTAGCCACAATTTCCTCATCATAATGGACAACAGTTCTTTTCCAAAGATCTTTGACTTCAAGAACAAATTGCTTCCTGACAAGCAATTGCTCAATTTAAAGACATGGTTTGCAAAGTATGACTACACAGTCCAATACATCAAAGGTGATAAAAATCTTATCCCTGATTTCCTCACCCGACCATCTATAAAAAGCCCTGTTCTCATATCTTCCATCCAAACCATCCCAATAATAGCCATGTAGAACACTCCCCTTCAAAGCTCTCACTCAAAAAGCTTTGCCTCTCAACCTCACTTTATGTACAGCTTTCCAAATCCAAACCTTCGCAAAGAAGTTCCTTTCCAGGTATTTCATGAATGTTCATAGAAACAAACCCGAAAGATTTCTTTCTCTATGTTTAGAACATTTGTTCCTCTCTAGTTTCACCATTGTTCCCACTCTCACCATCTCTGAAGATGAGTTATAGTACATGTCGTGTCTCACAGTCCTGTTTGCTACAAAACTTATTCTCCTTGTCCGATCCACTCTTCGGCATATCTCCACACCAGATCATGCACCCACACTTCTCTGGATACTCCTTGAATGGTTTTCACCACTCACTTGGTGGCGTAAACAATTACAGAATATATCCAGCTTTCATCAGTTAGATCGAATTCCAGATCAAGAAGCAGATATGTTTACTTCGGTATTCATAGTCCACAGGCCATATTTCCGACATCCCCAGACAAAAGACTACTGGACACAGGACATGGCGTATGAATGGAAAACATTCCCACATCCTTTCCCTCTTGACCATGATCCTACAATAATCTCCACTCTCAAAGCCTACTTGTTAGAACTCAACAATGTCCAACCTATCCCAATAGACATTCACCACACCTCCGTTGGTCCTTCCCACACTCTTGAAATTCTACCAGGCACCCAAATATGTACTCCAGGATCCAGTTCCAATCCTCATGGCATTCTTGTTCGAGAACAAAGACCTGACTACACCAATGTTCTCTTCCAAGACGCTCAAGACCCTTGGGCAGACTTTCAGTCTTTATTGGCAACCCAAGAGACTCAGTACATTGTCATTGAACCAGGCTCTTCGTCTACTCCAACTCAAGCTCAAAGACCAACAAGCCCCAAATTAGATGAAGACTTCCTGATCTACCAAGAAATTCAAAGAGAAAAAGAAGAATATGAAAATGAAACTAGTGACGTGTCCCCATCCAGATTTCCCTCAACTCCATAATCGCCTCACATGGCTACAGAGTCATCCGGAAATCTCAGCTTTTCTTGGTTTCAATAAAAGACATGGGTCCTGCCCTGTCTAAAGTGTATGGCCACTACCAACCTGGTCCACACATTGCAACTGAATTATTAAAGTTCCCAGATATAAATCTCACCAAAAAGCAGATACAACAATTCCTCGGGATTGTTAATTATGTCCGTGATTTCATCCTAAAAGTTGCAATCCACATAAGCCAGCTATCGCGCATGCTCAAAAAATAGTGCCCACCATGGGGCCCAACACAGACAAGCTGTCAAGCAGCTAAAGTTGATAGCCCAATCACCTCCTCCACTCCGAATTCCCACATCTGGCCAACGCATCCTCCAAACTGATGCCAGCGATGATTACTGGAGCGCCATTCTTCTCGAAGAAATTAATGGCTTGCGTCATTTCTGTGCACATGCAAGCGGACAATTCAAAGACTCTGAAAAGAACTACCATGTGATCTACAAAGAGATTTTGACAGTCAAGTATGGAATTAAAAAATTTGAATTTCATCTCATTAGCCACAAAAACAAGATGCTCCCTGACAAGCAACTGCTCAGTCTAAAAAACTGGTTTGCTAAATATGATTTCACTGTTCAACATATAAAAGGCAACCAAAACCTCATTCCAGACTTCCTCACACGTCCAGCTATAAATAAACCCTCACTCATTTCCTCAATCCAAACCATTCCAGTAATAGCCATGCATCGCCAACTTCCTTTCAAAGCTCTCACCCAGAGAAACTTCCCCATGAACATCTCTTTCCAATCAGCTTACTAGCTGCAAGATTTTGCAAAGAAGTTCCTTTACAGGTATTTCTTTAATGTTCATACCAAAAAACCTGACCGTTTTCCTAACCTTTGCATGGAACACCTGTTCCTCACCGGCCTCACTCTCTCCTCTCTGTCCATCTGTGAAGCTGAGATTTGGTACATGTGGTGTCTCACCACCTTGATCGCCATGCCAAGAAAGTCAATGGATTCCTTGCCTATGCTGCTTTTCTTTTCGGAAAGCATGATTCCATGTGCCTGCACAATATGAAAGAAATCCAAAAGGAGCTTCTGGTGGCTTTCATGGTCAGAGGAAAATAACAAAATATCATCAATGTAGACTAGAGCATGGTGGAGGATAGGACTAAAGATTTTTGTCATGGCTTTTTGAAATAATAAAGGAGCAACTTTAAGACCAAAGGGCAGAACGGTCCATTGATAATGGGCATCGGGAATGCAAAAGGCAGTTTTGTGACGGTCAACTGGTGAAATACCAAGTTGCCAAAAACCAGCTTTTAAATCAAACTTAGAGAAGATACGAGCCCCGTGAAGATGGACAAACAGAGTCTGGATTTTTAGAAGGGGAAACTTATCATCTTTAAGAAAAGAATTAAGTGGCTGGTAATCAATAACTAATCTCTTTTTACCACGAACTAATTCAGATCATTTTTCAACATAGAAGGCTTGACAAGCCCAATATGAATCAGTAGGTTCAATTAGACCTTGTTGGAGTAACTGAGAGCATTCTTGCTTGGCAAGCAAGAAATCTAAAGGAGACATACTTGGGTGAGAAGCTTTTGTGGGATTTATGTCTTCATTGAGTTTGAAAGGAAGATGGATAAAAAATTATTCATTCTTCCAAAGCGGTGAAGGATGGTGAAACTGTGTATGGAGATGGTGTTTCTGAAAGTGCATATAGATAGAGAGTATCGGTATAGGATAAGAACATTTGTTTGTAGCGAACTCCAGAACTGGTGAGGAATAGGTTTTTAACTAAATGAAGAATGTCAAAACCGATGAGTATCTTTTTCCAAATGATACAATTCGGAAAGAATTGAATACCAATGAGTTTTTTGATAATCAAAGTGGTCTCAAAAGTTTCTCCATTAACAGCTCTGAAAAGCTTTGAATGAGGTTCCCAATAGTCTAAGGGAAGAACAGAAGGGTCAATCATACTGGTATCTGTACAGTGTCAATAAACCCGATGACAGGAACAGGTTTATGAAACTTGGAAGGAAGGATTGACATTCTGAGTGAAGGTCTGGGAATGGTGGAAACATGGTTGACATTTTGAACAGTAGAGATGACTGAAATATCCTCAGAATTTGAAGACTCTGCGCTGATGAAAGCAGTTTGGTCATCTTGTTCTGATTATTCAGAAAAGTTGGATTCAACATCTTCGTTTTCATATAACAGGGAAGAATGTTGAAGGTGCTGTATGAGACGAACAACTTTGGCAGACTTATGGGGACAGTTTCGAGCAAAGTGACAGTGTCTCTTGCAGATGACACAACGGTTATGCTTTTTCTTTATGTACTGGGAGACATCCTTTTTTCGGAAATACCGAAAAGGTTTTTTTGAGGATGATTTTTTGTGGAAGTTTTTTTGAAAATGTTTTTTTCTTTTTGGGCGAACAAACACACTTCTTTTCATCTTTGCACTCCATCTTGAGATAAGGCTTTTTACAAGCTTCAGAGAAGGATTTTGTGTCTGCCATGAGATCTTTGAAGAATTCCTTCTGCTCACAGATTTTATCCAGGCATAACATTGCCATTTGGAAAATCTTTCCTAAAGAGATGTCAGCAATGCTGAGATTAGTGGCTGTGAGATTTCTTTGAAGATCAGGTTGTAACTCAGAAGGAAGAAAGGCTATGAAGACATGTTTGAGAGAAGGTTCGTTGAACCCATTCAGCTTGTAAAATAGAATACTCATTCTTTTGTAATGAGATTCCAAAAGTTGTCTTTTGAGAGAACAACACTTCATCTGATGATACTCTTTTCTTTCTGCATCGGTATATGTTATTTTTTCACCAATGAATTGTTCATGGATGATGTTGAGTTCTGTACCAACTGGTGATTGCATGAATTGGAGTTGTCTATATTCTCCCAAGCTTTCTAACCAATCTCACAAAGAACCCGTAGATCGGGCCATGAATTCGCGAAGGACAGTTTAAGATTGAGCATTTGGTTTTGTTCCTTGGAGATGAATCCATGCAGCAAATTCTTGAAGTCTAGCAGGCCATTTGTGACGAGGAATGTCATCAAATGTGAACCAAGATGCTGAAGATGGTTTTGTGGAGTGATGATGAGTTGGTGGTGGCATAGGTGGCACTGGTTCTGTGTGAGATGCTTATGCTCATCATCAGAAGAACTGTCTTCAACAATTGGTGTAGAAGTTGAAGCACTGGGATCTTCAGTTTTAGTTGCCATCAATATGCTCGTAATGTCAGCATATTCTGATTTAGAGTCAGTGGAGGTACTGGTTGAGTTTGTGAATGAGGAAGATGAGTTTGATTCTGAAAGAGTGGACTCACATATTCTTTCTGGTTCAAAGGATTCAGGAGATGAGTTGTGGACAGTATGATAGTGATACTGATCCATCGGTCCTTTATCCCGTTTAGGGGGTTTAGGAGTGGCTTGTGATGAATCTTCCGGAGGTACCGGAGGAACAGATGAGGATGAAGTTGGCTTTGACTTTGGTTTTAAAATTTTTACTTTGGACTTTGATTTTTTAAGTGAAGAGGATTTTGGTTGAGGAGTTGGTTGGAGATGTGAGAAACTAAAGAATTGGTTGTAAACAGGCTGGTGCATAAAAAGGTGAATAGGTTTCAAACACGGGAGGAGGCACAAGTGTGGATTGTGTCTGGGTGAACAGTGTTGGACGAGTCTGTTCAGCATCAATTCTTGCCAATTCAGCTACGAGCTTTCTGATTTCTGCTTCTTTCTTGTTAAACTCGGGACCCCAGATATGATTATTGATCATTCGTCTGAGATCGGTATCTAACTCAGAGATACGGTCTTGTAGATGTATGTACATCTGATCAAGACGATGGCTGATTGAATCAACTTCAGTTTCAGTCTGGGAGACTTGACTGGCAACTCGATCAATTCTCTTTCCAAGTTGTTTGAGGGTTTGATTCTGAGCATTGGCATTTTTGGTTTGCCAATTTAAAACAGCTTCATACTGCTTTGGCTCTTCAGGTTGCCAGAGGCTGTAACTGGCGACTAGATAAAGGGTTTAGAGACAACTCTGGTTTGAGTGTCTATTTGCTTTTCAAGTAGAGGGAAGGACTCTTCATAAGATTGACCTGAAAACATTAGGCATGATCTTATTGGTTGAACAGGAGGTTTGGGATTTGGTGGAGATAGTGGAGGAAAATATTTGCAAGATGTTTCGAATGAGAAGGTTTGTTCTTTTTCTTTCTTCGCATGAGTTCGAGTTCATCTTTAATATCCGTATCATCTAAGCAAGGACAATCTGGATTACACATATGGGCGTCAGGAACATCCCATAGAAAATGACCATTGATTTTATCAGGATATACAGGATACCCTTTGGATGAGAAACCATGAATTGGAAGTTTCTTTTCTTGACCAGTTTGGACTGCTGTAATCATAGCAATGTAAGAAAGCCTTGGAGTTACTGAAACAGGTTGAGGCTCGGGTGTTCAAAAAGATAGTTTGACTTGACCATTTTGTCGTCTTTCAAATGTGGCTTCTGTTGTTTGAACTGGTTCAAAGTTTTGGTAGAAGTGCTCATAATTGGTCAGCCATTCAAGAGGCACGAGTTTGAGCAATTCTTGTTTTTGGATTTGTTTGGGAATTTGGATGATGGTTGGAATTATGTCTATGTCAGCAAGGATCATTAAGGCATCAGATGCGGTGTAAGGTGTAGGAAGATCTAGTGCATGATTTTGTAATCGATACACTATTTGGTGATGAAGAGTGGCAAGCTTTGATGTGGGAGTCTGGTCTGCTCTTTGGAGTTGGATCTGAACTTTGATGGTTATGGGAAGGTTGGGATCCTCAAGAGAAAGGTTGAAATTTGGATAAAAGGTTAAGAGGACACTACCAGCATGGAGTGTGGTCAGAACGGTTCCTATAATAGCATGTTGGTACTGTTTGAACCTGGTGTCCAAGAGAGCAATTATGGCTATAACAGGTAAGCCTTTTCGGCCATGGAGAGTCAGAATCAATCTAATACCACCAAAATGAAGATGGGTATACCCTTCTCGTTTCCAGTTTGCTACGAGATCTGAGGGTATTTCTAAAGTGACATACTGTTCACTTTGAGAGGCTTGTAAAGCACACTGATCGAGTCTAGAAGACCGGATATACTCTTTTGGTAGTGGTCGTTTTGTGGAGATGAGGTTTCCAATACTTTTGGTGAGAGAAGTTTTTTGTTTGTAGAGGTTGTAGGGACTCATGATAGGAAACTGTGATTCATTGATTTGGGCAGATTCAGGAATATAAGAATATTCGACAAGGTTTTCAATTTTAGAGGCTACATGATTTTGACATGATCTTGGAAGAGAGAGACTGGAGGAAAGATAAATATGGGATGAAGACGATGCAGGTGTGGAGGCTGAAGATGAAGTTGTTTCCATATTTAGGTAATCTTCTTCTAGGAGATCAAATAAGATTATTTGGAATTACTAAGGATACCACCTCTTTGTGAAGTGTGGCTCTGATACCAGTGGGTAGTTGTACGTGGCATTGTTACACCAGATCTATAATAGAACAAAGTCTGTCCTTAGGGCCAGTAGCCCGCAAGTTCTGGTTTCCAGCCGATATACACTTATCCATCAAATACCAAATCCGAAAATCATATTTGAAAATATTTTTTCACGATATCACCCGAACACACGGCACTCATGGCCTCAAAGAGGGTGAACTTTGTGAGAAAACACTTTCATTTTATCAAAATCGGTTTTGAAGGATAAAACAAGACCTTTCTGATGCACAGGATCCTTAGGCTTAAGGCAAGTGCAAAGCATACTCAGTATAGAAAATTAGAGGCGGGCGTATTATTATTAACCCAAATAATTACTTTGAGCCCTAGAAGAGAGAAAAGATTTAGAGAAACATGATGTAAGGAAACTTAAATTTTTTTTATTTTCTGATTGACCCGTGCCTACAACGGAAGCATAAGGTGCCTTATATAGAAAATCATCAAGGATATGACCCCTTGAATGATTATAATCGACAAATAGGCACATACTGTTAGTAAAGCACACCTTTTGAGAAAGTAAAGCACATCGACTAAGACTTTTACATAAGACAAAGTAAAACAGAAAGTAAAGCACACAGACTAAGACTTTTGACATAAGCATTCAAAGCAAACGGGAGACACATGGGCTTATTGCATTAAAAGCTATGTGATGGGGACAAGTTGTCATTATGGAGTGGATGGATAGTGCGATGGTGACACGTCTCCTGTCGCTTTCTCATATTGGCGCTTGTGCTGACGTATCTATCTCTGGTCGAGATACGCCTTAGCTTGCTGATATTTGTCTTCATCAGCGTCAGTCATGTGTGGTGAAGTAGATGCAGCAGGAGAGTCTGGGTTGGTGATGGTATAATGGGGATTTTTAGTAAGGAGTTGTTTACGCCACCATGTGAGGGGGGAATACCATTCGAGGAGAGTCCATAGAAGGTCTGGTGAGAACTCAGGAGTGGTAAGGCAAGTCAGGACTGGTTTGATGGGGAAAACTAGCTTCATAGCATACAAGGTGGTGAGACACCAATGTACCAAAGCTCATCTTCATACAAGGTGGTGAGAGGAGAGAGTGAGGCCGGTGAGGAACAAGTGTTCCATGCAAAGGTTAAGAAAACGGTCAGGTTTTTTAGTCTGAACATTAAAGAAATACCTGTAAAGGAACTTCTTTGCAAAATATTGCAGCTGGTAAGCCGATTGGAAAGAGATGTTCATGGGGAAGTTTCTCTGGGTGAGAGCTTTGAAAGGAAGTTGGCGATGCATGGCTATTACTGGAATGGTTTGGATTGAGGAAATGAGTGAGGGTTTATTTATAGTTGGACGTGTTAGGAAGTCTGGAATGAGGTTTTGGTTGCCTTTTATATGTTGAACAGTGAAATCATATTTAGCAAACCAGTTTTTGAGACTGAACAGTTGCTTGTCAGGGAGCATCTTGTTTTTTAAGTTAAAGATTCGGGGAAAAGAAGAGTTAAGAAATTTGTGGTTGATGAGATGAAATTCAAATTTTTTAATTCCATACTTGACTGCCAAAATCTCTTTGTAGATTACATGGTAGTTCTTTTCAGAGTCTTTGAATTGTCCGCTTGTATGTGCATAGAAATGACGCACGCCATTGATTTCTTCGAGAAGAATGGCGCTCCAGTAATCATCGCTGGCATCAGTTTGGAGGATGCGTTGGCCAGATGTGGGAATTCGGAGTGGAGGAGGTTATTGGGCTATTACCTTTAGCTGCTTGACAGCTTCTGTATGTGTTAGGCCCCATGGAGGGCACTATTTTTTGAGCATGCGCGACAGCTGGCTTTTGTGGATTGCAACTTTTGGGATGAAATCACGAACATAATTAACAATCCCAAGGAATTGTTGTATCTGCTTTTTGGTGAGATTTGTGTCCAGGAACTTTAATAATTCAGTTGCAATGTGTGGACTAGGTTGGTAGTGGCCATCTTTAATCACCATGCCAAGAAAGTCAATGGATTCCTTGCCTATGCTGCTTTTCTTTTCGGAAAGCATGATTCCATGTGCCTGCACAATAAGAAAGAAATCCAAAAGGAGCTTCTGGTGGCTCTCATGGTCAAAGGAAAATAACAAAATATCATCAATGTAGACCAGAGCATGGTGGAGGATAGGACTAAAGAAGGAATTCTTTAAAGATCTCATGGCAGACACTAGTTTGCTAAATATGATTTCACTGTTCAACATATAAAAGACAACCACAACCTCATTCCAGACTTCCTCACACGTCCAGCTATAAATAAACCCTCACTCATTTCCTTTTGAAGATCAGGTTGTAACTCAAAAGGAAGAGAGACTATGAAGACATGTTTGAGAGAAGGTTCGTTGAACCCATTCAGCTTGTAAAATAGAATACTCATTCTTTTGTAATGAGATTCCAAAAGTTGTCTTTTGAGAGAAAAACACTTCATCTGATGATAAGACACTACCAGCATGAAGTGTTGTCAAGACGGTTCTTATAGCAGCGTGTTGATACTGTTTGAACCTGGTATCAAGGAGAGCAATTTTGGCTGTGATTGGAGATGCGTATACCCTTTGCATTTCCAGTTTGTTACAAGATCTAGAGGGATTTCTAAAGTGACATATTGTTCACTTTGAGAGGCTTGTAAAGCACACTGATCTAGTCTAGAAGACTGAATGTATTCTTTTGGAAGTGGTCTTTTGGTACGGATACTTCTGGTGAAAGAAGTTTTCTGCTTGTAGAGGTTGTAGGGACTCATGACGGGAAACTGAGATTCATTGATTTGAGCAGATTCAGGGATTCAGGAATACTCAATAAGATGTTCTATTTTAGAGGTAACATGTTTTTGATAAGATTTTGGGAGTGATAGAGTAGAGGAAAGAGAAATATTGGATGAGGAAGAAGAAGGAGTTGAGGATGAAGTTGAAGTTGTTTCCATGTTTTGAAATCTTCTTCTAGGAGATCAAGAAGTATTATTCAGAATTTCTAATGATACCACCTCTGCGTGGGACGGTTGGCTCTAATACCACTAGGTAATTGTACGTGGCGTTGTTACACCAGATCTATGACAGATCAAAGTCTGTCCTTAGGGCCAGTAGCCCGCAAGTTCTGGTTTCCAGCTGATATACACTTGTCCTAGTATCAGAGCCAGGATAAGTGGTATCAGAGCCACTAGGGTAGCCGATATACACGTACAACTACCCTAGTGGTATCAGAGCCAGCCGTCCCACGCAGAGGTGGTATCAATAGAAATTCCGAATAATCCTTCTTGATCTCCTAGAAGAAGATTTCAAAACATGGAAACAACTTCAACTTCATCCTCAACTCCTTCTTCCTCATCCCATATTTCTCTTTCCTCTACTCTATCACTCCCAAAATCTTGTCAAAAGCATGTTACCTCTAAAATTGAACATCTTATTGAGTATTCCTATATCCCTGAATCTGCTCAAATCAATGAATCTCAGTTTCCCGTCATGAGTCCCTACAACGTCTACAAGCAAAAAACTTCTTTCACTAGAAGTATTCGTACCCTAATCTCTACCAAAAGACCACTTCCAAAAGAATACATTTAGTCTTCTAGGCCAAATAAGTGTGCTTTACAAGCCTTTCAAAGTGAACAATATGTCACTTTAGAAATCCCTCCAGATCTTGTAGCAAACTGGAAACGCGAAGGGTATACGCATCTCCATCTCGGTGGTGTTAGATTGATTCTGACCCTCCATGGCAGAAAAGGCTTACCAGTCACAGCCAGAATTGCTCTCCTTGATACTAGGTTCAAACAGTATCAACACGTTGTTATAGGAACCGTCCTGACAACAATCCATGCTAGTAGTGTCTTGTTAACTTTCTACCCAAACTTCAACCTCTCTCTTGAGGATCCAAACTTGCCTACAACCATTAAAGTCCAGATCCAACTCCAAGGATCAGAACAAACACCCACACCCAAGATTGCAACCCTTCATCACCAAATAGTGTATCGATTACAGAATCATGCACTAGACCTATCTACACCCCATACCACATTAGATGCTCTGATGACCCTTGCCGACACTGATACAATTCCAACCATCATCCAGATTCCTTAACAGATCCCGAAACAAGAATTGCTCACACTCATGCCTCTTGAATGGTTGACCAATTATGAGCATTTCCATCAAAACTCTGAACCAGTTCAAATGACAGAAGCCACGTTTGAAAGACGACAAAATGGCCAAGTCAAACTGTCTTTTTAAACTCCCAATCAAGTTTCAGAAACTCCAAGGCTTTCCTACACTGCAATGATTACTGTAGTCCAAATTGGTCAGGAAAAGAACCTTCCAATCCATGGTTTTTCTTCTGAAGGGTATCTTGTATACCCTGACAAACTCAATGGTCATTTTCTATGGGATGTTCTTGAAGCCCATATGTGCAATCCGGATTGTCCTTGCTTGGATGACATGGATATTGATGATGAACTCGAGGCAATGCGCGAAAAAAAAAAAAGAAAAAACCTTCTTTTCCTAAGACATCTTGTAAACCTTTTCCTCAACAATCTCCACCAGACCCAAAACCTCTTGTGCAACCAATCAGATCATGCTTAATGTTTTCAAGCCAATCTTATGAAGAATCGTTTCCTCCGCTTGAAAGACAGACAGATGCACAAACCAGAGTCATCTCAAAACCTTATGTCTAATCTCCTGTTACTGCCTCTGGCCAACCTGAAGAGCCAAAATAGTATGAAGCTATTCTCAACTGGCAAACCAAAAACGCCAGTGCTCAGAATCAAACCCTCTACCAACTTGGAAAGAAAATCGACCAAGTAGCTAGTCAAGTCTCCCAGACTAAAAACAAGGTGGATTCCATCACCAATCGTCTTGATCAGATGCACATACATCTTCAGGACAGAATCTCTGAGCTCGACACAAATATCAGACAAATGATAAACAATCACATCTGGGGTCCAGAATTCAACAAAAAAGAAGCAGAGATAAGAAGACTCAAAGTTGAGCTAGCCAGAATTGATATTGAAAAACCCGGCCATCACTTTTCACCCACACACCGTCCACACCAGCGCCCACTCCGATATTTGACACTTATGCACCTTTCTACATACCATCCAGGCCTCAACCACCTGTTTACAACCAGTTCTTTGGATTCTCACATCTCCAAACAACCCCTCAACCTAAACCATCTTTACCCAAAAAAATCAAAATCCAAGGTCAAAATCTCAGAACCACAGTTAAAAGCTTCTCCTTCTTCCCCAGTACCTCCAGACAATTCACCAAAAGCCACTCCAAAACCTCCTAAAAAGGACAAAGGTCCAATGGATCAATATCATTACTATACAGTTCAGACCCAAGACTCCTTTTCCTCTGCATCTGAGTCCGACCCAATTTATGACTCTAATCCTTCAGATTCCACTTCATCTTCCTCTTCCTCATCCCTGAACACAGACCATACTTCTACTGATTCTGAATATGAATATGCTGATCTTACAAGCATACTGATGGCAACCAAAACTGAAGACCCAAGTGCCTCAACTACAGCGCCTATTGTAGAAGACAGTTCTTCTGATGATTAAAAGGAAGTTACAACAGAACCGGTTCCACAAATGCCTCCGGCGGTTACTGACCATTCCACCAAACCTTCCTCAGCATCTTGGTTTACATTTGATGACATTCCACGTCACAAATGGCCTTCTCGTTTTCAAGAATTTGCTGCATGGATTGATCTCCAAGGAACCAAACCCAATGCTCATCCAGAAAATGTCCTTCGTGAACTCATGGCCCGCTCCACGAGTTCTTTACGAGATTGGTTAGAAAGCTTGGGAGAATACAGACAGCTCCAATTCATGCAATCTCCCATTGGCACAACCCTCAACATCATCTATGAACAGTTCATAGGTGAACGCACAGCTTCCAAAGAAGCAGATCGAAAAGAATATCACCAGATGAAATGTTGTTCTCTCAAAAGAAATCTTTTAGAATCTCATTACAAGCTGAACGGTTTCAATGAACTGTCCCTCAAGCATGTCTTAATAGCTTCACTTCCTTCAGAACTTTAACCTGATCTTCAAAGACAACTCACTGCCACTAATATCAGCATAGTCGACATTTCTCTTGGAAAGATTTTTCAAACAGCGATGTTATGCCTTGACAAAATCTGTTAATAGAAGGAGTTCTTCAAAGATCTCATGGCAGATAAGAAACCCTTTTCTTAAGCTTGCAAAAAACCCTATCTCCAAATTGAGTGCAAAGATGAGAAGAAATGTTTTTGTCCAACCAAGAAGAAAAAACACTTTCAGAAACACTTCCACAAAAAAATCATCCTCCAAAAAGCCTTTCTGGTATTTCAAGAAAAAAGATGTTTCTCAGTATAGAAAAAAGAAGCATAACCGTTGTTTCATCTGCAAAAAATGCGGTCACTTTGCTTGAAACTGTCCTCATAAATCTACCAAAGTTGTTCGTCTCATACAACAACATTCTTCATTGTTATCTGAAAATGAAGATGTTGAATCCAACTTCTTAGAACAGCCAGAACAAGATGATCAGACTGCTTTCATCCTCACAAAATCTTCCAATTCTGATGATATTTCAGTTATTTCTACAGTTCAAAATGTCAACCAAGTTTCAACCATTCCTAGACCTTCTTTCAAAATGTCAATCCTTCCTTCAAAGTTTCATAAACATGTTCCTGTCATCGGGTTTATTGACACTGGTGCAGATACCAGTATGATTGATCCTTTGTCCTTCCCTCAGACTATTGGGAAAACCATTCCAAATTATTTAGAGCAGTCAATGGCGAAATATTTGAAACAACTCTGATTACCAAAAAACCCATTGGTATTCAGTTCTTTCCAAATTGCATTATTTGGAAAAAGATTGTAGCTTCTACTCTTCCAGATAAAGTCTTGCTCATAGGTTTTGACATCCTCCATTTGGTCAAAAATCTATTCATTACTAGTTCTGGAATTCACTACAAACAGATGTTCTTGCCTTATATAAATATGCTCCGTCTGTATACACTTTCTGATGTCCCAACTCCAGACAGTCATATTTCACAAAAACTTCTTGAGTTTTGTCCAGAAAATCATTCCCAATTTCATCATCCTTCCCCTCTCTGGAAAAATGAATAGTTCTTCATTCACCTTCCTTTCAAACTCAACGAAGACATAAACCCTACAAAAGCCTCTCATCCGGGTATGTCTCCTTCAGATCTCTTACTTGCAAATCAAGAATGTTCTTAATTGCTTCAGCAAGGTCTGATTGAACCAACTGATTCAGATTGGGCTTGTCAAGCCTTCTCTATTGAAAAAAGATTTGAATTAGTTCGTGGTAAAAAGCGGTTAGTTATTGATTACCAGCCACTCAACTCTTTCCTTAAAGATGATAAGTTCCCCCTTCCAAAAATACAGACCCTGTTTGTCCATCTTCAAGGGGCACGTATCTTCTCTAAGTTCGATTTAAAAGCTGGTTTTTGGCAACTTGGTATTTCACCAGTTGACCGTCCCAAAACTGCATTTTGCATTCCTGATGCTCACTATCAGTGGACTGTTATGCCCTTTGGTCTAAAAGTAGCTCCTTCATTATTTTAAAAGGCCGTGACAAAAATTTTCAGTCCTATCCTCCATCATACTTTGGTCTACATCGATGTTATTTTATTGTTCTCATCCGATCATGATAGCCATCAAAAACTCCTTTTGGATTTCTTTCATTAAAAAGAAAAGTAGCATAGCGAAAGAATTTATTGACTTTCTTGGCATGGTGATCACAAATGGCCATTACCAACCTGGACCGCACATTGCAACTGAATTATTAAAGTTCCCTTACATAAATCTCACCAAGAAGCAAATACAACAGTTCCTCGGGATTGTTAATTATATTCGAGATTTCATTCCTAAAGTTGCAATCCACACCAGCCAGCTGTCCCGCATGCTTCAGCACAAACTGAAGCTGTCAAGCAGCTAAAGGTGATAGCTCAATCACCTCCTCCATTCAGAATTCCCACAACTAGACAACGCATTTTGTAGACAGATTCCAATGATGATTACTAGAGTGCCATTATCCTCGAAAGGATAGATGGCTTGGACCATTTCTGTGCCTATACAAGCGGACAATTCAAAGACTCTGAACAGAACTACCATGTGATCTACAAAGAGATTTTGCCGGTAAAGTATGGAATCAAAAAAATTGAATTTCATCTAATCAGCCATAAATTCCTTATCAACATGGACAATTCTTCTTTTCCTAGAATATTTGATTTCAAGAACAAGTTGCTTCCTGACAAGCAATTGCTCAACCTCAAAACTTGGTTCTCCAAATATGACTTTACTGTCCAACACATCAAAGGTAAACAGAACCTCATCCCAGACTTCCTTACACGCCTGGCTATAAATAAACCCTCACTCTTCTCTTCAACTCATATCATCCCAGTCATAGCCATGAATCGATAACTTTCTTTCAAAGCTCTCAACCAAAGATCTTTTCCCATGAATATTCCTTTTTCTTCAGCTTACCAAATTCAAGACTTTGGTAAGAAATTCCTTTATCGGTATTTCTTCAATGTCCATAGTAAGACTCCTGATTGTTTTCCTACACTCTGTATGGAAAACTTGTTTCTCACAGGTCTCACCCTATCTCACCTGTCCATCTCAGAAGATGAGTTATGGTATATGTCTTGTATGCTACAAAACTGGTCTTCCCTGTTAAACCAGTCCTCCGCCACATTACCACTCCTGAGTTTTCCTGTGACCTTCTATGGATTCTCCTAGAATGGTATTCACCCCTCACATGGTAGCATAAACAGCTCCAGAATCTGTATACTTTTCACGGATTAAACAGGATTCCATAACATGAAGCAAACATGTTCACCACAGTTTTCATTATCCACCGCCCATATTTCCAACATCCTGAAACCAGAGACTTCTGGACTCAAGACATGGCTTATGAATAGAAAACTTATCCCCATCTTTATCCACTCGTCCATGATACATCAATCACATATGTTCTTCGAGCTTATCTCATGGAACTCTCAACCACCTGCCACAAACATCCACCATACCTTTGTCGGACCGTCACACGGCTTGGAAATAGTTCCAAAGACATAGGCCTGTACTCCAGGTTTAAGTTCAAGTCCACATGGAATTGTTGTCACAGAACAACATCCTGATTACACTAATGTCTTATTCCAAGACGCTCAAGACCCTTGGGAAGATTTCCAGTCTCTTATTCCCACTTAAAATACCCCATACACTGTCACCAATCCAGACTCCCCTAGTCCTTCCACATAAAAAATGACCGACGTAGATGAAGACAAATATCTGCAAGTTGAAGCATATCTTGACCAAAGAAGGATGCACCAAGCCCAGCACCATTATGAAAAAGAGACCGGTGATGTGTCTCCATCCAGGTGTCCCTCCACTCCATGATCGCTGATAAGCCCATGGGAATCTTTAGCTTTTACTTTATTAAAGTTTGCTTTAATAATTAGACAAGGGTCATGTCTTGTCTAAAGTTTGCTTTTGCTTTTCTAGTTTGGCGTGGTGTGCTTTTCTGCTTTATTGGTTTTATAATTATGTTTCTCCTTTTTTAAAAGATAAGGGTCCCACCTTATCTCTTTCCACCTCGAGATCTCTCTATAAGGATCTCTCTTCCACTTTGTAATTCAGGAGTTAATCAGAAATAGAATCCAGTTTTCTTATATCATTTTCTCTAAACTCTTTCTATCTTCTAATTTCAATACTGAGTATGCTCTGCACTTGCCTTAAGCCTAAGAATCCTTTGCATCAGAAAGGTCCTGGTATTATCCTCCACAATCGATTTTTGTAAAACGAAATTGTTTTCTCACAACGTTCACCCTCTTTAAGGCCGTAAGTGCCGTGTTTTTGGGTGGTATCGTGAAAAACTATTTTCAATATGATTTTCGGATTCGATCTGGTCAGTTCATAAACTGATCTTATCAACCCTTTTGTGGATGTCTACCAATGTATCATTTTGTGCTCTGGCATTCTGTGTTCGCCAGTTGAGGACTGATTCAAATGGTTTAAGTTCTTCTAGGTGACCAGCAGAGGTTCTTATGGTTGAAGGAATGAAAGGTTTTGTCACGACCTTTTTTTGTGAATCAAATTGGGCTTCAAGGATGGGAAATTCAAAGAATAGTCTTTGGATGATGAAGAAAACATCATACAAGCAACGGGTTGAGGAGTAGAAGTCTGGCTTAGGTTTGGTGAAAAGGTTTCAGGTTTGTGTTCTCTTTGTATATGGGTAACGGAGCTGGTGGAGGTGGAGGTTCATATGGCGGTTTTACTTTTGTGTGGTTACAAGGAGAATGAGTTTTCTTTTTTGGTTTTTTTTCCTTTTGGAATCTTGATCGTCCTCTTCCCAATCATCCTAACAAGGACAATTTGGGTCATACCTTCCAGATCCCATAGAAAGTGTTTGTTTAACTTTGCAGGGTAAACCGAGTACCCTTCTGAGTTAAACCCTGTGATTGGCAGATCTTCTTGGGTTGTTTGAACAGTCGTGATCATTGAAGAATAAGTGAATGATAACCTTGGAGGCTCCTGAGGAGCACTAGGTAACGGCTGAGAGGTACTTTGGTAGAGGCCGAAAAGTCATTATGATAGTACCGTTTGGCCTTCTTTCAAACATACTTTCTAATATCTGAATGGAGGCTGAATTGTTATAGAATTTCTCATAGTTTGAAATCCATTCCAGCGGCATGAGTTTTATGGGTTCATGGTGAGGGATCTATCTAGGGATTTGGATGATGGTTGGAATTTGGTCTGATTCTGCTAACACCATAAGAGCATCAGAGTGGTTGTCAGGTGTGGGAAGATCTAAGGCATGATTTTGAAGCATATAGACCAACTGATGGTGTAAGGTAGCCATTTTTGCTAAGGAGATTTGTTCTGCTCCTTGAATTTGAACTTGAACTTTCAAGGCAGTTGACAGATTGGTATCTTAGAGAGATAAATTGAAATTGGGGTAGAAAGTGAGAAGAACTGCATGTAAAGTGGTCAGGATAGTACCAACTACTGCATCCTGATACTGTTTGAATCTGGTGTCAAGCATAGCAATTCTGGCTGTAACAGGTAATATATTAAATGTGCTTGAAGAGTGCACTAATCTAGTCTAGAGGACTGGATGTATTCTTTTGGATGAGGTCTTTTAGTAGAGATAAGGGTTCTTATACTTCTAGTAAAAGAGTTTCCTCTCTTGTAGAGCTGATAAGGACTAAGAAGTGGGAATGAAGATTCATTGATCTGGGCTGACTCAGGGATATATGAGTATTCAACAAGGTTTTCTATTTTATTGGTAGTTTGTTCGGTGCAAGATTTGGGTAAGGACAGAGTAGAAGAAAGGGAGATTGGAGTGATCGTAGAAGTAGAAGCGTCATCAGATGAAGTTGATGCCATGAGTGAAAATTTCTCTCTGTTTCTGAAGCCTAACTATTTTTCAAAGAAATAGGGAAGACTCTTATCATACCACTTTGGTAAGTTTGGGGCTTTGAGTTAAACGGACTGTTATCATTCTGAGTTAAATGGACACTTTCTATGGGATACTCTAGGATCCGGAAGGTGCGACCCAAATTGTCCCTGTTGGGATGATTGGCAAGAGGACGATCAAGATTCGAAAATGAAAAGAAAACCAAAAAAGAAACCTCATTCTCCTTGTAACCACACATAAGCAAAACCGCCATATGAACCTCCACCTCCACCAGCTCCGTTACCCATATACAAAAAAGAACTCAAATGGATTGCAAAACATTGCAAACCTGAAACCTTTCCACCAAATCTAAGCCAGACTTCTACTCCTCAACCCGTTGCCTGTATGATGTTTTCTTTATCATCCAAAGACTATTCTTTCAATTTCCCATCCTTAGAAGCCCAATTTGATTCACAAAAAAAGGTCGTGACAAAACCTTTCATTCCTTCAGCCATAACCTCTGCTAGTCACCTAAAAGAACCTAAACCATTTGAATCAGTCCTCAACTGGCAAACACAGAATGCCAGAGCACAAAATGATACATTGGTAGACATCCACAGAAGGGTTGATAAAATCAATTTATGAACTGACCAGATCGAAACCAAGGTTGACTCAATAACCTTGCAAATGCAGCAGATCTATCAAAATTTACAATCCCGAATCTCCCAACTGGATGCAGACTTAAGAGTCATGCTTAGTCAAAGATACTATAGCCCTGAGTTTGACCAAAAGGAGAGAGAAATTAGACAGCTAAAGGCAGAGCTTGATCAGATTGAATCCGAAAAATGCAGGCCTACACTCTTCACTAAATCACCTCCCATAGCTACAATCAGTCCAACTTACCATTCATTCAGTCTCATGCTTGCACCAATGAAACCGTATGATCCTTCCAAACTATTTGGAATGCCACAACCACCTCAGCCAAAACCAAAACCTAAGCCCCAACCAAGACCTATGAAAATTCATCAACCAATCTCCACTACCACACAACAACAAGATTCTCCATAAACATACTTCTGTTCTTACCCCAAAACCATCTCAATCCAAGGATAAAGAACCCATGCATCAATATGCTTCCCATCACATTGAAGTTTCCATTGATTCCATAAAAATTGATACTTCTGTGACAAAATCTAATACAAAATCTTCACTTTCAACCACTGATTTGGAAAAGGCACAACCCAAAGAAACAGAACCAGCACAACCATCCCAACCAGAATCATACTTTGAAATACCCTCAGACATTGATGAGCCAGCTGAACATACCAGTTAAAGAGGTATGATTCATGAGATGATTCAGGGTAGGTCAGACATGGAGAATTAACTTTGTGGTGTAAAGAACAGTTAGGCACCAGATGTAGCATAACTCATCTTCAGTCACATCTCTGGAAGGGTCAATGTTTAGACCTGTGAGAAACAAGTTTTCAGGGTGGAAAGTTGAGAAAGGGAATGAATCTGCTAACATGTAGGGTTTCATGAAAAACCTAAAAACATATCTTTTTGCAAATTCTTGGATGTCAAAAACTGTGGAAAAGGTTTTTCCAAGAGGGAAAGTCTTGTGGGTTAAGGCTTGGTTTGGTAGAGAGGTAGCCATGAAAATGATGGGAAAGTGATATCCTGTGGATATACAATGCAGAGGTGGTATCGATTTTGCAAGTCTTGAAAGTAGATCTGGAATGAGGTTCTGGGTTCCTTTTATATGCTTCACAGGGAAGTCAGATTTTGAGAACAAGTCTTTAAGTCTGAGCAACATCTTTTCTGGAACTGTTTTTCCTTTGAAATTCATGATGTTGGGAAATGCTGAGCTGTCCATTCGGTTAAGAAAATGATAGCCGATAAGATGGTATCCATAACTCATCTTCAGTCACATCTCTGGAAGGGGCACATTTCATTCCATGTCACAAAACCGATGATGCAACAAACTTAGCTAATTTGTTTTTCAAGGAAATAGTCAGGTTGCATGGAGCACCAAGGAGCATAGTTTCATATCGAGATGCTAAGTTGTTGAGCCACTTTTGAAAAACTTTGTGGGGTAAGTTGGGTACTAAACTTTTATTTTCTACTACTTGTCATCCACAAACTGATGGACAAACTGAGGTTGTAAATAGAACTCTGTCTACTTTGTTGCGTGCCATTATTCAAAAGAATCAAACTTGGGAAGAATGTTTGCCACATGTTGAATTTGCTTACAATAGAACTGTCTATTCAGCTGCTAAATTTTCACCATTTGAGATTGTATATGGTTTTAATCCATTAACTCCTTTGGATTTATTACCTTTACCTATTGATGAGCGTGCTAGTATGGATGGTAAAAAGAAAGCTGAATTTGTCAAGCAATTGCATGAGAGAACATGACAACACATAGAAAGGAGAACTAAACAATATGCTACTCAAGCCAACAAAGGACGTAAGCAAGTGGGTTTTCAGCCTGGAGATTGGGTTTGGGTGCATATGAGAAAGGAGAGGTTCCCAGCACAAAGGCATTCCAAGTTGCTTCCAAAGGGAGATGGTACATTTCATTCTAGTTAACATCATTAAATTCTTGCCCTGATTAATTTGTGGTCCAAAAATTCATCATCATGATGAAGATGTGGACTGAAGCTGGAGAGAAAGTCTCTTCAAAATGGCCGTTTGATAATAATGAGAGGAAGTCTTGAGTACTTCAACAACATTGCTACACAATACTTGACATTCAAGAAGAGAAAATTTCTTAAAGTAAAAAAAAAAGAATAAAATAATAAGTTTCAAATTGATTTTTATTCACAAAAGATAAGAACAATTCTTTGAGAACAACAATTGGACCATTTTCAGTGATTCTTAACCAATCAAAAATAATTTTAGTTTCCATAATCCGAAAATCAATATCCACAGAATCTTCAAAATTATTTTGCATTTTTTTTACCATAAGCTAATGAAATTTATAAATCTAAATATAAAATAACATAACTCTCTAAAGTAACATAAACATGATGCGTTTGAATGTCCTATTAAATAAATCGTTTAAACAATATAGGGCCCATGAACAGTATAGGGTTATCAAATAATTGACATTGGGAATGGAGAAAAAATGTGATCGGGAATTTCATAATTAATGGGAAATTTTTACAATGCGCTCTTCTATATAATAAGTTGGCACTGCATCTGCATACGCATTCGGAAACTCTACGGTACTTCTCATTTAAATCAGCACTCGTGAAATCATAAGAAGTGATATTTGTTCGACCCGCATTAGTGAGGGAGATACTTATTCTAACAACTAATTAAATTAGAATGGGAGATGAGCCCCAAAAATTATGGAGAAATGGTAAACGACAAGATGTGCTATCGATTTTTTCTAGTCTTCATTTTCTTTATTTTTTATTAAAAAATAATAAAATGTTTGTAAAAATCCTTGTCCCCCTTTCACCTCGTCCTGCATTTAGTGACGACAATAGAGCTGCTGGACCAAGGATGACCATGCCAATGGCAAAGGTAGTTCTGCAATTGATGAAATTGTTATTGGTTAATTGCTAAATTTCTCTCTCCCATTGAATTAAAAAAAATAGCTTCTCAATGTGTTTTTTTTTAATTCAAATTGTTAGAATTTTTTAATTTAAACTGTCAGAAGCCAACATGCTAAATTTTTATTGAACAAAAATTTTCAAAAAATTAGTAATTACTGATTCTTAATATAAATGTTAATAATTTTGTAGAAATAGAGAATTTAGTGAGAATTTAGTAATTACACAAATCACAATAAAATAATATTCATCTTATTTAAACCTCGCACTTTATACATAACAATAGGTACAATCTTTTCATTTATACAAAATACATACTACAATAAGCAAAATACTATAATCATTTCTGACTTTATCAATTTACACAACTTTGTTGCCTGTAGACACTTTAGTTTGTACCTCTTTTGATACGAACCCCGTTAAGAACTGACGCGACCCTAATCAATTTAGTTTCCCAAGATCAAATCTAAACCAGGAATGGAATGGAACCTCGACCCAATGCTTATTGGAAGAACAAACCTTGGTATGTGAAGACGCCACAATCAGCTATGGATGGTTTGATTGATAAGTCAAGAATTTGAACGCCACGGAAATCTGATAAGTTCAAAGAGTTCGTAAAGAACCAAAGAGAATTAACTCTCTCACCAATTGCATCAAAAAACTTCTTTTTTATTTATTGAATATGAGTACTTTATATAGGGTTGGTTACAAGAATTTTTTTGGAAATAAATCCTGAATCTAAATCAAATCAGAATCCTAATCTAAGTAAATAGGAAAGAATTTAAACTAAATCAGGATCCTAATTGTCTTAAATGCCTTACGTCAATTAAATGGAAACTAGGCGATTAATGTTTAAGAAACGGGAAAGTATCTGAAAAAAAGGAAAAAAATATATTTTCCCGCCATAATGTTTAAGCCAACTCCCTATTTCATGAAAGTGAGTATTTGGAAACTTCAAGAGCCTGAATCATGCATTTATCATGTGCGATTCCTTCAATGGACCTCCATTAAGCGCTTCTTTGAATTTCTTTGCTCGAGCTCTTGTATCGGGTTTGATGGGAACTTGAATAGGATCTGAATATGCCTCATCCCATGTGCTTGTGATAGTTTTATCCTTAATCTCATCATTCCCCTCCTCTTGAAGAGGATTTTTCCTCAAATCATCACCTACATCAAAAGGACTCAAATCAGAAACATTAAAAGTAGCACTTACATTGTACTCACCAGGCAAATCTAGTTTGTATGAATTGTCATTGATACGTTCCAAAACTTGGAATGGGCCATCCCCTCGAGGTAATAACTTAGATTTTCTTTGTTCCAGAAATCGTTCCTTACGCATGTGTAACCACACCCAATCACCGGGTTCAAAGACTAGCTTATGTCGCCCTTTATTGGCTTGTTTAGCATATTGCTCAGTTCTCCGCTCAATGTTGAACTTCACCTTCTCATGTATCTGTTTAACAATTTTAGCCTTTTCTTACCATCTAAGTTAACACGCTCAGAAACAGGTAATGGAGTTAAATCCAATGGGGTTAAAGTATTAAAACCATAAACAATTTCAAACGGTGAATACTTAGTAGCAGAATGAACGAGTGGTAAACAATCTTCCCAAGTTTTGATGTTCTTTTTAATGATAGCTCGCAACTGAGTAGATAAAGTTATATTCACAACTTCTGTTTGACCAAAAGTAACTTAAAAACTTAGCATCCCTACCAGAAACAATTGTCCTAGGCATACCATGCAACCTCACAATCTCCCTAAAGAATAGGTCAGCAACATTAGAAGCATCATCTGTTTTGGGACATGTAATAAAATGTGCCATCTTTGAAAATCTATCTATCAGTCCAAGGTGCACTAGGTATTGGCAAAGGGGTGTATAAGCCATAAGGTTGCACTTTCGATTTGGCTTGCCTACAAGTGACACATTTACCACAAAGTCTTTCAACATCTCGTTTCATATGTGGCCAATAGAAGTGTTCCTGTAAAACTGATAGAGTCTTTACAACTCCAAAATGCTTCCTCCATGGGATTCTCTCACTAACAAATCTCTCAAAGAACAATTAGGCACACACAGTTTATTCTCCCGAAATAAATAGCCATCGTGCCTAAAGTATTTACTGACTACTGTCTTTTCACAAGCTTGGTGTTCAACACTAAAATCATGGTCATCAGCATACAATTCCTTAATATGTTCAAAACCAAGTAGTTTAGCATTAAGTGTTGAAATTAAGACATACCTACAGCAATATTTTCCTTACCTTGCTTGTAACGAATGACATATGGAAATGTCTCAATGAATTCTACCCATCGAGCATGCCTCTTGTTCAGCTTGTGTTGGCCTTTAACGTGTTTCAAGGACTCATGATCGGTGTGAATCACGAACTCCTTAGGCCATAGGTAGTGATGCCACGTTCCTAACGCTCGAACCAACGCATACAACTCCTATTTAAGAACAAGATTCTTTAATACAGGCGGCATAGCCGACCATAGCATAATTAAGTATAAGTATCACAAATTAGGTGGCGAGCCGACCATAACATAATTAAGTATCATAGCTTAGGCGGCAAAGCCGACCATAACGCAACTAAGTATCATAGAAATGGAATATTACTACCGAAATTGCATTGTACATTAGGCGGCATAGCAACATAAAGGAATGGTTAAAACTGAAGTTAAGTATGAAAAGAATTTTGTCCTTACATTATAGTTGAAGTGTTATTTACCTCTTGACCTTGACTTTTCTACACCTTTCTAAATTAAGGATTTCTCTACTCTTGAAATAGAAGAGAATAAAATTTCTAGGTTGCATTGAAAATGAAAGGGGGCAGGGGGTATGTATAGGATTTCTTAGGGCTAATGGATGGCTAGGATTTTGCCACCATAAATCTTGATCAATAGTTGAGATTAACCTTCATAAATAACTTACTAAATTCTAGAATTCTTAACTTTCTCTACATATCTCATCATTACTTAGAATTAAATATTTTATATTATTATTATTTTAATACTTAAGGGACTTTGGTAGCTTAAAATAAATTCTATTATATTTAAGTGTAAAAATTGTACCTCATAATTCCTCCCCCTTTTAAAAAATTTCGTCCTCGAAATTTACTTACTGAATAGCTCAGGATACTTATTCTTCATCTCTTCCTCACGTTCCCATGTTGCCTCCTCCACTGAGCTATTTCGTCATAGTACTTTAACTAAAAGAATCTTCTTATTCCTTAACTCCTTTATCTTTCTATCAAGAATTTGAATTGGACGTTCTTTGTAGGTTAGGTCTCCTTCTAGTTGTAGAGGCTTATAATCTAGCACATGAGAGGAGTCTGGAGACATGAAAGACATTATGTATTCTTGATAACGATGGTAGGAGGGCAAGTCAGTAGGAAACATACCCGACACGATCGAGTATTTCAAATGGCCCAATAAACCTCGGACTTAATTTTCCTTTGTTCCCAAATCTCATCGATCCTTTTACTGGGATAACTTTTAGAAATACTTTGTCACTAACTTGAAATTCCAAAGGCCTTCGCCTCTTATCTGCAATACTTTTCCACATTCTGCTCTTCACATCTCAAAATGGTATGATAAAAGTTTGCTTTTTGTTTTTTTTTGTTGAGCCTTCAACGACAAAGAGAATTTCATACTTATGGCATCAACTAGTTCTCAACGGGCTTGTCAAGCTTTTTATGTTGAAAAACATTCTGAGATTGTTAGAGGAAAAAAATGATTAGTCATTGACTATCAACCTCTAAACATGTTTTTACAAGATGACAAATTCCCTTTGCCAAAAAGACAGAGCATGTTCACCTATTCAAAAATGCTCAACTTTTTTCAAAATTTGATCTTAAATTTGAATTTTGGCAACTTGGAATTCAACCTTCAGAACATTACAAAACTGCCTTTTGCATTCCGAATGCCCACTATCAATGGACAGTTTTACCCTTTGGTCTTAAAACAACCCCATCTATTTTCCAAAAAACCATGGTCCAAATCTTCAAACCCATTCTGCATAGTGCATTGATTACATTGATGATATTTTGTTGTTTTCAGGTACATAAGATGACCATCGCCATTTGTTAAATCAATTCTTTGACATTATTCAATCTTGCTAAGGATATTTAAAACCCCTTTGGACCAGTAGCCCGCACACAGTGGTGTTCCAGCCGATATACTTCTTAGATCAAAACCTAAAACGAGTTCTTTTAAGGTTATAAAACCCAAAACAGACTGTTCCTTAGTCTTTAAACAAGGTACCAAACCATTAAAGAAATCGCCATAAGTTTTCTGATGCACAGGATCCTTCCTTGAAGGCAAGTGCAGAGCATACTTCCTTAAGTTTTCAAAATGAACAAATTTAATTCTTTGATTCGTTTCTTTCACTAGAACTTCATTTGCAGAGAGAAGAGAGAGTTTAGAACTTCATGATTAGATAAAGGCACACAAGATTTTATTGCTTAAAACTTCTATATCTTACAAGTGGAGAGAGCCCTTTATATAGGAGAGCTCATGAAGATAGGACAGGACCCCTATCTTTTACAACAGTAAAAGTAAGGTAAAGATACAGTACAAAGTAAAAGATACATTATTATGATTACAACAGGACAAAGTCCATGACAAGAAGACAAAATAGGAAAGTGCATGCATCGAGACAAAGAGGGAAATTTCTTATAACAAGACAAAAGGGGAAATTTCATGCAACAAGACAAGAAAGGAAAATGCATGAATTAAGACAAAGGGGGAAGGTTCAGGGAAGGTTCAAGGAAGGTTCATGAGTCAAGACAAGAGGGGAAAGTTCATGGTAAAAGACAATACTTTATGGAGAGTGAAGGTTCATGTATTCGTCTTCAGATGAACTTTCTGTCGCATATGGGTTATCGTCATAGGTTGGTGGGAAAAAGGTCTTGGAGAGCTTTGGATGCCTGCAGGCGGGACCACGGCAAGGTGGATAAAGGCAGTCGCGTCTGTATCCTGGTCTGGGCGATGTCTGAGTAGCCTTGTCTGCTTTTGAAGGTTTGGGTGGTTGTGATGACGATGGTTGTGATGATGATCCTGGTTCATGCATGGATGGTTGGGGAAACTGCTGGAGATGTTGACTTAAAGGAAGAAAGTCTTCCCATGGGTCGTGGGAGTCTTGGTAGAGAAAATCTGTGTAATCTGGTTTTTCTTCTTTAATGATGATTCCTGTGGATTTTGGTTTGGATATGGCGGATGGAGTGGGGATCATGATGAGATCATGTTGTGGGCCTAAGGAGGTGTGAAAGATATCTCTGGGTGGCGGAGTCTGGTGATTTAGTTGACAGAGGTAATCATGCAGGGTGGTTTGGATTTCATTTTCAATGACAGCTGGATGTGGTGCAGTAAACCATTCATAAACTTGATCTTGAGACCAAAAAAGATTTGTATCTGGATGCTGGAAGTATGGCCTGTGGATGATGAAGACTGAAGTAAACAGTTTTGCTTCAGAGGGAGGCATTCTGTCCAGGTTGTAAATCTCTGAGAGTTGCTGTAGTTTCTTTCTCCACCATGGAATAGGAGAAAACCATTCAAGTAAAGTCCAGGTGAGGGAAGTGGCTTTGTCAGGGTTGAGAAGATGCTCCAAAGTTGGACTGATTGGTAGAATGAGCTTGGGGGCATAAAGAACTGTTAGGCACCATAAGTACCATAACTCATCTTCAGTAATATCTCTGGATGGGTCAAGGGTGAGACCTGTAAGGAACAAGTTTTCGGGATGGAAGGTAGAAAATGGAAAGGAGTCTATCATAAGGTAGGCTTTCATAAAAAAGCGAAAAACAGCTTGTCGGGCAAATTCTTGCATGGCAAAGACTGAGGAGAAAGTTTTGTCAAGGGGAAAGTTTTTCTTGGTGAGAGCTTCTGAGGGAAGTGAAGTAGCCATGGAGATTATTGGAAAGTGATAGGTTGTGGAAAACACGGTGAGAAGTTTGTCTGGTTTGGAGAGTCGGGAAAGCATATCAGGAATGAGGTTCTGGGACCCCTTTATATGCTTAACTGTAAAGTCATACTTGGAAAACCAATCTTTTAACCTGAGTAACATTTTTTCAGGAACAGTTTTACCTTTGAAATTGAGAATATTGGGGAAGGCTGAACTGTCCATTCGGATGAGAAAATGGTGTCCAATCAAATGATACTCAAATTTCTTGATGCCATCCTTTACTGCTAAGATTTCTTTGAACACACTGTGATAATGCTTCTGTGTGTCAGAGAAATGTCCACTGGCGTAAGAGATAAAGCTTTCTTGGCCATTGATTTCTTCGAGGAGGATGGCACCCCATGATTCATCACTTGCATCTGTCTGTAGGATGCGCTTGCCATCAGCAATCAACTTTAAGGGAGGCGGATTTTGCGCGATCTGCTTTAATGTAGTGACAGCACTGGTGTGGTCCTCATTCCACTCTGGGGGCTTCTTTTTCAATAAAGCTGAAAGGTGTCGAGTGTGTTGGTCCACATGTGGGATGAAATCACGGATGTAGTTGATAATACCAAGTTGAACTTGCTTTTTGGAAAGTTGCTGATCTGGAAAGTGAAGCAACTCTTGGGCAATGTGCTTTCCTGGCTGGTAATGGCCGTCTTTTATGACCATGCCAAGAAATTCAATGGTATCTGTAGCAATGGTGCTTTTCTTAGCTGATAACATAATTCCATGGCTTTGGACAATATCATAGAACTGAGTTAACAGTTGGTGGTGTTCTTCATGTGAACCTGAAAAAGCAAGATGTCATCAATATAAATCAAAGCATGATGGAGGATGGGCTGGAAGATTTGGATCATGGATTTTTGAAATATGGATGGGGCAGTTTTAAGACCAAAGGGTAAGACTGTCCATTGGAAGTGGTCATTGGGGATACAAAAGGCAGTTTTGTACCGTTCTAAGGGTTCAATGCCTAATTGCCAAAAGCCAAATTTTAAATCAAATTTTGAAAAGATCTGGGCATTTTTGAGAAAAGTAAACATGCTTTGTCGTCGGGGCAAAGGAAACTTGTCATCTTGTAAAAACATGTTTAAGGACTGATAGTCAATGACTAAGCGTTTCTTTCCTCGGACAATTTCAGAATGCTTTTCAACATAAAAGGCTTGGCAAGCCCATTGAGAAGTTGTGGGCTCAATTAGACCTTGGGCTAACAATTGTGAACATTCTTGTTGGGCTAGGAGTAAGTCAGAAGGACTCATTCCTGGATGGGTAGCTTTGGTTGGATTAACATCTTCATTTAGTTTAAAAGGTAACTTAATGAAGAAGGACTTGTTTTTCCACAATGGGTTTGGATGAGTGAACTCAGAATGGGACTCTGGACACAGACTCAAAAGTTTGGTGGATATATCCTGGTAGGACTGGGGGGTTTCAAACAGATTATAAAGTTTCAAAATGTCTGTGAAAGGTTTAAACATGGATTTGACTCGGATTCCAGTGGGAATGATTTGAAGGTGTTTGATCTGGTGAAGGATGTCAAAATCTAACAAGATATCCTTATTAGGAAGAGTTGAACCAATGACCTTGGTCCAGATAACACAATTTGGGAAAATTTGAATACCAATGGGTTTTTTGGTAATCAAAGAGGTGGTGAACAATTTGCCATTGACGGCTTTGAAATGTTCCTCATATTCTGTCCAATATTCTGGGGGAAGAATATGCGGATTTAACATGCTGCATTGGGCTCCAGTATCTATAAGACCAATTGCTGGAATGGGCCTTTGGAATTTGGAGGGTAAGATCTGGAGTTTAATAGAAGGGATAAGAACAGTAGTATCAAGGGACAACAACTGTTGGTGAAAAATCACTTGGGATTGATCATTGTCTGAGTCATCAGAGGAATTCTGTAGTGCGAACACTGTTTCATCATTGGGTTCATCTTGTTCTGAAAAATAGAATTCCAGTTCATCCTTTTCTGGAGAGTAATCTGTGGTAGCTTGGAGATGCTCAAGTAGCCGAATAGATTTTTCCCTTTTGTTGGGACAATCCTTGGCATAATGGCATTTTCTCTTGCAGATGAAACATTTGCTTGATTTTCTCCTTTTAAATTCTCTGGATGAAGATGACTGCTTTCTAAAGAATCTATAGGGCCTTTTGGACCGGCGAGGCTTAGAAGAATATTCCGGACGTTTGAATTTCCGAAAATGCCTTTCTTTTTAGGACTGCAATCACAATCCTTCTTCTGTTTGCATTTGATCTGCAAATAAGGCTTTTTGCAAGCACTCCGAAATGGTTCTCTGTCTTGCAACAGTTCTTTGAAAAACTGTTTCTGCTCACAGAGTTTGTCAAGACAGGTTTTGGCAAGCTGAAAGATTTTGCCTAGAGAAATGTTGTCAAGGACAAGATTGGATGCACGAAGTTGCCTTTGTATGTCGGGTTGGAGTTCATCAAGAAGGGAAGCCAGAAAAACATGCTTTAATGTTGGCTCATTGAATCCATTAAGTTTATAGAACAGCAGGGACATTCTTTTATAATGGAAGTCAAGATCCTTGGCATTGAGTGAACAGCATTTCATGTTGAGATAGTCTCGTCGTGCAGCTTCAAAAACTGCAGAAGGATCTCCAAGGAATTGATCATGGATAACCGCAAGGGCACTGGAGACTTCTGGCAATTGAACAAACTGTAGTTGTCTGTAGTGGCCTAGAGAATCAAACCAATCTCTTAGAGCACCCGTGAAACGAGTAGCGAATTCTCTAAGGACAGATTGAATTGTGGCTCCTGGCTTAAGCATTTGTAAATCAAGCCAAGCAGACATTTCATTGAGGCGATCACGCCATTTAGAAGAGGGAAGATCATCAAATGTGAACCATGGACCATTTGACGATTTTGGACCGGTTGGACCGGTTTGGGCTTGGGCTGGAGGAGGTTGGTTGGAGGCAGAGAATTCAGGCATTTCTTCGTCAACTTCAGAAGGAATGTCAACATATGGTTCTGTGTGAGAGGTTTGGCCTTGATCAGGTTGATCAGGCTGAGCCATCAGGATTTTGGTGATAGGACTTTTCAGAGTCACTGGTGGATGCTGAAGATTCTGCATCTGTCTCAGTATGGCTATCTGAAACAGCTATATTTGAATCAGAAGTTTGATCATCTGTAGGAGATGAGGGGTCAACTGTGTGGGCACTAAATAGGTGCATGGGTTGTTTATCTTTGGATTGGGTAGGAGGTTGGGAAGGAACTGGTGGTGGAGGTGCTGATGGTGATGCTGGTGTATAGCCAGGGGTTGGGTGGTCAGGAGTGGAAACAATAGGTTGGTGAATGGTGACAGGTCGTGGTTGAGGTTTAGGTTTTGGTTTAGGTTTAGGTGGAGATGGTAATGGATTATCTCGAAAAAGAGTATGAGTCATACCAAATAACTTGGAAGGTTCATACTGTCGGATAGGAGAAAGCATAGAGGCAAAAGGATGATAAGTTGGACCGATAGAAGGGATCGGAGGGGATGAAGTGAAAAGGGTAGGTCTTTGTTTTTCTGATTCAATTTGGTCAAGCTCAGCTTTCAAACGTCTGATCTCTCTTTCCTTCTGGTTAAATTCTGGGCCATAATAACGTTGAGCAAGCATGGTCCGTAACTCAGAATCGAGTTGAGCAATTCGGGACTGAAGATTTTGATGGATCTGCTGCATTTGGGCGGTGATGGAGTCAACTTTGGTTTCAAGCTTTTCAGTTCGTAAACTGATTTTCTCAACTTTGGAATTGATACTTACCAAGGTATCATTTTGTGCTCTGGCATTTTGGGTTTGCCAGTTGAGGACTGATTCAAAAGGTTTAGGTGGTTCAAGATGTCTTGTAGAGGTGATGGCTGAAGGAATAAAAGGCTTAGACACAACATTCCGTTGGTAATCTGTGTGGGTATCTAAAGGAGGAAAGGAAGAAGAGTAGTCTGAAGAAGTAGATGAAAACATCATACAACTCAGGGGGGTGTAGGAGTTGGGATTGGTGATGGAATCTCAGATTTACAATGTTTTGCAATCTATTTGAGTTCTTTTTTGTAAAAGGGTAATGGAGCTGGTGGAGGTGGAGGTGGAGGATCTTGGGGTGGTTTAGGGTCATTATGATGGCATGAGGCTGAAGGTGTTTTCTTGTTGGATTTCTTTTTTCGTCTGGTGGAATAATCATCATCCTCTTCCCAATCTGTGTGGGTATCTAAAGGAGGAAAGGAATCATGCTATCAGCCAAGAAAAGCACAATTGCTACCAATAACATTGAATTCCTTGGAATGACTATCAAAGACAGCCATTATCAGCAAGGAAGGCACATTGCTCAAGAGCTCATCCACTTTCCAGATCAGCATCTTTCCAAAAGGCAAATTCAGCAGTTCCTTGCAAGAAAGTGGTATTTAGGTTTTTCATGAAAGCCTATCTCTTATTAGAAAACGTGTTTCTTACAGGATTAACCTTGGATCCTTCCAGATACATTTCAGAAGATGAATTATGGTACATCTGGTGCCTAACTGTCCTCTATGCCACCAAACTGATTGTTCCAGTAACAGCCACCTTAGAACATTTGTTCGATCTAGACAAATCAACCTCACTCATTTGGACGCTTCTTGAATGGTTTTCTTCAATTCCACGGTGGAGAATGAAACTTCAACAATTGTCACAATTTCATAACTTGGAACGTATGCCAGCATCAGAAGCAAAAATGTTCACATCTATATTCATTATTCATAGACCATACTTTCAACACCCAGATACACACTTCTTCTGGACTCCAGATCAAGTTTTTGAATGGTTCACCACACCTCACCCATCCATCCTTGAACAAGATGATAAAGTTCAAAAGGACCTCTATGCCACTAAACCACCAACCTGCTCCACACAGAGACATTTCTCACACCTCCCTCAGTCCACCAGACTTCACTGATTTCTATATTAAGATGCACAAGACCCATGGGAAGCATTCTTGCCATTAAGTCAACATCTTCAAAACCTCCAACAAACTCCACCAACACATGTCTCAGACGATCCAACAAATAAAGCCAGTTCTGGCACACCAACCATACAGCCTATGGCTTGTATGATGTTTTCATCCACCTCCCAAGATTATTCCTCCAATTTCCCTGCTCTAGAAACCCAGACCGATCCACAACGAAAGGTCATAACCAAACCCTTTATTCCTTCAGCCATAACTCCCACAAGTCACTTAGAAGACCCCAAACCTTTTGAGGCTGTTCTCAACTGGCAAACCCAAAATGCCAGAGCTCAAAATGAAACCTTGGTTGATATCCATAAGAAGGTTAATCATATCAGTTTACGAACTGATCCTATTGAGTCTAAGATGGACTCGATCACTTCCCAAATGCAGCAAATTTACCAAAATCTTCAATCTATAATCTCTCAACTAGATTCAGAATTAAGAACCATGCAGAGTCATAGATACTATGGCCCAGAATTTGATCAGAAAGAAAAGGAAATTAGAAAATTGAAAGCAGTCCTTGAACAGATTGAGTCAGAACGGCAAAGGCCAACATTATTTACCACCTCTCCACCATTACTTACCATCAGCCCAGCCTTCCATCCCTTTGCACCTATGCACACATACTTTGTTTGGAAATAATCCTTTGCCCAAACCATCTAGATCTAAACCGTATCCTCGACCAAGACCAGAAAAACAACCTTTTCAACCACCTTTGTCCACCCAGAATAGCAACCGCCTCTTTATACCCCACTTCCTTCTCAACCAACACCAACTCAGGCCAAAGATAAATCCCCAATGCAACAATACAGTGCACAAATAATCCCAGATCCATCCGAGACAGACCAAACTTCTGATTCAAATCTGAAACAAAATCTTCCTTAGAATCTTCCATTTCATCTAGTGATTCTGAAAAATCTTATACTGATATCACTAGAATCCTTATGGCCCAACCTGAAGAGACTGAGCCTGCTCAATCCTCAAGAACTGACCCATTCTTTGAAATACCCTCAGATATTGAGGAAGATCCACCCGAAGCATCCTCAGCTCCAAACCGGCCAGCTCAACCCCCAAATGATCATAAACCTTCAAATGGTTCTTTGATGATATCCCTGCAGCTAAATGGAGAGATAGATTATCTGAAATGGCTGCTTGGACAGATCTCCAAATGTTAAGAGCAAATGCTACTACAGCATCAGTCCTTAGAGAACTTGTTACCCGTTTTACGGGATCTTTAAGAGATTGGTTTGATACTTTAGGAGAATACAGACAATTACAGCTTGTGCAACTACCTAATGTCTCAACTGCTCTTTCTGTCATTCACGAACAATTCATTGGAGAATCAGCTGCAGTCTTTGAAGCTGCAAGAAGAGACTACCTCAACATGAAATGCTGCTCCCTTAACTCTAAAGATCTTGATTTCCATTACAAACGGATGTCAATCCTATTTTATAAGCTCAATGGGTTCAATGATCCGACTCTCAAACATGTATTTCTGGCATCATTACCTGAAGAATTGCAACCAGACATACAGAGGCGGCTCATGAGTCTCAATCTCACCATTGACAACATTTCCTTGGGAAAGATCATTTAGATCGCCAAACGATATTTGGAAAAATTATGTGAACAGAAACAGTTCTTCAAAGAACTATTAAAAGACAAAGAGCTTGTCCGAAGTGCTTGCAAAAAGCCTTACTTACAGATCAAATGCAAGAAAAAGAAAGATTGTGATTGCAGCACCAAAAAGAAGAAGCATTTCCAAAAATTCAAAAATCCAGATTCATCTCCTAGATCAAAATCCATGCGAAAATTATACAGGTTTTTCAGGAAAAGATCTAGTTCTTTCAGAGAACAAAAAAGGAGAAAGTCAAGTCAATGCTTTATTTGCAAAAAGAAAGGCCATTATACTCTAGATTGCCCCAACAAAAAAGATAAAGCAATCAGACTTCTTGAGCATTTACAGGCCACCACTGATTATTCTCCTCACAAAGATGAAATCGAGTTCTACTTCTCAGAACAAGAGGAGCCTACTGATGAAACAATGTTCGCACTACAAAGCTCATCCGATGATTTAGAAAATGATGAGTTTCAAACAACTATTTTCACCAACAACGTTTGTCTCTAGACACTACCATACCTATCCCTTCCATAAAACTCCAAATCTTACCTTTCAAATTCCAGAGACCAATTCCCGCCATTGGACTTCTTGATACCGGAGCCCAAAGAAGTATGTTAAACCCAGACATACTTCCATCACAGTCTTGGCAACATTATGAAGAAAATTTCAAAGCAGTCAATGGAAAATTCTTCCCCACCAAGTTGATTACCAAAAAACCCATTTGTATTCAAATCTTTCCAAATTGTGTTATCTGGACAAAAGTCATTAGTTCCCATCTGTCTAATAAGGATATCTTGTTAGGATTTGATATCATTCACTAGTTAAAACACCTTCAAATCATTCCTACTGGAATCCGAGTCAAGTCCATGTTTAAACCATTCACCAATGTTCTTAAGCTTTATGGTTTGTTTGAAACCTCCCAGCCTTTCCAAGACATTTCCATAAAGCTTTTGAAATATTGTCCTGAGTCTCATGCTGACTTTCATCATCCAAACCTCTGTGGAAAAATCCACATTTCTTTGTTCAATTGCCTTTCAAGTTGAATGAAGATGTCAATTCAACCAAAGCCACCCATCTAGGAATGAGTCCTTTCGACTTAGTCCTAGCCCAAAAGGAATGTTCTAAGTTGCTGGCCCAAGGTCTTATTGAACCCACTAGTTCTCAACGGGCTTGTCAAGCTTTTTATGTTGAAAAACATTCTGAGATTGTTAGAGGAAAAAAATGATTAGTCATTGACTATCAACCTCTAAACATGTTTTTACAAGATGACAAATTCCCTTTGCCAAAAAGACAGAGCATGTTCACCTATTAAAAAATGCTCAACTTTTTTCAAAATTTGATCTTAAATCCAAATTTTGGCAACTTGGAATTCAACCTTCAGAACATTACAAAACTGCCTTTTGCATTCCCAATGCCCACTATCAATGGACAGTTTTACCCTTTGGTCTTAAAACAACCCCATCTATTTTCCAAAAAACCATGGTCCAAATCTTCAAACCCATTCTGCATAGTGCATTGATTTACATTGATGATATTTTGTTGTTTTCAGGTACATAAGATGACCATTGCCATTTGTTAAATCAATTCTTTACATTATTCAATCTCATGGAATCATGTTATCAGCCAAGAAAAGCACAATTGTTACCAATAACATTGAATTCCTTGGAATGACTATCAAAGACAGCCACTATCAGCAAGGAAGGCACATTGCTCAAGAGCTCATCCACTTTCCAGATCAGCATCTTTCCAAAAGGCAAATTCAGCAGTTCCTTGGTATTATTAATCATATTAGGGATTTTATTCCTCATGTTGATCATCACACCTGCCAGCTGTCAGCCTTGCTGAAGAAGAATCCACCTTCGTGGAATAACAACCACACACTTGTTGTCACAATGTTAAAGTAAATTGTGCAAAATCCGCACCATTAAAGCTCATCACCGATGGCAGACGAATATTGCAGACTGATGCAAGTGACGAATCATGGGGGGCCATCCTCCTTGAAGAAACAGATGGCAAATAATACTTTATTGCCTATGCTAGTGGACACTTCTCTGACACACAAATCCATTACCACAGTGTGTTCAAAGAAATTTTAGCTGTCAAGCATGGTATTCAAAAGTTCGAGTATCATCTTATCGGCTATCACTTTCTTGTCAGAATGGACAACTCAGATTTTCCCAACATCATGAATTTCAAAGGGAAAAATGTTCCAGAAAAGATGTTGCTTAGGCTAAAAGACTGGTTTTCAAAATATGATTTCTCTGTGAAGCATATAAAAGGAGACCACAACCTTATTCCTGATATGCTCTCAAGACTTGCTAAACCAGATAAATCCTTGTTTTTCATATCCTCATAACACCATTTTCCTATCATCTTCATGGCCACTTCACTCCCCTCACAAGCCCTTACCCAAAAAACCTTTCCCCTTAGGAAAACTTTCACAACAGTCTTTGCCATACAAGAGTTTGCAAAGAAAGTGGTATTTAGGTTTTTCATGAAAGCCTATCTCTTATTAGAAAACGTGTTTCTTACAGGATTAACCTTGGATCCTTCCAGATACATTTCAGAAGATGAATTATGGTACATCTGGTGCCTAACTGTCCTCTATGCCACCAAACTGATTGTTCCAGTAACAGCCACCTTAGAATATTTGTTCAATCCAGACAAATCAACCTCACTCATTTGGACGCTTCTTGAATGGTTTTCTTCAATTCCACGGTGGAGAATGAAACTTCAACAATTGTCACAATTTCATAACTTGGAACGTATGCCAGCATCAGAAGCAAAAATGTTCACATCTGTGTTCATTATTCATAGACCATACTTTCAACACCCAGATACACACTTCTTCTGGACTCCAGATCAAGTTTTTGAATGGTTCACCACACCTCACCCATCCATCCTTGAACAAGATGATAAAGTTCAAAAGGACCTCTATGCCACTAAACCACCAACCTGCTCCACACAGAGACATTTCTCACACCTCCCTCAGTCCACAGCATGATATCATCATGATCCCCACTCCTTCAGTAATTTCAAAACCTAAATCCACGAGTATTATCATCTAGGAAGAACAACCAGACTTCACTGATTTTCTGATGCATAAGACCCATGGGAAGCATTCTTGCCATTAAGTCAACATCTTCAAAACCTCCAACAAACTCCACCAACACATGTCTCAGACGATCCAACAAATAAAGCCAGTTCTGGCACACCAACCAGCTCCAAGGAACACCCATCTTCTTCTTGGCACAAAATATTTTGCCCTTGGCCACCCTGTCGCCCAAACCATCAACATCCACCAGAAACTCCATGTCCATCCATAAGACCGACAGTTCATCTGATGAAGACTACATGAATCTCTCATCTCCGTGATTCATGCAATTTGGCATCATTTACTTTTAAAAGTTTGTAATAATTAAAGCATGAGTCATGCTTTATTTTGTCTTTAATGCTTTTACTTTTCCACCAGCTTGTCACTTGTAATTATGTCTTTGCTTTTAGAAAAGTGGTAGGGGCCCTGTCCTATCCTTTTCCTTAGTTTTCCTCCTATATAAGCTCAGCTTCTCTTTGTTAGAAGCATGGCGAAAAATAATAAAATCTCTAGCCTTCTATAATCATGAGTTTCTAATTTCTCTTTTTCTCTCTTTCATAAGACGAAAACTTACATCTGTTCATTTTGAAACTTAAGGAAGTATGCTCTGTACTTGCAGACTACTGGTTTGGTACCCTGTTTTAGACTAAAGGAAAGTCTCTTTTGGGTTATATAACCCGAGATGAAAATGTTTCAAAGTTTTTGATCTCAGAGGTATATCGGCTAGAAACCCGAACTTGCAGACTACTGGTCCAAAGTATAGTTTTAACTATTATAGTTCTGGCATAACAACACCATGTAGTCTTCATCAGATGAGATGTCGGTCTTATCTTTATCTTTTGAAAAAAGGACTTTGAGTGATGGACATGGAGTTTCTGGTGGATGTTGATAATCTGGGCGACAGGGTGGGCAAGGGCAAAATATTTTGTGCCAAGAAGAGGATAGGTGTTCCTTGGAGCCGGTTGGTGTGCTAGAACTGGCTTTATTTGTTGGATCGTCTGAGACATGTGTTGGTGGAGTTTGTTGGAGGTTTTGAAGATGTTGACTTAATGCCAAGAATGCTTCCCATGGGTCTTGTGCATCTTGGTATAGAAAATCAATGAAGTCTGGTTTTTCTTCCTTGATGATAATACCCATGGATTTAGGTTTTGATATTGCTGAAGGAGTGGGGATCATGATGATATCATTTTGTGGACCAAGGGAGGTGTGAGAAATGTCTCTGTGTGGAGCAGGTTGGTGGTTTAGTTCACAACGGAAATTATAGAGGTCCTTTTGAACTTTATCATCTTGTTCAAGGATGGATGGGTGAGGTGTGGTGAACCGTTCAAAAACTTGATCTTGAGTCCAGAAGAAGTGTGTATCTGGGTGTTGAAAGTATGGTCTATGAATAATGAACACATATGTGAACATTTTTGCTTCTGATGCTGGCATTCGTTCCAAGTTATGAAATTGTGACAATTGTTGAAGTTTCATTCTCCACCATGGAATAGGAGAAAATCATTCAAAAAGCGTCCAGATGAGTGAGGTTGATTTGTCTGGATTGAACAAATGTTCTAAGTTGGCTGTTACTGGAACAATCAGTTTGGTGGCATAGAGGATAGTTAGGCACCAGATGTACCATAATTCGTCTTTTGAAATGTGTCTAGAAGGATCCAAGGTTAATCCTATAAGAAACAAGTTTTCTGGATAGAAAGTGGAAAATGGAAATGAGTCTGATAAGAGATAGGCTTTCATGAAAAACCTAAATACAACTTTCTTTGCAAACTCTTGTATGACAAAGACTGTGGTGAAAGTTTTCCGAAGGGGAAAGGTTTTTTGGGTAAGGGCTTGTGAGGGGAGTGAAGTGGCCATGAAGATGACAGGAAAATGGTGTTATGAGGATATGAAAAACAAGGATTTATCTGGTTTAGCAAGTCTTGAGAGCATATCAGGAATAAGGTTGTGGTCTCCTTTTATATGCTTCACAGAGAAATCATATTTTGAAAACCAATCTTTTAGCCTAAGCAACATCTTTTCTGGAACATTTTCCCCTTTGAAATTCATGATGTTGGGAAAATTTGAGTTGTCCATTCTGACAAGAAAGTGATAGCCGATAAGATGATACTCGAACTTTTGAATACCATGCTTGACAGCTAAAATTTTTTTGAACACAGTGTGGTAATGGATTTGTGTGTCAGAGAAGTGTCCACTAGCATAGGCAATAAAGTATTATTTGCCATCTGTTTCTTCAAGGAGGATGGCCCCCCATGATTCGTCACTTGCATCAGTCTGCAATATTCGTCTGCCATCGGTGATGAGCTTTAATGGTGGCGGATTTTGCACAATTTACTTTAACATTGTGACAACAAGTGTGTGGTTGTTATTCCACGAAGGTGGATTCTTCTTCAACAAGGCTGACAGCTGGCGGGTGTGGTGATCAACATGAGGAATAAAATCCCTAATATGATTAATAATACCAAGGAACTGCTGAATTTGCCTTTTGGAAAGATGCTGATCTGGAAAGTGGATGAGCTCTTGAGCAATGTGCCTTCCTGGCTGATAGTGGCCGTCTTTGATAGTCATTCCAAGGAATTCAATGTTATTGGTAGCAATTGTGCTTTTCTTGGCTAATAACATGATTCCATGAGATTGAATAATGTCAAAGAATTGATTTAACAAATGGCGATGGTCATCTTGTGTACCTGAAAACAACAAAATATCATCAATGTAAATCAATGCACTATGCAGAATGGGTTTGAAGTTTTGGAGCATGGTTTTTTGGAAAATAGATGGGGTTGTTTTAAGACCAAAGGGTAAAACTGTCCATTGATAGTGGGCATTGGGAATGCAAAAGGCAGTTTTGTAACGTTCTGAAGGTTGAATTCCAAGTTGCCAAAATCTAGATTTAAGATCAAATTTTGAAAAATGTTGAGCATTTTTGAATAGGTGAACATGCTCCATCTTTTTGGCAAAGGGAATTTGTCATATTGTAAAAACATGTTTAGAGGTTGATAGTCAATGACTCATCATTTTTTTCCTCTAACAATCTCAGAATGGAGGATTATGAGGGAGTTATGGCTGAAGGAATAAAGGGTTTGGTTATGACCTTTCGTTGTGGATCGGTCTGGGTTTCTAGAGCAGGGAAATTGGAGGAATAATCTTGGGAGGTGGATGAAAACATCATACAAGCCATAGGCTGTATGGGTGGTTTGGAATTATGGATATGTGGAAGAACTTCAGTCTTGCAATTTTTTGCAATCCATCTAAGTTCTTTTTGGTAGATGGGTAATGGAGCTAGTGGTGGTGGAGGATTATGAGGTCGTTTAGGTTGGTTGTGTGAGCACAGAGTTTTAGGTATTTGCTTTTTTGGTTTTCTTCTCCGCTACGGTTCAACATCATCTTCTTCCCAATCATCCCAACAGGGACAATCTGGGTCACAATTTCCTGATCCTGGTGAATCCCAAAGAAAGTGGCCATTAAGTTTGGCAGGGTAGACAGGATGTCCTTCCGAATTGAATCCTGTAATTGGCAGCTTTTCTTGAGCAGTGTGAACAGTTGTAACCATGGCTGAATAAGTGAATGAGAGCCGTGGAGGCTCCTCTGGTGCTTTGGTGGAGGTCGAAAAGTCATTCAGACAGTTCCATCATATCTTCTTTCAAACATACTTTCTGTTGTCTGGATATGAGAAGTATTGGTGTGGAACTTCTCATAATTTGAAATCCATTCCAAGGGCATGAGTTTTATGAGTTCATGTCTAGGGATCTGTCTCTACTAACACCATGAGGGCGTCAGAGTGGTGCTCAGGTGAGGGAATATCTAAGGCATAGTTCTGGAGCCTATAGACCAATTGATGGTGAAGAAGTTGCAATTTTTGCAGAAGAGATTTGTTCTGCACCTTGAATTTGCACTTGGACTTTCAAGGCAGTGGAGAGATTAGTGTCTTGAAGAGAAAGGTTGAAATTGGGATAGAAAGTGAGTAAAACACTTCCAGCATGAAGAGTGGTTAAGACAGTACCAATAACAACATCTTGGTAATGTGTGAACCTAGTATCCAGCATAGCAATTCTGGCTGTGACTGGTAATCCTTTCCTTCCATTTAAGGTTAGGATTAGTCTGACTCCTCCAATATGGAGATGAGTATAATCTTCTCTTTGCCAATTGGAAATCAATGCTGGGGGAATTTACAGAGTGACATATTGTTCAGCTGTGGTAGCCTGAAGGGAACACTGATCTAATCTGGATGACTGGATATATTCTTTTGGATGTAGTTTTTTGGTAGAAATAAGGGTGCAGATACTGCGAGTAAAGGAGTGTGGACGTTTATAGAGGTGATGAGGACTAAGAAGAGGAAAAAAAGATTCATGGATCTGAGTAGATTCAGGGATATAGGAATATTCAACTAAATTTTCTATCTTAAGAGCTCATCAAGAAATAAAAATTTAGTTCTATCCATTATGTTTCCCTAAACCTCTCCCTATCTTCTAGGATACCAGTGGGTAGTTGTACGTGGCGTTGTTACACCAGATCTATAATGAAGTTTGTTCTTAGAGCCAATAGCCCGCAAGTTCTGGTTTCTAGCCGATATATACTTATCCATTTAATACCAAATCCGAAATCATAGTTGAAAATAGTTTTTCACGATACCACCCAAAAACTCGGCACTCATGGCCTTCAAAGAGGGTGAACGTTGTGAGAAAATACCGTTATTTTATAAAATCGATTTTGGAGGATAAAAACAGGACCTTTCTTATGCACAGGATCCTTAGGCTTAAGGCAAGTGCAGAGCATACTCAGTTTAGAAAATTTGGAGGTGAGCGTATCTTTATTAATCTAAATAATTGCTTTGATTCCTAGAAGAGAGGGAGAGGTTTAGGAAAACATAATGGATAGAACTGAATTTTTATTTGTTGATGAGCCCTCTCAACGGAAGCTGAAGGTGCTATTTATAGAAAATCATTGAGAACAGGACCTCTCGAATGATTCTAAAGCAAAGCACACCAATAAAGACATTTACAAAAGTAAAGCACGCCGGCAAGGACTTTAACAAAAGTAAAGCACGCCGACAAGGACTTTAACAAAAGTAAAGCATGCCGACAAGGACTTTAACAAAAGTAAAGCATACTGACAAGGACTTTAACAAAAGACAAACAGGAGTCACATGGATAGTTGTATCAAAAGCTTTTTCATAAGTCGTTATCATGGAGTGGATGGATAACGAGATGGTGACACTTCTCTTGTGTCTTTTTCATATTGTCGTTTGTGCCGACGGATTTGTCGAGGTATACTTCAGCTTGCTGGTATTTTGCTTTATCAGCTTCAGTCATGTGCTGAGACGTAGATGTAGCAGGAAAGTCTGGAGTGGTGATAGTATAATGGGGATTTTCAGTATGGAGCATCTTGGAATAAGACATTGGTATAGTCAAGACGTTGTTCCATGACAAGGATACCTTGAGGGCTTGAACTTGAACTTGGAGTACAACCTTGTATTTTGGGAATAATTTCAAGGGTGTGTGATGGTCCAATAGAGGTGTGGTGAATGGCTGTGGCCGGGGGAGGAACATTGTTTAGTTCCATAAGGTAGGCTTTGAGAACAGAAGTGACAGATGTGTCATGAATGAGGGTATATGGATGAGGATAAGTTCTCCATTCGTATGCCATGTCTTGTGTCCAGTAGTCCCGCGTTTCTAGATGCTGGAAGTAAGGCTTGTGGACAATAAAGACTATAGTCCACATGTTAGCTTCTTGTTCTGGCATTTTGTCTAATCCATGAAAAGTAATCAACTGCTGGAGTTGTTTACGCCACCAAGTGAGTGGGGAATACCATTCAAGGAGAGTCCATAGGAGGTCTGGTGAGAACTCAAGAGTGGTAAGGTGAGTTAGGACTGGTTTGATGGGAAGAACCAACTTTATAGCATACAAGACGGTGAGACACCACATGTACCAAAGTTCATCTTCACATATGGACAGAGAGGAGAGAGTGAGGCCGGTGAGAAATAGGTGTTCCATGCAAAGATTAGGAAAAAGATCGGGTTTTTTGGTTTGAACATTAAAGAAGAACCTGTAAAGGAATTTCTTTGCAAACTCCTACAGCTGGTAAGCCGATTGGAAAGAGATGTTCATGGGAAAGTTTCTCTGGTTGAGAGCTTTGAAAGGAAGTTGGCGATTCATAGCTATGACTGGAATCGTTTGGATTGAGGAAATGAATGAGGGTTTATTTATAGTTGGACATGTGAGGAAGTCTAGAATGAGGTTTTGGTTGCCTTTTATGTGGTGAACAATGAAGTCATACTTAGCAAACCAGGTTTTGAGATTGAGCAGTTGCTTATCAGGGAGCAACTTATTTTTGAAGTCAAAGATTCGGGGAAAAGAAGAATTAGATAAGAAATGTGTGGCTGATTAGATGAAATTCGAATTTTTTAATTCCATACTTGACTGCCAAGATTTCTTTGTAGACCACATGGTAGTTCTTTTCAGAGTCTTTGAATTGTCCACTTGCATGTGCACAGAAATGTCGCACGCCATTGATTTCTTCGAGAAGAATGGCTCCAGTAATCATCGCTGGCATTAGTCTGGAGGATGCGGTGTCCATTTGTGGGAATCCTGAGTGGAGAAGGGGATTGTGCAATCACCTTGAGCTGCTTGACAGCTTTTGCCTGAGCAGGGCCCCATGGAAGGCACTGTTTTTTGAGAATGCGTGACAGTTGGCTTGTGTGAATTGCAACTTTTGGGATAAAATCACGGACATAATTAACAATCCCGAGGAATTGTTGGATCTGCTTTCTGTTGAGATGTGTGTTCGGAAACTTTAATAATTCATTTGCAATGTGTGTACCAGGCTGATATTGGCCGTCTTTAATAACCATGTCAAGATAGTCAATTGATTCCTTTCCTATGTTGCTTTTCTTTTCGGAAAGCATGATGCCATGTGCCTATACAATGTGAAAGAAATCCAAAAGGAGCTTCTGGTGGCTCTCATGGTCAGAGGAAAACAACAAAATATCATCAATGTAGACCAATGCATGATGAAGAATAGGACTAAAGATTTTTGTCATGGCTTTTTGAAATAAGGAGGGAGCGACTTTAAGACCAAAAGGCATAACAGTCCATTGATAATGGGCATCAGGGATGCAGAAGGCATTTTTGTGTCGGTCAACTAGGGAAATACCAAGTTGCCAAAAACCAACTTTCTGATCGAACTTAGAGAAGATACGAGCCCCTTGAAGATGGACAAACAGGGTCTGGATTTTAGGAAAGGGAAACTTATCATCTTTAAGAAAAGAGTTAAGTGGCTGGTAATCAATAACTAATCTCTTTTTTCCACAAACTAATTCAGGTCATTTTTCGACATAAAAGGCTTGACAAGCCCAATCTGAATCAGAAGGTTCAATTAAACCTTGTTGGAGTAACTGAGAGCATTCTTTCTTGGCAAGCAGGAGGTCTGAAGGAGACATACCCGGGTGTGATGCTTTTGTGGGGTTTATGTCTTCATTGAGTTTAAAGGGAAGGTGGAGCTGGGAATGGTTTTCTGGACAAAACTCTAAGAACTTTTTTGAGATATGACTGTATGGAGATGGTGTTGCTGAAAGGGCATACAAACGAAGAGTAGCTGTACAGGGTAAGAACATTTGTTTGTAGCGAACTCCAGAACTGGTGAGGAATAAGTTTTTAACCAAATGAAGAATGTCAAACCTATGAGTAAATCTTTATCTGGAAGTTTGGAGGCTACAATCTTTTTCCAAATTATACAATTCGGAAAGAATTGAATACCAATGGGTTTTTTCTTTTTCTTTTTCTTTCTCCGCAAGGACAATTCGTATCATCCAAGCAAGGACAATCCGGATTGCACATATGGGCTTCAGGAATATCCCATATGAAATGACCATTGATTTTATTTGGATATACTGGATACCCTTCAGATGAAAAACTATGAATAGGAAGTTTCTTTTCTTGACCAGTTTGAACTGCTGTGATCATAGCAGTATAGGAAAGCTGTGGACTGTTTGAAACAGGCTTGGTATCAGGAGGATGAAAAGACAGTTTGACTTGACCATTTGGTCATCTGTCAATCTGTGGTTTGTATTGGTTCAGAATTTTGGTGAAAGTGCTCATAGGTGGTTAGCCATTCAAGAGGCATGAGTTTGAGCAATTCTTGTTTTTGGATTTGTTTAGGGATTTGGATGATGGTTGGAATTGTGTCTGTGTCAGTTAATATCATCAAGGCATCAGAAGTAGTGTATGGTGTTGGAAGATCTAGTGCATGATTTTGTAATCGATACACTATTTGGTGATGGAGGGTTGCAATCTTTGATGTGGGCATTTGTTCTGCTCCTTAAAGCTAAGGAGCTGGATCTGAACTTTAAGAGTTGTTGGAAGATTAGGGTCTTCAAGAGAAAGGTTGAAATTGGGTAAGGAGAGGGTAGAAGAAAGGGAAACTGGAGTAATGACAGAAGAAATAGAAGCGCCGTTGGAGGAAGTTGATGCCATAAGTATGAAATTCTCTTTGTCATTGAAGGCTCAACGAAAAAAAAAACAAAAAGCAAACTTTTATCATACCATTTTGAGATGTGAAGAGCAGAATGTGGAAAAGTATATGGGGCTCTGATCCAGAAAATTCCAGTGGTGAACGAATTTCCTGAGGTCTTCAGACCAAAGTTGCCATCAGATCGAGAAATTGAATTCAAAATCAATTTACGAACAGGAACTGCTTCAATTTCAAAGGTGCCCTGCCTATAGGATGGCCCCATCAAAATTGAAGGAGTTAAAGAGTCAATTGCAAGAGTTACTAGACAAAGGTAAAGTGCAAATGGGCATAACCGACTTTGGGATTTTATAATGGGCTCAACTTTATTTTTATAAAAAAATAAGTATCTCAACTTTTGTAATAATAAAAGTTTTGAAATATGCTAAGGAACCCCTGTATGACTCCTACTAAGAAAGTTTTGTTTATTGTGCAAAACTACTTTTAGAATTCGTATTTATATTAAAAGTACAGTGTTTTTTAATTTTTTTTTAAATAAATATTTTAGTGGAGTGTTACATACAGTTCATCAAGCATATCATCTAGCTGAAGAATGGGACGTCGATACTTTATCACTTGTTCTCTTAACAAGAAGAGCCAAATGATGATAAAGTCTTTGCCTTACCAGCAGAATCCAGTGATTCAGACAGTTCTGATTTTGAACCCATTTATACAGTCGAACCTTCCTCCGTTCTTATTCATGACCGTACCATACCCATACCTTCTGTCAAAATCCAAATAATCCCTTGCAAATATCACAAACCTATCACAGCCATTGGTTTTCTTAACACTGGTGCTCAGCGAAGCATGCTTGATCCTGCTATTCTTCTTATTGAGTATTGGAAAACTCAAGAGGAACACTTCAAAGCAGTAGACGGAAAGATCTTTACAACTAAATTAGTTACTAAACATCCAATAGGAATTCAATTATTTCCTAATTGTGTTGTTTGGGTAAAACTAATTGGTTCATCTTTGCCCAACAAAGATCTCCCTGTAGGTTTTGACATCATACATCAAGCCAAAAATGTCCAGATTACTTCCTCTGGCCTCCGTTACAAATCCATGATTAAACCCTTCACCAACACTCTAAATATTTATTCTTTAGCCAATTCACCACCCTTATACCAGGCCATTACAGATTAAATCCTCAAATTTTGCCGAGAAAACCATCACCTTCTTACCCATCCAAACCCGTTGTGCAAAAACCCAAAGTTCTTCATATCTTTACCTTTCAAACTAAATGAAGACAACTACCAAACCAAAGCTACCCATACAGGAATGACCCCACAAGGCCTTATTTTGGCCCAACAAGAATGTGGTCAATTGCTAAAACAAGGCCTCATTGAGCCCATAAATTCTCAATGGGCTTGTCAAGCTTTTTATGTTGCAAAAAAAAAAAAAAAAATAGCGGATCGGTTGAATTTCAAGTATTTCATTTCACCAACAAGATCCGGAAACTTACTTCACATTTAGAATTGCACAGAAAAGACTATTCATCTCAAAGGGGTCTACGAAATTTCCATTACCCAATAGACACAACCTTTTTGTCCACCTTAAAAATGCTTAAATCTTTTCAAATTTTGACTTGAAGTCTGGTTTTTGGCAACTTGGCATTCATCCCTTAGAACGATACAAAACTGCTTTTTGTATTCCAAATGCCCATTACCAATGGACAGTCCTTCCTTTTGGCCGCAAAACTGCCCCTTCCATTTTTCTGAAGGCCATGACCACAATCTTCTAAATCACAAGTTTATTGCCGCAATTTTTTCATATCATTCAAGAACATGGAATCATGATCTCTGACAAGAAAAATACGATTGTGACCACCTCTGTTGACTTTCTTGGCATGAAAAGAGTTACTCCACTTTCCCGAAAGTAACTTTACCAAAAAGTAAGTTTAACAATTTCTTGGAATCATCAATTATATCCGTGATTTTCTGCCACATGTCAATAACCACACGAGCAAGTTGTCTGCTCTTCTAAAAAAGAATCCACCATCCTAGTTAGAAAACCACTCAGATGTTGTAAAGCAATTAAAGCAGATTGCCCAGAATCCACCACCTTTAAAGCTTATCACAGATGGCAAAAGAATTCTGCAAACAGACGCAAGTGATGAGTCATGGGGAGCCATTCTCCTTGAAGAATGCAATGGAAAAGAACACTTTATTGCCTATGCAAGTGGACAATTTCCTGATGCACAAAAGCATTATCACACAGTCTACAAAGAAATCTTAGCCGTGAAAAATGGTATCAAGAAATTTGAATTCCATTTGATTGGTCATAGATTCTTAATCAGACTAGATAATTCAACTTTTCCCAATATCTTGAACTTTAAGTAGAAAGTTGTTCTAGAAAAAACCTTACTTCGGCTTAAAGAATGGTTCTCAAGATATGATTACCATGTCCAGAATATAAAAGGAGATCATAACCTCATCCCAGACTTACTATCCAGACCTCCAAAACCACAACCTTCCCAATTTTTCTGTATCACTTCTCAGATTTCCTTCCCGATCATTGCCATGGCTAGTTCACTTCCGAAAACAACTCTCACCCAGAAGTCTTTCCCACTCAACATGACTTTTCAATCACCTCACTCGATTCAAGACTTCGCCAAGAAATTCCTCTTCAGGTTTTTTATGAACATCTACATGATGAGTAAAGATCCTATGTTTTTTCCCAGCTTTCATCCTAATCATCTTTTCCTCACATGATTAGCTATTACACCTCGCAGAGATATTACCGAAGATGAACTTTGGTATACGTGGTGTCTTACTGTTCTGTATGCTACAAAAATGGTTTTCCCAGTCTTACCCCTTCTCACCAAGCTCAATGATCCAGAGTCTTCTACCTCTCTTACCTGGATCCTTTTTGAATGTTTTTCGCCATTACCATGGTGGCGCAGAAAGCTACAACAAATTGCTGACACACATCATCTTCTAGAACTCCCAGACCAAGAAGGAAAACAATTCACTTATGTTTTTATCATCCACCGTCCATATTTTCAGCATCCTCAAACCAAAGATTTTTGGACACAGAACCAGAGTTATGAATGGAACATTGTTCCTCACATTGCCTGTCTTGAACAAGACTTCCACATCAAGACTTCCTTAAAGAACTTCCTCATGGAACTTAATCACATCCCTCCAGACCAACCAGATATCCTCCACACATCTCTTGGCCCAAAACATGAAATGTTCATGATCCCTACACCATCCTTACATTCCTAACCTCCCAACTGTAGCATCATCCTAAGAGAAGAAAAGCCAGATTACACTGACTTTTTATTCCAAGATTCCCAAGACCCTTATGAAGACTTCACTCCAGTACCTTCACCATCACCATATGATTTTCCTGGATCATCCTCTTCTCAGTATCTGCCATTTGCCTCACAACTAGAGCTTTTCCTCAGCCAACCCCTCTATCACCAAAAGCCCGAGATTTCCCTTGGCCATGTGTTCCAGGATGTTCTCATCAAGAAAGAATCATAAAAAAAGACAAGGACCCTGATTGCGACCCTGATGAGACTGAATCATCTGAAGACGTGTCAATATCTCTTTAAGAGATTTGTCACTTTGTAATAATGTAAAATAAAGTACTTTATGCTTTAAAGTTGTTTGTCCTTATGTAATCATGCACTTTACTTTTGTCGGCCACTATTGTACTAATGAGCCCTACCTACTTTTGTAAAATAAGTGTGCCTGTATGCCAGCTGGAATGATCTAAATCCAGCTTTTGGCTTTTCTCCTCCTTATCTTTATATAAGGAGAGTTATTTTGAATAAAAAGCAGAAGAAGTTTTCAAGAACATTCCAAGTTTCAATATTCCACCCTATAGATAACTAAAACTTTTGTTTCTATTCTTTAATCCTAAGATTCTTTAGGTTTAGAACTCTTACCCTTGTTCAATGTCTATCTTCTACAAGTATGCTCTGCACTTGCCTTGAAAAAGGATCCTGTGCATCAGAAAGCTAGTCAAGCTATCATTCTTTCTTTGTTCTGAGATAATAGACGGAACCCTTCCTTTAGACCAAGTTACCAAGGAGAGTCTGTGTCTTTTTGGGTTGTCTACATTCTTAGTTCATCATAAGATACAGAATGTCTGGTTTCACCTAACTATGTCATTCTCGTTTTCTAGGTATATCGGCTGGAAACCCGAGCATGCGGACTACTGGTCCAAAGGATAACTCTATTATCATTGCTCTGGTATAACAACACCACGTACTTAGAATCCTCAGTTGTTATCCTTGGCTATAAAACATGATGAAATGTGGTTGGTACGCTCGATCTCAAATCCAAAAACTTTCTAATGCATAAGATCCTACAAAGAGGCGAGTGCAGAGCATACTCATTAAAAGAGATTAAAGTGAACTATTATGAGAACATGTTGTCCTTCCTAGGGAAATAAAGGAAAAGAGAGAATTTTTTGAAAGTCATGATATTGGAAAACTCGAATTATTATTTCCCAAAATCTGAGGTGCTTACAACTGAGAATGAATTCTCCTTATATAGGAAAATTCAAAGGAAGAGGATGAAACGACCTTATCCTCTTTTACAAAAGCCAAAGTAAAAGCAAAAGCAAAAGATTTCTAACAGGACAAGACCCCTGTCTTTTGGATTTTAAGCTAAAGACAAAGCAAAAGGAAGATGCTTTAAAGTAAAGATAAAGTAAAGCAAACACTTTGCTTTTACGAAAGCAAAAGCAATTATTACAAAATGCTTTAAAAATTGTGCGAGGAAGATAAGTTGTCAACATCACTGTCAACTTCAGCAAATGGCTCTTTCCACCAAGGCAAGTTCTCATAATATTTTCGGGTAGGTGAATCTGCCGGTGGAACAATACTTGTAGAGAGTGCATGTGATGTTTCAGTGGGATGCAGAATTGAGGTGAATTCTTCCTATGGGTCTTGTGAAATCAGGCTTTTCTTCTTTAATCAAAATCCCAAAGGGAGGAGGATTACTGGATGAAGGTGACCTGGTGGTCGGGATGACCATAAGCTCATGTTGCGGACCAAGGGAGGTGTGTTGGATGTCAATAGGGGTGGACTGAACATTGTTGAGTTCGAAGAGGTATTGTTTCAGGGTAGAGACAAGATTACGATCATGATCCAGAGGAAAACTATGGGGAACAATCTTCCATTAATAAGCTTGGTCTTGAGTCCAAAAGAGTTTGGTAACAGGATGCTGAAAATAAGGACGATGGACAATAAAGACTGAAGTGAACTATTCACCTACTTGATCAGGTAGGAGATTAATGTGGTGGTGCTTGATGATGAAATCAAGTTGTTTTCGCCACCAAGAGAGAGGGGAAAACCACTCGAAGAGGGTCCATGTGAGGGAATGAGCTTGGTTTGGATCTGTGAGACATCGAAACATTGGTTGTACAAGAAAGATCAGTTTGGTGGCATATAAGGCAGTAAGACACCATATATACCATAATTCGTCTTTTGTGACATCGCTGGAGGGATTGATCAAGCCTGTAAAAAAGAGGTGATCTGGATGAAAGATTGGAAATCCGGATGTCTGGGTGTGATATATATTCATAAAATATCGAAAAATAAATTTCTTTGCAAAATCTTGGATCTAATAAGGACTGGAGAAAGTGAGATTGCAAGGGAAAGACTTTTTTGTCAAAACTGTGTTGGGTAGAGTATGATCCCTGAAGATGACTGGAACTGAGGCAAAAGAGACTCTTAGGGATGAAGATGAAGGTTGGGACAAGAGGTCAATGATGAGGTTCTGGTCTCCTTTTATGTGCTGGACTGTGAAGTAATATTTTAAGAACCATGTTTTGAGTCAGAGGAGATGTTTGCTTGGGAGGACCTTATTTTTTAATTCAAGGATTTTTGGAAAGGAGGAATTGTCTAATCTGACAAGGAAATTATGGGCTAGGTTTTCTTTGTAGATCACATGTTAGTGTTTTTCTGATTCCTTGAATTGTTCACTGGTGTGGGCACAGTAAGATTATTTCCCATCATGTTTTTCCAAAAGAACCACTCCCCAGTATTCATCACTTGCATCAGTTTGAAGAATACGTTGACCGTCAGTGGGGATTCTCAATGGAGGAGAATGTTGAGCGATTTGCTTGAGGTGTTGGACAGCAGTAGTCTGAGAGGGGCCCCATGGTAGGGCTGATTTTTTGAGCATTTTTGAAAATTTATTAGTGTGAACAACTACATGTGGAAAGAATTCCCGAAGCTTTTTTTACAAATGTTCATATTGAAAATGAGTGAGCTCCTGGGCTATGTGTGGACCAGGACTATAGTTTCCATGTTTTAGAGTCATGCCAAGAAAGGTCACAGTGTCTTGGCCTAGGATACTCTTTTTGTCGGACAACATTATGCCATATGTCTCCACTATTTCAAGGAAGTGGGAAAGTAGTTGTTGATGGGAATCATGATCCTTTGAGAATATAGCACATCATCTATATAGACAAGTGTATAATGAAGGATAGGTTTAAAGATCTTGATCATGGCCTTTTGGAAAAGTGAGGGGGCTACCTTGAGGCCAAAAGGCATTATTTTCCATTGGTAGTGGGCATTTGGAATGCAAAAAGCTGTTTTATATCTATCATCCGAGTGGATTCCTAATTGCCAGAAACCTACCTTAAGGTCAAATTTTGAGAAGACCTTAGCATTTTGGATATGAACAAATAAGGATTGGATTTTTGGCAAGGGAAACTTATCGTCTTTAAGAAAACAGTTGAGAGGCTGGTAATCAATAACAAGACATTTTTTTGCCTCTAACTATTTCAGACATTTTTCAACATATGACAAGCCCATTCTGAACTTGTGGGCTCAATAAGGCCTTGTTTTAGCAACTGAGAACATTCTTCTTAGGCTAGTTGCAGGTTGGACGAAGTCATTCCTGGATGGATAGCCTTAGTTGGGTTAATGTCTTCGTTAATCTTGAAAGGGAGTTTAATGAAGAAGCTTTCATTTTTCCATAGAGGGGCAAGATGAAGAAATTGACTATGACTTTCTAGACAGTGAAGAAGAAAACGGGATTTGAGAGGACCATATGAAGGAGGAGAGCTTGAGATAGAGAACAATCTTAGGATATCCGTATAAGGTTGAAACATCTGTTTATGACGGATTCCAGGAGCTGTTATATGGAGTTTTTTAACCAAGTGAAGAATATCAAACCTGATTAAAAGATCTTTGTCAGGAAGATTGGATCCAACAAGCTTGTTCCAAAGAACACATCCTGGAAAGAATTGAATACCAATGGGTTTTTTGGTAATCAGATTTGTATGAAACAGTTCTCCATTAGCTGCTCTGAAATGTTATGTATGCTTTTCCTAGAAATGGGATGGGAGAATTGAAGGATTAAGTATACTTTTTTGAGCTCCAGTATCAACAAATCCTATGATAGGAACTGGTTTATCAATTTTTTCTAGGAGAAGGTGGATCTTGATAGAAGGGATAGGAATGACTGGTTGGACTTTCTGGATTTGTTGTACAGTTTGAATTACAAAAATATTTTTAGACTCAGAATGATCTTCTGTTTCAGCAAGGACAAAGGCTGTTTTGTTCATCATATTCTTCTTGTTCAGAGAAGAAATATTCAACATCATCACGATCAAAAAGTAACATGGAATCCTAGAGATGTTCAATAAGCTAGGTCTGTTTGGACAATTTCTCGCTAAATGCCCTTTCCTTTTATAGATAAAACAATGGCTTCTTTTGGATTTAGAGGACTAGTCAGGGTTCTTTTTTCTGAAGAATCGGTAGGGTTTTTGGATCTGGATCTAGAGGAGGTTTGGCTTTTTTTTCTGAATTCTGGAGTTTCCGGAAATGGGATCTCTTTTTTGTGGAACAAGTGCAATCTTTTTTGCTCTTGCACTTAATGGAGACATGAGATTTTTTACAAGCACTTTTGAAAGGCTGCTTGTTTTCCATGAGGTCTTTGAAGAATTCCTTCTGTTCACAAAGTCTTTCCAGACAATTGACTGCTAACTAGTAGATTTTCCCCAAGGAGAGGTTGGTTATGTCTAACTGATGGATTGTGAACTAACTCTGAAGTTCTGACTTTATTTCTTTAGGAAGAGATGTTACGAAGACATGCTTCAATGAAGGATCATTAAAGCCGTTGAGTCTGTAATACATTGTAGACATTCTCTTATAGTGAAAATCTAGGTCTTTTATCTGGAGGGAAGAGCACTTCATTAGATGAAACTCTCTTATGATTTGTTCGTTAGCAGTTGTAGCTTCTCCGAGATAAGAGCAAGAACTTGTGAGATTTATGCTTGTATCAACTGGAGTTGTCTGTATTGGCCAAGGCTTTCAAACCAGTCCCTTAAGGATCCTATGAAACGAGAACTGAACTCTTTAAGGATCTGAACATCAATCCAGGTAGAAAATTCTTGAGTTGTAGGATTAGTATCTAAATTCGCTTCCTCAACTATTGGTGTTTGAGGGGGCGAGAAGGAACAAGGATCATTTGACCCTGTTGATGGTTGGACTATAAGAAGCTTAGAGACATCAGCTAGCTCTTTTTTCGAGTATGAAGAAGTAAAGGATTCTTCATCTGTAGAGGTTTCTTTTGTTTGAGAGGAAGAACTTTCTTCTAATTCTGAGAGGTGGGGTAGAATCTGGGATGGATATTGGTGCATAGGTTCTTTATTCTTCTGGGTTGGTTGAGATTCTTAAGACAATTCTGGGGAGAGTTCTAGATCTGGAACTGTTGGAGTTGGAGGTGATTGATTCTTAGTGGGTCTGGATCGTGGCTTAGGATGAGCAAGAGTTGAAGTGTGTTTAAGATGGGACTAGCCAAAGAATTTGGCATAGTCTACAGGTTTCTAAAGGCGTGTAGAAAGGTTGGTATGTACTAAAGGTTGATGTGTGTAGAGGTAATGAGGGAGATTTTGTAAACAAGGAAGGTTTTTGTTTGTTTGTATCAATCCTGGCAAGTTCAGCTTTTAACTGCCCAATCTCTGCTTTTTTTTATTGAATTCTGGACCCCAATATCTGTTTTGGATCATGAATCACAAATCTAAATAAAGTTAGGTAACTCAATTTTGCATATCAAGATACATCTGTTCAAGCTAAGATGTGATCTTGTCTACCTTTGTGTCTGTCTACTTGACTTGGAAAGCCACTTTTTCAATTTTCTCATCAAGAGATCTGATAGCTGAATTCTAAGCTCTGGCATTTTAAGTTTGCTAATTTAGAACATCTTCAAAAGATTTTGGTTCTTCGAGCTGGCCATTTGGAGCGACTGGAGAGTGGATAAAAGGTTTGGTGGTCACCTTTGTCTGGGGATCAGTTTGTTTTTCTAGGGAAGGGAACTGGTCTTGGTAAGAGCTTGGAGAGAACATCATACATAACTGGATGGGTGTTGAATAAAGAATGGGTTGATTTGCTTCTTGTTTGCATAGTCTTAGACCTTTTCTATGTATAATGTGATCTTTCTCCTGTCGATAATGCGAGTGCTACTTTTAATGTTTCTAATCTTTCTCCTTTCGGTGTAGGTGAAGATTCGAGGACGAATTCTTTTGAGGAGAGGGGGAATGATGAGAACCATCAAGGGAATACCATTAAAACTTCAAGTGATCCTTTGCACATTCATGGAGGCCCAATTACAAGAGCAAGAGCCAAAAAGATGCAAGCTTCTTTAAATGGATTAATTGGGAAAATATGGATTGAAAATGCAATTCAAGATGCAAGACATCATGAATTGGGCTTGAAGAGAAGACAAGGCATTGTGGGCATTATTCAAGTTATTGGGCAGCCAAATACACAATTTGTATCAAATACAGAAAGGTCAAATTCGGAATAAAAACTGTATTGATTGAGCCAGAAGTAATGTGCAAGCTATATAACTTTGGAAAGATAATTAAGTTAGCTTTCCAATAAATTTTACAGAGCTAGATTTGGAGTTCTCTAGAAGGAGTTATGACCAATTCATTACAGCTTGTTCAGACTTGGAATTTTCAACGACTCCTTTGTTTTCCAACTTCATTTGTTTGTTTTGTTTCAAGTTTGTCAATGTGTAAGGTAAGTCTACCATCAATGATGGTGGGCTAACATTAAGTTTGTCAATGATAGCATTAATTATAGTATGCTATCATTAAGTTTGTCAAAGATAGCATTAATTATGGTGGGTTGGTGAATACTTTTGAAACATCCTTTGACAAACCTACTTGGAGGGTTGTTCTAATGTTTCCATTTGTATTTTTAGGATCTTGGGTTTCTTTTAGTCTATTCAAATTTAGCAACCTTTCTATGTAATAATATTAGAGATTAATGTTATTTGAATTTGAAAGATTATTCTTTCTTTGGTTCTTTTGAGAACTAGTGAACTTATCAAGAATTTGCATTCTTGTGGCGTTCTAAATTTAGACTTATCACTCACCTTCTCATCTATTTCTTGAGTGTGGCATCAATATCATTCTCTATATCTTTGGTTCATATTTTCTTAAGCATTGGGTCAAGGTTTTGTTTGTCATAAATCTGTTTAGAACTTTCTTGGGAAGTTGAAACTACAAATTAAGTGTGGGTTTCAAAGTTTCATTGTGGGATTCGCAACAGCTTGTGAGACCTATGGCCTAAGGAGTTTGTGATACACACTAATCATGAATACTTAAAGCATTTAAAGAACCAAAGTAAGTTGAATCGAAGGCATGCTGCTTGGATGGAGTACTTGAGACATTTCCCTATGTCATTCGGTATAAACAAGGTAAAAAGAACATAGTTACTGATTCTATCTCAGAGGTATGTGCTTCTTAATTCTTTGAGAGCCAAAATGCTTGGATTTAAGTATGTTAAGGAGTTGCCAATGATTCTGATTTTGTTGATGTGTTTGTGCAAGTGATAAAAGATCATTTGGTAAATTTTATAAGCATGATGGTTATTTGTTTAGGAAAAACAAGCTTTGTGTGCCTAATAGTTATATGTGCGAGTTCCTAGTGAGAGAGGCACATAGTGGTGGCTTGATGGGTCATTTTAGGGTCAAGAAAACCTTAGAGACATTGCATGAGCCTTTTTATTGCCCTAACATGAAAAAAGATGTCATTCACACATGTAATACATGCATTGCATGTAGAAAGGCCAAGTCTAAGGTTTATATACACCTTTACTAGTTCCCAGCAAGCTTTGGGTAGATATTTCTATGGATTTCGTTTTGGGGCTGCATAGGACTCAAAGGGGAATAGATTTAGCAAGATGGCATATTTCATTCTATGTCATAAGTCAGATGATGCCACCCATATAGTTGATTTGTTCTTCAGGGATGTGATGCAACTCCATGGTGTTCCTAGGAGTATTGTTTTGGATAGAGACGCCAAGTTCCTTAGTCACTTTTGGAAGGAATTATAGAGTAAGTTTGGTAATAAACTTCTGTTTTCTACTACTTGTCACCTCATATTGATGGGCAAACTGAAGTGGTAAATAGAACTTTGTCTCAGCTTTTGCACACTATCATTAATAAGAATTTGAAGTCTTGGGAATGATGTTTGCCATTTTTAGAGTTTGCATATGATATGAGCATTCATTCTTCTACTTCTTATTCTCCATTTGAGATTGTTTATGGTTTTAATCTGTTGACTCCAATGGATTTGATTCCTTTGCTTGTTGATATGAGAGCTAGCTTGGATGGTCAAAAGAAAGCGGAGTTGGTAAAGTCCATTCATCAGAAAGTGCGACTTCACATTGAGAAAAAGAATGATCAATATGCTACTCAAGTTAATAAGGACAGGAAACGTTTGATTTTTAAACCTGGTGATTGGGTTTGGGTTTACATGCAAAACGAGAGTATCCAACCCATAGGAAATCTAAGTTGCACCCTCAAGGTGATGGTCCATTTCAGATTCTTGAGCATATTAATGACAACACTTATAAAGTGGATCTCCCAGGTGAGTATAACATGTTTGCTACATTTAATGTTTTTTACCATTCTCCCTTTGATGCAGGTTCAGATTTGACGATGAATCCTTTTGAGGAGATGGGGAATGATGTAATCCAAAGTGCTCTAAGCCTTAAAGATCAAGGGCCAATTACGAGAGCACGAGCTAAGAATTAAAGGATTAGTTCAAGCTACTTTAGACAAATTCAATTCACAAAAGGTCAATAATCAAGATGGGCTTGAAAGAGGAGGAACCAGCCTTGGTATACTTGATTTGAGCAAACAAGGTGGTGAGCGGCAGAGAGGACGATTTTTGAAGTAGAAGAAGGGCTGAAAAACAATTCTAAAGCTATAGCTGTATTCCTTACGTTGAGAGTTTTCAAAATTGTATATTATGGACCCAAATTGGACATCATATAGCCAAGTTATGGTCCATTTAAAATTAGTGGCTTTGAAAGATCTGGCCATCTGCAACTCTGAAATTTTCAATATGTTTTACTCAGTAGTCTGGAGGGAGGATTGAAGGGTGGAACATACTTTTCTGGGCACCAGTGTCTATGAATCCAATGACAGAGATGGGTTTATGGAATTTTAAAGGGAGAATATGGACTGAGATGGAGGGTATAGATATGGGAGACTGAGCAACATATGCTCAGAGAATGTAGACCATGTCGATTATCTGGACGTTTTCTGAGTCAGAGGCAGAATCTGTATCTGTCTCTTCGAGAGCAAAGACTGTCTCTTCATTGGCACTCTCTTATTCTGAAAACAAGGACTCAATATCATCATGGGTAGTGATGACAGAGGAGGTTTGTAAATGATGGAGAAGCCGACTGGATTTTGCCGGCTTATTTGGGCAATTTTTTACAAAATGCCCTTTCATTGGTCTAGAATAAGACTTCTTTTTGGAGAATACTTTTTTGAAATGGGATTTCTTCTTTGTGGAGCAGGTGCAGTCTTGTTCATTTTTGCTCTTAATCTTCAGATGAGGCTTCTTGCATGCACTTTTGAATGGTTGACGGTTTTCCATCAAGTCTTTGAAAAATTCTTTTTGTTCACATAGATAGGTTGGAAATGTCTAATTGGTGGAGGTTCACTTGCCGTTGTAATTCAGGCTGAAGTTCTTTTAGCAAAGAGGCTACAAACACATGTTTGAGTGTTCGGTCATTAAACCCATTTAGCTTATAGAACAGGGCTGACATGCGCTTGTAATGATAATCCAAATCTTTTTGTTTAAGCGAACAACACTTCATTTGAAAATATGTGGGACTGCTTCTCCGATGAATTGTTCATACAGGAGGCCTAGTGCTATGGCCACGTCAGGAATTTGTATGAACTGCAATTGTCTGTATTGACCAAGACTGTCGAACCAGTCTCTTAGTGAACCAAGAAATCTGGAACTAAATTCTCTAAGGACTGATTGGACTGATGAACCAGGCCTGAGCATTTGGACATCAATCCAGGTCGTAAATTCCTATAAATGTGAGGGCCATTTCGCCTTAGGGATGTCATCAAGAGTGAACCAAGAACCATTTGAGGGTTTAGGAGCCGTGTCCGGAAGATTAGGAGGAACTGTGCTCGTTTCATCTGATTCCTCCACTATTGGTGTATCAGTTGGGAATTCTGATGGAGAAGGATCATTAGAACTAGTGGATGATATGGCCATGAGCAATTTGGTAATATCAGCAAATTTGACTTCCGAATCTGAGACAGAATTGAATTCACTTACTCATTTTGATCCAGAATCAAAAGATTCAAAAGGAGAAGTTAATTGCAGTAAAGGGACTGAATGTGTAGCATATTGCTGGCTGGGTTGGCTAGGATGTTTATCCTTAGCTTGTGGAGGAGGATTTGAAGCTGGACGAGTGTCTACTCTCCGTCTGTATGCCCTTTCAGCAACACCATCTCCATACAGTCATATCTCACAAAAGTTCTTAGAGTTCTGTCCAGAAAACCATTCACAGTTCCACCATCCTTCACCTCTTTGGAAAAATGAACAATTCTTCATTCACCTTCCCTTCAAACTCAATGAAGACATAAACCCCACAAAAGCATCACACCCAGGTATGTCTCCTTCAGACCTCCTGCTTGCCAAGCAAGAATGCTCTCAGTTACTCCAACAAGGTTTAATTGAACCTACTGATTTAGATTGGGCTTGTCAAGCCTTTTATGTTGAAAAATGATCTGAATTAGTTCGTGGAAAAAAAAAGATTAGTTATTGATTACCAGCCACTTAATTCTTTTCTTAAAGATGATAAGTTTCCCCTTCCTAAAATCCAGACCCTGTTTGTCCATCTTCAAGGGGCTCGTATCTTCTCTAAGTTCGATCTAAAAGCTGGTTTTCGGCAACTTCGTATTTCACCAGTTGACCGACACAAAACTGCCTTCTGCATTCCTGATGCCCATTATCAATGGACTGTTATGCCTTTTGGTCTTAAAGTCGCTCCCTCTTTATTTCAAAAAGCCATGACAAAAATCTTTAGTCCTATTCTTCATCATGCATTGGTCTACATTGATGATATTTTGTTGTTTTCATCTGACCATGAGAGCAGCCAGAAGCTCCTTTTGGATTTCTTTCACATTGTGCAGGCACATGGCATCATGCTTTCCGAAAAGAAAAGCAGCATAGGAAAGGAATCAATTGACTTTCTTAGCATGGTGATTAAAGACGGCCAATATTAGCCTAGTCCACACATTGCAGTTGACTTATTAAAGTTTTCGGACACACATCTCAACAGAAAGTAGATCCAATAATTCCTCGGGATTGTTAATTATGTCCGTGATTTTATCCCAAAAGTTACAATTCACACAAGCCAGCTGTCACGCATGCTAAAAAAACAGTGCCCTCCATGGGGCCCTGCTTAGACAGAAGCTGTCAAGCAGCTAAAGGTGATCGCACAATCACCTCCTTCACTCAGAATTCTCACAAATGGACACCGTATCCTCTAGACTGATGCCAGCGATGATTACTGGAGTGCCATTCTTCTCGAAGAAATCAATGGCGTGTGACATTTCTGTGCACATGCAAGCAGACAATTCAAAGACTCTGAAAAGAACTACCATGTGATCTACAAAGAAATCTTGGCAGTCAAGTATGGAATTAAAAAATTTGAATTTCATCTAATCAGCCACACATTTCTTATCAACATGGATAATTCTTCTTTCCCCAGAATCTTTGACTTCAAAAACAAGTTGCTCCCTAACGAGCAACTGATCAACCTGAAAACCTGGTTTGCTAAGTATGACTTCACTGTTCAACACATAAAAGGCAACCAAAACCTCATTCCATACTTCCTCACACGTCCAGCTATAAATAAACCCTCACTCATTTCCTCAATCCAAACCATTCCAGTCATAACTATGAATCACCAACTTCCTTTCAAAGCTCTCAACCAGAGAAACTTTCCCATGAACATCTCTTTCCAATCGGCTTACCAGCTGCAGGATTTTGCAAAGAAATTCCTTTACAGGTTCTTCTTTAATGTTCAAACCAAAAAACCCGACCGTTTTCCTAATCTTTGCATGGAACACCTATTTCTCACCGACCTCACTCTCTCCTCTGTCCATCTGTGAAGATGAACTTTGGTACATGTGGTGTCTCACCGCCTTGTATGCTACAAAGTTGGTTCTTCCCCTCAAACCAGTCCTAACTCACCTTACCACTCCTAAGTTCTCACCAGACCTCCTATGGACTCTCCTTGAATGGTATTCCCCACTCACTTGGTGGCGTAAACAACTCTAGCAGTTGATTACTTTTCATGGGTTAGACAAAATGCCAGAACAAGAAGCTAACATGTGGACTACAGTCTTTATTGTCCACAAGCCTTACTTCCAGCACCCAGAAACGCGGGACTATTGGACCCAAGATATGGCATACGAATGGAGAACTTATCCTTATCCATATGCCCACATTCATGACACAACTGTCACTTCTGTTCTCAAAGCCTACCTTATAGAACTAAACAATGTTCCTCCCTCGGCCACAACCATTCACCACACCTCTATTGGACCATCACACACCCTTGAAATTATTCCCAAAACACAAGGCTGTACTCCAGGTTCAAGTTCAAGCCTTCAGGGTATCCTTGTCATGGAACAACGTCCTGACTATACCAATGTCTTATTCCAAGATGCTCAGGATTCATGGGAAGACTTTCAGTCCCTTCTCCATACTGAAAATCCCCATTATACTATCACCACTCCAGACTCTCCTGCTACATCTACATCTCAGCGCATGACTGAAGCTGATGAAGCAAAATACCAGCAAGCTGAAGTATACCTCGACCAACGACAAATCCGTCGGCACAAACGACAATATAAAAAAGACACAAAAGATGTGTCACCATCTCGTTATCCATCCACTCCATGATAACAACTTTTGATCAAGCTTTTGATATAACTATCCATGTGACTCTAGTTTGTCTTTTGTTAAAATCCTTGTTAGTGTGCTTTACTTTTGTTAAAGTCCTTGTCGGTATGCTTTACTTTTGTTAAAGTCCTTGTCAGTATGCTTTACTTTTGTTAAAGTCCTTGTCGGTGTGCTTTGCTTTAGAATCATTCGAGAGGTCCTGTTCTCAATGATTTTCTATAAATAGCACCTTCGACTTCAGTTGGGGGATCATCAAGAAATAAAAATTCAGTTCTTTACATTATGTTTCCCTAAACCTCTCCCTCTCTTCTAGGAATCAAAGCAATTATTTAGATTAATAATGATACGCTCACCTCCAAATTTTCTAAACTGAGTATGCTCTGCACTTGCCTTAAGCCTAAGGATCCTGTGTATCAGAAAGGTCCTGTTTTTATCCTTCAAAATTGATTTTATAACATGACAGTATTTTCTCACAACGTTCACCCTCTTTGAAGGCCATGAGTGCTGAGTTTTCGGGTGGTATCGTGAAAAACTATTTTCAACTATGATTTCAGATTTGGTATTAAATGGATAAGTGTATATCGGCTGGAAACCAGAATTTGCGGCCTACTGGCCCTAAGAACAGACTTCGTTCTGTTATAGATCTAGTGTAACAACGCCACGTACAACTACCCACTACTATGGTTGGATATGCCACCTATATTATGATATTTTCTTATTTAATCCTTCTATGGTCGGCTATGCTGCCTATATTGTGATGTTTTCTCATTTCATCTTTATATGGTTGACCCTGCCGCCAAATTATAATCACGTTTTATTAATCTTTATATGGTCAACACTACTGCCTATATTAAAGATTGTTATTGACAGCATAACCGACCATATAAGGATTAAATAAGAAAATATCATAATATAGACGGCATAGCTGACCATATAAGGTTTAAGAAAATATCATAATATAGGCAACACAGCCAACCATATAAGGACTAAATAATAAACAATCACATCATAGTGGGCATCATAAGATAAAGAATTATTTAAAGATGAATTTAAGTCTGATAAGAACTTTGTCATTATATTGTAGTTGAAGGATTACTTCCCTCTAACCTTAACTTCTTTAGACCCTCCTAACTTGAGGATTTCTCTACTCTTTGAGGTGATATGGAAAATGAAAGGGCTAGAGGTATTTATAGGATTTCCTAAAGCTAATTCATCCGATCAGATTTCGGGTTGATTAGGTTAGAAAAGAATTCATCCGAACTTAACCCGAAGTTGTAACCTGATCCGACCCAATCCGAACATATTCGGATCGGATCGGATCGGATCAACTAGTCGGGTTAACTTTGGGTTAATTCGGATCGGGTGAAGCTACTGCATAGATCAAAGTAAAATATTTAATTTTAGTGTTTAATCTGCTTAATCTATTCACTAAAAACAAAACAAAAAAAAATCAATTCATACTTATAATTTAAGCTTCCACGGACTTAATAAATTAAGCTCCAAAATTTTCCATACAAGAATTTCCCTAATTTTATTATTAACATTTAACAAATAATATATAATATAGTATTATATACCATCAAAACATCAAAAACAAAAAAAAAAAGAATTCAGGTTGCCGGTTCGCGGTGGAGCTTGGTGATGGTGGAGGCTGCAACAGTAGATCCAGCAGCATCTGACCCGATAGCAGCGTATCGGATCTAGCAGCAGCAGATCCGGTAGATATCTGGCAACAGCAGATCTGGTAGATATCTGGCAACAGCAGATCTAGTAGCTACGGATGTCGCGGAGCAGTAGATCCCATCGCGGGTTAGGTGGCTGCATGCGCTGGCTGTGCTTCCTTCGCTCTCTTCCCTGCGTTTGCAGGCTGTGAAAGTCATGAGTGTGAGGATGAGGGCTGTGAAGATGAGGGCTATGAAAGTAGCGAGATATGGTTGTGTGCGTGGGTTATAATTTGATTTTGTTTTTTATTTGTCAATTGTTTTTTAGCTAATTGTGTTTTAGTTGTGACTTTGTGTGTGCCCTTGTGTGTGGTGTCTGGTGTGTGCATGTGTGATGTGTTTATAGGTTTAGACATTTAGTCAGGTTTTTTTTTTTTGGTGCAACCCGATTGGGTATTCGAATCGGATCGGGTTTTACCCGACCCGATCACAACCCGATCGGTTTGCAATTTTTCACCCGTTCGGGTTTCAATAACAACCCGAACCGAACTACAAGAGGTCAGAAGGAGACATACCCGGGTGTGAAGCTTTTGTGGGGTTGATGTCTTCGTTGAGTTTGAAAGGAAGGTGAATGAAAAATTGTTCATTTTTCCAAAGAGGTGAGGATGATAAAATTGGGAATGATTTTCTGGACAGAATTCTAAGAACTTTTGTGAGATTTGACTATATGGAGATGATGTTTCAGAAAGTGTATACAGACGTAGGGTATCTGTATAAGGCATAAACATTTGTTTGTAGCGAACTCCAGAACTAGTGAGGAATAGGTTTTTAACCAGATGAAGAATGTCAAAACCTATGAGCAAATCTTTATCGGGGAGTTTGGAAGCTACAATCTTTTTCCAAATTATGCAATTCGGAAAGGTGGTTTGGTAATCAAGGTGGTTTCAAAGGTTTCACCATTAACTGCTCTAAAGGTTTCACCATTAAAGGATAGAAGATCATCAAATGTGAACCATGGACCATTTGACGATTTTTGATTGGGTTGAGGCTGGGCCGAAGAGGGTTGATTGGAGGCAGAGAAGTCAGGCATTTCTTCTTCAACTTCAGAAGGAATGTCAACATATGGATCTGTGTGGGAGGTTTGGCCTTGATCAGGTTGATCAGGCTGAGCCATCAGAATTTTGGTGATATCAGCATAGGACTTTTCAGAGTCACTGGTGGATGCTGAGGATTTGGTATCTGTCTCAGTATGGCTATCTGAAACAGCTAGATTTGAATCAGAAGTTTGATCAGCTGTAGTGGATGTGTGATCAACTGTGTGAGCACTGAACAGGTGCATAGGTTGTTTATCCTTGGATTGGGTAGGAGGTTGGGAAGGAGCTGGTGGTGGAGGTGCTGGTGTATAACCAGGAGATTGTTGGTCTGGAGTGGAAACAGCAGGTTGGTGAATGGTGACTGGTCGTGGTTGAGGTTTAGGCTTTGGTTTAGGGTTAGGCTGTGGTGGTAATGGATTGTCTCGAAAAAGAGTATGAGTCATACCAAATAACTTGGAAGGTTCATACTGTCGGATAGGGGAAAGCATAGAGGCAAAAGGATGATAAGTTGGGCCGATGGAAGGGATCAGAAGTGATAAAGTAAAAAGGGTAGGTCTTTGTTTTTCTGATTCTATCTGATCAAGCTCAGCTTTCAAGCGTCTGATCTCTCTTTCCTTCTGGTCAAATTATGGGCCATAATAGCGTTGAGCAAGCATACTTCGTAACTCAGAATCAAGTTGAGTAATTCGGGACTGGAGATCTTGATGGATCTGCTGCATCTGGGCAGTGATGGAGTCAACCTTTGTCTCAAGCTTTTCAATTCGTAAACTGATTTTCTCAACTTTTGAATTGAGATTCATCAAAGTATCATTCTGTGCTCTGGCATTTTGGGTTTGGCAGTTGAGGACTGATTCAAAAGGTTTAGGTGGTTCAAGGTGTCTTGTAGAGGTGATGGCGGAAGGGATAAAAGGTTTAGACACAACATGCTGTTGGGAATCTGTGTGGGTTTCTAAAGGAGGAAAGGAAGAGGAGTAGTCTGAAGAAGTAGATGAAAACATCATACAACTCAGTGGTGGTGTCGGAGTTGGGATTGGTGATGGAATCTCGGATTTGCAATGTTTTGCAATACATTTGAGTTCCTTTTTGTAAAAGGGTAATGGAGCTGGTGGAGGTGGAGGGTCTTGTGGTGGTTTAGGGTTATTATGATGGCATGAGACTGAAGGTTTTTTCTTTTTGGATTTCTTTTTTCGTTTGGTGGAATAATCATCGTCCTCTTCCCAATCATCCCAGTAGGGACAATATGGGTCACACATGCCTGAGCCAGGGGCATCCTATAAGAAATGGCCATTTAGCTTTACTGGATAAACAGGGTAGCCTTCAGAATTAAACCCTGTAATAGGCAGATCTTCCTGAGCTGTCTGCACAGCTGTGATCATTGAAGAATAGGTAAAGGAGAGCCGAGGAGGATTTTGTGGAGTACTGGGAGGTGGTCTAAAGTCATCCTGACTGTTCCATCTGGGCGTTGTTCGAACATACTTTCAGATGTCTGGATTGGAGCTGTATTGTTATGGAACTGTTCATAGTTGGAGATCCATTCAAGAGGCATAAGCTTGATGAGCTCATGACGAGGAATTTGTCTTGGGATCTGGATGATTGTGGGGATCTGGTCAGAGTGATGTTCAGGAGTGGGTAGATCTAAGGCATGATTTTGAAGCCTATAGACCAATTGATGATAGAGAGTGGCTATCTTGGCAGAGGAGATTTGTTCTGCACCTTGAATTTGGACTTGGACTTTCAAGGTTATGGGCAAATTGGTGTCTTGGAGAGAAAGGTTGAAGTTTGGATAGAAAGTGAGTAAAACACTTCCTGCATGAAGGGTTATAAGGACAGTGCCGATAACAGCATCTTGATACTGTTTGAGCAGGGTGTCTAGCATAGCAATTCGATCTGTGACTGGTAATCCTTTTCTCCCATGAAGGGTAAGGATTAATCAGATGCCTCCAAGATGAAGATGAGTATAACCTTCTCGTTTCCAGTTGGAAATTAACTCTGAGGGAATTTCCAGAGTGACATATTGCTCAGCAGAGGTTGCTTGAAGAGCACATTGATCCAGATGAGAGGACTGGATATACTCCTTAGGGTGAGGTCGTCTAGTAGAGATGAAGGTACGGTTACTGCGGGTAAAGGAACTGGGTCGTTTGTACAGTTGGTAAGGACTGATGAGAGAGTAGGATGATTCACTGATTTGGGTGGATTCAGGGATGTAGGAATATTCGACAAGGTTTTCAATCTTATTGGTAGTATGAGAAGTGCAAGATTTGGGTAAAAAAAGGGTAGAAGAAAGAGTAACAGGAGTAGAAGGATTTGAAAAGGAAGTGGAAGCCATGAATGAGAAGCTCTCTCTGCTCCTGAAGGCTAATGGTCAAAAAAACAAAAGACTTAAATCACACCATTTTGATTGGGAATGACGAAGTTTTTAGAAAACACAAAAGGTTTCAAGGACCACTCTCGGTTTCCACATCACCATCATCCCTTAAGATCATTGCTCTCTTATTTGGGCATTAAGATGCAATATGACCTGTCCCCAAACATTTAAAACACTTAATATCTCTATTTCTAGAGTGTTGGGAATCATATTTACCTTTGCTTTGGTTGCCTCCCTCTTTATGATCCTTGAATGGATCAATCTTAGGCTTTAAAACAACCTTTTCATCTTTGCTCCATTTTGACTTCCATGAGGAAGATGAGAACCATCAAGAGAATACCATTAAACTATTAGATGAAAGGGTTGTTTAAGTGATGAGAACCATCAAGATGCAGGTGTCATTTACCCTATTTATGATAGTTCATGGGTCGGTCCTATGCAAGTTGAGTTAATACCCACTAGACTCACTATTAGGTGGCACGTATGCATTGATTAATAAAAAATTGAACTCTGTCACGTTTATTGAATAAATGCTTGATAGATTAGCATGTCATGAATTTTATTACTTTTTAGATAGCTACTTAACATATAACCAAATTCCCATAGCGCTAAAGGACCAAGAGAAAACCACTTTTAAGGCACTTTTACATATAGGAGAATGTCATTTGGATTATGCAATGCACTTGTCATATTTCAACGATGCATGTTAAGTATTTTTCTGATGTGATTGAACATTTCTTTGAAGTCTTTATGGATAACTTTTTTTTTTGGGGGATTCATTTGATCCCTATTTATATCATCTAACACTAATTTTACAGAGATATATAGAGAAGAATCTGGTCTTGAACTAGGAGAAGTACCATTTTACGGTAAAATAAGGTATTGTTTTAAGTCACATCATTTCGAACAAAGGTATTGAGGTTGGCAAAACCAAGGTGGTTCTCATTTCCAATCTTCCTCCACCTAAAATAGTCAAAGAAGTAAGATCTTTCCTTAAGCCTGCTGCTTTTTATAAACGTTTCATTAAAGATTTTAGCAAGATTTCTAGACTCTTATGCAATTTTCTTGCTAAGCATGTACCCTTGGACTTTGATGATTCATGTCTTGAGGTATTTGAAAAATTAAAGTAATTGTTGACCTAATCACCCATCATTCAGCCTCTAAACTGGAACTTATTTTTTGAGCTCGTGTGTGATGCATCTGATTATGCAATAGGAGCAGTATTAGGCCAAAAAGTTGATCAAATTGCCTATGTCATTTACTATGCTAGAGTGACATTGAATGATGCACAATTGAATTACTCAACTACTAAAAAAGAAATGCTAGCAATAGTATTTTCATTAGAAAAATTTTGATCTTATCTCTTAGGATGTAAACTAATTGTGTTCATAGATTAGACTGCTCTTAAATAAATTCTTTCAAAGAAAAATGCAAAGGCCAGACTAATTCGACCTTAAGTTCAAAGATAAGAAAGGCACAAAAAATGTAGTGGCAAATCATTTCTCTCACCTCAATTTTGACACAATTACAAAACCATTACCATTAAATGAATCATTTCCAGATGAACAATTAATTAATGAGTGTAGAAGTGCTACCACGATATGCTGATATAATTAATTATCTTATTACAGTTCAATTTCCAGAGCATTGACCAAAGCAGGACAAAACTAATTTTTTTGTGAAAATAAGGAATTTCTCTGGGGATGATCCCTATCTATTCAAGTATTGATAGATGATGTGTCCCAGAGAGCGAATTTCGAAACAACTTCATTATGCCATGAACAAGCTTGTCAAGGTCATTTTAGTACCAAAAAAGGCTACTAAAGTTTTACAATGTGGTTTCTATTAGCTAACTTTATTTCGAGATACTTACACATTTTGTTCTCCATGTGATAGGTGTCAGCGTATAGAACTCGAGCATCATGCATATTAAGCCATCAAGAAATTCAAATTTATCATGCAACAAGCTAGTTTAGAAAAAAAGATTACAGCTGGCAGGACTTGAAAAAATCCATAATGATACATATGAAAATGTCAAGATTTACACTAGGTCATAAACTGCTTTTATTTCCAGGTAAATTATGCTCTCGATCAGTAAAATTAAAGACCCAAAGAATATTGTTACTAAATATTAAAGCCATATCTAGAGTACTAACCACATGAAGAAGAAACCGAATAAATTTGGGTGACCCACCAAATCTAGACTAAGACTTTTTCCCCTTTTTTTTGGTGACTTAACTCTTTGTCATTTTGTTTTACTATTCCTTTGTTGATTGAAATTATTTGTTTCCTGCTTAAGTGTGTTTGTTTAACAGTTGTATTCTCTATCATCACTTGTACTATATGTCATGAGTACCTCAATGAGAAAAATCCTCTCCAACCACTTTTGGGAACTTCTACGAGTGAAGCATCACTAAGCAGCCTACTCTAAATTTGTAAATCACATCCTATTTGGGATCTATGACCACTAACATTAGTATCCCATTTTAAAACTAGAATAACAACTTAGAGAAATAGAAGGTGATATCTATGACATCCATCCAATTAGAGCATGAAGTAAATTCAATAAAGGGATAATGGTGAGTTAACATCCCGCTTTTTATATTGTGTGCTTTTTTCTTTTGTCGTTTGCCCGCTTGTGTGTCTTATTTTTTCTACATTAGTTCTTTTATTTGGTATATTGTCATTTATTAACTCGATTAAATGGAAGATATAATACTCCATAATATTACAGTCGATTCTATTAGTTTCCCATAGTGACTGATAGAAATGCAATTCTTGCAATGTTTCACAAGTGATTTCTCTCTCCCCCTCAAAATGCACTCCTTAAAATCTACAAAGGTTGGTCCGAACACTTGTGATTGCTCATGAGAAAGAACATCCTTCTTGACATCCATTGGTTTATTAAAGCCAAAGTACGATTGGCAAAAGAGTTACCTCCCAAATTTGTTGCATATATGCCTGGTTGCAAGAAAAGAAACTATTCAAGAAAATGAAGAGCTAGACAATTCCAAGTTTCTTGTCTTAAGTGTGCTCGAAGAAACTACAACAGACATCCTTGTAAATCTTTCCTCGAACAAACAGGAAAGATAAGATTCAATTCACTACAGATGGCTTGAATAAAGAGTCATTGGATGAAAATCTTTTTTACTCTTCAAAATGGATACGTATAGTGTGCAATTTCCTAGTTATGGCCATTATTCCAAAAAGAGCATGCATGATATAGTCTCAAAAATCTAACTATAAATGACCCTGTTTGTCAGTTTATAGAAGGCATTCAAACTGTTTCTAGACATAAAACAAAGATGTGAGCTACAATCATAACTACTAGTACATATCATTTTTTTTACTATTCTTTTATCATTTGTATTACTTCTTTTAATGGTGTGATTTTACTTATTGTTTATTTTCTTCGCTATTTACTTTTGACTTTTGAGCAATGAACTTCATGCATCATTTGACACACTACCCTATTTATAGCTATGTATAATTATGTCTGTGTCATGACCCAACCCAGATCTCCTAAGATATTGTCCACTTTAAGCCTTAATAAGGCACGATTTTATTTCTAAGGCGCCCATACACTCCAAAATGTTTCTCACCAATTAGGATGTGGATCACTCCTTATAAACCCAACACCTCTTGTGCTTTGTCGATGTGAGATTCATCTAGGGTGTTACATACGCCCTCTTAGGGACTCAGTATCCTCGTTGAGATTTGCCCGATCATCGCTCAAGACGACACAAGGAACTACAGGCACCCCAGGAACAAAACCGTGCTAGCCTTATTAAGGCCTAAAGCGGACAATATCTTGCCAAGTCTGGGTTGGGTCATGACATTAAGGTATCAGAGGGGCTCTGCTTGTCCTCTTGAGCGATGGTGGGGTAAACCTCATCGAGAACACTAAGTCCCTAAGGGAGGGTGTATCGATTACACCCTCCATCATCAAATAGTGTGCACTAGATCTTCCGACACCATACACAACTTCTGATGCTTTGATGATATTGGCGGATACAGACACAATTCCAACCATCATCCAAATCCCCAAACAAATTCAGAAACAAGATCTGCTCAAACTCATGCCTCTTGAATGGCTAACCAACTATGAGCATTTTCACTAAAATTCTAAACCAGTCCAAACCTTAGAAGCTACATTTGACAGACGCCCAAATGGTCAAATCAAACTGACTTTTCAAACTCCTGACACTATGCCCCTTCCAGTCAGTCCACAGCTTTCTTATACTGCTATGATCACAGCAGTTCAAACTGGTCAAGAAAAGAAACTTCCTATTCATGGTTTTTCATCAAAGGGTATCCAGTATATTCTAATAAAATTAATGGTCATTTTTTATGGGATGTTCCTGAAGTCCATATGTGCAATCCGGATTATCCTTGTTTGGATGATACGGATGTTGATGAAGAATTGGAAGTCATGCGGCACAAGAAAAAGAAGAAGAAAAAATCTTCTTATCCTCCACCACCTTGCAAATCCTTTCTTCCACAACCTCCACCGGATCCAAAACCTCCTGTTCACCTAATCAGGTCATGCCTTATGTTATCAAGTCATTCCTATGAAGAATCCTTTCCTCCCCTTGAAAAACAGACAGACCCACAAACCAGGGTTACCTCAAAACCTTTTGTTCAATCTCCAATTACAGCCTCTGGGCAACCTGAAGAACCAAAACAATATGAAGCTATTTTGAATTGGAAAACCAAAAATGCCAATGCTCAAAATCATACTCTTCAACAACTCAGTAAGAAAATTGACCGTGTTGCCACTCAAGTCTCCCAGACTGAAACTAAAGTTGATTCAATCAGCAGTAGTTTAGATCAGATGTATATCCATCTTCAAGATCGGATTTCTGAACTAGACACTGATCTCAGACGAATGATTAACAATCATATCTGGGGTCCAGAGTTTAATAAAAAAGAAGCCGAGATCAGAAAACTCAAAGCTGAATTATCCAGGATTGATGCTGAAAAGACTCGACCTTCTCTTTTTACTCAACCACAACCTACACCAGTATCTCCTCCAATCTTGGACACCTATATACCTTTCTACACACCATCTCGACCTCAACAACCTGTTTATAATCAGTTCTTTGGTTTCTCTCACCTTCAACCAACTCCCCAACCATCTTCACCCAAAAAACCACGATCTAAAGTCAAAATCTCTGAACCACGTCCAAAGGTCACGTCCTCTTCCTCTACATCCACAATCCCTCCAGAAGAATCACCACAAGACCATCCTGAGCCTCTTAAAAAAGATAAAAGCCCAATGGACCAGTATCATTATCATACTGTCAAGATCCAATATTCAGATTCCTCTGCCTCTTATGAGCCTGAAACACATAATTCATCTTCGTCATCCTCTTATGACTCATCAAACGCCTCCACTGACTCTGAGTCTGAATATGCTGATATTACCGGCATATTAATGGCCACTGAAACTGCAGATCCAAGTGCCTCTACTCCAACACCTATTGTTGATGACAATCCTTCTGACCAAGCTTCTCAAACAGAGCCAGTACCACCACCAGTCCATGAACACTCAACAAAACCATCTTTAGCATCTTGGTTTACATTTGATGACATTCCTCGTCACAAATGGGCTGCTCGACTTCAAGAATTTACTGCTTGGATTGATCTCCAAGGTACCAAGCCTAATGCTCAACCTCAAGCCGTTCTTCGTGAATTTATGGCCCGCTCCACGGGTTCTTAAAAGACATCTTCTGGATGCTCATTACAAAAGAATGAGTATTCTATTCTACAAGCTAAATGGGTTCAATGAGCCATCTCTTAAACATGTCTTCATTGCCTCTCTTCCTCCTGAGTTACAACCCGATCTTTAGAGGAAACTCATAGCCACAAATATGAGCATAGCTGATATCTCTCTGGGAAAGATTTTTCAAATGGCCATGTTATCTCTTGATAAGATCTGTGAATAGAAAGAATTCTTCAAAGATCTCATGGAAGACAAAAAACCCTTCTCTGAAGCTTGTACAAAACCTCATCTCAAGATAGAGTGTAAAGATGAAAAGAAGTGTATTTGTTCATCTAAAAAGAAAAAAACATTTTCAGAAACACTTCCACAAAAAATCCTCCTCTAAAAAACCTTTTTGGTATTTCAGAAAGAAAGATGTTTCTCAGTACCGAAAGAAAAAATCCAACCGTTGTTTCATTTGCAAGAAACGCGGTCACTTTGCCTGACATTGTCCTCATTAATCTGCCAAAGTTGTTCGTCTTATCCAACATCTTCAACATTCTTCCCTGATATCTGATAATGAGGATGTCGAACCAAATTTTTCAGAACAGTCAACACAAGATGACCAAACTACCTTTCTTATCGCCGAATCTTCTGATTCTGAAGATATTTCAGTCATCTCTACCTTTCAGACTGTTAATCATGTTTCCATTATTCCTCGACCTTCTCTCAAGATGTCCATCCTTCCTTCCAAATTCCATAAACCTATTCCTGTTATTGGGTTTATTGACACTGGTGCAGATACCAGTATGATTGATCCTTCTGTTCTTCTATCAAACTGTTGGGAACCCCACTCCAAGCTTTTCAGAGCAGTTAATGGTGAAACTTTTGAAACCACCTTGATTACCAAAAAACCCATTGGTATTCAATTCTTTCCGAATTGCATCATTTGGAAAAAGATTGTAGCTTCCAAACTCCCCGATAAAGATTTGCTCATAGGTTTTGACATTATTCATCTGGTTAAAAACCTATTCCTCACTAATTCTGGAGTTCGCTACAAACAGATGTTCGTGCCTTATACAGATACCCTACGTCTGTATACACTTTCTGAAACATCATCTCCATATAGTCAAATCTAACAAAAGTTCTTAGAATTCTGTTCAGAAAACCATTCCCAGTTTCATCATCCTTTACCTCTTTGGAAAAATGAACAATTTTTCATTCACCTTCTTTTCAAACTCAATGAAGACATCAACCCCACAAAAGCTTTACACCCGGGTATGTCTCCTTCCGACCTCTTGTTTGCTAAACAAGAATGTTCTCAATTAATTCAACAAGGTCTTATTGAGTCCACTGATTCAGATTGGGCTTGTCAAGCCTTTTATGTTGAAAAACACTCTGAATTAGTTCGTGGAAAAAAGAGATTAGTGATTGATTACCAGCCACTCAATTCTTTTCTTAAAGATGATAAGTTTCCCCTTCCAAAAATCCAGACCCTGTTTGTCCATCTCTAAGGGGCTCGTATATTCTCTAAGTTCGATTTGAAAGCTGGTTTTTGGCAACTTGGTATTTCATCAATTGACCGTCACAAAACTGCTTTCTGCATCCCTGATGCCCATTACCAATGGACGGTCATGCCTTTTGGTCTCAAAGTCGCTCCCTCCTTATTTCAAAAAGCCATGACAAAAATCTTTAGTCCTATTCTCCATCATGCATTGGTCTACATTGATGATATTTTGTTATTTTCCTCTGACCATGAGAGCCACCAGAAGCTCCTTTTGGATTTCTTTCACATTGTTCAGGCACATGGCATCATGCTTTCCGAAAAGAAAAGCAGCATAGGAAAGGAATCCATTGACTTTCTTGGCATGGTGATTAAAGACGGCCAGTATCAGCCTGGTCCCCATATTGCAATCGAAATACTAAAGTTCCCGGACACACATCTCAACAGAAAGCAGATACAACAATTCCTCGGCATTGTTAACTATGTCCGTGATTTTATCCCAAAAGTTGCAATCCACACCAGCCAGCTATCCCACATGCTCAAGAAACAGTGCCCTCCCTGGGGCCCTGCTCAGACAGAAGCTGCCAAGCAGCTAAAGGTGATAGCTCAATCACCTCCTCCACTCCGAATTCCTACAAATGGACAACGCATCCTCCAGACTGATGCTAGCGATGATTATTGGAGTGCCATTCTTCTCGAAGACATCAATGGCGTGCGTCATTTCTGTCACATGCAAGCGGACAGTTCAAAGACTCTGAAAAGAACTACCATGTGATCTACAAAGAAATTTTAGCAGTCAAGTATGGAATTAAAAAATTTGAATTCCATCTCATCAGCCACAAATTCCTTATCAACATGGATAATTCTTCTTTTCCCCGAATCTTTGACTTCAAGAACAAATTGCTACCTGACAAGCAATTACTCAGTCTCAAAACCTGGTTTGCTAAATATGATTTCACTGTTCAACACATAAAAGGCCACCAAAACCTCATTCCAGACTTCCTCACCCGAACAGCTATAAATAAACCCGCACTCATCTCCTCGATTCAAACCATTCCAATTATAGCCATGAATCGCCAACTTCCCGTCAAAGCTCTTAACCAGAGAACTTTCCCCCTGAACATCTCTTTCCAATCGGCTTAACAATTACAAGATTTTGCAAAGAAGTTTCTCTACCGGTTTTTCTTTAATGTTCAGTCCAAAAAACCTGACCGATTTCCTAATCTTTGCATGGAACAACTGTTTCTCACAGGCCTCACTCTGTCCTCTCTAGCAATCTCCGAAGATGAGCTTATATGTGGTGTCTCACCACCTTGTATGCTACAAAGCTAGTTTTTCCCATCAAACCAGTCCTGACTCACCTTACCACTCCAGAGTTCTCCCCAGACCTTTTATGGACTCTTTTTGAATGGTATTCTCCCCTCACTTGGTGGCGCCAGCAACTCCAACATTTGTCTACCTTTCACGGATTAGACAAAATGCCAAAACAAGAAGCTAACATGTGGACTACAGCTTTCATCGTCCACAGGCCTTATTTTCAACATCCAGAAACATGGGACTACTGGACACAGGACATGGCATATGAATGGAAAACTTACCCTCATCCCTATACCTTCATCCATGATACAACAGTCACTTCCGTTCTCAAAGCCTATCTCATGGAACTTAACAATGTTCCTCCACCTGCCACAAATATTCACCACACCTCCATTGTATCATCACACACCCTTGAAATAATCCCAAAAACACAAGGCTGTACTCCAGGTTCAAGTTCAAGTCCTCAAGGAATCCTTGTTATGGAACAACGTCCTGACTACACGAATGTCTTATTCCAAGACGCCCAAGACCCATGGGAAGACTTTCAGTCCCTTCTCCATACTGATACTCCCCATTATACCTCACGCCACATGTCTGAAGCTGATGAAGAGAAGTACCAGCAAGCTGAGGCATCTCTCGACCAGAGACAAAGGCGTCGGCACAAGCAACAATATGAGAAAGAAACAGGAGACGTGTCACCATCGCGTTATCCATCCACTCCATAATGACACTTTGTCGCTCTCACACAACTTTTGATGCAATAACCCATGTGACTCCCGTTTGTCTTTTGTTAAAGTCCTTGTGAGTGTGCTTTACTTTTGTTAAAGTCCTTGTAAGTATGCTTGCCTTTTGTAAAAGTCCTGATTGGCTTGCTTTGCTTTCAAAAAAGGTGTGCTATGAGCTATGATAATTTGAGAGGTCCTGTTCTCAATGATCCTCTATATAAAGCCCCTTTGGTCTCAGTTGTAAGGGCATTCGAAAAAATAAAAAGCTTAAGTTTCGACATTATGTTTCCCTAAACTTCTCTCTCTCTTCTAGGACTCAACGAAATTATTTGAGTTAAAAATGATACGCTCACCTCCAAATTTCTAAACTAAGTATGCTCTGCACTTGCCTCACGCCCGAGGATCCTGTGCATCAGAAAGGTCCTGTTTTATCCTCCAAAACCGATTTTTATCCAATAAAATTGTTTTCTCACAACGTTCACCCTTTTTGAAGGCCCTGAGTGCCGTGTTTTCGGGTGGTATCATGAAAAACTGTTTTTAAAATGAATTTCGGATTTGGTATTTGGTGGATAAGTGTATATTGGCTGGAAACCAAAACTTGCGGGCTACTGGCCGTACGGACAGACCTTGTGCTGTCGTAGATTTGGTAGAACAACGCCTCATCAGCAAAGCACAGGAGAGATGCTGGATTTATAAGGGGTGATCCACACCTTAATTGGCAAGATGCGTTTTGGGGTGTATGGGCGCCCCAGGAACAAAACCGTTCGGGGCTTGTTAAGGCCCAAAGCAAACAATATCTTGCTAGGTCTGGGTTGGGTCATGACTAGGGGTGTTCGCAAATCGGATTTTACGGATTGGACATCAATCCATATCCGATCCATGATTTGCGGATTATAATTTTTTAATCCGATCCAATCCATGGATTGATAAAATTCAATTCAAATCCAATCCATACATCCGTTGATCGGATGCGGTTTTGACTCAATCCATATCCAATCCACCATTTTGCGCATTAGTTTTTGAATTAAAAATTTTTAGTTCTCTCCAACTAATGAAATAAAAAAAAATCTAATATAAAAATAATTTTGCTACCAATTAAATTTAAAATTGAATAAAATTTAAATAAATTAATTGTTTTAATAAAGCTAAAATAATACATTTAAAGTTTCAAAATATAACACATCGAGACTAATTATTCAAATAAAGCTACAATAATACGTTCAAAGTTTCAAAATATAACACACCAAGCTTAATTGTTCAAATAAAGTTACAATAATACGTTAATATAACACCAAAATTAATTGTTCAAATAAAGGCATAATTAATTGAAATGGTGAAGTTTCGGAAACCAAACACAGTATGATCCTTCACCAGGGCTGTTGCGCTTGTCGAAAAGTGGTGATTACGGAGTCGTCCACGATAGGAACCAAGAGAAGCCGTACGGGTGGCGATCTTGAAGGTTGTGATAGTGAAATTGTTCAGCTGGAACCAGTTAATGTTGCTAGTGTGTGTGACAGCGGGGAAGCTTAGGGTTTTTTGTTTGCAAATTGTTTGTGACTTGGAGTCATATTACTTTGCTTTTGGGTGACTTTGCAAATTGTTGGTGACTTGGGGTTATGTTACTTTGCTTTTGCTAGTGTGTGTGACTTTGCTTTTATTTTATTTTACAATTTTTACAAGTTATATTTGTATATTTGATTATTTAATTATTTTTCATTTTATATTATTATTAGGTAATGGCTAAGATATGTCATGGTGCTTATGTAACTATGTAATGTCACATTTATAATTTTTTTAATTAAATTTATAATAATTTTTTAATTATATATATATAATTAAAAAAAAAATTGTACGGATTCACGGATTTCTACGGATTTACAGAAGTAAATCCATATCAAATCCATCGACTGCGGATTTTTAAATTTTCAATTCATATCCAATCCACCAATCTGCGGATCGGATTTATACGGATCGGATTGAGCGGATCAGATTGGATTCTGAACACCCCTAGTCATGACATTATGGTATCAGAGCGGCTCCACGTGTCCTCTTGAGCGGTGGTGGATCAAACCTCAGTGAGGACACTGAGTCCCCAAGTGGGGGTGTATGTGACACCCTAGGCGAATCCAACATTGGCAAAGCACAGGAGAGATGCTGGGTTTATAAGGGGTGATCCACACCTTAATTGCCAAAACGCGTTTTGGGGTGTATAGGTGCCCCAGGAACAAAATCGTGCGGGCCTTGTTAAGGCCCAAAGTGGACAATATCTTGCCACGTATGGGTTGGGTCATGACACGATATCATATTGAACAATTGTAGTAATCATTTAGACATATAAACATGTAAACAAACAATTAAATAATCATTATAAAGAACCATAAAATTGGAAAACAATAATCATTTTAAAATCTATTACATGAACAAGATAAAACTTATAGTGAGTTAAGTCACAACGTAATAACAATTTTCAATAAATAATCATTTAAGAAATCACTTAACAATGAAACATTTTGTTCATTCAATTGCTATCAAACAAATCATTTGGACATATAACTATTTTTTCATTAAATAATTTCGTTTAATAATTACTCATGTCACATAGTCTCACTTGTGCTCTCAATGACTAGAGCTGGCAAAATGAATAAACGGATTGTATTTGAATCAAACAATAAATGAATTGGGTCGAAATTCTATTGATTCAGATTTGATTTGTTTATTAAATGAATTGAAATCTCTAGATTTAGATTCGATTGGTTTATTAAATGAATCAAAATCTCTAGATTCATATTCGATGGGTTTATTAAACGAATCCTCAGTATGATTCAGTTAATTCATTTAATAGAATCAATAAAAAGAATCGAATCTGGATTCATTTACAATTCGTTTAACATCCTACAAAATACAAAGATATTATCATTTAAAATTACTATAAACTCACAGCCACTAATCTCAGCATAGCTGATATCTCTCTGGGAAAGATTTTCCAAATGGCAATGCTATGTCTCGACAAGATCTGTGAGCAAAAAGAATTTTTCAAAGATCTCATGGAAGACCAAAAATTCTTTTCTGAAGCCTGTAAAAAACCTGTTAACATTTATATGTTAATAATATTGATTTTGATGATAATAAACTTTAAATGGTTTTTTGATAAAAATATTGGAGCTATTTCTTAATAAACGAAAGTCTTAATAACCATTCCATTCATACTTATAAAAGATGGACTTTCAAATTGGAAAAAGATTCTTTGCAAAATCCGGTTTAAAATGTGTTTCTGGTAATAAACGGTGAATCAGTATCTTTTAAACGGTTAACCGATTAAGACCAGAGAGCAACAATTTGCCTAAGCTCTAACCGCTTATGAAAAACGGAAAACACAAAAGATGGAAAGGCTACTGGAATTTAACGGCGAACCGTTTATTACAAATGGTTAACCGATAACATCCAGAATTGAAAATTGTACTCCTCTGGCACCGTTTAACAAAACCGAATAAGGCTGAATTATTTTACAGGGTACTGGAAACAAACGGCGAACCGTTTATTACAAACAGTTTACTATAATGTCCATAGAAGTGACTTCATGCAAATCCTTAACCGTTTACTATAAACGGGTAACTGATGTTCATCTTGCAGGTTACTGGAAACAACGGCGAACCGTTTATTACAAACAGTTAACTGATAACATCCAGAGAGTCACTTCATGCAAATCCTTAACCGTTTACTATAAACAGATAACTGGTGTTCATCTTGCAGGTCTCTGGAAGTTAACGGCGAAAGGGTAACCCTAAACGGCAAACCATTTATTTGAATTTTGGCCCAACGGTAACTTTGACCAGCGCAAACGGTTAACCGTTAACGGCTAACGGTGAACCGTTTTGGGGCCGACAGTTTGTAACGGCTAGTTTTTCAGCTCCAAATATAAATAAGCTCATTCAAATTCAAAGAAAATTGACCACAACACAACCATTGAGCATATATTCGAGAATACAATCTTCATAGAGCTTTAAACACATTCTTGCTTCATCTATTCACACATTGGGCATTGATTTGTAATCTTAAATATTGTGTGAGAGAAAAACAGTTTGTAATCTTTTATTTTGAGTGATTGTAAGTGTTGGGATACACTTGGGTTAAGAGATTGGGGATAATCTCTTGTTGTAAAGGTTCATTGACACCTTGGAAGTCAAGTGTAAGCAATTGAAGCCTTGGAGGCTTGCTTAGTGAAATCCTCAAGCCCAGAAAGCTTGGAGGCGTGGACGTAGGCGAGGTTGGCAGAACCACGTAAAAATCTTCGTGTTTGAATCTCTCTTCCCTTATCTTTTTATATTGTGATTGATTTAATTGTTATTGTTTTAAATTCGTTTTAGATTTGCATGATATTTTGTTTTAGAGTTGAATAATTTTTAGAATCCCAATTCACCCCCCTCTTGGGTTGCCTAGTTAGTATTTCATTTGGTATCAGAGCTTGGTGCTCTTATTTAGACTTAACCGTCTAGAGCTGAAGATCAATGGCAACTCAAAATGATTCCACATTTAGGGAAGGACAATCCACCACTAGACCACCTTTCTTTGATGGAAATGATTACCCATATTGGAAAACTAGGATGAGAATTTACTTGCAAGCCTTAGATTATGAGATTTGGGAAATTGTCAACGATGGTCCTTTCATGCCTTTGACTAAAAATGAAGTCGGAGAAGATATTCCAAAACCTTCATGGGATTGGAATGAATTCGAAAAGAGAAAAGCCTCTCTAAACTCCAAAGCCATGAATGCCTTGTTTTGTGCACTAGATAAGAAAGAGTTTCATAGAGTGTCTAGTTGTGAAAGTGCTAATGAGATTTGGCACAAACTTGAAGTTGTCTATGAAGGCACAAACCAAGTGAAAGAATCTAAAATAAGTAGGTACACTCGACAATATGAATTGTTCCAAATGGAACAAAATGAAAATGTGTACTCTAGGTATACTAGATTCACGGACATAGTGAACACTCTAGTAGCTCTAGGGAAGACTTTTTCAAATAGCGAAAAAGTCAAGAAAATCATTAGGTCACTACCTAAGGAATGGAGACCAAAAAGGACCGCCATTGAGGAAGCAAAGGATTTAAATATTTTACCTCTTGATGATTTAATTGGTTCTCTCATTTCATATGAAGAAGATTTGGCAGCAGAAAAAGGGCATGAGGAGAAGAAGAAAAACATTGCTCTCAAAGCTTTAAAACATGAGAGTGATGGGGAGAGTGAACCAGATGATGAAGAGCTAGCCATGCTAGCAAGGAGATTCAGAAAATTCTTCAAGAAAACCGGAGAGCGAAGAAATTTCAGAAACTTCAAGAACCATAGGGAGAAGAAGGAGGCAATCACATGCTATGAATGCAAGAAGCCTAGCCATATAAGATCGGAGTGTCCACTTATCAACAAACTCAAGAAGAAAGCAATGGTTGCAACTTGGGATGATAGCGAGGAAGATTCAATTGATGAAGAAGGATCACAAGAAGTTTCAAACCTAGCACTTATGGCAATAGGAGATGAGGATGATCTCAATGAGGTAAGTGATGAGTTGATGAAAATTGGTAAAAAGAATGCATGCCTTAAAAAGAAATTGCTAGAATTTACAAATGAAAAGGATGCCATGCAAAAATGCAATGAGTTATTGAATGAGAAGATTAAAGGATTAGAATTAGAGAATAAAACCTTGCATAATAGAATTGCATTATCAAATGAAAAACCTAGCACTTCACATGAGCATTTAGAATCACATGTAGATGATTTGAAAAAGGAAAATGAAATGCTCAAGAAAAAGAATACTTAACTTAGTAGTGTTGTTCTAAAATTCAAAAATGGGCAAAAGATGTTGGATAACATGCTTAATTCTCAAAAATGTGTTTTTGATAAAGGAGTACTTGGATATAAGCCTAACTTGAAGCAAAAGTATTACAAGAATTATTTTGTTAAAGCTACCTCCACAAATGATCAAATAGATGTGCAGTAAAGAGAAATGCATATTATGGTGTGAAATGTGTTTGGGTTCCGAAAGGAACCATTGCTAACTCTCAAGGACCCAAAAGGTTTGGGTACCTAAAACTTGAGATTTTCTCTGCAGGGCTTGAAGAAGAAGAAGAATAAGTGGTACTTGGACAGCGGTTGCTCAAGACACATGACAGGAAATTATTCTTGGTTCTCAAGCTTCACCAAAATTGAAAATGGTGGAGACGTATCTTTTGGAGACAACTCAAAAGGAAAAATTCTTGGAATTGGAGATGCTAGTTTGGTTGAGAACTTAAAACACAACTTTAATTGAGAATGTATCCTCAACTTTAATGGTGGAGACGTATCCTCAACTCTAATTGAGAATGTATGTTTGGTTGAGAACTTAAAACACAACTTAATTAGCATTAGTCAATTATGTGACAAAGGCTATAAAGTCATTTTTGATAAATTTAATTGTGTCATCGAGAACTCATGTGATGGCAAAATCTTGTTTGTTAGTAATAGATGTAGTAATGTTTATACCATTGACATAGAATGTGCATCTACTCTTGATAAATGTTTTTCCGCATTACATGATGATAGTTGGCTATGGCATAGAAGATTAGGACATGCAAGCATGGATTGGATTTCAAAAATCGTGAAAAATGATTTAGTTAAAGGTCTTCCAAAAATCAGTTTTCAAAAAGATAGAGTTTGTGAAGCATGCCAATTTGGAAAACAAATCAAGACTTCCTTCAAAAGCAAGAATCATATCTCTACTTCAAAACCACTTCAATTGCTTCATATAGATTTGTTTGGACCTTCTAGATATGCTAGTTTAAGTAGCAAATATTATGCATTTGTAATTGTGGATGATTATTCTAGATACACATGGGTATTGCTCTTAGCTAATAAGGATGATGCCATTGATGCATTTCGAATTTTCTATAAAAAGGTTCAAAATGAAAAAGGTTACTCTATTACTTGTATTAAAAGTGATCATGGTGGAGAATTTGAAAATCATTCATTTGAAAATTTTTGTAATGACTTTGGCATTGAACATCAATTTTCATCACCTAGGACTCCACAACAAAATGGAGTAGTAGAGAGAAAGAATAGGTCTATTCAAGAAATGGCTAGGACTATGTTGAATGAAAATTCTTTGCCTAAGTATTTTTGGGCCGAAGCCGTCAACACCGCTTGCTATGTTTTAAATGGGTGTTGATTAGACCTAATCTTAATAAAACTCCATACGAGCTTTGGAAAGATAGAAAATACAACATTGGTTATTTTAAAGTTTTTGATGCAAATGTTTTGTTTTGAACACAAAAGATAATCTTGGTAAATTTTATCCAAAATCCGATGTTGGTATTTTTCTTGGTTATTCAAATTCAAGCAAAGCTTATAGAGTTTATAACAAAAGAACTTTAGTTGTGGAAGAATCTATGCATGTTACTTTTGATGAGTCTAACCCCTCCTCTACGGAGAAAGTCATTGTTGATGATAATGCAGAAGAAGAACAACGAGAAGAAGCATCAAATGACAACTAAGAAGACGCACCACATGGAATTCAAGAGGAACATCATGAAGAGCCAAATGTAGAGCAAAATGAAGGTACTTCTCAAACACTCCCCAAGGAGTGGAGGTATGTTTCCTCTCACCCTAAGGATGTAATTCTAGGAGATCCTTCATGGGGCATTACCACTAGATCATCTTTTAGGAACACATGTAAGCATGCTGCATTTATTTCTCAAATTGAACCAAAATCTTTTGCGGATGCGGAAAATGATGAATCTTGGATTATGGCAATGCAAGAGGAGTTGAACCAATTTGAGAGAAACAATGTGTGGGAGTTAGTTCCTTATCCAGAACATCAATCCATTATAGGCACTAAATGGGTATTTAGAAATAAAATGGATGAATCCGGCGTGGTTGTAAGAAACAAAGCTAGATTAGTAGCTCAAGGTTATAACCAAGAAGAAGGAATTGATTTTGAGGAAACTTTTGCACCTGTAGCAAGACTAGAAGGATGTTGTTAGCATATGCATGTCATAAGGATTTTATTTTGTATCAAATGGATGTCAAAAGTGCTTTCTTAAATGGATATATTATGGAGGAAGTTTATGTTAAACAACCTCCTAGTTTTGAAAATGAAAAATTTCCTAATCATTTGTATAAGTTATCCAAGGCTTTGTATGGTTTAAAACAAGCACCTAGAGCATGGTATGATAGGCTTAAAAACTTCTTGCTGGATAACGATTTTTTGATGGGAAAAGCGGACACAACTCTTTTTGTTAAGCATAAGAACCAAGACATACTTATTGTTCAAATTTATGTTGATGATATTATTTTTTGTTCTACTAATGAGTTGTTGTGTAAGGATTTTTCATCATGTATGAGCCAAGAGTTTGAAATGAGTATGATGGGAGAATTGAAGTATTTACTTGGACTTCAAATCAAACAAAACGAGGAAGGAATTTTCATAAACCAATCCAAGTACGTGAAAGATCTACTCAAAAGATTTGGCTATGAAAATGGAACGGCAAAAAGCACTCCTATGAGTACAACCATCAAGCTTGACAAAGATGAAAAGGGCAAAGAAGTTGATATCAAAATGTATCAAGGTATGATCGGATCTTTACTTTATTTGACTGCAAGTAGACCCGATATCATGTTTAGCGTATGTTTGTGTGCAAGATTTCAATCATGTCCCAAGGAATCCCATTTGCTTGCTGTTAAAAGAATTTTTCGTTATTTGATTGGAACCATAGATGTTGGCCTTTGGTATCCTAGGGGAACTCATATAGATTTAACATGTTATTCGGATACGGACTTTGCTGGTTATAAAGTGGATAGGAAAAGCACTAGTGGAACTTGCTATATTCTAGGACACTCACTTGTTTCATGGTTTAGTAAGAAACAAAATTCTGTTGCACTTTCAACTACCGAGGCTGAATATATAGCCGCCGGAAGTTGTTGTGCACAAGTACTTTGGATGAAACAAACACTGAGAGATTATAGCATTAATCTTGAACAAATTCCTATTAAGTGTGATAATACTAGTGCTATAAATCTTTCAAAGAATCCCATTCAACACTCTAGAACCAAGCATATAGAAATTAGACATCATTTCTTGAGAGATCATGTTCAAAAGGGAGATATTGCATTAGAGTTTATTTCTACAGAAAAACAACTTGCCGATATTTTCACAAAACCTCTTTACGAAGAACAATTTTCAAAAATTCGGCATGAACTTGGGATGATGAAATTTTTACATTAACGTCTCTATTCATGCTATTGAGTGTACTGAATTGATTGACTTATAGTTGTGATCTAATATTTATGAAATGCTTGAGCTTGATAGTCAAATGATGAATTTGTCTTGTTAATTATTGATTATATGTATTTATTGGTTGAAAACATGTTCATGAATCATGCATTAAAATGGCTCGTAAAATATTTTTAGATCAATTAAATGATCTTGGAATTTTTTATTCGCTGGCCAAAAATTAAATCAAATGTGCGAAATTACAGATAAAATAAACGGATAACTGTTTCCAATAAACGGTGAACCGTTTTGTTCCAAAAACGAGATTATGTGTTTGTCCGTTGACCCTTTCACCGTTTGCTACAATCGGTGAACCGTTTGTTGACAGAGAGTCATCTAACTGTTACCCCGTAGCCATTAAGCTCTTAGGCTTTCACCGTTACCCAGTCTCTAGCCTCTGTCTATTACCCTTTAACCGTTTAAATAAACGGTTAATCGTTTTCGCGTTTTTAAAACTATTCAAAGCCTTTTTCTTCTTCCTCTCCAGCTTAGCCTTTCACCGTTTCAGCCATTGCTGCACAGCCGAAGGTCTCTCTGTCCTCAAACCCTCATTTTTCTTGCTTTTCGTGCCAAATCAAACTGTGAAAATCAATTCTTATCACCTTTAGAACACTTTCACCGATTCAAAACTTCGAATCGAGCCCAAAATTGAAAAATCCCAAATCCAAACCCTAACTGCCGCGGGTCGGGTTTGTTCATTTTTTATCCGATTATTCTCCTTCTTCAACCAAATTGAGCTTCAAATTCACATCCTCTTCTCATTCCTAATCATTTAACCGATTCATTTTCATCTTTCACATTTTTTCACACTCCACTGTGCTTCACCATGGCTGCACCTCCTCGGAGAAATGCCAGATGAAAATCTGTGCCTCCAAGGAATCCCATACGACCACAGGAAGTCACTGAATTTGCAAACATTCACTTCCCCACGCCTTCCTTGGCCAAGCGGTTTGAGGATCGCTTCGATGGTCGAAAGGTACTTGAATCCTTCTTTGTTGACATTGATGATTTCCGTCATTTAGTTGTATGTGGTAGAAGTGTTCGGGATATGCTTCAGCCTTGGGAGTCTGCAATTGACTTTGATGATCGAGTCTATCCAAACTTAGTGCGAGTCTTTTATTCGAACATGGATATTTCTGATACTCGCCAAAATAGGATAGTTACTCGAGTCGACGGTGTGCCAATAGAATTTGATGATGAGGACCTAGCTGAGTTTCTTGGTATCTCGAGTGAGGGGCATGACATATACACCTCTAGGAAAGCCCTTTCCTTCGATAGTTTTAGTCATACTGATGGCGTCCGTCATATATATCGTCGTCGAGACTTGACTGATGAGATTTGTTTGCTTCCATTTCGGTCTTAACTTTTACCTCTCCAAGTTCGTATTCTTCATACTATCTTACAGCACATAGTGAAACCTAGGAAGGGTCACCCGGATGAGGTTACAAGGTTGGACGTTGGCCTACTAGATAGCCTACTCTCAGACCGTCCCATAAACCTCGGGTATATTATTGTGCGGCATATGTTGAGTACTCCAGCGGTTAATCACCGCTTGCTTCCTTATGGCAGTATTATTACTAAGATACTGTGACGTTTTAAGGTGCCTCTTCGTGATACTGGCCACATGGAGACTAGACGGATTGGTCCCGAGGCCATGACTAGTATCGGTTTTTCTAGGAGGAATGGAAAGTGGATAAAGACCAGCAACTCCAAAAATCGGGATACCTTGATTGCTCCAGAGGACGATCGGATGCTTAATGATGTCTATCCTCCCGATCAACTTCCTGACTTTAGATTAGGAGCTCATCCTCCTCCTCCGCGTCGCCGATTTGTCCCTCCGCCTCTAGCTGACTCTGACTTTGAGGAGCGTACGATGGATGCTGACATTCCCTCCTCCTCCGAGCCGCCTCCTGGTCCTGAGCCATCAGCTGTTCCTGAGCAGCTATCTGCCTCTATGCCGCCTCCAGCTCCAGTTCAGCCACCTGTTTCAGACGGTATGCAGCAGTTGATTCTTGATTGGTTGTACACTCTTTCTCGTGACCACCAGCAGCTGCGTTCTGACTTTTAGACCTTCCAGCGGTAGTGCCTTGATCACCAGCTTGAGATTATTGCTGGACAGCGCATTATTCTCGGCTATTTTGGTTATGATCCGGGGAGCACATCTTCTCCACCTCTGTAGTTTCTGAGTTCTATTGTTCGCACATACATTTCATATTTTGGTTGTCTGCATGTTGTCATTTATATGTTTTTTATACACTGCTACTTCTATATGATCTTTATGGATTTTGATGACATGTTTTTTTGTGATGTTCTTGATGTTGGATGACTTGATATTGGTTGATGAGATTGTTGGTTTATTGGTTAATGAAGTATTAGTTTGTTTATTCATGGAGTTGTTGCATGATGGAGTTGTGGTTAATCTGTTTTGGAAGTGTTTTTCTCTCATTTGTATTAATGGTTTTGCTCATTTTTAAGGGGAAAATTTGCCAAAATTTTCGCTCGCCAAAACCGGATTTGCGTTTTTTTCCTTTCTCTTTTTCTTTTTTATGATGAAGGGGGAGATAATTTGGGAGTTTTAGAATGATTTTAAAAATGTTTTATAATTGGGGAAGATTTAAAATGCATTTAAAAAATGCTTTCTTGAGCAAAAATCCTTTTATTGGACTCCTTTTATTGGACATTTCTTAATTTGGCCATACATTTAGGGGGAGCACATATTAAGGGGGAGCTAAATATTGAATGAGGTTTTTCATCATCAAAAAGGGGGAGATTGTTAACATGTATATGTTAATAATATTGATTTTGATGATAACAAACTTTAAATGGTTTTTTGATAAAAATATTGGAGCTATTTCTTAATAAACGAAAGTCTTAATAACCATTCCATTCATACTTATAAAAGATGGACTTTCAAATTGGAAAAAGATTCTTTGCAAAATCTGGTTTAAAATATGTTTCTGGTAATAAACGGTGAACCGGTATCTTTTAAATGGTTAACCGATTAAGACCAGAGAGCAACAATTTGCCTAAGCTCTAACCGTTTATGAAAAACGGAAAACACAAAAGATGGAAAGGCTACTGGAATTTAACAGCGAACCGTTTATTACAAACGGTTAACCGATAACATCCAGAATTGAAAATTGTACTCCTCTGGCACCGTTTAACAAAACCGAATAAGGCTGAATTGTTATTCCAAGATGCTCAGGACCCATTCCACAGATCTCTTATACTGCTATGATTACAGCAGTTCAGACTGGTCAAGAAAAGAATCTTCCTATTTATGGTTTTTCATCCGAAGGGTATCCAGTATATCCTGGTAAACTTAATGGTCATTTCCTATGGGATGTTCCTGAAGCCCATATGTGCAACCCAGATTGTCCTTGTTTGGATGATACGGATGTTGATGAAGAATTGGATGTCATGCGGAGAAAGAAAAAGAAAAAGAAAAAATCTTCTTATCCTCCACCATCTTGCAAATCCTTTCCTCCACAACCTCCACCAGATCCAAAACCTCCTATACACCCAATCAGGTCTTGCCTTATGTTTTCAAGTCATTCCTATGAAGAGTCCTTTCCCCCTCTTGAAAAACAAACAGATCCACAAACTCGTGTTACCTCAAAACCTTTTGTCCAAACACCAATTACCGCCTCTGGCCAATCTGAAGAACCAAAACAATATGAAGCCGTCTTGAATTGGCAAACTAAAAATGCCAATGCTCAAAACCACTCTCTCCAACAACTCGGTAAGAAAATTGACCGTGTTGTGACTCAAGTCTCCCAGACTGAAACCAAAGTTGATTCCATCAGCAGTCGTTTGGATCAGTTGTATATCCATCTCCAAGACCGAATTTCTGAACTAGACACCGATCTCAGACGAATGATTTCAAATCATATATGGGGTCCAGAGTTTAATAAAAAAGAAGCAGAGATCAGAAAACTCAAAACTGAATTATCTAGAATTGATACTGAAAAGTTTCGACCTTCTCTTTTCACCCAATCTCAACCAACACCAGTATCTCCTCCAATCTTTGACTCCTTTGTACCTTTCTATACACCATCCCGACCTCAACAACCTGTTTATAATCAGCCCTTTGGTTTCTCTCACCTTCAACCAAATCCTCAACTATCTTCACCCAAAAAACCACGATCTAATGCCAAAATCTCCGAACCACATCCCAAGGTCACAACCTCTCCCTCTACTTCCACCATCCCTCCAGACGACACACCACAAGCCCATCCTAGAAAAGATAAAAGCCCAATGGATCAATATCATTATCATATTGTCCAGCCTCAACCTTCAGATTCCTCTGACTCTTCTGAACCTGAACCACAAACTTCGTCATCCTCCTCTTATGACTCATCCAATGCTTCCACTGATTCTGAGTCTGAATATGCTGACATTACAGGCATATTAATGGCCACTGAAACTGCAGATCCAAGTGGCTCTACTTCAACACCCATTGTTGAGGACAACCCTTCTGACCAAGCTTCTCAAACAGAACCAGTTCCACCACCAGTCCATGAGCACTCAACTAAACCATCTTCAGCATTTTGGTTTACATTTGATGACATTCCCCGTCACAAATGGGCAGCTCGACTTCAAGAATTTGCTGCTTGGATTGATCTCCAAAGTACCAAGCCCAATGCTCAATCTCAAGCCGTTCTTCGTGAATTCATGGCCCGTTCCACGGGCTCTTTACGTGACTGGCTAGAAAGCTTAGGCGAATACAGACAGCTCCAATTCATGGAAGCTCTGGTTGGTACTGCCCTCAATATTATTCATGAGCAATTCCTCGGTGAAAAAACTGCTTCCACTGAAGCCGACAGAAAAGAATTCCATCAAATGAAATGCTGCTCTCTTAAAAGACATCTTTTGGATGCTCATTACAAACGAATGAGTATTCTCTTCTACAAGCTCAATGGGTTCAATGAACCATCTCTTAAACATGTCTTCATTGCCTCTCTTCCTTCTGAGCTCCAACCTGATCTTGAAAGAAAACTCACAGCCACCAATATGAGCATAGCTGATATCTCTCTGGGAAAGATTTTCCAAATGGCCTTGTTATCTCTTGATAAGATCTGTGAACAGAAAGAATTCTTCAAAGATCTCATGGAAGACAAAAAACCCTTCTCTGAAGCTTGTCGAAAACCTCACCTCAAAATCGAGTGTAAAGATGACAAGAAGTGTACTTGCTCACCCAAAAAGAAAAAACATTTTCAGAAACACTTCCACAAAAAATCCTCCTCCAAACAACTTTTTCGGTATTTCAAAAAGAAAGATGCTTCGCAATACCGAAGGAAAAAATCCAACCGTTGTTTCATTTGCAAGAAACGCGGTCACTTTGCCCGCAATTGTCCCAACAAATCAGCCAAAGCTGTTCGTCTTATCCAACATCTTGAACATTCTTCCCTGTTATCTGAGAATGAGGATGTTGAATCCAATTTTTCAGAACAATCCATACAAGATGACCAAACTGCCTTTCTCATTGCCGAATCTTCTGACTCTGAAGATATTTCAGTCATCTCCACCGTTCAGACTGTTAATCATGTTTCCACAATTCCTCGCCCGTATCTCAAGATGTCCATCCTTCCTTCCAAATTCCATAAACCTATTCCTGTTATCGGGTTTCTTGACACTGGTGCAGATACTAGTATGATTGATCCTTCTGTTCTTCCATCAAATTATTGGGAACCTCACTCCAAGCTTTTCAGAGCAGTTAATGGTGAAACCTTTGAAACCACCTTGATTACCAAAAAACCCATTGGTATCCAATTCTTTCCGAATTGCATCATTTGGAAAAAGATTGTAGCCTCCAAACTCCCTGATAAAGATTTGCTTATAGGTTTTGACATTCTTCATCTAGTCAAAAACCTATTCCTCACTAGTTCTGGAGTTCGCTACAAACAGATGTTCATGCCTTATACAGATACCCTACTTCTGTATACACTCTCTGAAACACCATCTCCATATAGTCATATCTCACAAAAGTTCTTAGACTACTGTCCCGAAAACCATTCCCAATTCCATCATCCTTCACCTCTTTGGAAAAATGAACAATTTTTCATTCACCTTCCTTTCAAACTCAACGAAGACATTAATCCCACCAAAGCCTCACACCCGGGTATGTCTCCCTCAGACCTCTTGCTTGCTAAACAAGAATGTTCTCAGTTACTCCAACAAGGTCTTATTGAGTCTACTGATACAGATTGGGCTTGTCAAGCCTTTTATGTTGAAAAACGATCTGAATTAGTTCGTGGCAAAAAGAGATTAGAGATTGACTACCAGCCACTTAATTCTTTTCTTAAGGATGATAAGTTTCCCCTTCCAAAAATTCAAACCTTGTTTGTCCATCTCCAAGGGGCTCGTATCTTCTCTAAGTTTGACTTAAAAGCTGGTTTTTGGCAACTTGGTATTTCACCAAGTGATCGTCACAAAACTGCCTTCTGCATCCCTGATGCCCATTACCAATGGACGGTCATGCCCTTTGGTCTCAAAGTCGCTCCTTCCTTATTTCAAAAAGCCATGACAAAAATCTTCAGTCCTATTCTCCATCATGCATTGGTCTACATTGATGATATTTTGTTGTTTTCCTCTGACCATGAGAGCCACCAGAAGCTCCTTTTGGATTTCTTTCATATTGTGCAGGCACATGGCATCATGCTTTCCGAAAAGAAAAGCAGCATCGGCAAGGAATCTATTGACTTTCTTGGCATGGTGATCAAAGATGGCCAGTATCAACCTGGTCCCCACATTGCAGTAGAATTATTAAAGTTTCCGGACACACATCTCAATCGGAAGCAGATACAACAATTTCTTGGGATTGTCAACTATGTCCGTGACTTTATCCCCAAAGTTGCAATTCACACCAGCCAGCTGTCCCGCATGCTCAAAAAACAGTGCCCTCCATGGGGCCCAGCTCAGACGACAGCTGTCAAGCAACTAAAGGAGATAGCTCAATCACCTCCTCCACTCCGAATTCCCACAAATGGACAACGCATCCTCCAGACTGATGCCAGCGATGATTATTGGAGTGCCATTCTTCTTGAAGACATTGAGGGCATGCGTCATTTCTGTGCACATGCAAGCGGCCAATTCAAAGACTCTGAAAAGAACTACCATGTGATCTACAAGGAAATTCTAGCAGTCAAATATGGGATTAAAAAGTTTGAATTTCATCTCATCAGCCACAAATTCCTCATCAACATGGATAATTCTTCTTTCCTCCGAATCTTTGACTTCAAGAACAAATTGCTACCTGACAAGCAATTACTCAACCTCAAAACTTGGTTTGCTAAGTATGATTTCACTGTTCAACATATCAAAGGCAACCAAAACCTCATTCCAGATTTCCTCACCCGACCATCTATAAATAAACCTGCCCTCATCTCTTCGCTTCACACCATTCCAGTTATAGCCATGAATCGCCAACTTCCCTTCAAGGCTCTTAACCAGAGAAATTTCCCCATGAACATTTCTTTCCAATCAGCCTACCAATTACAAGATTTTGCAAAGAAGTTTCTCTATCGGTATTTCTTTAATGCCCAAACCAAAAAACCTGACCGATTTCCTAACCTTTGCATGGAACACTTATTTCTCACAGGCCTCACTCTATCCTCCTTCACAATCTCCGAAGATGAGCTTTGGTACATGTGGTGTCTCACCACCCTATATGCTACAAAGCTAGTTTTCCCCATCCAACCTGTCCTGACTCACCTTACCACTCCAGAGTTCTCCCCAGACCTCTTATGGACTCTCTTTGAATGGTATTCTCCCCTCACTTGGTGGCGCCAGCAACTCCAACAATTGTCTACCTTTCATGGCCTAGACAAAATGCCCGAACAAGAAGCCAACATGTGGACCACAGCTTTCATTGTCAACAGGCCATATTTTCAACACCCAGAAACAAGAGATTACTGGACACAGGACATGGCATATGAATGGAAAACTTACTCTCATCCGTATACCTTCATCCATGATTCCACAGTTACTTCAGCCCTCAAAGCCTATCTCATGGAACTTAACAATGTTCCTCCATCTGCTACAAATATTCATCACACCTCCATTGGACCATCACACACCCTTGAAATAATTCCAAAAACACAAGGCTGTACTCCAGGGTCAAGTTCAAGTCCTAAGGGCATTCTGGTTATGGAACAACGTCCTGACTACACAAATGTCTTATTCCAAGATGCTCAGGACCCATGGGAAGACTTTCAGTCTCTCCTCCCTACTGATACTCCCCATGCTTCTATACAACCAATGTCTGAAGCTGATGAAGAAAAGTTGTTACAAGCCGAGGAGTATCTTGACAAGCGACAACGACGTCGACACAAGCGACAATATGAAAAAGACACAGGCGACGTGTCACCAAGGCGTTATCCATCCACGCCATAAAGTCAAGGCGTTAACCATCCACGCCATAAAGTCACTTTGTCGCTTTCACACCACTCTTCACGCAACCCATGTGTCTCCCACAAACCGTTAACCGATAATGTCCAGAGAAGTGACTTCATGCAAATCCTTAACCGTTTACTATAAACGGGTAACTGATGTTCATCTTGCAGGTTACTGGAAACAAACGGGGAACCGTTTATTACAAACGGTTAACCGATAACATCCAGAGAGTCACTTCATGCAAATCCTTAACCGTTTACTATAAACGGATAACTGGTGTTCATCTTGCAGGTATTTGGAAGTTAACGGCGAAAGGATAACTGGTGTTCATCTCCCAGACTGAAACTAAGGTTGATTCCATCAGCAGTCATTTAGATCAGATGTATATCCATCTCCAAGATCGTGTTTCTGAACTAGACTCCGATCTCAGACGAATGATCAACAATTATATCTGGGGTCCAGAGTTTAATAAAAAAGAAGCAGAGATCAGAAAACTCAAAGCTGAATTATCCAGGATTGATGCTGAAAAGACTCGACCTTCTCTTTTTACTCAACCACAACCTACACTAGTATCGCCTCCAATCTTTGACACCTTTGCACCTTTCTACACACCATCCCGACCTCAACAACCTGTTTATTATCAGTTCTTTGGTTTCTCTCACCTTCAACCAACTCCCCAACCATCTTCACCCAAAAAACCACGATCTAAAGTCAAAATCTCCGAACCACGTCCAAAGGTCACATCCTCTTCCTCTACATCCACAATCCCTCCAAAAGAGCACCACAAGATCATCCTGAGCCTCTTAAAAAAGAGAAAAGCCCAATGGACCAGTATCATTATCATACTGTCCAGCCTCAACCTTCAAATTCCTCTGACTCCTCTGAGCCTGAAACACATAATTCATCTTCATCCTCCTCTTATGACTCATCAAACGCCTCCACTGATTCTGAGTCCGAATATGCTGACATTACAGGCATATTAATGGCCACTGAAACTGCAGATCCAAGTGCCTCTACTTCCACACCTATTGTTGATGACAATCCTTCTGACCAAGCTTCTCAAACAGACCCAGTACGACCACCAATTCATGAACACCTAACAAAACCATCTTCAGCATCTTGGTTTACATTTGATGACATTCCCCATCACAAATGGGCTGCTCGACTTCAAGAATTTGCTGCCTGGATTGATCTCCAAGGTACCAAGCCTAATGCTCAACCTCAAGCCGTTCTTCGTGAATTCATGGCCCGTTCCACTGGTTCCTTACAAGACTGGCTAGAAAGCTTAGGAGAATATAGACAGCTCCAATTCATGGAATCTCCGATTGGTACAGCCCTCAATCTCATCCATGAGCAATTCATCGGTGAAAAAACTGCTTCCACTGAAGCAGACAGAAAAGAATACCATCAGATGAAATGTTGCTCTCTTAAAAGACATCTTTTGGCTGCTCATTACAAAAGAATGAGTATTCTCTTCTACAAGCTAAACAGGATCAATGAGCCATCTCTTAAACATGTCTGCATTACCTCTCTTCCTCCTGAGTTACAACCCGATCTTTAGAGAAAACTCACAGCCACAAATATGAGTATCGCTGATATCTCTCTGGGAAAGATTTTTCAAATGGCCATGTTATCTCTTGATAAGATCTGTGAACAGAAAGAATTCTTCAAAGATCTCATGGAAGACAAAAAACCCTTCTCTGAAGCTTGTCGAAAACCTCATCTCAAGATAGAGTGTAAAGATGAAAAGAAGTGTATTTGTTCGCCTAAAAAGAAAAAACATTTTCAAAAACACTTCCATAAAAAATCCTCCTCCAAAAAACCTTTTCGGTATTTCAGAAAGAAAGATGTTTCTCAGTACCGAAAGAAAAAATCCAACCGTTGTTTCATTTGCAAGAAACACGGTCACTTTGCCCGACAATGTCCTCACAAATCGGCCAAAGCTGTTCGTCTTATCCAACATCTTGAACATTCTTCCCTGTTATCTGAGAATGAGGATGTCGAATCCAATTTTTCAGAACAGTCAACACAAGATGACCAAACTGCCTTTCTTATTGCCGAATCTGCTGATTCTGAAGATATTTCAGTCATCTCTACAGTTCAGACTGTTAATCATGTTTCCACTATTCCTCGACGTTCTCTCAAGATGTCCATCCTTCCTTCCAAATTCCATAAACCTATTCCTGTTATTAGGTTTATTGACACTGGTGTAGATACTAGTATGATTAATCCTTCTGTTCTTCCATCAAACTATTGAGAACCTCACTCCAAGCTTTTCAGGGCAGTTAATGGTTAAACTTTTGAAACCATCTTGATTACCAAAAAACCCATTGGTATTCAATTCTTTCCGAATTGCATAATTTGGAAAAAGATTGTAGCCTCCAAACTCCCCGATAAAGATTTGCTCATAGGTTTTGACATTATTCATCTGGTTAAAAACCTATTCCTCACCAGTTCTGGAGTTCGCTACAAACAAATGTTCATGCCTTATACAGATACCCTACGTCTGTATACACTTTCTGAAACATCATCTCCATATAGTCAAATCTCTCAAAAGTTCTTAGAATTCTGTCTAGAAAATCATTCCCAGTTTCATCATCCTTCACCTCTTTGGAAAAATGAACAATTTTTCATTCACCTTCCTTTCAAACTCAACGAAGACATCAACCCCACAAAAGCTTCACACCCGGGTATGTCTCCTTCCGACCTCTTGCTTGCTAAACAAGAATGTTCTCAGTTACTTTAACAAGGTCTTATTGAGTCCACTGATTCAGACTGGGCTTGTCAAGCCTTTTATGTTGAAAAACGATCTGAATTAGTTCGTGGAAAAAAGAGATTAGTGATTGATTACCAGCCACTCAATTCTTTTCTTAAAGATGATAAGTTTCCCCTTCCCAAAATCCAGACCCTATTTGTCCATCTCCAAGGGGCTTTATCTTCTCTAAGTTCGATTTGAAAGCTGATTTTTGGCAACTTGGTATTTCACCAATTGACCGTCACAAAACTGCCTTCTGCATCCCTGATGCCCATTACCAATGGACGGTCATGCCTTTTGGTCTCAAAGTCGCTCCCTCCTTATTTCAAAAAGCCATGACAAAAATCTTTAGTCCTATTCTCCATCATGCATTGGTCTACATTGATGATATTTTGTTGTTTTCCTCTGACCATGAGAGCCACCAAAAGCTCCTTTTGGATTTCTTTCACATTGTGCAGGCACATGGCGTCATGCTTTCCGAAAAGAAAAGCAGCATAGGAAAGGAATCTATTGACTTTCTTGGCATGGTGATTAAAGATGGCCAGTATCAGCCTGATCCCCATATTGCAACTGAATTACTAAAGTTCCCGGACACACATCTCAACAGAAAGCAGATCCAACAATTCCTCGGGATTGTTAACTATGTCCGTGACTTTATCCCAAGAGTTGCAATCCACACCAGCCAGTTGTCCCGCATGCTCAAGAAACAGTGCCCTCCCTGGGGCCCTGCTCAGACAGAAGCTGTCAAGTAGCTCAAGGTGATAGCCCAATCACCTCCTCCACTCCGAATTCCCACAAATGGACAACGCATCCTCCAGACTGATGCCAGCGATGATTATTGGAGTGCTATTCTTCTCGAAGACATCAATGGCGTGCGTCATTTTTGTGCACATGCAAGCGGACAGTTCAAAGACTCTGAAAAGCACTACCATGTGTTCTATAAGGAAATTCTAGCAATCAAGTATGGAATTAAAAAATTTGAATTCCATCTCATCAGCCACAAATTCCTTATCAACATGGATAATTCTTCTTTTCCCCGAATCTTTGACTTCAAGAACAAATTGCTACCTGACAAGCAATTACTCAGCCTCAAAACTTGGTTTGCTAAATATGATTTCACTGTTCAACATATAAAAGGCAACCAAAACCTCATTCCAGACTTCCTCACCCGTCCAGCTATAAATAAACCCGCACTCATCTCCTCGATTCACACCATTCCAGTTATAGCCATGAATCGCCAACTTCCCTTCAAAGCTCTTAACCAGAGAAATTTCCCCATGAACATCTCTTTCCAATCGGCTTACCAATTGCAAGATTTTGCAAAACAGTTTCTCTACCGATTTTTCTTTAATGTCCAGTCCAAAAAGCCTGACCGATTTCCTAATCTTTGCATGGAACACCTGTTTCTCACAGGCCTCACTCTGTCCTCTCTAGCAATCTCCGAAGATGAGCTTTGGTACATGTGGTGTCTCACCACCTTGTATGCTACAAAGCTAGTTTTTCCCATCAAACCAGTCCTGACTCACCTTACCACTCCAGAGTTCTCCCCAGACCTTCTATGGACTCTTTTTGAATGGTATTCTCCCCTCACTTGGTGGCGCCAACAACTCCAACATTTGTCTACCTTTCACGGCTTAGACAAAATGCCAGAACAAGAAGCTAACATGTGGACTACAGCCTTCATTGTCCACAGGCCTTATTTTCAACATCCAGAAACACGGGACTACTGGACACAGGACATGGCATATGAATGGAAAACTTACTCTCATCCTTATACCTTCATCCATGGTACAACAATCACTTCTGCCCTCAAAGCCTATCTCATGGAACTTAACAATGTTCCTCCACCTGCCACAAATATTCACCACACCTCCATTGGACCATCACACACCCTTGAAATAATCCCAAAAACACAAGGTTGTACTCCAGGTTCAAGTTCAAGTCCTCAAGGTATCCTTGTTATGGAACAACGTCCTGACTACATGAATGTCTTATTCCAAGACGCCCAGGAACCATGGGAAGACTTTCAGTCCCTTCTCCATACTGATACTCCCCATGATACCTCACGACACATGTCTGAAGCTGATGAAGACAAGTACCAGCAAGCTGAGGCATATCTCGACAAGAGACAAAGGCGTCGGCACAATCGACAATATGAGAAAGAAACAGGAGACGTGTCACCATCGCGTTATCCATCCACGGCATAATGACACTTTGTCGCTCTCCCACAACTTTTGATGCAACCCATGTGACTCCCGTTTGTCTTTTGTTAAAGTCCTTGTAAGTGTGCTTTACTTTGTTAAAGTCCTTGTGAGTGTGCTTTCCTTTTGTTAAAGTCCTTGTACGTGTGCTTTGCTTTTGTTAAAGTCCTTGTAAGTATGCTTGTCTTTTGTAAAAGTCCTGATTGGCTTGCTTTGCTTTCAAAAAAAGGTGTGCTATGAGATATGATCATTCGAGAGGTCCTGTTCTCAATGATCCTCTATATAAAGCCCCTTTGGTCTCAGTTGTAAGGGGGAATTCGAAAAAATAAAAAGCTTAAGTTTCGACATTATGTTTCCCTAAACCTCTCTCTCTCCTCTAGGACTCAAAGAAATTATTTAAGTTACAAATGATACGCTCACCTCCATTTCTAAACTGAGTATGCTCTGCGCTTGCCTCACGCCTGAGGATCCTGTGCATCAGAAAGGTCCTGTTTTATCCTCCAAAACCAATTTTTATCCAATAACATTGTTTTCTCACAACGTTTACCCTTTTTAAAGGCCCTGAGTGCCGTGTTTTCGGGTGGTATCGTGAAAAACTGTTTTAAATGAATTTTAGATTTGGTATTTGGTGGATAAGTGTATATCGGCTGGAAACCAGAACGTGCGGGGTATTGATCTGTTCTAAGCCAGATATGGTCCCTAAGGCAGATTCAATTCTGCATCGATTTAGTAGAACAACGCCACGTGCAACAAACCCACTGGTATTAGAGCTTTAAACACATTCTTGCTTCATCTATTCACACATTGGGCATTGATTTGTAATCTTAAATATTGTGTGAGAGAAAAACAGTTTGTAATCTTTTATTTTGAGTGATTGTAAGTGTTGGGATACACTTGGGTTAAGAGATTGGGGATAATCTCTTGTTGTAAAGGTTCATTGACACCTTGGAAGTCAAGTGTAAGCAATTGAAGCCTTGGAGGCTTGCTTAGTGAAATCCTCAAGCCCGGAAAGCTTGGAGGCGTGGACGTAGGCGAGGTTGGCCGAACCACGTAAAAATCTTCGTGTTTGAATCTCTCTTCCCTTATCTTTTTATATTGTGATTGATTTAATTGTTATTGTTTTAAATTCGTTTTAGATTTGCATGATATTTTGTTTTAGAGTTGAATAATTTTTAGAATCCCAATTCACCCTATCTCAGGATAGAGTGCAAAGATGAAAAGAAGTGTATCTATCCGACCAGCAAGAAGAAACATTTCCAGAAACACTTCCATAGAAAATCATCCTCTAAAAAACCTCTCCGATATTTCAGAAAAAGGATGCTTCCCAGCACATAAAGAAAAAGCACAACCGTTGTTTCATTTGCAAGAAACGCGGTCACTTTGCTCGAAACTGTCCTCACAAATCTACCAAAGCTGTTTGTCTCATACAGCAACTTCAACATTCTTCCTTGTTACCTGAGAATGAAGATGTTAAATCAAATTTTTTAGAACAGTCAAAACAAGATGATCAGACTACTTTCATTATCGCAGAATCTTCTGATTCTGATGATATTTTAGTCATCTCTACAATTCAAAATGTCAACCATGTTTCAGACATTCCTAGACCTTCTCTAAAAATGTCAATCCTTCTTTCCAAATTTCATAAACATGTTCCTGTCATTGGGTTTATTGACACTGGTGCAGATACCAGTATGATTGATCCTTCTGTCCTTCCCTCTGATTGTTGGGAAAAACACTTGAAACTTTTCCGAGCAGTTAATGGAGAAACTTTTAAAACCACTTTGATTACCAAAAAAACCCATTGGTATTCAATTCTTTCTGAATTGCATAATTTGGAAAAAGATTGTAGCATCTAAACTTCCTGATAAAGATTTACTCATAGGTTTTGACATTCTTCATTTGGTTAAAAACCTATTCCTCACTAGTTCTGGAGTTTGCTACAAGCAAATGTTATTGCCTTATACAGATACATTACGTCTGTATGCACTTTCCAAAACACCATCTCCATACAGTCACATTTCACATAAGTTCCTAGAGTTTTGTCCAGAAAACCATTCACAGTTCGATCATCCTTCACCTCTTTGGAAAAATGAACACTTCTTCATTCACCTTCCTTTCAAACTCAATGAAGACATAAATCCCACAAAAGCATCACACCTGGGTATGTCTCCTTCCGACCTCCTACTTGCTAAGCAAGAATGTTCTCAGTTGCTTCAGCAAGGTCTTATTGAACCTACTGATTCAGATTGGGCTTGTCAAGCCTTCTATGTTGAAAAACGATCTGAATCAGTTCATGGTAAAAAGCGATTAGTTATTGATTACTAGCCACTTAATTCTTTCCTTAAAGATGATATGTTTCCCCTTCCAAAAATCCAAACCCTATTTGTCCATCTTCAAGGGGCTCGTATCTTCTCTAACTTGGTATTTCACCAGTTGACCGTCACAAAACTACCTTCTGCATCCCTGATGCCCATTATCAGTGGACTGTTATGTCTTTTGGTCTTAAAGTTGCTCCTTCATTATTTCAAAAAGCCATGACAAAAATCTTCAGTCCTATCCTTCATCATTATTTGATATACATTGATGATATCTTATTATTTTCCTCTAACCATAAGAGCCACCAGAAGCTCCTTTTGGATTTCTTTCATATTATGCAGGAACACGGAATCATGCTTTCTGAAAAGAAAAGCAGCATAGCAAAAGAATCAATTGACTTTCTTGGCATGGTGATTAAAGATGGCCATTATCAACCTGGTCCACACATTGCAACTGAATTATTAAAGTTTTCGGACACACATCTCAACAAAAAGTAGATCCAACAATTCCTCAGGATTGTTAATTATGTCCGTGATTTCATCCCTAAAGTTGCAATCCACACAAGCCAGTTGTCCCGCATGCTCAGAAAACAGTGCCATCCATGGGGACCAGTCACCTCCTCCTCTTCGAATTCCCACAACTGGACAGCGCATTCTACAAACCGATGCCAGTGATCATTACTGGAGTGCCATCCTTCTTGAAGAGATAAATGGTGTACGTCACTTCTGTGCACATACAAGTGGATAATTCAAAGACTCTGAAAAGAATTACCATGTGATCTACAAAGAGATTTTGGCGGTCAAGTATGGAATCAAAAATTTTGAATTTCATCTAATCAGCCATAAATTCCTTATCAACAATCAGTTGCTCAACCTTAAAAACTGGTTTGCTAAATATGATTTTACTGTCCAACACATAAAAGGCAAACCGAACCTCATCCCAGACTTCCTTACATGTCCGGCTATAAATAAACCCTCACTTATTTCCTACATTCACACCATCCTAGTTATAGCCATGAATTGTCAATTTCCTTTCAAAGCTCTCAACCCGAGAACCTTTCCCATAACATTCCTTTTCATTCAGCCTACCAGATCCAAGATTTTGCAAAGAAATTCCTTTACTGGTATTTCTTCAATGTTCAAACCAAAAAAGCCTGATCGCTTTCCTTCCCTCTGTATGGAAAACCTATTTCTCACAGTTCTTACCCTGTCTTCCCTAACCATCTGTGAAGATAAGTTATGGTACATGTGGTGTCTCACTACCTTGTATCAAACTAGTTTTTCCTGTTAAACCAGTCCTCACACACATCACCACTCTTGAGTTCTCATCAAATCTTCTCTGGACTCTCCTTGAATAGTATTCACCACTCACGTGGTGGTGAAAACAACTCAAAAATCTGTGTACTTTTCATGGATTAGACAGAGTGCCAGAACAAGAAGCCAACCTATTCACTACAGTCTTCATCGTTCATAGACCTTACTTCCAGCACCCAGAAACAAGAGACTTCTGGACACAAGATATGGCTTATGAATGGAAAACTTATCCCCATCCTTATACACTCATCCATGATACATCTGTTACCACTGTTCTCAAGTCATACCTCATAGAACTCAACAATGTTCAGCCACCTGCCACAAACATCCACCACACCTCTGTTGGACCATCACACACCTTGGAAATTATCCCAAAGATAAAGACTTGTACTCCAGGTTCCAGTTTAAGTCCTGAAGGAATCCTTGCCATGGAACAACGCTCTGACTACACTAACGTCTTATTCCAAGATGCTCAGGATCCATGGGAAGATTTTCAGTCTCTTCTCCATACTGAAAATCCCCATTACACTGTCAGAAACCCGGACCCTCCTGCTATATCAGCCCCAAAAGAGATGACTAATGCTGATGAAGGAGCCTATCTACAAGCTGAAGCTTATCTTAATCACAAATAAATCCGCCGTGCCAAACGCCAATATGAGAAAGAAACTGGCGATGTGTCTCCATCACACTACCTATCCACTCCATGATTGTAGACACACATGGGAATCTTTAGCTTTTGCTTTTTTAAAGTTTACTTTAATAATTAGACAAGCGTCCTGTCTTGTCTAAAGTGTGTTTTATGCTTTTCCTTTTTATTTTTGGCATGGTGTGCTTTAATCATTCTGCTTTTGTAAAAGATAAGGGTCCCACCTTATCTCTCCTTCCTCGGATCTCTAGATAAGGATCTCTTTATCCCTTTGTAAGGCAGGAGTTAATTTGGAATAAAAATCAATTTTCTTCACATCATGTTTCTCTAAACCTTTTTCTCTCTTCTAGGAATCAAAGAAATTATTTGGGGTTAATAATGATACGCTCACTTCTAATTTTCTAAACTGAGTATGCTTTGCACTTGCCTTAAGCCAAAGGATCCTCTGCATCAGAAAGGTCTTGTTTTATCCTCCAAAATCGATTTTTGTAAAATGAAATTGTTTTCTCACAACATTCACCCTTTTTGACGGATAAGTGTATATCGGCTGGAAACCAAAACTTGCGGGCTATTGGCCCTAAGGACAGACTTTGTTCTGTTATAGATCTGGTGTCATAGTAGTTTAATAGACATGACATTTATGATGGATATACCAATAGATACTCTTTTGAACTTAATGAAAAACCCATTACTCTTGTACCTTTTTCTCCAAGACAAGTGTATGATGATCAAGTAAGGTTAAAAAAGAGAGTGAAGAAGGAAAGAAAATTTAAATTAATCAAAAAAGAAAATAGAGAAAACAAGTAAAATTATATGCCTGTGATTGTACTTATGTACCAAGAGGCTTATTTAATCCTTCTTTGCCTAGTGTTATTATTTCTCTTTTACAAGAATTTGAAGATGTACTTCTAGAAGAGATACCTAATGGTTTACCACCAATAAGGGAAATTGAGAATCAAAGTGACTTCATGTCCAAAGCATTAATTCGAATAGGCTAGCCTATAGAAAGCAATCCCACTGAGATAAAGGAACTTCAAAGGTAGGTGAGTGAGCTTATGGAGAAGGGGTATGTGCATGAAAGTATGAATCCTTGTGTGCTTCTAATGTTGATTGTGTGTAAAAAGGATAGGTCATGGCGGATGTGTGTTGATTGGTGTGCTATCAACAATATCACTGTAAAGGTCTTCCCATTCCTAGATTAGATGACACACTTGATGAATTATACAGTTCTTGTGTTTTCCCAAAAGTAATCTTAACAATGGATATCATCAGACTAGGATGAGAGAAGATGATGAATGGAAAACTACATCTAAAACAAAGTATGGCTTATATGAGTGATTAGTTATGCTGTTTGGATTAACCAATGCACCTAGTACTTTCATGAAAGGGTGTTCATAATCCAATCTGATCTTCTCAATCCGTCTAATCTGCAAAAATCCGATATGCAAAAATTCAATTTGTGGATTGAGGGATTGGATTGGATTAAAAATTTAAAAATCCATAGTGGATATGGATTTACTTTTGTAAATCCATAAAAAATTGTGAAGCTGCGAAAAATTAAAAATATTTATTTAATTAAAAATAAAACTTATAAATATGGCATTACTAATTACTAATGAATAAATAAGGTAAAATATAGTTACATTAACATCATATTATATCATATCTTATCCAATAATAATAAAAAATAAATAATCAAATATTTAAATTAACAAATATAGCTTCCTAAATAGATGTGATCTTTTCTTTTATGTGTCTTATTATTCTAGCGTGGTAACAAAATTATTTTTATATTATATTTTTTATTTAATTAGTTCATGAATTGGATAGAATTAAAAATTTTTAATTTGCAAACTAATCCACAAAATAGTGGATTGGATATGGATTAGGTCAAATCCGCATCCAATCTGCAGACGCATGGATTTAAAATTTATAATCTACAAAATCGTAGATCAGATATAGATTAATATTAAATCTGCAAATTTATAATCTGTAAAATCGTGGATTAGATATCGATTATTTAAATTTTTTCGTGCTTTGATTGGTAAATTTGTGGTTAAATACTTGGATGATATTCCATTTATTCCAAACTCCCCGATAAAGACTTGCTCATAGGTTTTGACATCCTTCATCTGGTTAAAAACCTGTTCCTCACTAGTTCTGGAGTTCGCTACAAACATTTAAATATTGTTTTAGATGTTTTAAGAAAAGAGAAGTTGTTTGCTAACATTAAAAAATGTATATTTTGCACAGATAAGATTGTATTTCTTATTTTTGTTATTAGTATTAAAGGAACTCAGGTAAATGAAGAAGTAAAAGCAATTCAAGATTGGCCATAGCCTAAAAGTGTGGGTAATGTTAGAAGTTTTCATGGATTGGCGAGCTTTTGTTTTTAGTAGCATAGCTGCATCTTTAATTGAAATATGTTTTAAGTGAAGCATGATGGCTTCACCAACAACTATTCATTTGTGTTTAATCAACGCAACGTGACCCTTGTTCCATTGACAGCAAAGCAGGTTTATGGATACCAAGTGAGCTTGCAAAGAAAGAGTGATCAAAAGGAAGAGAGTGAAAGTAAAAAAGAAGCTGCGAAAAATGTGGCCATTGAGAGAAAATCATAGGGAAAATAAAAGAATTTCTATGCAAGAGCGAGAGAGATAAAAAGATCATTGTTTTCACCTTAGCCAATGATTGTACTTTTGTACAAAGAGGCATTTTTAAATGCATGATTGAGGCTCTTGAGTTTCCAAATAATCACTTCCATGAAATCGGCAAGTTGGCTTTCACATTATGGCCAGAAAATATATTATTTTCCTTTACGGATACTTTCCCGTTTCTTAAGGAGGCAAGTGGCAAAACAAATCATTTATTTCTCTTTTAATTGCCGAGTTTCCATTTTAATTGATGTAAGACATTTAAGCTGATTAGGATTCTGATTTGATTTAGATTCTTTCCTTATTGATTTTGATTTGATTTTGGTTTAGGATTTATTTCGAAACAAGGTCAATTATGGGGCAGAATTTCTTGTAACCAACAATATATAATGTACTAGCATCCAATAAAAAATATAGATCAGTTTTAATGCAATTAGTGACAAAGTTAATTCTCTTTGGTCTTAAACTAACTCTTTGAAATTATTGGATTTCCATGGCATTTAAACTCTTGATTTATCAATCAGTTCATCGATAGTTGATTGTGGCGTTCTCACATGCAAAGGTTCCTGCTTTCATTGAGCATCAGGTCGCAGCTCCATTTTATTCCAGGTTTAGATTCAATCTTGGAGACTAAATGATGAGAACCCCTCTAGATCTAGTTAGAAAAACCTGAAACTAGATTGATAAGAACCCAAGAAAGCCAATATGATCAGAATTTGGATAAAAGAACCAAACGCTTGAGAAGCTAAATCTCAAGAACCTGGATTGCTAAATAAGATGCCATAAAAGTTAGCAACTCCTTTGATAAGTCGAAAGTCCTTTTAAGAACAAGTTGAGAAAATCCTCTCCAATGATATCAAACTCAAGATTGTCCAAAAGTCTATTCAAAGAACATAAAAGAATGTTTATATAAGGTATATGACCTTAATTTAACTTAAAAACACAAAAAAAAAACCCTAAACTTAAAGCTCATAGATGGCCAGATCTTTCAAACTAGCCTTATCACTAAGGCTCCCATTGGGGTACAAATTTTTCCAAATTACTAAGGCTCCCATTGGGGTACAAATTTTTCCAAATTGTGTCATATGTCAAAGATTATCGGCTCAGAGCTTCCAGATAAGGATTTACTGTTTGGCTTTGATCTCTTGGCCTTATCCAAAAACCTGTGGATCACAGCTGCAGGAGTCTCCAACAAAAGACAATTCAAGCCATATACAGAAATTTTACGTCTGTATAAACTTTCAGAAACCACACCATCATATCAGCCTTACATCCAAAAATTTCTCCCCTTTTGTCCAGAATCCCATACCGATTTCAGTCATTCAAACCCTCTCTGGAAAAATACTCAATTCTTCATCAAGCTTCCCTTCAAGCTTAACGAAGATGTTAATCCCCCCAAAGCCACACATCTAGGTATGTCTCCTAGAAATCTCAAATTGGCTCAACAAGAGTGTTCAGACCTCCTCCAACAAGGTCTCATTGAACTCACCAAATCTGACTGGGCGTGTCAAGCATTCTATGTGGAAAAACGATCTGAAATCATTCGGAAAAAGAAGAGACTTGTCATTGATTACCAACCCTTAAATTATTTTCTTCAAGATGACAAGTTCCCTTTACCCAAAATCCAATCTTTGTTCGTCCACCTCCATGATGCAAAGGTATTCTCAAAATTTTACCTTAAGGCAGGGTTTTGGCAACTAGGCATTGATCCCAGTGATAGACATAAAACTGCTTTTTGCATACCCAATGGCCATTATTAGTGGATTGTCATGCCATTTGGCTTAAGAAGAAGAAAAATGAGTTAAATGAGATTGTCTTAAAATTTACAAATGCGCAAAAGATGTTGGATAACTTACTTAATTCAAAAAAATGTGTGTTTGACAAAGGAGGTATTGGCTATAAGCCAAATTTGAAACAAAAATATTATAAGAATTACTTTGTAAAGAGTACCCCTATTAGTAAACAAGTTGTATGTCATTATTGTAATCAAGATGGGCAAATGAAAAATATATGTCTAGTGAAAAGAAATGCATTTTATGGTGTGAAATGTATTTGGGTAACATACAAGGACCCAAGAAGTTTTGGGTACCTAAAACTTAGAAACGTTTTCTGCAGGGATCAAAGAAAAAGAAAAATAAGTGGTACTTGGACAGCGGATGTTCAAGACATATGACAAGGAATTACTCTTGGTTTTTAAGTTTTACCAAGATTGAAAATGGTGGAAATGTATCCTTTGGAGATAACTCAAAAGGGAAAATCATTGGTATCGGAAATGTCAGTAATGTATCTTCTACTCTTATTGAAAATGTGTGCTTAGTTGAAAACTTGAAACATAATTTACTTAGCATTAGTCAATTATGTGATAAGGGTTATAAAGTTGTTTTTTATAAGACTAGATGTGTTAATGTTTATACCATTGATATAGATTGTGTGTCTACACATGATAAATGTTTTTCCGCATTACATGATGATGGTTGGTTACAAGATATTGTTTGTAGGAAATAGACGTGTTAATGTTTATACCATTGATATAGATTGTGTGTCCAAATATGATAAATATTTTTCCGCATTACATGATGATGATTGGCTATGGGATAGAAGACTAGGACATGCAAGCATGGATTTGATTTCAAAGATTTCCAAAAATGATTTAGTTAAAGGTCTTCAAAAAGAATAAAATTTGCGAAGCATGCCAATTTGGTAAACAAATAAAAACCTCCTTTAAAAGCAAAAACCATATTTCTACTTCTAAACCTCTTCAACTACTTCACATAGATTTATTTGGACCCTCAAGGTATGCTAGCTTAAGTGGAAAGTACTATACTTTTGTAATAGTTGATGATTTTTCTAGATACACATGGGTATTATTTTTAGGTAATAAAGATGACGCTTTTGAATATTTTAAAGTATTTTGTAAGAAAGTTCAAAATAAAAGGATATGGTATTTCATGCATTAGGAGCGATCATGGAGGAGAGTTTGAAAACCATGCATTTGAAACCTTTTGCAATAATTTGGGCATTTTTTTTCATCGTTGAGAGAAAAAGAATATGTTATTCAAGAAATGGCTAGGACCATGTTGAATGAAAATACATTGCCAAAATATTTTTGGGCCGAAGCCGTCAACACCGCTTGTTATGTTTTAAATCGGGTGTTGATTAGACAACATCTCAATAAAACTCCCTATGGAAAGATAGAAAACCCAACATTGGTTATTTCAAAGTTTTTTGGGTGCAAATGTTTCATTTTGAGCACAAAAGATAATCTTGGTAAATTTGATCCAAAATTTAATGTTGGTATCTTTCTTGGGTATTCAAACTCAAGCAAAGCTTATAGAGTTTATAACAAAAAAAAACTTTAGTTGTGGAAGAATCCATGCATGTTACATTTGATGAATCTAATCCCTCCTCTGCGGAGAAAAGAGTTGTTAATGATGATGCAGATGGAGAGTTATAAGAAGAATCATCAAAAGATAAACAAGAGATTGCATCACAAGAAAATCAAGAGGATAGACAAGAAGAGCAAACAAATATGGAGGAACAAGAAGGTATTTCTCAAACACTTCCTAAGGAGTGGAGGTAAGTTTCTTCTCATCCTAAGGATTTAATTATAGGAGATCCTTCAAAAGGTATAACCACTAGATCATCATTTAGAAATACTTATGAGCATGCTGCATTTATTTCTCATATTGAACCGAAATCCTTTGCGGATGCGGAAAATGATGAATCATGGATTATGGCAATGCAAAAGGAGTTAAATTAATTTGAGAGAAACAATGTGTGGGAATTAGTTCCAAAACCGAAACATCAATCCGTCATAGCTCTATTCCTTACAACCACATCAATCCATTGTAGTTGTAAGGAATAAAGCTAGATTAGTGGCTCAAGGTTACAACCAAGAAGAGGGAATTGATTTTGAGGTTTGCACCCGTATCTAGACTAGAATCCATTAGGATGCTATTAGTATTTGCATGTCATAAAGATTTCATTTTATTTCAAATGGATGTCAGGAGTGCTTTCTTAAATGGTTATACTATGGAAGAGGTTTATGTGAAACAACCTCCTAGATTTGAAAATAAAAAATTTCCAAATCATGTTTATAAGTTGTCAAAAGCCTTGTATGGATTAAAGCAAGCACCTAGAGCATGGTATGATAGGCTTAAGAATTTCCTATTGGATAATGGTTTTTCGATGGGTAAAGGGATACTACTCTCTTTGTTAAGCATAAAAATCAAGATATACTTGTTGTACAAATTTATGTTGATGATATTATTTTTGGATCTACTAATGAGTCTTTATGCAAGGAGTTTTCATCGCTGCAAATAAAACAAAATGAGGAAGGAATCTTTCATATGGGATGTTCCTGAAGCCCATATGTGCAATCCGGATTGTCCTTGCTTGGATGATACGGATATTGACGAGGAATTGGAAGTTATGCAGAGAAAGAACAAGAAAAAGCTTCTTGTTCTGGCAGTTTGTCTAATCCGTGAAAGGTATACAAATGTCGGAGTTGCTGGCGCCACCAAGACTCAAAGAGCAAAAGTATTCCAATGAGCACAACAACTAAACTTGACAAAGATGTATCAAAATATATCGAGGTATGGTCGGATTTTTACTTTACTTAACTATAAGTAGACCCGATATCATGTTTAGTGTATGTTTGTGTGCAAGGTTTCAATCATGTCCCAAGGAATCTCATTTGCTTGCTGTAAAAAAAAATTTTGTTATTTGAGTGGAACCATAGATCTTGGCCTTTGGTATCCTAGAGGAACTCATATAGACTTAACATTTTATTCGGAAGCGGATTTTGCTGGCTACAAAGTCGATAGAAAAAGTACTAGTGGAACTTGTCATTTACTAGGTCATTCACTTGTTTCATAGTTTAGTAAGAAACAAAATTCTATTGCACTTTCAATCACCGAGGCTAAATATATTGCTGTAGAAAATTGTTGTGCACAACACTTAGGAATTATGGCATTAATCTTAAACAAATTCCTATTAAATGTGATAATACTAGTGCTATAATCTTTCAAAGAATCACATTCAACACTCCAAAAGTGAGATATTGCATTAGAGTTTATTTCTACGGAAAAACAACTTACCGATATTTTTACAAAATCTCTTGGCGAAGAATAATTTTCGAAAAATTTGGCATGAACTTGGGATGATGAAATTTTCACATAAAACATCTCTATACATGTTATTGAATCCATTAATTGATGATTTGATGATTTTGCTAAGTATATAAGTGATGTGTTTACATTTAAATTTTTGAATGTTTGAATACATGTTAGTTGATGAATCATGTATTATTTGTTATACATTTTTGGATCAATTAAATGATCTTAGAATGTATTATTTGTTGGCCATAAACAGATAATCATTTCTCAATAAACGGTGTACCGTTTAAATCCAGAAACTAGGATATGATGACTGTTAATTACTCATTTACCATTTGATGCAAACGGTAAACCGTTTAAAAAAGCAGTAAGCTCATTACATGTTACTCCTTCACCGTTAACGCTTACTCTTTATCTGTTCTCATTTAGATGCTCTCTGGAAATTAGTCTTTCACTGTTTACAAAAAACATTTCGCCATTTTCGTGCAATATAAAATTGTTCCAAGGGTTTCTTCTTCTTCTTCACTTACCCATTTACTGTTTACGCCATTGATGATGCAACCGAAGTTTTCTCTTCCTTCAATCTCTCATTTTCCTCTATTCACTTGTCAAATCAAGCCCATAAAATCATTTCTAATCATCATTAGAACCTAAACTCAAATCATCATTCAAAAACTCAAATCGAGCCTAAAAAATCAAAAATCCCAAATTCAAACCCTAAGGGCAGCCGAACGATTCTCACCAATTTTGACCGGATTTTTGCCCTTTCATGGTCAAATTGAGCCTCAACATCACTTTCTCTACTCTCTATTAGCCCAATAAATGGTTCATTTTCTTCCAAATTCATCTTCCTCACATTTCCTCATTTTCTCTTTTTCCCTCCATGGCAAGCTCATCTTGTCCAACTAGAAAGAGGAAAGTAGCTCCCACTAGAAACCCTATACCACCACGGGAAACCTCTGAATTTGAAAGAATTCATTTCCCCATACCCTCGTTGGCCAAGCGTTTTGATGACCGCTTCATGGGTCGAAAGGTACTTGATTCTTACTATGTTAATATAGAAGATTTCAAAACCTTAATTATGTGTGGTAGAAGTGTTAGGGATATGCTTCAACCTTGGGAGTCCGCTATTGATTTTGATGACTGAGTTTATCCTAATTTAGTGCGAGTTTCTATTCAAACATGGAAATTTCCGCAACCTGCCTAGATAGGATAGTTACTCAGGTTGGTGGTGTGCCTATTGAATTTAATGATGAGGACCTTAATAGCTTTCTAGGTATATCTAATGATGGTCATGAAATCTATACCTCTAGGAAAGCTCTTTCCTTTGCCGACTTTGTTCATAATGATGGTGTTCATAATATTTGTCAGCGTTGAGACCGTAGTGGTGACATTTGTGCTATACCATTTTGGTCTCAATTGTTACCTCTCCAAGTTCGCATCCTCCACACCATTTTACAGCATATCATTACGCCTACGAAGGGTCACTCGGATGAGGTCATGAGATTAGATGTTGGTTTATTAGATAACCTTATTTCAGGACGATCTATTAACCTTGGCTATGTTATTGTGCGGTACATGCTGAGTTCTCCTACGGTTAACCACTGCTTGCTTCTGTATGGTAGTATCATTTCTAAGATACTACGGCGCTTTGAGGTGCCTCTTCGGGATGCAGGTTATACGGAGACCAAACGAATTGATCCGGAGGCCATGACTAGTATTAGATTCTATAGAAGAAATGGAAAATGGATCAAGACTTCCACCTCCAAAAACCAAGATACATTAATTGCTCCGGAGGATAATCGGATGCTTAATGACATTTATACCCCCGATCAGCTTCCCGATTTTCGACTAGGCACTCAGCCTCCTCCTCCGCGTCGACGGTCTGTCCCCCAGCCTCCCGCTGATTCTGATACTGAGGAGCATGAGATGGACACTGATATTCCCTCCACTTCCAAGCCACCTCTAGCTCCCGAGCAGCCTACTGAGCCGCCTCTTACTTTTGCCAAGCCCCAGCATCGGACAATTTACAGCAGTTAGTTGCTGATGTTCACAGACTTTCTAAGCGGCAGCAGCTGATTCTCGATAGTTTGGACATTCTTTCTCGAGATCAGCAGCAGCTACACTCTCAGTTTCAAACTTTTCAGTAGCAGAGCATCGATCAGCAGCTTGAGCTTATTGCTGGACAGCGAACTCTCCTTCATTATTTTGGCTATGACCCTGGTAGTTCATCTTCACCACCTCCATCTTAGTTCTGTTCTTTATCTTATCGCACATACGTTTCATATTATGTCTATATATATACATACATATATGTGTGTGTGTGTGTGTGTGTGTGTGTGTGTGTGTGTGTGTGTGTGTGTGTGTGTGTGTGTGTGTGTGTTTGTGTGTGTGTTCTTGATACTTATATTTTGTGCTTTGATTCCATTATGTTTTGTTGATGATTTTAATGGATTCCTTTACATGATTTTGATGATGGTTGAGTATATGTGATTGAATTATTGACTTGTTGGAGTTGTTGGTTTGGCAAACTTGTTATATCATATTTGGAAGTGTTTTTAATCATATTCTGTATTTGAGGATTTATCCATTTTTAAGCGGAGACTCTGTCAAAATTTCTGCTAGTTTACTCTGGGTAATCTCTTCCTCAATTCTATGTTTTATGTATTGATAATGAATAAGGATTGATAATGAATAAGTATTCTTTTTTCTGCTAAAATGAATAATGAGTATAAAATGATGAAGGAGGAGATAGCAATAATTAAGTATAAAATTTACTTTTGAAATAAATTTTTTTAAAAATGATTTATTGAGTAAAAATCTGTTTATTGAACAATTTTAAATTGTCCATATATTTAGGGGGAGCATATAGTTAGAGGGAGCAAAATATTGAAAAGAAAGTTGTCATCATCAAAAAGGGGGAGAATGTTAACATGATTTTGATGGTAACAAACTTTAAATGTTTTTTATTAAAGTCTTGGTGCTATTCATTAATAAACAAAAGCCATATAATCATTCCAATTGTGTTCATGAAACAAAAGCCATATACTTCAATTGGAAAATGATTCCCTGTGATATTTGGCTAAAACTGTGATTCTGGAAGTAAACGATGAACCGTTTACTTTGAAATAGTTAACCGATAAAATCCAGAGAGGGACAATTGTTTAAGCTCTAACAGGTTAGCCGAAAAGAAAAACATAAATGGTCTAAGAAGGTCACTGGAATTAAACGGTGAACCGTTTATAGCAAACGGTTAACTGATAAATTCAAGAATAGAAGCTTGTATTAATTTTGCACCGTTTAACTAAAACAGATAAGGCTATTTCCTTTTGCAGGTCACTGGAAATAACCGGCGAACCGTTAACTTCAAACGGCTAACCGATAATTTCCAAGGTGTCCTTTTATGCTAACCTTTAACCGTTCAGCAAAAACGGATAGCAGAAATTTGTTTTGCAGGTCTCTGGAAATTAATGCTGAAAGGGTAGTGACAAACGATCAATCATTTATCTGAAATTTGGCTCAACGGTAACTTTGACCAGTACAAAGGTTAACCGTTAATGGTTAACGGTGATCCGTTTACGGGGAGACAGTTAGTAACGACTATTTTTCAGCTCCAACTATAAATAACCTCATTCCAATTCAAACAAAAGTTGATCGCAACGCTATCATTGAGCTCATAACTGAGAATACAACCTTCATAAAGCTTTAAACACATTCTTGCTTCATTTATTCACATATTGGGCATTGATTTGTAACCTTAAGTATTGTGTGAGTGAAGAACAAATTTATAATCTTTACTTTGAGTGATTGTAAGTATTGGGATACACTTGGGTTAAGAGATTGGGGATAATCTCTTGTTGTAAGCATTTGAAGCCTTGGAGGCTTACTTAGTGAAATCCTCAAGCCCGGAAAGCTTGGAGGCGTGGATGTGGCCGAGGTTGGCCGAACCACGTAAAAATCTATGTGTTTGAATATCTCTTTCCTTATCTTTTTATATTGCTTTAATTTGTTATTGCTTTAATTTCGTTTCAGATTTGCATTGAGTTTTGTTTTAGAATTGTATAATTTTTAGAAACCTAATTCACCCCCCTTCTTGGGTTGCATAACTAGAATTTCAAATCCATCATCTCTGTTCCTAGCTCTCCTGCCTCGTCCATCTCTCCTATAGCTACCCACTGAGTCTTCCCCTTCATCATACTCATCCCTATAATAGTCATCAATCCCTCCTCTAGCTAGAGCTCTTTCTCTTCTACAAGCTTGGGAAACAGGTTGCGGCTGCCCTACACGTGTGTTCTCCAATTAATCCAAATGCTCGTGTATGAGCTCTAATTCATCCCTCCTCATCCTTCTCATCTCTCCCATCAATGCTTGAATTTGTAAATTTTGAGTAGTTGTGGATTGATCCTCTTCATTTGTGTTTCATTCTAGGTTGTGAGACAGGGTTAACATATGCAAAAGAAAATTAGAAATAATGTGGAAAGGACCTCACCTCACTCCCTTACGTGTTTCACTCAAGAAAATGACTCACTCAATTCCACTCGTGTTTCACTCAAATTAATTGGGTTTTACCCTCTAATACACTCACACTTTCTTGCCTTTTTCCACTTGTAGTAATTCTCACTCGGTTCTTATCAAACTAATCAAACCAATATCAGGATTTCATACTAGATGCCACATCAAAGATAAAGTATGTAGGATGATAATTGATGGTGGAAGTTTTACTAATGTAGCTAGCACTAGTTTAGTTGAAAAATTGAATTTAAAAACCTTGAAACATCATAGGCCATATAAGCTCCAATGGCTGAATGATTGTGGGGAAGTTAAAGTAAATAAACAAGTACTAGTTTCATTCTCTATTGGGAGATACAAGGATGAGGTTCTATGTGATGTAGTGCCCATGCATGTTGGACACATTCTTTTGGGGAGACCTTGGCAATATAATAGGCGAGTGACACATGATGGTTACTTAAATAGATACTCTTTTGTAATGAATAAAAAGCAAATCACTCTTGTACCTTTAAAACCTAGGCAAGTGTATGAGGATCAAATGTCAATACAAAAAGAGAGTGATACAAAAAAAGAAAATGAGAGTGCAAAAGAAGGAGAGATTGAGAGAAAAGCAAGTGGAAAGATAGGAAAAAAAATATTATTGAGAGAAAAGAGAGACAACAAGTGAACTTGTTTGCAAAAGAGAGCGAGGTTAAGAGGGCTTTCTTTTGAAAATAGCCTATCATTGTACTTTTGTGCAAAGAGGCTTGTTTACCATAATAAGACTTGGTACGTGGCGTTGTTCTACCAAATCGATGCAGAACTGAATCTGCCTTAGGGACCAGATCTGGCTTAGAACAGATCAATATCCCGCACGTTCTGGTTTCCAGCTGATATACCTCTGAGATCAAAACCTAAAACGAGTTCTTTTAAGGTTATAACACCCAAAACAGACTTTTCCTTAGTCTTTAAACAGGGTACCAAACCATTTAAGAAATCATCATAAGTTTTCTGATGCACAGCATCCTTCCTTGAAGGCAAGTGCAGAGCATACTTCCTTAAGTTTTCAAAATGAACAAATTTAATTCTTTGATTTGTTTCTTTTGCTAGAACTTCATTTGCAGAGAGAGAGGGGAGTTTAGCAAGCCATGATTTAGATAAAACACACGAGAGTTTTTATTGCTTTTCAAACTTCTATCTTTTACAAGTGAGGAGAGCCCTTTATATAGGAGAGCTCATGAAGATAGGACAGGACCCCTATCTTTTACAACAGTAAAAGTAAGGTAAAGATACAGTACAAAGGTAAATTATTATTATGATTACAACAGGACAAAGTTCATGACAAAAGACAAAAGAGGAAAGTGCATGCAACGAGACGAAGAGGGAAATTGCTTACAACAAGACAAGAAAGGAAAGTGCATGGCAACAAGACAAAATAGGAAGGTTCATGCAACAAGACAAAATACTTTATGGAGAGTGAAGGTTCATGTATTCGTCTTCAGAGGAGCTTTCTGTCGCATATGGGTTATCGTCATAGGTTGGTGGGAAAAAGGTCTTGGAGAGCTTTGGGTGCTTGCAGGCGGGACCACGGCAAGGTGGATAAGGGCAGTTGCGTCTGTATCCTGGTCTGGGTGATGTCTGAGTAGCTTTGTCTGCTTTTGAAGGTTTGGGTGGTTGTGATGATAATGGTTGTGAGGAGGATCCTGGTTCATGCATGGATGGTTGGAGAAACTGCTGGAGATGTTGACTTAAAGGAAGAAAGTCTTCCCATGGGTCCTGGGAGTCTTGGTAAAGAAAATCCGTGTAATCTGGTTTTTCTTCTTTGATGATGATGATTCCTGTGGATTTTGGTTTGGATATGGCGGATGGAGTGGGGATCATGATGAGATCATGTTGTGGGCCTAAGGAGGTGTGAAAGATATCTCTGTGTGTCGGAGTCTGGTGGTTTAGTTGACAGAGGTAGTTGTGCAGGGTGGTTTGGATTTCATTTTCAATGACAGCTGGATGTGGTGCAGTAAACCATTCATAAACTTGGTCTTGAGACCAGAAAAGATGTGTATTTGGATGCTGAAAGTATGGCATGTGGATGATGAAGACTGAAGTAAACAGTTTTGCTTCAGAGGGAGGCATTCTTTCCAGGTTGTAAATCTCTGAGAGTTGCTGCAGTTTCTTTCTCCACCATGGAATGGGAGAAAACCATTCAAGTAAAGTCCAGGTGAGGGAGGTGGCTTTGTCAGGGTTGAGGAGATGCTCCAAAGTTGGAGTGATTGGTAGAATGAGCTTGGTTGCATATAGAACTGTGAGGCACTATAGGTACCATAACTCATCTTCAGTGATATCTCTGGATGGGTCAAGGGTGAGACCTGTAAGGAATAAATTTTCTGGGTGGAAGGTAGAAAATGGAAATGAGTCTGCCATAAGGTAGGCTTTCATAAAATAGCGAAAAACAGCTTTTCGGGCAAATTCTTGTATGGCAAAAACTGAGGAGAAAGTTTTATCAAGGGGAAAGTTTTTCTTGGTGAGAGCTTCTGGGGGAAGTGAAGTTGCCATGGAGATGATTGGAAAGTGGTAGGTTGCGGAAAACACGGTGAGAAGCTTGTCTGGTTTGGAGAGTCTGGAAAGCATATCAGGGATGAGGCTCTGGGACCCCTTTATATGCTTAACTGTAAAGTCATACTTGGAAAACCAATCTTTTAACCTGAGTAACATTTTTTTGGGAACAGTTTTACCTTTGAAATTGAGAATCTTGGGGAAGGCTGAACTGTCCATTCGGATGAGAAAATGGTGTCCAATCAAATGATACTCAAATTTCTTGATGCCATTCTTTACCGCTAAGATTTCTTTGAACACACTATGGTAATGCTTCTGTGTGTCAGAGAAACGTCCACTAGCGTAAGCGATAAAGCTGTCTTTTCCATTGAGTTCCTCGAGGAGGATGGCACCCCATGATTCATCACTTGCATCTGTCTGTAGTATGTGCTTGGCGTCAGCAATCAACTTTAAAGGAGGCGGATTTTGCGCAATCTGCTTTAGAGTAGTGACAGCAGTGGTGTGGTCGTCATTCCACTATGAGGGCTTCTTTTTCAATAAAGTCGAAAGTTGTCGAGTGTGTTGGTCCACATGTGGGATGAAATCACGGATGTAGTTGATGGTACCAAGAAACTGTTGAACTTGCTTTTTGGAAAGGTGCTGATCTGGAAAGTGAAGCAACTCTTGGGCAATGTGCCTTCCTGGCTGATAATGGCTGTCTTTTATGACCATTCCAAGAAATTCAATAGTATCTGTAGCAATGGTGCTTTTCTTAGCTGATAACATAATTCCATGACTTTGGACAATATCATAGAACTGAGTTAACAGCTGGTGATGTTCCTCATGCGAACCTGAAAAAAGCAAGATGTCATCAATATAAATCAGGGCATGATGGAGGATGGGCTGGAAGATTTGAATCATGGATTTTTGGAATATGGATGGGGCAGTTTTAAGACCGAAGGGTAAGACTGTCCATTGGAAGTGAGTATTGGGGATACAAAAGGCAGTTTTGTACCGGTCTGAGGGTTCAATGCCTAATTGCCAAAAGCCAGATTTTAAATCAAATTTTGAAAAGATCTGGGCATTTTTGAGAAAAGTAAACATGCTTTGTCTTCGGGGCAAAGGAAACTTGTCATCTTGCAAAAACGTGTTTAAGGGCTGATAGTCAATGACTAAGCGTTTCTTTCCTCGGACAATTTCAGAATACTTTTCAACATAAAAGGCTTGGCAAGCCCATTGAGAAGTTGTGGGCTCAATTAGACCTTGGGCTAACAATTGTGAACATTCTTGTTGGGCTAGGAGTAAGTCAGAAGGACTCATTCCTGGATGGGTAGCTTTGGTCGGGTTAACATCTTCATTTAGTTTGAAAGGTAACTTAATGAAGAAGGACTTGTTTTTCCACAATGGGTTTGGATGGGTGAATTGAGAATGAAACTCTGGACACAAACTCAAAAGTTTGGTGGAAATATCCTGGTAAGGCTGGGGTGTGGCAGACAAATTGTAAAGTTTCAGGATGTCTGTGAAAGGTTTAAACATGGACTTAACTCGGATTCCAGTGGGGATGATTTGGAGGTGTTTGATCTGGTGAAGGATGTCAAAACCTAACAAGATATCCTTATTAGGAAGGGTTGAACCAATGACTTTGGTCCAAATGACACAGTTTGGAAAGATTTGAATACCAATGGGTTTTTTGGTAATCAAAGAGGTGGTGAATAATTTGCCATTGACAGCTTTAAAATGTTCTTCATATTCTGTCCAATAGTCCGGTGGAAGAATATGCGGATTCAACATGCTGCGTTGGGCTCCAGTATCTATAAGACCAATTGCTGGAATGGGCCTTTGGAATTTTGAGGGCAAGATTTGGAGTTTGATGGAAGGGATAGGAACAGTAGTATCAAGGGACAACAACTGTTGGTGGAAAATCACTTGGGACTGATCACTGTCTGAGTCATCAGAGGAATTCTGTAGTGCGAACACTGTTTCATCATTGGGTTCATCTTGCTCAGAGAAATAGAATTCCAGTTCATCCTTTTCTGGGGAGTAATTTGTAGTGGCTTGGAGATGCTACACCAAGCGAATGGATTTCTCCCTCTTGTTTGACTCTTTTACAAGACTTTGAAGATGTGTTTCCAAATGAAATTCCTAATGGTTTGCCACTTATTAGGGGAATTGAGGATTAAATAGAGTTCGTCACTAGAGCTACCATTCCTAATCGAACCACATATCGAAGTAACCCTAAGGAAAAGCTTTAAAGGCAGGTTGAAGAACTCTTGGCAAAGGGATATGTGAGGGAGAGCATGAGTCCATGTGCGGTACAAGTTCTACTAGTGCCCAAAAAGGATGGAACATGGAGAATGTGCATTGACTGTCGTGTAATCAATAAAATCACTGTAAAGTATAGACATCCTATTCATAGACTTGATAATATGCTTGATGAATTGCATGGTTCTTGTGTGTTTAGTAAAATTGATCCATCATATTAGGATTAGAGAGGGAGATTAGTCGAAAACTGCCTTTAAAACAAAATATGATTTATATGAGTGGTTAGTGATGCCATTTGGGTTATCTAATGCAACTAGCACTTTTATGAGGTTAATGAACCATGTTTTTCATGCTTTTATTGGTAAATTTGTAGTTGCAAAGTGTATTGACTGTTTTAATGAAGGAAAAGTTGTATGCTAATTTGAAGAAGTGTTCCTTTTGTACAAATCAGATTGTTTTTCTTGGTTATGTTGTAAGTGCTAAAGGAATTGAGGTTGATGAAGAGAAGGTAAAGGCTATTAAAGAGTGGCCTACACCTAAAAGTGTAAGTGAGATAAGAAGTTTTCATGGTTTGGCTAGTTTTAATAGAAGATTTGTGAAAGCTTTTAGCACCCTTGCTGCACCATTAACTGAAATTGTTAAGAAACATGTGGGATTTAAGTGGGGTAGTGAACAAGAAAGGGCATTTAATCTAATCAAGGAGAAATTAGTTTCAACACCATTATTTGCTTTTTGAAATTGAGTTTGATGCGTCATGTATAGGTATTAGAGCTGTTTTGATGCAAGAAGGGCATCCAATTGCCTATTTTAGTGAGAAATTGAGTGGAGCAGCCCTAAACTATCCTACCTATGAAAAGGAGATGTATGCATTAGTGAGAGCATTGGAAACTTGAAAACATTATCTTCTACCTAAAGAGTTTTTATACACACTAATCATGAGTCCTTGAAGCATTTGAAAGGGCAAGGAAAGTTACATAAGAGACATACCAATTGGGTTGAATTTATTGAGCCATTTCCTTATGTGATCAAATATAAACAAGGCAAGGAGAATGTGGTGGCTGATGCATTATCTAGAAGGTATGCACTTATCTCTACATTAAACGTAAAGTTGTTAGGATTTGAGTACATTAAAGAATTATATGTTAATGATCCTGATTTTGCTAATGTGTTTAATGCTTGTGAGAAAGTTTCATTCGGTAAGTTCTATAGGTATGATGGGTTCTTATTTAGAGAAAATAAATTATGTGTGCCTCGTAGTTCTTTGCATGAATTACTTGTGCGTGAAGTTCATGGGGGAGGTTTAATGGGACATTTTGGCATTGCAAAGACTTTAGATGTTTTAAAAGAACACTTCTTTTGGCCACATATGAAACGTGATGTTGAAAGAATATGTTTTCAAAGAATATGTAAAAAATGTGGCCACAATCCATGGCCACACTTCTTTTCTGATCTCAGCTTCTTTTTTATTGAACTCTGGACCCTAAATATGGTTGTTGATCATTCGTCGAAGATCGGTATCGAGTTCGGAGATCCGATCTTGGAGATGGATATACATCTGATCAAGACGACTGCTTATGGAATCAACTTTAGTTTCAGTCTGAGAGATGTGACTGGCAACACGATCAATCTTCTTACCGAGTTGCTGAAGAGTTTGATTCTGAGCATTGGCATTTTTGGTTTGCCAGTTTAAAACAGCTTCATACTGTTTTGGCTCTTCATGTTGCCTAGAGGCTGTAACTGGAGATTGGACAAAGGGTTTGAAGGTAACTCGGGTTTGTGTGTCTATTTGTTTTTCAAGTGGAGGAAAAGATTCCTCATAGGAGTGGCTTGAAAACATAAGGCAAGATCTGATTGGATGGATAGGAGGTTTGGAATCTGGTGGAGGTTGTGGAGGATTTGCAAGATGATGGTGGATAAGAAGATTTTTCTTCTTTTTTTTCTTTCTCCGCATAACTTCCAATTTGTCATCAATATCTGTATCATCCAATCAAGGACAATCTGGATTGCACATATGGGCTTCAGGAACATCCTATATGAAATGACCATTGATTTTATCTGGATATACTGGATACCCTTCGAAGGAAAAACCATGAATAGGAAGTTTCTTTTCTTGACCAGTTTGAACTGCCGTGATCATAGCAGTATAGGAAAGCTGTGGACTATCTGAAATAGGCTTGGTGTCAGGCGTTTGAAAAGACAGTTTGACTTGACCATTTGGTCGTCTATCAAATGTGGCTTCTGTGGTTTGTATTGGTTCAGAATTTTGGTGAAAGTGCTCATAGTTGGTTAGCCATTCAAGAGGCATGAGTTTGAGCAATTCTTGTTTCTGGATTTGTTTGGGGATTTGAATGATGGTTGGAATTGTGTCTGTGTCAGCTAATATCATCAAGGCATCAGAAGTAGTGTATGGTGTGGAAAGATCTAGTGCATGATTTTGTAATCGATACACTATTTGGTGATGGAGGGTTACAATCTTTGATGTGGGTGTTTGTTCTGCTCCTTGGAGCTGGATCTGGACCTTAAGAGTTGTTGGAAGGTTAGGGTCTTCAAGAGAGAGGTTGAAATTTGGGTAAAAGGTTAATAAGACACTGCCAGCATGGAGGGTTGTCAGAATGGTTCCTACAACAGCGTGTTGGTACTGTTTGAACCTAGTGTCTAGGAGAGAAATTCTAGCTGTGACAGGTAAGCCTTTTCTGCCATGAAGAGTGAGAATTAAGCGTACACCTCCAAAATGGAGGTGCGTATACCCTTCTCGTTTCCAGTTGGCAACGAGATCCGAGGGTATTTCCATAGTGACATATTGTTCACTCTGAGAGGCTTGTAAAGTACACTGATCTAGTCTAGATGACTGGATGTATTCTTTTGGGATTGGTCTTTTAGTGGAAATCAGAGTTCGGATACTTCTAGTGAAAGAAGTTTTCTGTCTGTAGAGATTGTAAGGACTCATGATGGGAAACTGGGACTCATTGATTTGAGCAGATTCTGGAATATAAGAATATTCAACAAGATTCTCAATTTTGGAGGCTATGTGCTTAGAACATGATTTGGGAAGAGATAGAGTAGAAGAAAGAGAGATATAGGATGAAGATGATGAAGGAAATGAAGTTGATGTTGTATTTGTTTCCATGGTTGAGGAGGTCTTCTTCTAGGAGATCAAATAAGATTATTCAAATTACTAATGATACCACCTCGGCAAGAAGTGTGGCTCTGATACCAGTGGGTAGTTGTATGTGGCGATGTTACACCAGATCTATAATAGAACGAAGTATGTTCTTAGGGCCAGTAGCTCGCAAGTTCTGGTTTCCAGCCGATATACACTTATCCATTTAATACCAAATCCAAAATCATAGTTGAAAATAGTTTTTCACGATACCACCCGAAAACCCGGCACTTAGGGCCTTCAAAGAGGGTGAACGTTGTGAGAAAATACCGTCATTTTGGAGGATAAAACAGGACTTTTCTAATGCACAGGATCCTTAGGCTTAAGGCAAGTGCAGAGCATACTCAGTTTAGAAAATTTGGAGGTGAGCGTATCATTATTAATCTAAATAATTGCTTTGATTCTTAGAAGAGAGAGAGAGTTTTAGGGAAACATAATGTATAGAACTGGATTTTTTATTTCTCCTTAATCCGCCTCCCTCAATTGAAGCTGAAGGTGCTATTTATAGAAAATCATTGAGAACAGGACCTCTCGAATGATTCTAAAGTAAAGCACACCAATAAAGACATTTACAAAAGTAAAGCACGCCGACAAGGACTTTAATGAAAGTAAAGCATACTGACAAGGACTTTAACAAAAGGAAAGCATACCGACAAGGACTTGAACAAAAGTAAAGCACACTGACAAGGACTTTAACAAAAGACAAACGGGAGTCACATGGATAGGTGTATCAAAAGCTTGTTCATAAGTCGTTATCATGGAGTGGATGGATAACGAGATGGTGACACGTCTCCTGTGTCTTTTTCATATTGTCGTTTGTGCCGACGGATTTGTCGTTGGTCGAGGTATACTTCAGTTTGCTGGTATGTAGATGCAGCAGGAGAGTCTGGAGTGGTGACAGTATAATGGGGATTTTCAGTATGGAGAAGGGATTGAAAGTCTTCCCATGGATCCTGAGCATCTTGGAATAAGACATTGGTGTAGTCAGGACGTTGTTCCATGACAAGGATACCTTGAGGGCTTGAACTTGAACTTGGAGTACAACCTTGTGTTTTGGGAATAATTTCAAGAGTGTGTGATGGTCCAATAGAGGTGTGGTGAATGTCTGTGGCCGGGGAAGGAATATTGTTTAGTTCCATAAGGTAGGCTTTCAGAACAGAAGTAACAGGTGTGTCATGAATGACGGTATATGGATGAGGATAAGTTCTCCATTCGTATGCCATGTCTTGTGTCCAGTAGTCCCGCGTTTCTGGGTGCTGGAAGTAAGGCCCGTAGACAATAAAGACTGTAATCCACATGTTAGCTTCTTGTTCTGACATTTTGTCTAATCTTTGAAGAATTCTTTTTGCTCACAGATTTTATCAAGAGATAGCATGCCCATTTGAAAAATCTTTCCCAAAGAGATATTAGCTATGCTTATATTAGTGGCTGTAAGTTTTCTTTGAAGATCTGGATGTAATTCAGAAGGAAGAGAGGCTATGAAGACATGTTTAAGAGATGGCTTATTGAATCCATTCGGCTTGTAAAATATAATACTCATTCTTTTGTAATGAGCATCTAGAAGGTGCCTTTTGAGTGAACAGCACTTCATTTGGTGATAGTCTTTCCTGTCTGCATCAGTGGAAGCAGTTTTTTCACCGATGAATTGTTCATGAATAATATTAAGGGCAGTTCCAATTGGGGATTCCATGAATTGGATCTGTCTGTATTCTCCTAAGCTTTCTAGCCAGTCTCGTAGAGAACCCGTAGATCGGGCCATGAATTCACGGAGAATGGCTTGGGGTTGAGCATTAGGTTTGGTACCTTGGAGATCAATCCATGCAACAAATTCTTGAAGCCTGGCAGACCATTTGTGACGAGGAATGTCATCAAATGTAAACCAAGATGCTGAAGATGGTTTTGTTAGGTGTTCATGAACTGGTGGTGGCATTGGGCCTGTTTGAGATGCTTGATCAGAAGGATGATCTTCAACAATAGGTGTTGAAGTAGAGGCACCTGGATCTGCAGTTTCAGTGGCCATTAATATGCCTGTAATGTCAGCATATTCGGACTCAGATTCAGTTGAGGTTCCGTCTGAGGTTGTAGATGAGTTTGAAGAAGACGGTTTGGACTCAGATGGGTTTGATCCAACAACTGTTTCTGGCTCAGAGGAGTCAGAAGATTGGTTCCTGACAGGATGATTCTGGACAGTATGATAATGATACTGATCCATTAGGTTTTTATCTTTCTTAAGAGGCTCTGGAATGTCCTGTGGTAAATCTTCTGGTGGTATGGTGGAAGTAGAGGAAGATGAAGGGACCTTTGGCTGTGGTTCTGAAATTTTGACTTTGGCTCTGGGTGAAGATGGTTGAGGAGTCGGTTGAAGGTGCGAGAACCCAAAAGACTGATTATAAACAGGTTGGTGAGGCCTGGATGGTGTGTAAAAAGGTGTATAGGTTTCAAAGAACGGAGGAGATACTGGTGTTGGTTGTGGTTGAGTAAAAAGGGAAGGTCGACTCTTTTCAACATCAATTCTTGTCAATTCGGCTTTGAGTTTTCTGATCTTAGCTTTTTTTTTTTTTATTGAAGTCTGGACCCCAAATGTGGTTGTTGATCATTCGTCGGAGATCTGTGTCGAGTTCGGAGATTCGATCTTGGAGATGGATATACATTTGATCAAGACGACTGCTTATGGAATCAACTTTAGTTTCAGTCTGAGAGACATGACTGGCAACACGATCAATCTTCTTACCGAGTTGCTGAAGAGTTTGATTCTGAGCACTGGCGTTTTTTATTCTGTTGAGATGTGTGTATGGAAACTTTAATAATTCAACTGCAATGTGTGGACCAGGCTGATATTGGCCGTCTTTAATCACCATGCCAAGAAAGTCAATTGATTCATTTCCTATGCTGCTTTTCTTTTCGGAAAGCATGATGCCCTGTGCCTGCATAATGTGAAAGAAATCCAAAAGGAGCTTCTGGTGGCTCTCATGGTCAGAGGAAAACAACAAAATATCATCAATGTAGACCAATGCATGATGAAGAATAAGACTAAAGATTTTTGTCATGGCTTTTTAAAATAAGGAGGGAGCGACTTTAAGACCAAAAGGCATAACAATCCATTGATAATGGGCATCAAGGATGCAGAGGGCAGTTTTGTGACGGTCAACTGGTGAAATACCAAGTTGCCAAAAACCAGCTTTCAGGGATTGTATAACCCTCTGCCCATACCTAGTGAACCTTGGGTTGATATTTCTATGGACTTTATTTTGGGTTTACCTAAGTCAAAAAGGGGAAAGGATTTTGTTTTTGTTGTTGATAGGTTTTCAAGGATGGCACATTTCATTCCATGTCACAAAACAAATGATGCAACAAACACAACTAATTTGTTTTTCAAAGAAATAGTCAGATTGCATGGAGTACCAAGGAGCATAGTTTCATGTCCAGATGCTAAGTTCTGGAGCCACTTTTGGAAAACTTTGTGGGGTAAGTTGGGTACTAAACTTTTATTTTCTACTACTTGTCATCCACAAACTGATGGACAAACTGAGGTTGTAAATAGAACTTTGTCCACTATGTTGTGTGCCATTATTCAAAAGAATTTGAAAACTTGAGAAGAATGTTTGACACATGTTGAATTTGCTAACAATAGAACTATCCATTCAGCTACTAAATTTTCACCATTTGAGATTGTATATGGTTTTACTCCATTAACTCCTTTGGATTTATTACCTTTACCTATTGATGAGCATGCTAGTATGGATGGTAAAAAGAAAGCCGAATTTGTTAAGCAATTGCATGAGAGAACGCGACAACACATAGAAAAGAGAACTGAACAATTTGCTACTCAAGCCAACAAAGGACGTAGCAAGTGGTTTTTCAGCCTGGAGATTGGGTTTGGGTGCATATGAGAAAGGAGAGGTTCCCAGCACAAGCATTCCAAGTTGCTTCCAAGGGGAGATGGTCCATTTCAAGTGGTTGCATGGATCAATGACAATGCCTACAAATTAGATCTTCCTGGTGAGTATAATGTGAGTGCTACTTTAATGTTTCTGATCTTTCTCCTTTCGATGCAGGTGAAGATTCGAGGACGAATCCTTTTGAAGAGAGAGGGAATGATGAGAACCATCAAGGGAATATCATTAAAGCTTCAAGTGATTCTTTGCACATTCATGGAGGCCCAATTACAAGAGCTAGAGCAAAAAAGATGCAAGCTGCTTTAAATGGATTAATTGAGAAAATATGGACTGAAAATACAATTCAAGATGCAAGACATCATGAATTGGGCTTAGAGAAAAGACAAGGCATTGTTGGCATTATTCAAGCTATTGGGCAGCCAAATACACAATTTGGATCCAATGCAGAAAGGGCAAATTCGGATTAAAACTGGTATTGATTGAGCCATAACTAATGTGCAAACTATATATCGTTGGAAAGATAATTAAGTTAACTTTCCAATGCAATTTACAGAGTTGGATTTCGAGTTCTCTAGGAGTTATGACCAATTTATTACAGCTTATTCAAGCTTGGGAATTCCAACGACTCCTTTGTTTATTAAACTTCATTTAATTGTTTTGTTTCAAGTTTGTCAATGCATTAGCTAAGCTACCATTAATGATGGTGGGCTAGCATTATGTTTGTCAATGATAGCATTAATTATAGTAGGCTAGTATTAAGTTTGTCAATGACTAACATTAATAATGGTGGGTTGGTGAAGACTTTTGAAGCATCCTTTGACAAACCTATGCTTGAAGGGTTGTTCCAATGTTTCTTTTAGCCTATTTAAACTCGGCAATCTTGCTACGTAAGATAATTTAGAGATTAATGTTATTTGAATTTGAAAGAACTATTCTTTCTTTGGTTCTTTTGAGAACTAGTGAACTTATTAAGAATTTGCGTTCTTGTGGCATTCCAAATCTAAACTTATCACTCACCTTCTCATCTACATCTTGAGTGCGGTATCAATATCATTATCTATACTTCTGATTCGCGTTTTCTTAAGCATTGGGTCAAGGTTTTGTTTGTCTTAAATCTGTTTAGAGATTTTTTGGCAAGTTGAAACTACAAATTAAGTGTAGGTTTTAAAGTTTCATTCGCATTAGTAGAAGATTGCATTCAATGATTACTTGAAGATAATATCGAGTTGATAATTTTTCAAGATAACTGTGAAATAGGCCAACAACCAAAACATGATTTTTTTTTTTTGGGTGGGGAGGGAGGGGGGACGGAGTGGTGATATTTCCACACCTCAATTTTTCCTTAGTCTTTAAACAGGGCACCAAACCATTTAAGAAATCATCATAAGTTTTCTGATGCACGGGATCCTTCCTTGAAGGCAAGTACAGAGCATACTTCCTTAAGTTTTCAAAATGAACAAATTTAATTCTTTGCTGGAGATTTTGGTGGATCTGCTGCATCTGTGCAGTGATGGAGTCAACTTTGGTTTCAAGTTTTTCAATCGTAAACTGATTTTCTCAACTTTGGAATTGATATTCACCAAAGTATCATTTTGTGCTCGGGCATTTTGGGTTTGCCAGTTGAGGACTGATTCAAAAGGTTTGGGTGGTTCAAGGTGTCCTCATTGCCAAACAACCTCACAATGATGGAATTGTTGATGTGGATTTAATAGAAACAATAGTTGATAATATTTTTCTTTCAAACCTTAGTGATGATCCTTTACAAATATGTTTAACTCACTTTGGTTTGGATTTTGATATTGATAGATCGGTCGATGAGGTCAATGCTCTACTTGACTCGGTACCATCCATGGACACTAATAAATGGAAGTCAAGAGTTGAACAACTAGCACCATTAGAGAAGAAACTCATCCCATCATCAGAATCACCATGAAACTTGAGCTCAAACCATTACCCAACACTTTGGAATATGCATTTTTGGGAGAAGAAAGTACTATGCCGGTAATCATCTCATCATCCCTAAATGACGAACAAAAAGGTAAGCTGTTGGATGTTTTAAAAGAGCACAAAGGAGCATTAGGATGGACCATAGTAGACATAAAAGATATAAACCAAGTAGACTGCATGCTAAACCTACTAGGAAAATGCAACGTCGGTTAAATCCTAACATGAAAGAAGTTGTTAGAACTGAAGTCCTTAAGTTATTAGATGCAGGTATCATTTACCCCATTTCTAATAGTTCATGGGTCAGTCCTGTACAAGTTGTCCCCAAAAAGTCAGGAGTCACAGTAGTTACGAATGCCGATAATGAATTGATACCTACCAGAGTGACTACAGGATGACGTACATGCATTGATTATAGAAAGTTGAATTCTGTCACACGTAAAGACCATTTTCCTTTACCATTTATCAATCAAATGCTTGACAGAATGGCAGGCTATGAATTTTATTGCTTTCTAGATGATTACTCAGGATATAATCAGATTCCCATAGCACCAAAAGATCAAGAGAAAACCACTTTCACTTGCCCTTTTGGCACTTTTGCATATAGGATGATGCCATTTGGATTATGTAATGCACCTGCTACATTTCAGCAATGCATGTTGAGAATTTTTTATGATATGGTTGAACAATTTCTTGAAGTCTTTATGGATGATTTTTCTATCTTTGGTGATTCATTTGATCAATGTTTATATAATCTAACATTAGTTATGCAGAGATGTATAAAGAAGAACTTAGTCTTAAATTGGAAGAAGTGTCATTTTATGGTAAAACAAGGTATTGTTCTGAGTCACATCATTTCGAGTAAAGGTATTGAGGTTGATAAAGCCAAGGTGGATCTCATTTCCAATCTTCCTCCACCTAAAACAGTCAGAGAAGTAAGATTTTTCCTTGGGCATGCTGGTTTTTATAGAAGTTTCATTAAAGATTTTAGCAAAGTTTCTAGACCCTTATGCAATTTACTTGCTAAGGATGTACCTTTTATCTTTGATGATTCATGTCTTGTGGCATTTGAAAAACCAAAACAATTGTTAACATCATCACCCGTCATTCAACCCCCAAATTGGAGCTTACCATTCGAGCTCATGTGTGATGCATCTGATTATGCAGTAGAAGCAGTTTTAGGACAAAGAGTTGATCGAATTCCCCATGTTATTTACTATGCTAGTATGACATTGAATGATGCACAGTTGAACTATTCAACTACTGAAAAAGAAATGCTAGCAGTAGTGTTTGCATTAGAGAAATTTCGATCTTATCTCATTGGTTGTAAAATAATTATATTCACAGATCATGCTGCTCTTAAATATCTTCTCACAAAGAAAGATGCAAAAGCTAGGCTAATTCGTTGGGTCGATTCTGAGTTACGAACCATGCTTGCTCAACGCTATTATGGCCCAGAATTTGACCAGAAGGAAAGAGAATGTTGTGGCTGACCATCTCTCCCGTCTCCATTTTGACACAATTACAGAACCATTAACATTGAATGAGTCATTTCCAAATGAACAATTGATGAGTGTGGAAGTGTTACAGGTCAACTTCCAGAGCATTGGACCAAGCAAGACAAAGCCAAATTTTTTTGCGGAAATAAAGAATTTCTTTTGGGATGACCCTTTTTTGTTCAAGTATTGTGCATATCAAATTGTTAGATGATGTGTCCCAAAAACTGAAATTCAAAATATCCTTTCATTCTGCCATTAACAAGCTTGTGGAGGCCATTTCAGTACTAAGAAAACGGCTACTAAAGTTTTACAATGTGGTTTCTATTGGCCAAATATATTTTGAGATGCTTACACCTTTTGTTCTTCATATGATAGGTGTCAACGAATGGGGAGTATTACACGAAGGAATATGATGCCCCTAAATCCAATTTTAGTGGTTGAAATTTTTGACGTATAGAATATCGATTTCATGGGACCCTTTTGCCCTTCTTTTGGCCATCAATACATATTAGTTGCTGTTGACTACGTATCGAAATGGGTAGAAGCAATTCCATGTAGAACCAATGATCACAAGGTGGTGATATGATTTTTTAAAAGCAACATTGTTTCACGCTTTGGATTCCCATTAGCAATAATCAGTGATGGTGGTGCCCGCTTTTGTAACAAAGCATTCAAGGCTCTTTTGACGAAGTATTCAATCACTCACAAAGTGGCGACCCCATATCATCCGCAAACCAATGGCCAAGTTGAAATCTCCAATCGAGAAATAAAGCACATATTAGGAAAGACAGTGAGACCAGACAAAAAAGATTGGTCATTAAGACTCGATAATGCATTATGGGCATATAGAACGACTTTCAAGACCTTGATTGGGATGTCACCCTACAGGCTAGTGTATGGAAAAGTTTGTCACCTACCTGTGGAACTTGAGCATCGTGAATACTGGGCCATCAATTTCTGAATTGCATCATTTGGAAAAAGATTATAGCTTCCAAACTCCCCGATAAAAATTTGCTCATAGGTTTTGACATTCTTCATCTGGTTAAAAACCTATTCCTCACTAGTTCTGGAGTTCGCTACAAACAGATGTTCATGCCTTATACAGATACCCTACGTCTGTATAAACTTTCTGAAACATCATCTCCATATAGTCAAATCTCACAAAAGTTCTTAGAATTCTATCCAGACAACCATTCCCAATTTCATCATCCTTCACCTCTTTGGAAAAATGAACAATTTTTCATTCACCTTCCTTTCAAACTCAACGAAGACATCAACCCCACAAAAGCTTCACACCCGGGTATGTCTCCTTCAGATCTCTTGCTTGCTAAACAAGAATGTTCTCAGTTACTTCAACAAGGTCTTATTGAGTCCACTGATTCAGATTGGGCTTGTCAAGCCTTTTATGTTGAAAAACGATCTGAATTAGTTCGTGGAAAAAAGATATTAGTGATTGATTACCAGCCACTCATTTCTTTTCTTAAAGATGATAAGTTTCCCCTTCCAAAAATCCAGACCCTGTTTGTCCATCTCCAAGGGGCTCGTATCTTCTCTAAGTTCGATTTGAAAGCTGGTTTTTGGCAACTTGGTATTTCACCAATTGACCGTCACAAAACTGCCTTCTGCATCCCTGATGCCCATTACCAATGGACGGTCATGCCTTTTGGTCTCAAAGTCGCTCCCTCCTTATTTCAAAAAGCCATGACAAAAATCTTTAGTCCTATTCTCCATCATACATTGGTCTACATTGATGATATTTTGTTGTTTTCCTATGACCATGAGAGCCACCAGAAGCTCCTTTTGGATTTCTTTCACATTGTGCAGGCACATGGCATCATGCTTTCCGAAAAGAAAAGCAGCATAGGAAAGGATTCTATTGACTTTCTTGGCATGGTGATTAAAGACAGCCAGTATCAGCCTGGTCCCCATATTGCAATCGAATTAGTAAAGTTCCCGGACGCACATCTCAACGGAAAGCAGATACAACAATTCCTCGGGATTGTTAACTATGTCCGTGATTTTATCCCAAAAGTTGCAATCCACACCAGCCAACTGTCCCGCATGCTCAAGAAACAGTGCCCTCCCTGGGGCCCTGCTCAGACAGAAGCTGTCAAGCAGCTAAAGGTGATAGCCCAATCACCTCCTCCACTCTTCTCGAAGACATCAATGGCGTGCGTCATTTCTGTGCACATGCAAGCGGACAGTTCAAAGACTCTGAAAAGAACTACCATGTGATCTACAAAGAAATTTTAGCAGTCATGTATGGAATTACAAAATTTGAATTCCATCTCATCAGCCACAAATTCCTTATCAACATGGATAATTCTTCTTTTCCCCGAATCTTTGACTTCAAGAACAAGTTGCTACCTGACAAGCAATTACTCAGTCTTAAAACCTGGTTTGCTAAATATGATTTCACTGTTCAACATATAAAAGGCAACCAAAACCTCATTCCAAACTTCCTCACCCGTCCAGCTATAAATAAACCCGCACTCATCTCCTCGATTCACACCATTTCAGTTATAGCCATGAATCGCCAACTTCCCTTCAAAGCTCTTAACTAGAGAAATTTCACCATGAACATCTCTTTCCAATCGGCTTACAAATTGCAAGATTTTGTAAAGAAGTTTCTCTACCGGTTTTTCTTTAATGTTCAGTCCAAAAAACCTGACCGATTTCCTAATCTTTGCATGGAACACATGTTTCTCACAAGCCTCACTCTGTCCTCTCTAACAATCTCTAAAGATGAGCTTTGGTATATGTGGTGTCTCACCACCTTGTATGCTACAAAGCTAGTTTTTCCCATCAAACCAGTCCTGACTCACCTTACCACTCCAGAGTTTTCCCCAGACCTTCTATGGACTCTTTTTGAATGGTATTCTCCCTTCACTTGGTGGCGCCAGCAACTCCAATGTTTGTCTATCTTTCACGGATTAGACAAAATGCCAGAACAAAAAGCTAACATGTGGACTACAGCTTTCATCGTCCACAGGCCTTATTTTCAACATCCAGAAACACGGGACTACTGGACATAGGACATGGCATATGAATGGAAAACTTACTCTCATCCCTATACCTTCATCCATGATACAACAGTCACTTCCGCCCTCAAGGCATATCTCATGGAACTTAACAATGTTCCTCCACCTGCCACAAATATTCATCACACCTCCATTGGACCATCACACACCCTTGAAATCATCCCAAAAACACAAGGCTGTACTCCAGGTTCAAGTTCAAATCCTCAAGGAATCATTGTTCCAAGACGCCCAGGACCCATAGGAAGACTTTCAGTCCCTTCTCCATACTGATACTCCCCATTATACCTCACGACACGTGTCTGAAGCTGATGAAAAAAAGTACCAGCAAGCTGAGGCATATCTCGACCAGCGACAAAGGCGTCGGCACAAGCGACAATATGAGAAAGAAACAGGAGACGTGTCACCATCGCGTTATCCATCCACTCCATGATGACACTTTGTCGCTCTCACACAACTTTTGATGCAATAACCCATGTGACTCCCGTTTGTCTTTTGTTAAAGTCCTTGTACGTGTGTTAAAGTCCTTGTGAGTGTGCTTTACTTTTGTTAAAGTCCTTGTACGTGTGCTTTACTTTTGTTAAAGTCCTTGTACGTATGCTTTACTTTTGTTAAAGTCCTTGTACGTGTGCTTTGCTTTTGTTAAAGTCCTTGTAAGTATGCTTGCCTTTTGTAAAAGTCCTGATTGGCTTGCTTTGCTTTCAAAAAAGGTGTGCTATGAGATATGATCATTCGAGAGGTCCTGTTGTCAATTATCCTCTATATAAAGCCCCTTTTGTCTCAGTTGTAAGGCATTCGAAAAAAGAAATAAAAAGCTTAAGTTTCGACATTATGTTTCCCTAAACCTCTCTCTCTCTTCTAGGACTCAAAGAAATTATTTAAGTTAAAAATGATACGCTCACCTCTAAATTTCTAAACTGAGTATGCTCTGCGCTTGCCTCACGCCTGAGGATCCTGTGCATCAGAAAGGTCCTGTTTTATCCTCCAAAACCGATTTTTATCCAATAACATTGTTTTCTCACAACGTTCACCCTTTTTAAAGGCCCTGAGTGCCGTGTTTTTGGGTGGTATCATGAAAAATTGTTTTAAATGAATTTCGGATATGGTATTTGGTAGATAAGTGTATATCGGCTGGAAACCAGAACGTGCGGGACATTGATCTGTTCTAAGCCAGATCTGGTCCCTAAGGCAGATTCAGTTCTGCATCGATTTGGTAGAACAATGCCACTTACAACATACCCACTAGTATGTGGGTAAGATCTGGAGTTTGATGGAAGGTATAGGAACAGTGGTATCAAGGGATAGCAACTGTTGGTGGAAAATCACTTGTGACTAATCACTGTCTGAGTCATCAGAAGAATTCTGTAGTGGGAACACAGTTTCATCATTGGGTTCATCTTGTTCAGAGAAATAGAATTCCAATTCATCCTTTTCTGGGGAGTAATCTGTGGTAGCCTGAAGATATTCAACTAGGTGGATGGATTTTTCCCTTTTGTTAGGACAATCTTTGGCATAATGGCCTTTTCTCTTGCAGATGAAACATCTGCTTGATTTTCTCCGCTTAAATTCTCTGGATGAAGATGACTTCTTTCTGAAGAATCTGTAGGGCTTTTTGGACTGGCGAGGCTTAGATGAATATTTCGGACTTTTGAATTTCCAAAAATGCCTTTTCTGACATTTTAGGACTGCAATCACAATCCTTCTTATGTTTGCATTTAATCTCCAAATAAGGCTTCTTGCAGGCACTCCTAAATGGTTCTCTATCTTTCAACAGTTCTTTGAAAAACTGTTTTTGCTCGCAAAGTTTGTCAAGACAAGTTTTGGCAAGTTGAAAGATTTTGCCAAGAGAGATGTTGTCAATGACAAGATTAGATGCACGAAGTTGCCTCTGTATGTCTGGTTGGAGTTCATCAGGAAGGGAAGCCACAAAAACATGCTTTAATGTCGGCTCATTGAATCCATTAAGCTTATAAAATAACAGGGACATTCTTTTATAATGGAAGTCAAGATCCTTAGCATTGAGTGAGCAGCATTTCATGTTGAGATAGTCTCGTCTTGCAGCTTCAAAAACTGCAGAGGGGTCTGGATAACCGCAAGGGCACTTGAGACTTCTGGCAATAGAACAAACTGCAATTGTCGGTATTGGCCTAAAGAATCAAACCAATCTCTTAGGGCACCCGTAAAACGGGTGGCAAATTCTCTAAGGACTGATTGAGTTGTGGCTCCTGGCCTTAACATTTGTAAGTCAAGCCAGGCAGACATTTCATTAAGTCGATCACGCCATTTAAAGGATAGAAGATCATCAAATGTGAACCATGGACCATTTGATGATTTTTTATTGGGTTGAGGCTGGGCCGAAGAGGGTTGATTAGAGGCAGAGAAGTCAGACATTTCTTCTTCAACTTCAGAAGGAATGTCAACATATGGATCTGTGTGGGAGGTTTGGCCTTGATCAGGTTGATAAGGCTGAGCCATCAGAATTTTGGTGATATCAGCATAGGACTTTTCAGAGTCACTGGTGGATGCTGAGGATTTGGTATCTGTCTCAGTATGGCTATCTGAAACAGCTAGATTTGAATCAGAAGTTTGATCATCTGTAGTGGATGTGTGATCAACTGTGTGAGCACTGAACAGGTGCATAGGTTGTTTATCCTTGGATTGGGTAGGAGGTTGGGAAGGAGCTGGTGGTGGAGGTGCTGGTGTATAACCAGGAGATTGTTGGTCAGGAGTGGAAACAGCAGGTTGGTGAATGGTGACTGGTCGTGGTTGAGGTTTAGCCTTTGGTTTAGGGTTAGGCTGTGGTGGTAATGGATTGTCTCGAAAAAGAGTATGAGTCATACCAAATAACTTGGAAGGTTCATACTGTCGAATAGGGGAAAGCATAGAGGCAAAAGGATGATAAGTTGGGCCGATGGAAGGGATCAGAGGTGATAAAGTAAAAAGGGTAGGTCTTTGTTTTTCTGTTTCTATCTGATCAAGCTCAGCTTTCAAGCGTCTTATCTCTCTTTCCTTCTGGTCAAATTATGGGCCATAATAGCGTTGAGCAAGCATACTTCGTAACTCAGAATCAAGTTGAGTAATTCGGGACTGGAGATCTTGATGGATCTGCTGCATCTGGGTAGTGATGGAGTCAACCTTTGTCTCAAGCTTTTCAGTTCGTAAACTGATTTTCTCAACTTTTGAATTGAGATTCATCAAAGTATCATTCTGTGCTCTGGCATTTTGGGTTTGGCAGTTGAGGACTGATTCAAAAGGTTTAGGTGGTTCAAGGTGTCCTGTAGAGGTGATGGCAGAAGGGATAAAAGGTTTAGACACAACATGCTGTTGGGAATCTGTGTGGGTTTCTAAAGGAGGAAAGGAAGAAGAGTAGTCTGAAGAAGTAGATGAAAACATCATACAACTCAGTGGTGGTGTCGGAGTTGGGATTGGTGATGGAATCTCGGATTTGCAATGTTTTGCAATACATTTGAGTTCCTTTTTGTAAAAGGGTAATGGAGCTGGTGGAGGTGGAGGGTCTTGTGGTGGTTTAGGGTTATTATGATGGCATGAGACTGAAGGTTTTTTCTTTTTGGATTTCTTTTTTCGTTTGGTGGAATAATCATCGTCCTCTTCCCAATCATCCCAGCAAGGACAATATGGGTCACACATGCCTGAGCCAGGGGCATCCCATAAGAAATGGCCATTTAGCTTTACTGGATAAACAGGGTAGCCTTCAGAATTAAACCCTGTAATAGGCAGATCTTCCTGAGCTGTCTGCACAGCTGTGATCATTGAAGAATATGTAAAGGAGAGCCGAGGAGGATTTTGTGGAGTACTGGGAGGTGGTTTAAAAGTCATCCTGACTGTTCCATCTGGGCGTTGTTCGAACATACTTTCAGATGTCTGGATTGGAGCTTTATTGTTATGGAACTGTTCATAGTTGGAGATCCATTCAAGAGGCATAAGCTTGATAAGCTCATGACGAGGAATTTGTCTTGGGATCTGGATGATTGTGGGGATCTGGTCAGAGTGATGTTCAGGAGTGGGTAGATCTAAGGCATGATTTTGAAGCCTATAGACCAATTAATGATAGAGAGTGGCTATCTTGGCCGAGGAGATTTGTTCTGCACCTTGAATTTGGACTTGGACTTTCAAGGTTATGGGCAAATTGGTGTCTTGGAGAGAAAGGTTGAAGTTTGGATAGAAAGTGAGTAAAACACTTCCTGCATGAAGGGTTATAAGGACAGTGCCGATAACAGCATCTTGATACTGTTTGAGCAGGGTGTCTAGCATAGCAATTCGATCTGTGACTGGTAATCCTTTTCTCCCATGAAGGGTAAGGATTAATCAGATGCCTCCAAGATGAAGATGAGTATAACCTTCTCGTTTCCAGTTGGAAATTAACTCTGAGGGAATTTCCAGAGTGACATATTGCTCAGCAGAGGTTGCTTGAAGAGCACATTGATCCAGACGAGAGGACTGGATATACTCCTTAGGGTGAGGTCGTCTAGTAGAGATGAGGGTACGGTTACTGCGGGTAAAGGAACTGGGTCGTTTGTACAGTTGGTAAGGACTGATGAGAGGGTAGGATGATTCACTGATTTGGGCGGATTCAGGGATGTAGGAATATTCGACAAGGTTTTCAATCTTATTGGTAGTATGAGAAGTGCAAGATTTGGGTAAAGAAAGGGTAGAAGAAAGAGTAACAGGAGTAGACGGATTTGAAAAGGAAGTGGAAGCCATGAATGAGAAGCTCTCTCTGCTCCTGAAGGCTAATGGTCAAAACAACAAAAGACTTAAATCATACCATTTTGATTGGGAATGACGAAGTTTTTAGAAAACACAAAAGGTTTCAAGGACCACTCTCGGTTTCCACATGCTCAAGAAACAGTGCCCTCCCTGGGGCCCTGCTCAGACAGAAGCTGCCAAGCAGCTAAAGGTGATAGCTCAATCACCTCCTCCACTTCGAATTCCTACAAATGGACAACGCATCATCCAGACTGATGCTAGCGATGATTATTGGAGTGCCATTCTTCTCGAAGACATCAATGGCGTGCGTCATTTCTGTCACATGCAAGCGGACAGTTCAAAGACTCTGAAAAGAACTACCATGTGATCTACAAAGAAATTTTAGCAGTCAAGTATGGAATTAAAAAATTTGAATTCCATCTCATCAGCCACAAATTCCTTATCAACATGGATAATTCTTCTTTTCCCCGAATCTTTGACTTCAAGAACAAATTGCTACCTGACAAGCAATTACTCAGTCTCAAAACCTGGTTTGCTAAATATGATTTCACTGTTCAACACATAAAAGGCCACCAAAACCTCATTCCAGACTTCCTCACCCGAACAGCTATAAATAAACCCGCACTCATCTCCTCGATTCAAACCATTCCAATTATAGCCATGAATCGCCAACTCCCCGTCAAAGCTCTTAACCAGAGAACTTTCCCCATGAACATCTCTTTCCAATCGGCTTACCAATTACAAGATTTTGCAAAGAAGTTTCTCTACCGGTTTTTCTTTAATGTTCAGTCCAAAAAACCTGACCGATTTCCTAATCTTTACATGGAATAACTGTTTCTCACAGGCCTCACTCTGTCCTCTCTAGCAATCTCCGAAGATGAGCTTATATGTGGTGTCTCACCACCTTGTATGCTACAAAGCTAGGTTTTCCCATCAAACCAGTCCTGACTCACCTTACCACTCCAGAGTTCTCCCCAGACCTTTTATGGACTCTTTTTTAATGGTATTCTCCCCTCACTTGGTGGCGCCAGCAACTCCAACATTTGTCTACCTTTCACGGATTAGAAAAAATGCCAGAACAAGAAGCTAACATGTGGACTACAGCTTTCATCGTCCACATGCCTTATTTTCAACGTCCAGAAACATGGGACTACTGGACACAGGACATGGCATATGAATGGAAAACTTACCCTCATCCCTATACCTTCATCCATGATACAACAGTCACTTCCGTTCTCAAAGCCTATCTCATGGAACTTAACAATGTTCCTCCACCTGCCACAAATATTCACCACACCTCCATTGTATCATCACACACCCTTGAAATAATCCCAAAAACACAAGGCTATACTCCAGGTTCAAGTTCAAGTCCTCAAGGAATCCTTGTTATGGAACAACGTCCTGACTACACGAATGTCTTATACCAAGACGCCCAAGACCCATGGGAAGACTTTCAGTCCCTTCTCCATACTGACACTCCCCATTATACCTCACGCCACATGTCTGAAGCTGATGAAGAGAAGTACCAGCAAGCTGAGGCATCTCTCGACCAGAGACAAAGGCGTCGGCACAAGCGACAATATGAGAAAGAAACAGGAGACGTGTCACCATCGCGTTATCCATCCACTCCATAATGACACTTTGTCGCTCTCACACAACTTTTGATGCAATAACCCATGTGACTCCCGTTTGTCTTTTGTTAAAGTCCTTGTGAGTGTGCTTTACTTTTGTTAAAGTCCTTGTAAGTATGTTTGCCTTTTGTAAAAGTCCTGATTGGCTTGCTTTGCTTTCAAAAAAGGTGTGCTATGAGCTATGATCATTTGAGAGGTCCTGTTCTCAATGATCCTCTATATAAAGCCCCTTTGGTCTCAGTTGTAAGGGCATTCGAAAAAATAAAAAGCTTAAGTTTCGACATTATGTTTCCCTAAACTTCTCTCTCTCTTCTAGGACTCAACGAAATTATTTGAGTTAAAAATGATACGCTCACCTCCAAATTTCTAAACTAAGTATGCTCTGCACTTGCCTCACGCCCGAGGATCCTGTGCATCAGAAAGGTCCTGTTTTATCCTTCAAAACCGATTTTTATCCAATAAAATTGTTTTCTCACAACGTTCACCCTTTTTGAAGGCCCTGAGTGCCGTGTTTTCGGGTGGTATCGTGAAAAACTGTTTTTAAAATGAATTTCGGATTTGGTATTTGGTGGATAAGTGTATATTGGCTGGAAACCAGAACTTGCGGGCTACTGGCCCTACGGACAGACCTTGTGCTGTCGTAGATTTGGTAGAACAATGCCTCGTCAGCAAAGCACAGGAGAGATGCTGGATTTATAAGGGGTGATCCACACCTTAATTGGCAAGATGCGTTTTGGGGTGTATGGGCGCCCCAGGAACAAAACCGTGCGGGGCTTGTTAAGGCCCAAAGCAGACAATATCTTGCTAGGTCTGGGTTGGGTCATGACTAGGGGTGTTCGCAAATCAGATTTTACGGATTGGACATCAATCCATATCCGATCCATGATTTTGCGGATTATAATTTTTTAATCCGATCCAATCCATGGATTGATAAAATTCAATTCAAATCCAATCCATACATCCGTTGATCGGATGCGGTTTTGACTCAATCCATATCCAATCCACCATTTTGCGCATTAGTTTTTGAATTAAAATTTTTAGTTCTCTCCAACTAATGAAATAAAAAAAAATCTAATATAAAAATAATTTTGCTACCAATTAAATTTAAAATTGAATAAAATTTAAATAAATTAATTGTTTTAATAAAGCTAAAATAATACATTTAAAGTTTCAAAATATAACACATCGAGACTAATTATTCAAATAAAGCTACAATAATACGTTCAAAGTTTCAAAATATAACACACCAAGCTTAATTGTTTAAATAAAGTTACAATAATATGTTAATATAACACCAAAATTAATTGTTCAAATAAAGCCACAATTAATTGAAATGGTGAAGTTTCGGAAACCAAACACAGTATGATCCTTCACCAGGGCTGTTGCGCTTGTCGAAAAGTGGTGATTACGGAGTCGTCCACGATAGGAACCAAGAGAAGCCGTACGGGTGGCGATCTTGAAGGTTGTGATAGTGAAATTGTTCAGCTGGAACCAGTTAATGTTGCTAGTGTGTGTGACAGCGGGGAAGCTTAGGGTTTTTTGTTTGCAAATTGTTTGTGACTTGGAGTCATATTACTTTGCTTTTGGGTGACTTTGCAAATTGTTGGTGACTTGGGGTTATGTTACTTTGCTTTTGCTAGTGTGTGTGACTTTGCTTTTATTTTGTTTTACAATTTTTACAAGTTATATTTGTATATTTGATTATTTAATTATTTTTCATTTTATATTATTATTAGGTAATGGCTAAGATATGTCATGGTGCTTATGTAACTATGTAATGTCACATTTATAATTTTTTTAATTAAATTTATAATAATTTTTTAATTATATATATATAATTAAAAAAAATTTTGTGCGGATTCACGGATTTCTACGGATTTACAGAAGTAAATCCATATCAAATCCATCGACTGCGGATTTTTAAATTTTCAATTCATATCCAATCCACCAATCTGCGGATCGGATTTATACGGATCGGATTGAGCGGATCAGATTGGATTCTGAACACCCCTAGTCATGACATTATGGTATCAGAACGGCTCCACGTGTCCTCTTGAGCGGTGGTGGAGCAAACCTCAGTGAGGACACTGAGTCCCCAAGTGGGGGTGTATGTGACACCCTAGGCGAATCCAACATTGGCAAAGCACAGGAGAGATGCTGGGTTTATAAGGGGTGATCCACACCTTAATTGCCAAAACGCGTTTTGGGGTGTATAGGTGCCCCAGGAACAAAATCGTGCGGGCCTTGTTAAGGCCCAAAGTGGACAATATCTTGCCACGTATGGGTTGGGTCATGACACGATATCATATTGAACAATTGTAGTAATCATTTAGACATATAAACATGTAAACAAACAATTAAATAATCATTATAAAGAACCATAAAATTGGAAAACAATAATCATTTTAAAATCTATTACATGAACAAGATAAAACTTATAGTGAGTTAAGTCACAACGTAATAACAATTTTCAATAAATAATCATTTAAGAAATCACTTAACAATGAAACATTTTGTTCATTCAATTGCTATCAAACAAATCATTTGGACATATAACTATTTTTTCATTAAATAATTTCGTTTAATAATTACTCATGTCACATAGTCTCACTTGTGCTCTCAATGACTAGAGCTGGCAAAATGAATAAACGGATTGTATTTGAATCAAACAATAAATGAATTGGGTCGAAATTCTATTGATTCATATTTGATTTGTTTATTAAATGAATCAAAATCTCTAGATTCAGATTCTATTGGTTTATTAAATGAATCAAAATCTCTAGATTCATATTCGATGGGTTTATTAAACGAATCCTCAGTATGATTCACTTAATTCATTTAATAGAATCAATAAAAAGAATCGAATCTGGATTCGTTTACAATTCGTTTATCCTAGAATGAATTGAAAGTGAATTCATTTACAAAAAATCATAAATTTAACATCCTACAAAATACAAAGTTATTATCATTTATAATTACTATAAACTCACAGCCACTAATCTCAGCATAGCTGATATCTCTCTGGGAAAGATTTTCCAAATGGCAATGCTATGTCTCGACAAGATCTGTGAGCAAAAAGAATTTTTCAAAGATCTCATGGAAGACCAAAAATTCTTTTCTGAAGCCTGTAAAAAACCTGTTAACATGTATATGTTAATAATATTGATTTTGATGATAACAAACTTTAAATGGTTTTTTGATAAAAATATTGGAGCTATTTCTTAATAAACGAAAGTCTTAATAACCATTCCATTCATACTTATAAAAGATGGACTTTCAAATTGGAAAAAGATTCTTTGCAAAATCTGGTTTAAAATGTGTTTCTGGTAATAAATGGTGAATCAGTATCTTTTAAACGGTTAACCGATTAAGACCAGAGAGCAACAATTTGCCTAAGCTCTAACCGCTTATGAAAAACGGAAAACACAAAAGATGGAAAGGCTACTGGAATTTAACGGCGAACCGTTTATTACAAACGGTTAACCGATAACATCCAGAATTGAAAATTGTACTCCTCTGGCACCGTTTAACAAAACCGAATAAGGCTGAATTATTTTGCAGGGTACTGGAAATAAACAGCGAACCGTTTATTACAAACAATTTACTATAATGTCCAGAGAAGTGACTTCATGCAAATCCTTAACCGTTTATTATAAACGGGTAACTGATGTTCATCTTGTAGGTTACTGGAAACAAACGGCGAACCGTTTATTACAAACAGTTAACTGATAACATCCAGAGAGTCACTTTATGCAAATCCTTAACCGTTTACTATAAACAGATAACTGGTGTTCATCTTGCAGGTCTCTGGAAGTTAACGGCGAAAGAGTAACCCTAAACGGCAAACCGTTTATTTGAATTTTGGCCCAACGGTAACTTTGACTAGCGCAAACGGTTAACCGTTAACGGCTAACGGTGAACTGTTTTGGGGCCGACAGTTTGTAACGGCTAGTTTTTCAGCTCCAAATATAAATAAGCTCATTCAAATTCAAAGAAAATTGACCACAACACAACCATTGAGCATATATTCGAGAATACAATCTTCATAGAGCTTTAAACACATTCTTGCTTCATCTATTCACACATTGGGCATTGATTTGTAATCTTAAATATTGTGTGAGAGAAAAACAATTTGTAATCTTTTATTTTGAGTGATTGTAAGTGTTGGGATACACTTGGGTTAAGAGATTGGGGATAATCTCTTGTTGTAAAGGTTCATTGACACCTTGGAAGTCAAGTGTAAGCAATTGAAGCCTTGGAGGCTTGCTTAGTGAAATCCTCAACTGGAGGCGTGGACGTAGGCGAGGTTGGCCGAACCACGTAAAAATCTTCGTGTTTGAATCTCTCTTCCCTTATCTTTTTATATTGTGATTGATTTAATTGTTATTGTTTTAAATTCGTTTTAGATTTGCATGATATTTTGTTTTAGAGTTGAATAATTTTTAGAATCCCAATTCACCCCCCTCTTGGGTTGCCTAGTTAGTATTTCATTTGGTATCAGAGCTTGGTGCTCTTATTTAGACTTAACCGTCTAGAGCTGAAGATCAATGGCAACTCAAAATGATTCCACATTTAGGGAAGGACAATCCACCACTAGACCACCTTTCTTTGATGGAAATGATTACCCATATTGGAAAACTAGGATGAGAATTTACTTGCAAGCCTTAGATTATGAGATTTGGGAAATTGTCAATGATGGTCCTTTCATGCCTTTGACTAAAAATGAAGTCGGAGAAGATATTCCAAAACCTTCATGGGATTGGAATGAATTCGAAAAGAGAAAAGCCTCTCTAAACTCCAAAGCCATGAATGCCTTGTTTTGTGCACTAGATAAGAAAGAGTTTCATAGAGTGTCTAGTTGTGAAAGTGCTAATGAGATTTGGCACAAACTTGAAGTTGTCTATGAAGGCACAAACCAAGTGAAAGAATCTAAAATAAGTAGGTACACTCGACAATATGAATTATTCCAAATGGAACAAAATGAAAATGTGTACTCTATGTATACTAGATTCACGGACATAGTGAACACTCTAGTAGCTCTAGGGAAGACTTTTTCAAATAGCAAAAAAGTCAAGAAAATCATTAGGTCACTACCTAAGGAATGGAGACCAAAAAGGACCGCCATTGAGGAAGCAAAGGATTTAAATATTTTACCTCTTGATGATTTAATTGGTTCTCTCATTTCATATGAAGAAGATTTGGCAGCAGAAAAAGGGCATGAGGAGAAGAAGAAAAACATTGCTCTCAAAGCTTCAAAACATGAGAGTGATGGGGAGAGTGAACCAGATGATGAAGAGCTAGCCATGCTAGCAAGGAGGTTCAGAAAATTCTTCAAGAAAATCAGAGAGCGAAGAAATTTCAGAAACTTCAAGAACCATAGGGAGAAGAAGGAGGCAATCACATGCTATGAATGCAAGAAGCCTGGCCATATAAGATCGGAGTGTCCACTTATCAACAAACTCAAGAAGAAAGCAATGGTTGCAACTTGGCATGATAGCGAGGAAGATTCAATTGATGAAGAAGGATCACAAGAAGTTTCAAACCTAGCACTTATGGCAATAGGAGATGAGGATGATCTCAATGAGGTAAGTGATGAGTTGATGAAAATTGGTAAAAAGAATGCATGCCTTAAAAAGAAATTGCTAAAATTTACAAATGAAAAGGATGCCATGCAAAAATGCAATGAGTTATTGAATGAGAAGATTAAAGGATTAGAATTAGAGAATAAAACCTTGCATAATAGAATTGCATTATCAAATGAAAAACCTAGCACTTCACATGAGCATTTAGAATCACATGTAGATGATTTGAAAAAGGAAAATGAAATGCTCAAGAAAAAGAATACTGAACTTAGTAGTGTTGTTCTAAAATTCAAAAATGGGCAAAGATGTTGGATAACATGCTTAATTCTCAAAAATGTGTTTTTGATAAAGGATGACTTGGATATAAGCCTAACTTGAAGCAAAAGTATTACAAGAATTATTTTGTTAAAGCTACCTCCACAAATGATCAAATAGATGTGCAGTAAAGAGAAATGCATATTATGGTGTGAAATGTGTTTGGGTTCCGAAAGGAACCATTGCTAACTCTCAAGGACCCAAAAAGGTTTGAGTACCTAAAACTTGAGATTTTCTCTGCAGGGCTTGAAGAAGAAGAAGAATAAGTGGTACTTGGACAGCGGTTGTTCAAGACACATGACAGGAAATTATTCTTGGTTCTCAAGCTTCACCAAAATTGAAAATGGTGGAGACGTATCTTTTGGAGACAACTCAAAAGGAAAAATTCTTGGAATTGGAGATGCTAGTTTGGTTGAGAACTTAAAACACAACTTTAATTGAGAATGTATCCTCAACTTTAATGGTGGAGACGTATCCTCAACTCTAATTGAGAATGTATGTTTGGTTGAGAACTTAAAACACAACTTAATTAGCATTAGTCAATTATGTGACAAAGGCTATAAAGTCATTTTTGATAAATTTAATTGTGTCATCGAGAACTCATGTGATGGCAAAATCTTGTTTGTTGGTAATAGATGTGGTAATGTTTATACCATTGACATAGAATGTGCATCTACTCTTGATAAATGTTTTTCCGCATTAGATGATGATAGTTGGCTATGGCATAGAAGATTAGGACATGCAAGCATGGATTTGATTTCAAAAATCGTGAAAAATGATTTAGTTAAAGGTCTTCCAAAAATCAGTTTTCAAAAAGATAGAGTTTGTGAAGCATGCCAATTTGGAAAACAAATCAAGACTTCCTTCAAAAGCAAGAATCATATCTCTACTTCAAAACCACTTCAATTGCTTCATATAGATTTGTTTGGACCTTCTAGATATGCTAGTTTAAGTAGCAAATATTATGCATTTGTAATTGTGGATGATTATTCTAGATACACATGGGTATTGCTCTTAGCTAATAAGGATGATGCCATTGATGCATTTCGAATTTTCTATAAAAATGTTCAAAATGAAAAAGGTTACTCTATTACTTGTATTAAAAGTGATCATGGTGGAGAATTTGCAAATCATTCATTTGAAAATTTTTGTAATGACTTTGGCATTGAACATCAATTTTCATCACCTAGGCCTCCACAACAAAATGGAGTAGTAGAGAGAAAGAATAGGTCTATTCAAGAAATGGCTAGGACCATGTTGAATGAAAATTCTTTGCCTAAGTATTTTTGGGCCGAAGCCGTCAACACCGCTTGCTATGTTTTAAATGGGTGTTGATTAGACCTAATCTTAATAAAACTCCATACGAGCTTTGGAAAGATAGAAAATCCAACATTGGTTATTTTAAAGTTTTTGATGCAAATGTTTTGTTTTGAACACAAAAGATAATCTTGGTAAATTTTATCCAAAATCCGATGTTGGTATTTTTCTTGGTTATTCAAATTCAAGCAAAGCTTATAGAGTTTATAACAAAAGAACTTTAGTTGTGGAAGAATCTATGCATGTTACTTTTGATGAGTCTAACCCCTCCTCTACGGAGAAAGTCATTGTTGATGATAATGCAGAAGAAGAACAACGAGAAGAAGCATCAAATGACAACCAAGAAGACGCACCACATGGAATTCAAGAGGAACATCATGAAGAGCCAAATGTAGAGCGAAATGAAGGTACTTCTCAAACACTCCCCAAGGAGTGGAGGTATGTTTCCTCTCACCCTAAGGATGTAATTCTAGGAGATCCTTCATGGGGCATTACCACTAGATCATCTTTTAGGAACACATGTGAGCATGCTGCATTTATTTCTCAAATTGAACCAAAATCTTTTGCGGATGCGGAAAATGATGAATCTTAGATTATGGCAATGCAAGAGGAGTTGAACCAATTTGAGAGAAACAATGTGTGGGAGTTAGTTCCTTATCCAGAACATCAATCCATTATAGGCACTAAATGGGTATTTAGAAATAAAATGGATGAATCCGGCGTGGTTGTAAGAAACAAAGCTAGATTAGTAGCTCAAGGTTATAACCAAGAAGAAGGAATTGATTTTGAGGAAACTTTTGCACCTGTAGCAAGACTAGAAGGATGTTGTTAGCATATGCATGTCATAAGGATTTTATTTTGTATCAAATGGATGTCAAAAGTGCTTTCTTAAATGGATATATTTATGTTAAACAACCTCCTAGTTTTGAAAATGAAAAATTTCCTAATCATTTGTATAAGTTATCCAAGGCTTTGTATGGTTTAAAACAAGCACCTAGAGCATGGTATGATAGGCTTAAAAACTTCTTGTTGGATAACGATTTTTTGATGGGAAAAGCAGACACAACTCTTTTTGTTAAGCATAAGAACCAAGACATACTTATTGTTCAAATTTATGTTGATGATATTATTTTTGGTTCTACTAATGAGTTGTTGTGTAAGGATTTTTCATCATGTATGAGCCAAGAGTTTGAAATGAGTATGATGGGAGAATTGAAGTATTTACTTGGACTTCAAATCAAACAAAACGAGGAAGGAATTTTCATAAACCAATCCAAGTACGTGAAAGATCTACTCAAAAGATTTGGCTATGAAAATGGAACGGCAAAAAGCACTCCTATGAGTACAACCATCAAGCTTGACAAAGATGAAAAGGGCAAAGAAGTTGATATCAAAATGTATCAAGGTATGATCGGATCTTTACTTTATTTGACTGCAAGTAGACCCGATATCATGTTTAGTGTATGTTTGTGTGCAAGATTTCAATCATGTCCCAAGGAATCCCATTTGCTTGCTGTTAAAAGAATTTTTCGTTATTTGATTGGAACCATAGATGTTGGCCTTTGGTATCCTAGGGGAACTCATATAGATTTAACATGTTATTCGGATACGGACTTTGCTGGTTATAAAGTGGATAGGAAAAGCACTAGTGGAACTTGCTATATTCTAGGACACTCACTTGTTTCATGGTTTAGTAAGAAACAAAATTCTGTTGCACTTTCAACTACCGAGGCTGAATATATAGCCGCCGGAAGTTGTTGTGCACAAGTACTTTGGATGAAACAAACACTTAGAGATTATAGCATTAATCTTGAACAAATTCCTATTAAGTGTGATAATACTAGTGCTATAAATCTTTCAAAGAATCCCATTCAACACTCTAGAACCAAGCATATAGAAATTAGACATCATTTCTTGAGAGATCATGTTCAAAAGGGAGATATTGCATTAGAGTTTATTTCTACGGAAATACAACTTGCCGATATTTTCACAAAACCTCTTTACGAAGAACAATTTTCAAAAATTTGGCATGAACTTGGGATGATGAAATTTTCACATTAACGTCTCTATTCATGCTATTGAGTGTACTGAATTGATTGACTTATAGTTGTGATCTAATATTTATGAAATGCTTGAGCTTGATAGTCAAATGATGAATTTGTCTTGTTAATTCTTGATTATATGTATTTATTGGTTGAAAACATGTTCATGAATCATGCATTAAAATGGCTCATAAAATATTTTTACATCAATTAAATGATCTTGGAATTTTTTATTCGCTGGCCAAAAATTAAATCAAATGTGCGAAATTACAGATAAAATAAACGGATAACTGTTTCCAATAAACGGTGAACCGTTTTGTTCCAAAAACGAGATTATGTGTTTGTCCGTTGACCCTTTCACCGTTTGCTACAATCGGTGAACCGTTTGTTGACAGAGAGTCATCTAACTGTTACCCCTTAGCCATTAAGCTCTTAGGCTTTCACCGTTACCCAGTCTCTAGCCTCTGTCTATTACCCTTTAACCGTTTAAACAAACGGTTAATCGTTTTCGCGTTTTTAAAACTATTCAAAGCCTTTTTCTTCTTCCTCTCCAGCTTAGCCTTTTACCATTTCAGCCATTGTTGCGCAGCCGAAGGTCTCTCTATCCTCAAACCCTCATTTTTCTTGCTTTTCGTGCCAAATCAAACTGTCAAAATCAATTCTTATCACCTTTAGAACACTTTCACCGATTCAAAACTTCGAATCGAGCCCAAAATTGAAAAATCCCAAATCCAAACCCTAACTGCCGCGGGTCGGGTTTGTTCATTTTTTATCCGATTATTCTCCTTCTTCAACCAAATTGAGCTTCAAATTCACATCCTCTTCTCATTCCTAATCATTTAACCAATTCATTTTCATCTCTCGCATTTTTTCACACTCCACTGTGCTTCACCATGGCTGCACCTCCTCGGAGAAATGCCAGATGAAAATCTGTGCCTCCAAGGAATCCCATACGACCACAGGAAGTCACTGAATTTGCAAACATTCACTTCCCTACGCCTTCCTTGGCCAAGCGGTTCGAGGATCGCTTTGATGGTCGAAAGGTACTTGAATCCTTCTTTGTTGACATTGATGATTTCCGTCATTTAGTTGTATGTGGTAGAAGTGTTCGGGATATGCTTCAGCCTTGGGAGTCTGCAATTGACTTTGATGATCGAGTCTATCCAAACTTAGTGCGAGTCTTTTATTCGAACATGGATATTTCTGATACTCGCCAAAATAGGATAGTTACTCGAGTCGACGGTGTGCCAATAGAATTTGATGATGGGGACCTAGCTGAGTTTCTTGGTATCTCGAGTGAGGGGCATGACATATACACCTCTAGGAAGCCCTTTCCTTCGACAGTTTTAGTCATACTAATGGCGTCCGTCATATATATCGTCGTCGAGACTTGACTGATGAGATTTGTTTGCTTCTATTTCGGTCTCAACTTTTACCTCTCCAAGTTCGTATTCTTCATACTATCTTACAGCACATAGTGACACCTAGGAAGGGTCACCCGGATGAGGTTACGAGGTTGGACGTTGGCCTACTAGATAGCCTACTCTCAGACCGTCCCATAAACCTCAGGTATATAATTGTGCAGCATATGTTGAGTACTCCAGCGGTTAATCACCGCTTGCTTCCTTATGGCAGTATTATTACTAAGATACTGTGACGTTTTAAGGTGCCTCTTCGTGATACTGGCCACATGGAGACTAGACGGATTGGTCCCGAGGCCATGACTAGTATCGGTTTTTCTAGGAGGAATGGAAAGTGGATAAAGACCAGCAACTCCAAAAATCGGGATACCTTGATTGCTCCAGAGGACGATCGGATGCTTAATGATGTCTATCCTCCCGATCAACTTCCTGACTTTAGATTAGGAGCTCATCCTCCTCCTCCGCGTCGCCGATTTGTCCCTCGGCCTCCAGCTGACTCTGACTTTGAGGAGCGTGCGATGGATGCTGACATTCCCTCCTCCTCCGAGCCGCCTCCTGGTCTTGAGCCATCAGCTGTTCCTGAGCAGCTATCTGCCTCTATGCCGCCTCCAGCTCCAGTTCAGCCACCTGTTTCAGACGGTATGCAGCAGTTGATTCTTGATTGGTTGTACACTCTTTCTCGTGACCACCAGCAGCTGCGTTCTGACTTTTAGACCTTCCAGCGGTAGTGCCTTGATCATCAGCTTGAGATTATTGCTGGACAGCGCATTATTCTCGGCTATTTTGGTTATGATCCGGGGAGCACATCTTCTCCACCTCTGTAGTTTCTGAGTTCTATTGTTCGCACATACATTTCATATTTTGGTTGTCTGCATGTTGTCATTTATATGTTTTTTATACACTGCTACTTCTATATGATCTTTATGGATTTTGATGACATGTTTTTTTGTGATGTTGTTGATGTTGGATGACTTGATATTGGTTGATGAGATTGTTGGTTTATTGGTTAATGAAGTATTAGTTTGTTTATTCATGGAGTTGTTGCATGATGGAGTTGTGGTTAATCTATTTTGGAAGTGTTTTTCTCTCATTTGTATTAATGGTTTTGCTCATTTTTAAGGGGAAACTCTGCCAAAATTTTCGCTCGCCAAAACCAGATTTGCGTTTCTTTCCTTTCTCTTTTTCTTTTTGATGATGAAGGGGGAGATAATTTGGGAGTTTTAGAATGATTTTAAAAATGTTTTATAATTGGGGAAGATTTAAAATGCATTTAAAAAATGCTTTCTTGAGCAAAAATCCTTTTATTGGACATTTCTTAATTTGGCCATACATTTAGGGGGAGCACATATTAAGGGGGAGCTAAATATTGAATGAGGTTTGTCATCATCAAAAAGGGGGAGATTGTTAACACATGTATATGTTAATAATATTGATTTTGATGATAACAAACTTTAAATGGTTTTTTGATAAAAATATTGGAGCTATTTCTTAATAAACGAAAGTCTTAATAACCATTCTATTCATACTTATAAAAGATGGACTTTCAAATTGGAAAAAGATTCTTTGCAAAATCTGGTTTAAAATATGTTTCTGGTAATAAACGGTGAACCGGTATCTTTTAAATGGTTAACCGATTAAGACCAGAGAGCAACAATTTGCCTAAGCTCTAACCGTTTATGAAAAACGGAAAACACAAAAGATGGAAAGGCTACTGGAATTTAACAGCGAACCGTTTATTACAAACGGTTAACCGATAACATCCAGAATTGAAAATTGTACTCCTCTGGCACCGTTTAACAAAACCGAATAAGGCTGAATTGTTTTGCAGGGTACTGGAAACAAACGGCGAACCGTTTATTACAAACCATTAACCGATAATGTCCAGAGAAGTGACTTCATGCAAATCCTTAACCGTTTACTATAAACGGGTAACTGATGTTCATCTTGCAGGTTACTGGAAACAAACGGGGAACCGTTTATTACAAACGGTTAACCGATAACATCCAGAGAGTCACTTCATGCAAATCCTTAACCGTTTACTATAAACAGATAACTGGTGTTCATCTTGCAGGTCTTTGGAAGTTAACGGCGAAAGGGTAACCCTAAACGGCAAACCGTTTATTTGAATTTTGGCCCAACGGTAACTTTGACCAGCGGAAACGGTTAACCATTAACGGCTAACAGTGAACCGTTTTCGGGCCGACAGTTTGTAACGGCTAGTTTTTTAGCTCCAAATATAAATAAGCTCATTCAAATTCAAAGAAGATTGATCACAACACAACCATTAAGCATATTGGTAGAACAACGCCACGTACAACTCGGTAAGAAAATTGACCGTGTTGCCACTCAAGTCTCCCAGACTGAAACTAAGGTTGATTCCATCAGCAGTCATTTAGATCAGATGTATATCCATCTCCAAGATCGGGTTTCTGAACTAGACACCGATCTCAGACGAATGATCAACAATTATATCTGGGGTCCAGAGTTTAATAAAAAAGAAGCAGAGATCAGAAAACTCAAAGCTGAATTATCCAGGATTGATGCTGAAAAGACTCGACCTTCTCTTTTTACTCAACCACAACCTACACCAGTATCTCCTCCAATCTTTGACACCTTTACACCTTTCTACACACCATCCCGACCTCAACAACCTGTTTATTATCAGTTCTTTGGTTTCTCTCACCTTCAACCAACTCCCCAACCATCTTCACCCAAAAAACCACGATCTAAAGTCAAAATCTCCGAACCACGTCCAAAGGTCACATCCTCTTCCTCTACATCCACAATCCCTCTAGAAGAAGCACCACAAGATCATCCTGAGCCTCTTAAAAAGAGAAAAGCCCAATGGACCAGTATCATTATCATACTGTCCAGCCTCAACCTTCAAATTCCTCTGACTCCTTTGAGCCTAAAACACATAATTCATCTTCACCCTCCTCTTATGACTCATCAAACGCCTCCATTGATTCTGAGTCCGAATATGCTGACATTACAGGCATATTAATGGCCACTGAAACTGCAGATCCAAGTGCCTCTACTTCCACACCTATTGTTGATGACAATCCTTCTGACCAAGCTTCTCAAACAGACCCAGTACCACCACCAATTCATGAACACCTAACAAAACCATCTTCAGCATCTTGGTTTACATTTGATGACATTCCCCATCACAAATGGGCTGCTCGACTTCAAGAATTTACTGCCTGGATTGATCTCCAAGGTACCAAGCCTAATGCTCAACCTCAAGCCGTTCTTCGTGAATTCATGGCCCATTCCACGGGTTCCTTACAAGACTGGCTAGAAAGCTTAGGAGAATATAGACAGCTCCAATTCATGGAATCTCCGATTGGTACAGCCCTCAATCTCATCCATTAGCAATTCATCGGTGAAAAAACTGCTTCCACTGAAGCAGACAGAAAAGAATACCATCAGATGAAATGCTGCTCTCTTAAAAGACATCTTTTGGCTGCTCATTACAAAAGAATGAGTATTCTCTTCTACAAGCTAAATGGGTTCAATGAGCCATCTCTTAAACATGTCTTCATTACCTCTCTTCCTCCTGAGTTACAACCCGATCTTTAGAGAAAACTCACAGCCACAAATATGAGTATCGCTGATATCTCTCTGGGAAAGATTTTTCAAATGGCCATGTTATCTCTTGATAAGATCTGTGAACAGAAAGAATTCTTCAAAGATCTCATGGAAGACAAAAAACCCTTCTCTGAAGCTTATCGAAAACCTCATCTCAAGATAGAGTGTAAAGATGAAAAGAAGTGTATTTGTTCGCCTAAAAAGAAAAAACATTTTCAGAAACACTTCCACAAAAAATCTTCCTCCAAAAAACCTTTTCGGTATTTCAGAAAGAAAGATGTTTCTCAGTACCGAAAGAAAAAATCCAACTGTTGTTTCATTTGCAAGAAACACGATCACTTTGCCCGACAATGTCCTCACAAATCGGCCAAAGCTGTTCGTCTTATCCAACATCTTGAACATTCTTCCCTATTATCTGAGAATGAGGATGTCGAATCCAATTTTTCAGAACAGTCAACACAAGATGACCAAACTGCCTTTCTTATTGCCGAATCTTCTGACTCTGAAGATATTTCAGTCATCTCTACAGTTCAGACTGTTAATCATGTTTCCACTATTCCTCGACCTTCTCTCAAGATGTCCATCCTTCCTTCCAAATTCCATAAACCTATTCCTGTTATTAGGTTTATTGACACTGGTGCAGATACTAGTATGATTAATCCTTCTGTTCTTCCATCAAACTATTGGGAACCTCACTCCAAGCTTTTCAGGGCAGTTAATGGTTAAACTTTTGAAACCATCTTGATTACCAAAAAACCCATTGGTATTCAATTCTTTCCGAATTGCATAATTTGGAAAAAGATTGTAGCCTCCAAACTCTCCGATAAAGATTTGCTCATAGGTTTTGACATTATTCATCTGGTTAAAAACCTATTCCTCACCAGTTCTGGAGTTCGCTACAAACAAATGTTCATGCCTTATACAGATACCCTACGTCTGTATACACTTTCTGAAACATCATCTCCATATAGTCAAATCTCTCAAAAGTTCTTAGAATTCTGTCTAGAAAATCATTCCCAGTTTCATCATCCTTCACCTCTTTGGAAAAATGAACAATTTTTCATTCACCTTCCTTTCAAACTCAACGAAGACATCAACCCCACAAAAGCTTCACACCCGGGTATGTCTCCTTCCGACCTCTTGCTTGCTAAACAAGAATGTTCTCAGTTACTTCAACAAGGTCTTATTGAGTCCACTGATTCAGACTGGGCTTGTCAAGCCTTTTATGTTGAAAAACGATCTGAATTAGTTCGTGGAAAAAAGAGATTAGTGATTGATTACCAGCCACTCAATTCTTTTCTTAAAGATGATAAGTTTCCCCTTCCTAAAATCCAGACCCTATTTGTCCATCTCCAAGGGGCTTTATCTTCTCTAAGTTCGATTTGAAAGCTGATTTTTGGCAACTTGGTATTTCACCAATTGACCGTCACAAAACTGCCTTCTGCATCCCTGATGCCCATTACCAATGGACGGTCATGCCTTTTGGTCTCAAAGTCGCTCCCTCCTTATTTCAAAAAGCCATGACAAAAATCTTTAGTCCTATTCTCCATCATGCATTGGTCTACATTGATGATATTTTGTTGTTTTCCTCTGACCATGAGAGCCACCAAAAGCTCCTTTTGGATTTCTTTCACATTGTGCAGGCACATGGCGTCATGCTTTCCGAAAAGAAAAGCAGCATAGGAAAGGAATCTATTGACTTTCTTAGCATGGTGATTAAAGATGGCCAGTATCAGCCTGATCCCCATATTGCAACTGAATTACTAAAGTTCCCGGACACACATCTCAACAGAAAGCAGATCCAACAATTCCTCGGGATTGTTAACTATGTCCGTGACTTTATCCCAAGAGTTACAATCCACACCAGCCAGTTGTCCCGCATGCTCAAGAAACAGTGCCCTCCCTGGGGCCCTGCTCAGACAGAGGCTGTCAAGTAGCTCAAGGTGATAGCCCAATCACCTCCTCCACTCCGAATTCCCACAAATGGACAACGCATCCTCCAGACTGATGCCAGCAATGATTATTGGAGTACTATTCTTCTCGAAGACATCAATGGCGTGCGTCATTTCTGTGCACATGCAAGCGGACAGTTCAAAGACTCTGAAAAGCACTACCATGTGATCTATAAGGAAATTCTAGCAGTCAAGTATGGAATTAAAAAATTTGAATTCCATCTCATCAGCCACAAATTCCTTATCAACATGGATAATTCTTCTTTTCCCCGAATCTTTGACTTCAAGAACAAATTGCTACCTGACAAGCAATTACTCAGCCTCAAAACTTGGTTTGCTAAATATGATTTCACTGTTCAACATATAAAAGGCAACCAAAACCTCATTCCAGACTTCCTCACCCGTCCAGCTATAAATAAACCCGCACTCATCTCCTCGATTCACACCATTCCAGTTATAGCCATGAATCGCCAACTTCCCGTCAAAGCTCTTAACCAGAGAAATTTCCCCATGAACATCTCTTTCCAATCGGCTTACCAATTGCAAGATTTTGCAAAACAGTTTCTCTACCGATTTTTCTTTAATGTCCAGTCCAAAAAACCTGACCGATTTCCTAATCTTTGCATGGAACACTTGTTTCTCACAGGCCTCACTCTGTCCTTTCTAGCAATCTCCGAAGATGAGCTTTGGTACATGTGGTGTCTCACCACCTTGTATGCTACAAAGCTAGTTTTTCCCATCAAACCAGTCCTGACTCACCTTACCACTCCAGAGTTCTCCCCAGACCTTCTATGGACTCTTTTTGAATGGTATTCTCCCCTCACTTGGTGACGCCAACAACTCCAACATTTGTCTACCTTTCACGGCTTAGACAAAATGCCAGAACAAGAAGCTAACATGTGGACTACAGCCTTCATTGTCCACATGCCTTATTTTCAACATCCAGAAACACGGGACTATTGGACACAGGACATGGCATATGAATGGAAAACTTACTCTCATCCTTATACCTTCATCCATGATACAACAATCACTTCTGCCCTCAAAGCCTATCTCATGGAACTTAACAATGTTCCTCCACCTGCCACAAATATTCACCACACCTCCATTGGACCATCACACACCCTCGAAATAATCCCAAAAACACAAGGTTGTACTCCAGGTTCAAGTTCAAGTCCTCAAGGTATCCTTATTATGGAACAACGTCCTGACTACATGAATGTCTTATTCCAAGACGCCCAGGAGACGTGTCACCATCGCGTTATCCATCCACGGCATAATGACACTTTGTCGCTCTCCCACAACTTTTGATGCAACCCATGTGACTCCCGTTTGTCTTTTGTTAAAGTCCTTGTACGTGTGTCAAAGTCCTTGTAAGTGTGCTTTACTTTGTTAAAGTCCTTGTGAGTGTGCTTTCCTTTTGTTAAAGTCCTTGTACGTGTGCTTTGCTTTTGTTAAAGTCCTTGTAAGTATGCTTGTCTTTTGTAAAAGTCCTGATTGGCTTGCTTTGCTTTCAAAAAATGTGTGCTATGAGATATGATCATTCGAGAGGTCCTGTTCTCAATGATCCTCTATATAAAGCCCCTTTGGTCTCAGTTGTAAGGGGGAATTCGAAAAAATAAAAAGCTTAAGTTTCGACATTATGTTTCCCTAAACCTCTCTCTCTCCTCTAGGACTCAAAGAAATTATTTAAGTTACAAATGATACGCTCACCTCCATTTCTAAACTGAGTATGCTCTGCGCTTGCCTCACGCCTGAGGATCCTGTGCATCAGAAAGGTCCTGTTTTATCCTCCAAAACTAATTTTTATCCAATAACATTGTTTTCTCACAACGTTTACCCTTTTTAAAGGCCCTGAGTGCCGTGTTTTCGGGTGGTATCGTGAAAAACTGTTTTAAATGAATTTTAGATTTGGTATTTGGTGGATAAGTGTATATCGGCTGGAAACCAGAATGTGCGGGATATTGATCTATTCTAAGCCAGATATGGTCCCTAAGGCAGATTCAATTCTGCATCGATTTGGTAGAACAACGCCACGTGCAACAAACCCACTGGTATTAGAGCTTTAAACACATTCTTGCTTCATCTATTCACACATTGGGCATTGATTTGTAATCTTAAATATTGTGTGAGAGAAAAACAGTTTGTAATCTTTTATTTTGAGTGATTGTAAGTGTTGGGATACACTTGGGTTAAGAGATTGGGGATAATCTCTTGTTGTAAAGGTTCATTGACACCTTGGAAGTCAAGTGTAAGCAATTGAAGCCTTGGAGGCTTGCTTAGTGAAATCCTCAAGCCCGAAAAGCTTGGAGGCGTGGACGTAGGCGAGGTTGGCCGAACCACATAAAAATCTTCGTGTTTGAATCTCTCTTCCCTTATCTTTTTATATTGTGATTGATTTAATTGTTATTGTTTTAAATTCGTTTTAGATTTGCATGATATTTTGTTTTAGAGTTGAATAATTTTTAGAATCCCAATTCACCCCCCCGCTTGGGTTGCCTAGTTAGTATTTCAAAACCCTATCTCAGGATAAAGTGCAAAGATGAAAAGAAGTGTATCTATCCGACCAGCAAGAAGAAACATTTCCAGAAACACTTCCATAGAAAATCATCCTCTAAAAAACCTCTCCGATATTTCAGAAAAAGGATGCTTCCCAGCACATAAAGAAAAAGCACAACCGTTGTTTCATTTGCAAGAAACGCGGTCACTTTGCTCAAAACTGTCCTCACAAATCTACCAAAGCTGTTTGTCTCATACAGCAACTTCAACATTCTTCCCTGTTATCTGAGAATGAAGATGTTAAATCAAATTTTTCAGAACAGTCAGAACAAGATGATCAGACTACTTTCATTATATCAGAATCTTCTGATTCTGATGATATTTTAGTCATCTCTACAATTCAAACTGTCAACCATGTTTCAGACATTCCTAGACCTTCTCTAAAAATGTCAATCCTTCTTTCCAAATTTCATAAACATGTTCCTGTCATTGGGTTTATTGACATTGGTGCAGATACCAGTATGATTGATCCTTCTGTCCTTCCCTCTGATTGTTGGGAAAAACACTTGAAACTTTTCCGAGCAGTTAATGGAGAAACTTTTAAAACCACTTTGATTACCAAAAAAACCCATTGGTATTCAATTCTTTCCGAATTGCATAATTTGGAAAAAGATTGTAGCATCTAAACTTCCTGATAAAGATTTACTCATAGGTTTTGACATTCTTCATTTGGATAAAAACCTATTCCTCACCAGTTCTGGAGTTTGCTACAAGCAAATGTTATTGCCTTATACAGATACATTACGTCTGTATGCACTTTCCAAAACACCATCTCCATACAGTCACATTTCACATAAGTTCCTAGAGTTTTGTCCAGAAAACCATTCACAGTTCGATCATCCTTCACCTCTTTAGAAAAATGAACACTTCTTCATTCACCTTCCTTTCAAACTCAATGAAGACATAAATCCTACAAAAGCATCACACCTGGGTATGTCTCCTTCCGACCTCCTACTTGCTAAGCAAGAATGTTCTCAGTTGCTTCAGCAAGGTCTTATTGAACCTACTGATTCAGATTGGGCTTGTCAAGCCTTCTATGTTGAAAAACGATCTGAATTAGTTCATGGTAAAAAGCGATTAGTTATTGATTACTAGCCACTTAATTCTTTCCTTAAAGATGATAAGTTTCCCCTTCCAAAAATCCAGACCCTATTTGTCCATCTTCAAGGGGCTCGTATCTTCTCTAACTTGGTATTTCACCAGTTGACCGTCACAAAACTACCTTCTGCATCCCTGATGCCCATTATCAGTGGACTGTTATGTCTTTTGGTCTTAAAGTTGCTCCTTCATTATTTCAAAAAGCCATGACAAAAATCTTCAGTCCTATCCTTCATCATTATTTGATATACATTGATGATATCTTATTATTTTCCTCTAACCATAAGAGCCACCAGAAGCTCCTTTTGGATTTCTTTCATATTATGCAGGAACACGGAATCATGCTTTCTGAAAAGAAAAGCAGCATAGCAAAAGAATCAATTGACTTTCTTGGCATGGTGATTAAAGATGGCCATTATCAACCTGGTCCACGCATTGCAACTGAATTATTAAAGTTTTCGGACACACATCTCAACAAAAAGTAGATCCAACAATTCCTCAGGATTGTTAATTATGTCCGTGATTTCATCCCTAAAGTTGCAATCCACACAAGCCAGTTGTCCCGCATGCTCAGGAAACAGTGCCATCCATGGGGACCAGCACAAACAGAAGCTGTCCAACAACTAAAGGTGATAGCCCAGTCACCTCCTCCTCTTCGAATTCCCACAACTGGACAACGCATTCTACAAACCGATGCCAGTGATCATTACTGGAGTGCCATCCTTCTTGAAGAGATAAATGGTGTACGTCACTTCTGTGCACATGCAAGTGGATAATTCAAAGACTCTGAAAAGAATTACCATGTGATCTACAAAGAGATTTTGGCGGTCAAGTATGAAATCAAAAATTTTGAATTTCATCTAATCAGCCATAAATTCCTTATCAACATGGACAACTCTTCTTTTCCTCGAATCTTTGACTTAAAAAATAAGTTGCTCCCTGACAAACAGTTGCTCAACCTTAAAAACTGGTTTGCTAAATATGATTTTACTGTCCAACACATAAAAGGCAAACCGAACCTCATCCCAGACTTCCTTACATGTCCGGCTATAAATAAACCCTCACTTATTTCCTCCATTCACACCATCCTAGTTATAGCCATGAATTGTCAATTTCCTTTCAAAGCTCTCAACCCGAGAACCTTTCCCATAACATTCCTTTTCATTCAGCCTACCAGATCCAAGATTTTGCAAAGAAATTCCTTTACTGGTATTTCTTCAATGTTCAAACCAAAAAAGCCTGATCGCTTTCCTTCCCTCTGTATGGAAAACCTATTTCTCACAGTTCTTACCCTGTCTTCCCTAACCATCTGTGAAGATAAGTTATGGTACATGTGGTGTCTCACTACCTTGTATCAAACTAGTTTTTCCTGTTAAACCAGTCCTCACACACATCACCACTCTTGAGTTCTCATCAAATCTTCTCTGGACTCTCCTTGAATAGTATTCACCACTCACGTGGTGGTGAAAACAACTCAAAAATCTGTGTACTTTTCATGGATTAGACAGAGTGCCAGAACAAGAAGCCAACCTATTCACTACAGTCTTCATCGTTCATAGACCTTACTTCCAGCACCCAGAAACAAGAGACTTCTGGACACAAGATATGGCTTATGAATGGAAAACTTATCCCCATCCTTATACACTCATCCATGATACATCTGTTACCACTGTTCTCAAGTCATACCTCATAGAACTCAACAATGTTCAGCCACCTGCCACAAACATCCACCACACCTCTGTTGGACCATCACACACCTTGGAAATTATCCCAAAGATAAAGACTTGTACTCCAGGTTCCAGTTCAAGTCCTGAAGGAATCCTTGCCATGGAACAACGCCCTGACTACACTAACGTCTTATTCCAAGATGCTCCATACTGAAAATCCCCATTACACTGTCAGAAACCCGGACCCTCCTGCTATATCAGCCCCAAAAGAGATGACTAATGCTGATGAAGGAGCCTATCTACAAGCTGAAGCTTATCTTGATCACAAATAAATCCGCCGTGCCAAACGCCAATATGAGAAAGAAACTGGCGATGTGTCTCCATCACACTACCTATCCACTCCATGATTGTAGACACATGGGAATCTTTAGCTTTTGCTTTTTTAAAGTTTACTTTAATAATTAGACAAGCGTCCTGTCTTGTCTAAAGTGTGTTTTATGCTTTTCCTTTTTATTTTTGGCATGGTGTGCTTTAATCATTCTGCTTTTGTAAAAGATAAGGGTCCCACCTTATCTCTCCTTCCTCGGATCTCTAGATAAGGATCTCTCTATCCCTTTGTAAGGCAGGAGTTAATTTGGAATAAAAATCAATTTTCTTCACATCATGTTTCTCTAAACCTTTTTCTCTCTTCTAGGAATCAAAGAAATTATTTGGGGTTAATAATGATACGCTCACTTCTAATTTTCTAAACTGAGTATGCTTTGCACTTGCCTTAAGCCAAAGGATCCTCTGCATCAGAAAGGTCTTGTTTTATCCTCCAAAATCGATTTTTGTAAAATGAAATTGTTTTCTCACAACATTCACCCTTTTTGACGGATAAGTGTATAGCGGCTGGAAACCAGAACTTGCGGGCTATTGGCCCTAAGGACAGACTTTGTTCTGTTATAGATCTGGTGTCATAGTAGTTTAATAGACATGACATTTATGATGGATATACCAATAGATACTCTTTTGAACTTAATGAAAAACCCATTACTCTTGTACCTTTTTCTCCAAGACAAGTGTATGATGATCAAGTAAGGTTAAAAAAGAGAGTGAAGAAGGAAAGAAAATTTAAATTAATCAAAAAAGAAAATAGAGAAAACAAGTAAAATTATATGCCTATGATTGTACTTATGTACCAAGAGGCTTATTTAATCCTTCTTTGCCTAGTGTTATTATTTCTCTTTTACAAGAATTTGAAGATGTACTTCTAGAAGAGATACCTAATGGTTTACCACCAATAAGGGAAATTGAGAATCAAAGTGACTTCATGTCCAAAGCATTAATTCGAATAGGCTAGCCTATAGAAAGCAATCCCAATGAGATAAAGGAACTTCAAAGGTAGGTGAGTGAGCTTATGGAGAAGGGGTATGTGCATGAAAGTATGAATCCTTGTGTGCTTCTAATGTTGATTGTGTGTAAAAAGGATAGGTCATGGCGGATGTGTGTTGATTGGTGTGCTATCAACAATATCACTGTAAAGGTCTTCCCATTCCTAGATTAGATGACACACTTGATGAATTATACAGTTCTTGTGTTTTCCCAAAAGTAATCTTAACAATGGATATCATCAGACTAGGATGAGAGAAGATGATGAATGGAAAACTACATCTAAAACAAAGTATGGCTTATATGAGTGATTAGTTATGCTGTTTGGATTAACCAATGCACCTAGTACTTTCATGAAGGGGTGTTCATAATCCAATCTGATCTGCTCAATCCGTCTAATCTGCAAAAATCCGATATGCAAAAATTCAATTTGTGGATTGAGGGATTGGATTGGATTAAAAATTTAAAAATCCATAGTGGATATGGATTTACTTTTGTAAATCCATAAAAAATTGTGAAGCTACGAAAAATTAAAAATATTTATTTAATTAAAAATAAAACTTATAAATATGGCATTACTAATTACTAATGAATAAATAAGGTAAAATATAGTTACATTAACATCATATTATATCATATCTTATCCAATAATAATAAAAAATAAATAATCAAATATTTAAATTAACAAATATAGCTTCCTAAATAGATGTGATCTTTTCTTTTATGTGTCTTATTATTCTAGCGTGGTAACAAAATTATTTTTATATTATATTTTTTATTTAATTAGTTCATGAATTGGATAGAATTAAAAATTTTTAATTTGCAAACTAATCCACAAAATAGTGGATTGGATATGGATTAGGTCAAATCCGCATCCAATCTGCAGACGCATGGATTTAAAATTTATAATCTACAAAATCGTAGATCAGATATAGATTAATATTAAATCTGCAAATTTATAATCTGTAAAATCGTGGATTAGATATCGATTATTTAAATTTTTTCGTGCTTTGATTGGTAAATTTGTGGTTAAATACTTTGATGATATTCCATTTATAGCAAAAACTTAGATGAACATGTTAAACATTGATGTTTTAAGAAAAGACAAGTTGTTTGCTAACATTAAAAAATGTATATTTTGCACAGATAAGATTGTATTTCTTATTTTTGTTATTAGTATTAAAGGAACTCAGGTAAATGAAGAAGTAAAAGCAATTCAAGATTGGCCACACTTTTAGTAGCATAGCTGCATCTTTAATTGAAATATGTTTTAAGTGAAGCATGATGGCTTCACCAACAACTATTCATTTGTGTTTAATCAACACAACGTGACCCTTGTTCCATTGACAGCAAAGCAGGTTTATGGATACCAAGTGAGCTTGCAAAGAAAGAGTGATCAAAAGGAAGAGAGTGAAAGTAAAAAAGAAGCTGCGAAAAATGTGGCCATTGAGAGAAAATCATAGGGAAAATAAAAGAATTTCTATGCAAGAGCAAGAGAGATAAAAAGATCATTGTTTTCACCTTAGCCAATGATTGTACTTTTGTACAAAGAGGCATTTTTAAATGCATGATTGAGGCTCTTGAGTTTCCAAATAATCACTTCCATGAAATCGGCAAGTTGGCTTTCACATTATGGCCAGAAAATATATTATTTTCCTTTTCGGATACTTTCCCGTTTGGAATATATACTACTTTCCTTTACGGATACTTTCCCGTTTCTTAAGGAGGCAAGTGGCAAAACAAATAATTTATTTCTCTTTTAATTGCCGAGTTTCCATTTTAATTGATGTAAGACATTTAAGCTGATTAGGATTCTGATTTGATTTAGATTCTTTCCTTATTGATTCTGATTTGATTTTGGTTTAGGATTTATTTCGAAACAAGGTCAATTATGGGGCAGAATTTCTTGTAACCAACAATATATAATGTACTCGCATCCAATAAAAAATATAGATCAGTTTTAATGCAATTAGTGACAAAGTTAATTCTCTTTGGTCTTAAACTAACTCTTTGAAATTATTGGATTTCCATGGCATTTAAACTCTTGATTTATCAATCAGTTCATCGATAGTTGATTGTGGCATTCTCACATACAAAGGTTCCTGCTTTCATTGAGCATCAGGTCGCAGCTCCATTTTATTCCAGGTTTAGATTCAATCTTGGAGACTAAATGATGAGAACCCCTCTAGATCTAGTTAGAAAAACCTGAAACTAGATTGATAAGAACCCAAGAAAGCCAATATGATTAGAATTTGGATAAAAGAACCAAACGCTTGAGAAGCTAAATCTCAAGAACCTGGATTGCTAAATAAGATGCCATAAAAGTTAGCAACTCCTTTGATAAGTCGAAAGTCCTTTTAAGAACAAGTTGAGAAAATCCTCTCCAATGATATCAAACTCAAGATTGTCCAAAAGTCTATTCAAAGAACATAAAAGAATGTTTATATAAGGTATATGACCTTAATTTAACTTAAAAACACAAAAAAAAAACCCTAAACTTAAAGCTCATAGATGGCCAGATCTTTCAAACTAGCCTTATCAGTAAGGCTCCCATTGGGGTACAAATTTTTCCAAATTACTAAGGCTCCCATTGGGGTACAAATTTTTCCAAATTGTGTCATATGTCAAAGATTATCGGCTCAGAGCTTCCAGATAAGGATTTACTGTTTGGCTTTGATCTCTTGGCCTTATCCAAAAACCTGTGGATCACAGTTGCAGGAGTCTCCTACAAAAGACAATTCAAGCCATATACAGAAATTTTACGTCTGTATAAACTTTCAGAAACCACACCATCATATCAGCCTTACATCCAAAAATTTCTCCCCTTTTGTCCAGAATCCCATACCGATTTCAGTCATTCAAACCCTCTCTGGAAAAATACTCAATTCTTCATTAAGCTTCCCTTCAAGCTTAACGAAGATGTTAATCCCCCCAAAGCCACACATCTAGGTATGTCTCCTAGAAATCTCAAATTGGCTCAACAAGAGTGTTCAGACCTCCTCCAACAAGGTCTCATTGAACTCACCAAATCTGACTGGGCGTGTCAAGCATTCTATGTGGAAAAACGATCTGAAATCATTCGGAAAAAGAAGAGACTTGTCATTGATTACCAACCCTTAAATTATTTTCTTCAAGATGACAAGTTCCCTTTACCCAAAATCCAATCTTTGTTCATCCACCTCCATGATGCAAAGGTATTCTCAAAATTTTACCTTAAGGCAGGGTTTTGGCAACTAGGCATTGATCCCAGTGATAGACATAAAACTGCTTTTTGCATACCCAATGGCCATTATCAGTGGATTGTCATGCCATTTGGCTTAAGAAGAAGAAAAATGAGTTAAATGAGATTGTCTTAAAATTTACAAATGCACAAAAGATGTTGGATAACTTACTTAATTCACAAAAATGTGTGTTTGACAAAGGAGGTATTGGCTATAAGCCAAATTTGAAACAAAAATATTATAAGAATTACTTTGTAAAGAGTACCCCTATTAGTAAACAAGTTGTATGTCATTATTGTAATCAAGATGGGCAAATGAAAAATATATGTCCAGTGAAAAGAAATGCATTTTATGGTGTGAAATGTATTTGGGTAACATACAAGGACCCAAGAAGTTTTGGGTACCTAAAACTTAGAAACGTTTTCTGCAGGGATCAAAGAAAAAGAAAAATAAGTGGTACTTGGACAGTGGATGTTCAAGACATATGACAAGGAATTACTCTTGGTTTTTAAGTTTTACCAAGATTGAAAATGGTGGAAATGTATCCTTTGGAGATAACTCAAAAGGGAAAATCATTGGTATCGGAAATGTCAGTAATGTATCTTCTACTCTTATTGAAAATGTTTGCTTAGTTGAAAACTTGAAACATAATTTACTTAGCATTAGTCAATTATAAGTTGTTTTTTATAAGATTAGATGTGTTAATGTTTATACCATTGATATAGATTGTGTGTCTACACATGATAAATGTTTTTCCGCATTACATGATGATGGTTGGTTACAAGATATTGTTTGTAGGAAATAGACGTGTTAATGTTTATACCATTGATATAGATTGTGTGTCCAAATATGATAAATGTTTTTCCGCATTACATGATGATGATTGGCTATGGGATAGAAGACTAGGACATGCAAGCATGGATTTGATTTCAAAGATTTCCAAAAATGATTTAGTTAAAGGTCTTCCAAAAATCGAATTTCAAAAAGATAAAATTTGCGAAGCATGCCAATTTGGTAAACAAATAAAAACCTCCTTTAAAAGCAAAAACCATATTTCTACTTCTAAACCTCTTCAACTACTTCACATAGATTTATTTGGACCCTCAAGGTATGCTAGCTTAAGTGGAAAGTACTATACTTTTGTAATAGTTGATGATTTTTCTAGATACACATGGGTATTATTTTTAGGTAATAAAGATGACGCTTTTGAATATTTTAAAGTATTTTGTAAGAAAGTTCAAAATAAAAGGATATGGTATTTCATGCATTAGGAGCGATCATGGAGGAGAGTTTGAAAACCATGCATTTGAAACCTTTTGCAATAATTTGGGCATTGTGCATCAATTTTCATCGTCTGGGACTCCACAACAAAATGGAGTTGTTGAGAGAAAGAATATGTTATTCAAGAAATGGCTAGGACCATGTTGAATGAAAATACATTGCCAAAATATTTTTGGGCCGAAGCCGTCAACACCGCTTGTTATGTTTTAAATCGGGTGTTGATTAGACAGCATCTCAATAAAACTCCCTATGGAAAGATAGAAAACCCAACATTGGTTATTTCAAAGTTTTTGGGTGCAAATGTTTCATTTTGAGCACAAAAGATAATCTTGGTAAATTTGATCCAAAATTTAATGTTGGTATCTTTCTTGGGTATTCAAACTCAAGCAAAGCTTATAGAGTTTATAACAAAAAAAAACTTTAGTTGTGGAAGAATCCATGCATGTTACATTTGATGAATCTAATCCCTCCTCTGCGGAGAAAAGAGTTGTTAATGATGATGCAGATGGAGAGTTATAAGAAGAATCATCAAAAGATAAACAAGAGATTGCATCACAAGAAAATCAAGAGGATAGACAAGAAGAGCAAACAAATATGGAGGAACAAGAAGGTATTTCTCAAACACTTCCTAAGGAGTGGAGGTAAGTTTCTTCTCATCCTAAGGATTTAATTATAGGAGATCCTTCAAAAGGTATAACCACTAGATCATCATTTAGAAATACTTATGAGCATGCTGCATTTATTTCTCATATTGAACCGAAATCCTTTGCGGATGCGGAAAATGATGAATCATGGATTATGGCAATGCAAAAGGAGTTAAATTAATTTGAGAGAAACAATGTGTGGGAATTAGTTCCAAAACCGAAACATCAATCCGTCATAGCTCTATTCCTTACAACCACATCAATCCATTGTAGTTGTAAGGAATAAAGCTAGATTAGTGGCTCAAGGTTACAACCAAGAAGAGGGAATTGATTTTGAGGTTTGCACCCGTATCTAGACTAGAATCCATTAGGATGCTATTAGTATTTGCATGTCATAAAGATTTCATTTTATTTCAAATGGATGTCAGGAGTGCTTTCTTAAATGGTTATACTATGGAAGAGGTTTATGTGAAACAACCTCCTAGATTTGAAAATAAAAAATTTCCAAATCATGTTTATAAGTTGTCAAAAGCCTTGTATGGATTAAAGCAAGCACCTAGAGCATGGTATGATAGGCTTAAGAATTTCCTATTGGATAATGGTTTTTCGATGGGTAAAGGGATACTACTCTCTTTGTTAAGCATAAAAATCAAGATATACTTGTTGTACAAATTTATGTTGATGATATTATTTTTGGATCTACTAATGAGTCTTTATGCAAGGAGTTTTCATCGCTGCAAATAAAACAAAATGAGGAAGGAATCTTTCATATGGGATGTTCCTGAAGCCCATATGTGCAATCCGGATTGTCCTTGCTTGGATGATACGGATATTGACGAGGAATTGGAAGTTATGCAGAGAAAGAACAAGAAAAAGCTTCTTGTTCTGGCAGTTTGTCTAATCCGTGAAAGGTATACAAATGTCGGAGTTGCTGGCGCCACCAAGACTCAAAGAGCAAAAGTATTCCAATGAGCACAACAACTAAACTTGACAAAGATGTATCAAAATATATCGAGGTATGGTCGGATTTTTACTTTACTTAACTATAAGTAGACCCGATATCATGTTTAGTGTATGTTTGTGTGCAAGGTTTCAATCATGTCCCAAGGAATCTCATTTGCTTGCTGTAAAAAAAAATTTTGTTATTTGAGTGGAACCATAGATCTTGGCCTTTGGTATCCTAGAGGAACTCATATAGACTTAACATTTTATTCGGAAGCGGATTTTGCTGGCTACAAAGTCGATAGAAAAAGTACTAGTGGAACTTGTCATTTACTAGGTCATTCACTTGTTTCATAGTTTAGTAAGAAACAAAATTCTATTGCACTTTCAATCACCGAGGCTAAATATATTGCTGTAGAAAATTGTTGTGCACAACACTTAGGAATTATGGCATTAATCTTAAACAAATTCCTATTAAATGTGATAATACTAGTGCTATAATCTTTCAAAGAATCACATTCAACACTCCAAAAGTGAGATATTGCATTAGAGTTTATTTCTACGGAAAAACAACTTACCGATATTTTTACAAAATCTCTTGGCGAAGAATAATTTTCGAAAAATTTGGCATGAACTTGGGATGATGAAATTTTCACATAAAACATCTCTATACATGTTATTGAATCCATTAATTGATGATTTGATGATTTTGCTAAGTATATAAGTGATGTGTTTACATTTAAATTTTTGAATGTTTGAATACATGTTAGTTGATGAATCATGTATTATTTGTTATACATTTTTGGATCAATTAAATGATCTTAGAATGTATTATTTGTTGGCCAAATATTAAATCAAATGTGTGAAATTATACATGAAATAAACAGATAATCATTTCTCAATAAACGGTGTACCGTTTAAATCCAGAAACTAGGATATGATGACTGTTAATTACTCATTTACCATTTGATGCAAACGGTAAACCGTTTAAAAAAGCAGTAAGCTCATTACATGTTACTCCTTCACCGTTAACGCTTACTCTTTATCTGTTCTCATTTAGATGCTCTCTGGAAATTAGTCTTTCACTGTTTACAAAAAACATTTCGCCATTTTCGTGCAATATAAAATTGTTCCAAGGGTTTCTTCTTCTTCTTCACTTACCCATTTACTGTTTACGCCATTGATGATGCAACCGAAGTTTTCTCTTCCTTCAATCTCTCATTTTCCTCTATTCACTTGTCAAATCAAGCCCATAAAATCATTTCTAATCATCATTAGAACCTAAACTCAAATCATCATTCAAAAACTCAAATCGAGCCTAAAAAATCAAAAATCCCAAATTCAAACCCTAAGGGCAGCCGAACGATTCTCACCAATTTTGACCGGATTTTTGCCCTTTCATGGTCAAATTGAGCCTCAACATCACTTTCTCTACTCTCTATTAGCCCAATAAATGGTTCATTTTCTTCCAAATTCATCTTCCTCACATTTCCTCATTTTCTCTTTTTCCCTCCATGGCAAGCTCATCTTGTCCAACTAGAAAGAGGAAAGTAGCTCCCACTAGAAACCCTATACCACCACGGGAAACCTCTGAATTTGAAAGAATTCATTTCCCCATACCCTCGTTGGCCAAGCGTTTTGATGACCGCTTCATGGGTCGAAAGGTACTTGATTCTTACTATGTTAATATAGAAGATTTCAAAACCTTAATTATGTGTGGTAGAAGTGTTAGGGATATGCTTCAACCTTGGGAGTCCGCTATTGATTTTGATGACTGAGTTTATCCTAATTTAGTGCGAGTTTCTATTCAAACATGGAAATTTCCGCAACCTGCCTAGATAGGATAGTTACTCAGGTTGGTGGTGTGCCTATTGAATTTAATGATGAGGACCTTAATAGCTTTCTAGGTATATCTAATGATGGTCATGAAATCTATACCTCTAGGAAAGCTCTTTCCTTTGCCGACTTTGTTCATAATGATGGTGTTCATAATATTTGTCAGCGTTGAGACCGTAGTGGTGACATTTGTGCTATACCATTTTGGTCTCAATTGTTACCTCTCCAAGTTCGCATCCTCCACACCATTTTACAGCATATCATTACGCCTACGAAGGGTCACTCGGATGAGGTCATGAGATTAGATGTTGGTTTATTAGATAACCTTATTTCAGGACGATCTATTAACCTTGGCTATGTTATTGTGCGGTACATGCTGAGTTCTCCTACGGTTAACCACTGCTTGCTTCTGTATGGTAGTATCATTTCTAAGATACTACGGCGCTTTGAGGTGCCTCTTCGGGATGCAGGTTATACGGAGACCAAACGAATTGATCCGGAGGCCATGACTAGTATTAGATTCTATAGAAGAAATGGAAAATGGATCAAGACTTCCACCTCCAAAAACCAAGATACATTAATTGCTCCGGAGGATAATCGGATGCTTAATGACATTTATACCCCCGATCAGCTTCCCGATTTTCGACTAGGCACTCAGCCTCCTCCTCCGCGTCGACGGTCTGTCCCCCAGCCTCCCGCTGATTCTGATACTGAGGAGCATGAGATGGACACTGATATTCCCTCCACTTCCAAGCCACCTCTAGCTCCCGAGCAGCCTACTGAGCCGCCTCTTACTTTTGCCAAGCCCCAGCATCGGACAATTTACAGCAGTTAGTTGCTGATGTTCACAGACTTTCTAAGCGGCAGCAGCTGATTCTCGATAGTTTGGACATTCTTTCTCGAGATCAGCAGCAGCTACACTCTCAGTTTCAAACTTTTCAGTAGCAGAGCATCGATCAGCAGCTTGAGCTTATTGCTGGACAGCGAACTCTCCTTCATTATTTTGGCTATGACCCTGGTAGTTCATCTTCACCACCTCCATCTTAGTTCTGTTCTTTATCTTATCGCACATACGTTTCATATTATGTCTATATATATACATACATATATGTGTGTGTGTGTGTGTGTGTGTGTGTGTGTGTGTGTGTGTGTGTTTGTGTGTGTGTGTGTGTGTGTGTGTTTGTGTGTGTGTTCTTGATACTTATATTTTGTGCTTTGATTCCATTATGTTTTGTTGATGATTTTAATGGATTCCTTTACATGATTTTGATGATGGTTGAGTATATGTGATTGAATTATTGACTTGTTGGAGTTGTTGGTTTGGCAAACTTGTTATATCATATTTGGAAGTGTTTTTAATCATATTCTGTATTTGAGGATTTATCCATTTTTAAGCGGAGACTCTGTCAAAATTTCTGCTAGTTTACTCTGGGTAATCTCTTCCTCAATTCTATGTTTTATGTATTGATAATGAATAAGGATTGATAATGAATAAGTATTCTTTTTTCTGCTAAAATGAATAATGAGTATAAAATGATGAAGGAGGAGATAGCAATAATTAAGTATAAAATTTACTTTTGAAATAAATTTTTTTAAAAATGATTTATTGAGTAAAAATCTGTTTATTGAACAATTTTAAATTGTCCATATATTTAGGGGGAGCATATAGTTAGAGGGAGCAAAATATTGAAAAGAAAGTTGTCATCATCAAAAAGGGGGAGAATGTTAACATGATTTTGATGGTAACAAACTTTAAATGTTTTTTATTAAAGTCTTGGTGCTATTCATTAATAAACAAAAGCCATATAATCATTCCAATTGTGTTCATGAAACAAAAGCCATATACTTCAATTGGAAAATGATTCCCTGTGATATTTGGCTAAAACTGTGATTCTGGAAGTAAACGATGAACCGTTTACTTTGAAATAGTTAACCGATAAAATCCAGAGAGGGACAATTGTTTAAGCTCTAACAGGTTAGCCGAAAAGAAAAACATAAATGGTCTAAGAAGGTCACTGGAATTAAACGGTGAACCGTTTATAGCAAACGGTTAACTGATAAATTCAAGAATAGAAGCTTGTATTAATTTTGCACCGTTTAACTAAAACAGATAAGGCTATTTCCTTTTGCAGGTCACTGGAAATAACCGGCGAACCGTTAACTTCAAACGGCTAACCGATAATTTCCAAGGTGTCCTTTTATGCTAACCTTTAACCGTTCAGCAAAAACGGATAGCAGAAATTTGTTTTGCAGGTCTCTGGAAATTAATGCTGAAAGGGTAGTGACAAACGATCAATCATTTATCTGAAATTTGGCTCAACGGTAACTTTGACCAGTACAAAGGTTAACCGTTAATGGTTAACGGTGATCCGTTTACGGGGAGACAGTTAGTAACGACTATTTTTCAGCTCCAACTATAAATAACCTCATTCCAATTCAAACAAAAGTTGATCGCAACGCTATCATTGAGCTCATAACTGAGAATACAACCTTCATAAAGCTTTAAACACATTCTTGCTTCATTTATTCACATATTGGGCATTGATTTGTAACCTTAAGTATTGTGTGAGTGAAGAACAAATTTATAATCTTTACTTTGAGTGATTGTAAGTATTGGGATACACTTGGGTTAAGAGATTGGGGATAATCTCTTGTTGTAAGCATTTGAAGCCTTGGAGGCTTACTTAGTGAAATCCTCAAGCCCGGAAAGCTTGGAGGCGTGGATGTGGCCGAGGTTGGCCGAACCACGTAAAAATCTATGTGTTTGAATATCTCTTTCCTTATCTTTTTATATTGCTTTAATTTGTTATTGCTTTAATTTCGTTTCAGATTTGCATTGAGTTTTGTTTTAGAATTGTATAATTTTTAGAAACCTAATTCACCCCCCTTCTTGGGTTGCATAACTAGAATTTCAAATCCATCATCTCTGTTCCTAGCTCTCCTGCCTCGTCCATCTCTCCTATAGCTACCCACTGAGTCTTCCCCTTCATCATACTCATCCCTATAATAGTCATCAATCCCTCCTCTAGCTAGAGCTCTTTCTCTTCTACAAGCTTGGGAAACAGGTTGCGGCTGCCCTACACGTGTGTTCTCCAATTAATCCAAATGCTCGTGTATGAGCTCTAATTCATCCCTCCTCATCCTTCTCATCTCTCCCATCAATGCTTGAATTTGTAAATTTTGAGTAGTTGTGGATTGATCCTCTTCATTTGTGTTTCATTCTAGGTTGTGAGACAGGGTTAACATATGCAAAAGAAAATTAGAAATAATGTGGAAAGGACCTCACCTCACTCCCTTACGTGTTTCACTCAAGAAAATGACTCACTCAATTCCACTCGTGTTTCACTCAAATTAATTGGGTTTTACCCTCTAATACACTCACACTTTCTTGCCTTTTTCCACTTGTAGTAATTCTCACTCGGTTCTTATCAAACTAATCAAACCAATATCAGGATTTCATACTAGATGCCACATCAAAGATAAAGTATGTAGGATGATAATTGATGGTGGAAGTTTTACTAATGTAGCTAGCACTAGTTTAGTTGAAAAATTGAATTTAAAAACCTTGAAACATCATAGGCCATATAAGCTCCAATGGCTGAATGATTGTGGGGAAGTTAAAGTAAATAAACAAGTACTAGTTTCATTCTCTATTGGGAGATACAAGGATGAGGTTCTATGTGATGTAGTGCCCATGCATGTTGGACACATTCTTTTGGGGAGACCTTGGCAATATAATAGGCGAGTGACACATGATGGTTACTTAAATAGATACTCTTTTGTAATGAATAAAAAGCAAATCACTCTTGTACCTTTAAAACCTAGGCAAGTGTATGAGGATCAAATGTCAATACAAAAAGAGAGTGATACAAAAAAAGAAAATGAGAGTGCAAAAGAAGGAGAGATTGAGAGAAAAGCAAGTGGAAAGATAGGAAAAAAAATATTATTGAGAGAAAAGAGAGACAACAAGTGAACTTGTTTGCAAAAGAGAGCGAGGTTAAGAGGGCTTTCTTTTGAAAATAGCCTATCATTGTACTTTTGTGCAAAGAGGCTTGTTTACCATAATAAGACTTGGTACGTGGCGTTGTTCTACCAAATCGATGCAGAACTGAATCTGCCTTAGGGACCAGATCTGGCTTAGAACAGATCAATATCCCGCACGTTCTGGTTTCCAGCCGATATACCTCTGAGATCAAAACCTAAAACGAGTTCTTTTAAGGTTATAAAACCCAAAACAGACTTTTCCTTAGTATTTAAACAGGGTACCAAACCATTTAAGAAATCATCATAAGTTTTCTGATGCACAGGATCCTTCCTTGAAGGCAAGTGCAGAGCATACTTCCTTAAGTTTTCAAAATGAACAAATTTAATTCTTTGATTTGTTTCTTTTGCTAGAACTTCATTTGCAGAGAGAGAGGGGAGTTTAGCAAGCCATGATTTAGATAAAACACACGAGAGTTTTTATTGCTTTTCAAACTTCTATCTTTTACAAGTGAGGAGAGCCCTTTATATAGGAGAGCTCATGAAGATAGGACAGGACCCCTATCTTTTACAACAGTAAAAGTAAGGTAAAGATACAGTACAAAGGTAAATTATTATTATGATTACAACAGGACAAAGTTCATGACAAAAGACAAAAGAGGAAAGTGCATGCAACGAGACGAAGAGGGAAATTGCTTACAACAAGACAAGAAAGGAAAGTGCATGGCAACAAGACAAAATAGGAAGGTTCATGCAACAAGACAAAATACTTTATGGAGAGTGAAGGTTCATGTATTCGTCTTCAGAGGAGCTTTCTGTCGCATATGGGTTATCGTCATAGGTTGGTGGGAAAAAGGTCTTGGAGAGCTTTGGGTGCTTGCAGGCGGGACCACGGCAAGGTGGATAAGGGCAGTTGCGTCTGTATCCTGGTCTGGGTGATGTCTGAGTAGCTTTGTCTGCTTTTGAAGGTTTGGGTGGTTGTGATGATAATGGTTGTGAGGAGGATCCTGGTTCATGCATGGATGGTTGGGGAAACTGCTGGAGATGTTGACTTAAAGGAAGAAAGTCTTCCCATGGGTCCTGGGAGTCTTGGTAAAGAAAATCTGTGTAATCTGGTTTTTCTTCTTTGATGATGATTCCTGTGGATTTTGGTTTGGATATGGCGGATGGAGTGGGGATCATGATGAGATCATGTTGTGGGCCTAAGGAGGTGTGAAAGATATCTCTGTGTGTCGGAGTCTGGTGGTTTAGTTGACAGAGGTAGTTGTGCAGGGTGGTTTGGATTTCATTTTCAATGACAGCTGGATGTGGTGCAGTAAACCATTCATAAACTTGGTCTTGAGACCAGAAAAGATGTGTATTTGGATGCTGAAAGTATGGCCTGTGGATGATGAAGACTGAAGTAAACAGTTTTGCTTCAGAGGGAGGCATTCTTTCCAGGTTGTAAATCTCTGAGAGTTGCTGCAGTTTCTTTCTCCACCATGGAATGGGAGAAAACCATTCAAGTAAAGTCCAGGTGAGGGAGGTGGCTTTGTCAGGGTTGAGGAGATGCTCCAAAGTTGGAGTGATTGGTAGGATGAGCTTGGTTGCATATAGAACTGTGAGGCACTATAGGTACCATAACTCATCTTCAGTGATATCTCTGGATGGGTCAAGGGTGAGACCTGTAAGGAATAAATTTTCTGGGTGGAAGGTAGAAAATGGAAATGAGTCTGCCATAAGGTAGGCTTTCATAAAATAGCGAAAAACAGCTTTTCGGGCAAATTCTTGTATGGCAAAAACTGAGGAGAAAGTTTTATCAAGGGGAAAGTTTTTCTTGGTGAGAGCTTTTGGGGGAAGTGAAGTTGCCATAGAGATGATTGGAAAGTGGTAGGTTGTGGAAAACACGGTGAGAAGCTTGTCTGGTTTGGAGAGTCTGGAAAGCATATCAGGGATGAGGTTCTGGGACCCCTTTATATGCTTAACTGTAAAGTCATACTTGGAAAACCAATCTTTTAACCTGAGTAACATTTTTTTGGGAACAATTTTACCTTTGAAATTGAGAATATTGGGGAAGGCTGAACTGTCCATTCGGATGAGAAAATGGTGTCCAATCAAATGATACTCAAATTTCTTGATGCCATTCTTTACCGCTAAGATTTCTTTGAACACACTGTGGTAATGCTTCTGTGTGTCAGAGAAATGTCCACTAGCGTAAGCGATAAAGCTGTCTTTTCCATTGAGTTCCTTGAGGAGGATGGCACCCCATGATTCATCACTTGCATCTGTCTGTAGTATGTGCTTGGCGTCAGCAATCAACTTTAAAGGAGGCGGATTTTGCGCAATCTGCTTTAGAGTAGTGACAGCAGTGGTGTGGTCGTCATTCCACTATGAGGGCTTCTTTTTCAATAAAGTCGAAAGTTGTCGAGTGTGTTGGTCCACATGTGGGATGAAATCACGGATGTAGTTGATGATACCAAGAAACTGTTGAACTTGCTTTTTGGAAAGGTGCTGATATGGAAAGTGAAGCAACTCTTGGGCAATGTGCTTTCCTGGCTGATAATGGCCGTCTTTTATGACCATTCCAAGAAATTCAATAGTATCTGTAGCAATGGTGCTTTTCTTAGCTGATAACATAATTCCATGACTTTGGACAATATCATAGAACTAAGTTAACAGCTGGTGATGTTCCTCATGCGAACCTGAAAAAAGCAAGATGTCATCAATATAAATCAGGGCATGATGGAGGATGGGCTGGAAGATTTGAATCATGGATTTTTGGAATATGGATGGGGCAGTTTTAAGACCGAAGGGTAAGACTGTCCATTGGAAGTGAGCATTGGGGATACAAAAGGCGGTTTTGTACCGGTCTGAGGGTTCAATGCCTAATTGCCAAAAGCCAGATTTTAAATCAAATTTTGAAAAGATCTGGGCATTTTTGAGAAAAGTAAACATGCTTTGTCTTCGGGGCAAAGGAAACTTGTCATCTTGCAAAAACATGTTTAAGGGCTGATAGTCAATGACTAAGCGTTTCTTTCCTCGGACAATTTCAGAATACTTTTCAACATAAAAGGCTTGGCAAGCCCATTGAGAAGTTGTGGGCTCAATTAGACCTTGGGCTAACAATTGTGAACATTCCTGTTGGGCTAGGAGTAAGTCAGAAGGACTCATTCCTGGATGGGTAGCTTTGGTCGGGTTAACATCTTCATTTAGTTTGAAAGGTAACTTAATGAAGAAGGACTTGTTTTTCCACAATGGGTTTGGATGGGTGAATTGAGAATGAAACTCTGGACACAAACTCAAAAGTTTGGTGGAAATATCCTGGTAAGGCTGCGGTGTGGCAGACAAATTGTAAAGTTTCAGGATATCTGTGAAAGGTTTAAACATGGACTTAACTCGGATTCTAGTGGGGATGATTTGGAGGTGTTTGATCTGGTGAAGGATGTCAAAACCTAACAAGATATCCTTATTAGGAAGGGTTGAACCAATGACTTTGGTCCAAATGACACAGTTTGGAAAGATTTGAATACCAATGGGTTTTTTGGTAATCAAAGAGGTGGTGAATAATTTGCCATTGACAGCTTTAAAATGTTCTTCATATTCTGTCCAATAGTCCGGTGGAAGAATATGCGGATTCAACATGCTGCGTTGGGCTCCAGTATCTATAAGACCAATTGCTGGAATGGGCCTTTGGAATTTTGAGGGCAAGATTTGGAGTTTGATGGAAGGGATAGGAACAGTAGTATCAAGGGACAACAACTGTTGGTGGAAAATCACTTGGGACTGATCACTGTCTGAGTCATCAGAGGAATTCTGTAGTGCGAACACTGTTTCATCATTGGGTTCATCTTGCTCAGAGAAATAGAATTCCAGTTCATCCTTTTCTGGGGAGTAATTTGTAGTGGCTTGGAGATGCTACACCAAGCGAATGGATTTCTCCCTCTTGTTTGACTCTTTTACAAGACTTTGAAGATGTGTTTCCAAATGAAATTCCTAATGGTTTGCCACTTATTAGGGGAATTGAGGATTAAATAGAGTTCGTCCCTAGAGCTACCATTCCTAATCGAACCGCATATCGAAGTAACCCTAAGGAAAAGCTTTAAAGGCAGGTTGAAGAACTCTTGGCAAAGGGATATGTGAGGGAGAGCATGAGTCCATGTGCGGTACAAGTTCTACTAGTGCCCAAAAAGGATGGAACATGGAGAATGTGCATTGACTGTTGTGTAATCAATAAAATCACTGTAAAGTATAGACATCCTATTCATAGACTTGATAATATGCTTGATGAATTGCATGGTTCTTGTGTGTTTAGTAAAATTGATCTTAAAAGTGGATATCATCATATTAGGATTAGAGAGGGAGATTAGTGGAAAACTGCCTTTAAAACAAAATATGATTTATATGAGTGGTTAGTGATGCCATTTAGGTTATCTAATGCAACTAGCACTTTTATGAGGTTAATGAACCATGTTTTTCATGCTTTTATTGGTAAATTTGTAGTTGCAAAGTGTATTGACTGTTTTAATGAAGGAAAAGTTGTATGCTAATTTGAAGAAGTGTTCCTTTTGTACAAATCAGATTGTTTTTCTTGGTTATGTTGTAAGTGCTAAAGGAATTGAGGTTGATGAAGAGAAGGTAAATGCTATTAAAGAGTGGCCTACACCTAAAAGTGTAAGTGAGATAAGAAGTTTTCATGGTTTGGCTAGTTTTAATAGAAGATTTGTGAAAGCTTTTAGCACCCTTGCTGCACCATTAACTGAAATTGTTAAGAAACATGTGGGATTTAAGTGGGGTAGTGAACAAGAAAGGGCATTTAATCTAATCAAGGAGAAATTAGTTTCAACACCATTATTTGCTTTTTGAAATTGAGTTTGATGCTTCATGTATAGGTATTAGAGCTGTTTTGATGCAAGAAGGGCATCCAATTGCCTATTTTAGTGAGAAATTGAGTGGAGCAGCCCTAAACTATCCTACCTATGAAAAGGAGATGTATGCATTAGTGAGAGCATTGGAAACTTGAAAACATTATCTTCTACCTAAAGAGTTTTTTATACACACTAATCATGAGTCCTTGAAGCATTTGAAAGGGCAAGGAAAGTTACATAAGAGACATACCAATTGGGTTGAATTTATTGAGCCATTTCCTTATGTGATCAAATATAAACAAGGCAAGGAGAATGTGGTGGCTGATGCATTATCTAGAAGGTATGCACTTATCTCTACATTAAACGTAAAGTTGTTAGGATTTGAGTACATTAAAGAATTATATTTTAATGATCCTGATTTTGCTAATGTGTTTAATGCTTGTGAGAAAGTTTCATTCGGTAAGTTCTATAGGTATGATGGTTCTTATTTAGAGAAAATAAATTATGTGTGCCTAGTAGTTCTTTGCGTGAATTACTTGTGCGTGAAGTTCATGGGGGAGGTTTAATGGGACATTTTGGCATTGCAAAGACTTTAGATGTTTTAAAAGAACACTTCTTTTGGCCACATATGAAACGTGATGTTGAAAGAATATGTTTTCAAAGAATATGTAAAAAATGTGGCCACAATCCATGGCCACACTTCTTTTCTGATCTCAGCTTCTTTTTTATTGAACTCTGGACCCTAAATATGGTTGTTGATCATTCGTCGAAGATCGGTGTCGAGTTCGGAGATCCGATCTTGGAGATGGATATACATCTGATCAAGACGACTGCTTATGGAATCAACTTTAGTTTCAGTCTGAGAGATGTGACTGGCAACACGATCAATCTTCTTACCGAGTTGCTGAAGAGTTTGATTCTGAGCACTGGCATTTTTGGTTTGCCAGTTTAAAACAGCTTCATACTGTTTTGGCTCTTCATGTTGCCCAGAGGCTGTAACTGGAGATTGGACAAAGGGTTTGAAGGTAACTCGGGTTTGTGTGTCTATTTGTTTTTCAAGTGGAGGAAAAGATTCCTCATAGGAGTGGCTTGAAAACATAAGGCAAGATCTGATTGGATGGATAGGAGGTTTGGAATCTGGTGGAGGTTGTGGAGGATTTGCAAGATGATGGTGGATAAGAAGATTTTTTCTTCTTTTTTTTCTTTCTCTGCATAACTTCCAATTTGTCATCAATATCTGTATCATCCAATCAAGGACAATCTAGATTGCACATATGGGCTTCAGGAACATCCTATATGAAATGACCATTGATTTTATCTGGATATACTGGATACCCTTCGAAGGAAAAACCATGAATAGGAAGTTTCTTTTCTTGACCAGTTTGAACTGCTGTGATCATAGCAGTATAGGAAAGCTGTGGACTATCTGAAATAGGCTTGGTGTCAGGCGTTTGAAAAGACAGTTTGACTTGACCATTTGGTCGTCTATCAAATGTGGCTTCTGTGGTTTGTATTGGTTCAGAATTTTGGTGAAAGTGCTCATAGTTGGTTAGCCATTCAAGAGGCATGAGTTTGAGCAATTCTTGTTTCTGGATTTGTTTGGGGATTTGAATGATGGTTGGAATTGTGTCTGTGTCAGCTAATATCATCAAGGCATCAGAAGTAGTGTATGGTGTGGGAAGATCTAGTGCATGATTTTGTAATCGATACACTATTTGGTGATGGAGGGTTACAATCTTTGATGTGGGTGTTTGTTCTGCTCCTTGGAGCTGATCTGGACCTTAAGAGTTGTTGGAAGGTTAGGGTCTTCAAGAGAGAGGTTGAAATTTGGGTAAAAGGTTAATAAGATACTGCCAGCATGGAGGGTTGTCAGAATGGTTCCTACAACAGCGTGTTGGTACTGTTTGAACCTAGTATCTAGGAGAGAAATTTTAGCTGTGACAGGTAAGCCTTTTCTGCCATGAAGAGTGAGAATTAAGCGTACACCTCCAAAATGGAGGTGCGTATACCCTTCTCGTTTCCAATTGGCGACGAGATCCGAGGGTATTTCCATAGTGACATATTGTTAACTCTGAGAGGCTTGTAAAGCACACTGATCTAGTCTAGATGACTGGATGTATTCTTTTGGGATTGGTCTTTTAGTGGAAATCAGAGTTCGGATACTTCTAGTGAAAGAAGTTTTCTGTCTGTAGAGATTGTAAGGACTCATGATGGGAAACTGAGACTCATTGATTTGAGCAGATTCTGGAATATAGGAATATTCAACAAGATTCTCAATTTTGGAGGCTATGTGCTTAGAACATGATTTGGGAAGAGATAGAGTAGAAGAAAGAGAGATATAGGATGAAGATGATGAAGGAAATGAAGTTGATGTTGTATTTGTTTCCATGGTTGAGGAGGTCTTCTTCTAGGAGATCAAATAAGATTATTCAAATTACTAATGATACCACCTCGGCAAGAAGTGTGGCTCTGATACCAGTGGGTAGTTGTATGTGGCGATGTTACACCAGATCTATAATAGAACGAAGTATGTTCTTAGGGCCAGTAGCTCGCAAGTTCTGGTTTCCAGCCGATATATACTTATCCATTTAATACCAAATCCAAAATCATAGTTGAAAATAGTTTTTCACGATACCACCCGAAAACCCGGCACTTAGGGCCTTCAAAGAGGGTGAACGTTGTGAGAAAATACCGTCATTTTGGAGGATAAAACAGGACTTTTCTGATGCACAGGATCCTTAGGCTTAAGGCAAGTGCAGAGCATACTCAGTTTAGAAAATTTGGAGGTGAGCGTATCATTATTAATCTAAATCATTGCTTTGATTCTTAGAAGAGAGAGAGAGTTTTAGGGAAACATAATGTATAGAACTGGATTTTTTATTTCTCCTTAATCCGCCTCCCTCAATTGAAGCTGAAGGTTCTATTTATAGAAAATCATTGAGAACAGGACCTCTCGAATGATTCTAAAGTAAAGCACACCAATAAAGACATTTACAAAAGTAAAGCACGCCGACAAGGACTTTAATGAAAGTAAAGCATACTGACAAGGACTTTAACAAAAGGAAAGCATACCGACAAGGACTTGAACAAAAGTAAAGCACACTGACAAGGACTTTAACAAAAGACAAACGGGAGTCACATGGATAGGTGTATCAAAAGCTTGTTCATAAGTCGTTATCATGGAGTGGATGGATAACGAGATGGTGACACGTCTCCTGTGTCTTTTTCATATTGTCGTTTGTGCCGACGGATTTGTCGTTGGTCGAGGTATACTTCAGTTTGCTGGTATGTAGATGCAGCAGGAGAGTCTGGAGTGGTGACAGTATAATGGGGATTTTCAGTATGGAGAAGGGATTGAAAGTCTTCCCATGGATCCTGGGCATCTTGGAATAAGACATTGGTGTAGTCAGGACGTTGTTCCATGACAAGGATACCTTGAGGGCTTGAACTTGAACTTGGAGTACAACCTTGTGTTTTGGGAATAATTTCAAGAGTGTGTGATGGTCCAATAGAGGTGTGGTGAATGTCTGTGGCCGGGGAAGAAATATTGTTTAGTTCCATAAGGTAGGCTTTCAGAACAGAAGTAACAGGTGTGTCATGAATGAGGGTATATGGATGAGGATAAGTTCTCCATTCGTATGCCATGTCTTGTGTCCAGTAGTCCCGCGTTTCTGGGTGCTGGAAGTAAGGCCCGTAGACAATAAAGACTGTAATCCACATGTTAGCTTCTTGTTCTGACATTTTGTCTAATCTTTGAAGAATTCTTTTTGCTCACAGATTTTATCAAGAGATAGCATGGCCATTTGAAAAATATTTCCCAAAGAGATATTAGCTATGCTTATATTAGTGGCTGTAAGTTTTCTTTGAAGATCTGGTTGTAATTCAGAAGGAAGAGAGGCTATGAAGACATGTTTAAGAGATGGCTTATTGAATCCATTCGGCTTGTAAAATAGAATACTCATTCTTTTGTAATGAGCATCTAGAAGGTGCCTTTTGAGTGAACAGCACTTCATCTGGTGATAGTCTTTCCTGTCTGCATCAGTGGAAGCAGTTTTTTCACCGATGAATTGTTCATGAATAATATTAAGGGCAGTTCCAATTGGGGATTCCATGAATTGGATCTGTCTATATTCTCCTAAGCTTTCTAGCCAGTCTCGTAGAGAACCCGTAGATCGGGCCATGAATTCACGAAGAATGGCTTGGGGTTGAGCATTAGGTTTGGTACCTTGGAGATCAATCCATGCAACAAATTCTTGAAGCCTGGCAGACCATTTGTGACGAGGAATGTCATCAAATGTAAACCAAGATGCTGAAGATGGTTTTGTTAGGTGTTCATGAACTGGTGGTGGCATTGGGCCTGATCAGAAGGATGATCTTCAACAATAGATGTTGAAGTAGAGGCACCTGGATCTGCAGTTTCAGTGGCCATTAATATGCCTGTAATGTCAGCATATTCGGACTCAGAGTCAGTTGAGGTTCCGTCTGAGGTTGTAGATGAGTTTGAAGAAGACGGTTTGGACTCAGATGGGTTTGATCCAACAACTGTTTCTGGCTCAGAGGAGTCAGAAGATTGGTTCCGGACAGGATGATTCTGGACAGTATGATAATGATACTGATCCATTAGGTTTTTATCTTTCTTAAGAGGCTCTGGAATGTCCTGTGGTAAATCTTCTGGTGGTATGGTGGAAGTAGAGGAAGATGAAGGGACCTTTGGTTGTGGTTCTGAAATTTTGACTTTGGCTCTGGGTGAAGATGGTTGAGGAGTCGGTTGAAGGTGCGAGAACCCAAAAGACTGATTATAAACAGGTTGGTGAGGTCTGGATGGTGTGTAAAAAGGTGTATAGGTTTCAAAGAACGGAGGAGATACTGGTGTTGGTTGTGGTTGAGTAAAAAGGGAAGGTCGACTCTTTTCAACATCAATTCTTGTCAATTCAGCTTTGAGTTTTCTGATCTTAGCTTTTTTTTTATTGAAGTCTGGACCCCAAATGTGGTTGTTGATCATTCGTCGGAGATCGGTGTCGAGTTCGGAGATTCGATCTTGGAGATGGATATACATTTGATCAAGACGACTGCTTATGGAATCAACTTTAGTTTCAGTCTGAGAGACATGACTGGCAACACGATCAATCTTCTTACCAAGTTGCTGAAGAGTTTGATTCTGAGCACTGGCGTTTTTTATTCTGTTGAGATGTGTGTATGGAAACTTTAATAATTCAACTGCAATGTGTGGACCAGGCTGATATTGGCCGTCTTTAATCACCATGCCAAGAAAGTCAATTGATTCATTTCCTATGCTGCTTTTCTTTTCGGAAAGCATGATGCCCTGTGCCTGCATAATGTGAAAGAAATCCAAAAGGAGCTTCTGGTGGCTCTCATGGTCAGAGGAAAACAACAAAATATCATCAATGTAGACCAATGCATGATGAAGAATAAGACTAAAGATTTTTGTCATGGCTTTTTGAAATGAGCGACTTTAAGACCAAAAGGCATAACAATCCATTGATAATGGGCATCAAGGATGCAGAGGGCAGTTTTGTGACGGTCAACTGGTGAAATACCAAGTTGCCAAAAACCAGCTTTCAGGGATTGTATAACCCTCTGCCCATACCTAGTGAACCTTGGGTTGATATTTCTATGGACTTTATTTTGGGTTTACCTAAGTCAAAAAGGGGAAAGGATTTTGTTTTTGTTGTTGATAGGTTTTCAAGGATGGCACATTTCATTCCATGTCACAAAACAAATGATGCAACAAACACAACTAATTTATTTTTCAAAGAAATAGTCAGATTGCATGGAGTACCAAGGAGCATAGTTTCATGTCCAGATGCTAAGTTCTGGAGCCACTTTTGGAAAACTTTGTGGGGTAAGTTGGGTACTAAACTTTTATTTTCTACTACTTGTCATCCACAAACTGATGGACAAACTGAGGTTGTAAATAGAACTTTGTCCACTATGTTGTGTGCCATTATTCAAAAGAATTTGAAAACTTGAGAAGAATGTTTGCCACATGTTGAATTTGCTAACAATAGAACTATCCATTCAGCTACTAAATTTTCACCATTTGAGATTGTATATGGTTTTACTCCATTAACTCCTTTGGATTTATTACCTTTACCTATTGATGAGCATGCTAGTATGGATGGTAAAAAGAAAGTTGAATTTGTTAAGCAATTGCATGAGAGAACGCGACAACACATAGAAAAGAGAACTGAACAATTTGCTACTCAAGCCAACAAAGGACGTAGCAAGTGGTTTTTCAGCCTGGAGATTGGGTTTGGGTGCATATGAGAAAGGAGAGGTTCCCAGCACAGGCATTCCAAGTTGCTTCCAAGGGGAGATGGTCCATTTCAAGTGGTTGCATGGATCAATGACAATGCCTACAAATTAGATCTTCCTGGTGAGTATAATGTGAGTGCTACTTTAATGTTTCTGATCTTTCTCCTTTCGATGCAGGTGAAGATTCGAGGACGAATCCTTTTGAAGAGAGAAGGAATGATGAGAACCATCAAGGGAATATCATTAAAGCTTCAAGTGATTCTTTGCACATTCATGGAGGCCCAATTACAAGAGCTAGAGCAAAAAAGATGCAAGCTGCTTTAAATGGATTAATTGAGAAAATATGGACTGAAAATACAATTCAAGATGCAAGACATCATGAATTGGGCTTAGAGAAAAGACAAGGCATTGTTGGCATTATTCAAGCTATTGGGCAGCCAAATACACAATTTGGATCCAATGCAGAAATGGCAAATTCGGATTAAAACTGGTATTGATTGAGCCATAACTAATGTGCAAGCTATATATCGTTGGAAAGATAATTAAGTTAACTTTCCAATGCAATTTACAGAGTTGGATTTCGAGTTCTCTAGGAGTTATGACCAATTTATTACAGCTTGTTCAAGCTTGGGAATTCCAACGACTCCTTTGTTTATTAAACTTCATTTAATTGTTTTGTTTCAAGTTTGTCAATGCATTAGCTAAGCTACCATTAATGATGGTGGGCTAGCATTATGTTTGTCAATGATAGCATTAATTATAGTAGGCTAGTATTAAGTTTGTCAATGACTAACATTAATAATGGTGGGTTGGTGAAGACTTTTGAAGCATCCTTTGACAAACCTATGCTTGAAGGGTTGTTCCAATGTTTCTTTTAGCCTATTTAAACTCGGCAATCTTGCTACGTAAGATAATTTAGAGATTAATGTTATTTGAATTTGAAAGAACTATTCTTTCTTTGGTTCTTTTGAGAACTAGTGAACTTATTAAGAATTTGCGTTCTTGTGGCATTCCAAATCTAAACTTATCACTCACCTTCTCATCTACATCTTGAGTGCGGTATCAATATCATTATCTATACTTCTGATTCGCGTTTTCTTAAGCATTGGGTCAAGGTTTTGTTTGTCTTAAATCTGTTTAGAGATTTTTTGGAAAGTTGAAACTACAAATTAAGTGTAGGTTTTAAAGTTTCATTCGCATTAGTAGAAGATTGCATTCAATGATTACTTGAAGATAATATCGAGTTGATAATTTTTCAAGATAACTGTGAAATAGGCCAACAACCAAAACATGATTTTTTTTTTTGGGTGGGGAGGGAGGGGGGACGGAGTGGTGATATTTCCACACCTCAATTTTTGTAAATCCACCAATGTAAAAAAAAATGATAAAAAATTTATATTAACCAATTAAATCCTCATTAGTTATTCAAACTTTGTCACAAAAACACGTTTTGGACAATTTGTTCACTTTTTGTTAGAGGATAAAATAGTTAAATTAAATTCTAAGTAACATTGGTGATCAACGATAGATCAAGAGATTTATGTAAAAAATTAGATAAAATTGATCAATTGTTTAAACTTTTTGTTTGTTTTAAATTTTAAAAAATAAAGAGACATTTTCTAAATTATTTTTTAAATGGGATGAATTTACACAGTGTGTGATGGAAATGCCCCTCTATGTAAAACCTCTATATAGCTATATTAGTGGGACTGGAGAAATTTATTTTTATAAAGAGATTATAACTCAATAAAGGTATAGTACAAAAATTATTATCTTTACTTAATTATCCCTAATGCAAGTGATATAGGGGTAAATTATGTCATGTATTAATAAATTAATAAGTGAGTCAAATTCAATGTATAGACATTAATATATTAATTAGTAAGTCAAATTCAATGGATAGATATTAATAAAAAATATATATAGTTTCAAAAAACTAATACAAATATCAATGTATTGATGGAATATGTAAACTAATCTTAAAATCCTAAATTTTAAATTCTTATCAGTTATCTCAATTTATATTCTCTCTCTCTATATATATAGCATATTGCATTATAAAACACATGCCACCGAAAGCCATACATTTCCTTCTTCCTATAGCAAATCAACCATGCCACCAAAAGATAATAAACGAACCCATTTAATCGAAAATATTCGTGTTGAATTTTGCAAAATAAAAGAATCAAACCCAAATTGGAAGCAAACAGATCTTGTGAAGTGGTTAGAAGAAACTCATGGTCTTACGGTATCACAAGCAGCAATATCAAAAACACTCAAACGATCAGTCAACCTCCTTAGAGAAGAAGTACCGTTGAACTCAAATGCAAAACGTTCAAAGAGTGTAAAGTACCCAGCAATGGAGTCTGTCCTTTATGAATGGTTTGTAGGCCATCAAGAGCATGTCAATGTAAGTGGCGAGTTGCTAAAAGAGAAGGGAAATATTTTTCTAAGGCAACTATCCCGAAGCTATCTCATTTGAATTTTCAAATGGATGGTTGGAAAAGTTGAAGAGAGTGGTTCAGTTGTTGATATGGAGAAAATTGAGGCTAGTTTGCAACCAATAAGAGAGGAATTAGACAAATGGGCTTGGAAGGACATCTATAATATAGATGAAACTGGCTTATTTTATCGAATGCAAGCTGATAACTCTCTTGCAACAAAGTAGTTAGAGGGTCAAAAGAAAAATAAAGAGGGTTGTAATTGTTATTTGTTGCAATGACGATGGCTCTGACATACTTCCGCTGTGGATCATCGGTAAGTTTCTTAATCCAAGATACTTTAAGAATGTTAACCGTGATAATCTCAACTGCAAGTATCGAGCAAATTCAAATGCATGGATGACATCTTTGTTGTTTATAGAATGGTTTAAGTGGTTTGATAGTCGTTTGGATAGAAATGTCTTGCTTATCATTGATAATTGTAATGCACATGGCAAAAAAGAGCATCTTCCCCCACTTAATCACACAACTATTATGTTCCTACCACTAAATAGCACTTCCAAAATCCAGCCATGTGATGCAGGCATCATTAGAAATTTCGAAGGTTATTATCGTCAGCGCTTTACTCGCCTACTTTTGAAACGAATAGAAGATCGTGTCTTGGAACCAGAAAAGATAAGTCTCCTTGATGGAATTGTAAATGCAGTGGTTGCATGATCAACTGATGTGAAGCCACAAACAATTGCTAATTGTTTTAAGCACTGCAAAATAAAAAAACCCTGATGTCGATGAAAAGGAAGTTACAAATGAAGTGGATGAGGAAAATCAAAGCAATTTTCAAAATTGGGTGATCAGATTCGACAACTTAAATTGGGTGATCAGATTCGACAACTTCACTACACTAATCAAATGGATATTAATGCCTTCATCAATCATCCAAGCGAACTACAAGTTGGGTATGCTTTAACTGAAGAAGAAATTATTAATGCAATTAGACAAGAAGAGAAAGAGGATAATCCTGAGGATGACAATACAGAAATACAAAAAGTTTCATTTTAGGAAACTACAAACATAGAAGTTAGAAATTTTTTAGCTTCAACAAGAAGATGCTTATGCTGACCAATTAATACATACCCACAAGTTGACAGATTTAAAAAGATATTTTGTTCCATCTTAATTATTTAATGTAACATGACATATATTTTTAAAATATTATTATTAAGTGGAGGTTAGTTTATTAAAATAGACATTACAAAAAATATAATTTATTACAATGTGGAGTTTATTATTAATTATAACTGATCTCAAGTTGAGACTATAATTTTTTTATTACTATGAAGAAGTTATTTCTATATAGAGTATTCTTATTTGAAGTTTCTACTGTATATATATATATATATATATATATATATATATATATGTATATATATAAATCAAGACTCCGAGAGTGAAAAAGGTCCTCACCCTAAAGTCCACAAAAACCAACCCATCCATCAATTGTGCTAAAAGCAGTCGATGTATTGAGTGAAGCTTGTAGATTTTCTTCATAGATTTCTCCAGCTTTTATACATATATACACGCACGCGCACACAGATTAACAGGCTCGTGTGTCCGTGACAATAACAAAGTGACAGAAAAAATACTTCCCATAAATCTAAATCTTTAATATAATGCCTTGGAGAACAAATTTGCCATAACCTACCAGAAGAAGATTGGGAAATCAGGCTACATTTTTTTTTTTTTCAGGATTAGGCATTCAGAAAGCAAAATCAGGCCGTGTTTGTTTTTGTCTATAATATCATTATTTAAGCTTAAGGTATAGAAAATCTCACCTTAGTGGAACTTAGATGGCCATGAGCATAATTCGCATCTACAATAAGCCGAGATACGCCACACCGGCAGGTTAGCTTACACACACACACACACAAAAAATTGCTGTTTGAGATATTAAGTTACAACAATGTGCCTGCAATGTATATAATACTCAAAAGTTAATCAGACTTTCAACGTTACATTTCTCTTAACAATTTTGGGGAGCATGTGTGCAGAAAACTCACTATCTCAGCATTATGCACAAAAATGCATAAGCGGATAGCCTAATCAGTTAGATGATGGTATAAACCCATGAATAAAAATTTACTGGGTTAAATGTATAGCCAAAGCCAGCATGAATTGTAGAGAGAGGCCAACAAGTCAGGTCATGAAGCTTGGTACATGTCCTTGACAGCTAAGGCAGCTGCTCTGTACCATGCAGCTGCGGCCATCGCACCAGGGTCAGGAACTGATGCAAGGATCTCTGGGGAGATATAGGTGGAACGGCCAGCCTGTATCAGCTACATGTCAGAAATCAAAACACGAAAAAGATAAAACATGAATGTACGAAAGGGATCATTCGCCCATTCATCCTCAATCATAGATAAAACATGAATGTACGAAAGGGATCATTTGCCCATTCATCCTCAATCATACATAAAACATTGGCTTTATCCAAGTCCAACTCTGACTTATTTAATAGTGGATTCAATACAACTATAACATCTAAGCCTACAGCATTTTTGGGAAATTTAAGCTCCATTTGGTATAGTGGTGCCATTGCTTTTAAGCCACAGCAGCTCTGGAATGGAAACTCTACTTGTCAAAGGAAAGTTTGATAGGAGTTCGTAAACACCACTAACTGTTAAGTTAATTAGTTATCATTTCAGTAAAAGTTAATTAGTTAATTAGTTGAGCTATCATTTTTCCATAATCAGCTGTGCTGTGAAAGCAATGCTGCAAGCGTCTACCAAACATTTAGGCAGCTTCCCAAAAGGCAAAAGCACAATGAGGCTTAACCACATGCTTATGAGCTAATTTCCCACTCAATAGGAAAAGAATCCTGTTGTTTCTATTTAGCGTGAATAAATTCATAATAGAACGAATCTTACTTGGCTGACTGACCTAGGCTTCCCCCCCCCCCCCCCCCCCCCCACAACACACAAAAAAATTCAAATTTAAAGCTTACAACTTCATTACATTAACTTAATTATACAATTACCTTTCTTATTTTCCATCATTCTTAGAATTTTTGTAAAAGCTTTCTTTGAGATGATTTTCAGTCATCAGCTTGTAGTCAATAGCATTTGGATATTTAAACTTACTGGGGACAGTGAAGATTTCTTCAGAAGATACATTTAGGATTATACTATAACCATGTGGATCACTGAAGCTCTTGCCGCTAATTGACAACTTGCATCAGTGTCAAGATAAACATGTTCAGAGAAATCAACAATAAACTTACCTGTGCCTGCATGTGCTTTGTAGATTCAGCTCCGGCTATTGCTGCTTCAGACGATAAAATGAAGGCAGTGGAAGGATCAATCCCAGCACTTAACCTCTGCTTGCAACAAAAAATATCAACACCAAAAATGAGAGCATAGCAGATACAGCATAGGATAATCATAATAATATTTATTACAGCTACAGACCTCCTGAAGAACTGCAGCTGCTGGAATCAGGGCGTCTAACATTGTGCGGTAGCCAGCAGTGGCTCCACCATATTTACTGACTGCAGCAATGGAAGCTTCAAGTGCTTCAGCCCCTGAATCAAAAGAGTCATTAATCTTGGTAGACAAGCATGAAACAATCTTGATGACGAAAATCATCTCACATTGTTTGGATGTTATGCCTGACTTTGAACTTGCTTTAAGTTTCGCATATGCTGCCTTACAAAATATATGGTACCTGTTTCACATGTAAAAACCATAAATATCAATGGTTGAGGTATACAGTAAAAAGTAAATATAAAAAATATGCAGCTCCAAGCACAAACGGTAAACAGAAAGGAAAGAAAATTACAAGATTCCACTTGTTCCACCCATAACTCTCCTAATAGAAGCTCCAATTTCATTCACTGTTTCGGCAGCATCGTTCAAAGGATAACTGGAAATAGAAAAGGATGATTCATCAAGTAAGCTATTAAGGGGAAAAGGATTTAAACATTAATTTGCATGAAAACATTGTGATCCAGCCACCTTTGGCAAGCCAGTATTATAGACTGAAAATTTACACGTCATAGACAAATATTGTACCATCATAGAAGTTACAACATAGCAAATCCATAACATCAAAGGCAGCACAGCCAACCCATATATAAATATACAAAATAAAAGACAAAGCTCGAGTAAAATGTAAAACAACTACTTGACATTGGCTACACAACCTTCTTCATTACAATGTCTGTCTAGGATAACCTTGACAAGTTACAACGTGTTTTCCAGTATCTCCATCAATATTCTTCAAGGTATTTATCTTTTCCTTCCAATTCCATACATGAAGTAGTGTGCTATGAATAAATCTTTGGAGCAAAAATTCAGCCCAAAACAAACTGAATAGGAAAAGCTAATCGACTTTGAAATAAGAAAATTCATCCTCAGATACTCCTCTCCGACAAATCAGGAAAATTCCCGAGTGCTCTTGCTCTTGTACATAAAAAACGAACACGCCCAATGCTGTAAATAAGTTTGCTGTTTGGATTCCTAATAATTTCCTAAGAGAATATTCATGAAATAGTAAGTTAAATATTGTTGATTCAACTAAACACCACGAGGTAACAAGAAAAAGTTCAACTAAGAGTTTATTCCATACCAAATGAGATAGTAACCACCACAACTCTGCCTTCAGAGGATAGAAAGACTAGCTATGTTACCACTTACTTCAGAGTAGATATCACTTGCTATATAGGAGAATTACTCAAAGGAGGCTCACTCCTTAACTAGGAATATGAATGAAACAAGACTTACTAAATAATAAGCCCCTAAAAATGGAAAATAAATTAAAAAACAATTTTCTAGATAACAAACAAAAACAAAAATTCCATAAGCTGAATAATTCCTCTTTGACCACAAACTTTGATAACATAGAATCTCACAGTCCACTCCAATGAGTTAAAAGTAAACTCTTCAATTATCAACTTTTTAATAAGGTAATTGTGAACATCCTTGCAAATCTTCAAAGCAATTAATGACAACAGATCATTTAGTTATGATTCTATAAGAATAAAATCTTGCAATAACCATCTTCTTTAACATCAAAGAAAAGTATGAAATCGAATTTGATATTATAAGATCACTTTTTAATAAGGTAATTGTGAACATCCTTGCAAATCTTCAAAGCAATTAATGACAACAGATCATTTAGTTATGATTCTATAAGAATAAAATCTTGCAATAACCATCTTCTTTAACATCAAAGAAAAGTATGAAATCGAATTTGATATTATAAGATCTCTTACATGTGGGACTGAGTAATATAGATCTTAAACACTAGATCACCTTCAAATCCGAGTTATTATAAAACCTAATTCTATTGCAGCATAAATGTTATTATTGGCTATCTCCTAAATCCTTTTAACACTCATCCTAGAGAAAATCTTCTATAACTCATCAGAACTTACAACACCCTCTTTCATTGAAACAAAATTACTCCCTGATTACCATTATTTTCTCCTCCATTATCTTAAAAAACTGTTCTCTATAAAATCTTCTTAACCCCAAAAACTTCTTGAGAACTCGACCATAGTGGTTTTTCAAATTACCACCAAACTTGACCACTAAACCTCAAGGATAAATATCCTTACTTCATCATGCGAGACAGTGAGTATATTTTCCAATGCAAGTAAATTAAAAATTAAACATACACACTTCTGAGTTGTGTACATATCAACCCAACAAGAAGAAAACCAAAGAGAAAACTCAGATAAACCACTGGGAAAGAACTATGGGATCAAACAGGAAAAGACATATTGGATTGAAAAGAAAAAAATTCTGTCTTGTTTGTCCATATACGAAATTCAGCTGAGACACTAAAACCTGAAATCAGCCATTTTGGATCAGCAGCAACAAAAGAAGTCTTGAAACAAACTAGTCGGTCAAACAAAGTTATTTTGTAATTTCAAGAATAGAGTACTCTACATGTAGATAAGGATTAACAGCAAGCATTAAAATAGATGAATATAAATAGCGAGGCCTATAAAAGTAAATTGTAAGTCAAAATTTGAGAACTCCAATTCTGTTGCAATTTTCTTTTTTTTCTAGAGAATGACCCATGGCAAATCGAGATTCTTTTCCACAACACTATAGAAGTCTCCTCTTTGAAGACTATGAAGCAATGGTGGACATAGTTTGCATAAATAATGTGCAAAAACTCGGGCAAAAAATGGAAGGATAAGATGATAAATGATTTTTGGTCCAAAATTTGCCACAGATGAGCCTAGGGTAGGTTAACTTCCTCAGTGAAGCAACTAAAAGTTTCCTAAATTGCCGGAATTAGATACTTACTACTTTTTCTTGTCCTCTAGAATTGCTGTTGCACCTCTATACATCTGCAAAAATAAATAAAATTGACATAGGATGGAGAAAACCAAGCACTAAATCAAAGATGCTAATGGAGTTCGACTGGACTCACTGTTGACCCACAGTCAGCATCACCAACTTTGCTATCCCATTCATTCAATCTATCCCTAAGATTGACAACCGCTTCTGCTGCTGCTTCAATAGTCACCTCAAGTACATGGCCTTGTTGACTTAGCTGTAGTGGCCGACCTAATGACTAACCAAAAGCAAGCATGGTCAGTTAGTGCTGATGTGAGACTGCACGAACAAATTGTACTTACCAGCAATTAAGCAATTATGAAACCAATAATAAACATGTTAATATTGTTTACAGCATCATAAAGCTATTCTGCTCAAAGCCTCAAATTTGACATATAAAATTGTAAACTGAGTAAAACTACAGAATACAAAATGTAAATGACACAATTGTTTTAAGAGTGAATACACTGATACGTCGAAAAAATTAAAAAATTTCAGAGTTAATCTGAAACATCTTAATTTTATAATGCACCAGCCTATTTCACTAAAGACATAAGCACAACTCTCCTTATTTCAAACAAAATGCAAAGCCATTCATTCCATTTGGTATTGAAATTTCTTGACCAAAAGAGATCTAGGACAGTGAGAAACAGTATTCCGTGCTTTTTATCCACTGCCTTACTTTTTTTGCTTTTATTTTAAACTGTTTCCAATGCTCTTTGTGCTTGAAAATTCATCAATTCATTCTTCAATTGATCACTATGTATTTACATCCAAAACAAGTCCTTTAGTAACCTGTTACTTTTCTATCTCAATGCAGAACCAGATGCACAGGAAATGAAGGAACATTAAACAAAGTATTGTCCATCATTAACAAACATAATTTGGATCATTTGATATGTGTTGTACGAAACCTATTTTTCTTTCCAAAAGACAAAAGGATAAACTCGTTAAGAGTGTAGAATTACTAGATTTTCCAAATTTTTAAAATGTAAAGAGGGTGGAATCAAACGAAATTTTGTTGCTAGGAGCTTAAAATGACCCAAAAAAAAAAAACAAAACTCCAGCAGGTAGGTGAGGTGCAGACTCTATTCCGCCACTGATAACCTTGAATCACAGAGCTCGAGATTTTCTTAAATTCCTACAACCAAAATGAAAATTTATGAGTACATGCCTATAAACTTTTAGAATGGGATCCGATCTCATCTCTGACTAATCTACATCCCTGTTTTTTGGATAAGAGGAACCTACTGCGAATGTGAAGCTCCATTGCAAGAGACAACAGAAGGAGCAATTAGCAACTACCTATACAGTACCTAATCAATTCTGCTTGTATTAACTGATACACTGCCATATAAATGTGATTAATGGATCAACAGATGCGGACAGTAGCCTGTGACGAGGAAACATCTTGCAGAGAACACTATGGGGATTGCCATTTTGTATTCATAAGAAAAGCATTTGAATATAGCAAACTAACCTCGTCACTCTTCGTTGAATGAGAAGGTGGCATTGGAACAGGAATCTTGGCCGGTGGACGATTACCTACAAGTAAAGAACTCCTGAGCTCAATAAAAGTAAAATCACTATAAGAAGTTACTTTTTCTTTCTATCTGGAGTTACACAATAAATGAACTTTTTTTTCCCTAAATTCCCTGATATATGAACTTTATAACAGTGAAACATATAAATCAGTTGGCCGTTAGGGAAGTTTCACTCATGATATCTTTATTAACAGAAATGAATACAAGAACACAGAAAGAATAAACTATCATCACATATCACTGACCGTCCACACCAACTGGCCAATGAGGGGCCTTTGTTGTAGCATCAAGATGCTTCAAGATTACTTCATCTGCCTTCATGATGGAAATTGAGAATCCTGAAAGAAACCACCACTCAGATTCCTTGTTTCATCACTTCAACCTAATGCTGTTAACACCATAAACAAACCTGCCATGTCAAGAGAAGTCATGAAAGATCCTGTGTACACTCTTTCAACAGCCAGTCCATGTTCCAGTTGCAAATTTGGGACTGCTTTTCCTGCTGCAATCATCAGTTCCATCACAGGAGTGGCACCTAAGCTGCAGGCAACAGAGTAAAATATTGTGAAACGTTCCCTCACGACCAAGAGTGCTGCCTTCATGAGTACGAAATGCAATAAAAAAAGCATTGTTTAATCATTTCTAACGGTTAAAATCATCCTTCAACGCATAAACAGCACTGTTAAATGGCATGAAACGTGAATATTACATTCGAAACAAATGATTTTTTCCAGATCCCTATTCTATGCTAAAAGCAAGTGATTAAGAACATCGGAAAAACACTTCTTTCCAAGCTAACCGTGCAAATATATATAATTTATAGGTGGGTTATTTGAAATGCTATCTTGCTCTCTGTTGATTAAACTGACTTCCAGGACTATTGTTTAATCTTTTAAAGCCATGCTAAGTCAAAGAATTACCTATGAAAATATGGAGATAATGTTCAAATAAGGGAATATTGCAAAACGAGAAAGGTAATCAAAATCTGATCCAAGGTTTTGTCGACTACCAATCTAAAGAATGGATTTCAAAAACATTGGGCAAGATAATTGACTTGTATAAGGTTAATTGTATAAAATCAAAAAGAATTAAGAAGCACAATGTACAACGAAAAATAAAATAAATAATCAAATAAAAATCAAGAAAAATATTAACTTGTATTTAACTTCAAGCTGCCTTACTAATTTAAAATTTCCTATTATTGTTAACATCTTACAGCCTCATCATGAAAACAACAAGTTCAACTCCATAACCGAGTAAGCATATGCTTCCTGAACATATATAGGCACTTTTCTATCAATTCTAAAAAGAGAAAAGTACAAAGGCTAATTAAAAACGAGGGAGAAACTAATTTTATGTTCAACAGAGTCCACTTTCAAGCTTCTTTCGGGCTTTTGTGTCAAATTAGAGTTTCAAGACACCTTGTTCATTTTCATCTAAAATGCAAGGGGCTACTGAATTTCTACCCAAATGTGGTATATCTTTTCTTTGGAGAGCACTTTGTATCGGCTTTTTAATTTTCAGATATCCTGGGCTTACAGGTTGTATGTAAAAATCCAGATATCTACCAGGATGATCATGGTTTCTATCGACAGTTTTTACACTCCAATACATCCGCCACTCCAATAGTATAAGCCTATTGGTCCCCATAAAAATATAATATAAGGTTGCTCATTCTACCAAAAATATATAAATTATAAGGAAATTTATATCCGCAACATAGAAGAGGGTCAGTGACCTACCCATTAATCATGAGCACCACTCTATTACCTCGGGTTATCGGAACATAATTAGTTTCCTGCAAAGATTGAACAGCAAGAACAGTAGAACATCAAATTAAGTAAGCTCTGGAGTAAAATATTGCATCAAATGGTTCATGCGTTGATCAATAAGGATAATAGAACATCACATTCACTATACTCTGTCATAAGATGTTTCGTCATATGCATGGAGGAAAAAGAAGTACATGTCATAAGAAAAGTTAATGCAGTAAGGGTTTAGGCATTATATTTTCTCAAGCCTTCCATACAAGTCCTGAAGGCATATATCACCATCTATCTGAATGATAGGTCTCAACTTGGGAGGAAGAACAAGTAATAGACATAAAGCCATCCACTCAGGTTCTATATTTGCTTGAAGAAAATGCTTAGCTAAATTTATAGTTTTCTGTCTTTTAACAAGTGTCTTATCACATTAAAGTAAGGAAACCCTTGCTGGATAATGAGAGACACACACACACACACATTATTTCTACTTTTTATAAGGCAGCAAACAAAGTCATTATGCAAAAAGAAGATATCTGCTTAGATATTGCAGCATACCGTAGACAATATTTGCTTAAGAACGTGAGATACAACCACGTCTACCGGCTGAAGATCAGCCACTGCAGCACCAGGTTCACCATGCTGAAAAGAAATTTATCTAATTATAAGTCAATGTAAATGTGGAGGCAAAATTTGGGTCTGATGGCTAAATAAAAGCCACAGCCTCGGTAAAGAGTTCCACCAAAATAACCAGCTACTACATAAAATGCATGTTATCACAAACAGCCAACTCAAGATAGAACTCGAAAAATCTGGACATAGGAAATTTGCTCTGGTTAATCCAGTACAAATTAAAAGAACAAATTAATTTTTTTAGAAGTATATAGATATAAATGCTACACTAATTACTTTAAAAATAAGTTGCCACATTGAAAGTAACTCACAATTCCGAGACCAAGTTCCATCTTTCCAGGGCCCAAACGATCTGACGTAACCTGCCCAGGCAGCGTACAAACAGATAATGCAACACCCATCGTTCCTACCATTTCAGATGCATGTTTAGCTTCTGCAGCAACATCAGCAAGAGAAAGGCCAGCAGCAGCAGCAGCTCCAGCAATCTGTCTCTTGCAAAGAGTAATTATTAAAAACACACCACACTTAGTAAAAATACAAATGAAACAACAGATAAAGCAGTTGTCTTTCAAAAAAGTCATCAAGTTGTGATATGCAACCCAGTTAAAAACTCAACAACACTAATAGTAATTACAAACTGAAAGCAAATAAGTCTAAAACCTTGCCAGGATAGGAAAATTAGTCTATTTTGTCTTTCTTTCTGCTAGATACTACTAAAAATTGACAGCATGGTAAGCTTTTTGCATCAGAAACCAGCAGTAAATTTTTTCATATTATAATAAAAAACACTTTGAGCATAAATGGATTGGGATTACAAATGGCAACTGAAAACAACCTTACATAAACATAAATTTGGTTGATGATGAAAGTAAACAAGTCAAGTAATGTCGTGATAAATTAAAGGAGAGAAGAGAAACTAACGAAAGGATGACTCATGCAAACACAGACAAAAAGAAAAGGCCTATAGTGTGTGCAAGTGAATGAACATGCAAACAACCTTTGTGCATGTGTGAAGAGGAATGGGGTGATGGGTTGGGGGGAGGGGTATGCGGGGGTGTTGTCGGTCAGGAGGGGGAAGAACGAACCTTGTTCACAAGAATAGTCCCCGCTAAACCTCTTCGTCCAGCAATGCCACGAGGGGGAGGCAATGCACAATCATCTCCAACAATAACGATCTGCAAATGCAAAGAATATCATCATTATTTTAATATCTTATCATACTTGAGTATAAATTTTAAGAACATACCTCTACTTTATAACCTTCAGATTTTGCTTGTTCGGCAGCCAAACCAAAATTTAAACGATCACCAGTATAATTCTGTTAACATCCAGATTGCAAAAATATAAATCAAGAAATAAAAGCCAAATAAGTATTCATTGGGATCATAATTGGTAATAGCAATTCTAACCGTAGTACAATCAAAAAGCTCCAAAGAAGAAACTTATAGAATGCAATAAAACAATTAATTGTTAAATTGCCACCTGATTGCTTTTGATATAACAGTACCGTGACAATAAGAAGACATCCCATAGGACCGGTTACAGCACGAATGCCCTGAAGTTAAATGATACAGGACCAGTAAACCAATTCAGTATCATAATTCACAGAATTACTAGCAAGATAAACGTATAAGAAGCAATAAAACATACAGCTAGAATTGAATCCACTGGAGGAGATGCAAAAACATCCCCGCAGATTGCAGCTGTCAGCATCCCTTCTCCCACAAATCCAGCATGTGCAGGCTCATGTCCGCTTCCACCACCTGCATCACAAACAATATCAAGATAACAAAGATCCCAATAATATGATGAATCCAGCGTTTGACAAAGACAAGCGGCTGCAACCACTTGATCAAAGGAATGTCGAAAAGTCTACAACCCAAATGGCCCAACTTCATTCAGATATGGACCAAAATTTAGCCCATTAAACTAGGAGTGTTCTTACAAGCGAGAGTCACAAAAGTTCAATTAATCGAGTCCTAAAGTCTTATTTAAGAAGTAAAGAAAAAGATAATAATTCAAAGCTGTCTTTAACTTTTTAACAGTTTTATATAGGAAGTTTTGTCAAAGGATCTTCAATTTGTAAGTTTAAAGAGTCGTCCTATATTTCCCAGGTTTATGAAGAGGTTCTTGATAGCAGACAGCCCTGAGCCCTACATTATCTACTTGTTAGGTCATAATCTGTAATTTGACATGAATGAATAAGTTAAAATAGATTATTTCTTAGCTACTGTGATGTGAATGTGTTTTGAAGTAATGCCATTGGTTTCTAGGTGAGATTCTTGGAAAGGGATGCTGCTTACTTCTCTAATTAACATAGTAAAATTGTAACTTAAAAAATAAATAAATAAATAACCGTCATGAAATATTATTTCCCACATCTTTCATATCAAAGCATAATGACATCATTCCTAGTGAATCATTTACTTTGAGCATGTCATGCCAACCATTTACTCAGGAAAGACATAATTCAACTCTCTAACACTAGATTAGTTTTCAAGTGATTTTTCTTTCCATTAGCAAGAGTCCCCATGGTGCTCTAAAAACTGAAATTGGCCATGTCTAAATACAGAATTGTTTAGGCCTCAATGTACTAGATAATCTTTTGGGTTGGATTTGTATAATACGGTTCAGAGCTAGATCAATTAGCCCCTTTACCTCAAAGTGACAAATTGTTTTAGCATTAAGATTCACAGATTGCCTACGAAATATAAGTTGGGGTTGAGCCTTCACATATGACAAAACTTTTGAATTGGACATCATGAGACAAACTTTGAAACAGATGACTAGGTATCAGGTAAACCGTCCATCAGAAAAACAATGTTTCCGATTTTCTTATATTTTTGTGAAACAAAAGGTGAAATGCAGTATATTTATCATTTTAAATAAAGTGTTTAATCTTTCGTTGCTTCGACAGGTCAAAATCCCAAGCCCCTTGTGGCAGACAATCTGACATAGTGCTGTTTCTATGACCAGCATAGGTGTCAGAAATATAGGAGATCCATTTCTAATAAAGCCATGCTTTTGCTGCAGTAAATAGACTAAGAATCTGCATGCAATTGTTTTAAAAAAAAAATCTTTAGTCCATTTTTATGCCAATTATAACTCTATTCTACTAGTGGTCTATCATCCCTAAAAATGCAAAACTCATTACATTCGATAATTCATGGTTAAAACTATAAGAGCTTGAGAAAAGGCAATCACAACACAAATATGAAACAATTGTTTCAAGCTTATGACCGGAACAATATCAAGTACTGCAGCCCGAAGATATCAAACCTGATATAACTGCAACCTTGTTATACGTTGCACTTGAAACATCAGCACGTAATACAACCTTCACCTGTATTACAACAAAAAAGGAGACAAACTATAAGTAGCATAACAGCTATGTTTGACAGCACAAGTGGAACATAGAAAACTTATTCACCTGCGGAAAACCGTCCAAGAACTGCAGACCAGGATAGGTTTCCACAAGACCCTCAATGAACTCAGTCACCACATCTGCAACCAGTTAAATAAGCTATTTCTTCTTTCTTCTCCACAAATAAGAAAGTAAACCCACTCTCCTACATGATTCTATCATCATTTTTCATTATAAGTCATCACTTCAATGCCTAATAGCAGTTTAAACAATATTGTACAGACTTTCTTTTGTTCATCAAAGAAGCAAAACAGACAGACGCCATCACATGTAATAAAAAACAACAGCTTTGTCAAAAATGTTCATTTCATATCTTAGGAGTATTCACTTTCACACAAGCAAACAGAGCCCATAGTTTATGAAATTTTTACATTCAAATTCTGTCGCCAAGAAAAAATTTAAGGGGAGAAAAAAAACCTAGGCCATCATGCACATTCTGATAACATGCAAAAAGAAAATTAAATAAAAATACTCGTGCAGGCAAAAATAGCTTTAAATTAGAACCAATTTATATATTAACCAAAAAGAAAAACATAACACTCGAATTTTCATATCTGTTTTTCGCGGCGACCAGAAAGAGCGCAAAAAATGAACAATTAAATCAAAAGGAAATAAATAGGGAGAAAAATGCAAACCATTGGGATCACTGATAAGTTTCTTCCCTTGAAAGGCCATAATCGAAGAAGAGTAAGAGCGAGAAACGGTACCCTTTAAACCCTATTAAGTGTAAAGGATGTGGTTTTTGCATCAATTTCAAAAGAGAGAGAATGGTTGTCTGGTTGTTTTTGGTGGTGACTTATAGATTTGGAGAAGTCGATGGTTTGTCTCAACAAGAAATGAAAAATTATTCCTTTTGATTATTTTACGGAATAGTGGGGCAAAATGGCCCCACCCTTTACCTGAAAAATTGACCCAATTCATTTTTTTTGTTCTAAAACTAAGTTTTTCTCTTATTAATCGGGCAATTAGTACTTTAATTTTCCTTTTATAAATAAGTAGAGATAAATAAGAGAATTCAAATATATAAAAACAAAATATTTTTTGACTAAGTGGGAAATGATTCTGATATTGGTTGTCATCTATTTGGACCTACTATGTCATTAATAGATAAACGAAAAACATGGAAACTATAGTCTAAAAATTTATTTTCTATATATTCAAAATTGATATATTTTTATCTTTTGGATCTGTCCATAGTACCAAATTCTATTGTCTAAATTCTTTTTATAAATAAATAGAGATAAATAGGAGAATTCAAATATATAAAAACAAAATATTTTTTTATTATAGTTTCCATGTTTTTCGCTTATCTATAGAATATTGTACTCTTAAAATACCATAATATAACCTTATCTTTTTAGAGTACACAGTTTTTCTTGAAAATCGCTACACTAGGGTGGTATTTTTCCTCTCAAACTGATGAATAATATTTATTTAAGTAAAATTATCAATCATATACCCTTAATTTATTCCGTTATTAAATTTACTATAATATTTTTAGGATATATCAGTCATCCACCCTAAATTGACAAAATGTATCTGCTATCCACCAAACCGTTAGTTACTATTTAAATATGATGATGTCAGAGGAGTAATCTGGTCTTTTCATATGATACAAGTGATAATAAGAGATTTTAAGGGTATATAAGTGATAATTTTTAATAGTAAAATCGTCAATTCACTATAGTTTCGTTAACTTTTAAACAGCAGCTAATGGTTTAGTGGTCGGTAGATAACTTTTATTAATTTAAGGTGGACGATTGATACACCCTTAAAGTGTTGTAATATTTTTTATGAAAGCACAAATTTAAGGTATACGAATGATAATTTCCCTTTATTTAAAAATTCCTAACTTTTGTTTCGTTTTTAGAACTTTATATGAATGTTGTCAATACCTATCAATTATATGGTATCATGACTGTCATCTTCGTGTGTGTGTCCATACATACATATATATATATATGTCTATCCACACAATATAAATGTGTTGATTATTTCACTTTAATCATTTCTAATATGTTGTTAGAAGCCAATGAAGATTGCAAAAAGACTTGAGCTGGGTTCAAATTTTGAATTCTAGGCTCAGATCGGGCTGGGCCTGAGCTTCCATGGACTGGCATCCTTCATTATCCTTACAAAACCCCACTTCATTATAAAATTATGTCTAAAAACAAGCAAGAATTAAACATATTTGACAATTTTTAAAAAAATATTACTTGTATTCATAATCAGTCTATTTTTTTTAATCTTTTCTATCAGTCACTTTCTTTTAACTAAAATAAATTACAAAAATTTATTGTTCTTTTCATATTTGTTATTGATTAAAAATTTTTAAACCTAAGATTGCTTTCAGATTATAATTTAAAATATGTGTGTAATTTAACTTAATGACTAACTTTTAAAGATCCATCACTTAGAAAACCTTTTAATTTATGTGTAGGTACTAATAAAATTGCAAGAGAAAAAAAATAAAAGAATACTACTTTGAGTTTTTACAATAAAAAAATTAAATAAAAAAATAAAAGAGCATATTAAAAGAAAAGGACATTTTTTTGAATTAAAATAAAAATAATTGATAATGGAATTTTATGAGGAGATTTAAGGAGAACTAATTGTCCAACTGCCCCTGAAAAAGCTGAGGCCCGATAATTAATCTTTAATTTTTTTATTGTTTTATAAACAACCATTTTTAATTTTTAATGCATTCATTTATATCTAAAATTTTAAAGCCCAATGTAAATGATATCTGAAAAAATAATGATATTCAACCCCTCTACTTTGAGTTAGAATTTTTTAAATAAAAAATAGAAGAGTATATTAAAAGAAAAGGACATTTTTTTGAATTAAAATAAAAATAATTGATAATGGAATTTTATGAGGAGATTTAAGGAGAACTAATTGTCCAACTGCCCCTGAAAAAGCTGAGGCCCGATAATTAATCTTTAATTTTTTTTATTGTTTTATAAACAACCATTTTTAATTTTTAATGCATTCATTTATATCTAAAATTTTAAAGCCCAATGAAAAATGATATCTGAAAAAATAATGATATTCAACCCCTCTACTTTGAGTTAGAATTTTTTAAATAAAAAAATAGAAGAGTATATTAAAAGAAAAGGACATTTTTTTGAATTAAAATAAAAATAATTGATAATGAAATTTTATGAGGAGATTTAAGGAGAACTAATTGTCCAACTGCCCCTGAAAAAGCTGAGGCCCGATAATTAATCTTTAATTTTTTTATTGTTTTATAAACAACCATTTTTAATTTTTAATGCATTCATTTATATCTAAAATTTTAAAGCCCAATGTAAATTATATCTGAAAAAATAATGATATTCAACCCCTCTACTTTGAGTTAGAATATTAGCAACTCTCCAAAAAAAAAATTTAACAAACTTTTTCTAAAAATACGTCATTAAATAATTAGAATGATTTACTATATAGTATAACTTTGTTAAATCGATACTTATAAATTAATAACATTGTTTAAATGATGGGTCTATTTGAACCCATTCGTTTCCTTTTTACACCCTCTTTCTAATTAAAAATTTTATTATCTAAATAAATGTAAAAAAATTACTTAATTAACTCTTTCTTCTCTTTCTTATCCCAATTTCATAAATTCTCATCAATTCAATCGGATATATTCTTTTAACCATAAATAATTAATATCACAAACTAAGTAGAACAAAACTGATGAGATTAGGGACAAAACTATCACAAACACATGGGATGAGGCATATTTAGATCCTATTCAAGTTACCATTGAACCCATCACAAGAGTTCGCGCAAAGAAATTCAAAGAATGCTTAATGGGTTGATTCAAGTAACTTAAGCTCAATCAAATTCGTGAAGGCCCGTTGAAGGAATTGGACATGATATTCAGACCACTAAATGCATGATTCAGGCTGTTGAAGTTTCTAAATAATTACTTCCATGAAATCAATAAGTTGGCGTGCAGATTATGGTAGGAAAACATATTAGTTTCCTTTTTGGATACTTTCCCATTTGGAAAATATACTACTTTCCTTTTCGGATACTTTCCTGTTTCTTGAGAAGGCAAGTGGCGAAACAATTCAATTATTTCTCTTTTAATTGTCTAGTTTTCATTTTAATTGATGTAAGACATTTAAGCCGATTAAAATTCAAAATTGATTTAGATTCTTTCCTTATTTGATTTAGATTAGGATACTGATTTGATTTTGGTTTAAGATTTATTTCCGAAAATACCAAGGGCAATTATGGGGCAGAATTTCTTGTAACCAGCCCTGTATAATGTACTCGCACTAATAAGAAAGACAAATCAGTTTTGATGCAATTGGTGAGAGAGTTAATTCTCTTTAGTTCTCAAAACTGACTCATTGAACTTATGGATTTATGTGGCATTCAAACTCTTGACTTATCAATTAAATCATCCCTAGCTGATTGTAGTGTCCTCACATACCAAGGTTTGTGCTTTCATTGAGCATCAGGCCACGATTCTATTCAATTCAAGGTCTAGATTCAATCTTGGAGACTAAATTGATTAAGGTCACGTCAATTTTTGACGGGGTTCGTATCAAAAACCCACTATTTAAAATTGAACATCAATAAAATTTTAGTAGCTATGGAAGTTAATAAATATTAAGAAATTAATTTTTACTAAACACAAAAGTTAATGAATAGAAAGAAAAAAATATTCGTATATATAGAAAGTATGGATAAGAGAACATGATCTACTAAGAAAGATAAATAAAAAAATGGATTCAAAAGAGAGTGAAATTGAGTGTTTATTATATATATTGTGAGAATAGAGAGAGAATATGTAATTGTAAAGTAGAGAGATAAAGAGATTAGTGAAAGGTAATTTTGAGATCTTCAAATTTTAAAATAGGTATAGAGAGAATTTGGGGGTTGAAATAGCCCCACACTTATTTAAATAATAATTTTTGTCGGTCCTAACCTGAGGCCAACGCGATAAATTAATAATTAGATAAATTTATAGGATAATAAATTTTTTACAAACATCTCATTTTTCTACATGATCCAATTTAATACATAAATTAATAATTAACTAATTTGAAACTAAATACATATGACATATATACTATTTTATTTGTTGTATTGGTATAATGCTTTATGCATTTCATTTATCATTATTTCTTTTTTGCACCTTTTAATTGAGAAGCCATTGTTGCATTCTATTTGCTATGTTAAGAGAAATACGATAGAGATTGACTTAACAAATGCCTCCAAAAGGTCTTCTTTGATGGGTTACCATCCAACAAAAAGATTATCATGTAACTAATTTACTCAATTAAGATTAAATCAAAATCATATCATACAACTTGATAAAATTACTGCATACTACCTTTATAAAAATTCCTATTATGAACGTGAAATTATCTTTATAAATTAATAACCATTAATTTATCGATATGTTAATATCCGCTAAATTAGTAGATTTTTTATTGTTCCAAGGCTATTAATTTACCTAGATTCTACTATATTAATAAACACATACTTTATACTTAAATTGCCCTTATTTCAATCTCTTTCCTAATAACAATTTTTTTTATAATTTTCTAATAAAGTTATTTCAAACTTGATTATTTGAATCTCTTGAAATAGAATCTTAATTTGTGTCTGCCGTAAAGCTACATGATCATTAACACTCAAGTTCCTCACACATTAATGCCACTTGCGACCTCTACGTCAAACTATATAAATCTCACTCAACATAATCCTCTAAGGGCATGTTTAGTTTGAAGAAATGAAAGGAAAAAAGTGGAGAGGAAAGGAAGCAAGGCAAAAGAAATTAAAGGAAGAAGAGATGATTATAAGTTCAACCAAATGATTCCATGTCAAATCAAACAACCGAAATGTAGATTGACCCTTTTTTCCCCTCATTTTTTCTCCCTCTCTCTCATTTCCTTTCCTCTCTTCTTCTCCATTCTTCTAACTAAACAAGCACTAATAGCAAATGAAATCCTGACATTTACCATACTGAGATCGGCGTTGTACGTGGCATTGTTCTACCAAATCTACGACAGCACAAGGTCTGTCCTTAGGGCTAGTAGCCCGCAAGTTCTGGTTTCCAGCCGATATACACTTATCCACCAAATACCAAATCCAAAATTCATTTTAAAAACAGTTTTTCATGATACCACCCGAAAACACGGCACTCAGGGTCTTCAAAAAGGGTGAACAGGGTCTTCAAAAAGGGTGAACGTTGTGAGAAAACAATTTTATTGTATAAAAATCGGTTTTGGAGGATAAAACAGGACCTTTCTGATGCACAGGATCCTCAGGCTTGAGACAAGTGCAGAGCATACTCAGTTTAGAAATTTTGAGGTGAGCATATCATTGTTAACTTAAATAATTTCTTTAAGTCCTAGAAGAGAGAGAGAGGTTTAGGGAAACATAATGTATAAAACTTAAGTTTTTATTTTCAGATTGGCTCCCTTACAACTGAGACCAAAGGTGCTTTATATAGAGGATCATTGAGAACAGGACCTCTCGAATGTTCATATCACATAGCAAAACATGTCGATAAGGACTTTTACAAAAGGTAAAGCATACCTACAAGGACTGTAACAAAAGTAAAGCATACCGACAAGGACTTTAACAAAAGTAAAGCACGCTTACAAGGACTTTAACAAAAGTAAAGTATACCGACAAGGACTTTAACAAAAGTAAAGCACACTTACAAGGACTTTAACAAAAGCCAAACAGGAGTCACATGGGTTATTGCATCAAAAGTTGTGCGAGAGCGACAAAGTGTCATTATGCAGTGAATGGATAGCACGATGGTGACGCGTCTCCTGTTTTTTTCTCATATTGTCGCTTGTTCCGACGCCTTTGTCTCTGGTCGAGATACGCCTCAACTTGCTGGTACTTTTCTTCATCAGCTTCAGACATGTGCTGTGAGGTAGATGCAGCAGGAGAGTCTGGGTTGGTGACAGTATATTGGGGAGTGTCAGTATGGAGAAGGGACTGAAAGTCTTCCCATGGGTCCTGGGCGTCTTGGAATAAGACATTCGTGTAGTCAGGACGTTGTTCCATAACAAGGATTCCTTGAGGACTTGAACTTGAACCTAGAGTACAGCCTTGTGTTTTTGGAATTATTTCAAGGGTGTGTGATGGTCCAATGGAGGTGTGGTGAATGTTTGTGGCAGGTGGAGGAACATTGTTAAGTTCCATGAGATAGGCTTTGAGAACGGAGGTGACTGTTGTATCATAGATGAAGGTATAGTGATGAGGGTAAGTTTTCCATTCATATGCCATGTCCTTTGTCCAGTAGTCCCGTGTTTCTGGTTGTTGGAAATAAGGCCTGTGGACGATGAAGGCTGTAGTCCACATGTTAGCTTCTTGTTCTGGCATTTTGTCTAATCTGTGAAAGGTATACAAATGTTGGAGTCGCTGGCGCCACCAAGTGAGGGGAGAATACCATTAAAAAAGAGACCATAGAAGGTCTGGGGAGAACTCTGGAGTAGTAAGGTGAGTCAGGACTGATTTGATGGGAAAAACTAGCTTTGTAGCATACAAGGTGGTGTTGTAGCATACAAGGTGGTGAGACACCACATATACCAAAGCTCATCTTCGGAGATAGATAGAGAGGACAGAGTGAGGCTTGTGAGAAACAGGTGCTCCATGCAAAGATTAGGAAATCGGTCAGGTTTTTTGGACTGAACATTAAAGAAAAACCAGTAAAGAAACTTCTTTGCAAAATCTTGCAATTGGTAAGCCGATTGGAAAGAGATGTTCATGGGGAAATTTCTTTGGTTGAGAGCTTTGAAGGGAAGTTGGCGATTCATGGCTATAACTGGAATGGTTTGAATCGAGGAGATGAGTGCGGGTTTATTTATAGTTGGACGGGTGAGGAAGTCTGGAATGAGGTTTTGGTTGCCTTTTATGTGTTGAACAATGAAATCATATTTAGCAAACCAGGTTTTAAGGCTGAGTAATTACTTGTCAGGTAGCAATTTGTTCTTGAAGTCAAAGATTCGGGGAAAAGAAGAATTATCCATGTTGATAAGGAATTTGTGTCTGATGAGATGGAATTCAAATTTTTTTAATTCCATACTTGACTGCCAAAATCTCTTTGTAGATCACATGGTAGTTCTTTTCAGAGTCTTTGAACTGTCCGCTTGCATGTGCACAGAAATGATGCACGCCATTGATGTCTTCGAGAAGAATGGCACTCCAATAATCATCGCTGGCATCAGTCTGGAGGATGCATTGTCCATTTGTGGGAATTCGGAGTGGAGGAGGTGATTGTGCTATCACCTTTAGCTGCTTGACAGCTTCTGTCTGAGCAGGGCCCCATAGAGGGCACTGTTTCTTGAGCATGCGGGACAGCTGGCTGGTGTGGATTGCAACTTTTGGGATAAAATCACGGACATAATTAACAATCTCGAGGAATTGTTGTATCTGCTTTCTGTTGAGATGTGTGTCCGGGAACTTTAGTAATTCGATTGCAATATAGGGACCAGGCTGATACTCGCCGTCTTTAATCACCATGCCAAGAAAGTCAATTGATTCCTTTCCTATGCTGCTTTTCTTTTCGGAAAGCATGATGCAATGTGCCTGCACAATGTGAAAGAAATCCAAAAGGAGCTTCTGGTGGCTCTCATGGTCAGAGGAAAACAACAAAATATCATCAATGTAGACCAATGCATGATGGAGAATATGACTGAAGATTTTTGTCATGGCTTTTTGAAATAAGGAGGGAGCGACTTTGAGACCAAAAGGCATGACCGTCCATTGGTAATGGGCATCAGGGATGCAGAAGGCAGTTTTGTGACGGTCAATTGGTGAAATACCAAGTTGCCAAAAACCAACTTTCAAATCGAACTTAGAGAAGATACGAGCCCCTTGGAGATGGACAAACTGGGTCTGGATTTTTGGAAGGAAAAACTTATCATCTTTAAAAAAAGAATTGAGTGGCTGGTAATCAATCACTAATCTCTAAGAACTTTTGTTAGATCTGACTGTATGGAGATGATGTTTCAGAAAGTGCATACAGACGTAGGGTATCTGTATAAGGTACAAACATCTGTTTGTAGCGAACTCAAGAACTGGTGAGGAATAGGTTTTTAACCAAATGAATAATGTCAAAACCTGTGAGCAAATCTTTATCGGGGAGTTTGGAAGCTACAATCTTTTTCCAAATTATGCAATTCGGAAAGAATTGAATACCAATGGGTTTTTTGGTAATCAAGGTGGTTTCAAAAGTTTTACCATTAACTGCTCTGAAAAGCTTGAAATGAGGTTCCCAACAGTTTGATGGAAAAGCAGAAGGATCAATCATACTAGTATATGCACCAGTGTCAATAAACCCAATAACAGGAATAGGTTTAGTGGAAACATGATTAACAGTCTGAACTGTAGAGATGACTGAAATATCTTCAGAATCAAAAGATTCTGCGATAAGAAAGGCAGTTTGATCATCTTGTGTTGATTGTTCTAAAAAATTTGATTCGACATCCTCATTCTCAGATAACAGGGAAGAATGTTGAAGATGTTGGATAAGACGAATAGCTTTGGCCGATTTGTGAGGACAATGTCGGGCAAAGTGACCGCGTTTCTTGCAAATGAAACAATTGGATTTTTTCTTTCGGTACTGAGAAACATCTTTCTTTCTGAAATACCGAAAAGGTTTTTTGGAGGATGATTTTTTGTGGAAGTGTTTCTGAAAATGTTTTTTCTTTTTAGGCGAACAAATACACTTCTTTTCATCTTTACACTCCATCTTGAGATGAGGTTTTTTACAAGCTTCAGAGAAGGGTTTTTTTGTCTTCCATGAGATGTTTGAAGAATTCTTTTTGTTCACAAATCTTATCAAGAGATAACATGGCCATGGCTGTGAGTTTTCTTTGAAGATCGGGTTGTAACTCAGGAGGATGAGAGGCACTGAAGACATGTTTAAGAGATGGCTTATTGAACCCATTTAGCTTGTAGAATAGAATACTCATTCTTTTGTAACGAGCATCTAGAAGATGTCTTTTAAGAGAACAACATTTCATCTGATGGTATTCTTTTCTGTCTGCTTCAGTGGAAGCAGATTTTTCACCGATGAATTGCTCATGAATAAGATTGAGGGTTGTACCAATCGAAGATTCCATGAATTGGAGCTGTCTATGTTCTCTTAAGCTTTCTAGCCAGTCTCATAAAGAACCCGTGGAGCGAGCCATGAATTCACGAAAAACGGCTTGAGGTTAAGCATTAGGCTTGGTACCTTGGAGATCAATCCAAGCAACAAATTCTTGAAGTCTAGCAGCCCATTTATGATGGGGAATGTCATCAAATGTAAACCAAGATGCTGAAGATGGTTTTGTTGAGTGTTCATGAACTGGTGGTGGTACTGGGTCTGTTTGAGAAGCTTGGTCAGAAGGATTGTCATCAACAATAGGTATTGGAGTAGAGGCACTTGGATCTGCAGTTTCAGTGGCCATTAATATGCCTGTAATGTCAGCATATTCAGACTCGGAGTCAGTGGAGGCATTTGATGAGTCATAAGAGGAGGACGAAGATGAATTGTGTGTTTCAGGCTCAGAAGAGTCGGAGGAATCTGAAGATTGGATCTGGACAGTATGATAATGATATTGGTCCATTGGGCCTTTATCTTTTTTAAGAGGCTCGGGATGGTCTTGTGGTGATTCTTCTGGAGGGATTGTAGATGTAGAGGAAGAGGAAGTGGCCTTTGGATGTGGTTCAGAGATTTTGACTTTAGATTGTGATTTTTTGGGTGAAGATGGTTGAGGAGTTGGTTGAAGGTGGGAGAAACCAAAGAACTGATTATAAACAGGTTGTTGAGGTCGGGATGGCGTGTGGAAAGGTGCATAGGTTTCAAAGATTGGAGGAGATACTGGTGTAGGTTGTGGTTGAGTAAAAAGAGAAGGTCGAGTCTTTTCAGCATCAATCCTGGATAATTCAGCTTTGAGTTTTCTGATCTCGGCTTATTTTTTATTAAACTTTGGACCCCAGATATGATTGTTAATCATTCGTCTGAGATCGGTGTCTAGTTCAGAAATCCGATCTTGAAGATGTATATACATCTGATCTAAACGACTGCTGATTGAATCAACTTTAGTCTCAGTCTGGGAGACTTGAGTGCAACACGGTCAATTTTTTTACCGAGTTGTTGAAGAGTATGATTTTGAGTATTGGCATTTTTGGTTTGCCAATTCAAAACAGCTTCATATTGTTTTGGTTCTTCAGGTTGCCCAGAGGCTGTAATTAGAGATTGAACAAAAGGTTTTGAGGTAACACGGGTTTGTGTGTCTGTCTATTTTTCAAGTGGAGGAAATGATTCCTCATAGGAATGACTTGAAAACATAAGGCATGACCTAATTGGGGAAACATGAGGTTTTGGATCCGGTGGAGGCTGTGAAAGAAAGGATGTGCAAGGTGGTGGAGGATAAGAAGATTTTTTCTTCTTCTTTTTCTTTCTCCGCATGACTTCCAATTCTTCATCAACATCCGTATCATCCAAGCAAGGACAATCCGGATTGCACATATGGGCTTCAGGAACATCCCATAGAAAATGACCATTAATTTTTTCAAGATTACTGGATACCCTTCTGATGAAAAACCATGAATAGGAAGTTTCTTTTCTTGACCAGTTTGAACTGCTGTACTCATAGCAGTATAAGAAAGCTGTGGACTGTCTCGAATGGGCTTGGTGTCAGGAGTTTGAAAAGACAGTTTGATTTGACCATTTGGTCGTCTGTCAAATGTAGCTTCTGTGGTTTGGACTGGTTCATAATTTTGGTGAAAATGCTCATAGTTGGTTAGCCATTCAAGAGGCATGAGTTTGAGCAGATCTTGTTTCTGGATTTGTTTGGAGATTTGGATGATGGTTGGAATTGTGTTTGTATCTGCCAATATCATCAAGGCATCAGAAGTTGTGTATGGTGTAGGAAGATCTAGTGCATGATTTTGTAATTGATACACTATTTAATGATGGAGGATTGCAATCTTGGATGTGGGTGTTTGTTCTGCTCCTTAAAGCTGGATATGGACTTTAAGGGTTGTTGGAAGATTGGGATTCTCAAGAGAGAGGTTGAAATTAGGGTAAAAGGTTAATAAGACACTGCTAGCATGAAGGGTTGTCAGAACAGTTCCTATAACAACGTGTTGGTACTCCTTGAACCTGGTGTCTAGGAGAGCAATTCTAGCTGTAACAGGTAAGCCTTTTCGACCATGAAGAGTGAGAATTAATCGTACATCACCAAGATGGAGGTGTGTGTATCCTTCTCGTTTCCAGTTGGCGACGAGATCTGAAGGTATTTCCATAGTGACATATTGTTCACTCTGTGAGGCTTGTAGAGCACACTGATCCAGTCTAGAAGACTGGATATATTCTTTTGGGAGTGGTCTTCTAGTGGAGATGAGGGTTCGAATACTTCTAGTGAAAGAAGTTTTCTGTTTGTAGAGATTGTAAGGACTCATGATGGGAAACTGGGACTCATTAATTTGAGCAGATTCTGGAATATAAGAATTTTCAACAAGATTCTCAATTTTGGAGGCTATGTGTTTAGAGCATGATTTGGGGAGAGAGAGTAGAAGAAAGAGTAATATGAGATGAAGATGATGTAGAAGTTGAAGATGTGTTTGTTTCCATGGTTGATGAATCTTCTTCTAAGAGATCAAATAAGATTATTCAAATTACTAATGATAGTTACATAATATGCTTAAGATATAAACATCTTGTAGTAGATGTATTATTCTAGAGAGTCCATAAAAAAAAAAGATATTAACTCTTTTTGGAATTTAAGATTTTTGAACGCCATCAACAGTCTAGGATCGCTATCAAAGTTGCCATCCATCTTAGAGTGTTTTATTTGCATATAGAGTTTGTTCATGAAGGAACGAAGTGGTTGAATTAAGGGTAATTTTGGAAGAGTGTAGGTGTTTGAATGAATAATGAATTCTTCTAATGAATTATTAGGGGGCTTTTTTAGAAGAGGAGCTTTATCAAAACTTCAAAAAGATGCTAATAGTATAGCTCCTCAATTTATCTTATTAGCCCTAATAATTAATTTTACACTAATTCTTATTTTATTCTTATAATTGATTTTTTTAACAATAATGCTAGGGATCCTAGCATTTTAGTCCTCACTTAAGTCTCAATGTTATGCGTCACTCATCTATTAGATAATGAATCGTATAACATGTAAAATTATTATTTGACATCTAACAGATGAATGATACATCCATTAGGACTTGAGTTGAAATTCAAATATTAGGATAACGTTACTCTCTTTACAATTAATCGAAAACTTTTTAATTAACCATTTGCCTATAAGTTCAAACAAAAATATCCAAGGAGGACATTATTTGGTTTCTGTAACAAAATATAACTACACCACAATTATCTTTGACTTATTTACTTCACTAGTATAAAAATGGCCTTTGTTGATACTACTTCGGTATCAGAAACATGTTTTTGTTAACAGTGAGTTTAAGATCACTAATCACAATATAACAAATTTGCTAATGTTGTTTTTTTACATTAGTGATTCTGTCACATAGTATCAAAGAATGCTAATTCTTTAAACATCATATAGATTCTGATAATATAGAGTCAAACAATTTCTGATTCCATAGTATTAAAATAATTGTGATTTTATATAATCATAAAAATAATGATTGGTTATGACATAAAATCTTAGTTAAATTGGGTCTTGCAGTAATTTAAGATTTGTGTTCTTATTGAATTATAATTCCAAATTGGAAGTTTACGTTAATTAGGAGACTTCTTAATTTAGTTAGTTTACTAAATTAGGATTTAGATATTTTATTTTAGGGAGATTACATAGTCACAAGGAGTCTTATTATGGAAGTAAATCAATATTAAAGATGAGCATGGATTGTACTATGACTTGTTATAGGAGTATAATCCTTCCCCATAAATAGAGGGTTGTATTCCACACATTGAACACAATTCACCATTGGGATCTCCTCCATTAGAATCCAGATAATACACTCTCTTTCTCAGCACATCTTATTAGTGTTAAAAATTGTATGTTTACTAAGAAGCAAAAATGTTATTTTGTTATGATATTATAGTTTACATTTGTAATTATGTAACATATTATGAATTTATGAGAATGTTTCTAAATATTTGATTTTTTTATTTGTGTGTTTTTAAGCAAAATAATAATTTCACGCAATTCGAGGCTCTAAACAGATAATTTTTTTTTATCATGTTAGGTGTGGTAATTGTTAATGGAACTTATGTTTGATTAGTGGAACAAATGTATGTCTATGAAATATGTGTGGTGTGGATTGATCATGAACTAGTATAAATGGAGGGGGGAACACTTCTCTACAACCCTCTACACTTTTCTTCACTTCTTTCTCTCCAAATTATTCTCCTCATCTCTATCTCAATTATGTAAATTATTTTCATGAATAAATTTAGTTTTATTTCCAATTCTAGTTAGTTTTATTTCTTTAGTTATGTATAATTTAAAATTAATAATTATTTTTTATTTCAATTATGCTTAGCTAATTACTAATAGTTAGGATAAGCTGAAACTCTTAGTAGAAAATATGATTTAATTAAATTTAATTTTTAATTATATAAATTAATTTATTTTCTATTTAATTTTATCTATAATTTATATTCTAAAATTTTGATTTATTGTAGACAAATAAGAGAGTTTGGAATAATGAATTCTTAATATCTTAGTATAAAGTATGGTAAAATGATATTTTGACATACTAAGTACTTAATCCATAGTAAAATTAATGAGAAATTAATCTTTTTGACAATAAAAAAAGAAAATGAAAAAGAATTTATTAAATTATATTTACTATTAAGAGTGGATCTATAACCCTAACTAATTTATTTCCATAGTTTCACTTAAATTAAATAATTTTTATTTAAATTCTATTTTTCTAGATGAATTAAAAGAAAATTAACAAATTAAATCATTTCTCTTTGAATCGACCTTAGACTCACCAAGTTAGATTACAACAAGACACTTTTATACTTGGAAGTTATAAATCACTTTTAAGTCATGTCAAATTTTTAGCGCCGATGCCGGAGAACGAATTTATTTTATATTTCTTTTTTTTTATTTTTCTGTTTTTCCTTTAAATTTTCTTTTGTCCCTTCTTTTTTAAAATCCCACTCTATCCACACATATTTCTAGAAATGGCTATAAAAGTTTGGAAATTTTGACTTAGAAATTTCTAAATAGGTCCCTAGTCGAAATTCCCCATAACAATAACATTTGGACCTACTACTTGAACTTAGTTGGACACAATTTGGATTCGATTTGGACCGAATAAATGTGTATATTGACCTTAAAAATTACAACAAAGGCTCAATAATTTGAATTAATCACTTAATTGGCTGGTGATTTTTAAAATTTGAAAAGAAAGTCTGCATCTTGAGGTTAATATTCTTTTTCTTTCTTTCTTTTTTAATTTTCTGCAATTTCATTTTTGTATTTTTTATTTTACATATATATATATGTTTATTTTATTCTGTTCACAGATCTTATTCAAAATACTAATGATACCACCTCGGCGTTGGGTGTGGCTCTGATACCAGTGGGTATGTTGTACGTGGCGTTGTTCTACCAAATCTACGACAGCACAAGGTCTGTCCTTAGGGCCAGTAGCCCACAAGTTTTGGTTTCCAGCCGATATACACTTATCCACCAAATACCAAATCCGAAATTCATTTGAAAAATAGTTTTTCACGATACCACCCGAAAATAAGGCACTCAGGGCCTTCAAAAAGGGTGAACGTTGTGAGAAAATAATTTTATTGGATAAAAATCGGTTTTGGAGGATAAAACAGGACCTTTCTGATGCACAGGATCCTCAGGCGTGAGGCAAGCACAGAGCATACTCAGTTTAGAAATTTAGAGGTGAGCGTATCATTTTTAACTTAAATAATTTCTTTGAGTCCTAGAAGAGAGAGAGAGGTTTAGGGAAACATAATGTCGAAACTTAAGCTTTTTATTTCTTTTTTCGAATGCCCTTACAACTGAGACCAAAGGGGCTTTATATAGAGGATCATTGAGATCAGGACTTCTCGAATGATCATATCTCATAGCACACCCTTTTTGAAAGCAAAGCAAGCCAATCAGGACTTTTACAAAAGGCAAGCATACTTACAAGGACTTTTAACAAAAGCAAAGCATACGTACAAGGACTTTAACAAAAGTAAAGCACACTCACAAGGACTTTAACAAAAGTAAGGCACACGTACAAGGACTTTAATAAAAGTAAAGCACACTCACAAGGACTTTAACAAAAGACAAACGGGAGTCACATGGGTTATTGCATCAAAAGTTGTGTGAGAGCAACAAAGTGTCATTATGGAGTGGATGGATAACGCGATGGTGACACGTCTCCTGTTTCTTTCTCATATTGTCGCTTGTGCCAACGCATTTGTCTCTGGTCGAGATATGCCTCAGCTTGCTGGTACTTTTCTTCATCAGCTTCAGACATGTGTCGTGAGGAATAATGGGGAGTGTCAGTATGGAAAAGGGACTGAAAGTCTTCCCATGGGTCCTGGGCGTCTTGGAATAAGACATTCGTGTAGTCAGGACGTTGTTCCATAACAAGGATTCCTTGAGAACTTGAACTTGAACGTGGAGTACAACCTTGTGTTTTTGGGATTATTTCAAGGGTGTGTGATGGTCCAATGGAGGTGTGGTGAATATTTGTGGCAGGTGAAGGAACATTGTTAAGTTCCATGAGATAGGCTTTGAGAACGGAAGTGACTGTTGTATCATGGATGAAGGTATAGGGTTGAGGGTAAGTTTTCCATTCATATGCCATGTCCTGTGTCCAGTAGTCCCGTGTTTCTGGATGTTGGAAATAAGGCACGTGGACGATGAAAGTTGTAGTTCACATGTTAGCTTCTTGCTCTGGGATTTTGTCTAATCCATGAAAGGTTTGGAAATAAGGCCTGTGGACGATGAAAGCTGTAGTCCACATGTTAGCTTCTTGTTATGGCATTTTGTCTAATCCGTGAAAGGTAGACAAATGTTGGAGTTGCTGGCGCCACCAAGTGAGGGGAGAACACCATTCAAAAAGAGTCCATAAAAGATCTGGGGAGAACTCTGGAGTGGTAAGGTGAGTCAGGAGTGGTTTGATGGGAAAAACTAGCTTTGTAGCATACAAGGTGGTGAGACACCACATATACCAAAGCTCATCTTCGGAGATTGCTAGAGAGGACAGAGTGAGGCCTGTGAGAAACAGGTGCTCCATGCAAAGATTAGGAAATCGGTCAGGTTTTTTGGACTGAACATTAAAGAAAAACCGGTAGAGAAACTTATTTGCAAAATCTTGCAATTGGTATGCCGATTGGAAAGAGATGTTCATAGGGAAATTTCTCTAGTTAAGAGCTTTGAAGGAAAGTTGGCGATTCATGGCTATAACTGGAATGGTTTGAATCGAGGAGATGAGTGCGGGTTTATTTATAGCTGGAAGGGTGAGGAAGTCTGGAATGAGGTTTTGGTGGCCTTTTATGTGTTGAACAGTGAAATCATATTTAGCAAACCAGGTTTTGAGATTGAGTAATTGCTTGTCAGGTAGCAATTTGTTCTTGAAGTCAAAGATTCGGGGAAAAGAAGAATTATCCATGTTGATAAGGAATTTGTGGCTAATGAGATGGAATTCAAAATTTTTAATTCCATACTTGACTGCTAAAATTTCTTTGTAGATCACATGGTAGTTCTTTTTAGAGTCTTTGAACTGTCCGCTTGCATGTGCACAGCAATGACGCACACTATTGATGTCTTCGAGAAGAATGGCACTCCAATAATCATCGCTGGCATCAGTCTGGAGGATGCGTTGTCCATTTGTGGAATATGGAGTGGAGGAGGTGATTGGACTATCACCTTTATCTGCTTGACAGCTTCTGTCTGAGTAGGGGCCCAGGGAGGGCACTGTTTCTTGAGCATGCGGGACAGCTGGCTGGTGTGGATTGCAACTTTTGGGATAAAATCACGGACATAGTTAACAATCCCGAGGAATTGTTGTATCTGCTTTCTGTTGAGATGTGTGTCCGGGAACTTTAGTAATTCAATTGCAATATGGGGACCAGGCTGATACTGGCCGTCTTTAATCACCATGCCAAGAAAGTCAACGGATTCCTTTCCTATGCTGCTTTTCTTTTCGGAAAGCATGATGCCATGTGCCTGCACAATGTGAAAGAAATCCAAAAGGAGCTTCTGGTGGCTCTCACGGTCAGAAGAAAACAACAAAATATCATCGATGTAGACCAATGCATGATGGAGAATAGGACTAAAAATTTTTGTCATGGCTTTTTGAAATAAGGAGGGAGCGACTTTGAGACCAAAAGGCATGACCGTCCATTAGTAATGGGCATCAGGGATGCAGAAGGCAGTTTTGTGTCGGTCAATTGGTGAAATACCAAGTTGCCAAAAATCGGCTTTCAAATCGAACTTAGAGAAAATACGAGCCCCTTGGAGATGGACAAACAGGGTCTGGATTTTTGGAAGGGGAAACTTATCATCTTTAAGAAAAGAATTGAGTGGCTGGTAATCAATCACTAATCTCTTTTTTCCACGAACTAATTCAGATCGTTTTTCAACATAAAAGGCTTGACAAGCCCAATCTGAATCAGTGGACTTCAATAAGACCTTGTTGAAGTAACTGAGAACATTCTTGTTTACCAAGCAAGAGATCTGAAGGAGACATACCCAGGTGTGAAGCTTTTGTGGGGGTTGATGTCTTCGTTGTGTTTGAAAGGAAGGTGAATGAAAAATTGTTCATTTTTCCAAAGAGGTGAAGGATGATGAAATTGGGAATGGTTTGTCTGGACAGAATTCTAAGAACTTTTGTGAGATTTGACTATATGGAGATGATGTTTCAGAAAGTGTATACAGACGTAGGGTATCTGTATAAGGCATGAACATCTGTTTGTAGCGAACTCCAGAACTAGTGAGGAATAGGTTTTTAACCAGATGAAGAATGTCAAAACCTATGAGAAAATCTTTATCGGGGAGTTTGGAAGCTACAATCTTTTTCCAAATGATGCAATTCGGAAAGAATTGAATACCAATGGGTTTTTTGGTAATCAAGGTGGTTTCAAAGGTTTCACCATTAAAGGCTCTGAAAAGCTTGGAGTGAGGTTCCCAACAGTTTGATGGAAGAACAGAAGGATCAATCATACTGGTATATGCTCCAGTGTCAATAAACCCAATAACAGGAATAGGTTTATGGAATTTGGAAGGAAGGATGGACATCTTGAGAGAAGGTCGAGGAATAGTGGAAACATGATTAACAGTCTGAACTGTAGAGATGACTGAAATATCTTCAGAATCAGAAGATTCAGCAATAAGAAAGGCAGTTTGGTCATCTTGTGTTGATTGTTCGGAAAAATTAGATTCGACATCCTCATTCTCAGATAACAGGGAAGAATGTTGAAGATGTTGGATAAGACGAACAGCTTTGGCCGATTTGTGAGGACATTGTTGGTCAAAGTGACCCGCGTTTCTTGCAAATGAAACAACGGTTGGATTTTTTCTTTCGGTACTGAGAAACATCTTTCTTTCTGAAATACCGAAAAGGTTTTTTAGAGGATGATTTTTTGTGGAAGTGTTTTTGAAAATGTTTTTTCTTTTTAGGCGAACAAATACACTTCTTTTCATCTTTACACTCCATCTTGAGATGAGGTTTTCTACAAGTTTCAGAGAAGAGTTTTATTGTCTTCCATGAGATCTTTGAAGAATTCTTTCTGTTCACAGATCTCATCAAGAGATAACATGGCCATTTTAAAAATCTTTCCCAGAGAGATATCAGCTATGCTCATATTTGTGGCTGTGAGCTTTCTTGAAGATCGGGTTGTAACTCAGGAGGAAGAGAGGCAATGAAGACATGTTTAAGAGATGGCTCATTGAACCCATTTAGCTTGTAGAATAGAATACTCATTTTTTTGTAATGAGCATCCAGAAGATGTCTTTTAAGAGAACAACATTTCATCTGATGGTATTCTTTTCTGTCTGCTTCAATAGAAGCAGTTTTTTCACCCGATGAATTGCTCATGAATAAGATTGAGGGCTGTACCAATCGGAGATTCCATGAATTGGAGCTGTCTATATTCTCCTAAGCTTTCTAGCCAGTCCCGTGGAGCGGGCCATAAATTCACGAAGAACGGCTTGAGGTTGAGCATTAGGCTTGGTACCTTGGAGATCAATCCAAGCAGCAAATTCTTGAAGTCGAGCAGCCCATTTGTGACGGGGGAATGTCATCAAATGTAAACCAAGATGCTGAAGATGGTTTTGTTGAGTGTTCATGAACTAGTGGTGGTACTGGGTCTGTTTGAGAAGCTTGGTCAGAAGGATTGTCATCAACAATAGGTGTTGGGATAGAGGCACTTGGATCTGCAGTTTCAGTGGCCATTAATATGCTGGTAATGTCAGCATATTCGGGACTCAGAGTCAGTGGAGGCGTTTTGATGAGTCATAAGAGGAGGACGAAGAGGAATTATGTGTTTCAGGCTCAGAAGAGTCAGAAGAATTTGGAGATTAGATCTGGACAGTATGATAATGATACTGATCCCATTGGGCCTTTATCTTTTTTAAGAGGCTCAGGATGGTCGTGTGTGGTGATTCTTCTGGAGGGATTGTGGAGGTAGAGGAAGAGGACGTGGCCTTTGGACGTGGTTCAGAGATTTTAACTTTAGATCGTGATTTTTTGGGTGAAGATGGTTGAGGAGTTGGTTGAAGGTGGGAGAAACCAAAGAACTGATTATAAATAGGTTGTTGAGGTCGGGATGGTGTGTAGAAAGGTGCATAGGTTTCAAAGATTAGAGGAGATACTGGTGTAGGTTGTGTTTGAGTAAAAAGAGAAGGTCGAGTCTTTTCAGCATCAATCTTGGATAATTCAGCTTTGAGTTTTCTGATCTCGGCTTCTTTTTTATTAAACTCTGGACCCCAGATATGACTGTTAATCATTCGTCTGAGATCGGTGTCTAGTTCAGAAATTCGATCTTGAAGATGGATATACATCTGATCTAAACGACTGCTGATTGAATCAACTTTAGTTTCAGTCTGGGAGACTTGAGTGGCAACACGGTCAATTTTCTTACCGAGTTGTTGAAGAGTATGATTTTGAGCATTGGCATTTTTGGTTTGCCAATTCAAAACAGCTTCATATTGTTTTGGTTCTTCAGTTTGCCCAGAGGCTGTAATTGGAGATTGAACAAAAGGTTTTGAGGTAACCTGGGTTTGTGGGCCTGTCTGTTTTTCAAGGGGAGGAAAGGATTCCTCATAGGAATGACTTGAAAACATAAGGCATGACCTGATTGGGGTGAACAGGAGGTTCTGGATCCGGTGGAGGTTGTGGAAGAAAGGATTTGCAAGGTGGTGGGGATAAGAAGATTTTTTTTCTTCTTCTTTTTCTTTCGTCGCATGACTTCCAATTCTTCATCAACATCCGTATCATCTAAACAAGGACAATCCGGATTGCACATATGGGCTTCAGGAACATCCCATAGAAAATGACCATTAATTTTATCAGGATATACTGGATACCCTTCTGATGAAAAACCATGAATAGGAAGTTTATTTTCTTGACCAGTTTGAACTGCTGTGATCATAGCAGTATAAGAAAGTTGTGGACTGTCTGGAATGGGCGTAGTGTCAGGAGTTTGAATAGTCAGTTTGATTTGACCATTTGGGCATCTGTCAAATGTAGCTTCTGTGGTTTGGACTGGTTCAGAATTTTTGTGTGAAAATGCTCATAGTTGGTTAGCCATTCAAGAGGCAGGAGTTTTGAGCAGATCTTGTTTCTGGATTTGTTTGGGGATTTGGATGATGGTTGGAATTGTGTCTGCATCTGCCAATATCATCAAAGCATCAGAAGTTGTATATGGTGTAGGAAGATCTAGTGCATGATTTTGTAATCGATACACTATTTGATGATGGAGGGTTACGATCTTGGATGCGGGTGTTTGTTCTGCTCCTTGGAGCTGGATCTGGACTTTAAGGGTTGTTGGAAGATTGGGATCCTCAAGAGAGAGGTTGAAATTGGGGTAAAAGGTAATAAGACACTGCCAGCATGAAGGGTTGTCAGCACAGTTCCTGTAACAGCGTGTTGGTACTCCTTGAACCTGGTATCTAGGAGAGCAATTCTAACTGTAACAGGTAACCCTTTCTGACCATGAAGAGTGAGAATTAATCGTACACCTGGAGGTGTGTGTATCCTTCTCGTTTCCAGTTGGCGACGAGATATGAAGGTATTTCCATAGTGACATATTGTTCACTTTGTGAGGCTTGTAAAGCACATTGATCCAGTCTAGAAGACTGAATATATTCTTTTGGGAGTGGTCTTTTAGTGGAGATGAGAGTTCGAATACTTCTAGTGAAAGAAGTTTTCTGTTTGTAGAGATTGTAAGGACTCATGAGGGGAAATGGGGATTCAGTCACTTGAGCAGATTCTGGAATATAAGAATATTCAACAAGATTCTCAATTTTGGAGGCTATGTGTTTAGAGCATGATTTGGGGAGAGAGAGAGTAGAAGAAAGAGAAATATGAGATGAAGATGATGTAGAAGCTGAAGATGTGTTTGTTTCCATGGTGAATGAATCTTGTTCTAGGAGATCAAATAAGATTATTCAAATTACTAATGATACCACCTTGGCATTGGGTGTGGCTCTGATACCAGTAGGTATGTTGTACGTGGCGTTGTTCTACCAAATCTACGACAGCACAAGGTCTGTCCTTAGGGCCAGTAGCCCGGAAGTTCTGGTTTCCAACCGCTATACACTTATCCAACAAATACCAAATCTGAAATTCATTTGAAAAACAGTTTTTCACGATACCACCCGAAAACACGGCACTCAGGGCCTTCAAAAAGGGGGTGAACGTTGTGAGAAAACAATTTTATTGGATAAAAATCAGTTTTGGAGGATAAAACAGGACCTTTCTGATGCACAAGATCCTCAGGCGTAAGGCAAGCGCAGAGCATACTCAGTTTAGAAATTTAGAGGTGAGCGTATCATTTTTAACTTAAATAATTTCTTTCAGTCCTAGAAGAGGGAGAGAGGTTTAGGGAAACATAATGTCGAAACTTAAGTTTTTTATTTCTTTTTTCGAATGCCCTTACAACTGAGACCAAAGGGGCTTTATATAGAGGATCATTGAGAACAGGACCTCTCGAATGATCATATCTCATAGCACACCCTTTTTGAAAGCAAAGCAAGCCAATCAGGACTTTTACAAAAGGCAAGCATACTTACAAGGACTTTTAAACAATAGCAAAGCACACGTACAAGGACTTTAACAAAAGTAAAGCACACTCACAAGGACTTTAACAAAAGTAAGGCACACGTACAAGGACTTTAATAAAAGTAAAACACACTCACAAGGACTTTAACAAAAGACAAACGGGAGTCACATGGGTTATTGCATCAAAAGTTGTGTGAGAGTGACAAAGTGTCATTATGGAGTGGATGGATAACGCGATGGTGACACGTCTCCTGTTTCTTTCTCATATTGTCGATTGTGCCGACGCCTTTGTCTCTGGTTGAGATATGACTCAGCTTGCTGGTACTTTTCTTCATCAGCTTCAGACATGTGTCGTGAGGAATAATGGGGAGTGTCAGTATGGAGAAGGGACAGAAAGTCTTCCCATGGGTCTTGGGCGTCTTGGAATAAGACATTCGTGTAGTCAGGACGTTGTTCCATAACAAGAATTCCTTGAGAACTTGAACTTGAACCTGGAGTACAACCTTGTGTTTTTGGGATTATTTCAAGGGTGTGTGATGGTCCAATGGAGGTGTGGTGAATATTTGTGGCAGGTGGAGGAACATTGTTAAGTTCCATGAGATAGACTTTGAGAGCGGAAGTGACTGTTGTATCATGGATAAAGGTATAGGGATGAGGGTAAGTTTTCCCTTCATGCTGGCAGTGTCTTATTAACCTTTTACCCCAATTTCAACCTCTCTCTTGAGGATCCCAATCTTCCAACAACCCTTAAAGTCCAGATCAAGGAGCAGAACAAACACCCACATCCAAGATCACAACCCTCCATCATTAAATAGTGTATCGATTACAAAATCATGCACTAGATCTTCCTACGCCATATACAACTTCTGATGCTTTGATGATATTGGCAGATACAGACACAATTCCAACCATCATCCAAATCTCCAAACAAATCCAGAAACAAGGTCTGCTCAAACTCATGTCTCTTGAATGGCTAACCAACTATGAGCATTTTCACCAAAATTATGAACCAGTCCAAACCACAAAAACTACATTTGACAGACGCCCAAATGGTCAAATCAAACTGACTTTTCAAACTCCTGACACTAAGCCCATTCCAGACAGTCCACAGCTTTCTTATACTGCTATGATCACAGCAGTTCAAACTGGTCAAGAAAATAAACTTCCTATTCATGGTTTTTCATCAGAAGGGTATCCAGTATATCCTGATAAAATTAATGGTCATTTTCTATGGGATGTTCCTGAAACCCATATGTGCAATCCGGATTGTCCTTGTTTAGATGATATGGATGTTGATGAAGAATTGGAAGTCATGCGGCGAAAGAAAAAGAAGAAGAAAAAATCTTCTTATCCTCCACCACCTTGCAAATCCTTTCTTCCACAACCTCCACCGGATCCAAAACCTCCTGTTCACCTAATCAGGTCATGCCTTATGTTTTCAAGTCATTCCTATGAGGAATCCTTTCCTCCCCTTGAAAACCAGACAAACCCACAAACCCGGGTTACCTCAAAACCTTTTGTTCAATCCCCAATTACAGCCTTTGGGCAACCTGAAGAACCAAAACAATATGAAGCTGTTTTGAATTGGCAAACCAAAAATGCCAATGCTCAAAATCATACTCTTCAACAACTCGGTAAGAAAATTGAACGTGTTGCCACTCAAGTCTCCCAGACTGAAACTAAAGTTGATTCAATCAACAGTCGTTTAGATCAAATGTATATCCATCTTCAAGATCGAATTTCTGAACTAGTTACCGATCTCAGACGAATGATTAACAATCATATACGGGGTCTAGAGTTTAATAAAAAAGAAGCCGAGATCAGAAAACTCAAAGCTAAATTATCCAGGATTGATGCTGAAAAGACTCGACCTTCTCTTTTTACTCAACCACAACCTACACCAGTATCTCCTCCAATCTTTGAAACCTATGCACCTTTCTACACACCATCCCGACCTCAACAACTTGTTTATAATCAGTTCTTTGGTTTCTCCCACCTTCAACCAACTCCTCAACCATCTTCACCCAAAAAATCACGATCTAAAGTCAAAATCTCTTAACCATGTCCAAAGGCCACGTCCTCTTCCTCTACCTCCACAATCCCTCTAGAAGAATCACCACACGACCATCCTGAGCCTCTTAAAAAAGATAAAGGCCCAATGGATCAGTATCATTATCATACTATCCAGATCCAATCTTCATAGGTTTTGACATTCTTCATCCGGTTAAAAACCTATTCCTCACTAGTTCTGGAGTTCACTACAAATAGATGTTCATGCCTTATACAGATACCCTACGTTTGTATACACTTTCTGAAACATCATCTCCATATAGTCAAATCTCACAAAAGTTCTTAGAATTCTGTCCAGACAACCATTCCCAATTTCATCATCCTTCACCTCTTTGGAAAAATGAACAATTTTTCATTCACCTTCCTTTCAAACTCAACGAAGACATCAACCCCACAAAAAGCTTCACACCCGGGTATGTCTCCTTCAGATCTCTTGCTTGCTAAACAAGAATGTTTTCAGTTACTTCAACAAGGTCTTATTGAGTCCACTGATTCAGATTGGGCTTGTCAAGCCTTTTATATTGAAAAACGATCTGAATTAGTTCGTGGAAAAAAGAGATTAGTGATTGATTACCAGCCACTCAATTCTTTTCTTAAAGATGATAAGTTTCCCCTTCCAAAAATCCAGACACTGTTTGTCCATCTCTAAGGGGCTCGTATCTTCTCTAAGTTCGATTTGAAAGCCGGTTTTTGGCAACTTGGTATTTCACCAATTGACCGACACAAAACTGCCTTCTGTATCCCTGATGCCCATTACCAATGGACGGTCATGCCTTTTGGTCTCAAAGTCGCTCCTTCCTTATTTTAAAAAGCCATGACAAAAACCTTTAGTCCTATTCTCCATCATGCATTGGTCTACATCGATGATATTTTGTTGTTTTCCTCTGACCATGAGAGCCACCAGAAGCTCCTTTTGGATTTCTTTCACATTGTGCAGGTACATGGCATCATGCTTTCCGAAAAGAAAAGCAGCATGGGAAAGGAATCCATTGACTTTCTTGGCATGGTGATTAAAGACGGCCAGTATCAGCATGGTCCCCATATTGTAATTGAATTACTAAAGTTCCCGGACACACATCTCAACAAAAAGCAGATACAATAATTCCTCGGGATTGTTAACTATGTCCGTGATTTTATCCCAAAAGTTGCAATCCGCACAAGCCAGCTGTCCCGCATGCTCAAGAAACAGTGCCCTCCCTGGGGCCCTGCTCAGACAGAAACTGTCAAGCAGCTAAAGGTGATAGCCCAATCACCTCCTCCACTCCATATTCCCACAAATGGACAACGCATCCTCCAGACTGATGCCAGCGATGATTATTGGAGTGCCATTCTTCTCGAAGACATCAATGGCGTGCGTCATTTCTGTGCACATGCAAGCGGACAGTTCAAAGACTCTGAAAAGAACTACCATGTGATCTACAAAGAAATTTTAGCAGTCAAGTATGGAATTAAAAAATTTGAATTCCATCTCATCAGCCACAAATTCCTTATCAACATGGATAATTCTTCTTTTCCCCGAATCTTTGACTTCAAGAACAAATTGCTACCTGACAAGCAATTACTCAGTCTCAAAACCTGGTTTCCTAAATATGATTTCACTGTTCAACACATAAAAGGCCACCAAAACCTCATTCCAGACTTCCTCACCTGTCCAACTATAAATAAACCCGCACACATCTCCTCGATTCAAACTATTCCAGTTATAGCCATGAATCGCCAACTTCCCTTCAAAGTTCTTAACCAGAGAAATTTCCCCATGAACATCTCTTTCCAATCGGCATACCAATTGCAAGATTTTGCAAAGAAGTTTCTCTACCGGTTTTTCTTTAATGTTCAGTCTAAAAAACCTGACCGATTTCCTAATCTTTGCATGGAGCACCTGTTTCTCACAGGCCTCACTCTGTCCTCTCTAGCAATCTCCGAAGATGAGCTTTGGTATATGTGGTGTCTCACCATCTTGTATGCTACAAAGCTAGTTTTTCCCATCAAACCAGTCCTGACTCACCTTACCACTCCAGAGTTCTCCCCAGATCTTTTATGGACTCTTTTTGAATGGTATTCTCCCCTCACTTGGTGGCGCCAGCAACTCCAACATTTGTCAACCTTTCACGGATTAGACAAAATGCCAGAACAAGAAGCTAACATGTGGACTACAGCTTTCATCGTCCACATGCCTTATTTCCAACATCCAGAAACACGGGACTACTGGGCACAGGACATGGCATATGAATGGAAAACTTACCCTCATCCCTATACCTTCATCCATGATACAACGGTCACTTCCGCTCTCAAAGCCTATCTCATGGAACTTAACAATGTTCCTCCACCTGCCACAAATATTCACCACACCTCCATTGGACCATCACACACCCTTGAAATAATCCCAAAAACACAAGGTTGTACTCCAGGTTCAAGTTCAAGTCCTCAAGGAATCCTTGTTATGGAACAACGTCCTGACTATACGAATGTCTTATTCCAAGACGCCCAGGACCCATGGGAAGACTTTCAGTCCCTTCTCCATACTGACACTCCCCATTATTCCTCACGACACATGTCTAAAGCTGATAAAGAAAAGTACCAGCAAGCTGAGGCATATCTCGACTAGAGACAAAGGCGTCAGCACAAGCGACAATATGAGAAAGAAACAGGAGACGTGTCACGATCGCGTTATCCATCCACTCCATAATGACACTTTGTCGCTCTCACACAACTTTTGATGCAATAACCCATGTGACTCCCGTTTGTCTTTTGTTAAAGTCCTTGTGAGTGTGCTTTACTTTTATTAAAGTCCTTGTACGTGTGCCTTACTTTTGTTAAAGTCCTTGTGAGTGTGCTTTACTTTTGTTAAAGTCCTTGTACGTGTGCTTTGCTTTTGTTAAAAGTCCTTGTAAGTATGCTTGCCTTTTGTAAAAGTCCTGATTGGCTTGCTTTGCTTTCAAAAAGTGTGTGCTATGAGATATGATCATTCGAGAGGTCATGTTCTCAATGATCCTCTATATAAAGCCCCTTTAGTCTCAGTTGTAAGGGCATTCGAAAAAAGAAATAAAAAGCTTAAGTTTCGACATTATGTTTCCCTAAACCTCTCCCTCTCTTCTAGGACTCAAAAAAATTATTTAAGTTAAAAATGATACGCTCACCTCTAAATTTCTAAACTGAGTATGCTCTACGCTTGCCTCACGCCTGAGGATCCTGTGCATCAGAAAGGTCCTGTTTTATCCTCCAAAACCGATTTTTATCCAATAAAATTGTTTTCTCACAACGTTCACCCTTTTTGAAGGCCCTGAGTGCTGTGTTTTTGGGGTGGTATCGTGAAAAACTGTTTTTCAAATGAATTTCAGATTTGGTGGATAAGTGTATATCGGTTGGAAACCAGAACTTGCGGGCTACTGGCCCTAAGGACAGACCTTGTGTTGTGGTAGATTTGGTAGAACAACGCCATGTACAACATACCCACTGGTATCAGAGCCCACTTGTGATGGGGAATGTCATCAAATGTAAACCAAGATGCTGAAGATGATTTTGTAATCGATACACTATTTGATGATGGAGGGTTGCAATCTTGGATGTGGGTGTTTGTTATGCTCCTTGGAGATGGATCTGGACTTTAAGGGTTGTTGGAAGATTGGGATCCTCTAGAGAGAGGTTGAAATTGGGGTAAAAGGTTAAAGCGTGTTGGTACTCCTTGAACCTGGTATCTAGGAGAGTAATTCTAGCTGTAACAGGTAAGCCTTTTCGACCATGAAGTGTGAGAATTAATCGTACACCACCAAGATGGAGGTGTGTATATCCTTCTCATTTCCAGTTAGCGACGAGATCTGAAGGTATTTCCATAGTGACATATTGTTCACTCTGTGAGGCTTGTAAAGCACACTGATCCAGTCTAGAAGACTGAATATATTCTTTTGGGAGTGGTCTTTTAGTAGAGATGAGAGTTCGAATACTTCTAGTGAAAGAAGTTTTCTGTTTGTAGAGATTGTAAGGACTCATGAGGGGAAATTGGGACTCAGTGACTTGAGCAGATTCTGGAATATAAGAATATTCAACAAGATTCTCAATTTTGGAAGAGAAATATGAGATGAAGATGATGTAGAAGCTGAAGATGTGTTTGTTTCCATGGTGAAGGAATCTTCTTATAGGAGATCAAATAAGATTATTCAAATTACTAATGATATCACCTCGGCGTGGTATTTAATTTCTATTAATTTTTTATACGACTGGTTTAACTGCCTACTTAGTTATTTTAATTTCAGTTGATTAATTTTTACTTTATTTATTTTTATTGGCATTTTTTGTAAATTTATATTGATTGTTTATTTAATTTTCAAGATTTTTTTAATTTGTGTAATTTCAATTAGTTTTTCTATATGTTACTCATTTGTTTGTGTATCATCTTTACAACGTAATTTTACACACACATACGTCATCAACATTGCATGAGACGTTGGTCTCGAACTTCAAGTGGTAGATTAATTCGTAGATCTCAATCATCGCCACCAGTTATGGAAGAGATCCAAGAAGAAAACCTTTTGGGCCAACTTAATTTATATGAACCCCGTCAAGAACTGACACGACCCTAATCAATTTAGTCCCCAAGATTGAATCTAAACTTGGAATGGAATGGAACCGCAACCCAATGCTTAATGAAAGCACGAATCTTGGTATGTGAGGACACCACAAGAGTTTGAATGCCACGGAAATCCAACAAGTTCAAAAAGTTTGTTTAAGAACCAAAGAGAATTAACTCTCTCACAAATTGTATCAAAACTGAACCGTCCATATTTATTGGATACAAGTAAATTATACAGGGTTGATTACAATAACTACACATGACAAACTTATAGCTATGGGGACGAAAGATTAATGTAATCTTCGTCAGAGGAGCTTTCGGTGTCATCTTTTGCTAACTTTTTCTTTGGATGCTTGCCAGTGGGACCACATGGTGGCCATGGGCAACAATGTTGTGGTTTAGGACAATGTGAGGGGAATGTCACCATTTGATTGGGTGGCTGAACGTTAGGTGGACAAGTGCTGGTACTAGCTCTGGATAATGAAGGTTCTTCCAGTTGCGATGGATCCTACAGCTGCTGGAGATGCTGGCTTAAGGGTAGGAAGTCAGTCCAAGGGTCTTGAGCGTCTTGGAATAAGGTTTTTCTTCTTTGATGATGATACCTATGGGTTTTAGTTTTGATATGGACGAAGGAGTTGGAATCATAATGATGTCATGTTGTGGACCTAAAGACGTATGGAATATGTCTTTATGTGGTTTAGGTTGGTGATTGAGGTTATGAGGAAAACCAAGGAAAAGGATAAGACAGGGCCCCTATCACTTTTCTAAAAGCAAAGACAAGCGACAAGCTTGTGGAAAGGTAAAAGCAATAAAGACAAATTAAAGCATGACTCATGCTTTAGACATAATTACAAGCGACAATCTTGTGGAAAATTAAAAGCAATAAAGACAAATTAAAGCATGACTCATGCTTTAATTATTACAAACTTTTTTTTTAAAAAGTAAATGATGCCAAATTGCATGAATCACGGAGATGAGAGATTCATGTAGTCTTCATTAGATGAGCTGTCGGTCTTATCTTTATCTTTATCTTTTGAAAAGAGGACTTTGAGTGATGGACATGGAGTTTCTGGTGGATGTTGATGATCTGGGCGACAGGGTAGCCAAGGGCAAAATATTTTGCACCAAGAAGAAGATGGGTGTTCCTTGGAGCCGGTTGGTGTGCTAGAACGGGCTTTATTTGTTGGATCGTTTGAGACATGTGTTGGTGGAATTTGTTGGAGGTTTTGAAGATGTTGACTTAATGGCAAGAATGCTTCCCATGGGTCTTGTGCATTTTGGTATAGAAAATCAATGAAGTCTGGTTTTTCTTCCTTGATGATAATACCCGTGGATTTAGGTTTTGAAATTACTGTAGGAGTGGGGATCATGATGATATCATGCTATGGACCAAGGGAGGTATGAGAAATGTCTCTGTGTGGAGCAGGTTGGTGGTTCAGCTCACAAAGGAAATTATAGAGTTCCTTTTGAACTTTATCGTCTTGTTCAAGGATGGATGGGTGAGGTGTGGTGAATCATTCAAAAACTTGATCTTGAGTCCAGAAGAAGTGTGTATCTGGGTGTTGGAAGTATGAGTCCAGAACACAGATGTGAACATTTTTGCTTCTGATGCTGGCATACGTTCCAAGTTATGAAAGTGTGACAATTGTTGAAGTTTCATTCTCCATCATGGAATTGGAGAAAACCATTCAAGAAGCGTCCAGATGAGTGAGGTTGATTACATCATCACTTATGTCATCATTTCTTATGTCATTGCTTATGTCATCATTAATTAAATATTTTATATTATTATTATTATTATTATTATTATTATTATTATTATTATAATACTTAAGGGAGCTTGTTAGCTTAAAATAAATTCTATTATATTTAAGTGTGAAAATTGCACCTCACATTCTATTATTCTCAATTTTGCTTTTAGTTCTTGAAGTATATTTTACTTCCTCATGTCTCTTTCGATTCTGGTGAAATTCATTCTTAAAATTAGAGGTTATGCACATTTGAAAACTTATGTGGGTTTCCTTTTATAATTGCATTATTCTGATTATGATGGTTTGGAGATTAGAATTTCAATCATCTGGCAACTTTGCTTGTGAAATTTTTCGTTTGCCACTACTTCACCCAAAAACACCAAATACCAAAGGGTGGAAGGGGTGACACACAAGGTGAACTATAGTGGTTTTTATCTGATTAGTGGTGATAACACTGTTTTCTGATGCACAGGATCCTCGAAGAGGCAAGTGCAGAGCATACTTAGTGTATAGGTGGAAATGAACGATGATGATAGTCTTTCCTTTTCTTATCAGGATTTCAAGAAAGCAGGGAAGGAGATTAGAAAGCCATGGATTTGCACAAGAAACTACTTCAAACTTTCTTATTCCTTCAACAAAAGACTTCTCCCTTCATATATAGGAAGAAGCTAAGAACACGACAAACTTTTCTGACAAGAGCCCGACAAACACACATGGGCTAAAGTAAAAGTTGGTACAATTATTACAAAAGTAAAAGTCAAAAAGCAACCACTTTCTAGACAAGAGCCCGACAAACACACATGGGCTAAAGAAAAAGTCAAAAAACAACCACAATTATTACAACATTTTTTTAAAGTGCGAGCTTTAAAGAAAAAGCTAGGAGATGCTTTTTCAAAAGCTATGAGATGGAGACAAGTTGTCTACATCACTGTCTACTTCATCAAACAGGGACATAGGTTGTCGTGTTGGAGAATTATTAGAAGAGCTGTCACGGGAGTTGACAAGTGTCTTGTTTGGTGGGGCAGAAGAGCTTGATGCAAGGTGAGTGCTTAGAGTCTTTTGCGAAATTTCTGGAAAGGAGAGGAGAGACATGAATTCTTCCCAAGGATCTTGAGAGTCTTAGAATAGAATGTCTGTGTAGTCTGGTCTTTCTTCCTATATGATGATTTCGCTGGTGGGTGGAGTACTGCTTACACCAGGTGGAGGTAACATGAGAATTTCATGTTGAGGAGCTTGTGAGGTGTGCTGGATGGTAGTTGAAGGCAGTTGGTAATGGTTGATATCAAAGAGGAAATTCCTTGAGGCTGAAACAATAGTGGGATCATGTTTTAGGAGAGAATAAGTGGGTAAGGTTTTCCATTCATAGAGCTGATTCTGAGTCTAAAAGAGGTTGGTGATAGGATGTTGAAAATAAGGACGGTGGATGATGAAGACTGATGTAAACTGATTGGCTTCACTTGTAGGAATTAAGTGAAGGTGATTCTGGTGGTGAATGCGGGTGAGTTCCTTTCTCCACTAAGGGATGGGAGAAACCCACTCAAGAAGAGTCCATAACAGAGAACTAGCATTCTCAAGTGTGTCGAGATGTTGGCGCAATGCTTGGACTGGAAATACTAGTGTTGTAGCATAGAGAACCGTTATACACCATATGTACCATAACTCATCTTCAGAGATATCCTTAAACCGGCTAACCAAAAATCCTGTAAAAAACAAACAGTCAAGATGAAAATGCATGAAACTATCAGGACTGGTTTGGTATAGTGATAGACAAATTTCTGGGCAAAGTTTTTTATCTGGTTAAGAGTGGTGAAGGTAAGATTTAAAGGAAAGGATTTCCGGATAAGAGCTTGGTTGGGTAAAGAGGTCGTCATGGCTATGACAGGAAAGTATGTCTGAGAGGTGATAAGTGAGATTTTGTGCGGTCTGGACAAGAGGTCGTGGATCAGGTTTTGATTGCCCTTTATGTGTTTTACTGGGAAGTCATATTGGGAAAACCAATTTTTCAATCTCAGTAACTGTTTATCAAGGAGGGTCCAGTTTTTGAATTCAAGGATCTTAGAGAATGAAGAGTTGTCAAGATGGATGTGAAAATGATGACAAAGCATATGGAACTGGAATTTTTTAATTCCATACTTAACAGCCAAGATCTCTTTATATATCACATGGTAGTGCTTCTCGGAGTCCTTGAATTGTCCACTGGCATGGGCATAAAAAAGTTCTTTTCCATCTTTCAATTCGAGTAGAATGGCACCCCAGTATTCGTCGCTAGCATCGGTTTGAAGAATTCTTTTACCAGTGGATGGAATCTTTTAAAGCTGGTGGATTTTGAGCGATTGGACAACAGATTTCTGATATGGACCCAAAGGGGGGGCTTCTTCTTCAACATCTTAGACAGCTGGCTTGTATGAACAGATACATAGGGCAGGAAATCCTGGAGATAATTGATTATCCGGAGGAATTGTTGATCTGTTTTTTTGTCAGGTGCTCATCTGGAAAGTGTAACAATTCTTGCGCTATGTGGGGACCTGGATGTAGTATCCATCTTCAAGGATCATCCCAAGAAACTCAATTGTCGAGTGACCTATAGTGGTTTTCTTTTCAGAACGCATGATACCGTGGGATTCCACTAGGGCGAGAAAGTGGTCCAACAATTTTTGGTGAGTCACGGTGTCTTTGGATAATAGGAGGATGTCATCAATATAGACCAGTGTGTGATGGAGGATTGACCTAAAGATTTTGGTCATAGCTTTTTGAAAAAGAAAAGGGGCTACCTTTAAGCCAAATGGCATGACAGTCCACTGATAATGGCCATTTGGTATGCAAAAAGCTATTTTATGTCTATTACTGGGATCAATGCCTAGTTGCCAAAACCCTGCTTTAAAGTCAAATTTTGAGAATACCTTTGCATCATGGAGGTGGACGGACAAAGATTGGATTTTGGGTAAAGGGAGCTTGTAATCTTGAAGAAAACAATTTAAGGGTTGGTAATCAATGACAAGTCTCTTCTTTTTTCGAATGATCTCGGATCGTTTTTCACATAGAATGCTTGGCACGCCCAGTCTGATTTGGTGGGTTCAATGAGACCTTGTTGGAGGAGGTCTGAACATTCTTGTTGTGCCAATTTAAGATCTGTAGGAGACATACCTGGGTGTGTGGCTTTGGTGGGATTAACATCTTCGTTAAGCTTGAAGGGAAGCTTAATGAAGAATTGAGTATTTTTCCGGAGAGGGTTTGAATGACGGAATTCGGTATGGGATTCTGGACAAAAGGGGAGAAATTTTTTGATATAAGGCTGGTATGATGGTGTGGTTTCTGAAAGTTTATACAGACATAAAATTTCTGTATATGGCTTAAATTGTCTTTTGTAGGAGACTCCTGCAACTGTGATCTACAGTTTTTTGGATAAGGCCAAGAGATCAAAGCCAATCAGTAAATCCTTATCTGGAAGCTCTGAGCCAATAATCTTTGACCATAAGACACAATTTGGAAAACTTTGTACCCCAATGGGAGCCTTAGTGATAAGGCTGGTTTGAAAGATCTTGCCATCTGCAGCTCTGAAATTTTCAATATATTTTGCCCAGTAGTCTGGAGGGAGGATTGAAGGGTGTAACATACTTTTCTGGGCATTAGTGTCTATGAATCCAATGACAAAGATGGGTTTATGGAATTTTGAAGGGAGAATATGGACTGAGATGGAGGGTATGGATATGGGAGACATTTTCTGAGTTAGAGGCAGAATCTGTATCTCTCTTCGAGAGCAAAGACTGTTTCTTCATTGGCACTCTCTTGTTTTGAAAACAAGGACTCAATATCATCATGGGTAGAGATGACATAGGAGGTTTGTAAATGATGGAGAAGACGATTGGACTTTGCCGGCTTATTTGGGCAATTTTTTGCAAAATGCCCTTTCTTTTTGCATATCAAACAGCGACTGTTTTTTGGGTTCTTGGAACAGAAAGGATCTTTCCTTTTGAAAAAACGGTAGGGTTTCTTTGGTCTGGAATAAGACTTCTTTTTGGAGAAGACTTTTTTGAAATGGGATTTCTTTTTTGAGGAGCAGGTGCAGTCTTTTTCATATTTGCACTTTTGAATGGTTGGCGGTTTTCCATCAAGTCTTTAAAAAATTCTTTTTGTTCACATAGACGTTCAAGGCAGCTCACTGCTAGTTGATAAATTTTTCCAAAAGATAGGTTGGAAATGTCTAATTGATGGAGGTTCACTTGCCTTTGTAATCCAGACTGAAGTTCTTTTGGCAAAGAGGCTACAAACCCATTTAGTTTATAGAACAGTGTTGACATGCGCTTGTAATGATAATCCAAATCTTTTTGTTAAAGCAAACAACACTTCATTTGAAAATATTCTTTTCGTACCAATTCATTTGCTGGGACTATTTCTCCGATCAACTATTTATACAGGAGGACTAGTGTTGTGGCCACGTCAAGAATTTGTATGAACTGTAATTGTCTGTATTGACCAAGACTGTCGAACCAGTCTCTTTGTGAACCAAGAAATCTAGAACTAAATTCTCTCAAGACTGATGAACCAGGCCTGAGCATTTGGACATCAATCCAGGCCATAAATTCCTATAACCGTGAGGGCTATTTCGCCTTAGGGATGTCATCAAGAGTGAAACAATGACCATTTGAGGGCTTAGGAGCAGTGTCCGGTAGATTAGGAGGAATTGTGCTCGTTTCATCTGATTCCTCCACTATTGGTGTATTAGTTGGGAATTCTGATGGAGAAGGATCATTAGAACCAGTGGATGTTATGGCCTTGAGCAATTAGTAATATCAGCAATTCGGCTTCTGAATTTGAAGCATAATCGGATTCACTTACTGATTTTGATCTAGAATCAGAAAATTCAGAAGGAGAAGTTAAGTGTAGTAAATGGACTGAATGTGCAGCATATTGCTGACTGGGTTGGATAGGATGTTTATCCTTAGCTTGTGGAGGAGGATTTGAAGCTGGGGGCGTGTCTACTCTAGTTGGTTGTTTAGGAGGTGTTGTAGAGGAAGATGGTACAGAGGTTGTTGTACTGGAAGCTGGTACAGAGGTTGTTGTAGAGGAAGATGGTACAGAGGTTGTTGTATAGGAAGATGGTACAGAGGTTGTTGTAGAGGAAGATGGTACAAAGGTTGAAGCTTGTGTTTTTTAAGAGGACTGAAATAGTTTGTAGGTAAGGCTGAATGTTTTGGAATAATCGTGGGGTTTCCCATATAAGGATGGAGTGTAGAAAGGTGCATACGGATTTAGGGATGTATGTTGATGAGAACCATCAACGGAATACCATTAAAACTTCAAGTGATCCTTTGCACATTCATAGAGGCCCAATTACAAGAGCAAGAGCCAAAAAGATGCAAGCTGCTTTAAATGGATTAATTGAGAAAATATGGATTCAACATGCATATCAAGATGCAAGACATCATGAATTGGGCTTGAAGAGAAGACAAGGCATTGTGGGCATTATTCAAGTTATTGGGCAGCCAAATACACAATTTGTATTAAATGTAGAAAGGTCAAATTCGGAATAAAAACTGTATTGATTGAGCTAGAAGTAATGTACAAGCTATATACCGTTCGAAAGATAATTAAGTTAGCTTTCCAATAAATTTTACAGAGCTGGATTTGGAGTTCTCTAGAAGGAGTTATGATCATTACAGCTTGTTTAGACTTGGGATTTTCAACGACTCCTTTGTTTTTTAACTTCATTTGTTTGCTTTGTTTCAAGTTTTTCAATGTGTAAGGTAAGTCTACTATCAATGATGGTGGGCTAACATTAAGTTTGTCAATGATAACATTAATTATAGTAGGCTAGCATTAAGTTTGTCAAAGATAGCATTAATTATGGTGGGTTGGTGAAGACTTTTGAAACATCCTTTGACAAACCTCCTTGGAGGGTTGTTCCAATGTTTCCATTTGTATTTTTAGGATCTTAGGTTTCTTTTAGCCTATTTAAATTCAGCAACCTTGCTATGTAATGATATTAGAGATTAATATTATTTGAAAACTAGTGAACTTATTAAGAATTTGCATTCTTGTGGCATCAATATCATTCTTTATACCTTTGGTTCATGTTTTCTTAAGCATTGGGTCAAGGTTTTGTTTGTCATAAATCTATTTAGAACTTTCTTGGGAAGTTGAAACTACAAATTAAGTGTGGGTTTCAAAGTTTCATTGTGGGATTCACATCATATGTCTGGGCAAAGGATGTGTAGGAGAAAACAACGAAGGTTACTGTTTTTTAGAGTCAATTCTGGATAATTCTGCTTGGAGTTTACAGATCTCAGCTTCTTTTTGATCAAATTCAGGACCCCAGTATCGTTGTTGGATGATCTGTCTAAGTTCAGAGTCAAGTTGAGTAACTTTGTCCTTAAGATCAGTATGTGTTCTAAACCTGAGTTGCAACCGATTGAACCCTATGATCAAGGTTTTGCAAACAGCATTTTGTACTGTTGCATTCTGAGTCTACCAATTAAGGACGGCTTCAAAAGGGCGAGGTTCTTCTAGCTGTCCAGTAGGGGTAATGATAAGTGCATATTTTTCATATATTTTGCTATTAATTTCTCCATCTTTTTATTGTTTTGGTCTTAAATATTCTAGTTATTTTAGTTAATTTTTAATTTAGTAAATTATATTTTTATTGTGTTAATTTTTATCTTAGTTTTTTTATTTTGTTTATTTTAGGTATTTTCTGGGATTAAAGAGAAATTAAATCGGAGCATTTAGGAAAGAAATCTGATTAAGAGAATCAAAATAGGAAAAGAATTGAAGATTGGGAGACAAAAGTGCGCAAGAGATCAAGATTTGGAAAATGAAAGTCAAAAAGGAAGCCAAGCTAATTACAAGCTAAGCCATCACATGGAGCTAAAATTGGAAAAAGGAGATTGCCATCCAGCACGTGTGGGGAAGAAAAGAATAAAGCCTTTTGGCTTTAAGCATGGCCAATCAAAAGAGTTTGTAAATGAAGACGAAAAAGGAAGCAAATATTTTGCATGACAATTTAAATGGCAAGCACATTATTAAGTGGCGGTTTTGGCTTGGATTTAAATCTTTCCATGCAAGGATGTAAAAAGCCACAATTGAAGCATTATATAAGGGCCAAGCGGAAGCAACACAAGGGGGGATATTCGGCAGCCACACATACAAAACAATTTGTAGCTGCAAAGGAGAAGAAAAACAATTTGCAGCCGAAGGGAATTGAAGAAAAAGGCAGCTGCTTGAATTGAAGAAAAACAATGAGCCGGTCACTATTACAACTCGATCTTTGAGTGGTAGTGGGAGTGAAAGCGATGGGGTATCGGTGCTGGTAGCCATTGGGTTAAGGGCAATATCGTCATTTTATTTCAATTCTGTTAAGTTGTAAACGACAGTTGACGGAATGGTGGTTGAGAGATATGTTTTGTCATCTAAGGGTGGACGGCTGATACACTGTGAAAGTTTTGTAGTAATTTTGATAATGATGTAATCTTAGGGTGGACGAATGATAATTTCCCTAAATATAACTAGCATAGTCTCTGTGTGATCGATCCTTACTTGTTTTGTACTAATTATTTATACTAGTAGTAAGGTGTTAAATTTGGTGCACCCTAATGACACCACCAGGTAACTGGGGATTGCACATAAGGTTGTGAGGAAACCTTTGCTCCGATACCAAGTTTGGGCCGAAGCCTAACTCAGCCTCAAAAGACGTCTTAAGAGTTGAGGACTGCCTAGCACTTATAAACTGGCCAGACCCAGCGCACCCAAGCGATGTGGGATTTACAACAACTACCTGCCCACCCACCCGCCAGACAGTGTTAGGCTCTAATACCAGTGGGTAGTTGTACGTGGTGTCTGTCCTTAGGACCAATAGCCCGCAAGTTCTGGTTTCCAGCCGATATACACTTATCCATCAAATACCAAATTTGAAAATCATTTTTGAAAATAGTTTTTCACGATACCACCCAAAGACACGGCACTCTTGGCCTTCAAAACAATTTCATTTTACAAAAATTGATTTTGGAGGATAAAACAGGACCTTTCTGATGCACAGGATCCTTAGGCTTAAGGAAAGTGCAGAGCATACTCAGTTTAGAAAATTAGAGGTGAGCATATCATTATTAACCCAAACAATTTCTTTGATTCCTAGAAGAGAGAAAAAGTTTAGAGAAACATGATGTAAAGAAAACCTGAATTTGATTTCAAATTAACTTCTGCCTTACAAAAGGATAGAGATATCCTTATATAGAGATCTCGAGGAAGGAGAGATAAGGTGGGACCTTATCTTTTACAAAAGCAAAATGATAAAAGCACACCACGCCAAAAATAAAAAGAAAAAGTAGAAAACACACTTTAGACAAGACGGGACCCTTGTCTAATTATTAAAACAAACTTTAAAAAAGCAAAAGCTAAAGATTGCCATGCGTGTCTACAATCATTGAGTGGATGGGTAGTGTGAGGAGACACATCGCCAGTTTCTTTCTCATATTGGCATTTGGCACGACAGATCTGTCTATGATCAAGATAAGCTTCAACTTGCAGATAAGCTTCTTCGTCAACATTAGTCGTCTTTGTTGGGCCTCATGTAGTAGGAGGGTTTGGGTTTGTGACAGTGTAATGGGGATTTTCAGTATGGAGAAGAGACTGAAAATCTTCCCATGGACCTTGAGCGTCTTGGAATAAGACGTTAGTGTAGTCAGGACGTTGTTCCATGACAAGGATTCCTTGAGGACTTGAACTGGAACCTGGAGTACAAGTCTGTGTCTTTGGGACAATTTCCAAGGTGTGTGATGGTCCAACAGAGGTGTGGTGGATGTTTGTGGCAGGTAGCTGAACATTGTTGAGTTCCATCAGGTATGACTTGAGAACAATGGTAACAGATGTATCATGGATGAGAGTATAAAGAAAGAATTAAGTGGCTGGTAATCAATTACTAACCTTTTTTTACCACGAACTAATTCAGATCTTTTTTCAACATAGAAGGCTTGACAAGCCCAATCTGAATCCGTAGGTTCAATAAGACTTTGCTGAAGTAACTGAGAACATTCTTGCTTAGCAAGTAGGAGGTCGAAAGGAGACATACCCGGGTGTGATGCTTTTGTGGAGTTATGTCTTCGTTAAGCTTGAAAGGAAGTGAATGAAGAATTGATCATTCTTCCAAAGAGGTGAAGGATAGTGGAACTGGGAATGGTTTTCTAGACAAAACTCTAGGAACTTCTGTGAAATATGACAGTATGGAGATGTTGTTTCGGAAAGTGCATACAGACGTAATGTATCTGTATAAGGCAAGAGCATTTGCTTGTAGCGAACTCCAGAATTGGTGAGGAATAGGTTTTTAACCAAATGAAGAATGTCAAAACCTATGAGTAAATCTTTATCTGGAAGTTTAGATGCTACAATCTTTTTCCAAATTATGCAATTCTGAAAGAATTGAACACCAATGGGTTTTTTGGTAGTCAAAGTGGTTTCAAAAGTTTCTCCGTTAACTATTTGGAAAAGTTTCAAATGTTTTTCCCATCAATCAGAGGGAAGGACAGAAGGATCAATCATACTAGTATTTGCACCAGTGTCAATAAACCCGATGACAGGAACAGGTTTATGAAATTTGGAAGGAAGGATTGACATTTTTAGAGAAGGTCTAGGAATGGTTGAAACATGGTTGATAGTTTGAACTGTAGAAATGACTGAAATATCATCATAATCAGAAGATTTTACGATAATTAAAGCAGTCTGATCATCTTGTTCTGACTGTTCCGAAAAATTTGATTCAACATCTTCATTCTCAGATAATAGGGAAGAATGTTGAGGATGCTGTATGAGACAAACAACTTTGGCAGATTTGTGAGGACAGTTTCGAGCAAAGTGACTGCGTTTCTTGCAGATGAAATAATGGTTTTTTCTTTTTGTACTGGGAAGCATCCTTTTTTATGAAATATCGGAGAGGTTGTTTAGAGGATGATTTTCTGAAATATCAAATGTGAACCAAGATGCTGAAGATGGTTTTGTTGAGTTATCAGGAACTGGTGGAGGCATTGATGGCTTTATTTTCAGCATCAGAAGAACTGTCGTCAACAATAGGTGTGGCAGTTGAAGTGCTTGGATCTTCAGTTTTAGTGGCCATTAATATGCTTATAATGTCAGTATATTCGGATTCAGAGTCAGTGGAGTTACAGATTGAGTTTTTTAGGAGGTTCAGGAGTGGCTTTTGGTGAAACTTCTGGTGGTACCGGAGGAACAGATGAAGATGAAGTGGCCTTTAATTTTGGTTCTGAGATCTTGACTTTGGATTTTGATTTTTTAGGTGAAGATGGCTTCTGTTGAGTAGTTGGTTGAAGGTGTGAGAATCCAAAGAACTGATTGTAAACAGGTTGTTGAGGTCTGGATGGTGTGTAGAAAGGTGCATAAGTTTCAAAGGTCGGAGGAAGTACTGGTGTGGTTTGTGTTTGAGTAAAAAGGGAAGGTTGAGTCTTTTCGGCATCAATTCTTGACAATTCAGCTTTGAGCTTTCTAATCTCTGCTTCTTTTTTATTAAACTCTGGGCCCCAGATGTGGTTTTTGATCATTCGTCTGAGATCGGTGTCTAGCTCAGAGATACGATCTTGTAGATGGATGTACATTTGATCAAGATGATTGCTGATGGAATCAACTTTTGTTTCAGTCTGAGAGACTTGACTGGCAACTCGATCAATTTTCTTACAGAGTTGTTGAAGAGTTTGATTCTAAGCAGTGGCATTTTTGGTTTGCCAGTTTAAAACAGCTTCATATTGTTTTGGCTCTTCAAGTTGCCTAGAGGCCATAACTAGGGATTGGCCAAAAGGTTTTGAGGTAACTCTGGTTTGTGTGTCTATCTGTTTTTCAAGTGAAGGGAATGATTCTTCATAAGATTGACTTGAAAATATTAGGCATGATCTTATTGGGTGGACAGGAGGTTTGGGATCTGGTGGAGGTTGTGGAGGAAAGGATTTGCAAGATGTTATTGGGTGAAAGGATTTTTTCTTCTTCTTTTTCTTTCTCCTCATAACTTCCAATTCGTCATTAACATCCGTCTCATCCAAGCAAGGACAATCTGGGTTGCACATATGGGCTTCAGGAACATCCCATAAGAAGTGACCATTGATTTTATTTGGATATACTGGATATCCTTCTGATGAGAAACCTGGAATGGGAAGTTGCTTTTCTTGACCAGTTTGAACTGCTGTAATCATAGCAGTGTAGGAAAGCTGTGAAGTGTCTGAAATAGGCTTGGTTTCAGGTGTTTGAAAAGATAGTTTGACTTGACCATTTTGTCGTCTTTCAAACGTGGCTTCTGTTGTTTGAACTGGTTCAGAGTTTTGGTGGAAATGCTCATAGTTGGTTAACCATTCAAAAGGCATAAGTTTGAGCAATTCTTGTTTCTGGATTTGTTTGGGAATTTGGATGATGGTTGGAATTGTGTCTGTGTTGGCTAGTATCATTAAGGCGTCGGATGCAGTATGTGGTGTGGGAAGATCAAGTGCATGATTATGTAATCGATACACTATTTGGTGATAAAGGGTTACAATTTTTTATATGGGTGTTTGTTCTGCTCCTTGGAGATGGATTTGGACCTTAAGGGTAGTGGGAAGGTTGGGATCCTCAAGAGAGAGGTTGAAATTTGGGTAAAAGGTTAACAAGACACTGCCAGCATGAAGTGTGGTCAGGACGGCTCCTACAACAGAATATTGGTACTGTTTGAACCTGGTGTCTAACAGAGCAATCCTGGCCGTAACAGGTAAACCTTTTCTGCCATGGAGGGTGAGGATCAATCTTACACCGCCAAGGTGGAGATGCGTATACCCTTCTTGTTTCCAGTTGGCGACGAAATTTAAGGGTATTTCTAAAGTGACATACTGCTCACTTTGAAAGGCTTGTAGAGAACTGATCCAGTCTAGAAGACTGAATATATTCTTTTGGTAGAGATCAAGGTTCGGATACTTCTGGTAAAAGAAGTTTTTTGTTTGTATAAATTATAAGAACTCATGATAGGGAACTAAGATTCCTTAATTTGGACATATTCAGAGATATAGGAATATTCAACAAGATTTTCAATTTTGGAGGCTATGAGAAATATGTGAGGAAGATGATGAAGGAGTTGAGATTGAAGATGAAGATGTTTCCGTATCTGTGTAATCCTCTCCTAGGAGATCAAATAGTATTATTTGACATTACTAATGATACCACCTCTGTTGTAGGTGTGTGGCTCTGATACCAGTGGGTAGTTGTATGTGGCGTTGTTACACCAGATCTGTAACAAAACAAAGTCTGTCCTTAGGAACCATAGGTGTGGCAGTTGATGTGTTTGGTATGAAGATGAAGAACTTGAAAACATCATACAGGGAGAAACCATAGGTGGACCAGGGGGAACACCTGTTTGAGGTTTGCAAGGAAAAGCCTGCGTCTTTTGCAAGTATTTGAGCCCTTTATTATAAACTGGTAAAGGACGTTGAAAGTAAGGTTCATCTGGTAGATGAGGAGGGTAGGTATGACATGGGGTGTTTGCAAAAATGGGTTTTTTCTTTTTCTTTCTTCTCCGCTGTACAAGGTGATTGTCGTCTGAATCATAATCATCCAGACAAGGACAACCAGGATCACACACATCAGCCTCAGAAGTGTCCCATAAGAAATGGCCATTGAGTTTGGCAGGATAGATGGGATATCCATCTATTTTGAAAGCAGAAATGGGAATATCCTCCTAATTTGTGGAAACAATAGTAATCGTTGAGGAGTAGGAAAAGGAAAGCCTTGGGGTTTGTTTTGCAAGAGGCTTAAAGGTCATTCGGACAGTTCCATCCGGACGCTTTTCATAAGAGGCTTCTGAAGTTTGGACAGGCTGAGAGTTTTGGTGGAACTGCTCATAATTAGAAAGTCATTCAAGTGGCATCAGCTTGATCAAATCTTGTTTTGGGATTTGTCTAGGGATGTGTACAATGGTTGGCACAGACTCTGTATTAGCTAAGATCATTAAAGCCTCAGCTAATGTATGTGGAGTTGGCAGATCAAGAGCATGGTTCTAAAGTCGGTATACCAATCGACGGTGCAGCGTTGCCATCTTGGATGATACAATCTGTTCAGCTCTCTGAAGATGGATCTGAACTCTTAATGTTGTGGGCAGGTTGGGATCTTGTAAAGAGAGGTCGAAATTTGGGTAGAAAGTAAGTAGTGCGCTTCCAGCATGAAGGGTTGTAAGGACAGTGCCAATATCAGCATTTTGGTATTCTTTAAAACAAGTATCAAGAAGGGCTAACCGAGCAGTGACAGGTAAACGTTTTCGGCCATAAAGGGTGAGGATTAGTCTGATACCCCTGAGGTGAAGGTGCGTATAACCTTCCCGTTTCCAGGTGGCTATAACCTCAGAAGGTATTTCAAGGGTTACATACTACTCTACTTGAGTGGCCTGAATTGAACATTGATCCAATCAGGAAGACTTTATGTATTCTTTTGGAAGAGGTTGTTTAGTAGAGATGAGAGTTTTGATACTTCGGGTAAAAGAATTTGGTTGTTTGTAAAGATGGTACGGGCTAATTAAGGGTACGGATGATTCACTTATCTGGGCTGACTCAGGGATATAGGAGTATTCCACCAAATTTTCTATTTTTAAGGCTGTATGTTTAGAACATGAAGACGAGAGGGAAAGAGTAGATGAAAGAGTAACAGGATTGGGTGCAATAGAGGATCCTGAAGAAGATAATGCCATGAGATGAAAAATGCTTTCTTGTTATCACTGAAAGAATAGAAAGACCTATCACATTTACCACTTCTGTGGAATAATGGCTCTGATACCACTCGTTGCCATTATTCCAGCATCATCTGATTCCTCCACTATTGGTATATCAGTTGGGAATTCTAATGGAGAACCAATGGATGGTATGGCCATGAGCAATTTGGTAATACCAACAAATTCGGCTTCCGAATCTGAAGCAGAAGCGGATTCACTTACTGATTTTGATCCAGAATCGGAAGATTCAGAAAGAGAAGTTAAGTGCAGTAAAGGGACTGAATGTGCAGCATATTGCTGACTGGTTTAGTTAGGATGTTTATCCTTAGCTTGTGGAGGAGGATTTGAAGCTGGGGGAGTGTCTACTCTGGTTGGTTATTTAGGAGGTGTTGTAGAGGAAGATGGTACAGAGGTTGAAGCTTGTGTTTTTTAAGAGGACTGAAATAGCTTGTAGGTAAGGCTGAATGTTTTGGAATAATCATGGGGTTTCCCATATAAGGATGGAGTATAGAAAGGTGGATACAGATTTAAGGATGTATGTCTGGACAAAGGCTGTGTAGGAGCAAACGGCGAAGGTTGCTATTTTTCAGAGTCAATTCTGGATAATTCTGCTTTGGAGTTTACGGATCTCAGCTTCTTTTTTTTTTTTTTTATCAAATTTAGGACCTTAGTATCGTTGTTGGATCATCTATCTAAGTTCAGAGTCAAGTTGGGTGACTCTGTTCTTGAGATCATTGGATATTATCATCCGTTAATATTGCTTGTGGAAGTTTTCCTTTTGGAATGCGAGTAGCCTTAAACTTTTGATACTAATTATTTAATAGGATATTACTCCTTCCTCAAACTAGTAACAATCATGCTGTTGTTACTAATGTTTAAAGGTAACAATCATAGAACTTCTCTTCTTTGTCGGTATAGGGAACAATTCTATAAAGGAATAATATCAGGAAACTTTTCCTTTTTGTTAGTGTAAAAATGTAAAGAATTATTAGGGGACTTTTCCTTTTGGTTGGTCTAATTTTTCTTCTTTATTTGTTTAAAGAAAAATGAAAATGAATTATTCTACATGAAGGTGTTGGCTTTTTACTTTCACACATATTTGTAGGTTGTGGAGAACTTATCATGATCTTTAGCCTCGAATTTAGCGAGGTGAGTACCTGAAAAGGGCACTTCGATGGCCAAGTTAGCATTTGATCAAGGTTAAGGAGATGAGAATGGAGGATAAAATAGGTTTTCTCTCTTTAGAATGAGCAATACGTTTTAGAGGCCAAAGACCATTTATAGATGATGGATGACATGGATTTAAGGTTTTGCCTTGGGCTCTCTTGCTAATAACCTGTCACCCATCATTATTATGCACGTGTATATTTTCCTATCATTATGACTTTTGGGTATGATTTCTTTCGACTAATGTGTTACAAAAATAATTCCCCCTCTTGCCATCTTTGTGAGCTTTGAGAGAATTTTTCTTTAAGTGTTATTCCTCATAATTGCTTGGGTATTATTTCCCCAGAATAGTTGTGGTGTTTATTACCTTGGAATGGCTTCTTTTATGTGGCATGGTTTAGTGCCTTTGAAATATGGCACCGATACTACAGAATATTATTATAGAATTTTTCCTCCTTATTGGTCTAGGGAAGTTTTTCCTCTTTATCGCTATCATTGCTATAAAGGCACCAAACCACGCCAAATGTCCATCTCATCAGATAAAAAAAGATATCCAGGAGGAATAATGCCTAAGGAAAGTTCCTTGGAGCTCATAAAGATGGCAAGATGGAGAATTAGTTTCGCAATCCATTGGTCTTGGGAAGTGAGAGAGTTGAAGAAAGAGTAACAAGAGCAAGATTATTTGAACTATTTGATTGGATGCCATTTTGTTTCAGGTTTTCCTTTATTTCCTATTCAAAACAAACAGATCTCATATTTACCACTTCGTTTGGGAAAAAGCATTATGCTCAAAGATAGAAAACCTTGTTAAAAATTCTTAAATGGTTTGGTACCCTGTTTAAAGACTAAGGAAAAGTCTGTTTTGGGTTTTATGACCTTAAAAGAACTCGTTTTAGATTTTGATCTCAGAGGTATATCGGCTGGAAACTAGAACGTGCGGGATATTGATCTGTTCTAAGCCAGATTTGGTCTCTAAGACAGACTCAGTTCTGCATCGATTTGGTAGAACAACGCCACGTACTCTCTTTATGTTCTAAGCCAGATCTGGTCCCTAAGGCAGACTCAGTTCTGCATCGATTTGGTAGAACAACGCCACGTACTCTCTTTATGGTATCAGAGCCATACTCGTCCTTGAAAATTTCATGTTTTCTAAAACTCATTTTCCTTGCTCGAAATAGTATAATTTAAGTATTTGATTTGTTTTGATTTCTAGACTTCAGGAGCAGAGAGAACTTCTCAATCATGGCTTCAACTTCATCTTCAAATCCTTCCAATCCTGTTACTCTTTCTTCTACTCTTTCTCTACCTAAATCTTGCACTTCACATACAGCCAATAAGATTGAAAACCTTGTAGAATACTCCTACATACCTGAATCAGCCCAAATCAATGAGTTATCCTACCCTCTCATCAGTCCTTACCAACTGTACAAAAGACTCAGTTCCTTTACCCGCGGTATCTACACCCTCATCTCTACTCGAAGGCCTCATCCAAAAGAATATATTCAGTCTTCTCGACTGGATCAATGTGCTCTTCAAGCCACTTCTGCTGAACAATATGTCACTCTGGAGATTCCCTCAGAGTTAATTTCCAACTGGAAACGAGAAGGTTATACCCATCTCCATCTTGGAGGAATCCGCTTAATCCTTACTTTTCATGGGAGAAAAAGATTACCAGTCACAGCTCACCTTGCCCTCCTTGATACTCGGTTCAAACAGTATCAAGATGCTATTATCGGCACTGTTCTTACAACCCTTCATGCAGGAAGTGTGTTACTCACTTTCTATCCAAACTTCAACCTTTCTCTCCAAGACACCAATTTGCCCACAACCTTGAAAGTCCAAGTCCAAATTCAAGGTGCAGAACAAATCTCCTCTGCCAAAATTGCCACTCTCCATCATCAACTGGTCTATAGGCTTCAAAATCATGCCTTAGATCTACCCACTCCTGACCATCACTCTGACACCCCTCATGATCTTAGCTGAATCTGATCAGATCCCCACAATCATCCAGATCCCAAGACAAATTCCTCGTCATGAGCTCATCAAGCTTATGCCTCTTGAATGGATCTCCAACTATGGACAGTTCCATACTAATACAGCTCCAATTCAGACATCTGAGAGCATTTTTGAAAGACGGCCAGATGGAACAGTCAGAATGACTTTCAAACCACCTCCCAGTGCTCCACAAGAGCCTCCTCGGCTCTCCTTTACCAATTCTTCAATGATCACAGCTGTGCAGACAGCTCAAGAAGATCTACCCATTACAGGGTTCAACTCTACAGGCTATCTTGTTTATCCAGCAAAGCTGAATGGTCATTTCCTATGGGATGCCCCTGGCTCAGGCATGTGTGACCCCAATTGTCCCTGTTGGGATGATTGGGAAGAGGATGATGATTATTCCACCAGAAGAAAAAAGAAATCCAAAAAGAAAACACCTTCAATCTCATGCCATCATACTGACCCTAAACCACCACAAGATCCTCCACCTCCACCAGCTCCATTACCCTTTTACAAAAAGGAACTCAAATGGATTGCAAAACATTGCAAATTCGAGATTCCATCACCAATCCCAGCTCTGACACTACCACTGAGTTGTATGATGTTTTCATCTACTTCTTCAGACTACTGTTCTTCCTTTCCCCCTTAGAAACCCACACAGATTATCAACGAAATGTTGTGTCTAAACCTTTTATCCCTTCAGCCATCACCTCTACAGGACACCTTGAACCACACAAACCTTTTGAATCAGTCCTCAACTGGCAAACCGAAAATGCCCGAGCACAAAATGATACTTTGATGAATATCAATTCCAAAGTTGAGAAAATTAGTTTACGAACTGAAAAACTTGAAACCAAAGTTGACTCCATCACTGCACAGATGCAGCAGATCCACCAAAATCTCCAGTCCAGAATTACTCAACTTGATTCTGAGTTACGAACCATGCTTGCTCAACGCTATTATGGCCCAGAATTTGATCAGAAGGAAAGAGAGATCAGACGCTTGAAAGCTGAGCTTGACCAAATTGAATCAGAACAACAAAAACCTACCCTTTTCATTTCATCACCTCCGATCCCTTCTATCGGTCCAACTTATCATCCTTTTGCCTCCATGCTTTCCCCTATCCGACAGTATGAACCTTCCAAGTTATTTGGTATGGCTCATACTCTTTTTAGAGACAATCCATTGCCACCACAACCTAAACCTAAACCAAAGCCTAAACCTCAACCACACCAGTCACCAGTTCCCAACCTGCTGTTTCCACTTCTGATCCACAATCCCCTGGTTATACACCAGCATCACCATTAGCACCTCCACCACCAGCTCCTTCCCAACCTCCTACCCAATCCAAGGATAAACAACCCATACACCTGTTCAGTGCCCACACAGTTGATCACATATCTACTACAGATGATCAAACTTCTGATTCAAATCTAGCCGTTTCGGATAGCCATACCGAGATAGATACAGAATCTTCAGCATCCACCAGTGACTCTAAAAAGTCCTATGCTGATATCACTAAAATCCTGATGGCTCAACCTGGTCAATCTGATCAAGGCCAAACTTCTCACACAGAACCATATGTTGACATTCCTTCTGAAGTTGACGAAGAAATGCCTGAATTCTCTGCCTCAAACCATCCTCCTCTAGTCCAGGCCCAAACCGGTCCAAAATCGTCAAATGGTCCATGGTTCACATTTGATGATATTCCATCCTCTAAATGGCGTGATCGGCTTAATGAAATGTCTGCCTGGCTTGACTTACAAATGTTAAGGCCAGGAGCGACAACTCAATCAGTCCTTAGAGAATTTGCTACTCGTTTTACGGGTGCTCTAAGAGATTGGTTTGATTCTTTAGGCCAATACAGACAATTACAGTTTGTTCAATTGCCAGAAGTCTTAAGTGCCCTTACGGTTATCCATGATCAATTCCTTGGAGACCCTTCTGCAGTTTTTGAAGCTGCATGACGAGACTATCTTAACATGAAATGTTGTTCACTCAATGCTAAGGATCTTGATTTCCATTATAAAAGAATGTCCCTGCTGTTCTATAAACTTAATGGATTCAATGAGCCGACATTAAAGCATGTTTTTCTGGCCTCCCTTCCTGATGAACTCCAACAAGATATACAGAGGCAACTTCGTGCATCCAATCTTGTCCTCGACAACATTTCTCTTGGCAAAATCTTCCAACTTGCCAAAACTAGTCTTGATAAACTCTGTGAACATAAACAGTTTTTCAAAGAACTGTTGAAAGACAGAGAACCATTTCGGAGTGCCTGCAAAAAGCCTTATTTACAGATCAAATGCAAACAGAAGAAGGATTGTGATTGCAGTCTTAAAAAGAAAAGGCATTTTTAGAAATTCAAACGTCCGGAATATTCATCTAAGCCTCGCCGGTCCAAAAAGCCCTACAGATTCTTTAGAAAGAAGTCATCCTCATCCAGAGAATTTAAACGGAAAAAATCAAGCAGATGTTTCATCTGCAAGAGAAAAGGCCATTATGCCAAGGATTGTCCCAACAAAAGGGAAAAATCTATCCGGCTAGTCGAGCATCTCCAAGCTACTACATATTACTCCCTAGAAAAGGATGAACTGGAATTCTATTTCTTAGAACAAGATGAACCCAATGATGCAACTGTGTTCGCACTACAGAATTCCTCTGATGACTCAGACAGTGATCAGTCACAAGTGATTTTCCACCAACAGTTGTTATCCCTTGATACCACTGTTCCTATACCTTCCATCAAACTCCAGATCTTACCCACAAAATTCCAAAGGCCCATTCCAACAATTGGTCTTATAGATACTGGAGCCCAACGCAGCATGTTAAATCCACATATTCTTCCACCAGACTATTGGACAGAATATGAGGAACATTTCAAAGGTGTCAATGGCAAATTCTTCACCACCTCTTTGATTACCAAAAAACCCATTGGTATTCAAATTTTCCCAAACTGTGTCATTTGGACCAAGGTCATTGGTTCAACTCTTCCTAATAAGGATATCTTGTTAGGTTTTGACATCCTTCACCAGATCAAACACCTTCAAATCATTCCCACTGGAATTCGAGTCAAGTCTATGTTCAAAGCTTTCACAGACATCCTGAAACTTTACAATCTGTCTGACACACCCCAGCCTTACCAGGATATTTCAACCAAACTTTGAATTTGTGTCCAGAGTCCCATTCTCAATTCACCCATTCAAACCCATTGTGGAAAAATAAGTCCTTCTTCATTAAGTTACCTTTCAAACTAAATGAAGATGTTAATCCAACCAAAGCTACCCATCCAGGAATGAGTCCTTCACAATTGTTAGCCCAAGGTCTAATTGAGCCCACAACTTCTCAATGGGCTTGCCAAGCCTTTTATGTTGAAAAGTATTCTGAAATTGTCCGAGGAAAGAAACGCTTAGTCATTGACTATCAGCCCTTAAACATGTTTTTACAAGATGACAAGTTTCCTTTGCCCCGAAGACAAAGCATGTTTACTTTTCTCAAAAATGCCCAGATCTTTTCAAATTTTGATTTAAAATTTGGCTTTCAGCGATTAGGCATTGAACCCTCAGAACGGTACAAAACCGCCTTTTGTATCCCCAATGCCCACTTCCAATGGACAGTCTCACCCTTCGGTCTTAAAACTGCCCATCCATATTCCAAAAATCCATGATCCAAATCTTCCAGCCCATCCTCCATCATGCTTTGATTTATATTGATGACATCTTGCTTTTTTCAGGTTTGCATGAGGAACATCACCAGCTGTTAACTCAGTTCTATGATATTGTCCAAAGTCATGGAATTATGTTATCAGCTAAGAAAAGCACCATTGCTACAGATACCATTGAATTTCTTGGAATGGTCATAAAAGACAGCCTTTATCAGCCAGGAAAGCACATTGCCCAAGAGTTGCTTCACTTTCCAGATCAGCACCTTTCCAGAAGGTAGGTTCAACAATTTCTTGGTATCATCAACTACATCCGTGATTTCATCCCACATGTGGACAACACACTCGACACCTTTCGGCTTTATGAAAAAAAGCCCCCAGAGTGGAATGATAACCACACCTCTGCTATCACTACACTAAAGCAGATTGCGCAAAATCTGCCTCCCTTAAAGTTGATTGCTGATGGCAAGCGCATCCTACAGACAGATGCAAGTGATGAATCATGGGGTGCCATCCTCCTCGAAGAATCAATGGAAAAGAAAGCTTTATTGCTTACACTAGTGGACATTTCTCTAACACACAGAAACATTACCACAGTGTGTTCAAAGAAATCTTAGCGGTAAAGAATAGCATCAAGAATTTTGAGTATCATTTGATTAGACACCATTTTCTCATCCGAATGGACAGTTCAGCCTTCCCCAATATTCTCAATTTCAAAGGTAAAACTGTTCCTGAAAAAATGTTACTCATGTTAAAAGATTGGTTTTCCAAGTATGACTTTTCAGTTAAGCATATAAAAGGGTCCCAGAACCTCATCCTTGATATGCTTTCAGACTCTCCAAACCAGACAAACTTCTCATCGTATTCTCCACAACTTATCACTTTCCAATCATCTCCATGGCTACTTCACTTTTCCCAGAAGCTCTCACCAAGAAAAACTTTCCCCTTGATAAAACTTTCTCCTCAGTCTTTGCCATGCAAGCCCGAAAAGCTGTTTTTTGCTTTTTCATGAAAGCCTACCTTATGGCAGACTCATTTCCATTTTCTACCTTCCATCCAGAAAATTTGTTCCTTACAGGTCTCACCCTTGACCCATCCAGAGATATCACTGAAGATGAGTTATGGTACCTATGGTACCTAACAGTTCTTTATGCATCTCCTTAACCCTGACAAAGCCACCTACCTCACCTAGACTTTACTTTAATGGTTTTCTCCCATTCCATAGTGGAGAAAGAAACTGCAGCAACTTTCAGAGATTTATAATCTTGAAAGAATGCCTGCTTCAGAAGCACGACTGTTTACCTCAGTGTTCATCATCCATAGGCCATACTTTCATCATCCAGATACAAAACTTTTCTGGTCTCAAGACCAAGTCTATGAATGGTTTACTGCACCACACCCAGCTGTCATCGACAATAAAATCCAACTACCCTGCACAACTACCTCTGTCAGCTAAACCACCAGACTCTCCGCCACACAGAGATATCTTCCACACCTCCTTAGGCCCACAACATGACCTCATCATGATCCCCACTCCATCCGCCATATCAAAACCAAAGTCCACTAGAATCATCATCAAAGAAGAAAAACCAGATTACACAGACTTTCTTTACCAAGACTCCCAGGACCCATGGAAGAATTTCTTCCTTTAAGTCAACATCTCCAGTAGTTTCCCCAGCCATCCATGCATGAACCAGGATCCCCATCACAACCATCATCATCACAACCACCCAAACCTTCAAAAGCAGACAAGGCTACTCAGACATCACCCAGACCAGGATACAGATGCGAATGCCCTTACCCACCTTGCCGTGGTCCCACCTGCAAGCACCCAAAGCTCTCCAAGACCTTTTTTCCACTGCCTTCTGACGATGACCCTGATGCGACCGAAAGCTCCTCTGAAGATGAATACATGAACCTTCACTCCATAAAGTATTTTGTCTTGTGGCCATGCACTTTCCTTTCTTATCTTGTTGTCGTGAACCTTCCCTCTTTCTCTTGACTCATGAACCTTCCCTCTTTGTCTTGATTCATGAAATTTCCCCTTTTGTCTTGTTGCATGAAATTTCCCTTTTTGTCTTGTTGCATGAAATTTCCCTCATTGTCTCGTTGCATGCACCTTCCCCTATTGTCTTCTTGTCATTGACTTTGTCCTGTTGTAATCATAATAATGTATCTTTTACTTTTGAACTGTATCTTTACCTTATTTGTACTGTTGTAAAAGATAGGGGTCCTGTCCTATCTTCATGAGCTCTCTTATATAAAGGGCTCTCCTCACTTGTAAAATATGGAAGTTTGAAGAAATAAACTCTTGTGCTCTCATAAGCTATGGCTTTCTAAATTCTCTTCTCTCTCTCTGCAAATGAAGTTCTAGTAGATGAACAAAGCAAAGAATTAAATTTGTTCATTTTGAAAACTTAAGGAAGTATGCTCTGCACTTGCCTTCAAGGAAGGATTCTGTGCATCAGAAAACTTATGATGATTTCTTAAATGGTTTGGTACCCTATTTAAAGACTAAGGAAAAGTCTGTTTGGGTTTTATGACCTTAAAAGAACTCGTTTAGGTTTGATCTCAAAGGTATATCGGCTGGAAACCAGAACGTGCGGGATATTGATATGTTCTAAGCCAGATCTGGTACCTAAGGCAGACTCAGTTCTGCATCGATTTGGTAGAACAACGCCACGTACTCTCTTTATGCTCTAAGCCAGATCTGGTCCCTAAGGCAGACTCAGTTCTGCATCGATTTGGTAGAACAACGCCACGTCCCAGAATTAGCACAAATCAATGAATCCTCCATGCCCTAATTAGCCCATACAAGCTATACCAGAGATCTAATTCTTTCACCAGAAGTATTAGGACTCTAATATCAACCAAGAGACCAGCTCTAAAAGAATATATCTAGTTATCTCGATTGGATCAGTGTGCTCTCCAGGCATCACAGGTAGAACAATATGTCACTCTAAAAATTCCAACTGAGCTCCTTACCCAGTGGAAAAGGGAAGGATACACTCACCTCCATCTTGGAGGAGTCCAGTTGATACTCACTCTTCATGGCAGAAAAGGCTTACTTGTCACAGCCAGGTTAGCACTATTGAATACCAGATTCAAAGAATATCAGCATGCAGTCATAGGAACAGTCCTGACTACTCTACATGTAGGAAGTGTTCTTTTTACCTTTTACCCAAATTTCAACCTCTCACTAGATGATCCAAATCTCCCCGCTACTCTAAAAGTTCAGATCCAGATCTAAGGTATTGAACAAACAATCTCTTCAAAAATGGCAACGTTACACCATCAATTGGTGTATCGGTTACAAAACCATGCCCTTGACCTACCAACACCTCAAACCACATCAGATGCACTGATGATTCTTGCTGATTCTTCAGAAAGTATCCCATCCATAGTCTAGATCCCCAGGCAGATCCAAAAGCAAGAGCTGCTTAAGCTCATGCCCATAGAATGGCTTTCCAACTATGAAAAGTTTCACCAAAACTCCCAGCCGGTTCAAACAACTGATGCTCATATTTGAAAAAAGAGCAGATGGAACGGTAAAATTAACGTTTCAATCATTATCCACTTCCCAGACACCCATTGTTTCTCATCCACCCTCTGAACAATCCATACCCAGAAACTCCTTTTCATACTCCTCCATAATCACAGCCGTATCTACGGCACAAGAAAATCTTCCCATTTACGGATTTGCTTCAGATGGCTATCCTATCTACTCGGACAAAATCAATGGTCATTTTTAATGGGATGTTCCAGGGTCCCATATGTGTGATCCAGATTGTCCTTGCCTTAAAGAGGAAGATGATGATGATGATTCAACAAATGTCCCAGACGGCGTAAAAAGAAAAGTCATAAAATGGATCCTTGCCACAAAAAAAACCTCCTCTACCCCCCTGATGATCCAGAAAGTCTAATGCCTTTACCTATTTATAGGAAAAGTTTAAGGCTTATACAAAAGAAGTATAAACAAAGATCATGCAGACAAGAGACCACCTTGTTCTCATCTCCTGCTATGCATGTCCAACCTTGCATGATGTTCTCAATCAAGCTCTTACCAAGAACAGTTCCCTCCTCTAGAAAAACATATTGATCCACAGACAAAGGTCACCACCAAACCTTTTGTCCACTCTCCTGTTACACCAAATGGCCAGCTGGAAGAACCAAAACCTTTTGAAGCCTTTCTAAACTGGCAAACTCAAAATGCCAGGGCTCAAAACTCATCCTTTAGATCTCTTGATGAAAAAATAGAGAAAGTTGCTTCTCAAGTCAAGTAAATCGACACAAAGGTTGACAAAATAACAACCCAGCTTGAGTAGATGTATTTCGATATGCAAAATCGAGTCTCCCAACTTGATTCAGATCTTCGATCCATGATTCAAAACAGATATTGGGGTCCCAAATTAAAGGCTGAACTTGCCAGGATTGATGATGTTTGCAAAATCCCCTGCTCTACCCTTACATACCCCAACTTTCAGCACTTACCAGCCTTTCTACACACCATCCACCTCACGACAAGCCAATAAACTATGCCAAGTTCTTTGGTCTGTCTCATCTCAAACATACTTCATCCCCTGCTCCGCCCTAAACCACAACCTAGACCTGCCAAGTCTGAACCACCTCCAGCTTATCACCAACCTCCACCATTTCCTGATCAACAGTCTACCCAAAAAGACAAAGAACCTATGCACCAATACTCATCCCAAGTTCTACCACATCTTTCAAAATCAGATGAAACTTCCCCATCCCAAACAAATGAAATCTCCACTGATGAGGAATCCTTTTCTACTTCAGATTCTGAAAAAGAATTAGCCGATGTCTCCAAACTCCTCATGGTACAACCATCATCAGGATCAAACGAACCTTCTCCATCCTTACCTCCTCTAACACCAATTATTGATGAAGATTCCGATACAAACCCTACAGCTTCTCACCAAGAAAATCCTTCCCGCAAATCCTCAAACAGCCCGTGGTTTACTTTTGATGACATTGCAAAAGTAAAATGGCTAGCTATATTTCAAGAATTTTCTGCCTAGATTGATGTTCAAATGCTCAGGGCGGGAGCAACAACCCAAACAGTCCTTAAAGAGTTCAGTTCTCATTTTACTGGATCTTTAAGAGATTTGTTTTGAAAGTCTAGGTCCATACAGAAAACTCTAGGTAATTCAAGCACATATTTCAGAGGTCTGAGGAGTCATTTATGTGCAGTTACTTGGAGAAGCAACAGCTGCTAATGAACAAACAAGAGGGAGTTCCATCTAATGAAGTGTTATTCTCTCCAGATAAAAGATCTGAATTTTCACTACAAGAGGATGTCTACAATGTATTACAAACTCAACTTCTTTAATGATCCATCATTAAAGCATGTCTTTGTAGCATCTCTCCCCAAAGAAATTCAGCCAGAACTTCAAAGACAGTTCACAATTCACCAGTTAGACATAGTTGGCAGTCAGTTGTCCAGAAAGGTTATGTGAACAAAAAGAATTCTTCAAAGATCTCATTGAAAACAAGCAACCTTTCAAAAGTGCTTGTAAAAAGCCCCATCTCTCCATTAAGTGCAAGAGTGAAAAAGATTGCACTTGTACTACCAAAAAGAAATCCCATTTCCGGAGATTCCAAAATTCAGAAAAGAAAAGCCAAACACCTTCCAAATCCAAAAAACCTTATCGATTTTTCAAAAAAAAGAACTCTGACCAGCTACTTATCAAAAGTAGCTGTTGTTTTATTTGTAAAAAGAAAGGTCACTTCGCGAGGAATTGTCCAAACTGTCTTGTGAAATCAGTCAAGCTTATTGAGCATCTCCAGGATTCCATGTTACTTTCAAAAAGTGATGATGTTGAATCTTTCTTCTCTGAACAAGAGGACTATGATGAACAAACAACTTTTGTTCTTGCTGAAACAGAAGACCATTTTGAGTCAGAGAATGTTTTTGTAATTCAAACTGTACAACAGATTCAGAAAGTCCAACTAGCCATTCCTATCCCTTCAATCAAAATCCACCTTCTCTCTGGAAGATTTGACAAACCAGTTCCCATCATTGGTTTTGTTGATATTGGAGCTCAGAAGAGTATGCTTAATATAATATTTCAAAGTTGTGAAAAGCATATAGAATATTTCAAAGTTGCTAATGGAGAACTGTTTCACACAAATTTGATTACCAAAAAACTTATTGGTATTCAATTCTTTCCAGGATGTGTCCTTTGGACCAAGCTTGTTGGATCCAATCTAATGAGATTACGGATAAAACTATCACAAGCACATGGGATGAGGCATATTCAGATCATATTCAAGTTCTCGTCGGACCCGTTACAAGAGCTCGAGCAAAGAAATTCAAAGAAGCGCTTAATGGATTGATTCAAGCAACTTGGGCTCAATCAAATTCGTGGATTCCCATTGAAGGAATGTTCCAAATACTCACTTCCATGAAATAGGGAGTTGGCTTAAACATTATGGTGGGAAAATATATTATTTTCCTTTTTCAGATACTTTCCCATTTCTTGAGGAGGCTATTAGGGAATCAAATCAGTTATTTCTATTTTAATCGCCTAGTTTCCATTTAATTGATGTAAGGCATTTAAGACAATTAGGATCCTAATTTAGTTTAAATTCTTTCCTATTAGGGAAGATTTAGATTCAGATTTGATTTTTGGGTTAGGATTTATTTCCAGAAATTCTTGTAACCAACCCTATATAAAGTACTCATATTCAATTGATGAGAGATTTAATTCTCTTTGGTTCTTTACGAACTCTTTGAACTTATCAGATTTCCGTGGCATTCAAATTCTTGACTTATCAATCAAACTATCCCTAGCTGATTGTGGCGTCTTCACATACCAAGGTTCGTGCTTTAAATAAGCATTGGGTCGAGGTTCCATTTCATTCCTGGTTTAGATTCGATCTGAGAGATTAGGGTCCCGTCAGTTCTTGACGGGGTTCGTATCATTTGGTATCAGAGCCTAGGCTCCAAGGTCAGATCCATCTATCTTTGTTGTTTTTCATTCTTGTTTGAATTTTTCATCTTGTTCTAGTATCTATAAAAAAAAAGAAAAAAAATCATGAACAGTGCCGTGTGAACAGTATTTTTAGGGTTTCCTTTTAAAATCAATTTTGCATCTTTGTGGTTTAATTCCCCTTAAATAAAAAAAAACCTCCAACCTCTTAAAATCTTTCATTTTTTTTCATTATTTGTGTCTTGGAAGTCTAAAATAAGTTTTACCCCATTGGTGAAAATTTTGCCCAAAATCAAAACTCGACTTTCGTACACATTGCCTTCTTACTCTTGAAATTAAATTCTCCTTAGTTGTCATCTTTATGAATTGCTTCTGAAATCTTGATATTGGTTTGATTAGTTTGATAAAAACCAAGTGCATTAAAGGGTAAAAGCCAATAATTTGAGTGAAACAAGAGTGGAACTGAGTGAGTCATTTTTTTCTTGAGTGAAACACGTAAGGGAGTGAGGTGAGGTCCTTCCATATTATTTCCAACGTTCTTTTGCAGATAATAGCTATGTCTCACAACTTCGAACAAAACATAAATGAAGAGGATCAATCCGCAACTACTCAGAATTTACAAATTCAAGTATTGATGGGAGAGATGAGAAGGATGATGAGGGCTGAATTAGAGCTCATCCATGAGCATTTGGATCGGGTAGAGAACACACGTGCAGGGCAGCCACAACCCGTTCCCCAAGCACGTAGGAGAGAAAGAGCTCCAGTTAGAGGAGAGATTGATGACTATTATAGGGATGAGTATGATGAAGGAGAGGACTGTAGGAGAGCTAGAATAGAGATGATGGATTGAGTGGAATAAAGATGAAGATTCCATCTTTTCAAGGAAAATCCGACCCAGAAGCATACCTTGAATGAGAGAAGAAAATGGAGTTCATATTTGACTGCCACAATTATTCAGAGGCAAAAAAAGTAAAATTGGTTGTGATTGAGTTTTCTGACTATGCTATTACTTGGTGGGATCAGCTTGTTATAAGCATGAGGCGAAATAGGGAACGTCCAATTGAGACACGGGATGAAATGAAATCATTGATGAGAAAGCATTTTATACCTAACCACTATTATCGAGACTTGTACCAAAAATTACAACGTCTTACATAGGGTAGGCGAAGCGTTGAGGATTATTATAAAGAAATGGAGATTGCCATGATTAGAGCAAATGTGGAGGAGGATAGAAAAGCTACCATGGCACAATTCTTAAATGGACTTAATCGGGAGATTGTAGATAAGGTTGAGTTGCAACATTATATAGAGATTGAGGAAATAGTCCACCAAGCCATCAAGATTGAGCAACAACTCAAGAGGAGGGGTAACACTCGTGCAGCCCCAAACTCGAGGTCCACTCCTTGGAAGTCGAGCTATGTGAAACGAGACGAGAGGCCACAAGCATCTACTACACCTAAGCTAAGATCCGAGCCCTCCAAGCACAATACACAAGGTAACACTGTAACTCCTACTATTAGGAATCATGACATTAAGTGTTTTAAATGTCAAGGCAGGGGGCATATCGCAAGTGAATGTGTGAATCAAAGAGTTATGGTATTACATGAGATTGTTGCTAAAGATGACACGGAAGAGAATGAGATACAACCATTAGAGGATGTCGAAGATGAATAGTATATAGCCCCTGGGAATTGACTTTAGTAGCGAGGAGAGCTTTGAGTGTGCAAGTAAAGGAAGACGAAGCAGCGCAACGGGAAAACATTTTCCATACTAGGTGCTATGTTCACGACAAAGTATGTAGTATGATTATTGATGAAGGAAGTTGTACTAATGTTGTGAGTACTATCATGGTAGAGAAGTTAGGGCTTTTGACACTTAAACACCCACAACCATACAAACTCCAATGGTTAAATGACAGTGGAGAGGTGAAAGTGAACAAGCAGGTACTAGTGACTTTTCGGATTGGTGCCAATGCAGGTTGGACATTTGTTACTTGGGTGGCCTTGGCAATTCGACAGACATGTGAAACATGATGGCTTCACCAACAAATATTCATTTGTAATTAATCAACGCAACATCACTCTTGCTCCATTGACACTAAAGCAGGTTTATGGAGACCAAGTGAGCCTACAGAGAGAGAGTGAGGAAAAGAAAATGAGAGAAAAAGAGAGTGAAATTCAAAAAGAGGCCAAGGAAAATGTGAGAGAAAAACTAAAGAAAAATACGCCCATTGAGCGAAAATTAGATGAAAAAAAAAGAATTTCTATGCGAGAGCGAGTAAGATAAAAAAAAGCGTTGTTTTTACATCAGCTGATTATACTTTTGTACAAAGAGGCATTTTTAAACACTAACGAATTTGACCCTACTTTGCCTAGTTCTATTACTTCTCTTTTACAGGAGTATGAGGACGTCTTTCCTGAGGAAACACCACATGGTTTACCTTCAATCCGAGGAATTGAGCATCAGATTGATTTTGTGCCTGGTGCAACCATTCCAAATAGACCAGCTTTTAGGAGCAATCTGGAGGAGACCAAAGAACTTCAAAGGCAGGTTAAGGAATTAATGGAAAAAGGGTACGTGAGAGAAAGCATGAGTCCATGTACAGTTTCTATTTTATTAGTTCCTTAGAAGGATGAGGGGTGGAGGATGTGTGTTGACTGTCGAGCCATCAACAACATAACGGTAAAGTATCGACATCCCATTCCTAGGCTAGATGACATGCTTCATGAATTACATGCTTGATGATTAGAATGAAAGAAAGAGATGAATGGAAAACTAATTTTAAAACAAAATATGGTTTGTATGAATGGTTAGTCATGCCTTTTGGTCTAACTAATGCCCCGAGCACTTTTATGAGACTTATGAATCATGTTTTGTGAGCTTTTATTGGCAAGTTTGTTGTTGTTTATTTTGATGATATCCTCATTTATAGCAAAAACATAAACGATCATGTAGTACATTTGAAATTTGTTTTAGATGTGCTTAGAAAAGAAAAGTTGTTGCCCGAGAGGGGGCAACAATGGCCCAATGGTGTGTGGAGCGTAAGTGCACAAATGGTACGAATCCCACATCACCTGCAAGCGAGGTCCTGGCATTGCTTATAAGCTCTGGGCAGCCCTCACAAAAATTGGTTTTGGAGGATAAAACAGAACCTTTATGATGCACAGGATCCTTAGGCTTAGGGCAAGTGAAGAGCATACTCAGTTTAGAAAATTAGAGGTGAGCGTATCATTATTAACCCCAAATAATTTCTTTTATTCCTAGAAGAGAGAAACAGGTTTAGAGAAACATGATGTGAACACCGACAAACTTGTGTTTCTAGGATTTGTTATGAGTGCACAGGGTATACAGGTTGATGAGGAAAAGGTACGTGCAATCCAAAAGTGGTCGATGATTTGTGAAAGACTTTAGCACATTAGCCGCACCGCTTGCAGAAGTAATAAAAAAAGATGTTGGATTCAAGTGGGGAGAAGTGCAAAACTAGCAAGTAATGTGAGAAGCTTTCATGGGCTTGCTAGTTTCTATCGATGATTTGTGAAAGACTTTAGCACATTAGCCGCACCGCTTGCAGAAGTAATAAAAAAAGATGTTGGATTCAAGTGGGGAGAAGTGCAAAAGAAGACATTTCAAATAATCAAGCAAAAGCTGACCAATGCTCCTTTATTGTCTTTGCCAAACTTTAATAAAACATTTGAAATTGAATGTGATGCCTCAAGTATTGGTATTGGCGCAGTCCTAATGCAGGAAGGACGACCAATTTCTTACTTTAGTGAAAAGTTGAGTGGGGCAGCCTTAAACTACCCTACTTACGATAAGGAGTTGTATGCATTAGTTTGAGCATTAGAAACGTGGCAGCACTACCTATGGCCAAAGGAGCTCATGATTCACACTGATCATGAGTCCTTGAAACACCTTAAAGGCCAATACAAGCTGAACAAGAGGCATGCTCGATGGGTAGAACTCATTGAGACATTTCCATATGTCATTTGTTACAAGCAAGGTAAATAAAACATTGTTGCAGATGCGCTTTCTCGCATGTATGTCTTAATTTCAACACTGAATGCTAAACTACTTGGTTTTGAACATATTTGATGAGAACCACCAAGGGAATACCATTAAAGCTTCAAGTGATCCTTTGCACATTCATGGCGGCCCAATTACAAGAACAAGAGCCAAAAAGATGCAAGCTGCATTAAATGGATTAATTGAGAAAATATGGATTGAAAATGAAATTCAAGATGCAAGACATCATGAATTGGGCTTGGAGAGAAGACAAGGCATTGTGGGCATTATTCAAGCTATTGGGCAGCCAAATACACAATTTGGTTCAAATGCAGAAAGGGCAAATTCGGAATAAATCTGGTATTGATTGAGCCAGAATTAATGTGCAAGCTATATACCGTTGGAAAGATAATTAAGTTAGCTTTCCAATGCATTTTACAGAGCTGGATTTGGAGTTCTCTATAAGGAGTTATGATCAATTTATTACAGCTTTTTCAGGCTTGGGAATTCAAACGACTCCTTTGAGTATTCAACTTCATTTATTTGTTTTGTGTCAAGTTTATCAATGTGTTAGGTAAGTCTATCATTAATAATAGTGGGTTGGTGAAGGCTTTTAAAGCACCCTTTGACAAACCTATACTTGGAGGGTTGTTCCAATGTTTCTATTTAAACTCAGCAACCTTGTTATGTATGATAATTAAGAGATTAATATTATTTGAATTTGAAAGATTATTCTTTCTTTGATTCTTTTGAGAACTAGTGAACTTATCAAGAATTTGCATTCTTGTGGCGTTCTAAATTTAGACTTATCACTCACATTCTCATCTATTTCTTGAGTGTGGCGTCAATATCATTCTCTATACCTTTGGTTCATGCTTTTCTTAAGCATTGGGTCAAGGTTTTGTTTGTCATAAATCTGTTTAGAACTTTCTTGGAAAGTTGAAACTACAATTTAAGTGTGAGTTTCAAAGTTTCATTGTGGGAAATTCGTATCATTTGGTATCAGAGCTAGTTTCTAATCAGGTTTGAATGTCTTATTTATTTTGATTATAAAAAAAAAGAGAAAAAAAACGTACAAAAAAAAGATTACAAAAGGATTCATGTATTTCTACTGTCATTAAATTGAATTTTAGTTATCAATTGTGTTGCTTTGCTTGCTTGCTTTCCTTTCTTCAATTTCCTTTTCATTCTTTGTGTTCTCTTGATTTCTTTTCTTTGTTAGTGTGCTGGATTGTCATATTTGGTGTGCCACTTGGGTTTTGTTTTCTTGATTGTGTTTATTTAGTTCAATAAAGATCTGAAAGAGGGAATTAAGTGTGGTAAAAGGCAAAAGTTTGTGAGATCATTAGAGGGAAAAAGCCAATTTGTATGTTAAACATGAGAGTTAAGTGACATCAAATTGAGTGAAACACGTGAGGGAGTGTTGTGAGGTCTTTTTGCTAACATTCTTTTCAGATCACAAATATTTCAAAAGATCAAGAAGCTATAGACCAATCAATTATGCTCAAGGCCATGCAACAACAATTTGAGCGCATGAATCTAATGTTTGGAGAGATCCATGACAAATTGGAGAGGCAAGACACTGTCATAACCAATCTACAAAGGGGGCAACAACCAATAGCTCCCAATGTAAGAGGTAATCAAGGGCGTGCTGCCATGGGAGAAGAAGAAGAGATGATAGAAGGGCAAGACATATAGATCATGATTTGGGGAGTATCAAACTAAAAATTCCTTCTTTTCAAGGTAAAAATGATCCAGAAGTTTATTTGGAGTGGGAAAAAAAGGTGGAGCTAGAATTTGATTGCCACAACTACTCTGAGGAGAAAAAGGTAAAACTAGCTGCTGTTGAATTTACTGATTATGCTATTATTTGGCGGGATCAACTTGTTTTGAGTAGGAGAAGAAATCGTGAAAGGCCTATAAACACTTGGGAGGAGATGAAGGCCATCATGCGGAGGAGATTTGTTCCTAGTCATTATTATAGGGAGCTGCACCAAAGGCTTCAAAGCCTTACATAAGGTTCCAGAAGTGTGGAAGATTACCACAAGGAGATGGAAATAATCATGATTCAAGCCAACATTGAAGAAGAACGAGAGGCCACTATGGCAAGAATTTTACATGGTTTAAATCAAGATATTGCTCTATCTACTTTGTTGCGAGCCATTATTCAAAAGAACTTGAAAACTTGGGAAGAATGTTTGCCGCATGTTGAATTTGCTTACAATAGAACTGTCCATTCAGCTACTAAATTTTCACCATATGGTTTTAATCCATTAACTCCTTTGGATTTATTACCTTTACCTATTGATGAGCGTGCTAGTATGAATGGTAAAAAAAAAGCTGAATTTGTCAAGCAATTGCATGAGAGAACGCGACAACACATAAAAAAGAGAACTGAACAATATGCTACTCAAGCCAACAAAGGACGTAGGCAAGTGGTTTTTCAGCCTGGAGATTGGGTGTGGGTGCATATGAGAAAAGAGAGGTTCCCAGCACAAAGGCGTTCCAAGTTGCTTCCAAGGGGAGATGGTCCATTTCAAGTAGTTGCACGAATCAATGACAATGCCTACAAATTAGATCTTCCTGGTGAGTATAATGTAAGTGCTACTTTTAATGTTTCTGATCTTTCTCCTTTTGATGTAGGTGACGATTCGAGGATGAATCCTTTTGAAGAGAGGGGGAATGATGAGAACCATCAAGGGAATACCATTAAAGCTTCAAGTGATCCTTTGCACATTCATGAAGGCCCAATTACAAGAGCTAGAGCCAAAATGATGCAAGCTGCATTAAATGGATTAATTGAGAAAATATGGATTGAAAATGCAATTCAAGATGCAAGACATCATGAATTGGGCTTAGAGAGAAGACAAGGCATTGTGGGCATTATTCAAGCTTTTGGGCAGCCAAATACACAATTTGGATTAAATGCAGAAAGGGAAAATTCGGAATAAATCTGGTATTGATTGACCTAGAATTAATGTACAAGCTATATACCGTTGGAAAGATAATTAAGTTAGCTTTCCAATGCATTTTACATATCTGGATTTGGAGTTCTCTAGAAGGCGTTATGATCAATTTATTACAGCTTGTTCAGGCTTGGGAATTCAAACGACTCCTTTGATTATTCAACTTCATTTATTTGTGTTGTGTCAAGTTTATCAATGTGTTAGGTAAGTCTATCATTAATAATAGTGGGTTGGTGAAGGCTTTTAAAGCACCCTTTGACAAACCTATACTTGGAGGGTTGTTCCAATGTTTCCATTTGTATTTTTAGGATCTTGGGTTTCTTTTAGCCTATTTAAACTCAGCAACCTTGCTATGTATGATAATTAAGAGATTAATATTATTTGAATTTGAAAGATTATTCTTTCTTTGGTTCTTTTGAGAACTAGTGAACTTATCAAGAATTTGCATTCTTGTGGCGTTCCAAATTTAGACTTATCACTCACCTTCTCATATATTTCTTGAGTGTGGCATCAATATCATTCTCTATACCCTTGGTTCATGCTTTTCTTAAGCATTGGGTCAAGGTTTTGTTTGTCATAATCTGTTTAGAACTTTCTTGGAAAGTTGAAACTACAATTTAAGTGGAGTTTCAAAGTTTCATTGTGTAAATTCATTTCAATATTAAGGAATTGTATGCTGATGACCATGATTTTAGTGTTGAATACCAAGCTTGTGAAAAGCTGTAGTCGGTAAATACTTTAGGAATGATGGCTATTTATTTCGGTAGAATAAATTGTGTGTGCCTAACTGTTCTTTGAGAGATTTGCTAGTTAGAGAATCCCATGGAGGGGGGTTAATGACACATTTTGGAGTTGTAAAGACTAGCAGTTTTACAGGAACACTTCTATTGGCCACATATGAAACGAGATGTTGAAAGACTTTGTGGTAGATGTGTCACTTGTAGGCAAGCCAAATTGAAAGTGCAACCTTATGGCTTATACACACACCCCTTTGCCAATACCTAGTGCACCTTGGACTGATATTTCAATGGATTTTGTGCTAGGTTTACTGAGGTCTAGACAAGGGAAAGACTCAATTTTTGTGGTTGTAGATAGATTTTCAAAGATGGCATATTTTATTTCATGTCACAAAATGGATGATGCTTCTAATGTTGCTGACCTATTCTTTAGGGAGATTGTGAGGTTGCATGGTATGCCCAAGACAATTGTTTCTGAAAAACCTAGCCGATATACCTCTGAGATCAAAACCTAAAATGAGTTCTTTTAAGGTCACCCTCAAACTAAACTTTATCTACTTTGTTGCGAGCTATCATTAAAAAAAACATCAAAACTTGGGAAGATTGTTTACCACTTGTGGAGTTTGCTTATAATCGTTCTGTTCATTCTGCTATTTAGTATTCACCCATTGGATTTAACTCCATTACCTATTTTTGAGCATGTTAACTTAGATGGCAAGAAAAAGGCTGAAATTGTTAAACAAATACATGAGAAGGCGAAATTCAACATTGAGCGGAGAACTGAGCAACTTGCTAAAACACTTAATGTCACGATTCTTAATAGTGGGAGTCATGATATTACCTTGTGAATTGTGCTTGGAGGGCTCGTCTCACTTCACACAGCTCGACTTCCAAGGAGTGGAACTTGAGCTTGGGGATGGCTTTATTGCTCAATCTTCGAAATCTCCAGATAATGTTGCAACTCAACCATATTTGCAATCTCTTGACTAAGGCCATTGAAAAATCATGCCATGGTAGCTTCTCTATCCTCTTCCCCATTTACTCTAATCATGGCAATCTCCATTTCTTTGTAATAATCCTCCATGCTTTGGCTACCCTGTGTAAGACTTTATAATTTTTGGTACAAGTCTCGATAGTAGTGGTTAAGTACAAACCACCTTCTTATCAACGTTTTCATTTCATCTCATGTCTCAACTAGACGTTCCTTGTTATGTCTTGTGCTTATAACAAGTTGATCCCACCAAGTAATAACATAGTCAGAAAACTCAATCATATACCATCAATATAACAGGGAATATTAATTGTTCTTAGAATTTTTCCCTTGAACTAAAGTTCTATGAGGAAATATACTTTTCTCTCAACATAAGAAGGAATATTAATTCTCTTAGCACAAAAAATATGCTTTACCCTTGACATAAGAGGGGATATTAATTGTTCTTTGACTTTTCCTTTTAGGGAATATTTCTTGTTCTTTGAACTTTTCCCTTGAATTGGAGTGCTAGCGGGGAATAAGAACTTTTCCTAGGTAATCCGGTCAATTCTAAAATGCATTTTGAGATTGTTTAAAGCATGTATGATAATATATGAGATGATCAAGAGTGGTCATGAAACAATGATGACTATGGATTCTTGAGAGATGTATAGATCTGAATGTTTATGCATGCAAATGCTTATTAGTGCAGTACATGAATCTTTTGAGTCTATGGAATAGTTTTTACATTTTATGATCAATCACTCGAGTACATGAGTTGTACATTATCAATTGGATCAATATTTTCAAGAGTTGAAATCATTCATATAGTCCTAATAGCTAAAACAAAATATTCTTTATCTACATGCTATCATCTAAATAAACATTTATATTAGTTTGGAATGTCATTCAAATGGACTTTAAATTTTTCTCTAGGGGGCTGCAACCATGGCATCATTTTCTGTGGAAGCCGCCAAGAAATTTTTTTCGGAGTCTCCTTATGATCTTTTGAATTCCCTTATGTTCCTTATCCAAGCTAATTAAGCTTAAGGATTCCACTATCTAAGCCTTTACAACCCAAAGCCTTAATATGCTTACAATTGACTTCCAAGGCATCAATAAAACCTCCTACACTTAAAATCACTCAATTTTGATACTGAAATGAAGATTGCATAGATTTTCACGCACACAATGTATGTGTTTACAAATGAAAGCATAAACAAGTTTGAACTCAATATAGTTTGAATATGCGAAAGCAAGCTCAATGAAAATTGTTAAACAAATTATGCCTAAATTTGAATTTGATTAAGCCTTCTCCAACTAGCCGTTATTGACTTTCTAAAAATTATTGGATCGCCATTACTCTCAGTCGGTTTGCCCTTCTAACTTGTGCCAAGTATCTCTTATACTAAAATTTGAATTATTATATTAGTTTACTGCTTAATTCTAGAGAGTTCATTGACTAAAGTCGGCTTGTCGTTTGCCTATTATTGGTTAACTATTATCATCTAGAATCAACCAAAATGTAACCATAATTTAGCAGTTAATCATTTCAAAATTAGAGGTTATTCATTTATTTCCAAAACCTCAATTTTGTCCCAAAACAGTACACGGCCTAAGAACAAAGTTTGTCCTTAGGGCCAGTAGCCCTCAAGTTCTGGTTTCCAGCCGATATACACTTATCCATCAAGTACCAAATCCAAAAATCATATTGAAAACAGTTTTTCATGATACCACCCGAAAACACGGCACTCACGGCCTTAAAGAGGGTGAACGTTGTGAGAAAACAATTTTTTTTTACAAAAATTGGTTTTGGAGGATAAAAACAGGACCTTTCTGATGCACAGGATCCTTAGGCTTAAGGCAAGTGCAGAGCATACTCAGTATTGAAATTAGAGGTGAACGTATCCTTATTATTCCAAATAATTTTCTTAACTCTTAGAAGATAGAAAGAGTTTAGAGAAACATGATATAAAAAAAACTGGATTTTATTTCTGATTAACTCCTACCTTACAAAGGGGAAGAGAGATCCTTATATAGAGATCTCGAGGAGGAAAGAGATAAGGTGGGACCCTTATCTTTTACAAAAGGAGAAACATAATTATGAAAGCAATAAAGCAGAAAAGCCCACCACGCCAAACTAAAAAAACAAAAGCAAACTTTAGACAAGATAGGACCCTTGTCTAATTATTAAAGTAAACTTTAATAAAGCAAAAGGTAAAGATTCCCATGTGGGTCGGCAATCATGGAGTGGATAGGTAGTGTGATGGAGACACATCACCAGTTTCTTTATCATACTGGAGCTTGGCACGATGAATCTGTCTTTGATCAAGGGATGCTTCAGCTTGCAGATATTTTTCTTCATCTGCCTTAGTCATTTTTGGTGTGGAAGAAGTACAAGAGTCTGGATTGGTGACGGTGTATGGGGTATTTTCAGTATGGAGAAGAGACTGAAAATCTTCCCCAGGATCCTGAGCGTCTTGGAATAAGACATTAGTGTAATCGGGACGTTATTCCATGATAAGAATTCCATGATAAGAATTCCATGTGGACTTGAAGTCGAGTAGCCCATTTGTGACGGGGAATGTCATCAAATGTAAACCAAGATGCTGAAGATGGTTTGGTTGAGTGTTCATGGACTGGTGGTGGTACTGGGTCTGTTTGAGAAGCTTGGTCAGAAGGATTGTCATCAACAATAGGTGTTGGAGTAGAGGCACTTGGATCTGCAGTTTCAGTGGCCATTAATATGCCTGTAATGTCAGCATATTCAGACTCAGAGTCAGTGGAGATGTTTGATGAGTCATAAGAGGAGGACGAAGATGAATTATATGTTTCAGGTTCAGAAGAGTCAGAGGAATCTGAAGGTTGAGGCTGGACAGTATGATAATGATACTGGTCCATTGGGCTTTTATCTTTTTGAAGAGGCTCAGGATGGTCTTGTGGTGTTTCTTCTAGAGGGATTGTGGATGTAGAGGAAGAGGACGTGACCTTTGGATGGTTGGGGAGTTAGTTGAAGGTGCGAGAAACCAAAGAACTTATTATAAACAGGTTGTTGAGGTCGGGATGGTGTGTAGAAAGGTGCAAAGGTGTCAAAGATTAGAGGAGATACTGATGTAGGTTGTGGTTGAGTAAAAAGAGATGGTCGAGTCTTTTTAGCATCAATCCTTGATAATTCAGCTTTGAGTCTCCTGATCTCGGCTTCTTTTTTATTAAACTCTGGACTCCAGATATGATTGTTAATCATTCGTCTGAGATCGGTGTCTAGTTCAGAAATCTGATCTTGGAGATGGATATACATCTGATCTAAACGGCTGCTGATGGAATCAACTTTGGTGTCAGTCTGGGAGACTTGAGTGGCAACACGGTCAATTTTCTTACCGAGTTGTTGAAGAGAATGATTCTGAGCATTGGCATTTTTGGTTTGCCAATTCAAAACAGCTTCATATTGTTTTGGTTCTTCAGATTGCCCAGAGGCTGTAATTGGAGATTGAACAAAAAGTTTTGAGGTAACACGGGTTTGTGGGTCTGTCTGTTTTTCAAGGGGAGGAAAGGATTCCTCATAGGAATGACTTGAAAACATAAGGCATGACCTGATTGGGTGAACATGAGGTTTTGGATCCGGTGGAGGTTGTGGAAGGAAGGATTTGCAAGATGGTGGAGGATAAGAAGATTTTTTCTTCTTCTTTTTCTTTCGCCGCATGACTATTCGGATTGCACATATGGGCTTCAGGAACATCCCATAGAAAATGACCATTAATTTTATCAGGATATACTAGATACCCTTCTGATGAAAAACCATGAATAGGAAGTTTCTTTTCTTGACCAGTTTGAACTGCGGTGATCATAGCAGTATAAGAAAGCTGTGGACTGTCTGGAATAGGCTTAGTATCAGGAGTTTGAAAAGTCAGTTGGATTTGACCATTTGGGCGTCTGGCAAATGTAGCTTCCGTGGTTTGGACTGGTTCCGAATTTTGGTGAAAATGCTCATAGTTGGTTAGCCATTCAAGAGGCATGAGTTTGAGCAGATCTTGTTTCGGAATTTATTTGGGAATTTGGATGATGGTTGGAATTGTGTCTGTATCCACCAAGATCATCAAAGCATCAGAAGTTGTGTATGGTGTAGGAAGATCTAGTGCATGATTTTGTAATCAATACACTATTTGGTGATGGAGGGTTGCAATCTTGGATGTGGGTGTTTGTTCTGCTCCTTGGAGCTGGATCTGGACTTTGAGGGTTGTTGGAAGATTGGGATCCTCAAGAGAGAGGTTGAAATTGGGGTAAAAGGTTAATAAGACACTGCCAGCATGAAGGGTTGTTAGAACAGTTTCTATAACAGCATGTTGGTACTCCTTAAACCTGGTATCTAGGAGAGCAATTCTAGCTGTAACAGGTAAGCCTTTTCGACCATGAAGAGTGAGAATTAATCGTACCCCACCAAGATGGAGGTGTGTATATCCTTCTCGTTTCCAGTTGGCGACGAGATCTGAAGGTATTTCCATAGTGACATATTGTTCACTCTGTGAGGCTTGTAAAGCACACTGATCCAGTCTAGAAGACTGAATATATTCTTTTGGGAGTGGTCTTTTAGTAGAGATGAGAGTTTGAATACTTCTAGTGAAAGAAGTTTTCTGTTTGTACAGATTGTAAGGACTCATGAGGGGAAACTGGGACTCAGTGACTTGAGCAGATTCTGGAATATAAGAATATTCAATAAGATTCTCAATTTTGGAGGTTATGTGTTTAGAGCATGATTTGGGGAGAGAGAGAGAGTAGAAGAAAGAGAAATAAGAGATGAAGATGAAGTAGAGGCAGAAGATGTGTTTGTTTCCATAGTGAGTGAATCCTCTTCTAGGAGATCAAATAAGATTATTCAAAGTACTAATGATACCACCTCGGCGTTGGGTGTGGCTTTGATACCAGTGGGTTTGTTGTCCGTGGTATTGTTCTACCAAATCGATGCAGAACTGAATCTGCCTTAGGGACCAGATCTGGCTTAGAACATATCAATATCCCGCACGTTCTGGTTTCCAGTCGATATACACTTATCCACCAAAATACCAAATCCAAAATTCATTTAAAACAGTTTTTCACGATACCACCCGAAAACACAGCACTCAGGGCCTTTAAAAAGGGTGAATATTGTGAGAAAACAATTTTGTTGGATAAAAATCGGTTTTGGAGGATAAAATAGGACCTTTCTGATGCACAGGATCCTCAAGCGTGAGGCAAGCGTAGAGCATACTCAGTTTAGAAATTTGGAGGTGAGCGTATCATTTGTAACTCAAATAATTTCTTTGAGTCCTAGAAGAGAGAGAGAGGTTTAGGGAAACATAAGACTATTTCCAGGATGTAGGATGGTCCGACAGAGGTGTGGTGGATAAGCTCGAAGAACAGATGTGACGGATGTATCATGGATGAGAGGGTAAGGATGGGGATAAGTTTTCCATTCATAAGCCATGTCTTGAGTCCAGAAGTCTCTGGTTTCTAGGTGTTGGAAATATGGCCGGTGAATAATGAAAACTGTGGTGAACATGTTTGCTTCGTGTTCTGGCATCCTATTTAATCCGTGAAAAGTACACAGATTCTGGAGCTATTTACGCCACCATGTAAGGGGTGAATACCATTCTAGGAGTGTCCATAGAAGCTCAGAGGAAAACTCAGGAGTGGTAATGTGGCGGAGGACTGGTTTAACATGGAAGACCAGTTTTGTAGCATACAAGGTGGTGAGACACCACATATACCATAACTCGTCTTCTGAGATGGACAGGTGAGACAGGGTGAGACCTGTGAGAATCAGGTTTTCCATACAGAGTCTAGGAAAATGATCAGGAGTCTTACTGTGGACATTGAAGAAATACCGGTAGAGGAATTTCTTAGCAAAGTCTTGGATTTTGGTAAGTTGAAGAAAAATGAATGTTCATAGGAAAAGATCTTTGGTTGAGAGCTCTGAAAGGAAGTTGTCAATTCATGGCTATGACCGGGATGATACGAGTTAAAGAGAGGAGTGAGGGTTTATTTATAGCCGGGCGTGTAAGGAAGTCTAGGATAAGGTTCTATTTACCTTTGATGTGCTGGACATTAAAGTCATATTTGGAGAACCAAGTTTTGAGGTTGAGCAATTGCTTGTCAGGGAGCAATTTGTTCTTGAAATCAAAGATTTAAGGAAAAGAGGAATTGTCCATGTTGATAAGGAATTTATGGCTGATTAGATGAAATTCAAATTTTTTTATTCCATACTTTACGGCCAAAATCTCTTTGTAGATCACATGGTAGTTCTTTTCAGAGTCTTTGAATTGTCTGCTTGCATGGGCATAGAAATGGTCCAAGCCATCTATCCATTCGAGGAGAATGGCTCTCCAGTAATCATCACTGGCATCTGTCTGCAGAATGCGTTGTCCAGTTGTGGGAATTCTGAGTGGAGGAGGTGATTGAGCTATCACTTTCAGCTGCTTGACAGCTTCAGTTTGTACTGGTCCCCAGGGAGGACACTATTTTTTAAGCATGCGGGACAGCTGGCTAGTGTGGATTGCAACTTTAGGAATGAAATCTCGAACATAATTAATAATCCCGAGGAATTGTTGAATTTGCTTCTTGGTGAGATTTGTGTCTGGGAACTTTAATAATTCGGTTGCAATATGCGGGCTAGGTTGGTAGTGACCATTTGTGATCACCATGCCAAGAAAGTCAATAGATTCTTTCGCTATGCTACTTTTCTTTTCAGAAAGCATGATTCCATGAACCTGCACAATATGAAAGAAATCCAAAAGAAGTTATTGATGGCTATCATGATCGGATAAGAACAATAAAATATCATCGATGTAAACCAAAGAATGATGGAGGATAGGACTGAAAATTTTGTCATGGCCTTTTGAAATAAGGACGGAGCAACTTTAAGACCAAAGGGCATAACAGTCCATTGATAGTGAACATTAGGAATGCAGAAAGCAGTTTTGGGACATTCAACTGGTGAAATACCAAGTTGCCAAAAACCAGCTTTTAAATCAAACTTAGAGAAGATACGTGCCCCTTAAAGATGGAAAAACAGTGTCTGGATTTTTGGAATGGAGAACTTATCATCTTTAAGGAAAGAATTGAGTGGCTGGTAATCAATGACTAACCGCTTTTTACCACGAACTAATTCAAATATTTTTTCAACATAAAAGGCTTGACAAGCCCAATCTGAATCAGTTGGTTCAATCAGACCTTGCTGAAGCAATTGAGAACATTCTTGCTTTGCAAGTAAGAGGTCTGAAGGAGACATACCCGGATGAGAGGCTTTTGTAGGGTTTATATCTTCGTTGAGTTTGAAAGGAAGGTGAATGAAGGATGATGATGAAATTGAGAATGATTTTCTAGACAAAACTCAAGAAGTTTTTGGGAAATGTGACTGTATGGAGTTGGGACATCAGAAAGTGTATACAAACGGAGCATATCTATATAGGGCAAGAACATCTGTTTGTAGCGAATTCCAGAACTAGTAATAAATAGATTTTTGACCAAATGGAGAATGTCAAAACCTATGAGCAAGTCTTTATCGGGGAGAGTGGATGCTACAATCCTTTTTTCCAAATAATGCAATTCGGAAAGAACTGAATACCAATGGGTTTTTTTGGTAATCAGAGTTGTTTCAAATGTTTCGCCATTGACTGCTCTGAACAATTTAGAATGGTTTTCCCAACAGTCTGAGGGAAGGACAGAAGGATCAATCATACTGGTATCTGCACCAGTATCGATAAACTCGATGATAGGAGCAGGTTTATGAAACTTTGAAGGAAGGATTGACATTTTGAGAGAAGGTCTGGGAATGGTTGAAACTTGGTTGACTTTTTGAACTGTGGAAATGACTGAAATATCATCAGAATCAGAAGATTATGCAAGGATGAAGGCAATCTGATTATCTTGTTCTGACTGTTCTGAGAAGTTGGATTCAACATCTTCGTTTTCAGATAACAATGAAGAATGTTGGAGATGTTGTATGAGACGAACAGCTTTGGCAGATTTATGAGGACAGTTTTGAGCAAAGTGACCGCGTTTCTTGCAGATGAAACAATGGTTATGCTTCTTTTTTCTGTACAAAGAAACATCTCTTTTCTTGAAATACCGGAAAGGCTTTTTGGAGGATGATTTTTTGTGGAAGTGTTTCTAAAAGTGATTTTTCTTCTTAGTTGGACAAAAACATTTCTTCTCATATTTGCATTCAATTTGGAGATAGGGTTTTTTGCAAGCTTCAGAAAAGGGTTTCTTATCTGCCATGAGATCTTTGAAGAACTCTTTTTGTTCACAGATTTTGTCAAGGCATAACATCGCTGTTTGAAAAATCTTTCTAAGAGAGATGTCAACTATGTTGAGATTAGTGGCAGCGAGTTGTCTTTGAAGATCAAGTTGGAGTTCTGAAGGAAGTGAAGCTATGAAGACATGCTTGAGGGACGGTTCATTGAAACCGTTCAGCATGTAAAATAGAATACTCATTCTTTTGTAATGAGTTTCTAAAAGATGTCTTTTAAGAGAACAACATTTCATCTGGTGATATTCTTTTCGATCAGCTTCTTTGGAAGCTGTGCGTTCACCGATGAAATGTTCATGGATGATGTTGAGTGCTGTGCCAATTGGGGATTGCATGAATTGGATCTGACGGTATTCTCCCAAGCTTTCTAACAAATCTCGTAAAGAACCCGTTGAGTGAGCCATAAATTCACGAAGAACACTTTCTGGTTGTGCATTTGGTTTAGTTCCTTGGAGATCAATCCATGCAGCAAATTCTTGAAGGCGAGTAGGCTATTTGTGACGGGGAATGTCATCAAATGTGAACCAAGATGCTGAAGATGGTTTGGTCAAGTGATTAGGAATGGGTGGAGGCATTGATGGTTCTGGTTCTGTTGGAGCTGTTTGATTTTCAGCATCAGAAGAACTTTCTTCAACAATAGGTGTAGCAGTTGAAGCACTAGGATCCTCAGTTTTAGTGGCCATCAATATGCTTCTAATATCAGCATATTGTGATTTAGAGTCAGTAGAGGTACCGCCTGAGTTTGTGCAAGAGGAAGAGGAAGACGGGTTGGACTCAGATGGGTTTGACTCATAAACTGTTTCTAGTTCAAAGGAGTCAGAAGATGTGTTTTGGATAGTATGATAATGATACTGATCCATTAGGCCTTTGTCTTTTTTGAGAGGTTCAGGAGTGGCTTTTGGTGAATCTTCTAGTGGTACTGGAGGAACTGATGAAGTGGCTTTTGACGTTGGTTTTGAAATCTTCACTTTGGACTTTGATTTTTTGGGTGAAGATGGCTTAGGTTGAGGTGTTGGTTGGAGATGTGAGAATCCAAAGAATTGATTGTAAACGGGCGGTTAAGGCCTGGATGGCGTGTAGAAAGGTGCATAGGTGTCAAACATCGGAGTAGGGACGGGTGTGGATGATGTTTGGGTAAAAAGTGATGGCCTGGTTTTTTTAGTATCAATTCTGGCTAGCTCAGCTTTGAGTCTTCTTATCTCTGCTTCTTTTTTGTTGAACTCTGGACCCAGATGTGGTTGTTGATCATTCGTCTGAGATCTGTATCTAGCTCAGAGATACGATCTTGTAGATGGATATATATGTGATCAAGACGATTGCTGATCGAATCCACCTTGGTTTCAGTCTGGGAGACCTAACTAGCGACTCAGTCAATTTTTTTTCCAAGTTGGTAGAGAGTTTGATTCTAAGCACTGGCGTTTTTAGTTTGCCAGTTGAGAACAACTTCATACTGTTTTGGCTCTTCAGGTTGGCCAGAAGCAGTAACTGGGGATTGAACATAAGGTTTTGAGATGATTCTAGTCTGTGTGTTTATTTGTTTTTCAAGTGGGGGAAAAGATTCCTCATAAGATTGACTTTGACTTGAAAACATTAGGCATGACCGTATTGGATGGACAGGAGGTTTGGGATCTGGCAGAGGTTGTGGAGGAAAGGATTTGCAAGATGTTTTTGGATGAGCAGGTTTGGTCTTTTTCTTTTTCTTTCTTCTCATAACTTCCAATCCGTCATCAACATCCGTGTCAGCCAAGCAAGGACAATCCTGATTACACATATGGGCTTCAGGAACATCCCATAGAAAATAACCATTGATTTTGTCAGGATATACTGAATACCCTTCAGATGAAAAACAATAGATTGGAAGGTTCTTTTCCTGGCCAGTTTGGACTGCAGTAATCATTGCAGTGTAGGAAAGCCTTGGGTTTTCTGAAACTTGATTAGGGGTTTGAAAAGACAGCTTGACTTGGCCATTTTGTCATCTTTCAAACGTGGCTTCTGTTGTTTGAACTGGTTTTATTGAGTCTACTGATTCAGATTGGGCTTGTCAAGCCTTTTATGTTGAAAAACGATCTGAATTAGTTCGTGGCAAAAAGAGATTAGTGATTGACTACCAGCCACTTAATTCTTTTCTTAAGGATGATAAGTTTCCCCTTCCAAAAATTCAAACCTTGTTTGTCCATCTTCAAGGGGCTCGTATCTTCTCTAAGTTTGACTTAAAAGCTGGTTTTTGGCAACTTGGTATTTCACCAAGTGATCGTCACAAAACTGCCTTCTGCATCCCTGATGCCCATTACCAGTGGACGGTCATGCCTTTTGGTCTCAAAGTCGCTCCTTCCTTATTTCAAAAAGCCATGACAAAAATCTTCAATCCTATACTCCATCATGCATTGGTCTACATTGATGATATTTTGTTGCAATCTTGGATGTGGGTGTTTGTTCTGCTCCTTGGAGCTGGATCTGGACTTTAAGGGAAGTTGGCGATTCATGGCTATAACTGGAATGGTGTGAAGTATGAGTGTGAGCAATTCTTGTTTCTGGATTTGTTTAGGAATCTGGATGATGGTTGGAATTGTATCAGTGTTAGCAAGGATCATCAGAGCATCTGATGTGGTATGGGGTATAGGCAGGTCTAGTGCATGATTCTGTAATCGATACACTATTTGGTGATAGAGGGTTGCAATCTTGGATGTGGGTGTTTGTTCTGCTCCTTGGAACTGGATCTGGACTTTAATGGTTGTATGCAAGTTGGGATCCTCAAGAGAGAGGTTGAAGTTTGGGTAAAAGGTTAACAAGACACTACTAGCATGGAGGGTTGTCAGGACGATTCCTATAACAGCGTATTGATACTGTTTGAACCGAGTATCTAGAAGAGCAATTTTGGCTGTGACTGGCAAGCCTTTTCTACCATGGAGGGTTAGAATCAATCTAACACCACCAAGATGAAGATGCGTATACCCTTCGCGTTTCCAGTTTGCTACAAGATCTAGAGGGATCTCTAAAGTGACATATTGTTCACTTTGAGAGGCTTATAATGAACACTGATCTAGTCTAGAGGACTGGATGTATTCTTTTGGAAGTGGTCTTTTGGTAGAGATTAAGGTACGGATACTTCTGGTGAAAGAAGTTTTCTGCTTGTAAAGGTTGTAGGGACTCATGACGGGAAACTAAGATTCGTTGATTTGAGCCGATTCAGGGATATAGGAATATTCAATAAGATTTTCTATTTTAGAGGTAACATGCTTTTGACAAGATTTTGGGAGTGATAGAGTGGAGGAAAGAGAAATATGAGATGAGGAAGAAGAAGGAGTTGGGGAGGAAGTTGAAGTTGTTTCCATGTTTTGAGATCTTCTGCTAAGAAATCAAAGAAGTTTATTTGGAATTTCTAATGATACCACCTCTGCTTGGGACGCTTGGGTAGTTGTAATCAGAGCAGACTCCAACATTTTTAACCTATGGTTTATTATCATCAAAATCAATATTATAAGCAAGATAATTCACATGGAGAAAATCAAGAGGAGCACCAAGAAGAACAAACTAAGCAAGATAAGAATGAAGATAAATTCTCAAACACTCCCCAAAGAGTGGAGGTATGTTTCTTCTCACCTTAAAGACCTAATCTTAGGAGATCCTTCACAAAGTGTAATTACTAGATCATCACTTAGAAATACATGTGAACATACTGCATTCATTTCTCAAATTGAACCAAAATCATTTTTTGATGCAAAGAATGATGAATCCTGGATTATGGCCATGTAGGAAAAGGCAAATCAGTTTAGGAGAAACAAGGTGTGGAAACTGGGTCCAAAACCAAAACATCAATTTGTAATACCAAATGGGCATTTAGGAATAAAATAGATGAAGCTAAGTAGTTGTAAGAAATAAAGTTAGACTAGTGGCTCAAAGAGACATCTAAGGAGGAATTGATTTTGACGACATGTTTGCTCTTGTAGCCAAATTAGAATCCATTAGGATACACTAGGCATTTGCATGTCATAAAGTTCTTATTAGAATTCATTAAGAGTGCTTTCTTGAATGGTTATATTGCAAAAGAACTTTATGTAAAATAACCCCTTGGTTTTAAAAATGAAAAATTTCCAAATCATATCTATAAGTTATCTAAAGCTTTATATGGTCTATAATTGTATGAAAGGCTTAGTAGATTTCTTTTAGAAAATCGTTTTTGAATGGGTAAAGGGGATACAACACTTTTTACTAAGGATAAGAACGAAGATATTACCTTTGGTTCTACTAATGAGTCATTGTGTAAGGAATTTCCATCTTGTATGAGCAAATAATTTGAGATGAGCATGATGGAATAGTTGAAGTCTTTTGGCTTTAATAAAAGATGACAGGGGTCCTGCAAAATCTAGTGCAAAGATGACAAAAAATGCACTTGTCCAACAAAAACTCAACAATGTCCAACCAGCTCCCACAGACATTTGTCACACGTCCCTTGGACCATCTTCTTCGTCAATCAAGCCAAATATTTGAGAGATTTACTCAAAACATTTGGATTTGAAAATGGAAACTGAAAACACTCCAATGAGCTTAGCAATCAAGCTTGATAAGGATGAAAAAGGTAAAGGAGTTGATGTCAAAACTTATCAAGATTGATTGGATCTTTATTTACTTGACTATTAGTAGGCCTGATATGATTAATGTATGATTATATGCAAGATTTCAACCATGTCCCAAGGAATTTCATTTGCTTGCTGTTAAAAGAATTTTTCATTGTTTGAGAGGGAAAATTGAGCTAGGTCTTTGATATCATAGAGGGACTCATATAGATTTAATAAGTTATTCGGAAGCTAAATACAAAGTCGTTAGGAAAAGTACTAGTGGAATTTGTGACTTTCTAGGTCACTCACTTAGTTTCATGGTTCAGTAAGAAACAAAATTCAATTGCTCTTTCAACCACCGAGGTTAAATATATTATTGCCAATAGTTATTGTGTACAAGCCATATAGATGAAACAAACCCTTAAAGACTATGGGATTAAACTTGATCATATACCTATCATGTGTGACGATACTAGTGCTATAAATCTGTCAACCCATTCCATTATCTATGAGCAAACATATAGAGATTATATATCATTTCTTGAGAGATCATGTTCAAAAAGGGGGACGAAGTATTAGAATTCGTCTCAACTGAAAAACAACTTGTGGAATCTTCAAAAAACCCCTTAGTGAAGATCTATTTATCAAAATTCGGCATAAACTTGGGATGATGAAATTTTCACAATACCATAATTTTATATGATATTGAAGCTATTATACCTTTTTTTCTCTCCAAAATTCATGATTTTCTTGAGTGTTTCTTGCAAAATTGAAACTTTACAATCATTATAAACCTCTTAAACTTCATCATTATCAAAACAAGAGTTGAAAGCCAAAATAAAAAAAAAATCCCCAATTTGAAACCCTAACTATGAGCCAAATGGTCATCTTAAAAATTGGCTAGATTTTCACCAATTTTTGGCCAAATTGAGCACCCACATTACCTTATATACCTTCCACCTTCACTTTAATCAGTTTAATTTCTCCCAAAATACCAAATTTTCCAAAATTCCTAAATTTAGTATAAATGGTCGTTGTTGAGTCATCAAGACTAGGAAAGAGGAAAATGCAAATGGCAAGGAGGAGTCCAGTATGTCCTAGAACTGTTGAGCTCATTTTCCAACCCCTCCCTTAGCCAGATGATTCCACTCTAGTTTTATGTCTGAACATTACTTCCTACGATGTTGATATGGATAGTTTTGATGAACTTTCTATATGTAGTAGAAGTGTTAGGAGATTGTTAAAAAATAGTAGGTTGGGAGAATGCTTTGAGCATTAAAGAGATTGTATATCCTAATCTTGTCACAAGATAGGATTTTTAGTGATGTGGATGGTGTTCCTATAGAGTTTGATGTGAAGGATCTTAACAAGATTCTAGGAACTAAGGTTGGGGGATAGAGATAAATACTTCTAGAAAACAACTTATGTTTAACCATCCTTTTATGTTAATGCAGTTAGGAACATTAATAGGTGTAGCTACCTTTCTGATCTCTCCAGATTCGAGTACTTCACAGCATCCTTTAGCATATAGTTACTCCTAGGACAGGACATGCTGATGAGGTTACTCGTTTGGATGTTGGGTTATTAGATTGTATCCTTTGTTGTCGACTGGTTAACATTGGGTACGTGATTATGAGACATATATTGAGTACTCTTGGGGTCAGTTGATGAGATCGAGGAGAAAATTGTCACAATCACCTGGGATGAGGCATATTCAGGTCCTATTCAAGTTCCCGTCGGAACTGTCACAAGAGCTCGAGCAAAGAAATTCAAAGAAGCGGTTAATGGGTTGATTCAAGTAACTTGGGCTCAATCAAATTCGTGGAGGATCGTTGAAGGAATCACACATGATAAATCCATGATTTAGGCTCTTGAAGTTTCCAAATAATCACTTCCATGAAATAGAAAGTTGGCTTGCACATTATGGCGGGAAAATTTATTATTTTCCCTTTTCAAATACTTTCCCATTTCTTGAGGAGGCTAGTGGAGAAACAAATCAGTTACTTCTTTTTTAATTGTTGAGTTTCCATTTTAATTAATGTAAAGCATTTTATGCCGATTAGGATTCTGATTTGATTTAGATTATTTCCTATTTACTTATATTAGGATTCTGACTTGATTTAGATTCTTTCCTATTCACTTAGATTAGGATTCTGATTTGAATTAGATTCTTTCCTATTTGTTTAGATTTAGATTCTAATTTGATTTTGGCTTAGGATTTACTTACAAAAATTCTTGTAACCAACCCCTATATAGTGTACTTGCATCCAATAAATAGAGAAGATCAGTTTTAATGTAATTGGTGAGAGAGTTAATTCTCTTTGGTTCTTAAAAAAAACTCTTTGAACTTATCAAACAAATCATCCATAACTGATTGTGGCATCCTCACATACCAAGGTTCGAGCTTTCATTAAGCATTGGGTCACGGTTCCATTCAATTCTTGGTTTAGATTCGATCTTACAGACTAAATTGATTAGAGTCGCGTTAGTTCTTGATGGGGTTCGCATCATTTGGTATCAGAGCCTAGGCACCAAGGTCAGATTCATCTATCTTTATTGTTTTTCATTCTTGTTTGAAAATTTTCATTCTTGTTCTAGCATTGAAAAAAAAAGTCGTTAATAGTGCTACGTGAATAGTGCCGCATGAACAATATTTTTAGGGTTTTTTTTAATCAATTAGGCATCTCTTTTGGTTTAATTCTCCTTAAATCCACAAATTTTACCTATTCGTTTTCCTAAAAAAGAGAGAGAGAGAGAGAGTCCCTGTCCTCCACTTAAAATCTTTTGTTCATTTTCTATTATTATTGTCCAAAATCGAAAATCTTTTGTTCATTTTCTATTATTATTGTCCAAAATCTTTTGTTCATTTTCACCTATGGGAGTAAAATTAGTTTTACCCCCATAGGTGAAAATTTTTGCCCAAAATCGAAACCCGACCTTACGTACGCATTGTATTCTTGCTCTTGATATTGGTTGAATTCGACACTTCTTAGTGTAATATTTGTGAATTGCTGCTGGAATCTTGATATTAGTTTAATTAGTTTGATAGAATCAAGTGAGAATTACTATGAGTGGAAAAGGGCAAGACAGTGTGAGCGTATAAGAGGGCAAAAGCCAATAAATATGAGTGAAACACAAGTGAAATTGAGTAAATCATTTTCTTGAGTGAAACATGTAAGGGAGTGAGGTGAGTTCCTTTCCAAATTATTTATAGATGTTAGCCATGTCTCACAACCCGAACGAAAAATAAATGAAGAGGATCAATTTGTAACTACTTAGAATTTACAAATTCAAGCAATGATGGAAGAGATGAGAAGGATGATGAAGGCTGAATTAGAGCATATACACGATCGTTTAGATAAAGTGGAGAACACACATTCGGGGCAGCCACAACCCATTCCCCAAGCACATAGGAGGAATAGAGCTCCGGCTAGAGGAGAAATAGATGACAATTATAGGGATGAGTATGATGAAGGGGAGGACTCAGTGGTAGGAGAGATGGGCGGGGTATGAGAGCTAGGAATAGGGTTGATGGATTAAGTGGCATAAAGATGAAGATTACATCTTTTCAAGGTAAATCCGACCCGGAAGCATACCTTGAATGGTAGAAGAAAATGGAGTTCATATTTGATTGCCACAATCACTAAAGGAAAATGATGAGAACCATCAAGGGAATACCATCAAAACTTCAAGTGATCCTTTACCCAATTACAAGAGCTAGAGCCAAAAAGATGCAAGCTGCTTTAAATGGATTAATTGAGAAAATATGAATTGAAAATGCAATTCAAGATGCAAGACATCGTGAATTGGGCTTGAAGAGAAGACAAGGCATTGTGGGCATTATTCAAGTTATTGGGCAGCCAAATACACAATTTGTATCAAATGCAGAAAGGTCAAATTCGGAATAAACACTGTATTGATTTAGCCAGAAGTAATGTGCAACCTATATACCGTTGGAAAGATAATTAAGTTAGCTTTCCAATAAATTTTACAGAGCTGGATTTGGAGTTCTCTAGAAGGAGTTATGACCAATTCATTACAGCTTGTTCAGACTTGGGATTTTCAACGACTCCTTTGTTTTTCTACTTCATTTGTTGTTTTGTTTCAAGTTTGTCAATGTTTAAGGTAAGTCTACCATCAATGATGGTGGGCTAACATTAAGTTTGTCAATGATAGCATTAATTATAGTAGGCTAGCATTAAGTTTGTCAAAGATAGCATTAATTATGGTGGGTTGGTGAAGACTTTTGAAGCATCCTTTGACAAACCTACTTGGAGGGTTGTTCCAATGTTTCCATTTGTATTTTTAGGATCTTGGGTTTCTTTTAGCCTATTTAAACTCAGCAACCTTGCTATGTAAGAAAAATTAGAGATGAATGTTATTTGAATTTGAAAGATTATTCTTTCTTTAGTTCTTTTGAGACCTAGTGAACTTTTCAAGAATTTGCATTCTTGTGGCGTTCCAAATTTAGACTTATCACTCACCTTCTCATCTATTTCTTGAGTGTGGCATCAATATCATTCTCTAAACCTTTGGTTCATGTTTTCTTAAGCATTGGGTCAAGGTTTTGTTTGTTTTAAATCTGTTTGGAACTTTTTTGGGAAGTTGAAACTACAAATTAAGTGTGGGTTTCAAAGTTTCATTGTAGGATTCGCATAATTTGGTATCAGAGCTAGTTTCTAATCAAGTTTGAATGTCTTGTTTATTTTGATTATAAAAAAAGTACAAAAAAAAACCAGATTGATTAAAATTTAGTTATTCATTTTCCTTGACTGGTTTACACACAATATCAATTGTGTTCCTTTGCTTTCTTGCTTTCTTTTCATCAATTTCCTTTGTCGTTCTTTGTGTCCTCTTAATTCCTTTTCTTTGTTTAGTGTCTTGGTTTGTAATATTTGGTGTGCCACTTGGGTTTTTCTTGATTTTGTTTATTTAGTTCAATAAAGAACTGAAAGAGAGAATTAAGTGTGGTAAATAAAAAAAAAAGTTTGTGATATCATTAGAGGGTAAAAGCCAATTTGTGTGTTAAACACGAGAGTTAAGTTAAGATCAAGAAGCTATAGACCAATCAATCATGCTCAAAGCCATGCAATAACAATTTGAGCACATGAATCTAATGTTTGGAGAGATCCGTGACAAATTGGAGAGGCAAGACACTGCCATAGCCAATCTACAAAGGGGACAACAACCAATAGCTCCTAATGTAAGAGGTAATCAAGGGCGTGCTGACCAGGCCACTGTTGACATGTGTGGAAGAGATAGTAAAAGGGCAGTTCAAAACTCCCTAATAAGGATATCTTATTAGGATTTGACATCATCCACCAGATAACTTAAAATTCCTTCTTTTCAAGGTAAAAATGATCCGGAAGCTTATTTTGGAGTGGGAAAAAAAGGCGGAGCTAATATTTGATTGCCACAACTACTCTGAGTAGAAAAAGGTAAAACTAGCTGCTGTTGAATTTACTGATTATGCTATTATTTGGTGGGATCAACTTGTTTTGAGTAGGAGACGAAATTGTGAAAGGCCTATAAACACTTGGGAGGAGATGAAGTCCATCATGAGGAGGAGATTTGTTCCTAGTCATTATTATAGGGAGCTGCACCAAAGGCTTCAAAGTCTTACACAAGGTTCTAGAAGTGTGGAAGATTACCACAAGGAGATGGAAATAATCATGATTCAAGCCAACATTGAACAAGAACTAGAGGCCACTATGGCAAGATTTTTACATGGTTTAAATCAAGATATTGCTAATGTGGTTGACTTACGGCACTATGTTGAGTTGGAAGACATGGTTAACATGGCCATGAAAGTGGAACGACAATTGAAAAAGAAAGGTTCATCTTCCTCATGGAAGTCAAAATGGAGCAAAGATGAAAAGGTTGTTTCAAAGCCTAAGATTGAGCCAATCAAGGATCATAAAGAGGGAGGCAACCAAAGCAAAGGTAAATCTAATTCCCACTCTAGAAATAGAGATATTAAGTGTTTTAAATGTTTGGGGACAGGTCATATTGCATCTCAATGCCCAAATAAAAGAGTAATGATCTTGAGGGATGATAGTGATGTTGAAACCGAGAGTGAATCAGATGATGATCCTATGAAGAATTTCACTCACTACTTCCATCTCAAGAAACCCAAAGTTTGCTTACTGGTGCAGCTTCTCAGCCTCCCCTTCAAGTTAAATGAAGATATCAATCCAACAAAAGCAACTCATCCAAATTTTGGGTTTCTTGAGATGGAAGTAGTGAGTGAAAGTCTTCGAGGGTCAGAGTACGTGGCGTTGTTATACCAGAACTATAACAATTAAAACTGTCCTTTGGACCAGTAGTCCGCAAGTTCGGGTTTCCAGCCAATATACCCTAATCCTTTAGATATCAAACCAATGGATGAAAGCCACTGCCCGCGATACCACCCAAGGACAAGTCATTTCCTAGACTCTTGAAGAGGGTGAACTTTGTGAGAATATAGCTTTGGTAAACTAGTTTGAAGATAAATCAAGACTTTTCTGATGTACAGGATCCTTATTCAAAGGCAAGTGCAGAGCATACTCAGTATAGAAATAGAGATGAACGCTCTTAGAATAATGTTTCAAGTGTTAACATGCTTCTGAGAAGAAGAAAATGGATTTAAAGAGACATCAGAAGGTTATGAACAAACTTTCAAATTTTTATTGAAGATGTTCTGCCTGAGACAAGGACTCGATAAGACAAGACACTTATCTTTGAAAGCAAACAACAAAACACAAAAAGGAAAAGCATAAAGAAAAGTTCACACATGAAAAACACACTTCAGACAGGACAAGACCCCTGTCATCTTTTATTAAAGCCGAAATTCTCGCAAAGCTTCTGTAGCCATATGGAAAGCTTGGAGCTTTATGGAGTGGAGGGATATCTGGATGGAGATATGTCTCCCGTCTCTTTTTCATATTGCTTTCGAGCTCTGTGTATCTGTTAGTAAATCAGATAATCTTTATCAAGCTCATATTCTGCTGTGTATCTGTTAGTAAATGATTATCAAGCTCATATTCTACTGTTGTGGCTGGCTGAGAAGCTGCACTAGTAGGTAAACTTTGGGTTTCTTGAGATGGAAGTAGTGAGTGAAAGTCTTCCAAAGGGTCTTGAGCATCTTGAAAAAGAACATTTGTGTAGTTGGCGCATTCTTCCGTGACGAGAATACCCTTTGGACTGGAACTTGAACCCGAAGTGTTTTCATGTGATCTTGGCAAAATTTCAAGGGAGTGAAATGGTCCTATAGATGTGTGACAAATGTTTGTTGGAGCTGGTTGGATATTATTGAGTTCTAGAAGGTATGTTTTGAGGACTGAGATGATGGTTGGATCATGGGTGAGTGGATACGGGTGTGGAAAGGTATTCCATTCATATGCTTGGTCTTGTGTCCAATAGTCTTTAGTGATTGGGTGCTGAAAATATGGCCTGTGTATGATGAAAACTGAGGTGAACATAACTGATGATGGATTGAAATGTTTTGAAGTTGTTTATGCCACCATGTGAGTGGTGAAAACCTTTCAAGTAATGTCTAGAGGAGGGATGGTGCAAGTTCAGGAGTTGTGATATGCCTGAGGGTAAGTTGAATAGGGAGAACTAGTTTAGTGGCATACAGGACTGTGAGACACCAAACGTACCATAATTCATTTTATGTGATAGTCAGGGTTGGATTGAGAGTGAATCCTGTAAGAAATAAGTGTTCTAGGTGAAGCGATGGAAAACTGAGTGGTTGGGTTCTGTAAACATTCATGAAATATCTGAAAAGGAATTTTCTGGCAAAATCCTGGATTTGAAAGGCTGAACTGAAAGAGAGATTGAGGGGAAAAGTCTTTTGGGTTAAGGCTCTGAAAGGGAGAGAATGATTCATGGCTATGATAGGTATAGTCTGGATAGAAGTAATGAGAGTGGGTTTATTTATAGATGGACGGGTGAGGAAATTAGGGATCAAATTTTTATCACCTTTGATGTACTGGACTGTGAAGTCATACTTGGCAAACCAAGCTTTTAAACTGAGTAATTGCTTATCTGGCAGCAATTTGTTCTTGAAGTCAAGGATTTTTGGGAAAGAGGAGTTGTCCATCTTGATGAGGAAATTGTGGCTAATCGGATGGAATTCAAATTTCTTGATTCCATATTTGACTGTTAAAATCTCCTTGTAAATGACATGATAATTCTTTTCTGCATCCTTGAATTGTCCACTTGCATGGGCGCAGTAGGGCTCTGTTTCGCCAATTTTCTCCAAAAGAATGGCACTCCAGTATTCATCACTGGCGTATGTCTGGAGAATTCTTTGTCCCGTAGTGGGAATCTTGAGTGGCGGTGTGACTGAGAGATCTTTTTGAATTGTTTGACATCTATTGTCTGATCAGGGCCCCATGGTGGGGGTTCTTTCTTTAGCATGCTTGTGTGGACCACAACTTTGGGAATAAAGTCTCTCAAATAATTCACAATTCCAAGGAACTGTTGAATTTGCTTTTTATTGAGATCTGTGTTTGGGAACTTTGTCAACTCTTCTGCAATGTGTGGTCCTGGATGGCAGTGACCATCTTTTAATACCATGCCTAAAAAGTCGATTGATTCCTTTCCAATGCTGCTTTTCTTTCCGGAAAGCATTATGCCATGTGCTTGCACAATGTCAAGAAATTCTGAAAGTAATGTTTGGTGGGTCTGGTGGTTGGTGGAAAATAACAAAATGTCATCGATATATACCAAAGCATGATGAAGTATGGGAGAGAATATTTTGACCATTGCCTTTTGAAAAAGGGAAGGAGCAACTTTGAGACCAAAGGGCATGATTGTCCATTGGAAATGGGCATTGGGAATACATAAAGCCGTTTTAGGTCTATCAGAGGGTGAAATGCCGAGTTGCCAAAAACTAACTTTGAGATCAAATTTTGAAAAGATTTTTGCATCCTAAAGATGAAAAAATAGGGACTAGATTTTTGGAAGAGGAAATTTTTCATCTCTAAGAAAAGCATTTAGAGGCTGATAATCAATTACCAATCTCTTTTTCTCTCGAACTAATTCAGACCTTTTTTCAACATAAAAAGCTTGACATGCCCAATCTGAAGTTGTTGGCTCAATGAGACCTTACCGAAGCAATTGATCACACTCTTGTTGGCTATAAGAAGGTCAGAAGGTGGCATTCGTGGATGAGTTGCTTTTGTTGGATTGATATCTTCATTTAACTTGAATGGGAGTTGAATGAAGAACTTGTCATTTTTCCAAAGTGGTAAAGGATGACTGAACTGAGAGTGATTTTTAGGACAAAACTGAAGAAACTTTTGAGTGATGGTTACATATAGGGGGCTGTATTTGAAAGAGTATACCGACGAAAAATATCTATATAAGGCAAAAACATTTGTATGAACTTGATTCCAGTTGGTGTGACTTGGAGATTTTTTACCAGATGAAGGATATCAAATCCTATGAGAAGATCTTTGTCTGTTAAATCTGAATTGCCATATTATACAGTTTGGAAAAACTAAATCCCAATGGGTTTTTTTGGTAATCAGTGAGGTTTTGAAGATTTCACCATTAGCTGCTTTGAAAAATTCAGTATGGTTTTCCTAACAAGAATGAAGGACCGTGGGATTAAGCATACTGTGTTGTGTACCAGTATCAAGAAAACTAATAATAGGAATGGGTTTATGGAACTTAGCAGGGAGGACTGAAATTTTTACTGAAGGGATAGTAGGTTTAGAATGGACGTGGTTGATTTCTTGAACAGTAGAAATAACAAAAATTTCATCTGTGAGGATGAATGTTGTAGAATCATCATAATCTGTTTGTTCAGAGAAATTGGACTCAACATCTTCATGATTAGAAAGCACTGAAGATTTTTGTAGATGTTGAATGAGACGAACAGCTTTGGCAGATTTGCTTTGATACCATAATAGGCAGCAAAGCACGTGGTGTTGTTAGACCAAAGCAATGACAAGAAGATCATCCTTTGGACTAGTAGTCTGCATGCTTGGGTTTCCAGCCGATATACTCAGATGAAAAAATAAAAAACTTAAAACATTTTCATTTGAGGTTATTTAACCCAAAACAGACAATCTTTTGTCTTAAAACAGGGTACCAAACCAGATAAAAATCATTAAAAGTTTTCTAATACATAGGATCCTTATGAAAGGCAAGTGCAGAGCATACTTCCTTATTTTCAAAATGAACAGATTCAAATCTTCCCGTTTTTAGAACTTCATGTTTAAGAAACACACGCTTTTATTTCTTGATCTCCGATTCTGATTTTACAAAGGAAGAGATAGGAGGAGACAAGCTTGAAAGACAGGACCCTTATAAAGATATTTTACTTTATAAAAGCAACTAAAAGCAAACTTTAATAATTAAAGTATGACTCAGTACACTTTAATGATTACACACGACAAGCTTTACTTTTTCTAAAAGTAATAAAAGCAAACTTTAATAATTGCATACAACAAACTTATAGCTATGGGAACGAAAGATTCATGTAATCTTCGTCAGTGGAGCTATCTATGTCGTCTTTTGCTAACTTTTTCTTTGGATGCTTGTAGGTGGGACCGCATGGTGGCCATGGGCAATGTTGTGCTTTTGGAAAATATGAGGGGAATGTCACCATTTGATTGGGTGGCTGAACGTTAGGTGGACAAGTGCTGGTACTAGCTCTGGATAATGAAGGTTCTTCCAGTTGTGATGGATCTTGGGGCTGCTGGAGATGCTCGCTTAAAGGTAGGAAGTCAGTCCAAGGGTCTTGAGCATCTTGGAACAAGAAATCTGTGAAATATGGTTTTTCTTCTTTGATGATGATACCTGTGGGTTTTGGTTTTGAAATGGACGAAGGAGTTGGGATCATAATGATGTCATGTTGTGGGCCTAAAGATGTATGGAATATGTCTTTATATGGTTCAGGTTGGTGATTAAGGTGTCAAAGGAAATTTTGAAGGTTTTTCTGGATGTTATTGTCTTGTTCAAGGATTGCTGGGTATGGCGTTGTGAACCATTAAAACACTTGGTCTTGAGTCCAAAAGGAGTTGGTGTTTGGATGCTGGAAATAGGGCATGTGGATAATGAACACTGAGGTGAACATATTTGCTTCTGATTCAGGCATTGGATTAAGGTTGTAGACTGTGGATAGTTGCTGTAACTTTCTTCCCCACCAGAGAAGTGGAGAGAACCACTCAAGAAGGGTCCAAGTCAATGAGGTTGATTTGTCAGGATTCATGAGATGATTCAGGGTAGGTCTTGCAGGGAGAATTAACTTTGTGGCGTAAAGAACAGTTAGGCACCAGATGTACCATAACTCGTCTTCAGTCACATCTCTGGAAGGGTCAATGTTTAGACCTGTGAGAAACAAGTTTTTAGGGTGGAAAGTTGAGAAAGGAAATGAATCTGCTAACATTTAGGCTTTCATGAAAAACCTAAAAACATATCTTTTTGCAAATTCTTGGATGTCAAAAACTGTGGAAAAAGTTTTTCTGAGAGGGAAAGTCTTTTGGGTTAAGGCTTGATTTGGTAGAGAGTAGGTCTGGAATGAGGTTCTGGATTCCTTTTATATACTTCACAGAGAAATCATATTTTGAGAACCAGTCTTTGAGTCTAAGCAACATCTTTTCTAGAACTGTTTTCCCCTTGAAATTCATGATGTTGGGAAATGCTGAGCTGTCCATTCGGATAAGAAAATGATAGCCGATAAGATGGTATTCAAATTTCTTGATACCATTCTTTACAGTTAAGATTTCTTTGTACACACTGTGGTAGTGCTGTTGTGTGTCAGAGAAATGTCCGCTAGCATAAGCAATAAAGCTTTCTTTGCCATTTATTTCTTCAAGAAGAATAGCACCCCATGATTCGTCACTTGCATCTGTCTGGAGTATCCGTTTGCCATCTATGATGAGCTTTAATGGTGGCAGATTTTGAGCAATCTTTTTTAAAGTGGTTACAGCAAGTGTGTGGTCATCATTCCATTCTGGTGGCTTTTTCTTTAGTAAAGCCGAAAGCTAATTGGTATGGTGATCAACATGAGGAGTAAAGTCTCTGATGCAATGAATTGTTGTATCTGTTTCTAGTGAGTTGTCCAAGGAATTGTTGTATCTGTTTCTAGTGAGTTGTTGATCTGGAAAGTGGAGCAATTCTTGGGCAATGTGTTTTCCTAGCTGGTAGTGTCTGTCTTTGATAATCATTCCAAGGAATTCAATATTATCTGTTACAATGGTGCTTTTCTTGGCTGATAACATAATTCCGTAAGTCTAGATGATATCAAAAAATTGATTTAATAATTGGCAACGTTCTTCATGTGTGCCTAAAAACAACAAAATATCGTCAATATAAATGAATGCATGATGCAAGATGGGTTGGAAGATTTTGATCATGGCTTTTTGAAAAATGGAGGGGGCAGTTTTCAAGCCGAAGGATAAAACTGTCCACTGATAATGAGCATTAGGGATGCAAAAAGCAGTTTTAGATCTTTCTGAGGGTTCAATGCCAATTTGCCAAAAACCTGACTTGAGGTCAAATTTTGAAAAGATCTGGGCATTTTTGAGATAAGTGAAGATGCTTTGTCTTTTTGGTAAAGGAAACTTGTCATCTTATAAGAATCGCTTTTTTCCCCTAACAAGTTCCGAACGTTTTTCCACATAAAATGCTTGATAAGCCCATTGAGAATTGGTAGGTTCAATAAGTCCTTGGGCCAAGAGTTGTGAACATTCCTTTTGGTCTAAGGCTAAGTCAGATGGGCTCATTCCTGGATAAGTAGCCTTAGTAGGATTGATGTCTTCATTCAGTTTGAAGGGTAACTGAAGAAAGAAAGACTTGTTTTTCCACAAAGGATTTGGGTGGATGAAGTCAGAATGAAATTCTGGACAGTATTTTAGGAGCTTGGTTGAGATATCTTGGTAAGATGGTGGAGATTCGGACAGACTGTAGAGTTTAAAGATCTCTGTGAAAGATTTGAACATGGATCTGACCCTGATTCCATTGGAAAGAATTTGAAGATGTTTTATCTGGTGGGTAATGTCAAATCCTAATAAGATATCTTTATTAGGAAGTTTTGAACCAATGATTTTTGTCCAGATAACACAATTTGGGATAATTTGAATACCAATGGGATTTTTGGTAATCAATTCCGTGGTGAACATTTTTCCATCTGCTGCTCTGAAATGTACTGTATGAGGTTTCCAGTTTTGAGTTGGAAGAATGTCTGAATTCATCATGCTTTTTTTAGCACTAGTATCTAGAAATCCTATTGTTGGTATAGGTCAATGAAACTTTGAAGGTAAGATTTGGAGTTTGATGGAGGGAATTGGAATAGTAGTGTTTAGGGACAACGATTGTTGATGAAAAATGGATTGAAACTCATCGTTTTCTGAATCATCAGATGAGTTTTCGAGTGCGAACACTGTTTCATCAGTAGGGTCTTCTTGTTTTGAGAAGTAAGATTCTACTTCTTTCTTTTCAGCAGAATACTCAGTAACAGCTTGTAAATGCTTTACCAGTCTGATTGCCTTTTCCTTTTTGTTTGGACAATCTTTTGCATAGTGGCCTTTTTTCCTGGAAATAAAGCATCTATTAGATTTTTTCCTGCCATGTTCTTTGGAAAAGAAAGATATTTTTCTGAAGAAATTGTATGGTTTCTTCGATTTCTTAGACTCTTCTTTAGAAAAGGAAGTTGGATGCCTGATCTTCTTGAAATGCCTTTTTCGTGGATGACCGCAATCACAATCTTTTTTATCTTTGCATTTGATCTGCAAGTATGGTTTCTTATAGGCGCTTCTGAAAGGCTCTTTGTCTTTTACCAGTTCTTTGAAGAACTGTTTTTGCTCATAGAGTTTTTCCAAACATCCCTTAGCTATCTGAAATATTTTTCCCAAGGAGATGTTGTCAAGGTTGAGATTGTGCACTGTAAGTTGTCATTGGATTTATGGTTGCAATTCCATAGGTAAGGAAGCCAGAAACACATGCTTTAAGGTGTGATCGTTGAATCCATTAAGCTTGTAGAACAGGATTGACATTCTTTTATAATGGAAATCAAGATCTTTAGTATTCAAAGAGCAACACTTCATGTTGAGATAGTCTCGTCTTGCTGCTTCAAAAACTGCAGATGGTTCTCCAATAAATTGTTCATGCAGAATAGCAAGAGCACTAGAGATGTTTGGCAATTGCACAAACTGTAATTGTCTGTAGGGGCCAAGACTATCAAACCAGTCTCTCAAAGATCCCGTGAAACGGGTGACAAACTCTTTGAGGAACGATTCTATGGTTGCACCTGATCTTATCATCTGGAGATCTACCCAGGCTGACATTTCAGACAACTTCTCTCTCCATTTGACTGTGGGAATGTCATCAAATGTAAACCATGGACCATTCGATGGTTTGTATGTATTTTGAGTTTGAGGCTAAGGTGGTTGATGAGTGGAGGATTCAGCTGGCTCATTAATGGTTGAAAGTGAAGATTTTGTATCAGATTCTGTCACAGAAGTATCAGTTTCTGTGGAATCAATGGAAACTTCAATGTGATGGGAAGCATATTGATGCATGGGTTCTTTATCCTTAGATTAAGATGGTTGTGGGGTAAAAACATGAGTATGTTCTGGAGAATCTTGTTGTTGTGTGGTAGTGGAGGTTGGTTGATGAATTTTGATGGGTCTTGGTTGGGGTTTAGGTTTTGGGTTTGGTGGTTGTGGCATATTTTTTAAAAGAGTATGTGTCATTCCGAATAGTTTGGAAGGATCATACGATTTCATGGGTGCAAGCATGGGACTGAATGGATGGTAAGTTGGACTAATTGTAGGTATGGGAGTTGATTTGGTGAAGAGTGTAGGCCTGTGTTTTTTGGATTCAATCTGATCAAGCTCTGCCTTTAGCCGTCTGATTTCTCTTTCCTTTTGGTCAAACTTAGGGCCATAATAAAGTCATGCATCTAGTTGGGAGATTCTGGATTGTAAATCTTGATAGATCTACTGCATTTGCAAGGTTATTGAGTCAACCTTAGTTTCGATTTGGTCAGTTCATAAACTGATTTTGTCAACCCTTTTGTGGATGTCTACTAATGTATCATTTTGTGCCCTGGCATTCTGTTTTTTCCAGTTGAGGACTGATTCAAATGGTTTAGGTTCTTCTAGGTGACCAACAGAGGTTATGGCTGAAGGAATGAAAGGCTTTGTCACGACCTTCTTTTGTGAATCAGATTAGGCTTCCAAGGATGGGAAATTCAAAGAATAGTCTTGGGATGATGAAGAAAACATCATACATGCAATAGGTTGAGAAGTAGAGGTCTGATATAGTTTTGGTGAAAAGGTTTCAGGTTTGCAATGTTTTGCAATCCATTTGAGTTCTTTTTTGTATATGGGTAACGGAGCTGGTGGAGGTGGAGGTTCATATGGCGGTTTTGCTTCTATGTGGTTACATGGAGAATGAATTTTCTTTTTTGATTTTCTTTTCCTTTTGGAATCTTGATTGTCCTCTTCCCAATCATCCCAATAGGGACAATTTGGCTCGCACCTTCCAAATCCTGGAGAATCCCATAAAAAATATCCGTTTAACTTCGCAGGGTATACTTGGTACCCTTCTAAGTTAAATCCTGTGATTGGCAGATCTTCTTGGGTTGTTTGAACAGCTGTGATCATTGAAGAATAAGTGAATGATAACCTTGGAGGCTCTTGAGGAGCACTAGGTAACGGCTAAGAGGTATTTGGTGGAGGTCGGAAAGTCATTCTGACAATACCATCTGGCCTTCTTTCAAACATACTTTCTGATGTCTGAATTGGGACTGTATTGTGATGGAATTTCTCATAGTTTGAAATCCATTCCAGTGGCATTAGTTTTATGAGTTCATGGTGAGGGATTTGTTTGGGGATTTGGATGATGGTTGGAATTTGGTCTAATTCTGCTAACACCATAAGAGCATCAGAGTGGTTGTTAGGTGTGGGAAGATCTAACTGATGGTGTAAGGTAGCCATTTTTACTGAGGAGATTTGTTCTGCTCCTTGAATTTGAACTTGAACTTTCAAGGCAGTTGATAGGTTGGTGTCTTGGAGAGATAAATTGAAATTGGGGTAGAAAGTGAGAAGAACACTTCCTGCATGTAAAGTGGTCAGGATGGAGATGAGTATAACCCTCCCTTTTCCAGTTGGAAATTAATTCTGGAGGTATTTCCAAAGTAAGATATTACCCAGCTGTGGTGGCTTGAAGAGTGCACTGATCTAGTCTAGAGGACTGGATGTATTCTTTTAGGTGTGGTCCTTTAGTAGATATAAGAGTTCTGATACTTCTAGTAAAAGAGTTTCCTCTCTTGTAGAGCTGATAAAGACTAAGAAGAGGGAATGAAGATTCATTGATCTGGGCTGACTCAAGAATATATGAATACTCAACAAGGTTTTCTATTTTATTGGCAGTTTGTTTGGTGCAAGATTTGGGTAAGGACAGAGTAGAAGAAAGGGAGATTGGAGTGATCGTAGAAGCAGAAGTGTCATTAGATGAAGTAGATGCCATAAGTGAAAATTTCTCTCTGTTTCTGAAGCCTAACTACTTTTCAAAGAAATAGGGAAGACTCTTATACCAAAGAAAAATGCGGCCATTGAGAGAAAATCATAAAGAAAATAAAATAATTTTTACACAAGAGCGAGTGAAATAAAAAAAAAGCATTGTTTTCACATTAGTTGATGATTATACTTTTGTACAAAGAGACATTTTTAAATACTAATGAATTTGGCCCTACTTTGCCTGGTTCTATTACTTCTCTTTTGCATGAATATGAGGATGTCTTTCCAGAGGAAGCACCACATGGTTTACTTTCAATCTGAGGGATTCAGCATCAAATTGATTTTGTACTCGGTGCAACCATTCCAAATCGACCAACCTATAGGAGTAACCCAGAGGAGACAAAAGAACTTCAAAGGCAGGTTAATGAATTGATGGAAAAAAGGTACATGAGAGAAAACATGAGTCCACGTTCAGTAGCAATTTTATTAGTTCCTAAGAAGGATGGGACGTGGAGGATGTGTGTTGACTGTCGAGCCATCAACAACACAACGGTTGATGAAGAAAAGGTACATGCAATCCAAGGGTGGCCGAGTCCCACAAGTGTAAGTAATGTGAGAAGCTTTCACGTGCTTCCTAGTTTCTATCGACAATTTGTGAAAGACTTTATCACATTAGCCGCACCACTTACTGAAGTAATAAAAAAAGATGTTGGATTCAAGTGGGGAGAAGGCGTTTCAAATGATCAAGCAAAAGCTAACCAATACTCCCTTGTTGTACTTGCCTAACTTTAATAAAATGTTTGAAATTGAATGCGATGCCTCAGGTATTGGCATTGGTGCATTCCTAATGTAGGAGGGATGATCAATTGCTTACTTTAGTGAGAAACTAAGTGGGCCAGCTTTAAACTACCCTACTTACGATATGGAGCTGTATACATTGGTTTGAGCAATAGAAATGTGGCAGCACTACCTATGACCTAAGGAGTTCATGATTCAAACCGATCATAAGTCCTTAAAATGCCTTAAAGGCCAACACAAGCTAAGCAAGAGGCATACTCGATGGCCAGAATTCATAGAGATGTTTCTATATGTCATTCATTACAAGCAAGGTACGGAAAATGTTGTTGCAGATGCGCTTTCCCGCAGGTATGTCTTAATCTCATCACTTAATGCTAAGTTGCTTGGTTTTTAACATATTAAAGAATTGTATGCTAATGACCGTGATTTTAGTGTTGAATACCAAGCTTGTGAAAAGACCACGGTTGGTAAGTACTTTAGGCATGATGGTTACTTATTTTAGGACAGTAAACTATGTGTGCCTAATTGTTCTTTGAGAGATTTGTTAGTGAGAGAATCCCATAAAGGAGGGTTGATGGACCGTTTTAGAGTTGTAAAGACTTTAGTAGTTTTGTAGGAACACTTCTATTCACCACATATGAAATGAGATGTTGAGAGACTTTGCGGTAGATGTGTCACTTGTAGGCAAGCCAAATTAAAAGTGCGGCCCTATGGCTTATACACCATATTGCCAATACCTAATTCACCTTGGACTGATATTTCAATAGATTTTATGCTAGGTTTACCTAAGTCTAAAAAAGGGGAAAGACTCAATCTTTGTGGTTGTGGATAGATTTTCAAAGATGACACATTTTATTGCATGCCACAAAATAGATGATGCTTCTAATGTTGCTGACTTGTTCTCTAAGGAGATTGTGAGGTTGCATGGTATGCCCAGGACAATTGTTTCTGATAAGGATGCTAAGTTTTTAAGTTATTTCTGGAAAACATTATGGGCTAAGTTAGGAACTAAGTTGTTTTCAACTACTTGTCACTATCAAACTGATGGTCAAACAGAAGTTGTGAATAGAACTTTAACTACTCTGTTGTGGGCTATCACTAAAAAGAACATCAAAACTACTACTAAGTATTCACCATTTGAAATTGTTTAGGGTTTTAATCCCATTAAATTTAACCCCACTACCTGTTTCTGAGCATGTTAACTTAGATGGCAAGAAAACAGCTGAAATTGTTAAACATATACACGAGATGGCAAAGTTCAACATGAGCGAAGAACAGAGCAATATGCTAAACAAGACAACAAAGGGTGACATAAGCTAGTCTTTGAACCCAATGATTGGGTGTGGTTACACATGCACAAGGAACGATTTTCAGAATGGATGAAATCTAAGTTATTACGTCAAGGGGATAGTCCTTTCCAAGTCTTGAAACAAACCAATGATAAGCATACAAGCTAGATTTGCCTAGTGAGTACAATGTAAGTGCTACTTTTAATTTTTCTGATTTGAGTCCTTTTGATAAAGGTGATGATTTGAGGACAAATCATCTTCAAGAGGAGGGGAATGATGAGATTGAGGACAAAGCTATCACAAGCACATGGGATGAGGCATATTCAAATCCTATTCAAGTTCTCGTCGGACCCATCACAAGAGCTCGAGCAAAGAAATTCAAAGAAGCGCTTAGTGTGTTAATTCAAGCAACTTGGGCTCAATCAAATTTGTGGAGGCCCGTTGAAGGAATCGCAATTCCATAAAATAGGAATTTGGCTTGTGCATTATGGAGGGAGAATTTATTATTTTCCTTTTTCGGATACTTTCCCATTTCTTTGATTGAGGAGGCTAGTGGAGAAACAAATCAGTTATTTCTTTTTTAATTGCCGAGTTTCTATTTTAATTAATGTAAGGAATTTAAGCCGATTAGAATTCTGATTTGATTTAGATTCTTTCCTATTTGCTTAGATTAGGATTATGATTTGATTTAGATTCTTTCTTATTCATTAGATTATGATTATGATTTGATTTAGATTTTTCCTATTTGCTTAGATTAAGATTCTGATTTGATTTTGGTTTAGGATTTACTTCCAAAATTCTTGTAACCAATCCTATAAACAGAGAAGATCAAATTTGAATCAATTGTGAGAAGTTAATTCTCTTTGGTTCTTAAAAAACTCTTTGAACTTATCGAATTTATGTGACATTCAAAATCTTGACTTATCAATCAAATTATTCATAACTAATTATCAAGGTTCATTCTTTCATTAAGCATTGGGTTGCGGTTCTATTCAACTCTCGATATAGTTTCAATCTTGGGGACTAAATTGATTAGGGCTGCATCAATTCTGGACAGGGCTCGTATCACCAGTAACAGGTTACTTTCCTATGGTAGTATCATTACTAAGATCTTATGGCATTTTAGAGTAGCCCTGTGAGGTACAATTTTCTCACTTAAATATAATATAATTTATTTTAAGCTAACAGGCTCCCTTAAGTATCAAAATAATAATAATTAAATAGCAATGACATAAGTGAAGATACAAGAGAAGTATGTAGAGAAAGTTAATAATTCTAGAATTTAGTAAGTTATTTATTAAGGTTAATCTCAACCATTGATCAAGATTTATGGCGGCAAAATCCTAGCCATCCATTAGCCCTAAGAAATCCTATAAATATCCCCTACCCCCTTTCATTTTCAATCCAACCTAGAAATTTCATTCTCTTCTATTCTAAGTCATAATATCAATAGTAGAGAAATCCTTAATTTAGAAAGGTCTAGAGAAGTCAAGGTCAGGTAAGTAACACTTCAACTGCAATGTAAGGACAAAATTCTTTTCATACTTTACTTCAGTTTTGACCATTCCTTTATGTTGTGATGGTTATTATGATGTGATTATTTATAATCTAAATTCTTATATGGTCGGCTATGCCGCCTAATCTATGATACTTAATTACGTCATGGTCGGCTCTGCCGCCTAATCTATGATACTTAATTATGTTATGGTCGGCTCTGCCACCTAATCTGTGATACTTATACTTAATTATGCTATGGTCAATTATGCCGCCTGTATTAAAGAATATTGTTCTTAAATAGTGTTGTGTGTTGATTCTATTATACATCTAGGAACTTCAAATGTTATGACATAAGTTGCATTGGATACATGCATATCATGGATTATATTATGAAGAATATGTCTTCAGAAAATGAACTTATGAAAAATAGGTGGTTGTGCTATCAGGTGGCAAAGTTTCTAAAGAGGGCAAGCCCCCAAAGCTAAGTAAAAAAAAATCTTTTGGGTTTATCATAAAATATAGGGGAGGGTAGGGATATACAAAAGAAACAATCAGGTAAAGATCTACTTTTGACTGACTCTAAAAGGTTGAAATCCAATTGTATATAAATTTTCTTAACCTTGTTTGTGTTGTTTTATTCTTGTTGGATATTTTTGAACATTTTTGTGATTTCCCGGGGATCATGGTAAGTATCTTTCTCGATCCACCAAAGGAGTAATGATAAAAGGAACTCCTGAGAATGGTGGTAAGGAAGTTCTATCAAGGAGTAACTCAGATTGGGGAGCTCTTTCTATTGACAAAGAGGATAGCAATGTTCATATTGGAAGAAATCAGGAAGGGAGGAATGATGGCACGATTTAGAGTTTTCTACAACTTTTCCCTTTGTTGATTTCTTTACTTACTCATTTCTATTTTTTTTTGTTTTGTTTTAACTACACAACTTCTTTCCTTATCAGAATTTCTCCTTCGGCGAATGTTGAGTGAGGGAAGTAAGGTGCAATTATGGAGGAAGTAGCCATTACTACTACAAGAGAGTCTATTGGAGATAAAACTGTTCCAGCTGTTAATCCGACTCCAGTGGATTATATATACAAACACATTTGGAGCATTTTATTGTCATTTTACAACTTTGTCTCCCTTGCAACGATTAATGATGAAGATTCAGTTACAATGTTGGTTTCCAAGCTTTTAAAGTCTAAAATACTAAAGCTTCCTTGTCAAAACGTAAGGCTGATCCCCTCAGGGATTATACTTCAAAGAAGATAAGACTAGGTTTACAAATTCATTCCTCAACGAGCCTTGCTAGTGGTAATTTCCTTCCTATGTTTCTATTTTAAGCAGATTTTAAACTTTGGTAGGAAAGTTCTTTATTTTCCTTTTATTTTGATTTTAGCTGATACTTCTAATGCTGGTGAAGATATATCTTAGTCTTTTGATAGCCGAAATGGATCCATCTTTGCTAGGAAATGTAAGGGAGGACATATTGTATGTCATTTCTTTGAGAAAAAGAGGGTTGTGGGTGATTTTCTGAAGAGGCAATGGGATTTTAAAGCAGTAGTGATGCCCGGAATTTCCATTGCATTCAAGGTTGGAGAATCCTCTAGTACTACTTTCCCCCCTTCATCATTGGATGCAACAGTTATTGGGAACTTATTGAAGGTGGAAAAGTTAGGCTATAAGCCAAAAGTAAAAGTGGGGGAACACTTTATGCATTCCATACAGCAGTGTACGAAGGAAAGTGCTACTATTCTTCGCTTGTTTATAGCTCTTGAATGATGATTACAAGGGATCCACAGAATCTTGCAAGGGGTTTTCATCTGAGTTGGAAGGTGCTAAGGCTGGTATTGTGAAAAGGAAACTGGGAACACTATGTACGTGGCGTTGTTATACTAGAGCAATGATAGCAGAGTTATCCTTTGGACCAGTAGTCCGCATGATCGGGTTTCCAGCTGATATACATGGTGTACGAGAATGAAGTGGTTACAAGATACTAGACATTCCGTTTTCTTACGATGAACTAAGAGTATAAACAACCCTAAGAGACACGGACTCTTCTTGGTCACTTAGTCTAAAAACAGGGTTCCGTCTATTGACTTAGAACAAAGAAAGAATGAGAGCCTGAATAGCTTTCTGGTGCACAGGATCCTTTCTCAAGGCAAGTGCAGAGCATACTTGCAGAAGATAGATATTGAACAAGGTTAAGAGTTCTTAACTTAAAGAATCTTAGGATTAAAGAATAGAAACGAAGGTTTAGTTATCCATAGAGTGTAAATTCGAAATTTTTATCTAAAAACTTCCCTGTCTTTTATTCAAAATAACTCTCCTTATATAAAGATAAGGAGTAGAAAAGACACAAGCTGGATCAAGATCATTCTAGCTGGCACACAGCACACATATTGTACAAAAGTAAGTAACAAAAGCAAAGTGCAAAATTACATAAGGACAGACAACTTTAAAAAGCTAAAGCATAAAGTACTTTATTTTACATAATTACAAAGTGACAAATCTCTTTAAAGAGATATTAACGCGTCTTCAGATGAGGATGAATATGTCTCGTCAGGGTCACGATCAAGGTCTTTGTCTTTCTTGAAGATTTTTTTTTGGATGAGAACATCCTTAAACACATGGCCAAGGGCAATATTGGGCTTTTAGTGATAGAGGAGTTGGCTGAGGGAAATGTTCTGGTTGGGTTGAAAATGTCAGATATGGAGAAGAGGATGATCCATAGAGTTCATATGGTGATGGTGAAGGGACTAGAGTGAAATCTTCATAAGGGTCTTGGGAATCTTGAAATAGAAAGTCAGTATAGTCTGGTTGGGAATGTAAGGATGGGGTAGGGATCATGAACATTTCATGTTTTGGTCCAAGAGATGTGTGGAGGATATTCGGTTGGTATGGAAGAATGTGGTTGAATTCCATGAGGAAGTTCTTCAAGGAAGTTTTAATGTGGGTCCAAAGATCTTTGGTATGAGGATGTTGAAAGTATGGACGACGAATGATAAAAACAGAAGTGAACTGTTTGCCTTCTTGGTCTGGGAGTTCTAGAAGACGATGTGTGTCAGCAATCTAGAGTCCAGGTAAGACAAGTCGAAGACTCTGGATCATTGAGCTTGGTGAGAAGGGGCAAGACTGGGAAAACCATTTTTGTGGCATATAGAACAGTAAGACACCATGTATACCAAAGTTCATCTTCGGTAATATCTCTGTGGGGTGTAATTACTAATAGGTTCTTGACTCATCGTGTAGATGTTCATAAAAAATCGAAAGTGGAATTTCTTGGCGAAGTCTTGAACCGAGTGAGGTGATTGGAAAGTCATGTTGAGTGGGAAAGACTTCTGGGTGAGAGCTGTTTTAGGAAGTGAACTACATGGCAATGATCGGGAAGGAAATTTAAGAAGTGATACAGAAGAACTGGGAAGGTTGTGGTTTTGGAGTTCTGGAAAGTAAGTCTGGGATAAGATTATGATCACCTTTTATATGCTGGACATGGTAATCATATCTTGAAAACCATTCTTTAAGTCGAAGTAAGGTTTTTTCGAGAACAGAGTTCTGCTTAAAGTTCAAGATATTGGGAAAAGCTTAATTATCTATCCTGATCAAGAATCTATGACCAATATGTAGTTGATAATGCCGAGAGGAACCCAATGATGAAACTGTGTTCGCACCGCAGAATTCCTCTGATGATTCAGACAATGATCAGTCACAAGTGATTTTCCACCAACAGTTGCTATCCCTTGATACCACTGTTCCTATACCTTCCATCAAACTCCAGATCTTGCCCTCAAAATTCCAAACACCTGTTCCAGCAATTGGTCTCATAGACACTAGAGCTCAACGCAGCATGTTAAACCCCCATATTCTTCCACCCGAATCCTAGACAGAATATGAAGAACATTTCAAAGCTGTCAATGGCAAACTATTCACCACCTCTTTGATTACCAAAAAACCCATTGGTATTCAAATTTTCCCCAACTGTGTCATTTGGACCAAAGTTATCGGTTCAACTCTTCCTAATAAGGATATCTTGTTAGGTTTTGACATCCTTCACCAGATCAAACACCTCCAAATCATTCCCATTGGAATTCGAGTCAAGTCTATATTCAAACCTTTCATAAACATTTTGAAACTCTACAATCTGTCTGAAACCCCTCAGTCCTACCAGGATATTTCCACCAAACTTTTGAGCCTTTGTCCAGAATCCCATGCTGAGTTTACCCATCCAAACCCATTGTGGAAAAATAAATCTTTCTTCATTAAGTTACCCTTCAAACTAAAAGAAGACATTAACCCGACCAAAGCTACCCATCCAGGAATGAGTCCTTCTGACTTACTCCTAGCCCAACAAGAATGTTCACAATTGTTAGCCCAAGGTCCAATTGAGCCCACAAATTCTCAATGGGCTTGCCAAGCCTTTTATGTTGAAAAGCATTCTGAAATTGTCCGAGGAAAGAAACGCTTAGTCATTGACTATCAGCCATTAAATATGCTTTTGCAAGATGACAAGTTTCCTTTGCCCCGACGACAAAGCATGTTTACTTTTCTCAAAAATGCCCAGATCTTTTCAAAATTTGATTTAAAATCTGGTTTTTGGCAATTAGGCATTGAACCCTCTGAATGATACAAAACTGCCTTTTGTATCCCCAGTGCCCACTTCCAATGGACAGTCTTACCCTTCGGTCTCAAAACTGCCCCATCCATATTCCAAAAATCCATGATCAAAATCTTTCAGCCGCTCCTGCATCATGCATTAATTTACATTGATGATATCTTGCTTTTTTCAGGATCGCATGAAGAACATCACCAGCTGTTAACTCAGTTCTATGATATTGTCCAAAGTCATGGAATCATGTTATCAGCCAAGAAAAGCACCATTGCTACAGACACTATTGAATTTCTTGGAATGATCATAAAAGACGGCCATTATCAGCCAGGAAAGCACATTGCCCAGGAATTGCTTCACTTTCCGGATCAGCAACTTTCCAAAAAGCAAGTTCTATAGTTTCTCGGTATCATCAACTACATCCGTGATTTCCTCCCACATGTAGACCGCTACACTCGACACCTCTCGGCTTTATTGAAAAAGAATCCTCCATAGTGGAATAATGACCACACCATTGCTGTCACTACACTAAAGCAGATCACGCAAAATCTGCCTCCCTTAAAGTTGATTGCTGATGGAAAGCGCATCCTACAAACAGATGCAAGTGATGAATCATGGGGTGCCATCCTCCTCGAAGAAATCAATGGAAAAGAAAGCTTTACCGTTTACACTAGTGGACATTTTTCTGACACACAGAAGCATTACCACAGCGTGTTCAAAGAAATCTTAGCGGTAAAAAATGGCATAAAAAAGTTTGAGTATCATCTGATTGGACACCATTTTCTTATCCGGATGGACAGTTCAGCCTTCCCCAATATTCTCAATTTCAAAGGTAAAACTGTTCCCAAAAAAATGTTACTCAGGTTAAAAGATTGGTTTTCCAAATATGATTTTTCGGTTAAGCATATAAAGGGGTCCCAGAACCTCATCCCTGATATGCTTTCCAGACTCTCCAAACCAGAAAAACTTCTCATCGTGTTTTCCACAACCTACCACTTTCCAATCATCTTCATGGCTACTTCACTTCCCCTAGAAGCTCTCACCAAGAAAAACTTTCCCCTTGAGAAAAATTTCTCCTCCGTCTTTGCCATCCAAGAGTTTGCCCGAAAAGCTGTTTTTTGCTTTTTTATGAAAGCCTACCTTATGGCCGATTCATTTCCATTTCCTACCTTCCACCCAGAAAATTTGTACCATATGGTTACGTGGCGTTGTTCTACCAAATCGATGCAGAACTGAATCTGCCTTAGAGACCAGATTTGGCTTAGAACAGATCAATATCTCGAACGTTCTGGTTTCCAGCCGATATACCTCTGAGATACCATATGGTTACGTGGCGTTGTTCTACCAAATCGATGCAGAACTGAATTTGCCTTAGGGACCAGATCTGGCTTAGAACAGATCAATATCCTGCACGTTCTAGTTTCCAGCTGATATACCTCTGAGATCAAAACCCAAAACAGACTTTTCCTTAGTCTTTAAACAGGGTACCAAACCATTTAAGAAATCATCATAAGTTTTCTGATGCACAGGATCCTTGCTTGAAGGCAAGTGCAGAGCATACTTCCTTAAGTTTTGATTTGTTTCTTTCATTAGAACTTCATTTGCAGAGAGAGAGAAGAGAATTTAGAAAACCATAGCTTATGAAAACACAAGAATTTATTTCTGAAAAGCTTCTATCTTACAAGTGAGGGGAGAATCCTTTATATAGGAGAATTCTCATGAAGATAGGACAGGACCCCTATCTTTTACAAAAGCAAAAGTAAGATAAAGATACATTATTATGGTACATCATTACAAAATGACAAATTGAGCTTTAATAATTATACAGGACAAAAGCATAAAGCAATACCTATGTCAACAAGACAAAGAGGGAAGGTTCATGACAACAAGATAAACTACTTTATGGAGAGTGAGAGTTCATGTATTCGTCTTCAGAGGAGCTTTCGGTTGCATATGGGTCATCGTCATGGGTTGGTGGGAAAAAGGTCTTGGAGAGCTTTGGGTGCTTGCAGGTGGGACCACGGCAAGGTGGATAAGGGCATTCTCGTCTGTATCCTGGTCTGGGTGATGTCTGAGTAGCCAGATGATGGTTGTGATGAGGATCCTGGGTCATGCATGGATGGTTGGGGAAACTGCTGGAGATGTTGACTTAAAGGAAGAAATTCTTCCCATGGGTCCTGGGAGTCTTGGTAAAGAAAGTCTGTGTAATCGGGCTTTTCTTCTTTGATGATGATTCCAGTGGACTTTGGTTTTGATATGGCGGATGGAGTGGGGATCATGATGAGGTCATGTTGTGGGCCTAAGGAGGTGTGAAAGATATCTCTGTGTGGCGGAGTCTGGTGGTTTAGTTGACAGAGGTAGTTGTGCAGGGTGGTTTGGATTTCATTGTCAATGACAGCTGGGTGTGGTGCAGTAAACCATTCATAGACTTGGTCTTGAGACCAGAAAAGATTTGTATCTGGATGCTGGAAGTATGGCCTATGGATAATAAATATTGAGATAAACAGTCGTGCTTCTGAAGCAGGCATACGTTCATGATTATAAATTTCTGACAACTGCTGTAACTTCTTTCTCCACCATGGTATGGGGGAAAACCATTCAAGTAGTGTCCAAAGGAGAGAGGTGGCTTTGTCGGGGTTGAGGAGATGTTCTAGAGTGGGAGTGATGGGTAGGATGAGTTTGGTTGCATAAAGAACAGTTAGGCACCACAGGTACTATAACTCATCTTCAGTGATATCTCTAGATGGGTCAAGGGTGAGGCCTGTAAGGAACAAATTTTTTGGGTGGAAGGTAGAAAATGGAAATGAATCTGCCATAAGGTAGGCTTTCATAAAAAAGCGAAAAACAGCTTTTCGGGCAAACTCTTGGATGGCAAAGATGGAGGAGAAAGTTCTGTCAAGGGGAAAGTTTTTCTTAGTGAGAGCTTCTGAGGGAAGTGAAGTAGCCATGGAGATGATTGGAAAGTAGTAGGTTGTGGAAAACACGGTGAGAAGTTTTTCTGGTTTGGAGAGTCTGGAAAGCATATCAGGGATGAGATTCTGGGACCCCTTTATATGCTTAACTGAAAAATCATATTTGGAAAACCAATCTTTTAACCTGAGTAACATTTTTTTCGGGAACAGTTTTACCTTTGAAATTGGGGAAGGCTGAATTGTCCATCCGGATATGAAAATAGTGTCCAATCAGATGATACTCGAACTTTTTGATGCCATTTTTTACCCCTAAGATTTCTTTGAACACACTGTGGTAATGCTTCTGTGTGTTAGAAAAATGTCCACTAGCGTAAGCGATAAAGCTTTCTTTTCCATTGATTTCCTCGAGGAGGATGGCACCCCATGATTCATCACTTGCATCTGTCTGTAGTATGCGCTTTCCATCAGTAATCAACTTTAAAAGAGGCGGATTTTGCACAATCTGCTTTAGTGTAGTGACAGCAATGGTGTAGTCATCATTCCACTCTGGAGGATTCTTTTTCAATAAAGCCGAGAGGTGTCGATTGTAGCGGTCCACATGTGGGATGAAATCACAGATGTAGTTGATGATACCAAGAAACTGTTGAACCTGCTTTTTGGAAAGTTACTGATCCGGAAAGTGAAGCAACTCTTGGGCAATGTACTTTCCTGGCTAATAATGACCGTCTTTTATGATCATCCCAAGAAATTCAATAGTATCTGTAGCAATGGTGCTTTTCTTGGTTGATAACATGATATCATCAATGTAAATCAATGCATGATGCAGGAGCGGCTGAAAGATTTTGATCATGGATTTTTGGAATATGGATGGGGCAGCTTTGAGACCGAAGGGTAAGACTGTCCATTGGAACTGGGCATTGGGGATACAAAAGGCAGTTTTGTATCGTTCAGAGGGTTCAATGCCTAATTGCCAAAAACCAGATTTTAAATCAAATTTTGAAAAGATCTGGGCATTTTGGAGAAAAGTAAACATGCTTTGGTGTCGGGGCAAAGGAAACTTGTCATCTTGCAAAAACATGTTTAATGGCTGATAGTCAATGACTAAGCGTTTCTTTCCTCGGACAATTTCAGAATGCTTTTCAACATAAAAGGCTTGGCAAGCCCATTGAGAATTTGTGGGCTCAATTAGACCTTGGGCTAACAATTGTGAACATTCCTATTGGGCTAGGAGTAAGTCAGAAGGACTCATTCCTGGATGGGTAGCTTTGGTTGGATTAACATCTTCATTTAGTTTGAAAGGTAACGTAATGAAGGACTTGTTTTTCCACAATGGGTTTGGATGGGTAAACTGAGAATGGGACTTTGGACACAAACACAAGAGTTTGGTTGAAATATCCTGGTAGGGTTGGGGTGTGTCAGATAGGTTGTAAAGTTTCAAAATGTCTGTGAAAGGTTTAAACATGGACTTGACTCGGATTCCAGTGGGAATGATTTGGAGATGTTTGATCTGGTGAAGGATGTCAAAGCCTAACAAGATATCCTTATTAGGAAGGGTTGAACCAATAATCTTGGTCCAAATGACGCAGTTTGGGAAAATTTGAATACCAATGGGTTTTTTGGTAATCAAAGAAGTGGTGAACAATTTGCCATTGACAGCTTTGAAATGTTCCTCATATTTTGTCCAATATTCTGGTGGAAGAATATGTGGATTCAACATGCTGCGTTGGACTCCAGTATCTATAAGACCAATTGCTGGAATGGGCCTTTGGAATTTTGTGGGCAAGATCTGGAGTTTGATGGAAGGTATAGGAACAGTGGTATCAAGGGATAGCAACTGTTGGTGGAAAATCACTTATGACAGATCACTGTCTGAGTCATCAGAGGAATTCTGTAGTGCGAACAGAGTTTCATCCTTGGGCTCATCTTGTTCAGAAAAATAAAATTCCAGTTCATCCTTTTCTGGGGAGTAATCTGTGGTAGCCTGAAGATGTTCAACCAGGCGGATGGATTTTTTTCCTTTTGTTAGGACAATCTTTGGCATAATGACCCTTTTTCTTGCAGATGAAACATCTGCTTGATTTTCTCCGTTTAAGGTCTTTGGATGAAGATGACTTCTTTCTGAAGAATTTGTAGGGCCGTTTGGATCTGCGAGGCCTAGATGAGAATTCTGGATGTTTGAATTTCCAAAAATGCCTTTTCTTTTTAAGACTGCAATCACAATCCTTCTTCTGTTTGCATTTGATCTGCAAATAAGGTTTCTTGCAGGCACTCCGAAATGGTTCTCTATCTTTCAATAGTTCTTTGAAAAACTATTTTTGCTCACAAAGTTTGTCAAGACAAGTTTTGGCAAGCTGGAAGATTTTGCCAAGAGAAATGTTGTCAAGGACAAGATTGGAGGCACGAAGTTGCCTCTGTATGTCTGGTTGGAGTTCTTCTGGGAGAGAAGCCAGAAAAACTTGCTTTAATGTGGGCTCATTGAATCCATTAAGCTTATAGAACAGCAGGGACATTCTTTTATAATGGAAGTCAAGATCCATAGCATTGAGTGAACAGCATTTCATGTTGAGATAGTCTCGTCGTGCAGCTTCAAAAACTACAGAGGGGTCGCCAAGAAATTGATCATGAATAACCGCAAGGGCACTTGACACTTCTGGCAATTGAACAAACTGTAATTGTCTGTATTGGCCTAAAGAATCAAACCAATCTCTTAGGGGTCCCGTAAATCGAGTAGCAAATTCCTGAAGGACTGCTTGAGTTGTAGCTCCTGGTCTTAACATTTGTAAATCAAGCCAGGCAGACATTTCATTGAGGCGCTCACGCCATCTAGAAGATGGGAGATCATCAAATATGAACCGTGGACCATTTGACGATTTTGGACTGGTTGGACCGGTCTGGGCTTGGGCTGGAGGAGGTTGGTTTGAGGTAGAGAATTCAGGCATTTCTTCGTCAACTTCAGAAGGAATGTCAACATATGGTTCTGTATGAGAGGTTTGGCCTTGATTAGGTTGATCAGGCTGAGCCATCAGGATTTTGGTGATATCAGCACAAGACTTTTCAGAGTCACTGGTGGATGCTGAAGATTCTGTATCTGTCTCAGTATGGCTATCTGAAACAGCTAGATTTGAATCAGAAGTTTAATCATCTATAGTAGATGTATGATCAACTGTGTGGGCACTGAACTGGTGCATGGGTTGTTTATCCTTGGATTGGGTAGGAGGTTGAGAAGGAGCTGGTGGTGGAGGTGCTGATGGTGATGCTAGGGTATAACCAGGGGATTGGTGGTCAGGAGTGGAAACAGCAGGTTGGTGAATAGTGACTGGTCGTGGTTGAGGTTTAGGCTTTGGTTTAGGTTTAGGTTGTGGTGGCAATGGATTGTCTCGAAAAAGAGTATGAGTCATACCAAATAACTTGGAAGGTTCATACTGTCGGATAGGGGAAAGCATGGAGGCAAAAGGATGATAAGTTGGGCCAATGGAAGGGATAGGCGGTGAGGTGGTAAAAAGAGTAGGTCGTTGTTTTTCTGATTCAATCTGATCAAGCTCAGCTTTCAAGCGTCTGATCTCTCTTTCCTTATGGTCAAATTTTGGGCCATAGTAGCGTTGAGCAAGCATGGTTCGTAACTCAGAATCGAGTTGAATAATTCGGGACTGGAGATTTTGGTGGATCTGCTGCATCTGTGTAGTGATGGAGTCAACCTTTATCTCAAGTTGTTCAGTTCGTAAACTGATTTTCTCAACTTTTGAATTGATATGCAACAAAGTATCATTCTGTGCTCTGGCATTTTGGGTTTGCCAATTGAAGATTGATTCAAATGGTTTGGGTAGTTCAAGGTGTCCGGTAGAAGTGATGGCTAAAGGGATAAAGGGTTTAGACAAAACATTCCTTTGGGAATCTGTGTGGGTTTCTAAAGGAGGAAAGGGAGAAGAGTAGTCTGAAGAAGTAGATGAAAACATCATACAACTCAATGATGGTGTTGGGTTTGGGATTGGTGAGGGAATCTCAGATTTGCAATGTTTTGCAATCCATTTGAGTTCCATTTTGTAAAAGGGTAATGGAGCTGGTGGAGGTGGAGGATCTTGTGGTGGTTTGGGGTCATTGTGGTGACATGAGACTGGAGGTTTTTTCTTTTTAGGTTTCTTTTTCCTTTTGGTGGAATAATCATCATCTGGTTTCTGTGACCCAGATTGTCCCTGCTGGGATGATTAGGAAGAGGATGATGATTATTCCACCAAAAGGAAAAAGAAACCTAAAAAGAAAAAACCTCCAGTCTCATGTCACCACAATGACCCCAAACCACCACAAGATCCTCCACCTCCACCAGCTCCATTACCCTTTTACAAAACGGAACTCAAATGGATTGCAAAACATTGTAAATCTGAGATTCCCTCACCAATCCCAAACCCAAAACAGTTTTTCAAAGAACTGTTGAAAGATAGAGAACCATTTAAGAGTGCCTGCAAGAAGCCTTATCTACATATCAAATGCAAACAGAAGAAGGATTGTGATTGCAGACCTAAAAAGAAAAAGTATTTTTGGAAATTCAAACATCCGGAATTCTCATCTAGGCCTCGCAGATCCAAACGGCCCTACAGATTCTTCAGAAAGAAGTCATCTTCATCCAAAGACCTTAAACGGAGAAAATCAAGCAGATGTTTCATCTGCAAGAAAAAGGGTCATTATGCTAAAGATTGTCCTAACAAAAGGGAAAAATCCATCCGCTTGGTTGAACATCCTCAAGCCACCACTGATTTCTCTCCAGAAAAGGATGAACTAGAATCTTATTTCTCTGAACAAGAGGAACCCAATGATGAAACTGTGTTCGCACCGCAGAATTCCTCTGATGATTCAGACAATGATCAGTCACAAGTGATTTTTCACCAACAGTTGCTATCCCTTGATACCACTGTTCCTATACCTTCCATCAAACTCCAGATCTTGCCCTCAAAATTCCAAACACCTGTTCCAGCAATTGGTCTCATAGACACTAGAGCTCAACGCAGCATGTTAAACCCCCATATTCTTCCACCCGAATCCTAGACAGAATATGAAGAACATTTCAAAGCTGTCAATGGCAAACTATTCACCACCTCTTTGATTACCAAAAAACCCATTGGTATTCAAATTTTCCCCAACTGTGTCATTTGGACCAAAGTTATCGGTTCAACTCTTCCTAATAAGGATATCTTGTTAGGTTTTGACATCCTTCACCAGATCAAACACCTCCAAATCATTCCCATTGGAATTCGAGTCAAGTCTATATTCAAACCTTTCATAAACATTTTGAAACTCTACAATCTGTCTGAAACCCCTCAGTCCTACCAGGATATTTCCACCAAACTTTTGAGCCTTTGTCCAGAATCCCATGCTGAGTTTACCCATCCAAACCCATTGTGGAAAAATAAATCTTTCTTCATTAAGTTACCCTTCAAACTAAAAGAAGACATTAACCCGACCAAAGCTACCCATCCAGGAATGAGTCCTTCTGACTTACTCCTAGCCCAACAAGAATGTTCACAATTGTTAGCCCAAGGTCCAATTGAGCCCACAAATTCTCAATGGGCTTGCCAAGCCTTTTATGTTGAAAAGCATTCTGAAATTGTCCGAGGAAAGAAACGCTTAGTCATTGACTATCAGCCATTAAATATGCTTTTGCAAGATGACAAGTTTCCTTTGCCCCGACGACAAAGCATGTTTACTTTTCTCAAAAATGCCCAGATCTTTTCAAAATTTGATTTAAAATCTGGTTTTTGGCAATTAGGCATTGAACCCTCTAAACGATACAAAACTGCCTTTTGTATCCCCAATGCCCACTTCCAATGGACAGTCTTACCCTTCGGTCTCAAAACTGCCCCATCCATATTCCAAAAATCCATGAACAAAATCTTTCAGCCGCTCCTGCATCATGCATTAATTTACATTGATGATATCTTGCTTTTTTCAGGATCGAAAAACTGTTTCTGCTCAAGTTTGTCAAGACAAGTTTTTGCAAGCTGGAAGATTTTGCTAAGAGAAATGTTGTCAAGGACAAGATTGGATGCGTGGAGTTGTCCCTGTATGTCTGGTTGGAGTTCTTCTCAAAGGGAAGCCAAAAAGACATGCTTTAATGTTGGTTCATTGAATCCATTAAGCTTATAGAACAGCAGGGACATTCTTTTATAATGGAAGTCAAGATCTTTAGCATTGAGTGAACAGCATTTCATGTTGAGATAGTCTTGTCGTGCAGCTTCAAAAACTGCAGAAGGGTCTCCAAGGAATTGATCATGGATAACCGCAAGGGCACTTGAGACTTCTGGTAATTGAACAAACTGTAATTGTCTGTATTGGCCTAAAGAATCAAACCAATCTCTTAGGGCACCCGTAAAACGAGTAGCAAATTCTCTAAGGACTGATTGAGTTGTGGCTCTTGGCCGTAGCATTTGTAAGTCAAGCCAAGCAGACATTTCATTGAGTCGATCACGCCATTTAGAAGATGGAAGATCATCAAATGTGAACCATGGACCAGGATGGTGGATTCTTTTTGAGAAGTGTAGACAACTTGCTTGTATAGTGATTGACATGTGGCAGGAAATCACGGATGTAATGGATGATTCCAAGAAACTGTTGGACTTGTGCAATGTGGGGTCTAGGCTGATAATGGCCATCTTGGATTTTCATGCCAAGAAAATCAACAGAGGTTGTCGCAATCGTACTTTTCTTGTCAGAGATCATGATTCCATGTTCTTGAATGATTTGAAAAAATTGTTGGAGTAACTTGTGATGTTAATCATGAGTACCTGAAAAAAGAAGCAAATCATCAATGCAAACAAGGGTATGGTGTAGGATTGGCTAAAAGATAGTGGTCATGGCCTTTTGAAAAATGGAAGGGGCAATTTTAAGGCCAAAAGGAAGAACTGTCCATTGGTGATGGGCATTTGGAATACAAAAAGCAGTTTTGTATCGTTCCGAAGGGTGAATGCCAAGTTGCCAAAAACTGAACTTCAATTCGAATTTTGAAAAGATTCGAGCATTTTTGAGGTGGACAAAAAGGGTGTGTCTGTTGGGTAATGGAAATTTCTGATATTGGAGAAAATTATTGAGTGGCTGATAGTCAATGACTAATCATTGTTTGACACGAAGAATTTCAGACCTTTTTTCAACATAGAAAGCTAGACAAGCCCATTGAGAATTTGTGGGCTCAATGAGGCCTTGTCTTAGCAATTGGGCACATTCTAGTTGGGCAAAAATAAGGTCTTGTGGGGTCATTCCTGTATGGGTAGCTTTGGTTGGGTTGCTATCTTCATTTAGTTTGAAAGGTAAGTGATGAGAACCATCAAGGGAATACCATTAAAGCTTCAAGTGATCCTTTGCACATTCATGGAGGCCCAATTACAAGAACGAGAGCCAAAAAAGATGCAAGCTGCATTAAATGGATTAATTGAGAAAATATGGATTGAAAATGCAATTCAAGATGCAAGACATCATGAATTGAGCTTGGAGAGAAGACAAGGCATTGTGGGCATTATTCAAGCTATTGGACAGCCAAATACACAATTTGGATCAAATGCAGAAAGGGCAAATTTGGAATAAATCTGGTATTGATTGAGCTAAAATTAATGTGCAAGCTATATACCGTATTGGAAAGATAATTAAGTTAGCTTTCCAATGCATTTTACAGAGGTGGATTTGGAGTTCTCTAGAAAGCGTTATGATCAATTTATTACAGCTTGTTTAGGCTTGGGAATCCAAACGACACCTTTGATTATTCAACTTCATTTATTTGTTTTGTGTCAAGTTTATCAATGTGTTAGGTAAGTCTATCATTAATAATAGTGGGTTGGTGAAGGCTTTTAAAGCACCCTTTGGCAAACCTATAATTGGAGGGTTGTTCCAATGTTTCCATTTGTATTTTTAGGATCTTAGGTTTCTTTTAGCCTATTTAAACTCAGCAACCTTGCTATGTATGATAATTAAGAGATTAATGTTATTTGAATTTGAAAGATTATTCTTTCTTTGGAACTTATCAAGAATTTGCATTCTTGTGGCATTCCAAATTTAGACTTATCACTCACCTTCTCATCTATTTCTTGAGTGTGGCGTCAATATCATTCTCTATACCTTTGGTTCATGCTTTTCTTAAGTATTGGGTCAAGGTTTTGTTTGTCATAAATCTATTTAGAACTTCCTTGGAAAGTTGAAACTACAATTTAAGTGTGAGTTTCAAAGTTTCATTGTGACTTTGGAGATCAATCCAAGCAGCAAATTCTTGAAGTCGAGCTGCCCATTTGTGACGGGGAATGTCATCAAATGTAAACCAAGATGCTGAAGATGGTTTAGTTGAGTGCTCATGGACTGGTGGTGGAACTGGTTCTGTTTGAGAAGCTTGGTCAGAAGGGTTGTATAAAGAACTTTGGGTTTTTCCACAACGGGTGTGGATGGGTAAAAAGGCTTGGTTTTCAGGGCAAAATTTGAGGATTTGATCTGTAATGGCCTAGTATGTGGGTGGTGAATGGGCTAAAGAATAGATCTTTAAAGTGTTGGTGAAGGGTTTAATCATGGATTTGTAACGGAGACCAGAGGAAATAATCTGGACATTTTTTGCCTGATGTAGGATGTCAAAACCTACAAGGAGATCTTTGTTTGACAAAGATGAACCAATTAGCTTGATCCAAACAACACAATTAGGAAATAATTGGATTCCTATTGGATGTTTAGTAACTAATTTAGTTGTAAAGATCTTTCCATCAGCTGCTTTGAAGTGTTCTTCCTGAGTTTTCCAATACTCAGTAGGAAGAATAGCAGGATTAAGCATGCTTCGCTGAGCACCAGTATCGAGAAAACCAATGGCTGTGATGGGTTTATGATATCTGGAAGGGACAATTTGGATTTTTACAGAAGGTATGGGTATCGTATGGTCATGGATTAGGATGGAGGAAGGTTGGACCGTGTAGATTGGTTCAAATTCAGAACTGTCTGAATCACTAGATTCTGCTGGTAAAGCAAAAACTATAAAGCAAAAGCAGAAAACAAATGTTCAACTTGATCTGTGGTTGGAGAAAATTCTGTAGTGGATTCCAGGTGTTGGATAAGCTTTACTGCCTTGTGAAACATCTGCTAATCTTCCTGTTAGGAAAATCCTTGGAGCGGGATTGCCTTTTCTTGAAAAAGTAAATTTTTTTAGTACGTCGTTTCCGGGATGGAAATGGGGATATGGATTTCCTGAAATGAGACTTTCTGAAATGAGACTTTTTCTTTGTTGAACAGTCACATTTTTTTGGATCTTTGCACTTGATAGCCAAGTAAGGCGTTTTGCAAGCAGATCTGAAAGGCTCTTTGTCTTTGATATTTCTTTTGTTCACACAATTTGTCAAGAAACCCCATAGCAATCTAGAATAATTTTCCCAATGATAAAGTGTCAATGTTGAGCTTGTGAGCAGCTAACTGACGCTGGATCTCTGGTTGTAATTCTTCTGGAAGAGACGCCAGAAATACATGTCTGAGAGTAGCATCATTGAATCCATTTAGCTTGTAATAAAGCAATGACATCCGCTTGTAGTGGTAATGAAGATCTTTGGTGTTGAGAGAATAACATTTCATGTTGAGATAATCACGTCTTGCAGCTTCAAAAGTAGCACTTGGTTCTCCAATAAATTGATCATGGAGAAGGGCTAAAGCCTAAGAGACATCGGGAATTTAAATGAACTGAAGTTGTCTATATTGGCCAAGATTGTCAAACCAATCTCGAAGACAACCCATAAACCGAGTACTGATTCTCGTAGAACATATTAGGTTGTTGCATCTGGAGTTAACATTTGGAGATCAATCCAAGCAGACAACTCCTGTAATCTTTCTCTCCATTTTGTTGGAGGGATATCATCAAAAGTAAACCATGGTCCATTTGAAGGTTTGAGAAGATTCACCAGTTTCGTGATTTTCTTCATCAATATCAACTATTTCCAGAGGTGGTATCATGGTTTAGTTCTCAAGGATGATTATTCGCAACCTAGAAGAAGCTCTATCAAAAACAGCATCCTCCTCTTCTTCATCAGAAATAGCTTCCTCAAAATCCTCTCCTATCTCTCTTTCTTCTACTCTTTCTTTACCTCGTTCTTGTCAAAAACATGTAGCCTTAAAAATCAAAAATCTTGTTGAGTATTCGTACATCCCTGAATCCGCTTAGATTAATGAATCCAAGTTCCTTGTTATGAGTCCATATCATCTTTACAAACAAAAACATTCCTTCACTAGAAGCATTCGAACTCTAATTTCTACCAAAAGATCTCTTCCCAAAGAGTACACCCAGTCTTCACGCCTTGATCAGTGTGCTCCACAAGCCTCTCAAAGTGAACAATATGTCACAATGGATATACCCACAGATCTCGTCCCTAACTAGAAACGAGAAGGGTATACACACCTCCATCTAGGTGGTGTCCGGCTTATCCTCACCTTACATGGCAGAAAAGGCTTACCCGTCACTGCTAGAATTGCCCTCCTTGACACAAGGTTCAAATAGTATCAACATGCTGTTATTGGCACAGTTTTAACAACTCTCCATGCTGGAAGTGTCTTCTTAACCTTCTACCCCAACTTCAATATGTCCCTAGAAGATCCCAACCTTCCCACTACACTGAAAGGCCAAATCCAGCTCCAATGAGCAGAACAAACATCCACTTCCAAAATAGCCACACTCCATCATCAGATAGTGTATCGATTGCAAAATCATGCGCTAGATCTTCCAACTGCACAAACAACCAGTGATGCATTGATGATTCTTGCAGACACATATATAATTCCAACCATTATCCAGATCCCCAAACAAATTCAAAAACAAGAGTTGCTCCAACTCATGCATTTGGAATGGCTTACCAACTATGAACAATTCCATCAGAATTCTGAACCTGTCCAGACTTCTCAAGCTGTCTTCGAACGAAAAACAGATGGACAAGTCAAGTTGTCTTTTCAGACTCTAGACAAACCAAAGTTAGATCCTCCACCGCTTTCCTACACTGCAATGATTACCGCAATTTCCACTGGCCAGGAGTCGAATCTTCCAATCTATGGATTTTCCTCCAAAGGGTATCCAGTATATCCTGACAAAGTCAACAGTCACTTTTTATGGGATGTCCCAGAAGCCCATATGTGTCATCCAGATTGTCCCTGCTTGGATGACACAGATGATGACGAAGACTTTGAAATCATGAGACGAAGGCGAAGGAGAAAGAAAAAGCCTTCTACTCCTAAAACTCTGTGTCGGCCCTATTCTTCAGGACCACCGGATGACCCAGAATCAGATCAACCTTTACCCATTTATAAGAAAGTACTCAGGCAACTCCAACGAGAATCCTCATTTAAGCCTGTTCCTGTTCAACCAAAAATCAAGTCATATTTGATGTTCTCATCTTCTAGCCAGTCATACCAAGAATCCTTTCCTCATCTTGAAAGGCATAAAGACCCTCAAACCAAAGTTGTTTCTTAACCCTATGTCCAATCACCAATCAAAACCTCTGGAGCACCAGAAGCACCAAAGTAGTATGAGGAAGTGCTAAACCAAGCTCTCCACCATCTTGGTAAAAAGATTGACAAAGTGGCATCTCAGGTGTCACAAACAGAAACGAAGGTGGACACAATCACTTCCCGGCTTAAACAGATTTACTCAAATCTACATAACATAATCTCTGAATTAGATATCGATATCAGAACAATGATCAACAATCGTATTTGGGGTCCCGAATTCAATAAGAAGGAAGCAGAGATCAGACAGTTGAAAGCAGAATTGGCCAGAATTGATGCTGACAAAGCACGACCTTCACTTTTCACCAAAACATAGTCCATACCTATACCATCACCATTATTCACATCCTACCAGCCTTTTTACACTCCTTCTAAACAGTCAACTTACGACCAATTCTTTGGTCTTTCCCATCTCCATAATATCCCTTCCGTTCCACCACCAAAAACTACTTCACCAAAAAGATCAAAATCAAAAGTCAAGATCTCAAAACCTCCACCAAGGAAGATCTTCAAGTCCCAGAAGACTCTCCTAAAGCAACTCTTGAACCTCCAAAGAAAGACAAAGCCCCAACATACCAATACCATTATCAGCAGATTGATTACCAAAACAGTAACTCAGATTCAACCTTAGAAGAAAGTTTACCCTCCACTAATAATCTCAGCTCCTCTGAACAAACTTCTTTAGACTCCGAGTCCCAATATGCAAATATTTTTGGTCTTCTCATGGCCACAAAAATAGAAGATCCTAGTACATCCATAAAATCCTTCCTTCAGACTATTGGGACAACCATACTGAATACTTCAGAGCTGCAAATGGAAAAGTTTTTTAAATTTCTGTCATTACTAAAAAAACCCATTGGTATTCAATTCTTCCCCAACTACATCCACTCTTGTTGTAGACACTCCTATATCAGAAGAGTCTTCTGATGATAATGATAATGATAATGTCCAAGGCTCACAAATAGAACCGCCTCCCTCTGTCCCTTCGGTTCTTGAAAAATCTTCCAAACCATCTTCTTCTCCATGGTTTACATTTGATGACATTCCTCGTCACAAATGGCAAGCCCGACATCAAGAATTTACTACTTGGATTGATGTGCAAATGACCGGCCCCAATGCACAATCTCAAAATGTTCTCCGTGAGTTTTGTTCTAGATTCACTGGATCTCTACGAGATTGGTTTGAAAGTCTAGGCGAATACAGACAACTCCAATTGATTCAAACCACAATTCCTATAACTCTTGCAATCATTTATGAGCAGTTTATTGGAGAACCAGCAGCATCAATTGAAGCATCTCGAAAAGAATTCCACCAAATGAAATGTTGTTCTCTTAAACGACATCACCTGGAAAATGCATTACAAAATAATGAGCATGCTTTATTACAAACTGAATGGATTCAATGATCCATCTTTAAAGCATGTTTTTGCTGCATCTTTACCACCAGAGCTTCAAAGGCAATTGACAGCCTTTAACATCAACATAGCAAATCTCTCTTGGCAAAATCTTTCAATTAACCATGCTATGCCTTGATAAGATTTGTGAGCAAAAAGATTTCTTCAAAGACCTTATTGAACACAAAGAACCCTTTGCCTCAGCCTGTAAAAACCCACCTCAAGATCCAGTGCAAAGATGACAAAAATTGCACTTGTCCAACTACCAAAAAGAAGCACTTCCTGAAACATTTCCACAGATCCTCTTCCAAAAAAAGAAAGAAGCCTTACAGATACTTCAGAAAAAAGGATCCTTCCCAGTTCAGACAAAAGAAACACAATCGCTGTTTTATTTGCAAAAAGCGCGGACATTTTGCCCACAACTACCAAAATAAGTCAGCCAAAGCTGTTCGTCTCATTCAACACCTATAGCAATCTTCTATCCTTTCTGACAACGAAGAAGTTGAATACATTTTCTCATAACAGTCAGAGAAAGATGATCATACAGCCTTTATCCTTGCTGATTCAACAGACTCATATCAAGATGACATTTTTGTGATCTCTACTGTTCAAGAGATTAACCACATTCGCCCCACACTTCCTGGTCCATCAGTAAAAATTTCAGTCATTCCTTCTAAATTCCATAAACTTGTCTCAGTTATTGGTTTCCTTGATATTGGCACACAGCGCAGTATGCTCAATCCTAAAATCCTTCCTCCAGACTATTGGGACAACCATATTGAATACTTCAGAGCTGCAAATGGAAAAGTTTTTGAAACTTCTCTCATTACCAAAAAACCCATTGGTATTTAGTTCTTCCCCAACTGTATCATTTGGCAAAAGATTGTTGGTTCAAATTTACCAGACAAAGATCTCCTCATCGGATTTGATATCCTCCAACTGGTAAAAAACCTCTTCATTACACCAACATGCATTAAATTTAAACAAATGTTTATGCCCTATACAGATGTTATTCGTCTGTATACATTGTCAGATACAGCTCTCCTTTATACCTCCATTTCCCATATGTTCCTAGAACTTTGTCCTGCAAATCACTCACAATTCACTCATCCATCACCGTTTTGGAAAAATGAACAGTTTTTCAATCATCTTCCTTTCAAACTCAATGAAGATGTCAATCTTACCAAAGCCACACATCCAGGGATCCCTCCATCTGATCTCACTCTCACCAAGCAAGAATGCATACAATTGCTTTGGCAATGTCTCATAGAACCCACTACTTCAGATTGGGCTTGTCAAGCTTTCTATGTTGAAAAACGATCTAAATTAGTTTGTGGAAAAAAGAGATTAGTCATTGATTACCAGCCCCTTAATGCTTTCCTTAAAGATGATAAATCTCCTCTTCCAAAGATCCAGCCCCTGTTCATTCATCTTCAAGGTGCAAAGGTATTTTCTAAGTTTGATCTCAAAGCTGGTTTTTGGCAACTTGGCATTTCTCCAGAAGACCGTCCCAAAACAACCTTCTGTATCCCTAATGCTCATTATCAGTGGACAGTTTTAACCTTCGGTCTCAAAGTTGCTCCATCCTTATTTCAAAAAGCAATGGTTAAGATCTTCTCTTCGATCCTCCATCATGCCTTGACCCACATTGATGATATCCTGTTGTTTTTCCATGAACACCAAACACATCAAAAGCTCCTTTCAGATTTCTTGGAAATTGTACAGACACATGGCATCATGCTTTCTGAAAAGAAAAGCAACATAAGAAAGGAATCTATTGACTTTCTTGGCATGGTCTTAAAAGATGTCCCACCCAGGACCACATATTGCTGCAGAATTATTAAAGTTTCCCGACATCGATCTCACCAAAAAGCAAATTCAATAGTTCCTTGGAATTGTTAATTATGTCAGAGACTTTATTCCTAAAGTTGCAGTCCACACCAGCCCGCTATCATGCATGCTTAAAAAGAACACTCCACCATGGGGTCCAGCTCAGACAGAAGCTGTCAAACAGCTTAAAAAGATAGCCCAGTCACCTCTTCCACTCAAAATTCCCACTACCGGACAACACATTCTTCAGACAGATGCTAGTGATGACTTTTAGAGTGCTATCCTCCTGGAAAAGATCGGTGACTCAGAGTCCTATTGCGCTCATGCAATTGGACAGTTCAGAGATTCAGAAAAGAATTATCACGTCATTTACAAGGAAATTCTTGCGGTAAAATATGGAATCAAGAAATTCGAATTTCATCTCATCAGCCACAATTTCCTCATCAGAATGGACAATAGTTCTTTTCCAAAGATCTTTGACTTCAATAACAAATTGCTTCCTGACAAGCAATTGCTCAATTTAAAGGCATGGCTTGCAAAGTATGACTACACAGTCCAAACCCGAAAGATTTCCTTCTCTATGTTTAGAACATTTGTTCCTCTCTAGTTTCACCATTGTTCCCACTCTCACCATCTCTGAAGATGAGTTATGGTACATGTGGTGTCTTAGTCCTACTTGCTACAAAACTTATTCTCCCTGTCCGATCCACTCTTCGGCATATCTCCACACCAGATCATGCACCTACACTTCTCTGGACACTCCTTGAATGGTTTTCACCACTCACTTGGTGGCGTAAACAATTACAGAATATATCTAACTTTCATCAGTTAGATCAAATTCCAGATCAAGAAGCAGATATGTTTACTTCGGTATTCATAGTCCACATGCCATATTTCCAACATCCCCAGACAAAAGACTACTGGACAAAGGACATGGAAAACATTCCTACATCCTTTCCCTCTTGACCATATGATCCTACAATCATCCCCACTCTCAAAGCCTACTTGTTAGAACTCAACAATGTCCAACCTGTCCCCACAGACATTCACCACACCTCCATTGGTCCTTCCCACACTCTTGAAATTCTACCAGGCACCCAAATATGTACTCCAGGATCCAGTTCCAGTCCTCATGACATTCTTGTTCGAGAACAAAGACCTGACTATGTTCTCTTCCAAGATGCTCAAGACCCTTGGGCAGACTTTCAGTCTTTATTGGCAACCCAAGAGACTCAGTACACCGTCATTGAACCAGGCTCTTCGTCTACTCCAACTCAAGCTCATTGACCAGCAAGCCCCGAATTAGATGAAGACTTCCTGATCTACCAAGAAATTCAACGAGCAAAAGAAGAATATGAAAATGAAACCGGTGATGTGTCCCCATCCGGATTTCCCTCAACTCCATAATTGCCTCACATGGCTACAGAGTCATCCGGGAATCTCGGCTTTTCCTGCTTTCAATAAAAGACATGGGTTTTACCCTGTCTAAAGTGTGTTTTAGCATTATGCTTAAGAAAAGATAAAGGTCTTGTCTTATCTTTATCTTTATCTTGGCTTTCCAGCTCTATTTAAGAGCTCTTCGGTCTTTTTAAAATTTAGATTGCCATAAATAATATTTCTAAGTTTTCTTAAACTTCTATGGCTTATTAAGTTTCTCTTCTTCTTCTAGGTATTGAAGAAAATACTTGAGTTACTAAACTAAGAGCGTTCATCTCTATTTTCTATACTGAGTATGCTCTACACTTGCCTTGCTTCAAGGATCCTGTGTATCAGAAAAGTCCTGATTTGTTTATAAAACCGATTTAAAATAAAACTATTTTCTCACAACATTCACCCTCTTTAAAGGTCATAGGTGACTTGTTTTCGGGTGGTATCGTGATCAATGGTTTTTGCTTTTTTTTTGGTTTTATGTCTCAGGGATTATAGGTATATCGGCTGGAAATCAGAACTTGCGGACTACTGGTCCAAAGGATAGTCTAGCACTATCACAGTTCAGGTATAACAACGCCATGTACCTATCACACCCAGTGGTATCAGAGCCAAACGAAACTCTCCAGAGGTGATATCATGATTTAGTTCTCAAGTATTATTATTCACAGCCTAGAAGAAACTCTATAAAAAATGGCATCCTCCTCTTCTTCATTAGAAATAGTTTCCTCAAAATCCTCTCCTATCTCTCTTTCTTCTACTCTTTCTTTACCTCGTTCTTGTCAAAAACATGAAGCCTCAAAAATCAAAAATCTTGTTGGGTATTCGTACATCCCTGAATCTGCTCAGATTAACGAATCTCGGTTCCCTGTTATGAGTCCATATCATCTTTATAAACAAAAACTTCCTTCACTAAAAGCATTCGAACCCTAATTTTTACCAAAAGACCTCTTCCCAAAGAGTACATCCAGTCTTCACACCTTGATCAGTGTGCTCTACAAGCCTCTCAAAGTGAACAATATGTGACAATGGATATACCCATGGATCTCGTCACTAACTGGAAACGAGAAGGGTATACACACCTCCATCTAGGTGGTGTCCAGCTTATCCTCACCGTACATGGCAGAAAAGGCTTACCCGTCACAGCTAGAATTGCCCTCCTTGACACAAGGTTCAAACAGTATCAACATGTTGTTATTGGCACCGTTTTAACTACTCTTCATACTGGAAGTGTCTTGTTGTTAACCTTCTACCCCAACTTCAACATGTCCCTAGAAGATCCCAACCTTCCCATTACACTAAAAGTCCAAATCCAGCTCCAAGGAGCAGAACAAACATCCACTTCCAAAACAGCCACACTCCATCATCAGATAGTGTATTGATTGCAAAATCATGCGCTAAATCTTCCAACTGCACAAACAACCAGTGATGCATTGATGATTCTTGCAGACACAGATACAATTCCAACCATTATCCAAATCCCCAAACAAATTAAAAAACAAGAGTTGCTCCAACTCATGCCTTTGCAATGGCTTACCAGACTTCTTAAGCTGTCTTTGAATGAAGAACAGATGGACAAGTCAAGTTGTCTTTTCAAACTCCAGACAAGCCAAATTCAGATCTCCACGGCTCTCCTACACTGCAATGATTACCGCAGTTTCCACTGGCCAAGAGTCGAATCTTCCAATCTATGGATTTTCCTCCGAAGTGTATCCAGTATATCCTGACAAAGTCAACAGTCACTTTTTATGGGATGTCCCAGAAGCCCATATGTGTAATCCAGATTGTTCTTGACGGTGATGACGAAGACTTTAAAATCATGAGACGAAGGCGAGGGAGAAAGAAAAAGCCTTCTAATCCTAAAACTCCGTGTCGGCCCTATTCTTCAGGACCACCGAATGGCCCAGAATCAGATTAACCTTTACTCATTTATAAGAAAGCACTCAGGCAACTCCAACGAGAATCCTCATTTAAGCCTATTCCTGCTCAACCAAAAATCAAGTCATGCTTGATGTTCTCATCTTCTAGCCAGTCATACCAAGAATCCTTTCCTCCTCTCGAAAGGCATACAGACCCTCAAACCAAAGTTGTTTCTCAACCCTACGTCCAATCACCAATCACAACCTCTGGAGCACCAGAAGCACCAAAGCAGTATGAGGCAGTGCTAAACCAAGCTCTCCACCATCTTGGTAAAAGGATTGACAAAGTGGCATCTCAGGTGTCACAAACAGAAACGAAGGTGGACACAATCACTTCCCGGCTTAAACAGATTTACTCAAATCTGCAAAACATAATCTCTGAATTGGATATCGATCTTAGAACGATGATCAACAATCGTATTTGGGGTCCCGAATTCAATAAGAAGGAAGCAGAGATCAAACAGTTGAAAGCATAATTGGCCAGAATTGATGCTGACAAAGCACAACCTTCACTTTTCACCAAAACACAGTCCATACCTATACCAGCACCACTATTCACATCCTACCAGCCTTTTTACACTCCTTCACATAGACGGATCGATGACGTGGCATTGACCGATGATGTGGCATTGACTGATGAGGTGTCAAGATCCTGTTGGACTAAAATTCTTATGCACTGTTGATCGATGACGTGGCAGCATATCAGTGGACTAAAAATCTCACGTACGGTACATGCAACACAGGATTATTTTCAACCAAACCGCATCACTGTTCACCCGAGTCAAACTGTGTTACTGTTCATCTGCGTACTATTCACGCATACTGTTGACTGATGACGTGGCGTAATCCTGAGCGTCCAAACTGTTTTTAATCCGATGGCCATGATTTACTCGATGTATCTAAAAAAAGGGGGCCTTTCCCCCCTAATTTGATAGCTCTGAATCCATTTTTGGACTCCATTTTCTATAATTCCTTCTATCTTGTATTTTCTACGTATTTTAATAAATTTCCATTTTGCCCCTAGTTCAATTATGAGTGGCTAATTTTCTTTCAAGCTTGGGTTGAAGGTGAAGTCTCAACATGTGTCATGGGCTTTATTTGGTAAATTTATTTTCTCTTCCCCTCTAGTTTTTGTGGATGTTTTGACTTTTCGTTGACAAATAATAATAATCTTGTCTAGTACCGCCCTGGTTTCACCGGCTCCCTAGTATAAGGTTATTATTATTTGGCACGATAAACCCTTAGCACCATATTTATTAGAGCGTGGTTCATGAGGTGTGGATTCCCCCCTTATGATTTAATTGATATTAATAAGGAATATTTAGCCCATGATGCATGTTGATACGGATCCAGATACCCAAGTACGTCAATTTAATAGATTTACACTTTAATTTCTTCTCGTCATTTCAATTCCAATTTTTAGGATAATTTAAATCACTTCCATCACAAATCCAACCACCTCATACAAAATTAATTCTACATATAATTAAAATCCACCTCCTCGTGGGATCGACACTTGTCACCATTGATCTATACTACAATAGATTCGTGCGCTTGCGAATTCAATAAAATTTGCACAACAAGTTTTTGGCAACGGAGGTAAGTAATTTTAATTCATAGAATTAATTTTTGTGAATATTTCCATTTAATTGTTTTCTTGATTTTTTTTAAAAGAAAGAAAAAAAAGTGAACCTACATTTAGAGGTTAGTATTTCTTTTCTTTTTCTCTTCTTTAAAATTATGTAATTTAATTTTCAAGTTATTTTTTTATTTTTTCTTTGTGGTTTTTGTTTATCTTACTAATTTTTTTTAGTTAATTTATTTCACTTATTTTTTTGTGTATTTTTATAGTAAGGTTGTAATAGCGCCATAAGGTTAGTATTGTAATTTCTCCCTCTTATTTATTTCTATTTGTTTTGTTCCCATCTTTATTTTTATTTTATTTGTTTTGAATGCATAGTCGTAGGTCATTATTACCTAATCTTGAACCTATAGACTTCGAACTTGAGAAAACACTTCGCACACACAAAAAAGTTAAAAATAAAATGGATTTACAAGCACCACAGGAGAGGCCATTTAAGGACTACTTCAGTCCTTTAGCCAATTTGAGCATATCATGCATAAGATACCCAAATGTAGCTGCTAGGAGTTTTGAACTAAAACCTAGTGTGCTAAATTGTCTCCCAACATTCTATGGCTTAGAAAATGAGGACCCATATAATCATCTGAATGATTTTCATGCTATTTGCCAAACCTTTAAATACGAGAATTTTTCAGACGATGATGTTAAACTCATATTATTCCCATTTTCTTTAAAGGATAGAGCTCGTTCATGGTTAAATACTTTGCCTGCTAATAGTATTGCATCATGGGAACAATTGGTAACGAAATTTCTAAATAAATATTTCCCAGTGCATAAAACCATTCGCTGGGAAATCTCGGAGTTTACCCAGAGAGATGACGAGCAGTTTTTCGAAACATGGGAGCGATTCAATGGGCTACTCTTGAAGTGTCCACATCATGGGTACGAGAAATGGCACCAATGCCAATACTTTTTGGAGGGATTATTGCCGAATGTGCAAGAATGACTAATGGCAACAAGTGGAGGAGAGCTAATGTCAAAAACTGCATCAGAGATTTGGGAATTTTTCTAGCGACAAGCAGATAATTCCCAACAACGGAGTCAATCACTCAGAAATACTAGAAGGATTAAGGGAGTAAATGAGGTTCACATTGGCGAGTCAACTTTAGGAATAAAAAAAATCAAGGAGATGGTTGAAGGTCTCGCTCGACAAATAGCATCGTTATCGACTGCTAAATCAACAGAGCCACATGACCATGACTCATACTTAGACCAAGCCAATGCCATAGGTGTAATGAAAAAACCATCAAATTACAACCCATACTCCAACACATATAACCCTGGATGGAGAGACCACCCCAATTTTTCATGGTCTCAAGGATTCCAACAGAATGGACCAGTAGCTCCAGCTCCACCAATGCAACCAATTCCTCAAAATCCTCAAGCCTCTCAGCCACCATTCAGACCATACAATCAGAACCAGAACCACTCTCAACCAAGACCATGGGAGGATGCATTCCAGAATTTCAGGAATGTTACTCACTCCACGATTGAGCAACAGAACCGCACCATTGATGGACTACGAAATGAATTGAGAGCAGGCTTCAACTCATAAGCCCAATCAGTTTCAAGCCTCGAGAAGATGGTGGGACAACTTACTTCTTCAATTCAGACCTTGGCAATGACTGTTGAGAAAGGTAAATTTCCAAGTCAACCAGTGCCTAACCCTAAAGGAGTGCATGAAGCAAGTACCAGTTCACCACAGCAGTATGGAGAGGTCAAAGCCATCATGACCTTGCGAAAAGGAATAGAAGTCGACAACAAAGTGGAGATGCCGGTGACAAAAGAAAATCAAATTGTACCTGTAAGTGTTGAGGACTCATCACCGGAGGAGAAAGAAGAAACCAACCCACGAGAATATGTTCCCAAAGCTCCATTTCCTCAGAGGTTAGCTAAAGGAAAGAAGGGAAAATCCACAGGTGAGATTCTCAAAATCTTCAAACAAGTAAGTGTTAACATCCCATTGCTTGATGCTATTAAACAAGTTCCATCTTATGCCAAGTTTCTTAAAGACCTTTGTACTAAAAAGAGAAATATTCATATTCAAAAGAAGGCATTTTTAACAGAAAATGTTAGTTCTATCCTCCAACATAAAATTCCTTTAAAATGCAAAGATCCAGGCTCCCCCACTATCTCATGTAGCATAGGGAACCACACAATTGAGAATGCTTTGTTGGATTTAGGAGCTAGTGTAAATCTATTGCCTTATTCAGTTTTCGTGAAATTTGGACTTTGAGAATTACACCCAACTCCAGTGGTGTTACAGCTTGCAGATCGGTCCACGAAAATACCTCGTGATATTATGGAGGACGTGCTTATCCAGGTAGACAAGTTTTATTTTCCTGTTGATTTCATTGTAATTGACACTCAACCAATACAGGATTCAAGGAAGCACATCCCCATTATTCTAGGCTGACCTTTCTTGGCAACTGCGGATGCTCACATTCAATGCAGGATTGGAAATATGCAGTTGTCCTTCGGCAACATGACTATGGAGCTGAACATCTTCAACATTGCCAAACAACCTCACAATACAGATGATGAAATTATTGATGTGGATTTAATTGAAGCATTAGTTGATGACACTTTTGTTTCAAACCTTAGTGATGATCCTTTACAAACATGTTTAACTCACTTTGGTTTGGATTTTGATATTGACAGATCGGTCGATGAGGTCAACGCCCTATTTGACTCAATACCATCCATGGACACTAATAAATGGAAGTCAAGAGTTGAACAACTAGCACCATCAGAGAAGAAACTCATCCCATCATCAGAATCACCACCGAAACTCGAGCTCAAACCATTGCCCAACACTTTGGAATATGCATTTTTGGGGGAAGAAAGTACTCTACCGGTAATCATCCCAGCATCCCTCAATGACGAACAAAAAGGTAAGTTGTTGGATGTTTTAAAAGAGCACAAAGGAGCATTAGGATGGACCATAGCGGATATAAAAGGTATAAACCCAGTAGACTGCATGCATTACATTCACCTTGATGAAAATTCTAAACCTACTAGGGAAATGCAACGTCGGTTAAATCCTAATATGAAAGAAGTGGTACAAACGACCCAGTTCCTTTACCCGCAGTATTCGCACCCTCATCTCTACTAGAAGGCCTCATCCCAAAGAATATATTCAGTCTTCTCGGTTGGATCAATGTGCTCTTCAAGCAACCTCTGCTGAATAATATGTCACTCTGGAGATTCCCTCAGAGTTGATTTCAAATTGGAAGCGAGAAGGTTATACTCATCTTCATCTTGGAGGCATCAGATTAATCCTTACTCTTCATGGGCGAAAAGGATTACCAGTCACAGCTCGCCTTGCCCTCCTTGATACCCGATTCAAACAGTACCAAGATGCTGTTATCGGCACAGTTCTTACAACCCTTCATGCCGGAAGTGTTTTACTCACTTTCTATCCAAACTTCAACATTTCTCTCCAAGACACCAATTTGCCCACAACCTTGAAAGTCCAAGTCCAAATTCAAGGTGCAGAACAAATCTCCTCAGGCAAAATTGCCACCCTTCATCATCAATTGGTCTATAGGCTTCAAAATCATGCCTTAGATCTACCCACTCCCGATCATCACTCTGACACCCTCATGATCTTAGCTGAATCTGACCAGATCCCTACAATCATCCAGATTCCACGACAAATTCCCCGCCATGAGCTCATCAAGCTTATGCCTCTTGAATGGATCTCCAACTATGAACAGTTCCATACTAATACAGCTCCAATTCAGACATCAGAAAGCATGTTTGAACGACGGCCAGATGGAACAGTCAGAATGACTTTCAAACCACCTCCCAGTGCTCCACAAGAGCCTCCTCGTCTCTCCTTTACCTATTCCTCAATGATCACAGCTGTACAGACAGGTCAAGAAGATCTGCCTATTACAGGGTTCAATTCTGCAGGCTACCCTGTTTATCCAGCAAAGCTCAATGGTCATTTTCTATGGGATGCCCCTGGCTCAGGCATGTGTGATCCCTCTTGTCCCTGCTGGGATGATTGGGAAGAGGACGATGACTATTCCACCAGAAAAAAGAAACCCAAAAAGAAACAACCCCTAGTTTCATGTCACCACCATGATCCAAAACCACCACACGACCCTCCTCCTCCGCCAGCTCCATTACCCCTTTACAAAAAAGAACTCAAATGGATTACCAAACATTGCAAATCTGAGATTCCATCACCAATCCCAACTCCTACACCACCACTGAGTTGTATGATGTTTTCATCCACTTCTTCAGATTACTCTTCTACCTTTCCTCCTCTCGAAACCCACACAGATTCTCAACGGAATGTTGTGTCTAACCCCTTTATCCCTTCAGCCATCACTTCTACAGGACACCTTGAACCTCCTAAACCTTTTGAATCAGTCCTCAACTGGCAAACCCAAAATGCCAGAGTACAAAATGATACCTTGATGAATATCAACTCCAAAGTTGAGAAAATCAGTTTACGAACTGAAAAGCTTGAAACCAAAGTTGACTCCATCACTGTACAGATGCAGCAGATCCACCAAAATCTACAGTCCAGAATTACTCAACTCGATTCTGAGTTACGAACCATGCTTGCTCAACGATATTATGGCCCAGAATTTGACCAAAAAGAAAGAGAGATCAGACGTTTGAAAGCTGAGCTTGATCAAATTGAATCAGAAAAACAACGACCTACCCTTTTCACTTCATCACCTCCGATTCCTTCTATCGGTCCAACTTATCATCCTTTTGCCTCTATGCTTTCCCCTATCAGACAGTATGAACCTTCCAAGTTATTTGGTATGACTCATACTCTTTTTCGAGATAATCCATTACCATCTCCACCTAAACCTAAACCAAAACCTAAACCTCAACCATGACTAGTCACTATTCACCAACCTGCTGTTTCCGCTTCTGACCAACCAACCCCTGGCTATACACCAGCCTCACCGTCAGCACCTCCACCACTAGTTCCTTCCCAACCTCCTATCCAATCCAAAGATAAACAACCCATGCACCTGTTTAGTGCCCACACAGTTGACCCCTCCTCTCCTACAGATGATCAAACTTCTGCTTCAAATCTCGTTGTTTCAGATAGCCATACTGATAGCCATACTGAGCCCGATACAGAATCTTCAGCATCTACTAGTGACTCTGAAAAGTCCTATGCTGATATCACCAAAATCCTGATGGCTCAAACTGATCAACCTGATCAAGGCCAGACCTCTCACACAGAACCATATGTTGACATTCCTTCTGAGGTTGACGAAGAAATGCCAGAATTCTCTGCCTCAAACCAACCTTCTCCAGCCCAAGCCCAGACTGGTTCAACCGGTCCAAAATCGTCCAATGGTCCATGGTTCACATTTGATGATCTTCCATCCTCTAAATGGCGTGATCGACTCAATGAAATGTCGGCTTGGCTTGACTTAAAAATGTTAAGGCCCGAAGCCACAACTCAATCAGTCCTTAGAGAATTTGCTACTCGTTTTACGGGTGCTCTAAGAGATTGGTTTGATTCTCTAGGCCAATACAGACAATTACAGTTTGTTCAATTGCCAGAAGTCTCAAGTGCCCTTGCAGTTATCCATGATCAATTTCTTGGTGACCCCTCTGCCATTTTTGAAGCTGCACTACGAGACTATCTCAACATGAAATGTTGTTCCCTCAATGCTAAGGATCTTGAGTTCCATTATAAAAGAATGTCCCTCTTGTTCTATAAGCTTAATGGATTCAATGAGCCGACTTTAAAGCATGTTTTTCTGGCTTCCCTTCCTGATGAACTCCAACCAGACATACAACGGCAGCTTCGTGCATCCAATCTTGTCCTTGACAACATTTCTCTTGGCAAAATCTTCCAGCTTGCCAAAACTTGTCTTGACAAACTCTGTGAGCAGAAACAGTTTTTTAAAGAACTGTTAAAAGACAGAGAACCATTTCGGAGTGCCTGTAAAAAGCCTTATTTGCATATCAAATGCAAACAGAAGAAGGATTGTGATTGCAGTCCTAAAAAGAAAAGGCATTTTTGGAAATTCAAACATCCAGAATATTCATCCAAACCCCGCAGATCCAGAAGATCCAGAAAGCCCTACAGATTCTTCAGAAAGAAGTCATCCTCATCCAGAGAATTTAAAAGGAGAAAATCAAGCAGATGTTTTATCTGCAAGAAGAAAGGTCATTATGCCAAGGATTGTCCCAACAAACGGGAAAAATCTATTCGGCTACTTGAACATCTTCAGGCCACCACAGATTACTCTCCAGAAAAGGATGAATTGGAATTCTATTTTTCAGAACAAGATGAACCCAATGACGAAACAGTGTTCGCACTACAGAATTCCTCTGCTGACTCAGACAGTGATCAGTCCCAAGTGGTTTTTCACCAACAGTTGTTGTCCCTTGATACTACTGTGCCAATCCCTTCCATCAAACTCCAGATCTTGCCCTCCAAATTCCAAAGGCCCATTCCAGCAATTGGTCTTATAGATACTGGAGCCCAACGCAGCATGTTAAATCCGCATATTCTTCCACCAGACTATTGGACAGAATATGAGGAACATTTCAAAGCCGTCAATGGCAAATTGTTCACCACCTCTTTGATTACCAAAAAACCCATTGGTATTCAAATTTTCCCCAATTGTGTCATCTGGACCAAGGTCATTTGTTCAACTCTTCAGGATATCTTGTTAGGTTTTGACATCCTCCATCAGATCAAACACCTTCAAATCATTCCCACTGGAATTCGAGTCAAGTCCATGTTCAAACCTTTCACAGACATTCTAAAGCTCTATAATCTGTCTGAAACCCCCCAATCCTACCAGGATATTTCAATCAAGCTTTTGAGTCTGTGTCCAGAATCCCATTCTGAGTTCACCCATCCAAACCCATTGTGGAAAAACAAGTCTTTCTTCGTTAAGTTACCTTTCAAACTCAATGAAGACATTAACCCAACCAAAGCTACCCATCCAGGAATGAGTCCTTCTGACTTACTCCTAGCCCAACAAGAATGTTCACAATTGTTAGCCCAAGGTCTAATTGAGCCCACAACTTCTCAATGGGCTTGCCAAGCCTTTTATGTTGAAAAGCATTCTGAGCTTGTCCGAGGAAAGAAACGCTTAGTCATTGACTATCAGCCATTAAACATGTTTTTACAAGATGACAAGTTCCCTTTGCCCCGACGACAAAGCATGTTTACTTTTCTCAAACATGCCCAGATCTTTTCAAAATTTGATTTAAAATTTGGTTTTTGGCAATTAGGCATTGAACCCTCTGAACGATACAAAACTGCTTTTTGTATCCCCAATGCCCACTTCCAATGGACAGTCTTACCCTTCGGTCTTAAAACTGCCCCATCTATATTCCAAAAATCCATGATCCAAATCTTCCAGCCCATCCTCCATCATGCCTTGATTTATATTGATGACATCTTGCTTTTTTCAGGTTCACATGAGGAACATCACCAGCTGTTAACTCAGTTCTATGATATTGTCCAACGTCATGGAATCATGTTGTCAGCTAAGAAAAGTACTATTGCTACAGACACTATTGAATTTCTTGGAATGGTAATAAAATATGGTCATTACCAGCCAGGAAAGCACATTGCCCAAGAGTTGCTTCACTTTCCAGATCAGCACCTTTCCAAAAGGCAAGTTCAACAATTTCTTGGTATCATCAATTACATCCGTGACTTCATCCCACATGTGGACCAACACACTCGACAACTTTCGGCTTTATTGAAAAAGAAGCCCCTAGAGTGGAATGACGACCACACCACTGCTGTCACTACTCTAAAGCAGATTGCGCAAAATCCGCCTCCCTTAAAGTTGATTGCAGATGGCCAGCGCATACTACAGACAGATGCAAGTGATGAATCATGGGGTGCCATCCTCCTCGAAGAAATCAATGGAAAAGAAAGCTTTATCGCTTACGCTAGTGGACATTTCTCTGACACACAGAAGCATTACCACAGTGTGTTCAAAGAAATCTTAGCGGTAAAGAATGGCATCAAGAAATTTGAGTATCATTTGATTGGACACCATTTTCTCATCCGAATGGACAGTTCAGCCTTTCCCAATATCCTCAATTTCAAAGGTAAAACTGTTCCCGAAAAAATGTTACTCAGGTTAAAAGATTGGTTTTCCAAGTATGACTTTACAGTTAAGCATATAAAGGGGTCCCAGAACCTCATCCCTGATATGCTTTCTAGACTCTCCAAACCAGACAAACTTCTCACCGTGTTCTCCACAACCTACCACTTTCCAGTTATCTCCATGGCTACTTCACTTCCTCCCGAAGCTCTCACCAAGAAAAACTTTCCCCTTAACAAAACTTTTTCTTCTGTTTTTGCCATCCAGGACTTTGCCCGCAAAGCTATTTTTCGCTTCTTCATGAAAGCCTACCTTATGGCAGACCCATTTCCATTTTCTACCTTCCATCCCGAAAACTTGTTCCTTACAGGTCTCACCCTTGACCCCTCCCGGGATATCACTGAAGACGAGTTATGGTATCTCTGGTGCCTGACAGTTCTTTATGCCACCAAGCTTATCCTACCAATCAGTCCAACTTTGGAGCACCTCCTCAACCCTGACAAAGCCACTTCCCTCACCTGGACTTTACTTGAATGGTTTTCTCCTATTCCATGGTGGAGAAAGAAATTGCAGCAACTTTCAGAGATTTACAACCTGGAAAGAATGCCTCCCTCTGAAGCCAAACTGTTCACTTCAGTCTTCATCATCCACAGGCCATACTTTCAGCATCCAGATACAAAGCTTTTCTGGTCCCAAGACCAAGTCTATGGATGGTTTACTGCACCACATCCAGCTGTCATTGAAAATGAAATCCAAACCACCTTGCATGATTACCTCTGTCAATTAAATCACCAAACTCTACCACACAGAGATATTTTCCATACCTCCTTAGGCCCACAACATGACCTCATCATGATCCCCACTCTATCCGCCATATCAAAACCAAAATCCACAGGAATCATCATCAAAGAAGAAGAGCCAGACTACACTGACTTCCTCTACCAGGACTCCCAGGACCCATGGGAAGACTTTCTTCCTCTCAGCCAACATCTCCAGCAATTTCCCCAACCATCTATGCATGAACCTGGATCCTCCTCCCAACCACCACCATCACAACCACCCAAACCTTCAAAAGTAGACAAGGCTACCCAGACGTCCCCAAAGACTCCTCAGCCATCATCCAGACCAGTGTATGAACACTACTGCCCACATCCACCATGCAGTGGTCCCACCATGCAGTGGTCCCACCTGCAAGCATCCAAGGTTTTCCAAGACCTTTTTCCCTCCACCATCTGACAATGACCCTGATGCAACCGAAAGTGACTCTGAAGATGACTACATGAACCTCTCCTCTCCATAAAGTCGTTTGTCTTTTCCCAGGAAATTTCCTTTCTTGTTTTATTTGTTGCATGAAATTTCCTCTTTTGTCTTGTTGTAGGAAACTTCCCACTTTGTCTCCTTGCATGCCCTTTCCCTTTTTGTCTTATTTTAGGAAATTTCTCACTTTGTCTCGTTCCATGAACTTTCTCCTCTTGTCCTGACTCTTGCACCTTCCCTGAACCTTCCCCCTTTGTCTTCATTCATGCACTTTCCTTTCTTGTCTTGTTCTAAGCAATTTCCCTCTTTGTCTCGATGCATGCACTTTCCTGTTTTGTCCTCTTGTCATGGACTTTGTCCTGTTGTAATAATGTAGCTGCTTTTACTCTTGTACTGTAGCTTTACCTTTGCTTTTACTGTTGTAAAAGATAGGGGTCGTGTCCTATCTTCATGAGCTCTCCTATATAAAGGGCTCTCCTCCCTTGTAAAAAAAAAACAAGTTTGACAGCAATAAAATCTCGTGTGCCTTTATCTAATCATGAAGTTCTAAACTCTCTCTTTCCTGTTTTGTCCTCTTGTCATGGACTTTGTCGTGTTGTAATAATGTAGCTGCTTTTACTCTTGTACTGTAACTTTACCTTTGCTTTTACTGTTGTAAAAGATAGGGGTCCTGTCCTATCTTCATGAGCTCTCCTATATAAAGGGCTCTCCTCCCTTGTAAAAAAAAAACAAGTTTGACAGCAATAAAATCTCGTGTGCCTTTATCTAATCATGAAGTTCTAAACTCTCTCTTCTCTCTGCAAATGAAGTTCTAGTAAAAGAAACAAATCAAAGAATTAAATTTGTTCATTTTGAAAACTTAAGGAAGTATGCTCTGCACTTGCCTTCAAGGAAGGATCCTGTGCATCAGAAAACTTATGGCGATTTCTTAAATGGTTTGGTACCCTGTTTAAAGACTAAGCAAAAGTCGGTTTTGGGTTTTATAACCTTAAAAAGAACTCGTTTTAGGTTTTGATCTAAGGGGTATATCGGCAGGAAACTCTCGACGTAAATTCCAGAGGCGAACCCGAATGGGCGCTAGTCTGGTCTGCACTGAGAGATCACAAGCCACGTACTCTCTTTATGGTATCAGAGCTATTAGATGCAGAGAAAGTTCATGGAACGAGACAAAGGGAGAAATTTCTTATTAGATGCAGGTATCATTTACCCCATTTCTGATAGTTCATGGGCCAGTCCTGTGCAAGTTGTCCCCAAAAAGTCAGGAGTCACTATAGTTACGAATGCCGATAATGAATTGATACCCACTAGAGTGACTACAGGATGGCGTGTATGCATTGATTATAGAAAGTTGAATTCTGTCACACGTAAAGACCATTTTCCTTTACCATTTATCGATCAAATGCTTGATAGATTAGCAGGCCATGAATTTTATTGCTTTCTAGATGGCTACTCAGGATATAATCAGATTCCCATAGATTAGCAGGCCCTGCTACATTTCAACGATGCATGTTAAGTATTTTTTCTGATATGGTTGAATGATTCCTTGAGGTCTTTATGGATGATTTTTCTGTCTTTGGTGACTCATTTGATCAATGTTTACATCATTTAACACTAGTTCTGCAGAGATGTATCAAGAAGAACTTGGTCTTAAATTGGGAGAAGTGTCATTTTATGGTAGAACAAGGTATTGTTCTCGGTCACATCATTTTGAGCAAAGGTATTGAGGTGGATCTCATTTCTAATCTTCCTCCACCCAAAACAGTCAGAGAAGTAAGATCTTTCCTTGGGCATGCTGGTTTTTATAGACGTTTCATTAAAGATTTTAGCAAAGTTTCTAGACCCTTATGCAATTTACTTGCTAAGGATGTACCTTTTATCTTTAATAATTCATGTCTTGTGGCTTTGAAAAATTAAAACAATTGTTAACATCATCACCCATCATTATGTGTGATGCATCTGATTATGCAATAGGAGCGGTATTAGGACACAGAGTTGATCGAATTCCCCATGTTATTTATTATACTAGTATGACATTGAATGATGCACAGTTGAACTATTTAACTACTGAAAAAGAAATGCTAGCAGTAGTGTTTGCATTGGAAAATTTTCGATCTTATCTCATTGGTTGTAAAATAATTGTGTTCACAGATCATGCTGCTTAAATATCTTCTCACAAAGAAAGATGCAAAAGTTAGGTTAAATCGTTGGGTATTACTTTTGCAGGAATTTGACTTGGAATTAAAAGATAAGAAAGGCACAGAAAATGTTGTGGCAGACCATCTCTCTCGTCTCCATTTTAACACAATTACAGAGCCATTAAAATTGAATGAGTCATTTCCAGATGAACAATTAATGAGTGTGGAAGTATTACCTTGGTATACTGATATCGTTAATTATCTTGTTACAGGTCAACTTCCAGAGCATTGGACCAAGCAAGACAAGGCTAAATTCTTTGCAGAAATAAAGAATTTCTTTTGGGATGACCCGTATTTGTTCAAGTATTGTGTAGATCAAATTGTCAAACGATGTGTCCTAGAAAGTGAAATTCAAAATATCCTTTCATTCTGCCATGAACAAGCTTGTGGAGGCTATTTCAGTGCTAAGAAAACAGCTACAAAAGTTTTACAATGTGGTGTCTATTGGCCAACTATATTTCGAGATGCTTACACGTTCTGTTTTTCATGTGATAGGTGTCAACGAATGGGGAGCATTACACGAAGGAACATGATGCCACAAAATCCAATTTTAGTGGTTGAGATTTTTGACGTATGGGGTATCGACTTCATGGGACCCTTTCCCCCTTCTTTTGGCCATCAATTCATATTGGTGGCTGTTGACTATGTATCGAAATGGGTAGAAGCAACTCCATGTAGAACCAATGATCACAAGGTGGTGATAGGATTTTTGAAAAGCAATATTGTTTCACGTTTTGGATTCCCTCGAGCGATAATCAGTGATGGTGGTGTCCACTTTTGTAACAAAGCATTCAAAGCTCTTTTGACAAAGTATTCAATCACTCACAAAGTGGCAACCCCATATCATCCGCAAACCAGTGGCCAAGTGGAGATCTCCAATCAAGAAATAAAGCACATATTAGAAAAGACGGTGAGGCCAGACAGAAAAGATTAGTCATTAAGACTTGATGATGCATTATGGGCATATAGAACGGCTTTCAAGACCCCGATTGGGATGTCACCCTACAGGCTAGTGTATGGAAAAGCTTGCCACCTACCTGTAGAACTCGAGCATCGTGCATATTGGTCATCAAGAAATTCAACTTTGACATGCAGCAAGCCAGCTCAGAAAGAAGATTATAGCTGGCAGAACTTGAAGAAATTCGTAATGATGCATACGAAAATGCCAAGATTTACAAGCAACGAATGAAAGTCTTTCACGACAAGCAAATTATGAGAAAATCTTTCACTCCAGGTCAGAAAGTGCTTTTATTCAATTCTCGCTTGCACCTATTCCCAGGTAAGTTACGCTCTCGAGAGTCTGGTCCCTTTATTGTTCATACTGTTTTTCAACATAGGGCAATTGAAATTAAGGACCGAAAGAATGGTGTCACATTTAAAGTTAATGGTCAAAGATTAAAGCCATATCTAGAGTACCAACCACATCGAAATAAATTTGATTGTCACGGAGTAGAAAAACAAGTTAATGGTCAAAGATTAAAGACATCGAAATAAATTTGAGTGACCCACCATATTTGAATTGATTTTTTTTCTTTTCTTTTCGGTGGTTTGATTTTTCTTTCTTTCTTTTTATTATTCTTTTGCTAATTGAAATTATTTTTGCATAAGTGTGTTTGTTTTACCATTAAGTTTTATCTTATCATTGTTAATTATGAGTACCATACTTAGACCGTTCCTCCTGAACATTCTTAAACCACTTCAACGTGTCAAAACTCATCTCAAAAGACAGATTCAATTTTGTAAAACACATCACATTTGGGCTCTGCAACCACCAGAGTTAGTAGCCTATGTTGAGGGTTTAGAAAGCCAACTCAGAGATATTGAGAGAATTGTTTACGACATCCAGTTGGAGCTTAAGGTAAATTCAATAAGAGGACGATTTTAATTTTCTTTGTGTGTTTTAATTTGTTTTTCTACTCCGTGACAATCAAGTCGGTTACTTTAGTTTTCCCATAATAACTGATATTCTGAGGCGAAGGTATGGATAGAAAGGAGATTCTAGCGAAGCTTCACAAGAGATTCCCTTCACTCCCTCGGTCCGAACGCATGCGATTGCTCATGAGGAATAATATACCTACTGACATCCATTGGTTAATCCAAAATTTATTGCATACATGCCTGGTTGTGGTAAAAGAAATTATGCAAGAAAACGATGAGCTCGAAGAATTTCTGTTGCTTGTCATAAGTGTGCCAGAATGAGTTGCGATAAAAACCCATGTTCTTTAGGAATGGTGTCTGATAACAGGGAAGATAAGATTCAATTCATTAGGGATGGCTTGAATAAGGAGTCATTGGATGATATCCTTCTGTCTCTTGAAACGCATCCAAGTGGATATGTGCAAGGAGCGATTCTCCAGTTATGGCCATTATTCCAGAAAGAGCATGCACGATATAGTCTTGGGAATCTGACTATAAACGACCCTGTTTGCCAGTTTATAAGAAAACTGGACAGGAAGCCCATCCTCGACCCATAGAGGGCGTTCAAGCCGTTTCTGGACGTAAAACCAGAGGAAGATGTGAGCCACAGTTGCAATTACCTGTAAATATCCTTTTACTATACTGTTATATTATTTCATATCACTGTTGTTTTATTGTTTGCATTATTGTCTTTAATAATTTTATTACTGTTTGTTTTTTCCTTTTTACTTTTTTTTTTTACTATCGAACCATGTGCTTTACGCGTTATTTGACACTGACATGCCACCTCATACACAGTTGTGATCCACTGTCACCAAGATTCTTAAATATAACTTTTTGTTAAGCACTCACAAATTATTTTTGAGAAATATTCCAATGGCAGCTACTCCCAATAGACAATTCAAGAACATTCGTGTGCTTTCTGGATTTACCTATGGCAAACATAAAGAGTTCGTTGATGCAGCCATAGATATTGGTCGAAGCATAGCAGAGAGAAAATTACACTTGGTGTATGGAGGAGGTAACCGAGGGTTATCAAAATTGGTCTCAGAAGCTGCTTTTGTCTATGCTTGGCAATTTAGCCCGGCCCGAATTTTAGCCTGATTAGCCCGACCCTAATTATTAGGGCTTTGGCCCGAATTTTCGGGTTTCGGGTCAGGGTCGGGCTCCAATTTTAAAGCCCGAATGAATTTAGGGTCAGGGTCGGGCTTAAAGCCAGCCCGACCCAATTTACAAAAAAAAAAGTTTGGTTGTGGAATTAAATTATGAGTTTTTATTTGTATTATTGTATAAGATTTTTTTTTTATGTTGAGTTATGTAATTGATTTGGTTAGAATTGTTGAAAAATTACATTGTGTGTTTTTAATTTAATTTTATTGTGTATTTTTCATTATAGATTTTGAAAATTAAAATTGGAAAAATTACATTGAGAATTGAATTTTGGTAAGGTCGGGCTACCTTGGCCTGATTCAGGTCGGGCCCGACCCGACCCTAACTAAAACTATGTAGGGCTTTTTTAGGGTCGGGCTTTAGTTTTTTATTGATCGGGTTGGGTCGGGTTTGGCGAAGCCCGAGCCCGACCTGATGATTTGCCATCCCTACTTTTGTCAGAGGAAACCAAGTGTTAGGCATCATCCCAAGAGTCCTAAAACCTTTGGGCAGTTTGTCTGACTCACCGACTGGAGAAGAGTTAGTCGTCTCAGGTATGCAAGAACGAATAACTGAAATGCTTAATCATGCTGATGCTTTTATTTTCCTTCCAGGAGATCTTGCAATACTAGAGGCACTTATCACACTAGCATCTTGGGCCCATCTGCACATTCACCAGAAACCCATCGGTTTGTTAAATGTCAATAATTTTTATGATGGCTTTATTGCATTTCTTAACCAAGCAATAAAAAATTATTTCGTTCCTTCCCATGCAAAAAAGCTTTTTATTTGTGCTCACACTGCTAATGAGCTACTTGATATGTTACAAGCTTATAAACCGGAGCCAGACCCCTGGAGCTTTGTATTGGAGCGTCCAAATGATGACGATAATAGTAGTCGCAGTAAGAAGTACAAATTAGATTTAACTCTCTGCCTATAAATATTTTCTTCTGTGTTGCACCACTCAGGTGATGTCTTCTAAACTCTACTTCTTTTCTTTAAAACATTGAGGACAATGTTTCGTTCCGGTTGGGGGGAGGGAATAGTTGACAATTGTGGAATCGTGGTTAAGTTTTTACTAATTTTTGTTGTAGAAACTAACTGTTGCTAACTTTTTGTGTTGAAGATAGCTGAATATGGAGTGTAGTGACTTTAGAAACACATCTTCATCGTTTGAAAAAAAACAAAAAAAATTAAAAAAATTTCAGATATTTTCTTTTTCTTTATTATGTTTTGATGTTCATTTTTCTTCTTCTTTTTAATTTCTCCTTTATAAATATACATTTTCAAAATTTTTGTTTTAGTCGAAGATGGCTGAATATGGAGTGTAGTGCCTCTAGAAACGCATCTTCTTAAGTTAAAAAAAAATATAATTTTCATTTTCTATCATTTTCTAATTAGTTTTTCAGCATCATTTTCACATTTCTGCATGTATATTTTCCTTTCATGTTTGAAATAAGTTGGGGGGTAGGCTGTTGTTAAAAAAAAAAATTGATTTGTTTTAACATTGAATGACACGATGAATTTCAAATTTTAGTATTTGTATTATCTTTAGTCAGAAGTGATGTTACGCTATGTTTGCTACTCTACATGTTGATGTCGGAGACAAATATGAGTTGCTTGAAGGAATGAACATGTCATAATAAGTACCAAGTGAGTTTTTGAGCCTATCATTTTTCTTGGAGAGTAACCCTTTTGCCCATTCTTTATACAGCTTAGCAGTTTATTATTGTATACACGATCTCTAGATTTCTTTTGAGTTAACCCTAAAAAAAAATGTGTGTTGCTACATTTGGAGGCCCATCTAACTAGTAGATATGGAAGATTATTTAGAGCCCTAAAAGATGATGGAAAGGCCATCTTTGATCCGTTTGAGCCTTTCTAGCCATCCCTTTTATGAAATATCCATAGTTAACCCTTTTGAGCTTTAAAAAAAAAAAACCTTTTCTTTGTCAACTTATCATCTTGACCCACTCCGATTTGGAGTATTACTCAATATCTTACAAGATCCATCACCTATTTATGTTTGAGAAAAATGTAAATAAACATTTTGTACAATGAAGTTATGCCTAGTTCAAAAAAATAATTGTTGCTTCTTAAAGAAAAAAATTGTTGTTTAAAAATAAAAATAACAATAATAGGTGAAATCCACCTTGCAACTTCCAAAAAAGAAAATTCTCTGCATTTTTCTCAAACATACATTTTGTTTTCCTTATTTTCCTTCTTTGTTAGCCATGTCCCTAGCCTACGTTACGTCCTAATAAAAGTCCTTCTTGATTTTAGGGAACTATAGTCTGAAGTAGAAGCTAGTTCTATGGGCTAAAAAGATGTAGTGATGCATAATAATAATAATAAAAAAAGATAAATAAATTGGGTTGACTTGGTGAGAGCATGTGATATCATTTTTTTTTATTTTCTCTCAATTACCATTCATTGGAATGACTATTTTTATTGGGTTTAATTTCTTTGTGAGAGTGTCACTATTTCCAGTGAGATTTTGGGGTTTGACATGTCATTCTTGAAAGCAGCTATGACAGTCTACTATGCTGATTCATGTGGATGATTGATGTGGGTGTGATATTCCTTTAGACTGGAGATAATGCTGATTGATATCATTAATCTGATTGAATAAATACGAGTGTTTCTTTAAAAAAAATCATTTTGGATAAGCTGGTTGGGGGGTGTGTTGAGTGTTAGAAAATGCATATTTATAAAGGAGAAAATCGTCATTTTACATTTCAAGTCTTACTAACAACCCTTACTTTTATGTGTTTAAGCTACTTGTAATTTAATTATGTGTATTTTATTTTAATTAAGTATTTTTGTATTTTAGGGGCATCATAGTCATTTCACAATAAACGAGAGATCAAACGGCAAAACGGACATCACTTTTGAATTCAGGACGGTCAAAAACCTTAGGAAGAACATAAAAGGAAAAATGGCACTGTTCACATGTATGGTATTGTCTACGTTACTGTTCACGACACTGTTCACATAGATAGATCGATGACGTGGCATTGACCGATGATGTGGCATTGACTGATGAGGTGTCAAGATCCTGTTGGACTAAAATTCTTATGCACTGTTGATCGATGACGTGGCAGCATATCAGTGGACCAAAAATCTCACGTACGGTACATGCAACACACAGGATTATTTTCAACCAAACCGCGTCGCTGTTCACCCGAGTCAAACTGTGTTACTGTTCAACCACGTGGTCAAATCGCATATTATTCACGCGTACTGTTGACTGATGACGTGGCGCAATCCTGAGCGTCCAAACTGTTTTTAATCCAATGGCCATGATTTACTCGATGTATCTATAAAAAGGGGGCCTTCCCCCCCTAATTTGATAGCTCTGAATCCATTTTTGGACTCCATTTTCTATAATTCCTTCTCCATCTTGAATTTTCTACATATTTTAATAAATTCCCATTTTGCCCCTAGTTCAATTATGAGTGGCTAATTTTCTTTCAAGCTTGGGTTGAAGGTGAAGTCTCAACATGTGTCATGGGCTTTATTTGGTAAATTTATTTTCTCTTCCCCTCTAGTTTTTGTGGATGTTTTGACTTTTTGTTGACTTTTCGTGGATGTTTTTGTGGATGTCTAGTACCGCCCTGGTTTCACCGGCTCCCTAGTATAAGGTTATTATTATTTGGCACGATAAACCCTTAGCACCATATTTATTAGAGCGTGGTTCATGAGGTGTGGATTCCCCCCTCATGATTTAATTGATATTAATAAGGAATATTTAGCCCATGATGCATGTTGATACGGATCCAGATACCCAAGTACGTCAATTTAATAGATTTACACTTTAATTTCTTCTCGCCATTTCAATTCCAATTTTTAGGATAATTTGAATCACTTCCACCACAAATCCAACAACCTCATACAAAATTAATTCTACATATAATTAAAATCCACCTTCTCGTGGGATTGACACTCGTCACCATTGATCTATACTACAATAGATTCGTGCGCTTGCGAGTTCAATAAAATTTGCACAACAACTGGCACACAACGCAGTATGCTCAATCTTAAAATCCTTCCTCCAGACTATTGGGACAGCCATACCGAATACTTTAGAGCTGCAAATGAAAAAGTTTTTGAAACTTCTCTCATTACCAAAAAACCCATTGGTATCCAGTTCTTCCCCAACTATATCATTTGGCAAAAGATTGTTGGTTCAAATTTACCAGACAAAGATCTCCTCATCGGATTTGATATCCTTCAACTAGTAAGAAACCTCTTCATTACGCCAACAAGCATGAAATTCAAACAAATGTTTATGCCCTATACAGATGTTCTTCGTCTGTATACATTGATGGCAATCTGAATTTTACAAGGACCGAAGAGCTCTTAAATAGAGTTGGAAAGCTAAGATAAAGATAAAGATAAGATAGACGAAGAACATATGTTTATGTCTTAAAACTCTTCGAGAAATTTAAGTTTATGTAGAATCTTTGGTGATTTAGGGATTTAGTCTTTGAAACTTTTAAGGGGTTAATATTGCCAGAGAATTATTCCCTTAGAGTGAATCATTGAGCCATTGAGCTCTTTTGGGGATTATAATTTCCTTATGTTCATAGGAAATAATTGTGCTTTGGAAGAATTATTTATGGAATACTTCCTGCCGAGGGATTGTGATCTTTTATATTTTAAGGAATAATTATTTATGGAATACTTCATGCCACTGAATTATTTTTCTTAAGCTTGGAATAATTCTTGTTCAAAAATTATTTTCATTAAGCACATAATTCTTTTGGGGATTTATTTTTCTTAAGATCGGAATAATTCTTATTGAGGAATTATTTTCCTTAAGCTGAAATAATTCTTGCGGAGGAATTATTTTCCTTTAGCTTAATGTGGAATAATTTTTTCGGGAGAATTATTTTACTTAAGCTCATATGGAATAATTTTTCTATAGCTTTTAAGGAGCTGTAATTTTGATAACATGGTGGTGCTTTAGAAAATATAGAGGGCTTTCCTAAATAACCTCTTTCATTGATAATCTAAGCATAAAGCTCGAAATAACATTGATATCCACATTGGCATAGCTTTTAGGGAAATGAAAATGGCACTTAAAATAAAAGGCAAACAAACAAATTAGTGGACTGATACTAGGAATTAAAGGAGACAAGGAGGTACCCAGTAAATTTCTTTCCTAGGTGTAGAACTTCTTCAAGTGAAAGATATTCCAAGTAGTGGGGACTCTTTTCCCATCAAGCGTTTGAAGCTTGTAGCCTCTTTTGCCAAGTGCCTTCCTGATTTGGTATGGACCGTCCCACTTTTCCACTATCTTTCAAGCATTGACGTCTTTCTTATCATCCATTGTAACTTTGAGAATGAGTTCCTTGTTCTTGAATTCTTGGAACTTGACATGTTTGTTGTATGAGTACTGCAGCTGCATCTTGAGCTTCACCAACTAGATCCATGTCCAGTGCTAAGGAGGCATTTTTCAACAAACTATGCAAGTTTAGATCACAAGGTTAGGTAGTTAGCTTCCGTTGGGGGTATAGCTTCTAGCCATATAAAAGGGAATAACAAGAGTTCCCTGTTGGTTGGCTTTCCGATGCTCTAAAGCCCATAGGACATTCGTAAGCCCCTTCAACCATCACCCTTTCTGACTTTCAAGCTTATTTTCTAGATTGTTGAAAATGGTTTGGTATATAATTTTCACTTGTCAATTTCCCTATGCTCTAAGAGGGAAGTGATCCTTTCAATAAGCCTGTTCAAGTTTGTATAATCCAGGCATTCCTTCCATTTTCTATTCTTTTTCCACACCACAACATTAGAGGTTCATTTCGGGTAGTGAACTTCTCGAATGAATCCAGCCTCAAAGAGGTGTTCTACCTCATCATTGATGACCTTGTTTCTTTTCAGAGCAAATTGACTTTGTCTTTGCTGCATAGGTTTTATTGTAGGGCCAGTTGGTATACGGTGGCATAAAATTTCTGGATCTATTCCAGGCATGTCCTTGTATAACCATGCAAAAAAATCTTGGTTTCTTTTGCGCAGTGAGATGAGATGTGCTTTCTCCTCTAGAAGCAATCCAATCCCAACTTTCACTTGCTTTTCTGGGGCCAAAGGTTCTAGGGATATTATTTCTATGTCTTCAGCAATATGAGCCTCGTAGTGCAAGGAATGAGACATCCACTTTGGCATCGGATCTTGTAATTACTATTTTGCCCCATCATCCACTACTTATTGTGGCGAAGGAACTGATTCCTAAATAGGTATATGCTTCGGAATAACAATTTTCCTATTTTCTTCTATTGCCAGCTTTTTCTTATCACTGGGAATAGGTTCTGATCTGGAAGCTCCTTTGCAAGGCTTAATGGCAATAGAGTAACATTATTTCGCCGTCATCTAATCCCTTTTTATATCAAATGTCCCCCTTTCCTATTAGGGAGACACATCGGACCACTCGATATAGCATTGACGGAACTACCTCCATATAGTGAAGCTTCCCCAAACTTGCATTGTAGGCTGATGGAGCGTTAACAGCTAGGAAATTAACTGAAGAAATCTTGTCTCCAGTTTTAATGTAGAGGTTGATGATTCCTTTCGTTGCTAGTCTTGTTCCCTAAAAGGCCACGGAGGGGCACAACACTTTCACAAGTTTGGTTTGTTAAGTCTCATTTTTTAAAATGCATCCCAATAGAGGATTTTCACACTACTTCCCCCATCAATGAGGATTCTTTTGATAGTAATGTTAGTGATTTCCAAAGTAACCACCAAGAGGTCTATATGCGGCATATCAATTCCTGTTAAGTCCCTACGGGTGAACGTAATCGGAGCGAGAACTTTTGATATGGACGACGAAGTTTTAATAATTCTGCAGCTTTACATTTTTATTGCCGTTTCATATTGAGCACACCGAACATCTCCCTTTTAATTTTATACCAGGCGTCCATAAATGGCTGCGGAGAGCTTGTTAAGAGTCATTTCCATCATTTTTTCTACAATGCATGCAATTTCCCTATTCTCTGATTCTTTAACGTAGTCATAGATAGAACCATGGATTACATGGATTGTAGTTGGGGATTTGGGCTCCAACTTTGCTTCGTCATTTCCTGCATGCAATTCCGCAAAGCTATCTGGCTGTAGTAAAACGAAAGAGCTTCCCATCGCAGAATTTCATTGGAAGGAAACATCTAGTTCTGAGATAGCATGGCTCATTTTTGGGCCTTATATCAGATGCATAGTTGAAGGTGCTTCCTCCTTTTCGGGGGTTAACTCGGGGGCAAGAGGAATAATTGGCTGGATAACACTTTGCCTGATGCCCATTTTATGTTTTAAGAGTATGCCTTTCCTCATTAGAGCCTCAACCTGGATTCTTAAGGTTGGAATGATTCCATTTTTCTAGAAGTGCTTTGATGGGCCTTGGGGGTACGAAATACTCCAGAGCCCTTATTTTCCATCCAAATTGATATAAAGAAGCATTCAAAGGCTCAAATTACCTTTGATCGGGTTTCCTTCTTGATGCGATTGAGGATAAAACTATCACAAACACGTGGGAGGAGGCATATTCAGACCCTATTCAAGTTCTCGTCGGAGTCGTTACAAAAGCTCAAGCAAAGAAATTCAAAGAAGTGCTTAATGGGTTTATTCAAGCAACTTGGGCTCAATCAAATTTGTGGAGGCCGATTGAAGGAATCGCACATGATAAATGCATGATTCAGGCTCAATCAAATTCAGGTTCTTGTGACAGGTCCAACGGGAACTTGAATAGGATCTGAATATGCCTCATCCCACGTGCTTATGATAGTTTTGTCCTTAATCTCATCATTCCCCTCCACTTGAAGAAAATTTGTCCTCAAATCATCACCTGCATCAAAAGGACTCAAATTAGAAACTTTAAAAGTAGCACCTACGTTGTACTCACCAGGCAAGTCCAGCTTGTATGCGTAGTAACTTAGATTTCCTTTGTTCCGAAAATCGTTCTTTACGCATGTGTAACCACACCCAATTGCCGGGTTCAAATACTAGCTTATGTCACTCTTTGTTGGCTTGTTTGGCATATTACTCAGTTTTTCGCTCGATGTTGAACTTCGCCCTCTCGTTTATTTGTTTGACAATTTCAGCCTTTTTCTAACCTTCTAATTAACACGCTCAGAAATAGATAATGGAGTTAAATCCAATGGGGTTAAAGGATTAAAACCATAAATAATTTCAAACAGTTAATACTTAGTAGCGGAATGAACAGAATGATTATAAGCAAACTCAACATGTGGTAAACAATCTTCCCAAGTTTTGATGTTCTTTTTAATGATAGCCTGTAGCATAGTAGATAAAGTTCTATTCATAACTTCTGTTTGAACATCAGTTTAAGGATGACAAGTAGTTGAAAAAAACAACTTAGTTCCTAACTTAGCCCGTAATATTTTCCAAAAGTAACTTAAAAACTTGGCATCTTTATTAGAAATAATTGTCCTGGGCATACCAAGCAACCTCACAGTCTCCCTGAAGAATAGGTCAGCAACATTAGAAGCATTATTGGTTTTGTGGCATGGAATAAAATGTGTCATCTTTGAAAATCTATCCACAATCACAAAAATTGAGTCTCTCCCTCGTTTAGACTTAGGTAACTCTAGTACAAAATCCATCGAAACATCAGTTCAAGGTGCACTAGGTATTGGTAATAGGGTGTATAAGCCATAAGGCTGCACTTTGAATTTGGCTTGTTTATAGGTGACACAACTACTACAAAGTCTCTCTACATCTCATTTCATATGTGGCCAATAAAAGTGTTCTTGCAAAACTGCTAAAGTCTTTACAACTCCAAAATGCCCCATCAACCCTCCTCCATGGTATTCTCTCACTGACGAATCTCTTAGGGAACAATTAGGCACACATAGTTTATTTTCTCGAAATATTTGCCATCATGCCTCCAACTGCGGTGTTTTCACAAGCTTGGTATTCAATATGAAAATCATGCAGTTGAGCATTAAGTGTCGAGATTAAGACATACCTGCGGGAAAGTGCTTGTAACGAATGACATACGGAAATTTCTCTATAAATGCTACTCATTGAGCATGCTTCTTGTTCTGTGTTGGCCTTTAATGTGTTTTAAGGACTCATGATCGATGTAAATCACGAACTCCTTAGGCCATAGTAGTGCTGCCACGTTTCTGACGCTCGAACCAATGCATGCAACTTCTTATCATAAGTAGGGTAGTTTAAGGCTGTCCCACTCAGTTTCGCACTAAAATAAGCAATTGGTCATCCCTCCTGCATTAGGATTGCACCAATACCAATACCTGAGATATCGTATTTAGCATTGGTTAGCTTTTACTTGATCATTTGGAACGTCTTCTCTTGCGCTTCTCCCCACTTGAATCCAACATCTTTTTTATTACTTTAGTAAGTGGTGCAGCTAATGTGCTAAAGTCTTTCACAAATCATTGGTAGAAACTAGCGAGCCCGAGAAAGCTTTGTACATTACTTACAGTTGTGGGACTCAACCACTCTTCGATTGCATCTACCTTCTACTCATCAACCTGTATACCCTGTGCACTCACAACAAATCTTAAAAACACAAGTTTATCGGTGCAAAAGGTACACTTCTTTAGATTAGCAAACAACTTTTCTTTTCTAAGCACATCTAAAATAGATTTCAAATGTACTACATGATTGTCTATGTTTTTACTATAAATGAGGATATCATCAAAATAAACAACAACAAACTTGCCAATAAAAGCTTGCAAAACATGATTCATAAGTCTCACAAAAGTGCTTGAGGTATTAGTCATACCAAAAGGCATGACTAACCATTCATACAAACCATATTTTATTTTAAAGACAGTTTTTCATTCATCTCCTTCTTTCATTCTAATATGATGATATCCACTTTTCAAATCAATTTTAGAAAAGACGCAAGACCCATGTAATTCATCAAGTATATCATCTAGCCTAGGAATGGGATGTCGATACTTTGCTGTTATATTGTTAATGCCTCGACATTCAACACACATCCTCCACATCCCATCGTTATTAAGAACTAATAAAATCGGAACTGCACATGGGTCATGCTTTCTCTCACATCAATTCATTAACCTACCTTTGAAGTTCCTTTGTCTCCTTCGGGTTACTCTAATAGGCTTGTCAATTTGGAATGGTTGCACTGGGTACCAAATCAATCGAATGCTCAATCCCTCAGATTGGAGGTGAACCATGTGGTGTTTCCTCGAGAAAGACATCTTTATATTCTTGCAAGAGAGAAGTAATAGAACTAGGCAAAGTAGGGTTAAGTTTGTTAGTGTTTAAAAATGCCTCTTTGTACAAAAGTACAATCATTAGCTGATGTGAAAACATGGCTTTTTTTTTTTTTATCTCACTCGCTCTCGTGTAGAAATTCTTTTTATTTTCCTTTTAATTTTCTCTCAATGACTGCATTTTTCTTGGCTTTTTCTCTCTCACTATTCTTGACCTCTTTTTTATTTTCACTCTCTGAAGGGAATACCATTAAAGCTTCAAGCGATCCTTTGCACATTCATGGAGGCCCAATTACAAGAGCTAGAGCCAAAAAGATGCAAGTTGCTTTCAATGGATTAATTGAGCAAATGTGGACTAAAAATGCAATTCAAGATGCAAGACATCATGAATTGGGCTTGGAGAAAAGACAAGCAATTGTTGACATTATTCAAGTTATTGAGCAGCCAAATACATAATTTGGATCCAATGCAGAAAGGGCAAATTCAGAATAAAACTAGTATTGATTGAGCCAGAACTAATGTTTGGAGGGTTGTTCCAAAGCCTAAGCAAGCTATATACCGCTGGAAAGATAATTAAGTTAACTTTCCAATGCATTGTACAGAGCTGGATTTGGAGTTCTCTAGAAGGAGTTATGACCAATTTATTACAGCTTGTTCATGCTTTGGAATTCCACCGACTCCTTTGTTTATTCAACTTCATTTATTTGTTTTGTTTCAAGTTTGTCAATGTGTTAAGTAAGTCTACCATCAATGATGGTGGGTTTGCATTAAGTTTTTCAATGATAGCATTAATTATGGTAGGCTAGCATTAAGTTTGTCAAGGACTAGCATTAATAATGGTGGGTTGGTGAAGACTTTTAAAGCACCCTTTGACAAACCTATGCTTGGAGGGTTGTTTTAATGTTTCCATTTGTATTTTTAGGATCTTGGGTTTTTTTTGCCTATTTAAACTCAGCAACCTTGCCATGTAAGATAATTAGAGATTATTCTTGGTTCTTTTGAGAACTAGTGAACTTATCAAGAATTTGCATTCTTATGGCGTTCCAAATCTAGACTTATCACTCACCTTCTCATCTACATCTTGAGTGTGACGTCAATATCATTCTCTATACCTCTTGTTCATGTTTTCTTAAGCATTAGGTCAAGATTTTGTTTGTCTTAAATCTATTTAGAACTTTCTTGGGAAGTTGAAACTACAAATTAAGTGTGTGTTTCAAAGTTTCATTGTGGGATTCGTATCACTCTCTTTTTCTCTCATTTTCTTTTGCTCACTCTTTCTTTGTGGCTCACTTGGTCTCTATAAACCTGCTTCGGTGTCAATGGAACAAGAGTGATGTCACGTTTATCAAACACAAATGAATACTTGTTGGTGAAGCCATCATGCTTCACACATCTGGTGAATGGCCAAGGCCGCCCAAATAACAAGTGTCTAGCATGCATTGGTACTACATCACATAACACCTTATCTTCATACTTGGTACTAGCACCTGCTTGTTCACTTTCACCTCACCACTGTCATTCAACCACTGTAGTTTGTATGGTTGTGGGTGTTTAAGTGTCGGAAGCCCTAACTTCTCTATCATGATAGTACTAGCAACATTAGTACAACTTCCTCCATCAATGGAAAATGTTTTCCCATTGCACTGCTTCATCGTCCTTTACTTGCACACTTAAAGTTTTCTTAGCTACTAAAGTCAATTCCCCATGGGCTATATACTTTTCATCTTTCGACGTTCTCCAATGGTGGCATATCATTTTCTTCTGTTTCATCTTCAATTATAATCTCACCATTGTCCCGCAATAGCATAACTCTTTTATTCACACATTCACTTGCTATATGCCCTTGCCTTGACATCATAGTGTTACCTTGTGAATTGTGCTTAGAGGGCTTGGATTTAGGTGTAATAGATGCTTGTGGCCTCTCGTCTCATTTCACATGGCTTGGCTTCTAGGTAGTGGAACTCGAGCTTGGGGCTGCACGGGTGTTACCCCTCCTCTTGAGCTGCTGCTTAATCTTGATGGCCTTGTAGACCATCTCTTCAACGTCTACATAATGTTGCAAATCAACCATATTTGCGATATTTCGATTAAGGCCATTCAAGAATTATGCCATAGCAGCTTCTCTATCTTCCTCCACATTTGCTCTAATCATGGCAATCTCCATTTCTTTGTAATAATCTTCCACGCTTCAGCAACCCTGTGTAAGGCTTTGTAATTTTTGGTATGAGTCTCGATAGTAGTGGGTAGGTATAAAACTTCTTCTCAATTAATTGTGGCAGTCAAATATGAGCTCTATTTCTTCTCCCATTCAAGGTATGCTTCCAGGTCGGATTTACCTTGACCACTTAATCCATCATCCCTATTCCTAGCTCTCCTACCTCGTCCGTCTCCCCTATAGCTACCCTCTGAGTCCTCCCCTTCATCATACTCATCCCTATAATAGTCATCGATCTCTCCTCTAGCCTGAGCTCTTTCTTTTCTACGTGCTTGGGGAATGGGTTATGGCTACCCTACACGTTTGTTCTCCACTAGATCCAAACGCTCGTGTATGTGCTCTAATTCAGCCATCAATGTTTGAATTTGCAAATTCTAAGTAGTTGCAGTTTAATTCTCTTCATTTGTATTTTGTTCTGTCATCCAAGCAAGGACAATCCAGTTTCTTTCTCATATTGGCGCTTGGCACAACGAGAAATAGGTTTTCCATACAGAGTGTAGGAAAACGATTAGGAGTCTAATCTGAATCAGTTGGTTCACCCTCTTTGAAGGCCATGAGTGCCGTGTTTTCGGGTGGACAGTAAAGTCATATTTGGAGAACCAAGTTTTAGAGAGTCTGGATTGGTGACGGTGTATGGGGTATTTTCAGTATGGAGAAGAGACTGAAAATCTTCCCAAGGATCCTGAGCGTCTTGGACCATTAGGGTAGTTGTACGTGGCGTTGTTACACCAGATCAAAAACTCCTTTTGGATTTCTTTCATATTGTGCAGGATCACAAACGAAAGTTAGAAATAATGTGGAAAGGACCTCACCTCACTCACTTACTTGTTTTACTCAAGAAAATAATTCACTCAATTCTATTCATGTTTCACTCAAATTTATTGGCTTTTACCCTCTAATATGATCACACTCTCTTGCCTTTTTCCACTCATAGTAATTCTCACTCGATTCTTATCAAACTAATAAAACTAATATCAAGATTCTAGCAACAATTTACAAATATTACACAAAGGCGACTTGAATTTCAAGAGCAAGAATGCAATGTGTACATAAGGTAGGGTATGGGGTCAAACTTGTTTGGACTTCCAAGGCATTAATAATGGAAAAATGAACAAAAGATTTTAAGCGGAGGTCGGGGACTCTCTCTTTTTTTCTTTTTTAGGAAAAGGAATAGGTAAAATTTGTGGATTTAAGGAGAATTAAACCACAAGGATGAAAAATTGATTAAAAAAAAAAAGAAACCCTAAAAATATTGTTCACGCAGCACTATTTATGAAAATCAAACAAGAATGAAAATCAATAAAGATAAATGAATCTGACCTTGGTGCTTTGGCTCTGATATCAAATGATACGAACCCTGTCAAGAACTGACGCGACCTTAATCTAATATAATTCCCAAGATCGAATCTAAACTTGGAATTTGAATTGAATCGCAACCCATGCTTAATGAAAGCATGAACTTTGGTATGCGAAGACCCACGAAAATCTAATAAGTTCAAAGAGTTTGTATAAGAACCAAAGAGAATTAACTCTATCACTAATTGTATCAAAACCGATCTATCTCTGTCTATTAAGAAATTTTAAAAATAAATTCTAGACCAAAATCAAATTGGAATCTGAATCTAAATAAATAGGAAAGAATCTAAATCAAATCAGAATTTTAATCTAAGTGAATAGGAAAGAATCTAAATCAAATCAAAATCCTAATCTAAGCGTATAGGAAAGAATCAAATCAGAATCCCAATTTGGCTTGAATGCCTTACATCAATTAAAATGGAAACTAGGCAATTAAAAAAAGAACTAATGGATTTGTTTTTCTAATAGCCTCTTCAAGAAACGGGAAAGTATCTAAAAAAGGAAACTAGCATATTTTCCTGCCATAATATGCAAGCCAACTTCCTATTTCATGGAAGTGATTTTTTGGAAACTTCAAGAGCTTGGATCACGCATTTATCATGAGCGATTCCTTCAACAGGCCTCCACAAATTTGATTGAGCCTAAGTTGCTTGAATCAATCCATTAAGTGCTTCTTTGAATTTCTTTACTTGAGCTCTTGTGATGGGTCTGACGGGAACTTGAATAGGATCAAAATATGCCTCATCCCATGTGCTTGCGACAGTTTTATCCTTAATCTCATCAAAGAAGTGAATATTTGGAATTTTTTAGCCTCACTTGTGGGTAAGTCTAACCTTGCATGGTAGAAAAGGCTTTTTGGCCCAATACCAAATTCAAAGAATACCAACATGTTGTTATTGGAACCGTTTTGACTACACTCCATACTGGAAGTGTATTGTTAACCTTTTACCCCAATTTCAACATGTCCCTGGAATAACCATAAAAGTCCAGATCCAGCTCCAAGGAGCAGAACAAACAGCTACTTCAAAAATAGCCACTCTCCATCATCAAATAGTGTATCGATTATAGAATCATGCACTAGACCTTCCTACTTCACAAACGACCACAGACGCACTAATGATCCTTGCAGACACCGATACAATCCCAACAATCATCCAAATCCCCAAACAAATTCAAAAGCAAGAATTGCTTCAACTTATGCCTCTTGAATGGCTTTCCAATTATGAGCAATTTCACCAAAACTCAAAGCCAATTCAAACTTCTGAAGCTACTTTTGAAAGAAGATCTGATGGCCAAGTTAAGATGTCCTTCTAAATCCCAGGCCAATCTTCAAATCCCGAAGCTCCAAGGCTTTCCTATACTGTTATGATCAAAGCAGTAACCACGGGACAAGAAGAAAATCTTCCACTTTATGGATTTTCTTCAGAAGGATATCCAGTCTATCTTGACAAAGTCAATGGACACTTCCTATGGGATGTTCCAGAAGCCCATATGTGCAACCCTAATTGCCTTTGCCTTGAAGATCCATATGACGATGATGAAGACTTTGAGATCATGAGGAGACGACGAAGGACAAAAAAGAAACCTTCTCATCCAAAGACTCCTTGCAAATCTTATCCTCTTGAACCACCAGATGATCCAAGCTCAAGCCAGCCTTTACCAATCTACAAAAAGGCTCTCAAATGGATAGAAAAAGAAAATCCACAAGAATCCATTCCTTCTCCACCAAAGATCAGGTCATGCCTAATGTTCTCTTCCTCTAGTCAGTCTTACCAAGAATCCTTTCCCCCACTTGAAAAACAGACGGATCCACAAACAAAAGTTGTTTCCCAACCTTTTGTGCAGTCACCCATCACTTTTTCTGGCAAACTCAAAAGGCCAACGCCCAAAACCAAGCACTTCATAATCTTGGGAGAAAGATTGATAAAGTTGCAACTCAGGTGAGAAAGACAGAAACAAAAGTGGATTCACTCAATGCTGGTTAGAACAGCTCTATCTGAACTTGCAAAACAAAATCTCTGAATTAGATATTGATCTCAGAACAATGATTAACAATCATATTTGGGGTCCAGAATTCAACAAAAAGGAAGTAGAGATTAGGAAGCTAAAAGCTGAGCTAGCCTGGATTGATGCAGACAAAGCTCAACCATCCCTCTTTACCAAGACCCAATCTCTACCCATTCCTGCCCCCTTATTTGATACATACAAACCTTTCTATAATCCTTCTAAACCACCAATGGACTATAACAAGTTCTTTGGTCTTTCTCATCTCCTTTACAGAGATCCAACACCTCTATCAACATCCAAAAAACTAGCCACAAAAGTCAAAATCTCATAATCGAAACCAAAAGAAACCTCTCCAGTACCTGAAGATTCTCCAAAATCAACTCCTGAACCAATAAAGAAAGATAAAGCTCCTGTACATCAGTACTTTTATCAAAGTGCTGATAGGCACAACAGTGATCCAGACTCAGATTCATTTTCTGATAATAGTTCCAGCTCCTATGAACAATCCTCTTCAGATTCAGAATCTCAATATGCAGATATCTTTGGATTACTCATGGTTCAACCATCCACAAAAACAGAGGAACCAAGGCAGTTCACAAGCTGAACCTGTTCCCCCAAATCCACTAGCACCTGAAAACTCTTCTAAACCATCTTCAATAAAGTGGTTCACCTTTGATGACATCCCTCGCCACAAATGGCTAGCTAGACACTAAGAATTTATTGCTTGGGTCGATGTACAAATGACACAACCAAATGCACAATCTCAAACAGTCCTCCAAGAATTTTGCTCAAGATTCACTAGTTCTTTACGTGATTGGTTTGAAAGTCTGGGAGAGTACAGACAGCTTCAACTAATTCAAACCACAGTTGCCACAACCCTTATAGTCATTTACGAATAGTTCATTGGAGAACCAGCTACAGTAAATGAAGCATCAAGAAAAGAATTTCATCAGATGAAATGTTATTCTCTCAAGCGCAACCATTTGGAGATGCATTACAAAGAATGAGTATGCTATACTACAAGTTCAATGGATTCAACAATCCAACTTTAAAGCATGTTTTCATTGCTTCTCTTTCATCAGAACTTCAACCAGAGCTCCAACGGCAGCTGACAGCCTTCAACCTCATAGCCAACATTTCTATGAAAAATCTTCCAGTTGACTATGTTAACAAACAACCTTTTGCCTCAGCCTGCAAAAAACCATACCTCAAAATCCAGTGCAAATATGACAAAAAATGCACTTGTCCAACCAAAAAGAAAGGTCATTTCCAAAAGCATCCTCACAGATCTTCCCGAAAAGGCAAAAAACCTTACAGAAAACATAACCGTTGTTTCATTTGCAAGAAAAGAGGACATTTTGCCAGAAATTATCTAAACAAGTCTGCCAAAGCTGTTTGTCTCATTCAACATCTACAAAAATTTCAATGCTTTCTGATCAAGAAGATGTTGTCCAATTTCTCTGAACAGACAGAATATGATGATCATACAACCTTCATCCTCACAGAGTCAACAGATGATTCTGAGATAGATGAAATTTCTGTTATTTCTACTGTTCAAGAAGTTAACTAGGTCAATTCTAAGCCTACTACTCCTTCAGTAAAAATTTCAGTCCTTCCTTCCAAGTTTTATAAACCCATCCCTATTATTGGTTTTCTTGATACTGGTGCACAACGCAGTTTGCTCAATCCCACAGTCCTTCCTCCTTCCTGTTAGGAAAATCACATTGAATTCTTCAAAGCAGCCAATAGTGAAATCTTCAAAACATCCCTGATTACAAAAAAAAAACCATTGGGATTCAGTTTTTTCCAAACTGTATCATATGGTAAAAAATCTTTGGTTCAAATTTACCAGACAAAGATCTTCTCATAGGATTTTATATCCTACATCTGGTAAGAAACCTCCACATTACACCAACTGGCATCAAGTTCAAACAAATGTTTTTGCCTTGTACAGAAATTCTTCGTCTCTATACTCTCTCAGATATAGCCCCTGTTTATGCTCCAATCACTCAAAAACTTCTTCAGTTCTGTCCTGAAAATCACTCTCAGTTCAGTCATCCTTTTCCTCTTTGGAAAAATGACAAGTAGTTAAATGAAGATATCAATCCAACAAAAGCAACTCACCTAGGAATGCCACCTTCTGACCTTCTCTTAGCCAAATAGGAATGTGATCAATTGCTTCGGCAAGGTCTCATTGAGCCAACAATTTCATATTGGGCATGTCAAGCCTTCTATGTTGAAAAAAGGTCTAAGTTAGTTCGAGGAAAAAAGAGATTGGTAATTGATTATCAACCTCTAAATGCTTTTCTCATAGATGAAAAATTTCCTCTCCCAAAAATCCAATCGCCAGAATTTTCTCAAAATTCGATCTTAAAGCTGGTTTTTGGCAACTCGGCATTTCTCCCTCTAATAGACCTAAAACAACTTTCTGTATTCCCAATGCCCATTACCAGTGGACGGTAATGCCTTTTGGTCTCAAAGTTGCTCCTTCCATGTTCCAAAAAGCAATGGTCAAAATATTTTCTCCTATACTTCATCATGGCCTGGTGTATATTGATGACATCTTGTTGTTTTCCACCAACCACCAGACCCACCAAAAATTGCTTTTAGATTTCTTTGACATCATCCAATCACATGACATAATGCTTTCAGAAAAGAAAAGCAGCATCGGAAAGGAATTTATTGCCTTTTTAGGCATGGTGTTAAAATATGGTCACTACCATCCAGGACCGCACATTGCACAAGAATTGACAAAGTTCCCAGACACAGATCTCAATAAAAAGCAAATTCAACAGTTCCTTGGAATTGTGAATTATTTGAGACTTTATTCCCAAAGTTGCGGTCCACACCAGCAAATTGTCACGCATGCTAAAGAAACAACCCCCATCATGGGCCCCTGAGCAGACAACAGCTGTTCAACAGCTCAAAAAGATTTCTCAGTCACCACCACCACTCAAGATTCTCACAGCTGGACAAAGAATTCTCCAGAAAAATGCTAGTGATGAATACTGGAGTGCCATTCTTCTAGAGAAAATTGGAGAAACAAAATCCTATTGCGCTCATGCAAGTGGACAGTTCAAGGATGTAGAGAAGAATTATCATGTCATTTAAAAGGAGATTTTAGCAGTCAAGAAATTTGAATTCCATCTGATTAGCCACAACTTCCTTATCAAAATGGACAACTCCTCTTTCCCGAAGATCCTTGATTTTAAGAGCAAATTACTTCCAGCCAAACAATTGCTCAGTTTAAAAGCTTGGTTCACCAAGTATGACTTCACAGTCCAGCACATAAAAGGTGATAAAACTCTGATCCCTGATTTCCTCACCCGTCCATCTATAAATAAGCCCACTCTCATCACTTCCATTCAGACTATACCTATAATAGCCATGAATCGTTCTCTTCCTTTCAAAGCCTTAACCCAAAAGACTTTTCCCCTAAATCTCTCCTTTAGTTCAGGTTTTCAAATCCAAGATTTTGCTAGGAAATTCCTTTTTAGATATTTCATGAATGTCTACAGAACCTAACCACTCTGTTTTCCGTCCCTTCACCTAGAACACATATTCCTTGCAGGATTCACTCTCAATCCAACCTTAACCATTTCAGAAGATGAATTATGGTATGTTTGGTGCCTCACAGTTCTGTATGTCACTAAACTTGTCCTCCTTGCTCAACCTACCCTCAGACACTTCACAACTCCTGATCATGCACCATCTCTCCTCTAGACATTACGTGAATGGTTTTCACCACTCACATGGTGGCGTAAACAACTTCAAAATATTTCAGACCATCACCAGCTAAACAGGCTTCCTGACCAAGAAGCAGATCTGTTTACCTCAGTTTTCATCATTCATAGGCAATATTTTCAGCATCCAGTTACAAAGGATTACCGGACACAAGACCAGGCATATGAATGGAAAACATTTCCACATCCATTTCCACTCAGTCATGATCCACCTATCATCTTAGTTCTTAAAGCTTTTCTTTTAGAACTAAAAAATGTCCAACCACCTCCCACGGACATTTGTCATACGTCCATCGGACCATCTCACTCCCTTGAGTTTTTACCAAAAATTCAAGAAAACACTCCAGGATCAAGTTCTAGTCCAAAGGGTATTCTCGTCAGGGAAAGAGGCCCTGACTACACGAATGTTCTTTTTCAAGATGCTCAAGACCCTTAGGAAGACTTTCACTCACTTCTCCCATCTCAAGAGTCTCAATGTTTACCTAATGAGCCAATCTCTTAGCCAGCTTGATAAAGATTATCTTATCTACCAACAGATACGCAAAGCTTGAAAACAATATGAAAACAAGACAGGAGACATATCTCCATTCAGATACCCCTCCACTCCGTAAAGTTTCTAGCTTTTCACATGGCTACAGAAGCTTTCCAGGAATCTTGGCTTTAATAAAAGATGACAGGGGTCCTGTCCTGTCTCAAGTGTGTTTTTATGTTTTTCACGTGTGTACTTTTTCTTTATGCTTTCTCTTTAAGAGTTTTGTCGTTTGCTCTCAAAGATAAGGGTCATGTCTTATCTTTTGCTTTTAGTTACTCTATATAAGAGCCCTCAAGCCCTTGTTTTAAGCAGAACATCTTCAATAATTCTTCTTTTAGGAAGCAAGTTAACACTTGAGCCATTATTCTAAGAGCATTCATCTCTATCTCTATACTGAGTATGCTCTGCACTTGCCTTTGAGTAAGGATCCTGTGCATCAGAAAAGTCCTGATTTATCTTCAAACCAGTTTTATCAAAACTATTCTCTCACAACGTTCACCCTCTCCAAGAGTTTAGGAAATGACTCATCCTTGGGTGGTATTGTGGGTTGCGGTTTTCTCCCACTGGTTTGATATTTGAAGGATTAGGGTATATCGGCTGGAAATCCGAACTTGCAGACTACTGGTCCAAAGTGCAGTTTTAACTGCTATAGTTATGGTATAACAACGCCACGTACTCTGACCCCGACTAGTATCAGAGCATAAGAAAATTAAAAATAAAATGTATTAATATGTTAAATACAGAATCACAATTGTTACGTCAGAACATAGAGTTACGTTAATCCATGTCGGCCTAACACCCTGCATATAAGTGGGCATAACTATCAGGATTAAGCATAATTAAAAAGAAAATGAAGATAAAATAAAATGAATAATAAATTAGTCTTGGGTGTAGTTGTAGAGACTATTTTAACCTGTTTTGATTATCGTTTACTTTCTTTTTTTGGTCAAATTTTATGCTGACCAAATCGGTTCTTCATCTTCTTTGCTTTTTTTTTTTTTTTCTAGCGAGTCATTTAAAGGAGAGATCTCCATTTTTGCTCTTGGATTATTGGCTTTAATGCCTTTTTAAGGATGTTTGAGGTTTGGGTCTCACACATAAACCCATTTTTCATAAGTGTGAGTATTCACCTCTTTTTTCAACTATACACAACCAAATCTAATCTAAAAAGGATGATGATAAAGTAGTGTTCATTTGGTTTAGTGAGAGAGAAAATTTTTAGCTAGTTTCGTTCCCACAGACAGCGCCAATAAAGGGGCAGAAATTTACCTTCATATGTAAGGGAAGAAGAAGAATGAATAAGATTAAGTTTTTCTTTCTTTAAGAGAGAACAGTGTTCTTGGAGGCCAATGTTTTTTCTTTCTTATTAAAATTGTCCCTATTTATAGATGATGGCCGACATGAATTTAAGGTTTCTCATAACTTTAGGCATAGTTTCTTTAGATCATGGAATACGAGATCGGAATAATCTTTTCCTCTCTTTTCATTTTCACAAGCTCCTAGGGAATTTTACCTTGGGCGTTATTCCCTCGGAATGGGTTGGATGTTATTCCCCTGGAATATTTTCCTTTCTTATGGACATGTGGGTGTAGTTTGTTGCCTTGGCAGGTTTCTTATTAATATTTCTCAATAACAATTCACTTTTTCTTACACTAACAAGAAGGAAAAACTTCCTTAGACTAAGACGGAGGACAACTTCCCTAATAATACTATTTCAAAGTAACTTCCCTTAGCCAACAAAGAGAAAAGTTCCCTAATAATATTCTTATAAAATAACTTACTTTTCCTTACACTAATAAGGGGGAAATTTTTTCTAGGATAACAAGGAGGAAAAGTTCCCTAATAACATTGCTTCGTAACCATTCCTTTCGAAATTGATTCAAGAAATAATTCAAATTCTCCCAAAACTTCAACTTAGAGAATAGTTCACTTTTTCCTATACCAACAAGGAGGAAAATTTCTTTAATAAAATTTCTTTAGAATAGTGTGAGGATAAAGAGAACCTATCCAAGTATTCAAATATGACTACAATAAGAATAAAAATAGACATGAGAAGAAAAATCTGCCTCCAGAAATAAAGATAAATCTAGAATAAGACATGTTCGACATCAGAAAATACATCAATTGGCTTAGCCAGATCTTTAGGGCAACATCCATCTAGAATTTTAAAGGCACTCATGGAAAAGCCAAGGCCAATGCCAAATAAGGTAAACAAAGGCTAAAGGAAAATTGAACCAAACAAAAACCAAGGCCATAACTACAAGCCCAGCCAAGAAAATGCCAATGCTCTGCAAGGGAAACAAAGGTTAAGGACAAACCTAGGTAAATAAAAGTCAAGGCAAGAAGAGCAAGCCAAGCTAAGAAAAAGCAAGAGCCCAGCAAGGCAAACAAAGACTAAATAAAAGCTAAGGCAATAGGTAGCTAAGAGAAACAAATGCCATGGCCAAAAGAGCAAGGCAAGCCAAAAAAAGGCCAGAGCCGAGCAAGCTAAACTAAAAGCTAAGGAAAAAATAAAGACAAAGGATAAACAGGGAAAATAAAAGCCAAAGCCAACAAGAGAAAGCCAAATTAAGGAGTGACCAACCCTATGCCAGGCAAGACAAAAAGGATTCAAGTTAAACCAAGGTAGATAATATCTATATACCAAAATTTTAGAATAAAAACAAAAGCTTCTATAAACCATTTCCGAACCAATCAGAATGCCTAGGGAAAATTTGCATTTCCTGTTAAAGCTTTAGTTCAAGAAAAAAAAGTTCAAGAAACTGACATTTCCTCTTGAAGTTTCAATTCAGAGGAAAAAGTCAATGGAATGGTTTACATGATTCCAATCAATTCCATCGATACAAACAAAAATTGATATTTCCTCTTGGAACTTTAGCTTAAAGGAAAAATTCAAAGAGCTAACATTTCATCTTAGAACTTTAAAAGACACAATGCATTCATTCATTGAAAAACAAGAGTCGATAAATAACAAAATGATGCAAATCTTAACCAATTTGACATAAACTATCTCCAAACTTAAATCTACTCTAACCATGCATGAAAAATGTAAGTTTCCTGCTCAACCTGAACCAAATCCCAAGAGTCAACAATATCCTCAAATGGGTAATATAGGAAATCAAAATATAAGCCAAGTCAAATCGGTTATAATCCTTCGTGGTGGTAAAGTTGTCGAAAAACACATTTTGGACCCTCGTGAAATTAGTAAGGATTCAATTTTAGAGAATAAGGAAGAGTCTGTTGAACTTTTAACCAATGAAGAAATAACCAACTCTCCTCATGTACCCCCATTTGCTCAAGCACTAATCAAGCCAAGGAAATCAAACCATACTCCAAAAACTTATGAAGTTTTTAAATAAGTGAAGGTCAACATTCCTCTACTGGACGTCATTAAACAAGTACATTCTTATGCTGAATTTCTAAAAGATATGTGCACTATGAAAAGATAACATAAGGTGCAAAAGAAAGTTTTTCTAGCAGAACAATTAAGTTACATTCTCTCAACCAATAACGCTTTGAAATATAAGGATCCTGGTTGTCTAACTATTTCTTGCATAATTGGGGATCATAAAATTGGACATGCTCTACTTGATCTTGGTGCTAGTGTTAATTTGCTTCCTTACTCAGTGTACTAAACCAACTTCTACCACTCTTTTACTTGCCGATAGATTGATTAAGGTACCAAAAAAATAATTGAAGATGCATTAGTATGAGTTTATAAATTCATAAACCCTATGGATTTTATTATTTTAGAAACGGAACCAATAGCTGATGAACATAAACAAATTCCTGTTATAGTGGTATAATTTAAGTATTTTGATTTGTTTTGCTCTCTAGACTTCAAAAGTAGAGACAACTTCTCAATCATGGCTTCAACTTCATCTTCAAATCCTTCCACTCCTGTTACTCTTTCCTCTACTCTTTCTCTACCTAAATCTTACACTTCTCATGCCACCAACAAGATTGAACACCTTGTCGAATACTCCTACATCCCTGAATCAGCCCAAATCCGTGAGTCCTCCTACCCTCTCATCAGTCCCTACCAACTGTACAAACGACCCAGTTCCTTTACCCGCAGTATTCGTACCCTCATCTCTACTAGACGGCCTCATCCAAAAGAATATATTCAGTCTTCTCAGCTGGATCAATGTGCTCTTCATGCAACCTCTATTGAGCAATATGTCACTCTGGAAATTCCCTCAGAGTTAATTTCCAATTGGAAACGAGAAGGTTATACCCATCTCCATCTTGGAGGAATCAGATTAATCCTTACTCTTCATAGGAGAAAAGGATTACCAGTCACAGCTCGCCTTGCCCTCCTTGACACCCGGTTCAAACAGTATCAAGATGCTGTTATCGGCACTGTTCTTACAACCCTTCATGCAGGAAGTGTGTTACTCACTTTCTAACCAAACTTCAATCTTTCTCTCCAAGACACCAATTTGCCCACAACCTTGAAAGTCCAAGTCCAAATTCAAGGTGCAGAACAAATCTCCTCAGCCAAAATTGCCACCCTCCATCATCAATTGGTCTATAGGCTTCAAAATCATGCCTTAGATCTACCCACTCCTGACCACCACTCTGACACCCTCATGATCTTAGCTGAATCTGATCAGACCCCACAATCATCTAGATCCTAAGACAAATTCCTCGTCATGAGCTCATCAAGCTTATGCCTCTTGAATGGATCTCCAACTATGAACAGTTCCATACCAATACTGCTCCGATTCAGACATCAGAAAGCATGTTTGAACGACGGCCAGATGGAACAGTCAGAATGACTTTTAAACCACCTCCCAGTGCTCTACAAGAGCCTCCTCGGCTCTCCTTCACCTATTCTTCAATGATCACAGCTGTGCAGACAGGTCAAGAAGATCTGCTTATTACAGGGTTTAATTCTGAAGGCTACCTTGTTTATCCAGCAAAGATGCAGAACTGAATCTACCTTAGGGACCAGATCTGGCTTAGAACATATCAATATCCCACACGTTCTGGTTTCCAACCGATATACCTCTGAGATCAAAACCTAAAACGAGTTCTTTAAACAGGGTACCAAACCATTTAAGAAATCATCATAAGTTTTCTGATGCACAGGATCCTTCCTTGAAGGCAAGTGCAGAGCATACTTCCTTAAGTTTTCAAAATGAACAAATTTAATTCTTCGATTTGTTTCTTTCGCTTAGAACTTCATTTGCAAAGAGAAGAGAGAGTTCAGAACTTCATGATTAGATAAAGGCACATGAGAGTTTATTGCTGAAATCTTCTATATGTTACAAGTGATGAGAGCCCTTCATATAGGAGAGCTCATGAAGATAGGACAGGACCTCTATTTGTTACAACAGTAAAAGTAAGATAAAGATACAGTACAAAAGTAAAAGATACATGATTATGATTACAACAGGACAAAGTCCATCATAAGAAGACAAAAAAGGAAGGTGCATGCAACAAGACAAAGAGGGAAGGTTCATGATAACAAGACAAAGAGAGAAGGTTCATGCAACAAGACAAGAAGGGAAAGTTCATGAATCAAGACAAAGAGGGAAGGTTCATCAGTCAAGACAAAGAGGGAAGGTTCATGACAACAAGACAAGAAAGGAAAGTGCATGGCAACAAGACAAAATACTTTATGGAGAGTGAAGGTTCATGTATTCGTCTTCAGAGGAGCTTTCGGTCGCATCAGGGTCATCGTCAGAAGGCGGTGAGAAAAAGGTCTTGGAGAGCTTCGAGTGCTTGCAGGTGGGACCACGACAAGGTGAGTAAGGGCATTCGCGTCTGTATCCTGGTCTGGGTGATGTCTGAGTAGCCTTGTCTACTTTTGAAGGTTTGGGTGGTTGTGATGACGATGGTTGTGATGATGATCCTGGTTCATGCATGGATGGTTGGGGAAACTGCTGGAGATGTTGACTTAAAGGAAGAAATTCTTCCCATGGGTCCTGGGAGTCTTGGTAGAGGAAATCAGTATAATCTGGAATGGGCCTTTGGAATTTGGAGGGCAAGATCTAGAGTTTAATGGAAGGTATGGGAATAGTAATATCAAGGGACAGCAACTGTTGGTGAAAAATCACTTGGGACTGATCACTGTCTGAGTCATCAGAGGAATTCTATAGTGCGAACACAGTTTCATCATTGGGTTCATCTTGTTCAGAGAAATAGAATTCCAGTTCATCCTTTTCTGGGGAGTAATCTGTAGTAGCCTGGAGATGCTCAATTAGCCTGATAGATTTTGCTCGTTTGTTAGGATAATCTTTGGCATAATGTCCTTTTCTCTTGCAGATGAAACACCTGCTTGATTTTCTCCGTTTAAGGTCTCTAGATGAAGATGACTTCTTTCTAAAGAATCTGTAGGGCTTTTTGGACCTGCGAGGCTTAGATGAATATTCCGAATGTTTGAATTTCCGAAAATGCCTTTTCTTTTTAGGACTGCAATCACAATCCTTCTTTTGTTTGCATTTGATCTGTAAATAAGGTTTTTTGCAGGCACTCTGAAATGGTTCTCTGTCTTTCAACAGTTCTTTGAAAAATTGTTTCTGCTCACAAAGTTTGTCAAGACAGGTTTTGGCAAGTTGAAAGATTTTACCAAGAGAAATGTTGTCAAGGACAAGATTGGATACACAAAGTTGCCACTGTATGTTTGGTTGGAGTTCATCAAGAAGGGAAGCCAGAAAAACATGCTTTAGTGTCGGCTCATTGAATCCATTAAGTTTATAGAACAGCAGGGACATTCTTTTATAATAGAAGTCAAGATACTTAGCATTGAGTGAACAACATTTCATGTTGAGATAGTCTCGACGTGCAGCTTCAAAAACTGCAGAGGGGTCGCTAAGAAATTGATCATGAATAACCGCAAGGGCACTTGAGACTTATGGCAATTGAACAAACTGTAATTGTCTGTATTGGCCTAAAGAATCAAACCAATCTCTTGGAGCACCCGTAAAACGAGTGGCAAATTCTCTAAGGACTGATTGAGTTGTGGCTCCTGGCCTTAACATTTGTAAGTCAAGCCAGGCAGACATTTCATTAAGCCGATCACGCCATTTAGAGGATGGAAGATCATCAAATGTAAACCATGGATCATTTGACGATTTTGGACCAGTTGAACCAGTTTGGGCCTGGGCTGGAGGAGGTTGGTTTGAGGCGGAGAATTTAGGCATTTCTTCGTCAACTTCAGAAGGAATGTCAACATATGGTTTTGTGTGAGAGGTTTGGCCTTGATCAAGTTGATCAGGCTGAGCCATCAGGATTTTGGTGATATCAGCATAGGACTTTTCAGAGTCACTGGTAGATGCTGAGGATTCTGTATCTGTCTCAGTATGGCTATCTGAAACAGCTAGATTTGAATCAGAAGTTTGATCATCTGTAGTGGATGAGTGATCAACTGTGTGGGCACTGAACAGGTGCATGGGTTGTTTATTCTTGGATTGGGTAGGAAGTTGGGAAGGAGCTGGTGGTGGAGGTACTAATGGGGAGGCTAGTGTATAACCAGGGGATTGTTGGCCAGGGGTGGAAACAGCAGGTTGGTGGATGGTGACTGGTCGTGGTTGAGGTTTAGGCTTTGGTTTAGGTTTAGGTTTAGGTTGGGATGGCAAGGGATTGTCTCAAAAAAGAATATGAGTCATACCAAATAACTTGGAAGGTTCATACTGGTGGATAGGGGAAAGCATGGAGGCAAAAGGATGGTAAGTTGGACCGATGGAAGGGATAGGAGGTGGTGTGGTAAAAAGAGTAGGTCTCTGTTTTTCTGATTCTATTTGATCAAGCTTAGCTTTCAAGCATCTGATCTCTCTTTCCTTCTGGTCAAATTCTGGGCCATAATAGCGTTGAGCAAGCATGGTTCGTAACTCAGAATCAAGTTGAACAATTCTGGACTGGAGATTTTGGTGAATCTGCTGCATTTGGGCAATAATGGAGTCGACCTTTGTCTCAAGCTTTTTAGTTCGTAAACTGATTTTCTCAACTTTGGAATTGATATTCACCAAAGTATCATTCTGTGCTCTGGCATTTTGGTTTTGCCAGTTGAGGACTGATTCAAAAGGTTTGGGTGGTTCAAGGTGTCCTGTAGAGGTGATGGCTGAAGGGATAAAGGGTTTAGACACAACATTCCGTTGGGAATCTGTGTGGGTGTCTAAAGGAGGAAAGGAAGAAGAGTAGTTTGAAGAAGCAGATGAAAACATCATACAACTCAGTGGTGGTGTTGGACTTGGGATTGGTGAGGGAATCTCATATTTGCAATGCTTTGCAATCCATTTTAGTTCTTTTTTGTAAAAGGGAAATGGAGCTGGTGGAGGGGGAGGATCTTGTGGTGCTTTAGGGTCATTATGATGGCATGAGACTGAAGGTGTTTTCTTTTTGGATTTCCTTTTTCGTCTGGTGGAATAATCTTCATCCTCTTCCCAATCATCCCAGCAGGGACAATTTGGGTCACATATGCCTGAGCCAGGGGCATCCCATAGGAAATGACCATTTAACTTTGCTGGATAAACAGGGTAGCCTTCAGAATTAAACCCTGTAATAGGCAGATCTTCTTGACCTGTCTGCACAGCTGTGATCATTGAAGAATAGGTGAAGGAGAGCCGAGGAGGCTCTTGTGGAGCACTGGGAGGTGGTTTAAAAGTCATTCTGACTGTTCCATCTGGCCGTCGTTCAAACATGCTTTCTGATGTCTGAATCGGAGCAGTATTGGTATGGAACTGTTCAAGAGACATAAGCTTGATGAGCTCATGACGAGGAATTTGTCTTGGGATCTGGATGATTGTGGGGATCTGATCAGAGTGGTGGTCAGCAGTGGGTAGATCTAAGGCATGATTTTGAAGCCTATAGACCAATTGATGATGGAGGGTGGCAATTTTGGCTGAGGAGATTTGTTCTGCACCTTGAATTTGGACTTGGACTTTCAAGGTTGTGGGAAAATTGGTGTCTTGGAGAGAAAGATTGAAGTTTGGATAGAAAGTGAGTAACACACTTCCTGCATGAAGGGTTGTAAAAACAGTGCCGATAACAGCATCTTGATACTGTTTGAACCGGGTGTCAAGGAGGGCAAGGCGATCTGTGACTGGTAATCCTTTTCTCCCATGAAGAGTAAGGATTAATTTGATTCCTCCAAGATGGAGATGGGTATAACCTTCTCGTTTCCAATTGGAAATTAACTCTGAGGGAATTTCCAGAGTGACATATTGCTCAGTAGAGGTTGCGTGAAGAGCACATTGATCCAGCCGAGAAGACTGAATATATTATTTTAGATGAGGCCGTCTAGTAAAGATGAGGGTACGAATACTGCGGGTAAAGGAACTGGGTCGTTTGTACAGTTGGTAGGGACTGATGAGAGGGTAGGAGGACTCACGGATTTGGGCTGATTCAGGGATGTAGGAGTATTCGACAAGGTGTTCAATCTTGTTGGTGGTATGAGAAGTGCAAGATTTAGGTAGAGAAAGAGTAGAGGAAAGAGTAACAGGAGTGAAAGGATTTGAAGATGAAGTTGAAGCCATGATTGAGAAGTTCTCTCTGCTCCTAAAGTCTAGAGAGCAAAACAAATCAAAATACTTAAATTATACCATTTTGAGCAAGAAAAGGAGTTTTAGAAAACATGGAAGTTTCAAGGACGAGTATGGCTCTGATACCATAAAGAGTACGTGGCGTTGTTCTACCAAATCGATGCAGAACTGAATCTGCCTTAGGGACCAGATCTGGCTTAGAACAGATCAATATCCCGCACGTTCTGGTTTCCAGCCGATATACCTCTGAGATCAAAACCTAAAACGAGTTCTCTTAAGGTTATAAAACCCAAAACAGACTGTTCCTTAGTCTTTAAACAGTGTACCAAACCATTTAAGAAATCATCATAAGTTTTCTAATGCACAGGATCCTTCCTTGAAGGCAAGTGCAGAGCATACTTCCTTAAGTTTTCAAAATGAACAAATTTAATTCTTTGATTTGTTTCTTTCGCTTAGAACTTCATTTGCAGAGAGAAGAGAGAGTTTAGAACTTCATGATTAGATAAAGGCACATGAGAGTTTATTGCTGAAAACTTCTATATGTTACAAGTGATGAGAGCCCTTTATATAGGAGAGCTCATGAAGATAGGACAGGACCCCTATCTGTTACAACAGTAAAAGTAAGATAAAGATACAGTACAAAAGTAAAAGATACATGATTATGATTACAACAGGACAAAGTCCATCACAAGAAGACAAAAAAGGAAGGTGCATGCAACAAGACAAAGAGGGAAGGTTCATGATAACAAGACAAAGAGGGAAGGTTTATGCAACAAGACAAGAAGGGAAAGTTCATGAATCAAGACAAAGAGGGAAGGTTCGTGAGTTAAGATAAAGAGGGAAGGTTCATGACAACAAGCCAAGAAAGGAAAGTGCATGGCAACAAGACAAAATACTTTATGGAGAGTGAAGGTTCATGTATTCGTCTTCAGAGGAGCTTTCGGTCGCATTAGGGTCATCGTCAGAAGGCGGTGGGAAAAAGGTCTTGGAGAGCTTCGGGTGCTTGCAGGTGGGACCACGGCAAGGTGGGTAAGGGCATTCGCGTCTATATCCTGGTCTGGGTGATATCTGAGTAGCCTTGTCTACTTTTGAAGGTTTGGGTGGTTGTGATGATGATGGTTGTGATGATGATCCTGGTTCATGCATGGATGGTTGGTGAAACTGCTAGAGATGTTGACTTAAAGGAAGAAATTCTTCCCATGGGTCCTGGGAGTCTTGGTAGAGGAAATCAGTATAATCTGGTTTTTCCTCTTTGATGATGATTCCTGTGGATTTTAGTTTTGATATGGCGGATGGAGTAGGGATCATGATGAGGTCATGTTGTGGGCCTAAGGAGGTGTGGAAGATATCTCTGTGTGGCGGAGTCTGGTGGTTTAGCTGACAGAGGTAATTGTGCAGGGTGGTTTGGATTTCATTGTCAATGATAGCTGGGTGTGGTGTAGTAAACCATTCATAGACTTGATCTTGAGACCAGAAAAGATTTGTATCTGGATGCTGGAAGTATGGCCTATGGATGATGAACACTGAGGTAAACAGTCGTGCTTCTGAAGCATGCATTCTTTCAATGGAGATGATCGGAAAGAGGTATGTTGTAGAAAACAGGGTGAGAGGTTTTTCCGATTTTGAGAGTCTGGAGAGCATATCAGGGATGAGGTTCTGGGACCCCTTTATATGCTTAACCGAAAAATCATATTTGGAAAACCAATCTTTTAATCTGAGTAACATCTTTTCGGGAACAGTTTTGCCTTTGAAATTGAGGATATTGGGAAAGGCTGAACTGTCCATTCGGATAAGAAAATGGTGGCCAATGAGATGATACTCAAACTTTTTGATGCCATTCTTTACCGCTAAGATTTCTTTGAACACGCTATGGTAATGCTTCTGTGTGTCAAAAAAATGTCCACTAGCGTAAGTGATAAAGTTTTCTTTTCCATTGATTTCTTCAAGGAGGATGGCACCCCATGATTCATCACTTGCGTCTGTCTGTAGTATGTGCTTTCCATCAGCAATCAACTTTAAAGGAGGTGGATTTTACACAATTTGCTTTAGGGTAGTGACAGCAGTGGTGTGGTCAGCATTTCACTCTCGGGGCTTCTTTTTCAATAAAGCCGAGAAGTGACGAGTGTAGCGATCCACATGTGGGATGAAATCACGGATGTAATTGATGATGCCGAGAAACTGTTGAACTTGCTTTTTGGAAAGTTGGTGATCTGGAAAGTGAAGCAACTCTTGGGCAATGTGCTTTCCTGGCTGATAATGGCCATCTTTTATGATCATACCAAGAAATTCAATATTATCTATAGCAATGGTGCTTTTCTTGGCCGATAACATAATTCCATAACTTTGGACAATATCATAGAATTGAGTTAATAGCTGGCGATGTTCATCATGTGAGCTTGAAAAAAGCAAGATATCATCAATGTAAATCAGTGCATGATGCAGGATAGGCTGAAAGATTTTAATCATGGATTTTTGGAAAATGGATGGGGCAGTTTTGAGGCCGAATGGTAGGACTGTCCATTGGAAATGGGCATTTGGGATACAAAAGGCAGTTTTGTAACGTTCAGAGGGTTCAATGCCTAATTGCCAAAAACCTAATTTTAAATCAAATTTTGAAAAGATCTGGGCATTTTTGAGAAAGGTAAACATGCTTTGTCGTCGGGGCAAAGGAAACTTGTCATCTTGTAAAAACATGTTGAGTGGCTGGTAATCAATGACTAAGCGTTTCTTTCCTCGGACAATTTCAGAATGCTTTTCAACATAAAAGTCTTGGCAAGCCCATTGAGAATTCGTGGGCTCAATTAGACCTTGGGTTAACAATTGTGAACATTCTTGTTGGGCTAGGAGTAAGTCAGAAGGACTCATTCCTGGATGAGTAGCTTTGGTCGGGTTAATGTCTTCATTTAGTTTAAAAGGTAACCTAATGAAGAAAGACTTATTTTTCCACAACGGGTTTGGATGGGTGAACTCAGAATGGGACTCTGGATAGAAACTCAAAAGTTTGGTTGAAATATCCTGGTAGGACTGGGGGGTTTCAGACAAATTGTAGAGTTTCAGAATGTCTGTGAAAGGTTTGAACAGTGATACCATTAAAGCGTCAAGTGATCCTTTGCACATTCATGGAAGCTCAATTACAAGAGCTAGAGCCAAAAAGATGCAAGACATCATGAATTGGGCTTGGAGAGAAGACAAGGCATTGTGGGCATTATTCAAGCTATTGGGAAGCCAAATACACAATTTGGATCAAATGCAGAAAGGGAAAATTTGGAATAAATCTGGTATTGATTGAGACAGAATTAATGTACAAGCTATATACCATTGGAAAGATAATTAAGTTAGCTTTTCAATGCATTCAACAGAGCTAGATTTGGAGTTCTCTAGAATGCGTTATGATCAATTTATTACAGCTTGTTCAGGCTTGGGAATTCAAACGACTCCTTTGATTATTCAACTTCATTTATTTGTTTTGTGTCGAGTTGTCAATGCTAACATTAATAATGGTGGGTTGGTGAAGGCTTTTAAAGCTCCCTTTGACAAACCTATACTTGGAGGGTTGTTCCAATGTTTCCATTTGTATTTTTAGGATCTTGGGTTTCTTTTAGCCTATTTAAACAACCTTGCTATGTATGAAAATTAAGAGATTAATGTTATTTGAATTTGAAAGATTATTCTTTCTTTGGTTCTTTTGAGAACTAGTGAACTTATCAAGAATTTGCATTCTTGTGGCGTTCCAAATTTAGACTTATCACTCACCTTCTCATCTATTTCTTGAGTGTGGCCTCAATATCATTCTCTATACCTTTGGTTCATGCTTTTCTTAATCATTGGGTCAAGGTTTTGTTTGTCATAAATCTGTTTAGAACTTTCTTGGGAAGTTGAAACTACAATTTAAGTGTGAGTTTCAAAGTTTTGTTGTGGGATTTCGTATCATTTGGTATCAGAGCTAGTTTCTAATCAGGTTTGAATGTCTTATTTATTTTGATTACCAAAAAAAAGAGAAAAAAAACGTACAAAAAAAATTACAAAAGAATTCAAGTATTTCTACTTTCATCAAATTGAATTTTAGTTATTCATTTTCCTTGACATTGTTTACACACAATATCAATTGTGTTGCTTCGCTTGCTTGCTTTCCTTTCTTTAATTTCCTTTTCATTCTTTGTGTTCTCTTAATTTCTTTTCTTTGTTAGTGTGCTGGATTGTCATATTTGGTGTGCCACTTGGGTTTTTTTTTCTTGATTGTGTTTATTTAGTTCAATAAAGAACTGAAAGAGAGAATTAAGTGTGGTAAAAGGCAAAAGTTTGTGAGATCGTTAGAGGGAAAAAGCCAATTTGTGTGTTAAACATGAGAGTTAAGTGACATCAAATTGAGTGAAACACGTGAGGGAGTGTTGTGAGGTCTTTTTGCTAAATATGTCAAAAGATCAAGAAGCTATAGACCAATCAATCATGCTCAAGGCCATGCAACAACAATTTGAGCGCATGAATCTGATGTCAAAGAGGGCAACAACCAATAGCTCCTAATTTAAGAGGTAATCAAGGGCGTGCTACCATGGGAGAAGAAGATGGTGATGACTTAGATAATTTTGATGACCAGGCCACTGTTGACAAGCATGGAAGAGATGATAGAAGGGCAGATCTTATCAAGAGATAACATGGCCATTTGAAAGATCTTTCCCAGAGAAATATCAGCTATGCTCATATTGGTGGCTGTGAGTTTTCTCTGAAGATCGGGTTGTAAATATCATGATTTGGGGAATATCAAACTAAAAATTCATTCTTTTCAAGGTAAAAATGATCCGGAAGTTTATTTGGGGTGGGAAAAAAAGGTGGAGCTAGTATTTGATTGCCACAACTACTCTGAGGAGAAAAAGGTAAAACTAGCTGCTGTTGAATTTACTGATTATGCTATTATTTGGTGGGATCAACTTGTTTTGAGTAGGAGAAGAAATCGTGAAAGGCCTATAAGCACTTGGGAGGAGATGAAGGCCATCATGAGGAGGAGATTTGTTCCTAGTCATTATTATAGGGAGCAAGGTTCCAAAAGTGTGGAAGATTACCACAAGGAGATGGAAATAATCATAATTCGAGCCAACATTGAAGAAGAACAAGAGGCCACTAGGCAAGATTTTTACATGGTTTAAATCAAGATATTGCTAATGTGGTTGACATGCAGCACTATATTGAGTTGGAAGACATGGTTCACATGGCCATGAAAGTGGAACGACAACTAAAAAAGAAAGGTTCCACTAGAACCAATTTGGGTTCATATTTCAAAGCCTAAGATTGAGCCATTCAAGGATCATAAAGAGGGAGGCAACCAAAGCAAAGGTAAATCTGATTCCTAACACTCTAGAAATAGAGATATTAAGTGTTTTAAATGTTTGGGGACATGTCATATTGCATCTCAATGCCCAAATAAGAGAGTAATAATCTTGAGGGATGATGGAGATGTTGAAACCGAGAGTGAATCAGATGATGATCCTATGCCACATGTGGAGGATGCTAATGATGGTGTAGAGTATCCTGTTGATGGTGAATTGATGGTTGTTAGGCGTGCTCTCAACGTGCAAGTAAAAGAAGATGCAAAGGTACAACATGATAACATCTTTCATACTAGATGCCACATCAAAGATAAGGTATGTAGTATGATAATTGATGGTGGAAGTTGTACTAATGTGGCTAGCACTAGTTTAGTTGAAAAATTGAATTTGAAAACTTTGAAACATCCTAGGCCATATAAGCTACAATGGCTGAATGATTGTAGGGAAGTTAAAGTAAATAAACAAGTGCTGGTTTCATTCTTTATTGGGAGATACAAGGATGAAGTTCTATGTGATGTAGTACCCATGCATGCTGGACACATTCTTTTGGGGCGACCTTGGCAATATGATAGGCGTGTGACACATTATGGTTACTTAAATATATATTCTTTTGTAATGAATAAAAAGTAAATCACTCTTGCACCATTAACACCTAGGCAAGTGTATGAGGATCAAATGTCAATACAAAAAGAGAGTGATACTAAAAAAGAAAATGAGAGTACAAAAGAAAGAGAGATTGAGAGAAAAACAAGTGAAAAGATAGAAGAGAAAAGAGAGGCAGCAAGTGAACTTGTTTGCAAAAGAGAGCGAGGTTAAGAGGGCTTTCTTTTCAAAACAGCCTAGCGTTATACTTTTGTGCAAAGAGGCTTGTTTACATACTAATGAGCTTAACTTTTTTTTTTGCCTAGTGCTATTGTGACTCTTTTGCAGGACTTTGATGATGTGTTTCCAAATGAAGTCCCTAATGGTTTGCCACCTATTAGGGGAATTGAGCATCAAATAGACTTAGTCCCTGAAGCTACCATTCCTAATATACCTGCATATAGAAGTAACCCCAAGGAGACAAAGGAGCTTCAAAGGCAAGTTGAAGAACTCTTGACAAAGGGATATGTGAGGGAGAGCATGAGTCCATGTGCAGTACAAGTTTTACTAGTGCCCAAAAAGGATGGCACATGCAGGATGCGTTGATTGTTGTGCAATTAATAAAATCACTGTAAAGTATCGACATCCTATTCCTAGACTTGATGAAATGCTTGATGAATTGCATGGTTCTTGTGTGTTTAGTAAAATTGATCTTAAAAGTGGATATCATCAAATTAGGATTGGAGAGGGAGATGAGTGGAAAACTGCCTTTAAAACAAAATATGGTTTATATGAGTGGTTAGTGATGCCATTTGGGTTATCTAATGCACCTAGCACTTTTATGAGGTTAATGAACCATGTTTTGCGTGATTTTATTGGTAAATTCGTAGTTGTCTATTTTGATGATATTTTGATCTATAACAAAGGCTTAGATGAACAAATTGAACATTTACAAAGTGTATTGACTGTTTCAAGGAAGGAAAAGTTATATGCTAATTTGAAGAAGTTATATGTTTTTCTTGGTTATGTTGTAAGTGCTAAAGGAATTAAGGTTGATGAAGAGAAGGTAAAGGCTATTAAACAGTGGCCTACACCTAAAAGTGTAAGTGAGGTAAGAAGTTTTCATGGTTTGGCTAGTTTTTATAGAAGATTTGTGAAAGATTTTAGCACCCTTGCTGCACCATTGACTGAAATTGTGAAGAAACATGTGGGATTTAAGTGGGGTAGTGAACAAGAAAGGGCATTTAATCTAATTAAGGAGAAATTGGTTTCTGCACCATTACTCGCTTTACCCGATTTTGCTAAAACTTTTGAAATTGAGTGTGATGCTTCAAGTATAGGTATTGGAGCTGTTTTGATGCAAGAAGGGCGTCCAATTGCTTATTTTAGGCGGAAATTGAGTGGACAAGGAGATGTATGCATTGGTGAGAGCATTAGAAACTTGGCAACACTATCTTCTACCTAAAGAGTTTGTTATACACACTGATCACGAGTCCTTGAAGCATTTGAAAGGGCAATGTAAGTTGCATAAGAGACATGCCAAATGGGTTGAATTTATTGAGCCATTTCCCTATGTGATCAATACAAACAATGTAAGGAGAATGTGGTGGCTGATGCATTATCTAGAAGATATGCACTTATCTCTACATTAAATGCAAAGTTGTTAGGTTTGAGTACATTAAAGAATTATATGTTAATGATCCTGATTTTGCTAATGTGTTTAATGCTTGTGAGAAAGTTTCATTCGGTAAGCTCTATAGGCATGATGGGTTCTTATTTAGAGAAAATAAATTGTGTGTGCCTAATAGTTCTTTGCATGAATTGCTTGTGCGTGAAGCTCATGGGGGAGGTTTAATGGGATTTTTTGGCATTGCTTCTTTTGGCCACATATGAAACGTGATGTTGAAAGAATATGTGAGAAGTGTATCACTTGTAAACATGCTAAGTCTAGAGTTTTACCCCATAGATTGTATAACCCTCTACCCATACCTGGTGAACCTTGGGTTGATATTTCTATGGACTTTGTTTTGGGTTTACCTAGGTCGAAAAGGGGAAAGGATTCTGTTTTTGTTGTTGTTGATAGGTTTCCAAAGATGGCACATTTCATTCCATGTCACAAAACTGATGATGCAACAAACATAGCTAATTTATTTTTCAAGGAAATAGTCAGATTGCATGGAGTACCAAGGAGCATAGTTTCATATCGAGATGCTAAGTTCTTGAGCCACTTTTGGAAAACTTTGTGGGGTAAGTTGGGTACTAAACTTTTGTTTTCTACTACTTGTCATCCACAAACTGATGGACAAACTGAGGTTGTAAATAGAACTTTGTCTACTTTGTTGCTTATCATTATTCAAAAGAACTTGAAAACTTGGGAAGAATGTTTGCCATATGTTGAATTTGCTTACAATAGAACTGTCTATTCAGCTACTAAATTTTCACCATTTGAGATTGTATTTGGTTTTAATCCATTAACTCCTTTGGATTTATTACCTTTACCTATTGATGAGCGTGCTAGTATGGATGGTAAAACGAAAGCTGAATTTGTCAAGCAATTGCATGAGAGAACGCGACAACACATAGAAAAGAGAATTTAACAATATGCTACTCAAGCCAACAAAGGACGTAAGCAAGTGGTTTTTCAGCTTGGAGATTGGGTGTGGGTGCATATGAGAAAGGAGAGGTTCCCGGCATAAAGGCGTTCCGAGTTGCTTCCAAGGGGAGATGATCCCTTTCAAGTGGTTGCACGGATCAATGATAATGCCTACAAATTGGATCTTCCTGGTGAGTATAATGTAAGTGCTACTTTTAATGTTTCTGATCTTCTCCTTTCGATGTAGGTGAAGATTCGAGGACGAATCCTTTTGAAGAGAGGGGGAATGATGAGAACCATCAAGAGAATACCATTAAAGCTTCAAGTGATTGTTTGCACATTCATGGAGGCCCAATTACAAGAGTTAGAGCAAAAAAGATGTAAGACATCATGAATTGGGCTTGGAGAGAAGACAAGGCATTGTGGGCATTATTCAAGCTATTGGGCAGCCAAATACACAATTTGGATCAAATGCAGAAAGGGCAAATTCAGAATAAATCTGGTATTCATTGAGCCAGAATTAATGTGCAAGCTATATACCGTTGGAAAGATAATTAAGTTAGCTTTCCAATACATTTTACAGAGCTGGATTTGGAATTCTCTAGAAGGAGTTATGATCCATTTATTACAGCTTGTTTAGGCTTGGGAATTCAAACGACTCCTTTGATTATTCAACTTCATTTATTTGTTTTGTGTCGAGTTTATCAATGTGTTAGGTAAGTCTGCCATTGATGATGGTGGGCTGGCATTATGTTTATCAATGCTAACATTAATAATGGTGGGTTGGTAAAGGCTACCCTTTGACAAACCTATACTTGGAGGGTTGTTCCAATGTTTCTATTTGTATTTTTAGGATCTTGGGTTTCTTTTAGCCTATTTAAACTCAGCAACCTTGCTATGTATGACAATTAAGAGATTAATGTTATTTGAATTTGAAAGATTATTCTTTCTTTGGTTCTTTTGAGAACTAGTGAACTTATCAAGAATTTGCATTCTTGTGGCGTTTCAAATTTAGACTTATCACTCACCTTCTCATCTATTTCTTGAGTGTGGCGTCAATATCATTCTCTATACCTTTGGTTTATGCTTTTCTTAAGCATTGGGTCAAGGTTTTGTTTGTCATAATCTGTCTAAAACTTTCTTGGGAAGTTGAAACTACAATTTAAGTGTGAGTTTCAAAGTTTCATTGTGGGATTTCGTATCAGAGTCTTTAGTTTAAAAGGATAAATACACATCTTTTGTAACCTTTGAAACTGAATTGATTTATAATAAATTTTAATTTCATGTTTCTCGGTATTCTTAGAATAAATAGATTATCGAAAATATCCTTACATTTTCATCAATCCATCAACTTGTTTTAGTTATACCTTCAATGCAATTAGGGTTTATAGAGCATGATTGTGTCAAATCATTATATAGTTCTTTTTCATTTTATAAGAATTATATAGTTCTTACGTCATTAATAATTTAGATCCATTGGATCTCTTGAAGATATTTTTCGAGAAAAAAAAATAGCAATGGCGTATAAGGAGATTTCATATTCAAGAGGATTACTTAATGGGCAAGCATAGTATAATGTAATCGAAGTGATGAATTCAATAGGGAGTGTTGTGAATACTTATGTTCCACATTGAAAATATACCCTTTCTCTTAAGCTTGTAGCCTACGATATATACGTGTTAATTGACAAAGTTCCCACATAGGAAATTTAAATAGGTGCATACTTTGTAACGTAAATTAAGTAAGAAATAAAAAGACTTGAATAATAACCCCCACACAAACTTTTATATTTGATGCCTTCTTTTTTGGTTCAAAATTTCTTTTATTTTCTTTTATTTCAGTTTATTTATGTCAGCAAAGATTTGATATTGGTTCATCAATCTATGTAAAGGGGCAGAGAGATGTTATCTCAAATAATTATTATAAAATCTACCCCTCAGGAGTCAAGACTGAAATAAAATTAGCACAATCTATGATGCATTAGGCCCATCAGGCCTGCAAATTCAGATCTGTGGCCTATGGCCACATCTCGCTTAGGCTCTGTGATGATAAACTAGATAGAAAATTTTCAAAGCAAGGAAAATTTCTAAATTTAAAATTTGTTGTTTTAACGATTCTGTAACTATGTATTAACATTCAGTTCTATGTCATTCAGATTTAAAAAATAAAAATAAAAATTCTACAGCTGCAATAACAGGTATTGCGATAATGCATGTCAAAAAAATTTGTGACTACGTACTAACTTAAAAAAAATAATAATAAAGTTGATTAGTTAAAATAAAGTTGTTTTAATGATTCCGTAATAATCAACTAACATTGAGTTCTATGTCATTCAGATTAAAAAAGAAAAAACAAATCTACAACTGCAATAACAAATATTGCGAGAATGCACGTCAAAGAAATTTGTGACTACATGCTAATTTTTTTAAAAAATTAATAAAAAATAAAGTTGATTAGTTAAAGCCATATAATTTTTTATGTATCGGAAACAAAGCTTTTACCGAATTTTCCGTTTAATGACTCAAGTGCTTAGCTCTTTTCTTTTCTTTTCCTTTTTTTTTCAATCAAATGATAAGCAAAAATCTAAAAACCATGATAATTCTAGCATTATATGTTCATATCATTAATTAGCTGTATGATAGGACAAGCCAGCCAAAATCAAAATGAAGGCAAGTTAGGTTAATGATGCTTGTTGAATGATGAAAAGAATCGGTGGATCCCCTTATTATATAAATTATTAAAAAAAAAGTTTAATGATTGTAAGTTAGCAGTTTGTTATCATGTTAGCCATACTTGCAGAACGCAGACTGACTATGGTTGCAATCTAAGGCCTGTCATGTCCGTACTATTACTATTATTATTTTTCTTTTTTGTCTCATATTTTTGTTTTTTTAATTTTTGGTTCTCTGGCTTTTGTTTTTGTCCTTGTAGTCAGGATTCACCTGCTAACAAAATTCTTAAATGATTATAATTAATTCTTTTTTTTTGAAAACATGTACATATAAAAGCATATGATTTAATAAAAGATATTATTAAGTGCAATAATATAACTTACAATGATTTGCCCAAGGACTGAAGCTAACATCGTCCATCAAAATCAAATTTGAAGTATAAAGAAACTTCTATTTTGAAAAAGTAACCCAGCTGCTGGCATAAGAGTGAAGGATTAAAAGAAGTTTTCTCCCTTCGTCTGAACGGTTCTTTTTGAGAACGAAATGCGTCTTTTTTTTTTATTGGCAATAAAATTTCATTCTGTTAATGGTAAAACAAAAATTTGTACCCAGTATCCGTGGATTACAATTATCCTTTCTAACTTATATTTTTAAATGTAATTACTTACATTTAAATCAAGTTCTGAAATATATTCAAGTTCTTAAATCATATGCATACTTGTTTACATGTAATTACTTACAAAGTTAATCTCTAACATATGTAATTTTCATAGTAATATCTGTAATCAATATTCTCATTTACAATGAACATTTTTAATTAATTTAGAGTTCTTCTTAAGCGTGCATAATTTTATTGAAAAGTTAGGGTCAACAATCGACACTGCTGAAAGTGTAGCCACACAATTCAAGAGGAGAGGTAAATTGGGCATTAAAAAACAAAAAGAAAATACAAGTTTTTTGGTTGGCAGATTATCATACGCAAACTCTTAAATACCGATTTAGATTACCAATAGTTAAATGTATTTGAGTTTGAGAATGTATCTGATTTCTAAGGTGTGGAGTGGCAATTAATTTTACGAAAACCCATTAAAATTTCACGTACAAAACACAGCTAACACATCAGTCATACGGATTTGGCTACAGGGGCCATGGCCACCTTTGGTCCTTGAAGAGCTTCGCCACAGTTTGGTTCATTGAAGTCATTCTAAAGACTATAAAATGGGTTTATATAACTACAACCAAAAACTACTTGTTAGACACATATATTCAAAAAATTGGGTGCAATTGGTTAGCTAGTGATGTGTAACTGCTGGTTACTCGAGCGCTGATAGACATTCCAAAATTTTGTTTGAAATTACAATTGTTAGGAGTTATGTATTGATTACAAGCTGGAATTCTGATGAACCTTTAGAAATCTTGCTCTTTAGTCCAACCCATAACTTTGAGAAATTACAAATGTCCCCAAAGCTTTAAAATGTATGTAGTTCAGTCCTTATTCTTTAAAGAAAATACTTTTGTAAAAAGAAATTAATTTCATTTTTTTGAAGTAAGAATTTTTAAAGCCACTTTTTTTTAACAATCATAGTGAAGAAAACGTGCTTAATAACTTTGGTGAATGTAACACATAAATGACTTTTGAGCTCATATTTATTAAGGATCCGTTTGACAAACTAAATTCATACAAGAGTGCGAAAAGGAAAATGTTATTTAGTCTAGTGTCTTGAATTTGAATCTTGAATCAATGAACGTTTTCCATGAATTCTTGTTCTTATGATGATATTCCTTTGATGTTCAAAGCTCCTAAAATCTTCATATTATCAATTTTAACAGTAACACTACAATAAGACTTGGTTAATTAAGAAGTCAAATTATTTGTTATCGTCAAAAGTCAAAACCTATGCTTATGAAAACTTTAGGGCTAAAAACATTGTGATATTTTTAATTAATTCAACTTTTTTTCCATGATATTACCTTGTTAATTTGTGGAAGTTGTTGTTTTTTTTTTCACGTGTGGGCTCATCCAAAAGCTATAGTTAGTCTCACTAGAGGTTCTCTCTATGTATTAAATTTAAATGATTCATTTTCTTAATTGTTGAATCATTTTTCAAGTACATCTTCATTAAAAATTAAAATAGAAGAAGGTTAACTTTATTATTAGCAATATCAATTACTTAACATCATTATTTTAGTTGATGCTTAGGGCTCATTTGAAGTTGATGTACTCAACCACTCATTAATTGTAATTTGATCAAAATGATGATTATATCTCTCTCTTATAAGTTTTTTTACACTAATATTATATTAGACTACTACACTGATTCTGGGACTAATTTTTATTAAATCTTATGAAACTATCCAAACTTTTACTTTCATTAATATTTAAGAGACATTTATTCTACTCACGTTTCGTGAGAGGGAAAATTATATATACTCAATTGAGGAAGGAATTAAGCCCCCCATAATGCTCTATAAGGGCTCGAACTGCTGCTCTAATATGTGTGAGATCAGCTCCTCTAACCAATCGACCTTTGCCTAAGTGGCTCTCTCTCCTATTTCACCTAGCTAGTGTTTCTTTTTTTTTTTTTGAGTTAAACTATTAATGAAATGCCGCAAGACATCATTTCCAAAGGGGCTTGAATTATTTTGATAGATCGGTATCTTACAGTCTTATACGTTTGTTTACATGCATTTTACATTAAGCATTAGAAGAAAGATTTGTTTAACTATTACGCAAAATGTGACAGAAAAAAGACTTTGATCTTATATAATGATGTAATTTACATCAACAAATTACACCAAATAAATTAAGTGTACTTTATTTGATATAACTTTGTATTTGTCTAATGAAACTCTATGATTGATAAGGCCAAAAAAAAAAAAATACAGTAGTTGGAAAAGACTGAAAAGGTGAGGAGTAGCAGTAGCATTGAAAGGTAAGTGAAGTGCACATGGTCCAAGAAAAAGGCGAAACAAGAATAACCCATAGAAAAGCTCTTCCAAAATGAAAATCTCATTACTTTGACCTTTTTGTTTTGGTTTTCGCCATGAAAGATATGTAACTCGTAACAGCAACCACAAGCAGCAGCGATTAAATGAATAAAAGGCTTTGAATGGTGTCTGCAAAAATAGAAAAATGCCGTACCTGTGCTTGTTCTGTGGCTACGGCCCTGATTCGGATGAAAAAGATGAGAGAGAGATATGAACGGGAGTTTGTTTGTGTCTGCGGGTTTGAAGTGTTGAGAGGACGAGTAAGCCTGTCTTTAAACCCTACAACTACAGCACTGAAAAACATGGTGTTTTTACATTTACATTTATTTGAGGTGACCACAACTGCAGCAGCCTGCAAGCAGAAAAAGGATAACTGATTCCTTTCTCTCTTTCTTTATATTATATTAATTTCGATACATACGTTTATGAAATAAAGCATGAAATGATGTTATCAAAGTTTAGTAGGTTTTAAATTTTGGTCAGAACTGATCTTTAATGCTGAGGAGAAACGGGTCACCCTCCATTTTTCTGACCTATTCAGACAACAAAGATCTCCAAATAGTCCAAACGCATAATCCAAAACTACCAAAAGTTGAGGCAAGAAAAAAGATATTGTTTCTCTTTGCTCATTCAATGAAATAGTTTCATTTCGTAAACAGTGATCAATTATTCAATATTTCAGTTCTCCTTTTTCTCCCTTAATTACATTAGAATTACTAATAAAAAGATTCAAAGTCTACTGGAACCAATTCTGTATTTGCTTCTGTCCACATATTTGAGTTTAAATATACTTCTAAACACTTAAAAGAAAATTGACCTCCACAATAGACACTAAAAACTCTAATCTCTACAGTGATATACCTTTAAGTCATTGAATGATTAATTAATTAACAGTCAAAACCCATGCATGCATCAAGCAGATAATTAAGTTCCATTTCCATTGAATAAATTAATGAACAATAACATCACACATATTTAGGAGACAACACTCCACTAATTATATTTCAATTGAGATAAGCACAACACCAAACATGGTATATTAATAGTTAAGTAAGAAAAAGGAAATCAAGAGAAAAACAAATAAAGGAAACGAGATTAACATAACTTGGACCTAGCTAGAGGGATTTGTTTGAAAGGTTAACAGTTTTTGCAAGACGATGATTAGTTCGATTATTACGGTTGTTTACTTCACCTTCGGTTGTAGCAGACGACATGTAACTCCAAACCAGAGAGTTCTCATCGGGAGGCAATCGTGACTGGAACTGTTGTTTGCAAGCATGACAAGTGACTCGCAGAATAGTTGAATTGATTTGCTTGATTGCATGCTCTTTTAAAGCCTGACCCTTGTCCAGTTCAGCTTGTGCTTGTTGCCTAATTCTCTTGGCATTAGCAAACTCTTGTTCAGCCAATTCAATCTGCCTTTTTGCTGCTTGTCTTGCCTCTTCAGCACAGGCCTTTTCAGCCATGGCTAACCTTAACTGCTCGCGTGCTTGTTCTTTTAGCCTTGATGCTATGTCCATTGCTGGTTTTCCATTTGTAGTGCTACTCAAATAAGTAACATTCGATTCATTTTTCTCGCTGATATCCGATGACCCAATTGAGAGCTGCAACTGAGTAGAATGATTATGATCATGATCTCTCTTAGGGGAATCATCTGAAACATCAATGGGATTTGACGTAGTCAAGAGTTGAAGCTCCAAATTGTGATGTTTCACATTTCTAGTGGACTTATCTCCTTGATGAATACGATTCAAGAACATGGTATCAATTGTTGGCACCTTTGGTACCATCAAATTAGGCCAGTGAGATGTGCTAAAATTGGTATCACTGGAGGGGCTTGGGCTAGAAGCGGTTCGCGATAAACAAGCTGCTGGCTGCTGCTGCAGCCCTTGCTGCTCTGATCGGATATGTCCCTTACTACAAGCATCTTGGTGTTCAATGAAACTCTCAACTCTATAGAGAAGAACCAAAAAATAAATAAAATTAATTAATTAGATCGTTGCGCAGATTTAATTTGAAAAGCTTATGATTCCATGCACCACAAAAGTGGAACAAAGAAATTTTCAAAAGGGCAGCATCTAGGTGTCGTTATCGATAAAAATGAGCATCTAATACAATAGAAGGAAGAGATCAAGTCATTAATACATCAAGAAACATGAAAAAATGATTATAAAAGAAACGCTTTGAAAAAGGATTGACTGAGTTAAAAAGGAAAAAGGGAAAATAGAAAGGAAAAAAAAATTAGTAATCGTAAGTGGAGAGCTAATCATTCAAGACACACATAGAGGCACAGTTGATTATTACATATTACAAAATTAAACACCTTTGTTTTGGGTTTTGGGCTGCAGCCAGCAAATTAAAAGGGATTCGAAAACTGATCTTTGGGTTGGGAACCGTGTTCAACGGCCAATGAACAGTAACACTGTACTGTTAATTAAAAATGATCGAGATTAAGGTCCAATCAGTCAAAAATAACCTAAGAAGGAGAGGAGCAACTAAATATCTTCTCAAAAAATAAAAAATAAAAAGGATATATCATAGAATGAATAAAATATATATAGACAAGACGATGCCAACCTTGAAAAAACGCGGCCACAATCGCAAGAATGACCACGGGTACCACAAGTTTTAAGATGCGCCTTGTAATCGGACTGAACAGCATAGCCTTTAGAGCACTTTTCACAAACCCATTGCTTGTGATTGCTGTGCTTTCTCCGGAAGTGCTTCTTGATACCTACCAAATCACCAAGCGCATGGCAAGGGTCATGGTGCAAGCAACTAGGCTCAGGGCATACAAAAACGCGCTTCCTTACAACGGGGGTCTCTCGTTTGAGAAGTTTCCAAGGAACTTTATGTCGCCGTCGGTGCATTTGCAGGTTTTGGTCTCTCTGAAACCCCTGGTTACAGATCTCGCACACGTAACGATCCGATTCCAGTAGTGTTTTTGGCGAAAGAGAAACCACTTCTGCATCTGGATCTGCACCAATTAATTTATGACGCACCTACGATTATATATAATTACTTGAAACCCCCAAAAAAAAATCTGTCAATCACAAGAACAACAACATATATATATACACACGAAATTAACAAACCAAACCTGGAGTTCCTGCTGGTCTTCTTTTCCTTTTATTATGGCTAATACCATTTTCTAAACACGAAAAAGGCTCTGAAGAGCACGGTATAGCGGAAGGAGAATTATTAGCCAACATGGTTTAATACTTATTGTACTATGTTTTTCAAGATTGATCAATAAGATATATTGAGGAACAAAGGAACGCTATAGCTAAGAGAAATTTAAAGCGATTTTCTTTTCTTGCTTTCGGTTGATCATCAGCTTTCTTTTAACTTCAGCTTTTTGTTTTTGCTATCTCAGCTGCCTTTCTAGCATTAACCCTCCTCTTCATCAGGTATTTGTTTGTAGAGGGTACTTTAAATAAACTTGCTCAAAAGGAAGGTATTGAGAGAGAGCCAATCACAATGCTCGAAACTTGATCCCACGGATGGGCCAGAATGAAAAATCATCCCCTCGCAAACATACAAAACACTCGTAATAATTCATCTCTTTCTCTATACAGTAAATTAAATAAATTTTTGCATGCATAATTGATAAATACACTCACCCCCACCTATATACACTTAAGCTCCCCGTTTTTTGTCACTCTCCGGTTTCAATTTCATATATATCCTTAATTTGCTAATTGGTTTGATTACCAAAAATATCCTTCATTGCTTAATAAATTAATTATGAAGCAGCTCCTTTAAAGCATATTGAGGATGTTAAGTCACCCTCCAGGGCAAAATAGTCATTAAAACCATTTGATGTGCCCATACTTTTTTGCTTTTCTTTCTTTATTTAAGTGGGTACGTACATATCAGCTTTAACATTCATTTCTCTGGAGAAGTTGGCTATTAATTAATTATATAAAAAAAATGTAATTGGCCCAAAAATGAACCAAGATATCAGATTAATCTTAATTATTCCATTTCATTCGATTAATAAATTATTGTGCATGCATATGCAGTGCATCATTAATTGAATCCTCCAAATGAACAGGAAGTTATTAACAGATGAAAGATCACTTCAACTAATTAAATAAGCATATTATTGGTCAAATTAGACAGGTTCTTCTAAGTTTAGTACAGGATATCATCCAATAATAATTCTGCGCGGTCTGTTTTGTTTCTCTACCAAAAAAATAAAAAATAAAATAATAAAAATAAGAAAAGAGAAGCAACTAATAGGAGTTTTGAAGTACCTGAATCAATTATTCTTCTCTTGATATTTAATGGGCAGGCTTTTGATAGTAATCATCTTAATTACAATTTGCCTTCTAAATTTCTTCCTTATTTTATCTTTTTTTAGCAGAGTATTTAAAAATACCAGATTGATGATCATTATATAACTATTATATGTTTTTCTTCGTCATACACAAATACAAATTAAGTGTAAATTTAGCTTAGATGTTCAACGGTCGCTACTCAAAAGTTATCGCTATAATGTATTTAGTAAATATTTATAATTTAAAATTTTAAAAATTAAAAGCATTTTATTCTATAATTGCTTGTTAAAGGACTTATATTATCTTTATTATTTATCTTAAAATTATTATTTTAAAAATCATTTACTTTTATTTCGTAATTAAAACTTTCATTTAAGAAAGATAAAAACAAAAACTCCCATTTCAAAATAGCTTTGGTTTAAGCGAGGGATTTCTCGATCATAGTCTACTTAATTGCTTTACTGCAGAAGATCTTACCTGGTTAATTAATTTTGTTTAATTTCAAAGCATTGAAAGCTTTTAACACAAGTTTTTACTTGTACCCATTCTCCGATTTTTTTTGTTCAATTATTTTTCCTGAATATTCCTGTCCTTAACAATTAAAGCTTAATCTATAAATGTTATATGTGAAGCGCAAGAAATAAATCTGGATATTTAATTAGGCTAGTTATCTCTGTGTGTTTCTGTTTCCCACCGCAATTCTTGATGCACGCTATGGCATATACATATTTAAAAGTGCACATCTTACATCATCTCCTGACACGTAGCTCAAAACGGAATGTACCAGATGATTGGAGCAGCTGATCTGGCGTTCTCATTCCATTCACCCGCTATGCTACGACTAAGTAATCCAGAATTATCCACTTGATGATCACAGACGTTGGTGGCTCTCGTCAATCGTCATGTTGTTTTTAATAAGTAAAAAGGATTTATTATTATGTAGGTTGGACATTTGCATCTTAAAAAATGTTGGCTTGAATCATCCACATGATCATTTTAAAAGGTTTAAATGAAGTTGAGAAATCTCACTTATTAAATATGAACTCTTAGAATATATTTGGTTGGGGGTAATGGGGAGAGGAAAAGAATTTGATTTCTATTTTACTTTCCACTGCTTTGGTTGGACCAAATTTAATGGAATTGAATTTCCATTGAAATTCATTTTCTATCAAGTTCAAGAATTTGTATTCCTTATCAATGGGTAAGAATTTCAAATTCCTCATCTATTGAAATGCAAAAAATTCAATATTGTCCAAAAATTTCAATATTTTCCTTTAAATAAAATTAATTTCAAATAAGTTACAATGAAAATAAATTATATTTATTTTCTTAAATTAATAGGATAAACTTACTTTAAAAAAAGGGAAAAGCAGCAAAGTGGATCATTGGACAGTCACCGAAAACTCGCTGAAGTTTCGCGGAAGACGCATTTCACCATCAAAATCGGTATCAATGGAATCCTCATGAGCCGATCTACAGCTTTATGGAGTTAGAAATACCAATATATGTTGTTATTTACCTCAAATCTTATTTAAATGTTTGAGAAAATTCTAACGATCGTATTTCCAACCATATAGTTTATTTTCGGCAAAATTAACATTTTCAATGGGTAAATCGTCCATTTCTAATCATTTTTTTGTATTTAATGCAATAAAAAATAGTGTCAATGGAGGTCAATGGTGGTGGTAAATGGTGAACGACGGTGATCAACAGTGGTCGGAGGCAGCGGCGGCAGTCAATTGTTGTCCATGACTTGATGCTATAATTTAAAAAAATAAAATTCTCTATTTAACTAGATAATTTCAGTAGGCTAATACATTATTGTTTTCAATAATCATACATGTTTAGAAACTAAACTAAATATATAACTAATTATGCAATGTTAGTTATTTTGATTATAAAATGATAGTGAATTAATTAAAACTATAATATAAATTTTAATATTTTTATTAATTTATTTTCTAGATTAAATTAATTCCTAGTTTAATTATTTTTTATTTATTAATAATATTAACATTTTAACACTAAAGATAATGGGTATATTTGTCCAAATAAAAAATATTTAATTTCTTTTCCTTTCAAATTTAATGTGAAACCAAACAATAACAATTAATTTTTGCACTCCTCTTCTCTCTTTTTTTCTTTTCTCCTCTCCTTCTCCTTCTTAAAACTAAACACCACCTTATTTTTAATTTTATTGGAACTTAGGTTACCATGAGCACAAAATTTCAATTAACTATGTTCCAGAGGCTAGAATAGTATTGTATTATTAATCTAAAGTACATTGCTTTGCTAATAAGATTTTACAGTTCAAGTATGCATATGCCCTATTAGAATTGGACGCCTATAATGGGTTGGCTGGACCCAATATTAAAGATAGCAAGAAGTTATGTTTTGGTTGAATTCAAATAGCCATGGTAAGTCTATTTAAAATCAATCAAATTTATTAAGAGTGCGTTTGGAATTGGGATTGGGCAGTTGTAACTTACATATTACAATATTAAAGTGTTTGGTAAACATTAGCTGCTGTACCTTGAAAGTTACGTTGATATGAGTTTTGACTTGTATGATGAAAGATTTATTATGTTTTTAATAATTTTGTTAAAATTATTATTTAAAATTTATATTTACTGCATGCTATTAACTTTTGTTTTATAGTTGCAGTTTTTTTTCCATAGCAGTTATAGTTTAAAAGTTATAGCACTTCAATCCCAAACATGACCTAAGTAGTATATAATTATACCTACATACGTAATTGAGAAAACAATGGATGAAAAAAATATATATATAGAAACCATAAAAATGATGTTGTGACAGTTAAAAAAAGAATACAATGGCTATTGATTAATGGATTGAGAGGTGGAGGTGTTGGATTTTTTTACCTTCACACGTATTTGTAGTTTGTAGAAAACTTGTCACGATTGTTGACCTCAAATCCGGTGGGGTAAGTACCTGAAAAAGGCACTTGGACGCCCAAGTTAGAGTTTTATCAAGATTAAATAAAAAAGAAAAATGAAGAAGATGAGTTTCTCTCTCTAAGTATGAACAGTGCTTTTGGAGGCCAAAGACCCCCTTTTATTAGAGATGGGTATCTATTTATAAATGATAAGTGATGTGGATCTAGGGTTTTGCTTTGAGCCCTCAACATAATGACATGTGTCACCCATAATTTTTATACACGTGGAGGTGAATTTAATCATAAGGAATTATTTCGTACATTTATATTTCCATGTTGTTATGACTTTTGGGTGTGATTCCTTGGACTAATGGATTATGGAACTAATTTCCCCTTCTTACCATCTTCATGAGCTCCGGAGAAAATTTTCCTTAAGTGTTATTCTCCTGGAATAACTTGAATGTTATTTTCTGGGAATAAATTAAGTGTTATTTCTCCGTAATAACTTTTTTTATCTTATAGGATGGACACGTGGAATGATTTAGCACCTATAAGAAGATTTTTCAATCTTGCAATTATCCTTCAATATCATTAACAATAGTGACATAGCTACGTTACGACCCACTTTTACTCAACCACTAAAAGATACATTTTTTTCACTTGGTTACAACATTCTATGATTGATACATGAAAATTAATATGATCATTCAAAATGAAAAACATATAATCAACAATGATTCCTTATTATATTAAGGGATAACGTAACTTCAAAATTTGTAGCATCTTTTTTTTGGGGGGGGGGGGGGGGGTTAATGTAGCATTATTGTTTTAGAAAATTTCATCTGATGTGGACGTCTATATTAAATAACTATTGATATTTTTCGGTTAAAAGTATTGATATTTTTCGGATAAAAAGTATTTGAACTAACTGAAATGTAATGAACCTGTCGTGTGTATATGATGCAACAGCGAAGCAGTGGATCAGTTCCGTAAGTGATGAAAGAATCTAAGAAAAGAGTAGATAAAACTCCGACACCAGGGATGTGGCCTCCTGTTTGGTGGCTGCCGGGTTGCAAAAGCGTTGGGACCCGCAGCAGAACCTTGCCATAATTTCACCATCTACCTACATTCCCTTTTTTATCTATTAAAAGATTAATTATAATGAACGCCAACAAACCCTAAATATAGAAAAGTTCAAAGAAATCTCTCATGTTACGTAATAAAAAATTTAGGTTAAAAGCGTTTGGTAATACAAAAATTAAAATATAAAAATTCAGTAGATTAAAAGGAAGATTAGATTCGGGATCGGGAATAATTGAGGAAAATGATTGCAAAGGAAATTCACTTGTGATGCTGCATGTGTTTGAGAATCAAATTTTCATCATTCTTTCATTTTTCTTCTGCTCATTCACCAAAAAAGAAACGCTAACTGATGATCGGATTTCCTTTTTCTCTTAATTTGGGCGAGGAATAGTGGAAACATGATTAATAGTCTGAACGGTAGAGATGACTGAAATATCTTCAGAATCAGAAGATTCGGCAATAAGAAAGGCGGTTTGGTCATCTGCCAAAAATTTTTTTCTTGAAAACCATCTGACCATGCTCTTTGAAGTATCAAAGTATACACTTAAATACTCCAAGTAAACACTCTTCACTTCAATAAATATTCATAAAAACAAAAAGGCACTTGGTCAATCAATTAATTACATCTTATTACCTAATTTATTTTGTTAATTTAATTTCTCTTTGAAAGAATTCTTAAGATCGAAGAAAGATGAGAGAAGCTGAATCTTACTATTTTATTAAGCTCAGTTAGTTAAATTACAATGAGCTGGTTAGCTCAGCATCCAGCTTATTCATGAATTTACAAACACACGAAATGCATGCTAAAGATTTGATCACAACCGTACAATTATAACTAACTCATTCCATCATGCAAAGTCATAGGAATCTCTGTATAGCTATTTTGCTAACTGGAATCTTCTGGCTTGTCACGTGTGATTCTCAATTCATTTCTCGTGTGAGTAACATCCTTGGTCAGCAAGTATGCTCCAACTAATACTCCCACATGACTTGAATCAAGTTCAGCTTCATTCAATATTTCAACATCCCTTCTCAAACTTAAATCTCTGGAAGAGACTTTAAGTTTGTCTCTGAAGAAGCTGAACTTAGAATAAGTAAGTTGTTTGGTTAACACATCAGCAATTTGATCATTGCTTGAGACAAATGCAACTTCTACTTCTTTCTTTTCAACCATGTCTCTCAATTTCTATGTGTTTCGTTTTGGAATGAAGAACTGGATTTGTGGCAATTGCTGCTGCACTAGTACTGTCACTCAATAATAATGGAGTGCAGCTGAGCTTTACATTTATTTCTTTGAGAACAGGGCAAATCCAAGTTATCTTTGCACATGCTAACGCCATGGCTCTATATTCAGATTCTGCTGATGACTTTGACACTACACTTTGTTTCTTTGAGCTCCAGCTAACCAAATTATCACCTAAATAAATGCAATAACCACTGGTCGATCTTCTGTCATCAGGATCACTACTCCAATCAGCATCGGAATAAGCTATCAAATCAAAAAAGTCTGTCTTCCTGAAACTTAAACCATAGTCAACAGTTTCTTTCAAATACCTTAGGACTCGTTTGCAAGCTAACCAATGAGGCTGCAGGGGATTTGCCATAAATTGACTTAGCTTATTCACTGCATAAGCAATCTCAGGCCTAGTAAGTACAGCATATTGAAGTCCTCCAATAGCTCTTCTATACTGAGTAGGATCAGAATATTCTGTTGCCATAAACTTCCTCAACTTATCAGTTGTTGCAAGTGGAGTATCAGCTCCATTACAGTTCTGTAAATCAAACTTTGCAAGTAACTCCTTTAGATATTTGGTTTGAGACAACACTAGAGTGTTTTCATTTCTTGTTACCTCAATACCAAGAAAGAAATTTAACTGTCCTAAATCCTTGAGAGCAAAAGTATTACTTAAGTCCTGAACTAGTTGTTCAATCTCAATGTTATTACTTCCAGTGACTATAATATCATCAACATAGATCAGCAGAATAACCACATCATTTCCATTATGCTCTACAAAAATTCCATGATTCCAACACTAATTTCAGTTTGTTAAACCAAGCTCTATGAGCTTGTTTCAGCCCATAGAGAGCTTTCTTCAACTTGCAGATATGCCTTGGATAATCTGGATTTACAAACCCTTCTGTTTGAGGCATATACACAGTTTCAGTCAACTCCCCATTTAGAAATGCATTATTGATGTCAACTTGTCTAAGTTTCCAGTCATGTACAACAGCAAGGTTCAGAACAATCCTTATGGTTGCAGCCTTAGCTACTGGACTAAAAGTTTCCTGATAATCCACTCCTTCAGTTTGTAGGAAGCCCTTTGCCACTAGCCTGACTTTGTATCTGCTTATTGACCCATCAGAATTTTGCTTAACTCTAAAAATCCACTTGTTTCCCACCAAGTCTGATTGTTTATTAAAGCATTGAATTCATCTTGCATAGCTAGTTTCCAGTTTTGATCATTCAAAGCTTCAGTAACACTTGAGGGTGTGTCTAGAGATAAGGCTTTTTTTCTGTGTTGAAAATTTTAGGTTTAAAAATTCCAGCTTTAGCTCTGGTTATCATGGGATGTGAGGGTTTTAGTTGAGGTGTGACTTGAGGTATTTCAGGAGTTTGATTTTGGAGATGATTGTTTCCAGAAGTATCAGAACAGTTTGAAGGGTTTTGAGTGTCAGACTGTGCATTTGAAACATTGTTGATCACTGGACAAGTGATCTCATTGTTATTATCAGAACTTAGATCATTAGGAGGAGTAATTTCCAGCTTTTGATTGTCAGATGAATTTACACCAGCTGCTGTTACCTCATGACTGTGACTCTCAGAAGGAAAAGACACAGTGAGGAATTTACTAAAGGTATTTGTGAGTTCAACTGACTGTTTTGGTTCGGTACACATGAACTCTGGATCTGTTTGGAAAGGGAAAGAGTTTTCATTGAAATTTACATGTGCTGCAATGTATATTCTGCCACTTGAGCTAAGGCGCATGTAACCTTTATGTGAATGACTAAACCCCAAATTTACACACTTTGAAGTGTGAAAGCTGAACTTATGATTATTGTAAGGTCTCAGAAAGGGATAACACTCACAGCCAAAAATCTTTATAATGGAATAATTTGGTTTCTTTGAATAAAGAGATTCAAATGGTGTTTTTTCATTGAGGACAGGTGTACTGGTTCTGTTTATAAGGTAAGCTGCATTTGAAAAGGCTTCCCACCAGAACTTTAAAGGTAAGTTGGCTTGAGAAAGAAGAGTTCAACTAGATTCTACAAGATGCCTATGCTTCCTTTCAGCCTTTCCATTTTGGTGGTGAGTGTATGGACAAGAATATCTTAAGGATATTCCTTCATGTTTAAGATAGATTTCAAAGGCTTTGTATTCACCCCCCATATCACATTGTAAGGCTTTTATTTTCAGCTCTAGGCTTTTTTCAATCTGGTTTTTAAAGGTGATAAAAGCTGTAAGTGCTTGAGACTTGTATGTTAAACCATAAATCTAGGTGTAGCTTGTTTTATCATCAATGAAAGCTATGTAATATCTAAACCCTTGATTTGAAATTGTAGGAGCAGGACCCCAGAGGTCACTGTGAATAATTTCCAGAGCATGTTTTGTTTTTGTTTCACTGCTTTTGAATGACAGTCTATACTATTTTCCATATTGACATGCTTTGCAGAAAGACAAATCAAACTTTTTATTTCCAAGAGAAATGTTACATGTTACAAGCTGACAAAGATTTCCTAAGTACAACAACATTAGGATGACCTAATCTCAAGTGCCACAGGTCTAGCACTTTGCTACTTGTACATTTTTCACTACAGTTTACTGAAAGCATAGACTCTGGTTTGTGAGTTTTATTTACTAAGAATAGACTTGAACTGATAGTAGATGATGATAGAACTGACTTGGCTTGACTTGAATTAAGAGGCAAACACAGCAGCTTGTACAATCCATCTTTAGCCATTCCTCTCATAAGAACACTCCCCCTTCTCTTGTCCTTAACAGCACAAAATGATTCATTGAATTCAATATAAACATCATTATCATGCAACAGTTTTGAGACACTAATCAGATTCTTGGTTATTTCAGGAACATGAAGTATGTGATTGAGTTTAATATGAGGTAAGGTATCTGGTTCAAGTGTACTAAGCAATGAATGACCAATAGAAACTATTTTAAGTTTAGCTCCATTACCTACTGCAAGCTGATCACTCCCTTTATATTCTGAGTTAATGCTGAGATTGTTGAAATCATTTGAAATGTGATTTGTTGCTCCACTGTCGAGATACCATGCAACATCTCTGTTTCCTCTATTCTCAGCTACAAAGGCACTTCTTCGATTTGGCATTTGATTTGGTACATAATTCTTTTTGAACTTGTACCAGCAGTGAGCAGCAGTGTGATTCTTCCTGAAGCAGATCTGACAAGGTCCCTTAGGTTCATCTTCATCAATCTAACTTTTGCCTTTGGCCTTATCAGATGTATTTGAGCTTTGATTAAAGTTTCCTCCACCAAACTGCCTTGCATTTGAGTTTCCAGGCTGTCTTCCACCATAGCTGTTATTATTTCCATTGAAGTTGAAATTTCCTTGCCAGTTTCTTCTCTGATTTCCTCTCTGATAAACTAGGTTAGCTTGATAGTCCATGTGACTAACAGAATGTTGATGCTCAATCCTATTCTTATGACTCAGTAACATTCCATATACTTCAGAAGGCATTGTGCTTTTAGGCCTAGCATTGATTGTAGTAACAATCGAGTCATACTCATGACCTAAGCCAACAAGCAAGCAGAGTATAAAATCTTCATCGCTCATGTTGTTGCCAGCTGCTCTTAATGCATCAAGAGTAGTTTTCATCCTCGTATAATACTCATGCACTGTCATTGATTCCTTCCTTGTGGTTTGAATCTGAGTTCTTAAGTGTAGAACTCTGGATCTGGATCTTGCTCCACACATCCAGTGAGGACCTTGCTCCAACAACAGCGCTCAAAACTTCTTCACTCAAGGTTGAGAGTAACCAGCTCATGAGTTGTTGATCATTTCTCCTCCAGATCTGGAACTGTGAATTTGGTGAAGTAATCACAGTCTGATCACTGCCAATGTTGTTCATCATGCGATTTGGTGGAGTCTTTGAGTTGTCTATTAGATCTTCTAGATCATTTGCTTTGATAGTAGCTACAACTTGAGAACGCCATAACAGGTAGTTGTTATTAGTGAGCTTAATAGGAGTATTAAACACAAGCGAGCTGAGAACAGAGGTACCGATTACTGTTTTGATTCTCATTGTTCACCATTATTGCTTCTCGTCTAGCTCTGATACCATGAAAGAATTCTTAAGATCGAAGAAAGATGAGAGAAGCTAAATCTAACTATTTTATTAAGCTCAATTAGTTAAATTACATCAGCATCCAGCTTATTCATGAATTTACAAACACACGAAATGCATGCTAAAGATTTGATCACAACCGTACAATTATAACTAACTCATTCCATCATGCAAAGTCATAGGAATCTCGGTATAGCTATTTTGCCAACTGGAATCTTCTGGCTTGTCACGTGTGATTCTCAATTCATTTCTCGTGTGAGTAACATCCTTGGTCAGCAAGTATGCTCCAGCTAATACTCCCACATGACTTGAATCAAGTTCAGCTTCATTCAATATTTCAACACTCTTTACCATTTTTTGGCACTAAGATTGCATGAACATAATAAAAAATAATTTTTTTTTACCTTTTAAGGTAAAAGTGTCAAATACTTCAAAATGATTTGTTGGTGTTGCCTTTTAGTTTGACTATTAGGTCCTATTTAGTATTGAGATGTTATGCCTCAAAAATTGTAACCACAGTTGAACAATGATTTAGCTATAAAATAAATATTGATAGTGTTAACATGAATATGCTCCCCAATTCACCCCCCCTTTCTTGGGTTGAATAACTAGAATTTCAGATAGTGTATGGTAAATATGATTTTTGAATAATAGTGTATGGTAAATATGATTTTTGAATAATAACTTTTACAAAAATACTAAATATTTTATAGGTTTATCATCATACAAATGTGAGATATAATTAACTTAACTTCTAAATCACAGCAGATAATATTTATTAAGTACTTTAATGTTGTAACTTTTAAGCTACAACTACCCATCCATAATACCAAATATGGTCTTAATCTTCAATTAAACTAACAAAATGATTTTGTAACATGATACCTCACGAAAATTATTGAATTGTCAAATTGCTATCATTTTCACATGGTTTCATTAAAAAATGTTGATATAGGTCATAAACTACAAGAATTAAGCCATTTAACAAGAAGTTTTTTAACAACAAAATTGTTTTTGTTGCCTTAAGTGTATTATAGCAACATAAAATATTTCGTTGCCAAATACTTAAGAAATAAATTAATAGTTAATTAACATTTTTAGCGACAAATATTTTGTAGCTAAAGACATACATTACAATGAATTAGCTTTTCGCTGCCAAAATTTTTAGTGCCAGACTAAATATGTTGGTGTCAAAACATTTAGTGACAGAATCTTCGTTGCTAAATAGTTTTGTCCTGAGAGAGTGACCAATGGCGACAAAAAATAATTTATTGCCAAATCTATGTAGCTAAAATTTTAAATTTAAATATTTAACTTCTTGACTTTTTGTGACAAGTTTTTAGTTTTGTTGCTAAATGTGTATTTATAGTGACAAATCTAATTTTGTCACTACAAGTCAAAAGTTAAAGATTTAAATCATTTTATTTCAGCCAAAATTTTTGATTTTTTGTGACAAAAGATAAAGTTTGTCACTGAATGTACACTTTTAGCAACAAATGTAGAATTTTGTTGCTAAACAAATTGAAAATTTTTATTGTGAAAGACAAGTGATTTTCCACCAAATTAAGTCTTAGCGACAAAAATTTCAATTTTCTTGCTAAAAACTCTATCTCTCTATTTATATCTTTCACTTTTTTATTCTTTTATTCTCTAACTTTTATTCTAAATTCTCTCATCTATAAGTTTCTTTAACTTTCATTCTCTCATCTCTAATGTATAATTCTCATTCTCTAACTCAATTTCTATCTTCTTATATCTTCTATTTTTCTTCAATATGGTGTAATTTTTTTATTTATCTTTTTTCATTACAATCTTACATGATTATTATATTTGAAAGTTAACTAATTATTGTTCGTGTTTTTTTGTAGAAAAATGTTGAAGTTCAATTAGACCACGAGATGAAGAAAATCAAGAAATGTATATTCATTTCTAATTTTAAAAAATAGATATTACATCTCGTAATAATTTTTATGTATTTGTCATCAATGATAATAATTCTTTTGAATTAATTAATAATTCTAATAATAGTACTGGAATGATCTAAAAAGCTATGTGCTAGCTGTCCTGACCATTAGATAAATGATAAAACTCTTTATTTAATATTTTTATGAGGGTCTAATACCTATCAAAAGGAGCATGATTAATGCTGCCAGCGAAGGAGCACTCTTGGATAAGACACCAGAAGTAGCCAAGAATCGCATTGCCAACATGGTTGCTAATTCTGAATAGTTTAGCACCAGGAAAAATCCACTACCACCACCTAAGTGAGTCAATGAGGTAAATACTTCTTCCCTAGAACAACAAGTTTCAAATCTTACTTCTTTGGTGCAACAGTTGTCCCTAGGACAGTAGGCAAGATTGTGTGGACCAGGTTCCATGGTCGGGTGTATAAATACTAATGCTATTAGTGTCAATGTGCAAGTGTACACAACAAGTAATAAAGTTATGATTGATGTTATCAGACTTGCTACAACAATCTTAATAGTGCATATTTTGTTTTAAATTAAGATAAATAATTAATGAAATTAATATACTAATTAAAATAAAAACGCAATAAATAAAATGCAACAAAGTAAATTATCATGTCAAACTCAAGGATAAGACCACTGAGAATATAGAGTAGTTGAGTGAAATGGTTTTGACTATTTTTCTAATGTTTGGCTCGGTTGCTACAGCACTGGGTAGAATCCTTATTAGGGATGACAAAAACCCCCACGGGGACGGGTACCCTCGGGGATTTTCTCCATTCGAGGAGGGTATGGGGATACTTTCATACCCAATTTCTTATTTGGGGAAGGGACATGGAAATTTTTTTTACCCAATTTCTTATTCAGGGAGGGGATGGAGATGAGGTGGAATCCCCATCCCCTACCCATTTCCCCATTTTAATTTTAATTTTAATTTTTTAAAATTACTAGTAAATAAATAATAAAATTTGAATCATAAAATTAAAAAAATTGGTAAACCTAATTAACTAATTAAAGTCCTAAATTTTTATTTAGAACATTAAAAAGACCGGATAGATTCTATTAGCCCAAAAATTTTGTTTTAATTTTAATATTCATTAAATATTTTAAACTTAAATCTATTTTTTATTTATTTTTAAATGTTATAATTGCCCACAGTGAATCACAATGTTAATATCTAATCTAATATTTGCTCTTGATTTACTCCGACTTAACTATTGTGCTGTAAAGGGAATAGTCCACATTTATAAAGTGCCCACGCCACCATTGAAAAAGTTAATTTTGAATCTAAATTTGATTTTATTTGTAACAATTTTGTATTAGACTATTAATTTGTTCATGATAGTTTGTAAAAGAAGTTTGTATCCCTTGCATGCGGCGTTACTTACTAATTTAATGTATGTGACTTTTGTAATGGATATTAATGTAAGATATTTTTCGAACTTTACTCTTATTTGAATTTTTTATTTTAATATGATTAACTCAAATCGAAAACAAAAAAATGTATTAGTTATTCGGGGATTGGGGACCCACGGGATCCCCTATTATTATTCGGGGAGTGGATGGGGATTCTCTTAAGTAATTCTGACAGGGACAGGGAGGGGACAGGGACATATGCAAAATATCAGGGATGGGTACAGGGAGATTGGTCCCCTCCCCTTCCCTCCCCTTCCCTCCCCATTGCCATCCCTAATCCTTATGTATCCTCAGCCGTCGCATGTTGGATATCTTATATCTATATGCAACCTAACATTGATCAGTTGTTATGCCATTATAAGATATAACATTACACGCTTAGGTTCTATTTAACCTACAAGGTGAATCCCTATGTCTAGTTCATCACTAATTTTAGATTAAGCACGACCCTTTTAGGATAAGTTAAACTCAATCTAGGAAACCCAATCTAAAACCAAGTCTTGCTCTGATATGTTCCACTAAGATAGGCCCTTTTGCGGCTCTCTCCTAACTTGTATTATTAAATGGGTGATTAGTCGAAATAATGAATAAAAACAAATGCTATCAAAACAAAATACTACAGCAAACATGCAGCAACACATATTTTTAAGTCAATAAACCATTAAGATTGTTTATCACTCAACTATAAATAAATTTAGTTCATGATTTGCAAAAGAAAAATAAAGAATAAAGTTTCGGCCATGAAACACATCCCCATGAATAAATAGAAAACACGAAAACAAGAGAAGGATAAGAAGGATTGAGCTCCCAATTGATCTCTGCAATTTTTTCTCTTGTGCAGCCCTTAATCTCTCTCTTGAATCTTGTTTTTCTTTTGTTTCTTTGTGTTTTTTCTCCTTGGGTGACGACCCTCTTTATTCCTTATGATGTGTGCTTCTTTTATAGCTAAAAATTAGGGTAAACGGAAGCCTAGGGCACGCATAAGTCAGATTAGGAAACTGCAGATTGCAATTTTGCAAGTATCCCGCGTAGAATTTTCTCTATTGCTGTTCCAGGATTGCTACAGCAATGGTTGCTACAACAATAGCTACAACAACTGCACTGTTGTAGATTTGTTTCAATTCTTTTGTAACCAAGTTCCTTTTTATCTTTTGCAAGCCTATTGCATCAGCATTCCTTCCTTGAAATTTGGGCTTCCAGACACCTACAATTATGCATATGATTTAGCACACAAATTATTGTAAAACAATGTAATTTATAAAAAATAAACTATAATAGTTATTCATGCAAAATAAAACTAAAATGCAATAAAAACATGTCATTTACTCTCAAAGTATATTAAGTTTAAAAGTGCAATGATAACTCTCATTTCATCGAGTTATCATCGGGCATGTGACTAATATGTGCCTTGCTTTCCAAGATGGTTCACATGAGCAAGCTAGCGCAGTTGGTGATTTCTTAGGCCAACCAAGATAAAGGTATAATCTATACTCTAATTTTTATAATGAAGGGTGGAAGGATCAACCTAATCTTTGGTATGGGAACCAACAGCAAGGTGTTCTTCCTAACGTGTCACTATCTGGACCACAGGGTTAGTAGCTTTACTAAGTTCGATCAATCTCATCCCCTCAGAATTAAGGTATGTCTATGGAAGATCTTGTAAAAGCTTTTGCTACTAACTCTTTGCTGTTCCAATAGATTACTCAGACACAACTTTAACACTTGGAGAATCAAGTTCACCAACTGGCCACATCCATGAGTAGAATAGAGGCTAGAACTTCAGGTAAGTTGCCTTCTCAACTTGAAATTAATCCTAAGGTGAATGCTAGTGCTATGTTTCTTAGGAGTAGAAAGCAATTGGAACCATCATTAGCCAAGCCATCAAAGGTGTCAATAACATCATTGCACCCCATGGCCAATCCCTCCGTTAAGGCTCTTTCTTTAACAAGGAAAGACGATTCTTACCCTGTGCTGCCAGTCGACCCATCTAACTAGGCAAGTACCCCTTCACCTCTAGCTAAAACTCTTACCATAACTCAACCATTTCCTAGCAAGTTTAAACATTTCAAAAAAGAGAAGCAAGAAAAGAAATTTTTGAGACATTTCATAAAGTATAGGTAAATATTCCTCTACTTGATACTATTAAATAAATGCCATCATGCCATGTTATGCAAAATTTTTAAAAGAATTATGCACCAACAAATAAAAGTTGAGTGGTAATGAAAAAGTGAGCGCATGAGAGAATGTTTTTACTGTACTTAAAAAAAAAAAGATCTCTGTGCAAGGATCTACTTTCATCATCCCATGCTCCATCGGTAATACCAGGTTTGAAAAATGTATGCTAGATATAAGATCATCTATTAACGTTATGCTATATTTGATTTATAACTCCTTAAATCTAGGTCTATTGGAAGAAACTGGTATAATTATTCAATTAACCGACAGAGGGTTGTGGAAGATGTTTTTTGTGTAGGTTAATGAATTAGTCTTTCTGACCAATTTCTATATCCTAGAAATAGAGGATGAATCATTATCCAATCCCGTGCCCAATCTGATGGGGCAACTATTCCTTATGACGACACGAACCAAGATAAATGTTCACAATAGAACCTCACGATAGAATTCGACGGTGAAGTGATCTGCTTTAATATCTTTGAGGCAATAAAGTATCCCAGTGATTTACATTTTATTTTTACCATAGATGATACTAAGACTTTGGTGCAAAAATTCTGTGAGTTATCTAGTAACGATAATTTTGAAGTCAGATGCAAGAATCTTAGGAAAGAGGATTTTAAGGAACAAACAAGTTTGATAGAGTTGGATGACAAGGTAGAGGAGGTTGTGATGATCTTAGATGTGGCGGCTCGATTACGTACCAACAGGTATGATGTTTTTACCTTGAATTACTTTTATCAAACGAGAAACTTTTACCTTCTGTTATGCATGCACCTACCTTAGAACTCAAGCCACTCCTAGAACACCTTAATATTGTGTTTACTTTCTGGAGTGGGAGTGAGGAGTGTGGATTCCTCCACTTCAGTGTTTACTTTAACAATTTAAGGGGGGATTGGGAATCCCACTCCGTGGGCCCCACCCATTTTTGGAGTGGAGAGTGGGAGTGAGACTCCCATTCCCACTCCCACTCCCACCTCTCTCTTTTCTACCATTTTTTTATTAAATTTGATATTTTATATTTAATAAAATAAAATAAATGATATTATATTTATTTGAATAATATTATTATATTTAACTAAATAATAATTTGCATGGATTCTAAGTTTAAAATTACTTAAAAATAAGATTATTATATTAATAGAGAATTAATAAATATTACTACATGCTATCTTCAATTGAAAATATAATATTATTATATTTCTTTAAAAATAATAGTACTATATTTATTTAATATTAATAATTAATAATAATAAATAATTTATTCTAAGAAAATATTAATTTGTACTAAATAATATTATTTTATTATTTTATATAATTATATTAAATTTATTTAATATAATTATATAAAATAAAATAAAATAATGTTAGTAATGAGCATCCAAAAGATGTCTTTTAAGAGAGCAGCATTTCATCTGATGGTATTCTTTTCTGAGTAGGGTCCCATGGAGGGCACTGTTTCTTGAGCATGCGGGACAGCTGGCTGGTAAGCTTGGTCAGAAGGATTGTCTTCAACAATAGGTGTGAACGTTGTGAGAAAACAATTTTGTTGGATAAAAATCAGTTTTGCCTCAAGCTTGAGGATCCTGTGCATCAGAAAGGTCCTGTTTTACCTAGGAATGACGATGCAAGATCGTCCTTTGGACCCAGGTTGCCCAGAGGCTGTAATCGGAGATTGAACAAAAGGTGGAAACGAGAAGGATACACACACCTCCATCTTGAGAATATACGAGCCCCTTGGAGATGGACAAACAGGGTCTGGATTTTAGATCGTGGTTTTTTGGGTGACGATGGTTGGGGAGTTGGTTGAAGTTGAGATCACTTGGTGAAATACCAAGTTGCCAAAAACCAGCTATCCCGCATGCTCAAGAAACAGTGCCCTCCATGGGGCCGTTCTTCGTGAATTCATGGCCCGTTCCACGGGTCCCTTACGAGACTGAGGTTTTCAAAAAGCTTCAGAGAAGGGTTTTCTTGTCTTCCAAAAATGCCAATGCCCAAAATCATTCTCTTCAACAGCTCGCCAAAAAACCCATTGGTATTCAATTCTTTCCGAAGCACCTTTGGTCTCAGTTGTAAGGGGGCCAATTCGAAACTCATGAGGGGAAACTGGGACTCAGTGACTTGAGCAGATTCTGGAATATAAGAATATTCACCAGATCCAAAACCTCCTGTTCACCCAATCAGGTCATGCCTATAATTAAATTTAATAAATATTTAAATAATATTATATTTATTTAAATAATATTATTATATTTAACTAAATAATAACTTGGTTTGATTCTAAGTTTAAATCACTTAAAAATAATATTATTATGTTAATAGAGAATTAATAATATTACTATTTAAAAATAATAGTATTATATATTTATTTAATATTAATAATTATTAATAATAATAAATAGTTTATTCTAAGAAAATATTAATTTCATACTATGTTAATAGTAAAAATGTTTCATTTATATTGCCCTTATCAATAATTTTTAATTTATATAATTAAAATTAAAATTAATAAAAAATTGTGATGTATTTATTTCATTAAATATATTTTCTATTAACTTTGTAATTAAAAACTATAATTCTTTAAATAAGGATAAAATTGTAATTTAAAACTATTTAATCCCAATCGAAGACAAAGTAAACACATAAATTGGATTATGATCTTCATTCCATACTTCCATTCCAGTGTAAGTAAACAACCTACTCCTACTCCCACTCCACACTTCCAATCCTAAGATTCTCACTCTCAAGATTCCCACTCCAATCCAAAAAGTAAACACTACCTGAATATATTTACTTTATGAAACAATTCCAATCATCATTGCTAAATCTCTTGCTCCAATTCAACAAGAATAGCTAATTAGGGTACTTTGGGATCACAAGACGACTATTGGCTAGACCATTGCTGATATAAAGGGTATTAGCCCTTCCACATGTATGCATTGCATTTTACTAGAAGAAGGATTTAAACTTACAAGAGATGAACAATGCAGTCTTAATCCACTGATGATAAAATTCGTAAAAAAAAGAGATTTTAAAGCTTTTTAATGTAAGGATTATCTATCCCATTTCTAATAGCAAGTGGGTGAGTCATGTATAGGTACTTCAAAAAAAATTAGGTATAACTATGGTCAAGGATGAAGAAAACGAACTTGTGCTGGTTTCTAGTTCAAACTAGGTGAATGGTTTGCATTGACTACCGCGAACTGAGTGCGACAACTCACAAGGATCATTTTCCTTTACCTTTCATTGATTAAATGCTTGGAAGGTTAACTTGACACTCTCATTACTATTTTCTTGATGGTTATTCAAGCTATACTCAAATCGTTATTACTTCAAAAGACCAAGAGATAAGCGTGGGCGTTCGGATCGAGTTGAAGCTTATAACCCGTTTGGGTTCAAAATGCAAATATGATCCGGTTGTATTTCTACCCGAACCGAATAGCCGATCCGATCAGGTTAACTAACAAATAAAAAAATTTAAAACATTTTCCTAACTCTAACTCATCACAACTCACACACACACTTCTCTTTCTCAACTGCCATCTTGACTCATCCTCAACTTCTTCTTTTTCTTCTTCTTCCTTCTTTTTCATTCTTCTTATTTTTCTTCTTCTTCAGTTCTTTTTCTCTTTCTTCTTCTTCTTCTTCTTCTTTCCTTTCGCTACTGCCAAACATCTTCTTATTCTTCTTTTCTTCCTCCACTACCAAATATTTATTTTTCTTTTTCTGATATCCCTATAATTGATTTTAGTAATTTTTTATTCTTAGTTAATTTCTTAATTTTATTTTGTTAAATTTTGTTAATTGTTAATATAAATTTGTTTATGTAATTTAGTTAATTTGTTGAGATTATGAGAAATGAAAAAGTAGGGTTGATTTTTGTCATGACTTTTTGAAAATAATGAAGGAGCAACTTTAAGACCAAAAGGCATAACAGTCCATTGATAATGGGCATCAAGGATGCAGAAGGCAGTGCCTTTTATGTGTTGGATAGTAAAATCATATTTAGCAAACCAGTTCTTAAGGCTGAGCAACTATTAGTCAGGGAGCAACTTATTTTTGAAGTCAAAGATTCGAGGAAAAGAGGAGTTGTCCATGTTGATAAGGAATTTATGGCTTATTAGATAGACTTTGTTCTGTTATAGATCTGGTGTAACAACGCCACATACAACTACCCACTAGTATCAGAGCCACATAAACAATGCAGAAATGGTATCATTTTAACAGCTTCATACTGTTTTGGTTCTTCAGGCTGCCCAGAGGCTGTAACTGGGGATTGGACAAAAGGTTTTGAGATAACTCTGGTTTGTGTGTCTGTCTGTTTTTCAAGTGGAGAAGACCTGTCTTCTCTAACCATCTGCGAAGATGAGTTATGATATATGTGGTGTCTCACTACCCTGTATGCTACCAAACTGGTTTTTCCTGTTAAGCCAGTCCTCACACACATCACCACTCCTGAGTTCTCATCAGATCTTCTCTGGACTCTCCTGTTTCTCATCAGAAGGGTATCCGGTATATCCTGAAAAAATCAATTGTCATTTTCTATGGGATGTTCCTGAAGCCCATATGTGCAATCTGGTTGTAACTCAGAATGAAGTGAGGCTATGAAGACATGTTTGAGAGATGGCTCATTCAAACCATTCAGCTTATAAAAAAGAATACTCATCCTTTTGTAATGAGATTCCAAAAGGTGTCTTTTGAGCGAGCAGCACTTCATCTAATGATACTCTTTTCTGTCTGCATCAGTAGAAGCAGTTTTTTCTCTGATGAATTATTCATGAATGATATTGAGTGCTGTGCCAATTGGAGATTGCATGAATTGGAGCTGACAATATTCTCCCAAGCTTTCTAACCAATCACGTAAAGAACCCATTGATCGGGCCATGAATTCAAGGAGAACAACTTGAAGTTGAGCATTAGGTTTGGTTCCTTGGAGGTCAATCTATGCGGCAAATTCTTGAAGTCGAGCAGGCCATTTATGACAGGGAATGTCATCAAATGTGAACCAAGATGCTGAAGATGGTTTTGTTGAGTGATCAGGAACTGGTGGAGGCATTGATGGCTCTAGTTCTGTGGGAGATGCTTTATTTTCAGCATCAGAAGAACTATCTTCAACAATAGGTGTGGCAGTTGAAGTGCTTGGATCTTCAGTTTTGGTGGCCATTAATATGCTTGTAATGTCAGTATATTCGGGTTTAGAGTCAGTGGAGGTACCGTCTGAGTTTATGGATGAAGAAGAGGAAGACATGTTGGACTCTGATGGGTTTGATTCATAGATTGTTTCTGGCTTAGAGGAGTCAGAAGATGTGTTTTGGACAGTATGATAATGATACTGATCCATTGGACCTTTGTCTTTTTTGGGAGGTTCAGGAGTGGCTTTTGGTGAATCTTTTGGTGGTACCGGAGGAACAGATGAAGATGAAGTGGCCTTTGACTTTGGTTCTGAGATCGTGACTTTGGATTTTGATTTTTTAGGTGAAGATGGTTTTGGTTGAGGAGTTGGTTGAAGGTGTGAGAATCCAAAGAACTGATTGTAAACAGGTTGTTGAGGTCTGGATGGTGTGTAGAAAGGTGCATAAGTTTCAAAGATTGAGTAAAAAGGGAAGGTCGAGTCTTTTCAGCATTAATTCTTGTCAATTCAGCTTTGAGCTTTCTGATCTCTGCTTCTTTTTTTATTAAACTTTAGACCCCAGATGTGGTTGTTGATCATTCTTCTGAGATCGGTGTCTAGCTAAGAAATACGATCTTGTAGATGGATGTATATATCTGATCAAGACGGTTGCTGATTGAATCAACTTTAGTTTCAGTCAAGAGACTTGACTGGCAACTCGATCAATTTTCTTTCCAAGCTGTTGAAGAGTTTGATTCTGAGCATTGACATTTTTGGTTTGCCAATCCAAAACACTGTTTTGGTTCTTCAGGCTGCCCAGAGGCTGTAACTGGGGATTGGACAAAAGGTTTTGAGATAACTCTGGTTTGTGTGTCTGTCTGTTTTTCAAGCGGAAGAAATGATTCCTCATAAGATTGGCTTGAAAACATTAGGCATGATCTTTTTTGGTGAATAGGAGGTTTGGGATCTGGTGGAGGTTGTGGAGAAAAGGATTTGCAAGATGTTTTTGGATGAGAATGTTTTTTCTTATTTTTCTTTCTCCTTATAACTTCTAGCTCATCATTAACATCCGTGTCGTCCAAGCAAGGACAATCTGGATTGCACATATGGGCTTCAGGAACATCCCATAGAAAATGACCATTGATTTTGTCAGGATATACCGGATACCCTCCTGATGAGAAACCGTGAATGGGAAGTTTCTTTTCTTGACCAGTTTGAACTGCTGTTATCATAGTAGTGTAGGAAAGCTGTGAAGTGTCTCAAACAGGCTTGGTTTCAGGTGTTTGAAAAGATAGTTTGACTTGACCATTTTGTCGTCTTTCAAACGTGGCTTCTGTAGTTTGAACTGCTTAAGAGTCTTGGTGGAAATGTTCATAGTTGGTCAACCATTCAAGAGGCATAAGTTTGAGTGATTATTGTTTCTGGATTTGTTTGGGAATTTGGATGATGGTTGGAATTGTGTCTGTGTCTGCTAGGATCATTAAGGCATTAGATGTGGTATGTGGTGTGGGAAGATCGAGTGCATGATTCTGTAATCGATACATTATTTGGTGATGAAGAGTTGCTATTTTTGATATGGGCGTTTGTTCTACTGCTTGGAGCTGGATTTGGACCTTAAGGGTAGTAGGAAGGTTGGGATCCTCAAGAGAGAGGTTGAAATTTGGGTAAACGGTTAACAAGACACTGCCAGCATGAAGTGTGGTCAGGACGGTTCCTACAACAGCATGTTGGTACTTTTTGAACTTGGTGTCTAATAGAGCAATCCTGGCCGTAACAAGTAAACCTTTTCTGCCATGGAGGGTGAAGATCAATCTTACACCACCAAGGTGGAGATGCGTATACCCTTCTCGTTGCCAGTTGACGATGAGATCTTGGGGTATTTCTAAAGTGACATACTGCTCACTGTGAGAGGCTTGTAAAGCACACTGATCCAGTCTAAAAGACTGAATATATTCTTTTGGTAGTGGTCTTTTGGTGGAGATCAGGGTTCGAATACTTCTGGTGAAAGAAGTTTTTTGTTTGTATAGATTATAAGGACTCATGATGGGGAACTGAGATTCATTATTTTAGGCAAACTCGGGGATATAGGAATATTCAACAAGGTTTTCAGTTTTGGAGGCTATGTGTTTGGAACATGACTTTGGAAGAGATAGAGTAGAGGAAATAGAAATATGAGAGGAAGATGATGAAGGAGTTGAGATTGAAGATGAAGATGTTTCCATATTTATATAATCTTCTTCTAGGAGATCAAATAATATTACTTAGAATTATAAAATGATACCACTTCTGTGTTGGGTATATGGCTCTGATACCAGTGGGTAGTTGTATGTGGCGTTGTTACACCAGATCTATAACAGAACAAAGTCTGTTCTTAGGGCCAATAGCCCGCAAGTTCTGGTTTCCAGCCGATATACACTTATCCATCAAATACCAAATTCGAAAATCATTTTTGAAAACAGTTTTTTACGATACCACCCGAAAACACGGCACTCTTGGCCTTCAAAGAGGGTGAACGTTGTGAGAAAATAATTTCATTTTACAAAAATTAGTTTTGGAGGATAAAACAGGACCTTTCTGATGCACAGGATCCTTAGGCTTAAGGCAAGTGCAAAGCATACTCAGTTTAGAAAATTAGAAGTGAGCGTATCATTATTAACCCCAACTAATTTCTTTGATTCCTAGAAGAGAGAAAAAGGTTTAGAGAAACATGATGTGAAGAAAACTGATTTTTATTCCAAATTAACTCCTGCCTTACAAAGGGAAAGAAAGATCCTTATATAGAGATCTCGAGGAAGGAGAGGTAAGGTGGGACCCTTATCTTTTACAAAAGCAGAATGATTAAAGCACACCAAGCCAAAAATAAAAAGGAAAAGGAGAAAATACACTTTCGACAAGACTAGACCCTTGTCTAATTATTAAAGTAAACTTTAAAAAAGCAAAAGCTAAAGATTCCCATGCGTGTTTGCAATCATGGAGTGGATGGGTAGTGTGATGGAGACACATCGCTAGTTTCTTTCTCATATTGGCGTTTGGCACAACGGATCTGTCTGTGATCAAGATAAGCTTCAGCTTACAGATAGGCTTCTTCATCAGCATGAGTCATCTCTTTTGGGGCTGATGTAGCAGGAGGGTCTGGGTCTGTGATAGTGTAATGGGGATTTTCAGTATGGAGAAGAGACTGAAAATCTTCCCATGGATCCTGAGCATCTTGGAATAAGACGTTAGTGTAATCAGGACGTTGTTCTATGACAAGGATTCCTTAAGGACTGGAACTGGAACCTGGAGTACAAGTTTGTGTCTTTGGGACAATTTCTAAGGTGTGTGATGGTCCAACAGAGGTGTGGTGGATTTTTGTGGCTGGTGGCTGAACATTGTTGAGTTCTGTGAGGTATGACTTGAGAGCAGAGGTAACAGATGTATCATGGGTGAGGGTATAAGGATGGGGATAAGTTTTCCATTCATAGGCCATATCTTGTGTCCAGAAGTCTCTTGTTTCTGGGTGCTGGAAGTAAGGTCTATTAATGATGAAGACTGTAGTGAACATGTTGGCTTCTTGTTCTGGCATTCTGTCTAATCTGTGAAAAGTACATAGATTTTTGAGTTGTTTTCGCCACCACGTGAGTGGTGAATACCATACAAGGAGAGTCCAGAGAAGATCTGATGAGAACTCAGGAGTGGTGATGTGTGTTAGGACTGGCTTAACAGGAAAAACCAGTTTGGTAGCATACAGGGTAGTGAGACACCACATGTACCATAACTCATCTTCGCAGATGGTTAGAGAAGATAGGGTAAGACCTGTGAGAAATAGGTTTTCCATACAGAGGGAAGGAAAGCGATCACGCTTTTTGCTTTGAACATTGAAGAAATACCGGTAAAGGAATTTCTTTGCAAAGTCTTGGATCTGGTAGGCTGAATGAAAGGAATATTCATAGGAAAGGTTCTCTGGTTGAGAGCTATGAAAAGAAGTTGACGATTCATGGCTATAACTGGGATGGTGTGGATGGAGGAAATAAGTGAAGGTTTATTTATAGCCGGACGTGTAAGGAAGTCTGGGATGAGGTTTTGTTTGCCTTTTATGTGTTGGACAGTAAAATCATATTTAGCAAACCAGTTCTTGAGGCTGAGCAACTATTTGTCATGGAGCAACTTGTTTTTGAAGTTAAAGATTCGAGGAAAAGAGGATTTGTCCATGTTGATAAGGAATTTATGGCTGATTAGATGAAATTCAAACTTTTTGATTTCATACTTGATCGCCAAAATCTCTTTGTAGATCACATGGTAATTCTTTTCAGAGTCTTTGAATTGTCTGCTTGTATGTGCACAGAAGTGACGTGCACTATTTATCTCTTCAAGAAGGATGGCACTCCAGTAATCATCACTGGCATCGGTCTGTAGAATGCATTGTCTAGTTGTGGGAATTCGGAGAGGAGGAGGTGACTGGGCTATCACCTTTAGTTGTTGGACAGCTTCTGTTTGTGCTAGTTCCCATGGAGGGCACTATTTTTTGAGCATGCGGGACAGTTGGCTTGTACGGATTGCAACTTTAGGGATGAAATCACGGACATAATTAACAATCCCGAGGAATTGTTAGATCTGCTTTTTGTTGAGATGTGTGTCCGGAAACTTTAATAATTCAGTTGCAACGTGTGGACCAGGTTGATAATGGCCATCTTTAATCACCATGCCAAGAAAGTCAATTGATTCTTTTGCTATGCTGCTTTTCTTTTCAGAAAGCATGATTCTGTGTTCCTGGACAATATGAAAGAAATCCAAAAGGAGCTTCTAGTGGCTCTCATGGTCAGGGTAAAATAATAAGATATCATCAATGTATACCAAAGCATGATGAATAATAGGACTGAAGATTTTTGTTATGACTTTTTGAAATAATGAAGGAGCAACTTTAAGACCAAAAGATATAACAATCCACTGATAATGGGCAATTGTGTGACGGTCAACTGGTGAAATACCAAGTTGCCAAAAACCAGCTTTTAGATCAAACTTAGAGAAGATACGAGCCCCTTGAAGATGGAGAAATAGGGTCTGGAATTTTGGAAGGGGGAACTTATCTTCCTTAAGGAAAGAATTAAGTGGCTGGTAATCAATAACTAACTTTTTTTTATTGCGAACTAATTTAGATCTTTTTTCAACATAGAAGGATTGACAAGCCCAATATGAATCAGTAGGTTTAATAAGACCTTGCTGAAGCAACTGAGAACATTCTTGCTTAGCAAGAAGGAGGTCGGAAGGAGACATACCCGGGTGTGATGCTTTTGTGGGATTTATGTTTTCGTTGAGTTTGAAAGGAAGGTGAATGAAGAAGTGTTCATTTTTCCAAAGAGGTAAAGGATGGTGGAACTGTGAATGGTTTTCTGGACAAAACTCTATGAATTTTTGTGAAATATAACGGTATGGAGATAGTGTTTCTGAAAGTGCATACAGGCGTAGTGCATCTGTATAAGACAAGAACATTTGTTTGTAGCAGACCCAAGAACTGGTGAGGAATAGGTTTTTAACCAAATGAAGAATGTCGAAACCTATGAGTAAATCTTTGTCTGGGAGTGAAGATGTTACAATCTTTTTTTCGGAAAGAATTGAATACCAATGGGTTTTTTGATAATCAAAGTGGTTTCAAAAGTTTCTCCATTAACTGCTTAGAAAAGTTTCAAGTGTTTTTCCCAACAATCAGAGGGAAGGACAAAAGGATCAATCATACTGGTATCTGCACCAGTATCAATAAACTCGATGACGGGAACAGGTTTTTGAAATTTGGAAGGAAGAATTGACATTTTTAGAGAAGGTCTAGGAATGACTGAAACATGGTTGACAGTTTGAAGTTTTGAACTGTAGAAATGACTGAAATATCATCAGAATCAGAAGATTCTGCAACAATGAAAGCAGTCTGATCATCTTGTTCTGACTGTTCTGAAAAATTTGATTCAACATCTTCATTCTCAGATAACAGTGAAGAATGGTGAAGATGCTGTATGAGACGAACAGCTTTGGCAGACTTGTGAAGACAGTTTCGAGCAAAGTGACCGCGTTTCTTACAGATGAAACAATGGTTATGTTTTTTCTTTCTATACTGGGAAGCATCCTTTTTCTTGAAATATCGAAGAGGTTTCTTGGAGGATGATTTTCTATGGAAGTGTTTCTGGAAATGTTTCTTCTTTCTGGTTGGACAAATACACTTCTTTTCATCTTTGCACTTTATCCTGAGATAGGGTTTTTTACAGACTTCAAAAAAGGATTTTTTGTCTTCCATGAGAATTTTGAAAAATTCTTTTTGCTCACAGATCTTGTCGAGACATAGCATTGCCATTTGGAAAATCTTTCCCAGAGAGATATCAGCTATGCTGAGATTAGTGGATGTGAGTTTCCTTTGAAGATCAGGTTGTAACTCAGAAGGAAGTGAGGCTATAAAGACATGTTTGAGAGATGGCTCATTGAACCCATTTAGCTTATAAAAAAGAATACTCATCCTTTTGTAATGAGATTCCAAAAGGTGTCTTTTGAGCGAGCAGCACTTCATCTGATGAATTAAATCGAATGAATTAAATTTGGTTTGGCTTGGTTCGAGTTTATAGTTCGAACCCGATTAGGTTGAATTCTCCAAACCGAATAAGTTGAAACCCAAACCAAAATCCAACAACCCAAATCGAAACCCAATTTGCCCATCCCTCCCAAGAGAAAACGACATTTAGTCTCCTTGGCCACATTTACTTACCGGTGCATGCCATTTGACTTTTGTAACGTTCTTCCCATATTTCAAAGGAGTATGATGAGTTTCTTTTTATATTATGTGGAAAATATCATTGAGGTATTTATGGATGACTTTACGGTTTATGGAATTTTTTGATAGATGTCTAGGTAACCTTACACTGGTGCTTAAACGATTCATCAAGGTATTATGTTAGGACATGTTATTTTTGAAAGGGGTATTAAGGTTGATAAATCTAAGATATCTTATTCGCTCCTTACCACCTCCCACTAATGCGAAGGAAGTTCGTTCTTTTCTTAGTCCTGCAAGTTTCTATCGCAGGTATCAAGGATTTCTTCAAGATAGTGTTGCCCCTCTATTTCTTGCTTTAGAAAGATATGATTTTTGACTTTAATGAAAGTTCTAGACAACCTTTGAGAAGTTAAAAGAGGTTTTGAGTGCCAGATAGCCTTTGAGAAGTTGAAAGAGGTTTTGACATTGGCTTCTATAATTCAATTACCAAATTAGGATCTACCATTTGAGATCACGTGCGATGTTAATGACTATACTGTTGGAACCATTTTAGGCCAGCAAGTGGGCAAGCTTCCTCACGTCATCTATTATGCTTCCCTCACGTTGAATGATGTACAACTTAAGAGCCTTTGGCGCTATCTTTGCCGGGGAGAAACTTCACTCTTATTTGATTGGATCTAAGATAATTGTTTATTCTTACTATACAACTCTTAGGTATCTGCTCACCAAAGAGGATGACAAGTTGTGCCTTATTCGATGGACACTTCTCTTGTAATAATTTGACTTAGAGATTCTAGAAAAGAGAAATTCTGAGAAGTTTTAGCAGATCATTTGAGTTTTTTTATCCATGGTGAAGATGCACTTCCGTTGCATGAGAACTTTCAGAAGGAGCAGTTGCAACATGTAGGTATGGTTACTCTTTAGTATGCATATATAGTAAATTACTTAGTAACCAGGACAATACCTAAGGAGTTAACCTGTGCACAACATGAGTGATGCAAAGTACTATGTGTGGATGAGCCATACCTGTAGAAGCATTGCTCTAATCAAGTGATTAGACGTTGCATGCACAAAATTGAATTTACTTCTATTCTCACCTTTTTTTTTCACACTTTAGCTTATTAAGGACATTTTAACCAAAGAGAACAGCCCTTAAAGTACTTGCGAGCGGTTTTTATTAGTCTTCATTGTTTAAGAATGCATATCTCTTTTGCAAATCTTATGATTGTCGTTGGAGAACGACAGCCTCTCATTCTTGTAGTTGATATTTTTTATGTTTGGGGCATTGATTTCATAGGACTAGTGATAACTCTAGGAAATGAGAGTTATTACATCAATTATAGACTTGAATCAAGATCACTTAGAGAACAAATAAGGTGTTTTTATTACATTTTGGTTACATTTTGCATAAACATTCATTTTAATTGAGTCTTAATAAGTTTTGCTTGAATCAAAGTAATTTGTGCTAAAAACAGGTGCATAATTGTAGGTTCTCAGAAAGTCTTAATTCATGAGGGGATGTTGAGACATTAGATGAGTAAGAGGAGGAAAGAAGATGGCCACAAAAGAAGAAAAGCTCAATCAGGAATGATGCGGTGCTGTTGCGGATGTTAGAGCAACCCATACTATAGCAATCTAGGAGTAATGCGGGAGAAAAATTAGGTGCGGGTCAGCCACAGAATCGCAATCTGCATTGTTTCCTAATTTAGCGCATGCACGCTCATGGGCTTTTGTTTACCCTAATTTGCAATATAAAAGGGAGGCGTGCACCACATAGAAAGGTGGCAAGGGAATTATCATTAGAATAATTACAAAGGAAAGAAGAAGAAGATCAGAATTGAAGAGTGTTGTTTCGGCAACATTGGAGAATCGTGCATAATTATTTGGATTTGTCTTTCACCGTGCTCAACTTATATTTATCTTCTTCCTTTAATTGTTTTGATGTATTCCGAGATCAATATATTTATGTTTATTTTTCTCATTCAGATTCTTAACTAAATTTACTTGTAGTTTAGTTCTTGACTGTTCTTATATGTTGTTATGGTACTGTTGTTGCATTTTACTCTAGTAGTTTTCATGAATATAACTATTATTTCGGTTGACCACCCATTTAATAGTTTCAGTTAAGATAGAGTAGCAAAAGGGCATGTCTTAGCGGATATTATTAGAGTATTACTTGATCTTAAGTTAAGTTTCCTGGATTAGGTTATCTTGAATCCCGTAAGGGCAATACTTGAAGTTAAGATTTGTGACACACTAGACATAGGTGTTCACCATGTAGGGTGGAGAGACTAAAAGTTATAATGCCATACCATAAGTATATCAGCAACTGGTCATTGTTAATAGATTTAAGGGTATGAGACTTCCAATATGCGATAGCTGAGGATGCATATTTATTCTGCCCAGTGCTGCAGCATTTGCTATAACAATTGGTGCTAACTTGATAAACAACAGTCACCCCATAAGGAGAGTTTGATCATTCAACTACTATAATCTCAATTGAAGCTTAGACACATTTAACCTAGTTTATTTTGTTACGGTATTATTTTATTTAATTCTTTCACAATCCTTAATTACGTTAGAAATCACTTTACAATTGTTTGCTTCGGTCCTAAGTTGATTTGTACTATTGTGATAACTTTAACATTTTGAGTAACATCAATCCCTGTGGAGACGATCTTGAATACTCATCACTTTATGACTTATTGTGTATACTTGCACATTGGCATTGATAGTAATTGCTTATTAAAAATAACCAACAATTAGTTTCTTCATCTTTTGGTAACCTTTATATTGTTCTCGCTATGATTCTAAGGTTGTTGTAGATTTTATAATGTGTAATATTTTTGCAAGGTTTGGAATACTAAAGGCCATGATCAGTGACAGAGGTACCCACTTTGTAACAGGTCACTGGAACCTATCTTGTGAAAGTACACAAGGTCCCTACATCTTACCATCCTCAAACTAATGGGCAAGCTGAGGTGTCTAATAGGGAAGTGAAATCAATCCTTGTAAAGATGGTTAATCTGAATAGAAGGACTAAAGTCTACAACTTGATGATGCACTTTGAGCTTACAGGACCACATACATGATGCCCATTGGTGTGTCACGTTATAGGTTGATACATGGTAACCCTTGTCATCTTTTAGTGGAACTTAAACATAAAGCATTATGAGCTGTGAAATAATGTAACATGGAGTTGGGCGCCACTGGTCAATATAGGAAGCTCCAATTGCAAGAATTAAGGGAAATTTAAAATGATGCCAATGAGAGTTCATGAATCTATAAGGAAAAGACTAAGGATTTTCATGATAAGCAGATTTTGAAAGAGAACATTAAAAGTTGGACAGAAAGTTTTATTATTTCATTCTCGCCTTAAGTCGTTTACAGTAATTTATGTTCTCAATAGGTTGGATCTTTTGTTATTAGTAATGTTTTTTCTTATAGTGCAGTTGAGATCAAAAGCTTAAAATAGATAAGGAGTTCAAGATGAATGGTCATAGGTTGAAGCCTTACTATGAGAACTTTTAGACATTTAATGTGGAGGAGGTTCCACCTTACGAACCTACGTACATTGATGAGTGAAACATGGAACCACATGAGGTTGAGGACCATAAACCAAGCATTTATTGGGAGCCAACCTAACTGATGAAGAATAGATTTTGAGACCACACCATAACAGATTATCTTTCTCCCTCTCAATGTCATTTACTTTTTCCATTTTATGTTTAATTTAATTTGTTTATGCTTATGTGTCTCATCTTATTTCCCCATGTTTAATTCTTTTCTTTTGTTAGCTTAGGCTTAAATTGAGGACAATGTTGGAATTAAGTGTGGGGGGAGGATTCCGAACAAAAGCATTGTTTGTTTTAAATATAAGCCAATGATAAGAACTTTATTGACAATGAATATGATTCTTAGAAATGGTTGAATATTGTCTTAGTTTATACTTGATTCTTTTGTTAATTTCCTCTCAATTAAGATTCTTTAAACATCATAAGCACTAATATTAATTCTTTAATAATTTTGACTTGAAATTTGAGATTGATGTAGGCTAAGTTTAGAATTTTAGATTGAATAAATGACTATTTGTCTTGATTTTTATTTTCAAAATGTAGTATATACAGGCACAATAGTCAGAAATAGCTACTTACGACCATTAAAAGTGAAGTTATCCTAAGTAATTTGGGTCTATGTAAGCACCAATATGTAGAGGATAATCTACCTTTAGAAAAAGGCTACCTTAGGGGGGTAGAGTGAAAGCTCCTGCCTTTATATTTATTAAAAAAATGCACATAAATGCTTGTGAAAAAAATATGAAGATTAATATGATAAAATTAGTTTGACTTACTCTTTTCTTTTTTCAAGACAAAATCTATTGATATTGAAGATTGTTGGAATGGATTTTGATTGAATTAATTCACACACACACTACAGAATAAAAAGAGAGATGGGGTTGACTATTGAATTAAAATTAGAACTTAGACAACATTTGAAATTTTCTTTGAGCTATTTAATATATGCAATCTTTAAGGCTAGTTTTATGTTTTATTTAAAGTCTTGTTCTTTTTATGCTATTTAAAAAAAAATGATGTTTGTGGCTATAATCACTGAAGCTCTCATGAGACTGTAACTCGTCTACTAGGGCTGTTTAAAGGTTTAAAGGTTTGTTACATATGCTAAATGCAATCATGATTTCCTACGAAAGTGTACTAGTTTAAGTTATTTCTTTTTCTTTTTTTCATTTTAGATTTGCTTGAGGACAAGCATAGGTTAAGTGTGGGGGAATATGACAAGTGCATATCTTCTTTATATTTTACTATTAATTTCTTTATTTTTTTGTTTTGAATATTCTAGTTATTTTAGTTAATTTTTAATTTAATAATTTATTTTGATTTAATTTAAATTTTACATCTTTATTTTAAATTATAATTCATTTTACTTAGTTGATAATAATTCCTCTTTTCAAATAATTAATTATCCTTAATTTTGTTTTTAGTATGGGTGAAAAATTCAAAGAGAGAAAATTGGAATATAGCTGGGCCTCAATGCTGGCCACAACTCTAGTGTGAAGGATTGCGTATTTTGCGCTCCACTTGAGCTCCCATGCACCCGTTTTGTGTCCTTTCTTAGCGTGCCATGAAAGTAGCCACAATCCAACAACTCACAGCCACCAAATCACAGCCCGCCACATGGATTTTCACGTTATAATTAACGATGTGGTACAAAGGATTATACAGTAAAGAGATCAATGTGGCTTGGCAAATTATTATTCTAGCATACAATTATGGAGATAAGTTCCAATCTTATAGTGGAGTAGAGTTGAAATTAAATGATTAGGCTTGTTCATTTATAGGCTTAATTGTTGTAGCCACTATTTTATGTTCCCAAATGATCCCCGAGTTAGCTCATTTAATTGACTACACCACTATTGAACCTAAAACTAAGAAAACTGGCATATGAGGTGATAAACCTAATTATAATATTTGTTAAGACCTTATGGGTTATATTCATGTGCAAATGGGGTCTTGTGTTATACACATAATCTACACTTTCACGTAAGTGGAGAGATAATATTAAATTCCAAATATTTATTATTTTGAATTATAATAAAGGATAATACATATCTAGTGTTTTACAATAAATATTATATAAGTGTATTGTTCTTAAGAAGAAAATATACGGGATTCCAAAATACACTTTCTGAGAAAAACATTGCAAAAGAAGCCAGTTGTTTCAAAATTAGTTAAACAGATGCCCATACATTTACTGCTGATCAAACTTGAGTCATAACGTGGAAGATTATTTGGTGATGGATTGTGATCTAACAGAAGTGGTGGTGACAAATCGTGATCTAATAGGAGTTGTGGTGACGGATCGTGATCTGGAAGCCTAGATTACTTCAGTGAAAAAGTAAAGTCAGATTGTTAAGGTATGATTTTCTAGATTACGGATTCTTATGTATTGTATGAGATCCATCCTAAAAGCTTTTATGACAAAAACAATTTTTTTTTTTAAACAAGAATAACACAAGGACACCAAAAATTATGTGGTTCGGCTTTTAGCTTACATCCACCGGCGATGACAGAAGAAAAATATTTTACTAATGATTTGAGGATTACAAGTATTGTAATATTTTGGTTCACTACCCAAAACCTCAATACACCCAATCTCTCACTCACTAATCACTCAAGAGTTCATTAAACTCTTAATACTCTCAACTCTATAAATGCAGGAAATGCTTCTCTCAAAATTGGACGCTAAAATGAGGAGGAGTATCCTCCTTTTATAACCAAAAATTGATTACTATTCATGCATTTTGTTTTAGTATTTATTATTATTTTATTTTTCCTTACGCGGCTTGCCATTTTTTCTTTCTTTCTCTTCTTTTTCTTTTTCTCTTTCCTTTTTGGTGGGTACTAGCAGTGGCCACCGTTCACTTTTTGACATTCTTCAACTTGGAGATTAGATTGGGAACCAATCAATCTCAACACCATCCTTTCTGCTTTATTATAGTCATGTTGCTTACGTTTCTACTAGACCACAAGAGAATCTACTCCATCCAAACTTATCAGCATTGATCGGCTTGGACAAAACATCTGCTACGTTCTCCTTGGTAGATTTTTTACAAATCCACACTTTCATCTTCCACTACTTCTTGAATGAAGTGGTATCGAACTCCTATGTGCTTTGTCCTATAATGAAAGGTTGGATTTCTTGCATTGTGCAAGGCACCCTGACTGTCATAAAACACAAGTATTTTCTCTTGTTTGTGCCTGAGCTCCTCCAATAACCTTTGTATCCAAATAGCTTCCTTGCAAACTTGTGTAACTGCCGTGTATTTTGGTTATGTTGTAGATAGAGCCACAACGATCTACAGTTTCGAAACCTAGCTTACGGCACCTCCTGCAAGTGTAAACACATAGCCAGTACTCAATCCATGAAACTTAAATTAAGATCAAGTATTACTCTAATAATTTCCACCAAGACAGGCCCTTTTGCCGCTCTCTCTTAACTTGAACTATTAAATGAGAGGTCAACCAAAATAATGATTGTAACATAAGCTATTAGAGCAAAATGCTACAGCAATCGTGCAGCAACTCATAAGAACAGTCAAGAACCCATTGGGATTGTCACTCAACTACAATCAAATTTAGTTCACAACTCGTAAAAGAAAAACTAACAGCAAAATATCAGCCATGAAGTACATCGTCTCAATCCAAATAGTTCTGTAGATTTCTTCAATGGTGCAGACTTGTTCTTCCTTGAATTCTGCTTCTTCCTTTTTTTTCTCTTGATTTCTTTTATGTTAATTCACTGCCACCTTTCCATTTGATGCGTGCTCCTTTTATAATTGAAAATAAGGGTAAACGGAAGCTTAAGGTGCATATAAGTCAGATTAGAAAACTGTAGATCGTGGTTCTACAAGTATCCCGCACGAAATTTTCTCTTTCGTTATTCTAGGATTCCTACAGCAACAGCTACATCAACTACATTGTTCCATATTTGTTTCAATTCTTTTGTAGGCATGTTCATTCCTCATTTTTGCAAGCCTATTGCATCAGAATTCCTTCCTTAAAATATGAGCTCTGGACAACTACAATTATGCACACAATCTAAGCATGAATTATTCTAAATTAAACAAAATTTATTAAGACTAAACTAAAATGAATGTTTATGCAAAATGTAACAAAAATGCAATAGAAACACATCATTTACTCTCTAAGTAATATCGATTTAAGTCTAAAAGTGCCATGATAACTCTTATTTCATAGAGTTATCACACCCCTAAACTTAAACTATTACTTATCCTCAAGTAATGACAACAATGCTAACACTTCAATCACCCAATCATGCAACAAATAGCTCAGCTCTATCATCAAAGTTGCAAGGATTCTTCCACCCTTAAATCACACTCTTAATCACGCAAAATAGTCATAGCAGTTCAATTCTAGACTTAAGCTGCATTCTGTCCAAAATGTGTGTGTGGCACTTTGATCAAATTCCAGAGGTGCTACAACATTACCGAGATATTGCATATAATTCAGAGGTAGGACACAAATATATTTACATATGGGGGAGCAAAATTCACAAATAAACTAAAACTATGCCACAACAAACATAATTATTTTATTTATTTTTTTTCATTTAATCCCTTCAATGCAACATTGAGCTTTCATGTGAATGCCTATCACTTGTAATGATGACACCGAATTACTCACTTAAAGTACATGTCAGAGTTGCTGCAGTAATGATCCTAACATAATCTTATTTAAAGATATATTTAACTCAAGGCTGGACATGAGGCTCATGAACAGACCTGGCTACTCAATTTCCTAGACAGAGGACTTTTTTTTTTATATATATATAAATTGCTATAGCAATGCTCATAACTCTTGTCGCCTTTTAACTTAAGTCTGCATATGGGGTGCATACTCAGCCCTGGTTACTCAGGCACTTAAGCCATTGGAGTAGACTTTATTACAAAATAAGCATAGTTCAACACAAAAATTTCCCCTAAACTTGAGATATTTTCTACTCTTTGTAGTTTTCTTGATTCTGCTGCAGCATTTTCATGAATCTCAACCAAAGTCTAAGTGTCGGGACAGAATTTCAACCTCCATCTATAACTATCCCCACTGGGCATTTTTATACATACTGAGTAACACTCAATTTATCTTCATTAGGCTTTCAAATCTATACACAAGCAGTAGATAACAGAGATTCACTTAACAAACAACACCACAACACATGCAGTACACTCAATAACACACTATATGATAGCACAACCCCCAAAACTTGAAAGGTGTTGTGTCCTCACAAGCACAGAAAATAAAAACACTTTCACTAACACATGCATACACAAAACAACAGGATTGGCAGAATGAATCAGACAAGTAAATTTGAATGAAAGAAATGTTGTGCAAAGATAAGTAAAATAAACTAGAGGATAGGGGGTACTCCCCTATTGCTGGGGCATTGCTGCAACAAGGTGCAGCCAATTCACCGCTTTTTGGATGCGCTCCGCAGCCGGTCCTTAGGATATTCTTGCGGTGAGGTAGCTGCAACGTCTTTTTCTTTCTCTGCAACGGGCCAGTGGGAGGAGTTGTAGTGGGTGCAGCCTACCTGGACGAAACAGATCTGGTCTTTTTTTGTTCTGGTGTGTCTGTTGCCGCAACACCTCCAGAAGTGCTCCATTTTCTCTAGCTGGGTCCTTTAGGACTAGCGAGAGTAGGTTTGCTGCGAAGGAGCTAGAGCTGGGTCTTCGGCTACATATCCCTCAACTGTGATTGCAGCAATGATATCAAGCAGATGCTTTGTCTCTGTGGGTGTATGAGTAACCCTGGCTGCTGTAGCTTCCAGCTCTGCATCAATGTGCTCGGCTTCATCGTCAGATGTAGGAGGGGTAATTACTTTCTCTTTGCCCTTTTGAGAGAGGACTGGTATGGGAGGCTCCTCTGCAGGTTCATTTTCCTCTTCTCGTATGATGTGTTTTTTCCTGGTCTTAGAAGAAGTCCTAGTTGAGGGTTCCTCGAGTTCTTTCTTAGGCTCTACCTCCTCCTCTGTTGAGGAACTGTCAGTTATAGACTTGACACCCTCTTCTTCTAACTGGTCATCAACATCTGTATCGACCTCTGCTTGCAGTTCTGTTGCAGCTTCTTCCCCTGGTTCATCTATGTCAGTAGCATCTTCACTGACTTCTGCTGGAGCATCTGTAGTGGAGGTACTAAAATTGAACTGATGTAGCAATGAATCAGGGAAATTTCGATGGGTACTTTTCATGTATACAGCAAATTGGTGTAGGTGGTCCTCCAAGTGTTGTAAATAGCTCCAAAACTGATTGTTTTCCCTCTGCTGAACTTCAGTACATTAAGTGATGCTGGTGCTCAGTGCGTGGATTATCTGCTCTAACCCAACAACTCTTCTTGCCCCTGCTACAGCAGCTGGTTCGAGTGGGGCTCCAACAACATCACCAGCAATTCGTTTGATGGTGCATGCAGTGAAAGCACCATCATTCTTAACATGTTCATCTTTTGCATCAAGGTGGACTCCCGATACCACACAAATGCTGGTGATTAGTGAAGGAAATAGCAAGGCAACCGCTTTGTGGTTTTTTATGGCACAGTCCCGAATTTCTTTTTCTATAATGCCTCTCACATCTATGGGTAACCCTCTAACAATGACATACAAAAGTACGAACCTTTCTTGTGAAATAGTGGTGGTGTGTGTGGTTGGCATCAATCTGGATTTTAAAAATTTCACCCACACCTTAGCAATGGGTGTCAAATCCATCCTATTAATCATATGCCCTTCTTCATTAGCCCAAGATGCACCCTTTACGGTAAGTGTTGTGAAAATCTTGTTCCATCTTTGTAAGGTTAATTTGCCAAGCAACTTGGCGTACTCGCAATTAATCTCAGAAGGTAAGTTATAGAAGGCATTAATAACTCATGAATCTAATGGTACAAGCTAGTTTCTTACCCAAATATTATGCTGGCTAGGGCTTAATAAGTTGGTGTAAAATTCTTTCACCAGTGGCAACACAGGGTCTCGGGGGTGGTTACAAAACTCCAGCCACCCGCGCTTGCTGCAGCAACATATAATGATTGCACAATTCCTGAGGGTTGAAGTGGGAACTGAAATCCTTTTTCTTCCAAAATATTGCGCGGTTCAATAAATTCTTCATACTTCTCTTCCATATGGTAACTTTGAAATCGTGAGGGATCTTTTAGTGGGCTGGCTGCCATTTTATACCTTGGCATTGCTACAGCAGTAGGATGACTATAGTAATATGCCCAAGAGTGAAACAAGAAGAAGAGTTTATGAGATAGTGGGGTTGTGATTGCGAAGGGAAAAGAAAATAGTGTTAGAGGTCTATATGCATAGTGAAACCCTTATATAGGTAGAAATAAATTAAAACAAATCCAGTAAAAGAGATAAATTAAGGAAGAATTTTTTGAATTTATTAACCATATCCCATAAAAATAAGAAAGAGATATTGATGCGGTCATTTAAGAGATTAAGCATCCTTCCCCAATCTCTATCCAAATTCACTCAACCAGCTATCACATGTTATCTCCAATGGTAAAATGTGAGGCTCCGTAATTAAGTTACTGTAATGGTAAAATTGGTTACTGCAGCAATAAATTGTGTGCTCTAGTAATTTGCACAACAATTCCCTCAGATGACTGCCGTCAAGTAGCTTGTCCTCTTAATCTATTAACATTACAACACCAATTGTCAGTATTGAATCCAACTCCAAGAATTGCGTGACTTGGCATTTTTTTTAAAGAAAAAAAGATAAAAATTAAACATTCCTAAATAATAAAAATGAAAATAAGAGAAAAAATAAAAAAATTATTATAATAGAAATATGGAGGATCTATTTCATTCGAAATGATTGCCTTAGCAATGGGTTGCCTCTCTTGAGCGCTTGATTTAAGGTCCTTCAGCTTGACCTTCCTTGAGTGCTCACACTGCCAGTTCACTAAGGAGTAAGACCTCCTTTGAGCAATCTGTAGCTCACACTGCTGGTTCACTTGAGTACCCATTAACTTTGAATTCATGTCCTATCTTTTCATCAAAGAGATCAACAACCCCATAGTTATAAGGTCCAGATCATCTAGATTTCAGCTTTCCTTGAAATCATCTTAACCTGGTATTATGGACCAGAACTAGTTGACCAGGAATTAATTTTCTTTGTTGGATGTGTTGGTCATGCCATTGTTTTGTCCTTTCCTTATAGATTCTTGCATTTTCATACGAAAATAACCGTAATTCATCAAATTCACATAGTTGAAGTTTCCTCTACTCTGCTGCAGCATGTATATCCCAGGCTTCAGTGCCCAATATGCTTTGTGCTCCAGCTCGAGTGGCAAGTGGCAAGCTTTCCCATACACAATTAGGTAGGGAGACATGCAAAATGGTGTCTTTTATGCTATTTTGTAAGCCCATAAGGAGTCATGTAAGCGCAATGACCAATCCTTTCTTGTAGGATTCACTACCTTTTCTAGAATCCTCTTAATCTCCCTATTAGACACTTTTGTCTGGCCAGTGGATTGTGGGTGATATGCTGTTGCAATTTTATGCTTGATTCCATATTTAGCCATTGCTACAGCAAATACTTTGTTGTAGAAGTGAGTACCCTCGTCACTAATAATTGCTCGTGGAGTGCCAAACTTGGAAAAGATATTTTTCTGAAGAAAATTCACCACTGCTCTGGCATCATTGATGGGTAATGTTGCAGCTTCTACCTACTTGGAGACATAATCCACAATAAAAAGGATATATAAGTTTCCAAAGGATGGTGGGAATGTTTGTCAATGGCATTTCATGTCTTTGAGTTATGTTTCCTGTCTTTTGGCACATGTCACAACATTTAGCAAACTCATAAGCATCCTTAAAAACAGAAGGCCAATAATAACTTGATTGCATAACTTTAACCGTTGTTCTTTGTCCACTAAAATGTCCTCCATATGCTGCAGTATGGCAAGATTGCAGTACATGTGGAACTTCTTCCTCTGAAACACATCTTTGTATTACATTATCTAAGCATAACTTATACAAGTATAGGTCATCCCTCTGGTAGCTTCTAACATCGTGAAGGAATTTTTTTTTTATTGAAAAGTCAACTCAGGTGGTAGCAATCCACTTACTAAGTAGTTAGCAAAATCTGCATACCATGGAGATCCTGGTTGTTGTAGCATCTGTGCATGCTGTAGCACTAACAATTGTTCATCAGGAAATGTTTCAATGATGTCTTGTTTAGTCAATGTGCTCGTATCTGCTTCTAGCCTAGACAGATAGTCTGCTACTTGATTTTCAGTCACCTTTCTATCCTCTCCAAATCAAACTCCTGAAGCAATAAGATCCATCTTATTAATCTCGGTTTGGCATCTCTCTTGGAGATTAGTGCTTGATGGCTACATGATCTGTGTAGATTGAAAGCAAATACTACTGCGCTAGTGGTGTAATTAATCTGAGCTTGAGTAAGATTTTGCTAGCATAGTATATAGAGTAGAAAACCTTATTCTTTCTCTGCCCCAACACTCCCCCAACAGAATGGTCATTAGCATCACACATCAGCTCAAAAGGTAGAGTCCAATCTGGTGCTATAACCACTTGTGCAATGATCAAAGCTTTCTTCAGTTCTCTAAAAGCTTGAAGACAATGTTTATCAAAATGAAAAGGCTTGTCATGTTCTAACAGTGAGCATAATGGTTTAGCTACTTTAGAAAAGTCTTTTATGAATCTTTTGTAGAATCCAACATGTCCCAAAAAACTTCTAATACCCTTAACTAAAGTGGGAGGTGGCAGTTTATATAGCACTTCTATCTTTGCCTTATCTATCTCTATGCCATTTTTAGACCCCTATGACCCAACTAACCCAACACTATGCCTTCTTGCACTATGAAGTGGCATTTTTCCCAATTGAGTACTAAGTTAGTCATCTCACATCTTTTAAGAACTTTTTCCAAGTTGTGTAAACAATCTGTATATGTTTCTCCAAAGACTAAGAAATCATCCATGAAGACTTCTAATGTTTGCTCCACCATATCTAAGAAAATAGACATCGTACATCTCTGGAAAGTTGCTGGAGCATTGCACAGACCAAATGGTATTCTTCTGAAGGCAAAAGTTCTGTAAGGGCAGGTAAATGTAGTTTTTTCCTAGTCCTCTAGGGCTATAGCAATTTGGTTGTAACCTGAATACCTATCGAGAAAACAGTAGTATTGTTTTCCAGCATGTTTGTCTAACATTTGATCTATAAATGGAAGTGGAATATGATCCTTCTGTGTGGCTTTGTTGAGCTTCCACTAATCCATACATACCCTCCATCTAGTCACTGCTCTTGTAGAAATAAGTTCATTCTTTTTATTTGCTATCACTGTTATTCCTCATTTCTTTGGAACATATTGTACTAGGCTTACTCATGAACTGTCTGATATCGGGTATATGATCCCAGCATCTAGCCATTTGATGATTTCTTTCTTCATGACTTCCTTCATAATTGGGTTTAGCCTTCTCTGTTGCTCTACTGAATTGTTGTAGCAGTCATCTAACCGAATTTTATGCATGCATATGGATGGGCTAATCCCTTTAATGTCTGCCATAGTCCATCCAATTGCTTTTTTGTATTTCCCAAGCACATCTACCAGACTCCTTTCTTGATCTGCATTCAAAGAAGATGAAATAATTACAGGAAGTGTGTTGTTCTGACCAAGATAAACATATTTCAAATGTGAAGGTAACAGTTTTAATTCAAGAGTAGGAGGTGATTCAGTAGATGGTAAAGTTGTCTTTACTTCCATGTCTAAAAGATTTAGAGGTTCAATAAATCCGGTATGTCTGTTATATTGCCTTTCTCCTATCCAATTTATCTGGTTTGCTGTAACATTTTCTTCTTCAAAGCTTTCAAAAGTGACAACTTTGATAACTTCTTTACTGCAGCATCTATTTATTCTTTCTGTTACAGTAAGATTCACGACACTCATAAAATTGCAATCTTTTGCCTCATCAGGACTCTTTATTGCTTCTAATACATTGAAGGTGACTTGTTGGTCATTCACCCTCATGGTTAGCTCTCATTTTTGCACATCTATCAGAGTCTTCCCGGTTGCCAAGAATGGTATTCCAAGTATAATTGGTACCTCTTTATCAGCCTCAAAGTCTAGTATAATGAAATCCACTAGAAAGATGAATTTGTCAACCTTCACCAACACATTTTCAATCTTTCCTTCAGGATATGCATGAGATCTGCCAGCCAATTGTAGAGTGACTATTGTTGGCTGCATTCTCCTACTCCCAATTGCTTAAATACAGATAGTAGCATTAGATTAATGCTGGCTCCCAAGTCGTAGAGTGCTCTGCCATTGTACCTAGTTCCAATTGAACATGATATTGTGAAGCTTCTTGGATCCTTCAATTTTTGAGGAATCTTAATTTGAAGCATGTGACTGCATTCCTGTGTTAAAGCAACAGCTTCAAATTCTCCCAGCCTTCTTTTTCTTGCCAAAATATCTTTTAGAAATTTTACATAATTAGGCATTTGTTCCAATGCTTCCACAAAAGGTATGTTGATGTGTAACTGCTTCAGCACTTCCAAATATTTGCTAAATTGTTTGTCTTGTTTTTGTTTTTGGAATCTCTGTGGGAAAAGAGGTGGATGCCTAAATTGTTGTACAGCTTCAGGAGGTACAAATCTCTGCTCCTTTGATTTATTGTGGGTTGTCACCACTGGTGTTGCAACATCTTCTTCAACAGTCATTGGGTGATTTCCTTCTAAGGTTGCTGTAGCTTGACTACTAGCACCAGTATCTTGATAGCTGGGTTGCTGTAACATCCTTTCAACTTGAGGTTGTTCTTGTCAGGAGTTAAGTTCCAATATATTTTTAGCCACATCAACAGGAATATCAACATTTTTTTCAAATCTTAAGTTGATTACTTTACAATGTTTTTTACCCTCTCTTCTTAGATCTTCTGTATTACTGGGTAAACTTCCTTAAGATCTGCTACTCATTGTTGTGGCAAGCTGCCCAATTTGATTTTCTAGGTTTCTCAGAGATACAACTTGACTTTGCACAATTACCTCATTATTCACGATATATTCCTTAATAAGTGTTTTCAATGAAGTAATTTGATCATTGCTAGTGTGTTTTTGCCCTTGATTCTGTTGATGAAAACCATGTGGCTGAACATGTCTGTTCTGTCCAGTGGGTGCTGGAGCATGCTGATTTTGATTGCTCCATGAGAAATTTGGGTGTTGCTTCCATCCAGCGTTGTAAGTACTTGAATATGGGTTGTTCTGGGGCTGTTAGTTGAAGTTGTCCATATAGTTTACTGATGCTGGATTGCCTGGACAGTTGTCAAATACATGCTCCTCACCACAATACACAGAAGATAGTTCAGCAACTTGTTTTACTGCTGCTGGAGCAGTAGTCATAACTTTCACCATGTTAGTCAATGATTTTACTTGAGCTGATAGTGTTGTAATTGCGTCTATGTTATTTACCCCTGCTGCTCCTCTTACAACAATTTGTCTAGTTAATGACCACTGATAGTTAGCAATTCTCTCTAAAATTTCATAGGCTTCAGTGTAAGATTTGGATAATAGGGCTCCATTTGCTGAAGCATCGACTATCAATCTCGTACTTGGATTCAACCCATTGTAAAAGGTTTCTAGCTGTATGCAACAGGGAATGCCATGATGAGGACATCTTCTGAGCAACTCTTTAAATCTCTCCCAAGCCTCATACAAGCTCTCATCTTCAAGTTGGTGAAAAGAGGTGATCTCATTCCGCGATTTTGCATTCTCGGTTGGTGGAAAATATTTCATTAAAAATTTGTCAGCCAAGTCATTCCATGTAGTGATGGAGTAAGGAACAAGCCTCAGTCTCAAAGCATCTTGTGTTGCTCCAGCAATCTTGAAAGCATCACTCACTTCCAACAACTTAAGATGGAGATGAGGATCTTCAGATGGCAGTCCATTAAATTGACCCATTGTTTGCAGCATTTGAAACATCACTAGTTTAAGTTCAAAGTTGGCGGCTTCCACTTCAGGTCTGACTATTCTAGGATGTACAACTTGAGGAGTTAACACAATATAATCTCTAATAGCCCTGTCTCTGTCATCTGCCATGTAAATGATATTGTTGCTGCCTGGTTGTCTCAGATTAACATGCCCATTTTGCCCTTCTTGAACATTGACAAGTTGTAGTGGCCCGTGAGAATCTAAGGTTCCCACATCTTGCAAGTTATCCATTTCTGAAGCAGTTTTTGAATTTCTTTGCTCTCTTCGCAATCTCTTTACAGTCCTTTCAATCTCAAGATCAAATTGAAATTCAACAAATCTGTCTTTGCGCATGCAAGTTTTGATATGTCAATAAATAGAATGAATTAAATTAAGTTGGCACTGTCAAGATTAACTTCACAATTCGAAAATAAAAAATTAGTCCCCGGCAGCGGCGTCAAAAACTTGTTGAATAATTTAACTCAATTGCTATCGATGTCAATGTGCAAGTGTACACAACAAGTAATAAAGAGATAAATATTCAGGATCGTCTCTAAAGGGACTGATGTTACTAGAAATGCTACAGCAATCATGATAGTGTAAACTTCCTTCTATCTAAAGAAAAATCTAATTTAAGTTGATTGACTAATAAAATTAACAATATAATAAAATAACTGCAGTAATAAAGTAAATTGGATGAATTGTGCAAAAAGAATTTAATAAGAATACGGTAGTTGAATGATCAAACTCTCTTCATGAGCTGACTGTTTTGTTCAAACTAGCACCAGTTGCTGCAGCAATTCCTACAACATTGGGCATAATTATTTTGCATTCTCAGCTGTCGCTTGTTGGACTTCTCATACCCTTATGCAACCTAACAATGACCAGTTGTTATATCACATAAGAAATGACATTACAAACATATACTCTCTCTACCCTACAAGGTGAATCCCTATATCTAGTTCTTCACAAATCTTAACTCAAGTGTGGCCCTTTTGGGACTCAAGTTAAACTCAATCCAAGAAACTCAAATTAAGATCAAATATGACTCTAATAATTTCCACCAAGACAGGCCCTTTTGCGGCTCTCTCTTAACTTGAACCATTAAATGGGAGGTCAACCGAAATAATGATTATAATATAAGCTATTAGAGCAAAATGCTACAACAATCTTGCAGCAACTCATAAGAACAGTCAAGAACCCATTAAGATTGTTTGTCACTCAACTACAATCAAATTTAGTTCATAACTTGTAAAAGAAAAACTAACAACAAAATATATGCCATGAAATACATCATCTCAATCAGAGAATAAATAAGGAAATAAGTAAATAATGATGAAAATTGAATCCAAGTATTTCTGCAGATTTCTTCAATGGTACAGACTTGTTCTTCCTTGAATTCTGCTTCTTTCTTCTTTTTCTCTGGATTTCTTTGATGTTAATTCACCACCACCTTTCCAATATGATGCGTGCTCCTTTTATAATTGAAAATTAGAGTAAACGGAAGCCTAAGGCGCGCATAAGTCAGATTAGGAAACTGCAGATTGCGATTCTGTAGGTATCCTGTGCGAAATTTTCTCTGCCGTTGTTCCAGGTTTGCTACAGTAACGGCTACAACGACTACATTATTCCAGATTTGTTTCAATTCTTTTGTAACCATGTTCATTCCTCATTTTTGCAAGCCTATTACATCAACATTCCTTCCTTGAAATATGAGCTCTGGACACCTACAATTATGCACACAATCTAATCATGAATTATTCTAAATCAAACAGAATTTATTAAGACTAAACTAAAATGAATATTTATGCAAAATGAATGTTTATTAACACATCATTTACTCTCTAAGTAATATTGATTTAAGTCTAAAAGTGTCATGATCACTCTCATTTCATAGAGTTATCAATGGCTTGATTTTGTAAACCTATTTGTTACTAATGACTTTTCTTCCATGTGGTAGTGGTACAAGTTCTCATGTCTTATTTTTGTGTAGAGCCTCAATTTCTTCCTATAATGCTGTCATCCACAAAGCAACATCCGAGCTGTTTAAAGTTTCATGGAAAGTTGATGGCTCTCCATCCTCTATTAGAAGACAGTATGCAACATTAATCTTTGTAACATAATTCGAGTGCCACACTGGCGGTCGTCTCCCATGAGTTGACCATCGAACTTCTAGGGTCTCGAACTCGACTGGTTCTTGTTCCTCGTGCTCTGGTGCTGCTTCAAAAGAATCTGAATCTCTTGGATTATTTTCCATATATACCGGTACAATCTTTAACTTTGCCTTCACAGTGCTATCATTTTCATCTTTCCTTTACAGTTGATCTTCTACAAAAATAACATCTCTGCTGATGATGATCTTGTGGGCAGTGGGATCCCATGGACGATACTCCTTACTCTATCAACATATCCCAAGAAGATACATATTCTAGAGTTTTGGATCTAGCTTTATTTTTTCTTGAGCATTGTACATCACGTACATAGGACATCTAAATGCATGTAGGTGGGAGTAATCAATTGGCTTTTCAGTCCACATTTCCATTGGAGTCTTCAACCCAATTGTCGTAGATGGCGACTGATTTACTATAGAACAAGTAGTTTTGGCTGCTCTACCCATAATGAATTGGGTAGGCCGGCAATCCTCAACATACCTCTTATTCTTTTCTGTAAGAGTCTCATTCATCTGCCTCGCCACCGTGAACTACCTTTGAATACCTTATTGCTTACAAAAAGCAAGAGACTCGTCGTTTACCACCGTTATCTGTCCTGAAACATTTTATCATTTTCCCTGATTCAAGTTCAACCCGCACTTTGAATTTTTTGAACATTGAAAACACATCTGACGTTTTCTTGATTGGATACACCCAACATCTCCTGAAATAATCATCAATAAAAGTCACCAAGTGCTTTGCGCCTCCTATGGATATATCTGGTGATTCCCAAGCATAAGAATGAACCAAGTCTAGAATGTTTTTGGTTTTAGCGATGGATTTGCTGAACTTCAATCTATGCTACTTACTTGTAATAACTCATGATCTTTACCTTCTCTTCTCTTTTAGTTATTCCAATACTCTTTCTTGACGTGCCCTTTCTTGCCACAATTGTAGCATTTGAAATTCTTCTAATTTCTCTATTTTGATCTACCATGATTGTGACTCTCATTGGGGCCACGTTCCGTTAATCTCCCTCTCGTCACCAATAATACTTCCGCTTGCTGCGAACTTTTCCTTATTTTTTAATATGGAGGCTGCAACATCATCAAATACTAGACTATTTGCTTGGCTGTTGTTCGTCAGATTGATGATGAGTTGATCATACGAATCCAGTAAACTCTGAAGTAGAAGCTCTGCGCATTCACTTTCCTCTATTTTATGACCCAGTGTTGTGAGTTGCGAAAATAGAGTCTTGAAAGTGTTGATATGGTTGGTCACCGATGTAGATTCTGCCATTTGAAGAGTGTAAAGTTTTCTTTTCAAGAAGATCTTGTTGTGCAACGATTTGGCCTCGTATATTCTTGTGAGAGTATCGCATATTTCCTTTGCGGTCTTTTTCTCCGCCACACTGGATAATACCCCATCTCATTCCACTTATCATCATTAGTTATCTCCGTGGGCCTTTCTCCAATTGCTACCAAGCAATTATTTTTTCTCAATATAGCCTTCATCTTTATTTTCCACAATATTTCCCGTTGAACTTCTGAATTTCATACTTTGCTACCATTTTATTGATAAATACCGCACACAAGCTAATGAGCTAGTGTACCACCTTGAATAGTTGTGAGTATGTGTGAAAATGCACACCAGGAAAGTTCTCAAGAAAGACTGGAGGGGTCACAACAGGCCCACTTAAAACCCAGACTCCTTAAGCTCTTATCGCCCTTTTGACAAAACTTTCCTAAACACATGGTTACTTCACTCACATCATGCTTTGCACAGCAAAATTCTTAGATCGCTCCCACCATTTCTCGTGAACAATACTGTATACGAAAATAGTATATGAACAATACCCCCGACTCCAAAAATACAACAAATAGCTCTGATACCATTGTTGGGAAATTGATGGGCAAAGTAGATACACAACTAAAGTGAAATTGATGAGACAATAGAATAACATAGTGCCGTATATGTGAACAGTACCCAACTCCAAAAATACAACCAATAGCTCTGATACCATTGTTGGGAAATTGATGGGTAAAGCAAATACACAACTAAAGTGAAATTGAGAAATAATGAGACAATAGAATAATATAGAGACACTAAAAATTACGTGGTTCGGTTTTTAGATTATATCTACGGGCGAAGACAGAAGAAAAATATTTTACTAGTGATTTGAGGATAACAAATATTGTAATATTTTGACTTACTACCCAAAACTCCAATACACCCAATCTCTCACTCATGAATCACTCAAGAGTTTATTAAACTCTTAATACTCTCAACTCTCTAAATACAGGAAATGCTTCTTTCAAAACTGAATGTTGAAATGAGGAAGAGCATCCTCCTTTTGTAGCCAAAAATTGGTTACTATTCATACCTTTTACTTTATTGTTTATTATTATTTTATTTTTTCTTATGCGGCCCGCCACTTTTTCTTTCTTTCTTCTTCTTCTTTCTTTCTCTTCTTTTTCTCTTCTTTTCTTTCCTTTTCGACCGTTCACTTTTTGATAAAATTTACTTTAACATCAATTTTTTAATGCACAATTTATTGTTTCTAAATGATGTATAAGTACCATTTTAACATCAAAATATTTTCTTACAAAATTTATTATTTTTAAATAATGTATAAGTACTACTTATTAGTATGATTATTAATATTCAATTAAACTAATAAAATATATTTATGATATGTGGAGGATTGAAAATTATTGAGTTTTGTTTAAAACATATTAGATTATAGAACATAAAACTGAATGGATAAATTATTAATGGGATGACAGAATTAGTGTGGGAAGGAGATAATGATATGGATATATATTTATTTCCAGGACATACAAACAATAAAGCAAATAATTGGTCGTCAAAATAATATCAAATAACTGAAAGAAAATTAACGAGACTCTGCATTATGCATATGCATTTTTAAGCACTTGAAACAAGTTTTTGTTCATTGTGATCTTTCTGAAACATCACAACATCACATAGTCGGAAAAAAAAGGGGTAAAAGATGAAGTTTTTCCTAACATGATTATTATAAAGTCGCAAATTGTTAGAATAGCCATATCAATTATCGAACTACCGCTTTGAAAACTTAAGCTAATTTGATTACCAATTATCATGAAAAGTAATTGTGATAGCTGTAGACCTATCATTTTCTCTCTTACTGGGTAATGTATTTGGTTTTGATCACTCTAAATGATAATTTGGTGAAAAAAAAAACATAATATATATAGCTCGCAAGACAAATGATGATGGAGAGATGCATGGGAGATTGGGTGGTGGGATCATATTATAATTTTAGTGCAAGTGAAATCTTTCAAAACATAATATTCTTAAATTGTCTTGTCTTAAGAAGGGCCCAGTTGGCATTTTGATTGTTAATTTAACTGTGCATGATATCATTTGTTTTATCTTGGAATAAGGATGTCCAGATAGAAGCCGCATGTCTTTTCCGGCCTCCTCATTTTCTAGCTTGCATCAATAACAAATAATACATGGACAAGTATAAAAAAGATGTACATCCATGATTTTGATAATGTGTCGGTATCTTTTAACAGCTTTTGCAGAAGACAAACATATCTTGTTCATAATTCAATCAACCATCAAGCATTTCGTGACCAACGTAAACGAGGCGGTTGAGGGATGTCGGCCGGGTATGGCATCTTCATGAAATTTCAAGTTTTTCATTTGTTTTCACATTTTATCGCAGTTATGCAGTTCAAAGATCAATATGTAAGTTTACGATCAAATTATTAAAATTCAAAACTTCGCTGTTAGTTTTTAAAATCAATCATTCTCTTGATGTTTCAGAACCCATCAAAATTTCTGGTTGTTAAAAAAAAAATTGTTAATTTTCATATTCTTTTTTATGTCACAATTTTACCTCCAAAATCTTTCATTAAGTAATGGTAGATTTTATTGTATTATGGGTAAAATAATAAAAGAACATAAGTTTGTTTTTGAGAGGCTTAGAAATGATTTTGAAAAACTAAAAGTGTCCGTTTAAGTTTGTTTCTTGACCAGTTTGAACTGCTGTGATCATAGCAGTATAAGAAAGTTGTGGACTGTCTGAAACGGGCTTGGAGTCAGGAGTTTGGAAAGACAGTTTGACTTGACCATTTGGTCGTCTGTCAAATATGGCTTCTGTGGTTTGTACTGGTTCATAATTTTGGTCAAAGTGCTCATAGTTGGTTAGTCATTCAAGAGGCATGAGTTGGAGCAAATAATGTTTCTGGATTTGTTTGGGGATTTGAATGATGGTTGGAATTGTGTCTGTGTCCGCCAATATCATCAAGGCATCAGAAGTTGTGTATGGTGTGGGAAGATCTAGTGCATGATTTTGTAATCGATACACTATTTGATGATGGAGGGTTGCAATCTTGGATGTGAGTGTTTGTTCTGCTCCTTGGAGCTGGATCTGGACTTTAAGGGTTGTTGGAAGATTGGGATCCTCAAGAGAGAGGTTGAAATTGGGGTAAAAGGTTAATAAGACACTGCCAGCATGAAGGGTTGTCAGAACTGTTCCTACAACAACGTGTTGGTAGTCCTTGAACCTTGTGTCTAGGAGAGCAATTCTAGCTGTAACAGGTAAGCCTTTTCGACCATAAAGAGTGAGAATTAATCGTACACCACCAAGATGGAGGTGTGTGTATCCTTCTCGTTTCCAGTTGGCGACGAGATCTGAAGGTATTTCCATAGTGACATATTATTCACTCTGTGAGGCTTGTAGAGCACACTGATCCAATCTAAAAGACTGGATATATTCTTTTGGGAGTGGTCTTTTAGTGGAGATAAGGGTTCGAATACTTCTAGTGAAAGAAGTTTTCTGTTTGTAGAGATTGTAAGGACTTATGATGGGAAACTGGGACTCATTGATTTGAGCAGATTCTGGAATATAAGAATATTCAACAAGATTCTCAATTTTGGAGGCTATGTGTTTGGAGCATGATTTGGGAAGAGAGAGAGTAGAAGAAAGGGAAATATGAGATGAAGATGACGAAGGAGATAGAGTTGAAGATGTATTTGTTTCCATGGTTGGTGAATCCTCTTCTAGGAGATCAAATATGATTACAATAGATTTTGAAAAGTAGAGAAGGAGTAGTTTTTAAAATTTGGCTTTTGATAATCAGTTTTTACACTTAATGTAATTCCATGTATATTCTCACAGGTATTATAAAAATTCAAAATTATCCTTATTTAATTAGAAAATAAAATCATTAAATTTAAACAGATCATGGTTATTACCAATTATATTATGATAATAAAATAAAAATATTTATTTTATCTTTCAACTATTATATACACAATAAAAAAATATTATTTATATATGTTTTTAAATGTGTGAATAAATTTTATTCAACATTATATTGTTTTCGGTCACTTGTACTTTTATAATAGATTAACAACAAAATTTAACGAACACCTATGACTGGTTTTAAGATAATTCTTTTCACAATGAATTATTCTTACATAATAGCTAACATTAATTATTTAAAAAGTAATAGGATTACCAAATAAGTTCTAAATTTTTTAAATGATATGGAGATTTTGATAGATTTTAAAACCCAAAGGAAATATGATTAATTTTAACAAAGGAGGGGGTTGTGAATTTGAGCATTTTCCTATAATTTAGTAATCATATCATTCACTATAAAGACGGAGAACTTTCATCATTCTTCACTACCCCAGAAAAGAAAGAAAGAAAAGTAAATAAATTAATAAAAAAATTTCGTAAGCATAAAAATACGAGCAATCAATGGATTACAAAGAACCTTCAGAAATGAAGGAGCAGAAACTTCTTCGAAGTATAAGCCAAATAAGAAAGAGACAGAAATAAAATTCCAGCGAATTGTATGGAAAGGTTGTCACTTGCAAGCAAAAGAAGTCGGTTTCTTATTATGATTCTGTTTGTGCTTTGTGCTTGAGTTTGTTCTTTTGCCCAATGCCATTATAAACACACATTCACTTCTCTCTCTTTCAATGATTCCGTATTCTTCGATCCAATAAGAAAATAAAAAACCAAATAGGGTTAAAGTTCAATTATCTGCTCAGACAAGGAGCGTGGGTTGTCCAAACTTTTCCACTTTTCCTCTTTATCTTTTTGGTTGTGATATGTTACCCTTTTATGGAAGATCATGACCTTCTTGGTCATCATGTGCATGCAGTAGCGGCTCCTTCCCTATACAACTTCGGCAATTGCTTAGGGTCTCCCAATAGATAAAGGTCTCAAAATTTTTTTTTAAATTATAGCTATTAAGTTTTTAATTTATATATTGTTATTATTTTATAATAATCTTTTCTATAAATAAATTATCAAATCCATACAAAATCCATTTTTAATGTTAGGATTAGCAATTTTTATTCTATTTATTCCTATAAAATCTCTAATTAACATTATTTCATTTAAAACTCTATAAAAGCCAAATATTTGTTAACTTATTATTATCCATTACTAGTTTTTATCAATTAAAAGAAAAAAGCACCACGACAGTTCTCAATCTCTCTCAATTTCGGAAGCTAAAGGCTTTGGCAACTTCCTTCATTGGTCTCAATCTCTCCTCCATCAAAGTATAAATAATTTATTTTTTAATTATTTTTCTTTATTTTTATTATTTTTCCTTTGGATATGATTGGCTCATGTTATCCCTTTTTTTGGATCTTAGGGTATCTTAATTAATGTTATCCATTAATTACTGCTGATAAAGTTTCAATCCATCAAAATTAAACTTCTTAAATATCTAGGTTTTTTCTTTTTATTCTCTTCTTAATTAATTGTATTATTTTATTATTGTTGTTTCTTTTTTAAAAGAAGTTTTTAAAAGTGAAAAAAATACCCCACTTGATGTACTTAATTATTTGAAAAAAATTGTTTCTTTTCCAAATGCATATGTTGCTTATAGAATATTATTAACAATACCAGTAACAGTTACTTCTGCAGAAAGAAGTTTTTCAAGAAAGATTAAATGGATTAACTATGTTATCTATTGAGAAAAATATACTAGCGAAATTAGAATATAAAAATTTGATCAATAATTTTGCATCTCATAAAGCTAGGAAATTTGATTTTAAATAAATGAATTTTTATTAATAATTTTTTTCGAAAATCTAATTGAAACTCTTCGTCTAAGGCCCCAAAATTGGTTGAGCCACCCCCGTGTGCATGAAACATGATATGTGCATCAAACGTGATAGTGGATGAATGATGATCATCTCATTGTCACACGTAAGACAAACACCAATAAGCAGTGGACACACACATACACAAACATCTCTGTGAATAAATATACATTATTATAACCTTATACCTATATTTATGTATATATTTTAGAACCTCCATAAATTAATAGATTGTTACGTATCAAATTTATTAATAAAGATGTATTAATTAATTTATAAACAAATTTATTAATTTATTCCTCAGAAAAGTAAACCTGTAATAACATACAATCGCAAATCTTAGAAAGAATGTTATCAAATACCGACCTCCTGCTCACAAAGACATGTGCTGTCGATTGTGCCCAATTTCCTTTTATTTAGGGTGTTCAACTGAAATACTAATTAAGCAACTCAACAGGGGGGTGAATTGAGATATTAAAAATTAAGATAAGCAAACCACATAATAATTCAATCTAATGCCTTAATGGAATCGAAAACAATAAATTCAATCAAGCATAATAATAAAAGAGTGAGGGAAGAGAAAACAAACACAAGAATTTTTTTCATGGTTCGGCAATACCCGCCTACGTCCACGCCTCCAAGCACACCGAGCTTGAGAATTTCACTATCCAAGCCTTCCAAGGCTTCAAACGCTTACAATTGACTTCCAAGGTGTCAATAGACCTTTACAACAAGAGATTATCCCTAATCTCTTAACCCAAGTGTATCCCAAGTGTATCCCAACATTATTACAAATGTGTTTTTCCCTCACACAAAATATATGATTACAAATCTATGCTCAATGTGTGAATAAATGAATAAAGAACGAATTTAAAGCTCAATGAATGTTGTATTCTCAATTACAAGCTCAATGATAACGTTGTGATCCACATTTGTTTGAATTTGATTGAACTTATTTATAGTTGGAGCTGAAAACTAACTGTTATTGACTTTCTACTCATTGTCGGATCGTCGTTTAACTGGTCAATATAACTGTTGGGCTGGATTTTCAAATTATTGGATCGCCGTTATCTAGATGTCGGATCGTCGTTAGTGTTCGGAGGCTACTCTTCAATTCTGCTCAATGTCGGATCACCGTTTTCTACAATGACTGCAACAGTGAACTATTTTGTAAAGTTACAGTTTGGCCCTAAAACTTTATAAAAATATACTATGGCCCAAAACTTTATGAAACTTATCAAATAGGTCCATTTTCAGGATTTTAAGCAATACTTGTTATTTATCAAAATTCTCAAAGCTTTTTCAATTGAAACCATTAACATGAGAATAACCAATTTCATAGAATCATTTTTCCATTAAATATAAACATTTATATTATGAACATAATGATTTATTTAATAATTTGAGTTTTTAAAAACTTAATCATTCTTAATCTTATTTGTTATCATCAAAATCAACATTATGGACACATATATGTTAACAATCTCCCCCTTTTTGATGATGACAAACCTTTCATGTATTTAAAGAATGATTGCTATATTCTTCTCCCCCTCATCATAAAAAAGAAAACTTAGTGGAAAAGAAAAAGAGTGGAAACGTTGTTACCCATATCGTTTGAGTAGAAATTTTGATAGAATCTCCCCCTAACAATAAGCATCACCTCAAATACAAGTTTAGTAATATCACTCCCAAATTATCATAAATCATCATACACACCATGTAATCATCATAGCATATTCTTTATCTCAAATATTACGCAAAACATAAGTGTGTAATTGCAATATATAGATCATCAAAATCAACATAGCTATTAAGATAAGCCATTACTGCGAATTTTATAAATAATATAACACAATTAATGGCATATGAATTCACACATACTTAAGAGATTGACAATGATGATAGACAATTAAGAAGATCACACAATCATCAAAATCAAATAAAGGCATCATGATAAATCACTCAATGTTATACACAATGATAATTTCATCATGTAAACGTATAAGCATACTTTCGCAAATTCAAGCTATTATCCATTTATCATGATCCACTCAACATAATAAATAGGCAAGATAATCTTATCCACATCATGTCAATGCACTTAATGTTATGATAAGATATGAAATACTTACTAAGATTAAAAGGCTATCACTTATAATCAATAAGGCAACAATTATTACCAAAACAATTAAATCATTTTGTCCCATCATTTTTTGCTTAGACAGTGATCAAGTGATTATCCTCATAAGCTTTCATCAAGGAACTCTCCACCATCCCTTAATTTTGGTACCTACAAAGAAAACATTCACGTTATGCCCTTTGGTACCCAAATACTCTTGGGTCCTTGAGTGTTAGATTTTGTTCCTTTTGGAACCCAAATACATTTTACTCTAGAATATACATTTCTCTTAACTGGACATCTAAAACTCATATGACCATTTTGATTGCAATAATGACATACAATTTGATCATTAATGGAGGTATTCTTCACAAAGTAGTTCTTATAATACTTTTGTTTCAAATTAGTCTTATAGCCAATACCTCCTTTGTCAAACACACATTTGTGTGAATTAAGCAAGTTATCTAACATCTTTTGTCCATTTGTAAATTTTAAGACAATCTCATTTAACTCATTGCTCTTCTTCTTAAGCACTTCATTTTCTTTCATTAATTCATTAACATGTGATTTCTCATGCTCATATGAAGTACTTTGTTTACATTTAAATGATGCAATCCTATCATGTAACATTTCATTATCTAATTCCAATTCTTTAATCTTTTCATTTAATGAAACATTGTATTTTTGCAGGGCATCTTTTTCATTTTTCAAGTCATCTACATGTGATTCTAGATGCTTGTGCAAAGTGCTACATTTCTCATTTGATAATGCAACTTTATCATGCAATGTTTTATTCTCTAGTTCTAGGCATATAATCTTTGCACTTAGAGATTCATTTTCATTTGTGAGCTCTACCATTTTCTTTTTAAGACATGCATTCTTTTTACCAATTTTCCTCCACCCATCATGCAATTCTTTGAAGGCATCATGTAATTCATCATAAGTTGGAAGATCGCTTACCTCATCAAGTTCATCATTCGATTCATCTCCAATTGCCATAAATGCCAAATTCGACACTTCATGAGATTCCTCCTTGTTTGTAGTCTCCTCATACACAACTTCAAGTTTTCTCCAAATTTCATAAGCATTAGAACAATTTGAAACTCTATGAAATTCCTTTTTATCTAAGGCACAAAATAAAGCATTCATAGCCTTGGAATTTAAAAACATATTTTTCTTATCCAACTCACTTACGGCATTCTTCCTAGGAATGAATGAACCATTACAAACTATTTCCCAAATTTCATAGTTTAAGGCTTAGTTTTAGTTTTCCAATAAGGATAGTCATTACCATCAAAGAATGGAGGTCTAGTGGTAGATGGGCCTTCCATGAAGGTTGAGCTAATTTGGGTTGCTATAGATCTTTAACACTAGACGGTTAAGTCTACACGAGAGCATCTCGCTCTGATACCAAATGAAATACTAATTAAGCAACTCAAGAGGGGAGGGTGAATTGAGATATTAAAAATTAAGATAGCAAACCACACAACAATTCAATCTAATGCCTTAATGGAATCGAAAACAATAAATTCAATCAAGCACAATAATAAAAGAGTGAGGGAAGAGAAAACAAACTCAAGAATTTTTTTGTGGTTTGGCAATACCCACTTACGTCCACGCCTCCAAGCACACTGAGCTTGAGGATTTCACTATCCAAGCCTCCCAAGGCTTCAAACGCTTACAATTGACTTCCAAGGTGTCAATAGACCTTTACAACAAGAGATTATCACTAATCTCTTAACCCAAGTGTATCCCAACACTTACAATCACTCAAAACAAATATTACAAATGTGTTTTTCCCTCACACAAAATATATGATTACAAATCTATGCTCAATGTGTGAATAAATGAATTAAGAACCAATTTAAAGCTCAATGATAATGTTGTACTTTTGTACAAAGAAGCATTTTTAAACACTAACGAATTTGACCCTACTTTGCCTAGTTCTATTACTTCTCTTTTACAGGAGTATGAGGATGTCTTTCCTAAGGAAACACCACATGGTTTACCTCCAATTCGAGGGATTGAGCATTAGATTGATTTTGTACACGGTGCAGCCATTCCAAATAGACCAGCCTATAGGAGCAATCCGGAGGAGACCAAGGAACTTCAAAGGTAGGTTAAGGAATTAATGGAAAATGGATACGTGAGAGAAAGCATGAGTCCATGTGCAGTTCCTGTTTTATTAGTTCCTAAGAATGATGGGACGTGGAGGATGTGTGTTGACTGTCGAGCCATCAACAACATAACGGCAAAGTATCGACATCCCATTCCTAGGCTAGATGACATGCTTGATGAATTACATGGGTCTTGTGTATTTTTCAAAATTGATTTGAAAAGTGGATATCATCATATTAGAATGAAAGAAGGAGATGAATGGAAAACTTCTTTTAAAACAAAATATGGTTTGTATGAATGGTTAGCATGCCTTTTGGTCTAACTAATGCCCCGAGCACTTTATGAGACTTATGAATCATGTCTTACGAGCTTTTATTGGCAAGTTTGTTGTTGTTTATTTTGATGATATCCTCATTTATAGCAAAAACATGAACGATCATGTAGTACATTTGAAATATGTTTTAAATGTGCTTAGAAAAGAAAAGTTATTTGCTAACCTGAAGAAGTGTACTTTTTGCACCAACAGGGTATACAGGTTGATGAGGAAAAGGTACGTGTAATCCAAGAGTGGCCGAGTCCCACAAGTGTAAGTAATGTGAGAAGCTTTCATGGACTTGGTAGTTTCTATCGATGATTTGTGAATAGAACTTTATCTACTCTGTTGCGAGCTATCATTAAAAAGAACATCAAAACTTGGGAAGATTGTTTACCACTTGTTAAGTATGCATCGTTTGAAATTGTTTATGGTTTTAATCCTTTAACCTCATTGGATTTAACTCTATTACTTGTTTCTGAGCATGTTAACTAAGATGGCAAGAAAAGGCTGAAATTGTTAAACATATACATGAGAAGGCGAAGTTCAACATTGAGCGGAGAACTGAGCAATATGCTAAACGAGTCAATAAAGGGTGACACAAGCTAGTCTTTGAACCTGGTGACTGGCATGGAATGATTTCTGGAACAAAGGAAATCTAAGTTATTACCTCAAGGGGATGGCCCATTCCAAGTTTTGGAACGTATTAATGATAATGCATACAGACTGGATTTTCCTGGTGAGTACAATGTAAGTGCTACTTTTAATGTTTCTGATTTGAGTCCTTTTAATGTAGGTGATGATTTGAGGACAAATCCTCCTCAAGAGGAGGGGAATGATGAGATTAAGGATAAAACTATCACAAGCACATGGGATGAGGCATATTCAGATCCTATTCAAGTTCTCGTCGGACCCGTTACAAGAGCTCAAGCAAAGAAATTCAAAGAAGCGCTTAATGGATTGATTCAAGCAACTTGGGCTCAATCAATTTCGTGGAGGCCCATTGAAGGAATCGCACATGATAAATGCATGATTCAGACTCTTGAAGTTTCCAAATACTCACTTCCATGAAATAGGTAGTTGGCTTAAACATTATGGCGGGAAAATATATTATTTTCCTCTTTCAGATACTTTCCCGTTTCTTGAGGAGGCTATTAGGGAATCAAATCAATTATTTCTATTTTAAATTCCTAGTTTCCATTTAATTGATGTAAGGCATTTAATACAATTAGGATCCTGATTTAGTTTAAATTCTTTCCTATTTACTTAGATTAAGATTTTGATTTGATTTAGATTCTTTCCTATTAGGGAATATTTAGATTTAGATTTGATTTTTGGGTTAGGATTTATTTCCAAAAGTTATTGTAACCAACCCTATATAAAGTACTCATATTCAATAAACAAAAAAAGTTTTTGATGCAATTGGTGAGAGAGTTAATTCTCTTTGGTTCTTTACGAACTCTTTGAACTTATCGAATTTCTGTGCCGTTCAAATTCTTGACTTATCAATCAGACCATCCATAGCTGATTGTGGCATCTTCACATACCAAGGTTCGTGCTTTCAATAAGCATTGGGTCGAGGTTCCATTCCATTCCTGGTTTAGATTCGATCTTGGGAACTAAATTGATTAGGGTCGTGTCAGTTCTTGACGGGGTTCGTATCAGAGAGTTAATTCTCTTTGGTTCTTTACGAAACTCTTTGAACTTATCGGATTTCCGTGGCGTTCAAATTCTTGACTTATCAATCAGACCATTCGTAGCTGATTGTGGCGTCTTCACATACCAAGGTTCGTGCTTTCAATAAGCATTGGGTCGAGGTTCCATTCCATTCCTAGTTTAGATTTGATCTTGGGAACTAAATTGATTAGGGTCGCGTCAGTTCTTGACGGGGTTAGTATCAGGTATGGCTCATTTACCTTTATGTATATTTAATTATTATCTTTTTCCCACTTTTTTCATGTTAGAGTTATATTTTTTTATTTTATATGATATTCTATAGAAATATTATTTCGAAATTTGGGGTTAATGTGACTGATGCATTTTCAAATTTAGGTCTCTCACCCTTGGTAGGTTTTATATCTCTTGTACTTGAGCTCATGCTTTTACTAAGCATTCTACCACATGCACCGATTCTCACCAATATTGATTCTGAAGGAGAGTTCATATTTGTTTTTAGTGACGTTCATTGTGTTTTCTTTTCTACTTTTATAGCATGGTTCTTTTAAGAGATGAGACTTATTATGTCTCCCTAAATAGATTTTTTATTTAATTCATAAAGTTTTGCTCTTTGCCTCGAGGTTCTTATCAAACTAATCAAAATAGTACAATCACTCTTAGTAATCCTCACTCGGTTCTCATCAAACTAATCAAACCAATATCAGGATTTTAGAAGCAATTCACAAAGATGACAACTAAGGAGAATTTAATTTCAAGAGTAAGAAGGCAAGTGTACGAAAGTCGAGTTTTGATTTTGGACAAAATTTTCACCGATGGGGTAAAACTTATTTTATACTTCCAAGACATAAATAATGAAAAAAAAATGAAAGATTTTAAGAGGAGGTTGAATTTTTTTTAAGGAAAAGGAATAGGTAAAACTTGTGGATTTAAGGAGAATTAAACCACAAAGATGCAAAATTGACTTTAAAAGGAAACCCTAAAAATATTGTTCACGTAGCACTGTTCACGCGGAACTGTTCAAGAGATATTGTTAATGTGGTACTGTTCACGAAAATACTATTCACGACTTTTTTTTTCTTTTTTCTTTTTATAGATACTAGAACAAGATGAAAAATTCAAACAAGAATGAAAAACAACAAAGATAGATGGATCCTGACCTTGGAGCCTAGGCTCTGATACCAAATGATATGAACCCCGTCAAGAACTGACGCGACCCTAGTCAATTTAGTTCCGAAGATCGAATCTAAACCAGGAATGGAATGGAATGGAACCTCGACCCAATACTTATTGAAAGCACAAACCTTGGTATGTGAAGACGCCACAATCAGCTATGGATGGTCTGATTGATAAGTCAAGAATTTGAACACCACGGAAATCCAATAAGTTCAAAGAGTTCGTAAAGAACCAAAGAGAATTAACTCTCTCACCAATTGCATCAAAAAAACTTCTTTTTTGTTTATTGAATATGAGTACTTTATATAAGGTTGGTTACAAGAATTTTTGGAAATAAATCCTAACCCAAAAATCAAATTTGAATCTAAATCTTCCCTTATAGGAAAGAATCTAAATCAAATCAGAATCCTAATCTAAGTAAATAGGAAAGAATTTAAACTAAATCAGGATCCTAATTGTCTTAAATGCCTTACTTCAATTAAATGGAAACTAGGCGATTAAAATAGAAATAACTGATTCGATTCCCTAATAGACTCCTCAAGAAACGGGAAAGTATCTGAAAAAGGAAAATAATATATTTTCCCGCCATAATATTTAAGCCAACTCCCTATTTCATGGAAGTGAGTATTTGGAAACTTCAAGAGTTTGAATCATGCATTTATCATGTGCGATTCCTTCAATGGGCCTCTACGAAATTGATTCCATTAAGCGATTCTTTGAATTTCTTTGCTCGAGCTCTTGTAACGGGTCCGACGGGAACTTGAATAAGATCTTAATATGCCTCATCCCATGTGCTTGTGATAGTTTTATCCTTAATCTCATCAATACCCATGTCATCTAGAGAAAATATATCAAAGATGTTTCCCTCATGGATGTAAGTGTCAAATTTATTATCATTTTACAAAATTTTCCTTCATGGATGTAAATCTTAAATATTTTATGTAACAAAAGTTTAATGTTCTAATATTCCATTATTTTTTAGAACACTGGAACACATGAATGGTCTAAGTTCACATTGATTCGAAAGAATACATGAACCTAAGTGTTAAGACACATCGATATCACAGAATACTGAGAATTAACTAAACTTAAAAACTCACACAGAGCTTTTAAAACTGAAAATATTATTGAACTCAAATCTATAGTTTATTGCAAGGAATAATCAATAACGAAATAACCAAATCCTACTTGTAAAAAGTTACAAAAAACATTTATTTATACTAACTACGACTTATTTTAATTTGATTAGAAAACCTGTTTTAATAGGACTTATATCTAAATTAGGAATAGAACTTAAATAAGTAACGCCTAAACAATAAAACTTAACTCTAAATAGCAACCAAATGAAACTAAAATACAAATTAATTAAAGTATTCATGAATATTATAAATTTCAATATAATTAGGATTTCTTCAAATTTTTGCTTTGCATCATTCCCATTGTGGTGGAGAAAATTCTTTGTTGAATTTTTCTTGTTATAATCTCTAAGATTATCTTCACATCTATAAGGATTAATTTTTTAAAATAGATCCTTGATGTAGACAACGAATTTTCTAACTTTGGTAACAATGTCCATCCAATCACTCCAATAGTGTAAAATGAATTCTTTTTTCAACAAGTTCTCTAACATTACCTTCTCGTACTTTTGCTTTGAACTTCAACATAGTTGAGGACAATAATTTCTTTTCATAATCTACTGACTGTTGAAAGATAACACAACAACTCTTTTTGTCTTCTTTAGGAAAATCAAGAGAACCATATGAGATTATATCAAAAAGTACATATCTTCACTCTACAAGATCATAAGATGTATCAATAGTTACCGCCACTTGCTCAACAATATCAACATAATCATCAAATTTTGCCGGTTGATTTGAATTAGTTAGAGGATCTTGAGAAATTTAGGTTGATGCAAATGGCCAATCAATATGCTCATTGGATGAAGTAACATTGACAAAGCAAAGTCATAGTTTACCTTAATAATATTATCTTTATAATTGCATCATCACAAACAACTTCGTCAATTCGTCAACTATATCTCTACTTTATGTTTATGATTTCCTATTTTGTAGTTTCTCAAAATCTTGAGCAATCAATCGCTAAGCCCTCAACAATCTAGTCAAAATACCTTCTTTGAAGATAAATCTTCATGATGATGGTTTTTTATGAGATTAGAAAATATTATGGTAATACTATAAATAAGTAAAAGATAGGATTACCGGTGATAGTAATAAAAAATTGGATAAGGATAGGGTGGATCTAGAAGATCTGACGATGGTAAGTGTGATGGTGGTGGGCGTTTGTCTGAAAAAGTGGTAGTTTGATCGAAAGTTTGAGACAAGTAACAACGGTTTGTTTTGGCTTTGATTCCAGTGATCGGTGCATCAATCGATAGTGATGAATAGTTAGAAAGGATGTACTTATGGAGAGGAGTTGATTGATAGTGGTAGTGTATAGTGGAGGCGTTGGCCAACAAACGGTTAAATTGAGTGAACGAAAGCTATGGCAGTGTATGGATTTTAATCATTTTGTTGGTGATTTAGTGGCGAAAGGTTACATTCATGGCTTCTTTTAACTATCGTGGTGGTGGTTGATCAACAGAAAAAGAGCTAGACTAATGGCATGGAGGCTGTGCATGGCAGCTTTTGTGGTGATTATGGTGTACTATTTTTGTTTTAAAGCCAAACCAGATTAAGGATTAAAAAAAGAGAAATGGTAGGTGTTGAAGCTGAAATTGATGCAGTGGAAGTTTAATGTTCTAATACTTCGTTGATTCTTGAAAACATCAAAATCTACAGTTTGCATTCATTCAAAAAAATATTGTGAATTTAGGGGGTTAACAATCATTGATTTCGCAAAATGTTGGGAATTAACTAAACTGAAAAACTCACATAGAGCTTTCAGAACTAAAAATATTATTGAAATCAAATCTATAGTTTTTTTTTAAATAACTAATGACAAAATAATCAAGGATTACTTGTAAAAGCTTATTTATATGAACTACAACTTAGACCTAAATTAGAAATGCAACTCAAACAACCAATGCCAAAACAATAAAACTCTAAATGGACAACCAATTAAACTAGAAAACTAATTAAAGTATTCCTAAATATTATAAATTTCTATCTAATTAGGATTTCTTCAATTTCTTACTCTGCATCAATGTTTTAGGAACATGAATCAAATAAAACATCTTATAAATACAAATTAGACAATGTTTGGGTACTAGTGAACTTGGCAACATTTTGATAATAAAATGGGTAATATTATGTGTATTTACAACTTTTCTTTTTAATTTCAAACGTTCCCCATAATTTTCATTTTTTTCATTCAGTCAATTTTATAAATGGTATATAAGTCATTTTTACTTTCTTCATATCCCAAAATATTTAAGCTTTACCATCACCAAGAATAAAATTGTAAAATGATAAATAAAGTTGACACTTAAGAGAAATTAGGGTAGTTTGGATGAGTTTTAAAATATTACGGGTGTCTCACTTACTTTTTGCAAAGAATACAAGTATTTGGCTCCATTTTTGTTGAAAACAAATATACAACAAAGAGCTTTTGTGTAATTTTGAAAATACAAGGGTAACTTGATATTTGTAGAGATGGCCAATGTGTTGGACATCACGTGTCCGACCCGCGTGGCATGACACGAGAACGTTTCGGTGAGGCACACGGCACAGCATGGTACGCACGTGGGTCGGGCCGTGCTTAGAATTTTAGGCTCGTGGGCCTTAAAAGCATGGCATGATAAAAAAAACCCGCAATAAGCACGTTTTATTTTTGAATGAAAGTAAATTTAAAATTTTATAATTTTACAAATAACTAGAAATTGAATTTTTTTAAATTAAATTAATTCTTAGTTTTACAAAATTACTATAATTGATTTGTTTTTTATAATTTATTAAATAAATATTTGATATCATGATTTTAATGAATAAAATTATAAATATCATGGTTTTATAAATATGCATTAATATTATTGTGAACTACAATTTATGACTCTATGTAAGTCCAAGTTAACAATTAAGTTAACCGTTAAGAAAAATTTATTATTATTATTGTTGTTAAGTATTTAAAAAAATTCTAATATTATAAGTCAAACTTAGTAATCAATATTACATTTCTTACTATTATTAGTTTATTATTATTAAATATAGACTTGAGTTTTGAATTTTTAATTCTATTAAATTTGAATAAAGGCATAAACCTAAGAAAAATATATAGACTTGAAAAAATTATGCCAATAGTTTAGCATGCGCTCTTAAAAAAATTTTTAAAAAAGAAAAAAATTTATTGGGCTTTTTTTCTTAGGCACGGCATGGCACGGCCCACAACAAGGCACGTGTGGGCACGACATGAATGAATACAGCACGTGTGCTAGGCCAGGCCTAAGAAAAAAAATTTAAGCACAGCACGGCACGGGCACGAGCACGCAGGGACCTTGCTTCCATTGGCCATCTCTAGATAATTGGATCGAGCTATAGGGATTCAAGTAGCATTTTTACCTTTTATGTTGATCAACTTGCTAGGCTTATATGCCTAGGGCAGGAATTTTCATGGAACGTGTTCCAAGTATTTGGCCATGATCTGAGTACAAAAGCATAGAATCTTCATGCTCATGTGGTTGGAAACGCCTTCAATTAAAGAAAAGAGAAAAACAAACAGAAAGTGACCAAAAAGAGGTTGTAAGTGGTAGCATGTCAAAAACACTAGAAAGAAGAAAGATAAGAAAAAGCGTTAATATTTACAAAAAAGAAAAAAGCTTCCAAGAATTGACGCACACTTTTGCAGAAGAAGGATCGAAAGAAGAGGGATTTGTTATGTACGTGTATTATATAATGAAAAATAATTAATATTTTTTCTTGTGCTATGAACAAAGAAAATATATTATTAATGAAGAAAAAAGTTAGTCCCAACAAACCCTAATCATGAATGGAAATGTTGAAGAGCTTGGGCCCTTCAATTTGGGCATCTTTTGATCAGAAATTTCTGCAAAAGTTGAGTAGTGATGGCTCCGGAAACAAACCATGTGAGTGGGGAAATTTATCTTTAAATCCAAAAAGAGAAGTTTGCCGGTGCAAGTCCAAAAGTCAAAACGCATCAAATCTCAAAGATCAAAAGTCTCTTCTTTTTATAAAAGAACCAACGAGCAATCATATATTTTAGCCTTTCCTTTTACGTAAGCAGTAAAACACAAGTTGGAACTCCCAGGCCCGACAAACCCCCCTTGATGGTTTTGTTAGCTTGCTGTAAAACGACCCTACTTGCAACTCAAATTCATTATCAGCTAATTAAGTTCCAACCTCATTATTGAAGAATTAAAGAAGTTGCTACAGTACATATAAATGTACGTGATATAAAATTTGAAGAAAGAAGCTGTTCGTAGAAACTCCTACTGAAATTGTAAAATGCAAACTAGATAATAAGTGAAAGTTTGTGTGCACTCTTTTCCTACCAAGTGTTAGTTTTATTACATTATTTCTACATTCATTAAGGATCCGTTTGGGGCACTCCATCCTGTCTCTTAGAATGTACGGGGGTCTCTAAATTAGAGTGATATAGTTATTCTATCCATTCAATTATTAAAAAAAAAATTACTTCTACTCAATTATGTGAGCCCCAACACTAGTGCTCGAACTAGAACCCTTAGTGCCCAAATTAAGATGAACACACAAAATGACTAAACGTGCTCTATCAATAAAAACAATAAATAAATAAATGAACAAACATGCATGGGGCAATATGCGTAAATTGGTCGAGGCAGTCCAAGTCTAATTTGAAAACTTTTGGCCCATTCATGCTCGGAGTTGAGCCAGGCTCAGTCTTGAGAGGTTGGTTGAGCAGAGCACTAGCAATTAGCGTATTAAACTAAAATTTTATTTTTTAAAAAAATTATTTACTTACCCTCAGCTTGATTGCTTATGTACTAAATGTTTTTACAATTTTTTTTATAATTTATTGCGTTTCCATGCAGATTTTTTTATTATGGTAGTGAAAATTAGAGATGATAAAATTTTCTATGGGTTTGGGTCTCCATGGTTCCCCACCCCAATTAGGGTGAATTTTTAGTACTTTTTAGACAATGGGGTGTGAAATGGAAGAAAAATAATCCCCAACTCCTTTATAGGGTGGGGTTTGGTCTTGTACTTCCCATCCCGCACTGCCCTCACCCCAATCCCGATTACATATAAATATTTTTTAATTTTTATTTAATAAATTTTCTTTTTATTTTACCTAATATAAATAGGCTATGACCAAAAGAAAACCTTATAATATAATTCTTATTCAACCCCAAAATATTGCTATATTTTATTTTCTCTCTTAAAGTGTTGCTCTCTGCAAACATTTTTCAATTTTGATATCTTTTCAAGATATTATTTTGAAATTTTAGATTTTTGAAATTTTTCAATATGGTAAAGATTTTATTTAATTCTTTAATTTTTAATTTATTGAAATATATATCTATACCTTCTATAAAATAATTAAATAGAGAATGAGGTGAGGATGGGGAAATCATTCCCCACGTGCGGATTCCCCATCCCTGCCCTACTAAATTTATTGGGGAAGGGGTGGGGGAATGTAGGTGAAATTTTTAATGGGGTGGGGAATGGGTTAGGTCTCCCCACTCCCACCCCACCCCATTGCCATCCCTAGTCAAAATTTGAACTTGTCACAAATTTGATAAGATTTTTACAAAGGTAGGGCCTTTTTTGTGCTCTAAAAATATTATTCTAAACACCTTATTACTTTGTACACTCATAACTAAATTTAAAAAATTAATTTTTACTCTATACACTCATTAAATTGTAAAAAATATCTATTTAGATTAACAATCTTTTTTTTTTCTCTATCTGCTGGTGAAGATAATCAAGTTAATATTACATAGAGATTTATATGCTTAAGCATTAATTTTTCTTCCCAAAATGAAAAGTAATCATGAATGGATTAATTAGGGCATCGGAGGAGCTTAATTTCTGCCATTTTTTATAAGGAAAAACTCATCTTGGTATATTTTATAAGGTCGAAGCCGTTGATATGTAAAGAGCTATTTGAGCAGTGTGATTCTTTGCTCACCAAGTCTTAATGTGCGGCTAGAAAACAGTTTTAAAAAAAATTAATTTCAAAGAAATTTTTTCTAGCATTATTATAATAATAAAGGGGATCATTAGGGTTTAAAGAAAGATAATTATAAAGTGAACAGGTGTATAATATGAGTATTCAAGGTAATTATATTATATTGGCTGATAAAAGATTATCCTTCAAAATAACATTTTGAGTGCAAATAACTCCGCTCTTTTACAAATTTACACCAAACATTTAATTGAGATCATTTATATTAAAAATAAAGCTATTCTATGATTTTTAACTACAACCAAACAAAGTCACTGGCTACCAGAACTGTGTTTTAAAAGATCAATAAAAATAGCAAAGACCTTACTAGGCTCTAATTAGTCTTGTGATAGTTAAAATTTCTGTCCTAGGTATCCTTGCAATAACATTTTAAGTAGGGATGATAATTGTACTCGCAATCCCGCCCAAACCTGCCCGCTACAGATAATTTTGCAGGTTACAAGTGGGTTTGGTATTACAAATTGAAACCTGCACTTGAATGTGGGTGGGTTTGTATTAGCCCAATATCCGGCGAATATCTGCATGGATATCCGCCAGACCCGTAATTTTTTTTAATATTTTTAATTTAATTTTAATTGAAAAATATTTAAATCTAAAAAATAAATAAAGAAAATAATTCAATTATGCAAAGTGCCAAATAACCAAAATGTAAATGCATATACTATGTATAACAATGCAAGTAGCATACATGGCCCTAATAGTCATAACCTAAACAAAACTAAAGGGATTTCAATTTGAGCCATGCACCCATCTCTCATCTCTATCTTCATTCTCCACTTCTTTAGCCGTGAGCTTATGACAGTGAGCCAACGCCCATTTTCCTTTACTGCACATAAAGTAGGAAATAGCAAATTCTTCTAATAAAGTAGGAAATAGCAAATTCTCCGAAGATGAAGATATTGTTGATGAGGTAAAAAAGAACTAAGTTTCCAATTCTTTAACTTAATTCATGGATTATTATATACTTATTTCAATTTTTTATGGACTATTTTTCTTTAACTTAATGCATGAATTATTTCATTATTATAATTTTTTTGTTTGGAATAGTATTTGAAAAGTATTGTTCTTTGCAAAATATTAATTTTAATCATTATTGTAGGCATCATGTTGGATGGGTGCTAATGGTGGTGAATGAAATGAAAATATTCTCTTGGAGCTTGTGTTAAATGATAATATGAAATGTAATTTTTATTTTTAATACTAGTTTGTGTTTTTTTAATGGATTTGTGTATTTCATACTTAAATTTGAGAAATTGTATTGAATTGATGTTGAAATTTTAATTTTCTATTTACATTAATTAAATTTAGAATTGAGTATGTTATGTGGAATTTTAGATTATTAATATAAAATTACATATTAAACATTTGTGATTTTAAATGCAAGAACCCGCAAAAAATCCATCAGGTACAATTGCGGGTTCGGTAATTGTTAAAACCTACAGCGGCTGGGTTTTTAGATAAGTGAAGATGCTTTGTCTCTTTGGCAAAGGAAACTTGTCATCTTGTAAGAACATGTTTAAGGGTTGATAGTCAATGACTAATCACTTTTTTCCCCTAACAAGTTCCGAACTTTTTTCCACATAAAACACTTGACAACCCCATTGAGAGTTTGTTGGTTCGATAAGCCCTTGGGCCAAGAGTTGTGAACATTACTTTTGGGCTAAGGCTAAGTCAGATGGGCTCATTCCTGGATGAGTAGCCTTAGTAGGATTGATGTCTTCATTCAGTTTGAAAGGTAACTGAATAAAGAAAGACCTGTTTTTCCACAAAGGATTTGGGTGGATGAAGTCAGAATGAAATTCTGGATAGTATTTTAGGAGATTGGTTGAGATATCTTGGTAAGATGGTGGAGATTCGGACAAAATGTAGAGTTTAAGGATCTCTGTGAAAGATTTGAACATGGATCTGACCCTGATTCCATTGGAGAGAATTTGAAGATGTTTTATCTAGTGGATGATGTCAAATCCTAATAAAATATCCTTATTAGGGAGTTTTGAACCAATGATTTTTTTTTCCAGATAACACAATTTGGGAAGATTTAAATACCAATGAGATTTTTGGTAATCAATTCTGTGGTGAACATTTTTCCATCAACTGCTCTGAAATGTTCTGTATGAGGTTTCCAGTTTTGAGCTGGAAGAATGTATGAATTCATCATGCTTTTTTGGGCACCAGTATCTAGAAATCCTATTGCTGGTATGGGTCATTGAAACTTTGAAGGTAAGATTTGGAGTTTAATGGAGGGAATTGGAATGGTAATGTTTAGGGACAACGATTGTTGATGAAAAATAGATTGAAACTCATTGTTTTCTGAATCATCAGATGAGTTTTCCAGTGCGAACACTGTTTTATCAGTAGGGTCTTCTTGTTCTGAGAAGTAAGATTCTATTCTTCCTTTTCAGCAGAATACTCAGTAACAGCTTGTAAATGCTTTACCAATTTGATTTCCTTTTCTTTTTTGTTTGGACAATCCTTTGCATAGTGGCCTTTTTTCCCACAAATAAAGCATCTGCTAGATTTTTTCCTGCCCTGTTCTTTGGAAGAGAAAGATTTTTTTCTGAAGAATCTGTATGGTTTCTTCCATTTCCTAGACTTTGGTTTAGAAAAGGAAGTTGGATGTCTAATCTTCTTGAAATGCCTTTTCCGTGGATGACTGCAGTCACAATCTTTTTTATCTTTGCATTTGATCTGCAAGTAGGGTTTCTTACAGGCGCTTCTAAAAGGCTCTTTGTCTTTTACCAGTTCTTTGAAGATCTGTTTTTGCTCACAAAGTTTTTCCAATCATCCCTTAGCTATTTGAAAGATTTTTCCCAATGAGATGTTGTCAAGGTAAAGGTTGTGCACTGTAAGTTGTCATTGGACGTCTGGTTGCAATTTCGTAGGTAAAGAAGCCAGAAACACATGCTTCTGATCGTTGAATCCATTAAGCTTGTAGAGCAGGATTGACATTCTTTTGTAATGGAAATCAAGATCTTTAGTATTCAAAGAACAACACTTCATGTTGAGATAGTCTCTTCTTGCTGCTTCAAAAACTGCACAAACTGTAATTGTCTGTAGGGGCCAAGATTGTCAAACCAGTCTCTCAGAGATCCCGTGAAACGGGTGATAAACTCTTTGAGGACCGATTCTATGGTTGCACCTGATCTTATCATCTGGAGATCTAACCAGGCTGACATTTCAGGTAACTTCTTTCTCTATTTGACTGTGGGAATGTCATCAAATGTAAACCATGGACCATTCGATGGTTTGTATGTATTTTGAGCTTGAGGCTGAGGTGGTTGATTAGTTGAGGATTAAGCTAGCTCATCAATGTCTAAGGGTATTTCAAAGTATGATTCTGGTTGGGATGGTTGTGCTTGTTCTGTTTCTTCAAGTTGTACCATCAAAAGTTTAATAATATCTGCATAAGCATCTTCTGAATCAGTGGTTGAAGGTGAAGATTCTGAATCAGATTCTATCATAGAAGTATCAGTTTCTGTGGAATCAGTGGAAACTTCAATGTGTTGGGAAGCATATGGATGCATGGGTTCTTTATCCTTAGATTGAGATGGTTGTGGGCTAAAAACAAGAGTATGTTCTGGAGAATCTTGTTGTTGTGTGGTAGTGGAGATTGGTTGATGAATTTTGATAGGTCTTGGTTGGGGCTAAGGTTTTGGTTTTTGGCTGAGGTGGTTGTGGCATATTTTTTAAAAGAGTATGTGTCATTCCAAATAGTTTGGAAGGATCATGCGGTTTCATTGGGGCAAGCATGGGACTGAATGGATGGTAAGTTGGACTAATTGTAGGTATGGGAGGTGATTTGGTGAAGAGTGTAGGCCTATGTTTTTCGGATTCAATCTGATCAAGCTCTACCTTTAGCCGTCTGATTTCTCTCTTCTTTTGGTCAAACTCTGGGCCATAGTATCTTTGACTAAGCATGACTCTTAAGTCTGCATCAAGTTGAGAGATTTGGGATTATAAATTTTGATAGATCTACTGCATTTGCAAGGTTATTGAGTCAACCTTGGTTTCGATTTGGTCAATTCGTAAACTGATCTTATCAACCCTTTTGTGGATGTCTACCAATGTATCATTTTGTGCTCTAGCATTCTATGTTTGCCAGTTGAGGACTGATTCAAATGGTTTAGGTTCTTCTAGGTGACCAGCAGAGATTATGGCTGAAGGAATGAAAGGTTTTGTCGCGACCTTTTTTTGTGAATCAGATTGGGCTTCTAAGGATGGGAAATTCAAAGAATAGTCTTGGGATGATGAGAAAACATCATGCATGCAATGGGTTGAGGAGTAGAGGTCTGATGTAGATTTGGTGAAAAGGTTTCAGGTTTGCAATGTTTTGCAATCCATTTGAGTTCTTTTTTGTATATGGGTAATAGAGCTGGTGGAGGTGGAGGTTCATATGGCGGTTTTGCTTCTGTGTGTTTTGCTTCTGTGTGGTTACAAGGAGAATGAGTTTTCTTTTTTGGTTTTCTTTTCCTTTTGGAGTCTTGATCGTTTTCTTCCCAATCATCCCAACAGGGACAATTTGGGTCGCACCTTCCAGATCCTGAAGTATCCCTTATAAAGTGTCTGTTTAACTTCGCAGGGTATACTGGGTACCCTTCGGAGTTTGAACAGCCGTAATCATTGAAGAATAAATGAATGATAACCTTGGAGGCTCTTGAGGAGCACTAGGTTTTGGCTGAGAGGTACTTGGTGGAGGCCGAAAAGTCATTCTGACAGTACCATCTGGCCTTCTTTCAAACATACTTTCTGATGTCTGAATGGGGGCTGTATTGTTATGGAACTTCTCATAATTTGAAATCCATTCCAGAGGCATGAGTTTTATGAGTTCATGGTGAAGGATCTGTCTGGGGATTTGGATGATAGTTGGAATTTGGTCTGATTCTGCTAACACCATAAGAGCATCAGAGTGGTTGTCAGGTGTGGGAAGATCTAAGGCGTGATTTTGAAGCCTATAGACCAACTGATGGTGCAAGGTAGCCATTTTTGTTGAGGAGATTTGTTCTACTCTTTGAATTTGAACTTGAACTTTCAAGGCAGTTGACAGGTTGGTATCTTGGAGAGATAGATTGAAATTGGGGTAGAAAGTGAGAAGAACACTTCCTGCATGTAAAGTGGTCAGGATAGTACCAACTACTACATCCTGATACTGTTTGAATCTGGTGTCAAGCATAGCAATTCTGGCTGTAACAGGTAATCCTTTTCTTCCATGTAAGGTAAGGATTAATCTTACTCCCCCACGATGGTGAGGAGTGCAATCTTGTATTGTAAATCTCTCATTTCTTTAAATGAAGTAACCTTCTTCTGTTTTCACTAAAACCAAGTTGTGGTATCAGAGCCATATTTCCCAAAAGGAAACCCCTGGGTGTGCAACAATATTATGCTCTGTGGTTGCCGAAACCCACCATTTTCCAATTGGAAATCAATTCTGGAGGTATTTCCAAAGTAACATATTGCTCAGTTGTGATAGCTTGAAGAGTGCACTGATCTAGTCTAGAGGACTGGATGTAATCTTTTGGATGAGGTCTTTTAGTAGAGATAAGGGTTCTTATACTTCTAGTAAAAGAGTTTCCTCTCTTATAGAGCTGATAATGACTAAGAAGAGGGAATGAAGATTCATTGATCTAGACTGACTTAGGGATAAATGAGTATTCAACAAGGTTTTCTATTTTTTTGGCAATTTGTTGGTGCAATATTTGGGTAAGGACAGAGTAGAAGAAAGGGAGATTAGAGTGATCGTAGAAGTAGAAGCGTCATTAGATGAAGTAGATGCCATGAGTGAAAATTTCTCTCTGATTTCTGAAGCCTAAATATTTTTCAAAGAAATTAGGAAGACTCTTATCATACCACTTTTGTAAGTTTGGGGCTCTGATACCAGAATAGGCAACGAAGTACGTGGCGTTGTTAGACCAAAGCAATGATGAAAAGATCGTCGTTTGGACCAGTAGTTTGCATGCTTGGGTTTCCAGCCGATATATTTAGATGGAAAAACAAAAAACTTAAAACATTTCCATTTGAGGTTATTCAACCCAAAATAGACTCTTTTGTCTTAAAACAGGGTACCAAACCAGATAAAAATCTTTAAAAGTTTTCTAATGCATAGGATCCTTATGAAAGACAAGTGCAGAGCATACTTCCTTAATTTCAAAATGAATAGATTTAAATCTTCTCGTTTACTTTTATAATGTTAGAACTTCATTAACGGAGAGAAGAAAGAAAGTTTAGAACTTCATGTTTAGGAAACACACGCTTTTATTTCTTTATCTCCGATTTTGATTTACAAAGGAAGAGATCATCCTATATATAGGATGAGGAGGAGACAAGCTTGATAAGATAGGACCCTTATCAAGATACTTCACTTTATAAAAGCAAACTTTAATAATTAAAGCATGACAAACTTTACTTTATAAAAGTAAAAGTAATAAAAGCAAACTTTAATAATTAAAGCATGACTCAGCATACTTTAATAATTACACACGACAAACTTTACTTTATAAAAGTAAAAGTAATAAAAGCAAACTTTAATAATTAAAGCATGACTCAACATACTTTAATAATTACACACAACAAACTTATAGCTTTGGGGACGAAAGATTCATGTAAGCTTCGTCAGAGGAGCTATCTGTGTCGTCTTTTGCTAACTTTTTCTTTGGATGCTTGCAGGTGGGACCACATGGTGGCCATGGGCAATATTGTGATGTTGGACAATGAGAGGGGAATGTCACCATCTGATTGGTTGGCTGAACTTTAGGTGGACAAGTGCTGGTACTAGCTCTGGATAATGAAGGTTCTTCCAGTTGCGATGGATCTTGGAGCTGTTGGAGATGTTGGCTTAAGGGTAGGAAGTCAGTCCAAGGGTTTTGGTTTTCTTCTTTGATGATGATACCTATAGGTTTTGGTTTTGAAATGGACGAAGGAGTTGGAATCATAATGATGTCATGTTATGGACCTAAAGACGTATGGAATATGTCTTTATGTGGTTCAGGTTGGTGATTGAGGTGGCAAAAGAAATTCTGAAGGTTTTTCTGGATGTTATTGTCTTGTTCAAGGATTGCTGGGTGTGGTGTTGTGAACCATTCGAACACTTGGTCTTGAGTCCAAAAAGAGTTGGTGTTTGGATGCTGGAAATATGGCCTGTGGATATATTTGCTGAGGTGAACATATTTGCTTCTGATTCAAGCATTAGATCAAGGTTGTAGACCGTGGATAGTTGCTGTAACTTTCTTCTCCACCAGGGAAGTGGAGAGAACCACTCAAGAAGGGTCAAGGTCAATGAGGTTGATTTGTCAGGATTCATGAGATGATTCAGGGTAGTTCTGATAGGGAGAATTAACTTTGTGGCATAAAGAATAGTTAGGCACCAGATGTACTATAACTCATCTTCAGCCACATCTCTGGAAGGGTCAATGTTTAGACCTGTGAGAAACAAATTTTCAGGGTGGAAAGTTGAGAAAGGAAATGAATCTGCTAACATGTAGGCTTTCATGAAAAACCTAAAAACATATCTTTTTGCAAATTCTTGGATGTCTGAGAGGAAAAGTCTTGTGGGTCAAGGCTTGGTTTGGTAAAGAGGTGGCCATGAAAATGATGGGAAAGTGATATCTTGTGGATATGTAATGCAATGGTGATATTAGTTTTGCAAGTCTTGAGAGTAGGTCTGGAATGAGGTTCTGGGTTCGTTTTATATGCTTCATAGAGAAGTCATATTTTGAGAACCAGTCTTTAAGTTTGAGCAACATCTTTTCTGGAACTATTTTCCCTTTGAATTTCATGATGTTGGGAAATGCTGAGCTATCCATTCGGATAAGAAAATGATAGCCGATAAGATGGTATTCAAATTTCTTGATACCATTCTTTACAGCTAAGATTTCTTTGTACACATTGTGATAGTGCTGCTGTGTATCAGAGAAATGTCCGCTAGCATAAGCAATAAAGCTTTCTTTGCCATTTATTTCTTCGAGAAGAATATCTGTTTGCCATCTGTGATGAGCTTTAATGGTGGTGGATTTTGAGCAATCTTTTTCAAAGTGGTGACAGCAAGTGTGTGGTTATCATTCTATTCTGGTGGCTTTTTCTTTAATAAAGCTGAAAGCTAATTGGTATGGTGATCGACATGAGGAATAAAGTCTCTGATGTAATTGATGATTCCAAAGAATTTCTGTACCTATTTCCTGGTGAGTTGTTGATCTGGAAAGCGGAGCAATTCTTGGGCAATGTGTTTTCCTGGCTGGTAGTGTCCGTCTTTGATAATCATTCCAAGGAATTCAATATTATCTATTGTAAATTTTGTAAGTCTGGATGATATCAAAAAATTGATTTAATAATTGGCGATGTTCTTCATGTGTGCCTGAAAACAACAAGATATCGTCAATATAAATCAATGCATGATGCAGGATGGGTTGGAAGATTTTAACCATGGCTTTTTGAAAAATGGAGGGGGCAGTTTTCAAGCCGAAGGGTAAAACTGTCCATTGATAATGACCATTAGGGATGCAAAAAGCGGTTTTGTATCTTTCTGAGGGTTTAATGACAATTTGCCAAAAACCTGACTTGAAATATGGGATGAAGACGATGAAGGTGTTGATGAGGCTGAAGATGAAGTTGTTTCCATGTTTAGGTAATCTTTGGGAGGTATCGGAGGAGTAGATGAGGATAATCTTCTTCTAGGAGATCAAATAAGATAAGATGACCAAACTACTTTCATCATCGCAAAATCTTTAGATTCTGAGGATATTTCAATCATCTCTACAGTACAATCTTTTTCCAAATTATACAATTCGGAAAAAATTGAATACCAACAGGGAAGAATATTGAAGGTGCTGTATGAGACGAACAACTTTAGACATTTTGAGTGAAGGTCTGGGAATGGTGGAAACATGGTTGACATTTTGGGTTAATAATGATACACTCGCCTCTAATTTTCTATACTGAGTAGCTTGCCACTCTTCATCACCAAATAGTGTATCGGTTACAAAATCATGCACTACATCTGGGCATTTTTGAGATAAGTGAAGATGCTTTTTCCCCTAACAAGTTCCGAACATTTTTCCACATAAAACGCTTGACAAGCCCATTGAGAATTTGTTGGTTCGATAAGTCCTTGGGCCAAGAGTTGTGAACATTTCTTTTGAGCTAAGGCTAAGTCGGATGGGCTCATTCTTGGATGAGTAGCCTTAGTAGGATTGATGTCTTCATTCAGTTTGAAAGGTAACTGAATAAAGAAAGACTTATTTTTCCACAAAGGATTTGGGTGGATGAAGTCAGAATGAAATTCTGGACAGTATTTTAGGAGCTTGGTTAAGATATCTTGGTAAGATGGTGGAGATTCGGACAGACTGTAGAGTTTAAGGATCTCTGTGAAAGATTTGAACATGGATCTGCCCATGATTCCATTGGAAAGAATTTGAAGATGTTTTATCTGGTGGATGATGTCAAATCCTAATAAGATATTCTTATTAGGGTGTTTTGAACTAATGATTTTTGTCCAGATAACACAATTTGGGAAGATTTGAATACCAATAGGATTTTTTGTTATACTATCAGCATAGTCAAACCCCAATTGTTTTTTACTGTCTCCAACTCTTTTCTTTTGATCATTTGCATAATCCTTTGGAATTGAAGGATTCAGTCTTGGACTTTTCCTCAAAATGGTTGTTGTACCATTTTTAAGCGACTTGCCCAAATTATCTAGCTCCTATGAATATTAATTATATGAACTAGTAAGTTTATTAAACTAGATTGAATAGTATATTCACAAGGAAGTAAGCATATTAAACCAAGAAAAATACAGCCAATTTTATAAATAAACTAACTTTCTGTGCATCTTCTTTACTATCGTTATCGTAATCATCATTTTTGGCTTACTTCATCGAAATGGCAGAAGACTTCATCGAAATGGCAGCAATAGTGTTTTTTGGTGTCTCTTCTTTCTTCTAATCTTCTCCCTATTTTCTCAATGTCCAAGCATTGCATATGATCAGTTTGAGAAAGCTTTCCCAATACTTGTGCAAGTAAGTCATTTCTTGCATCTGAAGTCAAAGAATCTTTTTAGTCCTCCTTTAGCTTTTCCTAACACCCCACTATAAAGAAACTAATATTAGTAAATAAGAATAAATCTAAAATAATAACGATTTTTGTTCTAGTTAAACTTGATTACCAATTTCTTAATGACTTGTTAAGTGTCAAGATCGTATCCTCCATCCTTTAGCATCCGAGCTCTCTTTCATAGCTCACTCCTATCAATTAAGTCTTTAGAAAGACTTAATTCTGCACTGCCTACTTCGATAAAGAAATTAGATTGGTTAACTAGTAAAAAAATTAATAGTTAAAAATACCCTTTATATCGATATATATGCACTTACAATTTCTTTCATTAATCCTACATATCCTTTTCGACTAATGTGGTGATAATACATGTTCAAAGCTCACGTATTCTTATTGACATGACTGGTTTTCTGTAAAAGAAGAAACATCATTGTAATATAAGGTAAACATGATGTAACTATCAACATATTGCTTGTCTTAACTTTAGAATACTTGCTTCAAATGATTCAGACAAATGTTCGTTGACAAACTTTATCTAAACTAGCCGATTTATTTGGGGGTAATCAATTGAGGGTGTATACAATTTCTTTTTATCATTTCTGAACTTCTAGATAAAGTTTTTTTTCAGCATATACTTGAAGTTTAGAAATGTTGTTCCAATTGATTGTATTACCTGCTTTCTACTTCTAAGATGTTTAAGTGTCAATTAATAAAAATAGAAATCATACAACTAATAATGAAAAATGACAAGAAAAGCTTTAAGTAAAATGCAACAAGCTTTTCAAGAATTGCCAGAACTGATTTCTATAAACACTCATTTGTCTCTAAAGGAACTTTACACCAATCAGAATAAAGAATTGAAACTGATGCACAAGCTAATACCCCAAGAAAGGAAGCCAACTCAGCGACTTCATCCCCTGTAGGAACACCCATTTCATCGTATTGCACCACTATCTTTCTTTTTTTTTTTCTTTTAAGTCTTTTTTCTTTAGGATGCCTAACTTGGTTAGTTCATTTATGATCTTTTATTTTTATTGGTAGGGACTTATCCTACAACCAGCTAAGTGGAGAGATTCCATTCAACATTGGGTTTTTGCAAATAGCCACATTGTACGTGGCGTTGTTCTACCAAATCGATGCAGAACTAAATCTGCCTTAGGGACCAGATCTGGCTTAGAACAGATCAATATCCCGCACGTTCTGGTTTCCAGCCGATATACACTTATCCACCAAATACCAAATCCGAAATTTATTTAAAACAGTTTTTCACGATACCACCAGAAAACACAGCACGCAAGGCCTTCAAAAAGGGTGAACGTTGTGAGAAAACAATTTTATTGGATAAAAATCAGTTTTGGAGGATAAAACAGGACCTTTCTGATGCACAGGATCCTCAAGCGTGAGGCAAGCGCAGAGCATACTAAGTTTAGAAATGGCGGTGAGCGTATCATTTGTAACTTAAATAATTTTTTTGAGTCCTAGAAGAGAGAGAGAGATTTAGGGAAACATAATGTCGAAACTTAAGCTTTTTATTTTTTCGAATTGGCTCTTACAACTGAGACCAAAGGGGCTTTATATAGAGGATCATTAAGAACAGGACCTCTCGAATGATCATATCTCATAGCACACCTTTTTTGAAAGCAAAGCAAGCCAATCAGGACTTTTACAAAAGACAAGCATACTTACAAGGACTTTAACAAAAGATAAACGGGAGTCACATAGGTTGCATCAAAAGTTGTGTGAGAGCGACAAAGTGTCATTATGGCGTGGATGGATAACGCGATGGTGACACGTCTCCTGTTTCTTTCTCATATTCGCTTGTGCCGACGCCTTTGTCTCTTGTCGAGATATGCCTCAGCTTGCTGGTACTTGTCTTCATCAGCTTCAGACATGTGTCGTGAGGTATCATGGGGAGTATCAGTATGGAGAAGGGACTGAAAGTCTTCCCATGGGTCTTGGGCGTCTTGGAATAAGACATTCGTGTAGTCAAGACGTTGTTCCATAACAAGGATTCCTTGAGGACTTGAACTTGAACCGGGAGTACAGCCTTGTGTTTTTGGGATTATTTCAAGGGTGTGTGATGGTCCAATGGAGGTGTGGTGAATATTTGTGGCAGGTGGAGGAACATTGTTAAGTTCCATGAGATAGGCTTTGAGGGCGGAAGTGACTGTTGTAGCATGGATGAAGGTATAAGGATGAGAGTAAGTTTTCCATTCATATGCCATGTCCTGTGTCCAGTAGTCTCATGTTTCTGGATGTTGAAAATAAGGCCTGTGGACAATGAAAGTTGTAGTCCACATGTTAGCTTCTTGTTCTGGCATTTTGTTTAATCCATGAAAGGTAGACAAATGTTGGAGTTGTTGGCGCCACCAAGTGAGGGGAGAATACCATTCAAAAAGAGTCCATAGAAGGTCTGGGGAGAACTCTGGAGTGGTAAGGTGAGTCAGGACTGGTTTGATGGGAAAAACTAGCTTTGTAGCATACAAGGTGGTGAGACGCCACATATATCAAAGCTCATCTTCGGAGATTGCTAGAGAGGACAGAGTGAGGCCTGTGAGAAACAGGTGCTCCATGCAAAGGTTAGGAAATCGGTCAGGTTTTTTGGACTGAACATTAAAGAAAAACCGGTAGAGAAACTTTTTTGTAAAAACTTACAATTAGTAAGCCGATTGGAAAAAGATGTTCATGGGGAAATTTCTCTGGTTAAGAGCTTTGAAGGGAAGTTGGCGATTCATGGCTATAACTGGAATGGTTTGAATCGAGGAGATGAGTGCGGGTTTATTTATAGCTGGACGGGTGAGGAAGTCTGGAATGAGGTTTTAGTTGCCTTTTATATGTTGAACAGTGAAATCATATTTAGCAAACCAAGTTTTAAGACTGAGTAATTGCTTGTTAGGTAGCAATTTGTTCTTGAAGTCAAAGATTTGGGGAAAAGAAGAATTATCCATGTTGATAAGGAATTTGTGGCTGATGAGATGGAATTCAAATTTTTTAATTCCATACTGGACTGCTAGAATTTCCTTGTAGATCACATGGTAGTTCTTTTCAGAGTCTTTGAACTGTCCGCTTGCATGTGCATAGAAATGACGCACGCCATTGATGTCTTCAAGAAGAATGACACTCCAATAATCATCGCTGGCATCAGTCTGGAGGATGCGTTGTCCATTTGTGGGAATTCAGAGTGGAGGAGGTGATTGGGCTATCACCTTTAGCTACTTGACAGCTTCTGTCTGAGCAGGGCCCCAGGGAGGGCACTGCTTCTTTAGCATGCGGGACAACTGGCTGGTGTGGATTGCAACTTTTGGGATAAAGTCACGGACATAGTTAACAATCCCGAGGAATTGTTGTATCTGCTTTCTGTTGAGATGTGTGTCCGGGAACTTTAGTAACTCAATTGCAATATGGGGACCATGCCAAGAAAGTCAATAGATTCCTTTCCTATGCTGCTTTTCTTTTGGGAAAGCATGATGCCATGTGCCTGCACAATGTGAAAGAAATCCAAAAGGAGCTTCTGGTGGCTCTCGTGGTTAGAGGAAAACAATAAAATATCATCAATGTAGACCAATGCATGATGAAGAATAGGACTAAAGATTTTTGTCATGGCTTTTTGAAATAAGGAGGGAGCGACTTTGAGACCAAAAGGCATGGCTGTCCATTGGTAATGGGCATCAGGGATGCAGAAGGCAGTTTTGTGATGGTCACTTGGTGAAATACCAAGTTGCCAAAAACCAGCTTTTAAATCGAACTTAGAGAAGATACGAGCCCCTTGGAGATGGACAAACAGGGTTTGGATTTTTGGAAGGGGAAACTTATCATCTTTAAGAAAAGAATTGAGTGGCTGATAATCAATCACTAATCTCTTTTTTCCATGAACTAATTCAGATCTTTTTTCAACATAAAAGGCTTGACAAGCCCAATCTGAATCAGTGGACTCAATAAGACCTTGTTGAAGTAACTGAGAACATTCTTGTTTAGCAAGCAAGAGGTCGGAAGGAGACATACCCGGGTGTGAAGCTTTTGTGGGGTTGATGTCTTCATTGAGTTTGAAAGGAAGGTGAATGAAAAATTGTTCATTTTTCCAAAGAGGTGAAGGATGATGAAACTGGGAATGGTTTTCTGGACAGAATTCTAAGAACTTTTGTGAAATTTGACTATATGGAGATGATGTGTCAGAAAGTGTATACAGACGTAGAGTATCTGTATAAGGCATGAACATCTGTTTGTAGCGAACTCCAGAACTAGTGAGGAATAGGTTTTTAACCAGATGAATAATGTCAAAACTTATGAGCAAATCTTTATTGGGGAGTTTGGAAGCTACAATCTTTTTCCAAATTATACAATTCGGAAAGAATTGAATACCAATGGGTTTTTTTGTAATCAAGGTGGTTTCAAAGGTTTCACCATTAACTGCTCTGAAAAGCTTGGAGTGAAGTTCCCAACAGTTTGATGGAAGAATAGAAGGATCAATCATACTGGTGTCTGCACCAGTGTCAATAAACCCAATAACAGGAATAGGTTTATGGAATTTGGAAGGAAGGATGGACATCTTGAGAGAAGGGCGAGGAATAGTGGAAACATGATTAACAGTCTGAACTGTAGAGATGACTGAAATATCTTCAGAATCAGAAGATTCAGCAATAAGAAAGGCAGTTTGGTCATCTTGTGTTGACTGTTCTGAAAAATTGGATTCGACATCCTCATTTTCTGATAACAGGGAAGAATGTTCAAGATGTTGGATAAGACGAACAGCTTTGGCCGATTTGTGAGGACATTGTCGAGCAAGGTGACCGCATTTCTTGCAAATGAAACAACAGTTGGATTTTTTCTTTCGGTATTAAGAAACATCTTTCTTTCTAAAATACCGAAAAGCTTTTTTGGAGGATGTTTTTTTGTAGAAGTGTTTCTGAAAATGTTTTTTTCTTTTTAGGCGAACAAATACACTTCTTTTCATCTTTACACTCTATCTTGAGATGAGGTTTTCGACAAGCTTCAGAGAAGGGTTTTTTTTCTTCCATGAGATCTTTGAAGAATGCTTTCTGTTCACAGATCTTATCAAGAGATAACATGGCCATTTGAAAAATCTTGCCCAGAGAGATATCAGCGATGCTCATATTTGTGGCTGTAAGTTTTCTCTGAAGATCTGGTTGTAACTCAGGAGGAAGAGAGGCAATGAAGACATGTTTAAGAGATGGCTCATTGAACCCATTTAGCTTGTAGAAGAGAATACTCATTCTTTTGTAATGAGCATCCAAAAGATGTCTTTTAAGAGAGCAACATTTCATCTGATGGTATTCTTTTCTGTCTGCTTCAGTGGAAGCAATTTTTTCACCGATGAATTGCTCATGAATGAGATTGAGGGCTGTACCAATCGGAGATTCCATAAATTGGAGCTGTATGTATTCTCCTAAGCTTTCTAGCCAGTCTCGTAAGGAACCTGTGGAGCGGGCCATAAATTCACGAAGAACGGCTTGAGGTTGAGCATTAGGCTTGGTACCTTGGAGATCAATCCAGGCAGCAAATTCTTGAAGTCGAGCAGCCCATTTGTGACGGGGAATGTCATCAAATGTAAACCAAGATGCTGAAGATGGTTTTGTTGAGTGTTCATTGATTGGTGGTGGTACTGAGTTTGTTTGAGAAGCTTGGTCAGAAGGATTGTCATCAACAATAGGTGTTGAAGTAGAGGCACTTGGATCTGCAGTTTCAGTGGCCATTAATATGCCTGTAATGTCAGCATATTCGGACTTAGAATTAGTGGAGGCGTTTGATGAGTCATAAGAGGAGGATGAAGATGAATTATATGTTTTAGGCTCAGAAGAGTCAGAGGAATCTGAAAGTTGAGGCTGGACAGTATGATAATGATATTGGTCCATTGGGCTTTTATCTTTTTTAAGAGGATTAGGATGGTCTTGTGGTGAGTCTTCTGGAGGGAGTGTGGATGTAGAGGAAGAGGACGTGACCTTTGGACATGGTTAGAAGATTTTGACTTTAGATCGTGGTTTTTTGGGTGAACAGGAGGTTTTGGATCGGGTGGAGGTTGTGGAAGACAGGATTTGCAAGATGGTGGAGGATAAGAAGATTTTTTCTTCTTCTTTTTCTTTCTCCGCATGACTTCCAATTCTTCATCAACATCTGTATCATCCAAACAAGGACAATCCGGATTGCACATATGGGCTTCAGGAACATCCCATAGAAAATGACCATTATTTTTATCAGGATATACTGGATACCCTTCTGATGAAAAACCATGAATAGGAAGTTTCTTTTCTTGATCAGTTTGAACTGCTGTGATCATAGCAGTATAAGAAAGCTGTGGACTGTCTGGAATGGGCTTAGTGGCAGGAGTTTGAAAAGTCAGTTGGATTTGGCCATTTGGGCGTCTGGCAAATGTAGCTTCTGTGGTTTGGACTGGTTCAGAATTTTGGTGAAAATGCTCATAGTTGGTTAGCCATTCAAGAGGCATGAGTTTGAGCAGATCTTGTTTCGAAATTTGTTTGGGGATTTAGATGATGGTTGGAATTGTGTCTGTATCCGCCAATATCATCAAGGCATCAGAAGTTGTGTATGGTGTAGGAAGATCTAGTGCATGATTTTGTAATCGATACACTATTTGGTGATGGAGGGTTGCAATCTTAGATGTGGGTGTTTGTTCTGCTCCTTGGAGCTGGATCTGGACTTTAAGGGTTGTTGGAAGATTGGGATCCTCAAGAGAGAGGTTGAAATTGGGGTAAAAAATTAATAAGACACTGCCAGCATGAAGGGTTGTCAGAACAGTTCCTATAACAGCATGTTGGTACTCTTTGAACCTGGTATCTAGGAGAGCAATTCTATCTGTAACAGGTAAGCCTTTTCGACCATGAAGAGTGAGAATTAATTGTACACACCAAGATGGAGGTGTGTGTATCCTTCTCGTTTCCAGTTGGCGACGAGATCGGAAGGTATCTCCATAGTGACATATTGTTCACTCTGTGAGGCTTGTAACGCACACTGATCCAGTGTAGAAGACTGCATATATTCTTTTGGGAGTGGTCTTTTAGTAGAGATGAGAGTTCGAATACTTCTAGTGAAAGAAGTTTTCTGTTTGTAGAGATTGTAAGGACTCATGAGGGGGAACTGGGACTCAGTGACTTGAGCAGATTCTGGAATATAAGAACATTCCACAAGATTCTCAATTTTGGAGGTTATGTGTTTAGAGCATGATTTGGGGAGAGAGAGAGTAGAAGAAAGAGAAATAGGAGATGAAGATGATATAGAAGCTGAAGATGTGTTTGTTTCCATGGTGAATGAATCTTTCTTCTAGGAGATCAAATAAGATTATTCGTCGAATAGGCTTACTAAGCCCATTCCAGACAGTCCACAACTTTCTTATACTGCTATGATCACAACAGTTCAAACTGGTCAAGAAAAGAAACTTCCTATTCATGGTTTTTCATCAGAAGGGTATCCAGTATATCCTGATAAAATTAATGGTCATTTTCTATGGGATGTTCCTGAAGCCCATATGTGCAATCCGGATTGTCCTTGTTTGGATGATACGGATGTTGATGAAGAATTGGAAGTCATGCGGAGAAAGAAAAAGAAGAAGAATTTGATGCTTGTTTAAAGAGTAATCACATACTCTTTTGGTTTATGGCAAGTATGAAGATAAGGTGCTTTGTTATGTAGTGCCAATGCAGGCTGGACACTTGTTACTCGGGCGGCCTTGGCAATTCGACAGACGTGTGAAACATGATGGCTTCACTAACAAATATTCATTTGTATTTAATCAATGCAACATCACTCTTGTTCCATTGACACCAAAGCAGGTTTATGGAGACCAAGTGAGCCTACAGAGAGAGAGTGAGGAAAAGAAAAGGAGAGAAAAAGAGAGTGAAATTTAAAAAGAGGCCGAGGAAAATATGAGAGAAAAACCAAAGAAAAATACAGCCATGGAGTGAAAATTAGATGGAAAACAAAAAGAATTTCTACGCGAGAGCGAGTGAGAAAAAAAAAGCGTTCTTTTTTACATCAACCGATGATTGTACTTTTGTACAAAGAGGCATTTTTAAACACTAACAAATTTGACCCTACTTTGCCTAGTTCTATTACTTCTCTTTTGCAGGAGTATGAGGATGTCTTGCTTGAGGAAACACCACATGGTTTACCTCCAATCTGAGGGATTGAGCATTAGATTGATTTTGTGCACGGTGTAGCCATTCCAAATAGACCAACCTATAGGAGGTAGTTTCCATCGATGATTTGTGAAAGACTTTAGCACATTAGTCGTATCGCTTACTGGAAGTTTCTTTTCTTGACCAGTTTGAACTGCTGTGATCATAGCAGTATAAGAAAGCTGTGGACTGTCTAAAACGGGCTTGGAGTCAGGAGTTTGGAAAGACAGTTTGACTTGACCATTTAATCGTCTGTCAAATATGGCTTCTGTGGTTTGTACTAGTTCAGGAATTTTGGTGAAAGTGCTCACAGTTGGTTAGCCATTCAAGAGGCATGAGTTGGAGCAAATCATGTTTTTGGATTTGGTTGGGGATTTGAATGATGGTTGGAATTGTGTCTCTGTCCGCCAATATCATCAAGGCATCAGAAGTTGTGTATGGTGTAGGAAGATCTAGTGCATGATTTTGTAATCGATATACTATTTGATGATGGAGGGTTGCAATCTTGGATGTGGGTGTTTGTTCTGCTCCTTGGAGCTGGATCTGGACTTCAAGGGTTGTTGGAAGATTGGGATCCTCAAGAGAGAGGTTGAAATTGGGGTAAAAGGTTAATAAGACACTGCCAGCATGAAGGGTTGTCAGAACAGTTCCTACAACAGCGTGTTAGTACTCCTTGAACCTTGTGTCTAGGAGAGCAATTCTAGCTGTAACAGGTAAGCCTTTTCGACCATGAAGAGTGAGAATTAATCGTACAACACCAAGATGGAGGTGTGTGTATCCTTCTCGTTTCTATAGTGATATATTGTTCACTCTGTGAGGCTTGTAGAGCACACTGATCCAATGTAGAAGACTGCATATATTCTTTTGGGAGTGGTCTTTTAGTGGAGATGAGGGTTCGAATACTTCTAGTGAAAGAAGTTTTCTGTTTGTAGAGATTGTAAGGACTCATGATGGGAAACTGAGACTCATTGATTTGAGCAGATTCTGGAATATAAGAATATTCAACAACATTCTCAATTTTGGAGGCTATGTGTTTGGAGCATGATTTGGGAAGAGAGAGAGTAGAAGAAAGGGAAATATGAGATGAAGATGAATTTGTTTCCATGGCTGGTGAGTCCTCTTCTAGGAGATCAAATATGATTATTTGGTTACTGAAGATGTTGGATTCAAGTGGGGAGAAGCGCAAGAGAAGGCATTTCAAATAATCAAGCAAAAGCTGACCAATGCTCCTTTATTGTCTTTGCCTAACTTTAATAAAATATTTGAAATTGAATACGATGCCTCAGGTATTGGTATTGGCGCGGTCCTAATGTAGGAAGGACGACCAATTGCTTACTTTAGTGAAAAGTTGATTACATTATAATGAATATGTTTTCAGAAAATGAATCTATAAGAAATAGGTGGTTGTACTACCAGGTGGCAAAGTTTCTAAGGAGGGCAAGCCCTAAAAGCTAAGTAAAAAGAAATCTTTTAGGGAAAGTGATACGTAATGCCCAAAAGATCAACTAATGAGGCCCAAGGGCATATTGTTTAAAGAGTAAAAGTGCCAAACTTATAGTGCAACATACCTATGGCCCTAATGAAGTTGTTTTGTATTTTCTAAGTTTCTTTTAAAAGCTTAATATGATCATCCAAGTGTTATCTTACTGGGCATTAGCTCATAAAGTCCTGACATTGCAGGCAACAAAACAACTTCATTAGGGCCCTAGTATGTTGCACTACAAGGTCAGCACTTTTACTCTTTAAACAATATGTCCTTGGGCCTCATTAGTTGATCTTTTGGGAGTCACATATCGCCGTTCCTAAAAAATTTCTTTTTACTTAACTTTGAGGGCTTGACCTCCTTAGAAACTTTGCCATCTGGTAGTACAACCACCTATTTCTCATAAATTCATTTTCTGAAACATCTTCTTCATAATGTAATCCATGATATGCATGTATCCATTGCAACTTATGTCATAACATTTCAAGTTCCGATTCTTTAATACAGTCGGCATAGCCGACCATAGCATAATTAAGTATAAGTATCACAGATTAAGCAGTAGAACCAACCATAACATAACTAAGTATCATAGATTAGGTGGCAGAGCCGACCATAACATAATTAAGTATCATGGCTTACGTGGCAGAGTCGACCATAACGTGACTAAGTATCATAGATTAGGCGGCAGAGCCGACCATAACATGACCATAATAGCCATCACAACATAAAGGAATGGTTAAAATTGAAGTTAAGTGTATGAAAAGAATTTTGTCCCTACATTACAGTTGAAGTGCTACTTACCTCTTGATCTTGACTTCTCTAGACCTTTCTAAATTGAGGATTTCTCCACTCTTGACGTTATGACTTAGAATAGAAGAGAATGAAATTTTTAGGTTGCATTGAAAATGAAAGGAAGTAGGAGGGTCTTTATAGGTTTTCTTATGGCTAATGGATGGCTAGGATTTTTCCACCATAACTCTTGATCAATAGGTTAGATTATCCTTCATAAATACCTTACTAAATTCTAGAATTCTTATCTTTCTCTACAAACTTCTCTTACATCATCACTTATGTCATTGCTTATGTCATCACTCCTTAGAATTAAATATTATAATACTTAAAGGGGTTTGTTAGCTTAAAATAAATTCTACTATATTTAAGTGAAAAAATTATACCTCACACTACATGGATCTTATGTATTTTCTAAAATGGACCTAACAAGTGGATATCATTATATTAGAATGAAAGGAAATGAATCAAAAACTGCCTTTAAAACAAAATATGGTTTTTATGAATGGTTAGTCATGCCTTTTGGTTTGACTAATGCCCCGAGCACTTTTATGAGACTTATGAATCATGTTCATAAGTTTAGGTTTTGTGAGCTTTTATTGGTAAGTTTAGTGTTGTTCATTATGATAATATCCTCATATATAGCAAAAACTTGGACGAACATGTAGTACATTTGAAATTTGTTTTAGATGTACTTGGGAAGGAAAAGTTGTTTGCTAGTATGAAGAAGTGTACATTTTCCATTGATAAACTTGTGTTTCTAGGATTTATTGTGAGTGCATAGGGTATACCGGTTGATAAGGAGAAGGTAAGTAATGTGAAAAGCTTTCACGGGCTCGCTAGTTTCTACAGGCGATTTGTGAAATACTTTAGCACATTGGTCACACCGCTTATTAAAGTAATAAAAAAAGACGTGGGAAGAAGAACAAGGGAAAGTGTTTCAAATAATTAAGCAAGAGCTAACCAATGCTCCCTTATTGTCCTTGCCTAACTACCCTATTGAATGCGATACCTCAGGTATTGGTATTGGCGTAGTCCAAATGCAAGAAGGATAACTAATTGCTTACTTTAGTGAGAAACTAAGTGGGGCAGCCTTAAACTACCCTACCTAAGATAAGGTGTTAGAAACGTGGCAGCACTACCTATGGCCTAAGGAATTCGTGATTCACACCGATCATGAATCCTTGAAACACCTTAAAAGCGAATACAAGCTGAACAAGAGGCATGCTTGATGGGTAGAATTCATAGAGACGTTTTTAAATGTCATTTGTTACAAGCAAGGTAAGGAAAACATTGTTGTAGATGCTCTTTCCCACAGGTATGTCTTAATCTAGACACTTAATGCTAAACTGCTTGGTTTTGAACATATTAAGGAATTGTATGCTAATGACCATGATTTTAGTGTTGAATACCAAGCTTTGAAAAAAACTACGGCTGGTAAGTACTTTAGGCGTGATGGTTACTTATTTTGGGGGAATAAATTGTGTGTGCCTAATTGTTCTTTGAGAGATTTGTTAGTGAGAGAATCCCAAGGAAGAAAGTTGGTTGGGCATTTTGGAGTTGTAAAAACTTTAGCAGTTTTACAGGAACACTTCTATTGGCCATATATGAAACGAGATGTTGAGAGACTTTGTGGTAGATGTTTCACTTGTAGGCAAGCCAAACCAAAAGTGCAGCCCTATGGCTTATACACCCCATTGCCAATCCCTAGTGTGCCTTGGACTAATGTTTCGATAGATTTGGTACTAGGGTTACCTAGGTCTAAACGAGGGAGAGGCTCAATTTTGTGGTTGTGGATAGATTTTCAAAGATGACACATTTTATTCCATGCCACAAAATGGATGATGCTTCTAATGTCATTGACCTGTTCTTTAGGGGGATTGTGAGGTTGCATGGTATGTCCAGAATAATTGTTTCTAATAGGGGATGCTAAGTTTTTAAGTTACTTTTGGAAAAGGCAGATTCAGTTCTGCATCGATTTGGTAGAACAACGCCATCTCTTTATGGTATCAGAGCCATACTCGTCCTTGAAAATTTTTCGTTTTCTAAATCTCATTTTCTTGTTCAAAATGGTATAATTTAAGTATTTTGATTTGTTTTAATCTCTAGACTTCAGGAGCATAGAGAACTTCTCAATCATGGCTTCAACTTCATCTTCAAATCCTTCCAATCCTGTTACTCTTTCTTCTACTCTTTCTCTCCCTAAATATTGCACTACTCATACAACCAATAAAATTGAAAACCTTGTAGAATACTCCTACATCCCTGAATCCGCCCAAATCAGTGAGTCATCCTACCCTCTCATCAGTCCTTACCAACTGTACAAACGACCTAGTTCCTTTACCCGCAGTATCCGTACCCTTATCTCTACCAGACGGCCTCACCCTAAAGAATATATCCAGTCTTCTCACCTGGATCAGTGTGCTCTTCAAGCAACCTCTGCTGAGCAATATGTCACTCTGGAGATTCCCTCAGAGTTGATTTCCAACTGGAAACGAGAAGGTTATACCCATCTCCATCTTGGAGGAATCCGTTTAATCCTTACTCTTCATGAGAGAAAAGGATTACTAGTCACAGCTCGCCTTGCCCTCCTTGATACTCAATTCAAACAGTACCAAGATGCTGTTATTGGCACTGTCCTTACTACCCTTCATGCAGAAAGTGTCTTACTCACTTTCTATCCTAACTTCAACCTTTCTCTCCAAGATACAAATTTGCCCACAACCTTGAAAGTCCAAGTTCAAATTAAAGGTGCAGAACAAATCTCCTCTGCCAAAATAGCCACTCTCCATCATCAATTGGTCTATAGGCTTCAAAATCATGCCTTAGATCTACCCACACCTGAACATCACTCAGACACCCTCGTGGTCTTAGCTGAATCTGACCAGATCCCAACAATCCTCTAGATCCCCAGACAAATTCCCTATCATGAGCTCATCAAGCTTATGCCTCTTGAATGGATCTCCAACTATGAACAGTTCCATACTAATACTGCTCCGATTCAGACATCAGAAAGTATGTTTGAAAGACGACCAAATGGAACAGTCCGAATGACTTTCAAACCACCTCCCAGTGCTCCACAAGAGCCTCCTCGGCTCTCCTTCACATACTCCTCAATGATCACAGCTGTGCAGACAGCTCAAGAAGATCTGCCCATTACAGGGTTCAACTCTGAAGGCTACCCTGTTTATCCAGCAAAGCTCAATGGTCATTTCCTATGGAATGCCCCTGGCTCAGGCATGTGTGATCCCTCTTGTCCCTGCTGGGATGATTGGGAAGAGGACGATGATTATTCCACCAGACAAAAACGGAAATCCAAAAAGAAAACACCTTCAGTCTCATGCCATCATACTAACCCTAAACCACCACAAGATCCTCCACCTCTACCAGCTCTATTACCCATTTACAAAAAAAAACTCAAATGGATTGCAAAGCATTGCAAATCTGAGATTCCATCACCAATCTCAAACCCAACACCACCCCTGAGTTGTATGATGTTTTCATCTACTTCTTCAGACTACTCTTCTTCCTTTCCTCCTTTAGAAACCCACACAAATTCCCAACGGAATGTTGTGTCTAAACCCTTTATCCCTTCAGCCATCACCTCTACAGGACACCTTGAACACCTAAACCTTTTGAATCAATCCTCAACTGGCAAACCCAAAATGCCAGAGCACAGAATGATACTCTGTTAAACATCAATTCAAAAGTTGAGAAAATCAGTTTACGAACTGAAAAGCTTGAGACAAAGGTCGACTCCATTACTGCACAGATGCAGCAGATCCACCAAAATCTCCAGTCCAGAATTACTCAACTTGATTCTAAGTTACGAACCATGCTTGCTCAACACTACTATGGCCCTGAATTTGACCAAAAGGAGAGAGAGATCAGACGATTGAAAACTGAGCTTGATCAAATTGAATAAAAAACAAAGACCTACCCTTTTTACTACATCACCTTCGATCCCTTCCATCGGTCCAACCTATCATCCATTTGCCTCTATGCTTTCCCCTATCCGCTAGTATGAACCTTCCAAGTTATTTGGTATGACTCATACTCTTTTCCGAGACAATCCATTACCACCACAGCCTAAACCTAAACCAAAGCCCAAACCTCAACCACGACCAGTCACCATTCACCAACCTGCTGTTTCCACTTCTGACCAACAATCCCTCGGTTATACACCAGCATCACCATCAGCACCTCCACCACCAACTCCTTCCCAACCTCCTACCCAATCCAAGGATAAACAACCCATGCACCAGTTCAGTGCCCACACAGTTGATCATACATCTACTACAGATGATCAAACTTCTGATTCAAATCTAGCTGTTTCAGATAGCCATACTGAGATAGATACAGAATCTTCAGCATCCACCAATGACTCTGAAAAGTCCTATACTGATATCACCAAACTCCTGATGGCTCAACCTGATCAACCTGATCAAGGCCAAACCTCTCACACCGAACCATATGTTGACATTCTTTCTGAAGTTGATGAAGAAATGCCTGAATTCTTTGCCTCAAATCAACCTCCTCCAGCCCAGGCCCAAACCGGTCCAACCGGTCCAAAATCGTCAAATGGTCCATGGTTCACAGTTGATGATCTTCCATCCTCTAAATGGCGTGATCGGCTTAATGAAATGTCTGCCTGGCTTGACTTCCAAATGTTAAGGCCAGGAGCCACCACTTAATCAGTCCTTAGAGAATTTGCCACTCGTTTTATGGGTGACCTAAGAGATTGGTTTGATTCTTTAGGCCAATACAGACAATTACAGTTTGTTCAATTGCCAGAAGTCTCAAGTGCCCTTACGGTTATCCATGATCAATTCCTTGGAGACCCTTCTACAGTTTTTGAAGCTGCACGACGAGACTATCTCAACATGAAATGTTGTTCACTCAATGCTAAAGATCTTGACTTCCATTATAAAAGAATGTCCCTGCTGTTCTATAAACTTAATGGATTCAATGAGCCGACATTAAAGCATGTTTTTCTGGCTTCCCTTCCTGATGAACTCCAACCAGATATATAGAGGCAACTTCGTGCATCCAATCCTGCCCTTGACAATATTTCTCTTGGCAAAATCTTTTAACTTGCCAAAACTTGTCTTGACAAACTCTGTGAGCAGAAACAGTTTTTCAAAGAACTGTTGAAAGACAGAGAACCATTTAGGAGTGCCTGCAAGAAGCCTTATTTGCAGATCAAATGCAAACAGAAGAAGGATTGTGATTGCAGTCCTAAAAAGAAAAGGCATTTTCGGAAATTCAAACATCTGGAATTCTCACCTAGGCCTCGCCGATCCAAACGGCCCTAGAGATTCTTCAGAAAGAAGTCATATTCATCCAAAGACCTTAAACGGAGAAAATCAAGCAGATGTTTCATCTACAAGAGAAAAGGTCATTATGCCAAGGATTGTCCCAACAAAAGGGGAAAATCTATCAGGCTAGTCGAGCATCTCCAAGCCACTACATATTACTCCCCAGAAAAGGATGAACTGGAATTCTATTTCTCTGAACAAGATGAACCCAATGATGAAACTGTGTTCGCACTACAGAATTCCTCTGATGACTCAGACAGTGACCAGTCCCAAGTGATTTTTCACCAACAGCTGCTATCCCTTGATACTACTGTTCCAATACCTTCCATCAAACTCCAGATCTTACCCACAAAATTCCAAAGGCCCATTCCAGTAATTGGTCTTATAGATATTGGAGCCCAACGCAGCATGTTGAATCCGCATATTCTTCCACCAGAATATTGGACAGAATATGAGGAACATTTCAAAGCTGTCAATGGTAAATTGTTCACCACCTCTTTGATTACCAAAAAACCCATTGATATTCAAATTTTCCCCAACTGTGTCATTTGGACCAAAGTCATTGGTTCAACCCTTCCTAATAAGGATATCTTGTTAGGTTTTGACATCCTTCACCAGATCAAACAACTCCAAATCATTCTGAAACTTTACAACCTGTCTGACACACCCCAGCCCTACCAGGATATTTCAACTAAACTCTTGAGTTTGTGTCCAGATTCCCATTCTCAGTTTACCCATCCAAACCCATTGTGGAAAAACAAGTCCTTCTTCATTAAGTTACCTTTCAAACTAAATGAAGATGTTAATCCAACCAAAGCTACCCATCCAGGAATGAGTCCTTTTGACTTACTCTTAGCCCAACAAGAATGTTCACAATTGTTAGCCCAAGGTCTAATTGAGCTCACAAATTCTCAATGGGCTTGCCAAGCCTTTTATGTTGAAAAACATTCTGAAATTGTCCGAGGAAAGAAACGCTTAGTCATTGACTATCAGCCATTAAACATGTTTTTGCAAGATGACAAGTTTCCTTTGCCCCGACGACAAAGCATGTTTACTTTTCTCAAAAATGCCCAGATCTTTTCAAAATTTGATTTAAAATCTGGCTTTTGGCAATTAGGTATTGAACCCTCTGAACGATACAAAACTGCTTTTTGTATTCCCAATGCCCACTTCTAATGGACAGTCTTACCCTTCGGCCTTAAAACTGTCCCATCCATTTTCCAAAAATCCATGATCAAAATCTTTCAGCCGATACTCCATCATGCATTGATTTATATTGATGACATCTTACTTTTTTCAGGATCGCATGAGGAACATCACCAGCTGTTAACTCAGTTCTATGATATTGTCCAAAGTCATGGAATTATGTTATCAGCCAAGAAAAGTACCATTGCTATAGATACTATTGAATTTCTTGGAATGGTCATAAAAGACGGCCATTATCAGCCAGGAAAGCACATTGCCCAAGAGTTGCTTCACTTTCCAGATCAGCAACTTTCCAAAAGGCATGTTCAACAATTTCTTAGTATCATCAACTACATCCGTGATTTTATCCCACATGTGGACCAACACACTCGACACCTTTCAGCTTTATTGAAAAAGAAGCCCCCAGAGTGGAATGAGGACCACACCATTGCTGTCACTACACTAAAGCAGATTGCGCAAAATCCGCCTCCCTTAAAGTTGATTGCTGATGGAAAGCGCATACTACAGACAGATGCAAGTGATGAATCATGGGGTGCCATCCACCTCGAAGAAATCAATGGAAAAGAAAGCTTTATCGCTTACGCTAGTGGACATTTTTCTGACACACAGAAGCATTACCACAGCGTGTTCAAAGAAATCTTAGCGGTAAAGAACGGCATCAAGAAATTTGAGTATCATTTGATTGGACACCATTTTCTCATCCGAATGGACAGTTCAGCCTTCCCCAATATCCTCAATTTCAAACGTAAAACTGTTCCTGAAAAAATGTTACTCAGGTTAAAAGATTGGTTTTCCAAGTATGACTTTTCAGTTAAGCATATAAAGGGGTCCCAGAACCTCATCCCTGATATGCTTTCTAGACTCTCTAAACTAGAAAAACTTCTCACTGTGTTTTCCACAACCTACCACTTTCCAATCATCTCCATGGCTACTTCACTTCCCCCAGAAGCTCTCACCAAGAAAACATTTCCCCTTGACAAAACTTTCTCCTCTGTCTTTGCCGTCCAAGAGTTTGCTAGAAAAGCTGTTTTTCGCTTTTTTATGAAAGCCTCCCTTATGGCAGATTCATTTCCATTTTCTACCTTCCACCCAGAAAATTTGTTCCTTACAGGTCTCACCCTTGACCCATCCAGAGAGATTACTGAAGATGAGTTATGGTACCTATGGTGCCTAATTGTTCTTTATGCAACCAAGCTCATCCTACCAATCACTCCCACTTTGGAACATCTACTCAATCCCGACAAAGCCACCTCTCTCATTTGGACATTACTTGAATGGTTTTCCCCCATTCCTTGGTGGAGAAAGAAGCTACAACAACTGTCCGAGATTTACAACCTTGAACGTATGCCTGCCTCAGAAGCACAAATGTTCACCACAGTGTTCATCATCTACAGGCCATACTTTCAGCATCCTGATACAAATCTTTTCTGGTCTCAAGACCAAGTCTATGAATGGTTTACTGCACCACACCCAGCTATCATTGACAATGAAATCCAAACCACTCTGCACAACTACCTCTGTCAACTAAACCACCAGACTCCACTACACAGAGATATCTTCCACACATCCTTAGGCCCACAACATGACCTCATCATGATCCCCACTCCCTCTACCATATCCAAACCCAAATCCACAGGAATCATCATCAAAGAAGAAAAACCAGATTACACAGACTTTCTTTACCAGGACTCCCAAGACCCATGGGAAGAATTTCTTCCTTTAAGTCAACATCTCCAGCAGTTTCCCCAGCCATCCATGCATGAACCAAGATCCTCATCACAACCACCCAAACCTTCAAAAGCAGACAAGGCTACTCAGACATCACCCAGATCAGGATACAGACGAGAATGCCCTTATCCACCTTGCCGTGGACCCGACTGCAAGCATCCGAAGCTCTCCAAGACCTTTTTTCCACCACCTTCTGACGATGACCCTGATGCGACCGAAAGTTCCTCTGAAGATGACTACATGAACCTCTACTCTCCATAGAGTAGTTTATTTTGTTGCAAGAAATTTCCCCTTTTGTCTTGTTGCATGAAATTTCCCCTTTTGTCTTGTTGCATGAAGTTTCCCCTTTTGTCTTGTTGCATGAAATTTCCCTCTTCGTCTCGTTGCATGCACTTTCCTTTTTTGTCTTTTGTCATGAACTTTGTCCTGTTGTAATCATAATAATAATTTACTTTTACCTTTGTACTGTATCTTTTGCTTTTGAAAAAGATAGGGGTCCTGCATAAGCTTGATGAGCTCATGATGGGGAATTTGTCTTGGGATTTGGATGATTGTTGGGATCTGGTCAGATTCAGCTAAGACCATGAGAGTGTCAGAATGATGTTCAGGAGTGGGTAGATCTAAGGCATGATTTTGAAGCCTATAGACCAATTGATGATGGAGAGTGGCTATTTTGGCAGAGGAGATTTGTTCTGCACCTTGAATTTGAACTTGGACTTTCAAGGTTGTGGGCAAATTTGTATCTTGAAGAGAAAGGTTGAAGTTAGGATAGAAAGTGAGTAAGACACTTCCTGCATGAAGGGTAGTGAGGACAGCGCCAATAACAGCATCTTGGTACTGTTTGAATCGAGTATCAAGGAGGGCAAGGCGAGCTGTGACTGGTAATCCTTTTTCCCATGAAGAGTAAGGATTAAACGGATTCCTCCAAGATGGAGATGGGTATGACCTTCTCATTTCCAGTTGGAAATCAACTCTGAGGGAACTTCCAGAGTGACATATTGCTCCACAGATTTTGTTTGAAGAGCACACTGATGATCCAGGCGAGAAGACTGGATATATTCTTTAGGGTGAGGCCGCCTAGTAGAGATAAGGGTACGAATACTGCGGGTAAAGGAACTGGGTCGTTTGTACAGTTAGTAAGGACTGATGAGAGGGTAGGATGATTCACTGATTTGGGCGGATTCAGGGATGTAGGAGTATTCTACAAGGTTTTCAATTTTATTGGCTGTATGAGTGGTGCAAGATTTAGGTAGAGAGAGAGTAGAAGAAAGAGTAACAGGATTGGAAGGAATTGAAGATGAAGTTGAAGCCATGATGGAGAAGTTCTCTCTGCTCCTGAAGTCTATAGATCAAAACAAATCAAATACTTAAATTATACCATTTTGAGCAAGAAAATGAGGTTTAGAAAACATGGAATTTTCAAGGACGAGTATGGCTCTGATACCATACTCGTCCTTGAAACATGGGTTGGAAGATTTGGACCATGGTTTTTTGAAAAATAGATGGGGCTGTTTTAAGACCAAAGGGTAAAATTGTCCATTGATAGTGGGCATTGGGAATGCAAAAGGCAGTTTTATAACGTTCTGAAGGTTTAATTCCAAGTTGCCAAAATCCGAATTTAAGATCAAATTTTGAAATAAGTTGAGCATTTTTGAGATAGGTGAACATGCTCTGTCTTTTTAGCAAAGGGAATTTGTCATCTTGTAAAAACATGTTTAGAGGTTGATAGTCAATGACTAATCGTTTTTTCCCTCTAACAATCTCATAATGTTTTTCAATATAAAAAGCTTGACAAACCCATTGAGAACTAGTGGGTCCAATAAGACCTTGGACCAACTACTGAGAACATTCCTTTTGGGCTAGGACTAAGTCGAAAGGACTAATTCCTAGATGGGTGGCTTTGGTTGGATTGACATCTTCATTCAACTTGAAAGGCAATTGAACAAAGAAATGCGGATTTTTCCACAGAGGATTTGGATGGTGAAAGTCAGCATGAGACTCAGGACAATATTTCAAAAGCTTAATGGAAATGTCTTGGAAAGGCTGGGAGGTTTCAGACAAACCATGAAGCCTAAGAACATTGGCGAATGGTTTAAACATGGACTTGACTTGAATTCCAGTAGGAATGATTTGGAGGTGTTTTATCTGGTGAATGATATCAAATCCTAAAAAGATATCCTTATTAGGAAAATAGGAACCGATGACTTTTGTCCATATAACACAATTTGGAAAGATTTGAATACCAATGGATTTTTTGGTAATCAACTTGGTGGTGAAGAATTTTCCATTGGCTGCTTTGAAATTTTCTTCATAATGTTGCCAAGACTGAGATGGAAGTATGTCTAGGTTTAACATACTTCTTTGGGCTCTGGTATCTAGATGTCCAATGGCGGGAATTGGTCTCTGGAATTTGGAAGGTAAGATTTAGAGTTTTATGGAAGGGATAGGTATGGTAGTGTCTAGAGACAAAAGTTGTTGGTGAAAAACAGTTTGAAACTCATCATTTTCAGAATCATCGGATGAGTTTTGCAATGAGAATACTGTTTCATCAGTAGGCTCCTCTTGTTTTGAGAAGTAGAACTCAATTTCATCTTTGTGAGGAGAATAATTAGTGGTGGCCTGTAAATGCTCAAGAAGTCTGATTGCTTTATCTTTTTTGTTGGGGCAATTTTAGCATAATGGCCTTTGTTTTTGCAAATGAAGCATCGGCTTGACTTTCTCCTTTTATGTTCTCTGAAAGAACTAGATCTTTTTCTGAAAAACCTGTATGATTTTTGCCTGGATTTTGTTCTAGGAGACGAATCTGGATTTTTGAATTTTCGGAAATGCTTCTTCTTTTTGGTGCTGATTTCACAATCTTTCTTTTTCTTATATTTGATCTGTAAGTAAGGCTTTTTGCAAGCACTTCAGAAAGGCTCTTTGTCTTTTAACAGTTCTTTGAAGATGTTTCTATTCACATAATTTTTCCAAACATCCTTTGGTGATCTGAAAGATCTTTCCCAAGGAGATGTTGTCAATGGTGAGATTGAGACTCGTGAGCTGCCTCTGTATGTCTAGTTGCAATTCTTCAGGTAATAATGCCAGAAATACATGTGTGAGAGTCAGATCATTGAACCCATTGAGCTTATAAAACAGGATGGACATCTATTTGTAATGGAAATCAAGATCTTTAGAGTTGAGGGAGTAGCACTTCATATTAAGGTAGTCTCGTCTTGCAGCTTCAAAGACTGCTGCTGATTCTCCAATGAATTGTTCGTGAATGACAGAAAGAGTAGTTGAGACATTAGGTAATTGCACAAACTGTAATTGTCTGTACTCTCTTAAAGTATCAAACCAATCTCTTAAAGACCACACCACTTCAATTCAGAAGGATATCCTGTCTACCCTACTAAACTTAATGGCCACTTTCTTTGGGATTCACTAGGATCAGGAAATTGTGAAAAAGATGATGTTGAACCACAGCGGAAAAGAAAACCAAAAAAGAAAATACCTAAAACTCCGTGCTCACACAACACCTAAACCACCTCATAATCCTTCACCACCACCAGCTTCATTACCCATCTACCAAAAAGAACTTCGACGGATTGTAAAAAATTGCAAGACTGAAGTTCTTCCACATATCTGGAATTCCAAACCACCCATACAACCTATGGCTTGTATGATGTTTTCATTCACCTCCCAAGATTACTCCTCCAATTTCCCTACTCTAGAGACCCAGATCGATCCACAACGAAAGGTCATAACCAAACCCTTTATTCCTTCAACCATAACTCCCACATGTCAATTAGAAGACCCCAAACCTTTTGAGGCCGTTCTCAACTGGCAAACCCAAAATGCCAGAGCTCAAAATGAAACCTTGGTTGATATCCATAAGAAGGTTAATCATATCAGTTTACGAACTGATCATATTGAGTCTAAGATGGACTCGATCACTTCCCAGATGCAGCAAATTTACCAAAATCTTCAATCTAGAATCTCTCAACTAGATTCAGAATTAAGAACCATGCTGAGTCATAGATACTATGGCCCAGAATTTGATCAGAAAGAAAAGGAAATCAGAAAATTGAAAGCAGAACTTGAACAAATTGAGTCAGAAAGGCAAAGGCCAACATTATTTACTACCTAGCCTTCCATCCCTTTGCACCTATGCTTTCTCCCATCAAACCACAAGACCCGTCCAAATACTTTGTTTAGAAATAATCTCCAAAGGGGTTTTAAATATCTTAGCTTGCTAAGGAACCCATCACGGGGGTAGAACAACGCCACGTACTCTTTATGGTATCAGAGCCATACTCGTCCTTGACAACTCCATGTTTTCTAAATCTCATTTTCTTGCTCAAGATGGTATAATTTAAGTCTTTGCTTTGTTTTGCTTTCTAGACTTCAGGCGCAGAGAGAACTTCTCAATCATGGTTTCAACTTCATCTTCTCCTCCTTCCAATCATGTTACTCTTTCTTCTACTCTTTCTCTACCTAAATCTTGTACTTCTCATACAGCCAATAAAATTGAAAGCCTTGTCGAATACTCCTACATCCCTGAATCAGCCCAAATCAGTGAGTCATCCTACCCTCTCATCAGTCCTTACCAACTGTACAAACGACCCAGTTCCTTTACCCGCAGTATTCGCACCCTTATTTCTACCCGACGGCCTCACCCCAAAGAATATATTCAGTCTTCTCGACTGGATCAATGTGCTCTTCAAGCAACCTCTGCTGAACAATATGTCACTCTGGAGATTCCCTCAGAGTTGATTTCAAATTGGAAATGCGAAGGTTATACCCATCTCCATCTTGGAGGAATCAGATTAATTCTTACTCTTCATGGGCGAAAAGGATTACCAGTCACCACTCGCCTTGCCCTCCTTGATACCCGATTCAAACAGTACCAAGATGCTGTTATCGGCACAGTTCTTACCACCCTTCATGCAGGAAGTGTTTTACTCACTTTCTATCCAAACTTCAACCTTTCTCTCCAAGACACCAATTTGCCCACAACCTTGAAAGTCCAAGTCCAAATTCAAGGTGCAGAACAAATCTCTTCAGCCAAAATTGCCACCCTCCATCACCAATTGGTCTATAGGCTTCAAAATCATGCCTTAGATCTTCCCACTCCTGATCATCACTCTAACACCCTCATGATCTTAGCTGAATCTGACCAGATCCCAACCATCATCCAGATCCCCAGACAAATTCCTCGACATGAGCTTATCAAGCTTATGCCTCTTGAATGGATCTCCAACTATGAGCAGTTCCATACTAATACAGCTCCGATTCAGACATCCGAAAGCATGTTTGAACGACGGCCAGATGGAACAGTCAGAATGACTTTTAAACCACCTCTCAGTGCTCCACAAGAGCCTCCTCGGCTCTCTTTCACCTACTCTTCCATGATCACAGCTGTGCAGACAGGTCAAGAAGATCTGCCTATTACAGGGTTCACTTCTGCAGGATACCCTGTTTATCCGGCAAAGCTTAATGGTCATTTCCTATGGGATGCCCCTGGCTCAGGCATGTGTGATCCCTCTTGTCCCTGCTGGGATGATTGGGAAGAGGACGATGACTACTCCACCAGAAAAAAGAAACCCAAAAAGAAAAAACTCCCAGTTTCATGTCACCACCATAATACCAAACCACCACAAGACCCTCCTCCTCCGCCAGCTCCATTACCCCTTTACAAAAAAGAACTCAAATGGATTGCCAATCATTGCAAATATGAGATTCCATCACCAATCCCAACTCCTATACCACCACTGAGTTGTATGATGTTTTCATCCACTTCTTCAGATTACTCTTCTACCTTTCCTCCTCTCGAAACCCACACAAATTCTCAATGGAATGTTGTGTCTAAACCCTTTATCCCTTCAGCCATCACTTCTACAGGACACCTTGAACCACCTAAACCTTTTGAATCAGTCCTCAACTGGCAAACCCAAAATGCCAGAGCACAAAATGATACCTTGGTGAATATCAACTCCAAATTTGAGAAAATCAGTTTACGAATTGAAAAGCTTGAAACCAAAGTTGACTCCATCACTGCACAGATGCAGCAGATCCACCAAAATCTACAGTCGAGAGTTGCTCAACTCGATTCTGAGTTACGAACCATGCTAGCTCAACGCTATTATGGCCCAGAATTTGACCAGAAGGAAAGAGAGATCAGACGTTTGAAAGCTGAGCTTGCCCAGATAGAATCAGCAACACAAAGACCTACCCTTTTGACCTCATCACCTCCGATCCCTTCTCTCGGTCCAACCTATCATCCATTTGCCTCTATGCTTTCCCCTACCCGTCAGTATGAACCCATCTCCACCTAAACCTAAACCAAAGCCTAAACCTCAACCACGACCAGTCACCATTCACCAACCTGCTGTTTCTCCTCCTGACCACCCTGGTTATACGCCACCATCCTCATCAGCTCCCCCCCCAGCTCCTTCTCCACTTCCTACCCAATCTAAAGATAAACAACCCATGCACCTGTTTAGTGCCCACACAGTTGACCACTCATCCACTACAGATGATCAAACTTCTGATTCAAATCTAGCTGTTTCAGATAGTCATACTGAGAATCTAGCTGTTTCAGATAGTCATACTGAGACAGATACAGAATCCTCAGCTTCTACCAGTGACTCTGAAAAGTCCTATGCTGATATCACTAAAATCCTGATGGCTCAACCTGATCAGCCTGACCAACCTGATCAAGGCCAGACCTCTCACACGGAACCATATGTTGACATTCCTTCTGAAGAAATGCCGGAATTCCCTGCCTCAAACCAACCTCCTCCTGCCCAGGCCCACACCAGTTCAACCGGTCCAAAATCGTCAAATGGTCCATGGTTCACATTTGATGACCTTCCATCCTCTAAATGGCGTGATCGACTCAATGAAATGTCTGCTTGGCTTGATTTACAAATGCTTAGGCCAGGCGCCACAACTCAATCAGTCCTTAGAGAATTTGCTACTCGTTTTACGGGTGCTTTAAGAGATTGGTTTGATTCTCTAGGCCAATACATACAATTACAGTTTGTTCAATTGCCAGAAGTCTCAAGTGCCCTTGCGGTTATCCATGATCAATTTCTTGGCGACCCCTCTGCCATTTTTGAAGCTGCACGACGAGACTATCTCAACATGAAATGTTGTTCACTCAATGCTAAGGATCTTGATTTCCATTACAAAAGAATGTCCCTGCTGTTTTACAAGCTTAATGGATTCAATGAGCCAACTTTAAAGCATGTTTTTCTGGCTTCCCTTCCTGATGAACTCCAACCAGACATACAAAGGCAACTTCGTGCATCCAATCTTGTCCTTGACAACATTTCTCTTGGCAAAATCTTCCAGCTTGCCAAAACTTGTCTTGACAAACTCTGTGAGCAGAAACAATTTTTCAAAGAACTGTTAAACGATAGAGAACCATTTCGGAGTGCCTGCAAGAAGCCTTATTTGCAGATCAAATGCAAACAGAAGAAGGATTGTGATTGCAGTCCTAAAAAGAAAAGGCATTTTCGGAAATTCAAACATCCAGAATATTCATCCAAACCCCGCAGATCCAGAAGATCCAGAAAGCCCTACAGATTCTTCAGAAAGAAGTCATCCTCATCCAGAGAATTTAAAAGGAGAAAATCAAGCAGATGTTTTATCTGCAAAAAGAAAGGTCATTATGCCAAGGATTGTCCTAACAAACGGGAAAAATCTATTCGGCTACTTGAACATCTTCAGGCCACCACAGATTACTCTCCAGATAAGGATGAACTGGAATTCTATTTCTCAGAACAAGATGAACCTAATGATGAAACAGTGTTCGCACTACAGAATTCCTCTGATAACTCCGACAGTGACCAGTCCCAAGTGATTTTTCACCAACAGTTGCTGTCCCTTGATACTACTGTGCCAATCCCTTCCATCAAACTCCAGATCTTGCCCTCCAAATTCCAAAGGCCCATTCCAGCAATTGGTCTTATAGATACTGGAGCCCAACGCAGCATGTTAAATCCGTATATTCTTCCTCCAGAATATTGGACAAAATATGAGGAACATTTCAAAGCTGTCAATGGCAAATTATTCACCACCTCTTTGATTACCAAAAAACCCATTGGTATTCAAATTTTCCCCAATTGTGTCATTTGGACCAAAGTCATTGGTTCAACTCTTCCTAATAAGGATATCTTGTTAGGTTTTGACATCCTCCACCAAATCAAACACCTTCAAATCATTCCCACTGGTATTCGTGTCAAATCCATGTTCAAACCTTTCACAGACATTTTAAAACTCTATAATCTGTCTGAAGTCCCTCGGTCCTACCAGGATATATCCACCAAACTTTTGAGCCTGTGTCCAGAGTCCCATTCTGAGTTCACCCATCCAAACCCATTGTGGAAAAACAAGTCTTTCTTCATTAAGTTACCTTTCAAACTCAATGAAGACATTAACCCAACCAAAGCTACTCATCCAGGAATGAGTCCTTCTGACTTACTCCTAGCCCAACAAGAATGTTCACAATTGTTAGCCCAAGGTCTAATTGAGCCCACAACTTCTCAATGGGCTTGCCAAGCCTTTTATGTTGAAAAGCATTCTGAGATTGTCCGAGGAAAGAAACGCTTAGTCATTGACTATCAGCCTTTAAACATGTTTTTGCAAGATGACAAATTTCCTTTGCCCCGACGCCAAAGCATGTTTACTTTTCTCAAAAATGCCCAAATCTTTTCAAAATTTGATTTAAAATCAGGTTTTTGGCAATTAGGCATTGAACCCTCTGAACGATACAAAACTGCTTTCTGTATCCCCAATGCCCACTTCCAATGGACAGTCTTATCCTTTGGTCTTAAAACTGCCCCATCCATATTCCAAAAATCCATGATCCAAATCTTCCAACCCATCCTCCATCATGCCTTGATTTATATTGATGACATCTTGTTTTTTTCAGGTTCACATGAGGAACATCACCAGCTGTTAACTCAGTTCTATGATATTGTCCAAAGTCATGGAATCATGTTGTCAGCCAAGAAAAGTACTATTGCTACAGACACTATTGAATTTCTTGGAATGATCCTAAAAGATGGTCATTACCAGCCAGGAAAGCACATTGCCCAAGAGTTGCTTCACTTTCCAGATCAGCACCTTTCCAAAAGGCAGGTTCAACAATTTCTTGGTATCATCAATTACATCCGTGATTTCATCCCACACGTGGACAACCACACCCGACAACTCTCGGCTTTATTGAAAAAGAAGCCCCCAGAGTGGAATGACGACCACACCACTGCTGTCACTACTCTAAAGCAGATTGCGCAAAATCCGCCTCCCTTAAAGTTGATTACAGATGGCCAGCGCATACTACAGACAGATGCAAGTGATAAATCATGGGGTGCCATCCTCCTCGAGGAACTCAACGGCAAAGAAAGCTTTATCGCTCATGCTAGTGGACATTTCTCTGACACACAGAAGCATTACCACAGTGTGTTCAAAGAAATCTTAGCGGTAAAGAATGGCATCAAGAAATTTGAGTATCATCTGATTGGACACCATTTTCTCATCCGAATGGACAGTTCAGCCTTCCCCAATATTCTCAATTTCAAAGGTAAAACTGTTCCTGAAAAAATGTTACTCAGGTTAAAAGATTGGTTTTCCAAGTATGACTTTTCAGTTAAGCATATAAAGGGGTCCCAGAACCTCATCCCTGATATGCTTTCTAGACTCTCCAAACCGGATAAACTTCTCACCGTGTTCTCCACAACCTACCACTTTCCAGTTATCTCCATGGCTACTTCACTTCCTCCCGAGGCTCTCACCAAGCAAAACTTTCCCCTTCACAACACTTTCTCTTCTGTCTTTGCCATCCAAGAGTTTGCACGCAAAGCTGTTTTTCGCTTTTTTATGAAAGTCTACCTCATAACAGACTCATTTCCATTTTCTACCTTCCATCCCAAAAACTTGTTCCTTACCGGTCTCACCCTTGACCCATCCAGAGATATCACTGAAGATGAGTTATGGTACTTATGGTGCCTAACCGTTCTTTATGCCACCAAGCTCATCCTACCAATCAGTCCAACTTTGGAGCATCTCCTCAACCCTGACAAAGCCACTTCCCTCACCTGGACTTTACTTGAATGGTTTTCTCCTATTCTATAGTGGAGACAGAAACTGCAGTTACTTTAAGAGATTTACAACCTGGACAGAATGCCTCCCCCTGAAGCCAAATTGTTCACTACAGTCTTCATCATCCACAGGCCATACTTCCAGCATCCAGATACACATCTTTTCTGGTCTCAAGACCAAGTTTATGAATGGTTTACTGCACCACATCCAGCTGTCATTGAAAATGAAATCCAAACCACCCTGCGTGATTACCTCTGTCAACTAAATCACCAGACTCCACCACACAAAGATATCTTCCATACATCCTTAGGTCCACAACATGACCTCATCATGATCCCCACTCCCTCCGCCATATCAAAACCCAAATCCACAGGAATCATCATCAAAGAAGAAAAGCCAGACTACACTGACTTCCTCTACCAGGACTCCCAAGACCCATGGGAAGACTTTCTTCCTCTCAGCCAACATCTTCAACAATTTCCCCAACCATCCATGCATGAACCTGGATCCTCCTCCCAACGACCACCAACACAACCACCCAAACCTTCAAAAGTAGACAAGGCTACCCAGACGTCCCCAAAGACTCCTCAGCCATCATCCAGACCAGTGTATGAACACTACTGCCCACATCCACCGTGCAGTGGTCCCACCTGCAAGCATCCAAGGTTTTCCAAAACCTTTTTCCCTCTACCATCTGACAATGACCCTGATGCAACCGAAAGTGACTCTGAAGATGACTACATGAACCTCTCCTCTCCATAAAGTCGTTTGCAACAAGACAAGAAAGGAAATTTCCTGGGAAAAGACTGATCTCTCTTTCCTTCTGGTCAAATTCTGGGCCATAATAGCGTTGAGCTAGCATGGTTCGTAACTCAGAATCGAGTTGAGCAACTCTGGACTGTAGATTTTGGTGGATCTGCTGCATCTGTGCAGTGATGGAGTCAACTTTGGTTTCAAGCTTTTCAGTTCGTAAACTGATTTTCTCAACTTTGGAGTTGATATTCACCAAGGTATCATTTTGTGCTCTGGCATTTTGGGTTTGCCAGTTGAGGACTGATTCAAAAGGTTTAGGTGGTTCAAGGTGTCCTGTAGAAGTGATGGCTGAAGGGATAAAGGGTTTAGACACAACATTCCGTTGAGAATCTGTATGGGTTTCGAGAGGAGGAAAGGTAGAAGAGTAATCTGAAGAAGTGGATGAAAACATCATACAACTCAGTGGTGGTATAGGAGTTGGGATTGGTGATGGAATCTCATATTTGCAATGATTGGCAATCCATTTGAGTTCTTTTTTGTAAAGGGGTAATGGAGCTGGCGGAGGAGGAGGGTCTTGTGGTGGTTTGGTATTATGGTGGTGACATGAAACTGGGAGTTTTTTCTTTTTGGGTTTCTTTTTTCTGGTGGAGTAGTCATCGTCCTCTTCCCAATCATCCCAGCAGGGACAAGAGGGATCACACATGCCTGAGCCAGGGGCATCCCATAGGAAATGACCATTAAGCTTTGCCGGATAAACAGGGTACCCTGCAGAAGTGAACCCTGTAATAGGCAGATCTTCTTGACCTGTCTGCACAGCTGTGATCATGGAAGAGTAGGTGAAAGAGAGCCGAGGAGGCTCTTGTGGAGCACTGAGAGGTGGTTTAAAAGTCATTCTGACTGTTCCATCTGGCCGTCGTTCAAACATGCTTTCGGATGTCTGAATCGGAGCTGTATTAGTATGGAACTGCTCATAGTTGGAGATCCATTCAAGAGGCATAAGCTTGATAAGCTCATGTCGAGGAATTTGTCTGGGGATCTGGATGATGGTTGGGATCTGGTCAGATTCAGCTAAGATCATGAGGGTGTTAGAGTGATGATCAGGAGTGGGAAGATCTAAGGCATGATTTTGAAGCCTATAGACCAATTGGTGATGGAGGGTGGCAATTTTGGCTGAAGAGATTTGTTCTGCACCTTGAATTTGGACTTGGACTTTCAAGGTTGTGGGCAAATTGGTGTCTTGGAGAGAAAGGTTGAAGTTTGGATAGAAAGTGAGTAAAACACTTCCTGCATGAAGGGTGGTAAGAACTGTGTCGATAACAGCATCTTGGTACTGTTTGAATCGGGTATCAAGGAGGGCAAGGCGAGCGGTGACTGGTAATCCTTTTCGCCCATGAAGAGTAAGAATTAATCTGATTCCTCCAAGATGGAGATGGGTATAACCTTCGCGTTTCCAATTTGAAATCAACTCTGAGGGAATCTCCAGAGTGACATATTGTTCAGCAGAGGTTGCTTGAAGAGCACATTGATCCAGTCGAGAAGACTGAATATATTCTTTGGGGTGAGGCCGTCGGGTAGAAATAAGGGTGCGAATACTGTGGGTAAAGGAACTGGGTCGTTTGTACAGTTGGTAAGGACTGATGAGAGGGTAGGATGACTCACTGATTTGGGCTGATTCAGGGATGTAGGAGTATTCGACAAGGCTTTCAATTTTATTGGCTGTATGAGAAGTACAAGATTTAGGTAGAGAAAGAGTAGAAGAAAGAGTAACAGGATTGGAAGGAGGAGAAGATGAAGTTGAAGCCATGATTGAGAAGTTCTCTCTGCGCCTGAAGTCTAGAAAGCAAAACAAAGCAAAGACTTAAATTATACCATCTTGAGCAAGAAAATGAGATTTAGAAAACATGGAGTTGTCAAGGACGAGTATGGCTCTGATACCATAAAGAGTACGTGGCGTTGTTCTACCCCCGTGATGGGTTCCTTAGCAAGCTAAGATATTTAAAACCCCTTTGGAGATTATTTCTAAACAAAGTATTTGGACGGGTCTTGTGGTTTGATGGGAGAAAGCATAGGTGCAAAGGGATGGAAGGCTAGGTAGTAAATAATGTTGGCCTTTGCCTTTCTGACTCAATTTGTTCAAGTTCTGCTTTCAATTTTCTGATTTCCTTTTCTTTCTGATCAAATTCTGGGCCATAGTATCTATGACTCAGCATGGTTCTTAATTCTGAATCTAGTTGAGAGATTCTAGATTGAAGATTTTGGTAAATTTGCTGCATCTGGGAAGTGATCGAGTCCATCTTAGACTCAATATGATCAGTTCGTAAACTGATATGATTAACCTTCTTATGGATATCAACCAAGGTTTCATTTTGAGCTCTGGCATTTTGGGTTTGCCAGTTGAGAACGGCCTCAAAAGGTTTGGGGTCTCTAATTGACATGTGGGAGTTATGGTTGAAGGAATAAAGGGTTTGGTTATGACCTTTCGTTGTGGATCGATCTGGGTCTCTAGAGTAGGGAAATTGGAGGAGTAATCTTGGGAGGTGGATGAAAACATCATACAAGCCATAGGTTGTATGGGTGGTTTGGAATTCCAGATATGTGGAAGAACTTCAGTCTTGCAATTTTTTATAATCCGTCTAAGTTCTTTTTGGTAGATGGATAATGAAGCTGGTGGTGGTGGAGGATTATGAGGTGGTTTAGGTGTTGTGTGAGCACGGAGTTTTAGGTATTTTCTTTTTTGGTTTTCTTTTCCGCTGTGGTTCAACATCATCTTTTTCACAATTTCCTGATCCTAGTGAATCCCAAAGAAAGTGGCCATTAAGTTTAGTAGGGTAGACAGGATATCCTTCTGAATTGAATCCTATAATTGGCAGCTTTTCTTGAATGGTCTGAACAGCTGTAACCATGGCTGAATAAGTGAATGAGAGCCGTGGAGGCTCCTCTGGTGCTGTTGGTGGAGGTCGAAAAGTCATTCGGACAGTTCCGTCAGATCTTCTTTCAAACGTACTTTCTGTTGTCTGGATAGGAGAGGTATTGGTGTGGAACTTCTCACAATTTGAAATCCATTCCAAGGGCATGAGTTTTATGAGTTCATGTCTAGGGATCTGTCTTGGAATTTGAATGATGGTTGGTATCTGATCTGATTCTGCTAACACCATGAGGGCGTCAGAGTGGTGCTCAGGTGAAGGAAGATCTAAGGCATGGTTCTGGAGCCTATAGACCAATTGATGGTGAAGAGTTGCAATTTTTGCAGAAGAGATTTGTTCTACACCTTGAATTTGCACTTGGACTTTCAAGGCAGTGGAGAGATTAGTGTCTTGAAGAGAAAGGTTGAAATTGGGACAAATAGTGAGTAAAACACTTCTAGCATGAAGAGTGGTTAAGACAGTACCAATAACAGTATCTTGGTAATATGTGAACTTAGTATCCAGCATAGCAATTCTGGCTGTGACTGGTAATCCTTTCCTTCCATGTAAGGTTAGGATTAGTCTGACTCCTCCGATATAAAGATGAGTATAACCTTCTCTTTGCCAATTGGAAATCAATTCTGGGGGAATTTCGAGAGTGACATATTGTTCAGCTGTGGTAGCCTGAAGGGAACACTGATCCAATTTGGATGACTGGATATATTCTTTTGGATGTGGTCTTTTGGTGGAAATAAGGGTTCGGATACTGCGAGTAAAGGAGAGTGGATGTTTATAAAGGTGATAAGGACTAAGAAGAGGAAAAGAAAATTCATTGATCTGAGCAGATTCAGGGATATAGGAATATTCAACTAAATTTTCTATCTTACTAGTAGTGTGTTTGGAGCAAGATTTGGGTAAGGAGAGGGTGGAAGAAAGGGAAACTAGAGTAATAACAGAAGAAATAAAAGCGCCGTTGGAGGAAGTGGATGCCCTAAGTAGGAAATTCTCTCTATCGTTGAAGGCTCGAAAAAAAAAACAAAAAGCAAACTTTTATCATACCATTTTGAGAAGTGAAGAGTAGAACTTTTATCATAAGATCATCGAGATACCAAGATTGTTAAAGATCGCATTTGGTAAGTACTTTAGGCATAATGGTTACTTGTTTTTGTAAAATAAGTTGTGTCTGCCTAATTTTTCTTTGAGAGATTTTTTGGTAAGAGAATCCCATGGAGGAGGGTTGATGGGGCATTTTAGAGTTGTAAAAACTTTAGCAGTCTTGCAAGAATACTTCTATTGGCCACATATGAAACAAGATATTGAGAGATTTTATGGTATATGTGTCACCTCTAGGCAAGCTTCATAAAAAGTGCAGCCTCACTATCATGACGTAACAATTTTTTTGATATGGGATTTGCCTAAGGTGTTACACCAATGGTTTACACACCTTGTGTGCTTTGGACTACTGTTTTGATGGATTTTGTGCTCCGTTTACCTAGGTCCAAACGAGAGAAAGACAATATTTATGGTTATGGATAGATTTTCTAAGATGACACATTTTATTTCATGCTACAGGGCAGATAATGCTCCCAATGCTATTGATTTGTTCTTTAGGGAAATTGTGAGATTGCATGGTATGCCCAGGACAATTGTTTGTGATAGGAATGCTAAGCTTTTAAGTTACTTTTAGAAGATGTTGAGGGCTAAGTTAGGGACTAAGTTGTTGTTTTTAACTACTTGTCATCCACAAAATGATCGTCAAACAGAAGTGAATACAACTTTATCTACTATGTTGCGGGTTGTCATTCAAATGAACAATAAAACCTAAGAGGATTGTTGCCACATGTTGAGTTTGCTTATAATCATTTTGTTCATTCTCTTAGTAGGTATTCACTGTTTAAAATTGTTTATAGGTTTAATCCTTTAACTCCATTACCTATTTTTGAGCATGTTAACTTAGATCATAAGAAAAGGCTGAAATTGTTAAGCAAATACATGAGATGGCAAAATTCAACATAGACCGAAGAACTGAGCAATATGCTAAACAAGCCAACAAAGGGCGACACAAGCTAGTCTTTGAGCCCTCCAGTTAGGTGCAAGGAATGATTTCTACAATAAAGGAAATCCAAGTTGTTACCTCGCGGGGACGGTCCTTTCCAAATCTTAGTAATAGATCAGGGTCAATGCATACAACCTGGATTTGCCTTGTTAATGTAATGTAAGTGCTACTTTTAATGCTCCTGATTTGAGTCCTTTTGATGTCTTTTAAGAGAACAGCATTTCATCTGATGGTATTCTTTTCTGTCTATTTCAGTGGAAGCAGTTTTTTCACCGATGAATTGCTCATGAATAAGATTGAGGGCTGTACCAATCAGAGATTCCATGAATTGGAGCTGTCTGTATTCTCCTAAACTTTCTAGCCAGTCTCGCAAAGAACCCGTGGAGCGGGCCATGAATTCATGAAGAACAGCTTGAGGTTGAGCATTAGGCTTGGTACCTTGAACATTAATCCAAGCAGCAAATTCTTGAAGTCTAGTAGCCCATTTGTGACGGGGAATGTCATCAAATGTAAACCAAGATGCTGAAGATGGTTTTGTTGAGTGGTCATGAACTGGTGGTGGTATTGGGTCTGTTTGAAAAGCTTGGTCAGAAGGATTGTCATCAACAATAGGTGTTGAAGCAGAGGTACTTGGATCTGCAGTTTCAGTGGCCATTAATATGCCAGTACTGTCAGCATATTCAGACTCAGAGTCAGTGGAGGCTTGTGATGTGTCATAGGATGAAGACAAAGATGAGTTATTTGTTTCAGGCTCAGAAGAGTCAGAGGAATCTGAGGATTGGGTCTGGGCAGTATGATAATGATACAGATCCATCGGGTCTTTGTCTTTCTTAAGAGGCTCTGGAGTGGCATGTGGCAAATCTTCTGGAGGTAAGGTGGGGGTAGATGAAGATGAAGGGACCTTTGGCTTTGGTTCTGAAATTTTGACTTTGGATTTTGATTTTTTGGGTGAAGATGGTTGAAGGTGCGAGAACCCAAAGAACTGATTATAAATAGTTTGTTGGTGTGTAGAAAGGTGTATAGGTTTCAAAGAACGGAGGAGATACTAGTGTAGGTTGTGGTTGAGTAAAAAGGGAAGGTCGAGTTTTTTCAGCATCAATCCTGGACAATTTAGCTTTGAGTTTTCTGATCTCAGCTTCTTTTTTTATTAAACTCTGGACCCCAGATATGATTGTTGATCATTCGTTTAAGATCGGCATCTAGTTCAGAAATCCAATCTTGAAGATGTATATACATCTAATCTAGACGACTGCTGATTGAATCAACTTTAGTTTCAGTCTGGGAGACTTGAGTGGCAACACGGTCAATTTTCTTACCGAGTTGGTGAAGAGTATGATTTTGAGCATTGGCATTTTTGGTTTGCCAATTCAAAACAACTTCATATTGTTTTGGTTCTTCAGGTTGCCCAGAGGCTATAATTGGAGACTGAACAAAAGATTTTGAGGTGACCCGGGATCTGTCTGTTTTTCAAGTGGAGGAAACGATTCCTCATAGGAATGACTTGAAAACATAAGACATGATCTGATTGGTTGAACAGGAGGTTTGGGATTCGGTGGAGGTTGTGGAGCAAAGGATTTGCAGGATGATGGTGGATAAGAAGCTTTTTTCTTCTTCTTTGTATTTCTCTACATAACTTTCAATTCTTCATCAATATCCGTATCATCCAAGCAAGGACAATCCGGATTGCACATATGGGCTTCAGGAACATCCCATAGAAAATGACCATTGATTTTATCAGGATATACTGGATACCCTTATGATGAGAAACCATGAATAGGAAGTTTCTTTTCTTGACCAGTTTGAACTGCTGCTATCATAGCAGTATAAGAAAGCTGTGGACTGTCTGAAACGGGCTTGGAGTCAGGAGTTTGGAAAGACAGTTTGACTTAATATGGCTTCTGTGGTTTGTACTGGTTCAGAATTTTGGTGAAAGTGCTCATAGTTGGTTAGCCATTCAAGAGGCATGAGTTGGAGCAAGTGTTGTATCTGGATTTGTTTGGGGATTTGAATGATGGTTGGAATTGTGTCTGTGTCCGCCAATATCATCAAGGCATCAGAAGTTGTGTATGGTGTACGAAGATCTAGTGCATGATTTTGTAATCGATACACTATTTGATGATGGAGGGTTGCAATCTTGGATGTGGGTGTTTGTTCTGCTCCTTGGAGCTGGATCTAGACTTTAAGGGTTGTTGGAAGATTGGGATCCTCAAGAGAGAGGTTGAAATTGGGGTAAAAAGTTAATAAGACACTGCCAGCACGAAGGGTTGTCAGAACAGTTCCTACAACAGCGTGTTGGTACTCCTTGAACCTGGTGTCTAGGAGAGCAATTCTAGCTGTAACAGGTAAGCCTTTTCGACCATGAAGAGTGAGAATTAATCGTACACCACCAAGATGGAGGTGTGTGTATCCTTCTCGTTTCCAGTTGGCGACGAGATCTGAAGGTATTTCCATAGTGACATATTGTTCACTCTGTGAGGCTTGTAGAGCACACTGACCCAGTCTAGAAGACTGGATATATTCTTTTGGGAGTGGTCTTTTAGTGGAGATGAGAGATTGGGACTCATTGATTTGAGTAGATTCTGGAATATAAGAATATTCAACAAGATTCTCAATTTTGGAGGCTATGTGTTTGGAGCATTATTTGGGAAGAGAGAGAGTAGAAGAAAGGGAAATATGAGATGAAGATGACGAAGGAGATAAAGTTGAAGATGTATTTGTTTCCATGGTTGGTGTGGCTCTAATACCAGTGGGTTATGTTGTACGTGGCGTTGTTCTACCAAATCTACGATAGCACAAGGTCTGTCCTTAGGGCCAGTAGCCCACAAGTTCTGGTTTCCAGCCGATATACACTTATCCACCAACTACCAAATCCGAAATTCATTTTAAAAACAGTTATTCATGATACCACCCGAAAACATAACACTCAGGGCCTTCAAAAAGGGTGAACGTTGTGAGAAAACAATTTTATTGTATAAAAATCGATTTTGGAGGATAAAAAAGGACCTTTTTGATGCACAGGATCCTCAGGCTTGAGGCAAGTGCAGAGCATACTTAGTTTAGAAATTTTGAGGTGAGTGTATCATTTTTAACTCAAATAATTTCTTTGAGTCCTAGAAGAGAGAGGTTTAGGGAAACATAATGTATAAATCTTAAGCTTTTATTTTCATATTGGCTCCCCTACAACTGAGATCAAAAGTGCCTTATATAGAGGATCATTGAGAACAGGACCTCTCGAATGATCATATCACATAGCACACCTTTTTGGAAAGCAAAACATGCCGATAAGGACTTTTACAAAGGTAAAGCATACCGACAAGGACTTTAACAAAAGTAAAGCATACTGACAAGGACTTTAACAAAAGACAAGGACTTTAACAAAAGTAAAGCACACAGAAAAAGACTTTAACAAAAGACAAACGAGAGTCACATGGGTTATTGCATCAAAAGCTGTGTGAGAGCGACAAAGTGTCATTATGGAGTGGATAGATAGCGTGATGGTGACACGTCTCCTGTTTCTGTCTCATATTGTTGCTTGTGCCAACGCCACTGTCTCTGGTCGAGATACACCTCAGCTTGCTGATATTTTTCTTCATCAGCTTGCTGATACTTTTCTTCATCAGCTTCAGACATGTGCTGTGAGGTAGATGCAGCAGGAGAGTCTGGGTTGGTGACAGTATAATGGGGAGTGTCAGTATGGAGAAGGGACTGAAAGTCTTCCCATGGGTCCTGAGCGTCTTGGAATAAGACATTCGTGTAGTCAGGATGTTGTTCCATGACAAGGATTCCTTGAGGACTTGAACTTGAACCTGGAGTACAGCCTTGTGTTTTTGGAATTATTTCAAGGGTGTGTGATGGTCCAATGGAGGTGTGGTGAATGTTTGTGGCAGGTGGAGGAACATTGTTAAGTTCCATGAGATAGGATTTGAGAACGGAGGTGACCACTGTATCATGGATGAAGGTATAGGGATGAGGGTAAGTTTTCCATTCATATGCCATGTCTTGTGTCCAGAGTCTTGTGTTTCTGGATGTTGGAAATAAGGCTTGTGGACGATGAAGGCTGTAGTCCACATGTTAGCTTCTTGTTCTGGCATTTTGTCTAATCCGTGAAAGGTATACAAATGGTGGAGTTGCTGGCGCCACCAAGTGAGGGGAGAATACCATTAAAAAAGAGTCCATAGAAGGTCTAGGGAGAACTCTGGAGTGGTAAGGTGAGTCAAGACTGGTTTGATGGGAAAAACTAGCTTTGTAGCATACAAGGTGGTGAGACACCACATATACCAAAGCTCATCTTCGGAGATGGATAGAGAGGACAAAGTGAGGCCTGTGAGAAATAGGTGCTCCATGCAAAGATTAGGAAATCGGTCAGGTTTTTTTGTCTGAACATTAAAGAAAAGCCAGTAAAGAAACTTCTTTGCAAAATCTTGCAATTAGTAAGCCGATTGGAAAGAGATGTTCATGGGGAAATTTCTTTGGTTGACAGCTTTGAAAGGAAGTTGGCGATTCATGGCTATAACTGGAATAGTTTGAATTGAGGAGATGAGTGCGGGTTTATTTATAGCTGGACTGGTGAGGAAGTCGGGAATGAGGTTTTGGTTGCCTTTTATGTGCTGAACAGTGAAATCATATTTAGCAAACCAGGTTTTGAGGCTGAGTAATTGCTTGTCAGGTAGCAATTTGTTCTTGAAGTCAAAGATTCGGGGAAAAGAAGAATTATCCATGTTGATAAGGAATTTGTGGCTGATGAGATGGAATTCAAATTTTTTAATTCCATACTTGACTGCCAAAATCTCTTTGTAGATCACATGGTAGTTCTTTTTAGAGTCTTTGAACAGTCCGCTTGCATGTGCACAGAAATGACGCACGCCATTGATGTCTTCGAGAAGAATGGCACTCCACTAATCATCGCTGGCATCAGTCTGGAGGATGCGTTGTCCACTTGTGGGAATTCGAAATGAAGGAGGTGATTGTGCTATCACCTTTAGTTGCTTGACAGCTTCTGTCTGAGCAGGGCCCCATGGAGGGCACTGTTTTTTAAGCATGCGTGACAGCTGGCTTGTGTGAATTGCAACTTTTAGGATAAAATCTCGGACATAATTAACAATCCCAAGGAATTGTTGGATCTGCTTTCTGTTGAGATGTGTGTCCGGAAACTCTAATAATTCAACTGCAATGTGTGGACCAGGCTGATATTGGCCGTCTTTAATCACCATGCCAAGAAAGTCAATTGATTCCTTACCTATGCTGCTTTTCTTTTCAGAAAGCATGATGCCATGTGCCTGCACAATGTGAAAGAAATCCAAAAGGAGCTTCTAGTGGCTCTCCTGGTCAGAAGAAAATAACAAAATATCATCAATGTAGACCAATGCATGATAGAGAATAGGACTAAAGATTTTTGTCATGGGTTTTTGGAATAAGGAGGGAGCGACTTTTAGACCAAAAGGCATAACCGTCCATTGGTAATGGGCATCAGGGATGCTGAAGGCAGTTTTGTGACGGTCAACTGGTGAAATACCAAGTTGCCAAAAACCATCTTTTAAATCAAACTTAGAGAAGATATGAGCCCCTTGAAGATGGACAAACAGGGTCTGGATTTTTGGAAGGGGAAGCTTATCATCTTTAAGAAAAGAATTGAGTGGCTGGTAATCAATTACTAATCTCTTTTTTCCACGAACTAATTCAGATCGTTTTTCAACATAAAAGGCTTGACAAGCCCAATCTGAATCAACCTTGTTGGAGTCACTGAGAGCATTCTTGCTTAGCAAGCAAGAGGTCTGAAGGAGACATAACCGGGTGTGATGCTTTTGTGGGGTTTATGTCTTCATTGAGTTTGAAGGGAAGGTGAATGAAGAATTGTTCATTTTTCCAAAGAGGTGAAGGATGGTGGAACTATGAATGGTTTTCTGGACAGAATTCTAAGAGCTTTTTTGAGATTTGACTGTATGGAGATTGTGTTTTAGAAAGTGTATACAGACGTAGTGTATCTGTATAAGGCAAGAACATCTGTTTATAGCGAACTCCAGAATTAGTGAGGAATAGGTTTTTAACTAGATGAAGAATGTCAAAATCTATAAGTAAATCTTTATCTGGCCGTTTGGAGGCTATAATATTTTTCCAAATTATACAATTCGGAAAGAATTGAATACCAATCGGTTTTTTGGTAATCAAAGTGGTTTCAAAGATTTCACCATTAACTGCGCGGAAGAGATTGGAATGATGTTCCCAACAGTCGGAAAGGAGAACAAAAGGATCAATCATACTGGTATCCGCACCAGTGTCAATAAACCCAATGACAGGAATACGTTTATAGAATTTGGAAGGAAGGATGGACATCTTGAGAGAAGGTCTAGGAATAGTGGAAACATCATTAGCAGTTTGGACTGTAGAGATGATTGAAATATCTTCAGAATCTGAAGATTTTGCGATAAGAAAGGCAGTTTGATCATCTTGGGCTGATTGTTCGGAAAAATTTGATTCCACATCCTCATTCTCAGATAACAGGGAAGAATGTTGAAGATGTTGGATAAGAGGAACAACTTTGGCCGATTTGTGAGGAAAATTTCGGGCAAAGTGACCGGGTTTCTTGTAGATGAAACAACGATTGGATTTTTTCTTTCAGTACTGAGAAACATCTTTCTTTCTGAAATGCCAAAAAGGTTTTTTGGAGGATGATTTTCCGTGGAAGTGTTTCTGAAAATGTTTTTTTCTTTTTTGTGGAACAAACACACTTCCTTTCATCTTTACACTCCATCTTGAGATGAGGTTTTTTACAAGCTTTAGAGAAGGGTTTTTTGTCTTCCATGAGATCTTTGAAGAATTCTTTCTGTTCACAGATCTTATCAAGAGATAGCATGGCCATTTGAAAAATCTTTCCCAGAGAGATATCAACTATGTTCAGATTTGTGGCTGTGAGTTTTCTTTGAAGATCAGGTTGTAACTCAGGAGGAAGGGAAGCAATGAAGACATGTTTAAGAGATGGCTCATTGAACCCATTTAGCTTGTGGACAATAATGTCACAAACACATGGGATGAGGCATATTCAAATCCTATTCAAGTTCCCATCGGACTCGTCACAAGAGCTCATGCATAGAAATTCAAAGAAGTGCTTAATGGGTTGATTCAAGCAACTTGGGCTCAATCAAATTTGTAGAGGCCCATTAAAGAAATTGTTCGTGATATTCAGACTATGAAATCAGCAAGTTGGCTTGCACATTATGGCTAGAAAATATGCTACTTTCCTTTTTGGATACTTTCCCGTCTTTTTGAGGAGGCAAGTGGTGAGACAAATCTGCTATTGGTCTTTCAATTGCCTCGTTTCCATTATTAAAAGTGTGATTTTAGAATTGATGCAACCCATTTAAGCCATTTATGAGGCTTTCCTTACTTGCTTTAGATTAGGCATTTTCTTTGGGTATTAATTCTAATTTGATTTGGGATTTATTTTTAAAATTCCAATGGCAATTATGGGATGGAAATTCCAATAACCAGCCCTATATAATGCACTCAAATCCAATGAGAAAGATAGATTAGTTTTGAGGTAATTTTTATGGCATTCAAACCCTTGGTTTATTAATCAAAACATCCACAGCTGATTGTGGCGTCCTCACATGCCTAGGTTCGTGCCTTCATTGAGCATCAGGTTGGAGTCCCATTCAATTCTAGGTTTTGGAATTCAATCTTGGAGACTAAATTGGTTTGGGTCACATTAGTTCTTTGGTTCTTGTTTTCTTAAACATTGGGTCAAGGGTTTTGTTGGGCTTAAATCTGTTCAGAACTATCTTAGGCAATTGAAACTTTAAATTAAGTGTGGGTCTCAAAGTTTTTCTATGGGGTTCGCATCAACTGTGATTTGGAATAAATTCATTTTCTTGGCCGAAACGACTAGATCAACATTTTTAACAACTTAATAAAAAGCATTCAGATGCTTAAAGTGCTGATCTATAGATTTAGAATATAGTAGAGCATCATCAATGATAATAAGTCCTATATAAGGATTAAAACTGTCATTCATGATGTACTGAAATTTTGAATGGCATTACGTTCCATTTGTAATTACCAAAAGGGACTATTAAAGTTGTCTTGTGCTTATCACTTTCAGCAATTGCCAATATCCACTCTTGATGTCAAACTTTGAGAAGATTGCTGCTGAATGTAATATGTTTAATAGATCCCTTTTATTGGGTAGTGGATATCTAATCCATCTAAGACCTTATTAGGGGGCTTATAATTAATAACGAGCCTGGGGACTACTCTTTCCTTTCTCTAAGTGCCTTTAATTCATTTGGATGAGCCTTGCTGTAGTATGAATTTGGGCTTCCTTGAAGCTGACTCATAAAGGAGAATTACAACATGCTTTTTTCTTTCCCAAAAGGCATTGGGAATTTTTGCACAGACATTCTATTAAAATTGATCTTTTAGATCATCTATCTTTTGCTGTATTACGAGAGATTGAAGCTGTTCTTCAATTTTCTTAATTTCTACACCAAGCAGACTCATATTTCAAAAGCAAGAACACAATGCGTACGTACGATCAGGTTTCAGAAACACAAATTACCAAAATCTCAGGCAAAAGTTTTCACCTATGGGGTGACACCAATTTTGGACAAGACAGTAATACTAGAAAATGAACAAAAGATTTTAAGTAGAGGTCAGGAAATTTTTTTCTTCTCACTTTGTTTCCTCCCCTTTTTATTGCATTTTTTTTAGTACAAATCAGCATAGAAGTCTAAAAAAACTCAAAAATTAAAGCAAGATTCACAACTTAATAAATAAAACCAAGAGATGCAACAATTCTAGAAAGAGTGCAAAAGTCGGCCATAAAGATTTTAGGGATTTTTGGAACCATTTTTGAGAGAATGGAAATTAAGACTTACAACTGACAGGGATAGAAAACTAAAGACAGGGATAAGAAAAACCTGGTTAGAACCTTGATCCGATACCAACTGATATGAACCTTGCCAAGAATTGATGTGACACTAATCAATTTAGTCATGTGATCCAGTGTGCTCAGAGCACTAAAGATCCATTGATTGTTCTAGAAGGGCCAATTACAAGAGCACGAGTTAAGAAGATCAACGAAGCAATGCAAAGATTTGTTCAAGCTACTTTGGACAAATTCAATACAAATTCAATTAAGAGGCCAATATTCAAGATGGGCTTGAAAGAGGAGGAACTAGCCTTGGTATACTTGATTCGAGCTAATGAAGTGGTTAGCATCAGAGAGGATAATTTTTAAAGTAGAAAAAGGGTTGAAAAACAATTCTAAAGCTGTAGCTGCATTCCTTACGTCGAGTGCTTCGGAACAATATATTGTGAGCCTAAATCCAACATCATATGCCCAAGTTACGGTATGTTTAAAATCAATGGTTCTGTAGGCAGGGCCCATGCGGCTTCGGGCTTTAATTTTAGAGTTTTTTTCGTGTTTTTAAGTTAAATTAGGGTTGGCCATCTTATATAAACACTCTTTTATGTTCTTTGAAGAGACTGTTGGACAATCTTGAGTTTGATATAATTGGAGAGGATTTTCTCCACTCGTTCTTGAAAGAACTTTCGACTTATCAAAGGAGTTGTTGTGGCATCTTATTAAGCAATATGGGTTCTTAAGACTTAGCTTCTCAAGGGTTTAGATCTTTTATTTGAATTATGATCATATTGGCTTTCTTGGGTTCTTATCAATCTAGTTGTGGGTTTTTCTAGCTAGATCTAGAGGGGTTCTCATCAGTTGGTATCTGAGCTTCGGCACCAAGGTCAGATTCATCTATCTTTGTCATTCTTGTTCTAGTATTCTATAAAAAAACAAATCGCGAATAGTGCCATATGAACATTATTTTTAGGGTTTTCTTTCTATCAATTTGCATCCTTGTGGTTTATTTTCCTTAAATCCATAAATTTTACCTGTTCCTCTTGTTAAATTCATTCAAATTTTGTTATTTAGGGTTTACAAAATAATAATAATAATAATAATAATAATATTCATATTTGGTGATCTCCTTTGTTTCTTTGTTGTGTTTTTCTTGTTTCTTGTTTCCTGTTTTCTTGTTCTTTTGTTTCTTGTTTTTTTTTTCATTCTTGTTTCTTGGACTGTTATTGTTAGAAGGATTATACTTTGATGCTTTCCCTTGATTCAGTCATTAGTTCCTAAAGAACTTGATGGAGAAAATATAAGAGTGGTAAAAGGCAAGAGTGTGTGAGTATAGCTTCAAGTAAAAGCCTATTTGAGTGTAAGCATGTGTGGAGTAACATCTTGAGTGTAAACCTGTGAGGCTTGTGAGGTTTAGTATTTTTTTATCTATTTTTTTCTAACATCTCTTTGTAGTTTACTTTAAATAACTAATATGGATGATAAAAGTGAGGTACGACCTTCCACTTGATGGAGAAAATACAAGAGTGGTAAAAGGCAAGAGTGTGTGTAAGCATGAGTGGAGTAACATCTCGAGTGTAAACCTGTGAGGCTTGTGAGGTTTAGTATTTTTTTATCTATTTTTTTGCTAACTTCTCTTTGTAGTTTACTTTAAATAACTAATATGGATGATAAAAGTGAGGTACAACTCTCCACAGTACACCCAGTACTTTTATGAGATTAATAAATCATGTGCTGTGTGCATTTATAGGTCAGTTTGTTGTTGTTGTTTACTCTGATGATATTCTAGTGTACAACAAGACTTTAGATGGGCATATTGAGCATTTGTGATGTGTGCAAGATGTTTTGAAGAAAGAAAAGTTGTATGCTAATTAATTAGAAGAAATGTGCTTTTTGCATGGGAAAAAGTTGTTTTTCTTGGTTTTGTTGTTGGTGCAAAAGGTATAGAGATGGATCAAGAGAAGGTTAGGGCTGTTAAGGAGTGGCCGACGCCTAAGAGCATCACTGAGATAAGGAGCTTTCATGGTTTACCTAGTTTTTATCTACTATTTGTTAAGGATTTAGCACTATTTCCTAACAAGAATGTTACATTTACTTTGAGTGTTGAACATGATAAAGCATTCATTGATCTTAAGAAAGGCATTGGAGCTGTTTGGATGCATGATCGAAGGCCTATTGTTTAATCACACTTTTGAGATTGAGTGTGATGCCTCAGGAATAGGTATTGGAGCTGTTTGGATGCAAGATCGAAGGCCCATTGCTTATTTTAGTGTGAAGAACTTTCCACCAAGGTGTGCTACGTGTCATGATCATTCGAGAGGTCCTGGTCCGATGGAGGTGTGATGAATATTTGTAGCAGATGGAGGAACATTGTTGAGTTCCATGAGATAGTCACATGCTTGTGATGAGAACCATCAAGGGAATACCATTAAATCTTCAAGTGATCCTTTTCACATTCATGGAGGCCCAATTACAAGATGCAAGCTGCTTTAAATGGATTAATTGAGAAAATATGGATTGAAAATGCAATTCAAGATAGTTTACAAACATATCAATTGTGTTGCTTTGCTTGCTTGCTTTCCTTTCTTCAATTTCATTTTTCATTCTTTGTGTCCTCTTAATTTCTTTTCTTTGTTAGTGTGCTGGATTGTCATATTTGGTATGCCACTTGGGTTTTTTTTTTCTTGATTTTGTTTATTTAGTTTAATAAAGAACTGAAAGAGAGAATTAAGTGTGGTAAAAGGCAAAAGTTTGTGGGATCATTAGAGGGTAAAAGCCAATTTGTGTGTTAAACACGAGAGTTAAGTGACATCAAATTGAGTGAAACACGTGAGGGAGTGTTGTGAGGTCTTTTTGCTAACATTCTTTTCAGATCACAAATATGTCAAAAGATCAAGAAGCTATAGACCAATCAATCATGCTCAAAGCCATGCAATAACAATTTGAGCACATGACTCTGATGTTTGGAGAGATCCGTGACAAATTGGAGAGGCAAGACACTGCCATAGCCAATCTACAAAGGGGGCAACAACCAATAGCTCCTAATGTAAGAGGTAATCAAGGGAGTGCTGTCATGGGAGAAGAAGATGGCGATAGATGATTTTGATGACCAGGCCACCGTTGACATGCGTGGAAGAGATAATAGAAGGGCAAGACGTATAGATCGTGATTTGGGGAGTATCAAACTGAAAATTCCTTCTTTTCAAGGTAAAAATAATCCGGAAGCTTATTTGGAGTGGGAAAAAAAGGTGGAGCTAGTATTTGATTGCCACAACTACTCTGAGGAGAAAAAAGGTAAAATTAGCTGCTGTTGAATTTACTGATTATGCTATTATTTGGTGGGATCAACTTGTTTTGAGTAGGAGATGAAATCGTGAAAGGCCTATAAACACTTGGGAGGAGATGAAGGCCATCATGAGGAGGAGATTTGTTCTTAGTCATTATTATAGGGAGCTGCACCAAAGGTTTCAAAGTCTTATGCAAGGTTCTAGAAGTGTGGAAGATTACCACAAGGAGATGGAAATAATCATGATTCAAGCCAACATTGAAGAAGAATGAGAGGCCACTATGGCAAGATTTTTACATGGTTTAAATCAAGATATTGCTAATGTGGTTGACTTGCAACACTATGTTGAGTTGGAAGACATGGTTCACATGGCCATGAAAGTGGAACGATAACTAAAAAAGAAAGGTTCCACTAGAACCAATTTGGTTCATCTTCCTCATGGAAGTCAAAATGGAGCAAAGATGAAAAGGATCATAAAGAGGGAGGCAACCAAAGCCTAAGATTGAGCCAATCAAGGATCATAAAGATAAATCTGATTCCCAACACTCTAGAAATAGAGATATTAAGTGTTTTAAATGTTTGGGGACAGGTCATATTGCATCTCAATGCCCAAATAAGAGAGTAATGATCTTTAGGGATGATGGTGATGTTGAAACCGAGAGTGAATCAGATGATAATCTCATGCCACCTTTCGAGGATGCTAATGATGGTGTAGAATATCCTGTTGATGGTAAAAGAGGATGCAGAGGTACAACATGATAACATCTTTCATACTAGATGCCACATCAAAGATAAGGTATGTAGTATGATAATTGATAGTGGAAGTTGTACTAATGCAGCTAGCACTAGTTTAGTTGAAAAATTAAATTTGAAAACTTTGAAACATCTGAGGCCATATAAGGTACAATGGCTGAGTGATTGTGGGGAAGTTAAAGTAAATAAACAAGTGCTGGTTTCATTCTCTATTGGGAGATACAAGGATGAGGTTCTATGTGATATAGTACCCATGCATGCTGGACACATTCTTTTGGGTCGACCTTGGCAATATGATAGGCGTGTGACACATGATGGTAAGTGTATGAGGATCAAATGTCAATAAAAAAAGAGAGATACAAAAAATGAAAATGAGAGTACAAAAGAAAGAGAGATTGACAGAAAAGCAAGTGAAAAGATAGAAAAAATATTGTTGAGAGAAAAGAGAGACAGCAAGTGAACTTGTTTGCAAAGGAGAGCGAGGTTAAGAGGGCTTTCTTCTCAAAACAGCCTATCGTTGTACTTTTGTACAAAGAGGCTTGTTTACACACTAATGAGCTTAATGTTTCTTTGCCTAGTGCTATTGTGACTCTTTTGCAGGACTTTGATGATGTGTTTCCAAATGAAGTCCTTAAAGGTTTGCCACCTATTAGGGGAATTGAGCATCAAATAGACTTCGTCCCTAGAGCTACCATTCCTAATAGACCTGCATATAGAAGTAACCCCGAGGAGACAAAGGAGCTTCAAAGGCAAGTTGAAGAACTCTTGGCAAAAGGATATGTGAGGGAGAGCATGAGTCCATGTCCGGTACCAGTTTTACTAGTGCCCAAAAGGATGGAACATGGAGGATGTGCGTTGACTGTTGTGCAATTAATAAAATCACTGTAAAGTATCGACATCCTATTCCTAGACTTGATGACATGCTTGATGAATTGCATGGTTCTTGTGTGTTTAGTAAAATTGATCTTAAAAGTGGATATCATCAAATTAGGATTAGAGAGGGAGATGAGTGGAAAACTGCCTTTAAAACAATATATGGTTTATATGAGTGGTTAGTGATGCCATTTGAGTAATCTAATGCACCTAGCACTTTTATCAGGTTAATGAACCATGTTTTGCGTGCTTTTATTGGTAAATTCGTAGTTGTCTATTTTGATGATATTTTGATCTATAGCAAAGGCTTAGATGAACACATTGAACATTTGCAAAGTGTATTGACTGTTTTAAGGAAGGAAAAGTTGTATGCTAATTTGAAGAAGTGTTCCTTTTGTACAAATCAGATTTTTTTTCTTGGTTATGTTGTAAGTGCTAAAGTAATTGAGGTTGATGAAGAGAAGGTAAAGGCTATTAAAGAGTGGCCTACACCTAAAAGTGTAAGTGAGGTAAGAAGTTTTCATGGTTTGGCTAGTTTTTATAGAAGATTTATGAAAGCTTTTAGCACCCTTGCTGCACCATTAACTGAAATTTTGAAGAAACATGTGGGATTTAAGTGGGGTAGTGAACAAGAAAGGGCATTTACTCTAATTAAGGAGAAATTGGTTTCTGCACCATTACTTGCTTTACCTGATTTTACTGAAACTTTTGAAATTGAGTGTGATGCTTCAGGTATAGGTATTGGAGCTGTTTTGATGCAAGAAGGGCGTCCAATTGCTTACTTTAGTGAGAAATTGAGTGGAGCAGCCCTAAACTATCCCACCTATGACAAGGAATTGTATGCATTGGTGAGAGCATTGGAAACTTGGCACCATTATCTTCTACCTCAAGAGTTTGTTATACACACTGATCATGAGTCCTTCAAGCATTTGAAAGGGCAAGGTAAGTTACATAAGAGACATGCCAAATGGGTTGAATTTATTGAGCCATTTCCTTATGTGATCAAATATAAACAAGGTAAGGAGAATGTGGTGGCTGATGCATTATCTAGAAGGTATGCACTTATCTCTACATTAAATGTAAAGTTGTTAGGATTTGAGTACATTAAAGAATTATATGTTAACGATCCTGATTTTGCTAATGTGTTTAATGCTTGTGAGAAAGTTGCATTTGGTAAGTTCTATAGGCATGATGGGCTTTTATTTAGAGAAAATAAATTGTGTGTGCCTCATAGTTCTTTGCGTGAATTGCTTGTGCGTGAAGCTCATGGGGGTGGTTTAATGGGACATTTTGGCCAAGAAAAAATGGTATTCCCCCCTCATATGGTGGCGTAAACAACTCCAGAATCTGTGTACCTTTCACGGATTAGACAGCATGCCAGAACAGGAAGCTAACATGTGGACTACAGTTTTCATCATCCACAGGCCCTACTTCCAGCACCCAGAAACAAGAGACTCCTGGACACAAGACATGGCATATGAATGGAGAACTTACCCTCATCCTTATACCCTCATCCATGATACATCGGTCACCTCCATTCTCAAAGCCTACCTCATGGAACTTAACAATGTTACTCCACCTGCTACAAACATTCACCACACCTCTATTGGACCATCACACACCCTTGAAATAATTCCAAAAACACAAGGCTGTACTCCGAGTTCAAGTTCAAGTCCTCAAGGAATCCTTGTCATGGAACAACGCCTTGATTACACCAACGTCTTATTCCAAGATGCTCAGGACCCATGGGAAGATTTTCAGTCCCTTCTCCATACTGAAAATCCCCATTATACCGTCACCAACCCAGACTGTCCTACTGCATCTACTTCACCGCACATGACTGACGCTGATGAAGACAAATATCAGCAAGTTGAGGCGTATCTCGACCAGAGACAGATACATCGGCACAAGCGCCAATATAAGAAAGCGACAGGATACGTGTCACCATCGCGCTATCCATCCACTCCATAATGACAACTTGTCGCCATCACACAGCTTTTAATGCAATAAGCCCATGTGTCTCCCGTTTACTTTGTCTTATGTAAAAGTCTTAGTTGGTGTGCTTTACTTTCTCAAAAAGGTGTGCTTTACTAACAGCATGTGCCTATTTGTCGATTATAATCATTCAAGGGGTCCTGTCCTTGATGATTTTCTATATAAGGCACCTTATGCTTCCGTTGTAGGCACGAGTCAATCAGAAAATAAAAAATTTAAGTTTCTTTACATCATATTTCTCTAAATCTTTTCTCTCTTCTAGGGCTCAAAGCAATTATTTGGGTTAATAATGATACGCTCGCCTCTAATTTTCTATACTGAGTATGCTCTGCACTTGCCTTAAGCCTAAGGATCCGGTGCATCCGAAAGGTCATGTTTTATCCTCCAAAACTGATTTTGATAAAATGAAAGTTCACCCTCTTTGAGGCCATGAGTACCGTGTGTTCGGGTGATATCGTGAAAAACTTTTTTCAAATATGATTTTCAGATTTGGTATTTGATGGATAAGTGTATATCGGCTGGAAACCAGAACTTGCGGGCTACTGGTCCTAAGGACAGACTTCGTTCTGTTATAGATCTGGTGTAACAACGCCACGTACAACTACCCACTGGTATCAGAGCCACACTTCATGAAGAGGTGGTATCCTTAGTAATTCCAAATAATCTTATTTGATCTCCTAGAAGAAGATTACCTAAACATGGAAACAACTTCATCTTCAGCCTCCACACCTTCATTGTCTTCCAAGATCAGAGCCTGGGGGAGGATAGTGTGATATAGTTTAGAGATTTTATGGTATAAAGACCCATAGTTTGGTGTAGATTTTATTAGTCTGGTGAGTGTTACTTCTGGTGCCTTGGTAGTATTTGGTCGTAAGTCCCGATTTGGTTGAAGGGCAGTAAAACCAATTCTTAGCCTTGGATTGTAGCCATACTTGTAGGATTGTAACTAGATTATAGGTTCCTAACCATGGATTCTCTACTCTGTAGAGCACCGTCCTTTTCTAGCTCTTCTTCCGGAAGAACTAGTGATTCAAAGAATGTTGTGAACTCAGAAGAATTTGTAATTGAAGACTTTAATAAAGCAATTGATTGTTGGGAACTTCCAAAGATTTCTAAAGAAATTATTTACAAAACAAAAAAGCTTGATTTTTTAAAGAGTGATTACATCATAAAAACTGAAGAACGTGATATAACCCTTTCAAAGCCTTTTGAAACAATTCACTTGTTTTCAGAACAATCTTTAAAGAAATTAAAAGAAAAGAATTTTAATTATGTTCATATCGACTTAATACAAGTTGGTATAAAACCATTGACCAAAGAAGGTCTTAACACTTCTATACTAGCCGTCCTAAGAAATGGTCGATTCATCTCTTTTGATGATTCCTTATTGAGTAGTATAGAATCAAGTCTGTGTAAAGGTCCCATCTCATTCAGCTGTACCCAAACATAACAGTCTCTTTAAAGGATAAAAAATTTTTGAAAAGCATGATTTTACAAATCAAAACCCATAATTATCACATGATTGAGGGTTCTGTCCCAGTAGCCCTAATTTTCAAAATTTCTTACAAAGCCATGAATTCCGCGTTTAATACACAACATAGATTTCATTCAAAAAGAGATGAAACTCTTCTCTTGCAGACTGACTTGTCCAAAGCCAACACAGTTATTCCTAAACCAATCCAATGGAAGGATGTTAACCTTCCTGAAGAATGGATCTTAGAAGGAGCCACTGAACCAGTGATTCCAAAACAACTTGAGCCAAATACAGAGTTGCAAAATGTGACTCAGTATTCTGATGGTAGAGTCAAATAATCTTTTAGGAGATCTACATCATCTAGATTCTCTGATAAAGATTCGTGCTCAAGCATTCCTTCACTAGAAAGGAAATTTTCAAAGATTCCTTCCGTTATAAATCAACCTAGGTTCTCCACTTCGGATATACCTAGTTCCTCTTGTCGTTCGGTTGACTATACCACTAGTGTTCCACACCCAATATACACTAGTAGTCAACATGAACAAAGACAAGAAGAGAAAGAACCTTCTCCTCCAACTTCTCCTACATTTTCTGCTGTCATAGAAAATATAATTAGTGTCATTAAAAAGAATTTTGAAATAGATAAAACACTTCTTCACAATGATTTTTATTCTGATGCTAATAAAGAAAAAAGACTTTGGTTTTTCAAACATTTCTTAAACCAAAGAAAAGAAATCCAACAAGTTTATTATGAGTTTGTTAATTTACATGAAGTTCATATATTGTTTTTCGACTGGTTTGAGATGTATGCTTCGGATAACAATATTGCTTATCCCTTTAAAGAAACAAATCCCATTATTGTTAGAAAGAAAATCACCGAATGGAATCTTTCTGATAGTGATGGAACCATAGAATCCGAGCATCCTCCACTTAGGAGCCTAACCATTAATCATGGCGTGCCTCTAGTAGAAATAAAAGCCTCACCCTATAAAATCCATAAACCTAAAGATCCAGAAACCGATTTAGATAGCATTATCCAACAGAACAATTTCTGTAATGCTAATCTAAATACAATAGGTAAGCAGTTGAACAAAATAGAAAACCAATTCCAAAAGTCAACCATAGCTATTTCTCATAGTATTTCAAAGACTGACTCTGAAAAGAAGCTTAAAGAGCCTATTTTCAAACCTTTCCAGGTTTCAAAAACTAGTCAAAAGCTTGTCCAAGAGTCAAAATCAGATTTTGTTAAAGCCATTAGAGAACAATTAGATAGAATAGAAGCTTCTTCTTCTTCTTCTTCCAGTAAAGTACAAATAGTTCCTGATAGTGCCCAATCTAGCAAAATTGGTGTACTAGAACAAGATCTAGTATCCATAGCCTCTTCTGATATAGAAGCCTTCCAAGCAGAACCTGTTCCTAAAGCCAACAAAATTCATTGGGAATTAGCTCTACCTACTATCAAGTCTCCGCCAGATTTAGCCATAGACAATAGGCCTAGTGCATTAAACCAATCACGATTTAATGCATCCTCTGTCTATGAGTGGAATATTGATGGTATGCCTGAGTATAATATCCTAGGATTATTACAACAGATAACCATGGCAGCTAATGCCTATAAAACCCAACAAGGAACCTCTGACAGAGCTATAGCAGAAATCCTTATTGCTGGCTTTACTGGTCAGCTTAAAGGCTGGTGGGATCATCTTCTCACCAAATAGCAACAATTAGATATTCTACATTCAATTCAAACAGATGAGAATGGAGCCCCCATCTGTGATGAATTCAATAGTCCTATTCAGGATGCTATTGCTACCTTGATTCTGACTATATCCCTTCACTTCATAAGTGATCCTTCACACCTTAGAGATAAGAACGTTGAGTTACTACACAACTTGAGATGTAAGAAACTTAGTGAATTCCAAAATTACAAAACCACTTTCTTTACCAGACTTTTCCTTAGGGATGATGCAAATCATATAACTTGGAAGGAGAAATTCCTTGCATGTTTACCTACCCTATTAGGAGAAAAGGTTAGGAATTCCATTAAAGCCCTTTACGACAATCGTATTCCCTATGATGAGCTCACCTATGGGGAATTAGTCAGTTTTGTCAATAAAGAAGGATTAAAGATTTGTCAAGATCTGAAAATACAGAAAAGTCTAAAATGGGAACTTAGAAAATCCAAACAAGAACTAGGTAGTTTCTGTAAACAATTTAATTATGACCCTTTTAAAACTCCCACTTCTAAAGATTGTGATGGTAAGTGTTCTTCAAAACCTTACAAAAAACATTACAATGCTAGAACCCATAAGAAACCCTTCCATGAGCTTAGAGAACCTTTGACAGTATATCATTTAAAGCAAGATCCAAAAAACTTGTTTTCCCTTTTATTGAAAAACCTAAAACAAGGAACTTGAATATTGTTAAAGCTTGTTCTGTTTATCATAACCAAATTAATGCTCTTCTCAAATCCAAACAAAATGACTAATGACAGTATGGTGTATGTCATTAGTAAGAATAAAAGAAGTCCTAAATTCAAAACCATTGTTATGAATAGAGGCATCAACTTTAGATTTAACATTAAGTTTGGGCAACTTTAGAAAATATTTCTTCACCAAGGTTAAGTTCATGGAGCTTTCTGCTCATTCTACAGAATTTTGCGGTATGACCTTTCTTTCCACATTTGAAACATGTGGCTTCTTTGTAATTAAAAGGGGTTTTTGGTTTTGTTGTGACATATTTCTTAGAGAAATGGGGTTTCCTATAAGGTTTGGAAGGTTTTCTATAGGAAGGTTCTCTAAGCTCATGGAAGGGTTTCTTATGGGTTCTAGAATTGTAATGTTTTTTGTAAGGTTTTGAAGAACACTTACCATCACAATCTTTAGAAGTGGGAGTTTTAAAAGGGTCATAATTAAACTGTTTACAGAAACTACCTAGTTCTTGTTTGGATTTTCAGATCTTGACAAATCTTTAATCCTTCTTTATTGACAAAACTGACTAATTCCCCGTAGGTGAGCTCATTATAGGGAATACAACTAAGGTGTATTCCCTGATAAAATCTTAGAACCCTCATCTCCATAAAACGACCACTACCAAAAGAGTATATCCAGTCTTCTAGACTCGATCAGTGTGCTTTACAAGCCTTTCAAAGTAAACAGTATGTCACTTTAGAAATACCCTCAGATCTCGTAGCAAACTGGAAACGAGAAGGGTATACCCATCTTCATCTTGGTGGTATTAGATTGATTCTGACTCTCCATGGCCGAAAAGGCTTACCTGTTACAGCCAGAATTGCTCTCCTAGACACCAGGTTCAAATAGTACCAACATGCTGTTATAGGAACCGTTCTGACCACACTCCATGCTGGTAGTGTCCTCTCAACCTTTCTCTTGAGGATCCCAACCTTCCCACAACCATCAAAGTTCAGATCCAGCTCCAAGGAGAAGACCAGACTCCCACATCAAAGCTTGCCACTCTTCATCACCAAATAGTGTATCGATTACAAAATCATGCACTAGATCTTCCTACACCTTACACCACATCTGATGCCTTAATGATCCTTGCTGACAAAGACACAATTCCAACCATCATCCAAATTCCCAAACAAATCCAGAAACAAGAATTGCTCAAACTCATGCCTCTTGAATGGCTGACCAATTATGAGCACTTCCACCAAAACTCTGAACCAGTTCAAGCAATAGAAGCCACGTTTGAAAGACGACAAAATGATCAAACACCCGAGCCTCAACCTGTTTCAGTAACTCCAAGGCTTTCTTACACTGCTATGATTACAGCAGTCCAAACTGGTCAAGAAAAGAAACTTTCAATTCATGGTTTCTCATCCGAAAGGTATCCTGTATATCCTGATAAAATCAATGGTCATTTTATATGGGATGTTCCTGACGCCCATATGTGTAATCCAGATTGTCCTTGCTTGGATGATATGGATATTGAAGATGAACTCGAAGTCATGCAAAGAAAGAAAAAGAACAAACCTTCTCATTCAAAAACATCTTGCAAATCTTTTCCTCCACTATCTCCACCAAATCCCAAACCTCCTGTTCAACCAATAAGATCATGCCTAATGTTTTCAGGTCAATCTTATGAAGAGTCCTTCCCTCCACTTGAAAAGCAGACATACACTCAAACTAGAGTTGTCTCTAAACCCTTTATCCAGTCACCCGTTACAGCTTCTGGGCAACCTGAAGAGCCAAAGCAGTATAAAGCTGTTTTAAATTGGCAAACCAAATATGCCAATGCTCAGAATCAAACCCTCAAACAACTCGGAAAGAGAATTGATCGAGTTGCCAGTCACGTCTCCCAGACTGAAACTAAAGTTGATTCAATCAGCCATCGTCTTGATCACATGTACATACATCTACAAGACTGTATCTCTGAGTTGGATACTGATCTCAGACGAATGATCAATAATCATATTTGGGGTCCCGAGTTTAACAAGAAAGAAGCACAAATCAGAAAGCTAAATTGGCAAGAATTGATGCTGAACAGACTCGTCCAACACTGTTCACCCAGACACAATCCACACCTGTGCCTCCTCCCGTGTTTGAAACATATTCACCTTTTTATGCACCTCCCAAACCTCACCAGCCTGTTTACAACCAATTCTTTGGTTTCTCACATCTCCAACCAACTCCTCAACCAAAATCCTCTTCACCTAAAAAATATAAGTCCAAAGTAAAAATTTCAGAACCAAAGTCAAAGCCAACTTCATCGTCATCTGTTCCTCCGGTACCTTCAGAAGATTCATCACAAGCCACTCCTGAACCCCCTAAACGGGACAAAGGACCGATGGATCAGTATCACTATCATACTGTCCACAACTCATCTCCTGAATCCTCTGAACTAGAAACAGTATGTGAGTCCACTCTGTCATAATCAAACTCATCTTCCTCATTCACAAACTCAACCAGTACCTCCACTGACTTTGAATCAGAATATGCTGACATTACGAGCATATTGATGGCAACTAAAACTGAAGATCCCAGTGCTTCAACTTCTACACCAATTGTTGAAGACAGTTCTTTTGATGATGAGCATAAAGCATCTCGCACAGAACCACTGCCACCTATGCCACCACCAGCTCATGATCACTCCACAAAACCATCTTCAGCATCTTGGTTCACATTTGATGACATTCCCCGTCACAAATGGCCTGCTAGACTTCAAGAATTTGCTGCATGGATTGATCTCCAAGGAACGAAACCAAATGCTCAATCTCAAACTGTCCTTCGTGAATTCATGGCCCGATCTATGGGTTCTTTGTGAGATTGGTTAGAAAGCTTGGGAGAATATAGACAACTCTAATTCATGCAATCACTAGTTGGTACAACACTCAACATCATCCATGAACAATTCATCAGATGAAGTGCTGTTCTCTCAAAAGACAACTTTTGGAATCTCATTACAAAAGAATGAGTATTCTATTTTACAAGCTGAATGGGTTCAACGAACCTTCTCTCAAACACGTCTTCATAGCCTCTCTTCCTTATGAGTTACAACCTGATCTTGAAAGAAAACTCACAGCCACTAATCTTAGCATTGCTGACATCTCTTTAGGAAAGATTTTCCAAATGGCAATGTTATGCCTGGATAAAATCTGTGAACAGAAGGAATTCTTCAAATATCTCATGGCAGACACAAAATCCTTCTCTGAAGCTTGTAAAAAACCTTATCTCAAGATGGAGTGCAAAGATGAAAAGAAGTGTGTTTGTTCGCCCAAAAAGAAAAAACATTTTCAAAAACACTTCCACAAAAAATCATCCTCCAAAAAACCTATCCGGTATTTTCGAAAAAAGGATGTCTCCCAGTACAGAAAGAAAAAGCATAACCGTTGTTTCATCTGCAAGAAACGCGGTCACTTTGCTCGAAACTGTCCCCATAAGTCCGCCAAAGCTATTCGTCTCATACAGCACCTTCAACATTCTTCCCTGTTATCTGAAAACGAAGATGTTGAATCTAACTTTTCTGAACAATCAGAACAAGATGACCAAACTGCTTTCATCATCGCATAATCTTTAGATTCTGAGGATATTTCAATCATCTCTACTGTTCAAAATGTCAACCATGTTTCCACCATTCCTAGACCTTCACTCAGAATGTCAATCCTTCCTTCCAAGTTTCATAAACCTGTTCTTGTCATTGGATTTATTGACACTGGTGCAGATACCTATATGATTGACCCTTCTATTCTTCCCTCAGACTATTGGGAACCTCATTCAAAGCTTTTCAGAGCTGTTAATGGAGAAACTTTTGAGACCACTTTGATTACCAAAAAACCCAATGGTATTCAATTCTTTCCGAATTGTATCATTTGGAAAAAGATTGTAGCCTCCAAACTCCCTGATAAAGATTTACATGTGGTTTTGACATTCTTCATTTAGTTAAAAACCTATTCCTCACTTGTTCTGGAGTTCGCTACAAATAAATGTTTTTACCCTATACCGATACTCTCCGTTTGTGTGCACTTTTAGAAATATCACCTCCATACAGTCATCTCTCCCATAAGTTCTTAGAGTACGTGGCGTTGTTACACCAGATCTATAACAGAACGAAGTCTGTCCTTAGGCCCGTAGCCCGCAAGTTCTGGTTTTCAGCCGATATACAAGTTCTGGTGACCGCACTCGACCAGAGATAGATACGTCGGCACAAGCGTCAATATGAGAAAGCGACAGGAGACATGTTACCATTACGCTATCCATCCACTCCATAATGACAACTTGTCGCCATCACATAGCTTTTAATGCAATAAGACCATGTGTCTCCTGTTTGCTTTGAATGCTTATGTCAAAAGTCTTAGTCGGTGTGCTTTTACTTTCTGTTTTACTTTGTCTTATGTAAAAGTCTTAGTCGGTGTGCTTTACTTTCTCAAAAGGTGTGCTTTACTAACAGCATGTGCCTATTTGTCGATTATAATCATTCAAGGGGTCCTGTCCTTGATGATTTTCTATATAAGGCACCTTATGCTTCCGTTGTAGGCACGAGTCAATCAGAAATAAAAAATTTAAGTTTCCTTACATCATGTTTCTCTAAATCTTTTCTCTCTTCTTGGGCTCAAACTAATTATTTGGGTTAATAATGATACGCTCGCCTTCTAATTTTCTATACTGAGTATGCTCTGCACTTGCCTTAAGCCTAAGGATCTTGTGCATCAGAAAGGTCCTATTTTATCCTCCAAAACCGATTTTGATAAAATGAAAGTGTTTTCTCACAAAGTTCACCCTCTTTGAGGCCATGACTGTCGTGTGTTCGGGTGATATCATGAAAAACTGTTTTCAAATATGATTTTCGGATTTGGTATTTGATGGATAAGTGTATATCGGCTGGAAACCAAAACTTGCGGGCCACTGACCCTAAGGACAGACTTCGTTCTGTTATAGATCTGGTGTAACAACACCACGTACAACTACCCACTGTCCATTCAACTACTAAATTTTCACCATTTGAGATTCTATATGGTTTTAATCCATTAACTCCTTTGGATTTATTACCTTTACCTATTGATGAGCATGCTAGTATCGATGGTAAAAAGAAAGCTGAATTTGTTAAGCAATTGCATGAGAAAACACGTCAACACAGAAAAGAGAACTGAACAATATGCTACTCAAGCCAACAAAGGACGTAAGCAAGTGGTTTTCAGCCTGGAGATTGGGTTTGGGTGCATATAAGAAAGGAGAGGTTCCCAGCACAAAGGCGTTCCAAGTTGCTTCCAAGGGGAGATGGTCCATTTCAAGTGGTTGCACGGATCAATGTCTTAGATTATCTAGATCATCTGAGGGTAGAGGAGGCTTTTTGTGACATGGATCCAAAATGACCATTGATTTTGTCCGGGTAGATCGGATAGCCATTTGAGGCAAATCCGTGGATGGAAAGATTTTCTTATGCTGTAGATACGACTGTGATCATCGAGGAGTATGAAAAAGAGTTTCTGGGTGTTGATTGTTCAGAGGGTGGATGAGAAACAATGAGTGTCTGGAAAGTGGATGGTGATTGGAAAGTTAATTTTACAGTTTTCATATGCTCTTTTTTCAAAATGAGCATCGATAGTTTGGACTGGTTGTGAGTTTTGATGAAATTTTTCATAATTGGAAAGCCATTCAAGAGGCATGAGCTTAAGCAGCTCTTGCTTTTGAATCTGTCTTGGGATTTGAACAATGGAAGGGATGCTTACTGAAGAATTTGCAAGGATCATTAGTGCATCTGATGTGGTTTAAGGTGTGGGGAGATCAAGGGCATGGTTTTGTAGTCGGTATACCAGTTGATGATGCAAGGTTGCCATCTTTGAAGAGACTATTTGTTCAGCTCCTTGGATATGGATCTGAACCTTTAGAGTAGTTGGTAGGTTTGGATCATCAAGTGAGAGGTTGAAATTTGGGTAGAAGGTCAAGAGAACACTTCCTACATGTAAAGTAGTCAGGACTGTTCCTATGACTACATGTTGATACTCTTTGAAATGGGTATCTAGTAAAGCCAGTCTGGCTGTGACAGGTAGGCCTTTTCTCCCGTGAAGGGTGAGAATCAAATGAACTCCTCCAAGATGGAGGTGCGTGTATCCTTCCCTTTTCCACTAACCAACAGAGTAATATATTATTACTCTACTTGTGATGCTTGAAGAGCACATTGGTCTAGTCGAGATGACTGAATATATTCTGATGGTCATTGCACTACGGGTATAACAAGCCACGTACAATTATCTTGTATCTTTGACCATAATGCTTTTCATTAAAATGAAGTGGTAAATATGAGATCTGTTCGTCTTGACTAGGTAAATAGAGGAAAGTCTGAATAAAAAATGACTTCATCAAACAGTTCAGATAATCTTGCTTTTGTTACTCTTTCTTCAACCCTCTCACTTCCCAAATCTTGTTCTAAACACTGGTCTTCAAAAATAGAAAACCTTGTTGAGTATTCGTATGTCCCAGAATTAGCCCAAATTAGTGAATCTTCTATGCCTCTCATTAGCCCATATAAACTGTACCTTAACCCGAAGTATTAGAACTCTAATCTCAACCAAAAGAAAACTGCACATGGGCTCATGGTTTCTCTCGCGTACCCTTTTTTTTATCAATTCATTAACCTACCTTTGAAGTTCCTTTGCATCCTCTGGGTTACTCTCCTGGACTGGTCGATTTGGAATGGTTGCACCAGGTGTGAAGTAAACTATGTGGTATTTCCTTGAGAAAGACATCATCATATTCCTGCAAGAGAGAAGTAATAGAACTAGGCAAGGTAGGGTCAAGTTTGTTAGTGTTTAAAAATGCCTCTTTGTACAAAAGTATAATCATTGGTTGATGTGAGAACAACTCTCTATATCTCATTCACTCTTGCATAGAAATTCTTTTGTTTTCCCTTTGATTTGCTCTCAATGGCCGCATTTTTATTGGTTTTTTCTCTTTCATTTTTCTCGATCTCTTTTTATTTTCATTCTCTTTTTCTCTATTTTTCTTTTGGTCACTCTCTTTCATTTGATCACTCTCTCTCTGTACGCTCACTTGGTCTCCATAAACCTGCTTTGGCGTCAATGGAGCAAGAGTGATGTTGCGTTGATTAAACACAAATGAATATTTGTTTGTGAAGCCATCCTTTACAGGTTGTCGAATTGCCAAGGCCACCCAAGCAATAAGTATCTAGCTTGCATTGGTACTACATCACATAACACCTTATCTTCATACTTGCAAATTCGAAAAGTCACTAGTACCTGCTTGTTCACTTTCACCTCACCATTGTCATTCGACCACTATAGATTGTATGATTATGGAAAACCCTAACTTCTCCACCATGATAGTATTAGCAATATTAGTACAACTTCCTCAATCAATAATCATACTGCATACTTTGTCTCGAACATAGAACCTAGTATGGAAAATGTTTTCCCGTTGCACTGCTTTGTCTTCCTTTACTTACTCAAAGCTCTCTCGGCTACTAAATTCAATTCCCTAAGGGCTGTATACTCTTCATCTTCGATGTCCTCCAGTGGTGCCATCCTATTTTCTTCCGTTTTATCTTCAGTTACAATCTCACCATTGTCCCGTACCACCATAACTCTTTTATTCACAAATTCACTTGCTATTTGTCCCCTCCCTTGACATTTAAAACACGTAATATCACGATTCCTAATAGTGGGAATCACGGTGTTACCTTGTGAATAGTGCTTGGAGGGCTCGAATCTCGAGTTAGGTGCAGTAGATGCGTGTGACCTCTCATCTTGCTTCACATAGCTCGGCTTTTAAGGAGTGGAACTCGAGCTTGGGGCTACATGGGTATTACCCCTCCTCTTGAGTTGCTGTTTAATCTTGATGGCTTTATGGACCGTCTCCTCAATCTCCACATAATCTTGATTAAGGCCATTTATGAATCGTGCCATGGTAGCTTCTCTATCTTCCTCCATATTTGCTCTAATCATGGCAATCTCCATTTCTTTATAATAATCCTCCACACTTAGGCTACCCTGTGTAAGACTTTGTAATATTTGGTACAAGTCTTGATAATAGTGGTTAGGTACAAAACGTCTTCTCATTAACGATTTTACTTCATCCCATGTCTCAACCGGACGTTCCCTATTTCGCTTCCTATTTATAACAAGTTGATCCCACCAACTAACAGCATAGTCAGAAAACTCAATCATAGCCAATTTTACCTTTTTTGCCACTAAATAATTATGGCAATTGAACACGAACTCCATTTTCTTCTCCTATTCAAGGTATGCTTCCGGGTCAGATTTACCTTGAAAATACAGGATTTTCATCTTTATGCCACTCAAACCATCTCCATTCCTAGCTCTCCTACCTCGTCCATCACTCCTATAGCTACGCACTGAGTCCTCCCCTTTATCATACTTATTCCTATAATAGTCATCTACCTCTCCCTTATTCGTTCTTGGGGAACGAGTTGTGGCTACCCCGCTCTTGTGTTCTCTAATTGATCCAAACACTCAAGTATGTGCTCTAATTCAATCCTCATTATCCTTCTCATCTCTCCCATCAATGCTTGAAAGTTTGCAAATTTTGAGTAGTTGCAAATTGATCCTCTTCATTTCTATTTCGTTATGGGTTGTGAGACATGGCTAACATCTACAAAAGAAAGTTAGAAATAATGTAGAAAGGACCTCACCTCACTTCCTTACATGTTTCACTGAAGAAAATGATTTACTCAATTCCACTCGTGTTTCACTCAAATTTATTTGCTTTTACCCTCTAATATGCTCACAGTCTCTTACCTATTTCCACTCGTAGTAATTCTCAATCATTTATTATCAAACTAATCAAACCAATATCAAGATTTCAGTAGCAATTCACAAGATTACACCAATGAGACTTGAATTTCAAAAGCAAGAATACAGTGTGTACATACGTACGGGTTTCGAAAGCACAAATTACTAGAATTTTGTGCAAAAATTTTCACCTATAGAGTAAAACCAATTTTGAACTCTTCAAGACACTAATAATGGAAAAGGAACAAAGATTTTAAGGGGAGGGCGGGGACTTTTTTTTTCCTCAATATCCTCTTCTTTCTTCTCTTGCTTCTTTGTTTCCCTTCTTTTTTTTTTGGATTTTTTAGGGAAATGAATAGATAAAATTTGCAGATTTAAGGAGAATTAAACCTCAAGGATGCAAAATTGATAAAAAAAAACCCTAAAAATATTATTTGTTCACGTTTTTTTTAATACTAGAACAAGAATGAAAAATGTCAACCAATAATGAAAAACAATAAAGGTAGATGAATATGACCTTAGTGCCTAAGCTCTGATACCAAAATGGAACCGCAACCCAATGCTCAATTAAAAGCACTAACCTTGGTATGTGAGGGTGCCGCAACTAGCTATGAATGATCTTATTGATAAGTCAAAGAGTTTAAATGCCACAAAAATCTGATAAGTTGAAAGAGTTTGTTTAAGAACCAAAGAGAATTAATTAAGAACCAATTGCATCAAAACTGATCTTCTCTGTTAGGGTTGGTTACAATAATTTTTTGGAAATAAATCCTAATCTAAAATCAAATCATAATCATAATCTAAATCAAATAAGGAAAGACTCTAAATCAAATCAGAATCCTAATCTAAGTGAATAGGAAAGAATCTAAATCAAATCATAATACTAATCTAAATGTATCAATGAAACCAATAAGAGAGATTGGTTTATCAAATTTGGAAGGCAGTAGGTGAAGCTTGACTGAAGGTATGGGTGCCTATTGGGAAGCAGAGAGTTACTGGACTGTGTGTATGATGGTCATATGATCAGAGTCTAAAAACTCACTTGAATCATCTAATGCAAAAGCAGTGAAATCATCATAGTCATCATGCTCAGTAAAGAGAGACTCAATATCCTCATTATCAGAAATCATAGAGGATTGTTGAAGGTGACTTATAAGGCGCACAGCTTTGGTTGGTCGGTTAGGACAATTTTTTGCAAAGTGACCTTTTTTCTTGCAAATGAAGCATCGACTGCCTTTGGTTCTGTGGGTTTGAGCTGGGTCTTTTCTTTTGAAAAACCTATAAGGTTTTTTTATGTTTGGAAGACCTGTGTTTGGGTTTTGTTAGGTACTTGTGGAAATGAGACTTTTTCTTTGGGATACATGTGCAATGCCTGTCATCTTTGCACTTGATCTCAAGATATGGTTTTTTGCATGCACTCTTAAAGGGTGGTTTATCCTTCATGAGATCTTTGAAGAATTCTTTCTGCTCACAGAGTTTCTCAAGACAACCTATAGCAAACTGATAAATCTTTCCAAGAGATAAATTGGATACCTCCAGATTGTGCACTTTGAGTTGTCGTTGCAGTTTAGGTAACAACTCCTTGGGTAAGGAAGCTACAAAAACATGCCTGAGTGTTAGATCATTGAAGCCATTGAGCTTGTAATAAAGACTGGACATCCTTTTATAATGAAAATCCAAATCTTTCTGTTGTAAAGAACAACATTTCATTTGATGGAACTCTCTTCTTGCCAATTCTTGGGTTGTAGACGGTTCACCTAGATATTGCTCATAGATGAGTCCCAAAGCAGTAGAAGTGTTAGCGATTTGGACAAATTGTAATTGGCGATACTGACCAAGACTTTCAAATCAGTCACGCAATGATCCGATAGTTCTGGACATGAACTCTCGGTGGACTGATTAAGTGTTTGCACCGGGTCTGATCATTTGGACATCAACCCAGGCTGAGAACTCCTAGAATCTGTCTGCCCATTTTGATTTTGGAATATCATCAAATGTGAACCATGGACCAGTGGTAGGTCTTGGTGTAGGATTAGGAGTAGTGGCAGTTGGTTCGTTGTCAGCTGCTAACTCATCAAAAGTTGGCGTCTCTAGGGGAGGAGATGAAGAAGATGGTGCATCAGTAGGTTGAGTCATCAATAGTTTAGAGACATCAGCATATTTTGATTCTGAGTCAGAACTAGAAACTGATTATGTTTGCTCATATTCTGAAGTGTTAGAGTCAGAAGCAAAGGGAAAGATTGCCACTGATTTTGTTAACTAATGAGAAGAATATTGATGCATAGGGGCTTTGTCCTTAGCTGTAGGGTCTAGCGTTGATAGTGAAGGAACAAGAAGATTTGATATGGGTTGTGAAGAAGTGGGTATTGATGATGGCTGTGTAGTTGTGGGTGGTATACATGATGTTGTTTTAGGTTGGGATGAAGTGGAAGATCTTGATGGTTTTGGTGGAGATTGGTTAGGTATAATCCACCAGACGAGCATACATCGTTGGAGAGTAGAAGGATTGGTATGAGACAAAGGATGGTGTGGGTAATGGTAAAGAGGAGTATGGAGAAAACAAAGAGGGTTGTTGTTTCTTTGCATATATTCGTTCTTACTCAGCTTTAAGCTTTCGAATCTCAGCTTCTTCATGGTCAAACTCAGGACCCCAATATCTATTTCTTATCATCTGATGAAGATCTAAGTCCAATTGAGAGACACGGGCTTTCATGTCAAGATACATTTTTTCAAGTTGAGCAGCAACTGAATCAACCTTACCATCAGTTCGATGGACCTGAGATGTTACTGAATCAGTTTTATCATCAAGTCTTTGCAACACACTGTTTTTGGCGCTGGCATTCTCAGACTGCCAATTGAGGACTGCCTCAAAAGGTATAGGTTCTTCAGTCTGACCATAAGGGGTTACTAGTGATGGAACAAAAGGTCTTGTAGTGATTTTTGTTTGAGGATTTGTACTTTTTTCTAAGGAGGGGAATTGTTCTTGATATGATGCTGATGTGGATGAGAACATCATACAGGAAAGTGTTTGAGGAGTAGAAATGAAACCTGCTTGCTGACGACAAGTTTGTATTGGCTGATGTTTCTGGGGTGTGGAGTTATACAAGGGAAATGAAGTTTTAGTTTTGGCTTATGGGTCATTTTGAGGAAAAAGAGGTTGAGTCTTGCATGGAGACAAAAGAACAGACTTCTTTTTACGTCGTGATCGACATCTTTGGTAATAGATCGCATCATCATCGTTTGATTCTTCTTTAAGACATGGGCAATCAGAATTACACATGTGGACAATCATGATTACACATTGTTAGAGGCAAAAAAACGTCTTGTTATTGATTACCAGCCTCTCAACTATTTTCTTAGAGGCGATAAATTCCCCTTGCCAAAAATCCAGTCCTTATTTGTTCATATGCAAAATGCTAAGGTCTTCTCAAAATTCGACCTTAAAGCAGGTTTCTGGCAATTAGGAATCCACCCTGATGACAGACCTAAAACAACTTTTTGCATTCCAAATGCCCACTACCAATGGAAAGTAATGTCATTTGGTCTTAAAGTAGCCCTCTCACTTTTCCAAAAGGCCATAGTCAAGATCTTTGAACCGATCCTTCATCATGCACTTATCTATATAGATGACGTGCTAATATTCTCCAAAGATCATGATTCCCATCAACAATTACTTTCCCACTTTCTTAAGATAGTGGAAACATATGGCATAATGTTGTTTGACAAAAAGAGTATCCTAGGCCAAAACACTGTTACCTTTCTTGGCATGACTCTAAAAGATGGATACTATAGCCCTGGTCCAAACATAGCCTAGGAACTCATTCATTTCCCAGATGAACATTTGTCAAAAAAACAGATTCAGCAATTCCTAGGTATCATCAATTACCTTAGGGAATTCTTTCCACATGTCGCTGTTCACACCAGCCAGCTTTCAAAGATGCTAAAAAAATAAGCCCCACCATGGGGCCCCCCCAGACTACTGTTGTCCAACATCTCAAGCAGATTGCTCAGCATCGTCCTCCTTTGTGAATCCCCACTGATGGGCAGAGGATTCTTCAGACTGATGAATACTGGGGAGTCATCCTCTTGGAAAAACATGATGGCAAAGAATCTTATTGTGCCCGCGCTAGTAGACAATTCAAGGAGTTAGAAAAGCACTACTATGTGATCTACAAAGAAATCCTAGCCGTTAAATATGGAATTCAAAATTTTGAATTTCATCTTATTGGCCATAATTTCCTTGTCAAATTAGACAATTCCATATTTAACTTGAATTCAAAAATAAGGTTCTCCCAAACAACCATCTCTTCCGGCTCAAAACATGGTTCTTGAAATATGATTTCACAGTCTAGCATATAAAAGGAGACTAGAACCTCATCCCTTATCTCTTATCCCGACCTTCATCTTCATCCCTAAGATCATCTTTTGCCTCAGTCCCAGTCATCTTTATGGCTCCTACACTACCCAACACAGCCTTGACAAAAAAGTCTTTTCCTTGCAATCTCACTTTCTCCAGTCCATACCAAATCCAACATTTTTTAAAGAAATTTTTTTTCGATATTTTATGAATATATATCGTATCCAGACATCCGGATTTCCAAGCTTTCATCCAGATCACCTCTTCCTTGCAGGCCTTAAGATTAATCCCTCCAGGGACGTCACAGAAGACGAGCTGTGGTATATATGGTGTCTCACTGTCTTATATGCCACTAAACTAATCTTTCCTGTACATCCAATGTTTCGGTGTCTCACAAATCCAAACTAGGCTCACTCTCTCACATGAGCTCTTTTTGAGTGGTTTTCTCATCTCTCCTGGTGGAGAAAACAACTTGATTTCATCATCAAACTTCACCATATGAATCTCCTCCTTGACCAAGAAGGAGAACAGTTCACCTCAGTCCTTATTTCCAGCATCCTGTCGCCAAACTCTTTTAGACTCAAGACCAAGCCTATAAATGGAAAATTATTCTGCATAGCTTTCCACTAACTACGAACCTAGTCTTATCTCTGCCATAAAAAACTTTTTCTTTGAGCTCAATAATGTCCAATCTCCCCCTACAGATATCCAACACACTTCACTTGGTCCACAACATGAACTTAGGGTCATCCCGACTACCAGGTCACCTTCATCCATTAATCCTCCTTCCTCTAGGATTTTAATCAAAGAAGAAAAGCCTGATTTCATTAATAATCTCTTCCAGGATTCACAAGATCCGTGGGAAGAATTTACCTCAATTCTACATCATGCTGAAGCATCACATGCTCCCTCCTCAAGTACAGCTCCACCAACAGACTCACCACCGACAGACTCACCTACACAATGATATTATGAGAACTTGCCTTGGTGCCAAGAGCCATTTGCTGAAGTTGACAGTGATGTTGACAACTTATCTCCCTCGCACAACTTTTAAGAATACTTTGTAATAATTGCTTTAGCTTTCGTAAAAGCAAAGCATTTGCTTTACTTTATCTTTTCTTTAAGGCACCTTCCTTTTGCTTTATCTTTTGAATAAAAATCCAAAGTCAGGGGTCCTGTCCTGTCTGGAATCTTTTGCTTTTGTAAAAGAGGATATGGCTTGTTTCGTCCTCTTCCTTTGAATTTTCCTATATAAGGAGAATTCATTCCCAGTTGTAAGCGTCTCAAATTTTGGAAATAATAATATGAGTTTTCCAATATCATGACTTCCGAAAAAATTCTCTCTTTTCCGTTATTTCCTAGAAAGGACAATAGGTTCTCATAATAGTTCACTTCAATCCCTTTTTAACGAGTATGCTCTGCACTCACCTCTTTGTAGGATCTTGTGCATGAGAAAGTTTTTAGATTTGAGATCAATCATACCAACCACAGTTCATCATGTTTTATAGCCAAGGAGTGGCTTCACTATTGGGTGGTAGTGGTCGGATAGACTGGTATCAGAGCCAATCAAAACTTTTTGCCCACAAGCTAGAATATTATTGTATATTAAAGAGAAACCAGTGACATATATTCAAATGGTCATCCTAAATGGGGACTAGATCAGTTTACACTACTGGTATAACAAGCCACGTACAATTATTTTCTATCTTGAGCATAATGCTTTTTCCAAACGAAGTGGTAAATATGAGATCTGTTTGTTTTGAATAGGAAATAAAGGAAAACCTGAAACAAAATGGCATCCTTATCAAATAGTGCGGACAATCTTGCTCCTGTCACTCTTTCTTCAACTCTCTCACTTCCCAGATCTTGTTCTAAACACTTAGCTTCAAAAATAGAAAACCTTGTTGAGTATTCATATGTCCCAGAATCATAAAAAATTAATGAATCCTCCATGCCCCTAATTAGCCCATACAAGCTATACCAGAGATCTAATTCTTTCACCAGAAGTATTAGGACTCTAATCTCAACCAAGAGACGAGCCCCAAAAGAATATATCTGGTCATCTCGACTGGATCAATGTGCTCTCCAGGCATCACAGCCAGAACAATATGTCACCCTGGAAATTCCAACTGAGCTCCTGGCCTAGTGGAAGTGGAAAGGATACACTTACCTCCATCTTGGAGGAGTCCGGTTGATACTTACTCTTCATGGAAGAAAAGGCTTACCTGTCACGGCTAGGTTAGCACTACTGGACACCCGATTCAAGGAATATCAACATGCAGTCATAGGAACAGTCCTGACTACTCTACATGCAGGAAGTGTTCTCTTGACCTTTTACCCAAACTTTAACCTTACACTTGATGATCCAAACCTACCCACAACCCTCAAACTTCAGATCCAGATCCAAGGAGCTGAACAAATTGTTTCTTCAAAAATGGCAACATTACACCATCAATTGGTGTATCGGTTACAAAACTATGCCCTTGATCTACCAATACCTCAAACCACATCAGATACACTAATGATTCTTGCAGATTCTTCAAAAAGTATCCCATCCATAGTCCAGATCCCCAGGCAAATCCAAAAGCAAGAGCTTCTTAAGCTCATGCCCCTAGAATGGCTTTCCAACTATGAAAAGTTTCACCAAAACTCCCAGCCGATTCAAACATTTGATGCTCATTTTGAAAAAAGAGCAGATGAAACTACAAAATTAACTTTTCAATCACCATCCACTTCCCAGACGCCCAATATTTCTCATCCACCCTCTGAACAATCCACTCCCAGAAACTCCTTTTCATATTCCTCCATGATCACAGTCGTATCTATGGCACAAGAAAATCTTTCCATTCACGGATTTGCCTCAAATGGCTATCCGATCTACCCAGACAAAATCAATGGTCATTTTTTATAGGATATTTCGGGATCTCATATTTGTGATCTAGATTTTCCTTGCCTCGAAGAAGAGGAAGACAATGATGATTTCAATAGATGTCCCAAGCAGTGTAAAAAGAAAAGTCACAAATTGGATCCATGTCACAAAAAACCTTCTCTGCCTCCAAATGATCCAGACAGTCTAACACCTTTGCCTATCTACAGGAAAGGTCTAAGAGTTATACAAAAGGAGTACTGACAAAGATCATACAGACAAGAAACAAACCAGCCTATGTTTCAATCTACACCCATTCAGTCTTGTATGATGTTTTCATCAAGCTCTTACCAAGAGCAGTTTCCTCCTTTGGAAAAACAGACTGATCCACAGACAAAGGTCACTACCAAACCTTTTGTCCACTCTCCTGTTACACCAAATGGCTAGCTGGAAGAATCAAAACCTTTTGAAGCCGTTCTAAATTGGCAAACTCAAAATACTAGGGCTCAGAACTTAGCCTTCAGATCACTTGATGAAAAATTAGAGAAAGTTGCTTCTCAAGTCAAGCAAACCGACACAAAGGTCGATAGAATAACAACCCAGCTTGAGCAGATGTATTTTGATATGCAAAATCGAGTCTCCCAACTTGATTCAGATCTTCGATCCATGATTCAAAACAGATATTGGGGTCCCGAATTTAACCAAAAAGAGGCAAAAATTAGGTAATTAAAGGCTAAACTTGCCAGGATTGATGTTGACAAACAACAACCTTCATTGTTTGCAAAATCCCCTGCTTGGCCTTTACATACCCCAACTTTCAGCACCTACCAGCCTTTCTACACACCATCCACCTCACGACAGCCAGTAGACTATGCCAAGTTCTTTGGCCTATCTCATCTCACACATACTTCATCCCCTGCTCTGCCTAAACCACAACCTAGACCTGCCAAGCCTGAACCACCACTAGCTTATCACCAACCTCCACCAGTCCCTGATCCGCAGTCTACCCAAAAAGGCAAATAACCTATGCACCAATACTCATCCCAAGTTCTACCACATCTTTCAGAATCAGATGAAGCTTCCCCATCCCAAACAGAAGAAACCTCTACTAATGAGGAATCATTTTCTTCTTCAGATTCTAAAAAAGAATTAGCTAATATCTCTAAGCTCCTTATGGTTCAACCTTCAACAGGGTCAAATGATCATTCTCCCTTTTCACCTCCTCCAACATTAATTATTGAAGAGGCAGACTCAGATACAATTCCTACAGCTTCTCGTTAAGAAAATTCTTCTCCCAAACCCTCAAATAGCCCATGGTTTACTTTTGATGACATTCCAAAAGTAAAATGGCTAGCTAGATTTCAAGAATTTTCTGCCTGGAATGATGTTCAAATGCTCAAGGCTGGAGCAACAACCCAAATAGTTCTTAAAGAGTTCAGTTCTTGTTTTACTAGATCTTTAAGAGATTGGTTTGAAAGTCTAGGTCCATACAGACAACTCCAGGTGATTCAAGCCTAGATCTCAGAGGTCCTAGGAATAATTTATGAGCAGTTCCTTGGAGAAGCAACAGCTGCTAACGAACAAACATGAAGAGAGTTCCATCTAATGAAGTGATGTTGTCTCCATATAAAAGATCTGGATTTTCACTACAAGAGGATGTCTACAATGTATTACAAACTCAATGGCTTTAATGATCCATCGTTGAAGCATATCTTTGTAGCATCTCTCCCCAAGGAAATTCAGCTATAACTTCAAAGACAGTTCACAATTCACCAGTTAGACATACCCAACCTCTCTTTAGGAAAAATCTACCAGTTGGCAGTCAATTGTCTAGAAAGGCTTTGTGAACAAAAAGAATTCTTCAAAGACCTCATTGAAAACAAGCAACCTTTCAAAAGTGCTCGTAAAAAGCCCCATCTCTCCATTAAGTGCAAGAGTGAAAAAGATTGCACTTGTTCTACCAAAAAGAAATCCCATTTCCGGAAATTCTGAAATTCAGAAAAGAAAAGAAAACACCTTCTAGATCCAAAAGACCTTATCGATTTTTCAGAAAAAAGAACTCTGACCAGTCCTCTAAATCCAAAAGCAGCCGTTGTTTTATTTGTAAAAAGAAAGGCCATTTCGCGAGAAATTGTCCAAACAGACCTGCGAAATCAGTTAGGCTTATTGAGCATCTCCAGGATTCCATGTTACTTTCAAAAAGTGATGATGCTGAATCTTTCTTCTCTGAACAAGAAGACTATGATGAACAAACAGCTTTTGTTCTCGTTGAACTAGAGGATCATCTAAGTCGGAGAATGTTTCTGTAATTCAAACTGTACAACAAATTCAAAAAGTCCAACCAGCCATTCTTATCCCTTCAATCAAAATCCACCTTCTCTCCGAAAGATTTGATAAACCAGTTCCCGTCATCGGTTTTGTTGATACTGGAGCTTAGAAGAGTATGCTTAATCCTTCAATTCTTCCATCCCATTTTTGGGAAAAGCATACAGAATATTTCAAAGCTGCTAATGGAGAACTGTTCCATACAAATTTGATTACCAAAAAACCCATTGGTATTTAATTCTTTCTGGGATGTGTTCTTTGGATAAAACTTGTTGGATCCAATCTCCCTGACAAAGATCTTTTAATCGGGTTTGATGTCCTTCACATGGTTAAAAAACTCCATATAATAGCTTCTGAAATTCGTTATAAACAGATTTTTCAGCCTTATACGGATTTCCTGAAATTATTCTATGTCTCAAGCTCTCCTCCTTCATATAATCCTCTCAAATCCTGTTTTCTTTTTCATTGTCTAGAAAGTCATAGTCAATTCCTTCATCTGCCCCTCTATGGGAAAATGAAAGCTTCTTCATTAAGTTTCCTTTCAAGCTTAACGAATACATTAACCCAACCAAAGCTACTCATCTAGGAATGACTTCGTTTGACCTGAAACTAACCCAAGAAGAATGTTCTCAGTTCCTAAAACAAGGTCTTATTGAACCCACAAGTTCAGAATGGGCTTGTCAAGCTTTTTATGTGGAAAAAAGGTCTAAAATAGTTAGAGGCAAAAAACTTCTTGTTATTGATTACCAGCCTCTCAACTGTTTTCTTAGAGACGATAAATTCCCCTTTCCAAAAATCCAGTCCTTATTTGTTCATATCCAAAATGCTAAGGTCTTCTCAAAATTCGACCTTAAATCAAGTTTCTGGAATTAGGAATTCACCCTGATGACAAACCTAAAACAGCTTTTTGCATTCCAAATGCCCACTACCAATGGAAAGTAATTCCGAGATCTTTGAACCGATCCTTCATCATGCACTTATCTATATAGATGATGTGCTATTATTCTCCAAAAATCACGATTCCCATCAACAATTACTTTCCCACTTTCTTAAGATGGCATAATGTTGTCTGACAAAAAGAGTATCCTAGGCCAAAACATGGTTACCTTTCTTGGCATGACTCTAAAAGATGGATACTACAGCCCTGGTCCACATATAGCCCAGGAACTCATTCATTTCCTAGATGAACATTTGTCAAAAAAACAGATTCAGCAATTCCTAGGTATCATCAATTACCTTAGGGAATTATTTCCACATGTAGCTGTTCACACTAGCCAACTTTCAAAGATCCTAAAAAAATCAGCCCCACCATAGGGCCACCCTCAAACTGCTGCTGTCCAACATCTCAAGCAGATTGCTCATCATCCTCCTCCTTTGCGAATCCCCACTGATAGGCAGAGGTTTCTTCAGACTGATGCAAGTGATGAATTAACATGATGGCAAAGAATCTTACTGTACCCACGCTAGTGGACAATTCAAGGAGTCAGAAAAACACTACCATGTGATCTATAAAGAAATCCTGGCCAATTTCATCTTATTGGCCATAATTTGCTTGTCATATTAGACAATTCCTCCTTTCCAAAAATCCTTGAATTCAAAAATAAAGTTCTCCCAAACAAGCAACTCATCCGGCTCAAAACATGGTTCTTGAAATATGATTTCACAATTAAGATCCTCTTTTGCCTCAGTCCCAGTCATCTTCATGGGTCCTACATTACCCAACACACCCTTGGCAAAAAAGTCTTTTCCTTGTAATCTCACTTTCTCTAGTCCATATCAGATCCAAGATTTTGCAAAGAAATTTGTTTTCCTATACTTCATGAATATATATGGTACCCAAACATCTGGATTTCCAAGCTTTCATCCAGATCACCTCTTCTTTATAGGCCTAAAGATTAATCCCTCTAGGGACATCACAGAAGACGAGCTGTGGTATATATGGTGGCTCACTGTCTTATATGCCACCAAACTAATCTTTCATGTACATCCAATGTTTCGGTGTCTCACAGATACAAACCAAGCTCACTCTCTCACATGGACTCTTTTTGAGTGGTTTTCTCCTCTCTCCTGGTGGAGAAAACAACTTGATTTCATCATCAAACATCACCATATTAATCTCCTCCCTGACCAAGAAGGAGAACAGTTCACCTCAGTCTTTATTGTCCATTGTCCTTATTTCCAGCACCCTGTCACCAAACTCTTTTGGACTCAAGACCAAGCCTATGAATGGAAAATTGTTCCGCATAGCTTTCCATTAACTCACGACCCCAGTCTTATCTCTGCCATAAAAAACTTTTTCTTTGAGCTCAATAATGTCCAATCTCCCCCCACAAATATCCAACACACTTCACTTGGTCCACAACATGACCAAAATGGTATGATTTACGTCTTTCTTCTGTTTTGATCTCTAGCCCTTCAGGAGCAGAGAGACTTTCTCATTCATGGCTTCCACTTCATCTTCAACTCCTTCCAATCCTGTTACTCTTTCTTCTACTATTTCTTTGCCTAAATCCTGCACTTCTCATGCCGCCAATAAGATTGAAAACCTTGTAGAATATTCCTACATCCCTGAATCAGCCCAAATCAGTGAGTCATCCTACCCTCTCATCAGCCCTTATCAGTTGTACAAACCTCCCAGTTCCTTTACCCGAAATATCCATACCCTCATATCTACTAGACGGCCTCAACCTAAAGAATATATCCAGTCTTCTCGTCTGGATCAATGTGCTCTTCAAGCAACCTCTGCTAAGCAATATGTCACTCTGGAAATACCTTCCGAGTTAATTTCTAGTTGGAAAAGAGAAGGTTACACTCATCTCCATCTTGGAGGCATCAGGTTGGATTGGATTTCTTTGTCAATGGCAGCTGGGTGAGGTGCGGTAAACCATTCATATACTTGGTCTTAAGTCCAAAAGAGATTTGTGTCTGGATATTGGAAGTATGGCCTGTGAATAATAAATACTGATGTAAACAGTTGTGCTTCAGAGGCAGGCATACGTTCAAGATTGTAAATCTCTAACAGTTGTTGTAGCTTCTTTCTCCACCATGGTATTGGGGAGAACCATTCAAGTAATGTCCAGGTAAGAGAGGTGGCTTTGTCCGGATTAAGGAGATTGTTCAAAGCGGAAGTGATTGGTAGGACTAGCTTGGTTGCATAAAGAACAGTTAGGCACTAGATATACCATAACTCATCTTCAGTGATTTCGCAGGACGGAGCGAGGGTTAAACCTGTAAGGAACAGATTTTTTGGGTGGAAGGTGGAAAATGGAAATGAGTCTGCCAAAAGGTAGGCTTTCATGAAGAAGCGGAAAACAACTTTCCTTGCAAACTCTTGGATGCAAAGACAGAAGATAAAGTTTTGTCAAGGGGAAAAGTTTTCTTGGTAAGAGCTTCTGGGGGAAGTGATGTGGCCATGGAGATGATCGGAAATTGGTATGTTGTGGAAATCAAGGTGAGAGGGTTTTCTAGTTTTGAGAGTCTGGATAGCATATCAGGGATGAGGTTCTGGGACCCCTTTATATGCTTAACCGAAAAATCATATTTAGAAAACCAATATTTTAATTGGAGTAACATCTTTTCGGGCACAATTTTACCTTTGAAAGTGAGAATATGGGGGAAGGCTGAACTGTCCATTAAACATCGCTAGCTATTAACTCAATTCTATGATATTGTCCAAAGTCATGGCATCATGCTGTCTGCCAAGAAAAGCACCATTGCCACGGATAACATTGAATTCCTTGGTATGATCATAAAGGACGGCCATTATCAGACAAGAAAACACATTGCCCAAGAGTTGCTCCACTTTCCAGATCAGCAACTTTCCAAAAAGCTAGTTCAACAGTTTCTCGGCATCATCAATTACATCAGAGACTTCATCCCGCATGTGGACCGCTATACTCACCACCTCTCAGCTTTATTGAAAAAAAAAGCCCCCAGAGTGGAATGCTGACCACACAACCGCTGTCACTACCCTCAAGCAAATTGCGCAAAATCCGCCTCCCTTAAAGTTGATTACTGATGGAAAGCGCATACTACAGACAGATGCAAGTGATGAATCATGGGGTGCCATCCTCCTCGAAGAAATCAATGGAAAAGAATACTTTATCGCTTACACTAGTGGATAATTTTCTGACACACAAGAGCATTACCATAGCGTGTTTAAAGAAATCTTAGCGGCAAAGAATGGCATCAAAAAGTTTGAGTATCATCTTATTCGACACCATTTTCTCATCTGAATGGACAGTTCAGCCTGATCATGGCCAAACCTCTCACACAGAACCATATGTTGATATTCCTTTAAAAGTTGATGAAGACATACCTGACTTCTCTGCAACACACCAACCCCCTCCAGCCCAAGCCTAGACCGGTCCAACCAGTCAAAAATCGTCAAATGGTCCATGGTTCACATTTGATGATCTTCCATCTCATAAATGGTGAGAGAGACTTACTGAAACGTCTGCCTGGATTGACCTACAAATGCTAAGGCCAGGAGCCACAACTCAATCAGTCCTTAGAGAATTTGCTACTCGTTTTACGAGTGCTCTAAGAGATTGGTTTGATTCTTTAGGCCAATACAGACAATTACAGTTTGTTCAATTACCAGAAGTCTCAAGTGCCCTTGCGGTTATCCATGATCAATTCCTTGGAGACCCCTCTGCAGTTTTTGAAGCTGCACGACGAGACTATCTCAACATGAAATGTTGTTCACTCAATGCTAAGGATCTTGACTTCCATTACAAACGAATGCCCTTGCTGTTCTATAAGCTTAATGGATTTAATGAGCCCACATTAAAGCATGTCTTTCTGGCTTCCCTTCTAGAAGAGCTCCAACCCGACATACAACGGCAACTCACTGCCTCCAATCTCATCCTTGACAACATCTCTCTTGGCAAAATCTTCCAAATTGCCAAAACATGCCTTGACAAACTTTGTGAGTAGAAACAGTTTTTCAAAGAATTGTTGAAAGACAAAGAACCATTCAGAAGTGCCTGCAAAAAACCCTACTTGCAGATCAAATGCAAACAGAAAAAGGATTGATTGCAGTTATAAGAAGAAAAGGCATTTTCAGAAATTCAAAAATCCAGAATTTTCATCCAAACCCCGTAGGTTCAGAAAGCCCTACCGATTCTTCAGAAAAAAAATCATCTTCCTCCAGAGAATTCAAACGAAAATCATCCAGCAGATGTTTCATTTGCAAGAGGAAAGGTCATTATGCTAAAGATTGTCCCAACAAACGAGAGAAATCCATCCGGCTAATCGAACATCTTCAAGCCACTACAGACTACTCTCTCGCGACGGATGAACTGGAATTCTATTTCTCTGAGCAAGATGAACCCAATGATGAAACCGTGTTCGCACTACAAAACTCCTCTAATGACTCAGACAGTGATGTGTCTCAAGTTATCTTCCACCAACAATTGCTGTCCCTTGACACTACTGTTCCTATACCCTCCATCAACCTCCATATCTTGCCCTCAAAATTCCAAAGGCCCATTCCAGCAATTGATCTTATAGACACTGGTGCCCAATGTAGCATGTTAAACCCCAATATTCTTCCACCCGAATACTGGACAAAGTACGAAGAAAATTTCAGGGCCGTTAATGGCAAATTTTTCACTACCTCTTTGATTACCAACAAACCCATTAGTATTCAAATCTTCCCAAATTGTGTCATTTGGACCAAGGTTATCCGTTCAACCCTTCCTAATAAGGATATCTTGTTAGGATTTGACATACTTCACCAAATCACACACCTCCAAATCATTCCCAGTAGAATCCGAGTCAAGTCCATGTTCAAACTATTCACAGACATTCTAAAACTCTACAATCTGTCTGACACTCCCCAGTCCTACTAGGATATTTCACCCCATCTTTTGCGTTTTTATCCAGAGTCCCATTTTGAGTTCACCCATCCAAACCCCTTGTGGAAAAATCCATCTTTCTTCATCAAGTTACCTTTCAAACTAAATGAAGACATTAACCCAACCAAAGCTACTCATCCAGGAATGAGTCCTTCTGATTTACTCCTAGCCCAAAAGGAATGTTCACAGCTGTTAGCCCAAGGTTTAATCGAGCCCACCAATTCTCAATGGGCTTGTCAGAGGAAATAAACGCCTAGTCATTGACTATTAGTCATTAAACATGTTTTTGCAAGATGACAAGTTTCCTTTGCCCCGCTGACAAAGCATGTTTACTTTTCTCAAAAATGCCCAGATCTTTTCAAAATTTGATTTAAAATCAGGTTTCTGGCAATTAGGCATTGAACCCTCTGAGCGTTACAAAACTGCTTTTTGTATCCCAAATGCCCATTTTCAATGGACAGTCCTACCCTTCGGCCTTAAAACTGCCCCATCCATTTTTCAAAAATCCATGGTCAACATCTTTCAACCTAACCTGCATCATGCATTAATTTACATTGATGATATCTTGCTTTTTTCAAGATCACATGATGAACAGCTGGCAGCAATTGGTCTCATAGACACTGGCGCCCAACGTAGCATGTTAAACCCCAATATTCTTCCATAATAGTGACATAAGACTGGATGTTTTTTCTTTTTCCTTTTCGTGGCCCCTAACCATGACATATTTGCTTACTTGAGGAACAGAATTTCATTTTTTTTTCACGAGGTACAACTAGAAATTCTTATTTATTTTTTACTGAATTGACCATAGGCCAATTCCCCTTTTTCGTTTTTGGGGGGAGTATTGAATACACCCATCGGTCTGAGCTTCATGTGACTCCTCCAAAGAGACATGTCAGGTTCAGGGCATCCCAATTCGATTGCCTGGGATGACAGTTTCATATTTCTAATCTGTAAAATCAAAATTTCGATCAAATCACACATCGCAATATACTAGGCCTTCTAATTCTTTAAGAGGTTTATCTAAAAGATTCGCCATATGAGTAGGAAGACGTTTCAAATACCACACGTGGGTTACTGGGCATCCCATTTTTATGTATCCCATTTGATATCTTCGTATCCGAGAATCAACAAATTCAACCCCACATTGTTCACAAAATTGCGGGTCGGAGTCCTCTTCCCAATCATCCCAGCAGGGACAATCTGGGTCACACATGCCTGAGCCTGGGACATCCCATAGGAAATGTCCATTTTGCTTTGCTGGATAAACAAGGTAACCGTCAGAATTGAACCCTTTAATGGGCAGATCTTCCTGAGCTGTCTGAATAGCTGTGATCATTGAAGAATAGGTAAATGAGAGCCGGGGGGGGCTCTTGTGGAGCACTTGGAGGTGGTTTAAAAGTCATTCAGACTGTTCCATCTTGTCATCTTTTAGTGGTATTCTGGAGTGGGTAGATCTAAGGCATGATTTTGAAGCCTATAGACCAGTTGATGGTGCACCTTGAATTTGAACTTGAACTTTTTCAAGGCTGTGGGCAAATTGGTGTCTTGGAGAGAAAGGTTGAAATTTGGATAAAAGGTTAGTAAAACGCTGGGCCATCAAGATTCTGGTGATATCAGCATAGGACTTTTCAGAGTCACTAGTGGAGTATGGCTGTTGGAAATGGTTAGATTTGAATCAGAAGTTTGAGCAAAAGTGTGATCATCTGGAGTAGATGATGGATCTACGGTGTGGGCACTATACTGGTGCATGGGTTCTTTGTCTTTAGACTGAGTTTGAGGTTGGGATTGAGGTGGTGGTGGAGGTGCGGGCGGTGGGGACTGTTGTCCAGGAATGGACATGGGTGGCTGATGAATTTTGACAGGGCGTGGGTGAGGTTTAGGCTTTGGTTTAGGTTTAGGTGGTGGTGGTAAGGGATTGTTTCTGAAAAGGGTATGAGTCATACCAAATAACTTGGAAGGGTCATATTGTTTGATGGGGGAAAGCATAGAGGCAAATGGATGATAAGTTGGACCTATGGAAGGGATAGGAGACGATGTGGTAAAAAGGGTAGGTCTTTGTTTTTCAGATTCAATCTAATCAAGCTTAGCTTTTAAGCGTCTGATTTCCCTTTCTTTTTGGTCAAATTCTGGGCCATAGTATCTTTGGGCTAGCATGGTTCGTAACTCTGAATCTAGTTAAGTAATTCTGGATTGAAGATTGTGGTGGATCTGCTATAGCTGTGCAGTAATGGAGTCAACTTTTGTCTCAATCTGTTCAGTTTGTAAACTGATTTTCTCAACTTTTGAATTGATATGCAACAAAGTATCATTCTGTGCTCTGGCATTTTGAGTTTGCTAGTTGAGGACTGATTCAAAAGGCTTTGGTGGTTCAAGGTGGCCAGATGAGGTAATAGCTGAAGGGATAAAGGGTTTCACTGGGAATCTGTGTGAGTTTTTAAAGAAAGGAAGGAAGAGGAGTAGTCTGAAGAAGTAGAGGAAAACATCATACAAGCCAGTGGTTGGACAGAAGGTGTTGAGTTTAGGATGGGGGATGGAATCTCAGGTTTGCAATGCTTTGTCATCCATTTGAGTTCTTTTTTGTAGATGGGTAATGGGTCATCCCAACTACCAGGTCACCTTCATCCAGTAATCCTCCTCCCTCTGGGATTTTAATCAAAGAAGAAAAGTCTGATTTCATTGTTATTCTCCTTTAGGATTCACAAGATCCGTGGGAAGAATTCACCTTAGTTCAACATCATGCTGAAGCATCACATGCTCCCTACTCAAGTACAGCTCCACCAACAGACTCACCATCAACAGATTCACCTACCCGACGATATTATGAGAACTTGCCTTGGTGGCAAGAGCCACTTGCTGAAGTTGACAACTTATCTCCCTCGCACAACTTTTAAGAATACTTTGTAATAATTACTTTAGCTTTTGTAAAGCAAAGCATTTGCTTTACTTTATCTTTTCTTTAAGGCACCTTCCTTTTGCTTTATCTTTTGAATAAAAATCCAAAGTCAGGGGTCCTATCCTGTCTGGAATCTTTTGCTTTTGCTTTTGCTTTAGCAAAAGGGGATATGACTTGTTTTGTCCTCTTCCTTTGAATTTTCTTATATAAGGAGAATTCATTCTCAGTTGTAAGCATCTCAGATTTTGGAAATAATAATCCGAGTTTTCCAATATTATGACTTCCTAAGAAATTCTCTCTTTTCCTTTATTTCCTAGAAAAGACAACAGGTTCTCATAATAGTTCACTTCAATCCCTTTTGAAGAGAACAATCAAGGGAATACCATTAAAACTTCAAGTGATCTTTTGCACATTCATGGAGCCAAAAAGATGCAAGCTGCTTTAAATGGATTAATTGAGAAAATATGGATTGAAAATGCAATTCAAGATGCAAGACATCATGAATTGGGCTTGAAGAGAAGACAAGGCATTGTGGGCATTATTCAAGTTATTGGGCAGCCAAATACACAATTTGTATCAAATGCAGAAAGGTCAAATTCGGAATAAAAACTATATTGATTGAGCTAGAAGTAATGTGCAAGCTATATACTGTTGGAAAGATAATTAAGTTATTTTTCCAATAAATTTTACAAAGCTGGATTTGGAGTTCTCTAGAAGGATTTATGACCAATTCATTACAGCTTGTTCAGACTTAGGATTTTCAACGACTCCTTTGTTTTTCAACTTCATTTGTTTGTTCTGTTTCAAGTTTGTCAATGTGTAAGGTAAGTCTACCATCAATGATGGTGGGCTAACATTAAGTTTGTCAATGATAGCATTAATTATAGGAGGCTAGCATTAAGTTTGTCAAAGATAGTATTAATTATGGTGGGTTGGTGAAGACTTTTGAAGCATCCTTTGACAAACCTACTTGGAGGGTTGTTCCAATGTTTCCATTTGTGTTGTTAGGATCTTGGGTTTCTTTTAGCCTATTTAAACTCAGCAACCTTGCTATGTAATAAAAATTAGAGATTGATGTTATTTAAATTTGAAAGATTATTCTTTCTTTGGTTCTTTTGAGAACTAGTGAACTTATCAAGAAATTGCATTCTTGTGGCGTTCCAAATTTAGACTTATCACTCACCTTCTCATCTATTTCTTGAGTGTGGCATCAATATCATTCTCTATACCTTTGGTTCATGTTTTCTTAAGCATTGGGTCAAGATTTTATTTGTCATAAATCTGTTTAGAACTTTCTTGGGAAGTTGAAACTACAAATTAAGTGTGGATTTCAAAGTTTTATTGTGGGATTTGCATCATTTGGTATCAGAGCTAGTTTCTAATCAGGTTTGAATGTCTTATTTATTTTGATTATAAAAAAAATGTACCAAAAAAAAACCAGATTACTACTTTCATCAAATTGAAATTTAGTTATTCATTTTCCTTGACATTGTTTACACACAATATCAATTGTGTTCCTTTGCTTTCTTGCTTTCTTTTCATCAATTTCCTTTGTCGTTCTTTGTGTCCTCTTAATTCATTTTCTTTGTTTAGCGTGTTGGTTTGTCATATTTGGTGTGTCACTTGGGTTTTTCTTGATTTTGTTTATTTGGTTCAACAAAGAACTGAAAGAGAGAATTAAGTATGGTAAATAAAAAAAAAGTTTGTGAGATCATTAGAGGGTAAAAGCCAATTTGTGTGTTAAACACGAGAGTTAAGTGACATCAAATTGAGTGAAACACGTGAGGGATTGTTGTGAGGTCTTTTTGCTAACATTCTTTTAGATCACAAATATGTTAAAAGATCAAGAAGCTATAGACCAATCAATCATGGTCAAAGCCATGCAACAACAATTTGAGCACATGAATCTGAAGTTTGGAGAGATCCGTGACAAATTGGAGAGGCAAGACACTGCCATAGCCAATCTACAAAGGGGGGAACAACCAATAGCTCTTAATGTAAGAGCTAATCAAGGGCATGCTGTCATGGGAGAAGAAGATGGTGATGACATAGATGATTTTTCATTCCATGTCACAAAGACGTTCCAAGTTGCTTCTAAAGGGAGATGGTCCATTTCAAGTGGTTGCACGGATCATTGACAATGCCTACAAATTGGATCTTCCTACCTCATAGAACTTAACAATGTTACCCCACCTGCCACAAACATTCACCACACCTCTATTGGACCATCACACACCCTTGAAATAATTCCAAAAACACAAGGCTGTACTCTGGGTTCAAGTTCAAGTCCTCAGGGAATCCTTGTCATGGAACAACACCCTGATTACACCAGTGTCTTATTCCAAGACGCTTAGGACCCATGGGAAGATTTTCAGTCCCTTCTCTATACTGAAAATCCCAATTATATCGTTACCAACCCAGACTTTCCTACTGCATCTACATCCCCGCACATGACTGACGCTTATGAAGACAAATATCAGCAAGTTGAGGCGTATCTCGACCAGAGACAGATACGTCGGCACAAGCGCCAATATGAGAAAGTGACAGGAGACGTATCACCATCATGCTATCCATCCACTCCATAATGACAACTTGTCACCATCATTGCTTTTCATGCAATAAGCCCATGTGTCTCCCCTTTGCTTTGCATGTTTATGTAAAAAGTCTTAGTTGGTGTACTTTACTTTCTGTTTTACTTTGTCTTATGTAAAAGTCTTAGTCGGTGTGCTTTACTTTTGTAACAGCATGTGCCTATTTGTTGCTTCTAATCATTCAAGCGGTCCTGTCCTTAATGATTTTCTATATAAGGCACCTTATGCTTCCATTGTAGGCACGGGCTAATAAGCAATAAACATTTACGTTTCCTTACATCATGTTTCTCTAAATCTTTTCTCTCTTCTAGGGCTCAAAGAAATTATTTGGGTTAATAGTGATACGCTCGGCTCTTATTTTCTATACTGAGTATGCTCTGCACTTGCCTTAAGCCTAAGGATCCTGTGCATCAGAAAGGTCCTGTTTTTATCCTCCCAAACCGATTTTTATAACCTGAAAGTGTTTTCTCACAACGTTCACCCTCTTTGAGGCCATGGGTGTTGTGTTTTAGGGTGGTATCGTGAAAAACTTGCGGGCTACTGGCCCTAAGGACAGACTTTGTTCTGTTATAGATCTGGTGTAACAACGCCATGTACAACTATCCACTGGTATCAGAGCAGTGACATTTTTGGTTTGCCAATTTAAAACAGCTTCATACTATTTAGGCTCTTTAGGTTGCCCAAAGGCTGTAACTGGGGATTAAACAAAAGGTTTTGAGGTGACTCTAGTTTGTGTGTCTGTCTATTTTTCAAGCGGAGGAAAGGTGTCCTCATAAGATTGGCTTGAAAACATGAGGCAAGATCTGATTTGGGGAATAGGAGGTTTGGGATCTGGTGGAGGTTGGGGAGGAAAGGATTTGCAATAAGTTTTTGGAGAAGAAGGTGGTTTATTTTTCTTTTTCTTTCTCCTCATAACTTCCAATTCATCATCAACATCCGTATCATCCAAGCAAGGACAATCTGGATTGCACATATGGGCTTCAGGAACATCCCATAAGAAATGACCATTGATTTTGTCAGGATATACAGGATACCCTTCAGATGAGAAACCATAAATGGGAAGCCACGTTTGAAAGGCGTCAAAATGGTCAAGTCAAACTCTCTTTTCAAGTACCCGAACCTAAGCCTATCTCAGATAGTCCAAAGCTTTCCTACACTGCTATGATCACAACAGTCCAAACCGGTCAAGAAAAGAACCTTCCCATTCATGGTTTCTCATCTGGAGGGTATCAATGGTCATTTCTTATGGGATGTTCCTGAAGCCCATATGTGCAATCCGAATTGTCATTGCTTGGATGATACAGATGTTGATGACGAATTAGAAGTTATGAGGAGAAAGAAAAAGAAAAAGAAACCACCTTCTTCTCCAAAAACTGGCAAACCAAAAATGCCACTACTCATAACCAAACTCTACAACAACTCGGTAAGAAAATTGATCGAGTTGCCAGCCAAGTTTCTCAGACTGAAACCAAAGTAGATTCTCTCAGCAATCGTCTTGATAAGATGTATATACATCTACGAGACCGAATCTCTGAACTAGACACAGATCTCAGACGGATGATAAATAATCACATCTGGGGTCCAGAATTTAACAAGAAAAAAGCAGAGATAAGGAAACTCAAAGCTGAGTTAGCAAGAATTGATGCTGAGAAGACCCGACCATCACTTTTCACTCAAACACAAACTGCACCGGTATCCTCTCCAATCTTTGACACTAATGCACCTTTCTACATACCATCCAGACCTCAACAACCTGTTTACAATAAATTCTTTAGATTCTCACACCTTCAACCAACTCCTCAACCAAAACCACCTTCACCCAAAAAACCAAAATCCAAAGTTAAGATCTCAGAACCACAAGCAAAGGCCACTTCATCTTCCTCTATTCCTCCTGTACCACTAGAAGATTTACCACAAGCCACTCCTAAACCTCCCAAAAAAGCCAAAGGCCCGATGGATCAGTATCATTATCATACTGTCCAACCCACATCTTCTGACTCCTCTGAACCAGAACTAGTGTATGAATTAAACCCATTAGAATCTAACCCGTCCTCCTCTTCCTCATCCACAACCTCAGTTGATACCTCCACTGACCCTGAATCAGAATATGCCGACATTACTAGCATATTGATGAAAACCACAACTGAAGATCCCAGTGCTTCAACCTCTGATACCATAAGAGTACGTGGCGTTGTTCTACCAAATCGATGCAGAACTGAATCTGCCTTAGAGACCAGATCTGGCTTAGAACAGATCAATATCCCGCACGTTCTGGTTTCCAGCCGATATACCTCTGAGATCAAAACCTAAAACGAGTTCTTTTAAGGTCATAAAACCCAAAACAGACTTTCTTTTAGTCTTTTAAACAGGGTACCAAAGCTTTTAAGAAATCATCATAAGTTTTCTGATGCACAGGATCCTTCCTTGAAGGCAAGTGCAGAGCATACTTCCTTAAGTTTTCAAAATGAACAAATTTAATTCTTTGATTTGTTTTGTGTACTAGAACTTCATTTGCAGAGAGAGAGGAGAGAATTTAAAAAGTCATAGCTTATGAGAACACACGAGTTTTTTTCTTCAAACTTCTATCTTACAAGTGAGGGGAGAATTCTTTATATAGGAGAATTCTCAAGATAGGACAGGACCCCTATCTTTTTCAAAAGTAAAAGATACAGTACAAAAGTAAAAGATACATTATCATGACACAACTTTTTAAAAAGTAAAAGATACATTATTATGATTACAACAGGACAAAGTTCATGACAACAAGACAAAAAGGGAAGGTTCATGCAACAAGACAAACTACTTTATGGAGAGTAGAGGTTCATGTAGTCATCTTCAGAGGAACTTTCGGTCACGTCAGGGTCATCGTCAGAAGGCGGCAGGAAAAAGTTCTTGGAGAGCTTTGGATGCTTGCAGGTGGGACCACGGCAAGGTGGATAAGGGCATTCTCGTCTGTATCCTGGTCTGGGTGATGTCTGAGTAGCCTTGTCTGCTTTTGAAGGTTTGGGTGGTTGTGATGAGGATCCTGGTTCATGCATGGATGGTTGGGGAAACTGCTGGAGATGTTGACTTAAAGGAAGAAATTCTTTCCATGGGTCATGGGAGTCTTGGTAAAGAAAGTCTGTGTAATCTGATTTTTCTTCTTTGATGATGATTCCAGTGGACTTTGGTTTTGATATGGCGGATGGAGTGGGGATCATGATGAGGTCATATTGTGGGCCTAAGGAGGTGTGAAAGATATCTCTGTGTGGTGGAGTCTGGTGGTTTAGTTGACAGAGGTAGTTGTGCAGGGTGGTTTGGATTTCAGTGTCAATGATAGCTGGGTGTGGTGCAGTAAACCATTCATAGACTTGGTCTTGAGACAAGAAAAGATTTGTATCTGGATGCTAGAAGTATGGCCTATGGATGATGAACACTAAGGTAAACAGTCGTGCTTCTAAAGCAGGCATACGTTCAAGATTATAAATTTCTGACAGCTGCTGTAGCTTCTTTCTCCACCATGGTATGGGGGAAAACCATTCAAGTAGTGTCCAAAGGAGTGAGGTGGCTTTGTCAGGGTTGAAGAGATGTTCTAGAGTGGGAGTGATGGGTAGGATGAGCTTGGTTGCATAAAGAACAGTTAGGCACCATAGGTACCATAACTCATCTTCAGTGATTTCTCTGAATGGGTCAAGGGTCAGACCTGTAAGGAACAAATTTTCTGGGTGGAAGGTAGAAAATGGAAATGAGTCTGCCATAAGGTAGGCTTTCATAAAAAAGCAAGAAACAGCTTGTCGTGCAAACTCTTGGATGGCAAAGACAGAGGAGAAAGTTTTGTCAAGGGGAAAGTTTTTCTTGGTGAGAGCTTCTGGGGGAAGTGAAGTAGCCATGGAGATGATTGGAAAGTGGAAGGTTGTGGAAAACACGGTGAGAAGTTTTTCTGGTTTGGAGAGTCTGGAAAGCATATCAGGGATGAGGTTCTGGGACCCCTTTATATGCTTAATCGAAAAATCATATTTGAAAACTAATCTTTTAATCTGAGTAACATTTTTTCGGGCACAATTTTACCTTTGAAATTGAGAATATTGGGGAAGGTTGAACTGTCCATTCGGATAAGAAAATGGTGTCCAATCAGATGATACTCAAATTTTTTGATGCCATTCTTTACCGCTAAGATTTCTTTGAACACGCTGTGGTAATGCTTTTGTGTGTCAGAAAAATGTCCACTAGCGTAAGCGATAAAGCTTTCTTTTCCATTGATTTCTTCGAGGAGGATGGCACCCCATGATTCATCACTTGCATCTGTCTGTAGTATGCGCTTTCCATCAGAAATCAACTTTAAGGGAGGCAGATTTTGCGCAATCTGCTTTAGTGTAGTGACAGCAGTGGTGTGGTCCTCATTCCACTATGGGGGCTTCTTTTTCAATAAAGCCAAAAGGTGTCGAGTGTGTTGGTCCACATGTGGGATGAAATCACGGATGTAATTGATGATGCCAAGAAATTGTTGAACCTACCATTTGGAAAGTTGCTGATCTGGAAAGTGAAGCAATTCTTGGGCAATGTGCTTTCCTGGCTGATAATGGCCGTCTTTTATGACCATTCCAAGAAATTCAATAGTATCTATGGCAATGGTGCTTTTCTTGGCTGATAACATAATTCCATGACTTTGGACAATATCATAGAACTGAGTTAACAGCTGGTGATGTTCCTCAGATGATCCTGAAAAAAGCAAGATGTCATCAATATAAATCAATGCATGAGGGAGAATAGACTGAAAGATTTTGATCATGGATTTTTGGAAAATGGATGGGGCAGTTTTAAGGCCGAATGGGAGGACTGTCCATTGGAAGTGGGCATTGGGGATAGAAAAGGCAGTTTTGTATCGTTCAGAGGGTTCAATGCCTAATTGCCAAAAGTCAGATTTTAAATCAAATTTTGAAAAGATCTGGCCATTTTTGAGAAAAGTAAACATGCTTTGTCGTCGGGGCAAAGGAAACTTGTCATCTTGCAAAAACATGTTTAATGGCTGATAGTCAATGACTAAGCGTTTCTTTCCTCGGACAATTTCAGAATGTTTTTCAACGTAAAAGGCTTGGCAAGCCCATTGAGAAGTTGTGGGCTCAATTAGACCTTGTGCTAACAATTGTGAACATTCCTGTTGGGCTAAGAGTAAGTCAGAAGGACTCATTCCTGGATGGGTAGCTTTAGTTGGGTTAACATCTTCATTTAGTTTGAAGGGTAACTTAATGAAGAAAGACTTATTTTTCCACAATGGGTTTGGATGAGTAAACTGAGAATGGGACTTTGGACACAAACTCAAGAGTTTGGTTGAAATATCCTAGTAGGGCTGGGGTGTGTTAGACAGGTTGTAGAGTTTCAGAATGTCTGTGAAAGGTTTGAACATGGACTTGACTCGGATTCCAGTGGGAATGATTTGGAGGTGTTTGATCTGGTGAAGGATGTCAAAACCTAACAAGATATCCTTATTAGGAAGAGTTGAACCAATAACCTTGGTTCAGATAACACAATTTGGGAAAATTTGAATACCAATGGGTTTTTTGGTAATCAAAGAGGCGGTGAATAGTTTGCCATTGACAGCTTTGAAATGTTCTTCATATTCTGTCCAATATTCTGGTGGAAGAATATGCGGATTTAACATGCTGCGTTGGGCTCCAATATCTATAAGACCAGTTGCTGGAATGAGCCTTTGGAATTTTGTGGGTAAGATCTGGAGTTTGATGGAAGGTATAGGAACAATGGTATCAAGGGATAGGAACTGTTGGTGAAAAATCACTTGTGACTGATCACTGTCTGAGTCATCAGAGGAATTCTGTCGTGCGAACACAGTTTCGTCATTGGGTTCATCTTGTTCAGAGAAATAGAATTCCAGTTCATCCTTTTCTGGAGAGTAATCTGTAGTGGCTTGGAGATGCTCAATTAGCCTGATAGATTTTGCCCGTTTTGTTAGGACAATCTTTGGCCATTACCTCTACAGGACACCTTGAACCACCTAAACCTTTTGAATCAGTCCTTAACTGGCAAACCCAAAATGCTAGAGCACAAAATGATACTTTGTTGAATATCAATTTAAAAGTTGAGAAAATCAGTTTACGAACTGAAAAGCTTGAAACAAAGGTTGACTCCATCTGCGCAGATGCAGCAGATCCACCAAAATCTCCAGTCCAGAATTACTCAACTCGATTATGAGTTACGAACCATGCTTGCTGAACGCTATTATGGCCCAGAATTTGACCAGAAGGAAAGAGAGATTAGACGCTTGAAAGCTGAGCTTGATCGGATCGAATCAGAAAAACAGAGACCTACCCTTTTTACTACATCACCTCCAATCCCTTCCGTCGGTCCAACCTATCATTCATTTGCTTCCATGCTTTCCCCTATCTACCAGTATGAACCTTCTAAGTTATTTGGTATGACTCATACTCTTTTTCTAGACAATCCATTACCACCTCCACCAAAACCTAAACCAAAGCCTAAACCTCAACCATGCCCAGTCAACATTCACCAACCTGCTGTTTCCACTCCTGACCAACAATCCCCTGGTTATACACCAGCATCACCATCAGCACCTCCACCACCAGCTCCTTCCCAACCTCCTACCCAATCCAAGGATAAACAACCCATGCACCAGTTCAGTGCCCACACAGTTACCCACTCATCCACTACAGATGATCAAACTTCTGATTCAAATCTAGCTATTTCAGATAGCCATACTGAGACAGATACAGAATCCTCAGCATCTGCCAGTGACTCTGAAAAGTCCTATGTTGATATCACCAAAATCCTGATGGCTCAGCCTGATCAACCTGATCAAGGTCAAACCTCTCACACAGAACCATATGTTGACATTCCTTCTGAAGTTGACGAAGAAATGCCTGAATTGTCTGCCTCAAATCAACCTCCTCCAGCCCAGGCCCAAACCGGTCCAACCGGTCCAAAAATGTCAAATGGTCTATGGTTCACATTTGATGATCTTCCATCCTCTAAATGGCGTGATCGGCTTAATGAAATGTTTGACTGGCTTAACTTACAAATGTTAAGGCTAGGAGCAACAACTCAATCAGTCCTTAGAGAATTTGCCACTCGTTTTATGGGTGCTCTAAGAGATTAGTTTGATTCTTTAGGCCAATACAGACAATTACAGTTTGTTCAATTGCCAGAAGTCTCAAGTGCCATTGCGGTTATCCATGATCAATTCCTTGGAGACCTTTCTGCAATTTTTGAAGCTGCACGGCGAGACTATCTCAACATGAAATGTTGTTTACTCAATGCTAAGGATCTTGACTTACATTATAAAAGAATGTACCTGCTGTTCTACAAACTTAATGGATTCAATGAGCCGACATTAAAGCATGTTTTTCTGGCTTCCCTTCCTGATGAACTCCAACCAGACATACAGAGGCAACTTCGTGCATCCAATCTTGTCCTTGACAATATTTCTCTAGGCAAAATCTTCAAGCTTGCCAAAACTTGTCTTGACAAACTCTGTGAGCAAAAACAGTTTTTTAAAGAACTGTTGAAAGACAGAGAACCATTCCGGAGTGCCTGCAAAAAGCCTTATTTGCAGATTCAGTGTAAACAGAAGAAGGATTGTGATTGCAGTCCTAAAAAGAAAAGGCATTTTTGGAAATTCAAAAGTCCGGCATATTCATCTAAGCCTCGCAGGTCCAAAAAGCCCTACAGATTCTTCAGAAAGAAGTCATCTTCATCCAGAGAATTTAAACGCAGAAAATCAAGCAGGTGTTTCATCTGCAAGAAAAAAGGACATTATGCCAAAGATTGTCCGAACAAACGGGCAAAATCTATCATGCTAATTGAGCATCTCCAAGCCACTACAGATTACTCTCCAGAAAAGGATGAACTGGAATTCTATTTCTCTGAACGAGATGAACCCAATGATGAAACTGGGTTCGCACCACAGAATTCCTCTGATGACTCAGACAGTGATCAGTCACAAGTGATTTTTCACCAACAGTTGCTATCCCTTGATACCACTGTTCCTATACCTTCCATCAAACTCCAGATCTTACCCACAAAATTCCAAAGGCCCATTCCAGCAATTGGTCTTATAGATACTGGAGCCCAACGCAGCATGTTAAATCCGCATATTCTTCCACTAGAATATTGGACAGAATATGAGGAACATTTCAAAGCTGTCAATGGCAAACTATTCACCACCTCTTTGATTACCAAAAAACTCATTGGTATTCAAATTTTCCCAAATTGTGTTATCTGGACCAACGTTATTGGTTCAACTCTTCCTAATAAGGATATCTTGTTAGGTTTTGACATCCTTCACCAGATCAAACACCTCCAAATCATTCCCACTGGAATCCGAGTCAAGTCCATGTTCAAACCTTTCACAGACATTTTGAAACTCTACAACCTGTCTGACACACCCCAGCCCTACTAGGATATTTCAACCAAACTCTTGAGTTTGTGTCCAGAGTCCCATTCTCAGTTTACTCATCCAAATCCATTGTGGAAAAATAAGTCTTTCTTCATTAAGTTACCCTTCAAACTAAATGAAGATGTTCACCCAACCAAAGCTACCCATCCAGGAATGAGTCCTTCTGACTTACTCCTAGCCCAACAGGAATGTTCACAATTGTTAGCACAAGGTCTAATTGAGCCCACAACTTCTCAATGGGCTTGCCAAGCCTTTTACGTTGAAAAACATTCTGAAATTGTCCGAGGAAAGAAACGCTTAGTCATTGACTATCAGCCATTAAACATGTTTTTGCAAGATGACAAGTTTCCTTTGCCCCGACGACAAAGCATGTTTACTTTTCTCAAAAATGGCCAGATCTTTTCAAAATTTGATTTAAAATCTGGCTTTTGGCAATTAGGCATTGAACCCTCTGAACGATACAAAACTGCCTTTTCTATCCCCAATGCCCACTTCCAATGGACAGTCCTCCCATTCGGCCTTAAAACTGCCCCATCCATTTTCCAAAAATCCATGATCAAAATCTTTCAGCCTATTCTCCGTCATGCATTAATTTATATTGATGACATCTTGCTTTTTTCAGGATCATCTGAGGAACATCACCAGCTGTTAACTCAGTTCTATGATATTGTCCAAAGTCATGGAATTATGTTATCAGCCAAGAAAAGCACCATTGCCATAGATACTATTGAATTTCTTGGAATGGTCATAAAAGACGGCCATTATCAGCCAGGAAAGCACATTGCCCAAGAATTGCTTCACTTTCCAGATCAGCAACTTTCCAAATGGTAGGTTCAATAATTTCTTGGCATCATCAATTACATCCGTGATTTCATCCCACATGTGGACCAACACACTCGACACCTTTTGGCTTTATTGAAAAAGAAGCCCCCATAGTGGAATGAGGACCACACCACTGCTGTCACTACACTAAAGCAGATTGCGCAAAATCTGCCTCCCTTAAAGTTGATTTCTGATGCAAAGCGCATACTACAGACAGATGCAAGTGATGAATCATGGGGTGCCATCCTCCTTGAAGAAATCAATGGAAAAGAAAGCTTTATCGCTTACGCTAGTGGACATTTTTCTGACACACAAAAGCATTACCACAGCGTGTTCAAAGAAATCTTAGCGGTAAAGAATGGCATCAAAAAATTTGAGTATCATCTGATTGGACACCATTTTCTTATCCGAATGGACAGTTCAGCCTTCTCCAATATTCTCAATTTCAAAGGTAAAATTGTTCCCGAAAAAATGTTACTCAGATTAAAAGATTGGTTTCCCAAATATGATTTTTCGGTTAAGCATATAAAGGGGTCCCAGAACCTTATCCCTGATATGCTTTCCAGACTCTCTAAACCAGAAAAACTTCTCACCGTGTTTTCCACAACCTTCCACTTTCCAATCATCTCCATGGCTACTTCACTTCCCCCAGAAGCTCTCACCAAGAAAAACTTTCCCCTTGACAAAACTTTCTCCTCTGTCTTTGCCATCCAAGAGCTAGCACGAAAAGCTGTTTTTCGCTTTTTCATGAAAGCCTACCTTATGGCTGACTCATTTCCATTTTCTACCTTCCATCTAGAAAATTTGTTCCTTACAGGTTTGACCCTTGACCCATCCAGAGAGATCACTAAAGATGAGTTATGGTACCTACGGTGCCTAACTGTTCTTTATTCAACCAAACTCATCCTACCCATCACTCCCACTTTAGAACATCTCCTCAACCCCGACAAAGCCACCTCTCTCACCTGGACATTACTTGAATGGTTTTCTCCCATACCATGGTGAAGAAAGAAGCTCCAGTAGCTGTCATAAATTTATAATCTTGAACGTATGCCTGCTTCAGAAGCACGACTGTTTACCTCAGTATTTATCATCCATAGGCCATACTTCCAGCATCCAGATACAAATCTTTTCTGGTTTCAAGACCAAGTCTATGAATGGTTTACTGCACCACACCCAGCTATCATTGACAACGAAATCCAAACCACCCTGCACAACTACCTCTATCAACTAAACCACTAGACTCCGCCACATAGAGATATCTTTCACACCTTCTTAGGCCCACAACATGACCTCATCATGATCCCCACTCCATCCGCCATATCAAACCCAAAGTCCACTGGAATCATCATCAAAGAAGAAAAACCAGATTACACAGACTTTATTTACCAAGACTCCCAGGACCCATAGGAAGAATTTCTTCCTTTAAGTCAATATCTCCAGCAATTTCCCCAACCATCCATGCATGAACCAGGATCCTCATCACAACCACCCAAACCTTCAAAAGCAGACAAGGCTACTTAGACATCACCCAGACCAGGATACAGACGAGAATGCCCTTATCCACCTTGTCGTGGTCCCACCTGTAAGCACCCGAAGCTCTCTAAGACCTTTTTTCCACCACCTTCTGACGATGACCCTGATGCGATCGAAAGTTCCTCTGAAGATGACTACATGAACCTCTACTCTCCATAGAGTTGTTTGTCTTGTTGCATGAACCTTCCCTCTTTGTCTTGTTGCATGAACCTTCCCTCTTTGTCTTGTTGCATGAGCCTTCCCTTTTTGTCTTGTTGTCATGAACCTTTCCTTTTTGTCTCGTTGCAATGAACCTTCCCTCTTTGTCCTGTTGTAATCATAAAAGTTGTGTCATGATAATGTATCTTTTACTTTTGTACTGTATCTTTTACTTTTGAAAAAGATAGGGGTCCTGTCCTATCTTGAGAATCCTCCTATATAAAGGATTCTCCCCTCACTTGTAAGATATAGAACTTTGAAGAAAAAAACTCATGTGTTCTCATAAGCTATGACTTTCTAAATTCTCTTCTCTCTCTCTGCAAATGAAGTTCTAGTGAAAGAAACAAATCAAAGAATTAAATTTGTTCATTTTGAAAACTTAAGGAAGTATGCTCTGCACTTGCCTTCAAGCAAGGATCCTGTGCATTAGAAAACTTATGATGATTTCTTAAATGGTTTGGTACCCTGTTTAAAGACTAACGAAAAGTCTGTTTTGGGTTTTATAACCTTAAAAGAACTCGTTTTAGGTTTTGATCTCAGAGGTATATCGGCTGGAAACCAGAACGTGCGGGATATTGATCTGTTCTAAGCCAGATCTGGTCCCTAAGGCAGATTCAGTTCTGCATCGATTTGGTAGAACAACGCCACGTACCCATCTCCATCTTGGAGGAATCCGCTTAATCCTTACTCTTCATGGGAGAAAAGGATTACCAGTCACAGCTCACCTTGCCCTCCTTGATACTCGGTTCAAACAGTACCAAGATGTTGTTATTGGCACTGTCCTCACTACCCTTCATGCAGGAAGTGTTTTACTCACTTTCTATCCAAACTTCAACCTTTCTACTAGGGATGGCAAAAACCGGGTCCGGGTCCGGGTTTGGCCTTCCCGGTTCCGGACCCGGACACTAAAAATGCTGTACCGGACCCGGATTTAAACCCGGTTTTATGACACCGGGTCCGGTACGGGTTAAACCCGGAATAATCCGGGTTTCCGGATTGCGGGTTTTCAACCCGGATTACATTCAAATAAAAAAAAAATCAAACTCACGTCACAAATTTACAGATCCATATTCTACCCAAATCAAATACAAATCAATAAACCATTTTAAATTTACAGATTTTAAATTTCAAAGCAATAAACCATAGATCTATGATATAACATTTACAAAATACAAATCCATGTCTCCAATTCATGTCACAGCCGCGATTCAGGGATTTAGTTCATAAACTTCAACAATCGGCGTCTGGTAAAGCAACGAACAGCGGCTGTTGATGATATGATGATGATGAATACGTCACAGCTGCAAGCGTTATTCGCAAAAAGCGGATGAACGGCAGCCAAAATCAAGATCGTGATGGACAAATGGCTGCCAAACAGAGGCTGATGATGATGATGTGCTGGAACACAGCGTTGCGAAGTGATGACAAATAATGATGATGATTTGATGAAGTGAAGAAGTGAAGAAGTGAAGCACTGAACAGAGACGAAAATGATGATTTGATGAGATGAAGAGAAGAGAAGAGAAGAGAAGAGAAGTGGGCGGCTGTGAAGACTAGGGTCTAGGGCATTGACTTTATATTCCCTTTTTATATTAAAAAAATAATTTAAATTTAATATTAAAATAAAGAAATCCGGGTCCGGGTTTCGCATATGCGGGTTTATGAGAACCCGGACCCGGACCCGGAAACATCCAGGTTGACAAAATTACATCCGGATCCGGATTTATTTTTAACCCGGTACGGGTTCAACCCGGACCGGATTATCCGGGTTCGTCCGGGTCCGGGCCGGGTCCGGGTTAAATTGCCATCTCTACTTTCTACCCACTCCTGAACATCACTCTGACACCCTCATGGTCTTAGCTGAATCTGACCAGATCCCAACAATCATCTAGATCCCAAGAAAAATTCCTCGTCATGAGCTTATCAAGCTTATGCCTCTTGAATGGATCTCCAACTATGAACAGCTCTATAACAATACTGCTCCGATTCAGACATCAGAAAGCATGTTTGAAAGATGCCAAAATGGAACAGTCAGAATGACTTTTAAACCACCTCCCAGTGCTCTACAAGAGCCTCCTCGGCTCTCCTTTACTTATTCTTCCATGATCACAGCTGTGCAGACAGCTCAAGAAGATCTGCCTATTACAGGGTTCAACTCTGAAGGCTACCCTGTTTATCCAGCAAAGCTGAATGGCCATTTTTTATAGGATGCCCCTGGCTCAGGCATGTGTGATCCCTCTTGTCTCTGTTGGGATGATTGAGAAGAGGATGATGATTATTCCACCAGACGAAAAAAGAAATCCAAAAAGAAAAAACCTTTGGTCTCATGCCATCATAATGACCTTAAACCACCACAAGATCCTCCACCTCCACCAGCTCCATTACCTTTTTACAAAAAAGAACTCAAATGGATTGCAAAGCATTGCAAATCTGAGATTCCCTCACCAATCTCAAATCAAGCACCACCACTGAGTTGTATGATATTTTCATCTACTTATTCAGACTACTCTTCTTCCTTTCCTCCTTTAGAAACCCACACAGATTCCCAACGGAATGTTGTGTTTAAACCCTTTATCCCTTCAGCCATTACCTCTACAGGACACCTTGAACCACCTAAACCTTTTGAATCAGTCCTCAACTGGCAAAATGCCAGAGCACAAAATGATACTTTGTTGAATATCAATTCAAAAGTTGAGAAAATTAGTTTACGAACTGAAAAGCTTGAAACAAAGGTTGACTCCATCACTGCCCAGATGCAGCAGATCTACCAAAATTTCCAGTCCAGAATTACTCAACTCAATTCTGAGTTATGAACCATGCTTGCTCAAAGCTATTATAGCCCAAAATTTGACGAGAAGGAAAGAGAGATCAGACGCTTGAAAGCTGAGCTTGATCGGATCGAATCAGAAAAACAAAGACCTACTCTTTTTACTATATCACCTCCAATCCCTTCCGTCGGTCCAACTTATCATCCAATTGCTTCCATGCTTTTCCCTATCCGCCAGTATGAACCTTTCAAGTTATTTGGTATGACTCGTACTCGTTTTTGAGACAATCTATTACCACCTCCACCAAAAACTAAACCAAAGCCTAAACCTCAACCATGCCCAGTCACCATTCACCAACCTGCTGTTTCCACTCCTGACCAATAATCCCCTGGTTTTACACCAGCATCACCATCAGCATCTCCACCACCAGCTCCTTCCCAACCTCCTACCCAATCCAAGGATAAACAACCCATGCACCAGTTCAGTGCCCACACAGTTACCCACTCATCCACTACAGATGATCAAACTTCTGATTCAAATCTGGCTGTTTCAGATAGCCATACTGAGACAAATACAGAATCCTCAGCATCTACCAGTGACTCTGAAAAGTCCTATGCTGATATCACTAAAATCCTGATGGCTCAGCCTGATCAACCTGATCAAGGCCAAACCTCTCACACAAAACTATATGTTGACATTCCTTCTGAAGTTGACGAAGCAATGCCTGAATTCTCTGCCTCAAATCAACCTCCTCCAGCCCAGGCCCAAACTGGTCCAACCAGTCCAAAATCGTCAAATGGTCCATGATTCACATTTGATGATCTTCCATCCTCTAAATGGCGTGATCGGCTTAATGAAATGTCTGCCTGGCTTGACTTACAAATGTTAAGGACATGAGCCACAACTCAGTCAGTCCTTAGAGAATTTGCCACTCGTTTTATGGGTGCTCTAAGAGATTGGTTTGATTCTTTAGGCCAATACAGACAATTACAGTTTGTTCAATTGCCAGAAGTCTCAAGTGCCCTTGCGGTTATCCATGATCAATTCCTTGGAGACCCTTCTGCAGTTTTTGAACCTGCACGGCGAGACTATCTCAACATGATATGTTGTTCACTCAATGCTAAGGATCTTGACTTCCATTATAAAAGAATGTCCCTGCTGTTCTACAAACTTAATGGATTCAATGAGCCGACATTAAAGCATGTTTTTCTGGCTTCCCTTCCTGATGAACTCCAACCAGACATACAGAGGCAACTTTGTGCATCCAATCTTGTCCTTGACAACATTTCTCTTGGCAAAATCTTCCAGCTTGCCAAAACTTGTCTTGACAAACTCTGTGAGCAGAAACAGTTTTTCAAAGAACTATTGAAAGACAGAGAACCATTCCGGAGTGCCTGCAAAAAGCCTTATTTGCATATTCAGTGCAAACAGAAGAAGGATTGTGATTGCAGTCCTAAAAAGAAAAGGCATTTTTGGAAATTCAAAAGTCCGGCATATTCATCTAAGCCTTGCAGGTCCAAAAAGCCCTACAAATTCTTCAGAAAGAAGTCAACTTCATTCAGAGAATTAATAATCAAGCAGGTGTTTCATCTGCAAGAAAAAAAAGGACATTATGCCAAAGATTGTCCTAACAAACGGGCAAAATCTATCAGGCTAATTGAGCATCTCCAAGCCACTACAGATTACTCTCCAGAAAAGGATGAACTAGAATTCTATTTCTTTGAACAAGATGAACCCAATGATGAAACTGTGTTCGCACTACAGAATTCCTTTTATGACTCAGACAGTGATCAGTCACAAGTGATTTTTCACCAATAGTTGCTATCCCTTGATACCACTGTTCCTATACCTCCCATCAAACTCCAGATCTTACCCACAAAATTCTAAAGGTCCATTCCAGCAATTGGTCTTATAGATACTGGAGCCCAACGCAGCATGTTAAATCCTCATATTCTTCCACCAGAATATTGGACAGAATATGAGGAACATTTCAAAGCTGTTAATGGCAAACTATTCACCACCTCTTTGATTACCAAAAAAACCCATTGGTATTCAAATTTTCCCAAATTGTGTTATCTGGACCAAGGTTATTGGTTTAACTCTTCCTAATAAGGATATCTTGTTAGGTTTTGACAACCTTCACCAGATCAAACACCTCCAAATCATTCCCACTGGAATCCAAGTCAAGTCCATGTTCAAACCTTTCACAGACATTCTACACAACTATCTCTGTCAACTAAACCACCAGACTCTGCCACACAGAGATATCTTTCACACCTCCTTAGGCCCACAACATGACCTCATTATGATCCCCACTCCATTCGCCATATCAAAACCAAAGTCCACTGGAATCATCATCAAAGAAGAAAAACCAGATTACACAGACTTTCTTTACCAAGACTCCCAGGACGCATGGGAAGAATTTCTTCCTTTAAGTCAACATCTCCAGCAATTTCCCCAACCATCCATGCATGAACCAGGATCCTCATCACAACCACCCAAACCTTCAAAATCAGACAAGGCTACTCAGACATCACCCAGACCAGGATACAGACGAGAATGCCCTTATCCACCTTGTCGTGGTCCCACTTGCCAGTATCCAAAGCTCTCCAAGACCTTTTGTCCGCCGCCTTCTGACAATGACCCTGATTCGACCGAAAGTTCTGAAGATGACTACATGAACCTCTACTATCCATAAAGTAGTTTGTCTTGTTGCATGAACCTTCCCTCTTTATCTTACTGTCATGAACCTTCCCTCTTTGTCTTGTTATCATGAACCTTCCCTTTTTGTCTTGTTGTCATGAACTTTGTCCTGTTGTAATCATAATAATGTATCTTTTACTTTTTAAAAAGTTGTGTCATGATAATGTATCTTTTACTTTTGTACTGTATCTTTTACTTTTGAAAAAGATAGGGGTCCTGTCCTATCTTGAGAATTCTTCTATATAAAGAATTCTCCCCTCACTTGTAAGATAGAAGTTTGAAGAAAAAAACTCGTGTGTTCTCATAAGCTATGACTTTATAAATTTTCTTCTCTCTCTCTGCAAATGAAGTTCTAGTACACAAAACAAATCAAAGAATTAAATTTGTTCATTTTGAAAACTTAAGGAAGTATGCTCTGCACTTGCCTTCAAGGAAGGATCCTGTGCATCCAAAAACTTATGATAATTTCTTAAAAGGTTTGGTACCCTGTTTAAAAGACTAAAAGAAAGTCTGTTTTGGGTTTTATGACCTTAAAAGAACTCGTTTTAGGTTTTGATCTCAGAGATATATCGGCTAGAAATCAGAACGTGTGGGATATTGATATGTTCTAAGCCAAATCTGGTCCCTAAGGCAGATTCAGTTCTGCATCGATTTGGTAGAACAACGCCATGTACTCTTATGGTGAAAGATGGGATGAAATATCTTGGTAGGACTGGGGAGTGTCAGAAAGATTATAGAGATTTAGAATGTATGTGAAAGGTTTGAACATGGACTTGACTCGGATTCCAGTGGGAATGATTTGGAGGTGGGTGATTTGGTGAAGTATGTCAAATTCTAACAAGATATCTTTATTAGAAAGGGTTGAACCGATAACCTTGGTCCAAATGACACAATTTGGGAAGATTTGAATACCAATGGGTTTGTTGGTAATCAAAGAGGTAGTGAAAAATTTGCCATTAACAGCCCTAAAATTTTCTTCGTACTTTGTCCAGTATTCGGGTGGAAGAATATTGGGGTTTAACATGCTACGCTGGGCTCCAATATCTATGAGACCAATCGATGGAATGGGTCTTTAGAATTTTGAGGGTAAGATATTGAGTTTGATGGAGGGTATAGGAACAGTAGTGTCAAGGGACAGCAATTGTTGGTGGAAGATAACTTGAGACACATCACTGTCTGAGTCATCAGAGGAGTTTTGTAGTGCGAACATGGTTTCATCATTAGGTTCATCTTGCTCAGAGAAATAGGATTCCAGTTCATCCTTTTCTGGGGAGTAGTCTGTAGTGGCTTGAAGATGCTCGACTAGCCGGATGGATTTTTCTCTTTTGTTGGGACAATCTTTGGCATAGTGGCCTTTTCTCTTGTAGATGAAACATCTACTGGATGATTTTCGTTTGAATTCTCTGGAGGAGGATGATTTTTTTCTGAAGAATCAGTAGGACTTTCTGGACCTGCGGGGTTTGGATGAAAATTCTGGATTTTTGAATTTTCAAAAATGCCTTTTCTTCTTAGAACTGCAATCACAATCCTTTTTCTGTTTACATTTGATCTGCAAGCAGGGTTTTTTACAGGCACTTCTGAATGGTTCTTTGTCTTTCAATAGTTCTTTGAAAAACTGTTTCTACTCACAAAGTTTGTCAAGGCATGTTTTGAAAATAGAGCATCTCAAACAGATCCAGTGCCACCCATGCCTCCACCTGTCCATGATCACTCAACCAAATCATCCTCAGCCTCTTGGTTCACTTTTGATGACATTCCCTGTCACAAATGGCCTGCTAGACTTCAAGAATTTGCTACATGGATTGATCTTCAAGGAACCAAACCTCATGCTCAGACTCAAGCTGTTCTTCGTGAATTCATGGCCCGGACAACGGGTTCTTTATGTGATTGGTTAGAAAGTTTGGGAGAATACAGACAACTCCAATTCATGGAAGCTCCAATTGGCACAGCCCTCAATATCATCCATGAACAATTCATTGGAGAAAAGACTGCTTCCACAGATGCTGACAGAAAAGAGTTCCATCAGATGAAACGTTGTTCGCTCAAACGACACCTTTTAGAGTCTTATTACAAAAGGATGAGTATTCTATTTTACAAGCTGAATGGGTTCAATGAACCATCTCTCAAACATGTCTTCATAGCCTCACTTCCTTCTGAATTACAACCCGATCTCCAACGAAAGCTCACAGCCACTAATCTCAACATTGCAGACATTTCTCTGGGAAGAATTTTCCAACTCGCAATGTTATGCTTAGAAAAAATCTGTGAACATAAAGAATTCTTTAAAGATCTCATGGAAGACAAAAAATCCTTTTCTGAAGCTTGTAAAAAACCATATCTCAAGATTGAGTGCAAAGATGATAAGAAGTGTGTTTGTCCAACCAAAAAGAAAAATCATTTCTGGAAACACTTCCACAAAAAATCATCCTCCAAAAAACCATTTCGATATTTCAAGAAAAAAGATACTTCCCAGTACATAAAGAAGAAGCACAACCGTTGTTTCATCTGTAAGAAACGCGGTCACTTTGCTTGAAACTGTCCCCATAAGTCTGCCAAAGCTGTTTGCCTTATACAGTACCTTCAACATTCTTCTCTGTTATCTGAAAACGAAGATGTTGAATCAAACTTTTCTAAACAATTAGAACAAGATGACCAAACTGCTTTCATCATCGTAGAATCTTCAGATTCTGAGGATATTTCAGTCATCTCTACAGTTCAAAATGTCAACTATGTTTCCATCATTCCCAGACCTTCACTTAAAATGTCAATCCTTCCTTCCAAGTTTCATAAACCTGTTCCTGTCATCGGGTTTATTGACATTGGTGCAGATACCAGTATGATTGACCCTTCTGTTCTTCCCTCAGACTATTGGGAACCTCATTCAAAGCTTTTCAGAGCTGTTAATGGAGAAACTTTTGAGACCACTTTGATTAGCAAAAAACCCATTGGTATTCAATTCTTTCCGAATTGTATAATTTGGAAAAAGATTGTAGCCTCCAAACTCCCTGATAAAGATCTCCTCATAGGTTTTGACATTCTTCATTTGGTTAAAAACCTATTTCTCACAAGTTCTGGAGTTCGCTACAAGCAAATATTCTTGCCTTATACAGATACATTACGTCTGTACACCCTTTCAGAAACACCATCTCCATACAGTCATATTTCTCAAAAGTTCTTAGAGTTTTGTCCAGAAAATCATTCACAGTTTCACCATCCTTCACCACTTTGGAAGAATGAACACTTTTTCATTCATCTTCCTTTCAAACTCGATGACGATATAAATCCCACAAAAGCTTCTCACCCGGGTATGTCTCCTTCAGATCTCTTGCTTGCTAAGCAAGAATGCTCTCAGTTACTTCAGCAAGGTCTTATTGAACCTACTGATTCAGATTGGGCTTGTCAAGCCTTTTATGTTGAAAAACGATCTGAATTAGTTCGTGGAAAAAAGAGATTAGTTATTGATTATCCCCTTCCCAAAATCCAGACCTTATTTGTCCATCTTCACGGGGCTCGTATCTTCTCTAAGTTTGATTTAAAAGCTGATTTTTGGCAACTTGGTATTTCACCAGTTGACCGTCACAAAACTGCCTTTTGCATTCCCGATGCCCATTATCAATGGACTGTTCTGCCCTTTGGTCTTAAAGTTGCTCCTTCATTATTTCAAAAGGCCATGACAAAAATCCTTAGTCCTATCCTCCACCATGCTCTGGTCTACATTGATGATATTTTGTTATTTTTCTCTGACCATGAGAGCCACCAGAAGCTCCTTTTAGATTTCTTTCATCTTGTGCAGGCACATGGAATCATGCTTTCCGAAAAGAAAAGCAGTATAGGCAAAGAATCCATTGACTTTCTTGGCATGGTGATTAAAGATGGCCACTACCAACCTGGTCCACACATTGCCGCTGAATTATTAAAGTTCTCAGACACAAATTTCACCAAAAAGTAGATACAATAATTCCTCGGGATTGTTATTTATGTCCGTGATTTCATGCTAAAAAAACAGTGCCCTCCATGGGGCCCAACACAGACAGAAGCTGTCAAGCAGCTAAAGGTGATAGCCTAGTCACCTCCTCCACTCCGAATTCCCACATTTGGCCAACGCATCCTCCAGATTGATGCCAGCGATGATTATTGGAGCATTATTCTTCTCGAAGAAATCAATGGCGTGCGTCATTTCTATGTCCATACAAGTGGACAAATTTCTTATCAACATGGATAACTCTTCTTTTCCTCGCATCTTTGACTTCAAAAACAAGTTGCTCCCTGACAAGCAACTGCTCAGTCTCAAAAATTAGTTTGCTAAATATGATTTCACTGTTCACTATATAAAAGGCAAACAAAACGTCATTCCAGACTTCCTCACACGTCCAGCTATAAATAAACCCTCACTCATTTCCTCAATCCAAACCATTCCAGTAATAGCCATGCATCACCAACTTCCTTTCAAAGCTCTCAACTAGAGAAACTTCCCCATGAACATCTCTTTCCAATCGGCTTACTAGCTGCAAGATTTTGCAAAGAAGTTCCTTTACAAATATTTCTTTAATGTTCAGACCAAAAAACCTGACCGTTTTCCTAACCTTTGCCTGGAACACCTGTTCTTCATCGGCCTCACTCTCTCCTCTCTGTCCATCTGTGAAGATGAGCTTTGGTACATGTGGTGTCTCACCACCTTGTATGCTACGAAGCCAGTTTTCCCCATCAAACCAGTCCTAACTCACCTTACCACTCCTGAGTTCTCACCAGACCTTCTATGGACTCTCCTCGAATGGTATTCCCCCCTCACATGGTGGCGTAAACAACTCCAGAATCTGTGTACCTTTCACGGATTAGACAGAATGCCAGAACAGGAAGCTAACATGGGGACTACAGTTTTCATCATCCACAGGCCCTACTTCCAGCACCCAGAAACAAGAGACTACTGGACACATGACATGGCATATGAATGGTGAACTTACCCTCATCCTTATACCCTCATCCATTATACATCGGTCACCTCCGTTCTCAAAGCCTACCTCATGGAACTTAACAATGTTACTCCACCTGCCACAAACATCACCACACCTCTATTGGACCATCACACACCCTTGAAATAATTCCAAAAACACAAGGCTGTACCACTACCAACCTAGACTCTCCTACTCCATCTACATCCTCGCACATGACAAGCTCGACCAGAGACAGATACGTCGGCACAAGCGCCAATATGATAAAGTGATAGGAGACGTATCACCATCACGCTATCCATCCACTCCATAATGACAACTTGTCACCATCATCACTTTTCATGCAATAAGCCCATGTGTCTCCCCTTTGCTTTGCATGTTTATGTAAAAAGTCTTAGTTGGTGTGCTTTACTTTTTGTTTTACTTTGTCTTATGTAAAAGTCTTAGTCGGTGTGCTCCACTTTTCTAACAGCATGTGCCTATTTGTCGCTTCTAATCATTTAAGGGGTCCTGTCCTTGATGATTTTCTATATAAGGCACCTTATGCTTCTGTTGTAGGCACGGGTTAATCAGCAATAAACATTTATGTTTCCTTACATCATGTTTCTCTAAATCTTTTCTCTCTTCTAGGGCTCAAAGAAATTATTTGGGTTAATAGTGATACGCTCGCCTCTTATTTTCTATACTAAGTATGCTCTGCACCTGCCTTAAGCCTAAGGATCTTGTGCATCAGAAAGGTCCTGTTTTTATCCTCCCAAACCGATTTTTATAACCTGAAAGTGTTTTCTCACAACGTTCACCCTCTTTGAGGCTATGGGTGCCGTGTTTTAGGGTGGTATCGTGAAAAACTGTTTTCAAATATGATTTTCTGATTTGGTATTTGATGGATAAGTGTATATCGGCTGGAAACTAGAACTTGCGAGCTACTAGCCCTAAGGACAGACTTCGTTATGTTATAGATCTGGTGTAACAACGCCACGTACAACTACCTACTGGATTAGAGAGGGAGATGAGTGGAAAACTACCTTTAAAACAAAATATGGTTTATATATTTGAAAACAATTACTTCCTTTAGTGAGAAATTGAGTGGAGCAGCCCTAAACTATCCTACCTATGACAAGGAGATGTATGCATTGGTGAGAGCATTGGAAACTTGGCAATATTATCTTCTACCTAAAGAGACATGCCAAATGGGTTGAATTTATTGAGCCATTTCCTTATGTAAAATGTCAAAATCTCAGAACCACAGTCAAAGGCTTTTCCTTCTTCCCCAGTACCTCCAGAAGATTCACCAAAAGCCACTCCGGAACCTACAAAAAAGGACAAAGGTCCAATGGATCAATATCATTACCATACAGTTCAGACCCAAGACTCCTTTTCCTCTGCATCTGAGTCCTAACCAATATATGACTCTAATCCTTCAGACTCCACTTCATCTTCCTCTTCTTTATCTCTGAACACAGACCATACTTCTACTGATTCTGAATCTGAATATGCTGATCTTACAAGCATACTGATGGCAACCAAAACTAAAGACCCAAGTGCCTCAACTACATCACCTATTGTAGAAGACAGTTCTTCTGATGATCAAAAGGAAGCTACAATAGAACCGGTTCCACAAATGCCTCCGCCAGTTACTGACCATTCCACCAAACCTTCCTCAGCATCTTGGTTTACATTTGATGACATTCCACGTCACAAATGGCCTTCTCGTCTTCAAGAATTTGCTGCATGGATTGATCTCCAAGGAACCAAACCTAATGCCCATCCAGAAAATGTCCTTCGTGAATTTATGGCCCGTTCAACGGGTCCTTTATGAGATTGGTTAGAAAGCTTGGGAGAATACAGACAGCTCCAATTCATGCAATCCCCCATTGGCACAGCTCTCAACATCATCGGCCTTAAAAAGGGTGAACGTTGTGAGAAAACAATTTCGTTTTACAAAAATCGATTTTGGAGGATAAAAATAGGACCTTTATGATGCACAGGATCCTTAGGCTTAAGGCAAGTGCAGAGCATACTCAATATTGAAATTAGAGGTGAACGTATCCTTATTAATTTAGAGGTAATAATATTTTAGAGTTTAAATAAACGTAAAATTAAAAGTGAACGCCACCTTGTTTAGATAAACGTAAAATTAGAGGTGAACATTTCCAGTTTGCTAAAACTCTAAAATAATAATATTTTACGGGAGATGCGTATACCCTTCGCGTTTCGAGCAAACTGGATTTTATTTCTGATTAACTCCTGCCTTACAAAATTTTTGTCATGGCCTTTCGGGAGATTGGACATAAGGTTTTGAGATGACTCTGGTTTGTGCATCTGCCTGTCTTTCAAGTGGAGGAAAGATTCTTCATAAGATTGCTTTGAAAACATTAGGCATGATCTGATTGGTTGTACAGGAGGTTTTGGGTCTGGGGGAGGCTGTTGAGGAAAAGGTTTACAAGATGTCTTGGGAAAAGAAGGTTTTTTCTTTTTCTTTTTCCGTCGCCGCATTTCTTCGAGTTCATCATCATTATCCGTATCATCCAAGCAAGGACAATCCGGACTGCACATATGGGCTTCAGGAACATCTCATAGAAAGTGACCATTGAGTTTGTCATGGTACACAGGATACCCTTCAAAAGAAAAACCATGGATTGGAAGGTTCTTTTCCTGGCCAGTTTGAACTGTAGTAATCATTGCAGTGTAGGAAAGCCTTGGAGTTTCTGGACCAAAGGGCATAACAGTCCACTGATAGTGAGCATTAGGAATGTAGAAAACAGTTTTGGGACAGTCAACTAGTGAAATACTAAGTTGCCAGAAACCAGCTTTTAAATCAAACTTAGAGAAGATACGTGCCCCTTGAAGATGGACAAACAGGGTCTGTTTTTTTGGAAGGGGGAACTTATCATCTTTAAGGAAAGAGTTGAGTGGCCGGTAATCAATACCTAACTGCTTTTTTCCACGAACTAATTCAGATCTTTTTTCAACATAGAAGGCTTGACAAGCCCAATCTGAATCAACTGGTTCAATCAGACCTTGCTGAAGCAATTGAGAACATTCTTACTTTGCAAGTAAGAGGTCTGAAGGAGACATACCCGGATGAGAGGCTTTTGTAGGGTTGTGTCTTTGTTGAGTTTGAAAGGAAGGTGAATGAAGAACTGTTTATTTTTCCAGAGAGGGGAAGGATGATGAAAGTGGGAATGATTGTCTGGACAATACTCAAGAAGTTTTTATGAAATATGATTGTATGGAGTTGGGACATCAGAAAGTGACATCAGGAGCATATCTATATAAGGCAAGAACATCTATTTGTAGCGAATTCCAGAACTAGTAATGAATAGATTTGAATACCAATTGGTAATCAGAGTTGTTTCAAATGTTTCGCCATTGACTACTCTGAATAATTTGGAATGGTTTTCCCAACAGTCTGAGGGAAGGACAGAAGGATCAATCATACCGGTATCTGCACCAGTGTCAATAAACCCGATGACAGGAACAGGTTTATGAAACTTTGAAAGAAGGATTGACATTTTGAGAGAAGGTCTGGGGATGATTGAAACTTGGTTGACATTTTGAACTGTAGAAATAACTGAAATATGATCAGAATCCGAAGATTCTGTGAGGATGAAAGTAGTCTGATCATCTTGTTCTGACTGTTCTGAGAAGTTGGATTCAACATCGTCGTTTTCAGATAACAATGAAGAATGTTGGAGATGTTGAATGAGACGAACAGCTTTGGCAGATTTATGAGGACAGTTTCGAGCAAAGTGACCGTGTTTCTTGCAGATGAAACAACAATTATGCTTCTTTTTTCGGTACTGAGAAACATCTTTTTTTCTTGAAATACCGGAAAGGCTTTTTGGAGGATGATTTTTTGTGGAAGTGTTTCTGAAAGTGTTTTTTCTTCTTGGTTGGACAAAAACGTTTCTTCTCATATGTGCACTCAATTTGGAGATAGGGTTTTTTGCAAGCTTCAGAAAAGGGTTTCTTATCTGCCATGAGATCTTTGAAGAACTCTTTCTATTCACAGATTTTGTCAAGGCATAACATCGCTTTTTGAAAAATCTTTCCAAGAGAGATGTCAACTATGCTGAGATTAGTGGCAGTGAGTTGTCTTTGAAGATCAGGTTGAAGTTCTGAAGGAAGTGAAGCTATGAAGACATGCTTGAGGGACGGGTCATTGAAACCGTTCATCTTATAAAATAGAATACTCATTCTTTTGTAATGAGTTTCTAAAAGATGTCTTTTGAGAGAACATCATTTCATCTGGTGATATTCCTTTCACCTATGAACTGTTCATGGATGATGTTGAGAGTTGTGCTAATGGGGGATTGCATGAATTGGAGCTGTCTGTATTCTCCCAAGCTTTCTGGATGGGCATTAGGTTTGGTTCCTTGGAGATCAATCCATGCAGTAAATTCTTGAAGACGAGAAGGCCATTTGTGACATGGAATGTCATCAAATGTAAACCAAGATGCTGAGGAAGGTTTGGTGGAATGGTCAGTAACTGGCGGAGGCATTTGTGGAACCGATTCTGTTGTACGCACTTGTACAATAGGCGTTGTAGTTGAGGCACTTGGGTCTTCAGTTTTAGTTTCCATCAGTATGGTTGTAAGTTCAACATATTCATATTCATAATCAGTAGAAGTATGGTCTGTGTTTAGATATGAGGAAGAGGAAGATGAAGGATTAGAGTCATATATTGGTTCAGACTCAGATGCAGAGGAAAAAGAGTCTTGGCTCTGAACTGTATGGTAATGATATTGATCCATTGGACCTTTGTCCTTTTTTGGAGGTTCCGGAGTGGCTTTTGGTGAATCTTCTGGAGGTACTGGGGAAGAAGGAAAAGCCTTTGACTGTGGTTCTGAGATTTTGACCTTGAATTTTGATTTTTTGGGTGAAGATGGTTTAGGTTGAGGAGTTGGTTGGAGATGTGAGAATCCAAAGGACTGGTTGTAAACAAGCGGTTGAGGCCTGGATGGTGTGTAGAAAGGTGCATAAGTGTCAAATATCAGAGTGGACGCTGGTGTGGAAGATGTATGGGTGAAAAATGATGGCCGAATTTTTTCAGTATCAATTCTGGCTAGCTCAGCTTTGAGTCTTCTGATCTCTGTTTCTTTTTTGTTGAATTCTGGACCCCAAATGTGATTTTTGATCATTCGTCTGAGATCTGTGTCGAGCTAAGAGATTATATCCTGAAGATGTATGTACATCTGATCAAGACAATTGCTGATTGAATCCACCTTGTTTTCAGTTTGGGAGACTTGACTGGCTACTTGGTCAATTTTCTTTCCAAGTTAGTGGAGGGTTTGATTCTGAGCACTGGCGTTTTTGCTTTGCCAGTTGAGAATTCATACTGTTTTGGCTCTTCAGGTTGGCCAGAAGCAGTAACGGGAGATTGGGAATAAAGTTTTGAGATGACTCTAGTTTGTGTATCTACTGTCTTTCAAGTGGAGGAAAAGATTCTTCATAAAATTGCCTTGAAAACATTAGGCATAAACTCTCGTGTGTTTTCCATAAGCTATGAATTTCTAAACTCTCTTCTCTCTCTGCAAATGAAGTTCTAGAGAAAGGAAAAGAATAAAGAACAAATTTGTTCATTTTGAAAACTTAAGGGAGTATGCTCTGCACTTGCCTTTTAGTAAGGATCCTGTGCATCAGAAAACTTATGATAATTTCTTAAACGGTTTGGTACCCTGTTTTAAAGACTAAGGAAAGTCTGTTTTGGGTTATATAATCTTTTAAGAAACGTTTTAAGTTTTGATGCTAAATGCTAAAGCTTCATGATCACTGCTCCTATTGATAAGTTTTGATGCTAAATGCTAAAGCTTCACGATCACTGCGCCTATTGTGGTATCAGAGCAAGAGGTTTTGGGTCTGGTGGAGGTTGTTGAGGAAAAGGTTTACAAGATGTTTTGGGAAAAGAAGGTTTTTTCTTTTTCTTTTTCCATCACCGCATTTCTTCGAGTTCATCATCAATATCCGTATCATCCAAGCAAGGACAATCTGGATTGCACATATGGGCTTCAGGAACATCCCATAAAAAGTGACCATTGAGTTTGTCAGGGTACACAGGATACCCTTCAAAAGAAAAACCATGGATTGGAAGGTTCTTTTCCTGGCCAGTTTGAACTGTAGTAATCATTGCAGTGTAGGAAAGCCTTGGAGTTTCTGAAACTTGATTGGGAGTTTGAAAAGATAGTTTGACTTGGCCATTTTGTCGTCTTTCAAATGTGGCTTCTGTTGTTTGAACTGGTTCAGAGTTTTGATGGAAATGTTCATAATTTGTCAGCCATTCAAGAGGCATGAGTGTGAGCAATTCTTGTTTCTGGATCTGTTTAGGAATGTGGATGATGGTTGGACTTGTATCAGTGTCAGCAAGAATCATCAGAGCATCTGATGTGGTATGGGGTGTAGGTAGGTCTAGTGCATGATTCTGTAATTGATACACTATTTGGCGATGAAGGGTTGTAATCTTGGATGTGGGTGTTTGTTCTGCTCCTTGGAGCTGGATCAGGACTTTAATAGTTGTAGGCAAGTTTGGGTCCTCAAGAGAGAGGTTGAAGTTTGGGTAAAAGGTTAACAAGACACTACCAGCATGGAGTGTTGTCAGGACGGTTGCTATAACAGCGTGTTGATACTGTTTGAACCTGGTATCTAGGAGAGCAATTCTGGCTGTGACTGGTAAGCCTTTTCTGCCATGGAGGGTTAGAATCAATCTAACACCACCGAGATGGAGATGCGTATACCCTTCGCGTTTCCAGATTGCTACAAGATCTGGAGGGATTTCTAAAGTGACATATTGTTCACTCTGAGAGGCTTGTAAAGCACACTGATCTAGTCTAGAAGACTGAATGTATTCTTTTGGAAGTGGTCTTTTGGTAGAGATTAGGGTATGGATACTTCTGCTGAAAGAAGTTTTCTGCTTGTAGAGATTGTAGGGACTCATGACGGGAAACTGAGATTCATTGATTTGAGCAGATTTAGGGATATATGAATACTCAATAAGATTTTCTATTTTAGAGGTAACAGGACAAGACAGGACCCTTGTCTAATTATTAAAGCAAACTTTAATAAAGCAAAAGCTAAAGATTCCCATGTGCTTATCGGTGATTACAGAGTGGAGGGACACCTATACACTTTTTGATATCCCAACTCTATACAGTCATATTTCACAAAAACTTCTTGAGTATTGTCCAGATAATCATTCCCACTTTCATCATCCTTCCCCTCTCTGGAAAAATGAACAGTTATTCATTCACCTTCCTCTTATCCGGGTATGTCTCCTTCAGACCTCTTACTTGCAAAGCAAAAATGTTCTCAATTGCTTCAACAAGGTCTGATTGAACCAACTGATTCAGATTAGGCTTGTTAAGCCTTCTATGTTGAAAAAAGATCTGAATTAGTTCGTGGAAAAAAGCGGTTAGTTATTGATTACCAGCCACTCATCTCTTTCCTTAGAGATGATAAGTTCCCCCTTCCAAAAATACAGACCTTGTTTGTCCATCTTCAAGGGGCACGTATCTTCTCTAAGTTTGATTTAAAAGCTAGTTTCTGGCAACTTGGTATTTCACCAGTTGACCGTCCCAAAACTGCTTTCTGCATTCCTGATGCTCACTATCAGTGGACTGTTACGCCCTTTGGTCCAAAAGTAGCTCCTTCATTATTTTAAATGGCCATGACAAAAATTTTCAGTCCTATCCTCCATCATGCTTTGTTCTACATTGATGATATTTTATTGTTCTCATCTGACCATGATAGCCATCAAAAACTCCTTTTGGATTTCTTTCATATTGTGGAGGTTCACGGAATCATGCTTTCTGAAAAGAAAAGCAGCATAGTGAAAGAATCTATTGACTTTCTTGGCATGGTGATCATAAATGGCCACTACCAACCTGGACCGCACATTGCAACTTAATTATTAAAGTTCCCTGACACAAATCTCACCAAGAAGTAAATACAACAGTTCCTCGGGATTGTTAATTATGTTCGAGATTTCATTCCTAAAGTTGCAATCCACACCAGTCAGCTGTCCCGCATGCTTAAAAAACAGTGTCCCCCCTGGGGACTAGCACAAACTGAAGCTGTCAAGCAGTTGAAAGTGATAGCTCAATCACCTCCTCCACTCAGAATTCCCACAACTGGACAACGCATTTTGCAGACAGATGCCAGTGATGATTACTGGAGTGTCATTCTCCTCGAAATGATAGATGGCTTGGACCATTTCTGTACCTATGTAAGTGGACAATTCAAAGACTCTGAAAAGAACTACCATGTGATCTACAAAGAGATTTTGGCGGTAAAATATGGAATCAAAAAATTTGAATTTCATCTAATCAGGCATAAATTCCTTATCGTTCCTTGACAAACTCAACCTCAAAACTTGGTTCTCCAAATATGACTTTACTGTCTAGCACATCAAAGGTAAACAGAACCTCATCCCAGACCTCCTTAAACGCTCGGCTATAAATAAACCCTCACTCCTTTCTTCAACCCACATCATCCCAGTCATAGCCATGAACCAACAACTTCCTTTCAAAGCACTCAACCAACGATCTTTTCCCATGAACATTCCTTTTTCTTCAACCTACCAAATCCAAGACTTTGCTAAGAAATTCCTTTACCGGTATTTCTTCAATGTCCACAGTAAGACTCCTGATCGTTTTCCTACACTCTGTATGGAAAACTTGTTTCTCACAGGTCTCACCCTATCTCACCTGTCCATCTCAGAAGATGAGTTATGATATATGTGGTGTCTCACAACCTTTTATGCTACAAAACTGGTCTTCCCTATTAAACCAGTCCTCTGCCACATTACCACTCCTGAGTTTTCTTCTGACCTTCTATGGACACTCCTAGAATGGTTTTCACCCCTCACATAGTGGCATAAATAGCTCCAGAATCTGTGTACTTTTCACAGATTAAATAGGATGCCAGAACACGAAGCAAACATGTTCACCACAGTTTTCATTGTTCACCGGCCATATTTTCAACACCCTGAAACTAGAGACTTCTGGACTCAAGACATGGCTTATGAATGGAAAACTTATCCCCATCCTTATCCTCTCATCCATGATACATCAGTCACATCTGTTCTTCGAGCTTATCTCATGGAACTCAACAATGTTCAGTCACCTGCCACAAACATCTACCACACCTCTGTCGGACCGTCACACAGTTTAGAAATAGTTCCAAAGACACAAGCATGTACTCCAGGTTCAAGTTCAAGTCCACATGGAATTCTTGTCATGGAACAACGTCCTGATTTCACTAATGTTTTATTCCAAGACGCTTAAGACCCTTGGGAAGATTTTCAGTCTCTTCTCCACACTGAAAATACCCCATATACTGTCACCAATCCAGACTCTCCTAGTCCTTCCACATCCAAAATGACCGATGCAGATGAAGACAAATATCTACAAGCTCAAGCATATCTTGACCAAAGACGGATGCACCGAGCCCAGCGCCATTATGAAAAAGAGACCGGTGACGTGTCTCCATCCAGGTGTCGCTCCACTCCATAATCACTGATAAGCACATGGGAATCTTTAGCTTTTGCTTTATTAAAGTTTGCTTTAATAATTAGACAAGGGTCCTGTCTTGTCTAAAGTTTGCTTTTGCTTTTCTAGTTTGGCGTGGTGTGCTTTTCTGCTTTATTGCTTTCATAATTATGTTTCTCCTTTTGTAAAAGATAAGGGTCCCACCTTATCTTTTTCCACCTCGAAGATCTCTATATAAGGATCTCTCTTCCCTTTTGTAAGGCAGGAGTTAATCAGAAATAAAATCCAGTTTTCTTATATCATGTTTCTCTAAACTCTTTCTATCTTCTAGGAGTTAAGAAAATTGTTTGGAATAATAAGGATACGTTCACCTCTAATTTCAATACTGAGTATGCTCTGCATTGCCTTAAGCCTAAGGATCCTGTGCATCAGAAAAGTCCTGTTTTTATTCTCCAAAACCGATTTTTGTAAAACGAAATTGTTTTCTCACAACGTTCACCCTCTTTAAGGCCGTGAGTGCCGTGTTTTCAGGTGGTATCGTGAAAAACAGTTTGCTAAAACTAGACTGAAAATAATAAGGATAAACGTAAAATAGCAAATTGGAAACGCGAAGGGTATACGCATCTCTATCTCGGTGGTGTTAGATTGATTATGACCCTCCATGGCAGAAAAGGCTTACCAGTCACAGCCAGAATTGCTCTCCTAGATACTAGGTTCAAACAGTATCAACACACTGTTATAGGAACCGTCCTAACAACACTCCATGCTGGTAGTGTCTTGTTAACATTTTACCCAAACTTCAACCTCTCTCTTGAGGATCCAAACTTGCCTACAACTATTAAAGTCTAGATCCAGCTCCAAGGAGCAGAACAAACACCCACATCCAAGATTGCAACCCTTCATCACCAAATAGTGTATCGATTACAGAATCATGTGCTTACAGAGTGGAGGGACTCCTGGATGGAGACACGTCACCGGTCTCTTTTTCATAATGGTGCTGGGCTCGGTGCATCCGTCTTTGGTCAAGATATGCTTCAGCTTGCAGATATTTGTCTTCATCTACATCGATCATTTTGGATGTGGAAGGACCAGGAGAGTCTAGATTGGTGACAATATATGGGGTATTTTTAGTGTGGAGAAGAGACTGAAAATCTTCCCAAGGATCTTGAGCGTCTTGGAATAAAACATTAGTGTAATCAGGACGTTGTTCCATGACAAGAATTCCATGTGGACTTTGGAACTATTTCGAAGCTGTGTGACGGTCCGATAGAGGTGTGGTGGATGTTTGTGGTAGATGGCTGAACATTGTTGAGTTCCATGAGATAAGCTCGAAGAACAGATGTGACTGATGTATCATGGATGAGAGGATAAGGATGGGGATAAGTTTTCCATTCATAAGCCATGTCTTGAGTCCAGAAGTCTCTGGTTTCAAAGTGTTGAAAATATGGCCGGTGAACAATGAAAACTATGGTGAACAAGTTTGCTTCGTGTTCTGGCATCCTATTTAATCCGTGAAAAGTACACAGATTCTGGAGCTGTTTACGCCACCATGTGAGGGGTGAAAACCATTCTAGGAGTGTCCATAGAAGGTCAGAGGAAAACTCAGGAGTGGTAATGTGGCAGAGGACTGGTTTAACAGGGAAGACCAATTTTGTAGCATACAAGGTTGTGAGACACCACATATACCATAACTCATCTTCTGAGTGGACAGGTGAGACAGGGTGAGACCTGTGAGAAACAAGTTTTCCATACAGAGTGTAGGAAAACGATTAGGAGTCTTACTGTGAATACCGGTAAAGGAATTTCTTAGCAAAGTCTTGGATTTGGTAGGTTGAAGAAAAAGGAATGTTCATGGGAAAAGATCGTTGGTTGAGTGCTTTGAAAGGAAGTTGTCGGTTCATGGCTATGACTGGGATGATGTGGATTGAAGAGAGGAGTGTGGGTTTATTTATAGCTGGGCATGTAAGGAAGTCTGGGATGAGGTTCTGTTTACCTTTGATGTGCTGGACAGTAAAGTCATATTTGGAGAACCAAGTTTTGAGGTTGACTAGTTGTTTGTTAGGAAGCAACTTGTTCTTGAAATCAAAGATTCTAGGAAAAGCGGAATTGTCCATGTTGATAAGGAATTTATGGCTGATTACATGAAATTCAAATTTTTTGATTCCATATTTTATCGCCAAAATCTCTTTGTAGATCACATGGTAGTTCTTTTCAGAGTCTTTGAATTGTCCACTTGTCTAAAGTTTAGACAAGTGGACAATTTTATGTTCACTACCTCTAAACTCCCAAATAATAAGGATACGTTCACCTCTAATTTCAGTTTGCTAAAACTGAAATTACATAAGAGACATGAGCATTGGAAGCATTTGAAAGGGCAAGGTAAGTTACATAAGAGACATGCCAAATGGGTTGAATTTATTGAGCCATTTCCTTATGTGATCAAATATAAACAAGGTAAGGAGAATGTGGTGGCTGATGCATTATCTAGAAGGTATGCACTTATCTCTACATTAAATGCAAAGTTGTTAGGATTTGAGTAATTAAAGAATTATATGTTAACGATCTTGATTTTGCTAATGTGTTTAATGCTTGTGAGAAAGGTGCATTTGGTAAGTTCTATAGGCATGTTGGGCTTTTATTTAGAGAAAATAAATTGTGTGTGCCTTATAGTTCTTTGCGTGAATTGCTTGTGCGTGAAGCTCATGGGGGTGGTTTAATGGGATATAATGGGATGTTTTAAAAGAACACTTCTTTTGGCTACATATGAAATGTGATGTTGAAAGAATATGTGAGACAGTATCACTTGTAAACATGCTAAGTCTAGAGTTTTACCCCATGGATTTTCATGACCCTCTGCCCATACCTAGTGAACCTTGGGTTGATATTTCTATGGACTTTGTTTTGGGTTTACCTAGGTCAAAAAGGGGAAATGATTCTATTTTTGTTGTTGTTGATAGGTTTTCAAAGATGGCACATTACAAAGAAATAGTCAGGTTGCATGGAGTACCAAGGAGCATAGTTTCAGATCGAGATGCTAAGTTCTTGAGCAACTTTTGGAAAACTTTGTGGGGTAAGTTGGATATTACTTGTCATCCACAAACTGATGGTCAAACTGAGGTTGTAAATAGAACTCTGTTTATTTTGTTGCGTGCCATTATTCAAAAGAACTTGAAAACTTGGGAAGAATGTTTGCCACATGTTGAATTTGCTTATAATAGAACTGTCCATTCAGCTACTAAATTTTCACCATTTGAGATTGTATATGGTTTTAATCCATTAACTCCTTTGGATTTATTACCTTTACCTATTGATGAGCGTGCTAGTATGGATGGTAAAAAGAAAGCTAAATTTGTCAAGCAATTGCATGAGAGAACACGTCAACACATAGAAAAGAGAATTGAACAATATGCTACTCAAGCCAACAAAGGACATAAGCAAGTGCTTTTTCAGCTTGGAGATTGGGTTTGGGAGTATATAAGAAAGGAGAGGTTCCCAGCACAAAGGCGTTCCAAGTTGCTTCCAAGGGGAGATGGTCCATTTCAAGTGGTTGCACGGATCAATGACAATGCCTACAAATTGGATCTTCATAGTGGGTATAATGTGAGTGCTACTTTTAATGTTTCTGATCTTTCTCCTTTCGATGTAGGTGAAGATTCGAGGACGAATCCTTTTGAGGAGAGGGGGAATGATGAGAACCATCAAGGGAATACCATTAAAACTTCAAGTGATCCTTTGCACATTCATGGAGGCCCAATTACAAGAGCAAGAGCCAAAAAGATGCAAGCTGCTTTAAATGGATTACTTGAGAAAATATGGATTGAAAATGCAATTCAAGATGCAAGACATCATGAATTGGGCTTGAAGAGAAGACTAGACATTGTGGGCATTATTCAAGTTATTGGGCAGCCAAATACACAATTTGTATCAAATGCAGAAAGGTTAAATTCGGAATAAAAACTGTATTGATTGAGCTAGAATTAATGTGCAAGCTATATACCATTAGAAAGATAATTAAGTTAGCGTTCCAATAAATTTTACAGAGCTAGATTTGGAGTTCTCTAGAAGGAGTTATGACCAATTCCTTACAACTTGTTCAGACTTGGGATTTTCAACGACTCCTTTGTTTCATTTGTTTGTTTTGTTTCAAGTTTGTCAATGTGTAAGGTAAGTCTACCATCAATGATGGTGGACTAGCATTAAGTTTGTCAATGATAGCATTAATTATAGTAGGCTAACATTAAGTTTGTCAAAGATAGCATTAATTAAGTTCCCTACTTGGAGGGTTGTTCCAATGTTTCCATTTTTATTTTTAGGATCTTGGGTTTCTTTTAGCCTATTTAAATTCAGCAACCTTGTAGATTATTTGAATTTGAAAGATTATTCTTTCTTTGGGTCTTTTGAGAACTAGGGAACTTATCAAGAATTTGCATTCTTGTGGCGTTCTAAATTTAGACTTATCACTCACCTTCTCATCTATTTCTTGAGTGTGGCGTCAATATCATTCTCTATACCTTTGGTTCATGTTTTCTTAAGCATTGGGTCAAGGTTTTGTTTGTCATAAATCTGTTTAGAACTTTCTTGGGAAGTTGAAACTACAAATTAAGTGTGGGTTTCAAAGTTTCATTGCGGGATTCGCATCAATTTCTTTGCTCGAGCTTTTGTAATGAGTCCAACGAGAATTTGAATAGGATCTGAATATGCCTCATCCCACATGCTTGTGATAGTGTTATCATCAATTATATACTGCTGAAAAGATAATTAAGTTAACTTTCCAATGCAATTTACAGAGATGGATTTGGAGTTCTCTAGAAGGAGTTATGACCAATTTATTACAACTTGTTTAGACTTGAGATTTCCAACGACTCCTTTGTTTATTCAACTTCATTTGTTTGTTTTGTTTCAAGTTTGTCAATGTGTAAGGTAAGTCTACCATCACTGATGGTGGGCTAACATTAAGTTTGTCAATGATAGCATTAATTACGGTAGGCTAGCATTAAGTTTGTCAACGACTAGCATTACTGATGGTGGATTGGTGAAGACAAAAAGCATCCTTTGACAAACCTATACTTGGAGGGTTGTTCCAATGTTTTCATTTGTATTTTTAGGATTTTGGCTTCCTATTAAACTTAGAACTAGTGAACTTATCAAGAATTTACATTCTTATGGCGTTCCAAAATAGACTTATCACTCACCTTCTCATCTAAATCTTGAGTATGGCGTCCATATCCTTCTCTATAACTTTGGTTCATGTTTCTTAAACATTGGGTCAAGAATCTATTTAGAACTTTCTTGTGAAGTTGAAACTTCAAAGTTTTATTGTGGGGTTTGCATCATTATTTTGCTACATTGCCATTTAGAAAGTCTCTCGCTCTCGGGTTTCCTCTAAAAACTAAAAGGATGAGAGTGAGGTCACCAACCAAATCTTTAGCCAGACCACTAGCACCCCAGTGAAGAGCAAGAGTGAAAGCAATTCCTAATGGCCATGGCTAGAGAATAGACTGGAATTTTGGATTTATTTCCTTATAGTCTGAACTATCATATTCACTGGGACTTAAATTTCTATATATAATGGTAGGAATCTCTCTTGTCTTTGCTTCAAATTGTCCCAAATCGTACTACAAAAAGGGCGCTACCTCATATTAGGAGTTGAGACATATGCATCCTTTCTTTCCATTGTTGTGTAAAAATCTTAAGTGATTGATTTACCATGTACCTGATTCAATACAACTATCTAGCCTTATTATTGAAGCTTTCATTTACTTTTATAGGAAAAGGGCGCTTCATGTTCCACATTGGCTTTTACTACTTCTACTGGGATTGCAGCTCAACAAAACCACAAGTTCTTACCTATATCGTATCGTGACTTACGATTTGGTCTGCTTGAGCAGTGTGGGAAGCTACGAATTGGTCATACAAGGAGGTCTGACAAGCAGCTACTACAGAAGGTGTGCTTTAGTTCTAATTGTTGTCTTTATTCCATTTCATAGTTTATGGCCTATGTTTTATTTTTCTGTAAGCTCACCCTCAGCCCCTGGCCTAGACTATTCAACTGCTTTGCTCTCACTCTTACTTTGGATCTTGGGTGTCCCGTTTGGTTTCCTATTTGAAGTACTATTTGGTTTTAATTTTGCTAGAGACACGATTATTGGCTTAAAGCCTATTGAGTTTAGTGCTTTTGAAGAGCTTGAGTGAGTTCTATACTAGTGGGTTGGTTTGTATTGTTAGATTATAGTGAAGTGAACTTAGTACCTCTATCCTTCCCTGCCATTTTGTTCTTTGTTCTGTTCTGAATTATGTTTCTTCCTTTTCCCATCTGTTTTCTATGTGGTTAGGCATATCTACTTTGAGTTTGGTGAGTCCCCCAGAGCTAAGTTGTCTTACTGTTGTGCTAAGGGCACTCTACCGTGATGGTTCTAATCCAAGCCTTTATAGTGCTGCTTAGTCGAAGTGGGCATCAAATTTAAAACCCTACTATAAACAACTAGTATAGAGCGAGTACAGATCGATCCCACAAAGATTACACTAGCTGTATTTATTATCAACTATAAAACAAAGTCTTAAAACAAAATAATAATGATAATGATAATAGTAATAATAAAACTAAAAATACAAATTAATCTAACTAAAGAAAATGCCAACTATAAATAAAAAAACTAAAACGATGAAGATAATAAATGAAAACTTTGGTGAAAGGATCATTCGTCACCACCAAACATACACATAATTAGTATATCATCAATTTCTATTGAAATTATCAACCATACACAACAACAACCTCTGTTAATTTCTATCTTTCGTTAATATATTGTTAAGCAAAACAAGTTCTTCACCTAATCTCTAAATTTAAGATAACGGAAGCATTAAGTAGAGAAAGATATTAGGTTGATCAAGTCAATAAACACACAAGTTCATGTTATTTAACCTAGGTTATGTTCTCCAGTTGCAAAGATTAAAATATCAAGACAATTATGAATCAAGTATCTCAATCTAGCAGTAGAATTATTTAAGTCCTATCTAATTGGCCACTCAAATAAGATTAGAGTAAAATCACAAACATTAATTACTAAAGAACATAAACAATTTCAATTAAATAAATTGAATGATAGAAATTAAATATTAATCATATGATATGTTAAATTCACCCTCAACCAAATAGAAAATCTAGCCTAACATGACAAAAAAGAAAGAAAAAAATAAAAATTAATGACATTTGGAGTTCTAAAGAAAAACTACAGTGATAAAACCAATTGGGGATAGATGCTTTTCTCTCCTAAAAATAAAAAATATTTTTGTTTCTCTCCTAAAAGTGATTTTTTTTTTCTTTGTGCTGCTGCACACTCTATTGAATCAAGTCTACCCCTGCTGTCTTCAATTGATGGCCTTTCGGCCTTATGCTAATTGGATTCAAATTACAAGCCACCCACCCACCGATTTTAGCTTAGGCAATTCACGTGCATGCTTAATTAAATATGGCAATTTCCTTTTTTCCAATTTACTTTCAAATGATGGCTTAACTTGTTAGTTTGACTTGGCTTCCTTTTGGCTTCCAAAAACAATCTCTAATTATTAACTAAATTCGAATTAAATTCCAACTTTTTCTTTTGAATTTTATACCTATATTAAAAAAAACTAAGAACAATTAAATATTGGGAAAGAGGAATTATTATCAACTAATTAAAATGAATTATGATTTTAACTAAAGGTGTAAAATTTAAATTAAATCAAAATAAAATACTAAACCAAAAATTAACTAAAATAATTAGAATATTTAAGATGAAAACAAGAAAAAGATTGAGAAATTTATAATAAAATATAGAGAAAATATGCACTTATCATTAGCTAGTGAGTGAAGGTCTTCATGATTCAAAAAGACTGAGTAAGCATGGTCATAGTGAGTTCTAATGAGAACCATCAAGAGAATACCATTAAAGCTTCAAGTGATCCTTTGCACATTCATGGAGGCCCAATTACAAGAGCTAGAGCCAAAAAGATGCAAGCTACATTAAATGGATGAATTGAGAAAATATGGATTGAAAATGCAATTCAAGATGCAAGACATCATGAATTGGGCTTGGAGAGAAGACAAGGCATTGTGGGCATTATTCAAGCTATTGGGCAGCCAAATACACAATTTGGATCAAATGCAGAAAGGGGAAATAGGAATAAATCTGGTCTTGATTGAGCTAGAATTAATGTGCAAGCTATATACCATTGGAAATATAATTAAGTTAGCTTTCCAATGCATTTTACAGAGCTGGATTTGGAGTTCTCTAGAAGGAGTTATGATCAATTATTATAGCTTGTTTAGGCTTAGGAATTCAAACGACTCCTTTGATTATTCAACTTCATTTATTTGTTTTGTGTCAAGTTTATCAATGTGTTGGGTAAGTCTACCATTGATGATGGTGGGCTAGCATTATGTTTGTCAATGCTAACATTAATAATGGTGGGTTGGTGAAGGCTTTTAAAGCACCCTTTGACAAACCTATACTTGGAGGGTTGTTCCAATGTTTCCATTTGTAATTTTAGGATCTTGGGTTTCTTTTAGCCTATTTAAACTCAGCAACCTTTCTATGTAAGACAATTAAGAGATTAATGTTATTTGAATTTGAAAGATTATTCTTTCTTTGGTTCTTTTGAGAACTAGTGAACTTATAAAAAATTTGCATTCTTGTGGCGTTCCAAATTTAGACTTATCACTCACCTTCTCAGCTATTCCTTGAGTGTGGCATCAATATCATTCTCTATACCTTTGGTTCATGCTTTTTTTAAGCATTGGGTCAAGGTTTTGTTTGTCATAAATCTGTTTAGAACTTTCTTGGGAAGTTGAAACTACAATTTAAGTGTGAGTTTCAAAGTTTCATTGTGGGATTTCGTATCAAGTTCGAGCTAGAAGCCAAATTTCAAGCTTCAATGTTTGAAGTCGATTTTTGCATGTTTTGTAGGTAGTAGGTCGTAGGTTAATAACAGTTAGCTAGTATGGTTGATTGACAGGGATCTAGCTTCAACCAAAGAGCCCCTGAGCTTTGACACTCATAGATATGACCTAGATGTGTACATGTGAGTCGAGAAGCTCCTCTTTTCGATATAGTAACGTCTAATTAGAGCTGTTAGGTGGGTTTGTTCTTGCTTTGAGTATGTCAAGTGGTATGCTCGACTGGAAACTTACTTTTCAATAACCACTGAGGATTTGCTTGATCCTCTAGCAGTCGTGTTTCGACCGGATCGGGTTGAAAAGACCAATTATTTATGAAAATACGATTTCATTTGTGCAAAACTATCCCATTACCTAACTGTGATGGAAAGCTAAGGTACCACATCAGTGTGGTGTAATGTTGCTTTGGTTCAAGTCTTTTTAATGGTTAAATAAGATTATGAGTGACTGAGACATTTTTTCAATTAAGGAAGATTTTTATCGACAACGCCTAGGGATATCAAAAAATCGAACTTCTTTTCTTATTCTTAATCTTAAAGTCATTGAAGAAAATATTCATTTCTCTTTAAAAAGAATTTCATAGGTGAAGAAATGGTAGCAAATGCACTTGATTCACGAGAAGTTCCTTAAGCAACCTCTTCTCTTGTATTAAGGGAATGAGTTCTCCTAACCAAATTACTTTAGCACAAGGATTCTAGCACAAGGACAGCAACAACTTCACTATCACACTTAAAGTCATAGACACATAAGAGCTTTCCTATCAGTTTTATTTTGAGAGAGGAAGTAGAAAGCCACAAGTATCATTCCCCATTTTCATTCCAGGGGCATTCACATTGAACCTAAACCTTGTCCTTCTAATAATAGGTAAATCACCCCTTTTTGCTTGCTCTCTTTAGCTTTGGGAGCATACTCATTTATAGATTTAAATGTTTATCTTTGGTTACATATGCAATATCTAATTTTTTACTTTACAGATGTCTAGCTCGCCTTAGTAGTCGTCATTAGAGTTCAATACTTGTTTTCTACTGTGCTGCTAGTAATGTTGTGACTTGATTAAATGATTGGTTGGATTGAACAGCTGGGCTTATATTTGTACGACGAAGAAGCTAATCATACTCAGATAGCCTTTTTCAAATAGAAAGAAGGACTCATTAAGAAAGGGCTGACTTCAATTCGCAATTATTACTTGTCACTAAGTCTGATTGCCTTCTTTGTTTATAGGTTGCTTTAGCTAGATTTATGTTAAAAAAAAAAAAGCCTTTTAAAGCCCAGCTCTAAGCTTCTCCTTCTAGCTGGGTCATCTAAAAAATAAATCTTAGATTGGGAGTTCTGCTTGCACCATTCGTAGTCTCATAAAGTAGAAATTTGGAGGTTGAGGTTAAGTGGATCATCGATGTTGTCATTTAGTATTTTGGAAAGGTCATGGTAGATAATAGCAAAGTGATGCATGCATAGATGATTTCCCCTCGATTATATAGTGCCATTGTGCCATCAGGATTTTGGGCAAATAATTTTGTTAAGGCTTCCTTTGTTGGATCTAGTATCGCTGCCCATCACACATTTTTTGGGGGGTAGGGATGCCAGATCTTAATGCTTTCCTTGCCTTTTCTATAATTTATATTGTTCTTATTAAGCCTTTGCTAAAGAGTGCTATCGAACTCTTCCTTGTTCGACTTCTCGACTTGCCTTCAGAAATCAAAGTGTGATGCAAATCCCACAATGAAACTTTGAAACCCACTCTTAATTTGAAGTTTCAAAATTTCCAAGAAAGTTCTAAAAATATTTAAGACAAACAAAACCTTAACCCAATGCTTAAGAAAACATGAACCAAAGGCATAGAGAATGATATTGATGAGAAGGACACTTTTCATATTGATGAGAAGGTGAGTGATAAGTCTAAATTTGGAACGCCACAAGAATGCAAATTCTTGATAAGTTCACTATAACATTAATTTCTAATTTGTTTTTACATAGCAAGGTTGCTGAGTTTAAATAGGCTAAAAGAAACCCAAGATCCTAAAAATGCAAATGGAAACATTGTAACAACCCTCCAAGTAGGTTTGTCAAAGGATGCTTCAAAAGTCTTCACCAACCCTCCATAATTAATGCTATCTTTGACAAACTTAATGCTAGCCTACTATAATTAATGCTATCATTGAAAAACTTAATGTTAGCCCACCATCATTGATGGTAGACTTACCTTATACATTGACAAACTTGAAACAAAACAACAAATGAAGTTGAAAAACAAAGGAGTCGTTGAAAATCCCAAGTCTGAACAAGCTGTAATGAATTGGTCATAACGCCTTCTAGAGAACTCCAAAGAAAGTTAACTTAATTATCTTTCCAACGGTATATATCTTACACATTACTTCTAGCTCAATCAATACAGTTTTTATTCCGAATTTGACCTTTCTGCATTTGATACAAATTGTGTATTTGGCTGCCTAATAACTTGAATAATGCCCACAATGCCTTGTATTCTCTTCAAACCCAATTCATGATGTCTTGCACCTTGAATTGCATTTTCAATCCATATTTTCTCAATTAATCCATACCATCCTTCTGGAAAAGATAGGGTTGGCTTATCTTTCAGGGTTATGGTATCAGAGCCATACTCGTCCTTGCAAATTCCATGTTTTCAAAATCCCATTTTCTTGCTCAAAATGGTATACTTTCAGTATTTTGATTTGTTTTGATTTCTAGCCTTCAGGCGCAAAGAGAACTTCTCAATCATGGCTTCCACTTCCTCTTCAACTCCTTCCACTCCTGTTACTCTTTCTTCTCCTCTTTCTCTACCTAAATCTTGTACTTCTCATACAGCCAATAAAATTGAAAACCTTGTAGAATACTCCTACATCCCTGAATCAGCCCAGATCAGTGAGTCATCCTACCCTCTCATCAGTCCTTATCAACTATACAAACGACCCAGTTCCTTTACCCACAGTATTCACACCCTCATCTCTACTAGAAGGCCTCATCCCAAAGAATATATTCAGTCTTCTCGGTTGGATCAATGTGCTCTTCAAGCAACCTCTGCTGAACAATATGTCACTCTGGAGATTCCCTCAGAGTTGATTTCAAATTGGAAGCGAGAAGGTTATACTCATCTTTATCTTGGAGGCATCAGATTAATCCTTACTCTTCATGGCCGAAAAGGATTACCAGTCACAGCTCGCCTTGCCCTCCTTGATACCCGATTCAAACAGTACCAAGATGCTGTTATCGGCACAGTTCTTACAACCCTTCATGCCGGAAGTGTTTTACTCACTTTCTATCCAAACTTCAACCTTTCTCTCTAAGACACCAATTTGCCCACAACCTTGAAAGTCCAAGTCCAAATTCAAGGTGCAGAACAAATCTCCAAGACACCAATTTGCTCAAAAGGTACAGAGCTGTGACTGTGATTCTCTAAGGTTGTTGTCAAACAAGCCAACCCTGAAAGGTTTCCCTCTTTATGTTTAGAACACTTGTTCCTCACTGGCTTCACCATTATTCCAAGCCTCATCATTTCTAAAGATGAATTATGGTACATGTGGTGTCTCACAGTCCTGTTTGCTACCAAACTTGTTCTTCCTGTCCTTCCCACCCTCAGGCATATCTCCACACCAGATCATGCACCCACACTTCTCTAGACGCTCCTTGAATGGTTTTCACCACTCACCTGGTGGCGTAAGTAATTGCAGAATTTATCTAACTTTTATCAGTTAGATAGGATTCCCGATCAAGAAGCAGATATGTTTACTTCGGTATTCATAGTTCACAAACCATATTTCCAACATCCTGAAACAAAATATCCAACCTGTGCCACCAAACATTCACCATACATCCATTGGTCCTTCCCACACTCTTGAAGTTATACCAAGAACCCAAATATGTACTCTAGGATCCAGCTCCAGTCCTCATGGAATTCTTGTTCGTGAACAATGACCTGACTATACCAATGTTCTCTTCCAAGATGCCCAAGACCCTTGGGAAGACTTCCAATCTTTATTGCCAACACAAGAAACTCAGTACACTATCACTGAACCAGGTTCTTCGTCCACTCCAACTGCAAGAACAGAAATCCCAGAGTTAGATGAAGACTATTTGATCCACCAAGAAATTCAAAAAGCAAAAGAAGACTATGAAAATGAAATTGGTAACGTGTCTCCATCCAGATTTCCCTCAACTCCATAATAGCCTCACATGGCTATAGAGTCGTCCGGGAATCTTGGCTTTTCCTGTTTTCAATAAATGATAGGGGTCTTGTCCTGTCTAATGTGTGTTTCAGCTTTTATGCTTTTAAAAGTGATTTTCTTTTGTCGTTTACTTTAAAGAAAGATAAGGGTCCTGTCTTATCTTGGCTTTGTAGCTCTATTTAAGAGCTCTTCCATCTTTGTAAAAGGCAGATTGCAATCAATAATATTTCTAAGTTTGTCATAAAACCTCTATGGTTTACTAAGTTTCTCTTCTTCTAGGTAAACGAAGAAAATACTTGAGCTATTAAACTAAGAACGTTCATCTCTATTTTCTATACTGAGTATGCTCTACACTTGCCTTTTTCAAAGGATCCTGTGTATCAGAAAAGTCTTGATTTATTTATAAAACTAATTTGAAAATAAAACTGTTTTCTCACAACGTTCACCCTCTTTGAAGGTCCGAGGTGACCTGTTTTCAGGTGAACTTACAGACTACTGGTCCAAAGGATAGTCAAGCACTATCATAGTTCAGGTATAACAACGCCACGTACCTTTCCGCCCCAGTTGGTATAAGAGCCAAACGAACTTGTAAGAGGTGGTATCGTGGTTTAGTTCTCAAGTATTTTTATTCAAGACCTAGAAGAAACTCTTTAAAAAATGGCATCTTCCTCTTCTTCATCAGTCATAGCATCATCGTAATCCTCTCTTATTTCTCTCTCTTCTACTCTTTCCTTACCTCGTTCTTGTCAAAAACATGTAGCCTCAAAAATAGAAAATCTTGTTGAGTACTCGTATATTCCTGAATCTGCTCAGATTAATAAATCCCAGTTCCTAGTTATGAGTCCTTACCATCTTTACAAACAAAAAACTTCCTTCACTCGCAGTATTCGAACCCTGATTTCCAAAAAGAGACCTCCTCCTAAAGAGTACATCCAGTCTTCACGACAAGATCAGTGTGCTCTTCAAGCCTCTCAAAGTGAACAATATGTCACTATGGATATACCAACAAATCTCGTAACCAACTAGAAACGAGAAGGGTATACACACCTCCATCTAGGTAGTGTCAGGCTTATCCTCACCTTACATGGCAGAAAAGGCTTACCCATCACAGCCTGAATTGCTCTCCTTGACACAAGGTTCAAACAGTATCAACATGTTATTATTGGAACTGTTCTAACCACTCTCCATGCTAGAAGTGTCTTGTTAACCTTCTACCCAAATTTCAACATGTCTCTAGAAGATCCCAACCTCAGAACAAACATCTACTCCATCATCAAATAGTGCATCGATTGCAAAATCATGCAGTCGATTTCCCAACTGCACAAACAACCAGTGATGTACTGATGATCCTTGCAGACACGGATACAATTCCAACCATAATCCAAATTCCTAAACAAATCCAAAAGTAAGAGTTGCTCAAACTTACCAACTATAAGCAATTTCATCATAATTCCGAACCTGTCCAGACTTCTCAAGCTGTCTTCGAAAGAAGACCAGATAGACAAGTCAAGTTGTCTTTTCAGACTCCAGATAAACCAAATCCAGATCCTCCACGGCTCTCCTATACTGCTATGATTACAGCATTTCTACTGGCCAAGAGTCGAATCTTCCAATCTATGGATTTTCCTCAGAAGGGTATCCAGTGTATCTTGACAAAGTCAACGATAATTTCTTATGGGATGTACCAAAAGCCCATATGTGTAATCCAGATTGTCCCTGCTTGGATGACACATATGATGACGAAGACTTTGAAATCATAAGAAGATGGAGAAGAATAAAGAAATAGCCTTCTATTCCTAAAGCTCCGTGTCAGCCCTATCCTTCAGGACCACTAGATGATCCAGAGTTAGATCAACCTTTACCCATCTACAAGCAAACACTCAGCAAAATAGAAAAAGAGTGCTCATCTAAGCCTGTCCCTGCCCAACCACAAATCAAGTCATGCTTGATGTTGTCATCTTCTAGCCAATCATACCAGGAATCCTTTCCTCCACTCGAAAGATACACAGACCCCTAATCCAAAGTTGTTTCTCAACCCTATGTCCAATCACCAATCACAACCTCTAGAGCACCAGAAGCACCGAAGCAGTATGAGGCAGTGCTAAATTGGCAAACCCAAAATGCCAGTGCTCAGAATCAGGCTCTCCACCATCTTGGTAAAAAGATTGACAAAGTGGCATCACAGGTGTCACAAACAGAAACAAAGGTGGACACAATTAATGCCCGGCTTGAACAAATTTATTCAAATCTGCATAACCAAATCTCTGGAATGGATATCAATCTCAGAACAATGATTAACAATCGTATTTGGGTCCAGAATTCAATAAGAAAGAAGCAGAGATCAGACAATTGAAAGCTGAATTAGCCAGAATTGATGCTGACAAAGCACAATCTTCCCTTTTCACCAAAACACAATCCATACCTATACCAGCACCACTATTCACATCATATCAGCCTTTTTACAACCCTCCTAAACAGTCAACTTACGACCACTTCTTTGGTCTTTCTCATCTCCATTCCACAAACCCAAATATTCCTTCAGTTCCACCGTCAAAGCCTACCTCACCAAGAAAACCCAAATCAAAAGTCAAAATCTCAAAACCTCCACCCAAGGAAGATCTTCAAGTTCCAGAAGACTCTCCAAAAGCAACTCCTGAGCCTCCAAAGAAAGACAAAGCTCCAGCTTACCAATACCATTATCAGCAGATTAAGTCCCAAAACAATGACTCAAGTTCAACCTCAGACGAAAGTTTACCCTCTACTGATACTCTCAGCTCATCTGGACAAACTTCTTCAGACTCAGAGTCCCAATATGCAGACATTTCTAGTCTTTTAATGGCCACAAAAATAGAAGATCCTAGTGCATCTACTCCTATTGTCAATGAATCTTCTGATGATGATAATGCTGACCAAGGCTCCCAAACAGAATCGGTTCCACCAGTTCCCCCGGTCTCTGAAAATTCTTTCAAACCATCTTCTTCACCATGGTTTACATTTGATGACATCCCTCGTCACAAATGGCAAGCCCGACATCAAGAATTTACTGCATGGATTGATGTGCAAATGACAAGGCCTCATGCACAATCTCAGAATGTTCTCCGTGAGTTTTATTCCAGATTTACTGGATCATTACGAGATTGGTTTGAAAGTCTAAGAGAATACAGACAACTCCAATTGATTCAAACCACCATTCCTATAGCTTTTGCAATCATATATGAGCAGTTTATTGGAGAACCAACAGCATCAACTGAAGCATCTCGAAAAGAATATCACCAGATGAAATGTTGTTCTCTTAAACGACATCACCTGGAAATGCATTACAAAAGGATGAGCATGCTTTATTACAAACTGAATGGATTCAATTATCCATCTTTAAAGCATGTCTTTGCTGCATCTTTACCACCAGAACTTCAACCAGAGCTTCAAAGACAATTAACAGCCTTTAACCTTGAAATAGCAAATGTCTCACTTGGAAAAATCTTTCAATTAACCATGCTATGCCTTGATAAGATCTGAGCAAAAAGATTTCTTCAAAGATCTTATTGAACACAAAGAACCTTTTGCCTCAGCTTGTAAAAAACCCTACCTCAACCAATAAAAAGAAACACTTCCAAAAACATTTGCACAAATCCTCTTCCAGAAAACCAAAGAAGCCTTACAGATACTTCAGAAAAAAGTATCCTTCCCAATTCAGAAAGAAGAAATACAATTGCTATTTTATTTGCAAAAAGCGCAGACATTTTGCCTGCAATTGCCCAAATAAGTCATCACTAGCATCTGTCTGGAGAATGCGTTGGCCTGTAGTTGGAATTCTGAGTGGAGGAGGTGACTGGGCTATCTTTTTTAGCTGGTTGACAACATCTATCTGAGCCGGACCCCATGGGGGAGTGTTCTTTTTAAGCATGCATGATAGCTGGCTGGTGTGGACCGTAACTTTAGGAATAAAGTCTCTGGCATAATTAACAATTCCAAGGAACTGTTGAATTTGCTTTTTGGTGAGGTCAGTGTCTGGAAACTTTAATAATTATGCTGCAATGTGTGATCCTAGATGGTAGTGACCATCTTTTAAGACCATGCCAAGAAAGTCAATAGATTCTTTTCCTATGTTGCTTTTCTTTTCTGAAAGCATGATGCCATGTGTCTGCACGATTTCTAGGAAATTTGAAAGGAGTTGTTGATGGGTTTGGTGATTGTGGGAGATCAAAGCACAACCGTTGTTTCATCTGCAAGAAACGCGGTCATTTTGCTCGAAACTGTCCTCACAAGTTTGCCAAAACTGTTCGTCTCATACAGCATCTTCAACATTCTTCACTGTTATCCGAGAATGAAGATGTCGAATCAAATTTTTTAGAACAGTCAAAACAAGATGATCAGACTGCCTTCATTATCGCAAAATCTTCTGATTCTGATGATATTTTAGTCAATGATATTTCAGTCATTTCTACAGTTTAAATTGGCAACCATGTTTCAACCATTCCTAGAGCTTCTCTAAAAATGTCAATCCTTCCTTCCAAATTTCATAAACCTATTCCTGTCATCGGGTTTATTGTCCAAAGGATTTTTTTTGTCTTAAGGTGTTTGTTTTTCCCAACAATCAGAGGGAAGGATTGTTTTTCCCAATAAGGTCTTAAGGCCTGATAAGGTCTTAATATGATTGTTGGGAAAAACATTTTCAGGGCAAAGGAACCTGCTTCCAAGGTGTTTGTTTTGCAAGCTTGAGAAAAGGATTTTTGGTCATCCATAAGGTCTTTGAAGAATTCATTTTGTTCACAGATCTTGTCGAGACATAGCATTGCCATTTGGAAAATCTTTCCCAGAGAGATATCAGCTATGCTGAGATTAGTGGCTGTGAGTTTCCTTTGAAGATCAGGTTGTAACTCAAAAGGAAGTGAGGCTATGAAGACATGTTTGAGAGATGGCTCATTGAACCCATTCAGCTTGTAAAATAGAATACTCATCCTTTTGTAATGAGATTCCAAAAGATGTCTTTTGATTGAACAGCATTTCATCTGATGATACTCTTTTCTGTCTGCATCAGTGGAAGCAATTTTTTCATCGATGAATTGTTCATGAATGATATTGAGTGTTGTGCCAATTGGAGATTGCATGAATTGGAGCTGACGGTATTCTCCAAAGCTTTCTAACAAATCACATAAAGAACCCATTGATCGGGCCATGAATTCACGGAGAACAGCTTGAGGTTGAGCATTTGGCTTTGTTCCTTGGAGATCAATCCATGCAGCAAATTCTTGAAGTCTGGAAGACTATTTGTGATGGGGAATGTCATCAAATGTGAACCAAGATGCTGAAGATGGTTTTGTTGAATGATCAGGAACTGGTGGAGGCATTGATGGCTCTGGTTCTGTTGGAGATGCTTTATTTTTGAAATAATGAAATCTGAAAGGAGTTGTAGACTAAAGCATGATGGAGGACCGAAGAGAAGATCTTAACCATTGATTTTTGAAATAATGAGGGAGCAACTTTAAGACCGAAGGGAAGGACTGTCCATTGATAATGAGCATCAGGGATACAGAAGGCTGTTTTGGGATGGTCTTCTGGAGAAATGCCAAGTTGCCAAAAACCAACTTTAAGATCGAACTTTGAAAATACCTTTCCACCTTGAAGATGAATGAATAGAGATTGGATCTTTGGAAGAGGAAATTTATCATCTTTAAGGAAAACATTAAGTGGCTGGTAATCAATAACTAATCTCTTTTCTCCACGAACTAATTCAGATCGTTTTTCAACATAGAAAGCTTGACAAGCCCAATCTGAAGTAGTAGGTTCTATGAGGCCTTGCCGAAGCAATTGAGTGCATTCTTGCTTGGAGAGAGAGAGATCAGATGGAGGCATCCCTGGATGTGTAGCTTTTGTGGGATTGACATCGTCATTAAGTTTGAAAGAAAGATGGATGAAAAACTACTCATTTTTCCAAAGTGGAGATGGATGAGTAAATTGTGAGTGATTTTCAGGACAAAGTTCAAGGAACTTTTAAGAAATGGAGATATAAGGAGGAGTTGTATCTGACAATGTATACAGACGGAGAATATTTGTATAAGGCATAAACATTTGTTTGAATTTAATTCATGTTTGGTGTAATGAAGAGATTTTTTACCAGCTGAAGGATATCAAATCCTATGAGGAGATCTTTGTTTGGTAAATCTGAACCAATGATTTTTTGCCAAATGATACAGTTTGGAAAGAACTGAATACCAATGAGTTTTTTTGGTAATGAGAGAGGTTTCAAAAAATTTTCCATTTCTTGATTTCCATTATAAAAGAATTTTCCCAATAATCAGGAGGAAGGACCTTAGGGTTGAGCATACTGTGTTGTGCGCCAGTATCAAGGAAACCAATTACTGAGACAGGTTTATGGAATTTGGAAGGGATGACTGAAATTTTTACCGAAGGACCAATAAGTTTGGAACAGATCTGGTTAATTTCTTGAACAGTGGAGATCACAGAAATTTCATCTGTTTCTGAATCTGTTGATTCAGCAAGAATGAAGGTTGTATGATCATCTTTCTCTGACTGTTCTGAGAAGATGGAAGATTGCTGCAGGCGTTGAATGAGACGAACGGCTTTTACTGAATATGCATATTTTTTGCTCTAGCTCTTATAATTGGACCTCCATGAATATGCAAAGGATCACTTGAAGTTTTAATGGTATTCCCTAAAGTGTTAGCCCAATGAATGATGGGTTTGCCATATGTTAGGGCAACAGACAAGTTTTGGTACTCAGTTCCAGGCAATTCGTTTTCTAGTAAGGTACTCAATTAAGCCATTCAAGCAAGTAGATTACATTTGAAGGAATTTCAGATAGGTCATCGAGGGGGCAGTGGGTGAATATGGCGACTACTAGGAAATGACAAGTAATGGAGTTTCTTCTTTATGCTGACAAATCACGTGAACCCAAAGCTAAACAACTATGACTTATATGATTTGATAATAGAACTGAAGAGACTGAGGACAAGACTATCATAAGCACATGGGATGAAGCATACTAAGATCCTATTCAAGTTCCCATTGGACTCGTCACAAGATGTCATGCAAAGAAATTCAAAAAAGGACTTAATGGGTTGATTTATGCAACTTGAGCTAAATCAAATTCATGGAGGCCCGTTGAAGGAACAACACATGATATTCATACCACTAAATGTGTGATTCAGGCTTCTGAAGTTTCTAAATAACCACTTCCATGAAATTAGCAAGTGGGTGTGTGCATTATGGTTGGAAAATATATTATTTTCCTTTTTAGATACTTTCCCATTTGAAAAAAAATATTAATTTTCTTTTCGGAACATACTCACATGAGAATCACAACATCAGAAGGGCTAAATAGCGCCAGTGATTCTCTGAGCCGGTCTGGATTTCCAATGCCTCGGGAAACTGGTCGAGATAGATGACAAACGAGGGAAAAAATAATAAAGAAATAAGTAAATAAAAATGAAGTAGAAGAACCCAGATTCCAAATGAACAAATTGAAACTTGAAAAGGATCCGTCCTCGATTCCTTGTTGGTGCTTGATTCTCGAGGCTAGGAAGACAAAAAAAGAGGTAATACTACATATTAAAGTATACTACTTTCCAATTTGGAAAATATACTACTTTCAAATTTCAAATACTTTCAAATTATTTCTCTTTTAAATGCCTAGTTTCCATTTTAATTGATGTAAGGCATTTAATCCGATTAAGATTCTAATTTGATTTAGATTCTTTCCTTATTTGCTTTAGATTAGAATTCTAATTTGATTTTGATTTAGGATTTATTTATGAAAATGCCCTTGGCGAAATTTCTTGTAACCAGCCCTATATAATGTCCTCACATCTAATAAGAAAGACAGATCAATTTTGATGCAATTGGTGAGAGAGTTAATTCTCTTTGGTTCTTAAACTAACTCTTTGAACTTATCGGATTTCCATTGTGTTCAAACTCTTGACTTATCAATCAAATCATCCATAGGTAATTGTGGTGTCCACAGATACCAAGGTTCGTGCTTTCGTTGAGCATGGGGTCATGGTTCCATTCAATTCCAGGTTTAGATACGATCTTGGGGACTAAATTGATTAGGGTCCATCCGTCAGTTCTTGACGGGGTTCGTATCAATTGGTATCAGATTAAGGTTCAGGTTTTGCTTATCCTTATCTTTAGTTGTCAATTCCATTCGCCCAAAATTTGTTCTGAAAATCCTTTTGGCCAAATTTTGCACTCTTTCTAGAATTGTTGCGTCCCTTTTTTAATTCATTGAGTTATGAATCTTATTTTAATTTTTTATTTTCATTAGTAAAAGAAAGGATCCAAAAAGGGGGGGGGGGGAGAAAGAAACAATTGGTTTTACCCCATAGGTGGAAATTTTAGCCCAAAATTTTGGTAATTTATGCTGCCAAATCCTGATCGTACGTATGCATTGTATCTTGCTTTTGAAATCTGAGTCTCCTTGGTGTAATTTATACTGCTAGAATCTTAATATTGGTTTGTTTGACAAGAACCGAGTGAGAATTACTACGATAGGAATTGTTGCATTAAACTTTTAGAACTCGTATTTATATTAAAAGTAACCATGTTTTAAACATTTTAAATAAATATTTTAGTGGAGTGTTACAAAACACACGTGTGGGATAGCCACAACCTGCTCCCCAAGCATGTAAGAGGGAGAGAGCTCCAGCTAGAGGAGAGATTTATGACCATTATAGGGATGAGTAAGATGAAGAGGAGGGCCTAGTGGGAAGTTATAGGAGAGATGGACGCGGTAGAAGAGCTAGGAATAAGGATGATGGTTTGAGTGGCATAATGATGAAGATCCCATCTTTTCAAGGTAAATCCGACCCGGAAGCATACCTTGAATGGAAGAAGAACTATTCATAAGCAAAAAAAAAGTAAAATTGGTTGTTGATGTGTTCATAATTTATCTATTATTTTAATGCTTCTAAAACTTAATTTTATGTTAAATTATGTCTTATTATATTAATTTTTATCTTAATTTTTATATTTTGTTATTTTAGGTACAATATGGGATTAAAGAGGAATAAAATCGGAACATTCAGGAGAAAATCACCCTGAAGGAATTAAAAAGGGAAAGAAATAAAGAGAATTAATTGGAACAAGTCACAAAGGATTTAATTATATTAATCATTAAGCATGCATGCACGTGGGCAGCAAGTGAAGAATTAGTTTTCAAAGAAAATATGGCTTGCACATGAACTTGGGCCTTTTGACTTTGAAATCTAATGGCCTAAGATTGTAAAGGTGGGGGCGGCAACTTTAATCCTTTTCATTCAAGGATTTGGAGTTGGCGCAACATTATAAAAAGAGACAAGAGGGCAGCCGTGAGGTTTTTGAGTCAAGAGAATTAAAGAGACAAAAGAGCAGCCACAAGAACCACAAACCGAAAGGAAGTAGCAGCCGCACTTTTAAGCACAAAACCGAGAGCAGGAGGAGCAGAGGAATAATTTGGAGTAGGAGGAAGACGCATTAATTCTTGAGTTTTTCTTTCTCTCTTCTCTATTATCTTACTTGAATGTTTCCAATTAAATTAATGGATTCTCTTTATATTCCTATGAACTAATTTATTTACTAGGGCTACGATGTAGCCTAACTATGAAGATTTAATTCCATAAATCTATGTTATTTTTAATTAATTATTCCATGATTGAGTGTTCATTATTGTGTTTAATGCTTTTAAATATCTGGCCAATATTTGAATGAATTGAGGATACATAATGAGACCGAGAGGAGATTTATGTATTTTTGCTCTGTGTAATGGATGTCATGAATTGAACGAAAGACAGAGATGTGCCAACGTGATTCGTGCAGTTTTATCTAAGAATTTTCATAGAGCTTAATGAATCTTTGCATATTTAAATTCACATAGAGATATAGTGGGTTGATATGTGGAGATATTTTTGATATTACTCGAGAGAGGATATTGAATAAATTAGGAAAATTCCCTGTCAACATGGGTAATAAATTTTAATAACATAGATGGAGGATTAAATTGGATTGGTAATGGTGAAATCGGATGTCCTAGTGTCTTAATCTCTTGGTGATTTCTATTACTGCCTGCATCTTTATTTAATTTTTAATTATTTTATTTTATTTAATTTTAATATAAATTCGCTTATTCGATTTAATAACTTAGGGTTAGAATAATTTCGGTAACTAATAGGATATACAATCTTTGTGGGACGATACTCTACTCTTCATTATATTACTTGTGCCGACTAGTACACTTGCTAATTTATGCAACAAGTTTTTGGTGCCGTTGCTGGGGATTGTTTGGATTAGTATCGATACCAACTAACCTTAGTTTAATTTGAATTTTACTTTTTATTTTATTTTTTTCTAGCTTAATTTTATGAGACGTTCAAGAAGTTTTGATTTATTGCCTTTTGATCCAGAGATTGAACGTACGTGTAGAAGGCTTAATAAAGAAAGGAGAGAAGCTTCACAGGAGCAACAACTAATCATGGCTGACGAAGCATTACATGGAAAAGAGGATGCAAAACCCTTAAGAGATTATGTTGTACCTACAGTTAATGGTGCTCGCTCAAGCATTGCATGTCCTGCCGTTCAAGCCAATAATTTTGAAATTAAGCCAGCCATAATCCAGATGATTCAGACGTCAGTATAGTTTGCTGGGATGCCAAATGATGATCCAAATGCTCATCTTGCAAATTTCTTAGAAATTTGTGACACATTTAAGCAAAATGGTGTTTCAGACAATGCTATCAGGCTAAGGCTTTTTCCATTTTCACTGAGGGATAAAGCAAAAGAGTGGTTGAACTCACTCCCTGCTGGAACAATCACTACTTGGGATGGTTTAGCGTAGAAGTTTTTAGCAAAGTACTTTCCTCCAGCAAAAACAGCCAAGTTGAGGAATGACATCACAACCTTTGCTCAGTTCGAGATGGAATCATTATATGAAGCGTGGGAGAGATACAAAGACCTACTAAGAAAATGCCCACATCATGGTTTACCAGTTTGGCTTCAGGTGCAGACATTTTACAATGGTTTGGGATCCAATACCAGAACAATGATTGATGCTGCAGCAGGAGGAACGTTAATGGGAAAAACACCAGAAGCAGTTTATGAATTATTGGAGGAGATGGCATCCAACAATTACCAGTGGACTTCAGAGCGATCAATGCCAAGGAAAATTGTAGGAGCCCATAATGTTGATGTTGTCACTACTGTATCTGCACAGATGACTGCTTTATCTAATAAGCTGGAGCACCTAAATGTCAGTGCTATTCAAACTCAAGTTTGTGAATTATGCGGAGGGAACCATACCAATGTCAACTGCCAAGTTGGAAGTCCTTTTGCGTCGTCATCTGCTGAACAAGCTCATTATGTGTCAAACTTCCAGAGGCAACAAAATAACCCATATTCTAATACCTACAATCCTGGCTGGAGAAATCACCCGAATTTGTCATGGAACAACAATCAAAATACATTGAAGCCACCTCCAGGGTTCCAATCACAAGAGAAGAAGTCAAATTTGGAAGATGCTCTTACCCAACTTACAACAAATATGTCTCAATTCGTGACCAAAACAGAGACAACTTTTCAGAATCAAGCTGCATCAATCCGGAACCTCGAGCTGCAAATGGGTCAGATTGCAAACTTGTTATCCAGCAGACCACAAGGCTCTCTGCCGAGCAACACAGAGACAAACCTAAAGGAACAAATAAATGCAATTATGCTTCGGAATGGTAGACAACTTGAAGATCTGCCAAAAGAAGTAAAGGAAGTTGAAGAAGATAACATAGAGCAAACTAAAGACACCACTAGAACATTTGAGACAGCAAGTGCAGAAATTCCACAATCACAACAATCAGCACCAGTCAAAGCTAATGTCCCTCCAATCCCGTTTCCTCAGCACCTTCGGAAAAACAAATTAGATAAGCAGTTCTCTAAATTTCTTGATGTCTTTAAAAAGTTGTATATTAACATTCCTTTTGCAGATGCATTAGAACAAATGCCGAGCTATGCCAAATTCATGAAAGAAATTTTATCTAATAAGAGGAAATTAGAAGAGCATGAAACCGTGTTGTTAACTGAAGAGTCAACTGCAATTCTACAGAATAAATTGCCACCGAAGTTGAAAGATCCTGGGAGTTTTTCTATCCCATGCACTATTGGAAATACTTATTTTGATAAAGCTTTGTGCGATTTAGGTGCAAGTATTAATTTGATGCCTCTCTCTGTTTTCAGGAAATTAGGACTTGGTGAACCAAAGGCAACAACTGTTTCTCTTCAATTGGCAGATAGGTCTATAAAGTATCCTAGAGGAATGATTGAAGACGTACTTGTTAAGGTCGACAAGTTTATATTTCCTATAGATTTTATTGTTTTGGATATGATTTAAGATCGAGAGATACCAATCATTTTAGGCCGACCATTCTTGGCCACGGGAAGAACTCTTATTGATGTCCAAGAAGGAAAACTAATCCTTAGGGTACAAAATGAGCAAGTCACTTTCAATGTGTTCGAAGCAATGAAATACCCATCAGAGATCGACACGTGCCTTCAAATAGACACCATTGATAAGGAGATAATTGAGAGCTTTCGCGATACAATGCCGAATGACACACTAGAAGGATGTATTGTTCACTCTGGCACTACTCAATCTACGAATACAAGTATTCAGGAGTATGCACGGTATTTGGAAGCTTCACCATTTTACTTGCTTTCGAAAAAGCCAGAATTGGAAGAGCTTGGTAGAAGTCCTTCTAGACCAAAACCTTCAATAGAAGAACCTCCAAAACATGAGCTTAAGCTCTTGCCCTCTCATTTAAGGTATGCTTATTTAGATGATAACTCTAAGCTACCAGTTATTATTTCTTCTGCCTTGACAGATCTTGAAGAGGAGAAGGTACTTCGAGTTTTGAGGGATCACAAAGCTACTCTAGGATGGACTATTGCCGACATCAAAGGAATAAGCCCTTCAATTTGCATGCACAAGATTCTAATGGAGGAGAGTTATCAGCCGACAGTACAGCCACAAAGGCGCCTAAATCTAAACATGCAAGAAGTGGTTAGGGTAGAGGTGCTTAAATTATTGGATGCTGGGATAATTTATCCAATCTCTAATAGCAAATGGGTCAGTCCAGTGCAAGTGGTACCAAAGAAAGGAGGAATGACGGTCGTGAAGAATGACAACAATGAACTAATCCCAACAAGGACAGTCACAGGTTGGCGGGTATGCATGGATTACAGAAAACTTAATGCTGCTACTAGAAAAGATCATTTTCCACTACCTTTTATTGATCAAATGTTGGAGAGACTTGCTGGCCATGCCTACTATTGCTTTTTGGATGGATATTCAGGCTATAATCAAATCCCTATAGCACCAGAAGATCAAGAGAAAACCACCTTCACATGTCCTTATGGTACATTTGCTTATAGAAGAATGCCATTCGGCTTATGCAATGCACCAGCTACCTTTCAACGTTGCATGATGGCGATATTTTCTGATATGGTGGAGAGATTCATTGAGGTGTTTATGGATGATTTCTCAATTTTTGGATCTTCATTTGATCATTGTCTAAACAATTTAGATATAGTTTTACAGCGATGTGAGGAGACAAACTTGGTTTTGAATTGGGAAAAATGTCACTTTATGGTGCAAGAAGGCATTGTATTAGGTCATCGTATTTCAGCTAAAGGAATTGAAGTTGATAGAGCGAAGATCGAAGTTATTGAGAAGTTGCCACCACCGACTTCCGTGAAAGCAGTAAGAAGTTTTCTAGGGCATGCCAGGTTTTATCGACGTTTTATTAAAGATTTTTCAAAGATAACGAAACCCTTATGCAACCTTTTACTCAAGGACGTGCCTTTCAATTTTACCGATAAGTGTTTGCAGGCTTTTAACACTTTAAAGGAGAAACTGATTTCAGCTCCAGTTATTATGGCTCCAGATTGGGATCTGTCGTTCGAGGTTATGTGTGATGCGAGTGATTATGCTATTGGAACAGTTTTGGGGCAGCGGTATAAAAACATGTTGCATGTTATTTACTATGCAAGTCGAACTCTGACAGATGCACAATTGAATTATGCTACCACTAAGAAAGAGTTTCTAGCCGTTGTGTTTGCACTTGAAAAATTCCGCTCATATTTGATTTGCTCCAAGGTAATAGTTTACACTGATCATTCAGCTCTCAAGTATCTGTTCACAAAGGCAAATGCAAAACCAAGACTGATCCGTTGGGTGCTCTTACTACAAGAATTTGATTTAGAGATTCGGGATAAGAAGGGATCTGAAAATTTGGTGGCAGATCACTTATCCCGGTTAGAGCAGGGAGAGCGAGGGGATAATGCAATGGTTTCAATCACTGAAGAATTTCCTGATGAAAAGCTGCTGGCCTTGCAGACTTGCGACGCACCATGGTATGCAGATTTCGTGAACTATTTGGCGAGCGCCGTTGTTCCTTATGATTTATCATATCAACAGAAGAAGAAATTCTTTTCAGATGTCAAGTATTATCTTTGGGAAGATCCGTTCTTGTATAAGTACTGTTCAGACCAAATCATTCGACGATGTGTCCCGGAAGAAGAGATGAGAAGCATTTTACAACACTGTCATTCTCGAGAAGTCGGTGGACATTTTGGCGCAACCAAAACTGCGGCAAAAGTGCTTCAATCAGGTTTTTATTAGCCCACTTTATTTAAAGATGCTTATGTTTTTGTTGTTGCTTGTGACCGGTGTCAGAGAACTGGTAACATTTCAAGGAAGAATGAAATGCCACTAACTAATATTCTTGAAGTAGAATTGTTTGATGTTTGGGGAATTGACTTCATGGGTCCGTTTCCATCTTCCTTCAAGAATAAATATATTCTGGTAGCTATTGATTATGTTTCTAAGTGGGTTGAAGCTGTTGCTTTGCCTTCCAATGATGCTCGGGTTGTTGTGAGTTTTTTGAAGAAAAATATTTTCACACGGTTTGGCACTCCAAGAGCAATTATAAGTGATGGTGGCAAACATTTTTGCAATTGACAATTTGAAGCCCTCTTGAGCAAATATGGAGTCACACACAGAGTTGCCACCCTTTACCATCCACAAACTAGTGGCCAAGTTGAAGTTTCGAATCGAGAATTAAAGAGAATTTTGGAGAAAACAGTAAACGCTTCACGGAAGGATTGGTCGATAAAATTAAACGATGCACTCTGGGCGTATCGAACAACTTTCAAAACACCTATTGGTATGTCTCCTTATCATCTAGTATTCGAAAAAGCATGCCATCTACCTGTTGAACTTGAGCATAGGGCATATTGGGCGATGAAGATTTTGAACTTTGACATGCAAGCAGCAGGAGAAAAGAGATTGTTGCAACTTAATGAACTAGATGAATTTCGCAATGCAGCTTATGAGAATGCTCAAATCTATAAAGCCCGCACTAAACATTGGCATGACAAGCATATACTCAGATGTGAATTTCAAGTTGGCCAAAATGTTTTATTATATAACTCTCGACTTCGGCTTTTCCCAGGCAAGTTGCGATCCCGTTGGTCTGGTCCTTTTACAATAACACAAGTCTTTCCGTCTGGTGTGGTAGAAGTTTCGCATGATACAAAGGGCACATTCAAGGTTAATGGTCATCGATTGAAGCCTTATTTGGATGATGCATTTGATAAGCACAAGATAGCTATTGAGCTGTCTAGTCTTGAATGACGACCACAGACAGTCAGGCTAATGACTGTAAATTAAGCGCTTCTTGGGAGGCAACCCAAGCTTTCTAAACTTTATTATTGTCATTTTTTCTTTTTTTCTTTTTTCTTTTTTCTTTTTATTTTTTCTTTTCTTTTACTGATTTTGTTTTGTTTTAGGATTTTGCACAAGTTTGGCGGTCGATGAACATCAATTTTCCACATGCCTTTCAACGACTCAGCTACAACTTTGCATCTTCAAGTGCAAAACCGGGGGAGTTTCTCTTTTCCTTTTCTTTTTCTTTACATTGAGGACAATGTTTATTCTAAGTTTGGGGGTGGGAATATTTGCTTTTCATTTTTTTTCAAAAAAAAAAAGAGATTTTAATGCCTATGATGAGTTTATGATTGAAAATGAATATGGTTCTTAGAAAAGGATGAATATTATCTTAGTTTATACTTGATTCTTGTGTTACTTTTGTCTTGATTGTGATTCGTTAAATATCTTGCACACTTATATCGATTCTTTCAGAATTTTGACTTGAGATTTGAGATTGATACAGCCTAAGTTGAGAATTTTAGATTGAGTAAATGACTGTTTGCCTCGATTCTACAGTACTTAAGTTTACCCAGGCACTACAGAAATAGCCTATGTACCACCAGTATGTTGAGGATAATCTACCATGAGAAGAAGGCTACCTTAAGGGGTAGAGTGAAAGCTCCTGACTATGGACAAAAAGAAAAAAGCGTGTGCTTCAAAAAAAAAAATGCAAATTTATGCCTGAGAAAAAAAAAAGAAAAAGATCAAGATGATGAGGTTAGTTTGACCTACTCTGTTTATTATTTGAGATAAGGGCTGTTGATGTTGAAGATCTTGAGAATGAGTTTTGATTGAATTGATTCACACACAACACATGAATCCAATATGAGATGAGGCTGACCATTGAATTAAAGTTAGAACTTTGCTAATATTTTTAATTTTCTTTGAGCTATATACTTTATGCAATCTTTGAGGCATTTTTGATGATGTTTGTGGGTATCATCACTGGAAACCCTCACGAGACTATAACTCGTCCACTAGGGCCGCCTAGTGGTTTAAAGGCTTGTTGCATACGCTAAATGCAATCGCGATCACCTGCGAAAGTGGTTTAGTTAGAATTTCATTTTCATAGTTTTATTTTAGTTTTTGCTCGAGGACTAGCAAAATGTTAAGTTTGGGGGTATTTGATGTGCTCATAATTTATCTATTATTTTAATGCTTCTAAAACTTAATTTTATGTTAAATTATGTCTTATTATATTAATTTTTATCTTAATTTTTATATTTTGTTATTTTAGGTACAATATGGGATTAAAGAGGAATAAAATCGGAACATTCAGGAGAAAATCACCCTGAAGGAATTAAAAAGGGAAAGAAATAAAGAGAATTAATTGGAACAAGTCACAAAGGATTTAATTATATTAATCATTAAGCATGCATGCACGTGGGCAGCAAGTGAAGAATTAGTTTTCAAAGAAAATATGGCTTGCACGTGAACTTGGGCCTTTTGACTTTGAAATCTAATGGCCTAAGATTGTAAAGGTGGGGGCGGCAACTTTAATCCTTTTCATTCAAGGATTTGGAGTTGGCGCAACATTATAAAAAGAGACAAGAGGGCGGCCGTGAGGTTTTTGAGTCAAGAGAATTAAAGAGACAAAAGAGCAGCCACAAGAACCACAAACCGAAAGGAAGTAGCAGCCGCACTTTTAAGCACAAAACCGAGAGCAGGAGGAGCAGAGGAATAATTTGGAGCAGGAGGAAGACGCATTAATTCTTGAGTTTTTCTTTCTCTCTTCTCTATTATCTTACTTGAATGTTTCCAATTAAATTAATGGATTCTCTTTATATTCCTATGAACTAATTTATTTACTAGGGCTACGATGTAGCCTAACTATGAAGATTTAATTCCATAAATCTATGTTATTTTTAAGTAATTATTCCATGATTGAGTGTTCATTATTGTGTTTAATGCTTTTAAATATCTGGCCAATATTTGAATGAATTGAGGATACATAATGAGACCGAGATGAGATTTATGTATTTTTGCTCTGTGTAATGGATGCCACGAATTGAACGAAAGACAGAGATGTACCAACGTGATTCGTGCAGTTTTATCTAAGAATTTTCATAGAGCTTAATGAATCTTTGCATATTTAAATTCACATAGAGATATAGTGGGTTGATATGTGGAGATATTTTTGATATTACTCGCGAGAGGATATTGAATAAATTAGGAAAATTCCCTGTCAACATGGGTAATAAATTTTAATAGCATAGATGGAGGATTAAATTGGATTGGTTATGGTGAAATCGGATGTCCTAGTGTCTTAATCTCTTGGTGATTTCTATTACTGCCTGCATCTTTATTTAATTTTTAATTATTTTATTTTATTTAATTTTAATATAAATTCGCTTATTCGATTGTTCAAATAACTTAGGGTTAGAATAATTTCGGTAACTAATAGGATATACAATCTTTGTGGGACGATACTCTACTCTTCATTATATTACTTGTGCCGACTAGTACACTTGCTAATTTATGCAACAGTTGTGATTGAGTTTTTTGACTCGTCTATTACTTAGTGGGATCAACTTGTTAGTTGAGAGGTGGGATGAAAGGAAAACGTTGATGAAAAGGCGTTTTGTACCTTACCACTACTATCGAGACATATACAAAAAATTACAAAGTCTTACGTAGCGTAACCGAAGCATGGAGGATTTTTATAAAGAAATGGTGATTACCATGATTAGAGCAAATGTGGAGGAGGATAAAGAAGGTCCACAAAGCCATCAAGATTGAGCAGCAACTCAAGAGGAAAGGTACCACCTGTGCAGCCACAAGCTCGAGTTTCACTCCTAAGTTGAGATCCGAGCCCTCTAAGCACAACTCACGAGGTTACATCATGACTTCCACTACTAGGAATCATGACATTTAGTGTTTTAAATGTCAAGGGGACACATAGCAAGTGAATGTGTGAATAAAAGAGTTATGGTGTTGTGGGACAATCGTGAGATTGTAACTGAAAATAAAGCAGAAGAAAATGAGATGCCACCATTGGAGGATGTTGAAGATGAAGAGTATATAGCCCCTAGAGAACTAACTTTTGTAGCTAAGAGAGCTTTGTGTGTGCAAGTAAAAGAAGATGAAGTAGTACAATGGGAAAACATATTCCATACAAGGTACTATGCTCAAGAAAAAATATGTATTATGATTATTGATGGAGGAACTTAGTACTATCATGGTGGAGAAGTTACGGCTTCCGACACTTAAACATCCACAGCCGTATAAACTATAGTAGTTGAATAACAGTGGTGAGGTGAAAGTGAATAAGCAAGTACAAGTGACTTTTTGGATTGGCAAGTATGAAGATAAGGTGTCATATGATGTAGTACCAATGAAGACTGGACACTTGTTACTTAGGCGGCCTTGGCAATTCTACAGACATGTGAAGCATGATGGCTTCGCCAAAAAGTATTCATTTGTGTTTAATCAATGCAACATCACTTTTGTTCCATTGACATTGATAACTCTATGAAATGAGAACTATCATGACACTTTTAGACTTAAATCAACATTAGTTAGAGAGTAAAAGACATGTTTTTATTGCATTTTAGCTACATTTTGCATGAACATCCATTTTAGTCTATTTCTAATAAATTGAGTTGTTTTATAATAATTTGTGCTTAGATTATATGCATAATTGTAGGTTACTGAAAGCTCAAATTTTAAGGAAGGAATGCTGCTGCAATAAACTTGCAAAGACAATGAAAGAACTTGGCTACAAAAAAATTGAAATAAGTCTGGAATAGTACAGATGTTGTACCCATTGCTATAGAAATCCTGAAGCAATGACATACTGGATTTCACGTGCAACACTAAAAGATTGCAATCCAAAGTTTCCAAAAATGGAGGATATGCGCCATACACTCTCGGTTGCCCTAATTCTGAGTTATAAAAGGAGCACACTTGCAAAGGAAAGACAGAACCGTCATTAAGGAAAAATCACAGAGGAAAACAAAAGAAAACAGAAAATAAGATAGATTTGAGGGCTGTAATAGAGGATTCACGGTGAACAAAAGAGAGATCGCAAGATTAAGCGAGCTTCAACTCTTTATCTTGTCTTCTTGTTTTCTATTTATTTATGGGGATGTATTCGATGGCTGAAATAATTTTATCTACTGTTTTATCACAAATCATGAACTAAATTTGATTGTGGTTGAGTGATAAACAATCTTAATGGATGTTTGACTGACATATATTCGTTGCTCTATGTTTGCTATAGCATTTTGTCTTAATTGTGTTTATTTTAATTCTCTATTTCGGTTGATCACCCATTTAGTAGATAATAACTAAGGAAGAGCCTCAAAAAGATCTGACTTAGTCGATCAAATTAAGACAATACTTGCTTTTAGATTAGGCTTCCTGATGAGAACCATCAAGGGAATACCATTAAAACTTCAAGTGATCCTTTGTACATTCACGGAGGCCCAATTACAAAAGCAAGAGCCAAAAAGATGCAAGCTTCTTTAAATATATTAATTGAGAAAATATAGATTGAAAATGCAATTCAAGATGCAAGACATCATGAATTGGGCTTGAAGAGAAGAAAAGGCATTGCGGGCATTATTCAAGTTATTGGGCAGCCAAATACACAATTTGTATCAAATGCAGAAAGGTCAAATTTGGAATAAAAACTGTATTGATTGAGCCAGAAGTAATGTACAAGCTATATACCATTGGAAACATAATTAAGTTAACTTTCCAATAAATTTTACAGAACTAGATTTGGAGTTCTCTAGAAGGAGTTATGACCAATTCATTACAACTTGTTCAGACTTGTGGATTTTCAACGACTCCTTTGTTTTTCAACTTCATTTGTTTGTTTTGTTTCAAGTTTGTCAATGTGTAAGGTAAGTCTATCATCAATGATGGTGGGCTAACATTAAGTTTGTTAATGATAGCATTAATTATAGTAGGCTCGCATTAAGTTTGTCAAAGATAGCATTAATTATGGTGGGTTGGTGAAGACTTTTGAAATATCCTTTCACAAACCTACTTGGAGGGTTGTTCTAATGCTTCCATTTGTATTTTTAGGATCTTGGGTTTCTTTTAGCCTATTTAAATTCAGCAACCTTGCTATGTAATAATATTAGAGATTAATGTTATTTGAATTTGAAAGATTATTCTTTCTTTTGTTCTTTTGAGAACTAGTGAACTTATTAAGAATTTGCATTCCTGTGGCGTTCTAAATTTAGACTTATCACTCACCTTCTCATTTATTTCTTGAGTGTGGCGTCAATATCATTCTCTATACCTTTGGTTCATGTTTTCTTAAGCATTGGGTCAAGGTTTTGTTTTTCATAAATTTGTTTAGAACTTTCTTGGGAAGTTGAGACTACAAATTAAGTGTGGATTTCAAAGTTTCATTGTGGGATTCACATCACTTCCCAAGTTTAGTAAATCTCAATTTGAATAGAGCCATGCTTGATCTAAAATTAGTGATGATAGAACCGAAATTGTTTAATGTTATATTTAATGTTGGCGTAACAATTGGTCACTACTGCCTAGTGCTATAAGGGATTCTGCCTAGTGCTATAGTAGTTGTTGTAGCAACAGTACTGTAATTGAAAAATAGTCAATGCCATTAAATGAGTTTATTCACTCAACTACTCTATTCCCATTGATTGCATCCTTGTGTTTCACTTGAAAAATTTTCTTTATTGTAATTTTATATTAATTAGCCTATTAGTTTCATAAATTATTTTAGTTTAATTTAGAACAAAACTGTACTGTTAAGGTTGCTATAGCAAATCTGATAACATCAATCCATGTGGAGATGATCTGAATACTAATCAGTATATTACTTATTGTGTACACTTGCACATTGACACCCATAGCAATAGAAATCACAAACTACACACTAAAATAGGTTTATGGAGACCAAGTGAGCCTACAGGGAGAGAGCAATCAAAGGAAGGAGAGTGAACAAAAGAAAAAGAGAGAAAAAGAGAGTGACAATCAGAAAGAGGCTGAGAAAAATGAGACAGAATCGGAGGGAAAAAAAAAAGAATTTCTACGTAAGAGTGAGTTAGATAAAAAGAGCATTGTTTTCACATCAGCGAATGATTATACTTTTGTACAAAGAGGCATTTTTAAACACTAACGAACTTGACCCTACTTTGCTTAGTTCTACTATTTCTCTCTTGCAAGAATATAAGGATGTCTTTCCTAAGGAAACACCACATGGTTTACCTTCGATCTGAGGGATTAAGTATCAGAATGATTTTATGCCCGATGCAACCATTCAAAATTAACCAGCCTATAGGAGTAATCCAGAGGAGACAAAGGAACTTCAAAGGCAAGTTAATAAATTAATGGAGAAACGGTAGTGAAAGAAAGCATGAGTCTATGTGTGTTGACTGTCGACCCATCAACAACATAATAGTAAAGTATCGACATCCCATTCCTAGGCCAAATGGTATGCTTGATAAATTGCATGGGTCTTATGTATTTTCTAAAATTGATCTGAAAAGTGGATATCATCATATTAGAATGAAAGAAGGAGATGAATGGAAAATTTCCTTTAAAACAAAATATGGTTTGTATGAATGGTTAGTCATGCTTTTTGGTTTGACTCATGCTCCGAGCACTTTTATGAGATGAATCATATTTTGGGAGCTTTTATTGCAATTTTAGTGTTGCTTATTTTGATGATATCCTCATATATAGCAAAAACTTGGACGAACATATAGTACATTTAAAATATGTTTTATATGTGCTTAGGAAAGAAAAGTTGTTTGCTAATCTGAAAAACGTGTACCTTTTGTACACAAGGTATATAGGTTGATGAGGAAAAGGTACATGCAATCCAAGAGTGGTCAAGTCCCATAAGTGTAAGAAATGTGAGAAGCTTTCACAGGCTCACTAGGTTCTATCAACGGTTTGTGAAAGACTTTAGCACATTGGCCACACTGATTGCCAAAGTAATAAAAAAAGATGTTGGATTCAAGTGGGGAGAAGAAAAAAATAATGCGTTTCAAATGATCAAGCAAGAGCTAACCAACACTCCCTTATTGTGTGATGCCTTAGTAATTGGTATAGAGTTGTAAGCGTTAGTTTGGGTGTAACCTCCCTACTTATGATAAAGAGTTGTAAGCGTTTGTTTGGGTGTTAGAAACGTGACAACACTACCTATGGCCTAAGGAGTTCATGATTCACACTGATTATGAGTCATTAAAACACCTTAAATGCTAACAAAAGCTTATCAAGAGGCATGCTCGATGGGTGGAATTTATAAAGACATTTCCATATGTCATTCACTACAAATAAGGTAAGGAAAACGTTGTTGCAAATGTGCTTTCCCACAGGTATGTCTTAGTCTTGACACTTAATGCTAAATTACTTGGTTTTGAACATATTAAGGAATTTTATGATGATGACTATGATTTTAGAGTTGAATACCAAGCTTGTGAAAAGACCACGGTTGATAAGTACTTTAGGCATGATAGCTACTTATTTCCAGAGAATAAATTGTGTGTGCCTAATTGTTCTTTAAGAGATTTGTTAGTGAGAGAATCCCATGAAGGGGGGTTGATGGGGCATTTTGGAGTTATAAAGACTTTAGCAGTTTCGCAGGAACACTTCTATTTGCCGTATATGAAATGAGATGTTGAGACTTTGTGTAGAAGTATCATCTGTAGGCAAACCAAATTGAAAGTTGACGAGATTAAGGACAAAACTGTCATAAACATAAGGACAAAACCGTCATAAGAGCTCAAGCAAAGAAATTCAATGAGGCACTTAATGGGTTGATTCAAGCAACTTGGGCTCAGTCAAATTCGTGGAGGCCCCGTTGAAGGAATCGCACATGATAAATGCATGATTCAGGCTCTTGAAGTTTCCAAATAATCACTTCTATGAAATAAGAAATTGGCTTGCACATTATGATAGGAAAATATAAATGATACGAACCCTGCGAAGAGCTAATGCGACCTTAATCAATTTAGTCTCCAAGATCAAATCTAAACCTAGAACAGAATGGAACCGTGACCTAATATTCAATGAAAGCACGAACCTTAGTGTGTGAGAATACTATAATTAGTTATGGATGATCTAATTGATAAGTCAAGAGTTTGAACGCCACAAATATTTGATAAGTTCAAAGAGTTAGTTTAAGAACCAAAGAGAATTAACTCTCTCACTAATTGCATCAAAACTAATATATCTCTATTTATTCGATATGAGTACATTTTATAGGGTTGGTTACAGGAATTTTTGGAAATAAATCCTAATTTAAAGAAAATAAGAAAAGAATCTAAATCAAATTAGAATCCTAATCGGCTTAAATGCCTTGGGCATTACTTTCCATTGGTAGTGGGCATTTTGGATGCAAAAGTTGTTTTAGGCCTATCATCAGGATGGATTCCTAATTGCCAGAAACCTACTTTAAGGTCGAATTTTGAGAAGACCTTAGCATTTTGGATATGAACAAATAAGGACTGGATTTTTGGCAAGGGGAACTTATCGTCTCTGAGAAAACAGTTGAGAGGCTGGTAATCAATAACAAGAAATTTTTTGCCTCTAACTAATTCAGACCTTTTTTTCCACATAAAAAGCTTGACAAGCCCATTCTGAACTTTTGGGCTTAATAAGACCTTGTTTTAGCAATTGAGAACATTCTTCTTGGGCTAATTTCAGGTCAAACGGAGTCATTCCTGGATGAGTAGCCTTGGAAGCTTAAAGAAGAAGCTTTCATTTTCCCATAGAGGGGCAGGATGAAGGAATTGACTATGACTTTCTGGACAGTGAAGAAGAAAATGGGATTTGAGAGGATCATATAAAGGAGGAGAGCTTGAGATAGAGAACAATTTCAAGGAATCCGTATAAGGCATTCAAACCCGATTAAAAGATCTTTGTCAGGAAGAGTGGATCCAACAAGCTTGGTCAAAAGGACACATCTTGGAAAGAATTGAATACCAATGGGTTTTTTGGTAATCAAATTTGTATGAAATAATTCTCCATTAGCAGCTTTGAAATATTTTGTATGCTTTTGCCAAAAATGGGATGGAAGGATTGAAGGATTAAGCATACTCTTTTGAGCTCCAGTATCAACAAAATCGATGATGGGAACTGGTTTGTTAAATCTTCCAGAGAGAAGGGATAAGAATGGCTGGTTGGACTTTTTGAATCTGTTGTACAGTTTGAATTACATAAACATTCTCTAACTCAGAATGATCTTCTGTTTTAGCGAGAACAAAAGCCGTTTGCTCATCATAGTCCTCTTGTTTAGAGAAGAAGGATTCAATATCATCACTTTCTAAAAGTAACATGGAATCTTGGAGATGCTCAATAAGGTTGACTGATTTCGCAGGTCTGTTTGGATAATTTCTCGCGAAATAGCCTTTCTTTTTACAAATAAAACAATGGCTGTTGGCTGCTTAATAAGCTTGACTGATCAGAGTTCTTTTTTCTGAAAAATCGATAACGTTTTTTGGATTTGGAAGGTGTTTGGCTTTTCATTTCTGAATTTCAGAATTTCCAGAAGTGGGATTTCTTTTTGGTTGAGCAAGTGCAATCCTTCTCACTTTTCCACTTAATGGAAAGATGGAGTTTTTTACAAGCACTTTTGAAAGGCTGTTTGTTTTCTATGAGGTCTTTGAAAAATTCTTTCTGTTCACAAAGTCTTTCTAGATAGTTGATTGCTAACTGATAGATTTTTCCCAAGGAGAGGTTAATTATGTCCAGCTGGTGGATTGTGAACTGAAGTAGTAAAAGTCTAGATCTTTTTTCTGGAGAGAACAACACTTCATTAGATGGAACTCTCTTCTTGTTTGTTCGTTAGTAACTGTAGCTTCTCTAAGGAACTGCTCATAAATTATTCCTAGGACCTCCAAAATCTGAGCCTGTATTACCTGTAGTTGTCTGTATGGACCTAGACTTTCAAACCAATCTCTTAAAGATCCAGTAAAATGAGAAATGAACTCCTTAAGGACTGTTTGGGGTGTTGCTCCAGTTCTGAGCATCTGAACATCAATCTAGGCATAAAATTCTTGAAATCTGGCTGGCATTTTACTCTTGGAATGTCATCAAAAGTAAACCATGGGCCATTGAAAGGTTTAGAAGAAGAATTTTCTTGATGAGGTGTAGGATTGGCATCAAAATCTGCTTCCTCAACTATAAGTGTTTGAGGAGGTGAGGAGGGAGAAGGATCATTTGACCCAGTTGATGGCTGGACCATCAGAAGCTTAGAGATATTAGTGAAGCTTTTTTTAGAGTTGGAGGAGGAAGAATAGGATTCTAAAGAAAAAGATTCTTCATCAGTTGAGGTTTCTTCTGATTCGAAAGGTGAGGCAGGACCTGAGATGAGTATTGGTGCATAGGTTCTTTGTTCTTCTGAGTAGATTGAGGTTTTGGAGAAGATTGTGGATCAGAGGGTTGGTGGTAAGTTGGAGGTGGTTCAGGCTTATGAGGTCTAGACCGTGGTTTTGGAGGGGCAGGAATTGGAGTATGTTTGAGATGAGATAAGCCAAAGAATTTGGCATAGTCTACAGGTTGTCGTGAGGTGGATGGTGTGTAGAAAGGCTGGTAAGTGCTGAAAGTTGGTTTGTGTAAGGGTAGAGCAGGGTTGTTGTTTGTCAGCATCAATCCTAGCAAGTTCAACTTTTAACTGCCTGATCTCTACTTCTTTTTGGCTAAATTCTAGACCCCAATATCTGTATTGGATCATAAACCACAGATCTGAATCAAGTTGGGTAACTCAATTTTGCATGAAAAGATACATCTGTTCAAGCTGAGATGTAATCTTGTCTACCTTTGTGTCTGTCTGCTTGACTTGAAATGCTACTTTTTCAATTTTTTCGTCAAGAGATCTAAAAGTTGAGTTTGCCAGTTTAGTACAGCTTCAAAAGGTTTTGGTTCTTCCAGCTGGCCATTTGGTGTAACAGGAGAGTGGATAAAAGGTTTGGTAGTGACTTTTGTCTGTGGATCAATTTGTTTTTCTAGAGGAGGGAACTATTCTTGGTAAGAGCTTGATGAGAACATCATGTAAAGTTGAACATGCATAGCAGGAGATGAGAACGAAGTCGTCTCTTGTCTGCATGATTTTTGTTTATACTCCTTTTTTATGAGCCTTAAACCTTTCCTATAAATAGGTAAAGGCATTAGACGTTTTGGATCATCAGGAGGTAAAAGAGGTTTTTTATGGCAAGGATCCATTTTGTAACTTTTCTTTTTATTGTCTTCCTCTTCAAGGCAAGGACAATCTGGATCACACATATGGGATCCTGGAACATCTTGTAAAAAATGACCATTGATTTTGTCTGGGTAGATCGGATAGCCATCTGAAGCAAATCCGTGAATGGGAAGATTTTCTTGTGCCGTAGATATGGCTGTCATCATGGAGGATTGACAAACATAATGCTAGCATTGACAAACATAATGCTAGCATACCATCATCAATGGTAGACTTACCTAATACATTGATAAACTTGACACAAAACAAATAAATGAAGTTGAATAATCAAAGGAGTCGTTTGAATTCCCAAGCCTGAACAAACTGTAATAAATTGATCATAACTCCTTCTAGAGAACTCCAAATCTAGCTCTATAAAATGCATTGGAAAGCTAACTTAATTATCTTTCCAACGGTATATAGTTTGTACATTAATTCTAGCTCAATCAAAACTAGATTTATTCCGATTTTGCCCTTTCTGCATTTGATCCAAATTGTGTATTTGGTTGCCCAATAGCTTGATAATGCCCACAATGCCTTGTCTTATGTCCAAGCCCAATTCATGATGTCTTGCATCTTAAATTGCATTTTCAATCCATATTTTCTCAATTAATCCATTTAATGCAGCTTGCATCTTTTTGGCTCTACCTCTTGTAATTGGGCCTCCATGAATGTGCAAAGGATCACTTGAAGCTTTAATGGTATTCCCTTGATGGTTCTCATCATTCCCCCTCTCTTCAAAAGGATTTGTCCTCGAATCTTCACCTACATCGAAAGGAGAAAGATCAGAAACATTAAAAGTAGCACTTACATTATACTCACTAGGAAGATCCAATTTGTAAGCATTGTCATTGATCCGTGCAACCACTTGAAATGGACCATCTCCCCTTGGAAGCAACTTGGAATGCCTTTGTGCTGGGAACCTCTCCTTTCTCATATGCACCGACACCCAATCTCCAGGCTGAAAAACCACTTGGTTACGTCCTTTGTTGGCTTGAGTAGCATATTGTTCAGTTCTCTTTTCTATGTGTTGTCGCGTTCTCTCATGCAATTGCTTGAAAAAATCAGCTTTCTTTTTACCATCCATACTAGCACGCTCATCAATAGGTAAAGGTAATAAATCCAAAGGAGTTAATGGATTAAAACCATATACAATCTCAAATGGTGAAAATTTAGTAGCTGAATGGACATTCTTCCTAAGTTTTTAAGTTCTTTTGAATAATGGCACGCAACAAAGTAGACAAAGTTCTATTTACAACCTCAGTTTGTCCATCAGTTTGTGGATGACAAGTAGTAGAAAACAAACGTTTAGTACCCAACTTACCCCACAAAGCTTTCCAAATGTGGCTCAAGAACTTAACATCTCGATCTGAAACTATGCTCCTTGGTACTCCATGCAATCTAACTATGGCTCTGATACCATAAAGAGTATGGCTCTGATACCATAAAGAGTACGTGGCGTTGTTCTACCAAATCGATGCAGAACTGAATCTGCCTTAGGGACCAGATCTGGCTTAGAACAGATCAATATCCCGCACGTTCTGGTTTCTAGCCGATATACCTCTGAGATCAAAACCTAAAACGAGTTTTTTTAAGGTTATAAAACCCAAAATAGACTTTTCCTTAGTCTTTAAACAGGGTACCAAACCATTTAAGAAATCATTATAAGTTTTCTGATGCACAAGATCCTTGCTTGAAGGCAAGTGTAGAGTATACTTCCTTAAGTTTTCAAAATGAACAAATTTAATTCTTTGATTTGTTTCTTTCACTAGAACTTCATTTGCAGAGAGAAGAGAGAGTTTAGAACTTCATGATTAGATAAAGGCACACGATCGTTTATTGTTGAAAACTTCTATATTACAAGTGGGGGGGGGAATCCTTTATATAAGAGGATTCTCAAGATAGGACATGACCCCTATCTGTTACAACAGGAAAAGATACATTATCATGACACAACTTTTTAAAAAGTAAAAGACACAACAGGACAAAGAGGGAAGGTTCATGACAACAAGACAAACTATTTTATGGAGAGTAGAGGTTCATGTAGTCATCTTCAAAGGAACTTTCAGTCGCATCGGGGTCATCATCAGAAGGTGGTGGAAAAAAGGTCTTGGAGAGCTTTGGGTCCTTGCAGGCGGGACCACGGCAAGGTGGATAAGGGCATTCTCGTCTGTATCCTGGTCTGGGTGATGTCTGAGTAGCTTTGTCTGCTTTTGATGGTTTGGGTGGTTGTGATGAGGATCCTGGTTCATGCATGGATGGTTGGGGAAACTGCTGGAGATGTTGACTTAAAGGAAGAAATTCTTCCCATGGTCCTGGGAGTCTTGGTAAAGAAAGTCTGTATAATCTGGTTTTTCTTCTTTGATGATGATGCCAGTGGACTTTGGTTTTGATATGGCGGATGGAGTAGGGATCATGATGAGGTCATGTTGTGGGCCTAAGGATGTGTGGAAGATATCTCTGTGTGGTGGAGTCTGGTGGTTTAGTTGATAGAGGTAGTTGTGCAGAGTGGTTTAGATTTCATTGTCAATGATAGCTGGGTGTGGTGCAGTAAACTATTCATAGACTTGGTCTTGAGACCAGAAAAGATTTGTATCTGGATGCTGGAAGTATGGCCTATGGATGATAAATACTGAGGTAAACAGTCGTGCTTCTGAAGCAGGCATACGTTCAAGATTATAAATTTCTAACAGCTGCTGTAGCTTCTTTCTCCACCATGGTATGGGGGAAAACCATTCAAGTAGTGTCCAAAGGAGTGAGGAGGCTCTTGTGGAGCACTGGGAGGTGGTTTAAAAGTCATTCTGACTGTTCCATCTGGCCGTCTTTCAAACATGCTTTCTGATGTCTGAATCGGAGCTGTTCATAGTTGGAGATCCATTCAAGAGGCATAAGCTTGATAAGCTCATGACGAGGAATTTGTCTTAGGATCTGGATGATTATTGGGATCTGGTCAGATTCAGCTAAGACCATGAGAGTATCAGAGTGATGGTCAGGAGTGGGTAGATCTAAGGCATGATTTTGAAGCCTATAGACCAGTTGATGATGGAGAGTGGCTATCTTGGCAGAGGAAATTTGTTCTGCACCTTGAATTTGGACTTGGACTTTTAAGGTTGTAGGCAAATAGGTGTCTTGGAGAGAAACGTTGAAGTTTGGATAGAAAGTGAGTAAAACACTTCCTGCATGAAGGGTAGTGAGGACAGTGCCAATAACAGCATCTTGGTACTGTTTGAATCGAGCATCAAGGAGGGCAAGGCGAGCTGTGACTGGTAATCCTTTTCTCCCATGAAGAGTAAGGATTAAGCGGATTCCTCTAAGACGGAGATGGTTATAACCTTCTCGTTTCCAGTTTGAAATCAACTCTGAGGGTATTTCCAGAGTGACATATTGCCCAGTAGAAGTGGCTTGAAGAGCACATTGATCTAGGCGAGAAGACTGGATATATTCTTTAGGGTGAGGCCGTCTGGTAGAGATGAGAGTGCGGATACTGCAGGTAAAAGAACTGGGACGTTTGTACAACTGGTAAGGACTGATGAGAGGGTAGGAGGATTCACTGATTTGGGCTGATTCAGGGATGTAGGAGTATTCTACAAGGTTTTCAATTTTATTGGCTGTATGAGAAGTGCAAGATTTAGGTAGAGAAAGAGTAGAAGAAAGAGTAACAGGATTGGTAGGATTGGAAGATGAAGTTGAAGCCATGATTGAGAAGTTCTCTCTGCTCCTGAAGTCTATAGATCAAAACAAATCAAAATAGTTAAATTATACCATTTTGACCAAGAACGTGAGGTTTAGAAAACGGAAAAGTTTCAAGGACGAGTATGTTTGTTGCATCATCAGTTTTGTGACATGGAATGAAATGTACCATCTTTGAAAACCTATCAACAACAACAAAAACATAATCCTTTCCCCTTTTTGACCTAGGTAAACCCAAAACAAAGTCTATAGAAATATCAACCCAAGGTTCACTAGGTATGGGTAGAGGGTTATACAACCCATGGGGTAAAACTCTAGACTTAGCATGTTTACAAGTGATACACTGCTCACATATTCTTTCAACATCACGTTTCACAATGCCAAAATGTCCCATTAAACCTCCCCCATGAGCTTCATGCACAAGCAATTCACGCAAAGAACTATTAGGCACACACAATTTATTTTCTCTAAATAAGAACCCATCATGCCTATAGAACTTATCGAATGAAACTTTCTCACAAGCATTAAACACATTAGCAAAATCAGGATCATTAACATATAATTCTTTAATGTACTCAAATCCTAACAACTTTGCATTTAATGTAGAGATAAGTACATAGCTTCAAGATAATGCATCAGCCACCACATTCTCCTTACCTTGTTTGTATTTGATCACATAGGGAAATGGCTCAATAAATTCAACCCATTTGGCATGTCTTTTATGCAACTTACCTTGCCCTTTCAAATGCTTCTAACTCGTGATCAGTGTGTATAACAAACTCTTTAGGTAGAAGATAGTGTTGCCAAGTTTCTAATGCTCTCACCAATGCGTACATCTCCTTGTCATATGTATAACAAACTCTCCTTAATTGGGCTGCTCCATTCAATTTCTCACTAAAATAAGCAATTGGATGCCCTTCTTGCATCAAAACAGCTCCAATACATATACCTGAAGCATCACACTCAATTTCAAAAGTTTTAGCAAAATTGGGTAAATCGAGTAATAGTGTTCTTGTTCACTACCCCACTTAAATCCCACATGTTTCTTCACAATTTCAGTCAATGGTGCAGCAAGGGTGCTAAAATCTTTCACAAATCTTCTATAAAAACTAGCCAAACCATGAAAACTTCTTACCTCACTTACACTTTTAGGTGTAGGCCACTCTTTAATAGCCTTTACCTTCTCTTCATCAACCTCAATTCCTTTAGCACTTACAACATAACCAAGAAAAACAATCTGATTTGTACAAAAGGAACACTTCTTCAAATTAGCATATAACTTTTCCTTCCTTAAAACAGTCAATACACTTTGTAAATGTTCAATGTGTTCATCTAAGCCTTTGCTATAGATCAAAATATCATCATAATAGACAACTACGAATTTACCAATAAAAGCATGCAAAACATGGTTCATTAACCTCATAAAAGTGCTAGGTGCATTAGATAACCCAAATGGCATCACTAACCACTCATATAAACCATATTTTGTTTTAAAGGCAGTTTTCCACTCATCTCCCTCTCTAATCCTAATTTGATGATATCCACTTTTAAGATCAATTTTACTAAACACACAAGAACCATGCAATTCATCAAGCATGTCACCAAGTCTAGGAATAGGATGTCGATACTTTACAGTGATTTTATTAATTGCACGACAATCAACGTATATCCTCCATGTGCCATCCTTTTTGGGCACTAGTAAAACTGGTACCGCACATGGACTCATGCTCTCCCTCACATATCCCTTTGCCAAGAGTTCTTCAACTTGCCTTTGAAGCTCCTTTGTCTCCTCGGGGTTACTTCTATATGCGGGTCTAAGTCTATTTGATGCTCAATTCCCCTAATAGGTGGCAAACCATTAGGGACTTCATTTGGAAACACATCATCAAAGTCCTGCAAAAGAGTCACAATAGCACTAGGCAAAGAAAAGTTAAGCTCATTAGTATGTAAACAAGCCTCTTGATACAAAAGTACAACGATAGGCAATTTTGAAAAGAAAGCCCTCTTAACCTCGCTCTCTTTTGCAAACAAGTTCACTTGCTGCCTCTCTTTTCTCTCAACAATATTTTTTTTCTATCTTTTCACTTGTTTTTCTCTCAATCTCTCTTTCTTTTGTACTCTCATTTTCTTTTTTTGTATCACTCTCTTTTTGTATTGACATTTGATCCTCATACACTTGCCTGGGTGTTAATGGTGCAAGAGTGATTTGCTTTTTATTCATTACAAAAGAATATCTATTTAAGTAACCATCATGTGTCACACGCCTATCACATATAATTTCATCCTTGTATCTCCCAATAGAGAATGAAACCAACACTTGTTTATTTACTTTAACTTCCCCACAATCATTCAGCCATTGTAGCTTATTTTCTTCAACATCTCTGTCACCCCTCAAGATCATTACTCTCTTATTTAGGCATTGAGATGCAATATGACCTGTCCCCAAACATTTAAAACACTTAATATCTCTATTTCTAGAGTGTTGGGAATCAGATTTACCTTTGCTTTGGTTGCCTCCCTCTTTATAATCCTTGAATGGCTCAATCTTAGGCTTTGAAATAGTCTTTTCATCTTTGCTCCAAATTGGTTCTAGTAGAACCTTTCTTTTTCAGTTGTCGTACTACTTTCATGGCCATGTGAACCATGTCTTCCAACTCAACATAGTGCTGCAAGTCAACCACATTAACAATATCTTGATTTAAACCATGTAAAAATCTTGTCATAGTGGCCTCTCATTCTTCTTCAATGTTGGCTCGAATCATGATTATTTCCATCTCCTTGTGGTAATCTTCCACACTTCTAGAACCTTGTGTAAGACTTTGAAGCCTTTGGTGCAGCTCCCTATAATAATGACTAGGAACAAATCTCCTCCTCATGATGGCTTTCATCTCCTCCCAAGTGTTTATAGGCCTTTCACGATTTCTTCTCCTACTCAAAACAAGTTGATCCCACCAAATAATAGCATAATTAGTAAATTCAACAGTAGCTAGTTTTACCTTTTTTTTCCTCAGAGTAGTTGTGGCAATCAAATACTAGCTACACCTTTTTTTTCCCACTCCAAATAAACTTTCGGATGGATCATTTTTACCTTGAAAAGAAGGAATTTTTAGTTTGATACTCCCCAAATCATGATCTATACATCTTGCCCTTCTATCATCTCTTCCACGCATGTCAACAGTGGCCTGGTCATCAAAATTATCTAAGTCATCACCATCTTCTTCTCCCATGGCAGCACGCCCTTGATTACCTCTTACATTAGGAGCTATTGGTTGTTGCCCCCTTTGTAGATTGGCTATGACAGTGCCTTGCCTCTCCAATTTGTCATGGATCTCTCCAAACATCAGATTCATGCGCTCAAATTGTTGTTGCATGGCCTTGAGCATAATTGATTGGTCTATAGCTTCTTGATCTGACAACACTCCCTCACGTGTTTCACTCAATTTGATGTCACTTAACTCTCGTGTTTAACACACAAATTGGCTTTTTCCCTCTAACGATCTCACAAACATTTGCCTTTTACCACACTTAATTCTCTCTTTCAGTTCTTTATTGAACTAAATAAACACAATCAAGAAAAAAAAAACCTAAGTGGCACACCAAATATGACAATCCAGCACACTAACAAAGAAAAGAAATTAAGAGAACACAAAGAATGAAAAGGAAATTTAAGAAAGGAAAGCAAGCAAGCAAAGCAACACAATTGATATTGTGTGTAAACAATGTCAAGGAAAATGAATAACTAAAATTCAATTTGATGAAAGTAGAAATACTTGAATCCTTTTGTAATCTTTTTTTCTCTTTTTTTTTATAATCAAAATAAATAAGACATTCAAACTTGATTAGAAACTAGCTCTAATACCAAATGATACGAAATTCCACAATGAAACTTTGAAACTCACACTTAAATTGTAGTTTCAACTTCCCAAGAAAGTTCTAAACAGATTTATGACAAACAAAAACCTTGACCCAATGCTTAAGAAAACCATGAACCAAAGGTATAGAGAATGATAACGCCACAAGAACCAAAAGAACCAAAGAAAGAATAATCTTTCAAATTCAAATAACATTAATCTCTTAATTTTCATACATAGCAAGGTTGCTGAGTTTAAGTAGGCTAAAAGAAACCCAAGATCCTAAAAATACAAATGGAAACATTGGAACAACCCTGTATAGGTTTGTCAAAGGGTGCTTTAAAAGCCTTCACCAACCCACCATTATTAATTTTAGCATTGACAAACATAATGCTAGCCCACCATCATCAATGGTAGACTTACCTAACACATTGATAAACTTGACACAAAACAAATAAATGAAGTTGAATAATCAAAGGAGTCGTTTGAATTCCCAAGCCTGAACAAACTGTAATAAATTGACCATAACTCCTTCTAGAGAACTCCAAATCCAGCTTTGTAAAATGCATTGGAAAGCTAACTTAATTATCTTTCCAACGGTATATAGGTTGCACATTAATTTGGGCTCAATCAATACCAGATGTATTCCGATTTTGCCCTTTCTGCATTTGATCCAAATTTTGTATTTGGCTGCCCAACAGCTTGAATAATGCCCACAATTCCTTGTCTTCTCTCCATGCCAAATTCATGATTTCTTGCATCTTGAATTGCATTTTCAATCCATATTTTCTCAATTAATCCATTTAATGCAGCTTGCATCTTTTTGGCTCTAGCTCTTTTAATTGGGCCTCCATGAATGTGCAAAGGATCACTTGAAGCTTTAATGGTATTCCCTTGATGGTTCTCATCAATAGGTGTCTGGGAAGTGCATGGTGATTGAAAAGTTAATTTAAATGAGCATCAATTGTTTGGACCGATTGGGAGTTTTGGTGAAACTTTTCATAGTTGGAAAGCCATTCCAGGGGCATGAGCTTAAGCAGTTCTTGCTTTTGGATCTGCCTGTGGATCTGGACTATGGATGGGATACTGTCTGAAGAATCAGCAAGAATCATCAGTGCATCTGATGTGGTTTGAGGTGTTGGTAGGTCAAGGGCATGGTTTTGTAACCGATACACCAATTAATGGTGTAATGTTGCCATTTTTGAAGAAACTATTTGTTCAGCACCTTGGATCTGGATCTGAACTTTTAGAGTAGCGGGGGGGTTTGGATCATCTAGTGAGAGGTTGAAATTTGGGTAAAAGTTTAAAAGAACACTTCCTGCATGTAGAGTAGTCAGGACTGTTCCTATGACTGCATGCTAGTGTCCAATAGTGCTAACCTGGCTGTGACAGGTAAGCCTTTTCTGCCATGAAGAGTGAGTATCAACCGGACTCCTCCAAGATGGAGATGCATATATCCTTCCCTTTTCCACCGAGTAACAAGCTCTGGTGGTATTTCAACAGTAACATATTGTTTTGCTTGTGATGCTTGAAGAGCACACTGATCTAGTCGAGATGACTGGTTCTAATACTTCTGGTTAAGGTATTTGGTTGTTGATACAAGTTATATGGGCTAATGAGAGGCATGGAAGATTCACAAATTTGGGCTGACTCTGGGACATATGAATACTCAACAAGATTTTTTATTTTTGAAGCCAGGTGTTTAGAACAAGATTTTGGAAGGGAGAGAGTTGAAGAAAGAGTAACATGAGCAAGATTATCTGAATTGTTTGATGAAGATGTCATTTTTTGTTTCAGTATTTTCCTTTATTTCCTATTCAAGACGAACAGATCTCATATTTACCACTTGATTTTAATGAAAAGCATTATGCTCAAAGATAGAAAATAATTGTAAGTGGCTTGTTATACCAGTAGTGCAAATTGATCTAGTCCCCATTCGAGATGACCATCAGAATATATGTCACTGGTTTCCCGCTGATATACAATAATATTCTAGCTTGTGGGCAAAAAGGTTGGATCTGGCTTTGATCTTAGTGGGTTGTATCCCAATATCATAAGCCCCGAAAAGGTAAAAGCACCCAAACACACGGCCCAAAGCCTCTATATGTGTTCAGACATGCCCCCAAAGGCTTGTATCTCATCTCATTTGTATCATTATATCTGGAGGGGAAGGGTATTGTCTAATGATTTAAAAAAATCTTTCCCAAAAACACCGAATACAAAAGGGTAGAAGGGGTGACACACAGGGCGAACTATAGTGGTTTTTATCTGATTAGTGGTGATAACAATGTTTTCTGATGCACAGGATCCTCGAAGAGACAAGTGCAGAGCATACTTAATGTATGGGTGGAAATAAACGATGATGATAGATTTTCCTTTTCTTATCAGGATTTCAAGAAAGTAGGGAAGGAGATTAGAAAGCCATGAATTTGCACAAGAAACTTCAAACTTTGTTATTTATCAACAAAAGACTTCTCCCTTTATATATAGGAAGAAGCTATGAAAATGACAAACTGCTCTGACAAGAGCCCAAAACACCCACGTGGGCTAAAAGTAAAAAAGCAACCAATTTTTAGACAAGAGCCCGACAAGCACACATGGGCTAAAGAAAAAGTTAAAAAAACAACCACAATTATGACAACATTTTTTAAAGTGCGAGCTTAAAGAAAAAGCTAGGAGATGCTTTTTCAAAAGCTATGAGATGGGGACAAATTGTCTACATCACTGTCGAGTCTTGAAATAGAATGTCTGTGTAGTCCGGTCTTTCTTCCTTTATGATGATTCTGCTGGTGGGTGGAGTATTGCTTATACCAGGTAGGGGTAACATGAGGATTTCATGTTGAGGACCTTTTGAGGTGTGCTGGATGGGAGTTGAAGATGGTTGGTAATGATTGATATCACAGAGGAAATTCCTTAAGGCTGAAATAATAGTGGGATCATGTTTTAGGAGAGAAGGAGTAGGCAAGGTTTTCCATTCATAGGGCTGATTCTGAGTCCAAAAGAGGTTGGTGACAGGATGTTGAAAATAAGGACGGTGGATGATGAAGACTGATGTAAACTGACTGGCTTCACTTGTTAGAATTAAGTGAACGTGATTCTGGTGGTGAATGCGGGTGAGTTCTTTTCTCCACCAAGGGATGGGAGAAAACCACTCGAGAAGAGTCCATAACAGAGAACTAGCATTCTCAGGAGTGTCGAGATGTTGGCACATTGCTTGGACTAGAAACACTAGTGTTGTAGCATAAAGAACCGTTATACACCATATGTACCACAGCTCATCTTCGAAGATATCATTAAATGGACTAACTGAAAGACCTGTAAAAAACAAACAGTCAGGATGAAAATGTATGAAACTATCAGGACTGGTTTGGTGGATTTTAAACATATAGCGATAGACAAATTTCTGGGCGAAATTTTTGATCTGGTTAAGAGTGGTGAAGGTAAGATTTAAAGGAAAGGATTTCTGGATAAGAGCTTGGTTAGGTAAAGAGGTTGTAATGGCTATGACAGGAAAGTATGTCTGAGAGGTGATGAGAGGGATGAGGTTTTGATTTCCCTTTATGTGTTTTACTGAGAAGTCATATTGGGAAAACCAGTTTTTCAATCTCAGTAGCTGTTTATCAGGGAGGGTTCGGTTTTTGAATTCAAGGACCTTGGGGAACGAAGAGTTGTCAAGACGGATGTGAAAATGATGACCAATCAGATGGAACTCGAATATTTTAATTCCATACTTAACAGCCAAGATCACTTTACATATCACATGGTAGTGCTTCTCGAAGTCCATGAATTGTCCGTTGGCATGGGCACAAAAATGTTCTTTGCCATCTATCAATTCGAGTAAAATGGCACCCTAATAGTCGTCGCTAGCATCAGTTTGGAGAATTCTTTGACCAATGGATGGAATCTTCAAAGCGGGTAGATTTTGGGCGATTAGCTTTAGATGTTGGACAGCAGATGTCTGATCAGGACCCCAAAGGGGGGAATTTTTCTTCAAAATTTTAGACAGCTGGCTTGTATGGACAGATACATGTGGCAGGAAATCCCGGAGATGATTGATTATCCCGAGGAATTGTTGGATCTGTTTTTTGGTCAAGTGCTCATCTAGAAAGTGTAACAATTCTTGTGCTATGTGGGGACCTGGACGACAGTGCCCTTCTTCAAGGATCATGCCAAGAAACTCAATTGTGGAGTGACCTAGGGTGGCCTTCTTTTCAGAAAGCATAATACCGTGGGATTCCACTAGGGCAAGGAAGTGGTCCAACAATTTTTGGTGAGTCGCGTGGTCTTTGGAAAATAGGAGGATGTCGTCAATATAGACCAGTGTGTGATGGAGGATTGGCTCAAAGATTTTGGTCATAGCTTTTTGAAAAAGAGAAGGGGCTACCTTTAAACCAAATGGCATGACAGTCCACTGATAATGGCCATTTAGTATGAAAAAAGCATTTTTATGTCTATCACTGGCATTAATGCCTAGTTGCCAAAACCCTGCTTTAAGGTCAAATTTTGAGAATACCTTTGCATCATGGAGGTGGACGAACAAAGATTGGATTTTGGGTAAAGGGAACTTGTCATCTTGAAGAAACAATTTAAGGGTTGGTAATCAATGACAAGTCTCTTCTTTTTCCGGATGATTTTGAATCATTTTTTCACATAGAATGCTTGACATGCCCAGTCTGATTTGGTGGGTTCAATGAGACCTTGTTGGAGGAGGTCTAAACACTCTTGTTGAGCCAATTTGAGATATGTAGGAGACATACCTGGATGTGTGGCTTTGGTGGGATTAACATCTTCGTTAAGCTTGAAGGGAAGCTTAATGAAGAATTAAGTATTTTCCCAGAGAGGGTTTGAATGACGGAATTCGGTATGGGATTCTGGACAAAAAGAGAGAAATTTTTGGATGTAAGGTTGGTATAATGGTGTAGTCTCTGAAAGTTTATACAGACGTAAAATTTTTGTATATGGCTTGAATTATCTTTTGTAGGAGACTCCTGCAGCCGTGATCTGCAGTCTTTTGGATAAGTTTTACCCAGCAGTTTGGAGGGAGGATTGAAGGGTGTAACATACTTTTCTGGGCACCAGTGTCTATGAATCCAATGACAGAGATGGGTTTATGGAATTTTGAAGGGAGAATATGGACTGATATGGGAGACTGAGCAACAGATGCTCAAAGAATATGGATCATGTTGATTATCTGGACCTTTTCTGAGTCAGAGGCAGAATCTGTATTTGTCTCTTCAAGAGCAAAGACTGTTTCTTCATTGGCACTCTCTTGTTCTGAAAACAAGGACTCAATATCATCATGGGTAGAGATGACAAAGGAGGTTTGTAAATGATGGAGAAGACGATTGGGCTTTGCCGACTTATTTGGGTAATTTTTTGGCAAATGCCTTTCTTTTTGCATATGAAACAGTGACTGTTTTTTGGGTTCTTGGAAGAGAAGAGATCTTTCCTTTTGAAAAATCGGTAGGGTTTCTTTAGTTTGGAATAAGACTTCTTTTTGGAGAAGATTTTTTTGAAATAGGATTTTTTTTTTAGGAGCAGGTGCAGTCTTTTTCATCTTTGCACTTAATCTTCAAATGAGGCTTCTTGCATGCACTTTGAATGGTTGACATTTTTCCATCAAGTCTTTGAAAAATTCATTTTGTTCACATAGACGTTCAAGGCAGCTCACTGCTAGTTGATAAATTTTTCCAAAAGACAGGTTGGAAATGTCTAATTGGTGGAGATATCGTGAAAAACTGTTTTTCAAATGAATTTCGTATTTGGTATTTGGTGGATAAGTGTATATCGGATGGAAACTAGAACTTGCGGGCTACTGGCCCTAAGGACAGACCTTGTGCTGTCGTAGATTTTTTTGAGTGTTGGGTCATTAAACCCATTTAGCTTATAGAACAGGGCTGACATGCGCTTGTAATGATAATCCAAATCTTTTTGTTGAAGCGAACAACACTTCATTTGAAAATATTTTTTTTGTGCCAATTCATTTGTTAGGACTGCTTCTCCGATGAATTGTTCATGCAGGAGGCCTAGTGCTGTGGCCACGTCAGGAATTTGTATGAACTACAATTGTCTGTATTGACCAAGACTGTCAAACCAGTCTCTTAGTGAACCAACTGGAACTAAATTCTCTCAGGACTGATTGGACTGATGAACTAGGCCTGAGCATTTGGACATCGATCTAGGCTGTAAATTCTTGTAACCATGAGGGCCACTTTGCCTTAGGGATGTCATCAAGAGTAAACCAAGGGCCATTTGAGGGTTTAGGAGCTGTGTCAGGTCGATTAGGAGGAACTGTGCTTGTTTCATTTTATTCTTCCACTATTGGTGTATCAGTTGGGAATTCTGATGGAGAAGGATCATTGGAACCAGTGGATGGTATGGCCATGAGCAATTTGGTAATATCAACAAATTCAGCTTTCGAATCTGAAGTAGAATCGGATTCACTTACTGATTTTGATCTAGAATCAGAAGATTCAGAAGGAGAAGTTAAGTGCAGTAAAGGGACTGAATGTGCAGCATATTGTTGACTGGAGCTGGAGGAGTGTCTACTCTGGTTGGTTGTTTAGGAGGTGTTGTAGAGGAAGATGGGACATAGGTTGAGGCTTGTGTTTGTGAAGAGGACTGGAATAACTTGTAGGTAAGGCTGAATGATTTGGAATAATCATGGGGTTTCCCATATAAGGACGAAGTGTAGAAAGGTGTATACGTATTTAGGGATGTATGTCTGGGCAAAGGTTGTGTAGGAGCAAACAGTGAAGGTTGCTGTTTTTCAGAGTCAATTCTGGATAATTCTGGTTGAAGTCTATGGATCTCAACTTTTTTTTATCAAATTTAAGACCCCAGTATCGTTGTTGGATCATCTATCTGAGTTCAGAATCAAGTTGGGTGACTCTGTCCTTGAGATCAGTATATATCTGTTCAAGCTAGGCAGCAATGCTGTTAATTTTTTTATATGTGCTCTGAACCTAAGTTGCAACCGATTGAACCCTATGATCAAGGTTTTGCAAAACAACATTTTGTGTTGTTGCCAATTGAGGACGGCTTTAAAAGGGCGAGGTTCTTCCAATTGTCCAGTAGGTGTGACTGGGGATTGTACATAAGGTTGTGAGGAAACCTTTGTACTTGGATAAGTGTTTTTCCCAAGTGTTGGAAATTGTGTTTGGTAGGAAGATGAGGAACTTGAAAACATCATACAGGGAGAAACCATAGGTGGACTAGGGGGTACCCCTGTTTGATGTTTGCAAGGAAAAGCCTGCGTCTTTTGCAAGTATTTGAGCCCTTTATTAGAAATTGGTAAAGGACGTGGACAGTAAGGTTCATCTGGCGGATGAGGAGGGTAGATATGACATGGGGCGTTTGCAAAAACGGGTTTCTTCTTTTTCTTTCGTCTTCGCCGTACAAGATAATCGTCGTCTGAATCATAATCATCCAGACAAGGACAGTTGGGATCACACATATGGACCTCAGAAGTGTCCCATAAGAAATGGCCATTGAGCTTGGCAGGATAGATGGGATATCCATCTATTTGAAAGGCAGAAATGAGAATATCCTCTTGATTTGTGGAAACAGCAGTAATCATCGAGGAGTAGAAAAAAGAAAGTCTTGGGGCTTGTTCTGTAGGAGGCTTGAAGGTCATCCGGACAGTTCCATCTGGACGCTTTTCATAAGAGGCTTCTGAAGTTTGGACAGGTTGGAAGTTTTGGTGGAACTGCTCATAATTAGAAAGTCATTCAAGTGGCATGAGCTTGAGCAGATCTTGTTTTGGGATCTGTCTGGGGATCTGTATGATGGTTGGTTCGGACTCTGTGTCAGCTAAGATCATTAAAGCCTCAGTTGATGTATGTGGAGTTGGCAGATCAAGAGCATGGTTCTGAAGTCGGTATACCAATTGATCGTGCAGCGTTGCCATCTTGGATGATACAATATGTTCAGCTCCCTGAAGCTGGATCTGAACTTTTAAGGTTGTGGGTAGATTGGGATCTTGAAGAGAGAGGTTGAAATTTGGTTATACTTTTTAATCATATTGTAAATCATATTGTTCTTTTCATTAACACATTTGAATCCACTTTTCTTATCTTTAAAATATATCATGCTTTATTTAAAATCAATATGGCAAACCATTAACCGAACATTTTAATAAAATATCAATGCGTGAATAAAATCCATTTCGAGAAAATCATTAAATCAAAATATTTAAAATACTTATTTCGCAAACATGTTTCACTATCATAATTAACTATGAAAATAGGTTTTGTATATTCCACTCATTATGATAATGTTCAAACCCCTGTATCGTCTACATCCACGGATTGGTCCTTGTTCGCGTTTCCTCCTGAATCGAGAAAACGGTGTAGTTACTATCCATAAATCTGAAGTACAACTAACAAGCCCCAAACGAAATTTTATCCACAATGTACAATTGTCGTAATAAACTATTCTCATATGCATAAAATTACCATAATACCCCTTCATCCGCAAATTTCCAAAATGCCTCCGACATCAAAATTTACCAAATCCTCATAATCTTAAATAACAAAGCTACCCTCAATTCGGGTTACAAAAATAACCATAAGGTCTGAAATTAGGAAATTACCCCCCCCCCCCCAAAATCATGATTTATCAAACTGCCGTTAGTCTAAAATTACTAAATTATCCACTAGTTCAAAAATTATAAAAATATCCTTGAAGTTGTGAAATTACTAGAATGCCCTTGCCGGTCAACGGTGACCGAAATTCAATCAATGACAGTCAGGAAGCTCAAGCCTGAAGTTCTAACCTCACAAAGTCCAATGGTACCGGCAGTGACCTCCCACACGCGGCGCTAGCGGCAGATCGTACTTCCAAACTCAAGAGCTTATCGGCGGTTGATCGACGACAATTTGGCCGTTTCAAGTGACGGGGTTGGTTGGAAATGGAAGCTAGTGATGTGAGGAGTAAAACCCAGCCAGTGGCACAGCCTAATTCTGATGGGGTCGACGGCGACGAAGGCTAGTTGAGCCACGGTCTTTTCAAGCTAAATCGCCAGTGTTCTGGGCGTTTTCCAGTGACGAGGACAAGAGAGAAGCAATAGCTGACTTTCAAGCTTCAGATCGGTACGTTGCTTAGCTGGTAAGGTGGCCGGAAATAGGAGATTTGACCGGATTGGATCGCAGGTTTGGGTCGGGTTAGATCCGAGCCAGCTGCTTCTCTCTGTCCCCCTTTCTCTCTCTCATTCTCTCTTTCTATTTATAGAAACTAGCTCATCTCTCTCTCTTTTTATAGAAATGAACCCCTCTTTTTTTCAGCTTAACACAAGTTAAGCCAATGATCATGTTCAGATTTGTCTTAATTTCATTGTCATGACGAATTTCAAATAATCCAAACACGGTCTTTTTAATAAATGTGTAAAATTTGAGAACCCACATCCATAATTAATGTTAAAGAGAAATTTAAATAATACACTTAATGAGAAGTGCATATGTTACAGTCTCATCCACAACTCATTCCCCAAGCACGTAAGAGGGATAGAGCTCCGGCTAGAGGAGAGTATGATAAAAGGGATGACTCAATGGGTAGCTATAGGAGAGATGGACGGGGTAGGAGAGCTAGGAATAGGGATGATGGATTATGGCATAAAGATGAAGATTCCATCTTTTCAAGGCAGATCCAACTTGGAAGCATCTCTTGAATTGGAGAAGAAAATAAAGTTCATATTTGATTGCCACAATTATTCAGAGGCAAAAAAAGGTAAAATTGGTTGTGGTTGAGTTTTCTGACTATGTTATTACTTGGTGGGATCAACTTGTTATAAGTATGAGGCGAAATAGGGAATGTCTAGTTGAGACATGGGATGAAATGAAATCGTTGATGAGAAGACTTTTTGTACCTAACCACTACTCTATCAGGCTTGTACAAAAAATTACAGTCTTACACAGGGTAGCCAAAGCGTGGATGATTATTATAAAGAAATGGAGATTGCCAGTATTAGAGTAAATATGGAGGAAGATAGAGAAGATACCATGGCACGATTCTTGAATGGCCTTAATTGGGAGATTGCAAATATTGTTGATTTGCAACATTATGTGGAGATTGAGGAGATGGTCCACAAGATTGAACAGCAGCTTAAGAGGAGGGGTAACACCCATACAACCCCAAGCTCGAGTTCCACTCTTTGGAAGTTGAATTATGTGAAGCGAGACACCTAAGCCGAGATCCGAGTCCTCCAAGCACAATTCACAAGGTAACACTGTGAGTCCCACTATTAGGAATCGTGACATTAAGTGCTTTAAATATCAAGGCAGTGGACATATAGCAAGTGAATGTATGAATAAAAGAGTGATAGTACTTCAGGACAATGGTGAGATTGTAACTGAAGATGAAACTGAAGAAAATGATATGCTACCATTGGAGGATATCAAAAATGAAGAGTATACAGCCCTTGGGGAATTGACTTTAGTAGCTAGGAGAGCTTTGAGTGTGCAAGTAAAAGAAGATGATGTAGTGCAACAAGAAACATTTTCCATAGGTGTTATGTTTGAGACAAAGTATGTAGTATGATTTTTGATGGAGGAAGTTGTACTAATGTTGCTAGTACTATAATGATAGAGAAGTTAGGGTTTCTGACACTTCAACACCCACAACCATATAAACTGCAGTGGTTGAATGACAATAGTGAAATGAAAGTGAACAAGCAGGTGCTAGTGACTTTTCGAATTGCCATGTATGAAGATAAGGTGTTATATGATGTAATACCAACTTAGGTTGGACACTTGTTACTTGGGCGGCCTTGGCAATTCAACAGACGTGTAAAGCATGATGGCTTCACCAACAAATATTCATTTATATTTAATCAATTGAACATCACTCTTGTTCCATTGACACAAAAGCAGGTTTATGGAGACTAAATGAGCCTACATAGAGAGAGTAAGCAAAAGAAAAATAGAGAAAAAGAGAATGAAAATAAAAAAGCGGCCATTAAGAGAAAATCAGAGGAAAAAAAAAAAGAATTTCTATGCAAGAGTGAGAAAGATAAAAAAAAAAGTGTTGTTTTCACATCAGTCAATTATTGTACTTTTGTGCAAAAAAACTTTTTAAACACTAACGAACTTGATTCTACTTTGTCTAGTTCTATTACTTCTCTCTTGCGGGAATATGATGATGTCTTTCCCAAGGAAACACCACATGGTTTACCTCCAATCTGAGGGATTGAGCATCAGATTGATTTTGTACCCAGTGCAGCCATTCCAAATCGACTAGCCTATAAGAGTAACCGAGAGGAGACAAAGGAACTTCAAAGGCAGGTTAATGAATTGATGGAAAAAGGGTACGTGAGAGAAAGCATGAGTCCATGTACAGTTCCAGTTTTATTAGTTCTTAAGAAGGGTGGGACATGGAGGATGTGTGTTGATTGTCAAGCCATCAACAACATAACAGTAAAGTATCGACATCCCATTCTTAAGCTAGATGATATGCTTGATAAATTGCATGGATCTTACGCATTTTCTAAAATTGACCTGAAAAGTGGATATCATCAAATTAAAATGAAAGAAGGAGATGAATGGAAAACTGCCTTTAAAATAAAATATGGTTTGTATGAATGGTTAGTCATGCTTTTTAGTTTCCTTAATGCCCCGAGCACTTTTATGAGGCTTATGTATCATGTTTTACGAGCTTTTATTGGCAAGTTTGTTGTTTATTTTGATGATATCCTCATTTATAGCAAAAAAAATATAGACGATCATGTAGTACATTTGAAATCTGTTTTAGATGTGCCTAGAAAAAATGTGTTTAGAAAAAAAAGTTGTTTGTAAATCTGAAGAAGTGTGCCTTTTGCATCAATAAACTTGTATTTCTAGGATTTGTTGTGAGTGCATTGAGAATACAGGTTGATGAGAAGAAGGTAAGTGCAATCGTAGTTTTCACGGGCTCGCCAGTTTATATTGATGATTTGTGAAAGACAAAGCACATTAGTTGCACTGCTTACTAAAGTAATAAAAAAATATGGTGGGTTTAAGTGGGGAGAAGAGTAAGAAAAGGCATTTCAAATGAAGCTAACCAACGTTGTAACGCCTTAGGCGAATCCCACATAGGGAAAGCACGGAAGAGATGTTGGGTTTATAAGGGATGATCCACACCTTAATTGGCAAGACGCATTTTGGTGTGTATAGGCGCCCCAAAACAAAACCGTGCGGGCCTTATTAAGGCTCAAAATTTTGGTGTGTATAGGCGCCCCAAAACAAAACCGTGCGGGCCTTATTAAGGCTCAAAATGGACAATATCTTGTCATGTCTAAGTTGGGTCACGACAGACAGATGCATTTTTTGGTGTATGGGCACCCTAAATTTAAAACATGCGGGCCTTGTTAAGACCCAAAGTAGACAATATCTTGCCAAGTCTGGGTTGGGTCATGACAAATGGTATCGAAGGCGGCTCTGCATGTCCTCTTGAGCGATGGTGGGGCAATCAGTGAGGATGCTAAGTCCCTAAAGGGGGTGTATGTAACACCCTAGGCGAATCCCACATCTGCAAAGCACGGGAGAGATCTTGGGTTTATAAAGGGTGATCCACACCTTAATTGGCAAGACGCGTTTTGGGGTGTATGGGTTAGGTCATGACAGATGGTATCAGAGCCCAAGATTTAAAGCGATTCTGTAGACCAACCATATGCACAAGTAAAGGGGAAGGACAAGGCTCAACATTTTAGTTAAAACTTGAAATTAAGATAATTGGAAAAATCTTACATTTGATTTATTTGACACGTAGAAACTAGATTAAAAACTCATTGATATGTCAAGCGTAAGGGGTAACAAAAGTAAAAGGGTAGAGGGAACTTCAGGGGAGCAATCTGCAATTGATCGACTTACAGACATTGTGCCATGACTCTTGGAAAGGGAAGTTAGAAGGGATGAACATGCTCGGGCAATAAACAACGCAGGGAGTGAATTTAGAAGATTAAATCCAGGAGGTGTTGATCTTGTTGCAGCAAACCAATGGTTGTGAACCATGGAAAGAATGATTGATAAAAGTAGCCAAAGTGCCAGAAGAAAAAAAAGTCACTTGTGTCTCCGTTATGCTACGAGGAGCGGCAGCAAACCAATGCTACGAGGAGCGGCAGAATACTGGTGGGACTCGATCAGAAAAATTCATAATGAAGCAATGATGTAATGGAGGGAATTTAAAAGAACACTTCTATAATAAATACTTTTTAGAGACAGTTCGCTCAGCCAAAATAAGAGAGTTTGTTTAATTACAACAAGGAAAGATGTCTGTGCTATAGTACATTCGAAAATTTGATGAGCTCTCTCGATATGCCCCACGCATGGTTGCAACGGAAAACTTGAAAAAGGAACATTTTAAGCAAGGATTGCACAAAGATCTCGCAAAAGACTTAAAGATGGCTGGAGTTTGTGATACTTCCTTCAACGAACTCATAGATCGAGCCTTGGTAATTGAGCAAGCATATGAAGAAAATAAGGAAGAAAAACAAAGAAACAAAGGAAGTGTAGACTAGGGGAATTTTGTAGTTGACCACGAAAGACAACACTCAAAAAATAATGATGATGTGAAAGAAGTTTGTAGAGATAGTTAAGAATTCTAGAATTTAGAAAGATATTTATGAAGGATAATCTTATCCATTGATCAAGAGTTATGGTGGCAAAATCCTAGCCATCAATTAGCCTTAAGAAATCCTATAAATACACCCTACCCCTTTTCATTTTCAATGCAACCTAGAAATTTCACCCTCTTCTATTCTAAGTCATAACATCAAGAGTAGAGAAATCCTAAATTTAGAAAGGTCTAAAAAAGTCAAGGTCAAGAGGTAAATAACACTTTAAGTGCAATGTAGGGACAAAATTGTGTTCATACTTAACTTTAGTTTTAACAATTCCTTTATCTTGTGATGGCTACTATGATGTGATCAATTATAACCTAAATTTTTATATAGTTGGCTATGTCGTCTATATTATGATATTTTCTTATTTACTCATTGTATGGTCGGCTATACCGCCTAATTTGTGATACTTTTACTCAATTATGCTATGGTCGGCCATTTTGTTTAATCTCCATATGGATGGCACTGCCGCCTGCAGTAAAGAATGTTGTCCTTAAATACCATTGTATGCTAATTATGTTGTTCCTCTAGGAACTTCACATGTTATGATATAAGTTACATTGAACGCACGCATTTCATGGAATATTTCATAAGAAGACGTTATAAACTTTGAGGGTATTTCCAGAGTGACATATTGCTCAACAGAGGTGGCTTGAAGAGCACACTGATCCAGGCGGGAAGACTAGATATATTCTTTAGGTTGAGGCCGTCTAGTAGATATGAGGGTGCGGATACTTCGGATGAAAGAACTGGGTCGTTTGTACAACTGATAAGGGCTGATGAGAGGGTAGGATGACTCGCTAATTTGGGCTGATTCAGGGATGTAGGAATATTCTACAAGGTTTTCAATCTTATTGGCGGTATGAGAAGTGCAGGATTTGGGTAAAGAAAGAGTAATAGGATTGAAAGGAGTTGAAGATGAAGTGGAAGCCATGAATGAGAAAGTCTCTCTGCTCCTGAAGGTCTAGAGATCAAAACAGAAAAAAGACGTAAATCATACCATTTTGGTCATGAAAAACGGAAGTTTAGAAAACGTAAAATTTTCAAGGACTTGTATGGCTCTGATACCACAAAAGTCACTCACCTTACCACTCCAGAGTTCTCCCCAGACCTTCTATGGACTCTTTTTTAATGGTATTCTCCCCTCACTTGGTGGCGCCAGCAACTCCAATATTTGTATACCTTTCACGGATTAGACAAAATGTTGAATATTCTTATATTCCAGAATCTGCTCAAATCAATGAGTCCCAGTTTCCCATCATGAGTCCTTACAATCTCTACAAACAGAAAACTTCTTTCACTAGAAGTATTCAAACTCTCATCTCCACTAAAAGACCACTCCCAAAAGAATATATCCAAGCCCTCCAAACTTAGTAAAAGGTAATCTTTTGGGGATGACGATACGTAACACTCAAAAAATCAACTAATCAGACCCAAGGGCATATTGTTTAAAGAATAAAAATGCTACCCTTGTAGTGCAACATGTTAGCCTATATGGCTATAAATATTGATTTTGATGATAACAAACCACGTGTGTTGGTTAAACAAAGATTTATATATTGTGCTTTTATAATAACAAAATGATATTATGGAGTTAAGTTGTTTTTCAAGTTGTGGACTAAAATGAAAGAATTTTACAATATTTGATTTTACTAAATATTGTTTTAAATTTCAGATTTGGACCTATTTAAAAATATTTAAATATTTTGGGTCATTCTATAATTTTACATATTTGGGGTCACATCATAATTTCAAAACGTTTTGGGATTGACGAAGCACTATTTAGAAATTCTGAAATTAGACCTATTTGAAAACTTTTATAATGTTTGGGGCCATAATATAGTTTTATAAAGTTTTGGGGTCAAACTATAATTTTAAAAACTAGTTCACTGTAGTAGTTACTGTAGCAAGCGGCTAACCGAATTTTACAAGCGGAAGACCGAATTTTGGGCAGTAAGCTTCTAGAACATAAACAACTATCTAGATTTCGAAAGCAGCTATCCGAATTTCAAAAGCGGCTATTCGGATATGAAAAGCAGCATGCCGGATGTTCTGAAATTTAAATTTTTGCTGTAACGGTAACATAAAAACGGCTAACTAGATTCCATAAACGGTAAGTCGATTATCACCAAAATGGGCATAACGGCTAGTTTTTGAGCTCAAACTAGATAAACTCAAATCCAATTCATTTTCAAGCTCTTTAGCAAGCAAAATAAAAAAAGTAGACAACATATATTGAGCTCTCATTTCGTAAATCATCAAACATTGAATCATCTTTGTTCTTCAATTTGTATATCTACTCTTTAAGAGAGTTTTTGTTGTAATTTTCATTTCTTCATCAAATTTGTGAGTGTTTAAGTGTGTGAGACACTTGAGTGAAGAGATTTCGAGATAATCTCTTTGTTATAAAGGTTCATTGACACATTGGAAGTTATTTGTAAGCATTTGAAGCCTTGGAAGGCTTGGATAGTGAAATCCTCAAGCTTGGATCACTTGGAGGCGTGGACGTAGGTGGAGATAGCCGAACCACGAAAAAATTTGTGTGTTTGTTTTTCTTTTCCCTTTTGAACTTATTGATTTCGAATTTATTAAGGAATTAGATTGGATTGTTGCGTGGTTTGGTTAGGATAAGTTTTAAATACCAATTCACCCCCATCTTGGATTGCATAATTTGTATTTCAGTTGGTATTAGAGTAAGGTGCTCTTGTTTAGACTTAACCGTCTAGAGCTAAAGATCAATGGCAACTTAAAATGATTCCACATTTAGGGAAGGACAGTCCACCACGAGACCACAATCTTTTGATGGAAACGATTACCCATATTGGAAAACTAGGATGAGAATTTCTTTAGATTACGAAATTTGGGAAATCGTTAATGATGGTCCTTTCATGCCTTTGACTAAAAATGAAGTCGGAGAAGATATTCCAAAACCTTCACGGGAATGGAATGAATTGGAAAAGAGAAAAGTTTCTCTAAATTCCAAAGCTATGAATGCCTTGTTTTGTGCACTAGATAAGAAAGAGTTTCATAGAGTGTCTAGTTGCGAAAGTGTTAATGAAATTTGGCACAAACTTAAAGTTGTTTATGAAGGCACGAATCAAGTGAAAGAGTCTAAAATAAGTAGGTACACTCGACAATATGAATTGTTCCAAATAGAAAAAAAATGAGAGTGTGTATTCTATGTATACTAGATTTACGGACATAGTGAACACTCTAGGAGCCCTAGGAAAGACCTTTTCAAATAGCGAGAAAGTTAAGAAAATCATTAGGTCGCTACCTAAGGAATGCAGACCAAAAAGGACTGTCATTGAATAAGCTAAAGATTTAAATACATTACCTATTGATGATTTAATTGGTTCTCTCATTTCATAAGAAGAAGATTTGGCAGCAGAAAAAGGGCATGAGGAAAAGAAGAAAAGCATTGCTCTCAAAGGATCTGCCTTAGGGACTAGATCTGGCTTAGAACAGATCAATATCTCGCACGTTCTGATTTCCAGCCGATATACCTCTGAGGTCAAAACCTAAAACGAGTTCTTTTAAGGTTATAAAACCCAAAACAGACTTTTCTTTAGTCTTTTAAACAGGGTACCAAACCATTTAAGAAATCATCATAAGTTTTCTGATGCACAGGATCCTTACTTGAAGGCAAGTGCAGAGCATACTTCCTTAAGTTTTCAAAATGAACAAATTTAATTCTTTTGATTTGTTTCTTTTCCTAGAACTTCATTTGCAGAGAGAGAGAAGAGAATTTAGAAAGTCATAGCTTATGAGAACACACGAGTTTATTATTGCTGAAAACTTCTATATCTTACAAGTGAGGGGAGGTTCTGATACCATAGGAGTACGTGGCGTTGTTCTACCACATCGATGCAGAACTGAATCTGCCTTAGGGACCAGATCTGGCTTAGAACAGATCAATATCCCGCACGTTCTGGTTTCCAGCCAATATACCTCTGAGATCAAAACCTAAAACGAGTTCTTTTAAGGTCATACAACCCAAAATAGACTTTGCTTAGTCTTTAAGCAGGGTACCAAACCATTTAAGAAATCATCATAAGTTTTCTGATGCACAGGATCCTTCTTTGAAGGCAAGTGCAGAGCATACTTCCTTAAGTTTTCAAAATGAACAAATTTAATTCTTTGATTTGTTTCGTTTACTAGAACTTCATTTACAGAGAGAGAAGAGAGTTTAGAACTTTATGATTGATAAAAACACACGAGAGTTTATTGCTGAAATTGTCTATATGTTCAAGTGAGAGGAGAATCCTTTATATAGGAGGATTCTCAAGATAGGACAGGACCCCTATCTTTTTCAAAAGCAAAAGATACAGTACAAAAGTAAAAGATACAGATAAAAGATCATGTCATAACTTTTATGATTACAACAGGACAAAGAGGGAAGGTTCATGACAACAAGACAAAAAGGGAAGGTCCATGACAACAAGACAAAGAGGGAAGGTTCATGCAACAAGATAAAGAGGGAAGGTTCATGCAACAAGACAAAGAGGGAAAGTTCATGCAACAAGACAAAGAGGGAAAGTTCATGCAACAAGACAAACTACTTTTACGGAGAGTGAAGGTTCATGTATTCGTCTTCAGAGGAGCTTTCAGTTGCATATGGGTTATCGTCATAGGTTGGTGGGAAAAAGGTCTTGGAGAGCTTTGGGTGCTTGCAGGTAGGACCACGGCAAGGTGGATAAGGGCATTCTCGTCTGTATCCTGGTCTGGGTGATGTCTGAGTAGCCTTGTCTGCTTTTGAAGGTTTGGGTGGTTGTGATGAGGATCCTGGTTCATGCATGGATGGTTGGGAAAACTACTGGAGATGTTGACTTAAAGGAAGAAATTCTTCCCATGGGTCCTGGGAGTCTTGGTAAAGAAAGTCTGTGTAATCTGGCTTTTCTTCTTTGATGATGATTCCAGTGGACTTTGGTTTTGATATGGCGGATGAAGTGGGGATCATGATGAGGTCATGTTGTGGGCCTAAGGAGGTTTGAAAGATATCTCTGTGTGGCGGAGTCTGGTGGTTTAGTTGACAGAGGTAGTTGTGCAAGGTGGTTTGGATTTCGTTGTCAATGATAGCTGGGTGTGGTGCAGTAAACCAACAGCAACTGTTGGTGAAAAATCACTTGGGACTGATCACTATCTGAGTCATCAGAGAAATTCTGTAGTGCGAACACAGTTTCATCACTGGGTTCATCTTGTTCAGAGAAATAGAATTCCAGTTCATCCTTTTCTAGGGAGTAATCTGTAGTAGCTTGGAGATGCTTGACTAGCCTGATAGATTTTTCCCTTTTGTTGGGACAATCCTTGGCATAATGGCATTTTCTCTGGCAGATGAAACATCTACTTGATTTTCTCCGTTTAAATTCTCTGGATGAGGATGACTTCTTTCTGAAGAATCTGTCGGACTTTTTGGACCGGCGAGGCTTAGATGAATATTCCAGACGTTTGAATTTCTGAAAATGCTTTTTCTTTTTAGGACTGCAATCACAATCCTTCTTCTGTTTGCATTTGATCTACTAATAAGGCTTCTTGCAGGCACTCTTAAATGGTTCTCTATCTTTCAACAGTTCTTTGAAAAACTATTTCTACTCACAGAGTTTGTCAAGACAACTTTTGGCAAGCTGAAAGATTTTGCCAAGAGAAATGTTGTCAAGGACAAGATTGGATGCACGAAGTTGCCTCTGTATATCTGGTTGGAGTTCATCAGGAAGGGAAGCCAGAAAAACATGCTTTAATGTCGGCTCATTGAATCCATTAAGCTTATAAAATAGCAGGGACATTCTTTTATAATGGAAGTCAAGATCCTTAGCATTGAGTGAACAGCATTTCATGTTTGGATAGTCTCGTCGTGCAGCTTCAAAAACTGCAGAAGGGTCTCCAAGGAATTGATCATGGATAACCGCAAGGGCACTTGAGACTTCTGGCAATTGAACAAACTGTAATTGTCTGTATTGGCCTAAAGAATCAAACTAATCTCTTAGGGCACCCGTAAAACGAGTACAAATTCTCTAAGGACTGATTGAGTTGTGGCTCCTGGCCGTAACATTTGTAAGTCAAGCCAGGCAGACATTTTATTAAGCTGATCACGCCATTTAGAGGATGGAAGATCATCAAATGTGAACCATGGACCATTTGACGATTTTGGACCGGTTGGACCGGTTTGGGCCTGGGCTGGAGGAGGTTGATTTGAGGTAGAGAATTCAGGCATTTCTTCGTCAACTTCAGAAGGAATGTCAACATATGGTTCTGTGTGAGAGGTTTGGCCTTGATCAGGTTGATCAAGTTGAGCCATCAGGATTTTGGTGATATCAGCATAGGACTTTTCAGAGTCACTGGTGGATGCTGAAGATTCTGTAGCTGTCTCGGTAGGACTATCTGAAACAGCTAGATTTGAATCAGAAGTTTGATCATCTATAGGAGATGAGTGATCAACTGTGTGGGCACTAAACAGGTGCATGGGTTGTTTATCCTTAGATTGGGTAGGAGGTTGTGAAGGAGCAGGTGGTGGAGGTGCGGATGGTGATGCTGGTGTAGAACCAGGGGATTGTTGGTCATAGTAAAAACAACATGTTGGTGAAAGGTGACTGGTCGTGGTTGAGGTTTAGGCTTTGGTTTAGGTTTAGGTTGTGGTGGCAATGGATTGTCTCGAAAAAGAGTATGAGTCATACCAAATAATTTGGAAGGTTCATACTGTCGGATAGGGGAAAGCATGGAGGCAAAAGGATGATAAGTTGGACCAATGGAAGGGATCGGAGGTGATGAAGTAAAAAGGGTAGGTCTTTGTTTTTCTGATTCTATCTGATCAAGCTCAGCTTTCAAGCGTCTGATCTCTCTTTCCTTCTGGTCAAATTCTGGGCCATAATAGCGTTGAGCAAGCATACTTCGTAATTCAGAATCAAGTTGAGTAATTCTGGACTGGAGATTTTGGTGGATCTGCTGCATCTGTGCAGTGATGGAGTCGACCTTTGTCTCAAGATGTTCAGTTTGTAAACTGATTTTCTCAACTTTTGAATTGATATTCAACAAAGTATCATTCTGGGCTCTGGCATTTTGGGTTCGCCAGTTGAGGACTGATTCAAAAGGTTTAGGTGGTTCAAGGTGTCCCGTAGAAGTGATGGCAGAAGGGATAAAGGGTTTAGACACAACATTCCGTTGGGAATCTGTGTGGGTGTCTAAAGGAGGAAAGGAAGAAGAGTAGTCTGAAGAAGTAGATGAAAACATCATACAACTCAGTAGTGGTGTCGGAGTTGGGATTGGTGATGGAATCTCGGATTTGCAATATTTTGCAATCCATTTGAGTTCCTTTTTGTAAAAGGGTAATGGAGCTGGTGGAGGTGGAGGATCTTGTGGTGGTTTAGGGTTATTATGATGGCATAAGACTGAAGGTTTTTTCTTTTTGGATTTCTTTTTTTGTTTGGTGGAATAATCATCGTCCTCTGCCCAATCATCCCAGCAGGGACAACTGGGGTCACAAATGACTGAGCCAGGGGCATCCCATAGGAAATGACCATTTAGCTTTGCTGGATAAACATGGTAGCCTTCAGAATTGAACCCTGTAATGGGCAGATCTTCTTGAGCTGTCTGCACAGCTGTGATCATTGAAGAATAGGTAAAGGAGAGCCGAGGGGCTCTTGTGGAGCACTGGGAGGTGGTTTGAAAGTCATTCTGACTGTTCCATCTGACCGTCTATCAAACATACTTTCTGATGTCTGAATCAGAGCAGTATTGGTATGGAACTGTTCATAGTTGGAGATCCATTCAAGAGGCATAAGCTTTATGAGCTTATGACGAAGAATTTGTCTTGGGATCTGGATGATTGTTGGGATCTGGTCAGATTCAGGTAAGACCATGAGGGTGTCGGAGTGATGGTCAGGAGTGGGTAGATCTAAGGCATGATTTTGAAGCCTATAGACCAATTGATGATGGAGAGTGGCTATCTTGGCAGAGGAGAATTGTTCTGCACCTTGAATTTGGACTTGGACTTTCAAGGTTGCGGGCAAATTGGTGTCTTGAAGAGAAAGGTTGAAGTTTGGATAGAAAGTTAGTAAAACACTTCCTCCATGAAGGGTTGTAAGGACAGTGCCGATAACAGCATCTTGATACTGTTTGAACCGGGTGTCTAGCATAGCAATTCGAGCTGTGACTGGTAATCCTTTTCTCCCATGAAGGGTAATGATTAATCGGATTCCTCCAAGATGAAGATGGGTATAACCTTCTCGTTTCCAGTTGGAAATCAACTCTGAGGGTATTTCTAAGGTGACATATTATTCAGCAGAAGTGGCTTGAAGAGCACACTGATCCAGACGAGAAGACTGGATATATTCTTTAGGATGAGGCCATCTAGTAGAGATGAGGGTACGAATACTGCGGGTAAAGGAACTGGGTCGTTTGTACAGTTGGTAAGGACTGATGAGAGGGCAGGATGACTCACTGATTTGGGCTGATTCAGGGATGTAGCAGTATTCTACAAGGTTTTCAATTTATTGGCTGTATGAGAAGTGCAAGATTTGGGTAAAGAAAGAGTAGAAGAAAGAGTAACAGGATTGGAAGGATTTGAAGATGAAGTGGAAGCCATAAATGAGAAGCTCTCTCTACTCCTGAAGTCTAGTGAGCAAAACAACAAAAGACTTAAATCATACCATTTTGATTGTGAAAAACGAAGTCTTTAGAAAACATAAAATATTTCAAGGACGAGTATGGCTCTGATACCACAGCGTGTACATGAGAGTGATGAGGAGTTGGCTATGTTGGCTAGAAGATTCAGAAAATTTTACAAGAAGACTAATGAGCAGAGAAAGTTCAGAAGTCACAAAAATAAAAAGGAGAAGAAAGAGCCAATTACTTGCTATGAATGCAAGAAGCCCGGGCACATACAACCGGAATGTCCTCTCCTCAACAAATTCTAGAAGAAAGCTACGGTGGCTACGTGGGATGATAGCGATGAGGAAACAAGCGATGATGAAGAGCAACAAGAGAATTAATAAATATAATATTATTATATTTATTGTACGTGGCGTTGTTCTACCAAATCTACGACAGCACAAGGTCTGTCCTTAGGGCCAGTAGCCCGCAAGTTCTGGTTTCCAGCCGATATACACTTATCCACCAAATACCAAATCCGAAATTCATTTTAAAAACAGTTTTTCACGATACCACCTGAAAACACAGCACTCAGGGCCTTCAAAAAGGGTGAACATTGTGAGAAAACAATGTTATTGGATAAAAATCGGTTTTGGAGGATAAAACATGACCTTTCTAATGCACAGGATCCTCAGGTGTGAGGCAAGCGCAGAGCATACTCAGTTTAGAAATTTGGAGGTGAGCGTATCATTTTTAACTCAAATAATTTATTTGAGTCCTAGAAGAGAGAGAGAGGTTTAGGGAAACATACTGTCGAAACTTAAGCTTTTTATTTCTTTTTTCGAATGGCCTTACAACTAAGACCAAAGGGGCTTTATATAGAGGATAATTGAGAACATGACCTCTCGAATGATCATATCTCATAGCACACCTTTTTTGAAAGCAAAGCAAGCCAATCAGGACTTTTACAAAAGGCAAGCATACTTACAAGGACTTTAACAAAAGCAAAGCGCACGTACAAGGACTTTAACAAAAGTAAAGCACACTCACAAGGACTTTAACAAAAGTAAAGCACACGTACAAGGACTTTAACAAAAGACAAACGGGAGTCACATGGGTTATTGCATCAAAAGTTGTGTGAGAGCGACAAAGTGTCATTATGGAGTGGATGGATAACGCGATGGTGACACATCTCCTGTTTCTTTCTCATATTGTCGCTTGTGCTGACGCCTTTGTCTCTGGTCGAGATATGCCTCAGCTTGCTGGTACTTTTCTTCATCAGCTTCAGACATGTGTCGTGAGGTATAATGGGGAGTATCAGTATGGAGAAGGGACTGAAAGTCTTCCCATGGGTCCTGGACGTCTTGGAATAAGACATTCGTGTAGTCAGGACGTTGTTCCATAACAAGGATTCCTTGAGGACTTGAACTTGAACCTGGAGTACATCCTTGTGTTTTCGGGATGATTTCAAGGGTGTGTGATGGTCCAATGGAGGTGTTGTGAATATTTGTGGCAGGTGGAGGAACATTGTTAAGTTCCATGAGATAGGCATTGAGGACGGAAGTGACTGTTGTATCATGGATGAAGGTATAGGGATGAGGGTAAGTTTTCCATTCACATGCCATGTCATGTGTCCAGTAGTCCCGTGTTTCTAGATGTTGAAAATAAGGCCTGTGGACGATGAAAGCTGTAGTCCACATGTTAGCTTCTTGTTCTGGCATTTTGTCTAATCCGTGAAAGGTAGACAAATGTTGGAGTTGTTGGCTGAAGGACAACAATTGTCCATGAGGTTCCTAATAACGTAACTTTTGTGCAGTAAAATTAAAACAGATGGCGGAAGCTCTAGAAACCTCGGATCGACTTCATTCAAAAACGAAAATCAAGAGGAAAGATTGAAGTTTAATTACTTCACTTGTAGTTTCAAAAACGACTTCGTGAAGTAGGAGAAAATGACTGAAAACAGCAAGCTACGAACACTGTCCAGAAAATAGAGCTCTGCACGAATAGCTTCTGTTTTGCCATGATCTGAGATCCTTTAAGCACCCCAATTGTAATGCCTCTAGTCAGTCCACACTTAGAAATTTTCTAGGAGTTCATAGGATTTGAAATCTCGAAATTTCGTTTTGAAATGAGAGAGATAATGAAGAAACATGAATGCTAGTTCATGATGATTCATTCCACCAAATAAAGCCACCATTATCTCCAACGATGGCACCAAACATTATCATGTGCTAGATCCACCCACTTAGCCATTATTTATTGAAAGTGATCTTATCACTTCAATAAATTATTTAATCAAATAAATAAATAGCTAAATTAATTAATTTCGTAATTAATTAATTAACCCCATTTTGATCAAATCAAATGGCTAAATGTGGGCTTCTTTTGTAACATGTTCTAATACTTTCTCTTAATCCATAGTAGATCCAATAAAAGCCCAAAATTGGTCTAGAAGTCCATAATCATATATGAACCGGAACATGTCCAAAATGGTCATTTTACGTGCTCGATATTACATAATGTTTAATTGAGGATTTATGAAATTTATTTTGTTCCTTAAACTATTTATGGAACATCTAAATTTCTATCTTAAATCATATTTAAGATATATTTATATATATATTCATTCTCAATGAATTATAATATAAATATTGATTTTCCTAAAATTAGGAAATTTAACTTCTCATTTTCTAGTAACTCCCTTTTTTTTTCATTTCTATTTGGTGTGTGACCTTTTAGGTTCTTAGTTATAAGGTGGTAGAACTATTTTAATGATAACTCTTTATTCATTAAATGATGCTAAACTCTTTAGTCATCAATTAGAACTTTTCTAATGACCTTAAGATGCATTGCTAATACGCTTTACCAATATTGATCTTAAGGTTTCCACAAGTCATGAGTGACACCTAGCAGTATATCACAACCATCCAAATAACAAGAATTGTTGGATCTATAGTACCTATTCCATTGTATCGCTATGTCTTGGTCTCTTCATCATCCATGTCCAGAGAAAAGCACGGCTTATGGTTTATTATGTTAAGCAGTTATGCTTTATCTCAAAATAAATCTAAATGAACTTGGCATGAAAATATAATTTGAACTCCTTCAAATATATTTCACTTTGGCCAAGGATTTCTCATGCCAATTCATATTATCTCATAGGGACATCCATTTTGTATATTACAAAGTGATGAATTCCATATTGGCCATACACTTGTCTTCATACATAGCCAACCATGACAGCTATTGCTAGATCTCTTCCGTGATTAGGAATCAATCATATCAGAGATGTCTATGTATAAGACATTTGTTATGTCTCAGGTCTAAAGACCATTACTAAACATAGTGTTTATTATAATGTATAATAAGCCATTAACACTCAAAACCATATGGCTTACTATATTTGGTCAAGTTCAGTAAACTCGTTCTCTTAACAAGTACCTATGTGTTTGACTTGACATCTCATGTCAATGATATGAAACTCACCATCCATTTTAGTATCACATACCATAAGGAGTCATAACACATACTAGTGTTTATAGGAATTTATAATGTCCAATCATAAATCCACCACTAGGAACTATTTTAGAAGTATAGTACAAAGGATGCACGTTTCATATTCTCGACAAACTCGAGAATGTGCTCCTTAACTATTTTATTTCTTGGACTATATTCATTAAATTAATTTATGAATATTGATAGCTTTGCCATTTTATAAATATCAAAATGCTATTCAAATACAATCATTCCCTAAACAATCAAACACCATTCGATTGGCCTTTAGGGCATATTACTAACATTGGCGCCACCAAGTGAAGGGAGAATACCATTCAAAAAGAGTTCATAGAAGGTCTGGGGAGAACTCTGGAGTGGTAAGGTGAGTCAGGACTGGTTTGATGGGAAAAATTAGCTTTGTAGCATACAAGGTGGTGAGACACCACATATACCAAAGCTCATCTTCGGAGATTGATAGAGAGGATAGAGTGAGGCCTGTGAGAAACAGGTGCTCCATGCAAAGATTAGGAAATCGGTCAGGTTTTTTGGACTGAACATTAAAGAAAAACCGGTAGAGAAACTTCTTTGCAAAATCTTGCAATTGGTAAGCCGATTGGAAAGAGATGTTCATAGGGAAATTTCTCTGGTTAAGAGCTTTGAAGGGAAGTTGGCGATTCATGGCTATAACTGGAATGGTTTGAATCGAGGAGATGAGTGCGGGTTTATTTATAGCTGGACGGGTGAGGAAGTGTGGAATGAGGTTTTGGTGGCCTTTTATGTGTTGAACAGTGAAATCATATTTAGCAAACCAGGTTTTGAGACTGAGTAATTGCTTGTCAGGTAGCAATTTGTTCTTGAAGTCAAAGATTCAGGGAAAAGAAGAATTATCCATGTTGATAAGGAATTTGTGGCTGATGAGATGGAATTCAAATTTTTTAATTCCATACTTGACTGCTAAAATTTCTTTGTAGATCACATGGTAGTTCTTTTCAAAGTCTTTGAACTGTCCGCTTGCATGTGCACAGAAATGATGCGTGCCATTAATGTCTTCGAGAAGAATGGCACTCCAATAATCATCGTTGGCATCGGTCTGGAGGATGCGTTGTCCATTTGTGGGAATTCGGAGTGGAGGAGGTGATTGGGCTATCACCTTTAGCTGCTTGACAGCTTTTGTCTGAGCAGGGCCCCAGGGAGGGCACTGTTTCTTGAGCATGCGGGACAGCTGACTGGTGTGGATTGCAACTTTTAGGATAAAATCGCAGACATAGTTAATAATCCCGAGGAATTGTTGTATCTGCTTTCTGTTGAGATGTGTGTCCGGGAACTTTAGTAATTCTATTGCAATATGGGGACCAGGCTAATACTGGCCGTCTTTAATCACCATGCCAAGAAAGTCAATGGATTCCTTTCCTATGCTGCTTTTCTTTTCGGAAAGCATGATGCCATGTGCCTGCACAATGTGAAAGAAATCCAAAAGGAGCTTCTGGTGGCTCTCATGGTCAGAGGAAAACAACAAAATATCATCAATGTAGACCAATGCATGATAGAGAATAGGACTAAAGATTTTTGTCATGGCTTTTTGAAATAAGGAGGGAGCGACTTTGAGACCAAAAGGCATGACCGTCCATTGGTAATGGGCATCAGGGCTGCAGAAGGAAGTTTTGTGACGGTCAATTGGTGAAATACCAAGTTGCTAAAAACCAGCTTTCAAATCGAACTTAGAGAAGATATGAGCCCCTTGGAGATAGACAAACAGGGTCTAGATTTTTGGAAGGGGAAACTTATCATCTTTAAGAAAAGAATTGAGTGGCTGGTAATCAATCACTAATCTCTTTTTTCCACGAACTAATTCAGATCGTTTTTCAACATAAAAGGCTTGACAAGCCCAATCTGAATCAGTGGACTCAATAAGACCTTGTTGAAGTAACTGAGAACATTCTTGTTTAGCAAGCAAGAGGTCGGAAGGAGACATACCCGGGTGTGAAGCTTTTGTGGGGTTGTTGTCTTCATTGAGTTTGAAAGGAAGGTGAATGAAAAATTATTCATTTTTCCAAAGAGGTGAAGGATGATGAAACTAGGAATGGTTTTCTGGACAGAATTCTAAGAACTTTTGTGAGATTTGACTATATGGAGATGACGTTTCAGAAAGTGTATACAGACGTAGGGTATCTGTATAAGGCACGAACATCTGTTTGTAGCGAACTCCAGAACTAGTGAGGAATAGGTTTTTAACCAGATGAATAATGTCAAAACCTATGAGCAAATCTTTATCGGGGAGTTTAGAAGCTACAATCTTTTTCCAAATTATGCAATTCGGAAAGAATTGAATACCAATGGGTTTTTTGGTAATCAAGGTGGTTTCAAAAGTTTCACCATTAACTGCTCTGAAAAGCTTGGAGTGAGGTTCCCAACAGTTTGATGGAAGAATAAAAGGATCAATCATACTGGTATCTGCACCAGTGTCAATAAACCCAATAACAGGAATAGGTTTATGGAATTTAGAAGGAAGGATGGACATCTTGAGAGAAGGGCGAGGAATAGTGGAAACATGATTAACAGTCTGAACGGTAGAGATGACTGAAATATCTTCAGAATCAGAAGATTCGGCAATAAGAAAGGCAGTTTGGTCATCTTGTGTTGACTGTTCTGAAAAATTTGATTCGACATCCTCATTCTCAGATAACAGGGAAGAATGTTAAAGATGTTGGATAAGACGAACAGCTTTGGCCGATTTGTGAGGACAATGTCGGGCAAAGTGACCGCGTTTCTTGCAAATGAAACAACGGTTGGATTTTTTCTTTCGGTACTGAGAAACATCTTTCTTTCTGAAATACCGAAAAGGTTTTTTGGAGGATGATTTTTTGTGGAAGTGTTTCTGAAAATGTTTTTTCTTTTTAGACGAACAAATACACTTCTTTTCATCTTTACACTCTATCTTGAGATGAGGTTTTGTACAAGCTTCAGAGAAGGGTTTTTTGTCTTCCATGAGATCCTTGAAGAATTCTTTCTGTTCACAGATCTTATCAAGAGATAACATAGCCATTTGAAAAATCTTTCCTAGAGAGATATCAGCTATGCTCATATTTGTGGCTGTGAGTTTTCTCTGAAGATCGGGTTGTAACTCAGGAGGAAGAGAGGCAATGAAGACATGTTTAAGAGATGGCTCATTGAACCCATTTAGCTTGTAAAATAGAATACTCATTCTTTTGTAATGAGCATCCAGAAGATGTCTTTTAAGAGAACAGCATTTCATCTGATGGTATTCTTTTCTGTCTGCTTCAGTGGAAGCAGTTTTTTCACCGATGAATTGCTCATGGATGAGATTGAGGGCTGTACCAATCGGAGATTCCATGAATTGGAGCTGTCTATATTCTCCTAAGCTTTCTAGCCAGTCTCGTAAAGAACCCGTGGAGCGGGCCATAAATTCATGAAGAACGGCTTAAGGTTGAGCATTAGGCTTGGTACCTTGGAGATCAATCCAAGCAGTAAATTCTTAAAGTTGAGCAGTCCATTTGTGACGGGGAATGTCATCAAATGTAAACCAAGATGCTAAAGATGGTTTTGTTGAGTGTTCATGGACTGGTGGTGGTGGTACTGGGTCTGTTTGAGAAGCTTGGTCAGAAGGATTGTCATCAACAATAGGTGTTGGAGTAGAGGCACTTGGATATGCAGTTTCAGTGGCCGTTAATATGCCTGTAATGTTAGCATAATCAGACTCAAAGTCAGTGGAGGCGTTTGATGAGTCATAAGAGGAGGACGAAGATGAATTATGTGTTTTAGGCTCAGAAGAGTCAGAGGAATCTGAAGATTGGATCTGGACAGTATGATAATGATACTGGTCCATTGGGCCTTTATCTTTTTTAAGAGGCTCAGGATGGTCTTGTGGTGATTCTTCTGGAGGGATTGTGGATGTAGAGGAAGAGGACGTGACCTTTGGACGTGGTTCAGAGATTTTGACTTTAGGTCGTGGTTTTTTGGGTGAAGTTGGTTGGGGAGTTGGTTGAAGGTGAGAGAAACCAAAGAACTGATTATAAACAGGATGTTGAGGCCGGGATGGTGTGTAGAAAGGTGCATAGGTTTCAAAGATTGGAGGAGATACTGGTGTAGGTTGTGGTTGAGTAAAAAGAGAAGGTCGAGTCTTTTCAGCATCAATCCTGGATAATTCAGCTTTGAGTTTTCTGATCTCAGCTTCTTTTTTATTAAACTCTGGACCCCAGATATGATTGTTAATCATTCGTCTGAGATCGGTGTCTAGTTCAGAAATCCGATCTTGAAGATGGATATACATCTGATCTAAACGACTGCTGATTGAATCAACTTTAGTTTCAGTCTGGGAGACTTGAGTGGCAACACGGTCAATTTTCTTACCGAGTTGTTGAAGAGTATGATTTTGAGCATTTGCATTTTTGGTTTGCCAATTCAAAACAGCTTCATATTGTTTTGGTTCTTCAGGTTGCCCAGAGGCTGTAATTGGAGATTGAATAAAAGGTTTTGAGGTAACACGGGTTTGTGGGTCGGTCTGTTTTTCAAGGGGAGGAAAGGATTCCTCATAGGAATGACTTGAAAACATAAGGCATGACCTGATTGGGTGAACAGGAGGTTTTGGATCCGGTGGAGGTTGTGGAAGAAAGGATTTGCAAGGTGGTGGAGGATAAGAAGATTTTTTCTTCTTCTTTTTCTTTCGGCGCATGACTTCCAATTCTTCATCAACATCCGTATCATCCAAACAAGGACAATCTGGATTGCACATATGGGCTTCAGGAACATCCCATAGAAAATGACCATTAATTTTATCAGGATATACTGGATACCCTTCTGATGAAAAACCATGAATAGGAAGTTTCTTTTCTTGACCAGTTTGAACTGCTGTGATCATAGCAGTATAAAAAAGCTGTGGACTGTCTGGAACGGGTGTAGTGTCAGGAGTTTGAAAAGTCAGTTTGATTTGACCATTTGGGCGTCTGTCAAATGTAGCTTCTGAGGTTTGGACTGGTTCAGAATTTTGGTGAAAATGCTCATAGTTGGTTAGCCATTCAAGAGGCATGAGTTTGAGCAGATCTTGTTTCTAAATTTGTTTGGGGATTTGGATTATGGTTGGAATTGTGTCTGTATCCGCCAATATCATCAAAGCATCAGAAGTTGTGTATGGTGTAGGAAGATCTAGTGCATGATTTTGTAATCGATACACTATTTGATGATGGAGGGTTGCAATCTTGGATGTGGGTGTTTGTTCTACTCCTTGGAGCTGGATCTGGACTTTAAGGGTTGTTGGAAGATTGAGATCCTCAAGAGAGAGGTTGAAATTGGGGTAAAAGGTTAATAAGACACTGCCAGCATGAAGGGTTGTCAGAACAGTTCCTATAACAGCGTGTTGGTACTCCTTGAACCTGGTATCTAGGAGAGCAATTCTAGCTGTAACAGGTAAGCCTTTTCGACCATGAAGAGTGAGAATTAGTCTTACACCACCAAGATGGAGGTGTGTATATCATTCTCGTTTCCAGTTGGCGACGAGATCTGAAGGTATTTCCATAGTGACATATTGTTCACTCTGTGAGGCTTGTAAAGCACACTGATCCAGTCTAGAAGACTGAATATATTCTTTTGGGAGTGGTCTTTTAGTAGAGATGAGAGTTCGAATACTTATAGTGAAAGAAGTTTTCTGTTTGTAGAGATTGTAAGGACTCATGAGGGGAAACTGGGACTCAGTGACTTGAGCAGATTCTAGAATATAAGAATATTCAACAAGATTCTCAATTTTGGAGGCTGTCTTTAGAGCATGATTTAGGGAGAGAGAGAGTAGAAGAAAGAGAAATATGAGAGGAAGATGATGTAGAAGCTGAAGATGTGCTTGTTTCCATGGTGAATGAATCTTCTTCTAAGAGATCAAATAAGATTATTCAAATTACTAATGACACCACCTCGGCATTAGGTGTGGCTCTGATACCAGTGGGTATGTTAATAATTAATAATAGTACTATATTTATTTAATATTAATAATTAATAATAAATAGTTTATTCTAAGAAAATATTAATTTTGTACTAAATAATATTACATTATTATTTATATAATAATAAATTTAATATAATTATATTTAAATTTAATATAATTATAATAAATAAAATAACGTTTCATTTTATATTAAAATTAAAATTAATAAAAAATTATGATGTTCATAATTAAGAATATTAATAATTATTATAAATTTACAAATATAATAAAATAAATGTTTATTCATTAAATATATTTTTATTAGCTTTGTAATTAAAAATTATAATTCTTTAAATAAGGATAAAATTATAATTTAAAGCTATTTGCTCCCAATTCAAGACAAAGTAAACATATAAATTGAATTTTGATCTCCATTCCATACTTCCATTCCAGTGTAAGTAAACAACCTACTCACACTCCCACTTCACACTCCCAATCCTAGGATTCTCACTACTCAGGATTTCCACTCCAATCTAAAAAATAAACGCTACCTTAAAGAATTGCATGATGAGTGAATGAAGATTGGTAAAAAGAATGTATGTCTTAAAAAGAAAGTGGTAGAGCTTAAAAATGAAAATGAATCATTTAGTGCAAAGATTACATGCCTAGAATTAGAGAATAAAACATTGCATGATAAATTGCATTATTTGAGAATTCTAGCACTTCACATGAGCATTTAGAATCACATGTGAATGACTTGAAAAATGAAAATGAAATGCTTAGAAAGAAGAGCAATGAACTAAATGATGTTGAAACAAATGGGCAAATTCACAAATGCTAAAATTCACAAATGGGCAAATGATGTTGAAACAAAAGTATTACAAGAGTTATTTTGTGAAGAGTACCTCCACTAACAATCAAGTTGTATGTCATTATTGTAATCAAGATGGTCATATGAAAAATAGATGTCCAGTAAAAAGAAATGTGTATTATGGTGTGAAATGTGTTTGGGTTCCAAAAGAAACCATTGCTAACATTTAAGGACCCAAAAAGGTTTGGGTACCTAAGACTTGAGATTCTCTCTGCAGGGCTTAAAGAAGAAGAAGAATAAATGGTATTTGGATAGTGGTTGTTCAAGACACATGAAAGGGAATTATTCTTGGTTTTCAAGCCTTAACAAGATCGAGAATGGTGGAGATGTATCGTTTGGAGATAATTTAAAAGGAAAAATCATTGGCATTGGCAATGTCGGTAATGTATCCTCTACTCTTATTGATAATGTGTGTTTGGTTGAAAACTTAAAACACAACTTGCTTAGCATTAGTCAATTATACGATAAAGGATATAGAGTTATCTTTGATGAATCAAAATGTGTTATTAAGAATGCATGTGATTGCAAGGTTTTGTTTGTAGGAAATAGATGTGTTAATGTCTATACCATTAATATAGATTGTGCATCTACAAATGATGACGGTTGGTTATGACATAGAAGATTAGTTCATGCAAGTATGGATTTGATCTCAAAAATCTCGAAAAATGATTTGGTTAAAGGTCTTTCAAAAGTCAGTTTTCAAAAAGGTAAAGTTTGTGAAGCATGCCAATTTGGAAAACAAATCAAAACTTCTTTCAAAAATAAAAATCATATCTCTACTTCAAAACCACTTCAAATTCTTCACATAGATTTATTTGGACCTTCTAGATATGCTAGTTTAAGGAGCTAATAAGGATGATGCCTTTGATGCATTCAAAATTTTCTGTAAAAAGGTTCAAAATGAAAAAGGCTATTCTATTACTTGCATTAGAAGTGACCATAGTGGAGAATTTGAAAATTATGCATTTGAGAATTTTTATAATGATTTTGGCATTGGGCATCAATATTCATCACCTAGGACTCCACAGCAAAATGGAGTTGTTGAAAGAAAGAATAGGTCTATTCAAGAAATGGCTAGGACCATGTTGAATGAAAACGCTTTACCAAAATATTTTTGGGCCGAAGCCGTCAACACCGCTTATTATGTTTTAAATCAGGTGTTGATTAGACTTCATCTCAATAAAACTCCCTATGAGCTTTGGAAAGATAGAAAACCTAATATTAGTTATTTCAAAGTTTTTGGATGCAAATGTTTTATTTTGAACACAAAAGATAATCTTGGTAAATTTAATCCAAAATCTGATGTTGGTATTTTTCTTGGTTATTCAAACTTAAGCAAAGCTTATAGAGTGTATGATAAAAGAACTTTAGTTGTGGAAGAGTCTATGCATGTTACATTTGTGAGTCTAACCTCCTCTACGGAGAAAGTTATTGTGGATGATGATGTAGATGAAAAGCTACAAGAAGATTCATCAAAGGATAGCCAAAAGAATGCAGAAAACCAAGAGTAGCAACATGAAGATCGAATGAGAAGCAAAATGAAGGTACGTCTCAATCATTCCCCAAGGAATGGAGGTATGTTTCTTCTCACCCCAAGGATGTAATTTTAGGAGATCCCTCACGAGGTGTAACCACTCTGGTGTGGTTGTAAGAAATAAAACTAAACTAGTGGCTCAAGGTTACAACCAAGAAGAGGGAATTGATATTGATGAAACATTTGCACCTGTAGCTAGACTAGAATCCATTAGAATGCTCTTACCTTTTGCATGTCATAAATATTTTATTTTATATCAAATGGATGTCAAGAGTGCTTTCTTAAACGGTTACATTATGGAGGAAGTGTATGTGAAATAACCCCCTGGTTTTGAAAATGAAAAATTTCCAGATCATGTGTATAAGTTATTTAAGGCATTGTATGGACTAAAACAAGCACCTAGAGCATGGTATGATAGGCTTAAAAACTTCTTGTTAGATAATGATTTTTCGATGGGAAAAGCGAACACAACTCTATTTGTTAAGCATAAGAATCAAGATATACTTATTGTTCAAATTTATGTTGATGACATTATTTTTTGTTCTACTAATGAATGAGCAAAGAATTTGAGATGAGTATGATGGGAGAGTTGAAGTACTTCCTTAGACTCCAAATAAAAAAAAACGAGGAAGGAATTTTCATAAATTAAGCCAAGTACGTGAAAGATCTACTTAAAAGATTCGGCTATGATAATGGAATGGCAAAAAGTACTCCAATGAGTACTACCATCAAGCTGGACTGATTACCAAAAAACCCATTGGTATTCAAATCTTCCCAAATTGTGTTATCTGGAAAAAAAAGCATTGGTTCAAAACTCCCTAATAAGGATAACTTATTAGGATTTGACATCATCCACCAGAGCAGAACAAATCTCGTCAGCAAAAATGGCTACCTTACACCCTTAGACTGACTTCATATCCTTAAGCCAGCATCTCCAACAGCTCCAGGATCCATTGCCACTAGAAGAACCTTCATTATCCAGAGCTAGTACCAGCACTTGTCCACCTAACGTTCAGCCACAGAATCAAATGGTGACATTCCCCTAACATTGTCCAAAAGCACAACATTGCCCATGGCCACCATGTGGTCCCACCTGCACGCATCCAAAGAAAAAGTTAGCAAAAGATGACACCGAAATCTCCTCTGACGAAGATTACATGAATCTTTCGTCCCCATAACTATAAGTTTTTCGTGTGTAATTATTAAAGTATGCTAAGTCATGCTTTAATTATTAAAATTTGCTTTTTTACTTTTAGAAAAGTAAATTTTGTCGTGTGTAATTATTAAAGTATGCTGAGTCATGCTAATGCGAATCCAACAATGAAACTTTGAAACCCACACTTAATTTGTAGTTTCAACTTCCAAGAAAGTTCTAAACAGATATATGACAAACAAAACCTTGACCCAATGCTTAAGAAAACATGAACCAAAGGTATAGAGAATGATATTGACGCCACACTTAAGAAATAGATGAGAAGGTGAGTGATAAGTCTAAATTTAGAATGCCACAAGAATGCAAATTCTTGATAAGTTCACTAGTTCTCAAAAGAACCAAAGAAAGAATAATCTTTCAAATTCAAATAACATTAATCTCTAATATTATTACATAGCAAGGTTGCTGAATTTAAATAAACTAAAAGAAACCCAAGATCCTAAAAATACAAATGGAAACATTGGAACAACCCTCCAAGTAGGTTTGTCAAAGGATGTTTCAAAAGTCTTCACCAACCCACTATAATTAATGCTATCTTTGACAAACTTAATGCTAGCCTACTATAATTAATGCTATCATTGACAAACTTAATGTTAGCCCACCATCATTGATGGTAGACTTATCTTACACATTGACAAACTTGAAACAAAACAAACAAATGAAGTTGAAAAACAAAGGAGTCGTTGAAAATCCCAAGTCTGAACAAGCTGTAATGAATTGGTCATAATTGGTCATAACTCCTTCTAGAGAACTCCAAATCCAGCTCTGTAAAATTTATTGGAAAGCTAACTCAATTATCTTTCCAACGGTATATAGCTTGCACATTACTTCTGGCTCAATCAATACAGTTTTTATTCCGAATTTGACCTTTCTGCATTTGATACAAATTGTGTATTTGGCTACCCAATAACTTGAATAATGCCCACAATGCCTTGCCTTCTCTTCAAGCCCAGTTCATGATGTCTTGCATCTTGAATTGCATTTTCAATCCATATTTTCTCAATTAATCCATTTAAAGCAGCTTGCATCTTTTTGGCTCTTGCTCTTGTAATTGGGCCTCCATGAATGTGCAAAGGATCACTTGAAGTTTTAATGGTATTCCCTTGATCATAAAAATGTTTTAAGTTTTCTGTTTTTCATCTGAGTATATCGGCTGGAAACCCAAGCATGCGGACTACTGGTCCAAAGGACGACTTTTCGTCATTGCTTTGGTCTAACAACGCCACGTACTTCATTGTCTATTTTGGTATCAGAGCCTGAAATTTACCAAAGTGGTATGATAAGAGTCTTCCCTATTTCTTTGAAAAATAGTTAGGCTTCAAAAACAGAGAGAAATTTTCACTCATGGCATCTACTTCATCTAGTGACGCTTCTACTTCTACGATCACTCCAATCTCCCTTTCTTCTACTCTGTCAATAAAATAGAAAATCTTGTTGAGTACTCATATATCCCTGAGTCAGCCCAGATCAATGAATCTTCATTCCCTCTATAAGAGAGGAAACTCTTTTACTAGAAGTATAAGAACCCTTATCTCTACTAAAAGACCTCACCCAAAAGAATACATCCAGTCCTCTAGACTAGATCAGTGCAGTCTTCAAGCTACCACAGTTGAGCAATATGTTACTTTGGAAATATCTCCATAATTGATTTCCAACTGAAAAAGGGAGGGTTGTACTCATCTCCATCTTGGGGGAGTAAGATTAATCCTTACCTTACATGGAAGAAAAGGATTTCTTGTTACAGCCAGAATTGTTATGCTCGACACCAGATTCAAACAGTATCAGGATGCAGAAGTGTTCTTCTCACTTTCTACCCTAATTTCAATCTATCTCTCTAAGATACCAACCTGTCAACTGCTTTGAAAGTTCAAGTTCAAATTCAAGGAGCAGAACAAATCTCCCCAGCAAAAATGGCTACCTTACACCATCAGTTGGTCTATAGGCTTCAAAACCATGTCTTAGATTTTCCCACACCTGACAACCACTCTGATGCTCTTATGGTGTTAGCAGAATATGACCAAATTCCAACCATCATCCAAATCCCCAGACAGATTCCTCACCATGAACTCATAAAATTGATGCCACTGGAATGGATTTCAAATTATGGGAAATTCCATCACAATACAGTCCCCATTCAGACATCAGAAAGTATGTTTGAAGGAAGGCCAGATGGTACTGTCAGAATGACTTTTCGACCACCACCAAGTACCCCTCAGCCGTTACCTAGTGCTCCTCAAGAGCCTCCAAGGTTATCATTTACTTATTCTTCAATGATCATGGCTGTTCAAACAACCCAAGAAAATCTCCCAATCACAGGATTTAACTGAAAAGGGTACCCAATATACCCTATGAAGTTAAACGGACATTTTTTATGGGATGCTCCAGGATACACTGTTGGGATGATTGGGAAGAGGACGATCAAGATTCCAAAAGGAAAAGAAAACCAAAAAAGAAAATCCATTCTCCTTGTAACCACATAGAAGCAAACCGCCATATGAACCTCCACCTCCATCAGCTCAGTTACCCATATACAAAAAATAACTCAAATGGATTGCAAAACATTGCAAACCTGAAACCTTTTCACCAAATCTAAGCCAGACTTCTACTCCTCAACCCATTGCCTGTATGATGTTTTCTTCATCATCCAAAGACTATTCTTTCAATTTCCCATCCTTAGAAGCCCAATCTGACAAAGCCTTTCATTCCCTCAGCCATAACCTCTACTGGTCACCTAGAAGAATCTAAACCATTTGAATCAGTCCTCAAGTGGCAAACATAGAATGCCAGGGCACAAAATGATACATTGGTAGACATCCACAAAAGGGTTGATAAGATCAATTTACGAACTGACCGAATCGAAACCAAGGTAGACTCAATCACCTTGCAAATGCAGCAGATCTATCAAGATTTACAATCCAGAATCTCCCAGCTAGATGCAGACTTACGAGCCATGCTTAGTCAAAGATACTATGGCCCTGAGTTTGACCAAAAAGAAAGAGAAATCAGACGTCTGAAAGCAGAGCTTGATCAGATTGAATCAGAAAAACACAGGCCTACACTCTTCACCAAATCACCTCCCGTACCTACAATTAGTCCAACTTACCATCCATTCAGTCCCATGCTTGCACCAATGAAACTGTATTATCCCTCCAAACTATTTGGAATAACACATACTCTTTTCAAAAATATGCCACAACCGCCTCAGCCAAAACCAAAACCTAAACCTCAACCAAGACCCATCAAAATTCATCAACCAATTTCCACTACCACACAACAACAAGATTCTCCAGAACATACTCCTAGTTTTCCCAACAACCATCTCAATCCAAGGATAAAGAACCCATGCATCAATATGCTTCCCATCACATTGAAGTTTCTACTGATTCCACAAAAATTGATACTTCTGTGATAGAATCTGAAACAGAATCTTCAAATTCAACCACTGATTCGGAAGGTGCTATTACTAAACTTTTGATGGCACAACCTGAAGAAACAGAACCAGTACAACCATCCCAACTAGAATCATACTTTGAAATACCCTCAGACATTGATGAGCCAGCTGAATCCTCCACTCATCAACCACCTTAGCCTCAAGCTCAAAATAGCTACAAACCACCAAACGGTCCATGGTTTACGTTTGATGACATTCCCACAGTCAAATGGAGAGAGAAGTTGTCTGAAATGTCAGCCTGGGTAGATCTCCAAATGATAAGATCAGGTGCAACAATTGAATCAATCCTCAAGGAGTTTGTCACCCGTTTCACGGGATCTCTGAGAGACTGGTTTGACAGTCTTGGCCCCTACAGACAATTACAGTTTGTGCAATTGCCAAACGTCTCTAGTGCTCTTGCTATTCTGCATGAACAATTTATTGGAGAACCATCTGCAGTTTTTGAAGCAGCAAGACGAGACTATCTCAACATGAAGTGTTGCTATTTGAATACTAAAGATCTTGATCTCCATTACAAAAGAATGTCAATCATGTCCTACAAGCTTAATGGATTCAACGATCACACCTTAAAGCATGTGTTTCTGGCTTCTTTACCTATGAAATTGTAACCAGAAATCCAACGACAACTTACAGTGCGCAACCTCAACCTTGACAACATCTCCTTGGGAAAAATCTTTCAGATAGCTAAGGGATGTTTGGAAAAACTTTGTGAGTAAAAATAGTTCTTCAAAGAACTGGTCAAAGACAAAGAGCCTTTCAGAAGCGCCTGTAAGAAACCATACTTGCAGATCAAATGCAAAGATAAAAATGATTTTGACTGCAGTCATCCACGGAAGAGGCATTTCAAGAAGATCAGGCATCCAACTTCCTTTTCTAAACCAAAGTCTAGGAAATGGAAGAAACCATACAGATTCTTCAGAAAAAGATCTTTCTCTTCCAAAGAACAGGGCAGGAAAAAATCTAGTAAATGCTTTATTTGCGGGAAAAAAGGCCACTATGCAAAGGATTGTCCAAACAAAAAAGAAAAGGCAATCAGATTGGTAAAGCATTTACAAGCTGTTACTAAATATTCTGCTGAAAAGGAAGAAGTAAAATCTTCTCAGAACAAGAAAACCCTACTGATGAAATAATGTTCGCACTGGAAAACTCATCTGATGATTCGGAAAACGATGAGTTTCAATCCATTTTTCATCAACAATCGTTGTCCCTAAACACTACCATTCCAATTCCCTCCATCAAACTCCAAATCTTACCTTTAAAGTTTCAACGACCCATACCAGCAATAGGATTTCTAGATACTGGTGCCCAAAAAAACATGATTTCAGGGCAGCAGATGGAAAAATATTCACCACATAATTGATTACTAAAAAACCCATTGGTATTCAAATTTTCCCAAATTGTGTTATCTGGAAAAAAATCATTGGTTCAAAACTCCCTAATAAGGATATCTTATTAGGATTTGACATCATCCACTAGATAAAACATCTTCAAATTCTTTCCAATGGAATCAGGGTCAGATCCATGTTCAAATCTTTCACAGAGATCCTTAAACTCTATAGTCTGTCCGAGTCTCCACCATCTTACCAAGATATCTCAACCAAGCTCCTAAAATACTATCCATAATTTCATTCTGACTTCATCCACCCAAATCCTTTATGAAAAAACAAGTCTTTCTTTATTCAGTTACCTTTCAAACTGAATGAAGACATCAATGCTACTAAGGCTACTCATCCAGGAATGAGCCCATCTGACTTAGCCTTAGCCCAAAAGGAATGTTCACAACTCTTGGCCCAAGGACTTATCGAACCAACAAATTCTCAATGGGCTTGTCAAGAGTTTTATGTCGAAAAACGTTCTGAACTTGTTAGGGGAAAAAAGTGATTAGTCAATGACTATTAACCCTTAAACATGTTCTTACAAGATGACAAGTTTCCTTTACCAAAGAGACAAAGCATCTTCACTTATCTCAAAAATGCCCAGATCTTTTCAAAATTTGACCTCAAGTCGGGTTTTTGAAAAATTGGCATTGAACCCTCAGAAAGATACAAAACCACTTTTTGCATCCCTAATGCTCATTATCAGTGGACAGTTTTACCCTTCGGCTTGAAAACTGCCCCCTCCTGCATCATGCATTGATTTATATTGACGATATTTTGTTGTTTTCAGGCACAAATAGAGAACATCGCCAATTATTAAATCAATTTTTTTATATCATCAAGACTTACGGAATTATGTTATCAGCCAAGAAAAGCACCATTGCAACAGATAATATTGAATTCCTTGGAATGATTATCAAAGACGGACACTACCAACCAGGGAAACACATTGCCCAAGAATTGCTCCACTTTCCAGATCAGCAACTTATCAGGAAACAGATACATCATCAATTACATCAGAGACTTTATTCCTCATGTCGATCACCATACCAATCAGCTTTCAGCTTTATTAAAGAAAAAGCCACCAGAATGGAATGATAACCACATACTTGCTGTCACCACTTTAAAAACAACTGCTCAAAATCTGCCACCATTAAAGCTCATCACAGATGACAAACGGATACTCCAGACGGATGCAAGTGACGAATCATGGGGTGCTATTTTTCTCGAAGAAATAAATGGCAAAGAAAGCTTTATTGCTTATGCTAGCGAACATTTCTCTGACACACAGCAGCACTACCACAGTGTGTACAAAGAAATCTTAGCTGTAAAGAATGGTATCAAGAAATTTGAATACCACCTTATCGGCTATCATTTTCTTATCCAAATGGATAGATCAGCATTTCCCAACATCATGAACTTCAAAGGGAAAACAGTTCCAGAAAAGATGTTGCTCAGACTCAAAGACTGGTTCTCAAAATATGACTTCTCTGTGAAGCATATAAAAGGAACCCAGAACCTCATTCCAGACCTACTCTCAAGACTTGCAAAAACACTACCACCTTTGCATTGCATATCCACAGGATATCACTTTCCTATCATTTTCATGGCTACCTCTCTACCAAACCAAGCCTTAACCCACAAGACTTTCCCTCTCAAAAAAACCTTTTCCACAGTTTTTGACATCCAAGAATTTGCAAAAAGATATGTTTTTAGGCTTTTTATGAAAGCCTACATGTTAGCAGATTCATTTCCTTTCTCAACTTTCCACCCTGAAAACTTATTTCTCACAGGTCAAAACATTGACCCTTCAAGAGATGTGACTGAAGATGAGTTATGGTACATCTGGTGCCTAATTGTTCTTTACGCCACAAAATTAATTCTCCCTGTAAGACCTACCCTGAATCATCTCATGAATCCTGACAAATCAACCTCATTGACCTGGACCCTTCTTGAGTGGTTCTCTCCACTTCCCTGGTGGAGAAGAAAGTTACAGCAACTATCCACGGTCTACAATCTTAATCCAATGCCTGAATCAGAAGCAAATATGTTCACCTCAGTGTTCATTATCCCCATGCCATATTTCCAGCATCCAAACACCAACTCTTTTTGGACTCAAGACCCAATGTTCGAATGGTCCACAACGCCACACCTAGCAATCCTTGAATAAGACAATAGCGGAAAATAATAAAATCTCTAGCCTTGTATAATCATGAGTTTCTAATTTCTCTTTTTCTCTCTGTCAATGAAGCTCTAAAGTTTTTAAAAATAAGAAGAAAACTTACATCTGTTCATTTTGAAACTTAAGGAATTATGCTCTGCACTTGCCTCTTGCAAGGATCCTGTGCATTAGAAAACTTTTGATGATTTCTTATCTGGTTTGGTACCCTGTTTTAGACTAAAGGAAAGTCTGTTTTGGGTTATATAACCCGAGATGAAAATGTTTCAAAGTTTTTTTTTATCTCAGAGGTATATCGGCTGGAAACCCGAACTTGCGGACTATTGGTCCAAAGAACAGTTTTAACTGTTATAGTTCTGGTATAAAAATGCCACATATTCTCGCTAATCTTATGGTATCAGAGCCACATATACTTTTCCACATTCCGCTCTTCACATCTCAAATGGTATGATTAAAGTTTGCTTTTTGTTTTCTTTCGTTCGAGCCTTCAATGGCAGAGAGAATTTCCTACTTATGGCATCAACTTCCTTCAACGACGCTTCTATTTCTTCTGTCATTACTCCAGTTTCCCTTTCTTCCACCCTCTCTTTACCCAAATCTTGCTCCAAACACACTGCTAGTAAGATCGAAAATTTAGTTGAATATTCCTATATCCCTAAATCTGCTCAGATCAATGAATCTTCTTTTCCTCTTCTTAGTCTTTATCACCTCTATAAACGTCCACACTCCGTTACTCACATCCAAAAGAATATATCCAGTCATCCAGATTGGATCAGTGTTCCCTTTAGGCTACCACAGCTGAACAATATGTCACTTTGGAAATTCCCCCAGAATTGATTTCCAATTGGCAAAGAGAAGGTTATACTCATCTCCATATCGGAGGAGTCAGACTAATCCTAACCTTACATGGAAGGAAAGGATTACCAGTCACAGCCAGAATTGCTATGCTGGATACTAGGTTCACACATTACCAAGATGATGTTATTGGTACTGTCTTAACCACTCTTCATGCTGGAAGTGTTTTACTCACTTTCTATCCCAATCCTAATTTCAACCTTTCTCTTCAAGACACTAATCTCTCCACTGCCTTGAAAGTCCAAGTGCAAATTCAAGGTGCCGAATAAATCTCTTCAGCAAAAATTACAACTCTTCACCATCAATTGGTCTATAGGCTCCAGAACCTTGCCTTAGATCTTTCTTCACCTGAGCACCACTCTGACGCCCTCATGGTGCTAGCAGAATCAGATCAGATACCAACCATCATTCAAATTCCAAGACAGATCCCTAGACATGAACTCATAAAACTCATGCCCTTGGAATGGATTTCAAATTATGAGATGTTCCACACCAATACTTGTTTGAAAGAAGATCTGATGGAACTATTCGAATGACTTTTCAACCTCCACCCACAACACCAGAGGAGCCTCCATGGCTCTCATTCACTTATTCGGCCATGGTTACAGCTGTTCAAACCGCTCAAGAAAAGCTGTCGATTACAAGATTCAATTCAGAAGGATATCTTGTCTACCCTGCCAAACTTAATGGCCACTTTCTTTGGGATTCACCAGGATCAGGAAATTGTGACCTAAATTGTCCCTGTTGGGATGATTGGGAAGAAGATGATGTTGAACCGCAGCGGAAAAGAAAACCAAAAAAGAAAATACCTAAAACTCCGTGCTCACACAACTAACCTAAACCACCTCATAATCCTCCACCACCACCAGCTCCATTACCCATCTACCAAAAAGAACTTAGATGGATTGCAAAAAATTGCAAGACTGAAGTCCTTCCACATATCTAGAATTCCAAACCACCCATACAGCCTATGGCTTGTATGATGTTTTCATCCACCTCCCAAGATTATTCCTCCAATTTCCGTGCTCTAGAAACCCAAACCGATCCACAACGAAAGGTCATAACCAAACCCTTTATTCCTTAAGCCATAACTCCCACAGGTCATTTAGAAGACCCCAAACCTTTTGAGTTTGTTCTCAACTGGCAAACCTAAAATGCCAGAGCTCAAAATGAAACCTTGGTTGATATCCATAAGAAGGTTAATCATATCAGTTTATGAACTGATCATATTGAGTCTAAGATGGATTCGATCACTTCCTAGATGCAGCAAATTTACCAAAATCTTCAATCCAGAATCTCTCAACTAGATTCAGAATTAAGAACCATGCTGAGTCATAGATACTATGGCCCAGAATTTGATTAGAAAGAAAAGGAAATCAGAAAATTGAAAGCAGAACTTGAACAGATTGAGTCAGAACGGCAAAGGACAACATTATTTAGCACCTCTCCACCATTACCTACCATCAGCCCAGCCTTCCATCCCTTTGCACCTATGCTTTCTCCCATAAAACCACAAGACCCGTCCAAATTATTTGGCATGACACATACTTTATTTAGAAATAATCCTCTGCCAAAACCATCTAGATTTAAACCTCATCCTCGACCAAGACCAGAAAAACAACATTTTCAACCACCTTTGTCCATCCCAGAACAGCAACCGTCTCTTTATACTCCACTTCCTCCTTAACCAACACCAACTCAGGCCAAAGATAAATCCCCAATGCAATAATATAGTGCACAAATAATCCCAGATCCATCCGATACAGACCAAACTTCTGATTCAAATCTAACTGTTTCAGAAGATCCATCTGAATCTGAAACAGAATCTTCCTTAGAATCTTCCTTTTCATCTAGTGATTCTGAAAAATCTTATGCTGATATCACTCGATCCTTATTGCCCAACCTGAAGAGACTAAGCCTGCTCAATCCTCAAGAACTAACCCATTTTTTGAAATACCCTCCGATATTAAAGACGATCCACCCGAAGCATTCCAGGTCCAAACTAGCCTGCTCAACCCCCAAATGATCATAAACCTTCAAATGGTCCATGGTTCACTTTTGATGATATCCCTGCAGCTAAATGGAGAGATAGATTATCCAAAATGGCTGCTTGGACAGAGCAAATGCTACTACAGCATCAGTCCTTAGAGAACTTGCTACCCGTTTTACGGGATCTTTAAGAGATTGGTTTGATACTTTAGGAGAATAACAGACAATTACAGTTTGTGCAACTACCTAATGTCTCAACTGCTCTTTCTGTCATTCACGAACAATTCATTGGAGAATCAGCCGCAGTCTTTGAAGCTGCAAGAAGAGACTACCTCAACATGAAATGTTGCTCGCTCAACTCTAAAGATCTTAATTTCCATTACAAACGGATGTCAATCCTGTTTTATAAGCTCAATTGGTTCAATGATCCGACTCTCAAACATGTATTTCTGGCATCATTACCTGAAGAATTGCAACCAGACATACAGAGGCAGCTCACGAGTCTCAATCTCACCATTGACAAGATTTCCTTGGGAAAGATCTTTCAGATCGCCAAAGGATGTTTGGAAAAATTATGTGAACAGAAACAGTTCTTCAAAGAACTGTTAGAAGACAAATAGCCTTGCCGAAGTGCTCGCAAAAAGCCTTACTTACAGATCAATGCAAGAAAAAGAAAGATTGTGATTGCAGCACTAAAAAGAAGAAGTATTTCCGAAAATTCAAAAATCCAGATTCGTCTCTTAGATCAAAATCCAGGCAAAAATCATACAGGTTTTTCAGGAAAAGATCTAGTTCTTTCAGAGAACAGAAAAGGAGAAAGTCAAGCCGATGCTTCATTTGCAAAAAGAAAGGCCATTATGCTAAAGATTGCCCCAACAAAAAAGAAAAAGCAATCAGACTTCTTGAGCATTTACAGGCCACCACTAATTATTCTCCTCACAAAGATGAAATCGAGTTCTACTTCTCAGAACAAGTACTGATGAAACAGTGTTCGCACTACAAAACTCATCCGATGATTCTGAAAATGATGAGTTTCAAACTGTTTTTCACCAACAACTTTTGTCTCTAGACACTACCATACCTATCCCTTCCATAAAACTCCAAATCTTACCTTCCAAATTCCAGAGACCAATTCCCGCCATTGGACTTCTTAATACCGGAGCCCAAAGAAGTATGTTAAACCCAGACATACTTCCATCACAGTCTTGGCAACATTATGAAGAAAATTTCAAAGCAGTCAATGGAAAATTCTTCACCACCAAGTTGATTACCAAAAAATCCATTGGTATTCAAGTCTTTCCAAATTGTGTTATCTGGACAAAAGTCATCGGTTCCCATCTGCCTAATAAGGACATCTGGTTAGGATTTGATATCATTCACTAGATAAAACACCTCAAAATCATTCCTACTGGAATTTGAGTCAAGTCCATGTCTGAAACCTCCCAGCCTTTCCAAGACATTTCCACAAAGCTTTTGAACTATTGTCCTGAGTCTCATGCTGACTTTCACCATCCAAATCCTCTGTGGAAAAATCCACATTTCTTTGTTCAATTGCCTTTCAAGTTGAATGAAGATGTCAATCCAACCAAAGCCACCCATCCAGGAATGAGTCCTTCCGACTTAGTCCTAGTCCAAAAGGAATGTTCTCAGTTGCTGGCCCAAGGTCTTATTGAACCCACTAGTTCTCAATGGGCTTGTCAAGCTTTTTATGTTGAAAAATATTCTGAGATTGTTAGAGGAGAAAACGATTAGTCATTGACTATCAACCTCTAAATATATTTTTATAAGATGACAAATTCCCTTTGCCAAAAAGACAGAGCATGTTCACATATCTCAAAAATGCTCAATTTTTTTCAAAATTTGATCTTAAATCCGAATTTTGGCGACTTGGAATTAAACCTCCGGAACGTTACAAAATTGCCTTTTGCATTCCCAATGCCCACTATCAATGGACAGTTTTACCCTTTGGTCTTAAAACAACCCCATTTATTTTCCAAAAAACCATGGTCCAAATCTTCCAACCCTTTCTGCATAGTGCATTGATTTACATTGACGATATTTTGTTATTTTCAGGTACACAAGATGACCATCGCCATTTGTTAAATCAATTCTTTGATATTATTCAATCTCATGGAATCATGTTATCAGCTCAGAAAAGCACAATTGCTACCAATAACATTGAATTCCTTGGAATGACTATCAAAGACGGCCACTATCAGCCAGGAAAGCACATTGCTCAAGAGGCAAATTCAGCAATTCCTTGGTATTATTAATTATATCAGGGATTTTATTCCTCATGTTGATCATCACACCCGCCAGCTGTCAGCCTTGCTGAAGAATAATCCACCTTCGTGGAATAACAACCACACACTTGCTGTCACAATGTTAAGCAAATTGCTCAAAATCCGCCACCATTAAAGCTCATCACCGATGGCAGGCGAATATTGCAGACTGATGCAAGTGACGAATCATGGGGGGCCATCCTCCTTGAAGAAATAGATGGCAAAGAACACTTTATTGCCTATGCCAGTGGACACTTCTCTGACACACAAATCCATTACCACAGTGTGTTCAAAGAAATTTTAGCTGTCAAGCATGGTATTCAAAAGTTCGAGTATCATCTTATCGGCTATCACTTTCTTGTTAGAATGGACGACTCAGCTTTTCCCAATATCATGAATTTCAAAGGAAAAAATGTTCCAGAAAAGATGTTGCTTAGGCTAAAAGACTAGTTTTCAAAGTATGATTTCTCTGTGAAGCATAAAAAAGGAGACCACAACCTTATTCCTGATATGCTCTCAAGACTTGCTAAACCAAATAAATCCTTATTTTTCATATCCTCATAACACTATTTTCCTGTCATCTTCATGGCCACTTCACTCCCCTCACAAGCCCTTTGCCATACAAGAGTTTGCAAAGAAAGTTGTATTTAGGTTTTTTAAGCCTATCTCTTATCAGACTCATTTCTATTTTCCACTTTCCATCTAGAAAACTTGTTTCTTACAGGATTAACCCTGGATCCTTCTAGAGACATTTCAGAAGACGAATTATGGTACATCTGGTGCTTAACTGTCCTCTATGCCACCAAACTGATTGTAAGATATTTATGAAGGACAATCTCATCTTTACTTAAATATTTAATAAGGTGACATAAGCAATAACATAAGTAATGATAACATAAGAATTCTATAATTTAGTAAGGTATTTATGAAGGTTAATCTCAACCATTGATCAAGATTTATAGTGGCAAAATTGTAGCCATCCATTAGCCCTAAGAAATCCTATAAATACCCCCTACCCCTTTCATTTTCAATCTAACCTAGAAATTTCATTCTCTTATATTCTAAGTCATAATATTAAGAGTAGAGAAATCCTTAATTAGAAAGGTCTAGAGAAGACAAGGTCAAGAGGTAAGAAACACTTCAACTGCAATGTAAGGACAAAATTTCTTTTCACATTAAACTTCAGTTTTAACCATTCCTTTATGTTGTGATGGCTATTATGATGTGATTAGTTATAATCTATGATAATTAGTTACGTTATGGTCGACTATGCTGCCTAAGCTATGATACTTAATTATGTTATGGTCAGCCCTGCCGCCTAATCTATTATACCTAGTTACGTTATGGTCGACTCTGCCGCCTAAGCTATGATACTTAATTATGTTATGGTCGACTCTGCCGCCAAATCTATGATACTTAGTTATGATATGGTCAGCTCTGCCACCTAATCTATGATACTTCTACTTATTCTATGGTCGGCTATGCCGCCTGTACTAAAGAATCTTGTTTTTAAATAGTGTTGTGTGTTGATTCTGTTATGCATCTAGGAACTTCAAATGTTATGACATAAGTTGCTTTGGATACATGCATATCATGGATTACATTATGAAGAAGATGTTTCAGAAAATGAATTTATGAAAAATAGGTGGTTGTACTACCAGGTGGCAAAGTTTCTAAGGAGGGCAAGCCATCAAAGCTAACTAAAAAGAAATCTTTTGGGGACGGCAATATGAAACGCCCAAAAGATCAATTAATGAGGCCCAAGGGCATATTGTTTAAAGAGTAAAAGTGTCATGCTTGTAGTGCAACATACCTAGGGCCCTAATAAAGTTGTTTTGTATTTTCAAAGTTTCTTTTAAAAGCTTTATATGGTCATGCATCCAAGTGTTATCTTACTGGGCATTAGCTCATAAAGTCCTTACATTGCAGGTAACGATAAGTAGGGCAAGCTGGCGCCAAGTCCTAGCCTAGACGAAGTGCATATGGGCATAATAGACCTTGGGATTTTATGATGGGCTCAGCTCTGTTTCAATAATAAATAAGCATCTTACTTTTATGTAATAATAAAGTTTTTATACTAAGAAGTTTCTATATGACTTTACATTTTAAGAAAGTGTTACAAATTGGTATCAGAGCCAAGGTTTAAAAGCGATTATGTAGACCATCCATATGCACAAGTCAAGGGGAAGGACAACGCTCGGTTTTTTAGTTATAACTTGAAATTAAGGTAATTAGGAAAATCTTACATTTGATTTGTTTGACATGTAGAAACTAGATTAAAAACTCGTTGAGATGCAAGCACTAGGGGTAATAGAAGCAGAGGGGTGGAAGGAATTATAGGGGAGCAATATGTAATTGATCGACTTACAGACATTGTGACACGACGCTTGGAAAGGGAAGTTAGAAGGGATGAACTTGCTAGGGCACTAAACAACACCGAGAGCGAATTTAGAAGATTAAATCCACCCACATTCGAAGGAGGTGTAGATCCTATCACAACAGACCAATGGTTACGAACCATGGAAAGAAAGATAGAAGTAGCCAAAGTGCCAGAAGAAAACAAAGTCACTTGTGTCTCTTTTATGCTTCGAGGAGTGGCAGAATATTGGTAGGACACTATTAAACAAATTCATAATGAAGCTACAATGCAATGGGTGGAATTTAAAGAACACTTATACAACAATTACTTTCCAGAGACTGTTTGCTCAGTGAAAAGAAGAGAGTTTGTTTATTTACAACAAGGAAGGATGTCCGTGCTAGAGTACATTTGAAAATTTGATGAACTCTCTCAATACGCTCCACATATGGTTGCAACAGAAGACTTGAAAAAGGACCACTTTATGCAAGGATTGCGCAAAGATCTCGCAAAAGACTTAAAGATCGCTGGAGTTCGTGATGCTTCATTCAACGAACTCATCGATCAAGCCTTGGTAATCGAGCAAGTAGATAAAGAAAAGAAGGAAGAAAAACTCAAAAACAAAGGAAGTGTGGACCAGGGGAACTTTGTAGAAAGACAATGCTCAAATAATAATAAGAGAACGAGAATGCAGTGGTCCAAGATCAGAGTAAAAGCAAACATCCAAAGAATCATCAGAAGGAAGTCCCACAAAAGCCAATATGCAATAAATACGGCAGAACTTACCCTGGGGAATGTCGAGCAAATACCAGAACATGTTTCGAATGTGGAAAGGAATGACACTTCATCAGAGACTGCCTAGAAAATGGTACGCAACAAGAAAAGGCTGATGCTCAAGTATTCACACTCACCAAGATGGATGCAGAAGAAAACCCCTCAATAATATCAGGTGAACTATCTATCTCCAAAACTCCTGCCTACATATGTGCTAATAGACTCAGGAGCTACACTTCCTTGAGAAAGTTATATTCCTAGGACACGTTTTGTCTAAGGATGGAATTTCAGCAGACCCCTCGAAGGTGGAAGCTGTAAGACAATGGTCCAGACTAACTAATACCAAGGAAGTCAGAAGCTTCTTAGGTTTGGCTGGATACTACTGAAGATTTGTGGAAGGTTTCTTGAAGATCGCAATGCCATTCTTATACAAACCCTGTCAAGAACTCAAGCGACCCTAACCAATTTAGTTCCCAAGATCGAATCTAAATCAGGAATTGAATGGGAGACGCCACAATCAACTATAGATGGTCTGATTGATAAGTCAAAAGTTTGAACGCCACGGAAATCCGATAAGTTCAAAGAGTTTATAAAGAACCAAAGAGAATTAACTCCCTTACCAATTGCATCAAAATCATTCTCTCTTGTTTATTGGATTCGAGTACATTATATAGGATTGGTTACAAGAATTTTTGAAAATAAATCTTAACCCAAAAATCAAATATGAATCTGAATCTTCCCTAATAGGAAAGAATCTAAATCAAATTAGAATCCTAATCTAAGTAAATAGGAAAGAATCTAAATCAAATCAGGATCCTAATTGGCTTCAATGCCTTACATCAATTAAATGGAAAATAGGCGATTAAAATAGAAATAATTGATTTGTTTCCCTAATAGCCTCCTCAAGAAATGGGAAATTATCTGAAAAAGGAAAATAATATATTTTCCCGCCATAATGTGCAAGCCAACTCCCTATTTCATGGAAGTAATTATTTGGAAACTTCAAGAGCCTAAATCATGCATTTATCTTGTGTGATTCCTTCAACGGGCCTCCACGAATTTGATTGAGCCCAAGTTGCTAGAATCAATCCATTAAGCGTTTCTTTGAATTTCTTTGCTCGACCTCTTGTAAAGGTCCGACGGGAACTTGAGTAGGATCTGAATATGCCTTATCCCATGTGTTTGTGATAGTTTTACCCTTATTCTCATTATTCCCCTCCTCTTAAAGAGGATTTATCCTCAAATCATCACATACATCAAAAGGACTCAAATTAGAAACATTAAAAGTAGTCAAAAATAGCACTTACACTATACTCACCTGGCAAATCCAATTTGTATGCATTGTCATTGATCCGTGCCAAAACTTGGAATGGGCCATCCCCTCGAGGTAATAACTTAGATTTCCTTTGTTCTGGAAATCGTTCCTTGTGTATGTGTAACCACACCTAATCGCCAGGTTCAAAGACTAGCTTATGTCACCCTTTTTTAGCTTGAGTAGCATATTGCTCAGTTCTCCGCTCAATGTTGAACTTCGCCTTCTCATGTATCTGTTTAATTATTTTAGCATTTTTCTTGCCATCTAAGTTAACACGCTCAGAAACAGGTAATGGAGTTAAATCCAATGGGGTTAAAGGATTAAAACCATAAACAATTTCAAACAGTGAATACTTAGTAGCAGAATGAATGGAACGATTATAAGCAAACTCAACATGTGGTAAACAATCTTCCCAAGTTTTGTTGTTCTTTTCAATGATAGCTCGCAATAAAGTAGATAAAGTTCTATTCACAACTGATGGTCACTCAACATGTGGTAAACAATCTTCCCAAGTTTTGATGTTCTTTTTAATGATAGCTCGCAATAGAGTAGATAAAGTTCTATTCACAACTTCTGTTTGACCATCAGTTTGAGGGTGATAAGTAGTTGAAAACAACAACTTAGTTCCTAACTTAGCCCATAAGGTTTTCCAAAAGTAACTTAAAAACTTAGCATCCCTATTAGAAACAATTGTCCTGAGCATACCATGTAACCTTACAATCTCCCTCCAAAATTGGTCAGTAACATTAGAAGCATCATCCGTTTTGTGGCATGGAATGAAATGTTCCATCTTTGAAGATCTATTAACAACCACAAAAATTGAGTCTTTCCCTTGTCAAGACCTAGGTAAACCTAGCACAAAATCCATTTACCACATCAGTCCAAGGTGCACTAAGTATTGGCAAAGGGGTGTATAAGCCATACGGTTGCACTTTCGATTTGGCTTGCCTACAAGTGACACATTTATCACAAAGTCTTTCAACATCTCATTTCATATGTGGCCAGTAGAAGTGTTCCTATAAAACTGCTAGAGTCTTTACAACTCCAAAATGCCCATTAACCCTCCTCCATGGGATTCTCTCACTAATAAATCTCGCAAAGAACAGTTAAGCGCACATAGTTTATTTTCTCGAAATAAGTAGCCATCATGCTTAAAGTATTTACCAACTGCGGTCTTTTCACAAGCTTGGTATTCAACACTAAAATCATGGTCATCAAAATACAATTCCTTAATATGTTCAAAACCAAGTAGTTTAGCATTGAGTGTTGAGATTAAGACATATCTGCGGGAAAGCGCATCTGCAACAATGTTTTCCTTTCCTTGCTTGTGACGAATAACATATGGAAATGTCTCAATGAATTCTACCCATCGAGCATGTCTTTTGTTCAGCTTGTGTTGGCCTTTAAGGTGTTTCAAGGACTCATGATTTGTGTGAGTCACGTACTCCTTAGGCCATAGGTAGTGCTGCCACGTTTCTAATGGTCGAACCAACGCATACAACTCCTTATTGTAAGTAGGGCAGTTTAAGCCTGCCCCACTCAACTTTTCACTAAAGTAAGCAATTGGTCGTCCCTCCTACATTAAGACTATGCCAATACCAATACCTGAGGTATCACATTCAATTTCAAATGTTTTATTAAAGTTAGGCAAAGACAATAAATGAGCATTGGTCAGCTTATGCTTGATTATTTGAAATGCCTTCTCTTGCGCTTCTCCCCACTTGAATCCAACATCTTTTTTTATTACTTCAGTAAGCGGTACGGCTAATGTGCTAAAGTCTTTCACAAATCGTTGATAGAAACTAGCAAGCCCATGAAAGCTTCTCACATTACTTGCACTTGTGGGACTTGGCCATTCTTTGATTGCACATACCTTTTCCTCATCAACTTGTATACCCTATGCACTCACAACAAATCCTAGAAACACAAATTTGTCGGTGCAAAAAGTACACTTCTTCAGATTAGCAAACAACTTTTCTTTTCTAAGCACATCTAAAACAAATTTCAAATGTACTACATGATCATTTATGTTTTTGCTATAAATGAGGATATCATCAAAATAAACAACAACAAACCTGCTAATAAAAGCTCACAAGACATGATTCATAAGTCCCATAAAAGTGCGCAGGGCATTAGTTAGAGCCAAAGGCATGACTAACCATTCATACAAACCATATTTTGTTTTAAAAGCAGTTTTCCATTCATCTCATTCTTTCATTCTAATATGATGATATCCACTTTACACAAGACCCATGTAATTCATCAAGCATATCATCTAGCCTAGGAATGGGATGTCGATACTTTACTGTTATGTTGTTGATGGCTCGACAGTCAACACACATCCTCCACGTCCCATCCTTCTTAGGAACTAATAAAACGGGAACTGCACATGGACTCATGCTTTCTTTCACGTACCCTTTTTCCATCAATTCATTAACATGCCTTTGAAGTTCCTTGGTCTCCTCTAGATTGCTCCTATAGGCTGGTCTATTTGGAATGGCTGCACTAGGTACAAAATCATTCTAATGCTCAATCCTTCAGATTGGAGGTAAACCATGTGGTGCTTCCTCAGGAAAGACAATCTGATACTCTTGCAAAAGAGAAGTAATAGAACTAGGCAAAGTAGGGTCAAATTCATTAGTGTTCAAAATTGTCTCTTTGTACAAAAGTACAATCATCGGTTGATGTAAAAACAATGCTTTTTTTTATCTCACTCACTCTCACGTAGAAATTCTTTTGTTTTTCGTATTATTTTCGCTCAATGGCCGTATTTTTCTTTGGTTTTTCTCTCACACTTTCCTCGGCCTCTTTTTTGAATTTCACTCTCTTTTTCTTTTGCTCAATCTCTCTCTGTAGGCTCACTTGGTCTTCATAAACCCGATTTGGTGTCAATGGAACAAGAGTGATGTTGCGTTGATTAAATACAACATCCCAAAGCACCTTATCTTCATACTTGTCAATCCAAAAAGTCACTAGTACTTGCTTGTTCACTTTCACCTCACCATTGTCATTTAACCATTGTAGTTTATATGTAAGTGTCGGAACATTAGTACTAACTTTTCTACCAGTACTAGTTTATATGGAAGCCCTAACTTTTCTACCATGATAGTACTAGCAACATTAGTACAAATTCCTCCATCTATAATCATACTATATACATTGTCTTGAACATAGCACCTAGTATGGAAAATGTTTTCCTATTGCACTGCTTCGTCTTCCTTTACTTGCACACTCAAAGCTCTCCTCGCTACTAAAGTCAATTCCCCAAGAGCTATATGCTCTTCATCTTCGACATTCTCTAATGGTGGCATCTCATTTTCTTCCGTTTCATCTTCAGTTACAATCTCACCATTATCCCACAACACCATAACTCTTTTATTCACACATTCACTTGCGATATGCCCCCTGCCTTGACATTTAAAATACTTAATGTCACGATACCTTGTGAATTGTGCTTGGAGGGCTCGAATCCTAGCTTAGGTGTAGTAGATGCTTGTGGACTCTGGTCTTGTTTCACATAGCTCGACTTCCAAGGAGTGGAACTTGAGCTTGGGGTTGCACGGCTATTACCCCTCCTCTTGAGTTACTGCTCAATCTTGATGGCTTTGTAGACCATCTCCTCAATCTCCACATAATGTTGCAACTCAACCTTATCTGCAATCTCTCGATTAAGACCATTTAAGAATCATGCCATGGTAGCTTCGCTATCCTCCTCCACATTTGCTCTAATCATGGCAATCTCCATTTCTTTATAATAATCCTCCACGCTTAGGCTACCCGGTGTAAGGCGTTGTAATTTTTTGTACAAGTCTCGATAATAGTGGCTAGGTACAAAACGCCTTCTCATCAATGATTTCATTTCATCCCATGTCTCAACTGGACACTCCATATTTTGCCTCCTACTTATAACAAGCTGATCCCACCAAGTAATAGAAAATCTTGTTGAATACTCCTATGTTCTTGAATCTGTTCAAATCAATGAATCCTCTTTACCTCTCATCAATCCCTATCACTTGTATAAAAAATCATCCTTTACCAGAAGTATCAAAACCCTGATTTCCACCAAACGACCCCATCCGAAGGAATATATCCAGTCATCTCGACTCGATCAGTGTGCTTTGCAAGCTACCACAGCTGAACAATATGTTACTCTTGAGATCCCCTCAGAATTGATCTCTACATGCAAATGTGAAGGCTATACACATCTTCACATTGGAGGTGTTCGTCTTATTCTCACTCTTTATGGGAGAAAAGGCTTACCTGTCACAGCCAGAATTGCTTTACTTGACACCAGGTTTAAGCAATATCAGCATGCCATCATTGGCACAGTCCTAACCCTCCTCCATGCCGGACTTGGCATTCATCCCTTTAAAAGATACAAAACTACTTTTTGTATCCCAAATGCCCATTACCAATGGAAAAACTGTATCATCATTTGGCTCTTCTTGTTTAGAAAACAAGTGTTCAACTTGGTCTATGGTTAGGGACAATTCTGTAGTGGATTCCAGGTGTTGAATAAGGCAAACAGGACAATCTTTGGAAAAATGACCTTTCTTTTTGCAAATGAAACACCTACTTTTCTTTCTATTAGGAAACCAGAAATTCAGCGTCAGTTAGCTGCTCATAGGCTCAACATTGACACATTATCATTGGGAAAATTATTCCAAATTGCTCTAGGATGTCTTGACAAATTGTGTGAACAAAAGAAGTTCTTCCAGGAACTCATCAAAGACAAAGAACCTTTCAGCTCTGCTTGTAAAAAGCCTTATTTGGCTATCAAATGCAAAGATCCAAAGAAGTGCAAATGAAGTTCTAAGCGAAAGAAACAAATCAAAGAATTAAATTTGTTCATTTTGAAACTTAAGGAAGTATGCTCTGCACTTGCCTTCAAGGAAGGATCCTGTGCATCAGAAAACTTATAATGATTTCTTAAATGGTTTGGTACCCTGTTTAAAGACTAAGGAACAGTCTGTTTTGGGTTTTATAACCTTAAAAGAACTCGTTTTAGGATTTGATCTCAGAGGTATATCGGCTGGAAACCAGAACGTACGGGATATTGATCTGTTCTAAGCCAGATCTGGTCCCTAAGGCAGATTCAGTTCTGCATCGATTTGGTAGAACAACGCCACGTACTCTTTATCTCACTTCAAGAAATCCAGATTCCCATTTCCATCCAGGAAACGGAGTACCAAATAGTTTTGCTTTTTCATAAAAAGGCAATCCCATTCCAAACAGTTTCCTGACAGAAAGAAAAGCAGGTGTTTCATTTGTAAAAAGAAAGGTCATTTTACCAAAGACTGTCTTGTCAAACCTCACAAGGCAATAAAACTTATTCAACACCTGGAATCCACTACAGAATTTTCCCCAACCACAGACCAAGTTGAACACTTATTTTCTGAACAAGAAGAGCCAAATGATGATACAGTTTTTGCCTTACCAGCAGAATCCAGTGATTCTGACAGTTTTGATTTTGAACCCATCGACACAGTCCAACCTTCCTCCATTCTCATTCATGATCGTACCATACCCATACCTTCTGTCAAAATCCAAATTATCCCTTCTAACTATCATAAACCTATCATAGCTATTGGGTTTCTCGACACTGGTGCTCAGCGAAGCATGCTTGATTCTGCCATTCTTCCTACTGAGTATTGGAAAACTCAAGAGGAACACTTCAAAGCAGTAGACAAAAAGATCTTTACAACTAAATTAGTTACTAAACAACCAATAGGAATCCAATTATTTCCTAATTGTGTTGTTTGGATAAAACTAATTGGTTCATCTTTGCCAAACAAAGATCTCCTTCTAGGTTTTGATATCCTACATCAAGCAAAAAATGTCCAGATTACTTCCTCTGGTCTCCGTTACAAATCCATGATTAAACCCTTCACCAGCACTCTAAAAATTTATTCTTTAGCCAATTCACCACCCTCATACCAGGCCATTACAGATCAAATTCTCAAATTTTACCCTGAAAACCATACCCTTTTTACCCATCCAAACCCGTTGTGGAAAAACCCAAAGTTCTTCATATCCTTACCTTTCAAACTAAATGAAGACAGCAACCCAACCAAAGCTACCCATACAAGAACGACCCCACAAGACCTTATTTTGGCCCAACAAGAATGCCCAATTGCTAAAACAAGGCCTCATTGAGCCCACAAATTCTCAATGGGCTTGTCAAGCCTTTTATGTTGAAAAAAGGTATGAAATTCTTCGTGGCAAAAAACGATTGGTCATAGACTATCAGCCACTCAATAATTTTCTCCAAGATCACAAATTTCCACTACCCAACAGACACATCCTTTTTGTCCACCTAAAAAATGCTCGAATCTTTTCAAAATTCGACTTGAAGTCCGGTTTTTGGCAACTTGGCATTCATCCCTTTGAAAGATACAAAACTGCTTTTTGTATCCTAAATGCCCATTACCAATAGACAGTCCTTCCTTTTGGCCTCAAAACAACCCCTTCCATTTTTCAAAAGGCCATGACCACTATCTTTCAACCAATCCTCCACCATACCCTTGTTTACATTGACGATTTGCTTCTTTTTTCAGGTACTCATGATGAACATCACAAGCTACTTCAATAGTTTTTTCAGATTATTCAAGAACATGGGATCATGATCTCTGACAAGAAAAGTACGGTTGCGACTACCTCTGTTGACTTTCTTGGTATGAAAATCTAAGATGGCCTTCACTTTCCCGAAAGTAACTTTACCAAAAAGCAAGTCCAATAATTTCTTGGAATCATCAATTACATCTGTGATTTCCTGCCACATGTTGATCACCACATAAGCAAGTTGTCTGCCCTTCTAGAAAACAATCCACCATCCTGGTCAGAAATCCACTCAGATGCTGTAAAGCAACTAAAGTAGATTGCCCAGAATCCTTCGCCTCTGAAACTTATCACAAATGGCAAAAGAACCCTGCAAACCGGCTCCAGTGATGAGTCATGGGGGCCATCCTCCTTGAAGAATGCAATGGAAAAGAACACTTTATTGCCTATGCAAGTGGACAATTTCCTGATGCACAAAAGCATTATCACACAGTCTACAAAGAAATCTTAACCGTGAAAAATGGTATCAAAAAATTTGAATTCCATTTGATTGGTCATAGATTCTTAATCAGACTAGATAATTCAGCTTTTCCAAATATCTTGAACTTTAAGCAAAAAGTTGTCCCATAAAAAACCCTACTTCGGCTTAAAGAGTGGTTTTCAAGATATGATTCCCATGTCCATCATATAAAAGGAGATCATAACCTCATTCCAGACTTACTATCTAGACCTCCAAAATCAAAACCTTCCCAGTTCTTTTGTATCACTTCTCAGATTTCCTTCCCGATCATTGCCATGGCTAGTTCACTCCCTAAAACAGCTCTCACCCAGAAGTCTTTCCCACTTAACATGACTTTCCAATCACCTCGATTCAAGACTTCGCCAGGAAATTCCTCTTTAGGTTTTTTATGAACATCTATCAGATGAGTAAAGAACCTATGTTTTTTCCCAGTTTTCATCCTGATCATCTTTTCCTCACATGATTAGTACTTCCACCTCACAAAGATATTACCGAAGATGAACTTTGGTATACATGGTGTCTTATTATTCTGTATGCCACAAAAATAGTTTTTCCTATTTTACCCCTTCTCAATAGACTCAATAATCCAGAGTTATCCACCTCCCTTACCTGGACTCTTTTTTAATGGTTTTCACCATTACCATGGTGGCGCAGGAAGCTGTAACAGATTACTGACACACACCACCTTCTCGACCTTCCAGACCAAGAAGGACAACAGTTCATACCCAGAATCAGAGTTATGAACGAATGACAGTCCCTCACATTGCCTGTCTCGAACAAGATTTCCAGATCAAGACTTCCTTGAAGAACTTCCTTATGGAACTCAACCATATTCCTCCAGACTAGCCAGAAATCCTCCACACATCTCTTGGACCAAAACATGAAATGTTTATGATCCTTACACCATCCTTACACTCCCAACCTCCCAGCCGTGGAATCATCATAAAAGAAGAAAGTCAGATTACACTGACTTTTTATTCCAAGATTCCTAAGACCCTTATGAAGATTTCACTCCAGTACCTTCACCATCACCATATGATTTCCCTGGATCATCATCTTCTCAATATCCGTCGTTTTCAACCCAACCAGAACATTTCCCTCCGCAAACTCCTCTCTAACCAAAAGCCCGAGATTACCCTTGGCCATGTGTTCCAGGATGTTCTCATCAGTAAAGAATCCACAAAAAAGACAAGGACCCTGATCGTGAACCTAATGAGACTGAATCCTCATATGAAGATAGAACCATATCTCTTTATGAGATTTGTCACTTTGTAATAATGTAAAATAAAGTACTTTATGCTTTAGCTTTTTAAAGTTGTTTGTCCTTATGTAATCATGCACTTTACTTTTGTCGGCCACTACTATACTAGTGAGCCCTACCTACTTTTGTAAAATAAGTGTGCCTGTATGCCAGCTGGAATGATCTCGATCCAACTTTTGTCTTTTCCCCTTCTTATCTTTATATAAGGAGAAGTTATTTGAATAAAAATTAAGAGGTTTTTGATAACATTTCAAGTTTCAATATTTCACCCTATGGATAACTAAAACCTTCGTTTCTATTCTTTAATCCTAAGATTCTTTAGGTTTAGAACTCTTACCCTTGTTCAATGTCTATCTTCTGCAAATATGCTCTGCACTTGCCTTGAAAAAGGATCATGTGCATTAGAAAGCTAGTCAGTCTCTTATTTTTTTCTTTGTTTTGAGATAATAGACGGAACCCTACCTTTAGACTAAGTGACCAAGGAGAGTCTGTGTCTTTTTGGGTTGTCTAGGTTCTTAGTTCATTGTAAGATACAGAATGTCTGGTATTTCGTAACCACTTCATTCTCGATTTTTAGGTATATCGGCTGAAAACCCGAGCATGCGGACTACTGGTCCAAAGGATAACTATATTATCATTGCTTTGGTATAACAACGCCACGTACTTAGAATACCAATCAATCAAATATGAACCCCATTTTCTTCTCCCATTCAAGGTATGCTTCTGGGTCGGATTTTCTTTGAAAAGATGGGATCTTCATCTTTATGCCATTTAATCCATCATCTCTATTCCTAACTCTCCTACCTTGTCCATCTCTCCTATAGCTACCCATTGAGTACTCTCGTTCATCATACTCATCCCTATAATAATCATCAATCTCTCCTCTAACTAGAGCTTTTTTCTCTTCTACGTGCTTGGGGAACGGGTTGTGGCTGCCCTGCACGTGTGTTTGCCACTTGATCTAAACGCTCGTGTATGAGCTCTAATGCATCCCTTATCATCCTCCTCATCTCTCCCATCAATGCTTGAATTTGTAAATTCTGAGTAGTGTCGGATTGATCCTCTTCATTTGTGTTTCATTCTAGGTTGTGTGAGACATACTAACATCTGCAAAAGAAAGTTAGAAATAATGTGGAAAGGGCCTCACCTCACTCCCTTATGTGTTTTCACTCAAGAAAATGACTCACTCAATTCCACTTGTGTTTCACTCAAATTAATTGGCTTTTACCCTCTAATACACTCACACTCTTTTGCCTTTTTCCACTCTTAGTAATTCTCACTCGGTTCTTATCAAACTAATCAAAACAATATTAGGATTTCAGCAGTAATTTCACAAAGATTACACTAAGGAGACTTAAATTTCAAGAGTAAGAAGGCAATGTGTACATAAAGTCGAGTTTTGATTTTGGACAAAATTTTTCACCAATGGGGTAAAACTAGTTTTAGACTTCCAAGACACAAATAATGAAAAAAAATGAAAGATTTAAAGAGGGGATTCTCCCTATTTTCTTTTTTTTCTTCTTTTTTTTTAGGAAAAGGAATCGGTAAAACTTATGGATTTAAAGAGCATAAACCACAAGGATGCAAAATTGATTTAAAAAGGAAACCCTATAAGTTTGAATGCCACAGAAATTTATAAGTTCAAAGAGTTTGTAAAGAACCAAAGAGAATTAACTCCTTCACCAATTGCATCAAAACATTCTCTCTTGTTTATTTGATTCAAGTACATTATATAGGGTTGGTTACAAGAATTTTTGAAAATAAATCATAAACCAAAAATAAAATCTGAATCTTCCCTAATAGGAAAGAATCTAAATCAAATTAGAATCCTAATTTAAGTAAATAGGAAAGAATCTAAATCAAACCAGGATCCTAATTGGCTTGAATGCCTTACATCAATTAAATGGAAACTAGGCGATTAAAATAGAAATAATTGATTTGTTTCCCTAATAGGCTCCTCAAGCAATGGGAAAGTATCTGAAAAAGGAAAAAAAAATATTTTCCCACCATAATGTGCAAGCCAACTCCCTATTTCATGGAAGTGATTATTTGGAAACTCAAGAGCCTGAATCATGAATCACTGTACAGATGCAGCAGATCCACCAAAATCTACAATCCAGAGTTGCTCAACTCGATTTTGAGTTACGAACCATGCTAGCTCAACGCTATTATGGCCCAGAATTTGACCAGAAGGAAAGAGAGATCAGACGTTTGAAAGCTGAGCTTGCCCAGATAGAATCAGCAAAACAAAGACCTACCCTTTTGACCTCATCACCTCCGATCCCTTCTCTCGGTCCAACCTATCATCCATTTGCTTCTATGCTTTCCCCTATCTGTCAATATGAACCTTCCAAGTTATTTGGTATGACTCATACTCTTTTTCGAGATCATCCATTACCATCTCCACCTAAACCTAAACCAAAGCCTAAACCTCAACCACGACCAGTCACCATTCACCAACCTGCTGTTTCTCCTCCTGACCACCCTGGTTATACGTCACCATCATCATCAGCTCCCCCCCCTCCCAGCTCCTCTCCACTTCCTACCCAATCCAAAGATAAACAACCCATGCACCTGTTTAGTGCCCACACCGTTGACCACTCATCCACTACAGATGATCAAACTTCTGATTCAAATCTAGCTATTTCATATAGTCATACTGAGACAGATACAGAATCCTCAGCTTCTACCAGTGACTCTGAAAAGTCCTATGCTGATATCACTAAAATCCTGATGGCTCAACGTGATCAGCCTGACCAACCTGATCCAGGCCAGACCTCTCACACGGAACCATATGTTGACATTCCTTCTGAAGTTGACGAAGAAATGCCAGAATTCTCTGCCTCAAACCAACCTCCTCCCGCCCAGGCCCAAACCAGTTCAACCGGTCCAAAATCGTCAAATGGTCCATGGTTCACATTTGATGACCTTCCATCCTCTAAATGGCGTGATCGACTCAATGAAATGTCTGCTTGGCTTGATTTACAAATGCTTAGGCCAGGCGCCACAACTCAATCAGTCCTTAGAGAATTTGGTACTCGTTTTACGGGTGCTCTAAGAGATTGGTTTGATTCTCTAGGCCAATACATACAATTACAGTTTGTTCAATTGCCAGAAGTCTCAAGTGCCCTTGCGGTTATCCATGATCAATTTCTTGGCGACCCCTCTGCCATTTTTGAAGCTGCACGACGAGACTATCTCAACATGAAATGTTGTTCACTCAATGCTAAGGATCTTGATTTCCATTACAAAAGAATGTCCCTCTTGTTCTACAAGCTTAATGGATTCAATGAACCGACTTTAAAGCATGTTTTCCTGGCTTCCCTTCCTGATGAACTCCAACCAGACATACAGAGACAACTCTGTGCATCCAATCTTGTCCTTGACAACATTTCTCTTGGCAAAATCTTCCAGCTTGCCAAAACTTGTCTTGACAAACTCTGTGAGCATAAACAGTTTTTCAAAGAACTGTTAAACGATAGAGAACCATTTCGGAGTGCCTGCAAGAAGCCTTATTTGCAGATCAAATGCAAACAGAAGAAGGATTGTGATTGCAGTCCTAAAAAGAAAAGGCATTTTCGGAAATTCAAACATCTAGAATATTCATCCAAACCCGCAGATCCAGAAGATCCAGAAAGCCCTACAGATTCTTCAGAAAGAAGTCATCCTCATCCAGAGAATTTAAAAGGAGAAAATCAAGCAGATGTTTTATCTGCAAGAAGAAAGGTCATTATGCCAAGGATTGTCCTAACAAACGAGAAAAATCTATTCGGCTACTTGAACATCTTCAGGCCACCACAGATTACTCTCCAGATAAGGATGAACTGGAATTCTATTTCTCGGAACAAGATGAACCTAATGATGAAACAGTGTTCGCACTACAGAATTCCTCTGATGACTCCGACAGTAACCAGTCCCAAGTGATTTTTCACCAACAGTTGCTGTCCCTTGATACACTGTGCCAATCCCTTCCATCAAACTCCAGATCTTGCCCTCCAAATTCCAAAGGCCCATTCCAGCAATTGGTCTTATAGATACTGGAGCCCAACGCAGCATGTTAAATCCGCATATTCTTCCACCAGACTATTGGACAGAATATGAGGAACATTTCAAAGCTGTCAACGGCAAATTATTCACCACCTCTTTGATTACCAAAAAACCCATTGGCATTCAAATTTTCCCCAATTGTGTCATTTGGACCAAAGTCATTGGTTCAACTCTTCCTAATAAGGATATCTTGTTAGGTTTTGACATCCTCCACCAAATCAAACACCTTCAAATCATTCCCACTGGTATTCGTGTCAAATCTATGTTCAAACCTTTCACAGACATTTTAAAACTCTATAATCTGTCTGAAGTCCCTCAGTCCTACCAGGATATATCCTCCAAACTTTTGAGCCTGTGTCTAGAGTCCCATTCTGAGTTCACCCATCCAAACCCATTGTGGAAAAACAAGTCTTTCTTCATTAAGTTACCTTTCAAACTCAATGAAGACATTAACCCAACCAAAGCTACCCATCCAGGAATGAGTCCTTCTGACTTACTCCTAGCCCAACAAGAATGTTCACAATTGTTAGCCCAAGGTCTAATTGAGCCCACAACTTCTCAATGGGCTTGCCAAGCCTTTTATGTTGAAAAGCATTCTGAGATTGTCCGAGGAAAGAAACGCTTAGTCATTGACTATCAGCCTTTAAACATGTTTTTGCAAGATGACAAATTTCCTTTGCCTCGACGCCAAAGCATGTTTACTTTTCTCAAAAATGCCCAAATCTTTTCAAAATTTGATTTAAAATCAGGTTTTTGGCAATTAGGCATTGAACCCTCTGAACGATACAAAACTGCTTTCTGTATCCCCAATGCCCACTTCCAATGGACAGTCTTACCCTTCGGTCTTAAAACTGCCCCATCCATATTCCAAAAATCCATGATCCAAATCTTCCAACCCATCCTCCATCATGCCTTGATTTATATTGATGACATCTTGCTTTTTTCAGGTTCACATGAGGAACATCACCAGCTGTTAACACAGTTCTATGATATTGTCCAAAGTCATGGAATCATGTTGTCAGCCAAGAAAAGTACTATTGCTACAGACACTATTGAATTTCTTGGAATGATACTAAAAGATGGTCATTACCAGCCAGGAAAGCACATTGCCCAAGAGTTGCTTCACTTTCCAGATCAGCACCTTTCCAAAAGGCAGGTTCAACAATTTCTTGGTATCGTCAATTACATCCATGATTTCATCCCACACGTGGACCAACACACCCGACAACTCTCGGCTTTATTGAAAAAGAAGCCCCCAGAGTGGAATGACGACCACACCACTGCTGTCACTACTCTAAAGCAGATTGCGCAAAATCCGCCTCCCTTAAAGTTGATTACAGATGGCCAGCGCATACTACAGACATATGCAAGTGATGAATCATAGGGTGCCATCCTCCTCGAGGAACTCAACGGAAAAGAAAGTTTTATCGCTTACGCTAGTGGACATTTCTCTGACACACAGAAGCATTACCACAGTGTGTTTAAAGAAATCTTAGCGGTCAAGAATGGCATCAAAAAGTTCGAGTACCATCTGATTGGACACCATTTTCTCATCCGAATGGACATTTCAGCCTTCCCCAATATCCTCAATTTCAAAGGTAAAACTGTTCCCGAAAAAATGTTACTCAGGTTAAAAGATTGGTTTTCCAAGTATGACTTTACAGTTAAGCATATAAAGGGGTCCCAGAACCTCATCCCTGATATGCTTTCTAGACTCTCCAAACCAGATAAACTTCTCACCGTGTTCTCCACAACCTACCACTTTCCAGTTATCTCCATGGCTACTTCACTTCCTCCCGAGGCTCTCACCAAGAAAAACTTTCCCCTTCATAAAACTTTCTCTTCTGTCTTTGCCATCCAAGAGTTTGCACACAAAGCTGTTTTTCGCTTTTTTATGAAAGCCTACCTCATAACAGACTCATTTCCATTTTCTACCTTCCATCCCGAAAACTTGTTCCTTACCGGTCTCACCCTTGACCCATCCAGAGATATCACTGAAGATGAGTTATGGTACTTATGGTGCCTAACCGTTCTTTATGCCACCAAGCTCATCCTACCAATCAGTCCAACTTTGGAGCATCTCCTCAACCCTGACAAAGCCACTTCCCTCACCTGGACTTTACTTGAATGGTTTTCTCCTATTCCATGGTGGAGACAGAAACTGCAGCTACTTTCAGAGATTTACAACCTGGACAGAATGCCTCCCCCTGAAGCCAAATTGTTCACTACAGTCTTCATCATCCACAGGCCATACTTCCAGCATCCAGATACACATCTTTTCTGGTCCCAAGACCAAGTCTATGAATGGTTTACTGCACCACATCCAGCTGTCATTGAAAATGAAATCCAAACCACCCTGCATGATTACCTCTGTCAACTAAATCACCAGACTCCACCACACAAAGATATCTTCCATACATCCTTAGGTCCACAACATGACCTCATCATGATCCCCACTCCCTCCGCCATATCAAAACCCAAATCCACAGGAATCATCATCAAAGAAGAAAAGCCAGACTACACTGACTTCCTCTACCAGGACTCCCAAGACCCATGGGAAGACTTTCTTCCTCTCAGCCAACATCTCCAACAATTTCCCCAACCATCCATGCATGAACCTGGATCCTCCTCCCAACCACCTGGATCCTCCTCCCAACCACCACCATCACAACCACCCAAACCTTCAAAAGTAGACAAGGCTACCCAGACGTCCCCAAACACTCCTCAGCCATCATCCAGACCAGTGTATGAACACTACTGCCCACATCCACCGTGCAGTGGTCCCACCTGCAAGCATCCAAGGTTTTCCAAAACCTTTTTCCCTCCACCATCTGACAATGACCTTGATGCAACCGAAAGTGACTCTGAAGATGACTACATGAACCTCTCCTCTCCATAAAGTCATTTATCTTTTCCCAGGAAATTTCCTTTCTTGTCTTGTTGCATGAAGTTTCCTCTTTTGTCTTGTTGTAGGAAATTTCCCCCTTTGTCTCCTTGCATGCACTTTCCCTTTTCGTCTTCTTTCAGGAAATTTCTCACTTTGTCTCGTTCCATGCACTTTCCCCTCTTGTCTTGACTTATGCACCTTCCTTGAACCTTCATACTTTGTCTACATTCATGCACTTTCCTTTCTTGTCTTGTTCTAAGAAATTTCTCTCTTTGTCTCGATGCATGCACTTTCTTGTTTTGTCCTCTTGTCATGCACTTTGTCCTGTTGTAATAATGTAGTTGCTTTTACTCTTGTACTGTAGCTTTACCTTTGTTTTTACTGTTGTAAAAGATAGGGGTCCTGTCCTATCTTCATGAGCTCTCCTATATAAAGAGCTCACCTCCATTGTACAAAATAGAAGTTAAAAAAGCAATAAAATCTCGTGTGCCTTTATCTAATCATGAAGTTCTAAACTCTCTCTTCTCTCTGCAAATGAAGTTCTAGTAAAAGAAACGAATCAAAGAATTAAATTTGTTCATTTTGCAAACTTAAGGAAGTATGCTCTGCACTTGCCTTCAAGGAAGGATCCTGTGCATCAGAAAACTTATGGCGATTTCTTAAATGGTTTGGTACCCTGATTTCAGACTAAAGAGAAGTCTGTTTTGGGTTTTATAACTTTAAAAGAACTCGTTTTAGGTTTTGATCTAAGAAGTATATCGGCAGGAAACTCTCGACGTAAATTTCAGAGGCGAACCCGAATGGGCGCTAGTCTGGTCTGCACTGAGAGATCACAAGCCACGTACTCTCATTTAAGTATTTGCTTTGTTTTGATTTCTAGACTTCAGGCGCAGAGAGAACTTCTCAATCATGGCTTCTACTTCATCTTCACCTCCTTCCAATCATGTTACTCTTTCTTCTACTCTTTCTCTACCTAAATCTTGTACTTCTCATACAGCCAATAAAATTGAAAGCCTTGTAGAATACTCCTACATCCCTGAATCAGCCCAAATCAGTGAGTCATCCTACCCTCTCATCAGTCCTTACCAACTGTACAAACGACCCAGTTCCTTTACCTGCAGTATTCGCACCCTTATTTCTACCCGACGGCCTCACCCCAAAGAATATATTCAGTCTTCTCGACTGGATCAGTGCGCTCTTCAAGCAACCTCTGCTGAACAATATGTCACTCTAGAGATTCCCTCAGAATTGATTTCAAATTGGAAACGAGAAGGTTACACTCACCTTCATCTTGGAGGCATCAGATTAATTCTTACTCTTCATGGGCGAAAAGGATTACCAGTCACCGCTCGCCTTGCCCTCCTTAATACCCGATTCAAACAGTACCAAGATGCTGTTATCGGCACAGTTCTTACCACCCTTCATGCAGGAAGTGTTTTACTCACTTTCTATCCAAACTTCAACCTTTCTCTCCAAGACACCAATTTGCCCACAACCTTGAAAGTCCAAGTCCAAATTCAAGGTGCAGAACAAATCTCTTCAGCCAAAATTGCCACCCTCCATCACCAATTGGTCTATAGGCTTCAAAATCATGCCTTAGATCTTCCCACTCCTGATCATCACTCTGACACCCTCATGATCTTAGCTGAATCTGACCAGATCCCAACCATCATCCAGATCCCCAGACAAATTCCTCGACATGAGCTTATCAAGCTTATGCCTCTTGAATGGATCTCCAACTATGAGCAGTTCCATACTAATACAGCTCCGATTCAGACATCCGAAAGCATGTTTGAACGACGGCCCGATGGAACAGTCAGAATGACTTTTAAACCACCTCCCAGTGCTCCACAAGAGCCTCCTCGGCTCTCTTTCACCTACTCTTCCATGATCACAGCTGTGCAGACAGGTCAAGAAAATCTGCCTATTACAGGGTTCACTTCTGCAGGATACCCTGTTTATCCGGCAAAGCTTAATGGTCATTTCCTATGGGATGCCCCTGGCTCAGGCATGTGTGATCCCTCTTGTCCCTGCTGGGATGATTGGGAAGAGGATGATGACTACTCCACCAGAAAAAAGAAACCCAAAAAGAAAAAACTCCCAGTTTCATGTCACCACCATAATACCAAACCACCACAAGACCCTCCTCCTCCGCCAGCTCCATTACCCCTTTACAAAAACGAACTCAAATGGATTTCCAATCATTGCAAATCTGAGATTCCATCACCAATCCCAACTCCTATACCACCACTGAGTTGTATGATGTTTTCATCCACTTCTTCAGATTACTCTTCTACCTTTCCTCCTCTCGAAACCCACACAGATTCTCAACGGAATGTTGTGTCTAAACCCTTTATCCCTTCAGCCATCACTTCTACAGGACACCTTGAACCACCTAAACCTTTTGACTCAGTCCTCAACTGGCAAACCCAAAATGCCAGAGCACAAAATGATACCTTGGTGAATATCAACTCCAAAGTTGAGAAAATCAGTTTACGAACTGAAAAGCTTGAAACCAAAGTTGACTCCATCACTGCACAGATGCAGCAGATCCACCAAAATCTACAGTCCAGAGTCGCTCAACGCGATTCTGAGTTACGAACCATGCTAGCTCAACGCTATTATGGCCCAGAATTTGACCAGAAGGAAAGAGAGATCAGCACCTTTCCAAAAGGCAGGTTCAATAATTTCTTGGTATCATCAATTACATCCGTGATTTCATCCCACACGTGGACCAACACACCCGACAACTCTCGGCTTTATTGAAAAAGAAGCCCCCAGAGTGGAATGACGACCACACCACTGCTGTCACTACTCTAAAGCAGATTGCGCAAAATCCGCCTCCCTTAAAGTTGATTACAGATGGCCAGCGCATACTACAGACAGATGCAAGTGATGAATCATGGGGTGCCATCCTCCTCGAGGAACTCAACGGAAAAGAAAGCTTTATCGCTTACGCTAGTGGACATTTCTCTGACACACAGAAGCATTACCACAGTGTGTTCAAAGAAATCTTAGCGGTCAAGAATGGCATCAAAAAGTTCGAGTACCATCTGATTGGACACCATTTTCTCATCCGAATGGACAGTTCAGCCTTCCCCAATATCCTCAATTTCAAAGGTAAAACTGTTCCCGAAAAAATGTTACTCAGGTTAAAAGATTGGTTTTCCAAGTATGACTTTACAGTTAAGCATATAAAGGGGTCCCAGAACCTCATCCCTGATATGCTTTCTAGACTCTCCAAACCAGATAAACTTCTCACTGTGTTCTCCACAACCTACCACTTTCCAGTTATCTCCATGGCTACTTCACTTCCTCCCGAGGCTCTCACCAAGAAAAACTTTCCCCTTCACAAAACTTTCTCTTCTGTCTTTGCCATCCAAGAGTTTGCACGCAAAGCTGTTTTTCGCTTTTTTATAAAAGCCTACCTCATAACAGACTCATTTCCATTTTCTACCTTCCATCCCGAAAACTTGTTCCTTACCGGTCTCACCCTTGACCCATCCAGAGATATCACTGAAGATGAGTTATGGTACTTATGGTGCCTAACCGTTCTTTATGCCACCAAGCTCATCCTACCAATCAGTCCAACTTTGGAGCATCTCCTCAACCCTGACAAAGCCACTTCCCTCACCTGGACTTTACTTGAATGGTTTTCTCCTATTCCATGGTGGAGACAGAAACTGCAGCTACTTTCAGAGATTTACAACCTGGACAGAATACCTCCCCCTGAAGCCAAATTGTTCACTACAGTCTTCATCATCCACAGGCCATACTTCCAGCATCTAGATACACATCTTTTCTGGTCCCAAGACCAAGTCTATGAATGGTTTACTGCACCACATCCAGCTGTCATTGAAAATGAAATCCAAACCACCCTGCATGATTACCTCTGTCAACTAAATCACCAGACTCCACCACACAAAGATATCTTCCATACATACTTAGGTCCACAACATGACCTCATCTGACAATGACCCTGATGCAACCGAAAGTGACTCTGAAGATGACTACATGAACCTCTCCTCTCCATAAAGTCATTTGTCTTTTCCCAGGAAATTTCCTTTCTTGTCTTGTTGCATGAAGTTTCCTCTTTTGTCTTGTTGTAGGAAATTTCCCCCTTTGTCTCCTTGCATGCACTTTCCCTTTTCGTCTTCTTTCAGGAAATTTCTCACTTTGTCTCGTTCCATGCACTTTCCCCTCTTGTCTTGACTTATGCACCTTCCTTGAACCTTCCTACTTTGTCTACATTCATGCACTTTCCTTTCTTGTCTTGTTCTAAGAAATTTCTCTCTTTGTCTCGATGCATTCACTTTCTTGTTTTGTCCTCTTGTCATGCACTTTGTCCTGTTGTAATAATGTAGTTGCTTTTACTCTTGTACTGTAGCTTTACCTTTGCTTTTACTGTTGTAAAAGATAGGGGTCCTGTCCTATCTTCATGAGCTCTCCTATATAAAGAGCTCACCTCCATTGTACAAAATAGAAGTTAAAAAAGCAATAAAATCTCGTGTGCCTTTATCTAATCATGAAGTTCTAAACTCTCTCTTCTCTCTGCAAATGAAGTTCTAGTAAAAGAAACGAATCAAAGAATTAAATTTGTTCATTTTGCAAACTTAAGGAAGTATGCTCTGCACTTGCCTTCAAGGAAGGGTCCTGTGCATCAGAAAACTTATGGCGATTTCTTAAATGGTTTGGTACCCTGATTTCAGACTAAAGAGAAGTCTGTTTTGGGTTTTATAACTTTAAAAGAACTCGTTTTAGGTTTTGATCTAAGAAGTATATCGGCAGGAAACTCTCGACGTAAATTCCAGAGGCGAACCCGAATGAGCGCTAGTCTGGTCTGCACTGAGAGATCACAAGCCACGTACTTTTAACAGGACTCCATGAATTTGATTGAGCCCAAGTTGCTTGAATAAATCCATTAAGCGCTTCTTTTAATTTCTTTGCTTGTGCTTTTGTAACGGGTCCGACGTGAACTTGAGTAGGATTTGAATATGCCTCATCCCATGTGCTTGTGATAGTTTTATCCTTATTCTCATCACATTGACCCAGTTGACAAAGAAAAATGCCAAGTTTGTATGGATGCTAGAATGCGAGAAAAGCTTTGAAGAACTAAAACGATGAATGGTCACTACTCCAATCCTAGTCATTCCTAATAGCTCTAAGGATTTTGTCATCTATAGCGATGCCTTTGGAGTTGGCAGCGGTGGTACGCACATTAAAAATATGGCGTCACTATTTAATGGGGGCGCATTGTAAGATTTACACTGATCACAAGAGTCTCAAATACTTCTTTACGCAAAAGGAGCTGAATATATGACAATGACGTTGGCTATAACTTGTCTATAACTACGAAATAAACTATCAACCTGGAAAAGCAAATATGGTAGTAGATGCACTAAGTAGAAAGTCAAGCCTGTCAGCTTTAAGGATTCTACCTAAGCCATTACAAAATGATATATGCAAGGTAGAGATTGAGCTAGTAGCAGGAAAATTAGCCAACATGACGCTTCGCTCAACCTTATTAGAAAAGATTAAGGAACGATAGGAAAGCGATTCCTACTTGAAGAACTTGAAGGTGGAGGCCAACTCAAAGGAGACGTCGTTTAAAAAGTGAGAGAGGGGAATCATCTTGTTCAAGGATAGGATATGTGTACAAGATAATGCAGATATAAAGAAAAATATTCTACTTGAAACTCACACAACCCCATATTCACTTCATCCTAGCACAATAAAGATGTACAAAGACTTAAAGAAGCATTATTGGTGGCCTGGAATGAAGAATGATATAGTTGAGTTCGTGGCAAAATGTATCAATTGTCAACAAATCAAAGCAGAGCACTAGAGACCAGCAGGACATTTGGAATCCAATCAAGTTCCTCAATGGAAGTGGGAAGAAATCACGATGGACTTCGTCATTGGTCTTCCAAGGACTGTAAAAATGCATGATGCTATTTGGGTGATTGTCGATCGACTCACAAAGTCTGCTCACTTCTTGCCTATTCGAATGACGAACACCATGGACCAGCTTGCAGAAATATATGTAAAGGAGATAGTAAGACTACATGGTGTACCCATTTCTATTATTTCTGACCGAGATGCAAGGTTTACTTCGACATTCTGGAAAAAGTTACATAGCGATGTGGGGACAAAATTAAAATTTAGTACAATATTTCACCCTCAAATAGAGGCCAGTCAGAAAGAACAATTCAGACGCTTGAAGATATATTGCGAGGATGTGCTATTGACTTTCAAGGATCATGGAGCAAGTATTTACCATTGGTTGAATTTGCCTACAACAATAGTTACCAAGCAACAATCGACATGGCACCATATGAAGCTTTATATGGTAGAAAATGTAGATCGCCTATTCATTGGGATGAGATGGGCGAGTGAAGGCATCTTGGACCTGACTTAATTACTGCCTCATCTGAAGCGATCGAGAAAATATGTCAAAGAATGCAGGCAGCTCAAAGTAGACGGAAAAGTTATTCGGATAAGAGGGGAAGGCCTTTGGAATTTCAAGTTGGTGACAAAGTATTTCTAAAAGTTGCCCCAGTAAAAGGATCGATGAGATTTTGGAACGAAGGAAAATTAAGTCCGAAGTTTATTGGGCCATTTGAAATACTCAATCATGTCAGGAATGTTTCTTACCGACTTCCCCTCCCACCATCGTTATCAAGAATACATAATGTCTTTCATGTGTCCATGTTAAAGAAATACGTCCTAGACTCCTCTCATGTGCTAAATTATAAGCCTCTACAACTAGAAGGAGACCTAACCTATGAACAAATTCTTGATAGGAAGATAAAGGAGTTAAGGAATAAGAAGATCCCTTTAGTTAAAGTACTATAGCGAAATAGCTCAGTGGAGGAGGCAACATGAGAATGTGAGGAAGAGATGAAGAATAAGTATCCTAAGTTATTCAGTAAGTAAATTTCGAGGACGAAATTTTTTAAAGGGGGGAGGACTTGTGAGGTACAATTTTCACACTTAAGTATAATATTATAATAATAATAATAATAATAATAATAATAATAATAATAATAATAGTGATGATCATTAAGAATTCTAGAATTTAGTAAGTAGATATTTATGAAAGATAATCTCATCTTTACTTAGATATTTAATAAGGTGACATAAGCAATAACATAAGTAATGATGTAGAGAAAGATAAGAATTCTAGAATTTAGTAAGGTATTTATGAAGGTTAATCTCAACCATTGATCAAGATTTATGGTGGCAAAATCGTAGCCATCCATTAGCCCTAAGAAATCCTATAAATACCCCCTACCCCCTTTCATTTTCAATCCAACCTATAAATTTCATTCTCTTATATTCTAAGTCATAATATCAAGAGTAGAGAAATCCTTAATTAGAAAGGTCTAGAGAAGTTAGGTAAGTAACACTTCAACTGCAATGCAAGGACAACATTTCTTTTCATATTTAACTTCAATTTTAACCATTCCATTATGTTGTGATGGCTATTATGATGTGATTAGTTATAATCTATGATAATTAGTTACGTTATGGTCGACTCTACCGCCTAAGTTATGATACTTAATTATGTTATGGTCAGCCCTGCTGCCTATGATACTTAGTTACATTATGGTCGGCTCTGCCGCCTAAGCTATGATACTTAATTATGTTATGGTCGGCTCTGCCGCCTAATCTATGATACTTAATTATGATATGGTCGGCTTTGCCACCTAATCTGTGATACTTATACTTAATTATGCTATAGTCGGCTATGCTGCATGTATTAAAGAATCTTATTCTTAAATTGTGTTGTGTGTTGATTCTTTTATGCATCTAGGAACTTCAAATGTTATGACATAAGTTGCATTGGATACATGCATATCATGGATTACATTATGAAGAAGATGTTTCAGAAAATGAATTTATGAAAAATAGGTGGTTGTACTACCATGTGGCAAAGTTTCTAAGGAGGGCAAGCCCTCAAAGCTAAGTAAAAAGAAATCTTTTGGGGATCAATTAATAAGGCCCAATGACATATTGTTTAAAGAGTAAAAGTGTCATCCTTGTAGTGCAACATACCTAGGGCCCTAATAAAGTTGTTTTGTATTTTCTAAGTTTCTTTTAAAAGCTTTAAAGGCCATATGCATCATATACATGCATCCAAGTGTTATCTTACTGGGCATTAGCTCATAAAGTCCTTACATTATAGGTAACGATAAGTAGGGCAAGCTGGCGTCAAGTCCTAGCCAAGACAAAGTGCATATGGGCATAATAGACCTTGGGATTTTATGATGGGCTCAACTTTGTTTCAATAATAAATAAGCATCTTAGTTTTATGTAATAATAAAGTTTTTATACTAATAAGTTTCTGCATGACTTTTACATTTTAATAAAGTGTTGTTTGTTGTGTAAATCTTTTTTTTTTAATCCGTATTTATAAAAGCACAATGTTTTAAACATCTTTAAAATGAATATTTAAGTGGAGTGTTACATAGAACGTCTGGAATTAGAAGTTACATCAATTATCTTATCCGTGATCTTTAGGGCAACATCATCCAAAACTCTAAAGGCACTCAAGGAAAGCTAAGAAAAGGTCAAAGCCAAGAAAACCAAGGCAAAAAAAAGACAAGGCCACAAGAGCAAACCAATCCAAGAAAAGGTTAATGCCAGTAAAGTAAAGCAAATCAAGGTTAAGGAAAACTCGAGGCAAACAAAAGTCAAGGCCAAAGAGCAAGCCAAACCAATAAAATGCCACTTTTCCCTACTTCAAGAAATCGGAAAAACTCCTTGTGAGGTACAATTTTCTCACTTAAATACTATAGATTTTATTTTAAGCTAACAAGCTCCTAAAGTATATAATATTTAATGACATAAGAAATGATGAAATAAGCGATGACATAAGTGATGATGTAAGAAGTATGTAGAGAAAGTTGAGACTTCTTGAATTTAGTAAGTTCTTTATGAAGATTAATCTCAACCATTGATTAAGAGTTGCGGTGGCAAAATCCTAACCATCCATTAGCCTTAAGAAATTCTATAAATACCCCCCACCACCTCTCATTTTCAATGCAACCTAGAAATTTCATTCCCTTCTATCCTAAGTCATAATAACAAGAGTAGAGGAATCCGTAACTTAGAAAGGTCTAGAGAAGTCAAGATCAAGAGGTAAGTAACACTTCAACTGCAATGTAAGGACAAAATTCTTTTCATACTTAAGTTCAGTTTTAACAATTCCTTTATATTATGATGGCTATTCTAGTGTGATTAGTTATATCTTTATATGGTCGGCCTTGCTGCCTAATATGTGATGCTATGGTCGGCCTTGCCGCCTAATATGTGATGCTATGGTCGGTTCTGCCACCTAATATGTGATACTTATACTTAATTATGCTATGGTCAGCTATGCCACCTATACTAAAGACTCTTGTTTTTAAATAATGTTGTGTGTTGATTTTGTTATGCATTGAGGAATTTCAAATGTTATAAGTTGCATTGGATGCATGCATATCATGGACTACATTATGAAGAAGACGTTTCAGAAAATGAATTTATGAAAAATAGGTGGTTGTATCACCAGGTGGCAAAGTTCTAAGGAGGGCAAACCCTCAAAGCTAAGTTGAAAGAAATCTTTTGGAGACGGTGATACGTAACGCCCAAAAGATCACCTAATGAGGCCCAAAGGCATATTGTTTAAAGAGTAAAAGTGTCAGCCTTGTAGTGCAACATACCTAGGGCCCAAATAAAGTTGCTTTGTATTTTCTAAGTTTATTTTAAGATCTTAATATAGTCATCCATATGCATCATAAATTATAAATGCATCAAAGTGTTATCTTACTGGGCATTAGCTCACTAAGTCCTTACATTGTAGGGCAAGCTGGCGCCAAGACGAAGTGAATATGGACATAATAGACCTTGGAATTTTATAATAGGGTCAACTTTGTTTCAATAAAAATAAACATCTTAGTTTTGTGTAAAACAAAGTTTTATACGAAGGAGTTTCTGTATGACTCTTACTTTTTGTAAGAAAGTTTTGTTTGTCGTAAACTTTTAAAATTTGTATTTATATTAAAAGTAACTGTGTTTTTAAGCATTTTTAAGTAAATAATATAGTGGAGTGTTACACTCTCTACTAATACTCCTACTGAGTCATTCACTTTTTCTTAGGCTAAGAAAGAGGAAAAACTTTCCTGGGCCAACAAGGAGGTAAATTCCCTAACAACATTCACTCAGAGTAGCTTGCTTTTCCTAAGTGTTAAAGTCGGAAAAATTCCCTAGGCCAATAAGGAGAAAAAATTTCATATTAATATTCCTCTAGAATAGGTTGTTTTTACTTTGCCAACAAAGAGGAAAAACTTCCCTAAGCTAATAAGCAAGAAAAGTTCTGTAATAATATTCTTCCGAAATAGTTACCATTATTTTTACATTGTTAAGGAGGAAAATTTTCATAATAATATTCCTTCAAAAAATAGTTCACTTCTCCTAAAGCTAATGATGAGGAAAAACTTACCTAGGCAAACAGAGAGAAAAAGTTTTGTTATAATATTTCTCCACTGGTATCAAAGCCACACACCCAACGCAGAAGTGGTATCATTCATAATTCTAAGTAATATTATTTGATCTCCTAGAAGAAGATTAATCAAACATGGAAGCAACTTCATCTTCAATCTCAACTCCTTCATCATCTTCCTCTCATATTTCTCTTTCATCTACTCTATCTCTTCCAAAGTCATGTTCCAAACACATAGCTTCTAAAATTGAAAACCTTGTTGAATATTCCTATATCCCCGAGTCTGCCCAAATCAATGAATCCCAGCTCCCCATCATGAGTCCTTATAATATATACAAAAAAAAAACTTCTTTCACCAGAAGTATCCGAACCCTGATCTCCACCAAAAGACCACTCCCAAAAGAATATATTCAGTCTTCTAGATTGGATCAGTGTGCTTTACAAGCCTCTTAAAGTGAGCAGTACGTCACTTTGGAAATAGCCCCAGATCTCGTGGCAAACTGGAAACAAGAAGGGTATACGCATCTCCACCTTGGCGGTGTAAGATTGATCCTCACCCTTCATGGCAGGAAAGGTTTACCTATTATGGCTAGGATTACTCTGTTAGACACCAGGTTCAAACAGTACCAACATGCTGTTATAGGAACCGTCCTAACCACACTCCATGTTGGCAGTGTCTTGTTAACCTTTTACCCAAATTTCAACCTCTCTCTTGATGATCCCAACCTTCCCACGACCCTTAAGGTCCAAATCCAGCTCCAAGGAGCAGAACAAACACCCACATCAAAGATAGCAACTCTTCATCACCAAATAGTGTATCGATTACAGAATTATGCACTAGATCTTCCTACACCACACACTACATCTGATGTCTTAATGATCCTTGCCGACACGGACACAATTCCAACCATCATCCAAATTCCCAAACAAATCCAGAAACAAGAATTGCTCAAACTTATGCCTCTTGAATGGTTAACCAACTATGAGCAGATTCACCAAAACTCTGAACTAGTTCAAACAAAAGAAGCCACGTTTGAAAGACAACAAAATGGTCAAGTCAAACTATCTTTTCAAACACCTGAGACCAAGCATGTTTTAGACACTTCACAGCTTTCCTACACTACTATGATAACAGCAGTTCAAACTGGTCAAGAAAAGAAACTTCCCACTCACGGTTTCTCATTAGAAGGGTATCCGGTGTATCCTGACAAAATCATTGGTCATTTTCTATGGGATGTTCTTGAAGCCCATATGTGCAATCCAGATTGTCCTTGCTTGGACGACACAGATGTTGATGATGAACTAGAATTTATAAGGAGAAAGAAAAAGAAAAAGAAAAAGAAAAACCTTCTCATCCAAAAACATCTTGTAACTCTTTTCCTCCACAACCTCCACCAGATCCCAAACCTCCTGTCCACCCAATCAGATCATGCCTGATGTTTTCGAGTCAATCTTATGAAGAATCCTTCCCTCCACTTGAAAAACAATCAGACACACAAACCAAAGTTATCTCAAAACCTTTTGTCCAATCCCCAATTACGGCCTCTGGGCAACTTGAAGAACCAAAACAATATGAAGCTGTTTTAAACTGGCAAACCAAAAATGCCAATGTTCATAATCAAACTCTTCAACAACTCGGTAAGAAAATTGATCGAGTTGCCAGTCAAGTCTCTCAAACTGAAACTAAAGTTGATTCAATCAGCAATCGCCTTGATCAGATGTACATCCATCTACAAGAACGTATCTCTGAGCTAGACACCGATCTCAGACGAATGATTAACAACCACATCTGGGGTCCAGAATTTAATAAAAAAGAAGCAGAGATTAGAAAGCTCAAAGATGAATTAACAAGAATTGATGCTGAAAAGACTCGACCTTCCCTTTGTACTCAAACACAAATACCACCAGTACTTCCTCCGATCTTTGAAACTTATGCACCTTCTACACACCATCCAAACCTCAACAACCTGTTTACAATCAGTTCTTTGGATTCTCACACCTTCAACCAACTCCTCAACGAAAGCCATCTTCACCTAAAAAATCAAAATTCAAAGTCAAAATCTCAGAACCAAAGTCAAAGGCCATTTCATCTTCATATGTTCCTCTGGTACCACCAGAGGATTCACCAAAAGCCACTCCTGAACCTCCCAAAAAAGACAAAGGCCCAATGGATCAGTATCAGTATCATACTATCCAAAACACATCTTCTGACTCCTCTGAAGCAGAAACAGTCTATGAGTCAAACCCATCAGAGTCCAACCTGTTTTCCTCTTCCTCACCCACAAACTCAGTCGGTACCTCCACTGACTCTGAATCCGAATATGCTGACATTACAAGCATATTAATGACCCCCAAAACTGAAAATCCAAGCACTTCAACTGCCACACCTATTGTTGAAGACAGTTCTTCTGATGCTAAAAATAAAGCATCTCCAATAGAACTAGAGTCATCAATGCCTCCACCAGTTCCTGATCACTCAACAAAACCATCTTCAGCATCTTGGTTCACATTTGATGACATTCCCCGTCATAAATGGCCTGCTCGACTTCAAGAATTTGCCGCATGTATTGACAAAAAAGAGTATCATCAGATGAAATGCTGCTCGCTCAAAAGACACCTTTTGGAATCTCATTACAAAAGGATGAGTATTCTATTTTATAAGCTGAATGGGTTCAACAAGCCATCTCTCAAACATGTCTTCATAGCCTCTCTTCCTTCTGAGTTACAACTTAATCTTCAAAGGAAACTCATAGCCACTAATCTCAACATAGCTGATATCTCTCTGGGAACGATTTTCCAAATGGCAATGCTGTGTCTCGACAAGATCTGTGAGCAAAAAGAATTTTTCAAAGATCTCATGGAAGACAAAAAAATCCTTTTCTGAAGCCTGTAAAAAACCCTATCTCAGGATAGAGTGCAAAGATGAAAAGAAGTGTATCTGTCCAACCAGAAAGAAGAAACATTTCCAGAAACACTTCCATAGAAAATCATCCTCTAAAAAACCTCTCCGATATTTCAGAAAAAAGGATGCTTCCCAGTACAGAAAGAAAAAGCACAACCGTTGTTTCATCTGCAAGAAACGCGGTCACTTTGCTCGAAATTGTCCTCACAAATCTGCCAAAGTTGTTCGTCTCATACAACATCTTCAACATTCTTCCCTGTTATCTGAGAATGAAGATGTTGAATCAAATTTTTCAGAATAGTCAGAACAAAATGATCAGACTACTTTTATTATCGCAAAATCTTCTGATTCTGATGATATTTCAGTCGATGATATTTCAGTCATTTCTACAGTTCAAACTGTCAACCATGTTTCAGCCATTCCTAGACCTTCTCTAAAAATGTCAATCCTTCCTTCCAAATTTCATAAACTTGTTCCTGTCATCGGGTTTATTGATACTGGCGCAGATACCAGTATTGTTGGGAAATACACTTGAAACTTTTCCGAGCAGTTAATGGAGAAACTTTTGAAACCACTTTGATTACAAAAAAAAACCCATTGGTATTCAATTCTTTCCGAATTGCATAATTTGGAAAAAGATTGTAGCATCCAACCTCCCAGATAAAGATTTACTCATAGGTTTTGACATTCTTCATTTGGTTAAAAACCTATTCCTCACCAGTTCTGGAGTTCGCTACAAGGAAATGTTCTTGCCTTATACAGATACATTACGTCTGTATACACTTTCCGAAACACCATCCCCATACAATCATATTTCACAGAAGTTCCTAGAGTTTTGTCCATAAAACCATTCACAGTTCCATCATCCTTCACCTCTTTGGAAGAATGATCAATTCTTCATTCACCTTCCTTTCAAGCTTAACGAAGACATAAACCCAACAAAAGCATCACGCCTAGGTATGTCTCCTTCCGACCTCCTACTCGCTAAACAAGAATGTTCTCAGTTGCTTCAGCAAGGTCTTATTGAACCGACTGATTCATATTGGGCTTGTCAAGCCTTCTATGTTGAAAAATGATATGAATTACCAGCCATTTAATTCTTTCCTTAAAGATGATAAGTTCCCCCTTCCAAAAATCCAGACCTTGTTTGTCCATCTTCAAGGAGCTTGTATCTTCTCTAAGTTTGATCTAAAAGCTGGTTTTTGGCAACTTGCTATTTCACTGGTTGACTGTCACAAAACTACCTTCTGCATCCCTGATGCCCATTATCAGTGGACTGTTATGCCTTTTGGTCTTAAGGTTGCCCCTTCATTATTTCAAAAGGCCATGACAAAAATCTTCAGTCCTATCCTTCATCATGCTCTGGTATACATTGAAGATATCTTATTATTTTCCTCTGACCATGAGAGCCACCAGAAGCTCCTTTTGGATTTCTTTCATATTGTGCAGGAACACGGAATCATGCTTTCTGAAAAGAAAAACAGCATAGCAAATGAATCAATTGACTTTCTTGGCATGGTGATTAAAGATGGCCATTATCAACTGAATTATTAAAGTTTCCGGACACACATCTCAACAAAAAGAAGATCCAACAATTCCTCGGGATTGTTAATTATGTCCGTGATTTCATCCCTAAAGTTGCAATCCACACAAGCCAGTTGTCCCGCATGCTTAAAAAATAGTGCCCTTCATGGGGACCAGCATAGACAAAAACTGTCCAACAACTAAAGGTGATAACCCAATCACCTCCTCCTCTCCGAATCCCCACAACTGGACAACGCATTCTACAAGCCGATGCCAGTGATGATTGCTGGAGTGCCATCCTTCTTGAAAAGATAAATGGTGTACGTCACTTCTGTGCACATACAAGCGGACAATTCAAAGAATCTGAAAAGAATTACCATGTGATCTATAAAGAGATTTTGGCGGTCAAGTGAGAAAAGAAGAGTTATCCATGTTGATAAGAAATTTGTGGTTGATGAGATGAAATTCGAATTTTTTATACTCTTTTGGGAGTGGTCTTTTTGTGAAGATGAGGGTTCTAATACTTCTGGTGAGAGAAGTTTTTTGTTTGTAAAGGTTGTAGGGACTCATGATAGGAAATTGTGATTCATTGATTTGGGCAGATTCGGGAATATAAGAATATTCGACAAGGTTTTTAATTTTAGAGGCTACATGTTTTTGACATGATCTTGGAAGAGAGAGACTGGAGGAAAGAGAAATATGGGATGAAGACGATGAAGGTGTTAAGGCAGAAGATGAAGTTGTTTCCATGATTAGGTACTTCTTCTAGGAGATCAATAAGATTATTTGGAATTCCTAATGATACCACCTCTGTGTGAAGTGTGGCTCTGATAACAGTGGGTAATTGTACGTGGCGTTGTTACACCAGATCTATAACAGAACGAAGTCTGTCCTTAGGGACAATAGCCCGCAAGTTCTGGTTTCCAGCCGATATACACTTATCCATCAAATACCAAATCCAAAAATCATATTTGAAAACAGTTTTTCACGATATCACCCGAACACATGGCACTCATGGTCTCAAAGAGGGTGAACGTTGTGATAAAACACTTTCATTTTATAAAAATCGGTTTTGGAGGATAAAATAGGACCTTTCTGATGCACAGGATCCTTAGGCTTAAGGCAAGTGCAGAGCATACTCAGTATAGAAAATTAGAGGCGAGCGTATCATTATTAACCCAAATAATTCCTTTGAGCCCTAGAAGAGAGAAAAGATTTAGAGAAACATGATGTAAGGAAACAAAAATGTTTATTTCTGATTAACTCGTGCCTACAACAGAAGCATAAGGTGCCTTATATAGAAAATCATCAACGACAGGACCCATTGAATGATTAGAATCGACAAATAGGCACATGCTGTTAGAAAAGTAAAGCACACCGACTAAGACTTTTTCATAAGACAAAGGAAAACAGAAAGTAAAGCACACCGACTAAGACTTTTTCATAAGACAAGGGAAAACAGAAAGTAAAGCACACTGACTAAGACTTTTTACACAAACATTCAAAGCATACGGGAGACACATGGGCTTATTGCATTAAAAGCAATGTGATGGTGACAAGTTGTCATTATGGAGTAGAGGGATAACGCGATGGTGACACGTCTCCTGTCGCTTTCTCATATTGGCGCTTGTGCCGACGTATCTGTCCCGGGTCGAGATACGCCTCAGCTTGCTGATATTTGTCTTCATCAGTGTCAGTCATGTGCGGTGATGTAGATGCAGCAGGAGAGTCTGGGTTGGTGACGGTATAATGAGGATTTTCAGTATGGAGAAGGGACTGAAAATCTTCCCATGGGTCCTGAGCGTCTTGGAATAAGACATTGGTGTAATTAGGGCGTTGTTCCATGACAAGAATTCCTTGAGGACTTGAACTTGAACCCGAAGTATAGCCTTGTGTTTTTGGAATTATTTCAAGGGTGTGTGATGGTCCAATAAAGGTGTGGTGAATGTTTGTGGTAGGTGGAGTAACATTGTTAAGTTCTATGAGGTAGGCTTTGAGAACGGAGGTGACCGATGTATCATGGATGAGGGTATAAAGATGAGGGTAAGTTCTCCATTCATATGCCATGTCTTGTGTCTAGGGATGGCAATTATACCCGCAAACCCGCAAACCCGCCCAAACCCGCCCGCTAAAACCCGCCCGCTGCGGGTAATTTTACCCGTTGCGGGTGGGTTTAATATTATAAATTAAAACCCGCACATGGATGCGGGTGGGTTTGGTAGTGACTTTAAATCCGATGGATACCCGCTGGATATCCGTCAAACCCGCAATATTTTTTTAAAATATTTTTAATTTAATTTTAATTTAAAAATTTTAATTTAAAACATATATAAAAGAAATTATACAATTATTCAAAATATATAAAGGAAATTGGTCAAAGGCCCAAAGGCTAAAGCCAAAATTTTGTACGTGTGCAGTATATGTGGCCCATCCGCCCATCTCCCATTCAGCCATTCTAAACTGATAACCTAAAGCAAATAAAAGCATTTTCCCTTTTGAGTCTTTGACTTAGCCGCAAATGAACTGCAACCCGAGTTGACCATCTTCGTTATCTCTATCTTCAATTCTTCATTCAACATTCTTTTCTTCTTCAACCCGATCGTGTGAGTTGTGACAGTGAGCTAGCCCCTTACAGCCAGCTCTCTTTACTGCCAACAAGGACGCGCTGTGTTGTTGTTGCTGCCTGGGTATTGTTGCTGTTGCAGCCAATTTGGCAATCGTCAAAGGTACGAATTTAGATTGGTTTTTTTGTGGGATAAAGCCAAGAATTATTAAGGGAAAGTCTTGGAAAGTTCACGCTGCACTCAATAGCCAATGGGTTTTAAAACAGGGGCTTTCAACAAGTTGTGATGAGGGCCCCGGGAATTTAATTTCAATTATTTTTCTATCTTAAGTCTTGACTAGTAATAGTGCCAAGTGCCATTTTTGATCCCGTGATTGCTAATGTCGTGTGGTTTAAGTAGCAAAATTTTGAGTATTTATCTATAGTGCGAATGTAGATTATTTTAGAATAATAATTTTTTAATTTTATTTTTTGTCTCTTTGTAAATTTTAATTTTAATTTTCATCTCTTTGTAACTTTTAATTTTAAGTAGATATTCAGACTTCAAAACATTTATTGAATTAAATGAATAATTTGAAACTCAGAACGTCAACAATTTATTAATTTTGTTGCTTTTCAGTTGATAATGTAAATATAGTCAGGCTAGTGTAAATTGTTGAATTCGCTTGTTAATTTTTCATCTTATCTTTGCTGAATTCGCTTGCCAATTCTTGTATATTGATTTAAAATTTGTTGAAATTTTTAAGGTAAAAAATGGAGCAAGCCTTTGATCTCAGCGACAATAATTCGCTTACAATAAGAACAGAAGTTCAGAAAGCTTCAAACCAATCTCCAATAACATGTGAAGAACTTGCAGACATTGAGGTAGCTTCAACCCAAACTCCAATTTCAGTACATGAAAAAGAAATTGCTTCTGGTGATACTGAAAATAATAAATTAACTAGTGATGTTTGGGAACACTTTAAAAGACAGAAAGTGGGTGGGAATTTAGAATACATAGCTGTTTGCAACTACTGTCATAAGAGATTAAGTGCGAAGCGTAAAAATGGCACTAGCCATTTACGCACTCATATGGGGTTGTGTTTTATGCGGTCGAACCACACAATTGAGTCAACTCAAAAGCAGCTGCAAGCTAAGAAAGAGAGTGGAAAATGTAAAGTATCCACATTTTCTTTTAATCAAGAAACTTCAAGGAAAGAGCTTGCAAATATGATAATTATTCATGAGTATCCGCTGAATATGGTTGAACATTGGGCTTTTAAAAAATTTGTTAGTTCTCTCCAGCCAATGTTTAGGTTTGTCTCTCGTAACATAGTAAAAAGTGACATATTGAAAATTTATGACTACGAGAGAGCTAAAACAATGAGCTTGTTGGACTCAAACCGGAGTAGAATTGCGATTACTACTGATATGTGGACTGCTAGTAACCAGCAAAAGGGATTTATGGCTATAACATCACATTTTATTGATGATAATTGGGAGCTGCAAAGTCGTATCATTAGGTAATTTCTACACTAAATTACTAAGTCTATTTTATTTTTAAATTTTATACTTATTGCATGATACTAATAATTTTTTTTTAAATTTAGGTTCTTATATGGGCCATGTCCACATACTGCTGAGGTACTCTCTGAAGCTTTGGTGTCGTGTTTGCTTGAGTGGAATATTGACAGTAAGTTGTCTACTTTGACTGTCGATAATTGCACCACAAATGATGCCATGATTGATATCTTGTTGGAAAAAATTTCTAGTAGTTCGCTTTCTTTGAATGGGGATTTATTTCACATGCGTTGTGCTGCTCATATATTGAATTTAATTGTGAAGGAGGGGATGAGTGTGATTAGTGATAGTATTGAGAGAATTCGTAATAGTGTTCTATTTTGGTCAGCCACACCTAAAAGACAAGAAATATTTTATGGGACTGCTCGTAAGTGTAATATTTCTTGTAATAGAAATTTAGTTCAGGACTGTAAGACTAGATGGAACTCTACATACTTAATGCTTGATAGAGCTTTGGTTTTCAAAGAAGTATTTCCTCGTTTGAAACAACGAGAATCGTTGTACAAATTTTTACCCACCGAAGAAGATTGGGTTTTTGCCAAAGAAATTCAGGATAGACTTGAATCATTTTATGAAGTGACTACATTGTTTTCTGGGACTAGATATCCAACAGCTAATATTTACTTTTCAAGCATTTGTGAGATTAAATTGTCAATTTATGAGTGGATGTATTCTAATTGTGAAAAAATCCGAGCAATGGCTGACTTAATGATTGGAAAGTTTGAAAAATATTGGAGTGTTGTTCATGGATTCATGGCTATGGCAGCTGTTTTGGACCCTAGATTTAAGATGAAATTAATTGAGTATTATTTTGGCTTGTTGTATGGAGATGGTGCTCAAAAAGAGATTGAGAATGTTCGAAGCTTTTGTTATGATATGTTGAAAGATTATCAAGCTAGGTGTAAGTCAAAAGAAAATTCACAAGTTCCAGTTCAAGCTTCAGCTGCTTCATCATCTCTAGCTGTGGTAGCTCATTCAAAACTTGGGAAACGTTTGGCTAATTTTGATGCTTTTGTAGATCAAAGTGGTGGTACAACCCATGTTAAATCAGAATTGGACTATTATTTAGAAGAATCTGTTATTCCAAGATCAGAAAATTTTGATATACTTTGTTGGTGGAAAACAAATGGATCAAAATATCCAACTTTGCAAGCAATTGCAAGAGATGTTTTAGCCATTCCGGTATCCACCGTTGCATCCGAGTCGGCATTTAGTACTGGTGGCAGATTTGTCTCTCCACATCGTAGTAGACTTCATCCAAAGACATTGGAAGCTTTAATGTGTGCTCAAAATTGGTTGTGTGCTGAATTTGATGGTATGAAAATGTATTTTAACTTCAATACAATATAATATCTACTATATGTTACAATTTACAAATTTATAATCATCTATATTTTTTTTTTGATATATTTGTTACTTGTAGATGCAGATTTTTCTAATAAAGTAGGAAATAGCAAATTCTCCGAAGATGAAGATATTGTTGATGAGGTAAAGAATTAAGTTTCTTTAACTTAATTCATGGATTGTTATATACCTATTATAATTTTGTATGTATTATTTTTCTTTAACTTAATACATAGATTATTTCATTAATATAATTTTTTTCTCCGAATTAGTATTTGAAAATAATAATATTAATTATTATTATAGGCATCGTGTTGGATGGGTACTTGTTGCGGTGAATGAAATGAAGTATCTTCTCTTAGAGTTCGTTTTAAATGATGATGTAATTGTTATTTTTAGATACTAATTTTTATTTTTTAAATGAATTTGTATAACTTATACTTAAATTTGAGAATATGTTGGATTGATGATGAAATTTTAATTTTTCATTTGCATTAGTTAAATGTAAAATTGAGTATGTTATGTAGAAATTGAGGTTATTATTATAAATTTATATATTAAATATTGGTGATTTTAAATGTAAAAACCCGCAAAAAATCCGTTGGATACCATTGCGGGTTTGGTAATTGTCAAAACCCGCTGCGGGTGGGTTTTCTTAAAAAAATTAAAACCCGCTGCGGGTTGCGGGTGGGTTTGGTAATTTAAATTTTATGCGGGTTTGGGTTTGGTAATGGTAAACCCGCTGCGGGCGGTGCCCATTGCCATCCCTACTTGTGTCTAGTAGTCTCTTGTTTCTGGGTGCTGGAAGTAGGGCCTGTGGATGATGAAAACTGTAGCCCACATGTTAGCTTCATGTTCTGGCATTCTGTCTAATCCGTGAAAGGTACATAGATTTTGGAGTTGTTTACGCCACCATGTGAGGGGGGAATACCATTCGAGGAGAGTCCATAGAAGGTCGGGTGAGAACTCAAGAGTGGTAAGGTGAGTCAGGACTGGTTTGATGGGGAAAACTAGCTTCGTAGCATACAAGGTGGTGAGACACCACATGTACCAAAGCTTATCTTCACAGATGGACAGAGAGGAGAGAGTGAGGCTGGTAAGGAATAGGCGTTCCATGCAAAGGTTAGGAAAACGATCAGGTTTTTTAGTCTGAGCATTAAAGAAATACCTGTAAAGGAACTTTTTAGCAAAATCTTGCAGCTGGTAAGCCGATTGGAAAGAGATAGATGTTCATGGGGAAGTTTCTCTGGTTGAGAGCTTTGAAAGAAAGTTGGCAATGCATGGCTATTACTGGAATGGTATGGATTAAGGAAATGAGTGAGGGTTTATTTATAGCTGGACGTGTGAGGAAGTCTAGAATGAGGTTTTAGTTGCCTTTTATATGTTGAACAGTGAAATCATATTGAGCAAACTAGTTTTTGAGATTGAGCAGTTGCTTGTCAGGGAGCAACTTATTTTTGAAGTCAAAGATTCAGGGAAAAGAAGAGCTATCCGTGTTGATAAGAAATTTGTGGCTAATGAGATGAAATTCGAATTTTTTAATTCCATACTTGACTGCCAAAATCTCTTTGTAGATCACATGGTAGTTCTTTTCAGAGTCTTTGAATTGTCCGCTTGGATGTGCACAGAAATGAGAAATGCCACATGCCATTGATTTCTTCGAGAAGAATGGCGCTCCAGTAATCATCGCTGGCATCAGTCTGGAGGATGCGTTGGCTAGATGTGGGAATTCAAAGTGGAGGAGGTGACTGGGCTATCACCTTTAGCTACTTGACAGCTTCTGTCTGTGTTGGGCCTCATGGAGGGCACTATTTTTTTAGCATGCGCGACAGCTGGCTTGTGTGGATTGCAACTTTTGGGATAAATCACGGACATAATTAACAATCCCGAGGAATTATTGTATCTTCTTTTTGGTGAAATTTGTGTCCGGGAACTTTAATAATTCAGTTGCAATGTGTGGACCAGGTTGGTAGTGGCCATCTTTAATCACCATGCCAAGAAAGTCAATGGATTCCATGCCTATGCTGCTTTTCTTTTCGAAAAGCATGATTCCATGTGCCTGCACAATATGAAAGAAATCCAAAAGGAGCTTCTGGTGGCTCTCATGGTCAGAGGAAAATAACAAAATATCATCAATGTAGACCAGAGCATGGTGGAGGATAGGACTAAAGATTTTTGTCATGGCCTTTTAAAATAATGAAAGAGCAACTTTAAGACCAAAGGACACAACGGTCCATTGATAATGGGCATCGGGAATGCAAAAGGCAGTTTTGTGACAGTCAACTAGTGAAATACTAAGCTGCCAAAAACCAGCTTTTAAATTAAACTTAGAGAAAATACGAGCCCCTTGAAGATGGACAAATAGGGTCTGAATTTTTGGAAGGGGAAACTTATCATCTTTAAGAAAAGAATTAAGGGGGCTGGTAATCAATAACTAATCTCTTTTTACCATGAACTAATTCAGATCGTTTTTCAACATAGAAGGCTTGACAAGCCCAATCTAAATCAATAGGTTTAATTAGACCTTGTTAGAGTAGCTGAGAGCATTCTTACTTGGCAAACAAGAGACATACCCGGGTGAGAAGCTTTTGTGGGATTTATGTCTTCATTGAGTTTGAAAGGAAGATGGATAAAAAATTGCTCATTCTTCTAAAGGGGTGAAGGATGGTGAAACTGTAAATGATTTTTTGGACAAAACTCTAAGAACTTATGGGAGAGATGACTGTATGGAGATGGTGTTTCTGAAAGTGCATACACACGGAGAGTATCAGTTTAGGGTAAGAACATTTGTTTGTCGCGAACTCCAGAACTGGTGAGGAATAGGTTTTCAACCAAATGAAGAATGTCAAAACCTATGAGGAGATCTTTATCAGGGAGTTTGGAGGCTATAATCTTTTTCCAAATTATACAATTCGGAAAGAATTGAATACCAATGGGTTTTTTTGGAAATCAAAGTGGTCTCAAAAGTTTCTCCATTAACAGCTCTGAAAAGCTTTGAATGTGGTTTCCAATAGTTTGAGGGAAGAACAGAAAGGTCAATCATACTGGTATCTCCACTAGTGTCAATAAACCCGATGATAAGAACAGGTTTATGAAACTTGGAAGGAATGATTGACATTTTGAGTGAAGGTCTGAGAATGGTGGAAACATGGTTGACATTTTGAACTGTAGAGATGACTGATATATCCTCAGAATCTAAAGATTCTACGATGATGAAAGCAGTTTGGTCATCTTGTTCTGATTGTTCAAAAAAGTTTGATTCAACATCTTCGTTCTCAGATAACAGGGAAGAATGTTGAAGGTGCTGTATGAGACGAACAGCTTTGGCAGACTTATGGGGATATTTTTGAGCAAAGTGATTGCGTTTTTTGTAGATGAAACAACGGTTATGCTTTTTCTTTCTGTATTGGGAGACATCCTTTTTTCTGAAATACCGGAAAGGTTTTTTGGAGGATGATTTTTTGTGGAAGTGTTTTTTAAAATGGTTTTTCTTTTTGGGCGAACAAACACACTTCTTTTCATCTTTGCACTCCATCTTGAGATAGAGTTTTTTACAAGCTTCAGAGAAGGGTTTTGTGTCTGCCATGAGATCTTTGAAGAATTCCTTCTGCTCATAGATTTTATCCAGGCATAACATTGCCATTTGGAAAATCTTTCCCAAAGAGACGTCAGTAATGCTGAGATTAGTGGCTATGAGTTTTCTTTGAAGATCAGGCTATGAAGACATGTTTAAGAGAAGGTTCGTTGAATCCATTCAGCTTGTAAAATAGAATACTCATTCTTTTGTAATGAGATTCCAAAAGATGTCTTTTGAGAGAACAGCACTTCATCGGTAGATGCTGTTTTTTCACCAATGAATTGTTCATGGATGATGTTGAGTGCGGTACCAACAGGTGATTGCATAAATTGGAGTTGTCTATATTCTCCCAAGCTTTCTAACCAATCTCTCAAAGAACCCGTAGATCGGGCCATGAATTCGTGAAGGACAGCTTGAGATTAAGCATTTGGCTTTCTTCCTTGGAAATCAATCCATGCAGCAAATTCTTGAAGTTTGGCAGACCATCTGTGATGGGGAATGTCATCAAATGTGAACCAAGATGCTGAAGATGGTTTTGTGGAGTGATCATGAGCTGGTGGTGGCACAGGTGGCACTAGTTCTGTGTGAGATGCTTTATGCTCATCATCAGAAGAACTGTCTTCAACAATTGGTGTAGAAGTTGAAGCACTGGGATCTTCAGGTTTAGTTGCCATCAATATGCTCGTAATGTCAGCATATTCTGATTCAGAGGTATTGGTGGAGTTTGTGGATGAGGAGGATGAGTGTGACTCTGACGGATTGGACTCACATACTGTTTCTGGTTCAGAGGATTCAAGAGATGAGTCGTGGACAGTTTGATAATGATACTGATCCATTAGTCCTTTATTTTTTTTGGGAGGGTCAGGAGTTGCTTGTAGTGAATCTTCGAGAGGTACCAGAGGAGTAAATGAGGATGAAGTTGGCTTTGTTTTTTGTTCTGAAATTTTTACTTTGGACTTTGATTTTTTTAGGTGAAGAGGGTTTTGGTTGAGGAGTTGGTTGGAGATGTGAGAAACCAAAGAATTGGTTGTAAACAGGTTGGTGAGGTATGGGAGATGTATAAAAAGGTGAATAGGTTTCAAATACAGGAGGAGGCACATGTGTGGATTGTGTCTGGGTGAAAAGTGTTGGACGAGTCTTTTCAGCATCAATTCTTGCCAATTCAGCTTTGAGCTTTCTGATCTCTGCTTCTTTCTTGTTAAACTGGGGACCCCATATATGATTATTGATCATTCGTCTGAGATCGGTATCTAACTCAGAGATACGGTCTTGTAGATGTATGTACATCTGATCAATACGATGGCTGATTGAATCAACTTTAATTTCAGTCTGGGAGACTTGACTGGCAACTCGATCAATTCTTTTTCCGAGTTGTTTGAGGGTTTGATTCTGAGCATTGGCATTTTTGGTTTGCCAATATAAAACAGCTTCATACTATTTTGGCTCTTCAGGTTGCCTAGAGTCTATAATTGGGGACTGGACAAAGGGTTTAGAGACAACTCTGGTTTGAGTGTCTGGCTGCTTTTCAAGTGGAGGGAAGGACTCTTCATAAGATTGACCTAAAAACATTAGGCATGATCTTATTGGTTGAACAAGAGGTTTAGGATCTGGTGGAGATAGTGGAGGAAAAGATTTGCAAGATGTTTTTGAATGAGAAGGTTTTTTCTTTCTTCGCATGACTTCGTGTTCATCTTCAATATCCGTATCATCCAAGCAAGGACAATCTAGATTACACATATGGGCTTCAGGAACATCCCATAAAAAATGACCATTGATTTTATCAGGATATACAGGATACCCTTCGGATGAGAAACCCGTGAATTGGAAGTTTCTTTTCTTGACCAGTTTGGACTATTGTAATCATAGCAGTGTAAGAAAGCCTTGGAGTTACTGAAACAGGTTGAGACTCGAGTGTTTGAAAAGATAGTTTGACTTGACCATTTTGTCGTCTTTCAAACATGGCTTCTGTTGCTTGAACTGGTTCAGAGTTTTGGTGGAAGTGCTCATAATTGGTCAGCCATTCAAGAGGCATAAGTTTGAGCAATTCTTGTTTCTGGATTTGTTTGGGAATTTGGATGATGGTTGGAATTATGTCGGTGTCAGCAAGGATCATTAAGGCATCAGATGTGGTGTCAGGTGTAGGAAGATCTAGTGCATGATTTTGTAATCGATACATTATTTGGTGATGAAGAGTGGCAAGCTTGGATGTGGGTGTCTGGTCTGCTCCTTGGAGCTGGATCTAAACTTTGATGGTTGTGGGAAGGTTGGGATCCTCAAGAGGAAGGTTGAACTTTGGATAAAAGGTTAAGAGGACACTACCAGCATGGAGTGTGGTCAGAACGGTCCCTATAACAGCATGTTGGTACTGTTTGAACCTGGTGTCCAGGAGAGCAATTCTGGCTGTAACAGGTAAGCCTTTTCAACCATGGAGAGTTAGAATCAATCTAATAACACCAAGATGAAGATGGGTATACCCTTCTCGTTTCCAGTTTGCTACGAGATCTGAGGGTATTTCTAAAGTGACATACTGTTCACTTGGAGAGGCTTGTAAAGCACACTGATCGAGTCTAGAAGACTGGATATACTCTTTTGGGAGTGGTATTTTTGTGGAGATGAGGGTTCTAATACTTCTGGTGAGAGAAGTTTTTTGTTTGTAGAGGTTGTAGGGACTCATGATAGGAAACTGTGATTCATTGATTTGGGTAGATTCGGGAATATAAGAATATTCGACAAGGTTTTCAATTTTAGAGGCTACATGTTTTTGACATGATTTTGGAAGAGAGAGACTGGAGGAAAGAGAAATATGGGATGAAGACGATGAAGGTGTTGAGGCTGAAAATGAAGTTGTTTCCATGTTTAGGTAAGCTTCTTCTAGGAGATCAAATAAGATTATTTGGAATTCCTAATGATACCACCTCTGCATGAAGTGTGGCTCTAATACCAGTAGGTAATTGTACGTGGCGTTGTTACACCAGATCTATAACAGAACGAAGTATGTCCTTAGGGACAATGGCCCGCAAGTTCTGGTTTCCAGCCGATATACACTTATCTATCAAATACCAAATCCGAAAATCATATTTGAAAACAGTTTTTCACAGCATCACCTGAACACACGGCACTCATGGTCTCAAAGAGGGTGAACGTTGTGAGAAAACACTTTCATTTTATAAAAATCGGTTTTGGAGGATAAAATAGGACCTTTCTGATGCACAAGATCCTTAAGCTTAAGGCAAGTGAGGCGAGCGTATCATTATTAACCCAAATAATTCCTTTGAGCCCTAGAAGAGAGAAAAGATTTAGAGAAACATGATGTAAGGAAACGAAAATGTTTATTTCTGATTAACTCGTGCCTACAACAGAAGCATAAGGTGCCTTATATAGAAAGTCATCAACGACAGGACCCCGTGAATGATTAGAATTGACAAATAGGCACATGCTGTTAGAAAAGTAAAGCACACCTTTTTAGAAAGTAAAGCACACCGACTATGACTTTTTACATAAACATTCAAAGCATACGGGAGACACATGGGCTTATTGCATTAAAAGCAATGTGATGGTGACAAGTTGTCATTATTTGGGTTAATAATGATACGCTCGCCTCTAATTTTCTATACTGAGTATGCTCTGCTCTTGCCTTAAGCCTAAGGATCCTATGCATCATAAAGGTCTTGTTTTATCCTCCAAAACCGATTTTTATAAAATGAAAGTGTTTTCTCACAACATTCACCCTCTTTGAGGCCATGAGTGTCGTGTGTTCGGGTGATACTGTGAAAAACTGTTTTCAAATATGATTTTCGGATTTGGTATTTGATGGATAAGTGTATATTGGCTGGAAACCAGAACTTGCGGGCTATTGTCCCTAAGGACAGACTTTGTTCTGTTATAGATCTGGTGTAACAATGCCGCACATGACTGACGGTGATGAAGACAAATATCAGCAAGCTGAGGCATATCTCGACCAGAGACAGATACGTCGGCACAAGCACCAATATGAGAAAGCGACAGGAGACGTGTCACCATCGCGCTATCCCTCCACTCCATAATGACATGGTATTTGATGGATAAGTGTATATCAGTTGGAAACCAGAACTTGCGGGCTATTGTCCCTAAGGACAGACTTCGTTCTGTTATAGATCTAGTGTAACAATGCCACGTACAATTACCCACTGGTATTAGAGCCACACTTCACGCAGAGGTGGTATCATTAGGAATTCTAAATAATCTTATTTGATCTCCTAGAAGAAGATTACCTAAACATGGAAACAACTTATTCTTCAGCCTCAACACCTTCATCGTCTTCATCCCATATTTCTCTTTCCTCCAGTCTCTCTCTTCCAAGATCATGTCAAAAACATGTAGCCTCTAAAATTGAAAACCTTGTCGAATATTCTTATATTCCTGAATCTGCTCAAATAAATGAATTTGAAGTTCATCTAATCAGCCATAAATTCCTTATCAACGTGGACAACTCCTCTTTTCCTCGAATCTTTGACTTAAAAAATAAGTTGCTCCCTGACAAACAGTTGCTCAACCTCAAAAACTAGTTTACCTCATCCTAGACTTCCTTACACGTCCGGCTATAAAAAAACCTTCACTTATTTCCTCCATCCACACCATCCCAGTTATAGCCATGAATCGTTAACTTCCTTTCAAAGCTCTCAACCAGAGAACCTTTCTTATGAACATTCCTTTTCATTTAGCCTACCAGATCCAAGACTTTGCAAAGAAATTCCTTTACCGGTATTGCTTCAATGTTCAAAGCAAAAAGCTTGATCGCTTTCCTTCCCTCTGTATGGAAAACCTATTTCTCACAGGACTTACCCTGTCTTCCCTAACCATCTGCGAAGATGAGTTATAGTACATGTGGTGTCTTACTACCCTGTATGCTATCAAACTGGTTTTTCCTATTAAACTAGTCCTGACACACATCACCACTTCTGAGTTCTCATCAGATCTTCTCTGGACTCTCCTTGAATGGTATTCACCACTCACATGGTGGCGAAAATAACTCAAAAATCTGTGTACTTTTCACGGATTAGACAGAATGCCAGAACAAGAAGCCAATTTGTTCACTACAGTCTTCATCGTTCATAGACCTTACTTCCAGCACCCAGAAACAAAAGACTTCTGGACACAAGATATGGCCTATGAATGGAAAACTTATCCCTATCCTTATACTCTCATCCATGATACATCTATTACCACTGTTCTCAAATCATACCTCATGGAACTCAACAATGTTCAGCCACCTACCACAAACATCCACCACAGCTCTGTTGGACCATCACACACCTTGGAAATTGTCCCAAAGACACAGACTTATACTCCAGGTTCCAGTTCAAGTCCTTAAGGAATCCTTATCATGGAATAACATCCTAACTAAACTAACGTCTTATTCCAAGACGTTCAAGATCCATGGGAAGATTTTCAGACTCTTCTCCATACTGAAAATCCCCCTTACACTGTCACAGACCTAGACCCTCCAGCTACATCAGCCCCAAAAGAGATGACTAATGCTAATAAAGAAGCCTATCTGCAAGCTGAAGCTTATCTTGATCACACACAGATCCGTCGTGCCAAACGCCAATATGAGAAAGAAACTAGCGATGTGTCTCCATCACACTATCCATCCACTCCATGATTGCAAACACTCATTGGAATCTTTAGCTTTTGCTTTTTTAAAGTTTGCTTTAATAATTAGACAAGGGTCCTGTCTTGTCTAAAGTGTGTTTTCTGCTTTTCTTTTTTATTTTTGGCTTGGTGTGCTTTAATAATTTTACTTTTGTAAAAGATAAGGTCCCACCTTATCTCTCCTTCCTCGAGATCTCTATATAAGGATCTCTCTATCCCTTTGTCAGGCAGGAGTTAAATTGAAACAAATTCAAGTTTTCTTCACATCATGTTTCTCTAAACCTTTTTCTCTCTTCTAGGAATCAAAGAAATTATTTGGGGTTAATAATGATACGCTCACTTCTAATTTTCTAAACTGAGTATGCTCTGCACTTGCCTTAAGCCTAAGGATCTTGTGCATCAGAAAGGTCCTGTTTTATCCTCCAAAACCAATTTTTGTAACATGAAATTATTTTCTCACAACATTCACCCTCTTTGAAGGCCAAGAGTGTCGTGTTTTCGGGTGGTATCGTGAAAAACTATTTTCAAATATGATTTTCGGATTTGGTATTTGATGGATAAGTGTATATCGGCTGGAAACCAGAACTTGCAGGCTATTGGCCCTAAGAATAAACTTTGTTCTGTTATAGATCTGGTATCAGAGCCATACTCGTCCTTGAAAACTTGTATCTATTTTGAAAACTTAAATTTGTTTGCCTAAGCAAACAAAAGCCAAGGCAAGAAAAGTACATTAAACCATGAGAAAACTAATGCCAAAGCCACAAGAGCTAGCCAAATCAGAAAAAAGCCAATACCCAACAAGGTGAACAAAGGCTAAAAGAAGACCGAGGAAAATAAAAGCTAAGGAAAAACCAAGGCAAAGGCTAACCAAGGAAAACAAAAGCCAAAAGCCAATAAGAGAAATCAAAAATAAGGAAGGCCAATTCTATCCAATGCAAGACGAAAATGAGTAATTAAAACAAACCGTAAAATACCAGCTCACTAAAATTCCACAATACAAATAAAGATATTCATATACCACTCTTAAACGAGCTGGAATGCCTAGGGAAAATTTGCATTTCCCCTTAGAACTTTGGTTTAAAAATAAAAAAGTGGAAGAAACTCCTCTTGGAACTCATTTCAGAGGGAAAATTCAATGAATTGGATTTCACTAGTTTAAAGAACAATCCATAATTCATCCAGGAACTTCAGTGCAGGAAAAAGCTCAAAGAATGACTATTATTTCATCTTGGAACTTTGGTTTAGAAGAAGAATTCAAAGAACTAACATTTCATCTTAGAACTTCAATTCAAAGGAAATAGATCACTTTTCCCTAAGTCAAATAAAAGAAAAGTTCATTGACACATTCCTCCCGAAGTATATTCAAACACCTAAGGCATAATTCCTTCAGAAAGGCCACGTGGGCAGTCGAACAAAAGGCAGAACTTCCTATTCCAAACCAAAGCATTTTCTAAGGAAAATACACTCACAGGGGGAGTAATGTAAGTGCCACATTTCATAGGCACCGCATTACGCCACAAGTACACTCTTTTAGGTAAAAAGTTTTATTCTGGAGGAAACACCCCCTAATCTATTCCGAGGGAATGACACCCAAGGTAAAATCCTCTAGGCACTTATGAAAACAAGAATATGAGGAAACCTAATTCTGATTCCTAATTCCATGGTCTAAAGAAATCACGCACAAAGCCATAAGAGTAGGGAAATATATAGGAATAGATTAAATATGGTTGTTTCTCTATAGTCAAAATCACATCCATGTGTACAATAATGATGGATGACACGTGTCATTAAGAAGAGAGCTCAAGGCAAAACCCTAAATCCATGTCATCCATCATCTATAAATAGAGGCCACCTCTATGAGAAAGGGGGCCTTGGCCTTGGAGAAAATATTGTTCATTACTTAAAGAGAGAAACCCATTTTCTCCATATGACTTCTTTCTTTAATCTTGATCAAACACTAACTTGGGTCTTAGAGTACCTTTTTTAGGTAATATGCTCTGCACTTGCCTTTCATAAGGATCATGTGCATCAGAAAACTTTTAAAGATTTTTATCTGGTTTGGTACCCTGTTTTAAGACAAAAATGAATATGGGTTTTTGTGAGATGCGTAGACATGAATGCTTATGCATGTGAATGCTCATTGGTGCGGTGCATGAGTGCTTTGGAACTAGGGGATAGCTTATACATTTTGTGATCAATTATTTGAGTACATGAGTTGTATATCATCAAATATATCAATACTTTCAAGAGCTGTTTGAAGAAATCATCTCAATTAATGAATTACAACTTGTGGAAGAATGTGCCTCTTAATGATTTTTATTCATAAATTTGTTACAAACGATTGTTCTAATTGTAAGCTAAAAATGAATATACCTCATTTGTAAGCTATCAATCTAAGTAAGCATTAGTCTAGAAATTGATTCAAATTAGTTTAGGTTTTTCGCTAAGAGACATTTGTCATGGCATTATATGCTATGGAATCTATTCGAAAATTCTTTATTAGAGTCTCCTTTGGATCACTTGAATTCCATTTTATACGCATTCTTAGAACTTTGTTCTTTATCACCATTAGTTCCTTGTGTGGCATCTTGACTTTGTCCCACATGGGTTCCAACCCTTTCCTTTGGTAGGCTGGTCTACCTCTCCTCCCTTTTTTTGTTTTTATGGGACTACTCTTTTCATTTTTGTTCAACGGCTAGTAGTTTGGCCTTTAATTTTTCGTTTTCCCTTTTTATCCCCTCCATTTTTTAGAGGATTTGTGTATAGTTTGCACATTTCACTCCTCAACGAGTTTTTTTTCAAATTATCATGTTTTGGGTACTCTTCAATAGGTATTCTACTTTATCAAACAATAGGAAAATTATTTTTGGTATGCTTAACTATCGGCTGCTGTTTTTACCTCATGCACATTTCTTATTCTGTGTAATATGAATAAAATTCAAAAACGGCTATCCTAAAAGGAGGTAAGTAGTTTTATTATTATTTGCAAATATCCACTCTTTCTTCCCAGTTAGCACTTGTGGTCTAATGATAAAAGGAATCATGGAATTTGTTAGGGTGATCTTAGACCTGGGAGGTGAAAGCAAGTATAAAGGAGAAAAATAAGCATTAATAAATAACAAGGAGCATTTAGCATGATTATAGGCTTACAAAGAATTGAAAAGTAAATTGCTTTAATTTAAATAATAGATGCAAAACCATAATTGTTAGACTCTTTTAACCCTTTTTTACCTTCTTGGTTGTCATTTGTGCTATTAAACCCAAAATTCACAGTCTTATGTGATGAGAACGATCAAGGGAATACCATTGAAACTTCAAGTATCCTTTGCACATTCATGGAGGCCCAATTACAAGAGCAAGAGCCAAAAAGATGGAAGCTGCTTTAAATGGATTAATTGAGAAAATATGGATTGAAAATGCAATTCAAGATGCAAGACATCATGAATTGGGCTTGAAGAGAAGACAAGGCATTGTGGGCATTATTCAAGTTATTGGGCAGCTAAATACACAATTTGTATCAAATACAGAAAGGTTAAATTTAGAATAAAAATTTTATTGATTGAGCTAGCAGTAATGCGCAAGCTATATACCGTTGGAAAGATAATTAAGTTAGCTTTCCAATAAATTTTACAGAGCTAGATTTGGAGTTTTTTAGAAGGAGTTATGACCAATTCATTACAGCCTGTTCTGACTTGGGATTTTCAACGACTCCTTTGTTTTTCAACTTCATTTGTTTGTTTTGTTTCAAGTTTGTCAATGTGTAAGGTAAGTCTACCATCAATGATGGTGGGCTAACATTAAGTTTGTCAATGATAGCATTAATTATAGTAGGTTAGCATTAAGTTTGTCAAAGATAGCATTAATTATGGTGGGTTGGTGAATACTTTTGAAGCATCCTTTGACAAACCTACTTGGAGGGTTGTTCCAATGTTTCCATTTGTATTTTTAGGATCTTGGATTTCTTTTAGCCTATTTAAATTCAGCAACCTTGAGTGTGGCGTCAATATCATTCTCTATACCTTTGGTTCATGTTTTCTTAAGCATTGGGTCAAGGTTTTGTTTGTCATAAATCTGTTTAGAACTTTCTTGGGAAGTTAAAACTACAAATTAAGTGTGGGTTTCAAAGTTTCATTGTGGGATTCGCATCATTTGGTATCAGAGCTAGTTTCTAATCAGGTTTGAATGTCTTATTTATTTTCATTGTCAAAAAGAAAAAGAAAAAAAAGAGAAAAACGTAAAAAAAAAAAGATTACAAAAGGATTCAAGTATTTCTACTTTCATCAAATTGAGTTTTAGTTATCAATTGTGTTGCTTGACATAGTTTACACACATATCAATTGTGTTGCTTTGCTTGCTTGCTTTCCTTTCTTCAATTTCCTTTTCATTCTTTGTGTCCTCTTAATTTCTTTTCTTTGTTAGTGTGCTGGATTGTCATATTTGGTGTGCCACTTGGGTTTTTTTTCTTGATTTTGTTATTTAGTTTAATAAAGAACTGAAAGAGAGAATTAAGTGTGGTAAAAGGCAAAAGTTTGTGAGATCATTAGAGCGTAAAAGCCAATTTGTGTGTTAAACACGAGAGTTAAATGACATCAAATTGAGTGAAACACGTGAGAGAGTGTTGTTAGGTCTTTTGCTAACATTCTTTTCAGATCACAAATATGTCAAAAGATCAAGAAGCTATAGACCAACCAATCATGCTCAAAGCCATGCAACAACAATTTGAGCACATGAATCTGATGTTTGGAGAGATCCGTGACAAATTGGAGAGGCAAGACACTGCCATAGCCAATCTACAAAGGGGGCAACAACCAATAGCTCCTAATGTAAGAGGTAATCAAGGGCGTGCTGTCATGGGAGAAGAAGATGGCGATGACATAGATGATTTTGATGACCAGGCCACCGTTGACATGCGTGGAAGAGATAATAGAAGGGCAAGACATATAGATCTTGATTTGGGGAGTATCAAACTGAAAATTCCTTCTTTTCAAGGTAAAAATGATCCAGACGCTTATTTGGAGTGGGAAAAAAAGGTGGAGCTGGTATTTGACTGCCACAACTACTCTGAAGAGAAAAAGGTAAACCTAGCTGTTGTTGAATTTACTAATTATGCTATTATTTCGTGGGATCAACTTGTTTTGAGTAGGAGATGAAATTGTGAAAGGCCTATCAACACTTGGGAGGAGATGAAGGCCATCATGAGGAGGAGATTTGTTCCTAGTCATTATTATAGGGAGCTCCACCAAAGGCTTCAAAGTCTTATACAAGGTTCTAGAAGTGTGGAAGATTACCACAAGGAGATGGAAATAATCATGATTCGAGCCAACATTGAAGAAGAACGAGAGGCCACTATGGCAAGATTTTTACATGGTTTAAATCAAGATATTGCTAATGCACTTGCCATCAGCAATCAACTTTAGGGGAGGTGGATTTTGCGCAATCTGCTTTAGTGTAGTGACAGCAGTGGTGTGGTTATCATTCCACTCTGGGGGCGTCTTTTTCAATAAAGCTGAAAGGTGGCGAGTGTGTTGGTCCACATGTGGGATGAAATCACAGATGTAGTTGATGATACCAAGAAACTGTTGAACTTGCTTTTTGGAAAGGTGCTGATCTGGAAAGTGAAGCAACTCTTGGGCAATGTGCTTTCCTGGCTGATAATGGCCGTCTTTTATGACCATGCCAAGAAATTCAATGGTATCTGTAGCAATGGTACTTTTCTTAGCTGATAACATAATTCCATGACTTTGGACAATATCATAGAACTGAGTTAACAGCTGGTGATGTGCCTCATGCGAACCTGAAAAAAGCAAGATGTCATCAATATAAATCAGTGCATGATGGAGGATGGGTTGAAAGATTTTGATCATGGATTTTTGGAATATGGATGGGGCAGTTTTAAGACCGAAGGGTAAGACTGTCCATTGGAAGTGGGCATTGGGGATACGAAAGGCCGTTTTGTACCGGTCTGAGGGTTCAATGTCTAATTGCCAAAAGCCAGATTTTAAATCAAATTTTGAAAAGATCTGGGCATTTTTGAGAAAAGTAAACATGCTTTGTCTTCGGGGCAAAGGAAACTTGTCATCTTGCAAAAACATGTTTAATGGCTGATAGTCAATGACTAAGCGTTTCTTTCCTCGGACAATTTCAGAATGCTTTTCAACATAAAAGGCTTGGCAAGCCCATTGAGAAGTTGTGGGCTCAATTAGGCCTTGGGCTAACAATTGTGAACATTCTTGATGGGCTAGAAGTAAGTCAAAAGGACTCATTCCTGGATGGGTAGCTTTGGTTGGATTAACATCTTCATTTAGTTTGAAAGGTAACTTAATGAAGAAGGACTTGTTTTTCCACAATGGGTTTGGATGAGTGAATTGAGAATGGGACTCTGGACACAAACTCAAAAGTTTGGTTGAAATATCCTAGTAAGGCTGGGGTGTGTCAGACAGATTGTAAAGTTTCAGAATGTCTGTGAAAGGTTTGAACATGGACTTGACTCGGATTCCAGTGGGAATGATTTGGAGGTGTTTGATCTGGTGAAGGATGTCAAAACCTAACAAGATATCCTTATTAGGAAGAGTTGAACCAATGACCTTGGTCTAAATGACACAATTTGGGAAAATTTGAATACCAATGGGTTTTTTGGTAATCAAAGAGGTGGTGAACAATTTGCCATTGACAGCTTTGAAATGTTCCTCATATTCTGTCCAATAGTCTGGTGGAAGAATATGCGGATTCAACATGCTGCATTGGGCTCCAGTATCTATAAGACCAATTGCTGGAATGGGCCTTTGGAATTTGGAGGGCAAGATCTGGAGTTTAATGGAAGGTATGGGAACAGTAGTATCAAGGGACAGCAACTGTTGGTGAAAAATCACTTGGGACTGGTCACTATCTGAGTCATCAGAGGAATTCTGTAGTGTGAACACAGTTTCAGCATTGGGTTCATCTTGTTCAGAGAAATAGAATTCCAATTCATCCTTTTCTGGGGAGTAATCTGTAGTAGCTTAAAGATGCTTAATTAGCCTGATAGATTTTGCCCGTTTGTTAGGACAATCTTTGGCGTAATGGCCTTCTTTTCTTGTAGATGAAACATCTGCTTGATTTTCTCCGTTTAAGTTCTCTGGATGAGGATGACTTCTTTTTGAAGAATCTGTAGGACCTTTTGAACCAGCAAGGCTTAAATGAATATTTTGGGCGTTTGAATTTCCGAAAATGCTTTTTCTTTTTAGGACTGCAATCACAATCCTTCTTCTGTTTGCATTTGATCTGCAAATAAGGCTTTTTGCAAGCACTCCGAAATGGTTCTCTGTCTTTCAACAGTTCTTTGAAAAACTGTTTCTGCTCACAGAGTTTGTCAAGACAAGTTTTGGCAAGCTGGAAGATTTTGCCAAGAGAAATGTTGTCAAGGACAAGATTGGATGCATGAAGTTGTCTCTGTATGTCTGGTTAGAGTTCATCAGGAAGGGAAGCTAGAAAAACATGCTTTAATGTCGGCTCATTGAATCCATTAAGCTTATAGAACAAGAGAGACATTCTTTTATAATGGAAATCAAGATCCTTAGCATTGAGTGAATAGCATTTCATGTTGAGATAGTCTCGTCGTGCAGCTTCAAAAACTACAGAGGGGTCGCCAAGAAATTGATCATGGATGACCGCAAGGGCACTTGAGACTTCTGGCAATTGAACAAACTGTAATTGTCTGTATTGGCCTAAAGAATCAAACCAATCTCTTAGAGCACCCGTAAAACGAGTAGCAAATTCTCTAAGGACTGATTGAGTTGTGGCTCCTGGCCTAAGCATTTGTAAATCAAGCCAAGCAGACATTTCATTGAGTCGATCACGCCATTTAGAGGATGGAATATCATCAAATGTGAACCATGGACCATTTGACGATTTTGGACCGGTTGGACCGGTTTGGGCCTGGGCTGGAGGAGGTTGGTTTGAGGCAGAAAATTCAGGCATTTCGTCGTCAACTTCAGAAGGAATGTCAACATATGGTTCTGTTTGAGAGGTCTGGCCTTGATCAGGTTGATCAGGCTGAGCTATCAGGATTTTGGTGATATCAGCATAGGACTTTTCAGAGTCACTGGTGGATGCTGAAGATTATGTATCTGTCTCAGTATGGCTATCTGAAACAGCTAGATTTGAATCAGAAGTTTGATCATCTGTAGGAGATGAGTGGTCAACTGTGTGGGCACTAAACAGGTGCATGGGTTGTTTATCTTTAGATTGGGTAGGAGGTTGGGAAGGAATTGGTGGTGGAGGTGCTGATGGTGAGGCTGGTGTATAGCCAGGGGTTGGTTGGTCAGGAGTGGAAATAGCAGGTTGGTGAATGGTGACAGGTCATGGTTGAGGTTTAGGTTTAGGTGGAGATGGTAATGGATTATCTCGAAAAAGAGTATGAGTCATACCAAATAACTTGGAAGGTTCATACTGTCGGATAGGGGAAAGCATAGAGGCAAAAGGATGATAAGTTGGACCAATGGAAGGGATCGGTAGTGATGAAGTAAAAAGGGTAGGTCTTTGTTTGTCGGATTCAATTTGGTCAAGCTCAGCTTTCAAGCGTCTGATCTCTCTTTCCTTCTGATCAAATTCAGGGCCATAATAGCGTTGAGCAAGCATGGTTCGTAACTCAGAATCAAGTTGAGTAATGCATCTGTGCAGTGATGGAGTCAACTTTGGTTTCAAGTTTTTCAGTTCGTAAACTGATTTTCTCAACTTTGGAATTGATATTCACCAAACTATCATTTTGTGCTCTGGCATTTTGGGTTTGCCAGTTGAGGACTGATTCAAAAGGTTTGGGTGGTTCAAGGTGTCCTGTAGAGGTGATGGCTGAAGGGATAAAAGGTTTAGACACAATATTTCATTGGGAATCTGTGTGGGTTTCTAAAGGGGAAAAGGAAGAAGATTAATCTGAAGAAGTAGATGAAAACATCATACAACTCAGTGATGGTGTTGGACTTGGGATTAGTGAGGGAATCTCATATTTGCAATGCTTTGCAATCCATTTTAGTTCTTTTTTGTAAAAGGGCAATGGAGCTGGTGGAGGTGGAGGATCTTGTGGTGGTTTAGGGTCAGTATGATGGCATGAGACTGAAGGTGTTTTCTTTTTGGATTTCTTTTTTCGTCTGGTGGAATAATCATCGTCCTCTTCCCAATCATCCCAACAGGGACAATTTGGGTCACACATGCCTGAGCCAGGGGCATCCCATAGAAAATGACCATTTAGCTTTGCTGGATAAACAGGGTAGCCTGCAGAATTAAACCCTGTAATAGGCAGATCTTCTTGAGTTGTCTGCACAACTGTGATCATGGAAGAATAAGTAATGAAGAGCACTGGGAGGTGGTTTGAAAGTCATTCTGACTGTTCCATCTGGCCGTCGTTCAAACATGCTCTCAGATGTCTGAATTGGAGCTGTATTAGTATGGAACTGTTCATAGTTGGAGATCCATTCAAGAGGCATAAGCTTGATGAGCTCATGACGGGGAATTTGTCTTGGGATTTGGATGATTGTGGGGATCTGATTAGATTCAGCTAAGATCATGAGGGTGTCAGAGTGATGTTCAGGAGTGGGTAGATCTAAGGCATAATTCTGAAGCCTATAGACCAGTTGATGATGGAGAGTGGCAATTTTGGCTGAGGAGATTTGTTCTGCACCTTGAATTTGGACTTGGACTTTCAAGGTTGTGGACAAATTGGTGTCTTGGAGAGAAAGGTTGAAGTTTGGATAGAAAGTGAGTAACACACTTCCTGCATGAAGGGTGGTAAGAACAATGCCAATAACAGCATCTTGGTACTGTTTGAAGCGAGTATCAAGGAGGGCAAGGCGAGCGGTGACTGGTAATCCTTTTCTCCCATGAAGGGTTTGATTAATCTGATTCCTCCAAGATGGAGATGGGTATAACCTTCTCGTTTCCAGTTGAAGACTAACTCTGAGGGAATTTCCAGAGTGACATATTGCTCAGCAGAGGTTGCTTGAAGGGCACATTGATCCAGATGAGAGGACTGGATATATTCTTTAGGGTGAGGTCGTCAAGTAGAGATGAGGGTACGGATACCGCGGGTAAAGGAACTGGGTCTTTTGTACAATTGGTAAGGACTGAGGAGAGGGTAGGATGACTCACTGATTTGGGCTGATTCAGGGATGTAGGAGTATTCTACAAGGTTTTCAATTTTAGTAGCTGTATGAGAGGTGCAAGATTTAGGGAGAGAAAGAGTCGAAGAAAGAGTAACATGAGTGGAAGGAGTTGAAGATGAAGTTAAAGCCATGATTGAGAAGTTCTCTCTGCTCCTAAAGTCTAGAGAGCAAAACAAATCAAAAAGACTTAAATTATACCATTTTGAGCAAGGAAAATGAGATTTAGAAAATATGGAATTTTCAAGGACAAGTATGGCTCTGATACCTCATCCCTGATATGCTTTCCAGACTCTCCAAACCAGACAAACTTCTCACTGTGTTTTCCACAACTTATCACTTTCCAATCATCTCTATGGCTACTTCACTTCCCTCAGAAGCTCTCACCAAGAAAAACTTTCCCCTTGATAAAACTTTCTCCTCAGTCTTTGCCATACAAGAATTTGCCCCGAAAAGCTATTTTTCGCTTTTTTATGAAAGCCTACCTTATGGCATACTCATTTCCATTTTCTACCTTCCCCCAGAAAATTTGTTCCTTACAGGTCTCACCCTTGACCCATCCAGAGATATCACTGAAGATGAGTTATGGTGCCTAACAGTTCTATACGCAACCAAGCTCATCCTACCAATCACTCCAACTTTGGAACATCTCCTCAACCCTGACAAAGCCACCTCCCTCACCTGAACTTTACTTGCATGGTTTTCTCCCATTCCATGGTGGAGAAAGAAGTTACAGCAACTGTCCGAGATTTACAACCTGGAAAGAATGCCTCCCTCTGAAGCCAAACTGTTAACTTCAGTCTTCATCATCCACAGGCCATACTTCCAGCATCCAGATACACATCTTTTCTGGTCTCAAGACCAAGTTTATGAATGGTTTACTGCACCACATCCAGCTGTCATTGAAAATGAAATCCAAACCACCCTGCACAATTACCTCTGTCAACTAAATCACCAGACTCCACCACACAGAGATATCTTCCATACATCGTTAGGCCCACAACATGACCTCATCATGATCCCCACTCCATCTGCCATATCAAAACCAAAGTCCACTGGAATCATCATTAAAGAAGAAAAATCAGATTATACTGATTTCCTTTACCAAGACTCTCAGGACCCATGGAAAGACTTTCTTCCTTTAAGTCAACATCTCCAGCAGTTTCCCCAACTATCCATGCTTGAACCAGGATCATCATCACAACCATCGTCATCACAACCACCCAAACCTTCAAAAGCAGACAAGGCTACTCAGACATCACCCAGACCAGGATACAGACGAGAATGCCCTTATCCACTTTGCCGTGGTCCTGCCTGCAAGCATCCGAAGCTCTCCAAGACCTTTTTCCCACCGCCTTCTGACGATGACCCTGATGCGACCGAAAGCTCCTCTGAAGACGAATACATGAACCTTCACTCTCCATAAAGTCTTTTGTCTTTTTGCCATGAACTTTCCCCTCTTGTCTTGACTCATGCACCTTCCTTGAACCTTCCCTGAACCTTCCCCCTTTTGTCTTAATTCATGCGTATAAATGGCGGATAACGATACTCCGTGACTTTTTAAGTCGGTATTCTCAGTTTCCCACAATAACTGAAACCTCAACGTCAAGCATGGAAGAAATATAATAAAATTTGCATCAACATTTTCCTTCTCTCCTCAAAATGCTCTTAAGAAGATTTACAAAGCTCGTTGTGAACGACTGCGTTTGTTAATGATCAATGGGATTCCTGCTGACATTCGCTGGTTAATCGAAGCAAAGGTCCGACTGGCAGGTGAGTTTTCTGATCCATTCATTTCCTACATGCCTGGTTTTGGTAAAAGTACATTTGCTAAGAAAAGAAGAGCTAAGCGACTTGGCTCTGAATGTTCTCATTGTGTAAGACTTGCTTGTAAAAATCCACGTTGTAAAGCTTTAGGAATGGTTTCTGTAAATTGTGAAGATAAAATCAAATTCGTTAAGGATTACATGAGTAAAGAATCGTTGGATGATATCTTACGATCTCTTGAGACGCATCCGAGCGGATATGTTCAACGTGAAATTCAAAATTTGTGGAAGTTGTTCCAAAAGGAAAGTGCACAGTTTAGTCTTCGGAATCTGACTCTAAAAGACCTTGTTTGCCAGTTTATAAGAAAACTGGATGGGAAGCCTATCCTCGACCTATAGAGGGCGTTCAAGCCGTTACTGGACGTAAAACCAGAGGAAGATGTGAGCCACAATCACAACTATCAGTAAATATTCTTTTATTTTACTGTTATTTTATCTTTTGCATTATTATTATTATTGTTTTTTTCTTTATTTTATCTAATCATTGTTTGCTTTTTCTTTTCACTGTTTGCATTTGAATTATTAAGCTAAAAGCTCCACGCGTCATTTGACAAACACACCATCCCATTTACAGATGTACGTCATTATGTCCGTCACCAAGATCCTTAAATAGGAACTTCTTTTCAAGCACTCACAAATTGTTTCTTTTTAGAATTGTTCTAATGGCAGCAACTTCAAGCAGTCAACTTAAAAACATTTGTGTGCTTTCTGGATTTCGTTATGGAAAGTATAAGGAGTTTGTTCAAGCAGTTGTAGATCTTGGTCGCGCTATAGCAGAGAGGAAACTACATCTTGTATATGGAGGAGGTGACCGAGGGTTATCAAAACTTGTCTCTAAATCTGTTTTTGTTCGAGGAAGCCAAGTGTTAGACATCATTCCAAAAGCCTTAAAACCTTTAGGATGTCTACCAAACTCACCAACTGGAGAAGAGTTAGTTGTCTCAGGTATGCAAGAAAGAATATCTGAAATGTTAAATCATACTGACGCTTTTATTTTCTTGCCATGCAACTTTGGAGGTGCTAATTACATTTACTTCTTGGGCCCATTTGAATATCCATAAAAAACCTATCGGTTTGTTAAATGTTAATAACTTTTATGATAACTTGATAACATTTCTTAATCATGCAATAAAAAATTACTTCATTCCATCGTCAGCGAAAAAACTCTTCATTTGTGCTCCTACTACTAATGAGTTACTTGATCTTTTGCAAACTTACAAACCATAGCCAGATCCCATGACTTTGGCGTTGGATTGGGCAATTGATGACGATGGCAGTAACTCTCGTAAAAAGTGTAAATTAGATTTAACTCTCCGTCTGTAAATATTTCCAGCAGTGGCCAGGTGATATCTTCTAAACTCTACTCCTTTCTTTAGACATTGAGGACAATGTCTCCTTCAGGTTGGGGGCAGGAAATAGTTGATAATTGTGGAATGTCTTAGTCCTAGTGATGTTTTTACTAATTTTTGTTGTAAAGACTAACTTTGGATAAAACTTTGAGTTGAAGATGGCAGAATATAGAATGTAGTGTCTCTAGAAACACATCTTCTTAATTTTTGTGCTTTCTTCCAAAAAAAAATGTTTCTAACTTTTTGTTTTCGGTCTTTTTCTCTTAAGTTTCTGCAATCAGTCCCAATTTCTTTTTTTGTTTTTTTTTTAAAATGACTTTTCTTTTTCGGTGTGATCTTTTAACATTGGATAACATGATGATTTTTAAATTTTGGTATTCGTATTATCTTTGGTCTTGATTTATGTTACACTATGTTTTTCCCTTTGCATGTTGAAACGTAAATTGAGAAATTGAATGAGTGAAATTGATTAAGCCATTTGGAGGAATGTACATGTTATGAAAAGACCAAGTGAGTTTTTGAGCCTATTATCCTTGGAGAGTAACCTTGTTTGCCTATACGGCTTCACAATTTATTGTAAAAGATCTCAATATTTAAAAAAAAAATTGTGCAGCCGCATCTAAAAGTCCATTGAACTAGTGGATATGAAAGATTATATAGAACCCTAAAAGATGACAGAAGACCATCTTTGATCTGTTTGAACCTTTCTAGCCAACCCTATTATAAAGAATCCATAGTTAACCCCTTGAGCCTTTGAAAAAAAAAACTTTTTCTTTGGTAACCTATCATATTTCCCTACTCCAATGAGGAGTATCACCTTATGTTTTATGTTTTCCATCACCCAATTATGTTTAAAAATAGGGATGGTTATGTATTCCTAATAATGATGCTATAAAAAAAGAAAAAAGAAAGATGATATGTATATATAAATTAATAAAACTAAAAAATAAAAAAGTGAAAAAAATCCAAAAAAACGCACCTTATAATCTCCAAAAAGTCCCCTATTTTTCAAACATATATTTTTCTTTTCCCTATTACCTTTTTAGTTAGCCATAACCCTATCCTACGTTACGTCCTACTAAAAGTCCTCGATTTTTGGGAACTATAGTCTGAAGTAAAAGCTGGTAATATGGACTAAAAGATGTGGTGATGCATAAAAATAAAAATAAATTTTGCTAATAATTCATTGGACTTGAGATCATTTTATTTCTAAGTTGTGGGCATTATTTTTTATCTTGGTGAGAGCGTGTGATATTGTTTTATTATTCTGTCAAATTTACCATTTTTTTAGAGTAACAAATTAATTTGGGGTATATCTTCTTTTGAGAGAGTCACTCTTAATTGTGAGATTTTGGAGTTTGATGTATCATTCTTAAAAGTGGCTTGATTAATATAGCTCTGATGATTGATCATTTTACATGATTTTACTGAATTATTTTATGCGGGTGTGATTTTCTTTAGGCTGAAGGTAATGCTTATACTTTTATTTGATTATTGCCATTAATCTGATGAAGGAAGTAAACACAATTTTTCAAAAAAAAAAAGAAAAAAATATTTTCAATTTGGTTTTGAAATTTCTCTAAATTTTTATCGCTTAAATTGCTAGGGTCTAGCAATAAGCTGGTTGAGGGTGTGATTGACATTAAAAAGTGTACATTTAATAAAGATAAAATTATTAGTTTTTCACTTATTGTGTCGATTAATGTGTTCATTATTTTTAAATTATTTTAATACTCCCCAAATATATTTTATGTTAAATTAATTCGTAATTTGTTAATTTTTATCTTGTAAATATTTTTCAGGAATAAAGGTGGAATTGGTGTTGAAAGCGGAAACAAAGAAGAACTACTAGAACACAATTGAAGAGATGTAATAATAAATAATAAATAAAAATAAAAAAGAACAAAAGAACAAAAGAACAAAAGCATGTTGGTGATGGTCAGGAGGCCATCACGCCTCCTGACCATCATACAAATCAATATATATAATATAAAAAAATAAAATATTAATATTAATAAAAGAAAAGAAAAGAAAAGAAGACGATTCCCTTGCCTATAAAAGGCAAAGGGATGCAAGCCAGAAGCTGGAGAGCAAAATTTGAGAGCTGAAGCCGAGACTGAAGATTTTCTTTCTTTCTTTGTTTTTTTTTTTTTTTCTTATTTCCGTTTGTATCAATTTTCTTTGTAATATATTTCAAAAAGTTTATCAAATAAAAAGAGTGTGTGTTTTCTTTCAATATGAGTAGCTAATTTTATTAAGCTGAGGTGAAGGGTGAAGCTCAATGTTTTAAACTATTAATTATTCCTATTTTCTCAAATGAATTTTTAAGTTTATTTAATTCTTTTCTAATTATTTTTATATCATGTTAATTTATAAATCTCACTCGATTTTATGATATTTTGACATAATGTCGACACATTAATATAATGTGGCATATTAGGTACTTTATTCTATATTTATCCACACACATAGAATTAAATGATATAATAATTAATTGCTAAAAGTGAGGCAAATTATAAATGAGAGAGTATTAAAATTATAGTTTGAATACAGAGAGTGGATCCTAAACCTTAGCTTATTTATAAATTGATTTCAAATAATTTCTTTCCCCCACAATTAATTTTCTTAGTTTTACGAGATTTAAAACTCCCTGTGGTTCGACCCCGGTCTCACCGGGTTATATTATAACTAGACACTCTTATACTTGAGAGTAATACACTTTTGAGTCGTGTCAATTTACACAAATGTTGGAATTCAATAAAAAAAAATAGGAATATAGTACTGTGGAAAAAAGAGTTGAATAAGTTAACTCAATAGTTGGAACAACTTATAAAGAATGTGATGAAATCCAATGAGAAGTAGGGATCTTAAAAATGAACTTGAATTATTAACCCAAAATTTTGGAATTTAGTAAATAAATGTATGAATATATAACCAAAAAGTAGTGGTAATAATAGTTGAAGAGCTTAACCCAAAAGTTGTAAGTATCTACCAATAATATGATAAATTCCAACAGTGAATAAGGATCTTAAAAATAAACTTGAAACATCCACATAAAATATTGAAATTTAATTAAAAAAGCAGGAATAAAGAACCAAAATGTGGTGGAAAAAAGAGTTGAAAAGCTTGATCTAAAATTTGAAAAAACTTATCAACAATCTGATAAAGTCTAACAGTAAGTAGGAATTTAAAAAATAATCTTGAAATGTCCATGCAAAATGTTGAAATTCAATTAAAAGAGTAGGAATATAGAACCAATAAATGGTAGGAAAAAAAGTGGAAACAATCAACCTAGAAGTTGAAATGACTGGACAAAAAATTGATAAATTCTAATGAAAAGTAGAGAACCAAAAAATAAAGTTGAGACACTCACCCAAATATTGGAATTCAATAAAAAGAGTAGGACTATTAAACCAAAAAGTGGTGGGAACAACAATTGAAGAGCTTAACCTAAAAATTGTAAGTACATACCGATAATTTGATAAATTTCAACAATAAATAGGATCTAAAAAATGAACTTGAAATATAACATAAAATGTTAGAATTCAATGAAAAGAGTAGGAACATAAAACCAAAAAGTGGTGGAAAAAAGAGTTGAAGAACTTAACCTAAAATTCGGAAAGAGTTGCCAAGAATCTGATAAATCCAACAATAAGTGGGATCAAAAAATAAACTAGAAACATTTATGAAAAATATTGGAACTAAATAAAAAGAGTAGAAATAGATAACTAAAAAATGGTGGAAACAAGAGTTGAATAGCATAACCTAAAAGTTTGAAGGACTTAACAAGAATATGATAAAGTTTAACAATAAGTCAAGATCTAAAAAATGAACTTGAAATATCCAAGCAAAATGTTAGAAGTCAATGAAAAGAGTTGGAATACATAACCAAAAAGTGATGGGAACAAGAGTAGAAAAAGTTTACCCAATAATTGAAATAAATTCCTAAGAATTTGATAAATTTTAATGCGAAGTAAGGATCTAAAAAGTTAATTTAATATATTTACCCAAAATATTAGAATTCAATAATAAGAGCAGGAATATTGAACAAAAAAGTGGTAGAAGAATAAGTTAGAACAACTTAGTAATAACTAGATAAAGTCTAACAGGATATAGAGATATAAAAAATAAAATTGAAATATCAACCTAGAAATTTAGAATTTAATAAAAAGAGTGGAAATATAGAACCAATAATTGGTGGAAAAATGAGTTGAAACAACTTACCAAGAATTTGATAAATTCTAAAGGAAAGTAGGGATCTAGAAATTGAACTCGAAATATCCAAACAAAATGTTGGAATTCAATCAAAAGAGTAGGAATATAGAACTAAAAAGTGGTGGGAACAAGAGTTGAAGAAATTAACCCAAAAGTTGAAATAATTTACCAAGAATTTAATAAATTCAAATGGGAAGTAGGGATCTAAAAACTAGACTTGATATATTTACTCAAAATGTTGGAATTCAATAAAAATAGTAGAAATATAGAACTAAAAAGTGGTGGAAAAATAAATCGAAAATATTTACCAAAAACTAGATAAAGTGTAACAGATTGTAGAGATATAAAAACAAACTTGAAATGTCCACCTAAAAAGCTGGAAGTTATTGAAATGAGTATAAATATATAACCAAAAACTAGTGAGAAAATGAGTTAGAATAACGTACCAAAATTTTGATAAATCATCAAGAAAAATAGGGATTTGAAAAGTAAACTTGAAACACGTATTATAAATATTGGAATGTGACAAAATAAGTAGGAATATAACTATTTTGTGACATATTTATAGTTTTTTATATTTTTTTGTACTATTTGTAAATTTAAAATTATCACAAGTTTTTTCCACATTTAATTACAATTTTATCTTTTTTTTAAGTTTTTAATAATTTTTTTCACATAAAAAACAAATAAAAATGTAATTTTTATTTTATTAACCGGTTAAAAACCGGTTGTACCGGTTGCATGCCAACGCTGTATGAGATACAGCGCTGCATGGTAGGTTGGCTCTTAATTCAATTTAGTGGCTTTCCTTTTTTCCTTGTAACAATTGAGATCAAGAATCTTAAAGATAGACAAAGATGATAACATAGGCGATAACGTAGGCGAAGATGATTTTAAAGGTCATACCCGTTCCTGACTTGATAATAATATTGATTTAAATTTCTTCCTTCATATAGGACATTACTTTGACAGACGAAGATGATGATGAAAATGGAGATGGACGTTGAGGCAAGCGATTCAAAGAAAGAAGAAGCCATTTTAGTGAATGATTAAACATAATCAAAATATGATCATATCATTCTGTGTATATATGGTGAGATACTTTTTCTATAAAAGATAATATAAAATTAATATTTTTTGTACTTTGAATGGTGGATGTGATTTCTATCAATTTTTTAAATTAACTGAGCTACCTTGAGTGTTCTTCATGATCACTATTTTGTTGGTTATGTAACATTTATAATAGAGATACTTCAAAAGAAAAACGTATATGAAATAGTAATACTGAATAAATTTAAACCGCCACTTAGTGAAAAAAATAAAAAGAAAAAAAAAAGAAAGAAAAGAAACATATTTCCCACGGCGTATATTGCGTTTTGAGGGCAACTTACAATTGGAGTATTAATCAATTGCTTTATGCTATTTTATTTAATGCCATTTCCAATAATAGAATTTTCTTCGAACGGCTCGTCGGAAATTCTGCATAAAACTTAATACGATACGCATAAGTCTCTCGGAAAAGAACTTTTCCGAGGACAAATAATCTCAGAAATAATTGTTTTTGCTTGTAGTGTACACAGGAAGGTTTATTGAATTATTATTACATTGCTGTGGACAATAATACCTGAAGAAGAAAATCAAAATGAATAATGAATACTTTTTATTAATTATTTCATTTTCAAGATGGAATTATATAAAAATTTCATTTTCTTATAATTCAAAGTAGCTAAGAGGCAGAAGAATGGTAGAAAAATATTATCATCTAAAGATGCCTGAACTGGTACTTTGGGGGCGATTGATGGAGGAAACTACAGAAACAACAGCCGTGCAGGCAAAAGCTCCAAGCAGGAGACCATTGGCGATATAAGCTTTGTCAAAGAATTTCTCAATGGCAGACCTCGCCTCTTCCGCCTGGGGAATACCCGCTCCTATAAGGCTCTCAATAAAAAAATTGACAACTTTTTTGAACTCAAAAGGTAACTGCAAAACCGGCACCAACGCCAGATGCCAGAAGGAAGCTAATAACGTGAATGAAAAAGAAAAATGCAAAAAAAAAAAAATGATATGCGTAATGTCTAAAATATTGGTAAGTAATAACTAATGATAATAGAAGAATTCTAGGAGCAGACCTTGTCACCATAGAAGTCAAACTCTGGCAAGAATTGACCAATAATCAACGTCTTTTCAGTGCTCACTAAGTATAAAGTGAAAGGCAACTGCGACAACGAATAGGCTTGCTCCAATCACGGCAGTTGAAAAAACATATCTTCATTTATCATTAAAGGTTATAATTAAGTAATGGATTAAAAGAAAATTCATTTTAGGTACAGATGCCTGCCTTTTATAAATTGTAAAAATTCTTTATAAAGTATGAATATCCGCATCTAACAATGACTTATTACAAAAATATATTAAAAACTAATACCTGACCTGTATGCGAAGACATCTTTGAATGTACTTTTGGAACCATCTTCATTCTTGAAAGTGTCGGTAAGCAATACAGGTAGCTGAAAGTAAGATAGTGAGAATCCTCAATACAAGGGCTGAGATTCCCATAGCTTTGCATGCCATATTCTCATAACCATCATTTATACAAAGGATGTTTGCTTGCCAGATCTCGATTATGTCAGCTGATTTTGGCAGGACACTTGTTCTCTAGAGCAAGAGCATTTGTCCAGCCGGACAGTAGTTGTAAAATGGAATTAGGTATTCTGTTATAATATCCCTTGAACTTTTAAATTAAAAGTCTTTTAAATTGGTTCTGGCCGGAAGGCGAATAATTATAGACTTTTCAAAAAACATCCCGATGATTCCATTGTGTATATGATCAATTTGACAAATTTCAGAATTATTACTATTCTATCACCAATTCACCAAGGACAAAATCAAGAACTCAGTTTAAAATTATGAATATTGGGTGAGATAGAACTTTTTTTTTTTTTTATATATAATTTCTCTACAGGAAACCCCTACTTTTACAATATTCCAGTACATCAAAGGAAAGAATTGAGGCACAATATAAAAATAATAAGATATGTTTAGTTTATGTGTAATTTGGTGTTTCCAAAATTCCAAAGTTTACATCATTTATTAGGCACAGATCTCACATTATAAATCATTTTCACCCATGCAAATTCAGTTTTGATGCTCAAGAAGAAAAGTCATGGTTCTTGCGCCAATTTCTAAGAATTAGCCATTCCATTTTCAAAATTCATTTACAAAGCAAATTTAGTTTGCAGCGAAGTGCTACACCAGGCTAACATTGTCACACTGGAAACATTCATCACACTCAAATGCCACCTGAAGAGCTCCAATAGTCCCGCTTGAGAAGTGCGAACATTCAAAATACGACCTGAGATTCCCAGATTCCTCACTCATCATCTGATGGCAACCTATATGTGCGAGTAATACGAATCTGAAGCAAAAACAACAATGGTAAAAATAGAAAACCATTATGCATGTCAAAAATACAATTTTGTCAAATGCTGTTGATTTGCAATCCACAAGGACAATCACCCAAAACATAAATGAAAAAAGAAAAAGAGAAAAAAAAACCAACATAAACCTCTGAAATCAGATTACAAAAGATCATCAGAACTGCCAGACACTGTATAGACCAGACAAGAACTAAGAAAAAATTCAAGCCATTCAATGGCTATGATCACTAATTGGGATCTCCAGTAGAGGAAACCTAAATGCCAAATCATGAATGCACTAAATAACATTTCTTCAAAATGAAAAAGTAAAATCAGTGCAGTCATAGACAAGGTATAAGAAAGTATGCAAAAGATAAATAAACTTAAAAATATATACAAAATACCTATCACTGAACACCTAAATGTATCCCTCCCTATCTAAACAAGAATGATATGAAAACACTTTTACCTGAGCAAATGCATAAATGGCTCGCAATATTCTAGCATAGTCAGTTCCAAGCATTTGAATAACAACGTCTGCCAGAAATGTTCCCCAAAGCCTGCACAAGATACCAATATATATAAAAAGTATTTGAATAGGGAATTCCCTAGAAAGGCCACAACGAAACACAGTGGGAGCAAGAAACACTACAAAACGTTTACAGTTAATAAGCTTGAAGCAAACATTTGCCCAAGAATGGAGCAAAACTTTTTAGGAATTAAATCTGACAGCAATCAAGAAATTGAGAATTGATCTCAAAAGATAATAAAAATAAAAAAATTGCTGCTATAAGTGTGTCCTCTATGATGTGTATACGGCAGTGTCTTGCGGCTCCCAGATTATTGCCACCACACAAGGCTGCTGCCATGTCAATTGGCTGAGTGCTGCTGGTTCGTGGCGTCCCACTTTCACAGTAAATGGAGAAGAGGAAGAAAGAAGGTAAAAAAAGGGTGAAAAGAAGAAGAGAAAAAAAATAAAAATAAGAGATTATTTATTTACTTTTACTCTTTTACCATTTTATCCATTAACAGAGAATTCAAACATGACGTCGGTTGTTTGCCTATTTGCAAATCAGCAAGGTGCAAATTAACATGTGCTATTTATTATGATGGACAAAATTAAGCTAAAAGCTATCGCTTAGGTACAAACAATACAAAATATTATAAAGGAGTGCAGTATGATGTACAAGACAAAGAATGCATTGAAAGACTCATTACTAATAAGTAAATATAAATAGAAGGCACATTTTGCATTCTCAAAAAAAAAAAGGCATGCGTTGCATTGATGACCAAAGCGGCCTTGCTGGCAACAGGCACATGGTTAACAGTTTCAACAACCATGCTCAGGAAGATAAGGTTGCATGCATGCCCTCTTTTTTCTGCATGTGCGATGTGAAAAAGTAGTCTAGGTCAGTCTAAGCCTTTATGATGGCCACTGGAAAAATGGCAAATGGATCAAAATTCTTATAAGGCACCTCCTTCAACTCTCATTATCGTTTTTCATAACGTAGAATTTCTCTTTCTTACTTTAGAGCTTCTCATTTGAAAGCTCCATCTATTTTGGCAAATAAAAATCTTTCTTAACTAAATTGACTTGAGCATTGGTCAATTAATGTCAGCAACTGCCCATTGTCTAGGAAGTCACTGTTATTTTCAGCCTTGCAAGTTTGTCAGAGTAGCTTCCTAGAAAGTCACTATACCAATCTGAGGAGGCCACTTTGCTTCTCAGAGAAAGACACTTTGGATCCTTTCGAGAAGGCACCTTTCAAACACTATAAAAGAGGTTCATAGCCCTACACCTTAAACTTTGTTCATTCGTTACAAGTCTTGCAAATTAAACAAGAATTTGCGTTTATTCCTCACCAACAAACAGATCACATAAAAAGTTGAAAGACCTAAATGAACATCATGGCCTGCAACAGTGTAACTGTTTACAAATAGGCATAATTGCATACTCACATTTTTATAGTCTCTTGGAATCAACTTTCTTTATTCAGGGACTTTTAAAAGCTTACCAACTTTAGTTACCACTTCATTATGATATGCATGGAACTCTCATTTTTTCTTCTTGGCATAGCAAACTAGCACAATATCATCTCTTCATACCAAAATTATGGCACAAACCATTTTTTTGTTTGGTAATAATGAAAATTCTATTAAAAGAAAAGAGATCAGTCAGTCCACTATATTACCAGCTTGAAAGTAAAATGTAAAGACGTGCAGAAAATGCCGTAAGCTAAAAACAACCAAGCCATCCTTACCCACCTGGCTGTCATAAACAGAACTTGTTCTGACATGTACATCCTAACCCAAAACCACCTAATTTAGATGAATTCCATTTTAATTGACCACCAGATTTGCTCCTGGGCAAATGGGTGTTCCTTCAAGAAAAACAATTTGTTTGGTGAGAATAGGTTCCTGCTCTGACAACTCAATTTCTGAATGTCTCCCTCTCTTTAATACCCTAGAAAAGAGGATGGTTATAGCTTACATCTTCCCTCATTGCTTCCAATAGGGATATCTATTTCTCCTCTACAACCAAAACACATCACAACAAGACACGTCCATGAAACATTGTATCCTTGTTTGACTGGTTAATTATTAGTTTATTCAGGTTCAGATTTCACCCTCTTGCTATTTCTGATGTATCCTCCATCATTGCTTCAAGTAATGGGAATATATTTCTCCTCTACACCCAAAGATACTCGACAAAAAGTTACCTTTATCTTTGTTTGTATTGTTCATTTTTAGCTTATTCTAGCTAATAACAAAGTTCTGAGAGCTTCTCACATCTGAACTAATTAAGAAATTTATATTGAGCATAATTCTAAAAATTAATGTCTCATTGATACCTTTGTGGGACATAGGTCTGAAATAAGTCTGGACTACAGCTTCCTGTCTAATACATACAACAACAGTATTCCTCGTGAAATATTTTGAGTGAGAGCTGAGGGAAACAAAAAAGCAACCTATCTGAATTAAATAAACTAAACCAACATAATACCACAATCACCCTGACACTTCTCACCATCAAAATACCTCATAACTAAATGGATATTCTACCTATAATTTCTTACTTGGATTCTTGAAGAATCAAGATATCAGGACCCACCATAAGAATAATGAACTTTATTAAACTCCATTTCTTCCTATCACTGACTATCTCATCGTCCAGCAGAGTCTCCATAAAAACCCTACCCTCCCTTGATTGCACTTTACAGTGCTTCATCTACTTCCAGCAGAGTCTCCATAAAACTCTACCCTTCCTTGTCTGCACTCTACCGTGCTTCATCTTCCAAAGGCTTTAACAAGAAAAGCATTTTGGGAAGAAAAAAGTTTAATGGATCCTATGTGCACTATTATATCCATTTAGTTATGTACATGTAATCTCAGCATAACTGAATGAAGAATGTCTCCTAGAATTACTACTGTGAATGAGTACTGATAACAAAGCTTGCGAAAAATCACTAAGGACATAAAATATATCTCTTTTGTCTTTAGTGATTTTGTGCAACTTTTTTCGCAAGTATCATTATCCATTATGAAATCACAAAACAAGATGCAGGAATGGTTGGAAGTTTAAATGTAGTCAAGATGCAGGAACGGTTGGAAGTTTAAATGTAGTCAAGATGCAGGAACGGTTGGAAGTTTAAATGTAGTAAGCAAGAGAGTCAATACACTGGGCCAAGTAATGCCACCATATTCCTTAAACCAAGATATTTTGTTGCAGCACCAGCAAAGCCCTGTCCACAAACAAAAATGTTAAAACTAACACGAAAGCTGGAATAGGATACTAAACAAAGTTATTGTCCACTGGCATTAACATAGGTATAACAGTAAATATTATTTAGAGGCTGTATTATGAATAATCAACTCTTTATTGCCATTCTTATTTATATTTCTAAAATTCATTATTCTAAATATTCAACTGAAAAAATAGGTTCTGTGATGTACGCATCCAACTTAAATTAAGTCTTTAATAAATACTAATGTCCACTGTAGCATGTAATATTTAGAATCAAAACCATAGTGCCAAAGCATCAATTTTAAAGGACATCAAGAGCTAAAAGGCAGACAATAATCGATTTGATCTTCAACATCCCAAAATCAAGAGAGAGAAAAGAGAGATCTTTTACAGATTCACAACTATAAGATTAAAAGTTCCAAACATTCCATCAGTCTAATGTACAAACATTTAAATAAATTAAATCATGAATAATGATATTATTACCTGTTTTGCCGCAAGCAAGGCTGCTCTGGACTCCAAATTAATGGCAGCCAATTGTCCACCCTGAAAATGGTGAAAGCAGAGGACAGTTAAGTTTTACCTGCCACCATGCTTGTAAGTATTTTACAATAACACTGCCAAAATAGCAAAGTAATGTACAAAAGGATATCTACCATTATAGATATAATGGCAATTCACCACTAATTTGCATCATTAAGAAAATATGGTCAACTTAGCCAAAATATGTCTTCATTACATATCGTAGATCTTTAAATTTTGATAAACTACGGGTGTGTTTGGGAGTGAGGTGTTGTAGCTTTTAAGCTGCAGCTGCCGTGGAGTAAAAGTTATAGCTGTAGAGTAGAAGTTGAGAAAGAAAATTTACGAAGCTGTCAAAGCCCAACTACAAGTGTTACCAAACACCTTAGTAGCTGGGCTTTGGCAACCCAGCTACCTCACCACACTTCCAAATGGGCTCTACATGTAGGCACAAGGGGGTTGGGAGAGTTCTTCCATTTGCAAAGAAAGTGAGCTTAGGGTCTCTCCAATCCATTGGTATCACTAGTTAAGGAAAAACATCAATTACCATGTGTCACTATGAGTTATATACTATCATATAATGCATGCAAAAGCCAACCTCACGAACATGTATATGTACCATATATACATTTATCACACGTGATTGCAATATCATACATTTTTTTGCATTCAAGAACGTGCAAAGAGCATTGTTTAGGTTAAAGGAAAAAAATATAGAATAAAGTATGCACAACTCTACTTTATAAGTTACATGTTTTAAGAAATGAAACCCAAATTAAGTAGAAGGGAAATTTTCACAGGATTATCCATGTGTGCAACATTTTCTGCACGAACTTAGTTGATGTAAGAGAAACATAAAGTAAAATTGCAGCTTAAAATTACATAGGTTGATGCCTACAATGAGGACCTTCAGAACACACAAATCCAGTTGCTGAAATGTTAAATACTTCTCTAACAGTAAAAATCAAAATTAAGAATTCATTTCAGAGTGTGAGGCAACACCTTTTTGAGAACTTCCTTCTTTATTTGATAGTTGGCAGCCTCCAGAAAAAATTTCCCTGATAAATTCCTCATTAACTAATACAAGAAGAAAACTAGCTTAGAAATATGACAAATCAACCAAAGAAAAAGAAAATCAACAAACAACAATCAAACTGACAACAATTCTCCTACCAATTGATAAATTTTTACCAAAGTATATATACCACCACCCTAGAACAAAAGAAAAATGAAGAGATGAAAAAGATGAGAACAGGGATCAATAATTTATAATGAAGAAATTGGATATATCCTCAAATTTCAGTAACATAAATGAAGCAAATATACCTTCAACATCATTGACTTGAGCTCCACTGCCCCAGCATTAAAAGCAGCAAGAGCTTGCACCTTCCACTGACTGAGCCCAAGTTCTAGACTATTTTGAGCATCAGAAGCCTCAGAATTTTCCCATGAGCCCGGAAAAACACCAGATTCTTCACTAAACAAAAAGAACTTGTTTTAAATCATTAAAGTATAGTCAAAAAGGCTCCAAAAATGGGGGGAAAAAAAAGAAAAAGAAAATCTAGTCTGTTTTCACTAAAGCAAAACTCCTTTAATAAATTTAATTTTTCATAAGAAGCAAAGGATCCTTCAGTGAACATAGTACAATCAACATATAATAGCAAAACTGCAAAACTACTTCAGGAATATAACAGACATTACATAATATCAAACACATGCATCAATTGCCCGTGAATAGGGGAACATGATAGACATGACTCATTTCCTTTGCACAAGCTCTACTACAATCAAGAACCTAAACGGCACATCAACTTATATAACTAAATATACATTAATGAACTTTCATCAATAGATGTCAGCTCAAAACTATTGGAATTCAATGAAAAGTTCTTTTTATGTCTATCGGGCATCCTTAAACTGCTGTCAAGATCATAAAGAAATTAGGACAAACAATAATTTTCCTCTGCTTGTCAACAATTTGCCAGACTTTTGCAAAGCAAGTTGATGTATAGGATAAGCAGAAGACAGAGTCTATCCCACAATTCTTCAATATTATCTGCATTTTTCCCTTCAAAAATAAGATTTCTTTCCTACCATATCACCCAAAACAGAGCTGTCACAGCGCGAGTCTAAAGAGTTTTGGCCTTTTTTCTTTTACCAAAAACATAGGAATTCTCCAAAAGAATAGAGTGATAAGAACCGGGAATGACCCACGAAATGTTAGCCTCTTTGCACAACCTATTCCACAATTTTGAGGCCACAAAACAATGAAAAAAAAGATGATTAGACGTTTCTATACTTGTTTTGCACATCACAGACCACGATGGAGATAGACACATATTAAGGAACTTTCTTTGAATCACTTCCCAGTTTAATTTTCCCTGGGCCAAAGCCCACAAAAAGACTTGAATTTTAGGAGGAATACTAGCCTTCTGGATCATTTTGGAGGGTAAAAAGTCAGCCAACGAGACATCATTAATCAGCCAGTTAAGATAAGATTTGCAAGAATAATGTCCTAATGTCACCAAACTCCACAATCTTTTGTCTCCTTTCATTTCATCAATATTGATATTGTTCAACAGCTCCAAGAGAGAAGCATAATCCTGAATCTCACCATCACTCAAGCTTCTTTTGAAGTTGAAATTCCAATGCCAATTCAAAAAAGACGAAGATGTACAAAAATTTATAGAAACATTTCTTGTAGGACAGAGCCTATGGAGGCGAAGGAAGCACACACACAAAGAAAAATCTTCTAACCTTTTATCCTCCCAAAATCGAATGTCTTTATCATTTCCCACACTTAGTTTAATGTGAGAAAGAAAAGAGGGATATCCCTTTGAGATTGCTTTTCAAGGGCTTCTAAGACTTCTATTGTTAACCACATCAGAGTCCCAACCATTTGAGTAGAGGCCATAGTTACTTCTAATCACCAAATGCCAAAGAGAATTTTTTTCAATCTCCACAGCCATTTAGATAAAAGGGCTCTATTTTTCTGCACCATATTTCCAATTCCTAACCCTCCTTTAAACTTAGATATTGAAACTATATCCCATCTAACAAGGTAAGAGCAGTTCGATTCATCAAAATCCTCCCATAAGAAGGCCCTAATCAACCTTTCTATTATGTTAGCTACCTCACTAGGAATTGTGAACAAGGAAAGGAAGTAGATAGGAAGAACCGAAAACACAGAGGGGGTTAGAGTAAGCCTGCCACCTTTAGAAAGAAAGACCTTTTTCCATCCTTCAAGTCTTCTTTCAATTTTCTCCACCACCGTGTCCCAAAAAATTAAAGATCTAGGATTAATTCCTAAAGGATGACCTAAGTACCTACTAGACTAGCTTCCTATTGACAAGCCAAATTGATTGGCTAAGGCATTCACTTTCTCTTCAGTAGATTTGATTCCCACAACAAAGCTTTTAGCTTTACTCACATTAAGCCCATAAATAAGACTAAAAACTTCAACCACTTTACGAAGATTATCTATCATCTAAATCTCTCCTAAAGAAAAAAAGAGGGTATTATTAGCAACTTGGAGGTGAGATACCATTGTCTTCCTGACCAACTTCAATGCCCTTCACTATATTTGCTTCAAGAGCTTTTCCCATCAATTTGCTCAAACCATCCACTACTAAAATAAATAGAAAAGGAGATAAAATATTGCCTTGTCTTAGCCCCCTCGTAGGATTGAAACGACCCCTAGGGTAACCATTGATGAAAACCAAAAAATTCATAGATTGAAGACAACTTATATCCAACTTCTCCATTTTACCACAAAACCCTTGGCTTCTACTACAAAATTCAAGAAATTCCAATCTGTATGATCGTAAGCCTTCTCAAAATCAATCTTAATCACCATTCCTTCTTTTTTCTTCCTTTGAAATTAATCTGTATTAATAAAAAACAAGAAATACATATGTGGACTATATGTCCACAAAAAAAATAAAAACAAGAGAAAGAAACTAATTCTATTAAAAAAATTCATCCAAAATACCTTTCTATGAATAGAAATCATACCAATACACAATGATAAATGAACGAGAATTGTCAGAACTCCTTATTCATAACCATTTGTTATTCCAATTGAAAAATCAATTAGTACAAAAATATCCAATAACTAATGGAAATGAATTCTTCACAAGTTGACAAATATGTAGTAGCAGTGAGAAAATTAGCCAGAATAGTACCTTGCATACTCCTGCAAAAGATGAAGAAAAATTTCAGCTTCTAGATCTTCAGTGGACAATTTGCTTGAGCAAGGAATGTTCAAGTTTTTCCTCACAGCAAGCAAGACATTTCTATATGAAGGCTTCCAACCCCTATATGGAAGACAGGTGAAATTAATTAGATATCAATCATAAATAAATCTTTGATGTCAGAAAGCTTCCATGCTTAGTTTAGTAAACCTAACGTCAGATGACGAAACAGGAAATTAAAATATCTGCACTATAGTTGAAAGCAGATTCAAACGGTATCATCAGAAACATAACCAAATTTTCCAATTTTTAATTCAAGGGAAGTACGCTTTAGCATTGCCACGTAATCAGTGACCTAGCCAACAATACTAATGGAAGAAACCATAAATCTCCGCCAACAAAAACCAATTGGTTTAAGTACCTTAAAGTAGACCGAGCATCAGCAGCAAGGAATAAAAACCGTGACTCAAGAGATGCTATAAAATCCTCTCGCTCCTCAAGGTCTTGTTCAATCATGACATAGTCCACATCAGCTCTCTTGGTGAATGATTTTAGCAGAGGACTGAAGTAGCTGAAGATTCACATAACCCAAAACAATTAAAAGAATTTCAAATTACTCAATACAGTAAGTCTCCAACAGCTTAATTATAAAAATTCTGCTGTCATAAATAATTCAACAAAACCAAATCAAACTCTATTTAGGTGGATCACCTTGGGCCGAAAAGAATTCTCTCAAGCTCATACAGCTCAGAGTCAGTGGCAAGTTCAAGCACTGAGCGAAGCTCCGGATCAAATGCACCTGAAAAAGTCCACAATTTTGAGGCAATACATAAAAATTGAATGAACTGGTACTTTGATTCAAAATAGAGAGAAAGAAAAATACACCTTGGCCTTTGCTTGATAAAGCAACATAAGTACAAGCCACTGTACTTAAACCAATTCTACGTCGAGGCGAGCTATAATTCTACCAAAAAAATAACCCAAAAATTACAATTTTGGTTACTCATAAGAGCAGAACATCTTTTATTTCAGTGTAATTAGTTACGTTACTAATAAAAAAAATTATTTACGAGTAAAATCCGACAAAGTAGAATGGATAATTACGTCGAGGACTTTCGAGTTACTCTTAGTGGAAACTTACTGGGAAAGTGAGTTTGGCGGAGGGGGTGACGGCGAATGGAGAAGAAAAGGAGGGCTGAAGGACGAGGGATGTGGCAGTAGCGACAGCCATTATTCCCTTTACTTGCAACTTCCAATCATTCCAAAGCTGAAGCTTAAAACTGTGTCGCACTTTTCCTATACTGAGAGCGAGCGAGCGAGTATTTCAGTCCAGATATTGTGGGAGGCTGGCTGCTGACCAGCTTTTGACTCTAGGGTTCTTATCACATTAAGCCCCTAAGTTTAGCAAACATATCAATTAAACCACAAAAAATTTGGATTGATAATTAGGCAAAGGGATCCCGAGTCTAAAGATCAGTGTGCTTCTGAGATTGATTTGGATTTTTAACTTAAAAAAAAAATAAATAAAAGTAACAGAAGGAAGATTGAAAGAAGACAAAGAAATTACATTTGGATCCATGAAAAATTATTAATTTAAAAAATAAACGATTTTTCTGTTTTTCTGAATAATTTGATAAAAGCTAAGCTAAGCTAAGCTCAGCAAAATAGAATCAGAGCCAAGTTTTGGCTCAAAAGATTTTGAAATATAACCAAACATAGACAATATTATTTATCTAGAACAAAGTAATTTAGACGATAAACAATTAGAATAATTGTATTTATCCCATGCCCATTGATTTAGAGTTGGAGAACTCATAACATTAAAAAAAAAAAAAATTTAAACATAGATCTTATTCTCTTATTCATAATTAGGAGAGAAGTTTTTAAACATAATTTTTCATGGAAACAATAGAATATTAATTCTATTGATGATTATATAGATGAACTTGTTATTGATTATAATGGATGTTTAACTGTTAAGCAGAGAGATTAATACAATTGGGATAAGAAAAATATCATAAGTAAATACTATCCTTCTAGCTATATGCTAATAGGATATAAAGATTTAATCATATATAAACTTTGTCATATACATAAAGGATTAAAGGAAAACAATATTTCTAAGGATATAAGAAATATTATATGTCATAAATACTTATTAGAATCTAATGAAGTACTATGCAGATGGTACTATAAATAAATTACTAGAACCATTAGTAATTTCACAAAACATAGAAACCAATAGATTTCCACCTTCTAGCTATAGGTATAGAGGATTTCTTATGGAAGATTTCAATTGTTTGATATAGTAAATGATTCTGCTGTGTGGGAAAATAATCAATTAAACTGAATTTCTCTATATTTATTAAATAAATTAGGAAACCCCAATTTTTCTATAAATGATATAGAAAGTGCAAATGAAATATTTGAGATTAAAATTTTAATGATGAAAATATAAAGCAAATAAAATTTAGGAGATCAAATGAGTGAAGAATTTAATCAAGTTAAACAATTTAATACGAACCCCGCCAAGAACTGACATGACCCTAATCAATTTAGTATTCAAGATCAAATCTAAACCTAGAATTGAATGGAACCGCGACCTGATGCTCAATGATAACACGAATCTTGGTATGTGAGGACACCACAATCAATTGTGGATGATCTGATTGATAAGTCAAGAGTTTGAACACCACATAAATCTAATAAGTTCAAAGAGTTTGTTTAAGAACCAAAGAGAATTAACTCTCTCACCAATTACATCAAAACCGATATTCTCTATTTATTAGATGTGAATATATTATATAAGGTTGGTTACAAGAATTTTTGGAAATAAATTCTAAGCTGAAATCAAATCGAAATCCTAATTTAAGGCAAATAAGGAAATAATTTAAATCAAATCAGAATCATAATTTAAGTGAATAGGAAAGAACTAAATCAAATCAGAATCCTAATCTAAGCAAATAGGAAAAAATCTAAATAAAAATAAGAATCTTAATCAACTTAAATGCCTTACATCAATTAAAATGAAAACTCGGCAATTAAAAGAGAAATAACTAATTTGTTTCTCCACTAGTCTCTTCAAGAAACGGGAAAGTATCCAAAAAGGAAAGTAGTATATTTTCCCGGCATAATGTGTAAGCCAATTTCCTATTTCACGGAAGTGATTATTTGGAAACTTCAAGAGTCTTAATCATGCATTCATCATCTGCGATTCCTTTAACGGGCCTCCACGAATTTGATTGAGCTCAAGTTGTTTGAATCAACCTATTAAGCGTTTTTTTGAATTTCTTTGCTCGAGCTCTTGTGACTGGTCTGACAGGAACTTGAATAGGATTTGAATATACCTCATCTCACGTGCTTGTGATAGTTTTGTCCTCAATCTCATCACAATTGATAAAAGATTTCAACATTGAAGATCAAACCGAATTAAAACAACAAATCATCAACGTCATGAATAAAAATTCAATATATGAAAGATTAAATAAGATAGAAATTCAATTAAGTAAAATTGAAAAAATTATTGAGCAACTTAGTAATAAGTTTGCTATAACAATAAATGGAAAGTTACAAAAAGATTGAAGTGCAAAATATTAATAATAATATGGAAAAGTTGCTTTTGGTAATTCAAGAGCAAAATAAAATTTTACAAGATGCCATAATTTACTACAATGAAAAGAAAAATAATGAAATTCAATCAATCTGAAGACCAATATTTAATAAAATACATGAAAATAAAAAATTAATAAGCTTAAGGATGTTAAGTGAAAACACAGATAATGGATTAAAATAATTATTCAATCCAGACTTATCTAATGAAGAGTCTGATGAAGATGAAGATATGTTTATAAATTTGCAAGATATTGAAAATAGAGTAGGGCATCTAAAAATGAATGAATTAAAGTCAAGAGTCTTTAAACAGATAATCTAGTAATAGAGATTCTTACGTTGGAGAAGAGATACCAACATATGAAAGACCACGAGTCAATATTTTAGGTCTAGTAAACCATCTAGCAAACCTAAAAAAGAGTATAAAACTCAAAGAGAGTATAGAGATAGACTAATCAGTCATGATGAAATATGGTTGGATTTAGATTGTGTCAAAGATAGAGATAAAACAATAATCGCTTAGGTTAAATCGATGAAAATTGCTTTTGCCTTCCAAAGATTGATAGAAATAATAGTATAGAGTTCCTTAAAACATCGTTTATAGGAATAGTAGCACAATGGCTTATAGGACTAAAAGGTATTAATAAAAATAGAATATTGTACAAAGAAAATAATGATTCAGATGAAATCTTAGATATATTTGAGAATGAAATAAGGAAAGAATTCTTAGGAGAGGAATAAGAAGCTGATTTTCAACAAGAAATAAAGAGAAAAATGATAGAAAATGTAATGAAGCTAGCAAGGCTCGAAATATATGATATATGTTATTTAGAAGAATACACATGTAACTTATGTGAGTTTGATATGTGTTATCTAGAGAAGATACAATATCCTAGTATATTGATCTATATTGTATAAAAATACCAAACCCATGGGGTTAAAAAGATTATACTGGAATACAACCAAGAGTACAGAGATGCCACAAACACTGATACGCTAAGAAATAAGATCAGATTTGTCCGAAATAGGATAAATCAGTGGTGCACTGAAATAAGGGATAAAAGGCCTATGGAAAGCAAAATCAAGGATTGTGCTATTCAAAGCTAGAAAATCTACCAAAATTTGGATGTTCAGATAAACCTATAAATATAAAAAGAAATTCAAAAAGAAGAAATTCTTTAAGACCAATAAGAAATATTACAAGAAAAATAAATACAAGAAGAAATTCTTCAAAAGGAATAAATTTAAGAGAAAATCTAAAACCAACACACCTAAAAGTGTAAATGATGGTTATGCAATGAAAAAGGGCATTATACAAATCAATGTCTTAAAAAGAAAAAAATTAATATCAAAATTGATACGAATGATCCATCTCATTTTAATGGACTAAAATGCCTAGAGTCCAAATAGGTTTGCTTGATGTGTAATTATTAAAAAGTTTTGGATTTTGATTAAATTAACCAAAAGAAAATATATAAAAGTAAGTGAAAGCCGCTGCCCCAGACACTGTGTGCGCGCAGAGAAGCAGTGAGAGAAAGAAAAGAAGGTGGATGTTTTTAATTTGGGAAGAGTGATTTTCGTCTTTGATCAGAAAGTAATTTTAACTCTGTTTTTTTTTAAATTTTGAGGATAAGTTTTTAGTATCATCCTCTACAATCTTACCAGTCTTAACATTTGTTTTATCCTCTCATTGGATATTATTTAAGATATCCACTTGGTGAGTGACAGATATTAAATTGTTACTGTAAGCCAAGAATATTGAGATTCTTGATGTTATTAGTCACTAGTATTATCTAAAGAAGAATTTGTGATGTAATTCCATTAATATAGTGAAAGATTATATCGGACTATAGTCCCGTGGTGTTTTCCACGTAAAAATTTGTCTCTTGTGGTTGGTTTATTGCTTTGGATTGTGTTAGATTATTTTTCTACCTATTTATTTGTGGTATATATTCTATTTTAATCACACAAAGAGGTAAAGAGTTTTGTTTCCACTTAATTTGCAGTTACTTGTGTGAGTCTCTTTCCCAACAGAGTGGTATCAAGGCGTCAAGTAGTATTTTTTCTTATGTGGTTGAGATGGAGGAGTCCTCGACATGCATAATTAAATTAAAATCATGGAATTATGGTATTTAGAAGTCTAGGATGGAAGACTTGCTATACATGAAAGACTTACATGAACTCTTTGAAGGCGAAGAAGTTAGACCCGCCGATTTAGATGATAAGAAATAGGCTCAATTAAATTAGAAGACCGTGAGTACTATCAGATCATATATTTATCAAAGTGTGTGCCACCATGTCGCTAGGGAGTCCAGGGCGAATGTTCTTTGGAGAAAATTAGAGACGATTTATGAGCAACTAACAACATAGAACAAAGCCAATTTGATGAAAAGGCTTGTTAACTTGAAATATAAAGAGGGGCGCAGTGTAATTGAACACACTAGTGAGTTTCAAAGCTTGGTTGATCAGTTGACTACTATGAAAATTAGTTTAGATAATGATTTACAAGCATTGTTGTTGCTTAGTTCTTTACCTGACAGTTGAGAGACATTAGTGGTGTAAGTGAATAATTCAGTGCCGAGCTAGAAAAGCAAGAAAGGTGGGGGAGAAGCCAAATCAGAAATTTTCGCTAGCAGAACAATAATAATCCTAGAGGAAGATCTAAGTCCTAGAGGAGAAACATGAAGTGCTTTTATTATCAGAAAATGGGTCACGTTAAAAGGGAGTGTGGATTGTAGAAAAGAGAATAGATGCAAGAAAAAGGTGATGCTCAGAAAAATGACAGAGAGAACACTGCAGCCATAGTTGATGGTGATATGGGTATTGTTTATAATGAGAGCTTTGTAAATCTCACTTGCCATACTAGTGATTGGGTAATTGATTCGAGTGCTTTGTTTCATATTACTGCACATCGTGATTACTTCACATCCTATGTTAATGGTGATTATGGCCATGTTCGGATGGGAAATGAGGGGGCATCCAAGATTGTACTCATAAGAGATATTTGCTTGGAAACCAACATTGGCTGTAAGTTGTTGCATAAAGATGTCAGATATGTACCAGATATTCGCCTTAATTTGATCTCTACAGGCAAGCTTGATGATGAGGGTTATATTAACCAATCTGGTAAAAGAAAATTGAAGCTTACCAAAGGCTCCCTAGTGTTAACTAATGGGAGAAAAGTAAACACTTTTTATGTGATAGAAGCCAAGATCAACGAAGAAGTCATGAATGTGGCTGTAAAAGATTTTGACATTGAGACATGATACAAATGGTTTGGTCACATTAGTGAGAAAGGGTTAGAAATTATTTTTTTAATTTAAAACCACTAGGATGGTGGGGGGTTTAGGCAGGACCCCTACCTGTAATATAAATCCGAAAATGATACAAGTACAAAGGAGGGGGACAAAGACCAATACCTCATAGAGAAACTGAAAAACAAGTATAACATAGCCGAAAAAAAATAAAAGAAAAGTCAAGCTAGCGCCTGATATACGGAACTGCATGCGCATCTAGATGGAGAATGCTATGTAAACCAGCAGGAATGTCCCTAGGGCTCATAAACCGATAATGCACCTTATGAGTACAAATCCAATTGGCTAGAAAATCAGCAGCAGAAGTAGCCTCTCGGAATACATGACGGACCAAGATATTAGTTGAAGAAGCCATACTACGGACACGTCGCAAGAGGTATGTGTAATCCCACGACACCTGGCAATCAGACCAAATCCATGCGACTATAGTAGCAGAGTTCGATTATACCTCCAATATAGAATGGCCAAGGTGAGTTGCAAGCTCTAAGCCCTCATGAACCGCCATAAGCTCTGCGTAAAGGATCATACGATAACCTAGGAAGGATCTAAAAGCACCTAAGAGCTCTCCCCGAGAGTCACGTAAAATGGGTTTCCCCTAAAGCACCCATCCACTGTCAACTTTACTACCCCCGGAGGTGGTCGAATCCAAGAAATCAGCCGAAGTGGTCTCCTAAGCAGTGTAACAACACGCCATCCCTCCACTAATCTACTATCCAAGACGCCGCGCAGTTGGGATGTTTTAAAACCGAAAGCAAAGCTAGTTAACTTAAGATCTGAAACTACTAAAAAAATGACCGCATTTACTGAAAATGCCATTGAATCAAATCTGTAAGCATTTCAAGCCTTCCACACGTGCTAGAGAATGAACCAAGGAAGGACAACTCGAATATGGTTCTGGGAAGGAGCACATTGCCTCCAGTGGCGAAGCAGTGCATGAGGGGATATAAAAACAAAGTGTTGTAGACCAAGTAAACGCAAAAAAATAATCCTAGATCTTACGAACCTGCAGACAATCAATTAATAAGTGCCTGGATGTCTCAGCAGCCCTACCACAGAAACACCAAGAAATTATAAAGAAACCCTAGAGCACATAGCATCATCAGTGGCCAAGAACCCATGGAGAAGCCTCCAAAGAAAAAAAGGAAACTCGAGAGGGGATATGCCTTTGCCAAATAATACCCAACACTTCATCTCGAGGTCTGGAGTGACGTACTAGCTCCCAAGTTGATCGCAACTAAAAAGAACCATCAGATGAACGATCCCATCGGATTAAATCCAGATCGCTGCTGGTAATAGGAATGGTCACGATCTGCTCAACTATCGATGGAGGAAGGGTAGCCTGAAGCTTACCCCTATCCCAAATTGTACCCTATCTGAAAAAGAAAACAGGAACCGAAGAGGCCGCTACAGCATTATAAGAAACCAAGGGGCATGAGCCCATCCAGCAATCATACCAAAAACTGCACTCTCTACGGCCTAGTAGCCAGCGTATATGGGGCTCAACAGAACTCCGATGGAGCAAAGTCTACGCCACAGAGGTGAAGCAGGGTAGCGAAACTGAATCAGACTCAGGTGTTCTCCCCTGCAATACTTTGATTTAAAAAAAGAAGCCCAAAAAAAGTGCTACTCCCAAGAACGCCACCAAAGCTTAAGCTTGAAAGCTTCAGCAAGGTTGTTTATGGAGCGGAAACCCAAGCCGCCCTCATCAGTCCGAAAGCAGATTGTCGTCCATAGACACCAATGAATTCGCCTCCGAGTCTCCAAGTCACCCTAAATAAACTGAGTAAAAAGTCTTTTTAAGTGTTGCACAATGGTCACTGAAGGTGAAAGAATATGTAGTAAATGTATGGGAATAGAGGACAACACATGTCGTATCAAAACTAGCTTCCCTCCGATGGAGAGCAAACTCTTGGTCACCCAGAGATTTTGTTTCTGACTCTATGGATAATCTCATCAAAGTAGGTTATCTTGATGCCTCCTGTGAAAACCAGGCACCCAAGATAAGTGAGGGGGAGCCGTCCATGCTGAAAACCAGTGACAGTATGCACAATAAACTTGCGCGAGGCGGAGGTCGATCTCCCCAGATAAAAACTACTCTTGGCCTGACTAACCTACTGTCTAGAAACTGCCTTATAATGATGGAGGAATCCATGAGTCGCTTAAGGCTTGATCGACTTCCATTTGTAAAAATGACTATATCATCTGCGAAGCTCAAATGGGAGATATGCACATGAGCGACCGTAGAGTACCGAACTGATAGAAGACAAGCATACAAATAGTCCAATCCCCGTGACAGAAACTCAGCTGTAATGATAAATAAACTCAGTGAGAGGGGATCACCCTGCCTAAGACCGCAACTGAGATTGGAAAAAACCATGGCTAACTGCATTGAATAACACTGAGAACCAGGGGCCAAAAATGGCTCTGCGAATCAGCGACACCCACTGCTCTGAAAAACCAAAACTCCTTAACATCTGAATGATAAATGACTAAGACATTTTGTCGTACGCCTTGGCCATATCAAGTTTGAGCACCACATTATTTCCCTAAGAGTGACGATTCAAGTCATGAACAAGCACCTGAACCAACAAAACATTATCGTGAATTACTCTACCTAGAACAAAAGCACTATACGTCGGAGAGATAATGCGAGGTAAAGAGGAGCCAATCTCAACACAAGCAACTTGGTAATGATCTTGTTGCTCACATTACATAGACTAATCGGTCTGAATTCTGACCAAGAAACTGAAGGAGTTTTCTTTGGGAGGAGCACCAAAAGAGTACTCTGAAAAGCTTTAGGCATCGCCGACCCTCTGAAGTAATCAAGGACTGCATCCAATAGATCTCTATAAATAATATCCCAACATGACTGCTAGAACCGGCTACAAAACCCGTCCGGACCCGGAGCACTATTAGGGTCGATAGAGAAAACCACCTGCCGAATCTCATCAAGATCTGGCTTTCTACATAGACTTGTGTTATCCGCTGCTGATACCAAATGTAGAATGAAGTCAAAGTCTGACTACCGGAATTGACTGTTGCCTCCTGCTAATAATTACTGAAAGTAGTCAACTACAGAAGTTGCAACATAACAAGGCTCAGAAATCCACTTAGAAGAATCATACCAAATTCGGTGGACATGGAATAATTGCCGCTTCTTCTGAACCATCGCATGAAAAAAATGGGTATTAGTATCACCCTCTTGGACCCATCGAACACTAGATTGCTGTCTTAGCAAAGTCTCTTCACACAATAAGGCATACTACAACTGAGCCCTAGCATTTGAAAACCTAATCCTATCCTCCACAGAACCAGAAAAGGTCGTATTGTCTCTCCTTTTGGGCGACGTCCTTCTCAGCTTCTTTCACTTTGTCAAAGACATTACCGAACACATCCTTGTTCCAAGCTTTCAAATAATTCTTCAGCTGAACGAGCTTCTGTTGGAATGCCCGCATCCCAAAACCAACTACTGGAGTATCCCAAGACTGGGTCACAACATCAAGGAAACCTGAATGTCTGAGCTAAGCACGCAGAAATTTAAATTTGGAGGGGCCTCTGATCGCATTCTTGTCACAAGATAAAAGTAGAGAATAATGGTCTGAAGCTGTATGGTTCAGGTGAGTGACTCGAAACGAAGAGAAAAAATCAGACCAACGAGCATTACAGACCACTCTATCAAGCCGCCTCCAAGTGTGCCCATTGATCCAAGTAAATGGACTGTCAACAAAACCAACATCCTCTAAACCACAATCTAACAATGCTAAATTAAAAGCATCTATAGCCCCCTGAGGCTAAGGATGCCCACCAGAAATCTTCGAAACTACCTGGACAACGTTAAAATCCCCCCCAATCCAATGTTGATCATGTCTATTAGCAAAGGTCTCGAGAGCATCCCATAATTCTCGCATATGCATAAAACAACTAGCATACACATACGAAACTAATATAGGATCGTGAAAGAGAGAGTGACTAACCCGGCAATGAATTACCTGGCCCATGTCATGTGAAAGCTCCACCGAAAAGGGTGCAGACCAGAAAACCCAAATCTTCCCAGACTGGGAGGATAAAGCATGATCCATCCCGAGCCGCATCCGAATAGCCTCTAGCTGATCCATCAAAATAAACGACTTCAAAATACAAATCAAAGACAACCGATGCAATTGAATTAATTTTCGCAATCTACGAATCGCGGGGTTTTTCTAATCCCCCTAATATTCCATATGAGGGAATTCATCATGAGGGGTGGAAGATTAAGCCCGCATCTGCCTATGTGTGTTACGGTATTTATGACCCATAACTAGAGAGAAATCTCGAGACGAACTCTCAATCCACTCACTATTAAAGCTCTCGATAACTGCATCTGGGGATACCAGGGACGGGCCTCCTCAGGATTGGTCAGAAAATTACCATCATCGCCAAAATCACTGTCCGTATTAAAAGGGATATCCTTAGCCGTACGAGATAAACCCAGTCGTTTATGCTCCTCCCCATTATTAGAATCAAGAATATCAGTATAATAGGAATTAAATCCAACATGTAAGTGATCAACAGTGCACACCAGTACGTTGCTTAGAATAGTCAAAATGCCACCGGGAGGAGAAATCTCACCTGGTGCCAATGGCCTCAACGGCCGAATCAACTCGGTGGGAGATCCCTGAGCCAAATCCAATGGGGGCTGTGTACTCAGTCCCTGAGGTCGATTATCTGCAATAACTACATATTGGGCAGTATTGGGCTTTATTGATTGAGTAGTTGTGTCAAAACTCATCGTTTTACCCTTACTTATATCTTGAGAGCCGTCAGCAGGCTGGGGCTTACGAAGGCCCGGATTAGCAATATAGCAAAAATCTGAAGAATGACCGAGATGATTGCATGTAACATAATAAGTTGGAACCCGTTCGAATACCACATCCTACCAAAATACTGAATCCCTCTCTCCTATCCAAATGCGAGATAATAAAGGTCTCAAAACGTCATACTCAATCAATACAAGAGCTACAGATAGCCTGTTAACCGATGCTGTGGCATGGTCAACTCGAAGAGGAATGCCAATAATGGCAGCAATAGAAAATAATGCAAATTTATAGTGAATAAAGTGAACAGGTAAATGAGGTAATGACACCCAAACCGGAATTATAGGGGACTCTGCTGAACATCTGAAATCAGTGCTCCACTTAAAGACTCTCATACCCCTACCACTAACATACCATGTCTATCTTATCCAAATCCAAGAATAATCTTCCTCTAAGGAGAGTTTAATTAACACATGCCGGTTATCCAATAAAGATATCTGACAGCTTCCTTTCAATCCCAAAGAAACAAAAAAATTTCTAATTAAATCCATAAGAGGTCTACCAAAAGAAAATTTACCTACAAGGGATAATTTGAATGGTTCCGCCATTGATTGAATTTCCACAGTTGTGAAGTGTATGGCCGGTTCGCCTCTAACAAAAGACACCGACTTAGGAGGAATTGGAGTTGTGACACCGGTAACTGCATCCACAAATGATTTTGAGGGAATTGAAGCATTAGGATTGAGGATATTTACGAGGTTAATCACATTGGCATACAAGGGCTTTTTATTGGCTTGATTGGGCTTTATTATTTTGATTTTGGGCTTGGGCTAAAATGGGGGAGTTATTTTTATTAAAATAGGCACTGTTTTGGGCTTGGGAATGATTTTGATTTTGAGCTTGGTTGGTGGGTTTGTATATTTGGGTTTTGGATTCGGGTTTGGTTGGAGAGAAGTGGTTTGGCATTAGGGTTTTGTGATGTTTGTAAATTTAGGGCCAGTTGCAGCTTCTCCTTTAATGTGGCTGTGATGTTGGAGGTTAAGGGTGGAGTTGGTTGAAGTTGGGTTGTAGATGTTGGTGAAGATGATCTCGATAACAGCATTGCTCTGATGGCAGCAGCAATGATGGTGGCTGCCAAATTTGAGTTGTTACCGACGCGGCTGGGATTTTTAGCAGTTGCTGCCATTGCGGTTTCTGGTGATTGGATGTTGTGTGGCTGCTCCGGATCATCACTTGCAAGCTCCCGAGGCCAAGGATGACCGCGAATAGTTGCTGGAATCGAAGCAGTGGCAGATCGATGATTTGTTGACTGTGAGCTGGTATTGCTCGATCCGGTAGTGAGCGACTTCGGCATGGGTAGATCGTTGCTGGGTTGATTTTCAGAGGTTTGTTGCTGTTTAGAGACGACCAGAGTGGTCAAGGTAGGAGTTGTAGCAACCGATGTGGTGGGAGGTGGAAGCTGTGAGCTGGTTTTATTTTTTGACTTAGTTTTTGATGTTTTTAATTGCCGATTTGTGCCAAAGGGAGGGAAAAATAGAGGCTGGGACTTGGAAGTGGTTCTGGATGTGGCCAAAGTATTGACAAATTCTGGTGGGTTGATGGTGAAGGAAGGTTGAAAGTTTATTTGGGTGTTTTTAGCTGGACTTGGCATTTTTGAGTTTCGGCCTCTAGCTTGTTGGTCGCCGGCATATGGAGGGGGTTCTGATGGTGGTGGATCATCATTACTAGCCACCGATGTTACCATAGCGGTTGGTTAAAGTTTGATCAACCTTGGTCAATGCCGATAGTATGAAGGAGTGAAAAAAATTAAATAAGAGAAAAGTGAGCACTGTTTTTCAAAAGAAAGGGTAAGGGGTTAAAAACTCTTGCTAGAAAAGGATTTCTACCTAGCTTCGCAGGTATGTCCCTCAAGACTTATGTTCCTTACTTAACTGGAAAGGCACACAAAATAGCTTTTAAAAGTTTTTTTCCATCTAAAAAGTCACAAATCCTTGATTTGATTCATACTGAAGTTTGCATGATGCAAAATAAATCAATAGGAGATGCAATTCATTTTGTGACTTTTATTGATGATTGTTATAGAAAAGTGTGGGCTTTTGCTTTAAAATCTAAAGACCAGGTGCTTGATACATTTAAGCTCTTCTATGCTTAGTTGAGAGAGAGAAAATTAAAATGTGTCAGGACAAATAATTGTGGTAAGTACAGAGGACTATTTGAGCAGTATTGCAGATCCTATGGAAAAAGACTTGAGAAGACTGTTAAAAACCCTGCAGCAGAATGGTGTTGTAGAAAGGATAAATGAAGAGAGAGTCAAATGTATGCTTTCTGATGCCAAGCTTCCTAAATCTTTCTGAGCAGAGGTTATGAGTACTACAGTTGACTTGATTAACCTTTCTCCTTTAGCTTCATTAGATGACGATGTACTTGAGAGAGTTTGGATAAGGAAAGATGTCTTTCATAAACACTTGAGTGTGTTTGGTTGCAGAGCATATATTCACATCCCTAAAGATGAGAGATCGAAGTTTGATGATATTCACATCCCTAAAGATGATGAAGCCAAGGAACGCATTTTATTAGGTTGTGAGCATGAAGAATTTGAGTACAAATTATACGATCCAATGTCAAGAAAATTTGTCAGATAGTTGGTGATGTAGAGAAAAGTGATGAATCTCATGCATCTCCAGAGATTCATATTATTCCAACTTCAGTTTCTCCACTTGTGGTTCATGATGATCATGAGAGAGTTGGAGAGGATAATAATGATGGTCCAACAGATCCAGTTGAGCAAGCACCTTTAGAATTACCTATACCACCAGTTGAGCCAGAATTGAGAAGATCCACTAGAGAATAGCAACCTTCCATTAGATATCTTCCACACGAATATAAGACGCTTATAGATGAAGGGGAGCCAGAATGTTTTGAAGAAGTCATGTATCACCAGCATAAAAATGAATAAGTTAAAGCCATGCAAGAGAAGATGAAATCCTTGAATGAGAACCACACTTATGATTTAGTGAAGCTACCTAAGGGAAATAGGGCACTTAAGAATAAATGGGCATATAGGTTGAAGACTAAAAACGACTCACAACAGCGGTACAAGGCTAGATTAGTTGTAAAGGGCTTCCGTTAGAAGAAAAATGTTGATTTTGAAGAAATATTTCTCGGGTGGTGAATATGTCTTCTATCCAAGTAGTTTTAAGGTTAGCAACTAACTTGAATTTAAAGATTGAATAGCTCAACGACAAGACAACTTTCTTGCACGATGATTTAAAGGGGGAAATATACATGGAGCAACTTGAAGTGTTCAGTGCCAAAGACAAAGAAGAACTTGTATGCAAGTTGAAGAAAAGTTTTTATGGACTGAAATAGGCACCAAGACAGTGGTATAAGAAGTTTGATCAACGTGCCTGCCCCAAAACTTTTGCAAAACTATATTTGTGAAGAAGTTTGATGATAATGATTTTATTATTCTTTTACTTTATGTGGATGACATGTTGATTGTTGGCTAGGGTGCTAGTAAGATTGATAATCTGAAGAGAGAGCTTCGTCAGTCTATTGCAATGAAGGACTTGGGGCTGGCAGAACAGATTATTGGTATGAAGATTTCCTGCGATAGGAAATATGGGAAGTTATGATTATCTCAAGAAGCATACGTTGAATAGGTTCCTAAAAAATTTAACATTGGCAAGGCAAAATCTGTTTGTTCTCCACTGACAGGCCATTCCAAGTTTAGTTCTATGCATTATCCTACAAGTAAGAAAGAGAAGCAAGAGATGAGAGGAGTTCCTTATGCTTCAGTAGTTGGTAGTCTGATGTATGCCATAGTTTGTACAAGGCCAGATATTGCTTATACAGTGGGTGTAGTCAACCAATTTCTCTTTAATTCGTGCAAAGAGCACTGGATAGTGGTGAAATGGATTCTCATATATCTTAGAGGCACTTCCAGAGCATGTTTATGTTTTGGTGGTGACAAACTTGTGCTACAAGTGTACACAGATGCAAATATGACAGGAGATGTTGATTTCAGAAAATCCTTATTAGGATATTTGCTCACCTTTATAGGGGAGCAGTCTCATGGAAGTCCAGACTTCAATAGTCTGTTGCTTTGTCTATCACAAAAGCATAGTATATTGCAGTTACTGAAGGTTGCAAAGAAACTTTGTGGATAAAAAATTTCCTATGAGAGTTCTGTGTGAAATAAGACAGCTTTATTATGTACTGTGACAGTCAGAGTGTCATTCACTTGGCAAAGAATTTGATATATCATTCGAAATCTAAGTATATTGATGTGAGATATCATTAGATACGAGACATGCTTGAGAAGAAACAATTGCAGATTGAAAAGATTCACACAACCGAGAATGAATCAGATATGATGACACAATCATTGCCCAAGAAGAAGCTGAAAAGCTGTATGTAGAGAGTGGGCTTGGTGGTGCGCCTCAAATGAGCTTGAGGGGGAGATTTGTAGGGTCCATCTCATTTTAGTGGACCAAAATGCCCAGAGTTCGAATAGGTTTACTTGATGTGTAATTATTAGAAAGTTTTAGACTTGATGAAATTAACCAAAAGAAAATATAATAAAGCAAAGGAAAGCCATTGCCTTAGATAGAGTGTGTGTGCAGAAAAGTTTAAAACCAAGCAATTTAAAATCATGCTCATCAGTATAAAATTCCTTAATATGTTCAAAACGAAGCAATTTATCAATAAGTGTTGAGATTAAGACATACCTGGGGGAAAATGCATCTACAACAACATTTTCCTTTCCTTTCTTATAACGAATGACATATGGAAATGTCTCTATGAATTTTACCTACCGAGCATGCCTCTAGTTTAGCTTATGTTGGCCTTTAAGGTGTTTCAAGGACTTAAAGGTAGTTTTCCATTCATCTCCTTCTTTTAGGTTAATTTTAGAAAATACGCAAGACCCACGCAAGTCATCAAGTGTATCATCTAGCCTAGGAATGGGATGTCGATACTTTACTGTTATGTTGTTGATGGCTCGACAGTCAACACACATCCTCCTCGTTCCATCCTTATTAGGAACTAATAAACCGAAACTACACATAGGCTCATGCTTTCTCTCATGTACCCTTTTTCCATCAATTCATTAACTTGCGTTTGAAGTTCCTTTGTCTCTTCTGGGTTACTCCTATAGACTGGTCGATTTGAAATGGTTGCATCGGGTACAAAATTAATCTAATGCTCAATCCCTCGGATTGGAAGTAAACCATGTGGTGTTTTTTCGGGAAAGACATCCACATATTCCTGCAAGAGAGAAGTAATAGAACTAGGCAAAGTCAGGTCAAGTTCGTTAGTATTTAAAACTGCCTTTTTGTACAAAAGTAAAATCATTAACTGATATTAGAACAATGCTATTTTTTTTCTCACTCGCTTTTGTATATAAATTCTTTTGTTTTCCCTCTGATTTTCTCTCAATGGCTGCATTTTTCTTGACTTTTTCTATCTCATTTTTCTCGACCTCTTTTTTATTTCCATTCTCTTTTTCTCTTTTTTTCTTTTGCTCACTCTCTTTTGATCACTCTCTTTCTATAGACTCACTTAGTCTCCATAAACTTGCTTTGGCATCAATGGAATAAGAGTGATATTTCGTTGATTAAACACAAATGAATATTTTTTTGTGAAGCCATCACGCCCTACATGTCTGTCGAATTGCCAAGGTTGCCCAAGTAACAAGTGTCCATCCTACATTGGTACTACATCATATAATATCTTATCTTCATATTTCCTAAAAGTCACTAGTACCTGCTTGTTCACTTTTACCTCACCACTGTCATTCAACCACTGTAGTTTGTATGGCCGTGGATGTTTAAGTGTCAGAAGTCGTAACTTCTCCACCATGATAATACTAGCAACATTAGCACAACTTCCTCCATCAATAATCATACTACATACTTTGTCTTGAACATGGCACCAAGTATGGAAAATATTTTCCCATTGCACTGCTTTGTCTTCCTTTACTTGCACACTTAAAGCTCTTCTAGCTACTAAAGTCAATTCTCCAGGGGCTGTATACTCTTCATCTTCGACGTCCTCCAATGGCGGCATCTCATTTTCTTTCATTTCATCTTCAGTCACAATCTCACCATTGTCTCGCAACACCATAACTTTTTTATTCACACATTCACTTGTTATGTGTTCCCTGCCTTGTGACACTTAATGTCACAATTCCTAATAGTTGGAGGCACGGTGTTACCTTGCGAATTGTTCTTGGAGGGCTCGGATCTCAGCTTAGGTGCAGTAGATGCTTGTGGCCTCTCGTCTTGCTTCACATAGCTTAGTTTCCGAGGAGTGGAACTCAAGCTTGGGGCTGCACGGGTGTTACCACTCCTCTTCAGTTGCTGCTCAATCTTGATGGCTTTGTGGACCATCTCCTCAATCTCCACATAATGTTGCAACTCAACCATATCTATAATCTCCCAGTTAAGGCCATTCAAGAATCATACCATGGTAGCTTCTCTATCTTCCTCCACATTTACTCTAATCATGGCAATCACCATTTCCTTGTAATAATCCTCCACCCTTTAGCTACCTTATGTAAGACTTCATAATTTTTTGTACAAGTCTCGATAACAGTGGTTAGGTACAAAATGCATTCTCATCAATGGTTTCATTTCATCCCATGTCTCAACTGGACATTCCCTATTCCGCCTCCTGCTTATAACAAGCTGATCCCACCAAGTAACAGTATAGTAAGAAAAATCAATCACAGCCAATTTTACTTTTTTTGCCTTTGAATAATTGTGTCAATTGAACACAAACTCCATTTTTTTCTCCCATTCAAGGTATGGTTCCAAGTAGGATTTACCTTGAAAAGACGAGATCTTCATCTTTATGATACTCAAACCATCATCCCTAATCTTAGCTGTCCTACCACGTCTATGTCTCCTTTAGCTACCCACTGAGTTCTCCTCTTCATCATACTCATCCCTATAATAGTCATCAATCTCTCATCTAGCCAGAGCTCTCTCCCTCATTTGTGCTTGGGGAACGAGTTGTGGTTGCCCCGCATCTGTGTTCTCTACTTGATCCAAACGTTCGTGCATGTGCTCTAATTCAGACCTCATCATCCTTCTCAGCTCTCCCATCAATGCTTGAGTTTGTAAATTCTGATTAGTTGCGGATTGATCTTATTCATGTTTGTTTTGTTTTGAGTTGTGAGACATGGTTAACATATGCAAAAAGAAATTTAAAAATAATATGGAAATGACCTCACTTCACTCCCTTACGTGCTTCACTCAAGAAAATGATTCACTCAATTCCATTCATAATTTACTCAAATTTATTGGCTTTTACCCTCTAATATGCTCACACACTCTTGCCTTTTTCCACTCGTAGTAATTCTCACTTGGTTCTTATCTAACTAATCGAACCAAAATCAAGAGTTCAGTAGAAATTTACAAGATTACACCAAGGAGACTCAAATTTCAAAATCAAGAATATAATGCGTACGTACGATCAGGTTTCAGAAGTACAAATTACTAAAATTTCGGCCTAAAATTTTCACCTATAGGGTAAAACTAATAATGGAAAATGAACAAAAGATTTTAAGCAAAGGTCGGGGACTTTTTTTTGTTTTAGGGAAAGGAATAGGTAAAATTTATGGATTTAATGAGAATTAAACCACAAGGATGCAAAGTTGATAAAAAAGAAACCCTCAAAATATTGTTTATGCAATACTATTCATGCGACACTATTCACGCAATACTATTTACGCAGCACTGTTCACGATGTTTTTTGTTGTTTTTTTAATACTAGAACAAGAATGAAAAACAATAAAGATAGATGAATCTGACCTTGGTGTCTAACCTTTGATACCAAAATGATACGAGCCCCGCCAAGAACTGACGCGACTTTTATCAATTTAGTCTCTAAGATCAAATCTAAACCTAAAATTGAATGGAACTGTGACCAGATGCTCGATGAAAACACGAACCTGGGTATGTGAAGACGCCACAATCAGTTATGGATGATCTGATTGTTAAGTCAAGAGTTTAAACTCCACGGAAATCCAATAAGTCCAAAGGGTTTGTTTAAGAACCAAAGAGAATTAATTATCTCACCAATTGCATCAAAATTGATATGTCTCTGTTTATTGGATGTGAGTACATTATGTAAGATTGGTTACAAGAATTTTTGGAAATAAAACCAAACCAAAATCAAATTTGAATCCTAATCTAAATCAAATAAGGAAAGAACTTAAATCAAATTAGAATCCTAATCTAAGTAATTAGGAAGGAATTTAAATCAAATCAGAATCATAATCGGCTTAAATGCCTTACATTAATTAAAATGGAAACTCGGCAATTAAAAGAGAAATAACTGATTTGTTTCTCTACTAGCCTCAAGAAATGGGAAAGTATCCAAAAAGGAAAGTAGTGTATTTTCCCACCGTAATGTGCAAGCCAACTTCCTATTTCATCGAAGTGATTATTTGGAAAATTCAAGAGCCTCAATCATGCATTTATCATGTGCAATTCCTTCAACGGGCCTCCACGAATTTGATTGAGCCCAAGTTGCTTGAATCAACCCTCACTCCTTTGAATTTCTTTTCTCGAGCTCTTGTGACAGGTCTGACGGGAACTTGAACAATATCTGAATATACCTCATCGCACGTGCTTGTGACAGTTTTGTTCTTAACCTCATAAAAAAATGTTTAAGGATTTCAAAGATTTAGAGTTAATCACTGGTAGTGAAGGATAATGATAGCATATATTATCTATTTGATGAGACTTTAAGTAGCTCAGATTCAAAATGGGTATAGAAGAATTAGAAAATAAAGATTTATATTAGGATGAAGCATTAGAAGAACAAGGTTTTTTTAATAGAGAATTAATTTTTGATAAAAAATAGTACCCTGAAGATTAATAAAAAGGGATTGGAAACATATAGGACTTCTATTAATAAATTAGCACAAAGAATTGCTTACTATAATGTATTTCATTGCCACTGTGAGAGAAGAACCTATTGAAATTAGGCATGCCAAAGGAAATACAAATATACTGTGATGATTAAAATCATATATAGAAGATAAAATTAATAGAATAAGATCCAGTGATAAACCCAAAATTGGATATGTTCATACTGAAGGAATTCAAATTATGATAAAAGCTCATTTTAGAGATAGATAGTCTAGTGAATTTAGTTATACTAGATAATATGACAAAAGATCGAAAACATGTACTCTTTGGAATAATACAAGAAAACCTTAGTTATAAGAAATTAATATTTAGGATATACCCTAAATATTCTATAAGTCTTAGAGATAGAAATATAAACAAGACATTAATTCTATGTCATGAAATATAAATAAGACATTAATTCTATGATGGATCTTATCCATATAGCATAACATGTGCCATAGAATATACATTGAAAAATTCGGCTACTAGTGAGATATTTGCCGATAAAGATTTTATTGAAATTTATAAATTATTTAACAAAGTTGGAAAGATAAATCTCTTGAGGTTTTAACAGAAATTGATTACCAGAAGACTGGGAAATAGTTTTAAGTAGTCAACCCACTCTGATTAGGGGGAATACTACTAAACCCATAGAATATACTCCAAATGGATGCGTCATTATAGGAAATAGTAGTAGATCATTCTCTATGCTCAAAGAGAATCAGAATTATGTAGAACTCAAAGTTTTATTAGATGTATTCATCTTGTGATACCACCATCACATGAAATACTAGCAATTGTTAGGAAAAATAATCAAAATCTAAAAATTAAAATTGAATATAATAATGGAAAATCATGGCATGAGACTTTTGCTATCCTAGATACAGGGGCTGCAAAATCTTATGTAGATGGCAAAATGATTAAATATTTAAAAAGAAAGATTCTAATTGAACCTTATACATATGTAGGATATAATGGAGAAAGAAAGATGCTAAGTCAATATTGTGAGATACCATTAATGATTAAAGGAATAGATTTCATCTTTCCTTTTTTCATAGAACCCGACTATGAAATAGAAATAAGTCATTCATTATTAGAGATGAACTTTCTTGAGAATTTCTCTCATTACTGTATGGAAGACATCGAAATAAATATTACAATTGATGGGATTAAACAAACCATGTCAAGATATGTCTAATCCTTTTATAGTATATGTAAAAGTGATTATATAAGCATAAGCCAGAATGGTTCCATACTTTAATTGATACTGGTTCAAGAGTTAGTCTAGCTAATTTCTAGGATTTATCCAAAATCTTATTGGAAAGTTTATAAGCCCTTAATAGGATAAGGAATAAATGGTGAACACATCACCTTGGAAAATGTAGGATTAATTTCCTTTGTCAGTTCATTTATATAATGACTAATGAAACAATTATTCTTAAAACACTATGTAATCATTCCATTACAACACTTAGGATTTACAATCATTAGATGAACAACTCGAAAATTACATTTTTAAAGCAGCCAATATGGTGATTTCAATATAAAAATCAATCAAATCATTCATGATTATGAAAAAATCTTAGAAAATCTTTAGGAAAATTTTGGTGAAAATCCAATTCAATTATGGAAAATTATAGAATTAAAAGACCCAAATGTCATCAGAAGAGTCAAGTTAATGAGAAATGGGCAAGAAGATAGACTAGAATTTGATAAATAAATTAAAGAGTTATTAGAACTCAAGGTTATTAGCCCAACCTTTATGGTTAGGAATCATGCAGAGATTAAATGAGAAAAAGCTTGTATGATCATTAACTACAAAGAATTGAATAAATATACAAAATTTGAAGGGCATTTTTTACCTCATAAAAATACATTAAATACTTTTGTAATCAATAAAAGGTATTTAGCAAGTTTGATTGCAAATCTAGATTTTGGTAAATCAAACTTGAGGAAGATAGTATACCACTAACTGCCTTTAGTACACCTCAAGGACAATATGAATGGATTGTAATGCCTTTTCAATTAAAAAATGCACCACAAATATTTAGAGAATGATGGATAAAATTTTCAAAGAATTTCATGGATTTTGTATTGTTTGTGTAGATGGTATTCTAATATTTTCAAATACTGAAGTTGATCATATTAATTATCTTGTTTCTTTTGGAGAAAAATGCAAGAAGCATGGAATTTTACTTTCTAAAAAGTAAGTTGAAATAATGAAACCTAGAATAGAATTTGTAGGGTTTATAATAGATGAAACATGAATTGAGATGCAACCTCATATTTTTGAAAAATATATTTATTTCCAAATAAGTTAGAATCTAAATAACAGATTCAAAGATTTTTAGGATGTCTAAATTATGCTGAAGTTTTCATAGAAAACTTAGCAAAAGACAGACAACCCTTATAATGATTATTGAAAATGAATAAAACAAAATCTCGGAAAGATCTTCACACTAGAGTGGTAAAAAGGTTAAAAGAAAAATGTAAAAATCTACCAAGATTAGAATTTCCTACTTCTGGTGATAATTTAATCCTTGAAACTAACGATTTAGATAATCACGGGAGTGCGGTATTAAAAACAAATCAAGAGAAGATTTATAGATATACCAGAGGAACATTTTAAACCTACAAAAAGGAATTATCATAGTAATGAAAAGGAATTGTTAGCTATTAAAAATAAAATAACTAAATTTACTTTCTTTTTATTACTAAAGAAATTCAAGGTAAGATCTGATAACACTCAGGTCAAAGGATTTACATTTAATAAATTACCTAATTTACCTCAATATAAAAGATTGATTAGACGGCAGCAATTCTTTGCTAAATATGATTTTGAAATTGAGTATATTAAAGGAGCTAACTATTGTATTGTAGACTTCTTGAGTAGAGAATACAATAGAGAAAAGCCTTTCCCAAATATTGAAGGACATAATGACGTGTTCTAAAGGACAAGAGTTGCTTCTCAAAGGCAATGAAATGATTTACAATGGGCTTTCCATGATAGATGATGCCCATGAAGAATTTATCAAATTTGATCCAGAAAAAAGTTTACAAAATCATCTAGAAGTCTAAATTGCTAACAATATATTAGCAACATGCCAAAAAAGGTCCATTTCAAAGATCAAACTGAGGAATAGATCACCCAGAGTTCTTCACAAAACTCAAGGATCACACATCCAGAGAATTTTTTCACAATCAACAATCTTAAAGAACAATATATAAAGAACGAAGTATCTCAAAGCTCTTCAATCAGTTAAAGCCTCAATATGACAAAGACAGATAGTCTATTCCAATGGCTAAAATTCCATTAGGAAGTGACTACGTTTATGATTATAAAAGAATTGGTAAAATAGCCTATGAGATTCATCCAAGCCAGGTTGTAATACCAGATCATTCAGGGTTATACCCGAGGATTAACTTTGTTCCAGAAGCTGATCCAAAATTAATAAAAAAAAAATATGTTTGAATATGGTTTCTTTAACATTATTTATGTCAATGATGATTACAGGGAATTAGAAGAGCTCCTTAAAAAAATTAAAAAGGTTGTCAGTGACCTCAAAGGATATCCAAAACAAAAGAGACGACTTTTATCAAGGTTCTCACTACTTGACCAAAATACTGTGGTAACAAATGGTATCCGGCACAGCACATGATTCAAGTTAGTAGCCAAAGTGTTAGTCCAAATGTTGATTTAGATCAAGTCTACAATGACTATGATCCTAAACTATTTAAGTCTAAAGCTCTGAGCAGCAAAAAGGCCATTAGGATGAAAGTCCTTTATGAGTCACTTAAGAAGATAAGCAAGAAAAAAGTGTGGCTCCACGAGGCCACAAAAAGAATATATAACCAAAAAGGCAATATTGAAAAAGAAAAGGCAATATATGAAAATCTCGTGGAATCCAACTTGCCAACACACCATGAGATATGCAAAGTGATAAAGCATCAATCATCATGTGGCTACTGATATGAAGGATCAAAAGAGTAATATATCAGGGAAGACATGTCACTAGATGAGGAGCTAATAAGAGACAAGTGATTGAAAAGTCACTGAAAAAAGATAAAAGATGCTAACTTAAGGCATCAATAATTCAAAAAGAAAAGATTTCAAAAGGATAAAGCTTATCATAACCATGTGAAAGCTAGGTGCCAACAAGAAAAAGAAAACAATAACTGTCCTCAATGATAGAAGGAGGAAGGGTTACCTTCTTTTAAGGAAATCCACCATCCACCAAAAAATTGTAACTGTCATGTAAGAAGAGATAATCTTATCTCTTCAAGTTTATAAATAGAACTATGGAACGAGGATGGAGCATCCAATGCCTAATCCTTCACTTGCATCTATATTTTCTCTTGTGCAATCTTTTGTTAAAATTCCAATTATGAAATAATAAAACTCTTTTTGAATGAAATTATCTTCTTCCATGGATCTTATATATTCTTAAAAATTAACCAAGAGTCTTACATGCTAACACTTGTACTATACAAAGAAAATATCATATTACTAAGCACTCTTCTAGAAACAATTGCAAGCAATTCACTTAGATAGATCCTGTTAGACTAGTATGTTGTATGTTGCGTTAGGTCGTGTGGAAAAATTGCTAAAGTAATCTTGCATGATGTGTGGACCTATAGCGGTACTGACCATGGACCTATCTATGGTTAGAGGCAATGAGTGAATCTATTCCATAATTTCGCGGGATAGTGCAACTGTTAGTAATTTCAAACTATCTTCTTATATTTTAGCATCAAATGGAAGTATGTTGGGCCTTGTTTATTTTCTAGAATTTTATAAGATAGAAAATGATAAGAGTAACTCAAATTCATAAAAATGGAAAGATCAATTAACAAGTTTTAAAATGCAATTGATAATTTGAATTTTAGTCAAGAATATCAAGTCATTTACACAATTTTCACTGTTAAAATTCGAATAATTATGAGCAAATGCTTGCATGAAGAAATGAAAAGGATTAATCCTAACGATGATCAAGAAACATTTGATTTATTTGAAGAAGAAAATAGGATAGCATTGATGGAATCTGTATTAACCAGTTTCGAAATAATTCAAGAAAGGTGTAGAACAAATAATAGGACTCAAAATCATCCTTGAATGATGGATAACAACAATAATAATGCGAACTTGTTGATTCAGGAGGCTGAATTTAGATTACAGTTTCTATGTGAAAGCCTTGATAACACCCGTAGTTGGGGAAATAGATTATATATACATATAGATATGTTAGAAGAAAAGATTTGTTCTATGTCCCAAGAAAGAGAAATAGTTGTTAATGCAGTATCTAATTTAGATATAGATCTCTATGAACATGATAATTATTAAGAACTCTATAAGATTATAGTTAAAACATTAAGAATTTTTAAGAATAGATGTAGAAGCGATGAAAGAAAGAATGATCCAACCGTTGAAAATCTTTAAGGTTAAATGCCATTAAAATAAATATAAAAATTTTAGGGTAACCAAAAGAATTAAAGAAAGTTGAAATTTGTCATCATTATGTCAAACTTCTGTCCTTCTAGCACTACTCTTTAAATAATCTATTGTTGATTAGATTTTGAAATATTGGTAAATAAATTTTAAAATTTATGTTTTATTCAAATTTATTAATTAACCGCACACTTATATTATATGAAACTCTAACCCAAGGCCAAGACCTAGGTCTTGATAAAACGATACATTAATTAGTGGAGCTAGACCTTGATCTCTCAATTAATTTTGAAATTCTTGTGTGTATGTCAAGGACCAAAAGCAAACATGTCTTTCATATTTGGCATTGCATTTAAATTTTTATTTTTATTTTTTCACTTATTCAAAAATTATATCATTAAATTTTTTATTTACTATTTATATTCACTAAATAAAATCATTACCATTATCTTTCAATAAATTACAAAACAATTATTTTACATTATATGTATTATTTATTTAATACAAATAATCATTGACGTGGTTGATGATGACTTTCGTAATTATATTATCACATAATTAGATTAGTTGATAATTATTTTGGCTGCTACTATAATAAAGGAACTCAAAATCCCTTAGTAGGGTGGGTGTCCAGATCTAATTAAACCAAACTGAACCTAGCACTAAATGTTCGATTCGGTTTAACTTTGACAACCTGATCAATTCAATTTTCAAAACCATTCAGTTTTTATTTCTTAAAAAACCAATTTTTGTGTAGGTTCTTTTTCTGCTTAATAGTATGATATCTAACCATCCCATGTAAACATATTGAATAATAAAGAGTCAAAGTTTTCCTAATTATAGACTTCATAAGCCCAAGCATACATTTAGTCAAATATTAATCCTAACAATCAATAATGCATGACAAAATTGATGAAAAAATTTAATAACATCCAACTAATCATGTGAAACAAGAACCATAAACATTAAAGAACATATATATGGAATTAATTAAATAAAAAGATAATTATTTCATTGAATGGAGTTTCATCCTTAACCTCAGTATAAGAAAATTAGTTAGACATACTTGAATTGAAAGCAATAAAGTAAAAAAAACCAGCCATGGAAAATTAAATTGTTACTGCTGCCTCTATTCTTCTTCTCCTTTTCTTTTGCGTCTGGCGGCTCTTGCTTCCTCTGGCGGCTACCCTCCTCAAAAGCCAAAGTTTAACTTTCTTTTTATAGTCTCCAAAGTGGGCCACCGACCATTCCAATTTTAAAGCTAAAAGGCTTGGCCTTGTAATTGGTTTTGCTTCACTCACGTGCTCACCACTTGGAATTGTAATCAACCCATTTAATTTGGCTAATATTTCTCATGTCCTTTAGCTATTAATTCGGCCAATCGATTTAATTGTTTTTTTTCTTTCGACTTTATCACCGCGGCAACGAGCATAAACAATCTTCAACTCTCTCTAGCTTTGATCCCTTTAAGCACATATTATTCCCAATCTTCAATTTATTACCCCGTTCAATGAAATAATTTAATTAATTAAAAATAATAAATAAAAATAACTAACAATTATATAATTAAGGATAAAATATATCTATAACATATGCTCATCAAGATTCAACATATATGAATCCAACAACTTTATGGTTATACCTTACACATTTGAACCTCTCAAATCCCTAATTTTTCTTATTCAAAATTTTTCCCCATTACGAAAATTAGACCCACCACCTCTTATCCAATCTATATCCATCATTGCTCATTGTCTTTCATGCTTCATTACCATAGCCAATCAACTAGTCTGAAGATAATGATCAAATCCCAGGAACTCAATGAAACAATTGCCATTATTTAGAGTAGTTGTTCGAATTGCAAAGTTCACGAGCCACCGTCATTTGTTTTGCCTCTACAAACTTGGGTTTGTCTCACCACCACAATATTGTGTGCCTCTTTTATTGATAAGTTCTTAATTTTTAATACTTTCTTTAAAATTATTTAATATTTTCATGAACTTCTTAAATCATTATTTGTCTTTTATGTATTTGAGGGTTTTTGATCTAAAGAAACAACAAAAGTAAAAAGCTACAAATTTTTGTGAAGAATAGCTAGACTATAACTCCATGAATTTTGGTTGCTTCTTGGACGAATCTTTGGGCTTTATTCACTTTCTTGAGCTATATTAGACATGTACTAAGGCTGATGATCAGAGTTTGCCTGTAAAGATTGATTCTTGAAGGGCTGGTAAGATTTCTTAATTGGGCTTACAATAGAAACTAATTTTAGAATTATTTTACCATATGTATCTATTTCCTTGGGTGAAAATCCTATTCTTATAAGGAGAAAAAGGTTCAAAACGAGCCTTAGAAGGATTTAGGCAGCAATTCTATATAAAAACAACATTTTAAACGCCTTGAGATGAGAAAAAAATGTCCACTGGCTTCCACTACTTCACCTAAAAACACCGAATACCAAAGGGTGGAAAGGGTGACACATAGGGCGAACTGTAGTGGTTTTTATCTGATTAGTGGTGATAACATTGTTTTATGATGCACAAGATCCTCGAATTGGCAAGTGCAGAGCATACTTAGTGTATGGGTGGAAATGAATGATGACGATAGTACTTTTCTTATTAGGATTTCAAGAAAGCAGGGAAGGAGATTAGCAAGCCATGAATTTGTACAAGAAATTACTTCAAACTTTCTTATTTTTTCAACAAAAGACTCCTCCCTTTATATATATGAAGAAGCTAAGAAAACGACAAACTTTTCTAACAAGAGCCCAAAAAACACACATGGGCTAAAGTAAAAGTCAAAAAACAACCACAACTATTACAATATTTTTTAAAGTGCGAGCTTAAAGAAAAAGCTAGGAGATGTTTTTTCAAAAGCTATGAGATGGAGACAAGTTGTCTACATCACTGTCTACTTCATCAAACAGGGACATAGGTTGTCATATTGGAGAATTATTAGAAGATCTGTCATGGGAGTTGACAGGTGTCTTGTTTAGTAGGGCAGAAGAGCTTGATGTAAGGTGAGTGCTTGGAGTCTTTTATGAAATTTCTGGAAAGGAGAGGAGAGACATGAATTCTTTCCAAGGGTCTTGAGAGTCTTGGAATAAATGTTTGTGTAGTCCGGTCTTTCTTCCTTTATGATTATTCCGCTGGTGGGTGGAGTACTGCTTACAGCAAGTGGAGGTAACATGAGAATTTCATGTTGAGGACCTTGTGAGGTGTGCTGGATGGGAGTTGAAGGCGGTTGGTAATGGTTGATATCAAAGAGGAAATTTCTTAAGGCAACAAGAGTGAGATCATGTTTTAAGAGAGAAGAAGTGGGGGCAAGGTTTTACATTCATAGAGCTGATTCTGAGTCCAAAAGAGGTTGGTGACAGGATGTTAAAAATAAGGACGGTGGATGATGAAGACTGATGTAAACTGACTTGCTTCACTTGTTGGAATTAAGTGAAGGTGATTCTGGTGGTGAATGCGGGTGAGTTCTTTTCTCCACCAAAGGATGGGAGAGAACCACTCAAGAAGAGTCCATAACAGAGAACTAGTATTCTCAGGAGTGTCGAGATGTTGGCGCATTGCTTGGACTGGAAATACTAGTGTTGTCACATAGAGAACTGTTATACACCATATGTACCACAGCTCATCTTTGGAGATGTCCTTAAACAGACTGACTAAAAGACTTGTCAAAAACAAACAGTCAGGATGAAATTGCATGAAACTATTAGGACTAGTTTGGTGGACTCTAAACATATAGCGATAGACAAATTTCTGGGCAAAGTCTTTGATCTGGTTAAGAGTAGTGAAGGTAAGATTTAAAGGAAAGGATTTCTGGATAAGAGCTTAGTTAGGTAAAGAGGTCGTCATGGCTATGACATGAAAGTATGTCTGAGAGGTGATAGGTGAGATTTTGTGCAGTCTGGACAAGAGATCAGGGATGAGGTTTTGATTTCCCTTTATGTGTTTTACTAAGAAGTCATATTGGGAAAACCAGTTTTTCAATCTCAGTAGCTGTTTATCAGGGAGGGTTCGGTTTTTAAATTCAAGGATCTTTGGGAATGAAGAAGTGTCAAGATGGATGTGGAAATGATGACCAGTCAGATGGAACTTGAATTTTTTAATTCCATACTTATCAACCAAGATCTCTTTATATATCACATGGTAGTGCTTCTCGGAGTTTTTGAATTCTCCGCTGGCATGGGCACAAAAAAGTTCTTTGCCATCTATCAATTCGAGTAAAGTCCAGTCGTCTTCTCCATCATTTACAAACCTCCTTTGTCATCTCTGCCCATGATGATATTGAGTCCTTGTTTTCAGAACAAGAGAGTGCCAATGAAGAAAAAATCTTTGCTCTCGAAGAGATAGATACAGATTCTGCCTCTGACTCAGAAAAGGTCCAGATAATCGACATGGTCCACATTCTCCGAGCATCTATTGTTCAGTCTCCCATATCCATACCCTCCATCTCAGCCTATATTCTCCCTTCAAAATTCCATAAACCCATCTCTGTCATTGGATTCATAGACACTGGTGCCTAGAAAAGTATGTTACACTCTTCAATCCTCCCTTCAGACTGCTGGGTAAAACATATTGAAAATTTCATAGCTGCAGATGGCCAGATCTTTCAAACCAGCCTTATCATTAAGGCTCCTATTGGGGTACAAATCTTTCCAAATTGTGTCATATGGTCAAAGATTATTGGCTGAGAGCTTCCAGATAAGGATTTACTGATTGGCTTTGATCTCTTGGCCTTATCCAAAAGACTGTAGATCACAGCTGCAGAAGTCTCCTATAAAAGACAATTCAAGCAATATACAGAAATCTTACGTCTGTATAAACTTTCAGAGACTACACCATCATACCAACCTTACATCAAAAAATTTCTCCCATTTTGTCCAAAATCCCATACCGATTTCAGTCATTTAAACCCTCTTTGGAAAAATACTCAATTCTTCATTAAGCTTCCCTTCAAGCTTAATAAAGATGTTAATCCCACCAAAGCCACACATCCAGGTATGTCTCCTACAGATCTCACATTGGCTCAACAAGACTGTTCATACCTCCTCCAACAAGTTCTCATTGAACCCACCAAATCAGACTGGGCGTGTCAAGCATTCAAAATGGAAAAATGATTCGAAATCATTCGAAAAAAAGAAGAGACTTGTCATTAATTACCAACCCTTAAATTGTTTTCTTCAAGATGACAAGTTTCCTTTACTCAAAATCCAATCTTTGTTCGTCCACCTCCATGATGCAAAGCTATTCTCAAAATTTGACCTTAAGGTAGGGTTTTGGCAATTAGGGATTGATCCTAGTGATAGACATAAAACTGCTTTTTGGATACCCAATGGCCATTATTAGTGGACTGTCATGCCATTTCGCTTAAAGGTGGCCCCTTCTCTTTTTCAAAAAGCTATGACCAAAATCTTTGAGCCAATCCTCCATCACACACTGGTCTATATTGACGACATCCTCCTATTTTCCAAAGACCACGTGACTCACCAAAAATTGTTGGACCACTTCCTCGCCCCAGTGGAATCCCACGGTATTATGCTTTCTGAAAAGAAAAGTACCCTAGGTCACTCCACAATTGAGTTTCTTGGCATGATCCTTAAAGATGGGTACTATCGTCTAGGTCCCCACATAGCATAAGAATTGTTACACTTTCCAGATGAGCACTTGACCAAAAACCAGATCCAACAATTCATCAGGATAATTAATTATCTCCTGGATTTCCTGCCACATGTATCTGTCCATACAAGCCAGCTGTCTAAAATGTTGAAGAAAAAGTCCCCTCTTTGGGTTCCTGGTCAAACATCTGTTGTCCAACACCTAAAGTTGATCGCTCAAAATCCACTAGCTTTAAAGATTCCATCCACTGGTTAAAGAATTCTCCAAACTGATGCTAGCGACGAATACTAGGGTGCCATTTTACTCAAATTGATAGATGGCAAAGAACTTTTTTGTGCCCATGCCAGCGGACAATTCAAAGACTCCGAGAAGCACTACCATGTGATATATAAAGAGATCTTGGCTATTAAGTATGGAATTAAAAAATTCGAGTTCTACCTGACTGGTCATCATTTCCACATCCGTCTTGAAAATTCTTCATTCCCCAAGATCCTTAAATTTAAAAACCGAACCCTCTCTGATAAACGGCTACTGAGATTGAAAAACAGGTTTTCCCAATATGACTTCTCAGTAAAACACATAAAGGAAAATCAAAACCTCATCCCTAATCTCTTGTCCAGACTGCACAAAATCTCACTCATCACCTCTCAGACATACTTTCTTGCCATAGCCATGATGACCTCTTTATCTAACCAAGCTCTTATCTAGAAATCATTTCCTTTAAATCTTACCTTCACCACTCTTAAATAGATCAAAGACTTTGCCCAGAAATTTGTCTATCGCTATATGTTTAGAGTCCACCAAACCAGTCCTGATAGTTTCATGCAATTTCATCCTGACTGTTTGTTTTTGACAAGTCTTTCAGTCAGTCCATTTAAGGACATCTCTGAAGATAAGCTATGGTACATATGGTGTATAACGGTTCTCTATGCGACAACACTATTATTTCCAGTCCAAGCAATGCGCCAACATCTCGATACTCCTGAGAATGCTAGTTCTCTGGTATGGACTCTTCTTGAGTGGTTTTCTCCCATCCCATGGTAGAGAAAAGAACTCACTCGCATTCACCACCAGAATCACCTTCACTTAATTCCAACAAGTGAAGCCAATCAGTTTACATCAGTCTTCATCATCCACCGTCCTTATTTTCAACATCATGTCACCAACCTATTTTGGACTCAGAATTAGCTCTATGAATGGAAAACCTTGCCCACTTCTTCTCTCCTAAAACATGATCCCACTATTGTTTAAGCCTTAAGAAATTTCCTCTTTGATATCAACCATTACCAATCGCCTTCAATGCCCCTCCAGCACACCTCACAAGGTCCTCAACATGAAATTCTCATGTTACCTCCACCTGGTGTAAGCAGTACTCCACCCACCAGCGAAATCATCATAAAGGAAGAAAAATCGGACTACACAGACATTTTATTGCAAGACTCTCAAGACCTTTGGGAAGAATTCATGTCTCTCCTCTCCTTTCCAGAAATTTCGCAAAAGGCTCCAAGCATTCACCTTGCATCAAGCTCTTCTGCCCCACCAAACAAGACACTTGTCAACTCTCGTGACAGCTCTTCTTATAATTCCTCCAACACGACAACGTATGTCCCTGTTTGACAAAGTAGACAGTGATGTAGACAACTTGTCTCCATCTCATAGCTTTTGAAAAAGCATTTCCTAGCTTTTTCTATAAGCTCGCACTTTAAAAAATGTTGTAATAATTGTGGTTGTTTTTTTACTTTTACTTTAGCCCATGTGTGTTTGTCGGGCTCTTGTCAATAAAGTGGTTACTTTTTGACTTTTGCTCTTGTAATAATTGTACCAACTTTTACTTTAGCCCATGTGTGTTTGTCGGGCTCTTGTTAGAAAAGTTTGTCGTTTTCTTAGTTTCTTCCTATATATAAAGGGAAGAGTCTTTTGTTGAAAAAATAAGAAAGTTTGAAGTAGTTTCTTGTACAAATTCATGGCTTGCTAATCTCTTTCCCTGCTTTCTTGAAATCTTGATAAGAAAAGGAAAAGACTATCATCATCGTTCATTTCGACACATACACTAAGTGTGCTCTGCACTTGCCTCTTCGAGGATCTTGTGCATTAGAAAATAGTGTTATCACCATTAATCATATAAAAGCCACTACAGTTTGCCCTGTGTGTCATCCCTTCCACCCTTTGGTATTCGGTGTTTTTGGGTGAAGTAAGAACATAAGGAAGAAAGAAGTGGGCAAATTGGAGAGAAGACTTGCTATCATAGCTAGAATTCAATCAATAAGCTTTCATTTCTCTTGTCATTTGTTTATTTTTCTTTAATGGATTTAATATCCAATAATTTAGGAATGTGTGAGTAGTCTTTTTATTCGTTAGGGTTGATTTCAAAACCATAGACATGGATTTTTATTTACAAAGTTTCTGAATCAGAATTTCTTCATCTTTTTCTAAAAAAATTTATATTTCGCTTATTTTAATGATCAAGAATTGCTATCTTGTTTGTTTCAGTGGCCAACTAGATGAATTTGAAGATGATTTGATTGCCACTTTAAGGATTTTGATCCATAATTGTCAAAGAACTAAACCTAAGTGGCAGATTTTGATCATGATTATGGGATATTTTTGTTTGATTACATGTGGAATATAATTCAAGATAAATAAACCAAGCTAGTGCATTTGTTTGTTGATTTAGCCCGTATTTTTCTTGATTATAATGCTTTCATTAAATTAAATCTAGAAAGCTTGTTTTGGACTGTTTCTTGAAAAGAGATTAAGTAAATAGCTTGTTTTACTTGATAGCCAAATATGGAAAGATCAAGATAATTGAGCTTGTAGGTATTTTAGGGTTGTTGGTTTCAAAACAAAGTGAATGATGATTATACTGGTGTAGAATGATTCTTTAACCATATTTTGCCCTATAATTTAACATCTTTAAAACAGTTTTCTACAATTTCAAATTTTTTGTTTTAAATTCTTTAGTTTAGTTCGCGTAGCAAATCGACTCCATATCCCCCTAAATTTTGTGTGCATGTTTGTTAGTGTGTCCTTTGTAAATCTCGAAAGTTTGAGTTAATTTTTTAAAGTCTAGATAGGGTTTTTAATTCAATCTTTGTTGTTGATTGGTTTATGTGTCTTGTGTGGTTTGTATTAATAACTTGTTAATTGAGAACAATCCTCCGTAGGAATGACCTTTGCTTGCCTCTGTACTTAATAATGATAACTTTTAAGGCAATGCTTCATTGCTTATCAATTTTGGCATGGACATTATTTTGTCCTAATTGATTGGTTAATTTCTTTTTTTGTTTGTTTTTAGTTTTAGCATTTGTATTGATTAGCCTCTTTTTCATTCTCTTTAATAGACACTAAAAATGAGTGGCTTTATCATCTACGATTCAATAACATCACCACATGGAATACAATGAAGAAACTTTTTCTTGAGAAGTATTTTCCTTTATCTAAGGCCACAAACATTACAAAAGAGATATGTGACATAAGACAAAACATTAGAGAGAGTTTGCATGAGTGTTGGGAAGATTTAAGAAACTATGTGGATCTTGCCCTCATAATCAAATTGATGAGCAACTTCTAATTTAATACTTTTATGAAGAATTTTACTATTGGAAAGAAGCATGATTGATGCTATCAATGGTGGAGCTTCGATGGACAAGACATCTTTGGTAGCAAAAAGGTTTGATAGTAAATATGGCAGCAAATTCACAACAATTTAACAATCGATTAGATTTGTCGCAACAAAAAGGTGAATGAGGTTAATATTACTTCTAACATTGAACGCTACTTACTAACCTCATTCATTAGTACAATAAATGGCCAGGGGTGACATTCAACATAATTTTTTTATTACTATTTGATTGTTTTTAAAATAAAAATTGTAAAGATTAAATAAATCATTTTATCTTTATTGACAAAAAATCAAATTTTAAATTTTTCCAAACAAAAAAAAATAATTTAAAATATTATTATCATATTTAATAATTTTTATTTCACCCCTTTTATAATATAACTTCAAAAAATTCTATTTAAAAAATTATATCAGGACTAACGATGAGATGTCCAAGAGGCGGTGCCACTTAGGGATGGCAAAAACCCCCACGGGGACGGGTAACTTCGAGAATTTTTCCCATTCGGGGAGGGTATGGGGATAATTTCATACCCAATTTCTTATTCGGGGAGGGGACGGGGATGAGGTGAAATCCCCATCCCCTACCAATTTCCCCATTTTGATTTTCAATTTTATTTTTATTTTTTAAAATTACTAGTAAATAAATAATAAAATTTGAATTATAAAATTATAAATATTGGTAAAAATAACAAATATCAAAATATTTATATTATTAAACTTTTAGGCCTAATTAACTAATTAAAGTCCTAAATTTTTATTTAGGACATTAAAAAACTGGGTAAATTCTATTAGCCCAAAAATTTTGTTTTAATTTTAATATTCATTAAATGTTTAAAATTAAATATATTTTTTATTTATTTTTAAATGTTATAATTGTCCACAGCGAATCACAATTTTAATATCTAATTTAATCTAATCTAATATAATTTAATCTAATATTAGCTTTTGATTTGTTCCGACTTAACTATTGTGCTGTAAAGGGAATAATCTACATTTATAAAGTGCCACGCCACCATTGAAAAAGTTAATTTTGAATCTAAATTCGATTTTATTTGTAACAATTTTGTATTAGACTATTAATTTATTCACGATAGTTTGTAAAATTCCTTACATACTGCGTTACTTACTAATTTAATGTATGTGACTTTTATAATAGATATTAATGTAAGATATATTTTAAATTTTATTTTTATTTAAATTTTTTATTTTAATATGATTAAATCAAAATAAAAATAAAAAATATATTAGGTATTCAGAGATCGGAAACTCTTAAAAATTCTCTGTTATTATTCAAGGGGAAAATAAAATTTCTCTCAATTAATTGTGACGAAAATAGAGAGAAGATAGAAACATACACAAAATATCAAGAATAAATACAAAGAGATTAGTCTTCTCCCCTCCCCTCCCCTCCCGTCCTCACCCATTGCCATCGCTAGGGCCACTGTCACATCCAGTAAGCACAGCCGAAGAGAAATTATTGAAATTATACACAAGAAAAACTCAAAAATTACATAGAATAGAGCAAATTGCATAATCAATCAAATACATAAACGATGTCAGATCCGTACGAGCGAGCGAAATCAGGAAGGCTGACCTTCAAAGATGGAACTCTTGCAACTCGCAAATCCATAGAGAAGAAGAAGAAACAGAAGCATAAGAAAAAAAACAACATCGAGGACGACGAATCTCAACCGTCCATCGTGGATGCTGCTGCTGATAATAATAATAATAATAATAACAACAACGAAGCAGGAAAGATTTACAGTATCGACGCAGCCAAAAACATGAAGTACGAGGAGCTATTTCCCGTCGAGACCAAGAAGTTTGGTTACGATCCGAAATTCAGCAACTTCAAAACTGTCGAAGATGCTCTTGATGATCGCGTCAAGAAGAAGGCTGATCGTTACTGTAAATGATTTCTGTATGTATGTTGTTGCTTCCCTCATTTTGGATCAATCTTCTACTACTATGTCTTATTTTTATTAATGTTGCTGTTTTTGGGTTTCTCACAATCAAGAAAAATCATATATATAGTTGCAATTTATATTCTTCCTTTTAGATTAAACTTTAGATAACAACTAATTTTAAATTATATCTTTTTAGATTAAATTTTGCAAACAGTTAGTGTTTGGTGGGATGTTTTATTCTTCGACGTCTGATTTGTCCACTATTGTATGTGATTCTTAAGATATTAATGACCAATTCCTGAGGATCCTAGTTTAGTTATCTATTTCATCGCTTGTTAATGACCAATTCTTAAGATGCTACTGCATATAGTTAGGTGCCTGTCTGAAGCTTGCTTAGTGCATTAAACTTTGTTTCTTACCCTTCCTTAAGAGCCTTATGGGGGACTTCTATAATTTTAGCTTTCTTACTCAAGTTCGTGTTTCATTCTTGTGAATCAAGTCTCAAGAGCTATGTTGCTGATGGAAAGGAAGAGCATTGCAAGATTCTTTAATATGTTTGTTAACCAGTTAATCTCTTGTTTAAAAGATGCCGTTTAGATGGTTGGAATTGTTTCACAACGTGGAGGACAGATATCATTCATTTTCATATGAAATTGAAAGTTGTATAAAAGATGAAGCAAATGCCAAGAGAGGTGATGCAAAAGCTATGCAATACTGTACAAAGTATGCCCATCCACCCCTGTGCAAGGTTTGGCGTGCCCTTATAACCATTCCTGAAAACCCGTGTGAGATAAATGAAGAAAATATAGGAGTCTTGGAACCTGTTTTAGATAAAACTATATCTCAATAATCATAAAATTTAAAAAACCATCTCTTAGTGGTTTGAATTGTTTTTAACCTAGAAGCTTGGATTCATCAACTTGCGGAGGCCAATCATTCATAATTGGTCTTATTCTATGAAAGCCCCTAATATGCTATAGATAGTAGTTAATTATTTTATGAAGGAAAAGTTGTGCTTGATGTCCCACTGCTTCTTGATGTGAGTCAAGCCTCTTGACCAATCTGTGATTCAATATACCTTAGAAATAGATGGCCTCTAGAAACCTTTTTTGTTGCTTGAAATGGTTGCAACAGAAACTTTGTTTATGGTATTATGAGATACAAGATATATAATATCTGTAATTTAGCTTATTAATACTTATTGAGCGACTTCCTGAGAAAACTATGTATGGAGCCACGCAACTTTGTTTAGGAAAGGATGTATGGTGGTGATTTTCTAAGCTGCTGGCGCATCGTATGGTGAGACGCATTGTTGCAATGTAGTGACCGTTCCCTGGGATTTTAAGGTTTATTTATCTTGTTCATTTGCTTGCTTACTGTTTATTCTGTAAAGCATGTTGTTCGATTAGTTTTAACTTGTAAAAACTGCCCTAGGCTCTTCTTGTTATATATTCAGGTCCCATAGCATGCACATTCAAAGCAATTCCAAACTTTGAAAAATTCGGTGCTTTCTCTAAGGGTCAGTACATTAGACATGGGTGCTTAGGCAAATCTTCACTAATTCTCGTTTTAATACTCTAGGCTCTTCATCAAATTTTATCCCACATCCAGCTCCCAGCTTATGGAGGACTTTAATTATGTTTTATTTCCAAAGGATCAAAACTCAATCTATATGGTGCCTAGAGTTTTGTTGTTGAAGGAAGGAAAACTAATGCTATATTCTGTTATATATTTGATAACTAGTTAAATGACACATCAAAGATGCAGATTAGATGGGCTAGAATTATCTGAGGACATGGAAATGAGGGAAGAAATAAGTGGGTTTCAGGGGAATTGTATTTGGAAACACAAGCTTGGGGACTAAGAATGGATCTTTGGTATTCTCTTCTATTGCATGGAAGATTGTAATTAGTTGGAAAATGAGTTCATAAGTATGTAGTTGTTAGGGTACCTGGACTGGCTGGATTGTAAATTGGATGTTACAGTTGCATCGAGATCTTACAAAGAAGGATATTTGTAGTGTCTTAATGACTTGTCTCCATTGGATATTTATAGTGTTTTAATGACTTGTCTGCATTGGATATCTGTAGTGTTTTAATGACTTGTCTGCATCGGCTGCTGTGGAAAGTTGAGATACTCAATTTATTGCTCTTACATGTATGTTAATTGATATTATGATTTTTTGTAGGGTTAGTCTACAGGTTTGTACCGAGTTCTTAGGGATATATATTAGAATCCTTCTCAAAGCAAAGAGGGAGGTTCTATTTTAGGGTTAATGTAACTTTGTGAGAGAAGGATAGATCATGGTGCTACTTTTTAACTTGCAATAAATGTTACATCTTGTTACATGGAGGCCTAGGAACTTAGGTTCTTTTAAATGTGTCCTCTTGTTTCTTTACTTTCTTTTGTTTTAATATTTTTTCCTGGGTGGTTGCAGTCCTAATTGTCAATTTAGGTCAATATTAAGGCATTTCTTTTGGGGTACCTTGGTAGCAGCTTGGGGTTGGAAGGTTGTTAAAGCTAGATAAGCCTTTTGTTAAATTGTATGGCTAGTGTTGCTTCAATGTGGTTCTATGATCTAGCTTTGGGAGAACAAACGAGCTAGTTGGGAGAGAATTCTGATCTAAAAGAGGTGAAGTTACTTGTTTCAGGATCAAATCATGAAGTTTGCCAACCTACTTTTTCGTTGTTGATGTCAATCATTGCATCAATAAAGCAACCATTAGGATGAATTAAAAGATGATGTTTACAAAGGTTTCTAGGATGGAGATAATTATCATCATGTTAAGAAGGTTGAAGGCTTGTAAAGCAGTATTTTCCTCATTTTCTGAAAACAGTATGTGGGGGTCTAGCTTGCAGGCATAATGTTTCGGGAAGCAGAGCATTAATGGTGAACTATGGTTACATATATAAAGCTTTGTATGTGGAAGTGTATAATGGACTGATTGGGAAGATTAGGAGAAGTTTTTTCTTTTTGTTCTTTAAAAGGTTAGTGAAGCATACAACTAGAACAAATCATTTAATATGTTTCGTTGAAATTCTAAGTTTGTGAAGAATCCTTGAGACTGGAAGCTGGCCTTCCATAGCTTTATAGAAAGAAAATACTAGTGTGACCTTTTTGGTTTGTTTTGGTGTCAAATATATTTTTTGGGGATTTGAAACTGGGAAGGAGACAATTGAAAATCCCTGTGGTGCAGTTTCCCTAATAAATTTATGTCAATTTATATAAAATAAGTTTGTACAAGAATTTATTGTTTTATTGTTATTTTTCTTATATTTACCTAGAATTAAAAATATACTCAGTTGAGGCCTTATTTGATATTGAAGTGTTGTACCTTTTAAACTACAATAGTAGAAAAAAAATTATAACTACAAAATCAAAGTTGATATTGTGTGATAAATGTGATTTGTAAATAATAATTTTGACAAAAATAGTAAAGATATTATAATTTTTTTGTCTTTTTATCATAGAAGTATGAGATAAAATTAATTTAGCTTTAAAAAAAAAAGATATTATAAATTTTTTTGTCTAGATAAAATTAATTAGCCTTCAAGTCATAAGTGTTTACAAGGCCTACAAACTATACAATATATCACAAATAGGAGAGTAGAAAGCACACCCGCAAGAATAGCAACAATGCAACATCGTTGCGTTGCCTAATTTTTTTTTTTTTTTTAGAAACTTAATGAATCTATGAAGTAACGCAATACCCTCAAATAACGGAGTCACTTGAAACGCTACTCCTATTTTGACAAGTATAGGTTAATGTAGGGATGGTAAAATCCGGATCCGGATTGACATTTTTATATCTGGATTTAGATTTGTATCCGTAATTTTTTTACGGATCTAGATGCGGGTAATATCCGTCCGGGTTGCGGGCGAATATCCCGAATATCCGGATCCACAAAAAGTAAATTTAATAATTAAAAATATAATTTAAAAATTCAACAATATATTGAAACCTAATCCCAAAACCTAATTAAATAACCCAAAACCTATAAAAAATTTACATTATATTGAAAATTAACGCATTTAATTAAAGTGATTAAACGAATCAGCAAAGAAAATTATTCAAAATTAAACTAAATTGAATCAGCAACGAAAATTAAATTGAGCTGGTAAAATTTTGAAGTTTAATCATGTTACATTAGGTTGAACTCATTAACTACAATCAAACAATCAACCAAAATACCAAATCATTAACTGGAAAAAAATGCCATGTAATTAATAATCCCAGAAAAATGGAAACAAAAGAAAGATCCAATCAGGTGACAGGTGAGCCTTGGACATTAGCGACAACGGCGTGCTCAGGCGAGGCTTCGACGACGGCGAGGATTTGACGACGGCAAGGCATGTAGCGACAACAACCGACTTAGATCGAGGCTTGCACACGAGGCTTAGGCGAGGCCGTGAGGTAGATGGTGACATGGTGGCAACGATTTGACGATGGCGAGGCATGTAATGATAGTGGCCTACTCAGATCGATGCTTCCGGATTTGGATTCAGATTCGTGCGGATTCTAATTTATTACATCCGGATCCGCATTTTTTAACATGCGGATCCAGATTATATTAACCAGATCCGAATATCCAGTTTTCCGGATGCATTTGCATCCAGATTCAGATTCGGATCCCTGCGGATTCTAATTTATTACATCCGGATCCGCATTTTTTAACATGCGGATCCGAATTTTTCCGGATCCGAATCTTTCGGATCCTTGCAGATGCGGGCCGGATCCGAATTTATTTGTCATCCCTAGGTTTATGGGTATGCAATAAAGTATCTATAGATTAATTATATTGAGAGAATATACAAACTATTAATTTAATCAATAAATTAATAACTTATTGATTGAGAGGGTGTATATATAATTAAATGAACATAAATTTCAATCAACTAAAAATTTATTGTATTTTATCAATCTAATCAATTATAAATAAATTAATCCATTAAATACTAATTAAATTAACAAAAAAATTAAAATTCTTGTAATTTTTAAAATTCAACCTTAGAATTTTGAGAAGCAATAAATAAAATGAAAGGTGAGATTCAACTATATTTAAATTTTTTTAAAAAAGTAGCAAGTCATATTTTATTTAATAAAATATTATAATAATTACATTTATAATTTAAAAAAATTATCAATTTATGATATGAATGAAACAAAAAATTGTATAAAGATTTTTAGAAAAAATATTATTTTATTAATTTAACTTTTTGACCCAAATTGTGACTGAATATTTATCATATTATAGAAATTATTAATTCAACTTTTATTAAATTATGGAAGTTTTATTGTATTTGCCATTTGAGATTGGATTACGTTAGTTTGTGGGATTGAATGCTACTAGTTTTAGACTGTATGATTATATCATAATTGGATCGACTTGATCGCGTGTTGTAAACAAAGCTGTTTTTATTTTTGATCCGCTACTTCATTGTAAGATATTTAATCAAAGGGTCCCTCTATGAAGCCGTAATTTTTTTTATGGTATTAATAGTGTAACAAATATGTACCGTTAGATGTAATCAGTGGTACACATTTTTTTAATAATGAAAATATTTAATTAGTAATCAGCGGTACACATTATTTTTAATAATGAAAATATTTAATTATTTCAAAAATGTTATAACCGGTTAACAAATCGGTTGAAAAACTTATTTTAAATTTAAAAAGAAAGAAAATAGAGATACGATAAAACACGATCTCCTTCTTTATCTCATAAAATTCATCATCTGTTTATCTCTTATGTTGTTGTATTGAAATTGGATTCTTGAATGCTGTCTCAGTTAACGAATTATTAACCATTGACAAGAATCGTAAACTTGAAAACAAATTCTTTTTATTCATAGGATTACATAAAGTGCGCAGCCCTGAAGTTTGAACTTCAAAGGATAAAGTTGCATTGCAGCATGTTAAGCAGCAAAGCTTCTTCGCTGTATTAGATAGAAGACAAAATAACCTAAATCTATGAATCAAGGGAAGCCAAGACTTGGCTGAGTCAGCAGTTAACCACTCGTGATTTATCTTTTTCAGCGCGCTTTCTCTTTTCGACTCGAATTCATCCCATCGACAAATGACAAGATGGCAGGCAGTAAAAGCAGTGGTTGAAGAGCCGATTAATGGTGGAAGCAGCAGTCCACCAATCGTTTAAGAAAGAGGGGCAAAGCAAGTTGAGGCCCACTTATTAATCTTAGCCTCTAATTCCATTCTCCTTTTCTCCGCCTTGATTTGATTATCTCTAGCAGTGACGCAAAAGGTTAAACTGGCATGATCTTGCCCACATATTAATGTAGTTTTTTTTTTATTACATGGAAAGGAACTAATTACTATAGCTGAAGCATGCAAAACAAGATTAGAAACACAATACTTTTAAGATCTGAAGGGGCAATTTTTTTTTTCAAGTTTGTTATATGTTCTTTTGTGAAGACCTGAAGATTCGAGAGTCAGATTAATAATTTTGTCTCTCTTAGGCTTTATGCGGTGGGAATGAACTTTCTCTCTTTTAATTCTCTGCCATTTTCTCAATGAAGGCAACAAGAGAAAATTCAGTCTTTCAAAGTCTCAACATTCATAATTTGGCCAGTCTAGTTGTCTACCTTGCATCTGCTGGAGTATTATATCGCCAAGAGATTTTTCCGTTGCACTTTACGAACTTATATTATTTTGAGGAGGGAATTCAACTGACTATTAAATATCTTACAATTGAAATTTAAATGTCGGTCTTTAAATTTTAAAAATTAAAGACAAGCCCAATATGAAATTACAGATGTTAAAATCTTCATTTTTGTTTATTGATACTTTATTTGTTAGTATCATAATTTTAGAGATATACTTGATGTTACATGATTGACTAAATATTAACATTAAAATGCAGATGGAAAGAAAAGATGATGGAGGGCTCCATAAAAGCATAAAAAGAAACGGAGAGGGTGAAGTAAACTTTCAAAATTGCAACCATGGGAAGGAATTGACAAAGCTTAATGAAAAAATGGATGGGATGACTTTTAATCTTGCTGCTGTTAGGTATGAACTTGGTGAGCTGAAGAGGAACAATTTAGATACTTATGCATTGGTACAAAAAATGTATAGTGTAGTTGAAGCACTTGAACATAATATAACTCATATGCAATCACACCCATGGAAGGAAAAGATGAACTCTTATAGTAAAGATGTTCAAAGTAGTAAAAATAAATCAAGTGGTCAAAATTTTGTGGGAAAGGGAGATGAGTTTGGGGTGAAGATCACAGTGATTAAGGACAAGATTGAAGACGCATGTGATGAAAATTTATCATTGAAAAACTTATTTACGTCTAGGAAACTGAAAAAGAACCAAATCTTCCACAATGTTGTTAAAAATGTATGATAATAAATGATTATTCTACATTTTTTTTTCAAAAATATTTGTATAGCACATTCATTAAACAAAAAAAATTAATAAAATTCATGTTCTTATGCATGTAGGATAAAGCCATGGATGCAGTTGATTTTGTGGATTTGGTATCATCGGTGGAAGTAGATGCAGTTGAGGATAAAAAGGTGCGTCCTCGAAAGCCTAGTCGTTAAAAAAAATCTCCTTATGAAAATTTTACAAAAAAAAAAGGCCGCTCCAACAAGGAGTTCGATTTATCCAAACATGGAGCTTCTTTTTCGGAGGAAGAATGATATATTTTACAATATATTTTTCATGAACAACTAGATAAAAGGTATGGAAGTATTTAAATATAATCATATTTTATATGTTTGTATTTTGATGTTCTTATTTGTTTTAATTAACTATTAATGTGAGTGTATAATTTATACAGGGAGAAAATTATAATGACAAAGCGACATATTGTTACCCGCTTCTTAATGTCTTCTTTAGCTTCTAATGATGTTGTGTATTGTGTTTGTGTGTGTGTATAATATTCAGAGCGTAATAAGATTATATGTATTTAATTTATAATTTATTTTCATTTGGTAGTGCATGTTTTAATAATGATGTTGTAATGATTTTATTCATAGATCATAAGTTGCTATGCTGAGTACTTAACTGGCAAGGAGAGTTGAAGCATGATTATGAGACTCGAAATTGGTTTTTACCAACTCTTTTTGGGGCATGTTATAAATTTTTGTTGTTACAAATGTATAACATGTTTTTACAAAAAAATTAGAATTTTTTTAAAATTATATCTTACCATCTTCATATAATTATTAATTTATGAATTTTGTAGCAAATAGTGGCGAATGTGTCAAGTGTCTCAACTATTGATAGATCAGATATTGAAATTTTGGTTCGTAAACATAACATTTGTGAATTTACATGGGTGCACTCAAAAGATGTGAAAAAAAGGAATATTATCATATGTTCAAAAAGTAAAAAGTTATTTACTCAAATATCATATGTTTTATTATTATCATTTGAAGTGTGTAATGATTAATACAAAATTTGTGTATTGTTGCATAGATATATTTTCCTCTTTATGACGGGCTTGCAAAACATTGGTATCTTGCGATAATGAATATAAAAGATAAGACTGCTAATATTTGGGATTCTTTGCCTAATTCCGAAATAGAACCGAATTATCGTCAAGAAATCGTTAAGCAAAATGTAAGTTCAAAATTTTGATTTGTTTATATGAAATTACTAGATGCAGTATATAATAACTATCATTATTATTATTGCAGTTACATGCATTGGACCTAGTCTTGTTTCGTAATATAGTCTTTAACTTTCCTTCTGACTGGTATTTCACAGACTTTGACATTTTGTATCCAAATAATGAGCCAATTCAACCAAATGGAAATGATTGTGGCTTGTATTTGATGAAGTTCATGGAGACTCCATGTGAGTTGTTATTCCCAACTTATAAGGTAACTTAATCATACAATTTATATTTCTTAGTCGGATGAAGAAAGATTTCGTCTTGCACTACTCATTGTAGATGGTGATGCAAATGAAGTAAGAGATAGTGTTATACAAAAAGCACTATCATTTTGTGGTCCTAAGACGAATATTATTGCAACTAGTAAAGTTAGAACTAAAGTTGCTTCTCAGAAAAAAAAAAAGCTTTCAAGTAATAAAGTTAGAACTATAATTGATATTGGAGAGCATTTGAAGAAACCAGGAAAAAAATTCAATTGATCTACCTAGTAGAGATTTAATAGATTCGGTATTGGACGTAATTTGTATTTTGTCACTTTTAATTTTTTTGTCCCTTTCAATTGAAATTTATATTCGATGTAAAGTCTTTATTTGGATTACTTATTATTATTATTATTATTAGTTTTTAAGTTCTAGTCTCTTCCAAATCTTGACTGGTCCATTTTGGCCGTGGTTGAGGATCGAAACAGCTAAGCTTTTGATAGAGACATTAACCCTGTTTAATTGAACCTTTGTGGAATAAATTAAGCTGGCGTTAGCAACTTTTATGCTTTTAAGTAATCAACAGAAATTGCATGCACCATTGAACACTCATGTGTACTACAGGAAATAATGATTTCTTTCTTGATAATAAACCTTATTTATAGCTAGCTGTTTAATTATTATTTTTAATCAAACTCACATGGTTTAATTAATAAAATCTTCTATGCCCTTAATCAGTCTATACCAACTCTATAGGCGTGGAAACACTTTTACTCGTAGTATCATAACTCTAATTTCTACGAAAAGGCCTACTCCAAAAGAGTATGTCCAATCTTCACGTCTTGATCAATGTGCTCTCCAAGCCACACAAGCGGAACAATATGTTACGCTTGAAATTCCCACAGATGTAATAGCACAATGGCAAAGAGAAGGATACACCCACCTTCATCTTGGTGGTGTAGACCTAATCTTAACTCTCCATGGCCGAAAAGGTCTTCCTGTTACAGCCAGACTAGCCTTGCTTGATACAAGATTCAAAGAGTACCAACATGCTGTAATTGGTACTGTTTTTACCACTCTTCATGCTGCCAGTGCTCTCCTTACCTTCTACCCAAATTTCAATCTGTCTTTACAAGACCCAAACCTACCCACTGCTTTTAAGGTACAAATCCAGCTTCAAGGAGCTGAACAAGCCTTTACGGAAAAAATGGCCACTCTTCATCATCAGCTAGTGTATAGGTTACAGAATCATGCACTAGATCTTCCAAACCCCCAAACTTCTTCAGACGCTCTTATGATTCTTACAGATACAGAGACTATTCCCACAATAGTCTAGATCCCTATGCAGATCCCAAAGCAGGAGCTTCCCAATTAATGCCAATGGAATGGCTTTCCAATTATGAGAAAATTCCATCAAAATTCCCAGCCAATCCATACTTCTGAAGCTTTCTTTGAAAAAGGAGATGATGGTACAATAAAAATGACCTTTCAGCCACCATCCGAACCAGCTGCTCCAAGAATCTCTTTTTCATACACATCCATGATTACCGTAATATCTACTGCTTAAGAAAACATTCTCATTAATAGCTTTTCCTCAATAAGCTACCCCATCTATCCTGATAAATTAGATGGACATTTCTTATGGGATGTTCCTGGTTCTCATATGTGTAATCCTGATTGTCCATGTCTTGAAGAAGAATCAGACGATGTATGCGATCTATTACCAAAAACGTCGATCACGACGTAAAAAGAAGTCTGTTCTTTTGTCTCCATGCAAGACTCAACCCTTTTTTCCTCCAAATGACCCAGAAACCAAAACTAAAACCTCATTTCCTTTGTATAACTCCACACCCCAAAAACATAAGCCAATACAAACCTGTCACCAGCAAGTAGGTTTCATTTTTGCTCCTCAACCATTTTCTTGTATGATGTTCTCATCCACATCAGCATCATATCAAGAACAACTCCCCTCCTTAGAAAAAAAGATAGACCCTCAAACAAAAGTCACTACAAGACCTTTTGTTCCATCACTAGTAACCCCCAATGGTCAAATTGAAGAACCTAGACCTTTTGAGGCAGTCCTCAACTGGCAGTCTGAGAATGCCAGAGCCCAAAATAGTGTGTTACAAAGACTTGATGCTAAAGTTGATTCAGTAGCATCTCAGGTCCGTAGTACTGATGGCAAGGTTAATTCAATTACTGCTCAACTTGAAAAATATGTATTTTGACATGAAAGCCCGTGTCTCTCAACTGGACTTAGAAAGCATAATTTCGTGGTCCTTCACAATATGAAACAAATCCAAAAGGAGTTTCTGGTAGCTCTCATGGTCAGAGGAAAATAATAAGATATCATCAATGTATACCAAAGTATGATGAAGGATAGGACTGAAGATTTTTGTCATGGCTTTTTGAAATAATGAAGGGGTAACCTTAAGACCAAAAACCATAATAGTCCACTAATAATGGGTATCAGGGATGCAGAAGGCAGTTTTGTGACGGTCAACCAGTGAAATACTAAGTTGCCAAAATTAGCTTTTAGATCAAACTTAGAGGAGATACGAGCCCCTTGAAGATGGACAAACAAGGTCTGGGGAACTGATCATCTTTAAGGAAAGAATTAAGTGGCTGGTAATTAATTACTAACCTCTTTTCACCACGAACTAATTCAGATCGTTTTTCAACATAGAAGGCTTGATAAGCCCAATCTGAATCAGTAGGTTCAATAAGACTTTGTTGAAGCAACTGAGAACATTCTTGCTTAGCAAGTAGGAGGTCGGAAGGAGACATACCTGGGTGTGATGCTTTTGTGGGGTTTATGTCTTCGTTAAGCTTGAAAGGAAGGTGAATGAAGAATTGATCATTCTTTCAAAGAGGTGAAGGATGGTTGAACTGGGAATGGTTTTCTGGACAAAACTCTAGGAACTTCTATGAAATATGACGGTATGGAGATGGTGTTTCTGAAAGTGCATACAGACGTAGTGTATCTGTATAAGGCAAGAACATTTAGTCTTCTAGACTTGATCAGTGTGCTTTACAAACCTCTCACAGTGAGCAATATGTCACTTTAGAAATACCCTAAGATCTTGTCGCCAACTGGAAACGAGAAGGGTATACGCATCTCCACCTTGGCGGTGTAAGATTGATCTTGACCCTCTATGGTAGAAAAGGTTTACCTGTTACGGCTAGGATTGCTCTGTTAGAGACCAAGTTCAAACAGTACCAACATGCTGTTGTAGGAACCGTCCTGACCACACTCTATGCTGGCAGTGTCTTTTACTCTTGTTAACCTTTTACCATTAAAGTACGTGGCGTTGTTATACCAAAATAATGACGAAAAGATCGTCCTTTAGACCAGTAGTCCGCATGCTTGGGTTTCCAGCCGATATACTCAAGTGGAAAATAGAAAACTTTAAAACATTTTCATTTCAGGTTATATAACCCAAAACAGATGTTTCTTTAGTCTAAAACAAGATACCAAACCAGATAAGAAATTATCAAAAGTTTTCTGATGCACAGGATCCTTGCTAGAGGCAAGTGCAGAGCATACTTCCTTTAGTTTCAAAATGAACAGATGTAAGTTTTCTTCCTATTTTAAAACTTTTTAGAGCTTCATTAATAGAGAGAAAAGAGAAGTTAGAAACTCATGATGATAGAAGGCGAGGAATTTTATTAATATTGTGCTCTATTCCTTACAAAGAGAAACTGAGGTGCCTTATATAGAAAATCATCAAGGTCAGGACCCCTTGTATGATTATAATCGACAAATAGGCACATGCTTTTGGAAAGTAAAGCACACCTTTTGAGAAAGTAAAGCACACCAACTAAGACCTTGACAAATGTAAGCATGGCAAGGATAGGACAGGGCTCCTATCACTTTACAAACGACATAATGAAAGGACAAGCCAACGGGAAAAAGAAAAAGATAAATATAACAAGCATGACTCGTGCTTTAATTATTACAAGCCAAATTTGAAAAAAGCAAAAGATGCCAAGTTGCGTGAATTACGGAGATGAGAGATTAATGTAATCTTCATCGGATGAGCTGTCAGTTGCATCTTTATCTTTTGAAAAGAGGACTTTGAGTGATGGACGTGGAGTTTCTGGTGGATGTTGATGATCTGGGTGACATGGTGGCCAATGGCAAAATATCTTGCGCCAATCAGAAGAGGGGTGGTCATTGGATCCGGATGGTTTGCTAGAACTGGCTTTAGTCGTTGGATCATCTGAGGCATGTGATGGAGGAGTTTGTTGGAGGTTTTGGAGGTGTTGGGTTAATGGCAAGAATGCTTCCCATGGGTCTTGTGCATCTTGGTATAGAAAATCATTGAAGTCTGGTTTTTCTTCCTTGATTATTAATACCCATGGATTTAGGCTTTGAAATTGCTGAAGGAGTGGGGATCATGATGATATCATGTTGTGGGCCGAGGGAGGTGTGAGAAATGTCTTTGTGTGGAGCAGGTTGGTGGTTTAGTTCACAAAGGAAATTACAGAGTTCCTTTTGAACTTTATCGTCTTGTTCCAGAATGGATGGGTGTGGTGTGGTGAACCATTCAAAAACTTGGTCTTGAGTCCAGAAGAAGTGTGTGTCGGGATGTTGAAAGTATGGTCTATGAATAATGAACACAGATGTGAATATTTTTACTTATGATGCGGGCATACGTTCCAAATTATGGAATTGTGACAATTGTTGGAGTTTCATTCTCCACCATGGAATTGGAGAAAACCATTCAAGGAGTGTCCAGATGAGGGAGGTTGATGTGTCAGGATTGAACAAATGTTCTAAGGTGGCTGTTACTGGAACAATTAGTTTGGTGGCATAGAGGACAGTTAGGCACTAGACGTACCATAATTCGTCTTCTGAAATATCTCTAGAGGGATCCATAGTTAATCCTGTAAGAAACAAGTTTTCTAGATGGAAAATGGAAAATGGAAATGAGTCTGATAAGAGACAGGCTTTCATGAAAAACCTAAATACAACTTTCTTTGCAAACTCTTGTATGGCAAAGACGGTGGTGAAAGTTTTCCCAAGGGGAAAGGTTTTTTGGGTAAGGGCTTGTGAGGGGAGTGAAGTGGCCATGAAGATGACAGGAAAATGGTGTTCTGAAGATATGAAAAACAAGGATTTATTTGGCTTAGCAAGTCTGGAGAGCATATCAGGAATAAGGTTGTGGTCTCCTTTCACATGCTTCACAGAGAAATCATATTTTGAAAACCAGTATTTTAGACGAAGCAACATCTTTTCTAGAACAATTTTTCCTTTGAAATTCATGATGTTGGGAAAAGCAGAGTTGTCCAGTCTGACAAGAAAGCAGTAGCCGATAAGATGATACTTGAACTTTTGAATACCATGCTTCACATCTAAAATTTCTTTGAACACACTGTGGTAATTGATTTGTGTGTCAAAAAAGTGTCCACTGGCATAGGCAGTAAAGTGTTCTTTGCCATCTGTTTCTTCAAGAAGGATGGCTGCCTATGATTTGTCACTTGCATCAGTCTGCAATATTCGTCTGCCATCGGCGATGAGCTTTAATGGTGGTGGATTTTGCGCAATTTGCTTTAAAGTTGTGCAGCAAGTGTGTGGTTGTTGTTCCACGAGGTGGATTATTTTTCAGTAGAGCTGACAGCTGGCGGGTGTGGTGATCAACATGAGGAATAAAATCCCTAATATAATTAATAATACCAAGGAACTGCTGAATTTGCTTTTTGGAAAGATTCTGATCTGGAAAGTGGATGAGCTCTTGGGCAATGTGCTTTCCTAGCTGATAGTGGTCATCTTTGATAGTCATTCCAAGGAATTCAATGTTATTGGTGGCAATTGTGCTTTTCTTAACTGATAACATGATTCCATGATTTTGAATAATATCAAAGAACTGATTTAACAAATGGCGATGGTCATCTTATGTACTTGAAAACAACAAAATATCGTCAATGTAAATCAATGTACTATGCAAAATGGGTTGGAAAAGTTGGACTATGGTTTTTTGAAAAATGGATGGGGCTGTTTTAAGACCAAAGGGTAAAACTGTCCATTAATAGTGGGCATTGGGAATGCAAAAGGCAGTTTTGTAACGTTCGGACGGTTTAATGCCAAGTTGCCAGAATCCGGATTTAAGATCAAATTTTGAAAAGATTTGAGCATTTTTGAGATAAGTAAACATGCTCTGTCTTTTTGGCAAAAGGAATTTGTCATCATGTAAAAACATGTTTAGAGGATGATAGTCTATGACCAATCGTTTTTTTCCTCTAAAAATCTCAGAATGTTTTTCAACATAAAAAGCTTGACAAGCCCATTGAGAACTAGTGGGTTCTATAAGTCCTTAGGCCAGCAACTGAGAACATTCTTTTTGGGCTAGGCTAAGTCAGAAGGACTCATTCTTGGATGGGTGGCTTTGGTTGGATTGACATCTTCATTCAACTTGAAAGGTAATTGAACAAAGAATTGTGGATTTTTCCACAGAGGATTTGGATGATGAAAGTTAGCATGAGACTTAGGACAAAACTTCAAAAACTTTGTGGAAATATTTCGGAAAGGCTGGGAGGTTTCAGACAAACCATAAAGTTTAAGAACATTGGTGAATGGTTTAAACATGAACTTGACTCGAATTCCAGTAGGAATGATTTGGAGGTGGTTTATCTGGTAAATGATATCAAATCCTAACAAGATATCCTTATTAGGCAGGTGGGAACCAATAACTTTTATCCAGATAACACAATTTGGAAAGATCTGAATACCAATGGGTTTTTTGGTAATCAATGTAGTGGTGAAGAATTTTCCATTAACTGCTTTGAAATTTTCTTCATAATGTCTGGGTTTATCATACTTCTTTGGGCTTCGGTATCAAGAAGTCCAATGGCGGGAATTAGTCTTTGGAATTTAGAGGGTAAGATGTGGAGTTTTATAGAAGGGATAGGGATGGTAGTGTCGAGAGACAATAGTTATTGGTGGAAAACAGTCTGAAACTCATCATTTTCAGAATCATCGGATGAGTTTTGCAGTGCGAACAATACTTCATCAGTAGGCTCCTCTTGTTCCGAGAAGTAGTGGCCTGTAAATGCTCAAGAAGTCTGATTGCTTTGTCTTTTTTATTGGGCCACTCCTTAGCATAATGACCTTTCTTTTTGCAGATGAAGCATCGGCTTGACTTTTGCCTTTTTTGTTCTCTGAAAGAACTAGATCTTTTCCTGAAAAACCTGTATGATTTTCGCCTGAATTTTGATCTAGGAAAGGAATTTGGATTTTTGAGGTTTTGGAAATGCTTCTTCCTTTTGGTGCTGCAATCACAATCTTTCTTTTTCTTGCATTTGATCTACAAATAAGGCTTTTTGCATGCACTTCGGAAAGGCTCTTTATCTTTTAACAATTCTTTGAAGAACTATTTCTATTCACATAGTTTTTCCAAGCATCCTTTGGCGATCTGAAAGATCTTTCCCAAGGAAATGTTGTCTATGGTGAGATTGAGACTTGTAAGCTGCCTCTGTATGTCTGGTTGCAATTCTTTAGGTAATGATGCTAAAAAGACATGTTTGAGAGTCAGATCATTGAACCCATTGAGCTTATAAAACAGGATTGACATTCGTTTGTAATGGAAATCAAGATCTTTAGAGTTAAGGGAGCAGCACTTCATATTAAGGTAGTCTCGTCTTGCAGCTTCAAAGACTGCGGCTGATTCTCCAATGAATTGCTCATGAATGACAAAAAGAGCAGATGAGACATTAGGTAGTTGCACAAACTGTAATTGTCTGTACTCTCCTAAAGTATCAAACCAATCTCTTAAAGATCCCGTAAAACGGGTAGCAAGTTCTCTGAGGACGGATGCGGTAGTAGCATTTGCTCTTAACATTTGGAGATCTGTCCAAGTAGCCATTTCAGATAATCTGTCTCTCCATTTAGCAGCAGGGATATCATCAAAAGTGAACCATGGACCATTTGAAGGTTTATGATCATTTTGGGCAGGCCGGGTTGGGGCTGAGGTTGCTTCTGGTGGATCTTCCTCAATATCTGAGGGTATGTCAAAGAATGGGTCAGTTCTTGAGGATTGAGCTAGTTCGGTTTCGTCAGGTTGGGCCATAAGGATTCTAGTGATGTCAGCATAGGATTTTTCAGAATCACTAGATGATATGGAAGATTCGAGGGAAGATGTGGTTAGATTCAGATGAATCGGCTGAAACGGGTAGATTTGAATAAGAAGTTTGGTCTGTGTCGGATGGGTCTAGGATTATCTGTGCACTATATTATTGCATGGGTGATTTATCTTTGGCCTGAGTTGGAGTTGGTTGAGGAGGAAGTTGGGTATAGATAAATGGATGTGGTTCTGCGATGGTCAGAGGTGGATAGAAAGGCTGTTTATCGGGTCGTGGACGAGGGTGAGATGTGGATCCATATGTTTTTGGCAGAGGATGTTTTCTAAACAAAGTATGTGTCATGCCAAATAATTTGGACGGGTCTTGGGGCTCGATAGGAGAAAGCATAGGTGCAAAAGGATGGAAGGTTGGGCTAATAGTGGGTAACAGTGGAGAGGTGGTAAATAATATGGGCCTTTGCCTAGCTGACTCGATCTGTTCGAGTTTTGTTCTCGGCTTACGGATTTCCTTTTCTTTTTGATCAAATTCTGGGCCATAGTAGCTATGACTCAGCATGGCTCTTAATTCCGAATCGAGTTGGGAGATTCTGGTAAATTTGCTGCACTGAGAAGTGATCGAATTCATTTTAGACTCAATATGATCAGTTCACAAACTGATATGATTAACCTTCTTATGGATATCAACTAAGGATTTATTTTGAGCTTTGGCATTTTGTGTTTGCCAGTTGAGAACAGCTTCAAAAGGTTTGGGGTCTTCTAAGTGGCCTGTGGGAGTTATGGCTGAAGGAATAAATGGTTTGGTTATGACTTTTCGTTGTGAATCAGTATGGGTTTCTAGAGCAGGGAAATTGGAGGAATAATCCTGTGAGATGGATGAGAACATCATACAAGCCATAGGCTGTATGGGTGGTGTGGTATGCTGAATATTGGATAGGATGTCAGTTTTGCAATGATTTGCAATCCAGCTAAACTCTTTTTGGTAGATGGGTAGTGGAGCTGGTGGTGGTGGAGGATTATAAGGTGGTTTATATTGGTGGTGTGAACACGGAGTTTTAGGTAATTTCTTTTTTGGTTTTCTTCTCCTCTGCGGTTCATCATCATCTTCGTCCCAATCATCCTAACAGGGACAATCTGGTTCACAATTTCCTGATCCTGGGGAATCCCAAAGAAAGTGGCCACTAAGTTTGGCAGGATAGACATGATATCCTTTTAAATTGAATCCTGTTATTGGTAGCTTTTCTTGAGCTGTCTGAACAGTGGTAACTATTGCAGAATAAGTGAATGAGAGCCGTAGAGGCTCTTCTGGTACTGTTGGTGGAGGTCGAAATGTCATTCGGACAGTTCCATCAGATCTTCTCTCAAAAGAACTTTATGTGGTTTGGATAGGAGAAGTATTGGTGTGGAACTTTTCATAATTGGAAATCCATTCCAAGGGCATGAGCTTTATGAGTTCATGGCGAGGGATCTGTCTTGGAATTTGGATGATGGTAGGGATCTGATCTGATTCTGCTAACACCATGAGGGCATCAGAGTGGTGCTCTGGTGTAGGAAGATCTAAGGCATGGTTCTAAAGCTTATAGACCAATTGGTGGTGAAGAGTTGCAATTTTTGCAGAAGAGATTTGTTCTGCACTTTGAATTTGCACTTGGACTTGCAGAGCAGTGGAGAGATTAGGGTCTTGAAGGGAAAGGTTGAAATTTGGATAGAAAGTGAGTAAAACACTTCCAGCATGAAGAGTGGTTAAGACAGTACTAATAACAACATCTTGGTAATGTGTGAACCGAGTATCCAGCATAGCAATTCGGGCTGTGACTGGTAATCCTTTCCTACCATGTAAGGTTAGGATGAGTCTGACGTCTCCGATATGGAGATGAGTATAGCCTTCTCGTTTTTAATTGGAAATCATGTCCGGGAGAATTTCCAGAGTGACATATTGTTCAGCTGTGGTAGCCTGAAGCGAACATTGATCTAATCGAGATGACTAGCTATATTCTTTTGGATGGGGTCTTTTGGTGGAAATAAGAGTGCGGATACTGCGAGCAAAGGAGTGTGGATGTTTATAGAGATGATAATGACTAAGAAGAGGAAAAGAAGATTCATTGATCTGAGCAGATTCAGGGATATAAGAATATTCAACTAAATTTTCGATCTTACTAGCAGTGTGTTTGGAGCAAGATTTGGGTAAAGAGAGTGTAGAAGAAAGGGAAACGGGAGTGATAACAGAAGAAAGATAAGCTTCGTTGGAGGAGGTTGATGCCATAAAGAAAGAATTCTCTTTGTTTCTGAAGGCTCTAATAAAAATTGGATCATAAATAAAACTTATATCATACCACTTTGGGAAGAAAACTGGGTGATCAAACTCACAGGATTATTCCTCTAATTTCCCTGCTCTAGAAACCCATACTGATTCACAACGAAAAGTTATAACCAAACCCTTTATTCCTTCAGCCATAACTCCCACAGGCCACTTAGAAGACCCCAAACCTTTTGAAGCTGTTCTCAACTGGCAAACACAAAATGCCAGAGCTCAAAATGAATCCTTATTTGATATCCATAAGAAGGTTAATCATATCAGTTTGCGAACTGATCATATTGAGTCTAAAATGGATTCGATCACTTCTCAGATGCAGCAAATTTACCAGAATTTTCAATCCAGAATCTCGCAACTCGATTCGGAATTAAGAGCCATGCTGAGTCATAGCTACTATGGCCCAGAATTTGATAAAAAAGAAAAGGAAATCCGCAAGCTGAGAACAAAACTCGAACAGATCGAGTCAGCCAGGCAAAGGCCCACATTATTTACCACATCTCCACCGTTACCCACTATTAGCCCAACCTTCCATCCTTTTTGCATCTATGCTTTCTCCAATCAAGCCCCAAGACCCGTCCAAATTATTTGGCATGACACATACTTCGTTTAGAAAACATCCTCTGCCAAAAACATCTGGATCCACATCTCACCCTCGTCCACGACCCGATAAACAGCCTTTCTATCCACCTCTGACCATCGCAGAACCACATCCACCTATCTATACCCAACTTCCTCCTCAACTAACACCAACTCAGGCCAAAGATAAATCACCCATGCAAAAAAATACAGTGCACAGATAATCCCAGACCCATCCGATACAGACCAAACTTCTGATTCAAATTTAGCCGTTTCAGCCGATTCATCTGAATCTGAAACCGAATCCTCCCTTGAATCTTCCATATCATCTAGTGATTCTAAAAAATCCTATGCTCCCAACCTGACGAAATTGAAGCCGCTCAATCCTCAAGAACTGACCCATTCTTTGACATACCCTCATATATTGAGGAAGATCCACCAGAAGCAACCTCAGCCCCAACTCGGCCTGCCCAAAATGATCATAAACCTTCAAATGGTCCATGGTTCACTTTTGATGATATCACTGCTGCTAAATGGAGAGACATATTATCTGAAATGCCTACTTGGACAGATCTCCAAATGTTAAGAGCAAATGCTACTACCGCATCCGTCCTTAGAGAACTTGCTACCCGTTTTACGGGATCTTTAAGAGATTGGTTTGATACTTTAGGAGAGTACAGACAATTACAGTTTGTGCAACTACCTAATGTCTCATCTGCTCTTTTTGTCATTCATGAGCAATTCATTGGAGAATTAGCCACAGTCTTTGAAGCTGCAAGACGAGACTACCTCAATATGAAGTACTGCTCCCTCAACTCTAAAGATCTTGATTTCCATTACAAACGAATGTCAATCCTGTTTTATAAGCTCAATGGGTTCAATGATCTGATTCTCAAACATGTCTTTTTGGCATCATTACCTGAAGAATTGCAACCAGACATACAGAGGCAGCTTACGAGTCTCAATCTCACCATAGACAACATTTCCTTGGGAAAGATCTTTCAGATCGCCAAAGGATGCTTGGAAAAACTATGTGAATAGAAACAGTTCTTCAAAGAATTGTTAAAAGATAAAGAGCCTTTCCGAAGTGCACACAAAAAGCCTTATTTGTAGATCAAATGCAAGAAAAATAAAAATTGTGATTGCAGCACCAAAAGGAAGAAGCATTTCCGAAAACTCAAAAATCCAAATTCCTTTCCTAGATCAAAATTTAGGCGAAAATCATACAGGTTTTTCAGGAAAAGATCTAGTTCTTTCAGAGAACAAAAAAGGCAAAAGTCAAGCCGATGCTTCATCTGCAAAAAGAAAGGCCATTATACTAAAGAGTGCCCCAATAAAAAAGACAAAGCAATCAGACTTCTTGAGCATTTACAGGCCACTACTGATTATTCTCCCCACAAAGATGAAATTGAGTTCTACTTCTCAGAACAAGAGGAGCCTACTGATGAAACAGTGTTCGCACTGCAAAACTCATTCAATGACTCTTAAAATGATGAGTTTCAGACTGTTTCCCACCAACAACTATCATCTCTCCACACTACCATCCCTATCCCTTTCATAAAACTCCACATCTTACCCTCTAAATTCCAAAGACCGATTCCCGCCATTGGACTTCTTGATACCGGAGCCCAAAGAAGTATGATAAACCCAAACATTTTCCCATCTCAATCTTGGCAACATTATGAAGAAAATTTCAAAGCAGTTAATGGAAAATTCTTCACCAATACATTGATTACTAAAAAACCCATTGGTATTCAGATCTTTCCAAATTGTGTTATCTGGATAAAAATCATTGGTTCCCACCTGCCTAATAAGGATATCTTGTTAGGATTTGATATCATTCACCAGATAAACCACCTCCAAATCATTCCTACTAAAATTCGAGTCAAGTCCATGTTTAAACCATTCACCAATGTTCTTAAACTTTATAGTTTGTCTGAAACCTCCCAGCCTTTCCGAGATATTTCCACAAAGTTTTTAAAGTTTTGTCCTGAGTCTCATGCTGACTTTCATCATCCAAATCCTCTGTGGAAAAATCCACAATTCTTTGTTCAATTACCTTTCAAGTTGAATGAAGATGTCAATCCAACCAAAGCCACCCATCCAGGAATGAGTCCTTCTGACTTAGTCTTAGCCCAAAAAGAATGTTCTCAGTTGCTGGCCCAAGGACTTATAGAACCCACTAGTTCTCAATGGGCTTGTCAAGCTTTTTATGTTGAAAAACATTCTGAGATTGTTAGAGGAAAAAAACGATTGGTCATAGACTATCAGCCTCTAAACATGTTTTTACAAGATGACAAAATCCCTTTGCCAAAAAGACAAAGCATGTTCACTTATCTAAAAAATGCTCAAATCTTTTCAAAATTTGATCTTAAATCCGGATTATGGCAACTTGGCATTAAACCGTCCGAACGTTACAAAACTGCCTTTTGCATTCCCAATGCCCACTATCAATGGACAATTTTACCCTTTGGTCTTAAAACAACCCCATCCATTTTTCAAAAAACCATGGTCCAACTTTTCCAACCCATTTTGCACAATGCATTGATTTAGATTGATGATATTTTGTTGTTTTCAAGTACACAAGATGACTATCGCCATTTGTTAAATCAATTCTTTGATATTATTCAAACTCATGGAATCATGTTACCAGCTAAGAAAAGCACAATTGCCACCAATAACATTGAATTCCTTGGAATGACTATCAAAGATGGCCACTATCAGTCAGGAAAGCACATTGCCCAAGAGCTCATCCACTTTCCAGATCAGAATCTTTTCAAAAAGCAAATTCAGCAGTTCCTTGGTATTATTAATTATATAATGGATTTTATTCCTCATGTTGATCGCCACACCCGCCAGCTGTCAGCTCTACTGAAAAAGAATCCACTTTTGTGGAACAACAACCACACTTGCTGTCACAACTTTAAATCCACCACCATTAAAGCTCATCACCGATGGCAGACGAATATTGCAGACTGATGCAAGTGATGAATCATGGGGGGCCATCCTCCTTGAAGAAATAGATGGCAAAGAACACTTTATTGCCTATGCCAGTGGACACTTTTTTGACACACAAATCCATTACCACAGTGTGTTCAAAGAAATTTTAGCTGTGAAGCATGGTATTCAAAAGTTCGAGTATCATCTTATCGGCTACCACTTTCTTGTCAGACTGGACAACTCAGCTTTCTCAACATCATGAATTTCAAAGGCAAAACTGTTCCAGAAAAGATGTTGCTTCGGCTAAAAGACTGGTTTTCAAAATATGATTTCTCTGTGAAACATATAAAAGGAGACCACAACCTTATTCCTGATATGTTCTCCAGACTTGCTAAGCCAGTAAATTATTGTTTTTCATATCTTCATAACACCATTTTCCTGTCATCTTCATGGCCACTTCACTCCCCTCACAAGCCCTTACCCAAAAAACCTTTCCCCTTGGGAAAACTTTCACCACCGTCTTTGCCATACAAGAGTTTGCAAAGAAAGCTGTATTTAGGTTTTTCATGAAAGCCTATCTCTTATCAGACTCATTTCCATTTTCCACTTTCCATTAAGAAAACTTATTTCTTACAGGATTAACTCTGGATCCCTCTAGAGACATTTCAGAAGATGAATTATGGTACGTCTAGTGCCTAACTGTCCTATATGCCACCAAACTGATTGTTCCAGTAACAGCCACCTTAGAACATTTGTTCAATCCTAACACATCAACCTCCCTTATCTGGACACTCCTTGAATGGTTTTCTCCAATTCCATGGTGGAGAATGAAACTCCAACAATTGTCAAAATTCCATAATTTGGAACGTATGCCCGCATCAGAAGCAAAAATGTTCACTTCTGTGTTCATTATTCATAGACCATACTTCCAACATCCCGACACACACTTCTTCTAGACTCAAGACCAAGTTTTTGAATGGTTCACCACACCACACCCATCCATTCTGGAACAAGACGATAAAGTTCAAAAGGAACTCTATAATTTCCTTTGTGAACTGAACCACTAACCTGCTCCACACAAATACATTTCTCACACCTCCCTCGGTCCACAACATGATATCATCATGATCCCCACTCCTTCAACAATTTCAAAGCTTAAATCCACGGGTATTATCATCAAGGAAGAAAAACCAGACTTCACTGATTTTCTATACCAAGATGCACAAGACCCATGGGAAGCATTCTTGCCATTAAGCCAACACCTCCAAAACCTCCAACAAACTCCTCCATCACATGCCTCAGATGATCCAATGACTAAAGCCAGTTCTAGCAAACCATCGGATCCAATGACCACCCCTCTTCTGATTGGCGCAAGATATTTTGCCCTTCGCCACCCTGTCGCCCAGATCATCAACATCCACCAGAAACTCCACGTCCATCACTCAAAAACCTCTTTTCAAGAGATAAAGATGCAACTGACAGCTCATCTGATGAAGATTACATGAATCTCTCATCTCCGTAATTCACGCAACTTGGCATCTTTTGCTTTTTTTAAATTTGGCTTGTAATAATTAAAGCATGAGTCATGCTTGTCATGTTTATCTTTTTCTTTTTCCTGTTGGCTTGTCATTTTTCATTATGTCGTTTGTAAAGTGATAAGAGCCCTGTCCTATCTTTGTCATGCTTGCATTTGTCAAGGTCTTAGTTGGTGTGCTTTACTTTCTCAAAAGGTGTGCTTTACTTTCCAAAAGCATGTGCCTATTTGTCGATTATAATCATTCAAGGGGTCCTGTCCTTGATGATTTTCTATATAAGGCACCTCAGTTTCTCTTTGTAAGATATAGAGCACAATATTAATAAAATTCCTCGCCTTCTATCATCATGAGTTTCTAACTTCTCTTTTCTCTCTGTTAATGAAGCTCTAAAAGGTTTAAAAATAGGAAGAAAACTTACATCTGTTCATTTTGAAACTAAAGGAAGTATGCTCTGCACTTGCCTCTAGCAAGGATCCTGTGCATCAGAAAACTTTTGATAATTTCTTATCTGGTTTGGTACCCTGTTTTAGACTAAAGAAACGTCTGTTTTGGGTTATATAACCTGAAATGAAAATGTTTTAAAGTTTTCTATTTTCCACTTGAGTATATCAGCTGGAAACCCAAGCATGCGGACTATTGGTCCAAAGGATGATCTTTTCGTCACTGTTTTGGTATAACAACGCCACGTACTTTAATGGTATCAGAGCCTTTATGATCACCCAGTTTTCTTACCAAAGTGGTATGATATAAGTTTTCTTTATGATCCAATTTTTATTAGAGCCTTCAGAAACAGAGAGAATTCTTTCTTTATGGCATCAACCTCCTCCAACGAAGCTTCTCTTTCTTCTGTTATCACTTCTGTTTCCCTTTCTTCTACACTTTCTTTACCCAAATTTTACTCCAAACACACTGCTAGTAAGATCGAAAATTTAGTTGAATATTCCTATATCCCTGAATCTGCTCAAATCAATGAATCTTCTTTTCCTCTTCTTAGTCCTTATCATCTCTATAAACGTCCACACTCCTTTACTCGCAGTATCCGTACTCTTATTTCCACCAAAAGACCTCATCCAAAAGAATATATCCAGTCATCTCGATTGGATCAATGTTCCCTTCAGGCTACCACAGCTGAACAATATGTCACTTTGGAAATTCCTCCGGACATGATTTCTAACTAGAAACGAGAAGGATATACTCATCTCCATATCGGAGGCGTCAGACTCATCCTAACCTTACATGGTAAGAAATGATTACCAGTCACAGCCCAAATTGCTATACTGGATACTCGGTTCACACATTACCAAGATGCTGTTATTGGTACTGTCTTAACCACTCCTCATGCTGGAAGTGTTTTACTCACTTTCTATCCAAATTTTCAACCTTTCTCTTCAAGACCCTAATCTCTCCACTGCTCTACAAGTCCAAGTGCAAATTCAAGGTGCAGAACAAATCTCTTCTGCAAAAATTGCAACTCTTCACCACCAATTGGTCTATAGGCTTCAGAACCATGCCTTAGATCTTCCTACACCAGAGCACCACTCTGATGCCCTCATGGTGTTAGCAGAATCAAATCAAATCCCTACCATCATCAAAATTCCAAGACAGATCCCTCGCCATGAACTCATAAAGCTTATGCCCTTGGAATGGATTTCCAATTATGAAAAGTTCCACACTAATACTTCTCCTATCCAAACCACAGAAAGTTCTTTTGAGAGAAGATCTGATGGAACTGTCCGAATGACATTTCGACCTTTACCAACAGCACCAGAAGAGCCTCCACGGCTCTCATTCACTTATTCTGCAATGGTTACCGCTGTTCAGACAGCTCAAAAAAAGCTGCCAATTACAGGATTCAATTAAAAAGGATATCTTATCTATCCTGCCAAACTTAATGGCCACTTTCTTTGGAATTCCTCAAGATCAGGAAATTGTGACCCAGATTGTCCCTGTTGGGATGATTGGGACGAAGATGATGATGAACCGCAGCGGAGAAGAAAACCAAAAAAGAAATTACCTAAAACTCCGTGTTCACACCACCAATATAAACCACCTCATAATCCTCCACCACCACCAGCTCCATTACCCATTTACAAAAAAGAACTTAGCTGGATTGCAAAGAATTGCAAAACTGACATCCTATCCAATATTCAGCATTCCACACCACCCATACAACCTATGGCTTGTATGATGTTCTCATCCACCTCACAGGATCCTCGCTAGAGGTAAGTGCAGAGCATACTTTCTTTAGTTTCAAAATGAACAGATGTAAGTTTTCTTCCTATTTTTAAACCTTTTAGTCATGCTTGTCATGTTTATCTTTTGCTTTTTCCCGTTGGCTTGTTGTTTTTCATTATGTCGTTTGTAAAGTGATATGAGCCCTATCTTATCCTTGTCATGCTTGCATTTGTCAAGGTCTTAGTTGGTGTGCTTTACTTTCTCAAAAGGTGTGCTTTACTTTCCAAAAGCATGTGCCTATTTGTCGATTATAATCATTCAAGGGGTCCTGTCCTTGATGATTTTCTATATAAGGTACCTCAGTTTCTCTTTGTAAGGAATATAACAACTCCTCCGATGGCACTCCAGTAATCATCACTGGCATCTGTTTGCAAAATACGTTGTCCAGTTGTCGGGATTCGGAGTGGAGGAGGTGATTGGGCTATTAGCTTTAATTGCTTGATGGCTTCTGTTTGTGTTGGTCCCCATGGAGGGCACTGTCTTGATAGCTTCTAGGAGATCTAAAGTTGTACGTGGCGTTGTTACACCAGATCTGTAACAGAACAAAGTCTGTCCTTAGGACCAATAGCCTGCAAGTTCTGGTTTCCAGCCGATATACACTTATCCATCAAATACCAAATCCGAAAATAATTTTTTAAAACAATTTTTCACGATACCACCCGAAAACACGACACTCTTGGCCTTCAAAGAGGGTGAACGTTGTGAGAAAGTAATTTTATTTTACAAAAATCGCTTTTGGAGGATAAAACAGAACCTTTCTGATGCACAAGATCCTTAGGCTTAAGGCAAGTGCAGAGCATACTCAGTTTAGAAAATTAGAGGTGAGCGTATCATTATTAACCCCAAATAATTTCTTTGATTCCTAGAAGAGAGAAAAAGGTTTAGAGAAACATGATGTGAAGAAAACTAATTTTTACTGCCAATTAAGTCCTGCCTTACAAAGGGATAGAGAGATCCTTATATAAAGATATCGAGGAAGGAGAGATAAAGTGGGACCCTTATCTTTTACAAAAGCAGAATGATTAAAGCACACCACGCCAAAAATAAAAAGGAAAAGCAGAAAACACACTTTAGACAAGACAGGCCCCTTGTCTAATTATTAAAGCAAACTTTAAAAAAGCAAAAGCTAAAGATTCCCATGCGTGTCTGCAATCATAGAGTGGATGGGTAGTGTGATGGAGACACATTGATAGTTTTTTTCTCATATTGGCATTCGGCACGACGAATTTGTCTGTGATCAAGATAAGCTTCAGCTTGCAGATAGGCTTCTTCATCATCATTAGTCAACTCTTTTGGGGCTGATGTAGTTGGAGGGTATGGGTCTGTAACAGTGTAATAGGGATTTTCAGTATGGAAAAGAGACTGAAAATCTTCCCACGGATCCTGAGCGTCTTGGAATAGGCGTTAGTGTAGTCAGAACGTTGTTCCATGAGAAGGATTCCTTGAGGACTTGAACTAGAACCTGGAGTACAAGTCTGTGTCTTTGGGACAATTTCTAAGGTGTGTGATGGTCCAACCGAGGTGTGGTGGATGTTTGTGGTCGGTGGCTGAACATTGTTGAGTTCCATGAGGTAAATGGCCATGTTATCTCTTGATAAGATCTGTGAACAAAAAGAATTCTTCAAAGATCTCATGGAAGACAAAAAGCCCTTCTCTGAAGCTTGTCGAAAACCTCATCTCAAGATAGAGTGTAAAGATGAAAAGAAGTGTATTTGTTCATTTAAAAAGAAAAAATATTTTCAGAAACACTTCCACAAAAAATCATCCTCCAAAAAACCTTTTCGGTATTTCAGAAAGAAAGATGTTTCTCAGTACCGAAAGAAAAAATCCAACCGTTGTTTCATTTGCAAGAAACGCGGCCACTTTGCCCGACAATGTCCTCACAAATCGGCCAAAGCAGTTCGTCTTATCCAACGTCTTCAACATTCTTCCCTGTTATCTGAGAATGAGGATGTCGAATCCAACTTTTCAGAACAATCCACACAAGATGACCAAACTGCCTTTCTTATCGCCGAATCTTCTGATTCTGATGATATTTCAGTCATCTCTACCGTTCAGACTGTTAATCATGTTTCCACTATTCCTCGCCCTTCTCTCAAAATGTCCATCCTTCCTTCCAAATTCCATAAATCTATTCCTGTTATTGGGTTTATTGACGGTGGTGCAGATATCAGTATGAGTGATCCTTCTGTTCTTCCATCAAACTGTTGGGAACCTCACTCCAAGCTTTTCAGAGCAGTTAATGGTGAAACTTTTGAAACCACCTTGATTACCAAAAAACCCATTGGTATTCAATTCTTTCCAAATTGCATAATTTGGAAAAAGATTGTAGCTTCCAAACTCCCCGATAAAGATTTGCTCATAGGTTTTGACATTATTCATCTAGTTAAAAGCCTATTCCTCACTAGTTCTGGAGTTCACTACAAACAGATGTTCATGCCTTATACAGATACCCTACGTCTGTATACACTTTCTGAAACATCATCTCCATATAGTCAAATCTCACAAAAGTTCTTAGAATTCTGTCAAGAAAACCATTCCCAATTTCATCATCCTTCACCTCTTTGGAAAAATGAACAGTTTTTCATTCACCTTCCTTTCAAACTCAATGAAGACATCAACCCCACAAAAGCTTCCGGGTATGTCTCCTTCAGACCTCTTGCTTGCCAAACAAGAATGTTCTCAGTTACTTCAACAAGGGCTTATTGAGTCCACTGATTCAGCTTGGGCTTGTCAAGCCTTTTATGTTGAAAAACGATCTGAATTAGTTCGTGAAAAAAAGAGATTAGTGATTGATTACCAGCCACTCAATTCTTTTCTTAAAGATGATAAGTTTCCCATTCCAAAAATCCGGACCCTGTTTGTCCATCTCCAAGGGGATCGTATCTTCTCTAAGTTCGATTTGAAAGCTGGTTTTTGGCAACTTGGTATTTCACCAATTGACCGTCACAAAACTGCCTTCTGCATCCCTGAGGCCCATTACCAATGGACGGTCATGCCTTTTGGTCTCAAAGTCGCTCCCTCCTTATTTCAAAAAGCCATGACAAAAATCTTTAGTCCTATTCTCCATCATGCATTAGTCTACATTGATGATATTCTATTGTTTTCCTCTGACCATGAGAGCCACCAAAAGCTCCTTTTGGATTTCTTTCACATTGTGCAGGCACATGGCATCATGCTTTCCGAAAAGAAAAGCAGCATAGGAAAGGAATCTATTGACTTTCTTGGCATGGTGATTAAATATGGCCAGTATCAGTCTGGTCCCCATATTGCAATCGAATTACTAAAGTTCCTGGACACACATCTCAACAGAAAGCAGATACAACAATTCCTCGGGATTGTTAACTATGTCCGTGACTTTATCCCAAAAGTTGCAATCCACACCAGCCAGCTGTCCCGCATGCTCAAGAAACAGTGCCCTCCCTAGGGCCCTGCTCAGACAGAAGCTGTCAAGCAGCTCAAGGTGATAGCCCAATCACCTCCTCCACTCCGAATTCCCACAAATAGACAACGCATCCTCCAGACTGATGCCAACGATGATTATTGGAGTGCCATTCTTCTCGAAGACATCAATGGCGTGCGTCATTTCTGTGCACATGCAAGCGGACAGTTCAAAGACTCTGAAAAGAACTACCATGTGATCTACAAAGAAATTTTAGCAGTCAAGTATGGAATTAAAAAATTTGAATTCCATCTCATCAGCCATAAATTCCTTATCAACATGGATAATTCTTCTTTTCCCCGAATCTTTGACTTCAAGAACAAATTGCTACCTGACAAGCAATTACTTAGTCTCAAAACCTGGTTTGCTAAATATGATTTCACTGTTCAACACATAAAAGGCCACCAAAATCTCATTCCAGACTTCCTCACCCGTCTAGCTATAAATAAACCCACACTCATCTCCTCGATTCACACCATTCCAGTTATAGCCATGAATCGCCAACTTCCCTTCAAAGCTCTTAACCAGAGAAATTTCCCCATGAACATCTCTTTCCAATCGGCTTACCAATTACAAGATTTTGCAAAGAAGTTTCTCTACCGGTATTTCTTTAATGTTCAGTCCAAAAAACCTGACCGCTTTCCTAATCCATGCATGAAGCACCTGTTTCTCACATGCCTCACTTTGTCATCTCTTGCAATCTCCGAAGATGAGCTTTGGTACATGTGGTGTCTCACCACCTTGTATGCTACAAAGCTAGTTTTTCCCATTAAACCAGTCCTGACTCACCTTACCACTCCCGAGTTCTCCCCAGACCGTCTATGGACTCTTTTTGAATGGTATTCTCCCCTCACTTGGTGGCGCCAACAACTCCAACATTTGTCTACCTTTCACGGCTTAGACAAAATGCCAGAACAAGAAGCTAACATGTGGACTACAACTTTTATTGTCCACAGGCCTTATTTTCAACATCCAGAAACACGGGACTACTGGACATAGGACATGGCATATGAATGGAAAACTTACTCTCATCCTTCTACCTTCATCCATGATACAACAGTCACTTCCGCCCTCAAAGCCTATCTCATGGAACTTAACAATGTTCCTCCACCTGCCACAAATATTCACCACACCTCCATTGGACCATCACACACTCTTGAAATCATCCAAAAAACACAAGGCTGTACTCCAGGTTCAAGTTCAAGTCCTCAAGGAATCCTTGTTATGGAACAACGTCCTGACTACACGAATGTCTTATTCCAAGACGCCCAGGACCCATGGGAAGACTTTCAGTCCCTTCTCCATACTGATACTCCTCATGATACCTCACGACACATGTCTGAAGCTGATGAAGACAAGTACCAACAAGCTGAGGCATATCTCGACAAGAGACAAAGGCGTCGGCACAAGCGACAATATGAGAAAGAAACAGGAGACGTGTCACCATCGCGTTATCCATCCACTCCATAATGACACGTTGTCGCTCTCACACAACTTTTGATGCAATAACCCATGTGACTCCCGTTTGTCTTTTGTTAAAGTCCTTGTGAGTGTGCTTTACTTTTGTTAAAGTCCTTGTACGTGTGCTTTGCTTTTGTTAAAGTCCTTGCGAGTGTGCTTTACTTTTGTTAAAGTCCTTGTACGTGTGCTTTGCTTTTGTTAAAGTCCTTGTAAGTATGCTTGTGTTTTGTAAAAGTCCTGATTGGCTTGCTTTTCTTTCAAAAAAGGTGTGCTATGAGATATGATCATTCGAGAGGTCCTGTTCTCAATGATCCTCTATATAAAGCCCCTTTGGTCTCAGTTGTAAAGGGCCAATTTGAAAAAATAAAAAGCTTAAGTTTTGACATTATGTTTCCCTAAACCTCTCTCTCTTTTCTAGGACTCAGAGAAACTATTTAAGTTACAAATGATACGCTCACCTCCAAATTTCTAAACTGAGTATGCTCTGCGCTTGCCTCACGCCTGAGGATCCTGTGCATTAGAAAGGTCCTGTTTTATCCTCCAAAACTGATTTTTATCCAACAAAATTATTTTCTCACAATGTTCACCCTTTTTTAAGGCCCTGAGTGCCGCGTTTTCGGGTGGTATCATGAAAAACTGTTTTAAATGAATTTCGTATTTGGTAGTTAGTGGATAAGTGTATATCGGCTGGAAACCAAAATGTGCGGGATATTGATCTGTTCTAAGCCAAATCTGGTCCCTAAGGAAGATTCAGTTTTGCATCGATTTGGGGATAAGTTTTCCATTCATAGGCCATATCTTGTGTCCAGAAGTCTCTTGTTTCTAAGTGCTGGAAGTAAAGTCTATGAACAATGAAGACTGTAGTGAACAAGTTGGCTTCTTGTTCTGGCATTCTGTCTAATCTGTGAAAAGTACACAGATTTTTGAGTTGTTTTCGCCACCACATGAGTGGTGAATACCATTTAAGGAGAGTCCAGAGAAGATCTGATGAGAACTCAGGAGTAGTGATATGTGTGAGGACTGGTTTAACAGGAAAAACCAGTTTGGTAGCATACAGGGTAGTGAGACACCAGATGTACCATAACTCATCTTCACAGATAGTTAGGGAAGACAGGGTAAGACCTATGAGAAACAAGTTTTCCATACAAAGGGAAGGAAAACGATCATGCTTTTTGCTTTGAACACTGAAAAAATACCGGTAAAGGAATTTCTTTGCAAAGTCTTGAATCTGGTAGGCTGAATGAAAAGGAATGTTCATGGGAAAGGTTCTCTGGTTGAGAGTTTTAAAAGGAAGTTGACAATTCATGGCTATAACTGGGATGGTGTAGATGGAGGAAATAAGTGAAGGTTTATTTATAGTCGGACGTGTAAGGAAGTCTGGGATGAGGTTCTGTTTGCCTTTTATGTGTTGGACAGTAAAATCATATCTAGAAAACCAGTTTTTGAGGTTGAGCAACTGTTTGTCAGGGAGCAACTTATTTTTGATGTCAAAGATTCGAGGAAAAGAAGAGTTGTCCATGTTGATAACAAATTTATGGCTGATTAGATGAAATTCAAACTTTTTGAGTCCATACTTGACCGCCAAAATCTCTTTGTAGATCACATGGTAATTCTTTTTAGATTCTTTGAATTGTCCGCTGGCATAGGCACAAAAATGAGACACACCATGTATTTCTTCAAGAAGGATGGCACTCTAGTAATCATCACTGGCATCTGTTTGTAAAATACGTTGTCCAATTGTGGGGATTCAGAGTGGAAGAGGTGATTGGGCTATCAGCTTTAGCTGCTTGATAGCTTCTGTCTGTGCTGGTCCCCATAGAGGGCACTGTTTTTTAAGCATGTGTGACAGCTGGCTTGTGTAGACTGCAACTTTAGGGATAAAATCACGGACATAATTAACAATCCCAAGTAATTATTGGATCCGATTTTTGTTGAGATGTGTGTCCGGGAACTTTAATAATTCAGTTGTAATGTGTGGACCAGGTTGATAGTGGCCACTGTTAATCACCATGCCAAGAAAGTCAATTGATTCCTTTGCTATGCTGCTCTTCTTTTCAGAAAGTATGATTTCGTGGTCCTGCACAATATTAAAGAAATCCAAAAGGAGCTTCTGGTGGCCCTCATGGTCAGAGGAAAATAATAAGATATCATCAATGTATACCAAAGCATGATGAAGGATAGGACTGAAGATTTTTGTCATGGCTTTTTGAAATAATAAAGGGGCAACCTTAAGACCAAAAGGCATAACAGTCCACTGATAATGGGCATCAGGGATGCAGAAGGCAGTTTTGTGACGATCAACTGGTGAAATACAAAGTTGCCAGAAACCAGCTTTTAGATCAAACTTAGAGAAGATACAAGCCCCTTGAAGATGGACAAACAGGGTCTGGATTTTTAGAAGGGCAAACTTATCATCTTTAAGGAAAGAATTAAGTGGCTAGTAATCAATTACTAACCTCTTTTTACCACGAACTAATTTAGATCGTTTTTCAACATAGAAGGCTTGACTAGCCCAATCTGAATCAGTAGGTTCAATAAGACCTTGTCGAAGCAACTGAGAACATTCTTGCTTAGTAAGTAGGAGGTCAGAAGGAGACATACCCGGGTGTGATGCTTTTGTGGGGTTTATGTCTTCGTTAAGCCTGAAAGGAAGGTGAATGAAGAATTGATCATTCTTTCAAAGAGGTGAAGGATGGTTGAACTGGGAATGGTTTTCTGGACAAAACTCTAGGAACTTCTGTGAAATATGACGGTATGGAGATAGTGTTTCTGAAAGTGCATACAGACGTAGTGCATCTATATAAGGCAAGAACATTTGTTTATAGCAGACTCCAGAACTGGTGAGGAATAGGTTTTTAACCAAATGAAGAATGTCGAAACCTATGAGTAAGTCTGTGTCTGGGAGTGTGGATGTTACAATCTTTTTCCAAATTATGCAATTCGGAAAGAATTGAATACCAATGGGTTTTTTGGTAATCGAAGTGGTTTCAAAAGTTTCTCTATTAACTGCTCGAAAAAGTTTCAAGTGTTTTTCCTAACAATCAGAGGGAATGATAGAAGGATCAATCATACTGGTATCTGCACCAGTGTCAATAAACCCGATGACAGGAACATGTTTATGAAATTTGGAAGGAATGATTGACATTTTTAGAGAAGGTATAGGAATGGTTGAAGCATAGTTGATAGTTTGAATTGTAGAAATGACTGAAATATCATCGACTGAAATATCATCAGAATCAGAAGATTCTGCGATAATGAAAGCAGTCTGATCATCTTGTTCTGACTGTTCTGAAAAATTTGATTCAATATCTTCATTCTCAGATAACAAGGAAGAATGTTGAAGATGCTGTATGAGATGAACAGCTTTGGCAGATTTGTGAGGACAGTTTCGAGCAAAGTGATCGCGTTTCTTGCAGATGAAACAACGGTTGTGCTTTTTCTTTTTGGACTGGGAAGCATCCTTTTTTCTAAAATATCGGAGAGGTTTTTTAGAGGACGATTTTCTATAGAAGTGTTTCTGGAAATGTTTCTTCTTTCTGGTCGGACAGATAAACTTCTTTTCATCTTTGCACTCTATCCTGAGATAGGGTTTTTTACAGGCTTCAGAAAAGGATTTTTTGTCTTCCATGAGATCTTTGAAAAATTTTTTTTGCTCACAGATCTTGTCTTGATATAGCATTGCCATTTGCAAAATCTTTCCTAGAGAGATATCAGCTATGCTGAGATTAGTGGCTATGAGTTTCCTTTTAAGATCAGGTTGTAACTCAGAAGGAAGAAAGGCTATGAAGACATGTTTGAGAGATGGCTCATTGAACCCATTCAACTTATAAAATAGAATACTCATCCTTTTGTAATGAGATTCCAAAAGGTGTCTTTTGAGCGAGCAACACTTCATCTGATGAAACTCTTTTGACCTTCCCTTTTTACTCAAACACAAACCCCACCAGTACCTCCTCCGATCTTTGAAACTTATGCACCTTTCTACACACCATCCACACCTCAACAACCATAAGTTTTCTTCACATCATGTTTCTCTAAACCTTTTTCTCTCTTCTAGGAATCAAAGAAATTATTTGGGGTTAATAATGATATGCTCACCTCTAATTTTCTAAACTGAGTATGCTCTGCACTTACCTTAAGCCTAAGGATCCTGTGCATCAGAAATGTCATATTTTATCCTCCAAAACCAATTTTTGTAAAATAAAATTACGGACTATTGGTCCTAAGGACAGACTTTGTTCTGTTACAGATCTGGTGTAACAACGCCACGTACAAATACCCACTTGGTATCAGAGCCACACCCAACGCAGAGGTCGTATCATTTATAATTCTAAGTAATATTATTTAATCTCCTAGAAGAAGATTAACCGAACATGGAAGCAACTTCATCTTCAATCTCAACTCCTTCATTATCTTCCTCTCATAATTCTCTTTCCTCTACTCTATCTCTTCCAAAGTCATGTTCCAAACACATAGCCTCCAAAATTGAAAACCTTGTTGAATATTCCTATATCCCCGAGTCTGCCAAAATTAATGAATGCCAGTTCCCCATCATGAGTCCTTATAATCTATACAAACAAAAGACAATATAATAATGATACTGATCCATTGGGCCTTTGTCTTTTTATGAGTGGCTTTTAGTGAATCTTCTGATGGTACCGGAGGAACAGATGAAGACGAAGTGGCCTTTGACTTTGGTTCTGAGATCTTGACTTTGGATTTTGATTTTTTGGGTGAAGATGGCTTTGGTTGAGGAGTTGGTTGAAGGTGTGAGAATCCAAAGAACTGATTGTAAACAGGTTGTTGAGGTCTGGATGGTGTGTAAAAAGGTGCATAAGTTTCAAACTTTTTTATTAAGGAAAGAATTAAGTGGCTGGTAATCAATTACTAACTTCGTTGACCGGGCCATGAATTCTCGGAGAACAGCTTGAGGTTGAGCATTAGGTTTAGTTCCTTGGAGGTCAATCCATGCGGCAAATTCTTGAAGTCGAGCAGGCCATTTGTGACGGGGAATGTCATCAAATGTGAACCAAGATGCTGAAGATGGTTTTGTTGAGTGATCAGGAATTAGTGGAGGCATTAATGGCTCTGGTTCTGTTGGAGATGCATTATTTTCCGCATCAGAAGAACTGTCTTTTCTGTCTGCATCGGTAGATGCTGTCTTTTCACCGATAAATTGTTCATGGATGATATTGAGTGCTGTGCTAATTGGAGATTGCATGAATTGGAGATGTCTGTATTCTTCTAAGCTTTCTAACCAGTCTCGCAAAGAACCCGTTGACCGGGCCATGAATTCTCGGAGAACAGCTTGAGGTTGAGCATTGGGTTTAGTTCCCTGGAGGTCAATCCATACGGCAAATTCTTGAAGTCGAGCAGGCCATTTGTGACAGGGAATGTCATCAAATGTGAACTAAGATGCTGAAGATAGTTTTGTTGAGTGATCAAGAACTGGTGGAGGCATTGATGGCACTGGTTCTGTTGGAGATGCATTATTTTCAGCATTAGAAGAACTATCTTCAACAATAGGTGTGGCAGTTGAAGTGCTTGGTTCTTTAGTTTTGGTGGCCATTAATATGCTTGTAATGTCAGCATATTCGGATTCAGAGTCAGTAGAGGTACCGATTGAATTTGTGGATGAGGAAAAAGAAGACGGGTTGGACTCTGATGGGTTTGATGGGTTTGACTCATATACTGGTTCTGGCTCAGAGGAGTCAGAAGATGTGTTTTGGACAGTATGATAATGAATCTTCTGATGGTACCGGAGGAACAGATGAAGACAAAGTAGCCTTTGACTTTGGTTCTGAGATCTTGACTTTGGATTTTGATTTTTTGGGTGAAGATGGCTTTGGTTGAGGAGTTGGTTAAAGGTGTGAGAATCCAAAGAACTGATTGTAAACAGGTTGTTGAGGTCTGGATGATGTGTAGAAAGGTGCATAAGTTTCAAAGATCGGAGGAGGTACTGGTGGGGTTTGTGTTTGAGTAAAAAGGGAAGGTCGAGGCTTTTCAACATCAATTCTTGACAATTCAGCTTTGAGCTTTCTGATCTCTGCTTTTTTTTTATTAAACTCTGGACCCCAGATGTGGTTGTTGATCATTCGTCTGAGATCGGTGTCTAGTTCAGAGATACGATCTTGTAGATGGATGTACATCTGATCAAGACGATTGCTGATGGAATCAACTTTAGTTTCAGTCTAAGACACTTGACTGGCAACTCGATCAATTTTCTTACTGAGTTGTTGAAGAGTTTGATTCTGAGCATTGACATTTTTGGTTTGCCAGTTTAAAACAGCTTCGTACTGTTTTGGCTCTTCAGGTTGCCCAAAGGCCGTAACTGAGGATTGGACAAAAGGTTTTGAGATAACTTCTATTTGTGTGTCTGTCTGCTTTTCAAGTGGAGGGAATGATTCTTCATAAGATTGACTCAAAAACATCAGGCATGATCTTATTAGGTGGACAGGAGGTTTAGGATCTGGTGGAGGTTGTGGAGGAAAAGAGTTACAAGATTTTTTTGGATGAGAAGGTTTTTTTTTCTTCTTTTTCTTTCTCCTTATAACTTCTAGTTCATCATCAACATCCATGTCGTCTAAGCAAGGGCAATCTGGATTGTACATATGGGCTTCAGGAACATCCCATAGAAAATGACCATTGATTTTGTCAGGATATACCGAATACCCTTCTGATGAGAAACCGTGAATGGGAAGTTTCTTTTCTTAACCAGTTTGAACTGCTGTAATCATAGCAGGTTAGGAAAACTATAAAGTGTCTGAAACAGGCTTGGTCTCAGGTGTTTGAAAAGATAGTTTGACTTGACCATTTTGTTGTCTTTCAAACATGGCTTCTGTTGTTTGAACTGGTTCAGAGTTTTGGTGGAACTGCTCATAATTGGTTAACCATTCAAGTGGCATAAGTTGGAGTAATTCTTGTTTCTGTATTTGTTTGGGAATTTGGATGATGGTGGGAATTGTGTTGGTGTCTGCTAGGATCATTAAGGCATCAGATGTGGTATGTGGTGTGGGAAGGTTGAGTGCATGATTCTGTAATCGATACACTATTTAGTGATGAAGGGTTATAATTTTTTATGTGGCCATTTGTTCTGCTCCTTGGAGCTGGATTTGTACTTTAAGGGTCGTGAGAAGGTTGGGATCCTCAAGAGAGAGGTTGAAATTTGGGTAAAAGGTTAACAAGACACTGCCAGCATGGAGTGTGGTCAGGACGGTTCCTACAATAGCATGTTAGTACTGTTTGAACTTGGTGTCTAACAGAGCAATCCTAACCGTAACAGGTAAACCTTTTCTGCCATGGAGGGTGAGGATCAATCTTACACCGCCAAGGTAGAGATGCGTATACCCTTCTCGTTTCCAGTTGGCGACGAGATCTTGGGGTATCTCTAAAGTGACATACTGCTCATTGTGAGAGGCTTGTAAAGCACACTGATCAAGTCTAGAAGACTGGATATATTCTTTTGGTAGTGGTCTTTTAGTGGAGATCAGGGTTCGGATATTATAAGGACTCATGATGGGGAACTGAGATTCATTAATTTTGGCAGACTCAGGGATATAGGAATATTCAACAAGGTTTTCAATTTTGGAGGCTATGCGTTTGGAACATGATTTTGGAAGAGATAGAGCAGATGAAAGAGAAATATGAGAGGAAGATGATGAAGGAGTTGAGATTAAAGATGAAGTTGCTTCCGTGTTCGGTTAATCTTCTTCTAGGAGATCAAATAATATTACTTAGAATTATAAATGATACCACCACTGCGTTGGGTGTGGCTCTGAGAAGGGGCTCGTATCTTCTCTAAGTTTGATCTAAAAGCTGGTTTTTGGCAACTTAGTATTTCACCGGTTGACCGTCACAAAACTGCCTTCTGCATCCCTGATGCCCATTATCAGTGGACTGTTATGCCTTTTGGTCTTAAGGTTGCCCCTTCATTATTTCAAAAAGCCATGACAAAAATCTTCAGTCTTATCCTTCATCATGCTTTGGTATACATTAATGATATCTTATTATTTTCCTCTGACTATGAGAGCCACCAGAAGCTCTTTTTGGAGATTTTTATTGCCAATTAACTCCTGCCTTACAAAGGGATAGAGAGATCCTTATATAGAGATCTCTAGGAATGAGAGATAAGGTGGGACCATTATCTTTTACAAAAGCAGAATGATTAAAGCATACCACGCCAAAAATAAAAAGGAAAAGTAGAAAACACATTTTAAACAAGACAGGACCCTTATCTATTTATTAAAGCAAACTTTAAAAAAGCAAAAGCTAAATATTCCCATGCGTGTCTGCAATCATGGAGTGGATGGGTAATGTGATGGAGACACATCACCAGTTTCTTTCTCATGTTGGCGTTTGGCACGACGGATCTGTCTGTGATCAAGATAAGCTTCAGCTTGCAAATAGGCTTTTTCATCAGCATTAGTCATCTATTTTAGGGCTGATGTAGCAGGAGGGTCTGGGTCTGTGACGGTGTAATGGAAATTTTCAGTATGGAGAAGAGACTAAAAATCTTCCCATGGATCTTGAGCGTCTTGGAATAAGATGTTAGTGTAGTCAGGACGTTATTCCATGACAAGGATTCCTTGAGGACTTGAACTGGAACCTGGAGCACAAGTCTGTGTGTTTGGGACAATTTCCAAGGTGTGAGATGGTCCAACAGAGGTGTGGTGATGTTTGTGGTAGGTGGCTGAACATTGTTGAGTTCCATGAGGTATGACTTGAGAATAGTGGTAACAGATGTATCATGGATGAGAGTATAAGGATGGGGATAAGTTTTCCATTCAGAGGTCATATATTGTGTCCAGAAGTCTCTTGTTTCTGGGTGCTGGAAGTAAGGTCTATGAACGATGAAGACTGTAGTGAACATGTTGACTTCTTGTTCTGGTATTCTGTCTAATCCATGAAAAGTACACAAATTTTTTAGTTGTTTTCACTACCACGTGAGTGGTGAATATTCAAGGAGAGTCCAGAGAAGATCTGATGAGATCTCAGGAGTGGTGATGTGTGTGAAGACTGGTTTAACAGGAAAAACCAATTTGGTAGCATATAAGGTAGTGAGACACCACATGTACCATAACTCATCTTCGTAAATAGTTAGGGAAGACAGGGTAAGACCTGTGAGAAACAGGTTTTCCATACAGAGGGAAGGAAAACGATCAGGCTTTTTGCTTTGAACATTGAAGAAATACCGGTAAAGGAATTTCTTTGCAAAGTCTTGGATCTGGTAGGCTGAATGAAAAGGAATGTTCATGGGAAAGGTTCTCTGGCTGAGAGTTTTGAAAGAAAGTTGACGATTCATGGCTATAACTGAGATGATGTAGATGGAGGAAATAAATGAAGGTTTATTTATAGTCGGATGTGTAAGGAAGTCTAGGATGAGGTTCTGTTTGCCTTTTATGTGTTCGACAGTAAAATCATATCTAGCAAACCAGTTTTTGAGGTTGAGCAATTGTTTGTCAGGGAGCAACTTATTTTTGAAGTCAAAGATTCGAGGAAAAGAAGAGTTGTCCATGTTGATAAGGAATTTATGGTTGATTAGATGAAATTCAAACTTTTTGGATTTCTTTCATATTGTGTGGGACCACGTAATCATGCTTTCTGAAAAGAAGAGCAGCATAGCGAAGGAATCAATTGACTTTCTTGGCATGGTGATTAACAATGGCCACTATCAACCTGATCCACACATTGCAACTGAATTATTAAAGTTTTCGGACACACATCTCAACAAAAAGCAGATCCAACAATTCCTCGGGATTGTTAATTATGTCCGTGATTTTATCCCTAAAGTTGCAGCCTACGCAAGCTAGTTGTCATGCATGCTAAAAAAAAAGTGCCCTCCATGGGGACCAGCACAGGCAGAAGCTATCAAGCAGCTAAAGCTGATAGCCCAATCACCTCCTCCACTCCGAATCCCCACAACTGGACAACGTATTTTGCAAACATATGCCAGTGATGATTACTGGAGTGCCATCATTCTTGAAGAAATACATGGCGTGTCTCATTTCTGTGCCTATGCCAATGGACAATTCAAAGAATTACCATGTGATCTACAAAGAGATTTTGGCTGTCGAGTATGGAATCAAAAAGTTTTCTCCATCCCCCTCTTTACTATTACCAACACCATCTTTTGGTTCACACCAATCCTTCTACTCTCCAACGATGTATGCTCGTCTGGTGGATTATAAAAAATTCTTTGGAATGACGCATACTCTGCTCCAAAACCTACTTACCCAATCTCCACCAAAACCATCAAGATCTTCCACTTCATCCCAACCTAAAACAACATCATATATACCACCCACAACTACACAACCATCATCAACACCCACTTCTTCACAACCCATATCAGATCTTCCTATTCCTCTACTATCAATGCCAGACCCTACAGCTAAGGACAAAGTCCCTATGCACCAATATTCTTCTCAGCAATTAACAAGATTAGTGGCAATCTCTCCTTTTGCTACTGACCTTGACACTTCAGAATATGGGCAAACAGAATCAGTTTCTAGTTCTGACTTAGAATTAGAATATGCTGACGTCTCTAAACTGTTGATGGCTCAACCTACTGATGAACCATCTTTTTCCTCTTCTCCCCCAGAGACGCCAATTGTTGATGAGTCAGCAACTGACAACGAACCAACTGCCCCTGCTCCTGATCATACAACAATTCCTTGGCATCATCAATTACATCCGAGCCTTTATTCCCCATGTCGATCACCATACCAATCAGCTTTCGGCTTTATTAAAGAAAAAGCCACCAGAATGGAATGACAACCACACACTTGCTGTCACCAGTTTAAAAAAGATTGCTCGATCTTTCTCTTCCAAAGAACAGGGCAGGAAAAAATCTAGCAGATGCTTTATGTACGAGAAAAAGGCCACTATGCAAAGGATTGCCCAAATAAAAAAGAAAAGGCAATCAGATTGGTAAAGCATTTACAAGTTGTTACTGAGTATTCTGTTGAAAAGGAAGAAATAGAATCTTACTTCTCAGAACAAGAAGACCCTACTGATGAAACAATGTTAGCACTGGAAAACTCATCTGATGATTCAGAAAACGACGAGTTTCAATCCATTTTTCATCAACAATCGTTGTCCCTAAACACTACTATTCCAATTCCGTCCATCAAACTCCAAATCCTACCTTTAAAGTTTCAACGACCCATACCAGCAATAGAATTTCTAGATACTGCTGCCCAAAAAAGCATGATGAATTCAGACATTCTTCCAGCTCAAAACTGGAAACCTCATACAGAACATTTCAGAGCAGCAGATGGAAAAATGTTCACCACAGAATTGATTACTAAAAAACCTATTGGTATTCAAATCTTCCTAAATTGTGTTATATGGACAAAAATCATTGGTTCAAAACTCCCTAATAAGGATATCTTATTAGGATTTGACATCATCCACCAGATAAAACATCTTTAAATTCTTTCCAATGGAATCAGGGCCAGATCCATGTTCAAATCTTTCACAGAGATTCTTAAACTCTACAGTCTGTCCGAATCTCTACCATCTTACCAAGATATCTCAACCAAGCTCCAAAAATATTGTCTAGAATTTCATTCTGACTTCATCCACCCAAATCCTTTGTGGAAAAATAAGTTTTTCTTTATTCAGTTACCTTTCAAATGGAATGAAGACATCAATCCTACTAAGGCTACTCATCCAGGAATGAGCCTATCTGACTTAGCCTTAGCCCAAAAGGAATGTTCACAACTCTTGGCCCAAGGACTTATCGAACCAACAAATTCTCAATGGGCTTGTCAAGCATTTTATGTGGAAAAACGTTCGGAACGTTTTAGGGGAAAAAAGTGATTAGTCATTGACTATCAACCCTTTACCAAAGAGACAAAGCATCTTCACTTATCTAAAAAATGACCAGATCTTTTCAAAATTTGAGCTCAAGTTAGGTTTTTGGAAGCATCTTCACTTATCTAAAAAATGCCCAGATCTTTTCAAAATTTGACCTCATGTCAGGTTTTTGGAAGCATCTTCACTTATCTAAAAAATGCCCAGATCTTTTCAAAATTTGACCTCAAGTCAGGTTTTTGGCAAATTGTCATTGAACCCTTAGAAAGATACAAGTGCTGATACCAAAGTGGTATGATAAGAGTCTTCCCTATTTCTTTGAAAAATAGTTAGGCTTCAGAAACAGAGAGAAATTTTCACTCATGGCATCTACTTCATCTAATGACACTTCTGTTTCTACGATCACTCCAATCTCTCTTTCTTCTACTTTATCCTTACCCAAATCTTACACCAAACAAACAGCCAATAAAATAGAAAACCTTGTTGAATAATTATATATCCCTGAGTCAGCCCAGATCAATGAATCTTCATTCCTTCTTCTTAGTCCTTATTAGCTCTATAAGAGAGGAAACTCTTTTACCAGAAGTATAAGAACCCTTATCTCTACTAAAAGATCTCATCCAAAAGAATACATCCAGTCCTCTGGACTAGATTAGTGCACTCTTCAAGCTACCACAACTGAGCAATATGTTACTTTGGAAATACCTCCAGAATTGATTTCCAACTGGAAAAGGGTGGGTTATACTCATCTCCATCTTGGGGGAGTAAGATTAATCCTTACCTTACATGGAAGAAAAGGATTACCTATTACAGCAAGAATTTCTATGCTTGACACCAAGTTCAAACAGTATCAGGATGCAGTAGTTGGTACTGTCCTGACCACTTTACATATAGGAAGTGTTCTTCTCACTTTCTACCCCAATTTCAATCTATCTCTCCAAGACATCAACCTGTCAGCTGCCTTGAAAGTTCAAGTTCAAATTCAAGGAGCAAAACAAATCTCCTCAGCGAAAATGGCTACCTTACACCATCAGTTGGTCTATAGGCTTCAAAATCATGCCTTAGATCTTCCCACACCTGACAACCACTCTAATGCTCTTATGGTGTTAGCAGAATCAGACCAAATTCCAACCATCATCCAATTCCCCAAACAGATCCCTCACCATGAACTTATAAAACTCATACCTCTGGAATGGATTTCAAATTATAAGAAGTTCCATAACAATACAACCCCCATTCATACATCAAAAAGTATGTTTGAAAGAAGGCTAGATGGTAGTGTTAGAATGACTTTTCGGTCTCCACCAAGTACCTCTCAGCCAAAACCTAGTGCTCTTCAAGAGCCTCTAAGGTTATCATTCCCTTATTCTTCAATGATTACGGTTGTTCAAACATCCCAAGAAGATCTGCCAATCACAAGATTTAACTCAGAAGGGTACCAAGTATACCCTGCTAAGTAAAACGGACACTTTTTATGGGATGCTCCAGGATCTGGAAGGTGCGACCCAAATTGTCCCTGTTGGGATGATTGGGAAGAGGACGATCAAAATTCCAAAAGGAAAAGAAAAACAAAAAAGAAAACTCATTCTCCTTGTCACCACACAGAAGCAAACCCGCCATATGAACCTCCACCTCCACCAGCTCCGTTACCCATATACAAACCAGTTGCCTGTATGATGTTTTCTTCATCATCTAAAGATTATTATTTTAATTTCCCATCCTTAGAATCCCAATCTGATTCACAAAGAAAGGTTGTGACAAAGCCTTTTATTCCTTCAGCCATAACCTCTGCTGGTCACCTAGAAGAACCTAAATCATTTAAATCAGTCCTCAACTGGCAAACACAGAATGCTAGAGCACAAAATGATACATTGGTGGACATCTACAAAAGGGTTGAAAAAATTAGTTTACGAACTGACCATATCGAAACCAAGGTTGATAACCTTGTAAATGCAGTAGATCTATCAAGATTTACAATCCAGAATCTCCCAACTGGATGCAGACTTAAAAGTCATGGAATCTCCCAACTGGATGCAGACTTAAAAGTCATGCTTACTCAAAGATACTATGGCCCTGAGTTTGACCAAAAGGAGAGAGAAATTAGATGGCTAAAGGCAGAGCTTGATTAGATTGAATCCGAAAAACACATGCCTACATTCTTCACTAAATGACCTCCCATACCTACAATCAGTCCAACTTACCATCCTTTCAGTCCCATGCTTGCACCAATGGAACCGTATGATCCTTCCAAACTATTTGGAATGACACATACTCTTTTTAAAAATATGCCACAAGCACCTCAGCCAAAGCTAAAACCTAAGCCCCAACCAAGACCTATCAAAAATCATCAACCAATCTCCACTACCACACAACAACAAGATTCTCCAAGACATACTCCTGTTTTTACCCCACAACCATCTCAAACCAAGGATAAAGAACCCATGCATCAATATGCTTCCTATCACATTGAAGTTTCCACTGATTCCACAGAAACTAATACTTTTGTGACAGAATCTGATACAGAATCTTCACCTTCAACCACTGATTCAGAAGGTGCTTATGCAAATATTACTAAACTTTTAATGGCACAACCTGAAGAAATAGAACCAACACAACCATCCCAGACAGAATCATACTTTGAAATACCCTCAGACATTGATGAGCCAGCTGAATCCTCCACTCATCAACCACTTCAGCCTCAAGCTCAAAATAGCTACAAACCATCAAACGGTCCATGGTTTACATTTGATGACATTCCTACAGTCAAATAGAGAGAGAAGTTGTCTGAAATGTCAGCCTGCGTAGATCTCCAGATGATAAGATCAGGTGCAATAATAGAGTCAGTGCTCAAGGAGTTTGTCACCCGTTTCACGGGATCTCTGAGAGACTGGTTTGACAGTCTTGGCCCCAACAGACAATTACAGTTTGTGCAATTGCCAAACGTCTCTAGTGTTCTTGATATCCTGCATGAACAATTTATTAGAGAACCATCTGCAGTTTTTGAAGCAGCAAGACGAGACTATCTCAAAATGAAATGTTGTTCTTTGAATACTAAAGATCTTGATTTCCATTACAAAATAATGTCAATCATGTTCTACAAGCTTAATGGATTCAACGATCACACTTTGAATCATGTGTTTCTAGCTTCTTTACCTACGAAATTGCAACCAGAAATCCAACAACAACTTACAGTGCACAACCTTAACCTTGACAACATCTCATTGGGAAAAATCTTTCAGATAGCTAAAGGATGCTTGGAAAAACTTTGTGAGCAAAAACGGTTCTTTAAAAAACTGGTCAAAGACAAAGAGCCTTTCAGAAGCGCCTGTAAGAAACCATACTTGCAGATCAAATGCAAAGATAAAAAAGATTGTGACTGCAGTCATCCACGGAAAAGGCATTTCAAGAAGATCAGGCATCTAACTCCCTTTTCTAAACCAAAATCTAGGAAATGGAAGAAACCATACAAATTCTTAAGAAAAAAGATCTTTCTCTTCCAAAGAACAGGGCAGAAAAAAATCTAGCAGATGCTTTATTTGCGGGAAAAAAGGCCACTCTACAAAGGATTGTCCAAACAAAAAAGAAAAGGCAATCAGATTGGTTAAGCATTTACAAGCTGTTACTGAGTATTCTGCTGAAAAGGAAGAAGTAGAATCTTACTTCTCAAAACAAGAAGACCCTACTGATGAAACAATGTTCGAGCTGGAAAACTCATTTGATGATTCAGAAAACGATGAGTTTCAATCCATTTTTCATCAACAATCGTCGTCCCTAAACACGACCATTCCAATTCCTGCCATCAAACTCCAAATCCTACCTTCAAAGTTTCAAAGACCCATACTAGCAATAGGATTTCCAGATACTGATGCCCAAAAAAACATGATGAATTTAGACATTCTTCTAGCTCAAAACTGGAAACCTCATACATAACATTTCAGAGCAGCAGATGGAAAAATGTTCACCACAGAATTGATTACCAAAAAACCCATTGGTATTCAAATCTTCCTAAATTGTGTTATCTGGACAAAAATCATTGGTTTAAAACTCCCTAATAAGGATATCTTATTAGGATTTGACATCATCCACCAGATAAAACATCTTCAAATTCTTTCTAATGGAATTAGGGTCAGATCCATGTTCAAATCTTTCACAGAGATTCTTAAACTCTACAGTTTGTCCGAATCTCCATCATCTTACCAAGATATTTCAACCAAGCTCCAAAAATACTGTCCAGAATTTCATTCTGACTTCATCCACCCAAATCCTTTGTTGACAGGTTCATGTCTTGGAGAGAGAGATTGAAATTGGGGTAGAAAGTGAGAAGAACACTTCCAATTACATCTTCACTAGTGAGTTGTTGTAGGTGCTTACCATTAAAATAAATGGAACATGAGGAATCATCCGCACTTGGCAGAATGGTTGCCTTAACTGTTGAAGGAATGTCATATGATGAAAGAATGTCAAACTCTGCTTCTTTTGAATTTTGGTTGATAACTGCAAAAGCAATATTTGACATTTTGTTATCAGCAAATTTGCATGATTAAACTATACTAATCTAAAATATATAATATTGCATACTATATAGGGTTGGATACACAAATATATAGTTATAGAGAAATTTTACATTACTCAATTTCAACTTCTTTTCTTAAAGATACTTAGGATTCAATAAACAAATCTCACAGCTATCCCAAAATGACACAAGGCCAGATGTTTACACGTAACTGTTATCAAATAATTAAGAATAATATTACAAGCTATATATTGGTAAAAATCTGTATTTGTCAGGATTTCAAATAATTTTACGGTTTTCTATTTAAGTTTTCTACATGAAGATATGGCTTAAAGAATGTTGACTGCTCGGAATCACTGAAGAAACCAAGCCTCGGATTATCAGCCAAATTCCATGATTTAACTATATTAATCTAGAATATATGACATTACATAATATATATTTTTAGATAGATAAATGTATCTAGTTGTGGAAAAACTTTACAGAATCAAATTCGGAATTCTCATTTTAGAGATATTCAGGATTTAGTGCACAAAGGTCACAACTGTCTTCAAACTACACAGGACCAGAAGTTTCTAAATTAACTGATATCAATTAAAAAGGAATAAAATTACAAATATATATCTATAGAAAGATTTATTTTTCAGGAGTTCAAATAATTTTACGGTTTTCTATTTGAAGTTTTCTACATGAAGATATGGATTAAAGAATGCTAACTGCTCAGAATCACTGAAGTAACCAAGCCTCTGATTATTAGCCACATTCCATGATTTAACTGCATTGATCTAGAATATATGACATTAAATATAATATATTTTTGCATAGATAAATGTATCTAGTGTTGGAATAACTTTACAGATTCAAATTCAGACTTCTCATCTTAGAGATATCAAGGATTTAGTGCACAAAAGTCATAGTTGTGTTCAAACTACACAGGGCCAGAAGTTTCTAAATTAACTGATATCAATTAAAAACGAATAAAATTATAAAATATATATCTATAGAAATATTTATTTTTCAGGAGTTTAAATAATTTTACGGTTTTCTATTTGAAGTTTTCTACATGAAGATATGGCTTAAAGAATGCTGACTGCTCAGAATCACTGAACCAACCAAGCCACTAATTATCAGCCAAATTCCATGATTTAACTGTATTGATCTAGAATATATGAAATTACATAATATAAATTTTTGGATAGATAAATGTATCTAGATGTGGAAGAACTTTACAGAATCAAATTCAGAGTTCTCGTCTTAGAGATATTCAGGATTTAGTGCACAAAGGTCACAGCTGTCTTCAAACTACACAGGGCCAGAAGTTTCTAAATTAATTGATATCATTTAAAAAGGAATAAAATTACAAAATATATTTCTATAGAAATATTTATTTTTCAGGAGTTCAAATAATTTTACGGTTTTCTATTTGAAGTTTTCTTCATGAAGATATGGCTTAAAGAATGCTGACTGCTCAGAATCACTGAACCAACCAAGCCTCTGATTATCAGCCAAATTCCATGATTTAACTGTATTGATCTAGAATATATAACATTACATAATATTTATTTTTGGATAGATAAATGTATCTAGTTGTGGAAGAACTTTACAGAATCAAATTCGGACTTCTCGTCTTAGAGATATTCAGGATTTAGTGCACAAAGGTTAGAGCTGTCTTCAAACTACATAGGGCCAGAAGTTTCTAAATTAATTATCAATTAAAAAAGAATAAAACTAAAAACTATATATCTATAGAAAGATTTAGTTTTCAAGGGTTCAAATAATTTTACAGTTTTCTATTTGAAGTTTTCTACATGAAGATATGGCTTAAAGAATGCTGACTGCTCTGAATCACTGAAGCATAACTGTATTGATATAGAATATATGACATTACACAATATATATGTTTGGATAGATAAATGTATCTAGTTGTGGAAGAACTTTACACAATCAAATTCGGACTTCTCATCTTAGAGATATTCAGGATTTAGTGCACAAAGGTCACAGTTGTTTTCAAACTACACAAGACCAGAAATTGTTGAATTAAATGAAATCAATTCCTCAGGAAAAAAAATAGAAGCTATATACCCCTAGAAAGCTCTATTTGTTAGAAGCTCAAATAGTTTTACAATGTTCAATTTCAATTTTTCTACATTACGATATGATTTAAACAATACAAACTGCTTAGAAGCATCGAAACAACCAACTTAAACGATGTATTAGTTCTTTCTTTCAGCCTCTTTCTCAAAGAAGCACGATTGGCAGACATCATATTCTCAGTTCTCTTTTGTTTCTGCATGCCTTTTTTTTATTTTTTGGCTTGGACAAATAATCAAACAAGTGTTTGATTTTAAAGCATTGGTCATTACATGGTTACGTAGCAAAAATCTCGTCATAACCATTTCACTACCCAACAACAAAATAATCATAAAAATTCTAAATATCAAATTACAAAGAACATATCAGTACTAACGTTGTTCATCAATATCCATCGCTTTTTGTAATGATAGCTCCCAAATTTACCTTGAACATAATTTTTTTCAAAACCGAACAACTTGATTAATTGTCTAAAAACTCTACTCGAATTTAGTCAGATTGAATGAACAAAAACTCCACTTAGATTTGATCCTTGATGAGATACTGTTTATTATTTGCAAAGATGAGTTTGAATTGTGTTTTGCCGATAGGAACTTATTCTACCAACAGACAATATGGCTAACAAATCGTATTTGTTAAAACAAAACCGTCTGGATCATGGGGTTGGTGATGAGATTAAGGATAAAACTATCAGTAGCACATGGGATGAGGCATATTCAGATCCTATTCAAGTTCCCGTCGGACCTGTTACAAGAGTTCGAGCAAAGAAATTCAAAGAAGCGCTTAATGGATTGATTCAAGCAACTTGGGCTCAATCAAATTCGTGGAGGCCCATTGAAGGAATCGCACATGATAAATGCATGATTCAGGCTCTTGAAGTTTCCAAATACTCACTTCCATGAAATAGAGAGTTGGCTTAAACATTATGGTGGAAAAATATATTATTTTCCTTTTTCAGATACTTTCCTGTTTCTTGAGGAGGCTATTAGGGAATCAAATCAGTTATTTCTATTTGAATCGCCTAGTTTCCATTTAATTGATGTAAGGAATTTAAGACAATTAGGATCCTGATTTAGTTTAAATTCTTTCCTATTTACTTAGATTAGGATTATGATTTGATTTAGATTCTTTCCTATTAGGGAAGATTTAGATTTAGATTTGATTTTTGGGTTAGGATTTATTTCAAAAAATTCTTGTAACCAACCCTATATAAAGTGCTCATACTGAATAAATAGAAAAAGAAGTTTTTTGATGTAATTGGTGATGAGATTAAGGATAAAACTATCACAAGCACATGGGATGAAGCATATTCAGATCCTATTCAAGTTCCCGTCGGACCCGTTACAAGAGTTCGAGCAAAGAAATTCAAAGAAGCGCTTAATGAATTGATTCAAGCAACTTGGGCTCAATCAAATTCGTGGAGGCCCATTGAAGGAATCGCACATGATAAATGCATGATTCAGGCTCTTGAAGTTTCCAAATACTCACTTCCATGAAATAGGAAGTTGGCTTAAACATTATGGTGGGAAAATATATTATTTTCTTTTTTCAGATACTTTTCCGTTTCTTGAGGAGGCTATTAGGAAATCAAATCAATTATTTCTATTTTAATCACCTAGTTTCCATTTAATTGATGTAAGGCATTTAAGACAATTAAGATCCTGATTTAGTTTAAATTCTTTCCTATTTACTTAGATTAAGATTCTGATTTGATTTAGATTCTTTCCTATTAGGGAAGATTTAGATTCAGATTTGATTTTTGGGTTAGGATTTATTTCAAAAACTTCTTGTAACCAACCCTATATAAAGTACTCATATTCAATAAATAGAAAAAGAAGTTTTTGATGTAATTGGTGAGATAGTTAATTCTCTTTGGTTCTTTACGAACTCTTTGAACTTATCAGATTCTGTGGCGTTCAAATTCTTGACTTATCAATTAGACCAAGTAATTGTGGCGTCTTCACATACCAAGTTTCGTGCTTTCAATAAGCATTGGGTCGAGGTTCCATTCCATTCCTAGTTTAGATTCGATCTTGGGAACTAAATTTATTAGGGTCGCGTCAGTTCTTGACGGGGTTCGTATCATTTAGTATCAGAGCCTAGGCTCTAAGGTCAGATCCATTTATCTTTATTGTTTTTCATTCTTGTTTGAATTTTTCATCTTGCTCTAGTATCTATAAAAAAAAAAGTCGTGAACAGTGCCGCGTTAATAGTATTTTTAGGGTTTCCTTTTAAAATCAATTTTTGCATCTTTGTGGTTTAATTCTCTTTAAATCCACAAGTTTTATCTATTCCTTTTCCTTAAAAAAAACTCGACTTTCGTATACATTACCTTCTTACTCTTGAAATTAAATTCTCCTTAGTTGTCATCTTTGTGAATTGCTTTTGAAATCCTGATATTGGTTTGATTATTTTAATAAGAACCGAGTGAGGATTACTAAGAGTGGAAAAAGGCAAAAGAGTGTGAGCGTATTAGAGGGTAAAAGGCAATAATTTGAGTGAAACACGAGTGGAATTGAATGAGTCATTTTTCTTGAGTGAAACACGTAAGGGAGTGAGGTGAGGTCCTTCCACATTATTTCTAACGTTCTTTTGCAGATAATAGCTATGTCTCACAACCTAGAACAAAACACAAATGAAGAGAATCAATCCGCAACCACTCAGAATTTACAAATTCAAGCATTGATGGGAGAGATGAGAAGGATGATGAGGGCTGAATTAGAGCTCATCCACGAGCGTTTGGATCGGGTGAAGAACACACATGTAGGGCAACCACAACCTCGTTGCCCAAGCACGTAGGAGAGAAAGAGCTCCAATTAAAAGAGAGATTGATGACTATTATAGGGATGAGTATGATGAAGGAGAGGACTCAATGGGTAGCTATAGGAGAGATAGACAAGGTAGAAGAGCTAGGAATATTGATGATGGATTGAGTGGCATAAAGATAAAGATTCCATCTTTTCAAGGAAAATTCGACCTAGTAGCATACCTTGAATGGGAGAAGAAAATGGAGTTCATATTTGACTGCCACAATTATTCAGAGGCCAAAAAAGTAAAATTGGTTGTGATTGAGTTTTCTGACTATGCAGGAGGCGAAATAAGGAACGTCCAATTGAGACATGGAATGAAATGAAATCATTGATGAGAAAGCGTTTTGTACCTAACCACTATTATCGAGACTTGTACTAAAAATTACAACCTCTTAAACAGGGTACCCGAAGCATTGAGGATTATTATAAAGAAATGGAGATTGTCATGATTAGAGCAAATGTGGAGGAGGATAGAGAAGCTACCATGGCACGATTCTTAAATGGACTTAATTGGGAGATTGCAGATAAGGTTGAGTTGCAACATTATGTAGAGATTGAGGAAATAGTCCACAAAGCCATCAAGATTGAGTAGCAACTCAAGAGGAGGGGTAACACTCGTGCAGCCCCAAACTCGAGTTCCACTCCTTGGAAGCTGAACTACACCTAAGCTAAGATCTGAGCCCTCCAAGCACAATACACAAGGTAACACCGTAACTCCTACTATTAGGAATTGTGACATTAAGTGTTTTAAATGTCAAGGCAGGGGGCATATCGCAAGTGAATATGTGAATCAAAGAGTTATGGTGTTGCGGGGCAACGGTGAGATTGTAACTGAAGATGTGACGGAAGAGAATGAGATAGCACCATTAGAGGATGTCAAAGATGAAGAGTATATAGCCCCTGGGGAATTGACTTTAGTAGCGAGGAGAGCTTTGAGTGTGCAAGTAAAGGAAGACGAAGCAGCGCAACGGGAAAACATTTTCCATACTAGGTGCTATGTTCAAGACAAAGTAGGTAGTATAATTATTGATAGAGGAAGTTGTACTAATGTTGCTAGTACTATCATGGTAGAGAAGTTAGGGCTTCCAACACTTAAACACCCACGACCATATAAACTACAGTGGTTAAATGACAGTAGAGAGGTGAAAGTGAACAAGCATGTACTAGTGCCTTTTTGAATTGGCAAGTATAAAGATAAGTTGCTTTGTGATGTAGTGCCAATACAGGCTGGACATTTGTTACTTGGGCGGCCTTGACTATTCGATAGACGTGTGAAACATGATGGCTTCACCAACAAATATTCATTTGTATTTAATCAACGCAATATCACTCTTGTTCCATTGACACCAAAGCAGGTTTATGGAGACCAAGTGAGCCTACAGAGAGAGAGTGAGGAAAAGAAAAGGAGAGAAAAAGAGAGTGAAATTAAAAAAGAGGCTGAGAAAAATGTGAGAGAAAAACCAAAGAAAAATACGACCATTGACCGAAAATTAGATGGAAAAAAAAAGCATTTCTACGCGAGTGCGAGTGAGATAAAAAAAGCATTGTTTTTACATCAGCTGATGATTATACTTTTGTACAAAGAGGCATTTTTAAACACTAACGAATTTGACCATACTTTGCCTAGTTCTATTACTTCTTTTTTGCAGGAGTATGAGGATGTCTTTCCTGAGGTAACACCACATGGTTTATCTCCAATTCGAGGGATTGAGCATCAAATTGATTTTGTGCCCGGTGCAGCCATTCCAAATAGACCAGCCTATAGGAGCAATCCGGAAGAGCCCAAGGAACTTCAAAGGCAGGTTAAGGAATTAATGGAAAAATGGTACGTGAGAGAAAGTATGAGTCCATGTGTAGTTTCTATTTTATTAGTTCCTAAGAAGGATGGGACGTGGAGGATGTGTGTTGACTGTCGAGCCATCAACAACATAACAGTAAAGTATCGACATCCCATTCTTAGGCTAGATGACATGCTTGATGAATTACATGGGTCTTGTATATTTTCCAAAATTGAATTGAAAAGTGGATATCATCAGATTAGAATGAAAAAAGGAGATAAATGGAAAACTTCTTTTAAAACAAAATATGGTCTGTATGAATGGTTAGTCATGCCTTTTGGTCTAACTAATGCCCCGAGCATTTTTATGAGACTTATGAATCATGTCTTGCGAGCTTTTATTGGCAAGTTTGTTGTTTTTTATCTTGATGATATCCTCATTTATAGCAAAAACATAAACGATCATATAGTACAGTTGTTTGCTAACCTGAAGAAGTGTACTTTTTGCACTGAAAAACTTGTGTTTCTAGGATTTGTTGTGAGTACACAGGGTATACAGGTTGATGAGGAAAAAGTACGTGCAATCCAAGAGTGGCCGAGTCCCACAAGTGTAAGTAATGTGAGAAGCTTTTCATGGGCTTGCTAGTTTCTGTCGACAATTTGTGAAAGACTTTAGCACATTAGCCGCACCGCTTACTGAAGTAATAAAAAAAATGTTGGATTCAAGTGGGGAGAAGCACAAGAGAAGACATTTCACATAATCAAGCAAAAGTTGACCAATGCTCCTTTATTGTCTTTGCTAACTTTAATAAAAAATTTAAAATTGAATGCGATGCCTCAGGTATTGGTATTGGCGCAGTCCTAATGTAGGAAGGTCGACCAATTGCTTACTTTAGTGAAAAGTTGAGTGGGGCAGCCTTAAACTACCCTACTTACGATAAGGAGTTGTATGCGTTGGTTCGAGCATTAGAAACGTGGCAGCACTACCTATGGCCTAAGGAGTTCGTGATTTACACCGATCATGAGTCCTTGAAACACCTTAAAGGCCAACACAAACTGAACAAGAGGCATGCTCGATGGGTAGAATTAATTGAGATATTTCCATATGTCATTCGTTACAAGCAAGGTAAGGAAAACATTGTTGCAGATGTGCTTTCCCGCAGGTATGTCTTAATTTCAACACTTAATGCTAAACTACTTGGTTTTGAACATATTAAGGAATTGTATGCTGATGACCATAATTTTAGTGTTGAATACCAAGCTTGTGAAAAGACCGTAGTCAGTAAATACTTTAGGCATGATGGCTATTTATTTCGAGAGAATAAACTGTGTGTGCCTAGCTGTTCTTTAAGAGATTTATTAGTGAGAGAATCCCATAAAGGAGGGTTAAGAAGGCATTTTGGAGTTGTAAAGACTCTAGCAGTTTTACAGGAACACTTCTATTGGCCACATATGAAACGAGATATTAAAAGACTTTGTGGTAGATGTCTCACTTGTAGGCAAGCCAAATCGAAAGTGTAACCTTATGGCTTATACACCCCTTTGCCAATACCTAGTGCACCTTGGACTGATATTTCGATGGATTTTGTACTAGGTTTACCGAGGTCTAGACAAGGGAAAGACTCAATTTTTGTGGTTGTAGATAGATTTTCAAAGATGACACATTTTATTCCATGTCACAAAACGGATGATGCTTCTAATGTTGCTGACCTATTCTTTAGGGAGATTGTGAGGTTGCATGGTATGCCCAGGACAATTGTTTTTTATAGGGTGGCTAAGTTTTGAAGTTACTTTTGGAAAACCTTATGGGATAAGTTAGGAACTAAGTTGTTGTTTTCAACTACTTGTCACCCTCAAACTGAATAGAACTTTATCTACTCTGTTGCGAGCTATCAATAAAAAGAACATCAAAACTTGGGAAGATTGTTTACCACTTGTTGAGTTTGCTTATAATCGTTCCATTCATTCTGCTACTAAGTATTCACCGTTTGAAATTGTTTATGGTTTTAATCCTTTAACCCCAATGGATTTAACTCCATTACCTGTTTCTGAGCATGTTAACTTAGATGGCAAGAAAAAGGCTGAAATTGTTAAACAGATATATGAGAAGGTGAAGTTCAACATTGAGCAAGCCAACAAATGGTGACATAAGCTAGTGTTTGAACCCGGTGATTGGGTGTGGTTACACATGCAAAAGGAACGATTTCCGAAACGACGAAAATCTAAGTTATTACCTCGAGGGGATGGCCCATTCCAAGTTTTGGAACGTATCAATGACAATGCATACAAACTAGATTTGCTTGGTGAGTACAATGTAAGTGCTACTTTTAATGTTTCTCATTTGAGTCCTTTTGATGTAGGTGATGATTTGAGGACAAATCCTCTTCAAGAGGAGGGGAATGATGAGATTAAGGATAAAATTATCACAAGCACATAGGATGACGCATATTCAGATCATATTCAACCGTCGAACCCGTTACAAGAGCTCGAGCAAAGAAATTCAAAGAAGCGCTTAATGGATTGATTCAGGCAATTTGGGCTCAATCAAATTCATAGAGGCCCATTGAAGGAATCGCACATGATAAATGCATGGTTCAGGCTCTTGAAGTTTTCAAGTACTCACTTCCATAAAATAGGGAGTTGGATTAAACATTATGGCGGAAAAATATATTATTTTCCTTTTTCAGATACTTTCCCATTTCTTGAGGAGGCTATTAGGGAATCAAATCAGTTATTTCTATTTTAAACGCCTAGTTTCTATTTAATTGATGTAAGGCATTTAAGACAATTAGGATCCTGATTTAGTTTAAATTCTTTCCTATTAGGGAAGATTTAGATTTAGATTTGATTTTTGGGTTAGGATTTATTTTAAAAAATTCTTTTAACCAACCCTATATAAAGTACTCATATTCAATAAACAGAAAAAGAAGTTTTTGATGCAATTGGTGAGAGAGTTAATTCTCTTTGGTTCTTTATGAACTCTTTGAACTTATCGGATTTCGTGGCGTTTAGATTCTTGACTTATCAATCAGACCATCCATAGGTGATTGTAGCGTCTTCACATACCAATGTTCGTGCTTTCAATAAGAATTGGGTCGAGGTTCCATTCCATTCCTGGTTTAGATTCGATCTTGGGAACTAAATTGATTAGGGTCGCGTTAGTTCTTGACAGGGTTCGTATCAGTTGGCTCAATTCTGAGAAATTTGAGTGACTACCCCTAAATTTTAAATATTCTCACAATTTCACTTGAATAACATATTTTTTTTAATTCCACAAAATTCATACGAACGTTTAAATACATTTTAAAGTTTATTTTACTATGTATCCTACGCCATTCATTATTGGCTTTTTGTAATTTTATTAAGTTGTAATTTCAGGCCAAACATGAAAGGGTTTAAACATTTAATTAATTTGAAAATTCAATATGAAACTCAAAATTGCTAAAATATTACTTAAATCATATCCTTAATGTTATAAGATAATTTGATTATCATGTAATCAAACTAATTTCAAAATCTATCGATCGTATATAGTCTATACTGTTACATTATTTTATTCTAATGCATGGCCATGGAATAGCCTTTGATTTCTCATGGTATATTTTATTGGTTTACTAGCTTATAAAACCATATGCAAATGTTGAAAATTGGACTACTATATGAAATATCATGTGATATATCTCATTTGATCTTAGATTAAAGTATCAAATGTCCATAAAGGATGGTTTACTTCATCAGTCTACGAATTAACTTTTATCAATATTTATATTTCACATATCAATTCATAATACATTAGGGTAAATACGATTTTAATTTCCCACCTATCAATAAATAGGGATTGAAATACAAGTGTGCAACCCAAGAGGGGGTGAATTGGTATTTTTAAAAATTATCCTAACAAAACCACACAACAATCCAATCAACGCCTTAATAAATTCGAAAGCAATAAGTTCAATACAAGCACAATAACAAATGAGTAAGAGAGAAGAGAAACAAACACATGAATTTTTACGTGGTTCGGCAATCCCTGCCTACGTCCACATCTCCAAGCAATCCAAGCTTGAGGGTTTCACTATGCAAGCCTTCCAAGGCTTCAAATGGTTACAATTGACTTCAAGGTGTCAATGAACCTTTACAACAAAGAGATTATCTCCCAATCGCTTCACTCAAGTGTCTCACACACTCAAACACTCACAATTAAGATGAGGAATTGAAGATTACAATTAAAACTCTCTTAAAGAGTAGATATACAAATTGAAGAACAAAAGAGGATTAAAGGTTTTATGATTTGCGAAATGAGAGTTCAATGAATGTTGTGTGCTTTTTTATTTTGCTTGCTAAAGAGCTTGAAAATGAATTGGATTTGAATTTATATAGTTTGAACTAAAAAACTAACCATTATGTACATTTTGGTTACGACCGACTTATCGTTTATGGAATCCAGTTAGCCGTTTGTATGTTACCGTTAAGGCAAAAATTTGAATTTTAGAACATCTGGTATGCCGCTTATGATATCCGGATAGCCGTTTATGCTCCAGAAACTTACTGCCCAAAATCCGGATAGCCGCTTATCATATCCGGTTAGCCTCTTACTACAATAACTGCTACAGTGAAATATTTTTCAAAATTATAATTTGACGTCAAAACTTTATAAAACTATATTATGACCGAAAACGTTATGAAAGTATTCAAATAGTTCCAATTTCAGAATTTCTAAATAATGCTTTGTCAATGCCAAAACTTTCTGAAATTAAAATATCGCCCAAACTATGTGAAATTATAGAATGGCTCAAAAAGATTTAAATATATTTATATAGGTCCAAATCTGAAATTCAAAACAATATTTATTAAAATCAAAGATTGTAAAAATCTTTCATTGTAGTCCACAACTTGAAAAACAACTTAACTCCATAAAATCATTTTCTTATTATAAAAGCACAATTCATAAATCTTTGTTTAACTAATACATGTGGTTTGTTATCATCAAAATCAATATCTATAACCATATAGGCTAACAATCTCCCCCTTTTTGATGATGACAAACATTATAAAAATTTAATTTAGTTATGAAAAACTCCCCCTTAATTAATGCAAGGTTAAAAAATTGATTCGAAAATTATTTAAAAGACTCCCCCTGCATACATGTATATTCTTATAACACATATTATATTATTCTCCCCCTTCATCATCAAAAAGAGTAAAAGCTCCCCCTATCAATCATCAAAAACTCAATACAAGCATATTAGTTCAAAAATATCCAAATCATAAGAAATCATAACAAACAAATGCATAATCCAACAACATAACAACCATCCATAAAATCGGAAATACAAGTACATAAAGCAGTAAATGAAATATAGGTGTGTCCAAATACAAGCATAAGAGACTACTGAGGTGGTGAGCATGGTGGTGATGGAGGAGGATACAGATACGGAATGCCGAAGTGCTAAAAGAGGAGGTGCTATCCATGAATGAGTTGCTGCTGCTGAAACTCAGTCTGCCGCACAGAGAGTGTCCGCACCTCATCCATAAGCTGCTGAAGAGTAACCTCTTTAGAGGTAGGAGGCTGTGGAGGTGACGAAGCGGATGCAGAGGCACCAGGAGCTGAAGCAATCACTAGAGGATCTCGGCATCTACGCTGGCCCCGAAATAAGAGTGAGAAAATAGGAAGTTGATAAGCATGAACCACAGCGTTGAGTGGCCGATCATCACTCAGAGCAAGAAAAGTAAACTTATTTTCAACGAATTTTACCCAAGTGCCATTACTCCACTCAAAACCTAAGCCAAATACAGTGTCATCCCCTATACCCTTAGACTGTCTACACGATGGTTCTTAAAGCGGTGCATCAAAATATTTAAGGATTCGGGTAATGAAGTGACTATATGGAAGGGAGCGGGTAATCAAGGCAGGTATGGTCAACATGGTTTGGATGATGGTATATCCCAAGTTAACCGAACGACGTCTAAGAATACAATCAATTAAAGCAATGTCCATGTGGGAAACCTCATCCAAATGCCCTGATCTAGGAAGAACAATGGACTGAATAAAGCGAAGCAAAATGCAAGTGTGAAGACAAAGATCATTACACCGACAAATATTACGAACGATGTCAACATGAACATAACTATCAAGTTTGGGAGATTTCCTAGGCGAAAAAATTTCTAGGCCAAAATAGGATGATCCTAGGATAGAGTTTAACAAGGAAACATCAAAATCAATCATAACTCCTCCAACATTGGTGATTACTCGAGTCTTGTTCTCCGCGGAAACGTCCATATTCGAGTAAAACACTTTCATCAAGTCAGGATAAACATTCTCCTCAATCATAAGTGCATCAATCCAACCAACATCTCCCAACAATTGAAATAAGTTTCTATGGCTAATATTGAGAGTATTAGTCCAATCCGGTAAAACATAAAACGTATTGAGTACCTCACGAGTCCTGAAGCTTTGGTGAAACCGTTTGCCTAAATTTTTGTTGTTCTGAAAGTGTGAGACTCAAAATTGGATTGATTGGAGGTGCCCCTGCTTGTCGTGACCGGTTGGTTTGTTGAACAGGTTCTTTGCCTTTTCTTCGAACCGACCATGAGCTTAACATGGTGATTTTGATTGATTTGAAGATAACGAGGATTGAAATAGATTTTGGGAGGTAATTTGGATAAAAATGGCTTAAGAGGAGGAAATTTGGAAAGAGAAAAATTCGGTTAAACCCTAGATTTGATTTCGGATCTAGTGAGTTTGAGGTTGAAAATGAATTTGAAAGATGATTTTCGGTATAAGAATGGATGGGAAACAAGTTTAATGGTTCGATTTGCATAAAAAATGAGTAGAAATGATGGATTTTGGAGTGAAAACGAGAGAGAGAGATGCCGGTTTAGAGAGAGAGAGAGTTATCCTGAATACCAAAAGAGGAAGAAAGATGATGAATAGTTTAAAAAGCTCGAGTCCGGTTAACTGGTTAGTCGGTTAGTGGACAGTGAGCACAAAACTGCATATGGCTTACCGGTTTCTCTAACCGGTTGGCTGAATTGTTTCTAGAGATTTTCCAACCCACAACTGGCTTACTGGTTTCCTTATCTGGTTGGCCGGATTTTTCCATAATTTTTGTCAAACAATATTCGGTTTACCGGTTTGAAGAGGCTGCGCGGTTTTGAGGAAGAAAGGAAGCTTAGTAAATCTAATTTTTCGGATTGAATAATCGGATGATCGGTTTTGGTCCAGAATTAAAACTGACTCAAATGGCTTACCGATTCTCTAAGTCTGGTTATCCGAAAGATGACTCAAGAGAAACCAAAGTGTATCCTGTTTACCGGTTTAATAAATTCAGTTATATGAAAGTTGACCCGAGAGCAATTAATGAGAAAATGGTTTTCCGGTTGAGAGGAAGCAGTATACCGGTTTAGACTTGAAAATCTTTTTGCCTCTAATTGATTTTGGCAAGCTCTTATACTTGTATTATACACACCAATTTATTTTTGGCTTAAAAATTGATTAATTTTAAATCATTTTGTGATTTAAAACCTTTCAATAAGTCATTCAATGCATGAACCATAAATGCATATAATAACAAACATATTAACTAAATCAACAAATCATAATTCAAGATGCAATATTCATCATTCCAAACTCATGTCTTATCTTTATAAAATGCTCTTCACTAAGAGGTTTTGTAAAGATATCCGCAAGTTGATTTTCAGTAGAAACAAATTGAATCACAACATCTCTTTTTTGAACATGATCTCTAAGGAAGTGATGTCTAATTTCTATATGCTTAGTCCTAGAATGTTGAATGGGATGATCAAGATTAATACCGTAGTCTTTAAGGGTTTGTTTCATCCACAGAATATGTGCACAACAACTACCAGCGGCTATATATTCTGCCTCAGTTGTTGAAAGTGCAACCGAGTTTTGTTTCTTACTAAACCAAGAGACAAGTGAATGACCTAAGAAGTGACTTATTCCACTAGTACTTTTTCTATCAACCTTCTAATAGGCAAAGTCGGCATTTGAATAACAAGTTAAGTCAATATGAGTTCCCCTAGGATACCAAAGACCAAGATTAATGGTGCCAATCAAATATCGAAAAATTCAAGCATGTGTGACTCTTTAGGACAAGATTGAAATCCAGCACACAAGCATACACTAAACATAATACCAGGTCTACTAGCAGTCAAGTAAAGTAAGGATCCAATCATACCTCGATAAGTCTTGATGTCAACTTCCTTACCTTTCTCATCTTTGTCCAGCTTGATGGTAGTACTCATTGAAGTGCTTTTTGCCGTTCCATTATCATAGCCAAATCTTTTGAGTAGATCTTTCGCGTACTTGGCTTGATTTATGAAAATTCCTTCCTCGTTTTGTTTGATTTGGAGTCCAAGGAAGTACTTCAACTCTCCAATCATACTCATCTCAAATTCTTTACTCATACAAGATGAAAATTCTTTACACAACAATTCATTAGTAGAACCAAAAATAATGTCATCAACATAAATTTGAACAATAAGTATATCTTGGTTCTTCTGCTTAACAAATAGAGTTGTGTCCGCTTTTCCCATCGAAAATTCGTTATCTAACAAGAAGTTTTTAAGCCTATCATACCATGCTCTACATGCTTGTTTTAGTCCATACAATGCCTTAGATAACTTATACACATGATCTGAAAATTTTTCATTTTCAAAATTAGGGGGTTGTTTCACATACACTTCCCCCATAATATAACCATTTAAGAAAGCACTATTGACATCCATTTGATATAAAATAAAATCTTTATAACATGCAAAAGCTAAAGAGCATTCTAATAGATTCTAGTCTAGCTACAGGTGCAAATGTTTCATCAAAATTAATTCCCTCTTCTTGGTTGTAACCTTGAGCTACTAGTCTAGCTTTATTTCTTACAACCACATCGGATTCATCCATTTTATTTCTTAATACCCATTTAGTACTTATGATGGATTGATGTTCTGGATTAGGAACTAATTCTCATACATTGTTTCTCTCAAATTGATTCAATTCCTCCGCATCCGCAAAGGATTTTGGTTCAATTTAAGAAATAAAAGGCAGCATGCTCATATGTGTTCCTAAGAGATGATCTAGTTGTAACACCTCGTGAGGGATCTCCTAAAATTACATCCTTGGGGTGAGAAGAAACATACCTCCACTCCTTGGGGAGTGTTACCTTCATTTTGCTCTACATTTGTTTCTTCATTATGTGGTGCATCTTTTTGGTTGTCATTTGATGCTTCTTCTTAATGTTCTTCTTCTGTATTATCATCAACAATGACTTTCTCCGTAGAGGAGGGGTTAGACTCATAAAATGTAACATGCATAGATTCTATAAGCTTTGCTTGAGCTTGAATAACCAAGAAAAATACGAACATCAGATTTTGGATCAAATTTACCAAGATTATCCTTTGTGTTCAAAACAAAACATTTGCATCCAAAGACTTTAAAATAGTCAATATTGGGTTTTCTATCTTTCCAAAGCTCATATGGAGTTTTATTAAGTCTAATAAAAAATAACAAGCGGTGTTGATGGCTTCGGCCCAAAAATACTTAGGCAAAGAATTTTCATTCAACATGGTCCTAGCCATTTCTTGAATAGACCTATTCTTTCTCTCTACAACTCTATTTTGTTGAGGAGTCCTAGGTGATGAAAATTGATGCTCAATCCCAAAATCAATACAAAAGTTCTCAAATGCATACTTTTCAAATTCTCCACCATGATCACTTCTAATACAAGAAATACTATATCCCTTTTCATTTTGAACCTTTTTGCAGAAAACTTTAAATGCATCAAAGGCATCATCCTTATTAGCTAAGAATAATACCCATGTGTATCTAAAATAATCATCCACAATTACAAAAGTATAATATTTGCCATTGAAGTTAGCATATCTAGAAGGTCCAAACAAGTCTATGTGAAGTAGTTAAAGTATAAATGTTTTTCTTGCTTTTGAAAGAAGTTTTGATTTGTTTTCCAAATTGGGAAGCTTCACAAATTCTATCTTTTTGAAAACTGATTTTTGGAAGACCTTTAACCAAATCATTTTTCACGATTTTTAAAATCAAATCTATGCTTGCATGACCTAATCTTCTATGCCACAACCAACCATCATCATGTAATGCGAAGAAACGTTTATCATTTGTAGGTGCACAATCTATATTAATGGTATAGACATTAACACATCTATTTCCTACAAACAAAGCTTTCCCATACATGCATTCTCAATAACACATTTTGATTCATCAAAGATAAATCTATATCCTTTATCACATAATTGACTAATACTAAGCAAGTTGTGTTTTAAGTTTTCAACCAAACACACATTTTCAATGAGAGTTGAGGATAGATTACCGACATTGCCAATGCCAATGATTTTTCCTTTTGAATTATCTCCAAACGATACATCTCCACCATTTTCGATCTTGGTAAAACTTGAAAACCAAGAATAATTCCCTGTCATGTGTCTTGAACAACCACTGTCCAAGTACCACTTATTCTTCTTCTTCTTCAAGCCCTGTAGAGAAAATCTCAAGTTTTAGGTACCCAAACCTTTTTGGGTACTTGAGAGTTAGCAATGGTTCCTTTCGGAACCCAAATACATTTCTCACCATAATATGCATTTCTCTTCATTGGACATTTATTTTTCATATGACCATCTTGATTACAATAATGACATATAATTTCATTGTTAATAGATGTATTCTTCACAAAATAACTCTTGTAATACTTTTGTTTCAAATTTGGCTTATAACCAATGCCTCCTTTGTCAAATATGCATTTTTGTGAGTTTAGCAAGTTATCCAACATCTTTTGCCCATTTGTGAATTTTAGGACAGTCTCATTTAGTTCATTGCTCTTCTTTCTAAGCATTTCATTTTCATTTTTCAAGTCATTCACGTGTGACTCTAAGTGCTCATGTGAAGTGCTAGAATTCTCAAATAATGCAACTCTATCATGCAATGTTTTATTCTCTAATTCTAGGCATGTAATCTTTGCACTAAATGATTCATTTTCATTTTTAAGCTCTTTCATTTTCTTTTTAAGACATATATTCTTTTTACCAATCTTCATCAATTCACCATAAAAATCCTTAAAGGCATCATGTAATTCATCATATGTAGGAAGAACACTTACCTCATCAAGTTCATCACATGATTCTTTCCCAAAGACCATGAGAGCCACTTGCAGCCGCACAAACCCAGAAAAAGTCGGCTAGCTATCAAGTCTCAAGCTGTGGATGAGCTAGACGGGTTTCAATTTCACTGTGGTTGGGTTCGAGTTCAAAATGAGGTTTCAATTTCACAACGACTCTATCTTTTATTCTAGTTTGCTGTTGAGAGAGAGTTGCTTGGGAGAACTTGATGATGATGCTTGTATATTGAATGTGATGCGGTGGGGTTTTGATTTTGTCGTGGATGAAGGAAATAGCAGAGTAGAAGGTGAAAAAAAGAGTGGCATTGGCTTCGTTTGGTTAGATTCAAGATGAGGTTTCAATTTCACTGTGGTACCAGCTAAAGCCGCAAGCAAAAGTTGAAGTCCAAACCCAGCCACTGCATTTTTTTATTTATTGCATGGGTTTCCAATGGAGTCGGATCCATCAAAGCAAAAGTTGAAGTTCGAATCCAATTTCAATATTTCACCTTATCCAAATAATTTGGATCAGATTCGGATCAGTTTGGAGTTCGGATTGCATTCGGATAACTTTTTTACCAATCTGAAATCCGATCGGATTGACCCGAATCTGATCTGGATCTAATTCAGGCTCTTCAAGTTTTCAAATAATCACTTTCATGAAATAGGAAGTTGGCTTGCACATTATGGTAGGAAAATATATTATTTCTCTTTTAATTGCTGAGTTCACATTTTAATTGATGTAAGGCATTTAAGTCGATTAGGATTTTGATTTTTTATTTAGATTCTTTCATATTTGCTTAGATTATGATTATGATTTGATTTACATTCTTTCCTTATTCGCTTTATATTAGGATTCCAATTTGATTTTGGATTAGGATTTATTTCCAAAAATTCTCGTAACCATATATAATGTACTCGCATGCAATAAACAGAGACATATCAGTTTTGATGCAATTGGTGAGAGAGTTAATTCTCTTTGGTTCTTATACAAACTTTTTAAATTTATCAGATTTTCATGGCATTTAAACTCTTAACTTATGAATTTGATCATCTACAACTGATTGTGGTATTCCCACATACCAAGGTTCGTGCTTTCATTGAGCATCGGGTCGCGGTTCCATTCAATTCTAGGTTTAGATTCGATTTTGGAAACTAAATTTATTAGGGTCGTGTCAGTTCTTGACGGGGTTCGTATCAACATACTTTAATCGAATTACATGTCCATTTAATGGAATCCAGAAATATTCATTATAAAAATTAACAATCGTAATCCTGGTTAAGACTATTGACAAGAATTTAAAGTAAAAGAGCAAAACAAAAATGAAGGCCGCAACTTTATCCTTCTTTATTTGCCTTCTCTCTTCAAGTTTGATTCACGTTTTTCATTTTTCACACTTACATTTTTACTAACTTGAAACTTGAAATAGTTTGAGATTCCAAATTTTGTTTAGAATATAATTGAACAAATTAATTTCTTGTATGATTTGAATTGCTTAATTTGAAACAAATTATGATTTGTATGAGTAATTCAAATTAAATTAGACACAAAAATTAAGGTTTGTCTATATAAGGGAGACTTACAAGGTCTCAAACTAATTTGTTCATATGAAGTGCTCTTACTCTTTGGTAGCATTTACTTCTTGGATTGGATTGAGAATCCTAAGCAGTAGAAATCCTGGGATTGAGAGTATGGAGTGGGAGTAGGAGTAGGTTGTTTATATATACTAGAATGGGAATGTAGAATAAGAATTAAAATCTTATTTATGTATTTACTTTGTGTTTAGATTGGGGTGAATTGTTTTAAATTATAGTTTTACCCTTATTTAGAGAATTATTGTTTTTAATTATAAAGTGAATAAAAAATATATTTGTAATATAAACTATTTATTTTATTATTAATTTTAATGATATAAATTAATAATTATTATTAATATTCTTAATTATGTAAATAATAATTTTTTATTAATTTTAATTTTAGTTATGGAACTTAAAAATTATTAATAAAATCAACACATGATACGTTATTATTAATAATACTCGAGGTCAATCCCCATTATTCCTTTGTCATTGTTGCGTTGAGGCCAATCTGCTTTATTTCTTTGTCCTCCTTTGTCCTTCTTTTCTTTGTCCTTTCTGCATTAGAAAATTGTCTGTAAAGGAGCATAATTTGATCACTAAGACAATGGTTACGCACACCTTGACTCTTTTATTTTATTGTTGTCGTTACTGGTTATTCTTTGGTGTTATTGTATATTGTTTGTTGTCACTTGCTGTTTGCCATGATTTTGACATATTTCCAACAATACAATCTCTTGAGCTTGTAAAATGATCTATTATGTAATTGATCCTAAAGTTTCGTATTTGAATGCATTAATGATTATATATTGGCATTAGATCATATGTTTTTTCTTTCTTTTCTTCCCAGATCAAATGTTACATTCTTTGTGAATATAAAAGCAAGAAGGGCAAACTCATGTCTCCTCACAAACTCTCTGGTTCTACCAGTGGCTAGTAGTGTGGGAGCTATCGTGTGAGCCTTGTGCTCGTTCAATCGTTGGGTTGCCTATAGTTTTTTGTGCTCGTTCAGCTAAGGGGTAATGCGATGGCAGTCACTAGTTTAGTTGGAAAGGTTTTGCAATCGCGATCGGTGAATAACGAGGTCTTTGTTTATAGCATACCTTTGATCGGGAAGTTCATTAAGGGTGTTAGAGTGGAGCATATTTTCCTTTTTCGTTTTGCTAATGAGAATGATCGCCGTCTCATTCTGTTGATGGGGCCTTGGCACTTTAATCGCACTTTACTGGCTCTTTCACCTTTGGCTGGTAATGGAGAATTGACTGCCTAACAATTTAATATAGTTTCATTTTGGGTTCGTATCTATAATGTGCCCATCTGTTATATGTTGAAGTGTTAAGAGTAGTTCATTATAGTTAGTTATAGTTGTTGACATGTCAGATGAGTTGGCAAATGTTAGTTATGTTGACTGTAGTTTGTTAGCACATGTATAAGCTAAGCTCAGCTCATGTGAATTGATTCCAGAATATTCAAGGGCTTAGTATAAATACTCCTGTAACAAATACAACTATCAATCTTAAGCTCTTCATTTTTCTCTCAAAATTGTCTATTGTTTTCTCTGCCTTTCTTAGATGCCAAACACTTTTCTTATATCAAACTCAAACTCAAACACAAATGCTACTGTTTCATCATTTACATTTACTTCACCAACCAAACTTGATCGCTCGAATTATACAATCTGGAAGTCTCAAATTCTTTCATTTGTTCGTGCCAATGGTCTTGAAGATTTACTTGATGAATCAAATACCTGTCCAGATCAATTTCTTCAAAGTGAAACCACATGGAAAAGGAAGGATCGATTGCTGCTAAGCTGGTTGATGTCGTCTATCAGCATTGAGATTCTAAGTCTTGTGGTAAACTCTGAAACTTCACTAGAACTTTGGACTAGTTTGGAACAACAATTTGGATATGAAACTTTTGCTAAGAAAATTCATCTGAAAATGATGCTTAATAACCTTAGAAAAGGTTCGATGACAATAATTGAATTTTTCGGCAAGTTAAAAACAATTGCTGATGAGTTAGCCATTGCTAGTAATCCAATTAGCTCTTTTAGGCCAGCCTTATTATTCTGTTGTGGTTTATCTTAAACCAAATCTTGCTAAGATCTCTATCAATGAGGCATATTCTATGTTATTATCTCATGAAGCTAGATTAGAAGCAAATAAGCTAAGTGCAAGTAAGGAAGCTAAGTTGAATTATGCTGCAAATATTGCTCATACTGGATCTGGACTTAATAATAATAACAAGAAACAAGGTGGTCAATTCAATAACAATTGGACTGGTGGTCAACCTAATAACAATTGGTTTAAGAGGTGGATATGCTAGAGGCAGAGGTGGTTATGGTAGGAAACTAGAATGGTGTTCCATTTGGAAATTTTTCACAGGGAGGCAAAGGAAGTAATTACAAGGAAGAGGAAACTGGAATGGTGTGCCATTTGGAAATTTTTCACAGGGAGGCAAATGAAGTAATTACAATGACAATCCTAGTTAGAATAGAGTATTTACTAGTGGATTTACTAATGGAAAAGGTGTTATGGGTCAGACTACTGCTACTGTAATTTGCTAGATTTGCTTTAAACCAAAGCACATTGCAGCTGAGTGCAAGAACATATTCAACAAGGATTATGTTCCTTTTAATAATCTATATCAGAATCCACCAAGAGATACTTTGTGGATTGATAGTGGTGCAACACATTACATCACTAATAATTTATAGAACCTGCAAATTGGAAATAAGTACTCAGGTAATCAACTGCTCCTTGTAGGTAATGGCCAGGGTTTGCATATTTCACATATTGGCTATGCATGTCTTCAAACATCATTTAATGCAGTTTTACACTTAAGAGATACTTTGTGTGTCCCTAAACTTACTAAAAATCTCATAAGTGTTACCAATATGTGTTTCATAAAGGACAAGAGGAAGGAATGACATCTGGCTAAAGGGATTTGCTAAGGGAGGATTGTATATGTTGCTGTCAAAGAATGACTTTGTTTCAAATTTCAGTTGTCTCACCTTGTAAAATTTCTGATACAGCTGCAAATAAAATTTCTATAATTCACAATGTCAAATGAACACAATCAAATTAGCAAACTTGTTTCATCAGAAATTTGGTCATCCTAACAAACATGTGTTGAAATCCATTCTATCTTCTCTTTCTTTTGACTGCTCATCCATATCAGCACCTGATTTTTGTGATGTCTGCCAATATGGTAAAGTCCATCAAATGCCCTTTTACTCAACTGGAATAAGAACTAAAGCTCCTTTAGAGCTTATCCACGCTGATCTTTGGGGCCCAGCACCCTTACCATATCTACGCTATAGATATTACATTAGCTTTGTAGATGACTATAGTATATATTGCTGGATTTTCCATTGACCCTCAAATCAGAAGCATTAGATACTTTCAAATACTTTAAAACCTTAGTCAAAAAACATTTTGGCTACACTCTAAAATCACTGCAGTCTGATTGAGGGGGTGAGTATAGAAGTTTTCAAAGTTTTCTTGAAGAAGAAGGGATAAGGTTTAGACATAGTTGTCCTCACACACACCATCAAAATGGTGTGGTTGAAAGAAAACATAGACACTTGGTTGAAACAGGATTTACCCTTCTTGCACAGGCCAAAATGCCTCTGTCTTTCTGGTGGGAATCATTCCATACAACTTCCTTTCTTATAAATAGATTACCAACCCCTGTTTTAAATAATGTTTCACCCTTTACCAAACTTCATGGTAGACAACTTGATTACCAGTTCCTCAAAACGTTTGGTTGTGCATGTTTTCCTTTCCTTATAGTAAGAATAAATTCAATTTCCACATACAAAAGTGTCTCATGATTGGCTACAGCCCATTATATAAAGGCTATAAATGCCTTGACTCCACTGGAAAGATCTATATTGCTCGACATATTAGATTTAATGAGTCTGAGTTTCGTTTTTCTGAAGTTTTTCCTTTTGATAAACTTGTTCAGAATGTATTATCCATTCAGCAAAATCACACAACTCTTACCTTTGTTCCTTCCACAATTGTCATTCAAGATGGTAACAACGCACAGCCCTCTATTAGTTCACTTGTTCCAGATGCAGGACCTGATTCTAGTACCTCTTCCCCAAATCAGTCCATTACATCTTCTCATCTACCCTTACAAGTACAGTACCCAACAACAGTACCACCACTTGATCAACCATATCAGTCTTCACCTGCACAACAGCTTCTACCAGATCTAAAGCTGGAATATTCAAGCCTAAACCCTATTTGGCAGTCACTCAAGACCTTGAACCACAATCTGTTAAGGCAGCCTTGACAGATACTAAATGGAGAGAGGCAATGCAAGTAGAGTTTGATGCCTTACAAAATAATAACACCTAGATTCTAGTAAGGAACAGGCTGGTAAAATTGTTGGGAATAAGTGGGTATTCATAGTGAAATACAACCCCTGACGCTAGTATCTGCAAATACAAAGCAAGGTTAGTTGCAAAAGGCTTTCATCAAATACAAGAGGTGGATTTCTTTGAAACTTTTAGCCCTATTGTTAAACCTTACACTATCAGAATTATTTTGAGTCTTGCTGTTATGAATCATTGGTTAATCACGCAACTTGATGTTAATAATTCCTTCCTCAATTGGATCCTCACTGAAGATGTTTTTTTTCATATGTATGCAAGTTAACTAAAGCTCTTTATGGGCTTAAACAGGCTCCAAGAGCCTGGTATGACATGCTGAAATTATCTCTGCAACATTGGGGCTTTCATACTTCCAAATCAGATACCTCACTGTTTTTCCAGCATATAGCAGGTGATATTATGGTGGTGCTCATTTATGTGATGACATATTGGTTACTGGCTCAGACAATAAGCTTGTTGAGGAAATTATCAGTTGTTTGGGGTCTGAATTTGCTTTAAAGGATTTATGAGATTTTAATTATTTCCTTGGTCTTAAAGTAACACCATCAGCTGCAGGGATACATCTTTCTTAGACCAAATATATATGTGATTTACTCAAGAAAGCTCAGATAATTAATAGCGAAGGATGTCCAACTCTCATGAGTTCAAGTGACAAATTAGTTAAAGACAAAGGGGTTGCTTTTGAAAATCCTTCACTATGTAGAAGTTTGATTAGTTCTTTGTAGTATGCTACATTAACAAGGCTTGAAATATCATTTACAGTGAATAAACATAGTAAATTCCTTGTTGTCCCAACAGTAATTCACTGGCAAGCATGTAAACGACTATTGAGGTACTTGTAGTGCACAACAGATTATGGCTTGTAGTTTTTCAGCACTGGGAAATTTACTCTCACAGCCTTTTCAGATGCTGATTGGGGATCAGACTTGGATGACAGGAAATCAGTGAGCGAGTATTGTCTTTATTTAGGTGATAATTTGATTTCTCGACCTCAAAGAAACAAAAAATAGTCTCTAAAAGCACAGCAGAAGCAGAATCAGAATATAGAGCATTGGCATTAGCAGTATCTGAAGTACTTTGGATCTCTTATTTGCTTAAAGAGTTGAAGATGCCACTGTTACAGGTACCAGTTCTTCTCTGTGACAATAAGAGTGCATAAGCCCTGGCTAGTAATCCTAAGTATCACTCAAGAACTAAGCACATTGAGTTGGACTTGCATTTTGTTCGTGATCACATAGCTCAGAATGAAATCCAAATTAGTCATGTTTCAAGTTGTGATCAAGTAGTAGATATTCTCAGCAAACCTTTGGTCTTTGATCAGTTCAATTATCTTAGGCCCAAGCTCAATGTCATTCCTAGACCTTGAGCTTGAAGGGGGATGTTAAGAGTAGTTCGTTATAGTTAGTTACAGCTGCTTACGTGTCAGATGAGCTGGCAAATGTTAGTTATGTTGACTGTAGTTTGTTAGCAATCTGTTAGCACATGTATAAACTAAGCTCAGCTCACGTGAATTGATTCCAGAGTATTCAAGAGCTTAGTATAAATACTCCTGTAACAAATACAACTATCAATCTTAAGCTCTTCATTTTCTCTCAAAATTCTCTGTCATTTTCTCTGCCTTTCTCAGATGCCAAACACTTTTCTTATATTTTAACTTGAAGGAGATGGCTGAATTTCTTGGAGGAATGCTAGGGTGTGTGGAGAACTTGGATGTTGGTCATTGTGGTGAATTTATGGGAAAATTTCTTCGTGTCCAAGTCTCTATTGATATCTCTAAGCCATTTAAACCTGGCTTGCTAGTTCCATTTCACACTGATGATGATGATCGTGTTCTCCCTGTGGTTTATGAAAGGCTACTGGACTTTTGTTATTTTCGCAGATGTGGCGATCATTATTTCAGGATTGTTTTGCCTATGACTTAGTTAATGCAGAGAAGGGTGAGAATGTTAAATTTGAGTATGGCGATTGGATGCGGGCTGATTTTGAAGGTGGGTATCGGAAGGTGGAAGGTCGGCACCCCTCGTTAGATCATGGTGGAGGAGAATCAAATTTGTCTGAGAATGAGATGGGAATTAATGAGGTAATATGCGGCCCATATGTTACGACAAATAATGAGAAAACAGATTTAGAAAGGATGATGGAAGGAATGCCTTTAACCATGAGAATAATTATTGTATTTATGGGTGATAAATGAGAATAATCATGTGCAGTCAGGGAGAGGAAAACAAAAAGTGGATGAAATTGGGGGGAATTCAAATTCTCATACACATGCTTTGCCTATCTCTATTACTACAAGGCAAGTGCCTAATGAAATAAAGAGGGTATCACATGCAGAAGTAAGTAATGATGCTTGTGCTGGATTAAATAGTGATAAGGCTAGTGACGTGGCTTTCTATGAACCGTACAAGAAAATTTTAAAGGGTAATACGGCTACGACACAAAACAAAGCTTTGAATTCTTGCCTTGGAGGAAGAAAGTGGAAGTGGTTGGCACGAAAAATTTATGAAGGAAGAGCTTATGGTTCTCTGGCTTTAGGAGCTAAGAACATTTATGAAGGGGAAATTAGTGATGGGGCTGAGTGTTGGAAACATGGAAAAGTGGTGACTGAAACTGTTGATTTTCGAGCAAGAATCAACATAATATAATAACTTGAAAATCCAAATTTAAACACATACCCAGATTATATGCGGAAAACTGATAAACCAAGATTGTGCTACTGATTTATGGTCGGAGGATGATCACAAAGTCGGAAGATCCTCTCTATTCACGTTGCAAGAACCCTCTAAGCTTCCCTTGTCTTGAATTTTCTATAAATTGCACTTTTGCTTAACTTCACTTAAGTTATTTTCTCTATGGATTTGCCCTTTATTTATAGCATTCCAAGAGCAGTGATCATCTTCTTAATGATCACTTAATAAGCTTAAACAATTGTTGGAGTGATCATTTTCTTAAGGATCACTTAATATCTTTTAATATAATATTGTAAGATATCATAGAGTTCTAACTCAAAATAACCACTTGCTCTTGGTCCTGCATCCCTTATGGGTGACCTCAAAGTGATAGAACCCTATATATAAATATATTAATATGTATTATTTCCAACATCTCCCACTCACACATGATGGGATGTTTATAGTGCAACAAGAACTATCTGTTCAAGCCTCAAAACTCAATTATTATACTAGTAAATGCAACGTGTGACCCATGAACAATAAGCAGGAGCTTATATTGCTTTAAATCTCAATTGTATTCTATACAAAAGAGTTGTTCATCATATATCCTAGATTCCATATTATTACATCAGATTCAAGCACACTAAGTCCCATATCAAAAAGATATGCTTGACAATATACCCTCTATGTAATCTTATACAATCGGTACCAGTGAAAAACATAAGGTAGATGTAAGTAATGAATCTTCCCATCATACTCATATTTCTTAGTTTTAGATTAACTGCTTTCCTAAACTTGTTTCATAAATCGAATAACATCATAGCTTTAGAAAAAACAAGTTTAAAGTAGCAAATACTAATCTATCACCTCAAAATATAGTTGATAGTATGTAAGGATACCTATTGAGGTTTATAATACCTCAAAGAAACTTTACACAATGAGAAATAGGGAAATTTTCTCATTTTTCTTCATTTGGTCATCAAAGCACACGTTGTATGAAATACGTGCTACAATGAATTCTCTTTTCTGAGAGCATATGTCTAAATTATTTCACTGTACAGATCTTAGTTCAGTCGCTACTTAACTGCCTATCCTGTGTTTTTAATAAGCTCGACGCCAAATTAAAGACTCACATATGGCTTGAATCAGGTTTCCATGATAATTGGGTATATCATGGTCGGTTTTATATTTATAAACCTCATCTTGACCCAGTCAAGGCAACACATTTTATAAATGCTCCATGAGAATGTACATAGCATCAAATTCTCTCTTTATTGTCTCATCTCAACTTGCTTTTCTAGCAATTGAGGCGATCGCTTGTGTAAGAAAGCTGATCAAAACCTGATGACATAACTTTACTCTAAATATGTGTAATCAAAAGAAACTTTTATATGGACAAACGATAAGAAGAATTTAATCATATGAAAATTTTATCACATGTCCATTACTCAAAAATAATATCTCCTCAAGTACAATTTTACAATCTACATAAGCCCAATGATCAAGTATGTTTCAAGTAAACATCTCGTGTTATGGCTTTAGTAAATGGATCTGCCACCATAAAATGTGTAGATGTGTATTGTATTAGCACCTCTTTTTGTGCTACAATTTCTCTCACAAAATTGTACTTGGTCTCTATGTGTTTTGACTTACTGTGGTATTTGGAATCTTTTGTAAAAGATATGGTTGTTTGACTATCACAATTTATAATTACTGGTCTAGAAGAATCAGTAACTATTTTGAGATCTGCAATAAATCTGTTAAGCCATACAGCTTCTTGCACTGCTGCTGAACATGCCACATATTCAGCTTCCATCGTAGATAGAGCAATGCATGTTTGTTTCTTGCTACTCCAAGAAATCTCACCACGATTAAGTAAAAATGCATATCCGGAGGTCGATTTTCGCTCATCTAGATCACCACCCCAACCGGCATCTATATATCCAATTAGGCGCAAATCACCTCCCTAATAGCATAAAGAGTAATCGGCAGTGCCTTTAGATACGCAATAATCCTCTTGACTTCATTCCAATGCTTTCATCTTGGATTTGATTGGTATCGACTTACTAACCCCACAGCATAACAAATGTCTGGTCTAGTACACATCATAACGTACATAAGACTGCCAATAGCACTTGAGTACGGAACTCGTGCCATTGCATTTAGTTCTTCAGGAGTCTTAGGGCACATTTCAAGGCTTAGAGTTTGTCCTTTTGAAATAGAAGTATCCATAGGTTTACAATCTGACATATTGAATCGTTCAAGAATTCTCTTAATGTATGTCTCTTGTGAAAGAGATAAAAGTCTTTTTGAACGATCCCTATGAATTTTAACTCCTAAAATATAAGCTGCTTCACTCATATCTTTCATTTCAAAATTTGAGGATAACCATTCTTTAATGATTTTGACAAACTGTAGATTGTTTCCAGCCAACAAAATATCGTCCACATATAGAGATAAGATAACAAAGTTATCTTCTGATCTTTTAACATATACATAATGGTCTTCTTCGGTCATCAAGAATCCATAAGAAATTATAGTTTCATGAAACCTAAGATACCATTGTCTGGAGGATTGTTTCAGCCCATATATTGACCTCTTAAGCTTGCAAACTTTGCGCTTTTGGTTTTTCAATATATAACCCGCAGGCTGATCCATGTATATTTCTTCCTCCAGTTCTCCATTGAGAAATGCTGTTTTAACATCCATTTAATGTAATTCAAAATCCATATGTGCAACGATTGCTAGAATCAATCGTATTAAGGCAAACCTTGCCACTAGGGAAAAATTTTCTTCATAGTCTATACCTTCTTGTTGGGTATATCCTTTTGCTACTAACCATGCCTTATATCTCTCAATTGTGCCATCCACCTTTCATTTATACGTAGAACTCATTTATTTCCAATGGTTCCTCATTCAAGCGGTAAATCAACCAAGTCCCAGACCTGATTTGATTTCATGGACTCCATCTCTTCATTCATTGCTTTCATCCATAATTCCTTAGCAGGTGACGCAATGGCCTCACTAAAAGTTCTTGGCTGATTGCTATCATGTGATGCAACCATAAATGCCTCCCCCTCAATCTCAAAAGACGACGTGGGATGGAAATACGATTACTTCTTCGAATTAAGGTATCCTGTAAAGTCATTCCATAAAATGGTTGACTCCCACTAGGATCAGAAATCCCAGGAAAATCTGGGTTTTCCTCAATTCGATTGACAATACTCAGTGGATCATTCATTTCATATAAACGAATATCTTTGTCAACATATGTTATGCTAGGAAATTCATTCTCTAAGAATATGACATCTCGTGATTCTATTTCAGTTATAGTTCCATCATCACGTTCACCAATCAATACATACTCTTTTGAGTGCTTAGGATATCTTATGAAAATACTTTTTTTTTCCTCTTGCACCCACTTTTCCATGTGTATGGGAAGGATTGTGAACTAAGTCGCAGACCCCCAGGGTTGCAAATGAGTTAGAACAGGTTTTCTGCCTGTCTATAGCTCATATGGAGTGGAACTAATTGACTTACTTTGGACTCGATTAAGTATGTAGGCAGCAGTTAGCAATGCATCCCCCCAGTAGGATATTGGGAGATTTGCTTGTGCGATCATAGACCTAACCATATCAAGTAATGTCCTATTTACTGGATCATTGCTAAAGTTTTGGCTAATCGGCTGAAGGGGCTGTTAGATGATGTTATCTCTGGCAATCAAAGTGCTTTCATCCCCAACCGTCTTATAACTGATAATGTCATAGTGGGTTATGAATGTTTACATAAATTACGATCATGTAAAAAAAGGAAGAATGGTTTGGTGGCATTGAAGCTTGATGTCAGCAAGGCATATGATCGAATAGATTGGGGATTTCTGGAACAAGTAATGGTGCAGCTAGGTGAAGTTCGGGGTCGGATTTCTCCAAGTTGAGGAATTAGGTAGGGATGTCCACTCTCTCCCTATTTATTTATCCTTTGTGCTGAGGCTTTCTCTGCTATGCTGACTGCTGCTGAAAAATCTAATCTAATTTGTGGGGTCAAATTTGCATCTGATTTATTGGTGTCCCATTTTCTATTTTCGAATGATAGCTTAATTTTTTGTATGGCTGTTTTGGCATATTTTCATTACTTGAAGAATATATTTGATATATATATACTAAGGCCTCAGGATAGATTTTTAATTTTGAAAAATCAAATGTGTCGAAGATTTGATGCCCATAATTGAGGAAGATCTTTTGCATTTAATTTAAAGAGAATAACCTAAATTATGAAGTAGAATATTTAGCTGATTTGTTATTATTCTGTTTCCTAAAACTATGGTAGGGTTATGTGTTTTAGAATCACTATAAATATCCTCCCTGTAAACGGTCTTTGTAATATAACAAAAATAATAAGACAAGTTCAGTGTCTTTTCATAAAAACCTTCATGGTATCAGAGCCTTGTCTCTTTACCAAATCCAGATCATGAATTACCGTGCTGCCATGACTGGATCCAAGGAATCTACTACCCACACAAGTGGACATCCTTCTTTGTCTTCAGAAGTTACCCAATCCGAGTCCCAATCTGTGATTTCTACAGCCAGCACAGATTCCTTTGCTTCGAATCCTTCCCTGCAGTTAACCGTTCATAAACTGAATGGTTCCAATTATCTAGAATGGGCACAGTCTGTAAAGCTTGCCATCCATGGCTGGGGTAAACTCGGCCACCTTACAGGAGAAGTGAAGCAGCCAGCCGCTGGAGATCCTAATTTGAAGAGATGGCGTTCAGAGAATTCTCTAGTGATTGCTTGGCTGATAAACTCCATGGAACCAGCAATTGGGAAACCACATTTATTTTTTCCCACAGCCAAAGATGTGTGGGAAGCTGTTCAGGATATGTATTCTGACGTAGAGAACTTTTCTCAAATTTTCGAACTTAAGACAAAATTGTGGAAATCTAGGCAGGGAAATAGAGTTGTGACTACCTACTCTAATGAGATTGTAACTTTATGGCAGAAGTTAGATCTTTGTTACGAGGATGAATGGGACTGCCCTACAGACAGTGTTTGACACAAAAAGAAGGAGGAGAACGATAGGGCCTATGTCTTTCTCGCTGGACACAATCAAGAATTGGATGAAGTGCGAGGACGTATTTTGGGCAGGAAGCCTCTTCCCTTAATTCGTGAAGTTTTTTCAGAAGTTCGTAAGGAAGAAACGAGGCGTAAAGTGATGCTAAAGAAAGCTGAGTCCAAGACAAAACCCGAAGCTGAAAGTTCAGCATTGGTTTCTAAGATAAAACCAGATGGAGAGAGACGGAAAAAGCCCTGGTGTGAACACTGTAAGAATTTGTGGCACACCAAGGATACTTGCTGAAAATTACATAGAAAACCACCAAATTTCAAGAAGAAGAATGGGGCTGATAGCAGGGCATTGCAAACTGTGAGCGAGGACTCTCAAAAGCAATCAATCGACTCTGAGACACCGGCCTTCACGAAGGAACAATTAAGCCAAATGTACAAACTTTTTAAGTCTCCACAATTCTCAGTAACTCCTTCTTGTTCCTTTGCTCAAAATGGTAATCTTCTTACTGCTCTTTCATGTAAAACATCAAATCCATCTTGTTCATGGATTATTGATTCTGGGGCCACTGACCACATAACTGGCTCATCACAATTATTCTCGTCTTATAGTCCATGTGCATGCAATAAAAAGATCAAGATTGTCGATGGATCATTATCCATAATAGTTGGCGTGGGTTCTATTGTTATTTCTCCTACTTTAACACTCCATAAAGTTCTTCACGTTCCAAACTTATCTTGCAATTTACTATCTATAAGTAAAATAACTAGTGATCTTAAGTGTCGAGTTAATTTTTTCTCCTCTTTCTGTGAGTTTCAGGAACTGACCATGGCGAGGATGATTGGATGTGCTAGAGAAAGTGGAGGACTTTACTTCTTTGAAGACGGATCAAGTATGATAAGGCCAGTTCAAAATACATGTTCCGGTTCAGTCTCAATTACTAATTATAAAAAGATTATGCTATGGCACTTTAGACTAGGCCATCCTAATTTTCATTATTTACGATATCTATTGCCAAACTTGCTTAATAATAAAGATCCATCTCTTTTTCAATGCGAAATCTATCTATTAGCTAAACATCATCGATCTATATTTTCTATACAGCCTTATCAACCCTCAAAACCATTTTTACTATTACATACTGATGTATGGGGACCACATAGAATTCCTACTCTGTCAGGAAAAAGATGGTTTGTTACATTCATTGATGATCACACTAGAGTTTGTTGGGTTTATTTATTAAAAGAAAAATCAGAGGTTGAAAGTGTTTTTCAAAATTTTTACACCATGGTTCTAACACAATTTCAAGAAAAAATTAAAATCATTCAAAATGACAATGAAAAAGAATTTTTTAATAAAATTTTGGGAAATTTTTTTCTTGAAAAGGGAATTGTGCATTAAAGTTCTTGTAATGATACCCCTTAACAGAACGGGGTAGCTGAAAGAAAGAATAAACATCTTCTGGAAGTGGCAAGGGCATTACTTTTTTTCAAAAAATGTTCCTAAATATCTATGGGGTGAAGCAATTTTAACTACTACTTACCTTATAAACAGAATGCCCTCAAGAGTTTTGAATTTTCAAACTCCTATGGATTTCTTCAAAACACTCTATCCTAATTCTCGATTAATATCACGAATTGCATTAAAATTTTTTAGGTGCAATTCTTTTGTACATAATCATGAACACGGCCAGGGTAAGTTAGATCCTCAAGGAAGAAAATACATTTTTGTTGGATATGCACCCACTCAAAAAGGGTATAAGTGTTTTGATCCTATTTCCAAAAAAATGTTTATAACCATGGATGTAACATTTTTTGAAGACAAATCTTTTTTTGAAAAATATCTTCCAGGGATAAGGCATGAGGAAAAACTAGTAGAAGATTATGTTTTCCGTATTGCAGATCAAAAGACTGATCAAAAGATTGCAGATAGAGGCATTGATGGGATAGAGGAATATCCGATTTCTATTACAACAGATTTTCCTAAAAAAGAATCTTTCCAAAATAACAATCCAGAAAAATCAGATGCCTCTATCCAATCTACTAGTCAAAACGAATCTGAAAAACAAATAAATATTGAGCATAATACGAATTTGGATTCCTTGCCTTTAGTGCCAATAACAGAGTCAAATTCTCCTAGTGAAAGAGACAAGAACGTGACTGAAAAAACTCTACAAACCTACATCAGAAGAAATTATCGAGCAAAGGATATAGTTCTCCCTTCTCTTCACAATCAAGAATCCGAACCGAGGGCAGAACCTGTTGTGTCTGAGTCTTCAGGTAAAAATTCATCTAATCCAAAGTTTGATGATTTGGATCTTCCTATTGCATCACGAAAAGGGGTGTGTTCTTGTACCAAATATCCCATATCTAACTATGTCTCTTTTGATAAATTATCTCCTAATGTTTTGGCTTTTACTTCTCAACTTTCTTCTGTGGAAATTCCGAAGAATGTACAGGAAGCATTGAGAGTTCCAGAGTGGAGAACGGCTATCGAAGAGGAGATGCGGGCTCTTAAGAAGAATCAAACATGGGAAGTAATGGACTTACCAAAGGGAAAAAAGACAGTAGGGTGTAAATGGGTCTTTACTATCAAGTATAATTCCAAGGGGACACTGGAACGGTACAAAGCTCGGTTGGTGGGTAAGGGATTTACTCAAACCTACGGCATCGACTATCTTGAAACCTTTGCTCCAGTGGCATCAACTATCTTGAAACCTTTGCTCCAGTGGCAAAATTAAATATTGTAAGGGTACTTCTCTCAACGGCAGTAAATCTTGATTGGCCATTACAACAACTTGATGTAAAGAACGTATTTCTGAATGGTGATCTAGAGGAAGAAGTGTACATGGACTCTCCCCCTGGATTTGATGGAAAATTTTAGTCTAGAATTTGCAGGCTGAAGACATCATTATATGGCCGCAAGCAATCTCCTAGGGCTTGGTTTGAAAAATTTACTAAGTCGGTCAAAGGGCAGGGATATGCTCAAGCTCAAAGTGATCACACAATGTTTTTTAGACACTCCAAAGATGGAAAGATAGCAGTACTTATTGTGTTTGTGGATGATATCATTCTCACAGGGGATGACTTGATAGAGATGGAATGATTAAAGAAGAATCTTGCTTCTAGCTTTGAAATTAAAGACGTGGGAACACTTTGATATTTCCTGGGAATGGAGGTAGCTCGATCTAGGAAAGGTTTAGTTGTGCCCAAACGTAAGTATGTCTTAGATCTTCTAAAGGAAACAGGGATGATTGGATGCCGACCTGCGGATACTCCTATGGACCCAAATCACAAGCTAGCAGAAATTAAAGATGGAAGTCCAGTTGATATTGCTAGATATCAGAAGTTAGTGGGCATGCTTATTTACTTGGCTCATACTCGTCCTGATATAGCTTTCTCAGTGAGTGTTGTGAGCCAATTTATGCACTCTCCATATAAGGGGCACCTTAAAGCAGTTTATAGAATTTTGAGGTACTTAAAGGGTACTCCAGGCAAGGGATTGTGTTTTAAAAAAGGAGTTCAGAGGACCATTGAAGCTTACACAGATGCTGACTAGGCAGGGTCACTTACTGATAGAAGATCAACTTCAGGTTATTGTACCTTTGTATGGGGTAACTTAGTTACTTGGAGAAGCAAGAAACAAAGTGTTGTAGCACGTAGCAGTGCAGGGACCGAGTACCGAGCTATGGCACATGGTGTGTGTGAAATGTTATGGTTAAAACGAGTCTTAGATGAGCTAAGGAGGCCAATTGAAGTTCCCATGAGGCTTTATTGTGATAACAAGGCGGCAATTAGTATAGCTCACAATCCGGTACAGCATGACAAAACAAAACATATTGAAATCGACCGCCACTTTATTAAAGAGAAACTTGAAGGAGGCATTATCTGCATGCCATTCATTCCATCAGCACAACAAATAGCTGACATTCTCACCAAGGGACTCTTTAGACAGAATTTTGAACTTCTCACAAGCAAGTTGGGCATGATGAATATATACACACCAACTTGAGGGGGGTGGTCGAAGATTTGATGCCCATAATTGAGGAAGATCTTTTGCATTTAATTTAAAGAGAATAAGCTAAATTAGGAAGTAGAATATTTAGCTAATTTGTTATTATTCTGTTTCCCAAAACTATGGTAGGGTTATGTGTTTTAGAATCACTATAAATATCCTCCATGTAAACGATTTTTGTAATATAACAAAAATAATAAGACAAGTTCAGTGTCTTTTCATAAAAACCTTCAAAATGTTTTGTTTAGTCCAAATGTGAAGCCTGATACATGCAAGAGTATTACAGAGGTCTTTGGCTTTTCTGAAGTCTCCGCATATAAGAAATACTTAGGCTTGCCAGCGATGATTGGGAGGAAGAAGAGAGAATTTTTCCACGAACTGAAATTTAAGGTGCTGAGAAAATTGAGTAAATGGCGATAAAAATTTCTCTTGTGGAGGAAAAGAGATTCTTATCAAAGCAGTAGCACAAACAGTCCCTTCATATGGCATGAGTGTGTTTCGCTTACCGGCGACTATGTACGAAGATATTCAGCGGAGGTTTATAGCTTTCTAGTGGGGGTCTTCGGAAAATAAGCGGAAAATACACTGGATGTGATGGACTAGTATGAGCCGTACTAAGGAGAAGGGTACTTTGGGTTTTTGATACTTGGGTGTTTTAATCAGGCTATGTTGGCAAAACAAGGATGACATTTGCTTATTTATGGGGAGACACTTGCTTCGCGAGTATTAAAGGCAAGATATTTTTGACGATGATCGTTTATTGATGCAACTATTGGTAATAATCCTTCATTTATTTGGCGAAGTATTCTTTGGGGCCGTGAGCTATTACGGGGGGATTTTGATGGTATGTGGGGTTAGGGCAACATATTTGTATTTATGGTGATAATTGGGTGCTTAGGCCATCGTTGTTCCGACTTATTTCGCCAAAAATTTTGGGCAAAGAAGCAAGGGTTGCTGACTTGATAGAGAATGGGAATTCATGGAACATGACTTTGCTACGGAAATATTTCTTGTCATAGGATATCCATTCTATTATGAAGATTAAGCTCCCTTCACAGAATTCTCATGACAGCGTAATATGGCACTATGATCGTTGTGGAGAGTACACAGTGAGGTCTGGGTATCATGTTGCGAGAATATGGAAGAACCTTGATAGTGTTGCATCTTCTAGTGTTTCATCAATGCAGTGGGCAACCATTTGGAAGTTAATTGTTCCTTCCAAGGTTAAGATATTTTCTGTGGCGTGGACTTTCAGGATTGCTTCCATCTATTGGAAAATTTGGAATTGAAAAGGGTGGTGGCTAATTCGCGGCGTAGGATTTGTGGTGAGGCTGGTGAGTCAATTTTGCATGGTCTATTTGTCTGTCAACATGCTCATGATGTGTGGGAGCTTACTTCATTTACTGTTACGAAATTTTTTGACCGAGTTGCATGTTTATGGATATTGTTTATTCTAAAGTTGCTTTTTGTGAAATTCAACTCTGTCTTCATTATGTGGGGGATTTGGAGGGCGAGAAATAAGATTTTATGTGATGGGGCTAAGCCATCTCCTAATTGTGTGGTGGCTTCCGCCCAAGGAATATGGGATAGTTGTGTAAGGAGAAATTGCCGGGATATAAATACTATGTGTATTGTCCAAAATGTTGTGATTTGGGAGCCTCCACAGTTGGGTTGGTTTCAATTAAATACCGATGTGGCAGTGGATGTTCAAAATGGTAAGGTCAGTTATGGAGTTGTTATTAGAAATCACGAGGTATTGGTTATGTTGGCTGGAACCGATTTTGGGAATTATTCTGAGGATGTGGCTATTACTAAAGCAGAGGCCATTCGCTTTGGTATTCTACTTGCTAAGGAGACTGGTTTGTCTCCGTTAATGATTGAGTCGGACTCGTTGTTTGTTATTCAATTGATCCAAGAAAAGCAACATACTCGTACAGAGCTTTTGTGGATAATTTCTAATGTGCAGCAACTTATGCAACCAAAGCAGGACTTCAGGATTCGGCATATTTCAAGGAGTGGTAACCAAGCTGCGGATGCTCTAGCTAAATATGCTCTTCGATCATGTTCATCATTTGTACTACTAGAAGACTTTCCATAGTCTATAGGTTGTTGTCTTTTAATTTTTTTCCTGATTTAATGAGAATTATTTTGTTTAGGAAGATTGTCAATTTCTCTCCTACAGCAATCAACATAAATCATTTTCCCCCTTACTGTTTTTATAATGGCGAAAAACCTTCCTAATAGTATAAGTTTATAATATTACCCTTATTTTTAACTACTCTTTTATTTATATTTATTATAAATTAAATAAATGACATGAATAGAAACTAAATAAAAAATTAAGCATTAAAAATTAAAAAATATATGTTTTGATATGAGAAAAAAATTAATAATAATTTTTTTCTTGTACTTATTTTGTAAAAATTTTCTTATAATAAATATATAAGAAAGTTATTATAAAATGATAAAAAATTATTATAAGAAAATTTGAATGACAAATAAAATTTATTATAAGATAAATAATAAAATATTTTGCCTATACTTTTTACATTTAATTTTAAAATATTACAAAATATTTATTATAAGAAAATGTTCACAAAATAAATAATTACAAGAAAAAAAATTTATTATTAATTTTTTTCTCATATCAAAATATATATTTCTTGTTTTTAATACTTAATTTTTTTATTTAGTTTCTATTCATGTAATTTATTTAATTTATAATAAATGTAAATAAAAGAGTAATTAAAAATAAGGGTAATATTATAATCTTATACTGTCAGGAGGGTTTTTGGCCATTATAAAAACAACAGGGGGGTAAATGGTATATGTTGATTACTGTAGGGGGGAAAGTAGCAATCCCCCTTTTGTTTAATAAAAAAATAAGATTTCTTTATGAGCCAACTACATCACAAGAATGACATTAAAATATAATTTTCATTATTTTCATGAGATTGTTGTAACTAATGAATTGAAGAAAATTCATTCTTGCTGGTCGTGCTTATGTAGGTTTCTTGCAAATAGGATACGTTTATATTGGCAGTATTATAGATTTACTAAGCTCTTTTCACATCAATATTTGAGAAGATGTATATGATATTGACATGTGCCGACTGATCAATAAATTATCATCAATACATAATGTACTCTTCTTTTGTTCGATTGATCAGATTTTATATCACATGGTTTTATTTGATACGATTTTTTTCTTTTGTTCGATTGATCAGATTTTATCACACTTAGTTTTATTGGCTAAGATTTTTAGTGTGACGATTTGAAGAACTTTCAGCGCTATTCGATAATCCATTGAATTATGTTGCTTTTGATTGTATTTTAATTTAAAAAATGAGTATCATGAATCTATACTTGCTGTCTACATTTATTTTATCTTTATTAAAAAGGGAAGATCCATTTTTCTCCTTTTCGGTCATTACCCAATCCATCATATCTCCTCAAGTTAACTTAATCGCCTCCAAAGTTGACGCGAAGAGAATTGAAATTTTGACCTCTAGCTTTCACAAGAAGAGAAACTATCTAGGCTATTAAAAACTGTGACTAAGGTATATAATTTTGGAAAGAAGATAATCAAATCATAGTAGGCTAAATTGATTTTTATTGCTTTAAACATTAGAAGCTCATTTTGTCCGTAAGTTTTTAAGTCAATTATTCAATTCATTCTTATATTTTAAAATTATCCATACATCTTTTAAAATCTACTCAATTATTTTATATTTTTCTCCTATTACTTATCATATTGGTTTTAATTTATATAAGATAAATATGTCAAATTTAACTGTTATAAAAGTAACAAATGAAATATTTTCGATAATTTTTCTAAATACATAGACCAAATATAGGGAAGGCAATGGGGTAGGGTCGAGGTGAGGAGATCTAGCCCATTCCCCACCACATTAAAAATTTCGCTTTTATTTTCCATCTCATTCCCCAATAAATTTAGTGAGGTGGGGATGTAGGATTGGCAGAAAAACCCGGGCCGGCCCAAGCCCGTGCTGGCCCGGCCCAGGTCCGCGGGCTTTAAGCCCGGCCCATGGTTTAAAATTATGGACAAGGGCTTATAAATAGCAAAGCCCATAACATATGGGCTCAGACAGGGGCCTAAATGAAAAGCCCGGGCCTAAATGAAAAGCCCGGACTTTATAATAAATAATATATATATATTTTTTAAAAAAAAACTTTATAATATAAATTATATAATAATAATAATATATTATAAAATTGAAATACAAAAGTAAAAAACTCATTCCCGTCATCCCGTATTCCCGTGACCGTGACAAAAATCAAAATCCCTCATTCCAAATCAAAATCCCTAACTCTGTTCCCGTGACAAAATCTCACTCACCTCACTCTCTCAGTTCTCACTTCTCTCACTGTCACAGCGTCACTGTTCTCGCCGCCGGCAGCCGACCAGCAGCAGCAGCAACAGATTCCAGCAGCACTGCAGCAGCACCACCAACAGATTCCAGCAGCAGCAGCACCAGCCAGTCAGCCACCGCCCAGCAGCAGCAACAACAGATTCCAGCAACAGCAGCACCAGCGACCGCCCAGCAGCACCAGCACCAGCCAGTCAGCCACCGCCCAGCAGCAGCAGCACCAGCGACCGCCCAGCAGCAGCAACAACAGATTCCAGCAGTAGCAGCATCAGCCACCGCCCAGCGTGCTTGTTACAGAGGTTTGTTTCTTCTTCTTCGTGCTTGGATTGTTTGGTATATGAGGAAGTCTAATAATGTTTGGTATATGATCTGTGTATTGCCGTTCAGTTTGTTGCAATTTAAGTTGTGGTGTTTATTTTTTTTCTCCTTTTTTAACCCTTTTAACCTGAACACCTTGTTTGGGTGTTAGATTATGGGGATGTTGCTGCCTTCTTGGCCTGTGTTTTTTCTGTTCGGTAATGGTGTTGTAGTTTAGAGAGTATCAATTATATTTTGTGTTAGCTAATCATGTATTAGAGAATTACCTTTAAGTTTTTAGCCTATTGTAGTATTATGTATTGGATAATTATGTTTTGAAAATTTATAATTTTATTAAAATAATTTTTATTGAAAATTATTTAAAAGCCCAGACCCGGCCCAGGCCCTCCAAAGCCCGCCAAAGCCCGGCCCGCCAAAAGCCCGTCCAATTTGGATGGGCTTTTAGAGGGCCTGGACTTTTAAAATAAGATATGGGCCTGGGCCTGGGCTTGATAAAGCCCGGCCCAGGCCCTTAAATTGCCAAGCCTATGGGGATGGATGGGGAATGATTTCCCTCCCATTTTTTATTTATTTATTTTATAATAAATATAAATATATAATTTCAATAAATTATAAATTAAAAACTTAAATAAAATCATGACCATATTATAAAGTATTTAAATTATTTAAAACAATCTCTAAATGTTTGAATATCTTAAAATGATATCAAAATTAAAAAATGTTTGAAGAGAGCGGTATCTTAAGAGAGAAAAAAAACATAATAATATTTTAGGATTGAATAAAAATTATGTTGTAGAGTTTTTTTTAATTATAGCCCATTTATATTAAATAAAAAGAAAGAAAATTTTATTAATTAACATTGTAATTGCCACTCGGGAAAACCACTACCACCCAAAAGGGGAAGCCACTCCTGGAGAGAGGATAAGATAGGACCCTTATTTTTTTGTAAAAGTAAAAACATAATGCAAAAGTAAAAACATAATTATGAAAGGGATAGGACAGGACCCCTATCCTACTTTTCTTAAAGAAAAAGCAAACAACATGATTACAAAATAAAAATAAAAGCAAGCTTTTATAAAAGTAGATGCTTGCTTTTTGTAAAAGCAATTATTACAAGCAAACAAAAACTTAAAGAGGCAGCAATCACGAGACTCATAAATAGGATCATCATTTGCTATGAGAAGGGGATCGTTTGTCAACATTGCTATCTACTTCTGCGAAACGTTCTTTCCACTAAAGTAGATGGGAATAGTATTGTTGAGTTGGAGACTCTGTTGGCAGCACTGAATTGGTTGAAGGTGCATCAGATGCTTCTGTAGGATGCAGGATTGAAGTGAATTCTTCCCAAGGATCTTGGGAATCTTAGAAAAGAATGTTGGTATAGTCTGACCTTTCTTCCTTAATCAGCGTTCCAGTGGATGGAGAATTACTGGGTGAGGAAATTTTAGCAGTGGGAATGACTATAAGTTCATGGTGTGGACCGAGGGAGGTATGTTGAATGTCAGTTGGTGTGGGCTGAACATATTTAATTCAAGGAGGTAGTTTTTCAGGGCAGAGACAAGGTTTGGGTCATGTGTCAGGGGAAAACTATAAGGGATGGTTTTTCACTTATAGGCTTGGTCCTGTGTCTAGAAGAGTTTAGTGACAGGATGTTGAAAGTACGGACGGTAGACAATGAAGATTGAGGTGAATTATTCACCTTCTTGATCAAAGAGAAGATTGTGATTTATGATAAGGCTAAGTTGTTTTCTCCACCAGGGGAGAGGAGAGAACCATTCAAAGAGAGTCCATAACAAGGAATGAGCTTTGGTTGGGTCGGTGAGATGTCTGAATATTACCTATACAAGAAAGATGAGCTTAGTAGCATATAAAACAGTGAGGCACCATAGGTACCACAGTTCATCTTCTGTAATATCTCTGGACGGATCAATGGTGAGTCCTGTGAGAAAAAGGTGATCAGGGTGAAAACTAAGAAAACCAGATGACTGAGTATGATATATGTTCATGAAGTACCAGAAAATAAATTTCTTAGCAAAGTCTTGGATTTGATTGGGACTGAAAAACGTGGGATTACAAGGGAAATATTTTCTTGTAAGGGCAGAGTTTAGCAAAGAAGAATTCATGAAGATCACTGGTACTGTAACGGAGGATATGAGAGTAAGAGTGGCTGAAGATGGAGGTCTAGATAGCAGATCAGTAATGAGATTTTGATCTCCCTTGATATGCTGGATTGAAAAATCATATTTAGAAAATCATGTCTTAAGACGTAGAAGGTGTTTATCTGGAAGTGTCTTATTTTTTAAATTTAAAATCTTCAAAAAAGAGGAGTTGTCCAATCTGACAAGAAAATTATGGCCAATGAGATGAAATTCAAACTTTTGAATTCCATATTTTACGGCTAAGATCTCCTTGTACATTAAGTGATAATGTTTTTCCGATTCTTTGAACTGACCACTGGCATGAGCACGGTAAGCTTCTTTTCCGTCAAGCTTTTCCAAAAGTACTGCACTCCAGTACTCATCACTTGCATCTATTTGAAGAATGCACTGTCCTTCAGTGGGAATCTTTAGTGGAAAAGGGTGTTGGGTAATCTTCTTTAGGTGTTGAACTGTAGCATTTTTTACAACTGGCTGGTGTGGATTGTCACATGAGGGAAAAAATCCCGAAGATAATTTACAATGCCTAAAAACTGCTGAATCTATTTTCTCGACAGGTGTTCACCAGGAAAATGGACTAGCTCTTGAGCTATGTGTGGACCAGGGCGGTAATGGCTATCTTTAATGACCATTCCAAGAAATTCTACAGAATCCTGGCGTAGGATGCTCTTTTTGTCAGAAAGCATGATGCCATGTGAATCCACAATCTTGAGAAAGTGGGAAAGTAAATCTTGATGGGAGTCATGGTCTTTAGAAAACAAGAGCACATCATCTAGGTAGATAAGTGCATGGTAGAGTATGGGTTCAAAGATTTTGATCATGGCCTTTTGAAAAAGTGAGGGTGCTACTTTAAGGCCAAATGAGGGTGCTACCTTCCCTAATAGTGGCCATTTAGAATGCAAAAAGCAGTGTTGTGACGGTCAACAAGATGAATTCCTAGTTGCCAGAATCCAACTTTAAAGTCAAATTTGGAAAAGACCTTAGCATCACGAATATGGACAAACAAAGATTGAATTTTTGGCAAAGGGAATTTATCATCACGGAGAAAACAGTTAAGAGGTTGATAATCTATGACAAGGCGTTTTTTGCCTCGGACTTTTTTGGACCGTTTTTCCACATAGAAGGCTTGACAAGCCCAATATGAATTTGTGGGTTCAATAATCCCTTGTTGAAGCAATTGAGAGCATTCTTGTTGGGCTAATTTAAGATCAGATGGTGTCAAACCAGGATAGGTAGCTTTGGTAGGATTGATGTCTTCGTTAAGCTTAAAGGGGAGCTTAATGAAGAAGTCTTTATTTTTCCATAATGGAGATGGATGTGAAAATTGACTATGGTTTTCAGGACAGAAGGAAAGAAACCGGGTTTTGAAGAAGTCATATGAAGAGGGAGAGTTTAAGATGGAGAACAGTCTCAGGACATCAGTGTATGGTTGAAACATCTGCCCCATCATCGGGACCCTCTCGAACTGCTGCAGTTCAACACTTAAAGAAGATTACCCAGCACCCTTTTCCACTAAAGATTCCCACTGAAGGACAATGCATTCTCCAAATAGATGCACGTGATGAGTATTGGAGTGCAATACTTTCGGAAAGCTTGACGGAAAAGAAGCTTATTGTGCTCATGCCAGTGGTCAGTTCAAAGAATCCGAAAAACATTATCACGTAATCTACAAGGAGATCTTAGCCGTAAATATGGAATTCAAAAGTTTGAATTTCATCTCATTGGCCATAATTTTCTTGTCAAATTGGACAACTCCTCTTTTCCGAAGATTATAGATTTCAAAAACAAGACACTTCCAGATAAACACCTTCTCCGTCTTAAGACATGGTTTTCTAAATATGATTTTTCAGTCCAGCATATCAAGGGAGATCAAAATCTCATTCCTGATTTGCTATCCAGATCTCTATCTTCAGCCACTCTTACTCTCATCTCCTCCTCCGTTACAGTACCAATGATCTTCATGAATTCTTTTTTACCAAACTCAGCCCTTACAAGAAAATATTTCTCTTGTAATCTCACGTTTTCCAGTCCCAATCAAATCCAAGACTTTGCTAAGAAAATTATTTTATAGTACTTCATGAACATATATCATATTCAGTCATCTGATTTTTTTAGTTTTCACCCTGATCACTTTTTTCTCATAAGACTTACCATTGATCCCTCCAGAGATATCAAAGAAGATGAACTGTGGTATCTATGGTGCTTCACAGTTTTATATGTTACTAAGTTCATCTTTCCTGTACAGGCAATATTCAGACATCTAACCGACCCAACCAAAGCTCATTCCTTATTATGGACTCTCTTTTAATGGTTCTCTCCTCTCTCCTGGTAGAGAAAACAACTCAGCCTCATCATAAATCACCATCATCTCAATCTTCTCCTTGATCAAGAAGGTGAACAATTCACCTCAATCTTCCTTGTCCACCGTCCCTACTTTCAACACCCTGTCACTAAACTCTTCTGGACACAGGACCAAGCCTATGAGTGAAAAATCATCCCTCATAGTTTTTCCCTGACACATGACCCTAACATTGTCTCTACCCTGAAAAACTATCTCCTTAAACTAAATCATGTTCAGCCCACACCAACTGACATTCAACATACCTCCCTCGGTCCACACCATGAACTTATGGTCATTCCCACTGCTAAAATTCCCTCACCCATTAATTCTCCATTCACTAGAATACTGATTAAAGAAGAAAGGCCAGATTATACCAACATTTTTTTCCAAGATTCCCAAGATTCTTGGGAAGAAGTCACTTCAATCCTGCATCCTACAGAAATATCTGATGCACTTTCAACCAGTTCAGTGTCGCCAACAGATTTTCCAACTCACCAATACTATTCCCATCCACCTTGGTGGAAAGAACCTTTCGCAGAAGTTGATAGCAATGTTGACAAATTATCCTCCTCTTATAGCCAATGATAATCCTATCTATGAGTCTCGTGATTGCTGCCTCTTTAAGCTTTTGTTTGTTTGTAATAATTGCTTTTACTTTTACAAAAAAACAAAACATCTACTTTTCTAAAAGTTTGCTTTTATTTTTGTTTTGTAATCATGTTGTTTGCTTTTTGTTTAAGAAAAGTAAGATAGGGGTAATGTCCTATCCCTTTCATAATTATGTTTTTACTTTTACATTATATTTTTACTTTTACAAAAGGATAAGGGTCATGTTTTATCCTCTCTCCAGGATCCTCAGTTTGTATTCAGATGACGTTTAAGAAAAAAAAAATCGTGCTTTCATAACATGGCAACTTAAGTCCCTCCTTCTTCCTCTATTCTCCTTAGAAAACAATAGACTCTCATAATAGTTCATTTCGATCCTATAATGAGTATGCTCTGCACTCGCCTCTTTGTAGGATCTTGTGCATCAGAAAGTTTTAGGCTAAGAATTCCAACGTTCCAACCACAGTTCATCCTATCCAGTAGCCAAGGAGTGGCTTCCCTTTTGGGTGGTAGTGGTTGTCCCGAGACTAAATAAAAATTAAAAAAATATTTATATATAATGGAGGGTGGGGTGGAGTGGGGAATACAAAACCAAACCTCACCCTATTAAGAATTTAGGGATTATTTATCCGCATTCCCCCACCTCATTTCCCAAAAATTATTAAAAATTCACCCCATTTGTGGTGGAGCCCCATAGGACCCTAAATCCATAGAAGATTTTGTCATCCCTAACCAAGCAAATAATTAGTCCAAACTCGGAGGCTAAGCCAGAATGTTTGCCTTATTGTAAAGATTGTATTGAAGGAAACCAAAGCTATGCATTTGCGAATTTATTTATTTTTTCTTTATAATTCATAGCACAAATGACATAATTTACAAGTCCAACAACCTAAGAAAACATATCAACAATGTTATACTTGAATGAAGCAAGAAAACCAGGCGCGTCAATGCAAATGTAAAATTCAGTTAGAAACCATGCTCAAAGTCTCTTTGACAAAGCCATCACCTGTCCAATCTTTATCAGACTGCAGTCCTTTCCTGGCTGCTTTCCTTTGTTGGATTGCTTCTTGTTGCATCCTTACTAATTCTGTGTGTGTGGTAAAATACTCAATAGAGGCCCTGGCAAAAACCAAACAAGGAAAGGAAGGAAAAAAATTCAATATACCCAACAATTCTTAAAACTTACCGTTTTTATGGATAATATGATCTAGTAAATACTGCTTACCCTCTGAAATCTTCTATGGAGGAAAAATTGTGCATTTTCATGAAGTCCTTCAACTCCTCGCAAAGTCTCTTCACGAGACCGTATCCATGCATCATAACCCCCGTGCAGACCTACAGAAAGGAAATGGCACATGAAACTTTGCAATTACATGTACATATTGAAAAATCTTCATTAGAAAATAAAGAAATAAATACATGGGCTTGAATATTTTGACTCATGATTGCAATGACAGTTAATTCCACATATCATATTTCATGCTAAATTTTAAGGTAAATGTCAAGGATAGCAGTAATAGAGACCAAGCTCAAGCAAATTAATATGTATCGGGCAGGCATGAATGTCGATTTGCATTGCCTTTGTCTGATGAGGTTCACTCAGAAAAAAAAAAGGAAAAACAAATTGATGTTGCAAAAGAAAACTAATAACAAGGAACAGGTTTGAGGCCTACCTGAACAGTATTTGCACCAAGAAGAATAAATTCGGCAGCATCGCCACCAGTTTCTACACCTCCAATGCCAGAAAGTGAGTAATCCTTGTCATTGAATTCCGACTTCATCATTTTGGCTATACTCATTACTTTTCCTAATGCAATAGGATGGACTGCCTTGCAAGAATAGCCCCCAGGTGTAGAGTATCTGATGACAAATTTCAAAACACAATTTTCTTAGATCAATGCTAAGCCAATGGAAAACTCACATATTACTGAATCTGAGAATGCAAACCCCTGGACACAAGGTTCAGGACGCAAAGTTTTCAGATCAATTCCCATGACGCTCATGATTGTGTTAATAGCAGATACTCCCTCACTTCCTGATCTGAGGGCCACCCTAGCTGGCTATATACAATGGAGGATAAGATCAGTTATCACTAAAATAATGAAATATGCATCTTGAAAATTAAATATCGAAAAATATCAACAGAATTTTTTGTGTTCACGTGATAAAACTGCACAAGTAATTATAAGAATAACAATGAACTTTAAATTAGAACTCTAAGAAAAAGAAAATTAATACAAGAACCACATACACAATACTGCTAATTGAAATTTGATGATCATTTAGAAAGTTCAAAGGAATTTTTTCCTGTGGACTTTTCAACTCGAACAGGAGTCTGCGAATCTACACCAGTAAATATTAACTAAAAGAAAAGAATTCAGTAATTACACAAAGCATAAACAAGATTTTCCCTTCTTTAACATAATTTTAGCACAAGAATCTGTCCAGGTGGACAATCGTAAACAGAATTGTGAAATCAAGTAAAAGAATAGGTTTTCAATTATAGATAGTCATCCAGGTCCAGAGTTTTCATATCTTATTGGTAAAGACAACATTTGCAATGGGTCATTATCTATGTCCCTGCTGCTACATGCTGTTAGTAAATTTTTAACCACCATATCACTTAAATATATATGATATAACGAGTGCCCTTAGTAAAGTGGTCTGCTGGTTTACACAAACTATCAAATAAGCCTCTGATACTATAAATATTAAAGAGACCAGATCTAGTGTGCGTCTGCACGTGTGGCGGGTATTCATTGGTGGAGCTACGGCCCCACAACATAGCTCCACCAATTATGTATCACCCCTCGCACAGTCATGACCTGATCGAAAGTCATATATAAAATATAACTTAAATATTCTAAAATACAAAAGACCTTCCAAAGTAACCAGTCTCTCCAACAGCTAATTTTGACTTAAAAACAGCTCAGTACTCTCATAACAATCTTTCCCATACTAGAATGCATGATTATATATTTCAAAATAGATGATAATATTCATGTATGCACGTATAGGAATTAACAGGAGAATTCATATCATCTATAATTTCATCCCTTTTTTCATGAAAAAAATATTTGAGAAAAATACCAAATTTAATATCCGAGGTTCATAAAAAACATACATCATAAAACTCATAGGCATCCCCACTGATCTCTTATGTTCCTTCACAAATAGATTGACATATAAAAGTATCTCAATCCAAAATTATACTCAGTTCTAGTACAATGTCACCAATAAAATCAGAAAATTAAAGCAATGCACCGCATGATGCAATGTTTCATAAAGACTCATGAGCAGAGATGGCTCATCAGCCACTAGATTAATGGAATAGAATAGATAATAGTGTAAAATTAAAAAGAATTATCACATCTAAAGCTAATTATAAGTTGTATCACCTCTAAAGCTAATTAGAATGCATATTACTGAACGATGTGGCGTGCACAAAAGTTTCACATATATGCTTACCTTTTTTGAACCTAAAAGTTAGAAGTCAACACAAAGTTTCATCATACGCAGAGCTCACCTCTGTAATGTCAGTAATGTTAGGAGTCATCTTTGCCCACACAGGAACAGTAGCTTTTGCATTTATCCAACCACAAACTTCTTCCAACAGCCTACAATCTTGGCCAACAGCAGCCCCCATTTTACGTTCCGGCATGCCATGTGGACATGAAAAATTAACTTCTATTGCATCCTATATAATAATGCAGGAAAAAAAAAATGAGGCTAACACTTTTAACAGAAAGATGCATGAAGAAACATAGAACACTAGGTAAAGATATCTTACAATTCCTGTTTCTTCCACTCGATCAATAAGCTCCTCCCATGCAGCTTTGTTATACTCTTCCATAATTGAAGCGATGAGAATCCTATCCGGATACAATGCTTTTAATTGTTTAAATTCTTTCAACATTGTTTCAAGCGGCCGATCGCTAATGAGTTCTATGTTCTCCCACCCAATAATTTGCCCTTTGGCTGATCCACTCGCACCTGCTCGCAGGCGGGCATATCGAGGAGTTACGTTTATAACTTTTGCTGCATCTAATGATACCTAGCAGAACAATTTAAGAACATATATATTTTAAATATCAAAACATGTAGAATTGCAAATTCCTAGATTAATTTATATCAAATCAGAAGAATTCTTGAATTGGTCTCAATTTGAAAAGTGCCAACTGAACATACTCTTAAGCAATTCATTCTAATTTATTTAAAACTGGATAACCCAAATATCATAAGCAACATGCATGAGAATTATTAAGTTCAAGAAGTCAAGTAAATTTAATCAAATTAAAAAAATGATAAAGAACTTACAGTTTTAGCAACAACAGCACCCCAGCCTTCATCAAAGGCTCGCTTCATGACAGTGTAGTTGGTGCCAGGTGGACCCGATCCGATAACAAACGGGTTCGGCATCTGCAGTCCATTTACTGTAATACTCAAGTCTGGCTCTGCTGAAGCTGAATCAGAAGCCAAAACCCTCAACCCAATTCGACTGGGCAAGCGCAATCCTGGCCGACGATTCACGGCAAAGGAGGTGTTGCTGTTGCTTATGATCTGATTCAAATTCAATGATGCCATGGATGGAGATAAACGGAAATGAACAAGATTGAATCTCACTCAGTTCTAAAGATTCTTTTGGGATCAGAGAGAAGCTTTATGAATTCGACTTAATAATAATTTACGATAACAGCTACAGCTCAATTAAATAATTTAATATTTATAATTTACAAGGGAGAGATAGCGGTTGGATATGGAGTAGATGTGGATATAGATTATTATTACGAAATGTCGCGTTGGACTCATTTTGCGCGTAACTCTGGAGTTGACTTATATTGCAGACTTTTTTTAATAATTATTTATGTTATTATTGTTTTTTAAAAGGGAAATAACTGCCATAATTTCATTCATTTGTTACCGTGAGGAATGCTAGATATGAGCGGCTGTCTCGCTTATTTTAAATTTCACAGATATCTCATAACACATTTTTTTTTAGAGTTTCTGGGGCAGTCGCTTACTACCTCAGTCGCTTATTTTAGATTTGACAGGTGTCTCACAACATATCCTTTTTATATTTACTGACAGCATATATGTATTTTTTACTCTTGTATCATTATTTTATTTGACTTAAACATCACCCAAAACTTTCACAATAATTACATTATACTATTTTAATTTTACAACATTACGCCTTCAACTATAAACTTTCTTGAACACTTTTAACTTTCAATTGTTTCTCCTCAATCTTAAGAGAAGCCACACGAATGCAGAGATTTTTTATTTTTGGAATAAAATTTTTGTTTCAAAATATCGTTCACCAAGTTCTCTATAAAAGGCCAAATTTGTTTTAGTTTTTACTCTTTTTTATTAAATATATATTTCACAATATCACATGAATTATGTACACCGGTGAATTTTAATTTAAAATTAAAAATGATTTAATGTTAATAATTTTTAGATGATTTGAGTCGTTGTATGTAGTAAAAGGTTGTGTATTTGTTTAATAGTTATATTACACAATTTATTAAGTTATTTGGTCTTTTTTCATTGCATTAAATTTTTTTTTGAAATTATGTCTAAATAATTATCAAATTACATATTTTTAAATTTTGAAAACTAAGTGGGTGCACATATTGCTAAATTTTATATAAAATATTATTGTTTATATTTTTTCTTGACCCATTTTGATCAAGACATGTTTGAAATATTTTACTCTAGATAACTCTCCAAATAATTGAAAAGGTATCAAAAAATAATATGTTCATTTGTTGTTTATTTATTTAATTCTTTGTGTTATTCTAAAAAAATTTACATGGAGCTTAGACTGCTACAAATATAGTTAAAAAAAATGTGAGGTATAATTTTCTCACTTAAATATAATAGAATTTATTTTAAGTATTATTATTAATATTATTATAATATAAAATATTTAATTCTAAGTTATGATGACATAAGCAATGAGATATGTAATAATGACTAAGTAATGGCATAAGCAATGATGTAAGGGAAGTGTGTAGAGAAAGTCAAGAATTTTAGAATTTAGTAAAGTATTTATGAAGGTTAATCTCAACCATTGATCAAGAGTTATGGTGGCAAAATCCTAGCCATCCATTAGCCTTAAGAAATCCTATAAATACCCCCTAATCCCTTTCATTTTCAATCCAACCAAGAAAGTTCATTCTCTTTTATTCTAAGTCATAATATCAAGTGTAGAGAAATCCTTAATTTAGAAAGGTCTAGAGAAGTCAAGGTCAAGAGGTAAGTAACACTTCAACTGCAATGTAAGGACAAAATTTTTTTCATACTTAACTTCAGTTTTAACCATTCCTATATGTTGTGATGGGTATTATGATATGATTAGTTATAATCTATGTTACTTAGTTATGTTATGGTCGGCTCTGCCGCCTAAGTTATGATACTTTGTTACATTATGATCGGCTCTGCTGCCTAATCTATGATACTTAGTTATGTTATGGTCGGCTCTGCCGCCTAATCTGTGATACTTATACTTAATCATGCTATGGTCGGTTATGCCGCCTGTATTAAAAAATCTTGTTCTTAAATAGTGTTGTGTATTGATTCTGTTATGCATCTAGGAACTTCAAATGTTATGGCATAAGTTGCATTAAATGCATGCATATCATGGATTACATTATGAAGAAGACATTTTAGAAAAAGAATTTATGAAAAATAAGTTGTTGTACTACTTAGTGGCAAAGTTTCTAAGGAGGGCAAGCCCTCAAAGCTAAGTGAAAAGAAATCTTTTGGGGACGGGGATACGTAATGCCCAAAGGATCAACTAATGAGGCACAATGGCATATTGTTTAAAGAGTAAAAGTGCCAACATTGTAGTGCAACATACCTAGGGCCCTAATAAAGTTGTTTTGTATTTTCTAAGTTTCTTTTAAAAGCTTAAGATGGTCATCCATATGCATAATAATTTATACATGCATAAAAGTGTTATCTTACTGGGCATTCGCTCATAAAGTCCTTACATTGCAAGTAACAATGAGTAGGGCAAGTTGGCGCCAAGTCCTAACCAAGATGAAGTGCATATGAGCATAACAAACCTTGCGATTTTAAGATGCGCTCAGCTTTGTTTAAATAAAAAAAATAAACATCTTAGCTTTATGTAATAATCAAGTTTTGAAATAAATTATGGATTCTCTGTATGAATTTTACTTTATGAAGAAAATTTTGTTTGTTGTGTTAAACTTTTAGAAATCGTATTAAAAGTAACTATGTTTTAAATATTTTTAAAATAGATATTTAAGTGGAGTGTTACAAATTGGTATCAGAGCCCAAGGTTTAAAGCGATTCTGTAGACTGTCCATAGGCACAAGTCAAGGGGAAGGACAAGGCTCAGTTTTTAGTAAAAACATAGAATTAGGTTAGTTGGAAATCTTACATTTGCTTTGTTTGACACGTAGAAATTAGATTAAAAATTCGTTGAGATGTCAAGCGCTAGGGGTAATAGAAGAAAAAGGGCGAAAGGAACTGCAGGGGAGCAATCTGCAATTGATCAACTTACAAACATTGTGGCACGACTCTTGGAAAGAGAAGTTAGAAGGGATGAACATGCTCATGCAATGAACAACGCCGGAAGCGAATTTAGAAGATTAAATCCACCCACATTCGAAGGTGGTGTAGATCCTATCGCAGTAGACCAATGGTTGTGAACCATGGACAGAATGATATAAGTAGCCAAAGTGCCAGAAGAAGAAAAAATCACTTGTGTCTCCTTTATTCTACGAGGAGCGGCAGAATATTAGTGGGACTCTATCAAACGAATCCATAATGAAGCAATGATGCAATTGGTGGAATTTATAGAACACTTCTATAACAAATACTTTTCAGAGATGGTTCGTTCAGCTAAAAGAAGAGAATTTGTTTATTTCCAACAAGGAAGGATGTATGTGCTAGAGTACATCCGAAAATTTGATGAGCTCTCTCGATATGCCCCACATATGGATGCAACAGAAGACTTGAAAAAAGGACCACTTTATGCAAGGATTATGCAAAGATCTCGCAAAGGATTTAAAGGTGGCGGGAGTTCGTGATGCTTCCTTCAACAAAATCATCGATGGAGCCTTGGTAATTGAGCAAGCAGATGAAGAAAAGAAGGAAAAAATGAAGAAACAAAGGAAGTGTGGAACAGGGGAACTTTGTAGAAAGACAACACTCAATTAATAATAAGAGAAAGGGAATGCCAGTGGTCTAGGATCAGAGTAAAAGCAAACGCCCAAAGAATCATCAAAAGGAAGTCCCACAAAAGTCAAAGTGCAATCAAAGCGGCAGAACTCACCCTGGAGAATGTTGAGCAAATACTAGAACATGTTTCAAATGTGGAAAGGAAGGACAATTCATCAAGGACTGCCCAAAAAATGGTATGCAATAAGAAAAGGCTAATGCTCGAGTATTCACACTCACCAAGACGGACGTGGAAGGAACCCCGCAGTAATATTAGGAACTGCTCTAATTTCAAAGGTGCCCTATAGGATGGCCCTATCAGAATTAAAGGAGTTAAAGAGTCAATTGTAGGAGTTACTGGACAAAGGCTACATACGCCCAAGTCATTCACCATGGGAAGCACCAGTATTATTCGTAAAAAAGAAGGATGGATCAATTCGAATTTGCATTGACTATCGAGAGCTAAATAAGGTAACTATCAAGAACAAATACCCACTTCCACGCATCAATGACTTGTTTGATCATTTGCAAGGAGCATCAGTATTTTTAAAGATTGATCTTCAATCAGGATATCACCAGTTGAGAATTAGGGAAGAAGATATTCCTAAAACAGCATTCAGAACACGTTATAGACATTATGAGTTTGTTGTTATGTCATTTAGACTGACTAATGCCCCAACAGCCTTCATGGACCTCATGAACAAAGTATTTAAAGATTTCCTAGACAAATTCATAGTGGTGTTCATTGACGACATTTTGATCTACTCACAAACAAAGGAAGAGCATGTTGAGCATCTACAGATTACTCTTCAGACTTTGAAGGAGAAGCAACTTTATACAAAACTCAAGAAATGTGAATTTTGGCTTGAAAAAGTTATATTCCTAGGACGCGTCGTGTCTAAGGATGGAATTTCAGTAGACCCCTCAAAGGTGAAAATTGAAAGTCAATGGTCCCAACCGACTAATCCCAAAGAAGTCAGAAGCTTCTTAGGTTTGGCTGGATACTACCGAAGATTTGTGGAAGGATTCTCGAAGATCGCGATGCCATTAACCCAGTTGACAAAGAAAAATGCCAAGTTTGTATGGACGCCAAAATGCTAGAAAAGTTTTGAAGAACTAAAATGACAACTGGTCACTACTCCAATCCTAGCCATTCCTAATAGCTCTGAGGATTTTGTCATTTATGGCGATGCCTCCAAAAATGGCATAGGCGTCCTCATGCAAATGGAAAAACCATTGTGTATGCTTCTAGACAATTGAAGGAATATGAGAAAAATTATCCAACACATGATTTGGAGTTGGCAGCGGCGGTACACGCATTAAAAATATAGTGTCACTATTTAATGAGGGCAGATTGTAAGATTTACACTGATCATAAGAGCCTCAAATACTTCTTTACACAGAAGGAGTTGAATATGCGACAACGGCGTTGGCTAGAGCTTGTCAAGGATTACGATTGTGAAATAAACTATCACCCTGGAAAAGAAAATGTATATGTATGTATGTATGTATGTATATATGTATGTATATATGTATGTATGTATGAAGAGAGAGATAGAGAGAGAGAGAGAGTCTTTCTTTAGTAAGAGCACCCTCACTTTAACAAAGTAAGGATGCTGTTGGCCTAAACAGTTATATGGTCTTTGATTTCATGATAACAAACAATGCATTAAGTGTATATTGGTGTGTGTGTGTGTGTGTGTGTGTGTGTGTGTATGTTTCAAATCTCACTAGCTTTTGAAGGACAAAATCATACATGTGAGATCAAGTTCAAGGTACTCAATGGAAAAAGACAAAAAGCAAATCAAGTCAAGGACAACCATAAAAGATACTAGCTTAGGTGATTTCTTTTATTACATTTCTTGTAAAGCAAGTATGATTAAATATATGCATGATTAAGTATTTAAAATGTCAAATTAATTTTCATGGCATTTTAAACAAATCATTATTTTCGTAATATAAAAGGTTCTATACTTAAAAGAAAAAATGATTTTATGAAATTAATTGCTTTCAAGTTTATGGAATAAATTGAAAATATTTTACGAACTTTTAAATCAACAAGTATTGTTTTGAAATTCAGGACATGAACCTATTTGAAAAGTTCTATAACTTTTTGGGCCATGATGTAATTTTACAAAAGTTTAGGGTCAATTATAATTTTAGAAAATTAGCGGCATAACCGTTTTATTGTAGCAGCTAACTGATAATTTTCTAGCAGTTTTTGGAATCAAACAACAAATCGTTTACTCACAAGCAGCAAGCCAACTTTGGACAAAAGAGTTTTTGGAATCAAACGGCAAACTGATTAAATTGCAAGCAGCAAGTTGGCTCTAATAAGTGGACTCTCAAATTAAATGGTAAACCGACAACCTGTAGGCGATGACCAATTGTGCAAAATTTTCAAATTGTTTCATAACGATAGCTTGCCACATAAGCCAAACGACAATCCTTTTTGTTGTGCAAATTTTATTGAACTCGCAAGTGCACGAATCTATTGTAGTATAGATAAATGGTGACGAGTGTCGATCCCACGAGGAGGTAGATTTTAATTGTGTGTAGAATTAATTCTCTAAATGGGTGGTTGAAATTGTGGTGAAAATGATTTGGATTATCCTAAAATTGGAATTGAAATGGCGAGAATAAATTGAATAGAAATCTATTAAAATGACGTACTTGGGTATCTGGATCCGTATCAACATGCATCATGGGCTAAATATTCCTTATTAATGCCAATTAAATCATGAGGGGGGAATCTACACCTCATGAACCACACTCTAATCAATATGGTGCTAAGGGCTTATCGTGCCAAATAATAATAACCTTGTACTAGGGAGCCGGTAAAACTAGGGCGGTATCTAGACAAACTTATTATTATTTATCGACGAGAATTCAAAACATCCACAAAAACTAGAGGGGAAGAGAAAATAAATTTACCAAATAAAGCCCATGAGACATTTTGAGACTTCACCTTCAACCCAAGCTTGAAAGAAAATTAGCTACTCATAATTGAACTAAGGACAAAATGAAAATTTATTAAAATACGTAGAAAATACAAAATAGAGAAGGAATTACAAAAAATGGATCCCAAAAATAGATTCAGAGATATCAAATTAGGGGGGGGAGGCCCCCTTTTAATAGATACAATGAGTAAATCGTGGCCATCAGATTAAAAACAGTTTGGACACTCAGGATTGCACCATGTCATTAGTCAACAGTACGCGGTTTGACCACGTGGGTGAACAGTAACATGGTTTGACCCGGATTGAACAGTAACGCTGTTTAGTTGAAAATAATCATGTGTAATGCATGTACCGTACGCAAGATTTTTGGTCCACTGATATGCTGCCACGTCATCGATTAACAGTGCATAAGAATTTTAGTCCAATAGGATCGTGACACCTCATCAGTCAATGCCACATCATCAGTCAATGCCACATCATCGATCCGTCTATGTGAACAGTGTCATGAACAGTAACGTAGACAGTACCGTACATGTGAACAGTACCATTTTTCCTTTTATACTCCTCCTAAGGTTTTCGACCATCCTGAGTTCAAAAGTGATGTCTGTTTTGCCATTTGATCTCTCGTTCATTGTGAAATGACTATGATGCCCCTAAAATACATAAAATACTTAATTATAATACAACACACATAATTAAATGACAAGAAGGTTAAATACATAAAAGTAAGGGTGTTAGTAAAACTTGTAATGTAAAATTACGATTTTCTCCTTTATAAATATACATTTTCTAACACTCAACACTTTTCATAATTAACGACGATCTAATAACGCCTAGAAAGTGAATAATAACTAGTTTTCTTGTTACAACTATAAAAAGTCAAATCAAACTCATTTCAAACGTGTTCTTCAATCTTTGTCAAGTTTAAACTTCTTCATACAAATCATCTTGAGCTTTCATCTGCTTATTCATATACATTGATTCATTAGCTCACTCTTGTAAGGAGTGTGACCTTTGTAATCTTCATTTTAACATCAAAAGTTGAGTGATTATCGTAAGTGTAGGGAACTTTGGAGAAGATGTATGGGATCATCTCGAATTGCAAAGGTACATTGACACCTTCGAAATCAATTGTAAACTTCTTGAAGCCTTGGGTTGTAAGGATTGATTAGTGAAATTCTCAAGCTTGGTTTGTTTGGAGGCGTGAATGTAGGTGAGTTGCCGAACCATGCAAAATTATTGTGTTCATTTTCTCTACCCTTGACTCTTTAAATTTACTTGTCGTTGAAATTATTATTATTATTGGTTGTGGTAATTCTTGGTATTGATTTGTGGTATTGTTTTTTGAAGATTTTTTTAAAAACCCAATTCACCCATTTCTTGGGTTGCCTAGCTAGAATTTGGATTGATATCAGAGTGAGGTTCTGTTGCTAAGACTTAACTATCTAGAGTGAAAGATCCATAGCAAGCCAAAGTAGCTCAACCTTCATGAAAGGTCCATCCACCACTAGACCTCTATTTTTTTTAATGGTAATGACTATCCTTATTGCAAGACTAGGATGAGAATCTATTTACAAGCCATAGACTATAAAATGTAGGAAATGGTTTGTAATGGTCCTTTCATTCTTAAGAAGAATTATAAAAATGGAGCAGAAATTCCAAAACCTTCAAGTGAGTGGAGTGAGTCGGATTAAAGAAAGATGTCTTTAAATTCCAAAGCCATGAATGTTTTATTTTGTGCTTTGGATAAAAAGGAATTTCATAGGCCTCAGGTTCCTCTAATGCTTATAAAATTTGGAGAAAACTTGAAGTTGTCTATTAGGGAACTAATCAAGTAAAAGAGTCGAAAATTCACTAGACAATATGAGATGCTTCAAATGGAGTCATATGAGAGTGTTCATGATATGTACACTAGATTCACCAATATCATGAATTCTCTAGGAGCACTACGAAAGACATTTACTAATAGTGACAAAGTGAAGAAGATTATTAGTGATATGAACCCCGCCAAGAACTGACGCGACCCTAATCAATTTAGTCTCCAAGATCAAATCTAAATCTAGAATTGAATGGAACCGCGAGCCGATGCTCAATGAAAGCATGAAACTTGGTATGTGAGGACGCCACAATCAGTTATGGATGATCTGATTGATAAGTCAAGAGTTTGAACACCACAGAAATCTAATAAGTTCAAAGAGATTGTATAAGAACTAAAGAGAATTAAAGAACAAATATTTAAAATTGGCAGTTTATAGTGAAATTTGAAAGCCCTATAGCAAATTCAATTTCCATTAGACAAACCGATAAACAATCCAGGCATATTACAATATCCAAGGTTTTGAAGAGACAAGAAATCAATTGAAATCATACCAATCTGAAGAGATAAGAAATCGAGAAGTTGCAGATGTGAAATTGGGAAAGATGAAGTCCTAAGGCGGAAAGAATAAGTTCTAAGACAAAAAAAATAAAAAATAAACCATAAGATATATATAAAAAATTAATATTCTTTAACCAACTATCAAATCTAATAGGTCAGCTTAAGAACACTAATAGAATGAAATTGAAGTGGGGATACATATAGAATGACAGAATGGATGATATCATTCAAAGTTTGGACAAACCTCCTTATCATTATGATATTTGATGATGTTATGTGAACATTACACTGTTACGCTTGGCACAATGAAGGACCTAATTTCATTTTTCCTTTTCCCCATAGCTGCCAATTGCTTTGTGTCCATTGCAGCCATTTCAAACAACAACTTACACTAGTGCTTTTCTATGTTGTCGTTGGCACAAGGAGAGAGCCTCCATTATGCTGCATGACCATCGCCACCACCAGCAACTGATTTGTGCCAGAAATGGCCATTGGAAGGTCACCTCCTAGTCTACGACAACTGCAACCAGCATGAAATAGGCTTTGCTACAACTTTATTGCTTCTTTTTGTGGTCACCACATGCGACTAGTAGTGGCCATGAGCACTCCCACGCTTACGCTACGTCAAGAAACGTAGCCCGATTACAATGCTTCTACCATGGTTGCTATGGATGTGAGCATCTACCTATGTCAATGGAGAGAGGTTGTGAGGAGGCTAGGGTTTCACGGGGTTTTATGAGAGAAGAGTTTGGTGAGACAATAGGTGGAAGCCTCAACACTTAGAAATAAAAAAACGAGGGTTTCTTTTTAATTTTAACTTTTAATTTTTATTTTAATAGTTTATTTTTATTTTATAATAAAAATTTTAAATATTTAATATTTTAAATTTATAAGCAAAATATCATTGTTCCAACTTATGTGAAACGATAACGTTTCTTGATTCATATAATATTTTATTTTAAATAATACCAAAAATTTCAGTCAAAAAATCATCAAAATCAAGTCAACACTAAAATTTTATCATGAATTCTTGATATAATATATTCTACCACAAAGTCATCATATATTCTTGACATAATTTATTTCTATCATGAGTCCGTCATGAATACTTGATAGACAAAATTTATCATGAATCTATCGTGCTTTTATGACTTATGCCATTTTTCTTAGAATCTATCACAAAGTGCCTGTCATCTATTGCAAGTTTTTTTTATAGTGTTGGATACTTTCATGTTGCGAGAATATACTTCTTTTCTTTTCGGATACTTTCCTATTTCTTGAGGAGGCAAATGGCGAATGGCGAAACAAATTAGTTATCTTATGTTTTAATTGCCTAGTTTCCATTTTGATTGATGTAAGGCATTTAAGCTGATTAGGATTCTGATTTGATTTAGAGTCTTTCCTTATTTGCTTTAAATTAGGATTCTGATTTGATTTTGGTTTAAAATTTATTTCTGAAAATACTAAGGGTAATTATGGGGCGAAATTTCTTGTAACCAGTCATATATAATGTACTCGCATCCAATAAGAAAGATAGATTAGTTTTAATACAATTAGTGAGAGAGTTAATTCTCTTTAGTTCTTAAACTAACTCTTTCAACTTATCGGATTTCCATGGCATTCAAATTCTTGACTTATCAATCAGATCATCCATAACTGATTGTGGCATCCTCACATATGATCCATGTTTTCATTGAGCATTAGGTCGTGGTTCCATTCAATCTTAGGTTTAAATTCGATCTTGGAGACTAAATTGATTAGGGCCGCGTCAGTTTTTGGCGGGTTTCATATCAATATATCTCTTAGAATTTACTTCCTGTGAAGTTTTTGCCATTTATACGTGGGGGGTACTAAAAATATTATGTTTCATTTAAAAGTGTTATATAAGTCATAAAGTAAATACCTAATAATTAATAAATTATGATACATGGCCATTTATTGTAAGGGTAAAATTGTCTAAATTTTGACTAATGTTAAGGCAATCTCAAGCCCTGTATAGTATTGAGGTGTTGTGCCAAAAAAAAAAAATTGCAACTGTAATATAAAGTTGATATTGTGGGACTAATATGATTTTAAATAATAATTATGAAAACAATAATAAAAATATTATATATTTTTCATTATATAAATATAAAATAAATTAACTTATCTTCTAAATTACAATTGTAATTTTTTATCAAACATTTTAAAACTAAAACATTTAAGCTGCACTACCTAACCAACCAAAGATGGTCAAGAGACTTAAAAAATAAAAAGTCGAGTGATTGTCCAAACTACTTTTTTGGTTTTTTTTTTATCCCAATGCAATTATCCTCGGGATCTTTTATCTAGTGGAGCCGAATTATTGTTAGTACCATTGTACATACCTTTAATTTTGGAGTTCAATTATTGGCACCCTTCCAAAGTTCTCTCAAATTCATTTTAAATATTTATAAAATTTACCTTTTGTTGAAATTGCATTTATTGACGCAATATGCCTAACTAAACCACATGTTAAATACGTTTACACTCTTATTATAAACCCCATTTTATTTTTAAGCCAAAAATTACATGTATATCTCTGCATTATTTTAAACCAAGAGTGAGCAAATAAAAAAAATATTTTTATATAAATTAAAAAAAGTCTCCAAAAGTTTTTTTTTTTTTTAATACGAGTGATTGTTTTGTAAGACATCTTCCAATTTTTTTTGCCCCACTTAAGAATCGAAAAACTCATGGATATTGGGAACGATTAGTATTTCATGAGGATTGACTTTAATTAAAGTTAAATTTGTCATTAAAAAGGATATTATAAGAAATATCTATCATTTTAAAATAATAGCTATAAGTGGGTCGTGTGTTGGCTGATGAGGTATTGTTAACTATCTTCCCCAAACTCTTGCTCATAGTTAAAAGATTAAGGGAAATTTACACCCGTCCACCTGTTTGTTTTGCCTTTTTCAAAAATACACAAACACTTTTTTTTTTCAGCGCGCCACCTGAAGTTTGTTTTTTGTTGCATTCATCCACTTCCTTCTATTTTCCGTTAGTGAATTTAACGGAATGTTAACGAAATGACCTTTTTACCCACCTCTACATGATTCCACATTTATAACACAAATATCAATTAATATTTAATATGTAATAATACTATTGAAAAAATTAACTAACATACATACTAAACACTAAATTAATTTTCCGTATCATATCAATATTGTGTTATAAATTTAGTCATACGATATTTATATCATATTAGTTTATTTATGACTTATTTTTAAGAATAATATTCACATATTTATTATTTTTAAATTAATTTATTATTTTTATATTAAATAAGTTAAAATGAGTCAACACAAATAATAAACAGATTGTATCCATATTTTGATGTTTCGACACAATTAATAAATAAATCATATATGTGTTTGCTTAAATTTAACACAATTTATTTCTCACAAATTGCAGCAGTGTTAATGCAAAGACAAGTATATGTGTCTAGCGGAAGAAAGATTAACAAACCAGTTAACACACTAGCAAATACATCTAATTTAAGATAATGCGGAAATGGAAAGTCCAGTTTCCATACCTAATGGCCAATACTATGTAAATCAACTCATTTATCTAAACTGAATTCCTACTATTTGGCCGTTGCCCCAAATGGCAGAATGACAAAAGTTACTCTTCCTTGTATCTCTTTTCTACTTCCTCCAATCTTTGAACATCCTTGTAATACTTGCAAATACGGAAGATAGACCTGTAACCATGAACAAATATTATTTAAGTATAAATGTTGAAAGGAAGTTTCTGAAGATGAAACTAACAGACTACTGCCTAGTACCAGTACAGAAGGCATGCTGCAGCACAGAGAATAACATTCCTTTGAGCCTTGTAGATCTGCAGAAATCACCTCAACAGTAAGTATAATAAAAATAACCTTATCAGAACAGATATACGGTAACAAAGAAACTTCGAAAAGAAAATGTAAATGCTTTGATGAAATTGGATCATGGGATAGGATGGCTGTGCCCTTTGCCAAGAACTACATGTAAGAGCACAATTCTCAGACAGAAAAATCAATGGTGCAATCAATGAAAGAATCAAGGCTTCCTTATCCAGTGATGCTTTATAAAGTACACACTTAAATTGCAACACATGTAGAAACTGGGCTCTCTGTGCTTTTCTGCTGCTTCTCTGTTCATTCAATCACCAAGAGATTACACAGATTCTCACAGAAAACTCTTTATAATCATAATGCCATCTCATTTTTCTACAAATCAATGATTTGAAATCATCATCATTCATTTCCTTCTGCAGCAAATCCTTCAATAAGCACTAACTCAAAGTTTAACTAATTATTAAATGCCTAATTATTTCACAACTAATTTGCACGGATAATAATAACAATTTAAGGCACTACAATACTAAACTGGCCTTCTATATGTCAAAAATCATATATGATAGACAACTTTCTTTGGATAAAGCAAACCAATACATAACAATAAAGCTTCTACAACTTTCTTTGGATAAAGCAAACCAATACGTAACAATAAAGCTTCTGATCATCAATAAAATTTATCATTTCATTTTTTGACCACGAATCAAATAGAATTGACGAGATAAACATAAGGTTTCTATATTTTTTCCCTTTATTTTTAATCCATAAATCACAATGTCAGGAATTTTTCAACATTTACTTCTTCAAGCAATTGAATTCACACCACATATAGCTCATCCTTAAGAAACACAAGTATTGCAACTAATATATTTAAACAATTGAATACTGATATCAAATATTGTATATAAATATAGTAACAGTTATAGAGAACAAGCCAAACACCACAATAACAGTTTTCTTGATGCTAGACTCCTAAAGGACCAAGGGTGCCCCGGCTACTTGCACTCTTCAATTTAATCTGAACACTCACATTTTAATAAATGTTTATATTACTATAATATCCTTAATGTTATTTACTATTATGGAAAATTTAATACATAATTTATTTATTTTTTTATTACTATCTGCACCCCATCCAATACACCCATTATCTGCACAATTATTTTATCTTATACCCTAATCCTCTTCAACATCAAATCTAATGTACCGTAAAATTATTACTTAGTTTTAACAAATATCGCCCATGAAAAATCAAATCAATGTTCATTGTCTCCCCTGTGATAACATCATTGAAATACGTACATGAATAATTGAGGGAGGAAAATGAAGTAAAGGAAGAACCAATGTGAAAAAGCAAGAAGAAAGTCATATTGGCATTCCCAATTCAAAAGATCTTCACAGACATTCATGATTCATGGCAATGGTCATCTTGAAAACAAAAATAATACTAGGCTTGAAGTCACAACATATGTCATTGAATAAAGGAAACAATACAAATCAAGCAAGAACAATGAATGAGGGAAAGAGATAGAGAAAGAAGAAGCTAACACATTTAAAATAGAGGACCATTTTTATAGGTACAAAAACGAAACAAAGCATCTTAAAGAACGTGTTTAATGAGGACTATTATGACATTCGAAAGAGTGTTTAGAATAAAAATTGATATTTTAAAGTTATTAAATGAGTGTACAAAGTATAAGCGTTCAGAATGAAATTTAGAGGGCATAAACCCCCACCCAAAGAGTAAATGATCTATAATGGAGAAGAAAGTGAAAGGGAAGAAAAATAATAAATAAGTATAAAAAAAAGAAGAAAGAGCATTTTTTGGAGAAAAGAATATAAAGTACATAGACATATGACAGAAATTTGGCAAAGCCAGAAGGTAGAAACAATTCTGAAAAAGAAGTTGTTATACTTTTTCTTTAATTGATCTATGACAGAAACATAACTTAAGTTCTAATTAGTACGTATCAAAACATATGTATAGGGAAACTAGAAATCTACTTCAAATAAATAACATAAAAACTGTCTAGATAAGAGTGCTACTAGATGTGTTTTCAGATCTGGAACTGCAAATTGAAAACACAATTAATCAATATAATATCTGCACACTCCCAAATTTAAAATATTTCCAAAGTTTATATGATGAGCCTATGTTTTGATACTGCAATCATTGCTTCTGAGAAAAAACTCCTGACCAATTAAGTTGCTAAAACTGATTGAAGGGAAGTGCAAAAATTGATCACTTTTACATTAAGCGGCTCCTTCCATCAGGTGAGCTATTCACCGCACCTAAACCTCATAACATGATTTTACTTTGTGTGACCTTAAAGTGTCTTACGTTAATTGACTCACAAAAGGATGAATCTTAATTAAATTTGAACACATAAAAGATTCTTACCCATATGTAAGATCTGGCCATCAAGTTCTCTCAATTCACTTTTGGTTTATTACAAAGTGAGTATAGGAGAACAGCCATAGCAAAAGAATTTCTTATTTGACTATTAATCCAAAAGCATCAATAGAGATGAAACAACTAAAAGAAAAAACACATTTTTCAACAAAACATCCTTGAGACCATAATTTTCATTTATATTCCTCCTATGCACAAACATACACACAATTTTGTTGCTTTCACGACAGCAAATCCATGACTTAATGAGAAAGGAAGGGGAAAATGAAGAAAGAGAAGAGATAATAAAAAATAAAAGGGAAGATAATAAAAAAATGAATATTGATGAAAATAAATCCTCCATTCATGCGAGCATATGTGTAGGGCCTCGCTGCCTCTTTCCTGCTTCTGAAGCACATTTGGGGACACTCCTAGACTTTGCCAATCAACTCACTTCCTTCAAAATCTTCGATTGATTGACGGATTATCAAAGAAACTTACAGTGTTATAGAGTGTATGGCTTTCTGGTTTCGATAAAGGAAAGGAATAAAAAGGTAGAAAACATAGAAGAGTGAATGGTTCAATTACTACTAAAATAGAACCAAAGTTCACCAAGATATTGTATTCACATATTTCCTGACACAATTTCTTACAAAACCTGCTCTCATAGAAAAACAAGAAGTCTCTTGACAACTATTAATCAATTGTTCTTCAAGACAAATTATTAAAATGAAAAAAAAAAGCTTTTGCAAGCTACTCACATCCTCGCAAATATTAGGAATTTTTAGCATTTTTAATAAGGGAAAAATCATCGCAATTATATGCAACTGCATAAATTGATAATTCCATAAATTTTTATTTTTTAAAATAAAATCATAACTAAGCAAATTAGAGAAACACTTACGGACTTCTCATATCGATCTCTCTCAGCAGCCGTGCAGATCTCAGAAGTGCACATCAAGCGATGCTCGCTCTTCCAATAGATATCTGCACAAATACAGCCATAACCAAGTCCTCAAATCAAGAAAATCGTCAACCCTGAATAAAAATGAAAAAAATAATAGAAAATTATATTAAAAAACAAAGGAAAAACAACTGAGTACCGAGGAGCTGGAAACCGGCAAAGGGAACTATAAAGAGGGCTGGTTGGAGAATGAGAGAGACAAGGGAAACCAAACGATTCTTCAAGAGCTTAGGTGAGGGAATTGTCAAGAGAATGGCTATCGCGGCCTCTGCTGCCACCGCATAAGCAAGTATTAACCACTGCAGCGCCATTCGTCCCGTTGATTTTGTGAAATGATCAATGAATGGGTTCTGTATTTTCGCTTTCCTTTTTCACTCTGATCGGATACTTGGCTTATTGCCGAAGGTAAATACACTACCCTATAGATTTGTGAGGGTAACATTTAAGACCGCGCCCTCCGGGTATGGGGTATTTACAAGTAAATGTAAAATATACACAATTTGCGGAAAACAGCGTTATTAGTATAGTATGTTTACCGGCGAGTGCCGTGTATTTGCTATTTGGCACACCTAATTGTATTAGGACTTATTGCTTTAAAATTATATTATATTATGGTGTATTTGGATTATATAGCATTATATTACATTAAGTTATAATGCAATATCTTATTTGGTGAAGTGCCCATTGTATTAGTCATAATAACATTTACATTATTATTTATATTAAAATTAATTTTTTCTAATTATTAACATTTTATATATTATATATTTATTTTTAATTAAATTTATTATTTAAATTTTAAATAAAAAAAATCATTCATTGGCCCACATAGCAGACTTTCATACTCAAGCAATTAATGCAAAAGAGTTGCCATTAATATTACCAAGTTTATGAGAATATTAGACTTTAAATCATCAAAAACTTTCAGTTGATCTTGCATTTTTAAAAATAATTGTTGTTATGTTGTCATTTCCATTGTTAACTAAATCTGAGATCCCTTGGAGATCCCTTGGGAATCAATACTTTAGCCTCTACAAATTATATTCCCATAGAACTTTAAAGTCTATTGCTAGTATCTATATAATCCCCTCAGAATCTCTCTCAACAACTCCCAAACCAGCAAGTTGTTTTCCTAAATTGGTTGCATCATCCACATTGACTTCAAACCAATCTCTTAGAGGAGAATGTCACACCTATTGTAGTATCACCGTTTAATTCTCCAAGTGATTTGAACTTGGAATTTTAACTCTCTTAAAAGAATTTAAGATAGCTTCATCTTTTGCCACAAAAGTCATAGGGTCCACCTTCTTGCTTTCAAAAAGAAAAAGGTTCCTTGCATGCCAAGATGACCAAAAAACAACTAATAGTTCAATTTCTACCATCCTCAAATTCTTAGACTTAGCCTACAACACAATTAACATGGATTGCTCTGCAAGATTTTGAATCTTATTACCAAAAGGAACCATCTTCCAAATCTCATGAGATAGCTGACAATCCAATAAAGCATTGTTTTCCATCTTTCTTTTACATAGCTGGCATATGACTAGCATATAGATCGGGGAGCACTTTCTTGTACCCAAGATTTTTAGTTATTGACAGTAGATTTTGAACAACTCCACGCAAAGTTTTTAACTTTGGATCGTAAGACAAGGGTCCAGGCATCTGATGTATCATCAAAACAACTAGGAGAATTATGAAAGTTAATCTTTTGAGTAATCTAATTGCTTCTTTTTACTGAATAACCACTTGGCCTATTGCAATGCCAAAACACTTGGTCCACTTTAGGATTTCTTGGAAGAAGAATAGTCACAATCAAGTCTGCATCATCCCTTATGAAATACTAGTAAATCTCTGACTTATTCCACTTATTACCGCACCTAATTTTACTCAAATACAACAGTATCTTGGGATTCAATTGCTATTATAAACTTGCACTCTTATCACCAGTCCCAATTCTATATCTAGCCTTTGTGAATAACTTGCTTTCCCTACAGAATGCTTCTTCAAATGAATAAGAGTTAGACGTTAGTTTAGTACGCAAGAAATTCGATTACTTAAACTATCTTGCTTGCAAAACTTTAGATATAAGAGAATCTATAAACTATAGAATTAGCTACCAGGGCTTGATTAAAACATGAGAAATCTTTAAATTTCATTGCACCTCTACTTTCGTCTTTAGAGCCTCTCCAAAACTTAGCTATTCCCTTTTAGAAATTATCATACAATCCCATTGGAATATTAAATACACCCATGGTATAGGCTTGAACGACTTGAGCAATAGCCTTCATAAAGACATCCTAGCCCTTATTGGAAAAGATTTTGATGCTACAAACTAAAAACTTTGCTAACATCGAAAAAGGTTCTCTTGTTTCTTCCTATTATAGATGGCTGCCCTAAGTACTTCTAATGTCTACAGACCGCAACAACGTGGAAGATTTCCTTTATACAACCATTTGATCAGCTTTGGTGCAGCCATTGAAAAATTGAGGATTTTTTCAAAGTTAAAGATATGTCTCGATGCAGTGGTGTAACAATCAACTCTGTCTACTTTGTTGCGTGCCATTATTCAAAAGAACTTGAAAACTTAGGAAGAATGTTTCCTACATGTTGAATTTGCTTACAATAGAACTGTCCATTCAGCTGCTAAATTTTCACCATTTGAGATTGTTTATGGTTTTAATCCATTAACTCCTTTGGATTTATTACCTTTACCTATTGATGAGCATGCTACTATGGATGGTAAAAAGAAAGCCGAATTTGTCAAGCAATTGCATGAGAGAACGCGACAACACATAGAAAAGAGAACTGAACAATATGCTACTCAAGCCAACAAAGGACGTAAGCACGTGGTTTTTTAGCCTGGAGATTGGGTGTGGGTGCATATGAGAAAGGAGAGGTTCCCAGCACAAAGGCGTTCCAAATTGCTTCCAAGGGGAGATCGTCCATTTCAAGTGGTTGCACGGATCAATGACAATGCCTACAAATTGGATCTTCCTGGTGAGTATAATGTAAGTGCTACTTTTAATGTTTCTTATCTTTCTCCTTTTGATGTAGGTGAAGATTTGAGGATGAATCCTTTTAAAGAGAGGGGGAATGATGAGAACCATCAAAGGAATACCATTAAAGCTTCAAGTGATCTTTTGCACATTCATGGAGGCCCAATTACAAGAGCTAGAGCCAATAAGATGCAAGACATCATGAATTGGGATTGGAGAGAAAACAAAGCATTGTGGGCATTATTCAAGCTATTGGGCAGCCAAATACACAATTTGGATCAAATGTAGAAAGGGAAAATTCAGAATAAATCTGGTATTGATTGAGTCAGAATTAATGTGCAAGCTATATACTGTTGGAAAGATAATTAAGTTAGCTTTCCAATACATTTTACAGAGCTAGATTTGGAGTTCTCTAGAAGGAGTTATGATCAATTTATTACAGCTTGTTTAGGCTTGGCAAGTTTATCAATATGTTAGGTAGTCTACCATTGATGATGGTGGGCTAGCATTATGTTTGTCAATGCTAACATTAATGATGGTGGGTTGGTGAAGGCTTTTAAAGCACCCTTTGCCAAACCTGTACTTGGAGGGTTGTTCCAATGTTTCCATTTGTATTTTAGGATCTTGGGTTCCAATGTCAGCAACCTTGCTGTGTATGACAATTAAGAGATTAATGTTATTTGAATTTGTAAGATTATTTTTTCTTTGGTTCTTTTGAGAACTAGTGAACTTATCAAGAATTTGCATTTTTGTGGCGTTCCAAATTTAGACTTATCACTCATCTTCTCATCTATTTCTTGAGTGTGGCGTCAATATCATTCTCTATACCTTCGGTTCATGCTTTTCTTAAGCATTGGGTCAAGGCTTTATTTGTCACAAATCTGTTTAGAACTTTCTCTTGGGAAGTTGAAACTATAATTTAAGTGTGAGTTTCAAAGTTTCATTGTGGGATTTTCGTATCACAAAGACATGCTTCAACGATGGATCATTAAAGCCATTGAGTTTGTAATACATTGTAGACATCCTCTTGTAGTGAAAATCCAGATCTTTATCTGGAGAGAACAACACTTCATTAGATGGAACTCTCTTCTTGTTTGTTCGTTAGCAGCTGTTGCTTCTCCAAGGAATTACTCATAAATTATTCCTAGGACCTCTGAAATCTGGGCTTGAATCACCTGGAGTTGTCTGTATGGACCTAGACTTTCAAACCAATCTTTTAAAGATCTAGTAAAACGAGAACTGAACTTTTTAAGAACTGTTTGGGTTATTGCTCCAGCTTTGAGCATTTGAACATCAATCCAGGCAGAAAATTCTTGAAATCTAGTTGGCCATTTTACTTTTGGAATGTCATCAAAAGTAAACCATGGGTTGTTTAAGGATTTGGGAGAAGAATTTTCTTAACGAGAAGCTGTAGGAATCCTGTCTGAGTCTGCCTCTTCAATAATTGGTGTTGGAGGAGGTGAAGAGGGAAAAGGATTATTTGACCCTGTTGAAGGTTGAACCATAAGGAGCTTAGACATATCAGCTAATTCTTTTTCAGAGTTTGAAGAAGAAAATGATTCCTCATTAGTGGAGGTTTCTTCTGTTTGGGATGGGGAAGCTTCATCTGATTCTGAAATATGTGGTAGAACTTGGGATGAGTATTGGTGCATATGTTATTTGTCTTTTTGGGTAGACTGTAGATCAGGGATTGGTGGAGGTTGGTGATAAGCTAGAGGTGGTTCAGGCTTGGCAGGTCTAGGTTGTGGTTTAGGCGGAGCATGGAATGAAGTATGTGTGAGATGAAATAGGCCAAAGAACTTGGCATAGTCTACTGGCTGTCGTGAGGTGGATGGTGTGTAGAAAGGCTAGTAAGTACTCAAAGTTAGGGTATGTAAAGGTAAAGGAGGGGATTTTGCAAACAATGAAGGTTGTTGTCTGTCAGCATCAATCCTGGCAAGTTCAGCCTTTAATTGCCTAATTTCTGCCTCAGATCTATAACAGAACAAAGTCTGTTCTTAGGGGCCAATAGCCCGCAAGTTCTGGTTTCCAGCCGATATACACTTATCCATCAAATACCAAATCTGAAAATTATTTTTGAAAATAGTTTTTCACAATACCACCTGAAAACAAGGCACTCTTGGCCGTCAAAGAGGGTGAACATTGTGAGAAAACAATTTCATTTTACAAAAATCAGTTTTGGAGGATAAAACAGGACCTTTCTGATGCACATGATCCTTAGGCTTAGGGCAAGTGCAGAGCATACTTAGTTTAGAAAATTAGAAGTGAGCGTATCATTATTAACCCCAAATAATTTCTTTGATTCCTAGAAGAGAGAAAAAGATTTAGAGAAATATGATGTGAAGAAAACTAATTTTTATTCCAAATTAACTCATGCCTTACAAGGGAAAGAGAGATCCTTATATAGAGATCTCAGTGTGATGGAGACACATCACCAGTTTCTTTCTCATATTGGCGTTTGGCACGACGGATTTGTCTGTGGTCAAGATAAGCTTCAGCTTGCAGATAGACTTCTTCATTAGCATTAGTCATCTCTTTTGGGGCTGATGTAGCAGAAAGGTCTGTGACAGTGTAATGGGGATTTTCATGTATGGAGAAGAGACTGAAAATCTTCCCATGGATCCTGAGCGTCTTGGAATAAGACGTTAGTGTAATCAGAACATTGTTCCATGACAAGGATTCCTTGAGGATTGGAACTGGAACTGGAACCTAGAGTACAAGTTTGTGTCTTTGGGACAATTTCTACAATTTCTAAGGTGTGTGATGGTCCAACAGAGGTGTGGTGGATGTTTGTGGCAGGTGGCTGAACATTGTTGAGTTCCATGAGGTATGACTTGAGAGCAAAGGGAACAGATGTATCATGGATGAGGGTATAAGGATGGGGATAAGTTTTCTATTCATAGGCCATATCTTGTGTCTAGAAGTCTCTTGTTTCTAGGTGCTGGAAGTAAGGTTTATGAACGATGAAGACTGTAGTGAACATGTTGGCTTCTTGTTCTGGCATTTTGTCTAATCCGTGAAAAGTACATAGATTTTTGAGTTGTTTTCACCACCACGTGAGTGGTGAATACCATTCAAAGAGAGTCAAGAGAAGATCTGATGAGAACTCAGGAGTGGTGATGTATGTGAGGACTGGTTTAACAGGAAAAACCAGTTTGGTAGCATATAGGGTAATGAGACACCACATGTACCATAACTCATCTTCGCAGATGGTTAGAGAAGACAAGGTAAGACCTGTGAGAAACAAGTTTTCCATACAGAGGGAAGGAAAGCGATCAGGCTTTTTACTTTGAACATTGAAGAAATGCCGGTAAAGGAATTTCTTTGCAAAGTCTTGGATCTGGTAGGTTGAATGAAAAGGAATGTTCATGGGAAAGGTTCTCTGGTTGAGAGCTTTGAAAGGAAGTTGACGATTCATGGCTATAACTGGGATGATGTGGATGGAGGAAATAAATGAAGGTTTATTTATACCTGGACGTTTAAGGAAGTCTGGGATGAGGTTCTGTTTGCCTTTTATGTATTGGACAGTAAAATCATATTTAGCAAACCAGTTTTTGAGGCTGAGCAACTGTTTGTCAGGGAGCAACTTATTTTTAAAATCAAAGATTCAAGGAAAAGAGGAGTTGTCCATATTGATGAGGAATTTATGGCTGATTAGATGAAATTCAAACTTTTTGATTCCATACTTGACCGCCAAAATCTCTTTGTAGATCACATGGTAATTCTTTTCAGAGTCTTTGAATTGTCCGCTTGCATGTGCACAGAAGTGACGTACACCATTTATCTCTTCAAGAAGGATGACACTCCAGTAATCATCACTGGCATCGGTCTGTAGAATGCGTTGTCCAGTTGTGGGAATTCGGAAATGAGGAGGTGACTGAGCTATAACTTTTAGTTGTTGGACAGCTTCTGTTTGTGCTGGTCCCCATGGAGGGCACTATTTTCTGAGCATGCGGGACAGCTGGCTTGTGTGGATTACAACTTTAGGGATGAAATCACGGACATAATTAAAAATCCCGAGGAATTGTTGGATCTGCTTTTTGTTGCAATGTGTGGACCAGGTTGTTGCAATGTGTGGACCAGGTTGTTGCAATGTGTGGACCAGGTTGTTGCAATGTGTGGACCAGGTTGTTGCAATGTGTATCCGGAAACTTTAATAATTCAGTTGCAATGTGTGGACCAGGTTGATAATGGCCATCTTTAATCACCATGCCAAGAAAGTCAATTGATTCTTTTGCTATGCTGCTTTTCTTTTCAGAAAGCATGATTCCATGTTCCTGCACAATATGAAAGAAATCCAAAAGGAGCTTCTAGTGGCTCTCATGGTCAGAGGAAAATAATAAGATATCATCAATGTATACCAAAGCATGATGAAGGATAGGACTGAAGATTTTTGTCATGGTTTTTGAAATAATGAAGGGGCAACCTTAAGACCAAAAGGCATAACAGTCCACTGATAATGGGCATCAGGGATGGAGAAGGCAGTTTTGAGACGGTCAACTGGTGAAATACCTAGTTGCCAAAAACCAGCTTTTAGATCAAACTTAGAAAAGATACGAGCCCCTTAAAGATGGACAAACAGGGTTTGGATTTTTGGAAGGGGGAACTTATATCCTTAAGGAAAGAATTAAGTGGCTGGTAATCAATAACTAACCTTTTTTTACAGTAAACTAATTTAGATATTTTTTCAACATAGAAGTCTTGACAAGCCCAATCTGAATCAGTAGGTTCAATAAGACCTTACTGAAGCAACTGAGAACATTCTTGCTTAGCAAGTAGGAGGTCGGAAGGAGACATACCTGGGTGTGATGCTTTTGTGGGATTTATGTTTTCGTTAAGTTTGAAAGGAAGGTAAATGAAGAAGTGTTCATTTTTCCAAAGAGGTGAAGGATGGTGGAACTGTGAATGGTTTTTTGGACAAAACTCTAAGAACTTTTGTGAAATATGATGGTATGGAGATGATGTTTCTGAAAGTGCATACAGACGTAGTGCATCTGTATAAGGCAAGAACATTTGTTTGTAGCAGACTCCAGAGCTGGTGAGGAATAGGTTTTTAACGAAATAAAGAATGTCAAAATCTATGAGTAAATCTTTGTCTAGGAGTGAAGATGCTACAATCTTTTCACAAATTATGCAATTCGGAAAGAATTGGATACCAATGGGTTTTTTGGTAATCATAGTGGTTTCAAAAGTTTCTCCATTAACTGCTCGAAAAAGTTTCAAGTGGTTTTCCTAACAATCAAAGGGAAGGACAAAAGGATCAATCATACTGGTATCTGCACCAGTGTCAATAAACCCGATGACAGGAACATGTTTATGAAATTTAGAAGGAAGAATTGACATTTTTAGAGAAGGTCTAGGAATGGCTGAAACATGGTTGACAGTTTGAACTGTAGAAATGACTGAAATATCATCAGAATCAGAAAATTCTGCGATAATGAAAGCAGTCTGATCATCTTGTTCTGATTGTTCTAAAAAATTTGATTCAACATCTTCATTATGAGAGAATAGTGAAGAATGTTGAAGATGTTGTGAGACGAACAGCTTTGGCAGACTTATAAGGACAGTTTCGAGCAAAGTGACCGCGTTTCTCGCAGATGAAACAACGGTTATGTTTTTTCTTTCTATACTGGGAAGCATCATTTTTCTTGAAATATCAGAGAGGTTTCTTGGAGGATGATTTTCTATGGAAGTGTTTCTGGAAATGTTTCTTTTTTCTGGTTGGACAAATACACTTCTTTTCATCTTTGCACTCTATCCTGAGATAGGGTTTTTCACAAGCTTCAGAAAAGGATTTTTTTATCTTCCATGAGATCTTTGAAAAATTCTTTTTGCTCACAGATCTTGTCGAGACATAGCATTGCCATTTGGAAAATCTTTCCTAGAGAGGTATCAGCGATGCTGAGATTAGTGGCTGTGAGTTTCCTTTGAAGATCAGGTTGTAACTCAGAAGGAAGTGAGGCTATGAAGACATGTTTGAGAGATGGCTCATTGAACCCATTCAGCTTATAAAAATACTGATCCTTTTGTAATGAGATTCCAAAAGGTGTCTTTTGAGCGAGCAACACTTCATTTGATGATACTCTTTTCTGTCTGCATCAGTAGAAGCAGTTTTTTCTCCGATGAATTGTTCATGAATGATATTGAGTGCTGTGCCAATTGGAGATTGCATGAATTGGAGCTGACGGTATCCTCCTAAGCTTTCTAACCAATCACGTAAAGAACCCGTTGATCGGGCCATGAATTTATGGAGAACAGCTTAAGGTTGGGCATTAGGTTTGGTTCCTTGAAGGTCAATCCATGCGGCAAATTCTTGAAGTCGAGCATGCCATTTATGACGGAGAATGTCATCAAATGTGAACCAAGATGCTGAATATGGTTTTGTTGAGTGATCAGGAATCGGTGGATGGCTCTGGTTCTATGGGAGATGCTTTATTTTCAGCATCAGAAAAATTATCTTCAACAATAGGTATGGCAGTTGAAGTGCTTGGATCTTCAGTTTTGGTGGCCATTAATATGATTGTAATGTCAGCATATTCGGATTCAGAGTCAGTAGAGGTACTGTCTGAGTTTGTGGATGAAGAAGAGGAAGACGGGTTGGACTCTGATGGATTTGACTCATAGACTGTTTCTAGCTCAGAGGAGTCAGAAGATGTGTTTTGGACAGTATGATAATGATACTGATCCATTGGACCTTTGTCTTTTTTGGGAGGTTCAGGAGTGGCTTTTGGTGAATCTTCTGGTGCTACCGGAGGAACAAATGAAGATGAAGTGGCCTTTAAATTTGGTTATGAGATCTTGACTTTGGATTTTGATTTTTTAGGTGAAGATGGTTTTGGTTAAAGAGTTGGTTGAAGGTGTGAGAATCCAAAGAATTGATTATAAACAGGTTGTTGAGGTCTGGATGGTGTGTAGAAAGGTGCATAAGTTTCAAAGATCGGAGGAGGTACTGATGGGGTTTGTATTTAAGTAAAAAGGGAAGGTCGAGTCTTTTCAGCATCAATTCTTATCAATTCAGCTTTGAGCTTTCTGATCTCTACTTTTTTTTTTAAACTCTGGACCTCAGATATGGTTGTTGATCATTCGTCTGAGATCGGTATCTAGCTCAGAGATACAATCTTGTAGATGGATGTACATCTGATCAAGACGGTTACTGATTGAATCAACTTTAGTTTCAGTCTGAGAGACTTGACTGGTAACTCGATCAATTTTCTTTCCGAGCTGTTGAAGAGGTTGATTCTGAGCATTGGCATTTTTGGTTTGCCAGTTTAAAACAGCTTCATATTGTTTTGGTTCTTCAGGCTGCCCAGAGGTTGTAACTGGGGATTGGACAACAGGTTTTTTAACTCTGGTTTGTGTGTCTGTCTGTTTTTCAAGCGGAGGAAATGATTGCTCATACGATTGGCTTGAAAACATTAAGCATGATCTTATTTGGTGAATAGGAGGTTTGGGATTTGGTGGAGGTTGTGGAGAAAAGGACTTGCAAGATGTTTTTGGATAAGAAGGTTTTTTCTTCTTCTTTTTCTTTCTCCTCATAACTTCTAGTTCATCATCAACATTCATGTCGTCCAAGCAAGGACAATCTGGATTGCACATATGGACTTCAGGAACATCCCATAGAAAATGACCATTGATTTTGTCAGGATATACCGAATACCCTTCTGATGAGAAACCGTGAATGGGAAGTTTCTTTTCTTGACCAGTTTGAACTGCTGTTATCATAGCAGTGTAGAAAAGCTGTGAAGTGTTTGAAACAAGCTTGGTTTTAGGTGTTTGAAAAGATAATTTGACTTGACCATTTTGTCGTCTTTCAAACGTGGCTTCTGTTGTTTGAATTGGTTCAAAGTGTTGGTAGAAATGTTCATAGTTGGTCAACCATTCAAGAGGCATAAGTTTGAGCAATTCTTGTTTTTGAATTTGTTTGGGGATTTGGATGATGGTTGGAATTGTGTCTGTGTCTGCTAGGATCATTAAGGCATCAGATGTGGTGTGTGGTGTGGGAAGTTCGAGTGCATGATTCTGTAATCGATACACTATTTGGTGATGAAGAGTTGCTATTTTTTATGTGGGTGTTTGTTCTGCTCCTTGGAGCTGGATTTGGACCTTAAGGGTAGTGGGGAGGTTGGGATCCTCAAGAGAGAGGTTCAAATTTGGGTAAAAGATTAACAAGACACTGCTAGCATAGAGTGTGGTCAGGATAGTTCTTACAACAGCATGTTGGTACTGTTTGAACCTGGTGTCTAACAGAGCAATCCTGGCCGTAACAGGTAAATCTTTTTCTGCCATAGAGGGTGAGGATCAATCTTACACTGCCAAGGTGGAGATGCGTATACCCTTCTCATTTCTAGTTGACGACGAGATCTGGGGTATTTCTAAAGTGACATACTGCTCACTGTGAGAGGCTTGTAAAGCACACTAGTCCAGTCTAGAAGATTGAATATATTCTTTTGTGAGTGGTCTTTTGGTGGAGATCAGGGTTCGGATACTTTTGGTGAAAGAAGTTTTTTGTTTGTATAGATTATAAGGACCCATGATGGGGAACTGAGATTCATTAATTTGGACAGACTCGGAGATATAGGAATATTCAACAAGGTTTTTAATTTTGGAGGCTATGTGTTTGGAACATGACTTTGGAAGAGATAGAGTAGAGGAAAGAGAAATATGAGAGGAAGATGATGAATGAGTTGAGATTGAAGATGAAGATGTTTCTATATTTGTGTAATCTTCTTCTAGGAGATCAAATAATATTACTTAGAATTATAAAATGACACCACTTCTGCGTTGGGCTCTGATACCAAATCCTGGCACGTTTAGCCTTTAATTGCCTAAATTCGGGACCCCAATATCTATTTTGAATCATGGATAGAAGATCTAAATCAAGCTGGAAGACTCGATTTTGCATATCGAAATACATCTGCTCAAGCTGGGTTGTTATTCTGTCGACCTTTGTGTTGGTTTGCTTGACTTGAGAAGAAATTTTCTCTAATTTTTCATCAAGAGATCTGAAGGCTGAGTTCTGAGCCCTGGCATTTTGAGTTTGCCAGTTTAGAACGACTTCAAAAGGTTTTGGTTCTTCCAGCTGGCCATTTGGTGTAACAGCAGAGTGGACAAAAGGTTTGGTGGTGACCTTTGTCTGTGGATCAGTATGTTTTTCCAAAGAAAGAAACTGCCATTGGTAAGAGCTTGATGAAAACATCATACAAGACTGAATGAGTGTAGATTGAAACATAGGCTGGTTTGTTTCTTATCTGCATGATCTTTGTCTGTAATCCTTTTGTATAAGTCTTAGACCTTTCCTGTAGATAGGCAAAGGTGTTAGACTGTCTAGATCATCTGGAGGCAGATGAGGTTTTTTGTGACATGGATCCAATTTGTGACTTTTCTTTTTACGTTGCTTGGGACGTCTATTGAAATCATCATTGTCTTCCTCTTCTTCGAGGCAAGGACAATCTGGATCACACATATAGGATCCTAGAACATCTTATAAAAAATGACCATTGATTTTGTCTCGGTAGATCGGATAGCCATCTGAGGAAAATCTGTGAATGGGAAGATTTTCTTGTGTCGTAGATACGGCTGTGATAATGGAGGGATATGAAAAGGAGTTTCTAGGTGTGGATTGTTCAGAGGGTGGATGAGAAATAATGGGTGTTTGGGAAGTGGATGGTGATTGAAAATTTAATTTTACAGCTCCATCTGCTCTTTTTTCAAAATGAGCATCAGATGTTTGAACCGGCTGGGAGTTTTAGTGAAATTTTTCATAGTTGGATAGCCATTATAAGGGCATGAGCTTAAGAAGCTCTTGCTTTTGGATCTGCCTGGGAATCTGGACTATGGATGGGATACTTTCTGAAGAATCTGCAAGAATCATTAGTGCATCTGATGTGGTTTGAGGTGTTGGTAGATCAAGGGCATGGTTTTGTGACCAATACACCAATTGATGGTGTAATGTTGCCACTTTTAAAGAAACAATTTGTTCAGCTCCTTAGATCTGGATCTAAGTTTGAGGGTTGTGGGTAGGTTTGGATCATCAAGTGAAAGGTTAAAGTTTGGGTATAAAGTTAAGAGAACACTTCCTGCATGTAGAGTAATCAGGACTGTTCCTATGACTGCATGTTGATATTCCTTGAATTGGGTGTCCAGTAGTGCTAACCTGGTCGTGACAGGTAAGCCTTTTCTTCCATGAAGAGTAAGTATCAACCAGACTCCTCCAAGATGGAAGTGAGTGTATCCTTCCCGCTTCCACTGGGCAAGGAGATCAGTTGGAATTTCCAGGGTGACATATTGTTCTGCCTGTGATGCCTAGAGAGCACACTGATCCAGTCGAGATGACTGGATATATTCTTTTGGGGCTGGTCTCTTAGTTGAGATTAGAGTCCTAATACTTCTGGTGAAAGAATTAGATCTCTGGTATAGCTTGTATGGGCTAATTGGGGGCATGGAGGATTCATTGATTTGTGCTGATTCTGGGACATATGAATACTCAACAAGGTTTTTTATTTTTGAAGCTAAGTGTTTAGAACAAGATTTTGGAAGTGAGAGAGTTGAAGAAAGAGTGACAAGAGCAAGATTGTCCGAACTATTTGATGAGGATGACATTTTGTTTCAGTTTTTCCTTTATTTCCTATTCAAAATAAACAGATCTCATATTTACCACTTCGTTTGGAAAAAGCATTATGCTCAAGATAGAAAATAATTGTATGTTGCTTATTATACCAGTAGTGCAAACTGATCTAGTCCCTATTCGGGATAACCATCAGAATATATGTCACTGGTTTCCCGCCGATATACAATAATATTCTAGCTTGTGGGCAAAAAGCTAGAATATTATTGTATATATGGTATCCTCAAACTAGTGGTCAAACAGAAGTCGTAAATAAAACTTATCTACTCTGTTTTGGGCTATCATTAAAAAGAACATCAAAACTGGGGAAGATTGTTTGCCAAATGTTGAGTTTGCATATAATTTTTTAGTTTATTCTGTTACTAAGTATTCACCATTTGAAATTATTTATGATTTTAATCCTTTAACCCTATTGGATTTAACTTTATTACATGTTTCTAAGCGTGTTAACTTAGATCGTAAAAAAAGGCTAAAATTGTTAAACAAATACACAAGATGGAGAAGTTCAACATTGAGCAGAAAACTGAACAATATGCTATACAAGCCAACAAAGGGCGACATAAGCTAGTCTTTGAACCGGGCGATTGGGTGTGGTTACACATTCACAAGGAACATTTTCTAGAACGAAGGAAATCTAAATTATTACCTCGAGGGGATGGTCCTTTCCAAGTCTTGAAGCGGATCAATGACAATGCATATAAGTTATATTTGTCTGTGAGTACAACATAAGTGCTACTTTTAATGTTTTTTGTTTGAGTCAGAGGAATGATGAGATTGATGATAAAACTATAATGAGCACATGGGATGAGGCATATTTAGATTTTATTTAAGTTTTGGATACTTTCTCATTTCTTAAGGAGGCAAGTGGCGAGACAAATCAGTTATTTCTCTTTTAGTTGCCCAATTTCTATTTTAATTGAAGTAAGACATTTAAGCCAATTTAGGATTTTGATTTGATTTAGATTCATTTCTTATTTGCTTTAAATTATGATTCTAATTTGATTTAGATTCTTTCCTTATTTGCTTTAGATTAGGAATGTGATTTGATTTTGGTTTAGGATTTATTTCTGAAAATACCAAGGGCAATTATGGGGTGGAATTTCTTATAACTAGCCCTATATAATGTACTCCCATCCAATAAGAAAGACAAATCAATTTTGATGCAATTGGTGAAATAGTTATTGGATTTCCATGGCGTTCAAACTCTTGACTTATCAATCAGAACATCCATAGCTTATTGTGGCGCCCTCACATACCAAGGTCCATGCTTTCATTAAGCATTGGGTCGCGGTTCCATTTAATTATAGGTTTAGATTTTATCTTGGAGGCTAAATTAATTAGGGTCGCGCCAGTTCTTAGAGGGGTTGGTATCAATTTACCCTTTTGTGCAGGTTGTGGCTTTGTTGAGAATTTCTTTTTCTTTTTGTTTTCAGATTTTGTTAAGTCAAATTTTGAACCTTATTGGTGATCAAAGCTTGGGATTTTTGCACGTCTTTAGCTTCATTATCAGCATCACTTTTTGAATTTGGCATTTCAACTTGAAAATCAATACCTCTTTCTTTCTTTTTCTTCAAGTGATTTGTCTCAAAAATTTTAAGTTTGCTAATCACTTGATTTCTAGTCATGGTGCTAATATCAAAATATTCATCAATAGCTGTAACTTTGATGAGAAATCTATCTAGCAAAGATATCAAAATTTTTCTAACAAATTCTTCGTCAAAAATTCTTTCACCAAGAGAATATGAATTATTATCAATCTTAAGAAGTTTAGCTTTAAAGTCAACAATTTCTTCATGTACATGCTCTTAAGATTCTCAAATTCAGTTGCAAGTTTATTAAGTTTAGAACAATTTACCGCATTGGCAGTCGTACATATAGAGATTATGTCATGTTGATTGATGTCAACTCCATTGGAAATGGCATTGAGAGCCTTGGAATTAAAGCCAGATTCTTGAATTTCTGTGTTGGAATGTCATCCGCTGGCTTAAAAATTATGTTTCCATCTCAGTTTTGATACAAACCCCATCAAGAATTGACGCGACCCTAATCAATTTAGTTTCCAAGATCGAATCTAAACCTGAAATGGAACCTCGACCTAATGCTTATTGAAAACACGAACCTTGATATGTGAAGACGCCACAATAAGTTATGGATGGTCTGATTGATAAGTCAAGAATTTGAACGTCACGAATATCCAATAAGTTCAAAGAGTTCGTAAAGAACAAAAAAGAATTAACTTTCTCACCAATTGCATTAAAAACTTTTTTTTTTGTTTATTGAATATGAGTACTTTATATAGGGTAAAAAATCCTATATAAAGAATTTTTGGAAATAAATCCTAACCCAAAAATCAAATCTGAATATAAATCTTCCCTAATAGGAAATAATCTAAATCAAATCAGAATCATAATTTAAGTAAACAGGAAAGAATTAAACTAAATCAGGATCCTAATTGTCTTAAACGCCTTACATCAATTAAATGGAAGCTAGGCGATTAAAAGAGAAATAACTGATTTGATTCCCTAATAGCGTCCTCAAGAAACGGGAAAGTATCTGAAAAAGAAAAAAAATATATTTTCCAGCCATAATCTTTAAGCTAACTCCCTATTTCATGGAAGTGACTATTTAAAGCCATCCCTCTTCCTTGAAAACTTATCCTTTTCAAAATTCTGCTCTTCAATTCTCAAAATGGTATGCTTAAAGTTTGCTTTTTGTTTTTTTTCATTCAAGCCTTCAACGTCAGAGAGAATTTCCTACTGATGGCATCAACTTCCTCCAACGACGCTTCTATTTCTTCTGTCATTACTCCAGTTTCCCTTTCTTCTACACTCTCCTTACCCAAATCTTACTCCAGACACACTACTAGTAAGATAGAAAATTTAGTTGAATATTCCTATATTCTTGAATTTGCTCAGATCAATGAATCTTCTTTTCCTCTTCTTAGTCCTTATCACCTTTATAAGCGTCCACACTCCTTTACTCGCAGTATCCGAACCCTTATGTCCACCAAAAGACAACATCTAAAAGAATATATTCAGTCATCCAGATTGGATCAATGTTCCCTTCAGGCTACCACAGCTGAACAATATGTCACTCTGGAAATTCCTCCAGAATTGATTTCCAATTGGCAAAGAGAAGGTTATACTCATTCCATATCGGAGGAGTCAGACTAATCCTAACCTTATGCTGGATACTAGGTTCACACATTACCAAGATGTTGTTATTGGTACTGTCTTAACCACTCTTCATGCTGGAAGTGTTTTACTCTCTTTCTATCCTAATTTCAACTTTTCTCTTCAAGACACTAATCTCTCTACTGCCTTGAAAGTCCAAGTGCAAATTCAAGGTGCAGAACAAATCTCTTCTGCAAAAATTGCAACTCTTCACCATCAATTGGTCTATAGGCTCCAAAATCATGCCTTAGATCTTCCTTCACCTGAGCACCACTCTGACGCCCTCATGGTGTTAGCAGAATCAGATAAGATACCAACCATCATCCAAATTCCAAGACAAATCCCTAGACATGAACTCATAAAACTCATGCCCTTGGAATGGATTTCCAATTATGAGAAGTTCCACTCCAATACTTCTCCTATCCAGACATCAAAAAGTATGTTTGAAAGAAGATCTGATGGAACTGTCCGAATGACTTTTCGACCTCAACCAACAGCCCAGAGGAGTCTCCATGGTTCTCATTCACTTATTCAGCCATGGTTACAGCTGTTCAGACTGCTCAAGAAAAGCTGCCAATTATAGGATTTAATTCAAAAGGATATCCTGTCTACCATGCCAAATTTAATGGCCACTTTCTTTGGGATTCCCCAGGATCAGGAAATTGTGACCCAGATTGTCCTGTTGGGATGATTGGGAGGAAGATGATGTTGAAACACAACGGAGAAGAAAACCAAAAAAGAAAATACCTAAAACTCCGTGTTCACACAACCAACCTAAACCACCTCATAATCCTCCACCACTACCAGCTCCATTACCCATCTACCAAAAAAAACTTAGATGGATTACAAAAAATTGCAAAACTGAAGTTCTTCCAAATATCCAGAATTCTAAACCACCCATATAGCCTATGGCTTGTATGATGTTTTCATCAACCTCACAAGATTATTCCTCCAATTTCCCTGCTCTAGAAACCCATACGGATCCACAACGAAAGGTCATAACCAATTCCTTTATTCCTTCAGCCATAACTCCCATATGTCACTTAGAAGACCCCAAACCTTTTGAGGCTGTTCTCAACTGGCAAACCCAAAATGCTAGAGCTCAAAATGAAACCTTGGTTCATATCCATAAGAAGGTCAATCATATCAGTTTACGAACTGATCATATTGAGTATAAGATGGACTCGATCACTTCCCAGATGCAACAAATTTACCAAAATCTTCAATCCAGAATCTCTCAACTAGATTCAGAATTAAGAACCATGATGAGTCATAGATACTATGATCCAGAATTTGATCAGAAAGAAAAGGATATCAGAATATTGAAAGCAGAACTTGAACAGATTGAGTCAGAAAGGCAACGACCAATATTATTTACCACCTCTCCACCGTTACCTATCATCAGCCAAGCCTTCCATCCCTTTGCGCCTATGCTTTCTCCCATAAAACCCCAAGACCCGTCCAAATTATTTGGCATGACACATACTTTGTTTAGAAATAATCCTCTGCCAAAACCATCTAGATCCAAACCTCATCCTCGACCAAGACCAGATAAACAACCTTTTCAACCACCTTTGTCAATCACAGAACAACAACCACCTCTTTATACCCCACTTCCTCCTCAGCCAACACCAACTCAGGCCAAAGATAAATCCCCAATGCAACAATACAGTGCACAAATAATCCCAGATCCATCCGATATAGACCAAACTTCTTATTCAAATCTAGCCATTTCAGAAGATCCATCTGAATCTGAAATAGAATCTTCCTTCGAATCTTCCATTTCATCTAGTGATTCTGAAAAATCTTATGCTGACATCACTAGAATCCTTATGGCCCAACCTGAAGAGACTGAGCCTGCTCAATCCTCAAGAACTGACCCATTCTTTGAAATGCCCTCAGATATCGAGGAAGATCCACCAGAAGCATTCTCAGCTCCAAACCGGCCTGCTCAACCCCAAAATGATCATAAACCTTCAAATGGTCCATGGTTCACTTTTGATGATATCCCTGCAGCTAAATGGAGAGATAGATTATCCGAAATGGCTGCTTGGACAGATCTCCAAATGTTAAGAGCAAATGCTACTACAACATCAGTCCTTAGAGAACTTGCTACCCGTTTTATAGGATCTTTAAGAGATTGGTTTGATACTTTAGGAGAGTACAGACAATTACAGTTTGTGCAACTACCGAATGTCTCAACTGCTCTTTCTGTTATTCATGAACAATTCATTGGAGAATCAACCGCAGTCTTTGAGGCTACAAGAAGAGACTACCTCAATATGAAATGCTGCTCCCTCAACTCTAAAGATCTTGATTTCCATTATAAACATCTGTCTATCCTGTTTTATAAGCTCAATGGGCTCAATGATCCGACTCTCAAACATGTATTTCTGGCATCATTACCTGAAGAATTGCAACCAGACATACAGAGGCAGCTCACGAGTCTCAATCTCACCATTGACAGCATTTCCTTGGGAAAGATCTTTCAGATCGCCAAAGGATGTTTGGAAAAATTATGCGAACAGAAACAGTTCTTCAAAGAACTGTTAAAAGACAAAGAGCCTTTTCGAAGTGCTTGTAAAAAGACTTGCTTACAGATCAAATGCAAGAAAAAGAAAGATTGTGATTGCAGCACAGAAAAAGCATTTCCGAAAATTCAAAAATCCAGATTCGTTTCCTAGATCAAAATCCAGGCGAAAATCATACAGGCTTTTCAAGAAAAGATCTAGTTCTTTCAGAGAACAAAAAAGGAGAAAGTCAAGCCAATGCTTCATTTGCAAAAAGAAAGGCCAATATACTAAAGATTGCCCCAACACAAAAGATAAAGCAATTAGACTTTTTGAGCATTTACAGGCCACCACTGATTATTCTCCTCACAAAGATGAAATTGAGTTCTACTTCTCAGAACAAGAGGAGCCTACTGATGAAACAGTGTTCGCACTGCAAAACTCATCCGATGATTCTGAAAATGATGAGTTCCAAACTGTTTTTCACCAACTTTTGTCTCTAGACACTACCATACCTATCCCTTCCATAAAACTCCAAATCTTACCTTCCAAATTCCAAAGACCAATTCTCACCATTGGACTTCTTGATACCGGAGCCCAAAGAAGTATGTTAAACCCAGACATTCTTCCATCTCAGTCTTGGCAACATTATGAAGAAAATTTCAAAGCCGTCAATGGAATATTCTTCACCACCAAGTTGATTACCAAAAAACCCATTGGTATTCAAATCTTTCTAAATTATGTTATTTGGACAAAAGTCATCGGTTCCCATCTGCCTAATAAGGATATCTTGTTAGGATTTGATATCATTCACCAGATAAAACACCTCCAAATCATTCCTACTGGAATCTGAGTCAAGTCCATGTTTAAACCATTCACCAATGTTCTTAAGCTTTATGGTTTGTCTGAAACCTCCCAGCCTTTCCAAGACATTTCCACAAAGTTTTTGAAATATTGTCCTAAGTCTCATGCAGACTTTCATCATCCAAATCCTCTGTGGAAAAATCCAAATTTCTTTATTCAATTGCCTTTCAAGTTAAATGAAGATGTCAATCCAACCAAAGCCACCCATCTAGGAATGAGTCCTTCTAATTTAGTCCTAGCCCAAAAGAAATGTTCTCAGTTGTTGGCCCAAGGTCTTATTGAACCCACTAGTTCTCAATGGGCTTGTCAAGCTTTTTATGTTGAAAAACATTCTGAGATTGTTAGAGGAAAAAATGATTAGCCATTGACTATCAACCTCTAAACATGTTTTTACAAGATGACAAATTCCCTTTGCCAAAAAGACAGAGCATGTTCACCTATCTAAAAAATGCTCAACTCTTTTCAAAATTTGATCTTAAATCTGGATTTTGGCAGCTTGGAATTAAACATTCAGAACGTTACAAAACTGCCTTTTGCATTCCCAATGCCCACTATCAATGGACAGTTTTACCATTTGGTCTTAAAATAACCCCATCTATTTTCCAAAAAACCATGGTCCAAATCTTCCAACCCATTTTGCATAGTGCATTGATTTACATTGACGATATTTTGTTGTTTTCAGGTACACAAGATGACTATCGCCATTTGTTAAATCAATTCTTTGATATTATTAAATCTCATGGAATCATGTTATCAGCTAAGAAAAGCACAATTGCCACCAATAACATTGAATTCCTTGGAATGACTATCAAAGATGGCCACTATCAGCCAGGAAAGCACATTGCTCAAGAGTTCATCCACTTTCCACATCAGAATCTTTCCAAAAGGTAAATCCAGCAGTTTCTTGGTATTATTAATTATATCAGAGATTTTATTCCTCATGTTGATCATCACACCCGCCAGCTGTCAGCCTTGCTGAAGAAGAATCCACCTTTGTGGAATAACAACCACACACTTGCTATCACAATGTTAAAGCAAATTGCGCAAAATCCGCCATCATTAAAGCTCATCACCGATGGCAGGCGAATATTGTAGACTGATGCAAGTGACGAATCATGGGGGCTATCCTCCTTGAAGAAACAGATGGCAAAGAACACTTTATAGCCTATGCCAGTGGACACTTCTCTGACACACAAATCTATTACCACAGTCCGTTCAAAGAAAGTTTAGCTGTCAAGCATGGTATTCAAAAGTTTGAGTATCATCTTATCTGTAATCACTTTCTTGTCAGAATAGACAACTCAGCTTTTCCCAACATCATGAATTTCAAAAGGAAAAATATTCCAGAAAAGATGTTGCTTCTGCTAAAAGACCGATTTTCAAAATATGATTTCTCTGTGAAGCATATAAAAGGGGACCACAACCTTATTCCTAATATGCTCTCAAGACTTGCTAAACCAGATAAATCCTTATTTTTCATATCCTCAGAACACCATTTTCCTGTCATCTTCATGGCTACTTCACTCCCCTCACAAGCCCTTACTTAAAAAACCTTTCCCCTTGGAAAAACTTTCACCACAGTCCTTTGTCATATAAGAGGTTTGCAAAGAAAGCTGTATTTAGGTTTTTCATGAAAGCCTATCTCTTATCAGACTCATTTTCATTTTCCACTTTCCATCCAACAAATTTGTTTCTTACAGGTTTAACCCTGGATCCTTTTAGAGACATTTCAGAAGACGAATTATGGTACATCTGATGCCTAACTGTCCCTTTATGCCACCAAACTAATTGTTCCAGTAATAGCCACCTTAGCACATTTGTTCAATCCTGAAAAATCAACCTCACTTATCTGGACGCTCCTTGAATAGTTTTCTCCAATTCCATAGTAGAGAATGAAGCTTCAACAATTGTCACAATTTCATAACTTGGAACGTATGCCAGCATCAGAAGCAAAAATGTTCACATCTGTGTTCATTATTCATAGACCATACTTCCAACACCCAGATACACACTTCTGGACTCAAGATCAAGTTTTTGAATGGTTCACCACACCTCACCCCATCCATCCTTGAACAAGACGATAAAGTTCAAAAGGAACTCTATAATTTCCTTTGTGAACTGAACCACCAACCTGCTCCACACAGAGACATTTCTCAAACCTCCCTCGGTCCACAGCATGATAGCATCATGATCCCCACTCCTTCAGCAATTTCAAAACCTAAATCCACGGGCATTATCATCAAGGAAGAAAAACCAGACTTCACTGATTTTCTATACCAAGATGCACAAGACCCATGGAAAGCATTCTTGCCCTTAAGTCAATATCTCCAAAACCGTCAACAAACTCCACCAACATATCCCTCAGACGATCCAACAAATAAAGCCAGTTCTAGTACACCAACCGGCTCCAAGGATCACCCATCTTCTTCTTGGCGCAAAATATTTTGCCCTTGGCCACCCTGTCGCCTAGATCATCAATATCCACCAGAAACTACATGTCCATCACTCAAAGTCCTCTTTTCAAAAGATAAAGATGAGACCGACAACTCATCTGATGAAGACTACATGAATCTCTCATCTCCGTGATTCATGCAATTTGGTATCATTTACTTTTCAAAGTTTGTAATAATTAAAGCATGAGTCATGCTTTAATTTGTCTTTATTGCTTTAACTTTTCCAAAAGCTTGTCACTTGTAATTATGTCTTTGCTTTTAGAAAAGTGATAGGGGCCTTATCCTATCCTTTTCCTTGGTTTTCCTCCTATATAAGCTCAGCTTCTCTTTATTAGAAGTATAGCAAAAATAATAAAATCTCTAGCCTTCTATAATCATGAGTTTCTAATTTCTCTTTTTCTCTCTGTCAATGAAGTTCTTAAGTTTTAAAAATAAGAAGAAACTTACATTTGTTCATTTTGAAACTTAAGGAAGTATGCTCTGCACTTGCCTCTTGCAAGATCCTATGCATCAGAAAACTTTTGATGATTTCTTATCTGGTTTGGTACCCTATTTTAGACTAAAGGAAAGTCTGTTTTGGGTTATATAACTCGAGATGAAAATGTTTCAAAGTTTTTTGATCTTGGAAACCCGAACTTGCAGACTATTGGTCTAAAGAATAGTTTTAACTGTTATAGTTCTGGTATAACAACGCCACGTATTCTCGCTGATGTAAAAATCCTGTAAAACGGGAAGCAAGTTCTCTAAGGACTGATGTTGTAGTAGCATTTGCTCTTAATCTTTGGAGATCTGTCCAAGCAGCTATTTCAGATAATCTATCTCTCCATTTAGCTGCAGGGATAACATCAAAAGTTTTATGATCATTTTGGAGTTGAGCAGGCCAGTTTGGAGTTAAGGATGCTTCTGGTGGATCTTTCTTAATATCCGAGGGTATTTCAAAGAATGGGTCAGTTCTTGAGGAATGAACAGGCTCGGTCTCTTCAGGTTGGGCCATAAGGATTCTAGTGCTGTCAGCATATGATTTTTCAGAATCACTAGATGAAATAGAAGATTCGAGGGAACATTCTGTTTCAGATTCAGATGGATCTTCTGAAACGGCTAGATTTGAATTAGAAGTTTGGTCTGTATCGGATGGATCGGGGATTATTTGTGCACTGTATTGTTGCATTGGGGATTTATCTCTAGCCTGAGTTGGTGTTGGTTGGGGAAGAAGTGGGGTATAAAGAGGTGGTTGTTGTTCTGGGATTGACAAAGGTGGTTGAAAAGGTTGTTTATCTGGTCTTGGTCGAGGATGAGGTTTCGATCTAGATGATTTTGCCAGAGGATTATTTCTAAACAAAGTATGTGTCATGCCAAATAATTTGGACGGGTCTTGGGGTTTTATAGGAGAAAGCATAGGCGCAATAGAATAAAAGGCTGGGCTGATGGTAGGTAACAGTAGAGAGGTGGTAAATAATGTTGGCCGTTGCCTTTCTGACTCAATCTGTTCAAGTTCTGCTTTCAATTTTCTGATTTTCTTTTCTTTTTGATCAAATTCTGGGCCATAGTATCTATGACTCAACATGGTTCTTAATTCTGAATCTAGTTGAGAGATTCTGGATTGAAGATTTTGGTAAATTTGCTGTATCTGGGAAATGTTCGAGTCCATCTCAATATGATCAGTTCGTAAACTGATATGATTAACCTTCTTATGGATATCAACCAAGGTTCCATTTTGAGCTCTGGCATTTTGGGTTTGCCAGTTGAGGACAACTTTAAAAGGTTTAGGGTCTTCTAAGTGACCTGTGGGAGTTATGGCTGAAGAAATAAATGGTTTGGTTATGACCTTTCGTTGTGGATCTGTCTGGGTTTCTAGAGCAGGGAAATTAGAGCAATAATCTTGTGAGGTTGATCAAAACATCATACAAGCCATAGGCTGTATGGGGGGTTTAGAATTCTGGATATTTGGAAGAACTTCAGTTTTGCAATTTTTTGCAATCCATCTAAGTTCTTTTTGGTAGATGGGTAATGGAGCTGGTGGTGGTGGAGGATTATAAGGTGATTTAGGTTGGTTGTGTGAGCATTGAATTTTAGGTATTTTCATTTTTGGTTTTCTTTTCCGCTGCAGTTCAACATCATCTTCTTCCCAATCATCCCAACAGGGATAATCTGGGTCACAATTTCCTGATCCTGGTGAATCCCAAAGAAAGTGGCCATTAAGTTTGGCAGGGTAGACAAGATATCCTTCTGAATTGAATCCTGTAATTGGTAGCTTTTCTTGAGCGGTCTAAACAGCTGTAACCATGGCTAAATAAGTGAATGAGAGCCGTTGAGGCTCCTCTGGTGCTGTGGGTGGAGGTCGAAAAGTCATTCGGACAGTTCTATCAGATCTTCTTTCAAACATACTTTCTGTTGTCTGGATATGAGAAGTATTGGTGTGGAACTTCTCATAATTTGAAATCCATTCCAAGGGCATGAGTTTTATGAGTTCATGTCTAGGGATCTGTCTTGGAATTTGAATGATGGTTGGTATCTGATCTGATTTTGCTAATGCCATGAGGGCGTCAGAGTGGTGCTCAGGTGAAGGAAGATCTAAGGCATGGTTCTGAAGCCTATAGACCAATTGATGGTGAAGAGTTGTAATTTTTGCCGAATAGATCTGTTCTGCACCTTGAATTTGCACTTGGACTTTCAAGGCAGTGGAAAGATTAGTGTCTTGAAAAGAAATGTTGAAATTAGGATAGAAAGTGAGTAAAACACTTCCAGCATGAAAAGTGGTTAAGACAGTACTAATAACAACATCTTGGTAATGTGTGAACCTAGTATCCAGCATAGCAATTCTGGCTGTGACTGGTAATTCTTTCCTTCCATGTAAGGTTATGATTAGTCTGACTCTTCCGATATGGAGATGAGTATAACCTTCTCTTTGCCAATTGGAAATCAATTCTGGAGGAATTTCCAAAGTGACATATTGTTCAGCTGTGGTAGCCTGAAGGGAACACTGATTCAATCTGGATGACTGGATATATTCTTTTGGATGTGGTCTTTTGGTGGAAATAAGGGTTCGGATACTACGAGTAAAGGAGTGTGGACGTTTATAGAGGTGATAAGGACTAAGAAGAGGAAAAGAAGATTCATTGATTTGAGCAGATTCAGGGATATAAGAATATTCAACTAAATTTTCTATCTTACTAGCAGTGTGTTTGGAGCAAGATTTGGGTAAGGAGGGGGTGGAAGAAAGGGAAAGTAGATAATGACAGAAGAAATAGAAGCGTCGTTGAAGGAAGTTGATGCCATCAGTAGGAAATTCGCTCTGTCGTTGAAGGCTCGAACAAAAAAAACAAAAAGCAAACTTTAATCATACCATTTTGAGAATTGAAGAGTAGAATTTTGAAACGGATAAGTTTTCAAGGAAGAGGGATGGCTCTGATACCATAAGATCAGCGAGAATACGTGGCGTCGTTATACCAGAACTATAACAGTTAAAACTGTTCTTTGGACCAATAGTCCGCATGTTCGGGTTTCCAGCCGATATACCTCTGAGATAAAAAAACTTTGAAACATTTTCATCTCTAGTTATATAACCCAAAACAAACTTTCCTTTAGTCTAAAATAGAGTACCAAACCAGATAAGTAATCATCAAAAGTTTTCTGATGCACAGGATCCTTGCAAGAGGCAAGTGCAGAGCATACTTCCTTAAGTTTCAAAATGAACAGATGTAAGTTTTCTTCTTTATTTTTAAAAACTTTAGAGCTTCATTGATAGAGAGAAAAAGAGAAATTCGAAACTCATGATTATAGAAGGCTAGAGATTTTATTATTTTCGCTATCCTTCTAACAAAGAGAAGCTGAGCTTATGTAGGAGGAAAACCAAGGAAAAGGATAGGACAGAGCCCCTATCACTTTTCTAAAAGCAAAGACATAATTACAAGCGACAAGCTTTTGGAAAAGTAAAAACAATAAAGACAAATTAAAGCATGACTCATGCTTTAATTATTACAAACTTTGAAAAGCAAAAGAAAAAGTAATAAAGAAGCAAAGACATAATTACAAGCGACAAGCTTGTGGAAAAGTAAAAGAAATAAAGACAAATTAAAGCACGACTCATGCTTTAATTATTACAAACTTTTAAAAAGTAAATGATGCCAAATTGCATGAATTACGAAGATGAGAGATTCATGTAGTCTTTATTAGATGAGCTATCGGTCTTATCTTTATCTTTTGAAAAGAGGACTTTGAGTGATGGACATGGAGTTTCTGGTGGATGTTGATGATCTGGGCGACAGGGTAGCCAAGGGCAAAATATTTTGCGCCAAAAAGAGGATGGGTGTTCCTTGGAGCCGGTTGGTGTGCTAAAACTAGCTTTATTTGTTGGATCTTCTGAGACATGTGTTGGTGGAGTTTGTTGGAGGTTTTGAAGATGTTGACTTAATGGCAAGAATGCTTCCCATGGGTCTTGTGCATCTTGGTATAGAAAGTCAGTGAAGTCTGATTTTTCTTCCTTGATGATAATACCCGTGGATTTAGGTTTTGAAATTGCTGAAGGAGTGGGGATCATGATGATATCATGCTGTGGACCGAAGGAGGTGTGAGAAATGTCTATGTGTGGAGCAGGTTGGTGGTTCAGTTCACAAAGGAAAGTATAGAGTTCCTTGTGAACTTTATCGTCTTGTTCAAAGATGGATGGGTGAGGTGTGGTGAACCATTCAAAAACTTGATCTTGAGTCCAGAAGAAGTGTGCATCTAGGTGTTGGAAGTATGGTCTATGAATAATGAACACAGATCTGAACATTTTTGCTTCTGATGCTGGCTTACGTTCCAAGTTATGAAAGTGTGACAGTTGTTGAAGTTTCATTCTCCACCATGGAATTGGAGAAAACCATTCAAGAAGCGTCCAGATGAGTGATGTTGATTTGTCAGGATTGAACAAATGTGCTAAGGTGGCTGTTACTGGAACAATCAGTTTGGTGGCATAGAGGACAATTAGGCACCAGATGTACCATAATTCGTCTTCTGAAATATCTCTGGAAGGATCCACGGTTAAACTTGTAAAAAACAAGTTTTCTAGACGGAAAGTGGAAAATGGAAATGAGTCTGATAAGAGATAGGCTTTCATGAAAAACCTAAATACAGCTTTCTTTGCAAACTCTTGTATGGCAAAGACTGTGGTGAAAGTTTTTCCAAGGGAAAAGGTTTTTTGAGTAAGGGCTTGTGAGGGGAGTGAAGTAGCCATGAAGATGACAGGAAAATGATGTTATGAGGATATGAAAAAAAAAAGATTTATCTGGTTTAACAAGTCTTGAGAGCATATCAGGAATAAGGTTTAGTCTCCTTTTATATGCTTCACAGATAAATCATATTTTGAAAACCAGTCTTTTAGCCGAAGCAACATCATTTCTGGAACATTTTTCCCTTTGAAATTCATAATGTTGGGAAAAGCTGAGTTGTCCATTCTGACAAGAAAGTGATAGCTGATAAGATAATACTTGAACTTTTGAATACCATGCTTGACAACTAAAATTTCTTTGAGCACACTGTGGTAATGGATTTGTGTGTCAGAGAAGAATCCACTGGCATAGGCAATAAAGTGTTCTTTGCCATCTGTTTCTTCAAGGAGGATGGCCCCCCATGATTCATCACTTGTATCAGTCTGCAATATTCGCCTGCCATCAGTGATTAGCTTTAATAGTGGCGGATTTTGCGCAATTTGCTTTAACATTGTGACGGCAAGTGTGTGGTTGTTATTCCACGAAGGCAGATTCTTCTTCAGCAAGGCTGACAGCTGACGGGTGTGATGATCAACATGAGGAATAAAATCCCTAATATAATTAATAATACTAAGGAACTGCTGGATTTGCCTTTTGAAAAGATTCTGATGTGGAAAGTGGATGAGTTCTTGAGCAATGTGCTTTCCTGGCTGATAGTGGCCATCTTTGATAGTCATTCCAAGGAATTCAATGTTATTGGTGGCAATTGTGCTTTTCTTAGCTGATAACATGATTTCATGAGATTTAATAATATCAAAGAATTGATTTAACAAATGGCGATGGTCATCTTGTGTACCTGAAAACAACAAAATATCGTCAATGTAAATCAATGCACTATGCAAAATGGATTGGAAGATTTGGACCATGGTTTTTTGGAAAATAGATGGGGCTGTTTTAAGACCAAAGGGTAAAACTGTCCATTGATAGTGGGCATTGGGAATGCAAAAGGCAGTTTTGTTATGTTCTGAAGGTTTAATTCCAAGTTGCCAAAATCTGGATTTAAGATCAAATTTTAAAAAGAGTTGAGTATTTTTTAGATAGGTGAACATGTTCTGTCTTTTTGGCAAAGGGAATTTGTCATCTTGTAAAAACATGTTTAGAGGTTGATAGTCAATGACTAATCGTTTTTTTCCTCTAACAATCTAAAAATATTTTTAAACATAAAAAAGCTTGACAAGCCCATTGAGAACTAGTGGGTTCAATAAGACCTTGGGCCAGCAACTAAGAACATTCCTTTTGGGCTAGCACTAAGTCGGAAGGACTCATTCCTGGATGGGTGACTTTGGTTGGATTGACATATTCATTTAACTTGAAAGGCAATTGAACAAAGAAATTTAGATTTTTCCACAGAGGATTTGGATGGTGAAAGTCTACATGAGACTCAGGACAATATTTCAAAAACTTTGTGGAAATGTCTTGGAAAGGCTGGGAGGTTTCAGACAAACCATAAAGCTTAAGAACATTGGTGAATGGTTTAAACATGGACTTGACTCGGATTCCAGTAAGAATGATTTGGAGGTGTTTTATCTGGTGAATGATATCAAATCCTAACAAGATATCCTTATTAATCATATGGAAACCGATGACTTTTGTCTAGATAATACAATTTAGAAAGATTTGAATACTAATGGGTTTTTTGGTAATCAACTTGGTGGTGAAGAATTTTCCATTGACGGCTTTGAAATTTTCTTCATAATGTTGCCAAGACTGAGATGGAAGAATATCTGGGTTTAACATACTTCGTTGGGCTCCGGTATCAAGAAGTCCAATGGTGGAAATTGGTCTCTGGAATTTGGAAGGTAAGATTTGGAGTTTTATGAAAGGGATAGGTATGGTAGTGTCTAAAGACAAAAGTTGTTGGTGAAAAACAGTTTGGAACTCATCATTTTCAGAATCATCGGATGAGTTTTCCAGTGCGAACACTATTTCATCAGTAGGCTCCTCTTGTTCTGAGAAGTAGAACTCAATTTCATCTTTGTGAGGAGAATAATCAGTGGTGGCCTGTAAATGCTCAAGAAGTCTGATTGCTTTATCTTTTTTGTTGGGGCAATCTTTAGCATAATGGCCTTTTTTTTTGCAAATGAAGCATCGGCTTGACTTTCTCCTTTTTTGTTCTCTGAAAGAACTAGATCTTTTCTTGAAAAACCTGTATGATTTTCGCCTGGATTTTGATCTAGGAAACGAATCTGGATTTTTGAATTTTCTGAAATGCTTTTTCTTTTTGGTGCTGCAATCACAATCTTTCTTTTTCTTGCATTTGATCTATAAGTAAGGCTTTTTACAAGCACTTCGAAAAGGCTCTTTGTCTTTTAACAGTTCTTTGAAGAATTGTTTCTGTTCGCGTAATTTGTCTAAACATCTTTTGGCGATCTGAAAGATCTTTCCCAAGAAAATGTTGTCAATGGTGAGATTGAGACTAGTGAGCTGCCTCTGCATATCTGGTTGCAATTCTTTAGGTAATGATACCAGAAATACATGTTTGAGAGTCGGATCATTGAACCCATTGAGCTTATAAAACAGGATAGACATCCGTTTATAATGTTTCAAGAGCCTAAATCATGCATTTATCATGTGCGATTCCTTCAATGGGCCTGCACGAATTTGATTGAGCCCAAGTTGCTTGACTAAATCTATTAAGCGCTTCTTTGAATTTCTTTGCTCGAACTCTTGTAACGGGTCCGACGGGAACTTGAATAGGATTTGAATATGCCTCATCCTATGTGCTTGTGATAGTTTTATCCTTAGTCTCATCATTCCCCTCCTCTTGAAGAGGATTTGTCCTCAAATCATGACCTATATCAAAAGAACTCAAATCAGAAACATTAAAAGTAGCACTTACATTGTACTCACCAGGCAAATCCAGTTTGTATGCATTGTCATTGATACGTTCCAAAACTTGGAATGGGCCATCCCCTCGAGGTAATAACTTAGATTTCCTTCGTTTCGGAAATCCTTCCTTGCCATGTGTAACCACACCCAATCACCGGGTTCAAAGACTAGCTTATGTCCCCTTTTATTGGCTTGTTTAGCATATTGCTCAGTTCTCCGCTCAATGTTGAACTTTGCCTTCTCATGTATCTGTTTAACAATTTCAACCTTTTTCTTGCCATCTAAGTTAACACGCTCAGAAACAGGTAATGGAATTAAATCCAATGGGGTTAAAGGATTAAAACCATAAACAATTTCAAACGGTGAATACTTAGTAGCAGAATGAACAGAAAGATTATAAACAAACTCAACAAGTGGTAAACAATCTTCCCAAGTTTTGATGTTCTTTTTAATGATAGCTCGCAATAGAGTAGATAAAGTTCTATTCACAACTTCTATTTGACCATCAGTTTGAGGGTGACAAGTGGTTGAAAACAACAACTTAGATCCTAACTTAGGCCATAAGGTTTTCCAAAAGTAACTTAAAAACTTAGCATCCCTATCAGAAACAATTGTCCTGGGCATACCATGCAACCTCACAATCTCCCTAAAGAATAGGTCAGCAACATTAGAAGCATCATCCGTTTTATGACATGGAATAAAATGTGCCATCTTTAAAAATCTATCTACAACCACAAAAATTAGGTCTTTCCCTTGTCTAGACCTCGGTAAACCTAGTACAAAATCCATTGAAACATCAGTCCAAGGTGCACTAGGTATTGGCAAAGGGGTGTATAAGCTATAAGGTTGCACTTTCGATTTAGCTTGCCTACAAGTGACACATCTACCACAAAGTCTTTCAACATCTCATTTCATATGTCGCCAATAGAAGTGTTCCTGTAAAACTGCTAGAGTCTTTACAACTCCAAAATGCCCCATTAACCCTCCTCTATGGGATTCTCTCACTGACAAATCTCTTAAAGAACAGTTAGGCACACAATTTATTCTCCCGAAATAAATAGCCATTATGCCTAAAGTATTTACTGACTACGGTCTTTTCACAAGCTTGGTATTCAACACTAAAATCATGGTCATTAGCATACAATTCCTTTATATGTTCAAAACCAAGTAGTTTAGCATTAAATGTTGAAATTAAGACATGCCTGCGGGAAAGCACATCATATGGAAATGTCTCAATGAATTCAACCCATCGAGCATAGCTCTTGTTCATCTTGTGTTGGCCTTTAACGTGTTTCAAGGACTCATGATCAGTGTGAATCACGAACTCCTTAGGCCATAGGTAGTGCTGCCACGTTTCTAACGCTCGAACCAACGCATATAACTCCTTATCGTAAGTAGGGTAGTTTAAAACATGGACTTATGGAGCAAGAACTGCTCTAATAAAACAGGAACTGCACATGGACTCATACTTTCTCTCACGTACCCTTTTTCTATTAATTCCTTAACCTGCCTTTGAAGTTTCTTGGTCTCCTCCGAATTGCTCATATAGACTGGTCTATTTAGAATGGCTGCACCGGGCACAAAATCAATCTGATGCTCAATCCCTCGGATTGGAGGTCCTCAAGAAAGACATCCTCATACTTCTGTAAAAGAGAAGTAATAGAACTAGGCAAAGTAGGGTCAAATTCGTTAGTGCTTAAAAATGCCTCCTTGTACAAAAGTATAATCATCCGCTGATGTAAAAACAACGCTTTTTTTTTTATCTCACTTGCTCTCGCGTAGAAATTCTTTTGTTTTCCATCTAATTTTCGCTCAATGGCTGTATTTTTCTTTGATTTTTCTCTCACATTTTCCCCGGCCTCTTTTTAAATTTCACTATCTTTTTCTCTCCCTTTCATTTCCTCACTCTCTCTCTGTAGGGTCACTTGGTCTCCATTGACACCAAAGTGAATGATAAGCTCTTATCCCACATCGCTGGCAAGCCAAAGTTCCTAGTTGCTTATAAGCGTTGGGCAGTCCTCACCCTTTGAGAGCTCTTTAGGGGTGGTTGAGTTAGGCCCGACCCAAGTTGGTATCAGAGCCAAGGCCCGAGGGCGAGGGTAGAGTGAATGATAAGCTCTTATCCCACATCGCTGGCAAGCCAAAGTCCCTGGTCGCTTATAAGCGCTGGGCAGTTCTCACCCTTTGAGAGCTATTTTGGGGTTGAGTTAGGCCCGACCCAAGTAGGAAGTATGCTCTGCACTTGCTTTTCATAAGGATCCTGTGCATCAGAAAACTTTTAATGATTTTTATTTGGTTTGGTACCCCGTTTTAAGACAAAAGAGTGTCTGTTTTGGGTTAAATAACCTCAAATGAAAATGTTTTAAGTTTTCTATTTTTTCATCTGAGTATATCGGCTGGAAACCCAAGCATGCGGACTACTGGTCCAAAGGACAATCTTCTCGTCATTGCTTTGGTTTAACCACGCCAAGTACTTCGCTGCCTATTATAGTATCAGAGCCAGGTTCTTACCAAAGTGGTATGCTAAGAGTTTTCCCTATTTCTTTAAAAAATAGTTAGGCTTCAGAAACAGAGAGAAATTTTCACTTATGGCATCTACTTCATCTAATAACGCTTCTACTTCTATGATCACTCCAATCTCCCTTTCTTTTACTCTATCCTTACCCAAATCTTGCACCAAACAAACTGCCAATAAAATAGAAAACGTTGTTGAGTATTCATATATTCCTGATTTAGCCCAGATTAATGAATCTTCATTCCCTCTTCTTAGTCCTTATTAGCTCTACAAGAGAGGAAACTCTTTTACTAGAAGTATCAGAACCCTTATCTCTACTAAAAGACCACACCCAAAAGAATATATCCAGTCCTCTAGACTAGATCAGTGCACTCTTCAAGCTACCATAGCTGAGTAATATGTTACTTTGGAAATACCTCCATAATTAATTTCCAACTGGAAAAGGGAGGGTTATACTCATCTCCATCTTGGGGGAGTAAGATTAATCCTTACCTTACATGGAAGAAAAGGATTACCTGTTACAGCCAGAATTGCTATGCTTGACACCAGATTCAAACAGTATCAGGATGCAATAGTTGGTACTGTCCTGACCACTTTACATGCAGGAAGTGTTCTTCTCACTTTCTACCCCAATTTCAATTTATCTCTCCAAGACACCAACCTATCAACTACCTTGAAAGTTCAAGTTCAAATTCAAGGAGCAGAATAAATCTCCTCAGCAAAAATGGCTACCTTACACCATCAGTTGGTCTATAGGCTTCAAAATCATGCCTTAGATCTTCCCACACCTGACAACCACTCTGATGCTCTTATGGTGTTAGCAGAATCAGACCAAATTCTAATCATCATCCAAATCCCCAAACAGATACCTCGTCATGAACTCATAAAACTCATGCCGCTGGAATGGATTTCAAACTATGAGAAATTCCATAACAATACAACCCCAATTCAGACATCGGAAAGTATGTTTGAAAGAAGGCTGTATGGTACTGTTGAGTGTTAGAAAATATATATTTATAAAGGAGAAAATCGTCATTTTACATTTCACGTCTTACTAACAACCCTTACTTTTATGTATTTAACCTTCTTGTAATTTAATTATGTGTGTTTTATTTTAGTTAAATATTTTATGTATTTTAGGGGCATCATGGTTATTTCACAATAAACGAGAGATCAGACGGCAAAACGGACATCACTTTTGAACTCAAGATGGTCGAAAACCTTAGGAGGAGCATAAAAGGAAAAATGGCACTGTTCACATGTACGGTACTATTCACGTGTACAGTATTGTCTACGTTAATGTTCACGACACTGTTCACATAGACGGATCGATGACATGGCATTGACCAATGATGTGGCATTGACTGATGAGGTGTCACGATCCTGTTGGACTAAAATTCTTATGTACTGTTGATGGTGACGTGTCAGCATATCAGTGGACCAAAAATCTCGCGTACGGTACATGCATCACACAAGATTATTTTCAACCAAACAGCATCACTGTTCAACCCGGGTCAAACCGTGTTACTGTTGACTGATGACGTGACGCAATCCTGAGCGTCCAAACTGTTTTTAATCTGATGGCCATGATTTACTCCATGTATCTATAAAAAGGGGGCCTCCCACCTAATTTGATATCTCTGAATCCATTTTTGGGATCCATTTTCTGTAATTCCTTCTCCATCTTATATTTTATACGTATTTTAATAAATTCCCATTTTGCCCCTAGTTCAATTATGAGTGGCTAATTTTCTTTCAAGCTTGGGTTGAAGGTGAAGTCTCAACATGTGTCATGGGCTTTATTTGCTAAATTTACTTTCTCTTCCCCTCTAATTCTTGTGGATGTTTTGACTTCTCGTCGACAAATAATACTAATCTTATCTAGTACTTCCTTGGTTTCATCGGCCCTCTAGTGCAAGGTTATTATTATTTGGCACGATAAGCCCTTAGCAATATATTGATTAGAGCGTGGTTCATGAGGTGTGGATTCCCCCCTCATGATTTAATTGGCATTAATAAGGATTATTTAGCCCATGATGCGTGTTGATACGGATCTAGATACCCAAGTACGTTATCTCAATAGATTTCTCGTCAATTTATTCTCGCCATTTCAATTCCAATTTTAGAATTTATTCTCGCCATTTCAATTCCAAATTTAGGATAATCCAAATCATTTTCACCACAAATCCAACCACCCATTTACAAAATTAATTCTACACACAGTTAAAATTCACCTCCTCGTGAGATCGACACTCGTCACCATTAGTCTATTCTACAATAGATTCGTGCGCTTGCGAGTTCAATAAAATTTGCACAACAAGTTTTTGGCGCCATTGCCGGGGAGGTAAGTAATTTTAATTCATAGAATTAATTTTTGTGAATATTTCTATTTAATTATTTTCTTGTATTTTTTTTAAAAAGAAAAAAAAGGTGAATTTACATTTAAAGGTTAATATTTCTTTTCTTTTTCTCTTCTTTAAAATTCTGTAATTTAATTTTTAATTTATTTTTCTTTGTAAATTTTTTTTGTTTATCTTATTAATTTATTTTTAGTTAATTTATTTTCACGTATTTTTTTAGTGTGTTTTTATAGTAAAGTTGTAATAGTGTAATAAGGTTAGTATCGTAATTTCTCCCTCTTTTTATTTTTATTTGTTTTGTTCCCATCTTTATTTTTATTTTATTTGTTTTGCATGCATGGTCGTAGGTCATTATTACCTAATCTTGAACCTATAGACCTTGAACTAGAAAAAACACTTCGCACACACAAGCACGTTAAAAATAAATTTGGAATTGATTTACAAGCACCATAGGAGAGGCCATTTAAGGACTATTTTAGTCCCTTAGCTAATTTGAGCACATCATGTATAAGATACCCAAATGTAGCTACTGGGAGCTTTGAACTAAAACCTAGTGTGCTAAATTGTCTTCCCACATTCTATGGCTTAGAAAATGAGGACCCATATAATCATCTAAATGATTTTCATGCTATTTGTCAAACATTTAAATATGAGAATTTTTCAGACGATGATGTTAAACTTAGATTATTCCCATTTTCTTTAAAGGATAGAGCTCGTTCATGGTTAAATACTTTGCCTGCTAATAACATTACATCATGGGAACAAATGGTAACAAAATTTTTGAATAAATATTTTCCCAGTGTATAAAACCAATGCTATTCGCAGGGCAATCTTGGAGTTTACCCAGAGAGAGGACGAGCAGTTTTTCGAAATATGGGAGAGATTCAATGGGCTACTCTTGAAGTGTCCACATCATGGGTACGAAAAATGGCACCAATGCCAATACTTTTTGGAGGGATTATTGCCGAATGTGCAAGAATAGCTAATGGCAACAAGTAAAGGAGAGCTAATGTCAAAAAGTGCATCAGAGATTTGGGAATTCTTCCAGCGACAAGCGGATAATTTCCAACAACGGAGTCGATCACTCAGGAATACTAGAAGAATTAAGGGAGTAAATGAGGTTCATATTGGCGAATCAAAGAAGTCAAGGAGATGGTTAAAGGTCTCGCTCGACAAATAGCATCGTTATCGACTGGTAAATCAACAGAGCCACATGACCATGACTTATACTCAGATCAAGCCAATGCCATAGGTGTAATGAGAAAACCATCGAATTACAACCCATACTCCAACACATATAACCCTGGATGGAGAGACCACCCCAATTTTTCATAGTCTCAAGGATTCCAACAGAATGGACCAGCAGCTCCAGCTCCACCAATTCCTCAAAATCCTCAAGCCTCTCAACCCCCATTTAGACCATACAATCAGAACCAGAACTATTCTCAACCCAGACCATGGGAGGATTCATTCCAGAATCTCAAGAATCTTACTCACTCTACGATTGAGCAACAGAACTGCACCATTGATGGACTACGAAATGAGTTGCGAGTAGGCTTCAACTCACAAGCCCAATCAGTTTCAAGCCTCGAGAAGATGGTGGGACAACTTGCTTCTTCAGTTTAGACCTTGGCAATGACCATTGAGAAAGGCAAGTTTCCAAGTCAACCAATACCTAATCCTAAAGGAGTACATGAAGCAAGTACCAGTTCACCACAACAACATGGAGAGGTCAAAACAGTCATGACCTTGCGAAAAGGAAAAGAAGTCGACAATAAAGTGGAGATGCCGGTGACAAAAGAAAATCAAATTGTACATGTGAGTGTTGAGGACTCATTACCGGAGGAGACAGAAGAAACCAAACCACGATAATACGTTCCGAAAGCTCCATTTCCTCAGAGGTTAGCGAAAGGAAAGAAGGGAAAATCCACAGGTGAGATTCTCAAAATCTTCAAACAGGTAAGTGTTAACATCCCTTTACTTGATGCTATAAAGCAAGTTCCATCTTATGCTAAGTTTCTTAAAGACCTTTGTACTAAAAAGAGAAACATTCATGTTCAAAAGAAGGCATTTTTAACAGAAAACGTTAGTTCTATACTCCAACATAAAATTCCTCTAAAATGCAAAGACCCAGGCTCCCCCACTATCTCATGTAGCATAGAGAACCGCACAATTGGGAATGCTTTGTTGGATTTAGGAGCTAGTGTAAATCTGTTACCTTACTCAGTATTTTTAAAACTTGGACTTGGAGAATTACACCCAACTCCAGTGGTATTACAGCTTGCAGATCGGTCCACGAAAATACCTCGTGGTATTGTGGAGGACGTGCTTATCCAGGTAGACAAGTTTTATTTTCATGTTGATTTCATTGTAATTGACACTCAACCAATACAGGATTCAAGGAAGCATATCCCCATTATTCTAGGCCGACCTTTCTTGGCAATTGCGGATGCTCACATTCAATGCAGGACCGGAAATATGCAGTTGTCCTTCGGCAACATGACTATGGAGCTGAACATCTTCAATATTGCCAAACAACCTCACAATGCATATGATGAAATTGTTGATGTGGATTTAATTGATGCATTAGTTGATGACACTTTTCTTTCAAACCTTAGTGATGACCCTTTACAAACATGTTTAACTCACTTTGGTTTGGATTTTGATATTGACAGATCAGTCGATGAGGCCAACGCCCTACTTGACTCAGCACCATCCATGGAAACTAATAAATGGAAGTCAAGAGTTGAACAACTAGCACCATCAGAAAAGAAACTCATCTCATCATCAGAATCACCACTGAAACTCGAGCTCAAACCATTACCCAACACTCTGGAATATGCATTTATGGGAGAAGAAAGTATTCTGTCGGTAATCATATCATCATCCCTAAATGACGAACAAAAAAGTAAGTTGTTGGATGTTTTAAAAGAGCACAAAGGAGCATTAGGATGGACCATAGCAAACATTAAAGGTATAAACCCAGTAGACTGCATGCATTACATTCACCTTGATGAAAATGCTAAATCTACTAGGGAAATGCAACGTCGGTTAAATCCTAATATGAAAGACGTTGCTAGAACAGAAATCCTTAAGCTATTAGATGCATGTATCATTTACCCCATTTCTGATAGTTCATGGGTCAATCCTGTGCAAGTTGTCCCCAAAAAGTCAAGAGTCACAGTAGTTACGAATGCCGATAATGAATTAATACCCACTAGAGTGACTACAGGATGGCGTGTATGCATTGATTATAGAAAATTGAATTCTATCACACGTAAAGACCATTTTCCTTTACCATTTATTGATCAAATGCTTGATAGATTAGCAGACCATGAATTTATTGCTTTCTAGATTGCTACTTAGGAGATAATCGGATTCCTATAGCACCAAAAGATCAAGAGAAGACCACTTTCACTTGCCCTTTTGGCACTTTTGCATATAGGAGGATGCCATTTGGATTATGTAATGCACCTGCTACATTTCAACGATGCATGTTAAGCATTTTTTCTGATATGGTTGAACGATTCCTTGAAGTTTTTATGGATGATTTTTCTGTCTTTGGTGACTCGTTTGATCAATGTTTACATCATCTAACACTAGTTCTGCAGAGATGTATCGAGAAGAACTTGGTCTTAAATTGGGAGAAGTGTCATTTTATGGTTAAACAAGGTATTGTTCTCAGTTACATCATTTTGAGCAAAGGTATTGAGGTTGACAAAGCCAAGGTGGATTTCATTTCTAATCTTCCTCCACCCAAAACAGTTAGAGAAGTAAGATTTTTCCTTGGACATGCTGGTTTCTATAGACGTTTCATTAAAGATTTTAGCAAAGTTTCTAGACCCTTATGCAATTTACTTGCTAAGGATGTACCTTTTATCTTTAATGATTCATGTCTTGTGGCGTTTGAAAAATTAAAGCAGTTGTTGACATCATCACCCATCATTCAGGCCCCAAACTGGAGCTTACCATTTGAACTCATGTGTGATGCATCTGATTATGCAGTAGGAGCAGTATTAGGACAAAGAGTTGATCGAATTCCTCATGTTATTTATTATGCTAGTATGACATTGAATGATGCACAGTTGAACTATTCAACTACTGAAAAAGAAATACTAGCAGTAGTATTTGCATTGGAAAAATTTTGATCTTATCTCATTGGTTGTAAAATAATTGTGTTTACAGATCATGCTGCTCTTAAATATCTTCTCATAAAAAAAGATGCAAAAGCTAGACTAATTCGTTGGGTGTTACTTTTGCAGGAATTTGACTTGGAATTCAAAGATAAGAAAGGCACAGAGAATGTTGTGGCGGATCATCTCTCTCGTCTCCATTTTGACACAATTACAGAACCATTACCATTAAATGAGTCATTTCCAGATGAACAATTAATGAGTGTGGAAGTATTACCTTAGTATGCTGATATAGTTAATTATCTTGTTACAGGTAAACTTCCAGAGCATTGGACCAAGCAAGACAAGATCAATTTTTTTGCGAAAATAAAGAATTTCTTTTGGGATGACCCTTATTTGTTCAAGTATTGTGCAGATCAAATTGTTAGACGATGTGTCCCAGAAAATGAAATTCAGAATATCCTTTCATTCTGCCATGGACAAGCTTGTGGAGGCCATTTTAGTGCTAAGAAAACAACAATTAATTTTTATAATGTGGTTTCTATTGGCCAACTATATTTCGAGACGCTTACACTTTCTATTCTTCATGTGATAGGTGTCAACGAATGGGGAGCATTACGCGAAGGAATATGATGCCACTAAATATAATTTTAGTGGTTGAGATTTTTTACGTATGGGGTATCGACTTTATGGGACCCTTTCCCCCTTCTTTTGGCCATCAATACATATTGGTTGCTGTTGACTACATATTGAAATAGGTAGAAGCAATTCCATGCAGAACCAATGATCACAAGGTGGTGATAGGGTTTTTGAAAAGCAGCATTGTTTCGCGCTTTGGATTCCCTCGAGCAATAATCAGTGATGGTAGTGCCCACTTTTGTAATAAAGCATTCAAAACTCTTTTGACAAAGTATTCCATCACTCACAAAGTGGCGACCCCGTATCATCCGCAAACCAGTGGCCAAGTTGAGATCTCCAATCGAGAAATAAAGCACATATTAGAAAAGACGGTGAGGCCGGACAAAAAACATTGGTCATTAAGACTTGATGATGCATTATAGGCATATAGAACGGCTTTCAAGACCCCGATTGGGATGTCACCCTACAGGCTAGTGTATGGAAAAGCTTGCCACCTACCTGTGGAACTCGAGCATCATGCATATTGGGCCATCAAGAAATTTAATTTTGACATGCAGCAAGCCAGCTCAGAAAGAAGATTACAGCTGGCAGAACTTGAAGAAATTCGCAATGATGCATACGAAAATGCCAAGATTTACAAGCAATGAATGAAAGTCTTCCATGACAAGCAAATTATGAGAAAATCTTTCACTCCAGGTCAGAAAGTGCTTTTGTTCAATTCTCGCTTGCACCTATTCCCAGGTAAGTTACGCTCTTGATAGTTTAGTCCCTTTATTGTTCATACTGTTTTTCCACATGGGGCAATTGAAATTAAGGACCCAAAGAATGGTGTCACATTTAAAGTTAATGGTCAAAGATTAAAGTCATATCTAGAGTACCAACCACATGGAGAAGACACCGAAATAAATTTGAGTGACCCACCAGATTTGAATTGATTTTTTTTCTTTTCGGTGGTTTGATTTTTCTTTCTTTCTTTTTTTTATTCTTTTGCTAATTGAAATTATTTTTGCATAAGTGTATTTATTTTACCATTAAGTTTTCTCTTATCATTGTTAATCATGAGTACCATACTTAGACCATTCCTCCTGAACATTCTTAAACCACTTCAACGTGTTAAAACTCATCTCAAAAGGCAGATTCAATTTTGTAAAACACATCATATTTGGGCTCTGCAGCCACTAGAGTTAGTATCCTATGTTGAGGGTTTAGAAAGCCAACTCAGAGACATTGAGAGAAGTGTTTACGACATCCAGTTGGAGCTTGAGGTAAATTCAATAAGAAGACGATTTTAATTTTTTTTTTGTGTTTTAATTTGTTTTTCTGTTTATGTGCTTTAGTTTGTTACCCCGGTAAAGTGGCGGATAACAGTACTCAATGACAATCAAGTCGGTTACTTCAGTTACCCATAATAACTGATATTCTGAGGCGAAAGTATGGACAGAAACGAGATTCTAGCGAAGCTTCACAAGCGATTCCCTTCACTTCCTCAGAATGAATCCATTTTTGGGATCCATTTTCTGTAATTCCTTCTCCATCTTGTATTTTCTATGTATTTTAATAAATTCCCATTTTGCCCCTAGTTCAATTATGAGTGGCTAATTTTCTTTCAAGCTTGGGTTGAAGGTGAAGTCTCAACATGTGTCATGGGCTTTATTTGCTAAATTTACTTTCTCTTCCCCTCTAATTCTTGTGGATGTTTTGACTTCTCGTCGACAAATAATACTAATCCTGTCTAGTACTTCCTTGGTTTCATCGGCCCTTTAGTGTAAGGTTATTATTATTTGGCACGATAAGCCCTTAGCAATATATTGATTAGAGCGTGGTTCATGAGGTGTGGATTCCCCCCTCATGATTTAATTGGCATTAATAAGGATTATTTAGCCCATGATGCGTGTTGATACGGATCTAGATACCCAAGTACGTTATCTCAATAGATTTCTCGTCAATTTATTCTCGCTATTTCAATTCCAATTTTAGAATTTATTCTCGCCATTTCAATTCCAAATTTAGGATAATCCAAATCATTTTCACCACAAATCCAACCACCCATTTACAAAATTAATTCTACACACAATTAAAATCTACCTCCTCGTGGGATCGACACTCGTCACCATTAGTCTATTCTACAATAGATTTGTGCGCTTGTGAGTTCAATAAAATTTGCACAATAGGTACTGTCAGAATGACTTTCCGACCTCCACCAAATACCTCTCAGCGGTTACCTAGTGCTCCTCAAGAGCCTCCAAAGTTATCATTCACTTATTCTTCAATGATCACGGCTGTTCAAACAACCCAAGAAGATCTGCCAATCACATGATTTAACTCAAAAGGGTACTCAATATACCTTGCGAAGTTAAACGGACATTTTTTATAAGATGCTCCAGGATCTGGAAAGTGCAACCCAAATTGTCCCTGTTGGGATGATTAGGAAGAGGACGATCAAGAAATAATATTCATTCTCCATGTAACCACACAAAAGCAAAACCGCCATATGAACCTCCAACTCCACCAGCTCCGTTACCTATATACAAAAAAGAACTCAAATGGGTTGCAAAACATTGCAAACCTGAAACATTTTCACCAAAACTACATCAGACCTCTACTTCTCAACTAATTGCTTGTATGATGTTTTCTTCATCATCCCAAGACTATTCTTTGAATTTCCCATCCTTGGAAGCCCAATCTGATTCACAAAAGAAGGTCGTGACAAAGCCTTTCATTCCTTCAGCCATAACCTCTGCTGGTCACCTAGAAGAACCTAAACCATTTGAATCAGTCCTCAACTGGCAAACACAGAATGCCAGGGCACAAAATGATACATTGGTAGACATCCATAAAAGGGTTGACAAAATCAGTTTACGAACTGACCAGATCAAAACCAAGGTTGACTCAATAACCTTGCAAATGCAGCAGATCTATCCAGATTTACACTCCAGAATCTCCCAACTGGATGCAGACTTAAGAGTCATGCTTAGTCAAAGATACTATGGCCCTGAGTTTGACCAAAAAGAAAGAGAAATCAGACGGCTAAAGGCAGAGCTTGATCAGATTGAATCCGAAAAACACAGGCCTACACTCTTCACCAAATCAACTCTCATACCTACAATCAGTCTAACTTACCATCCATTCAGTCCCATGCTTGCACCCATGAAACCGTATGATCCTTTCAAACTATTTGCAATGACACATACTCTTTTAAAAAATATGCCACAACCACCAAAGCCAAAACCTAAACCCCAACCAAGACCCATCAAAATTCATCAACCAACCTCCACTACCACACAACAACAAGATTCTCCAGAACATACTCCTGTTTTTACCCCACAACCATCTCAATCCAAGGATAAAGAACCCATGCATCAATATGCTTCCAATCACATTGAAGTTTCCACTGATTCCACAGAAATTGGTACTTCTGTGACAGAATCTGATACAGAATCTTCACTTTCAACCACTGATTCGAAAGGTGCTTATGTAGATATTACTAAACTTTTAATGGCACAACCTGAAGAAACAGAACCAGCACAACCATCTCAACCAGAATCATACTTTGAAATACCCTCAGACATTGATGAGCCAGCTGAATCCTCCACTCATCAACCACCTCAGCCTCAAGCTTAAAATACATATAAACCATCGAACGGTCCATGGTTTACATTTGATGACATTCCCACAGTCAAATGGAGAGAAAAGTTGTCTGAAATGTCAGCCTAGGTAAATCTCCAGATGATAAGATCAGGTGCAACCATAAAATCGGTGCTCAAAGAGTTTGTCACCCATTTCACGAGATCTCTGAGAGACTTGTTTGATAGTCTTGGCCCCTATAGACAATTACAGTTTGTGCAATTGCCAAACGTCTCTAGTGTTCTTGCTATTCTGCATGAACAATTTATTGGAAAACCATGTGCAGTTTTTGAAGCAGCAAAACGAGTGTTGTGCAAATTTTATTGAACTCGCAAGCGCACGAATCTATTGTAGTATAGATCAATGGTGACGAGTGTCGATCCCACGAGGAGGTGGATTTTAATGTGTAGAATTAATTTTGTAAATGGGTGATTGGATTTGTGGTGGAAATGATTTGGAATATGCTAAAACTTAAATTAAAATGACGATAATAAATTCTGAAATTGGAATTGAAATGGCAAGAATAAATTGAAGAGAATTCTATTGAGATGACGTACTTGGGTATTTGGATCCATATCAACATGCATCATGGGCTAAATATTCCTTATTAATACCAATTAAATCATGAGGGGGGAATCCACACCTCATGAACCACGCTCTAATAAATATGGTGCTAAGGGCTTATCGTGCCAAATAATAATAACCTTATACTAGGGCGCCGGTGAAACTAGGGCGGTACTAGACAAGATTATTATTATTTGTCAACGAAAAGTCAAAACATCCACAAAAACTAGAGGGGAAGAGAAAATAAATTTACCAAATAAAGCCCATGACACATGTTGAGACTTCACCTTAAACCCAAGCTTGAAAGAAAATTAGCCACTCATAATTGAACCAGGGGCAAAATGGAAATTTATTAAAATACGTAGAAAATACAAGATAGAGAAGGAATTACAGAAAATGGATCCCAAAAATGGATTCAGAGGTGCCAAATTAGGGGGGAGGCCCCCTTTTTATAGATACATCGAGTAAATCATGACCATCGGATTAAAAACAGTTTGGACGCTCAGGATTGCGCCACGTCATCAGTCAACAGTACGCGTGAACAGTACGCAGTTTGACTATACGACTTGAACAGTGACACGGTTTGCACACAGTTTAAATAGTAACGCGGTTTGCATAGTAACGCGGTTTGATTGAAAATAATTCCATGTGTTGCATGTACCGTACGCGCGTTTTTTGGTCCACTAATATGCTGCCACGTCACCATCAACAGTACACAAGAATTTTAGTCCAACAGGATCATGACACCTCATCAGTCAATACCACATCATCGGCCAATGCCACGTCATCGATCCGTCTATATGAACAGTGCCGTAAACAGTAACGTAGACAATACCCGTACATGTGAATAGTATCGTACATGTGAACAGTGCCATTTTTCCTTTTATGCTCCTCCTAAGGTTTTCGACCATCCTGAGTTCAAAAGTGATGTCCGTTTTGCCATTTGATCTCTCGTTTATTGTGAAATGACTATAATGCCCCTAAAATACATAAAATATTTAATTAAAATAAAACACACATAATTAAATTACAAAAAGGTAAAATACATAAAAGTAAGGATTGTTAGTAAGACTTGAAATGTAAAATGACAGTTTTCTCCTTTATAAATATGCATTTTCTAACACTCAACAACGAGACTATCTCAACATGAAGTGTTGTTCTTTGAATACTAAAGATCTTGATTTCCATTACAAAAGAATTTCAATCATGTTCTACAAGCTTAATGGATTCAACGATCACACCTTAAAGCATGTGTTTCTGGCTTCCTTACCTACGGAATTGTAACCAAAAATCCAACGACAACTTACAGTGCACAATCTCAACCTTGACAACATCTCCTTGGGAAAAATCTTTCAGACAGCTAAGAGATGTTTGGAAAAACTTTGTGAGTAAAAATAGTTCTTTAAAGAACTGGTAAAAGACAAAAAGCCTTTCAGAAGCGCCTGTAAGAAACTATACTTGCAGATCAAATGCAAAGATAAAAAGATTGTGACTGTAAGAAACTATACTTGCAGATCAAATGCAAAGATAAAAAAGATTGTGACTGCAGTCATCCACAAAAAAGGCATTTCAAGAAGATCAGGCATTCAACTTCCTTTCTAAATCAAAGTCTAAGAAATGGAAGAAACCATAGAGATTCTTCAGAAAAAGATCTTTCTCTTCCAAAGAACAGGGCAGGAAAAAATCTAGCAGATGCTTTATTTGCGGGAAAAAATGCCACTATACAAAAGATTGTCCAAACAAAAAGGAAAAGGCAATCAGACTGGTAAAGCATTTACAAGCTGTTACTGAGTATTCTACTGAAAAGGAAGAAGTAGAATCTTACTTTTCAGAAGAAGAAGACCCTACTGATGAAACAATGTTCACAATGGAAAACTCATCTGTTGATTCAGAAAACGATGAGTTTTAATCCATTTTTCATCAACAATCGTTGTCCCTAAACACTACCATTCCAATTCCCTCCATCGAACTCCAAATCTTACCTTCAAAGTTTCATCGACCTATACCAGCAATAAGATTTCTAGATACTGGTGCTCAAAAAAGCATAATGAATTCAAACATTGTTCCAGCTCAAAACTGAAAACCTCATACAGAACATTTCAGAGTAGCAGATGGTAAAATGTTCACCACAGAATTGATTACCAAAAATCCCATTGGTATTCAAATCTTCCCAAATTGTGTTATCTGGACAAAAATCATTGGCTCAAAACTTCCTAATAAGGATATCTTATTAGGATTTGACATTATCCACCAGATAAAACATCTTCAAATTCTTTCTAATGGAATCAAGGTCAGATCCATGTTCAAATCTTTCACAGGATCCTTATGAAAGGCAAGTGCAGAGCATACTTCCTTATTTTCAAAATGAACAGATTCAAATCTTCCCGTTTTCTCTTAGAATGTTAGAACTTCATTAACAGAGAGAAGAAAGAAAGTTTAGAACTTCATGTTTAAGAAACACACGCTTTTATTTCTTGATCTCCGATTCTGATTTTACAAAGGAAGAGATCATCCTATATATAGGATGAGGAGGAGACAAGCTTGATAAGATAGGACCCTTATCAATATATTTTACTTTATAAAAGCAACTAAAAGCAAACTTTAATAATTAAAGCATGACTCAGCACACTTTAATGATTACACACGACAAGCTTTACTTTTTCTAAAAGTAATAAAAGCAAACTTTACAAAAGTAAGAAAAGCAAACTTTAATAATTACACACGACAAACTTATAGCTATAGGGACGAAAGATTCATGTAATCTTCGTTAGAAGAGTTATATGTGTCGTCTTTTGCTAACGTTTTCTTTGAATGCTTGCAGGTGGGACCGCATGGTGGCCATGGGCAATGTTGTGCTTTTGGACAATGTGAGGGGAATGTCACCATTTGATTAGGTGGCTGAACGTTAGGTGGACAAGTGCTGGTACTAGCTCTGGATAATGAAGGTTCTTCTAGTTGTGATGGATCTTGGAGCTACTGAAGATGCTGGCTTAAAGGTAGGAAGTCAGTCCAAGGGTCTTGAGCATCTTGGAACAAGAAATCTGTGAAATATGGTTTTTCTTCTTTGATGATGACACCTGTGGGTTTTGGTTTTAAAATGGACGAAGGAATACAAATGAATATTTGTTAGTGAAGCCATCATGTTTCACACGTCTGTCGAATTGCCAAGGCCGCCCAAGTAACAAGTGTCCAGCCTACATTGGCACTACATAACAAAGCACCTTATCTTCATACTTGCCAATCCGAAAAGTCACTAGTACTTGCTTGTTCACTTTTACCTCTTCATTGTCATTTAACCACTGTAGTTTGTATGGCCGTGGGTGTTTAAGTGTCGGAAGCCCTAACTTCTCTACCATGATAGTACTAGCAATATTAGTACAACTTCCTCCATCAATAATCATACTACATACTTTGTCTTGAACATAGCACCTAGTATGGAAAATGTTTTCCCGTTGCGCTGCTTCGTCTTCCTTTACTTGCACGCTCAAAGCTCTCCTCGCTACTAAAGTCAATTCCCCAGGGACTATATACTCTTCATCTTCAACATCCTCTAATGGTGGTATCTCATTCTCTTCCGTCTCATCTTTAGTTACAATCTCACCATTGTCCCACAATACCATAACCCTTTGATTCACACATTCACTTGCGATATGCCCCCTGCTTTGACATTTAAAACACTTAATGTCACGATTCCTAATAGTAGAAGTTACTTTGTGTATTGTGCTTGGAGGGCTCGGATCTTAGCTTAGGTGTAGTAGATGCTTGTGGCCTCTCGTCTCGTTTCATATAGCTCGGCTTCCAAGGAGTGGAACTCGAGTTTAGGGTTGCACGAGTGTTACCCCTCCTCTTGAGTTGCTGCTCAATCTTGATGGCTTTGTGGACTATTTCCTCAATCTCCACGTAATATTGCAACTCAACCTTATCTGCTATCTCCCGATTAAGTCCATTTAAGAATCGTGCCATGGTAACTTCTCTATCCTCCTCTACATTTGATCTAATCATTGCAATCTCCATTTCTTTATAATAATCCTCAACACTTCAGCTACCCTGTGTAAGACGTTGTAATTTTTGGTGCAAGTCTCGATAATAGTGGTTAGGTACAAAACGCTTTCTCATCAATGATTTCATTTCATCCCATGTCTCAATTGGACGTTCCCTATTTCACCTCCTGCTTACAACAAGCTGATCCCACCAAGTAATAGCATAGTCAGAAAACTCAATCACAACCAATTTTACTTTTTTTGCCTCTGAATAATTGTGGCAGTCAAATATGAACTCCATTTTCTTCTCCCATTCAAGGTATGCTTCTGGGTCGAATTTTTCTTGAAAAGATAGAATCTTCATCTTTATGCCACTTAATCCATCATCTCTATTCCTAGCTCTCCTACAATGTCCATCTCTCCTATAGCTACCTACTAAGTCCTCTTCTTCATAATACTTATCCTTATAATAGTCATCAATCTCTTCTCTAACTGGAGCTCTTTCTCTCTTACGTGCTTGGGGAACGGGTTGTGGTTGCCCTGCACGTGTGTTCTCCACCCGATCCAAACGCTCATGGATGAGCTCTAATTCAGCCCTCATCATCCTTCTCATCTCTCCCATCAATGCTTGAATTTGTAAATTCTGAATAGTTGCAGATTGATCCTCTTCATATGTGTTTTGTTCTAGGTTGTGAGACATAGCTATTATCTGCAAAAGAATGATAAAAATAATGTGGAAGGACCTCACCTCACTCCCTTACGTGTTTCACTCAAGAAAAATGACTCACTCAATTCCACTCATGTTTCACTCAAATTATTGGCTTTTACCCTCTAATACGCTCACACTCTCTTGTCTTTTTCCACTCTTAGTAATCATCACTCGGTTCTTATCAAACTAATCAAACCAATATTAGGAATTCAGAAGCAATTCACTCTTTGACAACGAAGGAGAATTTAATTTCAAGAGTAAGAAGGCAATGTGCACGAAAGTTGAGTTTTGATTTTGGTCAAAATTTTCACCGATGGGGTAAACTTGTTTTAGACTTCCACGAAACAAATAATGATAAAAAAAATAAAAGATTTTAAGAGGAGGTTGGAGTTTTTTTTTTAAGGAAAATGAATAGGTAAAACTTGTGGATTTAAGGAGAATTAAACCACAAAGATGAAAGAAAAGCAGCATTGGAAAGGAATCAATCAACTTTTTAGGCATGGTGTTACAAGATGGTCACTACCATCCAGGACCACACATTACAGAAGAATTGATAAAGTTTCCAGACGCAGATCTCAATAAAAAACAAATTCAACAGTTCCTTGGAATTGTGAATTATTTGAGATACTTTATTCCAAAAGTTGCGGTCCACAACAGCAAATTATCTTGCATGCTAAAAAAACAACCCCCACCATGGGGCCCAGAACAGACAACAACTATCAGAGAGCTCAAAAAGATTTCTCAATCACCACCACCACTCAAGATCCCCACAACTGGACAAAGAATTCTCCAGACATACGCTAGTGATGAATACTTGAGTGATATTCTTTTGGAAAGAATTGGAGAAACAAAATCTTATTGCGCCCATATAAGTGGACAATTCAAGGATGTAGAGAAGAATTATCATGTCATTTACAAGGAGATTTTAGTAGTCAAGTATGGAATCAAGAAATTTGAATTCCATCTGATCAGTCACAATTTTCTTATCAGGATGGATAACTCCTCTTTCACAAAAATCATTGACTTTAGGAACAAATTGCTTCCAGATAAGTAATTACTAAGCTTAAAAGCTTGGTTCGCCAAGTATGATTTCACAGTCCACCACATTAAAGGTGATAAAAATCTGACCCTCGACTGGTATCCAGTCGGGGGTCAGAGTACATGGCATTGTTACATCAAAACTATAGCAGTTAAAACTGCCTTTTGGACCAGTAGTCCGCAAGTTTAGGTTTTCAACCGATATACCCTAATCCTTTAAATATCAAACTAGTGGGAGAAAACCACTGCCCATGATACCACCCAAGGACAAGTCATTTCTTAGACTTTTAAAGAGGGTGAACGTTGTGAGAGAATAGTTTTGATAAACTGGCTTGAAGATATATCAGAATTTTTCTCATGCACAGGATCCTTACTCAAAGGCAAGTGCAGAGCATACTCAGTATGGAAATAAAGATGAAACACTCTTAAAATAATGGCTCGAGTGTTAACTTGCTTCCTAGAAGAAGAAAAGGATTTAGAGGAACATCAGAAGATTATGAACAAACTTTCAAATTTTATTGAAGGTGTTCTACTCCATACAAGGACTTGATAGCTCTTATATAGAGCTTCTAAAAGCAAAAGATAAGACATGTCCCTTATCTTTGAAAGCAAACGACAAAGTCATAAAGAAAAAGCATAAAGAGAGAGCATTCAAAAACACACATGTGAAAAACACACTTTAGATAGGACAAGACCCCTATCATCTTTTATTAAAGCCGATATTCACGAAATGCTTCTGTAGTCATGAGAAAAGCTTGAAGCTTTATAGAGTGGATGGATATCTTGATGGAGATATGTCTCCTGTCTCTTTTTCATATTGCTTTCTAGCTTTACGTATCTGTTGATAAATCAGATAATCTTCATTAAGCTCATTTTTTTCTTTAGTGGCCGTAGCTGACTGAGAGATTGGCTCAGTAGGCAAATACTGAGACTCTTGAGATGGGAGATGGGAAAAGTGAGTAAAAGTCTTCCCAAGGGTCTTGAGCATCTTGAAAAATGACATTTGTGTAGTCTAGTCGTTCTTCTCTGTGAATAATGAAAACTGAAGTAAACAGATCTGCTTCTTGATTAGGAAGCATGTTTAGCTAATAATGAGTTGAGATGCTTTGGAGTTGTTTACACCACCAGGTGAGTGGTGAAAACCATTCAAGTAATGTCCAGAGGAGGGATAGTGCATGGTTAGAAGTTGTGATGTGCCTGAGGGTAGGTTGAACAAGAAGGACAAGTTTAGTGGCATATAGGACTGTGAGACACCAAACATACCATAATTAATCTTCTAAAATGGCTAGGGTTGGACTGAGAGTGAATCCTGTAAGAAATAAGTGTTCGAGGTGAAGGGATAGAAAACAGAGTGGTTGGGTTCTGTAGACATTCATAAAATACCTGAAAAGGAATTTTCTGGCAAAATCTTGGATTTGAAAAGTCGAACTGAAAGAGAGATTGAGGGGAAAAGTCTTTTGGGTTAAGGCTCTGAAAGGAAAAGAACGATTCATGGCTATGATAGGTATAATCTGAATGGAAGTGATGAAGGTAGGTTTATTTATATCTAGACGGGTGAGGAAATCAGGGATCAGATTTTTATCACCTTTAATGTGCTAGACTGTAAAATCATACTTGGCGAACCAAGCTTTTAAGGTGAGTAATTGCTTATCTGGAAGCAATTTGTTCTTGAAGTCAAGGATTTTGGGAAAGAGGAGTTATCCATCCTGATAAGGAAATTGTGACTGATCAGATGGAATTCAAATTTCTTGAGTCCATACTTGACTGCTAAAATCTCCTTGTAAATGACATGATAATTTTTCTCTGCATCCTTGAATTGTCCACTTGCATGGGCGCAATAAGATTCTGTTTCTCCAATTCTTTCTAAAAGAATAGCACTCCAGTATTCATCACTGGCGTCTGTCTGGAGAATTCTTTGTCTAGTTGTAGAGATCTTGAGTGGTGGTGGTGATTGAGAAATCTTTTTGAGCTGTCTGACAGCTGTTGTCTGTTTTGGGGGGTTGCTTTTTTAGCATGCGAGACAATTTACTGGTGTGGACCGCAACTTTGGGAATAAAGTCTCTCAAATAATTCACAATTCCAAGGAACTGTTGAATTTGTTTTTTTTATTGAGATATGTGTCTGGAAACTTTGTCAATTCTTCTGCAATGTGTGGTCCTAGATGGTAGTGACCATCTTGTAACACCATGCCTAAAAAGTCGATTGATTCATTTCCAATGCTGCTTTTCTTTTCTGAAAGCATTATGCTATGTGTTTGCACAATGCCAAAAAATTCTTAAAGCAGGTTTTGGTAGGTCTGGTGGTTGTTTGAAAACAACAAAATGTCATCAATGTATACTAAGGCATGATGAAGTATAGGAGAGAATATTTTGACCATTGCTTTTTAGAACATGGAAGGAGCAACTTTTAGACCAAAGGGCATTACTGTCCATTGGTAATGGGCATTGGAAATACAAAAAGCCGTTTTAGGTCTATCAGAGGGTAAAATGCCGAGTTGCCAAAAACCAGTTTTGAGATTAAATTTTGAAAAGATTCTGGCATCTTGAAGACGGACAAATAAAGACTGGATTTTTGGAAGAGGAAATTTTTCATCTCTGAGAAAAGCATTTAGAGGTTGATAATCAATTACCAATCTCTTTTTTCCTCGGAGTAACTCAGACTTTTTTTCAACATAAAAAGCTTGACATGCCCAATCTGAAGTTGTTGGCTCAATGAGACCTTGCTGAAGCAATTGGTCACATTCTTGTTTGGCTAAAAGAAGGTCAGAAGGTGGCATTCCGGGATAAGTTGCTTTTGTTGGATTGATATCTTCATTTAACTTGAAGGGGAGTTGGATGAAGAACTTGTCATTTTTCCAAAGAGGTAAAAAATGACTAAACTGAGAGTGGTTTTCAGGACAAAACTGAAGGAGTTTTTGAGTGATAGAAGCATAAAGAGGGGTTGTATCGGAGAGAGTATACAAACGAAGAATATCAGTATAAGGCAAAAATATTTGTTTGAACCTGATTCCAGTTGGTGTAATGTGGAGAATTTTTACCAGATGAAGGATATCAAATCCTATGAGAAGATCTTTATCTGGTAAATCTGAACTAACGATTTTTTGCCACATGATACAGTTTGGAAAGAACTGAATTCCAATGGGTTTTTTTGGTAATCAGTGAAGTTTTTAAGATTTCACCATTGGCTACTTTGAAGAATTCAGTGTGATTTTCCCAACAAGAAGGAGGGAGAACTGTGGGATTGAGCATACTGTATTGTGCACCAGTATCAAGAAAATCAATAATAGGGATAGGTTTATGATACTTAGAAGGAAGGACTGAAATTTTTATTGAAGGAGCAGTAGGTTTAGAATGGACCTGGTTGATTTCTTGAACAGTAGAGATAACAAAAATTTCATCTATCTCAGAATCATCTGTTGATTCTGTGAGAATGAATGCTATATAATCATCATATTCTGTCTGTTCAGAGAAATTGGACTCAACATCTCCATGATCTAAGAGTATTGAAGATTTTTGTAGATGTTGAATGGGGCGAACAACTTTGGCAGACTTGTTTGGACAATTTTGACCAAAATGACCTCGTTTCTTACAAATGGAACAGCAGTTATGATTCTTTTTTTGAACTGCGATGGATCATTCTTCTTGATGTCTCTATAAGGCTTTTTGTTTTTCTTGGAAGAGAAAGATCTATGAGAATGTTTGTGGAAATGGCTTTTCTTCTTGGTGGAACAAGTGCATTTTTTGTCATCTTTGCACTGGATTTTGAGATATGGTTTTTTGCAGGCTGAGGCAAAAGGTTGTTTGTTTTCAATGAGGTCTTTGAAGAAGTCTTTCTATTCACACAATCTGTCAAGACATAACATAGTCAACTGGAAGATTTTTCCAAGAGAAATGTTGGCTATGTCAAGATTGAAAGCTGTAAGCTGCCTCTGGAGTTCTGGCTGAAGTTCTGGAGGGAGAGAAGCAATGAAAACATGCTTTAAAGTTGGATCATTGAATCCATTTAACTTGTAGTAAAGCATGCTCATTCTCTTGTAATGAATCTCTAAATGGTTGCGCTTGAGAGAGCAACATTTCATCTGATGAAATTCTTTTTCTAGAAGCTTCATTTACTGTAGTTGGTTCTCCAATGAACTGTTCATAGATAACTATAAGAGCTGTAGCAACTGTGGTCTGAATAAGTTGAAGTTGTTTGTATTCTCCCAGACTTTCAAACCAATCTCGCAAAGAACCAGTGAATCTAGAAAAAAATTCTCGAAAAAATGTTTGAGACTGTGTATTTGGTCGTGTCATTTGGACATTAGCCCAAGCAGTAAATTCCTAGTGTCTAGCTGGCAATTTGTGGCGAGGAATATCATCAAAAGTGAACCATTGTGTTGAAGATGGTTTAGAGGAAGTTTCAGGTACTGGTGGATTTGGGGGAATCGGTTCAGTTTGTGAACTGCCTTGATCTGTATTTTCATCATCAGATTCATCTACCACGGGTATTGATGTACTTGGTTCTTCTGGCTTTGAAGACGGTTGAATCATGAGTAATAAAAAAATATCTGCATATTGAGACTCTGAGTCTATGGAAGATTGTTCATAGGAACTGGAACTATCTTCAGAGAATGAATCTGGATCTGGATCATTGCTTTGTATGCCAACACTCTGGTAAAAGTATTGGTGTACAGGAGCTTTGTCTTTCTTTGATGGCTCGGGAGTTGCTTTTAGAGAATCTTCAGGTATTAGAGAGCTTTCTTTTGGTTTTGGTTCTGAGATTTTGACTTTTATGGCTGGCCTTCTGGATGTTGATGGTGGTGTAGAGAGTTCATGATTCTTGTAAAGAAGATGAGAAAGACCAAAGAACTTATTATAGTCCATTGGCGGTTTGGAAGGATTATAGAAAGGCCGATATGTGTCAAACAAAGGGGCAAGAATGGGTAAAGATTGAGTTTTGGTAAAAAGAGATGGTTGCTCTTTCTCTGCATCAATCCTGGATAACTCAGCTTTTAGCTTTCTAATCTCTGTTTCTTTTTTGTTGAATTCTGGACCCCATATATGATTGTTAATCATCGTTTTGAGATCAATATCCAATTCAGAGATTATGTTTTGCAAATTCAGATAGATCTGTTCCAATTGAGTATTGAGAGAATCAACTTTTGTTTCAGTCTTTGTCACATGAGTTGCAACTTTATCTATCTTTATGCCAAGATTATGAAGTGCTTGGTTTTGGGCATTGGCATTTGACCAGAACAAGTGATGGGTGATTGCACAAAAGGTTGGGAAACAACTTTGGTTTATGGATCTGTTTCTTTTTCAAGTGGAGGAAAAGATTCTTGGTAAGCCTGGCTAGAGGAGGAAAACATCAGGCATGACCTGAGCTTTGGTGGTGAGGGAATAGGCTCTGGAGGATTGGCCTTTTTGCCTTCTTTTTCTATCCATTTAAGGGCCTTTTTGTAGATCGACAAGGGCTGACTTAGGCTTGGATCATCTGGTGGTTCCGGAGGATATGGTCTACAAGGAGTTTTTGGATGGGAAGGTTTTTTTTTTCTCCTTGTTTGTCTTCTTATGATTTCAAAGTTAACTTCTTTCACCAGAAGTATCCGAACCTTAATCTCTACTAAAAAACCTTTACCCAAAGAATACATCCAATCTTCAAGACTAGACCAATGTGTTTTTCTATCTATTTGAGGGCCTTTTTGTAGATCGGCAAGGGCTGACTTGGGCTTGGATCATCTGGTGGTTCCAGAGGATATGATCTACAAGGAGTTTTTAGATGGGAAGGTTTCTTTTTTCTCCTTCGTTGTCTTCTCTTCCTTTCAGAGCCTTAACCCAAAAGACTTTTTCCCTCAATCTCTTTTTCAGTTCGACTTTTCAAATCCAAGATTTTGCTAGAACTTGTCATATATATATCAAAAGATCAAGAACTTATGGAACAATTAATTGTGCTCAAAACCATGCAATAATAATTTGAACACATGAATCTGATGGTTGGAGAGATCTGTGACAAATTGAAAAGGCAAGACACTGCCATTGCCTATTTACAATGGGGTAACAACCTGCTCCTAATATGAGAAGCAATTAGGAGCATGCTACCATGGAAGAAGAAGATGGCGATGACCTAGATAATTTTGATGATGAGGCTACAGTTGACATGCATAAAAGAGATGATAGAATATTAAAGCATAGATCGTGACTTACGGAGTATCAAACTGAAAATTCCTTCTTTTCCCAGTAAAAATGATCTAGAAGCTTATTTAGTGTAGGAAAAAAAGTGGAGCTAGTATTTAATTACCATAGCTACTCTAAGGAGAAAAAGGTGAAACTAGATGCTATTGAATTTATTGATTATGCTATTATTTGGTAGGATTAAGTCGTTTTGAGTAGGAGAGGAAATCGTGAAAGGCCTATAAACACTTGGGAGAAGACGAAGGCCATCATGAGGAGGAGATTTCTTCCTATTCATTAGTATAAGGACTTACACCAAATACTTCAAAGTCTTACACAAGGCTCTAGAAGTGTGGAAAGATAGATATAATCATGATTCGAGCCAATATTGAAGAGGAGCCAGAGGCCACTATGGCCATATTTTTACATGGTTTAAATCAAGATATTGCTAGAGTGGTTGACTAGCAGTACTTTGTTGAGTTGGAAGATTCATATGGGCATCAAACTGGAAGAACAACCAAAAAGAAATGTTCCACTAGAATCAATTATGGTTCGTCTTCCTTATGGAAGTTAAAATGGAGCAACAATGAAAAGGTTATGTCATAGCCTAAGATTGAGCCATTCAAGGATCATAAAGAGAAAGGCAACCAAAGCAACGATAAATCTGATTCCCAACACTTTAGAATAGAGATACTAACTTTTTTAAATGTTTAGGGATAGGTCATATTGCATCTTAATGCCCAAATAAGAGAGCAATGATCTTGAGGGATGATGCTGATGTTGAAACTAAGAGTGGATCAGATGATGATCCTATGCCACCTTTGGAGGATGCTGGTGATGGTCTAGAGTATCCTGATGATGTTAAATTGATGGTTGCTATTGTGCAAATTTTATTGAACTCGCAAGCGCACGAATCTATTGTAGTATAGATTAATGGTGACGAGTGTCGATCCCACAAGGAGGTGGATTTTAATTATATATAGAATTAATTTTGTAAATGGGTGATTGGATCTGTGGTGGAAATGATTTGGAATATGCTAAAAATTGGAATTGAAATGGCGAGAGGAAATTAAAGTGTAAATCTATTAAATTGACGTACTTGGGTATCTGGATCCGTATCAACATGCATCATGGGCTAAATATTCCTTGTTAATACCAATTAAATCATGAGGGGGGAATCCACACTTCATGAACCACGCTCTAATAAATATGGTGCTAAGGGCTTATCGTGCCAAATAATAATAACCTTATACTAGGGAACCGGTGAAACCAGGGCGGTACTAGATAATATTATTATTATTTGTCAACGAGAAGTCAAAACATCCACAAAAACTAGAGGGGAAGAGAAAATAAATTTACCAAATAAAGCCCATGACACATGTTGAGACTCCACCTTCAACCCAAGCTTGAAAGAAAATTAGCCACTCATAATTGAACTAGGGGCAAAATGGAAATTTATTAAAATACGTAGAAAATACAAGATGGAGAAGGAATTACATAAAATGGAGTCCAAAAATGGATTCAGAGGTGCCAAATTAGGGGGGAGAGGCCCCCTTTTTATAGATACATCGAGTAAATCATGGCCATCGGATTAAAAACAGTTTGGACGCTCAAGATTGCGCCACGTCATCAGTCAACAGTACGCGTCAACAGTATGCGTGAACAGTACGCGGTTTGACTATGTGGCTTGAACAGTGACACGGTTTGCACACGGTTTGAACAGTAACGCGGTTTGCACAGTAATAATCCCATGTGTTGCATGTACCGTACGCGCGTTTTTTGGTCCACTAATATGCTGCCACGTCACCATCAACAGTACATAAGAATTTTAGTCCAACAGGATCATGACACCTTATCAGTCAATGCCACATCATCGGTCAATGCCACGTCATCGATCCGTCTATATAAACAGTGTCGTGAACAGTAACGTAGACAGTACCCGTACATGTGAACAGTACCATTTTTCTTTTTATGCTCCTCCTAAGGTTTTCGACCGTCCTGAGTTCAAGTGATGTCCGTTTTGCCGTTTGATCTCTCGTTTATTGTGAAATGACTATAATACCCCTAAAATACATAAAATATTTAATTAAAATAAAACACACATAATTGAATTACAAAAAGGTAAAACACATAAAAGCAAGGATTGTTAGTAAGACTTGAAATGTAAAATGATGGTTTTCTCCTTTATAATTATGCATTTTCTACACTCAACACACCCCCCAACTAGCTTATTGCTAGTCCCTAGCAAATAAAGCGAAAACAAAATTCAAAAATAATTTTTTTTAAACACTCTTGTTTATTCAATCAGACTAATGATAACAATCAAATAAAAGTATAAGCATTATCTTAAATCTAAAGAAACATCATACCCATATCAACCATCCACATGAATCAGCCCAATAGACTTTGTCGTAGCTACCTTCAAGAATGACATGTCAAACCCCAAAATCTCACTGGAAGTAGTGACACTCTCACAAAGAAATTAAACCAAATAAAAATAGTCACTCTAATGAATGGTAATTGAGAGAAAATAATCAAGAAATGATATCACATGCTCTCACCAAGATGAAAGAAATATGCCCTCAACTTAGAAATAATATGATCTCAAGTCAAATAAAAATGCTAGTCAACCTAATTTATTTATTTATTTATTCATGCATCACTACATCCTTTTAGCCCATATAACTAGCTTCTACTTCAGACTATAGTTCCCTAAAATCAAGAATGACTTTTATTAGGACGTAACGTAGGCTAGGGACATGGCTAACAAAGAAGGGAAATAGGAAAAACAAAGTGTATGTTTGAGAAAAATGCAGAGGATTTTTTTTTAGAAGTTGCAAGGTGGATTTCACCTATTATTGTTTTTTTTTCTTTGAAACAATAATTTTTTTTTTTTGAAGCAACAATTTTTTTTTTTTTTTTTTTTTGAAAAGATCTGGGCATTTTTGAGATAAGTGAAGATGCTTTGTCTCTTTGGTAAAGGAAACTTGTCATCTTGTAAGTACATGTTTAAGGGTTGATAGTCAATGACTAATCGCTTTTTTCCCCTAACAAGTTCCGAATGTTTTTCCACATAAAACACTTGACAAGTCCATTGAAAAGTTCTTGGTTCAATAAGTCCTTGGGCCAAGAGTTGTGAACATTCCTTTTGGGCTAAGGCTAAGTTAGATGGGCTCATTCCTGGATGAGTAGCCTTAGTAGGATTGATGTCTTCATTCAGTTTGAAAGGTAACTGAATAAAGAAAGCCTTGTTTTTCCACAAAGGATTTGGGTGGATGAAGTCAGAATGAAATTCTTGACAATATTTTGAGAGCTTAGTTGAGATATCTTGGTGAGATGGTGGAGATTCGGACCGACTATACAGTTTAAGGATCTCTGTGAAAGATTTGAACATGGATCTGACCCTGATTCCATTGGAAAGAATTTGAAGATGTTTTATCTGGTGGATGATGTCAAATCCTAATAAGATATCTGTTGTGCAATTAACCCTTAATGAACAAGATTAATCACTCCCCAAGACTCAACTCTGACTCAAAGACCTCAAGAATCAACCAATCGAAAACAAAGACCAACCCAGATCAAAGAACAACCAAAAACAGTAAAGAACACAAAGAATCTAAGTGGTTCAGCACCTGTGAGGGTGCTTACATCCACTGGGAAAATCCAACACAGGGAGCAGGTTTTATTTCCTTCAAGATTACAGAGACAATGTGCATAATACAGAGAACACTCAACCCAGTTTCTCTCTCACTACAAACACCTTATCTCTCTCTCCTTGATCGTGAACCCTCTCACCAGAATCAGCTTGCTCTATATATCAGCTGGGCAACTGGAAACAGATTCTAGTTTTCCCTCCAAAACTAACAGCTTCCAACTAACCAGGCACGAGCTCCTCACGGGTCATACTAATGCCTTCCTTAAACGACTGCTAGCTCCACCGTTTAAGCTTTAGTAATGCATGTGTTTGTCACGTGAGTTAATAGCTTCGAACGACAGCAACAATTCGTCGTCTTTGGTGAATAGATTTAAATGAAACGACATACCACTCATCTTTACAACTTGCAGACGACATGTTGTACTGACGAGTTTGAGTTCATTTCAACAATCTCCACCTTGAACTCAACACTCCAGCTCCCTCCTTTCATGTTGTCTTCTCCCCATCTGCAGCTACTTAAACCCTGCAGATACCTGCTAAGTTCATACAAAGGATGAACTTGGCAGTTGGCACCACCTTGGTTAGCATATCAGCTGGATTCTCTTCAGTGTGAATCTTCAGCAGCTTTACAGCCCCCCTTGCCACCTCAAGCCTCACGAAATGCAGCTTAACATCTATATGTTTTGTTTTCTCGTGATGGGTTTGATTCTTGCTAAGGTGTATAGCACTCTGGCTGTCACTGTATACTGTCACTGACTCTTGATTTGCACCCAATTCAGTTACCATACCCTTCAGCCAAATTGCTTCCTTGAGAGCTTCTGCTGCTGCAGTATACTCAGCCTCTGTTGTGGACAAAGCCACCGCATTCTGTAGTGTTACCTTCCAGCTGACTGTACAGCCTTCCAGAGTAAACAGATACCCTGTTTGTGATCTCCTTTTATCAAGATCACCAGCAAAATCAGCATCCATATAGCCAACCAATGTGTGTCCCCTTTTGTCTTCTCCACCATAAACTAAACCAACTTCCAGAGTTCCCTTCAAATACCTCATAATCCACTGAACAGCTCTCCAGTGCTCATATCCTGGATTTGCCATAAACCTACTCACCAAACTCACAGCATGTGAGATATCAGGTCTGGTGAGCACCATGGCATACATGAGGCTACCTACTGCACTAGAGTAGGGTATGCAGGCCATTCTCTGTTGTTCTGCTTCAGTTTGAGGACACTGAGCAGCAGACAACTTAAAGTGGCTGGCCAATGGTGTCTGTACATGCTTTGCTTCACTCATTCCAAATCTCATCAGAATCTTCTGAATGTAGTTTTGTTGAGTTAAGAACAGCCTCCTCTTGCTCCTGTTTCTGATAATATCCATCCCCAAAATTCTTTTAGCTTCTCCAAGCTCCTTCATCTCAAATTTCCTGCTCAGTAGCTTCTTTAGATGGTTGATCTCTTCCATGTCATGGCATGCAATTAGCATGTCATCTACATACAGTAGAAGATATATCATTCCCCCTCCACTTACCTCCTTAAAGTACACACAGCAATCATAGCTGCACCTGTTGAAGGCATGTGTTATCATGAAGTTATCAAACTTCAGATACCATTGCCTAGGTGACTGCTTTAACCCATACAGAGACTTCTTAAGTAAGCAGACATAATCTTCTTTTCCAGATGCTATATACCCCTCAGGCTGCTGCATTACAATTTCCTCTTGTAACTCACCATGCAGAAATGCTGTTTTTACATCCATCTGCTCAAGATGCATATCTTGAACAGCCACAAGTGCAAGGATGACTCTGATGGAAGCATGTCTTACTACAGGTGAGAATACTTCTGTGAAGTCAATTCCCTCCTTTTGTGTGAAGCCCCTTGCCACCAGTCTAGCTTTAAATCTTCTAGGTTCAGCCCCAGGTATGCCATCTTTGATTTTGAAGATCCATTTACAGCTTACTGTTTTCCTCTTATCTGGTTTTCTAATCAGTGTCCAGGTCTGGTTTTTGATCAGGGATGTCATCTCTTCATCCATTGCCCTATTCCATTCCAGCTTATTCTTGCCTGTGACAGCTTCTTGATAGGTCCTAGGTTCATCCTCATTCAGCTCTTGAGCAGCATTTAAAGCATATGCAATTAAGTCAGCTACTGCATATCTTTTAGGTGGCCTAATTGTTCTTCTCTTTCTATCCCTAGCCAACTGATAGGTGTCATCTTCACTTTCTGCTGATTCATGTTCTACACCAGTTTCAGGTTCTGCATCAGCACTTTCAGTTTCAGGCTCAGGTTCTTTCAAGCTTTGTGGCTCCACCTGAAACTTCACTCTATCAGTCTCAGTGCCTGATTCAGTGTTGTTAGCAGGTCCCCTTGGTTTGTTCAGTAACTCTTCTTCATGGAATCTTACATCCCTGCTTATGATGCACTGTGGTGGTTTTGAATCAACACACCACAATCTATAGCCTTTGACACCCTCTGGATACCCCAGAAATCTGCATTTTAGTGCCCTTGGCTCCAGCTTACCCTGCTTGACATGAGCATATGCTGTGCAGCCAAAAATTCTGAGTTTTATGTAGTCAGCCTTTCTACCTGACCAAAGCTCTATTGGTGTTTTACAATCTATAGCTGTTGATGGGCTCCTGTTGACTAAGTAGCATGTTGTGTTTAAAGCTTCTGCCCAAAGGGTTTTTGGGAGCTTAGAATAGATTAGCATGCATCTCACCTTCTCTACCAAAGTCCTGTTCATCCTCTCAGCAAGACCATTTTGCTGGGGTGTGTAAGTGACAGTTTTGTGCCTCTGAATACCATTCTTTTCACAGAATCCCTCAAACAACTTGTTGCAATACTCCAATCCATTATCAGTCCTTAGAGTTTTCACCTTCAGACCAGTTTGGTTTTCTACAAGTGTTTTCCAGTTTTTGAATTTATCCAGCACCCCATCCTTGCTTTTGAGTGTAAAGACCCAAACCATCCTTGAAAAATCATCTATGAAAGTTAGAAAATATCTGCACCCACCTAATGAATTTACTTGTGCAGGCCCCCACATATCAGAGTGTATGTATTCAAGTTTCTCTTTGGTGGTGTGAGCTGCAGACTCAAACCTTAACCTGGAAGATTTTCCTAGGATACAATCCTCACAGAACCCCAAAGATCCTATCTGATCATCCCCAAACACTCCTTGCTTTTGTAACTCTCTCAAACCTCTTTCACTCATGTGCCCCAGCCTTAAATGCCACAGCATTGATCTGTTCCATCTGCTATCGGTTATGCTTGCCTCTCCAGTGGCAGTATGTCCATCCATTACATACAGACCATTTTGCTTTATTCCTTTCATGATCACCATTGAACCTTTAATCACTCTTAATATACCTTTCTCAGCCTTAATCACACAGCCTGTTTGATCTAGCATGCCAATTGAGATTAAGTTCCTCTTTAAGTCAGGAACATGCCTCACTTGTGTTAACTCTCTTATCACCCCATCAAACATCCTAAGGCTAACAGTCCCAATACCAGTTACTTTACACATTGAGTTATTACCCATTAATACCATACCCCCATCACATGGCTGATATGCTGTAAAATAACTCTTATTTGGACACATATGAAAGGTACAACCTGAGTCAAGGACCCACTGACCTTGAGGTTTCTGATTTGTGGCAATGAGTACTCCAGCTGTTTCAAAGTTACATTCTTCCTCTGTGACTATGGCTGCATTTCCTGTCCTTTCTTTGGTTTCTTTATTCTTGCCCTTTCTCGCAGGGCAATCTCTCTTGAAGTGCCCTTCTTTATGGCAATGAAAACATTTCAGATTCTTCTGCCTTGACTTTGATCTGCCTTGTTTTTTCCCTTTGCCATCTCTCTTCTCAGGCCTGCCTCTTGCCATCAGTCCCTCACTTGACTCACTTTCTGGATTGTCTTGCTTATCTTTCAGCTTCTTGGTGCCAAGAGCTGACTTAACTTCTTCCAGGGAGAGTGTTTGCCTCCCATACAGAAGTGCATCCACAAAGTGCTCATAAGACTTTGGTAAAGAGCTGATTAGTAGCAAAGCTTTGCTCTCATCACTCAGCCTTTCATATATAGTCTCCAGTTCATCACAAACTTTATTGAAATCATCTACATGTTCAGTTAGTGATGCACCTTCAATCATCTTCAATGAGAACATTTTCTTTTTTATGTAAAGTCTGTTTGCCAAAGACTTTGTCATGTACAAGTTCTCCAATTTTGCCCATAAACCAGCAACAGTCCTTTCTTTGGCCACCTCTCGAATTACAGAGTCACCAAGACTCAGTATGATGGTACTCCTGGCTTTCTTGTCCATCTCTGCTACTTGTTCTGGGGTTTTTGATGATGATGCCTCACATTCTTCAAGCTTAGTGACTGGATCTATGGCTTCTCCCAGCCCTTGAGTAATTAACAGTGCTTCCATCTTGATCTTCCACATATTGAAATCATTCTGCCCTGTAGAATTTCTCAAGATCCACTTTAGAACCCATTCTTGAAACCTTGAAATCAGAGTTTTAAAGCTCTGATACCAATTGTTGTGCAATTAACCCTTAATGAACAAGATTAATCACTCCCCAAGACTCAACTCTGACTCAAAGACCTCAAGAATCAACCAATAGAAAACAAAGACCAACAACCCAGATCAAAGAACAACCAAAAACAGTAAAGAACACAAATAATCTAAGTGGTTCAGCACCTGTGAGGGTGCTTACATCCACTGGGAAAATCCAACACAGGGAGCAGGTTTTATTTCCTTCAAGATTACAGAGACAATGTGCATAATACAGAGAACACTCAACCCAGTTTCTCTCTCACTACAAACACCTTATCTCTCTCTCCTTGATCGTGAACCCTCTCACCAGAATCAGCTTGCTCTATATATCAGCTGGGCAACTGGAAACAGATTCTAGTTTTCCCTCCAAAACTAACAGCTTCCAACTAACCAGGCACGAGCTCCTCACGGGTCATACTAATGCCTTCCTTAAACGACTGCTAGCTCCACCGTTTAAGCTTTAGTAATGCATGTGTTTGTCACGTGAGTTAATAGCTTCGAACGACAGCAACAATTCGTCGTCTCTGGTGAATAGCTTTAAATGAAACGACATACCACTCATCTTTACAACTTGCAGACGACATGTTGTACTGACGAGTTTGAGTTCATTTCAACAATATCCTTGTTAGGGAGTTTTTGAACCAATGAGTTTTGTCCAGATAACATAATTTGGAAAGATTTGAATACCAATGGGATTTTTGGTAATCAATTCTGTGGTGAACATTTTTCCATCTGCTGCTCTGAAATGTTCTGTATGAGGTTTCCAGTGTGGAGCTGAAAGAATGTTTGGATTCATCATGCTTTTTTGGGCACCAGTATCTAGAAATCCTATTGCTGGTATGGGTCGTTGGAACTTTGAAGGTAAGATTTAGAGTTTGATGGAGGGAATTGGATTGATGGTGTTTAGGGACAACGATTGTTGATGAAAAATGAATTGAGACTCATCGTTTTCTGAATCATCAGATGAGTTTTCTAGTGCGAACATTGTTTCATCAATAGGGTCTTCTTGTTCTGAGAAGTAAGATTCTACTTTTTCCTTTTTAGCAGAATATTCAGTAACAGCTTGTAAATGTTTTACCAATCTGATTGCCTTTTTCTTTTTTGTTTAGACAATCCTTTGCATAGTGGCCTTTTTTCTCGCAAATAAAGCATCTGTTAGATTTTTTCCTGCCCTGTTCTTTGGAAGAGAAAGATCTTTTTCTAAAGAATCTATATGGTTTCTTCCATTTCCTAGACTTTGGTTTAGAAAAGGAAGTTGGATGCCTGATCTTCTTGGGATGCCTGATCTTCTTGAAATGCCTTTTTCTGTGGATGATTGCAGTCATAATCTTTTTTATCTTTGCATTTGATCTGCAAGTATGGTTTTCTTATAGGCGCTTCTGAAAGGCTCTTTGTCTTTGACCAGTTCTTTGAAAAAAAATTTTTGCTCACAAAGTTTTTCCATACATCCCTTAGCTATCTGAAAGATGTTTCCCAAGGAGATGTTGTCAAGGTTAAGGTTGTGCACTGTAAGTTGTCGTTGGATTTCTAGTTGCAATTCCGTAGGTAAGGAAGCCAGAAACACATGCTTTAAGGTGTGATCGTTGAATCCATTAAGCTTGTAGAACAGCATAGACATTCTTTTGTAATGAAAATCAAGATCCTTGGAATTCAGAGAGCAACATTGTCATGTTGAGACAGTCCCGTCTTGCTGCTTCAAAAACTGCAGATGGTTCTCCAATTGCAGAATAGTAAGAGCACTAGATACGTTTGGCAATTGCACAAACTGTAACTGTCTGTAGGGGCCAAGACTGTCAAACCAGTCTCTCAGAGATCCTGTGAAACGGGGTGACAAACTCTTTTAGGACTGTTTCAATTGTTGCACCTGGTCTTATCATCTGGAGATCTACCCAGGCTAATATTTCAGACAACTTCTCTCTCCATTTGACTGTGGGAATGTCATCAAACGTAAACCATGGACCGTTCGATGGTTTGTATGCATTTTGAGCTTGGGGCTGAGGTGGTTGATTTGTGGAGGATTCAGTTGGCTCATCAATGTCTAAGGGTATTTCAGAATATGATTCTGGTTGGGATGGTTGTACTGGTTTTATTTCTTCAGGTTGTGCCATCAAAAGTTTAGTAATATCTTCATAAGCACCTTCCGAATCAGTGGTTGAAATTGAAGATTCTGTTTCAGATTCTGTCACAGAAGTATCAGTTTTTGTGGAATCAGTGGAAACTTTAATGTGATGGGAAGCATATTGATGCATGGGTTCTTTATCCTTGGATTGAGATGGTTGTTGGGAAAAAAAACAGGAGTATGTTCTGGAGAATCTTGTTGTTGTGTAGTAGTGAAAGTTGGTTGATGAATTTTGATGGGTCTTGGTTGAGGTTTAGGTTTTGGTTTTGGCTGAGGTGGCTGTGGCAATATTTTTGAAAAGAGTATGTGTCATTCCAAATAGTTTGGAAGGATCATACGGTTTCATCGGTGCAAGCATGAGACTGAATGGATGGTAAGTTGGACTGATTATAGATATGAGAGGTGATTGGGTGAAGAGTGTAGGCCTGTGTTTTTCTAATTCAATATGATCAAGCTTTGCCTTTAAATCTTATTTTAGTATCAGAGCCTGAAATTTACTAAAGTGGTATGATAAGAGTCTTCCATATTTCTTTAAAAAATAGTTAGGCTTAAAAAACATAGAGAAATTTTCACTCATGGCATCTACTTCATCTAGTGACGCTTGTACTTCTACGATCACTCCAATCTCCCTTTCTTCTACTCTGTCCTTACCAAAATTTTACACCAAAAAAACAGCCAATAAATAGAGAGTTGGCTTCCATGAAATAGGGAGTTGGCTTAAACATTATGACGGGAAAATATATTATCTTCCTTTTTCAGATATTTTCCCGTTTCTTGAGGAGGCTATTAGGGAATCAAATCAGTTATTTCTATTTTAATCTGACAGGGTAAGACCTGTGAGAAATAGGCTTTCCATACAGAGGGAAGGAAAGCGATCAGGTTTTTTACTTTGAACATTGAAGAAATATCGGTAAAGGAGTTTCTTTACAAAGTATTGGATCTGGTAGGCTGAATGAAAAGAAATGTTCATGGGAAAGGTTCTCTGGTTGAGAGCTTTGAAATGAAGTTGACGATTCATGGCTATAACTGGGATGGTGTGAATAGAGGAAATAAGTGAGGGTTTATTTATAGCCGGACGTGTAAGGAAGTCTGGGATGAGGTTCTGTTTGCCTTTTATGTGTTGGACAGTAAAATCATATTTAGTAAACCAGTTTTTGAGGTTGAGCAACTGTTTGTCAGGGAGCAACTTATTTTTGAAGTCAAAGATTCGAGGAAAAGAAGAGTTGTCCATGTTGATAAGGAATTTCTGGCTGATTAGATGAAATTCAAATTTTTTGATTCCACACTTGACCGCCAAAATCTCTTTTTAGATGACATGGTAATTCTTTTCAGAGTCTTTGAATTGTCCGCTTGCATGTGCACAGAAGTGACGTACACCATTTATCTCTTCAAGAAGGATGGCACTCTAGTAATCATCACTGGCATCGGTCTGTAGAATGCGTTTTCCAGTTGTGAGAATTCTGAGAGGAGGAGGTGACTGGGCTATCTCCTTTAGTTGCTGGACAACTTTTGTTTGTGCTGGTCCCCATGGAGGACACTGTTTTCTGAGCATGCAGGACAACTGGCTTGTGTGAATTACAACTTTAGGGATGAAATCACAGACATAATTAACAATCCCGAGGAATTGTTGGATCTACTTTTTGTTGAGATGTGTGTCCGAAAACTTTAATAATTCAGTTGCACTGTGTGGACCAGGTTGATAATGGCCATCTTTAATCACCATGCCAAGAAAGTCAATTGATTCTTTTGCTATGCTGCTTTTCTTTTCAGAAAGCATGATTCCGTGTTCCTGCACAATATGAAAGAAATCCAAAAGGAGCTTCTAGTGGCTCTCATAGTCAGAGGAAAATAATAAGATATCATCAATGTATACTAAAGCATGATGAAGGATGGGACTGAAGATTTTTGTCATGGCTTTTTGAAATAATGAAGGGGCAACTTTAAGACCAAAAGGCATAACAGTCCATTGATAATGGGCATCAGGGATGCAGAAGGTAGTTTTGTGACGGTCAACTGGTGAAATACCAAGTTGCCAAAAATCAGTTTTTAAATCAAACTTAGAGAAGATACGAGCCCCTTGAAGATGGACAAACAGGGTCTGGATTTTTGGAAGGGGAACTTATCGTCCTTAAGGAAAGAATTAGGTGACTGGTAATCAATAACTAACCTTTTTTTACCGCAAACTAATTCAGATCTTTTTTCAACATAGAAGGTTTGACAAGCCCAATCTGAATCAGTAGGTTCAATAAGACCTTGCTGAAGCAACTGAGAACATTCTTGCTTAGCAAGTAGGAGGTCAGAAGGAGACATACCCGGGTGTGATGCTTTTGTGGGGTTTTGAAAAGAAGGTGAATGAAGAATTGATCATTCTTCCAAAAAGGTGAAGGATGGTGGAATTGGGAATAGTTTTCTGGACAAAACTCTAGGAACTTCTGTGAAATATGGCGGTATGGAGATGATGTTTCTAAAAGTGCATACAGACGTAGTGCATCTGTATAAGGCAAGAACACTTGTTTGTAGCGGACTCCAGAACTGGTGAGGAATATGTTTTTAACCAAATGAAAAATGTCAAAACCTATGAGTAAATCTTTGTCTAGGAGTGTAGATGCTATAATCTTTTTTCAAATTATGCAATTCGGAAAGAATTGAATACCAATGGGTTTTTTTGGTAATCAGAGTGGCTTCAAAAGTTTCTCCGTTAACTGCTTGGAAAAATTTCAAGTGTTTTTCCCAACAATCAAAAGGAATGACAGAAGGATCAATCATACTGGTATCTACACCAGTGTCAATAAACCCGATGACAGTAACATGTTTATGAAATTTGGAAGGAAGGATTGACATTTTTAGAGAAGGTCTAGGAATGGCTGAAATATGGTTGACAGTTTGAACTGTAAAAATGACCGAAATATCATCGACTGAAATATCATCAGAATCAGAAGATTCTGCGATAATGAAAGCAGTATGATCATCTTGTTCTGACTGTTTTGAAAAACTTGATTCAACATCTTCATTCTCAGATAATAGGGAAGAATGTTGAAGATGCTATATGAGACGAACAGCTTTGGCAGACTTGTGAGGACAGTTTTGAGCAAAGTGACCGCGTTTCTTGCAGATGAAACAACGGTTATGTTTTTTCTTTCTATACTGGGAAGCATCCTTTTTCTTGAAATATCAGAGAGGTTTCTTAGAGGATGATTTTCTATGGAAGTGTTTCTGGAAATGTTTTTTCTTTCTGGTTGGACAGATACACTTCTTTTTATCTTTGCACTCTATCCTAAGATAGGTTTTTTACAGGCTTCAGAAAAAAGGATTTTTTTTATCTTCCATGAGATCTTTGAAAAATTCTTTTTTGCTCACAGATCTTGTCGAGACACAGCATTGCCATTTGGAAAATCTTTCCCAGAGAGATATCAGCGATGCTGAGATTAGTGGCTGTGAGTTTCCTTTAAAGATCAAGTTGTAACTCAGAAGGAAGTGATGCTATGAAGACATGTTTGAGAGATGACTCATTGAACCCATTCAGCTCATAAAAAAGAATATTCATCCTTTTGTAATGAGATTCCAAAAGGTGTCTTTTGAGCGAGCAGCCCTTCATCTGATGATACTTTTTTATGTCTGCATCAGTAGAAGCAGTTTTTTCTCCGATGAATTGTTCATGAATGATATTGAGTGTTGTGCCAATTGGAGATTGCATGAATTGGAGCTGACGGTATTCTCCTAAGCTTTCTAACTAATCACGTAAAGAACCTATTGATCAGGTCATGAATTCATGGAGAACAGCTTAAGGTTGAGCATTAGGTTTGGTTCCTTGGAGGTCAATCCACGCGGCAAATTCTTAAAGTCGAGCAGGCCATTTATGATAGGGAATGTCATTAAATGTGAACCAAGATGTTGAAGACGGTTTTATTGAGTGATCAGGAACTGGTGGAGACATTGATGGCTCTGGTTCTGTTAGAGATGCTTTAGTTTCAGTATCAGAAGAACTATCTTTAACAATAGGTGTGGCAGTTGAAGTGCTTGGATCTTCAGTTTTGGTGGCCATTAATATGCTTGTAATGTCAGCATATTCGAATTCAGAGTTGGTGGAGGTACCGACTGAGTTTGTGGATGAGGAAGAGGAAGACAGGTTGGACTCTGATAGGTTTGACTCATAGACTATTTCTGGCTCGGAGGAGTCAGAAGATGTGTTTTGGACAGTATGATAATGATATTGATCCATTGGGTCTTTGTCTTTTTTGGGAGGTTCAGGAGTGGCTTTTGGTAAATCTTCTGGTGGTACCAGAGGAACAAATGAAGATGAAGTGGCCTTTGACTTTGGTTTTGAGATCTTGACTTTGGATTTTGATTTTTTAGGTGAAGATGGTTTTGGTTGAGGAGTTGGTTGAGGGTGTGAGAATCCAAAGAACTTATTGTAAACAGGTTGTTGTGGTCTGGATGGTGTGTAAAAAGGTGCATAAGTTTCAAAGATCGGAGGAGGTACTGGTGGGGTTTGTGTTTCAGCATCAATTCTTATCAATTCAGCTTTGAGCTTTCTAATCTCTGCTTCTTTTTTATTAAACTCTAGACCCCAGATGTGGTTGTTGATCATTCGTCTGAGATCAGTATCTAGCTCAGAGACACGATCTTGTAGATGGATATACATCTGATCAATACGATTACTGATTGAATCAACTTTAGTTTCAGTTTGAGAGACTTGACTAACAACTTGATCAATTTTCTTACCGAGTTGTTGAAGAGTTTGATTCTGAGCAGTGGCATTTTTAGTTTGCCAGTTTAAAACAACTTTATGCTGTTTTGGCTCTTCAGGTTGCCCAGAGGCTGTAACTGGGGATTGGACAAAAGGTTTTGAGATAACTCTAGCTTGTGTTTCTGTCTGTTTTTCAAGTAGAGGGAATGATTCCCCATAAGATTGACTTGAAAACATAAGGCATGATCTTATTAGATGGACAGGAGGTTTGGGATCTGATGGAGGTTGTGGAGGAAAGGATTTACAAGATGTTTTTGGATGATATAATTTTTTTCTTCTTCTTTTTCTTTCTTATCATAACTTCCAATTCGTCATCAACATCCGTATCATCCAAGCAAGGGCAATCTGGATTGCATATATGGGCTTCAGGAACATCCCATAAAAAGTGACCATTGATTTTATCTGGATATACTAGATATCCTTCTTATGAGAAACCATGAATGAGAAGTTGCTTTTCTTGACCAGTTTGAACTGCTGTAATCATAGCAGTGTAGGAAAGCTGTGAAGTGTCTAAAACAGGCTTGGTTTCAGGTGTTTGAAAAGATAGTTTGACTTGACCATTTTGTCGTCTTTCAAACATGGCTTCTATTATTTGAACTGGTTCAGAGTTTTGGTGGAAATGCTCATAGTTGGTTAACCATTCAAGAGGCATAAGTTTGAGCAATTCTTGTTTCTGGATTTGCTTGGGAATTTGGATGATGGTTGGAATTGTGTCTCTATCTGCTAGGATCATTAAGGCATCGGATGTAGTGTGTGGTGTGGGAAGATCAAGTGCATAATTCTGTAACCGATACACTATTTGGTAATGAAGAGTTGCTATCTTTGATATGGGTGTTTGTTCTGCTCCTTGGAGCTGGATTTCGACCTTAAGGGTAGTGGGAAGGTTGGGATCCTCAAGAGAGAGGTTGAAATTTAGGTAAAATGTTAACAAGACAATGCCAGCATCAAGTGTGGTCAAGACGGTTCCTACAACAGCATGTTGGTACTGTTTGAACCTGGTGTCTAGGAGAGCAATTCTGGCTGTAACAGGTAAACCTTTTCTACCATGGAGGGTCAGAATCAATCTAACACTGCCAAGATGGAGGTGTGTTGATGCAGAGCAAGAAATTGAAGAAATCCTAATTATATTTAAATGTATAATATTTAGGAATATTTTAATTAATTTGTATTCTAGTTTAATTTGGTTTCCTATTTAGAGTCTTATTGTTTAGGTATTGCTTATTTGGGTAATATTCCTAATTTAGGTATAAGTCTTATTAAAATAGATTTTCTAATCATATTAGGATAAATCTTACTTAGTATAAATAAGTGTCTTTTGAAGCTTTTACAAGGAGAGAATTTTGAGTTTAATAATATTTCAATTTTCAAATCTCTTTGTGAGTATTTGAACAGTTAATTCTCGGTATTCTATGGAATCAACGAGTCTTAATCCCTAAATTTGCGGTATTCTTTTGAATCAACGTGAATTTAGTTGTTCTTTTGTTCCGGTATTCTCTAGAATCAACGAAATATTTTGAACATTAAACTTCCGCTGCATCATGTGTATACGCGTCTCGTTTCCAATTTGCGACGAGATCTGGGGGGATTTCCAAAGTGACATACTGCGCACTTTGAGAGGCTTGTAAAGCACACTGATCTAGTCTAGAAGACTGGATGTATTCTTTTGGGAGCGGTCTTTTGGTGGAGATCAGGGTTCGAATACTTTTGGTGAAAGAAGTTTTTTATTTGTAGAGATTGTAAGGGCTCATGATGGGAAACTGAGATTCATTAATTTGGGCAGACTCGGGAATATAGGAATATTCAACAAGGTTTTCAATTTTGGAGGCTATGTGTTTGGAACATGACTTTGGAAGAGATAGAGTGGAGGAAAGAGAAATATGAAGGGAAAATGATGAAGGAGTTGAGATTGAAGATGAAGATGTTTCCATATTTGTGTAATCTTCTTCTAGGAGATTAAATAATATTACTTAGAATTATAAAATGATACCACTTTTGCGTTGGGTGTATGGCTCTGATACCAGTGAGTAGTTGTACGTGGTGTTGTTACACCAAATCTATAACAGAACAAAGTCTGTCCTTAGGGCCAATAGCCCACAAGTTCTGGTTTCTAGCCGATATACACTTATCCGTCCTAGCAAAAGAGGTGATTAATATTTTAACACCCTTGGAAATCTAATTTTTTACCACTCTTGATGTCGAGGATGCAAATATGTTTGAATAGGAATATTCATAAAAGTATCAATAATCTGCCAACTAGAATAAGTTGACAGTTTATTTGATGAAATGGGTGTATAATAATATTGCTTTTGAACATAATATAATGTTTTGAATTATAAGGTGTATGATTGAAGTTGGTACTTATGTTCTTGGAAATAACATTTTATCAATCTTTATCTGATCAAATTGTCCTTAGCAGTAACTATGCCTTTTGCTTATGCAGTGGACCTGTCAGAAGTTATAGAAAAAGAACAAATAGAAGCATAGCCAGCAAAGAAAGGAATGGGAAGGAAATAGTGACTTTGTTGGTTGTTAGATACAAAGAGTCATTGACCAAATGTTATAGACTCTTGTTTGATTTGAAAGAATTTTTATAACACATTGCCAACTAAAATTCTGGTGAAAACATTTCGGTTATGAAGAATTTCAAGGGAATTCTATAAAAATATCAATTTCCCCTATGCTTCTTGTTTAAGAATTTCAAGGGAATTTCTATAAATATATCAATTTCCCCATGCTTCTATTTAACTTTCGCACAGGTTTTATGTCTATGGTTTAATAACGGATATGGGCTTGTGTTGCTTATATCTTTTTCATTATTTTTAGGGTAATTATCCACCGACCACCTATTTTTTTCTACTTTTTCCAAAAAATACACAAATTTTTTTTTGGCAACACTCCACCTGAAGTTAACATTTTTTTCACTGGTCCACTCCCGTTATAATATTGTTAGAACTTCGCTAACATCATAAGGGTAAAATTGTAATTTCACAACGACATTATTTGAAGATAGAGGTGGACAGATGCAAAACAATATAACTTCAACTGGAGTTCAGTTAAAAAAATTAAGAATTGTTTATTTTTTGAAAAAATGCGAAAAAAAAATATGTGGTCGGTGGATAATTGCCCTTTTATATTTGGGGGTAAAAAAGTTATTTAGACAATATTCTGTTAGTTCTCTTAATAGTTTGGAGACAGAAGTGGACTAGTGCAAAATAATATAATTTCAAGTGGAGTTCAGCAAAAAAAAAAAAAAAGAATTGTGTATTTTTTAAAAAGTGTGAAAAAATAAGGGCATAGGTAGTCGGTGGATAATTGCCCCTATTTTTATGATCACATTTGTGTCATAGTATGTCTGCATCATTGTTATGTTTAATCGACAGGGCTACATGTTACTTGGACGTACAACTACCATACAACATGTGTGGTACAAACTCTTTAACTTTACATTATAGTACAAGTTCTTTGTTACAATATGCCAATTTATGTGTTATACAACGGAACACTTGTATATATAATAACCAAAGCATTGGGACATTTAATGGAAACATAGGAATCATAACTTGTTAGAGAAAAGGGGAGGCTTATACTATATAACTATGGTAGGAAATGGAGCATGACTCCTAATTTTATTATTTCATAAGTTGAGATGCAGTGCGTATCTAGCAAGTGGAATTAAGCAAAGTTGCCAAAGCATTTACATGAAAAAGAAATATTCATGCTTGGCGATGCCATCATCGACCATTAGTTATTATAAACATTATGTAGACTACAAGTAGGGTTGCTAAACATCATCGACCATTGCTGTGGACGTTTTATGGCATAAAAGAGCATGTCACCTTCTTTACTAGATATTGATTTTACAAAGGTTAAATAGTAAATTCTAGGTTAAATAGTGAATTCTCAATGTTCTTTTTCATTTATAAGCGAAACTATTACTGGTGAATTATTGCTTTTTTCTTACTTGGTCTACGAGTCTAATAGCATGACTAGATGATGTTCCTACCTTGTCACCACTGATTTACCTATATAAAAAGTAACGCCTCTGTCTCTGCCTCTGATTCTACATCGACTCAGTCTGTCATCGTTAAATAAATTTGACAAACCTATGGTATGGATAGTTGTTCTTGACATAAAACAATGGTTAAAGAATTAATGTATCATTACTAGAAAAATGTTCTTTACTGACACTTGGTTTGTGACAATTTATTAACACATAAGTATCACAAATTAATGATATTATGGTGTCTAAAATTTGGACATCAGAAATCGCTGACCCTAAAGTATTAGTAATAAAAATAAAATAATTCTAATTATGTAACGGATGGAATTCAAACTGGGGACCTCGAACATCGGAACATTTAAGTTTAAGAAAAAGACCAATGGTCTTTTTCTTAGTGACACTAAGGGATCAGTAAAAGAAAATAAAATTTGAATCTCATTCCAAACTGATATTCGAACCTAGGACTTTTCAAAGCCAAAGCTTTTAAGTTTAAAATTGAAATCGTTCTGACTTTTTGTTAGTTATGCTACTCAATCAGTAGAATATTATGTTTCTAATATGAAGAACTTGAAATTTATTGAGGGCGCCTGAGTGAAAATTTTAGCAGGTTTTGGCTAAAATTTTACTAGTAAATAATATATTTTCAATTAGAAACGGTATCATTTCACTTAGAAAAAATAAAGATAAGTAAAACGCATCATTTTATCCTAACCCTAAGACCAAAATCGAAGCTAATTTTTTTCTAAGTCATTCACTCATCATTCTTTCACCACTCGGTTCTCCTTCTCTGTCAAAGCTAAGTAAACCAAACCCTAAAATCCTATCCCCCACTGTAATCAAACTTCATGTCGATCCCAACCAAGCCCGAAGCAGAGGAATTCATTTCTATCACGATTTGGTTCTCTCTATCTCTCTCTTCACTGCGATAAATTCGTTTCTGAAGGTGTCATTTATTTATTTTTAATTATTATGTTGCCAATTTACAGTGCCCATTTTCCTCATGCATGTTGTTTTGTTGCGGTTTAACTATAGAATGGGTTTTAAAATTCTTAGTTTTTTCTGTAATCTGTAATCTTGATTGAAGTTGAATTATTGTACTAGAGTTTTTAACTGAGAGTAGTTTTAAAAGTGCCTAATTCAAATCAGTTTTCTTTCCACTCTTTTTTTAGTTGCCATGTCACTGGACTTTGAATTTCATATACACTTTAACTGGAATTGATGGATACAATGTCAATGCAGATTTGGGTTTTTCTCCTTTTCCCCATTTCTCGAAATTGCATTTAAAATTTTGCATGATGCTTTTAATTTTGGGCCTAACTTGTTCCATTTAATTAGCGCCTGATAAAGATACATATTCAATTTGGGTTAATTCATCAATCTTTTCCCTGTAATGCTCTTGCTAGACTTAGTATAAATGCAATATCTCACATGCAAACCCTTCAACAACAATTCATCAATCTTTTCCCTTGTACAGCTCTCTGACATAGTAATTAACAATCTCTCACAAAAGTTTATGGTGTAACAACTGTCTTCATTTGGTAATTCTTTTGAATCACTCACTTTCTTTCAGTTTCTATTATCATTGTGTTCTGAGTTTTACTTGCACTGACATATTTTAAATATTGACATGCATGGTTTTACTTCCGTTTTTGTTGCATAGACTCTTCTGGAATTAAATTTTTTGTTCTAATATATACTTTTGTTTGTTCTAATATGAAAATGAATTTTTGAAAAATGTGGATGTGGCATGTTTTGTTGGCTTGCTAAATGTGTACATGTAAGTTAGATTTGCTAGCTTGGTGAATGTGTACATGTATGCTCTGTTGGGTTGCTGAATGCTTACATATATGCTCTGTTGGGTTGCTGAATGCGTACATATATTTAAGTGACTCTAAACAAATAGAATTTAGAATTATTTTGCAATTTGTTTTTTTTTAATTTAAATCTAAAAGTTTGGAGTTATTTGTGCAATTTAAGTAAACTTATTAAACTAGCAATATCTAACAAATGAACAGGTAACAATATATATTATGGACAACACTTGAATATTCTGTAATAGATTGTCTGATGAGTATAGTGATGGGGTTGATGATTTCTTGGAGTTTGTCATTCTTAATTCTAAAAATAGAATGTAAATTAGATATCCTTGTACCACTTGTTGTAATATGGAGTTTTTGAGTCCTCAACAAGTGAGGCTACATCTATTTAAAAAAGGTTTTCTAGAAAAATATTTAGTTTGAAATTGGCACGGTGAGGTGGACCAGAAACCTACCTCTGTAAAATGCCAAGACCAGCCACAAAATCAGCGTTTTAGATGTCCGGATTATAGTTATGTAGATGACATGGTTCATGATGCTTTTAAGCATTGTGATAAAGATCCTAGTTCTTTTAAGAATGTGCTTGAAGATGTTGAAAAGCCCCTATATCTGGGTTCAAAGCATTCAAAGTTATCGAGTCTAATGAAACTGTACAATATAAAAGGACTTTATGGCTGGTTTGATAATAGTTTGCCTGAGTCCATGTATGTGGCTAGAAAAATAATGAAGCTATTAGGCTTAGATTATGAGAAAATACATGCATGTCAAAATGATTGCATTCTTTATAGGAATGAGTTCGAGAATCTTAGTGAATGCCCAAGGTGTGGAGCATCTAGGTGACAAATAAGAAAAGATGGATAAAAAAAATTAGAAAGGGGGTCCCTAAAAAGGTGTTATGGTATTTTCCTATAATTCCTAGATTGAAAAGAATGTTTCAATCACCACAATCCGCTGAGAACTTAACATGGCATGAAAATAAAAGAATTAGAGATGGCAAGCTTCGCCACCCAGCAGATTTACCAACTTGGCAGTTAATTGACAAGAAATGGCATGATTTTGCCCAAGAGCCGAGAAATCTTCGGTTCGCTTTATCATCTTATGGGATTAACCCATATAGCACACTTAGCACTACTTATAGTTGTTGTCCTGTTACATTGATAACATATAACCTTCCTCTGTGGCTGTATATGAAGAGAAAGTTTATGATGTTGTCTTTACTGATATCTGGTCCTAAATAGCCTGGAAATGACATAGATGTATACCTAGCACCATTGATTGAGGACTTGAAAACCCTATGGGATGTAGGCGTCGATGTGTTTGATGCTTATAGGAAACAAACTTTTAATTTACGAGATGTGTTGATGTGGACGATTAGTGACTTTCTAGCTTATGGAAACCTATCTGGTTGTCCAGTTTGTGAGATAAGCACATGTGCATGTTGGCTACCGCATAGTCTGAAAATGTCATATATGGGTCATAGACTGTTTATTGAAAATTCTCCTAGGCCTTTGTTTGGTACAAAGATCTTAAACTTGGTGGCTGGCATTGACACCAAGTTTGGGAAAAAGGTCCAAAAAAAGCGAAAATGGGGTGAGGTTGAGGGTCACAATAAGGGTAAAGGTGAGGGTAACAGTAAGGGTAAAGGTGAGGGTGAGGGTGAGGTTGGGGGTGAGGGTGAGGGTGAATATTGGGAACATTTGTTAGTTCGCCATCAACTAGATGTGATGCATATTGAGAAAAATGTATGTAAGAGCATCTATGGCATATTACTCTATCAACTGGGGAAAACAAAAGATGGAATTAATGCTAGAAAAGATCTTACACGTCCAGAGCTTAGAGAAAAAATTAACAAAGCATTTATTGCATTAACTCCTGATGAACAAAACAAAGTCCTGCCCCCCTACCCCGTACACTTTAAGTAAGAACGAAAAAAAAAATGTTCTGTGAAACCTTGCAAAGTGTCAAAGTTCCTGATGGCTATTGTTCTAATTTTAGAAATAGTGTTTCAATGGATGATTGCCGCCTTCACGGGCTTAAGTCTCATGATTGCAATACCTTGATGCAACAACTACTACCATTAGCAATTCATAATTGTTTACCTCAAAATGTCATATCTGTCATAATCAGGTTGTGCCTCTTCTTTAATTCTTTGTGTTCTAAGGTAGTAGGGCCCAATTTTCTAGACCAATTGCAAAAGGAACTTACAATCACCTTATACAATTTGGAACAATCTTTCCTACTTGCCTTCTTCGATATAATGGTCCATTTATCAGTCCATCTAGTTGAAGAAGTTAGATTATGTGGCCCGGTTTACCTTCGATCGATGTATCTATTTGAGAGATAAATGAAACCTATAAAGGTTATGTACGCAACCGATACCGTCCTGAAGGTTGCATTGCAGAGTGCTATATTACTGAGGAAGCACTTGAATTTTGTGATGAATACCTTTCAAATTGTAATTCAATCGGACTACCTATTGGTTGATGGCCCTACATTGGCGCAAGCGCACTGATGTTTTTTGGTGAACACCCCCGAGATTCAACCATACATAGAGTATATGACTAAAAATTTGAACCTCTTTTTTGTTAATTTTTTTTTCAACTTTATTAATTCTGTTGGTATAATTTTAGGGAGCATTTGACCTTATTGCAATCAACACACCCTCATCAATTAAAAAAGCCTTTATGATTGCCAACCGAGCACTCCCATACGTTTGCTGATTGGTTGAAACAAAAGGTTAGATTAACTTCATTAGATCTAATAAAAGTATCCAAGTAAAAGCACACAAACTTTTCTCTTTCAACTAATTATTGTGATTTTATTAATTGAACAATAGGTAACAACTGATAAAGCAAATAATGTAGTGGTTGACGAAAAAGTATGGTGGCTGGCAAACAAACCCCGCTCAAGCGTGGTTACATATGATGGCTACTGTATTAATGGTTTTAATTTTGCTACGAGAGATTGGGATAGCAACCGCATAACACAAAATAGTGGCGTTTATGTGGTTGCTAACACTTTACAGATTTCAAGTTCGAAAGACAAAAATCCTCATTCTGGGGATATGCCTTTTTATGGGGTTGTCAGTGAAATTTGGCAGCTTGATTATCTGGGGGTTAAGAACGTACTTTTCAAGTGTGATTGGGTAGATGATAGAGGGGTTAATGTTGATGATTTAGGGTTCACTGTAGTCAATTTAGATTGGATAGGCTACAAATATGACTGTTTCATTCTAGCTGGTCATGCAAAGCAAGTGTTTTATGTTAAAGATCAATTAGATAATAGTAAATCAGTTCTTTGTTCAATGAGCTCAAAATGTAATTATTCAAATGAGGCCTTGTGTGATGGCATCGATGAGTATGCTCCATTATCCAACAATTTTCCAGAATGTAAGTTAGGTTTGGGTGATGAGGAGTTTGTGTAAGATTAGTTATTGATATTTTTTCTTGTAAATATTGGTGTGGAAAATGAATAATCCAACTACTATGCCTTATTACCACTATTTCCCGTAAGTCACCAACTAATTTGTTTTTTATTATTTTATTATTATATTGGGATATTAGATTGGTATCTGGTGCACCCATCCACTTTTATGTATTTGTAGGTTTGTTGGAGACATGGCAGAAAAAGAGGAGCCAACATATGATCCAAATCTATATGGAAGACCAAGGCGAAACCTTACAAAGAAGAAAGACTTATAGAGAGGAGCTAATGACCAGACTGAGGTTATGTACAATTCCTGTGGAGTTCTAGTTGGAAAAAAGAGAAACGATCTGAGGAACTACATTGGGGTGATTGTACGGGAAAGAGTTCCAATTATATATGATGATTGGAGGAAAGTGCCACTAGACATCAAGGAGACGTTATGGACTCATTTTCAGGAAAAGTTTAAGTTGAGTCTTAAGGTGAAAACCCAAGTGTTCAAGTGGATGGGAATTGCATTAAGGGCCTTTGGATGTAAGTTGGCCAATGAATTTATTCTGCCCAATGCAAACAACTTGAGTTCACTGAAAAAGCATCCTCTTAAGTATAAAGGCATTAGAAAAGAGGATTGGAAGAGCTTTGTTGATAAGATTTTATCTGAAGACTTTCAGGTATGTTTAAAATTCTGTTAGTTAGATAATATTATTGAGTTCCTGTAACCATTTTAATCAATATCCGCTTTGTACAGGAAAAAAGTAAGGCAGCAAAGGAAAAAAGAGCAAAAAATATGTACAATCATCACTTGGGCAGCAAAGTATAATAACCACTCTATACAAACTTATGACATTTTCAATACAAATAATAGGATGATTCATAGCAGTTTTCAATTCAATTTTTGTTGAATTATTACAGCAGTTGGACCTCGGAGTTACTAAGCGCGAGATTGATCATAGTGAAGCCTGGCTATTGGCTCACAGGAGAAAAGATGGAACTTATACAGCTGAAGTGCAGCAAGTGGCTGAGAGAATTATAAGTTTCCACCACCACTGAAAATTACCAATGCAAATAGTTTGAAATTGAAAGCTGCCTGAATTATTTTATAATCTAAGATCATGTAAATTAACATATTAGGTTACTTTGTTTATTTCGAAAAATGCTAGTAATGCGATGTATGCATACACTGTCATTATTTAACTTATTTATTTTTTTATTCCTAATTTTGATCAAATATTTTTGTATTTATTTTGTAAATTGAGCCAAGAAGTCAAGTTGAGCAGGGAACGTTCCAATCCCAAGGATCGAATGATATCCTAGGTGAAGCACTTCAAAAAAAGCCTAATGGAAGTCGGGTGCAAGGATTGGGTCAATTCATCACCCCATCCATGTATTTCAATGTTCCTAACCCCACGGAGCTGGCGCGAGAACGAATAATGTATCAGGAGAGTTTTCAGTTTATGCAAGCTCAATTAGATCAAATGAATACAAGGATAAACGCCTGCAACAACACTGAAGTTGGTAGTTCCAACTTCCTAACTCCAAAGGTGGTTGCAGTGTTAAGATGGAGATAAATCGTCGATCACCCAGCAAAGTTACTCCAAAGTCAGTGACTAACAACCCCAAAGCAACTCCAAAGATAGTGACCAACAACCCCAAAGCTACCCTCAATTCGGTGACTAAAGTTACTCTAAAGTCAGTGACCAATGACCCCACTGTTTGTCCAAAACTTGACAAAAACATCAACACACCTCCCCTGCCATCCCCTGCACAGAATCCACCCCCAGTAGATTGTGAAGCCACTTCAAAAATCACCCCAAGAAGATCTTCAAGATTAACTCCTTTAAAGAGAAAAGTGGATGGCCGAAAGTCTCCTACAAATGTCGTGGTATATCTGTATGAACATAAACGAACAGCAAAGGAACCCGTTGTTGTAAAACAAGTGACAGCAAGGAAACTGGTTCTGAGAATGAATACCCGTAGAGCTATGAAAGCAAGAAAAGAGAACAAAAGTTCACAAATGAACATCTTTTCTTTGATGATTGAGAGCTCCCTGCCACAGACGATTATGATTGCCCGTGATTTAAAGACTTTTGGTGTCTATTGGGAGAGTAGATTGGACAAGCAGATTTGTAATGAAGTCATTGAGTTTACAGAGCTCTCAAATTCTGTTTTGGAGATATGGATCAAGTAAGAAATAAAAAACTTGATTTATGTTTTTACTATGTTTTCTGATTTTGCAAATTGTCATTAATTTATTTCTTATATTCATGTCATGAAAGTTTCTTTTTTCATAAACACTAATGGTAGTGGTGTTATTCCAATTCAATTTGATGCATAGCTAGGTTACAGTCAAGTCAAGCAAGCTACCCAAATAGGTGTTCCTATATTTCAGACCTTTTGGACAAGATTCAAATAGCCCAGATAATTGTCTTCCCATATAACCTAGGGTATAGTTTATTTATTTTTTGTCTATTTTATTTTTTAACATAAATTATTTAAATTTATCTTGTAATCTGTTTTTTTTTTACTTGTTTGTTTAGTGGCCACTGGGTGCTAGTAGCAATTGATATGGTGAGGCGAAAAATTTATTATCTTGATCCATTAGGTGATAATCCTGATGATGAGTTGAAACAAATGGTGAATGAGTAAGTTTAATTAGTTTACTTAATTCTTTGTTAATTTTTTATGTTGTAGATTAATTTGTTGCATCTGGGGATAACAATGCATCAAGTGAAGAGTAATAAAAAGAAGGTTGTGCAGTGGGTCTCTGTGAAGGTATTAATGAAACAAAGTTATGATTTCCATTGTTACTTCATCAGTATATTTGAAACTAAGTTTTTTTTAGTGTCTGAAACAACCTGGAACCTTTGAATGTGGTTACTATGTGATGAAGTACATCCAGGATATTGTTCGCGATTTGTGCATTCTTGAAAACAATGTGAGTTTCTCCAGAACTTGTTTAATATTTTTTCGAAGAATGCATTGTGAAATGAATTTTCTTAAGTGAATTGTGAAGATGGTTAATGGGTGAACAGTTTGCTGCTTTATGCTTGAAACTAGCAATATAATCATATCTTGTGCTAGGGATGAGAGGAAGTGTTGTGTATGTTTAGGATAATCACATACACTTTATTTGCCATATTTATTATAGGTAAAAACTATAACGCTATATATATTTTACTGAATGCATTCAACATGTTTGGAAAAATTTATGCCAATTTTTAGTGTGTTCTACTATGTATTTAAGGCACTTTAGTGTAAACCAAAATGACTGGAGCTGTTGCATGTACAAATAGAATGCATATAAATCTCAGTGTTCAGTGTTAAAGTATTATTGAGCAATGATTGGAGTTGTTGCATGTACAAATAGAAGGCATATAAATCCCAGTGCTGAGTGTTAGAAGTAATATTGAGTAAAGCAAAATAATATATTATAAATTATCAACTTCTTAGACAGCTTTGGTAACCGTTGTTTGCTATAGTGATACAATTTATTTGCATGTTTTTCAGTTTTGATGTTAATCGTAACAAACTTAAAAATATATGTTTTTATTGTGTTGTTTTATTTTAGGAAAGATTTTAAAATATATGAATACATTTTGTTGCTTTATTTTTGAAGTTCAAGGGCTGTGATGAGTACACTATAGATGATCTTTCGCAACTTCGCGATCAGTGGGCCATGTATGTTGCAAAGTTACTTGTAGCATACAATAATGAGGTAAATTATATTGTTGCTTGTAAATATCAAAGAATTGATTTTTGTAGCATAGTAGCTAATTGATTCTATATACTGCACTTATAGGTGGGAAAGACGAAGGGAAAGGTAAAGGTTAAAGAGTAGATGTACTGATTGTTTCCTACAAACTGTAATTATGTGTTCATGTAAATATTTGACATGTTTTCAAACAATATTTTAGATATTTGTATTACTATTTTATTTGATACATATTTAAATGTTAGTAGGAATGTTATATACTTATATTTAATTATTCAAATTCGTACTTTAGTTTAATTTGAATAGATTTTCTTTGAATACCATTATTTGATTGGCAAAACTAAAAGAACAATGAAAATAATAGAGTAACAACAATAATGTCAGCATCTTTTCTTTGAAGCCATTGACGCTAAAAAATGTTTCAGCGTTATAATATTAGTGATGCTATAGTATTACAAATTGCTGACATTGAAGTATTAGTATCCGTTCATTCTATCATGTCATCTCCCAAGTGTAAAACAAACTATTGACATGTAATAATTGTTAGTAAATTCTATCACTATAGTGTCATAATATTTGTGATACTATGGTGAAAGTAACTTTTAACAAGCGATCATTATCCGTAACTACTAATACCATAGTGTCATAAATCTGGTAATACTATAGTAATAGTAATCACTGACACCACTTACAAGTGTCACTATTTTTCGGACTCACAGATTACTGACACAATCAACAAGTGTCAATAAAAGTAATTTCCGACATTATTCTAAAGTCAGTAAAGACCATTTTTCTAGCAGTGTATGTAGCCCAGACTATTATTTGCACTCTTTCAAAGCAAATAAAGCACATTATTGTTTGGTAGACCATAGCAATAGTATCATAGCATTAGCATGCAACAATGGAGTCCAGAAAGTTGAAGCTTTGATGTTTACCTTGAAGGCAATGCAATATGGTTTGACTTTGATGTTTGCCTCGAAGGCAGTGCAATATGTTTCGACTTTGATGTTTGTCTCGAAGTCAATGCAACATGTTTTGATAGAATAGTTATTATAAGCAATTGATTTTTATTATTTTTCATATGATGGTAATGGTAAGTTATGATTGAGAAAATCCATCATATAAACTAGCTCAAATTTGGATATAGCATACTGAGATGTTTTTTTTATGTTTTCTTTGTATGTGACGATTTTGGTCAAGGTTCAATTAGAGCAACAAGGTTCTGCTTCCTCTTCTTCATTCTTTTAGTTGATGAAAATTAGGTGGCATTTGTCAAAAGATCGCCACGTAATATTGAACCAATTGCTAGATAGAGGAATCATGACGTGTTGAGGAGATAAAATTATTAATCATGATTGTCATTTTGTTTTAGATATATAACCTTAGTAGCTTTATAGTATTTGACTACTTGTTATTTTTATGTTTTGTTAATTTTAATATGACTTATTGAAATGTTGTTAATTATGCTTGTTAGTTGATATTTGTTTTTGTTCTGCATTGATATGGGCTTGGATTTGAGATTTTGGAACTGTAGTTGGTTTTTTGCAAAAAATTTTGGATTAAATTGTTCTAACCCGAATTTAACTCGAACTGAAGTTTAAACTTGAATTATCAAATTGATCCAATCTGAATTGATTCAATTTAATTCAGGTTCATGTTTCGGATTAAGTTCAATTCTCCATCCCAATCGAGTTGTAACCTAAAAATAAACTCAAACAACCCAAACCGAAATCCCATTTGCCTACTCTTACCAAAAACTAAGTTATATGCAATACCTAAAGATGACAACATTCTGTATAAAAAAAAAAAAGAAAAAAGATGTCAATATACCTCTGGGGACTCATATTCATGGGCCTCTAAACAATTTGGGTCAAATATAAGTTTTCGAAAAGATTCAAATTTAAAAACGGATTCATTTTGGGGTTAAGCCCAAGCCGGCAAGTAAGGCTGCACATTCAGTTCGAATTTTACCAAATTAAACTCAGTTCGATACAGTTTTGGTTAACAAGTAAAATCCAAATAGTTTGTATTTTCATGAATCAATGATTTGCGTTCGGTTTGGTTTCAAAACAAAGTCGAGTGTACAAACCGATTGCTTCATGCAATTTTAATTAAGAAAAAAAAAGAATAATTGGCCTAAAACTAAATGGATAATAAAGATCCCTGAAGTCTAAAAATCTAAATCTCTAATTTCTCTAAGCACAGCAGCAACGCTCTCTCTCTCTCTCTCACGCCCACTCTCACTCTCACTGTCACTCTCTCCGGCTCCGGTCAGCATCTTACTCTTAGGGTCTCTCACCGTCTCACCCTTCGGTCTTGGCGTCTCACTCTCTTTGTCTCACTGTCGTGACTCACGCATCATCCAACCGTTGGCAATCGTGATTCAATTAGATCATGACAGAGGGTATACGATGGATCGTGATCATGATTTGGCCACCTAGTCGCCAAGAGCCAGTTGTTGCCGTTGCGGCCTCGTTCAGCCATTGCTATCGCACCGGAGAGTCGAAAACTGTGAGTTGTTCACTTCATTTTTCTATTTTTATATTTATTTGACAGTGCTTAAAGAATGAATATAACATAATATAACGTTTTTTCGTCTTCACTCTCTGTATAAAAGTTTCGAAGTTTTCCAAGTTTAAGTTCATGGCTTTCAAATATTTTGTTATAGTAAAGTTATAAATTTATGATTCGTTGAGAATTGGAGATTTTCAGGACCATTGTATTGTATTGTATTGTATTGTAGTTGCTGGCTTTCAAAGATTTCTTTATTATTTTATTGGAAATAATTTATTTTTTAAGTTTGAAGATAAATTCCAGCAACTAATTAAGCAGGATCATTGGATAACTCAACATATTCAAAATTGTAGGTTTTGTTAGAAGAGGAATAAATAACTCTTTTTAGGTATTTTTTTCCCTGGAAGTTTAAGTGGTCAATGTTAAGAAAATTCAAGGGAATCTAGTTGCTCTTTCATGGCTTCTCTGCATGCTTAGGTTCTGTAGAACTTTTGGAATTATCAATTTGCAGCATGGGTTTCTTTTTCCAGTTGTACTTACCGAGAAGAATTTGTAATCAATATTTGATTTCTGTTTTAATGTGCTGAGTTGCGTATTACTAGTGATGAGATTAAGGATAAAATTATCATAAGCACATGGGATGAGGCATATTCAGATCCTATTCAAGTTCCCGCCGGATCCGTTACAAGAGCTCGAGCAAAGAAATTCAAAGAAGCGCTTAATGGATTGATTCAATCAACTTGGGCTCAATCAAATTCATGGAAGCTCATTGAAGGAATCACACATGATAAATGCATGATTCAGACTTTTGAAGTTTTTAAATACTCTTGAAGTTTCCAAATACTCACTTCCATGAAATAGGGAGTTGGCTTAAACATTATGGCGGAAAAATATATTATTTTCCTTTTTCAGATACTTTCTCGTTTCTTGAGGAGGCTATTAGGGAATCAAATCAGTCATTTTTATTTTAATTGCCTAGTTTCCATTTAATTGATGTAAGGAATTTAAGACAATTAGGATCCTAATTTAGTTTAAATTCTTTCCTATTTACTTAGATTAGTATTCTGATTTGATTTAGCTTCTTTCCTATTAGGGAAGATTTAGATTCAGATTTCAGTTTTTGGTTAAGATTTATTTCCAAAAATTCTTGTAACCAACCCTATATAAAGTACTCATATTCAATAAACAGAAAAAGAAGTTTTTTGATGTAATTGGTGAGAAAGTTAATTCTCTTTGGTTCTTTACGAACTCTTTGAACTTATCGGCGTTCAAATTCTTGACTTATCAATCAGACCGTCCATAGTTGATTGTTGATTGTGGTGTCTTCACATACCAAGGTTCGTGCTTTCAATAAGCATTGGGTCGAGGTTTCATTCCATTCCTGGATTCGATTCGATCTTAGGAACTAAATTTATTAGGGTCACGTCAGTTCTTGATGGGGTTCGTATCATTTGGTATCAGAGCTTAGGTTCGAAGGCCAGATCCATCTATTTTTGTTGTTTTTCATTCTTATTTAAATTTTTCATCTCGTTCTAGTATCTCAAAAAAAGAAAGTCGGGAACAATATCTCGTGAATAGTTCTGCGTGAACACAATTTTTAGGGTTTCCTTTTAAAATCAATTTTGCATCTTTGTGGTTTAATTCTCTTTAAATCCACAAGTTTTACCTATTCATTTTCCTTAAAAAAAATCCAACCTCCTCTTAAAATTTTTCATTTTTTTATCACTATTTGTGTCTTGGAAGTCTAAAACAAGTTTTACCCCATCGGTGAAAATTTTACCCAAAATGAAAACTCGACTTTCGTACACATTGCCTTCTTACTCTTGAAATTAAACTCGACTTTCGTACACATAAGAACCAAGTTAGGATTACTAAGAGTGGAAAAAGGCAAAAGAGTGTGAGCGTATTGGAGGGTAAAAGCCAATAATTTGAGTGAAACACGAGTGGAATTGAGTGAGTCATTTTTCTTGAGTGAAACACGTAAGGGAGTGAGGTGAGGTCCTTCCACATTATTTCCAACGTTCTTTTGCAGATAATAGCTATGTCTTACAACCTAGAACAAACACAAATGAAGAGGATTAATCCGCAACTACTCAGAATTTACAAATTCAAGCATTGATGGGAGAGATGAGAAGGATGATGAGGGCTGAATTAGAGCTCATCCACGAGCATTTGGATCGGGTGGAGAACACACGTGCAGGGCAGCCACAATCCGCTCCCCAAGCACATAGGAGAGAAAGAGCTCCAGTTAGAGGAGAGATTGATGACTATTATAGGGATGCGTATGATGAATGAGAGGACTCAGTGGGTAGCTATATGAGAGATGGACAAGGTAGGAGAGCTAGGAATAGAGATGATGGATTGAGTGGCATGAAGATGAAGATTCCATCTTTTCGAGGAAAATCCGACCCAAAAGCATACCTTGAATGGGAGAAGAAAATGGAGTTCATATTTAACTACCACAAAATTGGTTGTAATTGTGTTTTCTGACTATGCTATTACTTGGTGGGATCAGCTTGTTTTAAGCAGGAGGCGAAATAGGGAACGTCTAATTGAGACATGGGATGAAATGAAATCATTGATGAGAAAGTGTTTTGTACCTAACCACTATTATCGAGACTTGTACCAAAAATTACAACGTCTTACATAGGGTAGTTGAAGCATTGAGGATTATTATAAAGAAATAGAGATTGCCATGATTAGAGCAAATGTGGAGGAGGATAGAGAAGCTACCATGGCACAATTCTTAAATAGATTTAATCAGGAGATTGCAAATAAGGTTGAGTTGCAACATTGTGTGGAGATTGAGGAAATAGTCCACAAAGCCATCAAGATTGAGCAGCAACTCAAGAGGAGGGGTAACACTCGTGCAGCCCCACACTCAAGTTCCACTCCTTGGAAGCCGAGCTATGTGAAACGAGACGAGAGGCCACAAGCATCTACTACACCTAAGCTCAGATCCGAGCCCTCCAAGCACAATACACAAGGCATAACTCCTACTATTAGGAATCGTGACATTAAGTGTTTTAAATGTCAAGGAAGGGGGGCATATCGCAAGTGAATGTGTGAATAAAAGAGTTATGGTATTGTGGGACAATGGTGAGATTGTAACTGAAGATGAGACGGAAGAGAATGAGATACCACCATTAGAGGATGTCGAAGATGAAGAGTATATAGCCCCTAGGGAATTGACTTTAGTAGCGAGGAGAGCTTTGAGTGTGCAAGTAAAGGAAGACGAAGCAGCGCAACGGGAAAACATTTTCCATACAAGGTGTTATGTTCAAGACAAAGTATGTAGTATGATTATTGATGGAGGAAGTTGTACTAATGTTGCTAGTACTATCATGGTAAAGAAGTTAGGGCTTCCGACACTTCAACACCCACGGCCATACAAACTACAGTTGGTAAATGACACTGGAGAGGTGAAAGTGAACAAGCAGGTACTAGTGACTTTTCAGATTGGCAATTCAACAGACGTGTGAAACATAATGGCTTCACTAACAAATATTCATTTGTATTTAATCAATGCAACATCACTCTTATTCCATTGATACCAAAGCAGGTTTATGGAGACTAAGTGAGCCTACAGAGAGAGAGTGAGGAAAAGAAAATGAGAGAAAAAGAGAGTGAAATTCAAAGAGAGGCTGAGGAAAATGTGAGAGAAAAACTAAAGAAAAACTGCTTTTAAAACAAAATATGGTTTTTATGAATGGTTAGTCATGCCTTTTGGTCTAACTAATGCCCTGAGCACTTTTATGAGACTTATGAATCATGTCTTGCGAGCATTTATTGGCAAGTTTGTTGGTTGTTTATTTTGATGATATCCTCATTTATAGCAAAAACATAAACGATCATGTAGTATATTTGAAATCTATTTTAGATGTGCTTAGAAAAGAAACGTTGTTTGCTAACCTGAAGAAGTGTAAACTACCCTACTTACGATAAGGAGCTGTATGCGTGGGTTCGAGCATTAGAAACGTGGCAGCACTACCTATGGCCTAAGGAGTTCGTGATTCACACCGATCATGAGTGCTTGAAACACCTTAAAGGCCAACAAGAGCTGAACAAGAGGCATGCTCGATGGGTAAAATTCATTGAGACATTTCCATATGTAATTCATTACAAGCTAGGTAAAAAAAACATTGTTGCAGATGCGCTTTCCTGCAGGTGTCTTAATTTCAACATTTAATACTAAACTACTTAGTTTTGAACATATTAAGGAATTGTATGCTGATGATCGTGATTTTAGTGTTGAATAACAAGCTTGTGAAAAGACCGTAGTTGGTAAATACTTTAGGCATGATGGCTATTTATTTCGGGAGAATAAACTGTGTGTGCCTAACTGTTCTTTGAGAGATTTGTTAGTGAGAGAATCCCATGGAGCAGGGTTAATGGGGCATTTTGGAGATGTAAAGACTCTAGCAGTTTTACAGGAACACTTCTATTGGCCACATATGTGAAATACTAACTAGGCAACCCAAGAGGGGGGGTGAATTGGGATTCTAAAAATTATTCAACTCTAAAACAAAATATCATGCAAATCTAAAACGATTTAAAACAATAGCAATTAAATCAATCACAATATAAAAAGATAAGGGAAGAGGGATTCAAACACGAAGATTTTTACGTGGTTCGGCCAACCTCGCCTACGTCCACGCCTCCAAGCTTTTTGGGCTTGAGGATTTCACTAAGCAAGCCTCCAAGGCTTCAATTGCTTACACTTGACTTCCAAGGTGTCAATGAACCTTTACAACAAGAGATTATCCCCAATCTCTTAACCCAAGTGTATCCCAACACTTACAATCACTCAAAATAAAAGATTACAAACTGTTTTTCTCTCACACAATATTTAAGATTACAAATCAATGCCCAATGTGTGAATAGATGAAGCAAGAATGTGTTTAAAACTCTACGAAGATTGTATTCTCGAATATATGCTCAATGGTTGTGTTGTGATCAATCTTCTTTGAATTTGAATGAGCTTATTTATATTTGGAGCTGAAAAACTAGCCGTTACAAACTATCGGCCCGAAAACGGTTCACCGTTAACTATTAACGGTTAACCGTTTACGCTGGTCAAAAGTTACCGTTGGGCCAAAATTCAAATAAACGGTTTGCCGTTTAGGGTTATCCTTTCACCGTTAACTTCCAGAGACCTGCAAGATGAACACCAGTTATCCGTTTATAGTAAACGGTTAAGGATTTGCATGAAGTGACTCTCTGGATATTATCGGTTAACCGTTTGTAATAAACAGTTGGTCGTTTGTTTCCAGTAACCTGCAAGATGAACATCAGTTACCTGTTATAGTAAACGGTTAAGGATTTGCATGAAGTGACTTTTTGGATATTATCGGTTAACCGTTTGTAATAAACGGTTCGCCGTTAGTTTCCAGCAACCTGCAAAATAATTCAGCCTTATCCGGTTTTGTTAAACGGTGCCAGAGGATTACAACATTCAATTCTTGATGTTATCGGTTAACCGTTTGGAATAAACGGTTCGCCGTTAAAGTCCAGTAGCCTTTCCAACTTTTGTGATTTCCGTTTTTCATAAACGGTTAGAGCTTAGGCAATATGTTGCTCTCTGGTATTAAACGGTTAACCATTTAAAAGAAACCGGTTCACCGTTTATTTCCAGAATCACATTTTAAACCAGATTTTTCAAAGAATCTTTTTCTAATTTGAAAGTCCATCTTTTATGTGTATGAATGGAATGATTATTAAGGCTTTCGTTTATTAAGAAATAGCTCCAATATTTTTATCAAAAACCATTTAAAGTTTGTTATCATCAAAATCAATATTATTAACATATTCATGTTAACAATCTCCCCCTTTTTGATGATGACAAACTTTATTCAATATTTAGCTCCCCCTTAATATGTGCTCCCCCTAAATGTATGGCCAAATTAAGAAATGTCCAATAAAAAGATTTTTGCTCAAGAAAATATTTTTAAATACATTCTAAATCTCCCCAATTATCTCCCCCTTCATCATCAAAAAGAAAAAGAGAGAAAGGAAAGAAACGTAAATTCGGTTTTGGCGATCGAAAATTTTGGCAGAGTTTCCCCTTAAAAATGAGCAAAACCATTAATACAAATAAGAGAAAAACACTTCCAAAATAGATTAACCACAACTCCATCATCCAATAACTCCATGAATAAACAAACTAACACTTCATTAACCAATAAACCAACAATCTCATCAACCAATATCAAGTCATCCAACATCAAGAACATCACAAAAAACATGTCATCAAAATACATAAAGATCATATAGAAGTAGCAGTGTATATAAAAAAAATATAAATGCAACATGCAGACAACCAAAATATGAAATGTATGTGCGAAAAATAGAACTCAGAAACTACGGAGGTGGAGAAGATGTGCTCTCCGGATCATGTCATCAAAATCTAGTCTTGCTATGGGTGCAAAAGTTTCATCAAAATCAATTCCTTCTTCTTGGTTGTAACCTTGAGCTACTAATCTAGCTTTGTTTCTTACAACCACACTGGATTCATCCATTTTATTTCTAAATACCCATTTAGTGCCTATAATGGATTGATGTTCTGGATAAGGAACTAACTCCCACACATTGTTTCTCTCAAATTGGTTCAACTCCTCTTGCATTGCCATAATCCAAGATTCATCATTTTCCGCATCCGCAAAAGATTTTGGTTCAATTTGAGAAATAAGTGCAGCATACTCACATGTGTTCCTAAAAGATGATCTAGTGGTAACACCCCGTGAGGGATCTCCTAGAATTACATCCTTAGGGTGAGAGGAAACATACCTCCACTCCTTGGGGAGTGTTTGAGAAGTGCCTTCATTTTGCTCTACATTTGGCTCTTCATGATGTTCCTCTTGAATTCCATGTGGTGCGTCTTCTTGGTTGTCATTTGATGCTTCTTCTTGTTGTTCTTCTTCTGCATTATCATCAACAATGACTTTCTCCATAGAGGAGGGGTTAGACTCATCAAAAGTAACATGCATAGATTCTTCCACAACTAAAGTTCTTTTGTTATAAACTCTATAAGCTTTGCTTGAATTTGAATAACCAAGAAAAATACCAACATCAGATTTTAGATCAAATTTACCAAGATTATCTTTTGTGTTCAAAACAAAACATTTGCATCCAAAAACTTTAAAATAACCAATGTTGGGTTTTCTATTTTTCCAAAGCTCATATAGAGTTTTATTAAGATTAGGTCTAATCAACACCCGATTTAAAACATAGCAAGCGGTGTTGACGGCTTCGGCCCAAAAATACTTAGGCAAAGAATTTTCATTCAACATGGTCCTAGCCATTTCTTGAATAGACCTATTCTTTCTCTCTACTACTCCATTTTGTTGTGGAGTCCTAGGTGATGAAAATTGATGTTCAATGCCAAAGCCATTACAAAAATTTTCAAATGCATGATTTTCAAATTCTCCACCATGATCACTTCTAATACAAGTAATAGAGTAACCTTTTTCATTTTGAACCTTTTTATGGAAAATTCGAAATGTATCAATGGCATCATCCTTATTAGCTAAGAACAATACCCACGTGTATCTAGAATAATCATCCACAATTACAAATGCATAATATTTGCCACTTAAACTAGCATATCTAGATGGTCCAAACAAATCTATATGAAGCAATTGAAGTGGTTTTGAAGTAGAGATATGATTCTTGCTTTTAAAGGAAGTCTTGATTTGTTTTCCAAATTGGCATGCTTCACAAATTCTATCTTTTTGAAAACTGATTTTTGGAAGACCTTTAACTAAATCATTTTTCACGATTTTTGAAATCAAATCCATACTTGCATGTCCTAATCTTCTATGCCATAGCCAACTATCATCATGTAATGCGGAAAAATATTTATCAAGAGTAGATGCACATTCTATGCCAATGATATAAACATTACCACATCTATTACCAACAAACAAGATTTTGCCATCACATGAGTTTTCGATAACACAATTAAATTTATCAAAAATAACTTTGTAACCTTTGTCACATAATTGATTAATGCTAATTAAGTTGTGTTTCAAGTTCTCAACCAAACATACATTCTCAATTAGAGTTGATGATACTTTACCAACATCTCCAATTCCAAGAATTTTTCCTTTTGAGTTGTCTCCAAAAGATACGTCTCCACCATTTTCAATTTTGGTGAAGCTTGAGAACCAAGAATAATTCCATGTCATGTGTCTTGAACAACCGCTGTCTAAGTACCACTTATTCTTCTTCTACTTCAAGCCCTGTAGAGAAAATCTCAAGTTTTAGGTACCCAAACCTTTTTGGGTCCTTGAGAGCTAGCAATGGTTCCTTTCGGAACCCAAACACATTTCACACCATAATATGCATTTCTCTTCACTGCACATCTATTTTTCATATGACCATCTTGATTATAATAATGACATACAATTTTATTGTTAATAGATAAATTCCTCACAAAATGGCTCTTGTAAAATTTTTGTTTCAAATTTGGTTTATAACCAATGCCACTTTTGTCAAATACACATTTTTGTGAGTTTAGCAAATTATCCAACATCTTTTGCCCATTTGTAAATTTCAAGACAATCTCATTTAACTCATTGCTCTTTTTCTTGAGCATTTCGTTTTCATTTTTCAACTCATGTGTGATTCTAAATGCTCATGTAAGATGCTAGGCGTCTCATTTGATAATGCAAATTCATCATGCAATGTTTTGTTCCCTACTTCTAGGCATACAATTCTTGCATTTAGAGATTCATTTTCATTTTTAAGCTTTGCCATTTCCTTTTTAAGACATACATTCTTTTTACCAATCTTCATCAACTCATTATGCAAATCTTTAAAAGCATCATACAATTCATCATAGGTAGGATCACTTACTTCATTGAGATCATCATCATCTCCTATTGCCATAAGTGCTAGGTTTGAAACTTCTTGCGATCCTTCTTCATCACTTGAATCTTCCTCGCTATCATCCCAAGTTGCAACCATTGCTTTCTTCTTGAGTTTGTTGATAAGTGGACACTCCGATCTTATATGGCCAGACTTCTTGCATTCATAGCATGTGATTGCCTCCTTCTTCTCCCTATGGTTCTTGAAGTTTCTGAAATTTCTTCGGTCTCCGGTTTTCTTGAAGAATTTTCTGAACCTCCTTGCTAGCATGGCTAGCTCTTCATCATCCGGTTCACTCTCCCCATCACTCTCATGTTTTGAAGCTTTGAGAGCAATATTTTTCTTCTTCTCCTCATGCCCTTTTTCTGCTGCCAAATCTTCTTCATATGAAATGAGATAACCAATTAAATCATCAAGAGGTAAAATATTTAAATCCTTTGCTTCCTCAATGGCGGTCCTTTTTTGTCTCCATTCCTTAGGTAGTGACCTAATGATTTTCTTGACTTTTTCGCTATTTGAAAAAGTCTTCCCTAGAGCTCCTAGAGTGTTCATTATGTCCGTGAATCTAGTATACATAGAGTACACATTTTCATTTTGTTCCATTTGGAACAATTCATATTGTCGAGTGTACCTACTTATTTTAGATTCTTTCACTTAATTTGTGCCTTCATAGACAACCTCAAGTTTGTGCCAAATCTCATTAGCACTTTCACAACTAGACACTCTATGAAACTCTTTCTTATCTAGTGCACAAAACAATGCATTCATGGCTTTGGAATTTAGAGAGACTTTTCTCTTTTCGAATTCATTCCAATCCCGTGAAGGTTTTGGAATATCTTCTCCGAATTCATTTTTAGTCAAAGGCATGAAAGGACCATCATTAACAATTTCCCAAATCTCATAATCTAAGGCTTGCAAGTAAATTCTCATCCTAGTTTTCCAATATGGGTAATCATTTCCATCAAAGAAAGGTGGTCTAGTGGTGGACTGTCCTTCCCTAATTGTGGAATCATTTTGAGTTGCCATTGATCTTTAGCTCTAGACGGTTAAGTCTAAATAAGAGCACCAAGCTCTGATACTAAATGAAATACTAACTAGGCAACTCAAGAGGGGGGTGAATTGAGATTCTAAAAATTATTCAACTCTAAAACAAAATATCATACAAATCTAAAACGAATTTAAAACAATAACAATTAAATCAATCACAATATAAAAAGATAAGGGAAGAGAGATTCAAACACAAAGATTTTTACGTGGCTCGGCTAACCTCGCCTACGTCCACGCCTCCAAGCTTTCCGAGCTTGAGGATTTCACTAAGCAAGCCTCCAAGGCTTCAATTGCTTACTCTTGACTTCCAAGGTGTCAATGAACCTTTACAACAAGAAATTATCCCCAATCTCTTAACCCAAGTGTATCCCAACACTTACAATCACTCAAAATAAAAGATTACAAACGGTTTTTCTCTCACACAATATTTAAGATTACAAATCAATGCCCAATGTGTGAAAAGATGAAGCAAGAATGTGTTTAAAGCTCTATGAAGATTGTATTCTCGAATATATGCTCAATGGCTGTGTTGTGATCAATCTTCTTTGAATTTGAATGAGCTTATTTATATTTGGACCTGAAAAACTACCGTTACAAACTGTCGGCCCAAAAACGGTTCACCGTTAACCATTAACGGTTAACCGTTTACGCTGGTCAAAAGTTACCGTTGGGCCAAAATTCAAATAAACGGTTTGCCGTTTAGGGTTACCCTTTCACCGTTAACTTCCAGGGACCTGCAAGATGAACACCAGTTATCCGTTTATAGTAAACGGTTAAGGATTTGCATGAAGTGACTCTTTGGATGTTATCGGTTAACTGTTTGTAATAAACGGTTGGCCGTTTGTTTCCAGTAACCTGCAAGATGAACATCAGTTACCTGTTTATAGTAAACGGTTAAGGATTTACATGAAGTGACTTTTTGGATATTATCAATTAACCATTTATAATAAACGGTTCGCCGTTAGTTTCCAGTAACCTGCAAAATAATTCAGCCTTATCCTGTTTTGTTAAACGGTGCCAGAGGATTACAACATTCAATTCTGGATGTTATCGGTTAACCGTTTGGAATAAACGGTTCGCCGTTAAGGTCCAGTAGCCTTTCCAACTTTTGTGATTTCCGTTTTTCATAAACGGTTAGAGCTTAGGCAATATGTTGCTCTCTGGTATTAAACAGTTAACCGTTTAAAAGAAACCGGTTCACCGTTTATTTCCAGAATCACATTTTAAACCAGATTTTTCAAAGAATCTTTTTCTAATTTGAAAGTCCATCTTTTATGTGTATGAATGGAATGATTATTAAGGCTTTCGTTTATTAAGAAATAGCTCCAATATTTTTATCAAAAACCATTTAAAGTTTGTTATCATCAAAATCAATATTATTATCATATTCATGTTAACAATATGAAACGAGATGTTGAAAGACTTTGTGGTAGATGTGTCACTTGTGGGCAAGCCAAATCGAAAGTGCAACCTTATGGCTTATACACCCCTTTGCCAATACCTAGTCCACCTTGAACAGATATTTCGATGGATTTTGTACTAGGTTTACCGAGGTCTAGACAAAGGAAAGACTCAATTTTTGTGGTTGTAGATAGATTTTCAAAGATGGCACATTTTATTCCATGTCACAAAACGGATGATGCTTCTAATGTTGCTGACTTATTCTTTAGGGAGATTGTGAGGTTGCATGGTATGCCTAGGACAATTGTTTCTGATAGGGATGCTAAGTTTTTAAGTTACTTTTGGAAAACGTTATGGGCTAAGTTAGGAACTAAGTTGTTGTTTTCAACTACTTGTCACCCTCAAATTGATGGTCAAACAGAAGTTGTGAATAGAACTTTATCTACTCTGTTGCGAGCTATCATTAAAAAGAACATCAAAACTTGGGAAGATTGTTTACCACTTGTTGAGTTTGCTTATAATAATCGTTCCGTTCATTCTGCTACTAAGTATTCACCGTTTGAAATTGTTTATGGTTTTAATCATTTAACCCCGTTGGATTTAACTCCATTACTTGTTTCTTAGCATGTTAACTTAGATGGCAAGAAAAAGGCTGAAATTGTTAAACAGATACATGAGAAGGCGAAGTTCAACATTGAGCGGAGAACTGAGCAATATGCTAAACAAGCCAATAAAGGGCGACATAAGCTAGTCTTTTAACCTGGTGATTGGGTGTGGTTACAAATGCGCAAGGAACGATTTCCGGAACGAAGGAAATCTAAGTTATTACCTCGAGGGGATGGCCTAATCCAAGTTTTGGAACATATCAATGACAATGCATACAAACTGGATTTGCCTGGTGATTACAATGTAAGTGCTACTTTTAATGTTTCTAATTTGAGTCCTTTTGATGTAGGTGATGATTTGAGGACAAATCCTCTTCCAGAGAAGAGGAATGATGAGATTAAGGATAAAACTATTACAAGCACATGGGATGAAGAATATTCAGATCCTATTCAAGTTCCCGTCGGACCTGTTACAAAAGCTCTAGCAAAGAAATTCAAAGAATCACTTAATGGATTGATTCAAGCAACTTAGGCTCAATCAAATTCGTGGAAGCCCATTGAAAGAATCGCACATGATAAATGCATGATTCAGGCTCTTGAAGTTTCCAAATACTCACTTCCATGAAATAGGGAGTTGGCTTAAAACATTATGGTGGGAAAATATATTATTTTCCTTTTTCAGATACTTTCTCATTTCTTGAGGAGGCTATTAGGGAATCAAATCAGTTATTTCTATTTTAATCGCCTAGTTTCCATTAATTGATATAAGGCATTTAAGATAATTAGGATCCTGATTTAGTTTAAATTCTTTCATATTTACTTATATTAGGATTCTGATTTGATTTAGATTCTTTCCTATTAGGGAAGATTTAGATTTAGATTTGATTTTTTTGTCAGGATTTATTTCCAAAAATTCTTGTAACCAACCCTATATAAAGTGCTCATATTCAATAAACAGAAAAAGAAGTTTTTTTATGCAATTGGTGAGAGAGTTAATTCTCTTTGGTTCTTTACGAACTCTTTGAACTTATCGGATTTCTATGGCATTCAAATTCTTGACTTATTAATCAGACCATCCATAGTTGATTGTGGCGTCTTCACATACCAAGGTTTGTGCTTTCAATAAGCATTGGATCGAGATTCCATTCCATTCCTAGTTTCGATTCGATCTTAGGAAATAAATTGATTAAGGTCGCGTCAGTTTTTGATGGGGTTCGTATCAGCTAGTTTGATTCAAGTTGGTTGATATGTACTTTTTAACAAAAGGTTTGATGTTGAATTCCAAACTGAAAATTTTAGAGCCGAAGCAAATTTTAGAGCCAAAATAGTTCAGGTCGAGTCAAAAGTCCAGTCGGCTTTTGTTCATATTATTTGGAATCAATCAGTTTTGGTTTGGTTGATCTTTCTTTACATTCTTCCCATATCATTGGGTTTGTGAAACATTATGATAATGATTGATTGCTTTATATTGTTCTAGTGTGTAAAACATTTTCATTTACCTGTTGGACATTTAAGAAATAATTATTGTTTATTTCTTTGGACATTTATTAGATCTTATTTCAATGGACATGGCTATGATACAGGGACTTTGAGTCCCTGTATCATAGAGGGGGTCAATTTGTTGACCCTAGATGGCAGCCAAACAACTTTTATAACTGGCAGCAACCGGTTTTCCAACCAGTTGCTGCCATTAATATGTATTTTTAATTTAAATAAAAAAATTTATTAAATAAATAATATTTTAAAAATAACAATAATAATAAGAAAAAAACAAGTAAAGTGAAAATAGAAAAATATTTTTTTATTATAAATATTTTGAAAAATAAAATAAAATGAGTGTTAACAAAAAGACAAAAATTTAATTTATTTTTTATTACACTTGTCTTATATTTAACATTTTAAGTTTCATGTTTAATGTTCAATGTTACATTTAATTATTTTCTAAATATTCCAATATTTGTTTTTGCCCCTGTTTCATGTTTACGTTTATGTTTCATGTTGTAAGTTAAAAGTTCCATGTTTGATGTTTTATATTCACTGTTACAGTATTACTCATATTTTATGTTTATTATTGCATATTTTAAGTAATGTGTTTCATGTCTATTATTATATGTTTCATGTAATTATTTTTCAAATAGCCCAAAATTTTTCTTTTTTGCTCCCGTTTTATGTATACGTTCATGTTTTATGTTGCAAGTTCAAAGTTTCATGTTTGATGTTTAATGTTCACCATTACCGAGTTATTCATATTTTATACTCGTTGTTGCATATTTTAAGTAAGTGTTTCATGTTTGTTGTTTGATGTTCCACGTAATTGTTTTTCAAATACCCCGAAATTTTTCTTTTTTTCTCCCCGTTTCATGTTTACGTTCCACGTTTCATGTTTGTTGTTCTACGTTTCATGTTTACGGTTCTACGTTTAATGTTTGATGTTGAGTATTCACTGTTATCGAGGTACTCATATTTTATGTTCGCTGTTGCATATTTTAAGTAAGATGTTTCATGTTTGTTGTTTGATGTTCCATGTAATAATTTTTCAAATACCCCAAAATTTTTCTTTTTTGCCCCCGTTTCATGTTTACGTTCAACGTTTCAAGTTTGTTGTTCTCCGTTTCATGTTTGCTGTTGTGTGTTCACTGTTACCGAGATACTCATATTTAATGTTCGTTGTTGCATATTTTAAGTAAGATGTTTCATGTTTGTTATTTGATGTTCCATGTAATAATTTTTCAAATACCCCGAAATTTTTCTTTTTTGCCCCCGTTTCATGTTTACGTTTCACGTTTCATGTTTCCTATTCTACGTTTCATGTTTCCTGTTCTACGTTTCATGTTTGATGTTGTGTGTTCACTGTTACTGAGGTACTCATATTTTATGTTCCCTGTTGCATATTTTAAGTAACATGTTTCATGTTTGTTGTTTGATGTTCCATGTAATAATTTTTAAAATACCCCAAAAATTTTTTTTGCCCCCGTTTCATGTTTACTTTCCACATTTCATGTTTACTATTCTACGTTTCATGTTTGATGTTGTGTGTTCATTGTTATCGAGGTACTCATATTTTAAGTAAGATGTTTCATGTTTGTTGTTTGATGTTCCATGTAATAATTTTTTAAATACCCCGAAATTTTTCTTTTTTGCCCCCGTTTCATGTTTACGTTCTACATTTCATGCTTGCTGTTCTACGTTTCATGTTTGATATTGTCTGTTCACTGTTACTGAGATGCTCATATTTTATGTTCGCTGTTGGATATTTTAAGTAAGATGTTTCATGTCTATCGTTTGATGCTCCATGTAATAATTTTTCAAATATCCCAAAATTTTTCTTTTTTGCCCCCGTTTCATGTTTACGTTCTACGTTTCATGTTTGCTGTTCTACGTTTCATGTTTGCGGTTCTACATTTCATGTTTGATGTTGAATGTTCACTATTATCGAGGTACTCATATTTTATATTCACTGTTGCATATTTTAAGTAAGATGTTTTATGTTTGTTGTTTGATGTTCCATGTAATAATTTTTCAAATACCCCGAAATTTTTCTTTTTTGCCCCCGTTTCATGTTTACGTTCCACGTTTCATGTTTACGTTCCACGTTTCATGTCTACTGTTCTACGTTTCATGTTTGATGTTCTACATTTTATGTTTGTCGTTGAGTGTTCACTATTACCGAGGTACTCGTATTTTATGCTCACTGTTGCATATTTTAAGCAAGGTGTTTCATGTTTGTTGTTTGATTTTCCATGTAATAATTTTTCAAATACCCCAAAATTTTTCTTTTTTGCCCCTGTTTCATGTTTACATTCCACATTTCATGTTTGCTATTCCACGTTTCATGTTTACTGTTCTACGTTTCATGTTTGTTATTCTAAGTTTCATGTTTGATGTTGAGTGTTCACTGTTACCGAGGTACTCATATTTTATGTTCACTGTTGCATATTTTAAGTAAGATGTTTCCTGTTTGTTGTTTGATGTTCCATGTAATAATTTTTCAAATATTCCAATTTTTTTCTTTGTTGCCCCCGTTTCATGTTTACGTTTCACGTTTCATGTTTGATGTTGTGTGTTCACTGTTACCGAGGTACTCATATTTTATGTTCGTTGTTGTATATTTTAAGTAAGATGTTTCATGTTTGTTGTTTGATGTTCCATGTAATAATTTTTCAAATACCCCGAAATTTTTCTTTTTTGCCCTCGTTTCATGTTTACGTTCCATGTTTCATGTTTGATGTTGTGTGTTCACCGTTACCGAGGTACTCATATTTTATGTTCGCTGTTGCATATTTTAAGTAAAATGTTTGATGTTTGTTGTTTTATGTTCCATGTAATAATTATAAATACCCTGAAATTTTTCTTTTTTGCCCTTGTTTCATGTTTACGTTCCACATTTCATATTTGTTATTCTACGTTTCATGTTTGATGTTGTGTGTTCACTGTTACCGAGGTACTCATATTTCATTTTCGCTGTTGCATATTTTAAGTAAGATGTTTCATGTTTGTTTTTTGATGTTCCATGTAATAATTTTTTAAATACCCCGGAATTTTTCTTTTTTCCTCCCGTTTCATGTTTACGTTCCACGTTTCATGTTTGTTGTTCTACGTTTCATGTTTACGGTTCTACGTTTAATGTTTGATGTTGAGTATTCACTATGATCGAGGTACTCATATTTTATGTTCGCTGTTGCATATTTTAAGTAAGATGTTTCATGTTTGTTGTTTTATGTTCCATGTAATAATTTTTTAAATACCCTGAAATTTTTCTTTTTTGCCCCTGTTTCATGTTTACGTTCCACATTTCATGTTTGTTATTCTACGTTTCATGTTTGATGTTGTGTGTTCACTGTTACTGAGGTACTCATATTTCATGTTCCCTGTTGCATATTTTAAGTAAGATGTTTCATGTTTGTTTTTTGATGTTCCATGTAATAATTTTTCAAATACCCCGAAATTTTTATTTTTTACCCCCGTTTCATGTTTACGTTCCACGTTTCATGTTTGTTGTTCTACGTTTCATGTTTGATGTTTTGTGTTTGCTTTTACCGAGGTACTCATATTTTATGTTCGTTGTTGCATAATTTAAGTAAGATGTTTCATGTTTGTTGTTTGATGTTCCATGTAATAATTTTTCAAATTCCCTGAAATTTTTCTTTTTTGCCCCCGTTTCATGTTTACGTTCCACCTTTCATGTTTGCCATTCTGCGTTTCATGTTTACGTTCTACGTTTTGTAATTGTTGTTCTACGTTTCATGTTTGATGTTGTGTGTTCACTATTCCCGAGGTACTCATATTTTATGTTCGTTGTTGCATATTTTAAGTAAGATGTTTCATGTTTGTTGCTTGATAATCCATGTAATAATTTTTCAAATACCCCGAAATTTTTCTTTTTTGCCCCTGTTTCATGTTTACGTTCCACGTTTCATGTTTGTTATTCTACGTTTCATGTTTGATGTTGTGTGTTCACTGTTACCGAGGTACTCATATTTTATGTTCGTTGTTGCATATTTTAAGTGATCCGTTTCATGTTCACTGTTACCGAGGTACTCATATTTATTAAAGAAAAGTATGATTGAATATATAAATATTTGGTTTTCGGTTGTTAATTATTATATCAATAATCCTAATTGTTTTAATTTTTTTAATTATTATTAAAATTCTAATTAAGCAATGTATGCCTTCAATTTGTTGATTAAGGCTTCAAAAAGTACTAAACACAATGAATGACTTTCAACTAAGTTGTAGTGGAAATTGAAATTTTTCACATTTGAGTGAAATTTGTGAAAGTGAACCATGAACGTGAAGAAATGAGTGGGCTAAAGCAATATATGACTTAACTATTAAGTTTGAAAAAAAAGGCAAAAATAAGTAAAATACTAATGGTTGCAGTAAGTGGCCTCGCAAATAAATTTGGAAGAGCCCTTATATTCTGCCAACGCTTTTTATAGTCAAAATCTCCACTATAAATAACCTTGCAACCATTTTTAATTCTATTAATTCCCATACAAATTTATAGGCTTATTTTCCCATCCGCTTTCTCAGCAACCAAACAAACTTGTACTCATCATCAAAACCAATATAAACCCTAAAAATGGAAAACATTAGGGTCCATTTTGTATTGTTTCTGAATTAGTATTTTTTAAAACAAAATTAAAAATGAAAATGATGTTTTGCAGTTGTTGTATTTTGAATCTAAGTATGTGTTTGGTAGTACCATTTTCAAAAATAATTTTTACTAAATATTTAAGCCATACTTATAATTAAAGAGTAATTGTTTAACTAATATATACACAACCATACCATAAATAATTTAAACAAAATAATTATAAAAAACTAAATGATAATAAAATTTAATCATTAGCATTAATTGAAAAAAAGTTTCATATTATCTTTATTTTTATACGATAATTAAAATATTACAATATCTATTATTTAAACAAAATAATTATAAAAATTACATGATGGGCATCATACATTAAGCGTGTAATCATGTTGCACAGAAATTACAATTTTATCTCTTATACCATTCATCTCTATAATTTAGATTTCATATCAAATCATTCATAGAAAAGAATTAAAATAGAATAATAGTTTAATTTACATTGATCATAGAACCGTTGAAACTACATTTGGGATTCAGGTGCTTTGTCGAATGCAATAACTACCTATGAAGCGAGGATGGTTGATATTTATCTACCATTGCACTCTTTTTTAGAATCATCAACCGTCATTCATCCAAATTCTTTCCAACCCAAGTGAATTAATGCACTTATCTCTTATTCTCGATAACAAGACTTTCCAAATTGTCATTGTCAATATATTAATTGTTTCTCAGTATGATATAAGAAAACAAACGAATCATATGAGCTAACAAACAAATACCAATTTCTTTAATGATGGCTTCACTGATATTGCAGGCAAAAAAATTCTAGCTATTCCAACTCACTACAAGAAAAATGGGATTTAACAACGTGTAATGTATGTTGTTAAACACTTTCAACAACAAGCAATCGCATGCTGTTGATCAAGATGTTGTCTTTAAGGCTATCTGTTTTAACAACATATAAAGCGCATTGTTGAAAGTTATTTGCCTATTGCTTAAAAGTTTTTAACCACATGTTGTAAATGTTGTCTTCTATAACATGCAGATGCATGTTGTGAATTAGTTTTTTTAAGTAATTTAATATTTTTAACATAATATATTTTTAAATTAATTTGGAATCTCTCAAACAAATGCATAAAATACAAACTAAAAAACACGAAACATATAATTAAAAAAATTCCACTTTATTAATTGAATAACATTATAGTATTATATATATATATATATATATATATATATATACAAAATAAACAAAATGTCAACAACTTGATCTAAACTCTTCAGAAGTTCAAGCTCTGTTGTGTAGTGTCCTCAGAATAACATAAAGAAGTATGCTGCAAAAATAAAATAAATAAAATAAGAAGTAAAAATAAAATGTTAAAGATCTATAAAAAGAAAAAAAAGATCAAAAGCAAACGTGCGAACTATTGGAAATCACGTTGAAAATGTTAAATAATAATAATATAAAAAAAGTTTCTCAATTTTCACCAAGTTCATACTTGCAATCGGAAGGTCATGTGCATAATTCTTTCATCCCTAGGCTAGCTCTTCCTAGCACATGAGTTTCTCTAAATTCCTTTTATTCTTTTGTCTGTCTACATAATTTTCTCAAGGACGAGTAGTGTATAATTCCAATTGGGTATAATTTTAAATTTCGTAAAAGAAAACGAATGAAAATAAAGTTTAATAGAATCTTCATAATAGTACCTTAAAATAAATATAAAAAAAATAAGGGAAGAGTCAATTTAATAGAATTCACTATCTTCATGAAACAACTGAAATGAATGCATACTCAGTCCATTATATCAACTAGAAATGATATTTATGGCATCCTGGGCACTACCAGCATGCCCTGTTACATCAAAAGCAAGCAAACTTATCATTAGCATGCTCTCTTCTTTAATTGGGTAAGAAAATGATATTTGGATACAAAGTTTATTGAAGGATAAAAAAGCATGAGTGCAAGCCCTTGTGTGTATGAAATAGTACCCAGAAAAATGCTGAAATAAAAAAATAAGGTGAAAATTACATATCACCTGGATATTGCAATATCAACATGCTTCTGAGCAAATGTTAGAGCAGTGAGAACCTCAAGTTTTTCCATTAATTAATTAAGGAAAATATAGGAGTGCAAAAGATGATAGCACATGTACAAATTGTAATGCTTTACCAAATCATTACATTGTAAGACTGCAAACTTGAAAGCTTTCTATTGAAGAGACACGGACATGCTGCACATGATGCACAATCTCTACCTGAAATTACCATGAATGGTTCCAGAAAAGAAACCTCAAACTATGGTTAAGGTTTTAGCTACTGTTCAGACCACAAACCTACAATAATTAGTATCTAATGCTTCCCCAAAAAAACTAAGTACCAAAAAATGCTGCTGCATACTCTGAATCAAAGTTTGCTTCTATTTCTCTATATTTGCCGTTGAAAATCTTAATTATAATGCTTGTACCGTCAACATCTACTCAATAAACAACAATAAAGAAGTAAAAACAAAGAACCCATCACTTTCCAAATCCAAAAATTTTCTCTCACTTTCTCACCAACCAAACACCCCTTTTCTTTCTCTCAAAACCTCGTCTTCCCACTCAAACTCACTCAATTTCAACTCAAATTCCACCAAAACTTACCTTTAAGTTGAAGATGAGGCAGCTAATTTGTCGTCTTTCTCGCGTCGTCGACTCCTCGTAGTACAGTCTCCGCGCTCGAACTTGAAGACTGTAGCAGCAACTCGAACTTGAATAACATCGGCAGCAGCAGCTCGAAAATCCCTAATTTGAAAACATGGCTATAACATTTTGTCAACAAAAAAAAAATTAACCTATTATCTTAAAAGATGACGAATAGTTCTATAGTTCTTTGTGGCATTTTGTCAAATATTATGTAAGCATTATATTTCTACACTATATCATTAACAAATCGTTTTCCCCAAATATAACAAATTACAGATCTAAATCATTTTAACAAATACAAGGCTAAGTTTAAAGTTGAGTAACCTTGATGAGAAGAGTGAAAGTCGGAGCTGGGAGCTAGAGATAAAGTGAGAGCAAGTTCGGGCGTGAGTGTGAGTTCGAAGAAAGGCCAAGACCAACAGCAACAGCAACTGCGAGAATGGGAGCCTGAGTGTGAGCAAGAGAGGGAGCAGGAGCGGGAGCGGGAGCGAGAGTGTGAGCCAGAGTGGGAGAGTCACCAAGAACGAGACCGTGACAGTGTGGGGAACAACAAAGATCTGCTCAATGTTCGGGGGAGAGAAAAGAGAAACAGAAGGAGAAAGGGAGGGAGAAAGAGAGGAGAAAGAGAGGGAGGGAGCAAAAAATGTTTTTGATTCAACCAGTTGCCTTATTTTTTTTCCTGTTTTTATTCATTTTTTCTCTTTTTTTTTTAAATTAAAACCACAACTGTTGGATTCAAACAAGCTGAATCCAACTGCTCAAGTTTATCCCCTGCACCATATAGGGATTTTATGTCCTGCATGGTAGTCGTGCCCTATTTCAATTGATGTTTGCTTGAATAGGTGAAGTTTTGACCACGAAAGAATTGCAGCCGCAAATCTATGACGGACTTGCATTGAATCGTGGAATTTCCACAGCTCTTTTAGTTTTACTTTTTTTGGCCCCCTTATATAGTGGTGGTTGTAACCGGAATTAGTAACCCTATCCGAAATAACAAACCGACTCAAATTTAGTGACATAAGCTGAGTTGTAACCCAAACTGCATTTGAACCCGAATTAACAACCCATATCGGAACTGAATTTGAAACCGAACCGCCCGGAAAAAAATTTGAAACCTGTTTGAGTTGAAATCTTAAACCCGAATGGACCTGAACTGAAAACCCTAAAACCAAACTGAATAATTTTTAAAGAAATGGCAACTTCTGTTACAACTCCAAAGCTCACAACAACCTTCTATAACAGACTACCAATTACAGTCCCACTCTCTTCTCACTTTCTTTCGCTAAAAAATACCCTAACTCCATTCTCTCACAATTGCTGCTCGCTTCTTTATTTTCAATGCCAACGCCGCCACGTTGCGGCTCGAGCCAAGTCTGATAATGGAGCTGAGCTGCCGAGCCACTACGACTTTGACCTCTTCACTATTGGTGCCGGCAGCGGTGGCGTCCGCGCCTCCCGTTTTGCCGCCAATTTTGGCGCTTCTGTGGCCATTTGTGAACTTCCATTTTCCACCATTTCTTCCGAAACCACGGGCGGCGTTGGCGGCACGTAAGTTTCTAAAACTACTGAACTGCCATTGGATGAAATTGTTATGAGCTTGCATATGTTTTTTTATTATGTTTTATATTTACAGGTGTGTACTTCGTGGATGTGTGCCAAAGAAGCTTTTGGTGTACGCGTCAAAATTTTCTCATGAATTCGATGAGAGTAATGGTTTTGGATGGAAATATGGGACGGAACCGCAGCATGATTGGAGCACTTTGATTGCTAACAAAAATGCTGAGTTGCAGCGCCTTACTGGTATCTACAAGAACATTCTAATCAATGCTGGCATTACCTTAATTGAAGGTCGTGGAAAGGTGGGATTATGAGCGAGTCATGGTTTAATTATTGTTTAGATTACTTTATGCCTTGTGTACTGCGTGACGTACATTTGTATTTTTTTATTTTTTTGCTTTTTTTAATTGCATTGATGAAAATTGTGTAGATTGTGGACCCACACACTGTTGATGTGGATGGGAAACTGTATTCAGCTAGGCACATACTGATTTCGGTTGGGGGACGGCCCTTCATTCCTAACATTCCTGGCAGTGAATATGCAATAGATTCTGATGCTGCCCTTGATTTGCCCTCGAAGCCTGAGAAAATTGCAATTGTTGGTGGTGGATACATTGCCTTGGAATTTGCTGGCATCTTCAGTGGTCTAACAAGTGAGGTCCACGTATTTATACGGCAGAAGAAAGTTTTAAGGGGTTTCGATGAAGATGTGAGGAGCGATGGATGATGCTAGATGTTTAATTAATATAACTCTACCCGAAGTTTTATCATGTTATAACATTTACGTTATTGTGTATTTGTAGATACGAGATTTTGTTGCTGAACAGATGTCTCTGAGAGGAATTGAGTTTCACACTGAGGAGTCACCTCAGGCTATCCTGAAATCAACAGACGGTTCACTATCTGTGAAGACTAATAAAGGAACAGTTGATGGCTTCTCTCATGTAATGTTTGCAACTGGACGCAGGCCTAATACAAAGGTTTGGAATAGCTTTTCCATGGTCGGTTTTATTTTATTGCTGGCATCATTGGGTCCATTAGGCTATTAACTATGCCATATTGTGGTTGTGAAAATCTGCATAACCAACTTCTCAGTAGAAAGAAATGACAAGCAATGAGCATTTATCTTCTAGGTTTGTAATTATGCATTGTATTTTGATGGAATCCCCTTCCAATGTCAACCATGCAATCCTTAAGATGGCCAATTTTTACTCCTTTTTAGCAACTGCAATCTATGTTTGCAAGTGAATTGATAAAACAGTTATGAAGTCCCTCGCTTTTAGCAGGGTTCATCAAAAATAAATAGTAATGAAATGATTGTTATGAGAATTTCTGGTGCATTGCAGAACTTAGGTTTGGAGAAAGTGGGGGTCAAAATGACCAAGAATGGAGCTATAGAGGTAGTGTTCTTGCATCATTGTACATCTACTGTTTCTTCTGTTTTTTTCCTGTTGTGTTACTCTTTTTAAATAGTTTCTTCTTCATTGTTTTTCCTCTTCATTATTTCCTTAGGTTGATGAATATTCCGGTACAGCAGTTCCTTCCATTTGGGCAGTTGGAGATGTTACAGACAGAATAAATTTGACTCCAGTGGCTTTAATGGAGGGAGGGGCTCTAGCAAAAACTTTGTTTCAGGCTGAGCCAACAAAACCTGATTACAGGTAACATACAAATCTTGCCCTCAAAAGTGATTGATCAAGTGAGCCCTCTATTAATCAATAGCTGTCATAGGAACTAATTTGTTTTTTAAGGGAGGATTATTATGTTATCCAGTAAAGCTTATGTGTATTTTAGAGCATATAATCTGTATGAGTTACCCGCTATGTTAGGTATCTCGATTATTTATGTTTGCACTGTTTAGTCAATTGATATATAAATGCCATTTACTGTTTATTGTTGGAATTTAAAAACCATTCCCTATGACTCTTATCATAAGCTGAGGGAATATTTTTCTTCATTTTCAAATTTTAAGTTCATTCTGCTAGAATGTTTGTGAGGTTTTAAGATCTAGTGATGTGAATTTCGGTTGATACCCTAATGCCTTGAGATTGTTCCCTCTTCCTTTTTTGTTGGAGAATAGCGCTGTTCCATCTGCAGTCTTTTCTCAGCCACCAATTGGACAAGTTGGTCTTTCTGAAGAACAGGTGACGTTGATTATTTAGTTAGCATTTATGGAACTAGTGCAGTGAGTCTCTAGTGATTTAACCTTTAAGAAATTCACAGGCTATACAAGAATATGGTGACATTGATGTCTTCACAGCAAATTTCAGACCACTAAAAGCTACTCTCTCTGGGCTTCCAGACAGGATCTTCATGAAACTTGTATTATGTGCAAAGACGAACAAAGTTCTGGGTTTGCACATGTGTGGAGAAGATGCACCTGAAATTGTGCAGGTTTTTGCCTCCAGCATTAAAAGCTACTCGTTGCCTTTTTAATTCTTTTACTTTAGAAGTCACAAAGTCCAAAAACTCCCATTTAGTTTTGCTAACCAGAACTACCCTATCCAGCGGCTTGTGGTTGGGTTTTGGGGGGGGGGGGGGGGGGGTGGGGACTTTTCTCTTCTAAACCTCAGATACCTCAGCTATGTTTAGGAGGCATGAACACTGAACATGCAGTGACCATGCCTTTTGTGAGGATCAAGCACCTCTTTGTCAGAGCTATAATATTGGGGATAATGTGGTACAAATACATGTTTATCATTGCACAATATATAACAATTTCTGTGTTGACCTGGAAGGCAAAAGAACTATAAGTGATTTGAAGAAATAGAGGGTAGAAACAAAATTTAGACATGCTGTTTCATGTTGATCTTTCACTAATGGTGCTTACTGTTTTAAGGCGGTCAAATGATGGCCAAAATCCTTAAATTTAGCATCCAAAGTGGTAACATTTTCTGTGCCAAATCTTGCAGCCCCACCCCAAAGGGTGAAAAAGTTAAAAAAAAAAAAAAAAAGGAAGCTAGGAGTGAGTTTCAGGGATGCTGTGTATTGTTTTACAGATTTCTCAGATAGTGGGATGGATAAATAATGTTATTGGGATTCTGCAGAATCTAATTGGTCATCTTTTGTACACATGTTAAATTTCCAGGGATTTGCTGTTGCTGTCAAAGCTGGTCTGACTAAGGCAGACTTTGATGCCACAGTGGGTGTTCATCCAACAGCAGTGGAGGAGTTTGTCACATTGAGGACGCCTACTCGGAAGATCAGAAAGAGCCCTCCGTCTGAGGTTTGTCAAGGACTAGCAGCATTGTTGAATTTTATACTGTAATAAGTTAATTTTAGTAATCTTTTTAGAATCAAGGGAAATTATCTCTGCACCATCTTTGTTTTGTCGTGTGTATATCTAACCACCTCAAAATTTTGACATATTTTTTGCACCACCTTTGTTTTTAAGTTTGTATCAATAAACTACATTGACACTAAAAAATGAATATTTTACCCTTAAATGAATTAAAAGACCATTTATTCTACAAAATTTTAAAAAATTAAAAAAATTCTAATTACAAGGATACCCCTATATTTCATAAAATAAATAAATCTAAACAATATGTTAATTTTTTATAATTATAATTTCATTTAAAAATTATCATGTTAATTTTTTGTAATTATAATTTCATTTAATTTGTATGGGAAAGTTTCTTAATATCAATTATATGGAAGTTTACAATAATTATAGGGAGCTTTTCTCTTCTTGTTAATTTTTGTAAACTTTCTATACTTGATTTAATTACAAAAATTAAATGAAATTATAATTACAAGATGTTAATTTTTTATAATTATACTGTCATTTAAAAATTATGATCTTAAATTTTGAGATTTAGTTGTTTTATTGAATTTAGGGGTATTTTAATAATTATAATTTTTTTATTTTTCAAAATTTTGTAGAATAAAATAGTCTTTTAGTTTATTTTGGGGTAAAATGATTATCTTTAGTGTTAAAGTGGTTGATTGATATAAGTTTAGAAACAAAGGTGGTGCAATGAATATATCAAAATTTTGTAGTGGAAAGGTGCTGATCTGGAAAGTGAAGCAACTCTTGGGCAATGTGCTTTCCAAAACAAAGGTGGTGCAGAGATAATTTCCCTAGAATTAATTTATTACCTATTCTTAACTCTTTTCCCTACTATGTTCTGGATTTTGAATAGCCAAGCCTGGATCTCTTATTTTAATATCATGAATGGTTATTAATCTGCACTTGTTAACTTCTTTGTTGTTGTGGGCTGAATATTTCAGGGAATGACTGGTCCTGAGGTTAAGGCTGCAGCAGGAGTTTAGTAGAGTAGAAGCAATCAATTTGCTGCATGTTTTAGAAGGCAATTTCAAGGCGAGTAGGTGTCAGTATTTCTTGCTGAGTAGGATTAAGAATATGTTCATTTAGATTTACTGTTATTTCTCTGTTATATACCCTTCAAGGTGGACCCAAAAAAAAAAAGAAGATTATAATGGATATTGAGAATGAGACTCAAGAATTCCTAGATGCTGCTCTACTTAATGCTTGTGTCATCAAAATGATTTAACACATGTTAATAATACAATGTTAATATTGCTTCTCATTGCCAGGTGGTTTACTGCGAAACCAGCTGGTGAAGCTATTGAACTGTGGCATGAATCTTACTGCACGATTGAACTTGAGATATGTGATTAAAAGGATGTGATGTTAATGGCATTCGTGGGCACAGGTGAAAGAAAATTTACAGAACCTTTTGATTCTGAATTTTGTAGTTTGATTCTGCCCTTTCCAGCATAGGAATGAGCATAATAGCATTCTCAGAGCCATCATATGGGCAAATGGGATCCCCTAACGCTTTGGAAATATTGATCCTTTCTTTCCGTTGTACATTATGATGGAATGAATACTCGTGAGCAGATATGTTAATTTAATTTTCAATGTTCTCCTCTGTTTCTCAGGTGACAATAACAAAACTAAGAAATTTAAAAGTTGTTGTGGTTAGCAGGAAAGAACCATGAACCATTAACATAGGCAACTGTAAGATCTGAAAGAGTTTGATGGCAAATTGCGGGGCATAGAAGGTAAATGGGAGCTTAAACTTGATATGGACAATTCAATTTAAAATCCGAGATCAAGCAATGCCAGATCCCGGCCTAGTTCCTGCCGTTATCGTTCAGTTCGAGAGAGATCATCTGCTGGTATCACGGCTCTATATAGAATTAAAATTGGACTTTCATTTGAGAATTGATTGCCAAATAACAGGAAAAAGCTCAAGGCAAACAAATAAATTCCACTGATTTGAAAATTCAACCAGAAACTTCTGCAACAAGGGAGCATGTAAGATTCAAAATATCCACTAATAAATTGATAATCGTGATCCTATTAGTAGTATTTCACAGTATAATTTATCCAAAAGTTTGATGTCATGACATGAAAATATAACGAATCTACCGAAACATAATCTATTGCAGCGATCAGTGTCTGCAATCAAGGGTACAAAACATTGAAAGGTCTGCAACTATAAAGTGATTCACATAATCAATCAATAAATCACTAGGAAACAGATGCAGCTCCAATGATAAAACAGAAAAGATAAACCAAAACTGATAGCAGTGCTCATCTAGTGACTGCCATAAGATATGTTGAAAAGTCATGCATGTGGCAATTTTTCAAAGAGCTACCAAATATTTGAAGAAAAAATGGAAAGTTGGCAAATTTGTCAAATTTGCCAAATGGACACCATTGACATATTTGCATGGGTTAGGTGGAATAGTGCTTGGGTTAGGTGAAATAGTACTTGGGTTAGGTGGAATAGTATTAGCTTCAAGCCTATAAATAGAGAGCATTTCTTCATTTCAAAATCATCCCAAAATTGTTAAGTTTATAAGTTTCTAAGCTTTTGAGAAAAGTAAGAGAAGTGCGTCTGGGGAATTTACTAAGTATTACTCCTGCAGCATACGTGGCTAGTTCGAGCGAGTGGATACTTGATACTGGAGCAACCTATCATTTGTGTCCTATTAAGGAATGGTTTACGGATTTTCGTAATCTGGAGTCCGGTGCAGTTGTGATGGGGAATGATCAACCTTGTTGCACAGTGGGGATAGGAACAATTCGGCTCAAAATGTTTGATGGAATGGTCAGAGAACTCAAAGAGATTAGATTTGTTCCAGCTTTAAAGAAAAATCTAATTTCTGTGGGTGCTTTGGAAGCTAAAGGGTACAAGGTTACCATTAAAGATGGTATAATGAAGTTTATACATGGGCTATGGTGATTCTGCAAGGGGTTCAGCGTCACAATCTGTACTATTTGAAGGGAGGTACAACTGATGAAGCAAATATTGTTGAGGCGCACAGTGACACCACCAAGCTATAGCATGTACGACTGGGACATGCTGGAGAGAAGTCTTTGCAAACTCTGATGAGGCATGGACTCTTAAAAGATACCAAAACCTGTAAATTAAATTTCTGTGAGCATTGTGTAGTAGGCAAGAAAACAAGGGTCAAGTTTGGTACAGCTAATCACGATACTCGTGAGATCCTTGAATATGTTCATAGTGATGTATGGGGACCAACCAAGACTGTATCAATTAGTGAAAGCCATTATTTTGTTACATTTGTTGATGATTTCTATAGACGTGTGTGAGTGTACACCATGCAAGCAAAGGATGAGGTTCTAGAGATTTTTGTGAAATGGAAGAAATTGGTAGAGACTCAAACTGGCAGAAAGATCAAAGTATTACGATCTGATAATGGGGGTGACTATACTTCTGATCCATTCTTGCAAGTATGCCAGAACGAGGGTATTAAAAGACATTTCACGGTGAGACATACTCCACAACAGAACGGTGTGGCTGAGTGTATGAATCGTACTTTACTGGAGAAGGTACGGTGTATGTTATTTAATGCTGGTTTAGATAAAAAGTTTTGGGCTGAAGCTGTGAGTTACGCAAGTCATTTGGTAAACCGGTTGCCTTCTGCTGCAATTGGAGGTAAAACTCCTATGGAAATGTGGTCTGGAAAGCATGCACAAGACTATGATTCCCTTCGTGTATTCGGGTGTCCAGCTTATTATCATGTCAAAGATGGTAAACTGGATCCTCTTGCTAGAAAAGCTATCTTTGTGGGATTCAAAGGTGGAGTAAAAAACTTCAAGCTTTGGGATCTCGAAGACAAAAAGTTTGTGTGTAGTAGAGATGTCATATTTGATGAAGCTTCAATGATGAAAACTTCAAGTTCTCAGCAGGTGGAGAACAAGACTAAAGAGGTATTGCAGCGGGTGGAGTTTGATGCAACTCTATATGTACCAGTTAATTCTACATCAAAGAAGGGTTCAACTATGGAGGTGACACCTAGAGTTGAAGAAGAGGTTGCTTCTTCTGATGTCCCACAAAATGAAGAAACAATTGATGATGTAGATAATGATGATTTTATAGCAACAAGGAGGCCAAGAAAAGCAATAAAGAAACTCAGATGGCTTACTAAAGATATGGTGGTAGCTTATGCACTTCCAATTATTGATGATGACATCCCCAACACTTTCGGTGAAGCATTACGCAGTAGTGAAAGTAATCAGTGGAAGTTAGCCATGGAGGAAGAGATAAAATCTCTCCATCAAAACCAGACTTGGGAACTTGTAAAGTTACCAAGGGGAAAAGGGCTATTGGCAATAAATGGGTCTACACCAAAAAGCAAGGATCTCCGAATCAAACAACTCCTCGATACAAGGCAATGCTCGTGGCAAAAGGTTTTGCTCAAAAGGAAGGTATTGACTACAATGAAGTTTTCTCTCCAGTTGTAAAACATACTTCCATTCGTATCCTACTTGCCTTAGTTGCAGAATATGAGTTAGAGTTGGCTCAATTGGATGTTAAGACGGCGTTCTTACATGGAGATTTGGAGGAAGAAATCTATATGATTCAGCCTTATGGTTTCAGAGTTGCTGGAGAGGAGAATCATGTGTGTAGGTTGATTAAATCTTTGTACGGACTGAAGCAATCACCAAGGCAGTGGTACAAAAGATTTGATCAATTTATACAAGGGCAGAAATTCACCAGAAGTGAACACGATCATTGTGTTTACTTTAGAAAACTACCAGATGGAGCTTTCATCTATTTGTTACTCTATGTCGATGATATACTTATAGCTTCGAAGAATAGAGATGAAATTGAAAGATTAAAGAAGCAGCTGGCTTCTGAGTTCAAGATGAAAGACTTAGGTGATGCACAGAGAATACTTGGGATGGAAATTCGTAGAGACAAGAAGAATGGGAGCGTATGGTTGACTCAAAAGTCTTATTTGAAGAAAGTGCTAGAAAGATTCGGTATGGATGACAAACCTAAACCGGTATGTACACCTCTAGCTCCTCATTTCAAATTAAGCTCTTCTTCATGTCCTAGATCTCAAGAGGAGCACAATTACATGGTTCGTGTTCCATATGCTAGTGCTGTGGGTAGTCTTATGTATGTTATGGTATGCACAAGGAGCGATATATCTCAAGGAGTGAGCATTGTTAGTAGATACATGCACAATCCGTGTAAAAATCAATGGCTTGCGGTAAAGTGGATTCTCCGATATTTGTATGGGACAGTTGATGTTGGGTTATTGTTCAAGAAGAATTGTGGTCAACAATGTGTTGGATATTGTGATTCTGATTTCGCTGGAGACCTTGACAAGCGAAGATCAACAACAGGCTACGTATTCACATTGGGTAGAGGTCCGGTTAGCTGGAGGTCGATTCTACAATCGACAATTGCTCTGTCCACTACGAAAGCAGAGTATATGGCAGCAACTGAAGCTGTAAAGGAAGCTATCTGGTTGAAAGGCTTGTTAGGTGACTTGGGAGTAATCCAGGAGAACATTGCGGTCTTTTGTGACAACCAAAGTGCGATATTTCTCGCGAAGAATCAAACATATCACTCTCGGACGAAGCACATAGATGTGAAATATCATTATGTGAGGGAAATTGTCGAGGGTGGTGATGTGTTGTTGAAGAAGATCAATACCAAAGATAATCCATCAGATATGTTGACGAAGGTAGTTTCTGGAGTTAAGTTTCTACATTGCTTGAAACTAATTCAAATCCTTCGATTGTGTTAAGTTATGTCTTTCGGAAATTTTGAACTACGGTTGGCTTGATCCCAAATTTTGGGTACGTAGGCAGTCACATAGATGCAGCCACTTTCGGGATGATGACTGGTTGGTAGTCGACTCAGATTGGACAAATTTTCACCGAGGTAGAGAACTGTTGAAAAGTCATGCATGTGGCAATTTTTCAAAGAGCTACCAAACATTTGAAGAAAAAATGGAAAGTTGGCAAATTTGTCAAATTTGCCAAATGGACACCATTGACATATTTGCATGGGTTAGGTGGAATAGTGCTTGGGTTATGTGAAATAGTAATTGGGTTAGGTGGAATAGTACTAGCTTCAAGCCTATAAATAGAGAGCATTTCTTCATTTCAAAATCATCCCAAAATTGTTAAGCTTATAAGTTTCTAAGCTTTTTAGAGAAGTGAGAGAAGTGTGTCTGGGGAATTTATCTTTCCTGCAGAGTGTGAGAGTACTGGGTATATTTGGGTTTCTGGGAAGTGAGATTCGTTACTCAAATATTGTACTCTATTAATTGTTAAATAAACAATTATTCTTTCTTACCTCCGTGGATGTAGGTTTAATTACCGAACTACGTAATTCTTGTGTCCTTTATTTTTTTATAATTATTTGGTGCGCTTGATTCCGCATTTCGCGCACAACAAGATATTCACCAGCATGAACTAGAGAAGCAAGGAAATAATATTCTTCGAGCACTAATGCAGTATAATCACATATTCCAGCCCCTTCTATGTTCACATTATGCATGGTGGTAATGATGCAACTTGTGTAATAAAACTTATGAACTAGGATCGACGAGAGGCGCAATTCTTCTTTTGAGCCACTTATATAGTACAGAAGATCTCCTCTAATGTTGTCTAGCATTTCCCACAGCCATAAAACCACTGCTAAGACTGAAATCCAAACATCGAAGATAATGCAGAACATATTCGGAGGAGGCCAGTTAGAGAAAGCATTATATGATGGAATGCGTATCAACTTCAAATTTTTCTTTTTCATGGTAGAACAAATATCCAATTTTTGAGCATCATTATTGAATTTCATAAAATCCATTTTGGTGTTTGATTTTCACTTACCCCCTAAAAACTCTTCTCTATTGTAAATATTCACAATCCCATTGTCAAATCCCGCGGCAAAGAAAGTTCCATTGGGGGAAGTGCAAAGAGTTGTACCATTTATACACCATTCACAACTGTTTTTTGGATGCAAGTTCTTGTTTTTAAATCCCAATGATAGACCTGCCCATCACCTATAGAACTCAGCCATCGCTTCCCATCATTGCCAAAAGTCCAGAGAATGAATGATTCCATTAATCTTTAAAGTTCCAATCAGCTCCTTTGTTTTAGACGAGACTAACAAGATATAATCTTCATTTTCCACAAATGCAATCATACTGGAATCAGGGAAACTTCAAAAAGTTCCAAGCTTTTCTCCTCCCTACTAACCAGGAGGCCTATTTTGTCAACCTTCGATTTCACTAAATCAAGGCTATAAAAGAACTTTCTTCTTCTAGTTATTATGGCCCGAGAATCATCAGGTAAGAAATATACCTTTTAAACAGGACAGTCTTCAAAGAAAATGCCCTGTGTTTTAGTATTCATTTGCCATCAATTTGAAAAAATCCTAATCTTCTATTCACCACAGCTAGACTAGGCTGCAATAGCTATAATTCAGTCAATAAATCTTTCTTTCTCTTGTCTTTTGTTTAATTTTCTTTAATAAATTTGATATTGAATAATTCAAACATGTGTGAGTAGTCTTTTTATTAGTTAAGGTTGATTTCAAAACTTCATTTTTCTCACAAAAATTTTAAATATAACTAATTTTAATATTTAAGAATTGCTATCTTATTTGTTTAGCTGGCTACTAGATGAATTTGATGGTGATTTGAATACTAGTTTAGGGTTTTTGATCCGTAATTGTTAAAGAATGAAATTTAAATGGCAGATTGTGATCAAGATCATGGGATATTTTCATAATTCTAGATAAATAAATTGAGCTTGCGTGTTTATTTCTTGTTTTAGCCACTATGTTTTATTGATTCTAGTTTTTTTATTAAATTGAATGAAATGTTTTATGGAGAGATTGTTTTACTTGACAACTAAGTTAGGACAGATCATGATAATTGAGCTTGTAATTATTTTAAGGTTGTTTTCAAAAGAAAATAAATGATGATTTTGATAATCAACCTAAAATCATGTGTCTAGTGGTGGAAAATATTCCTTAACCATATTTGGCATCATAATTCAACCTCTTTAAATCTATTTTCTACAATTTCAAATTTTCTACTTTAAATTCTTTAGTTTAGTTTAGTTTACATAGGAAATCAACTACATATCCCATGCATGTTTTTTAGTGTCTTTAGTAAATATGGAAAGTTTGAGTTAATTTCATTAAGCATAGATAGGGTTTTTAATTTAATCTTTTTTACTAGTCAATTTGTGTATTTTGTTAATAACTTGTTAATTGGGAATAATCCTTTATGAGAATGACCCTTAAGGTAATCAATAACAATAATACTTAAGGATGACCCTTAAGGTAATCAATAACAATAATACTTAAGGTAAAGTTTTAAGTGATGCACTTTATAGCCTATCACAAAGCATCTAACTTTGGAAGAAATAAAAAAGAGGATCAAAAAGGCTTTTGAGAACTCTGATGATGCGAACCCCACAATGAAACTTCGAAACCCACATTTAATTTGGAGTTTCAACTTTCCAAGAAAGTTCTAAACAGATATAAGCGAAATAAAAACCTTGACATAATGTTTAAGAAAACATGAACCAGGGGTGTAGAGAAGGATATTGACGCCACACTCAAGATTTAGATGAGAAGGTGAGTGATAAATCTATTTTGGAACACCACAAGAATGCAAATTCTCGATGAGTTCACTAGCTCTCAAAAGAAGTAAAGAAAGAACGATCTTTCAAATTCAAAATAACATTCATCTCTAATTGTCTTATATAGTAAGGCTGTTGAGATTCAATAGGCTAATAGAAACTCAAGATCCTTCTGACAGTGAAAGTCTTCCTTTGTAAAGCACTCTCTCTCGAATAGAGAGGCTGGAATGGAAGTATTGAGGGGTCGTAAGGACCCAGGTGCTCACTCACTGGGAGTGTAAAGTAGATCATCAACTTTGGTTTTTAGTTTTAGTGTGGTTGGCTAGGCTCTCTGGGAAATCAGAGAGTATTCTCGGAGGAAGGGCTAGGTAGTCATTATTGTGTGCTCGTCCTCATTCACTAGCTGCCATGGATACGGACGAATTAATTCAAAAATACAAAGCAATAACTATCCGAGAGGAAGATAAAGCTAGAGTGACGTTGGAGGTGGACTTGAAAGCTAAGAAATAAGGAATGCTAGCAGGATGTTTAATGGGTAAAGTCCTTCTCTCGAGAGGAGTTAATAAAGAAGGGTTCAAGGCTGCGTTACAGCAGGTGTGGAGAACCTTCAAAGAAGTCAAAATTGAGAGCTTGGGTAATAATATCTTCATGTTCAGATTTGCAGACGAAACTAACAAAAAAAGGGTATTATCAGGGGGTCCGTGGCACTTTGATAGGGCATTAATAGTCCTAACTGAGCCCCAAGGGATCGGGGAAGTCACAAAACAATCTTTTATCTGGATATCCTTTTGGGTGCAGATCCGGAACGTCCCAATTGCTTGTATGGAAAAAGATTTTCTTCAAGAATTAGGTGGCAAGATTGGGATAGTAGAGGAGGTCGAAACCGATGATAATGGAGATTGCTTTGGAGAATTTGCTAGAATCAGAATTTCAGTCAACATAACACAGCCTTTGGAGAGAATATTATTCCTTAAACAAGAAGGTGAGCCAGACATTCCAATGCCGGTGGTTTATGAACGATTGACAGACTTTTGTTTTTGTTGTGGGATTATTGGCCATCAATTCAAAGAGTGTGAAAAGTACAAGAGTCAACAAAGAGAAGAATTATCGTATGGGAATTGGATGAAAGCAACAACGGTAGGGAGCCAAGCAAGAAGAAATCAAAAAAGGAGAAACGGAGCTATAGGGGGGTAAATCAGAAGAGAAAGCTGAAAGCTCAGAGAACCACAGCTCCTCTCAACAGCAAAGGCAGAATCAAGCTAACCCATCAAGGGTAAACGGGTCGAAACCCATAGGGGCAGAAACAGGGCAAATCAGGGAGCATGCCAAGAGGAGTGGTGTAGAGGGAGTAGATGAACAACATTTAATGAAGGAAGTGATAGAATCGATGGGAAAAAAGCAAGTAGACGACTACAAGTAAGCTGAGGGCTCGAGGAATGGTACAGTCCCTAGAAAAGTGGAATTAGAGGTGGGAAATGGAAACATAAAAGAGAGGGAAAGGGGGCAAGTAAACCAAATGAGAATAGAGGAAGCTGAGATAGATGATGGGCTGGTAATTTCATAATTAAGGCCCAATAAACATAAATGGAAGAGACAAGCCCGAATTCAAGGAGATGGGGGATCCAAATTTCAGCTAGAGGCTCAGAAAAGGCCAAGTAAGGAAACTTTCGGGCAAAACCCCAAGAAAAAAACGAAGTTAACTAGCTCCAGCAAACCAGAGCTTAATAAACTTGTTCATTTCCCGCCAACAACACGGGTCAAGCTGAGCAAGGAGCCTTTGATGCTGGAAGACATGGAAGTCATGGAATCAAACTTAGCAGAAGTATCAGCGGAGGCTGGCAGTCAGCCCCGCCGGAAACCATGAAAATTATCAGTTGGAATGTTCGGGGTTTGGGGAATCCCCGAGCGTTTCAAGCTTTGAAAAAAATCCTCCTTTTGCATGGTGCTCAAATTGTTTTTTTATGCGAGACAAAGGTTTCAGTTTTGCAAATGAACGGGATTGCGAATAAGCTAAATTTTGATAATTGCTTCGCGGTAAACTGTAGTGGTAGAGGAGGAGGCTTAGCGTTGCTCTGGAGCTCAGAAAGTGGGGTGCAAATTAAGTGTTTCAGCAAGCACCATATTGATGCTGAAATTCTAACGACATATGGTAGACAAATGAGGATTACAGGAGTGTATGGTCATCCAGAAATGGGGCAAAAAAAAGCATACTTGGACGCTCCTGAGACGGCTGGCAGGTTTGTCTTTTAGCCCTTGGTTGTGTTTTGGTGATTTTAATGAGATTTTGCATCCAGGTGAGAAAAAGGGGGGAAATGGTAGGAACGTGCTTTTAATCAATGATTTTAGCGAAGCTTTGAGGGATTGTGATTTAAAGGATGTTGGGTTTAAGGGGTATCGTTTACGTGGAGTAATGGGAGATATGGGCAGGGTTTTGTGGATGAAATGTTAGATAAGTTTGTTTGTAATAAAGAGTGGAGCGAAATTTTTATGGATGGTGAAGCTAGCAACGTGGACACATGGTTTTCAGACCACTGCCCTGTGTTGATGGAAGTTCAAGAGAGGAATAGGAATATGATTCATGATGGAAGACAACCTTCAAGAATCCATTACGAGGATATGTGGAGCTCATATGATGAATATAAGGAAATCATTAAGGAAAAATGGAAGTTGTACGGCAATTGGAGGAGTGAAAATCCAGTGCAAGTGTTTCGGAACTCAGCGAAAAAATCGATGGCTCGGCTGTTGTATTGGCGCAAAGGGGAATTTAGAAGGCTGGAGAAGAAATTAGAGGAGCTGAGGTTGCAGCTGCAGGGGCTAAAGCTTAGAAAGGTGCAATTTGAAAATGGAGTTGAAATTAAAAAAGTGGAGAAGCAAATCCAAAACATCCTCATCGATGAAGAAATTTATTGGAAGCAGCACTCAAGAGCGGATTAGCTCAAGGAAGGTGACAAGAATACAAAGTTTTTTCAGAACAAGGCGTCGGCGAGGAAGAAGAAAAACAGAATATGGGGGATAGAGGACACTTTGGGAAGATGGACTGAGAAGCCAAAAGAGGTAGAGCATGAATTTTGCAGCTATTTCACCAATCTTTTCTCAACAACTCAACTAAGTCAAGAGCAAATTTCAACAGCCATGGAAGGCATGACCCCGAGAGTATCGGAAGATATGAATGAGATGTTGGAGAAGCCCTTTTTCAGCTGAGGAAGTGATGGATGCTCTGAGCCAAATGTGCCCAACCAAGGCTTGGGGTCCGGATGGATTTCCAGCAGGTTTTTACCAAAAGCATTGGCAGATGGTCAAAGAGGGAGTTCTTGCTACTTGCCTGCACATCCTCAATTCACAAGGTTCTTTAACTCCTATCAACCATACCTATGTTGCTTTGATTCCAAAAATTAGGAAGCCTAGAAAAGTCACAGAGTTTAGGCCTATAAGCTTGTGTAATGTTATCTATCGGATTGTTGCTAAATCAATTGCTAATAGGTTTAAACAAATTTTGCACAAAATCATCTCCCCAATGCAAAGTGCGTTTATTCCCCATAGGCTGATAACTGACAACATTATAGTTGGTTATGAATGTCTTCACAAGATAAGACATTGTAAGGGAAAAAGAAATGGTTTGGTGGCTTTAAAGCTTGATGTGAGCAAAGCGTATGACAGATTGGAGTGGAGTTTTCTTGAGCAAATTATGAAACGCCTAGGCTTTTCCCATCAATGGATTAGTCTAATAATGAGGTGCATTAGTTCAGTGTCTTTTTCTGTTATCATTAATGGATTGGTTAGAGGCTTTATCAAACCTCAAAGGGGTTTAAGGCAAGGCTATCCCCTTTCCCCGTATTTATTTATTACTTGTGCAGAGGCATTTTCCTCCCTGTTACAGCAAGTTGAGCAGCAAAGGCTTATCCAGGGATTGTCATTTGGAAAAGAACTGAAGATCTCACATCTATTATTTGCGGATGACAGTCTTGTTTTTTGCAAAGCTTCAGTTGCCGATTGCCAAAAGTTGAAGAAGATCTTGGACTGCTACTCTATGGCATCTGGGCAAATATTTAACTTCGAGAAATCCTCCCTCTTTCTCAGTGGCAACGTCCAGCAAGTTCAAGCTACTGCAATTGGTAACATTTTTCATCTCAATATTGTGTCCAGGCATGAAAATTACCTAGGCCTTCCTGCTATGGTTGGGAGAAAGAGAAGTGGCTTCTTCAATAACATCAAGCTGAAGGTTCTTAACAAAATCTCAAGTTAGCAGCATAAATTCTTCTCTTGTGGGGGTAAAGAGGTGTTGATTAAAGCAGCTGTGCAAGCCATTCCAGCCTTCGCTATGAGTGTGTTTAAGATTCTGGTGGGGATTTGTGAGGACATTTAAAGAATAGTGACAAATTTCGGGTGGGGATCCAGCAGGGAGAGACGAAGTATTGATTGGTAGAAATGGGAGAAAATGAGTCAGGCTAAGTGTAAGGGGGTATGGGATTTCGAGATTTTGCAAGTTTCAACGAAGCAAGGCTGGAGAATTCAGCAATGCCCTGATTCTTTGGTGGCCAGGGTCCTACAAGCGCGGTATTTCCACTCATCCAATTTTTTAAATGCGAAGCTTGACTCTAATCCTTCTTATATTTGGAGGAGTATTTTGTGGGGAAGACAAATCATTTGTGCGGGCTCTAGATGGAGAATTGGAAATGGTCAAGATGTTCATATACATAAGGCTAATTGGATTCCAAAACCTTTTACTTTCAAGCCTGTGATTAAGATAACAATGCCTAGTGAGGCTCTAGTTTCAGAGTTAATCAATGGTGAGAACTGTTGGGATGAGAATCTGATTTACAAGCACTTTGATAAGATGGATGCTGATGTAATAACTCAAATTCCGCTGCCAAAAAGCTCAAGGGAGGATGAACTCATTTGGCATTATGGGAAGAGTGGCCAATATATTGTCAAAAGCAGTTACCAGACAGCACTGAAAATTAGATTTCCAGCCATGCCTTCAAGCTCGGAGTCTTCAAAAAATGAGTGGAATATCATTTAGTCTCTTGCTCTGCCGAAGAAGATCAGAATATTTGTTTGGAAGGCAACCAAAAACTTACTTCCTTCAGCTGCGAATCTGTGGAAGAGGAAGATTGTCTAAGAGCCTACCTGCCAGCTGTGTAAAATGGGAATAGAGAATGTGGTTCATGTCTTAGTTGATTGTAAAGCAGCCAAGAAGGTTTGGAGGCTATCTCTTTTTTATAATGATATTCAGGCAGCCCCTGGGCAGGATATTTTGAGTTTGTTTCATGGCGTGAAAAGAATGAGAAGCAAAGCTGATGTAGATTTGTTTGCCGCGATTCTCTGGGCGAAGTGGAATGCAATGAACCAATGGTTGTTCAAAGGCAAGCGAGAGAACCCCCAGTCTGTTGTGGCTAAAGCTGAAGCTGTGATGGAGGCCTATAAGAGAGTGCAGCCTTCAACTGATGTAAGCTATGGAAATCAGCAGAAAGTGGCTCAACAGGGGTGGAATCCCCCCCAAGAAGGTTTTGTTAAGATCAACACTGATGCCGCTACCAACTCAGAAAAGAATCTTGCTGGGCTGGGGGCTGTGATTAGAGATGAAACGGGGCAAGTTACAGCAGCTGCAATCAAGGTCTCAAAATTCCATGGAAATGTATCTTATACTGAGGCAGAAGCTATGGAATGGGGCTTCCAGGTGGCAAAAGAAGCGCATGTGAAAGATTTAATTGTGGAGTCGGATTCGCAAGAAACAGTTAGCTTAGTAAACAACAGAACAGGTAGCAGATCCGAGATCTATTGGGTAGTATTAGAAATTCAAAAATTGAAGGAAATTTTCGATCATGTTAGTTGTGTGTATACACATAGATCTTGTAATGCCATTGCCCATTCTCTAGCTAAATTAGCATTAGAGAAATGCGAAACTATTGTATGGAAGGGTTCCTACCCTCTACAAGTTATGTATCTGTTATCTTCTCTGAATTAATAGAAATCTCTTTTCAAAAAAAAAAAAAAGAAACTCAAGATCCTAAAAGTACAAATGGAAACATTGGAATAACCCTCCAAACATAGGTTTATCAAATGATGCTTCAAAAGTCTTCACCAACTCACCATTATTAATGCTAGTCATTGACAAACTTAATACTAGCCTACCAAAATTAATGCTAATTATTGACAAATTTAATGCTAGCTCACCATCATTGATGGTAGACTTACCTAAAACATTGACAGAAATAGAACAAATAAATGAAGTTGAATAAACAAAGGAGTGGTTGGAATTCCCAAGTCTGAATAAGCTGTAATAAATTGGTCATAACACCTTCTAAAGAACTCCAAATCCAACTCTATAAATTGCATTGGAAAGTTAACTTAATTATCTTTCCAACGGTATATAGCTTGCACATTAGTTCCAGCTCAATCAATACCAGTTTTATTCTGAATTTACCCTTTCTGCATTTTACCCAAATTGTGTATTGGCTGCTCAACAACTTGAATAATGCCACAATGCCTTGTCTTCTCTCCAAGCCCAATTCATCGTGTCTTGCATCATGAATTCTATTTACCACATTTTCTCAATTAATCCATTTAAAACAGCTTGCATCTTTTTAGCTCAAACTCTTGTAATTTGGCCTCCATGAATATGCAAAGGATCACTTGAAGCTTAATGGTATTCCCTTGATGGTTCTCATAATTCCCTCTTTCCTCAAAAAGATTCATCCTCGAATCTTCACCTACATTGAAAGGAGAAAGATTAGAAACATTAAAAGTAGCACTCACATTATACTCATCAAGAAGGTCCAATTTGTAGGCATTGTCATTGATCCGTGTAACCACTTGAAATAGACCATCTCCCCTTAAGAGCAACTTGGAACGCCTTTGTGCTGGGAACCTTTCCTTTCTCATATGCACCCAAACCCAAACTCCAGGCTGAAAAACAACTTGCTTATGTCCTTTGTTGGCTTGAGTAGTGTTGAGTGTTAGAAAATGTATATTTATAAAGGAGAAAATCGTCATTTTACATTTCATGTCTTACTAACAACCCTTACTTTTATGTATTTAAGCTTCTTGCAATTTAATTATGTGTGTTTTATTTTAATTAAATATTTTATGTATTTTAGGGGGCATCATAGTCATTTCACAATAAACGAGAGATCAGACGGCAAAACGGACATCACTTTTGAACTCAGGACGGTCGAAAACTTTAGGAGGAGCATAAAAGGAAAAATGGCACTGTTCACATGTACGGTACTATTCACGTGTACGGTACTGTCTACGTTACCGTTCACGACACTGTTTACATAGACGGATCGATGACGTAGCATTGACCAATGATGTGCCATTGACTGATGAGGTGTCACAATCCTGTTGGACTAAAATTCTTATGTACTGTTGATGGTGACGTGGCAATATATCAGTGGACCAAAAATCTCGCGTACGGTACATGCATCACACAGGATTATTTTCAACCAAACCGCGTCACTGTTCAACCAGGGTCAAACCGTGTTACTGTTTATCCGCGTGGTCAAACCACGTACTGTTGACTGATGACGTGGCGCAATCCTGAGCGTCCAAAATGTTTTTAATCCGATGGCCATGATTTACTCCATGTATCTATAAAAATGGGGCCTCCCCCCCTAATTTGATATCTCTGAATCCATTTTTGGGATCTATTTTCTGTAATTCCTTCTCCATCTTGTATTTTCTAAGTATTTTAATAAATTTTCATTTTGCCCCTAGTTCAATTATGAGTGGCTAAGTTTCTTTCAAGCTCGGGTTGAAGGTGAAGTCTCAACATGTGTCATAGGTTTTATTTGGTAAATTTACTTTCTCTTCCCCTCTAATTTTTGTGGATGTTTTGACTTCTCGTCGACAAATAATACTAATCTTGTCTAGTACCGCCTTGGTTTCACCGGCCCTCTAGTACAAGGTTATTATTATTTGGCACGATAAGCCCTTAGCACCATATTGATTAAAGCGTGGTTCATGAGGTGTGGATTCCTCCCTCATGATTTAAATGGCATTAATAAGAATTATTTAGCCCATGATGCATGTTGATACAGATCCAGATACCCAAGTACGTTATCTCAATAGATTTCTCTTCAATTTATTCTCGTCATTTCAATTCCAATTTTAGAATTTATTCTCGCCATTTCAATTCTAATTTTAGGATAATCCAAATCATTTTCACCACAAATCCAACCACCCATTTACAAAATTAATTCTACACACAATTACAATCCACCTCCTCGTGGGATCGACACTCGTCACCATTAGTCTATTCTACAATAGATCCGTGCGCTTGCGAGTTCAATAAAATTTGCACAACAAGTTTTTGGCGCCGTTGCCGGGGAGGTAAGTAATTTTAATTCATAGAATTAATTTTTGTGAATATTTCCATTTAATTGTTTTCTTGTATTGTTTTTTTAAAAAAAATGTTAATCTACATTTAAAGGTTAATATTTCTTTTCTTTTTCTCTTCTTTAAAATTCTGTAATTTAATTTTGAATTTATTTTTCTTTGCAAATTTTTTTTTGTTTATCTTATTAATTTATTTTTAGTTAATTTATTTTCACGTATTTTTTTAGTGTGTTTTTATAGTAAGGTTGTAATAGCGCAATAAGGTTAGTATCGTAATTTCTCCCTCTTCTTTATTTTTTATTTTGTTCCCATCTTTATTTTTATTTTATTTGTTTTGCATGCATGGTCGAAGGTCATTATTACCTAGTGTTGAACCTATAGACTTTGAACTTGAAAAAACACTTCACACACATAAACAAGTTAAAAATAAAATGGATTTGCAACCACAGGAGAGGCCATTTAAGGACTACTTCAGTCCTTTAGCTAATTTGAGCACATTATGTATAAGATACCCAAATGTAGCTGCTAGGAGCTTTGAACTAAAACCTAGTGTGCTAAATTGTCTCCCCACATTCTATGGCTTAGAAAATGAGGACCCATATAATCATCTAAATGATTTTCATGCTATTTGTCAAACATCTAAATATGAGAATTTTTCAGACGATGATGTTAAACTTAGATTATTCCCATTTTCTTTAAATGATAGAGCTCGTTCATGGTTAAATACTTTGCCTGCTAATAGCATTACATCATGAGAACAAATGGTAACACAATTTTTGAATAAATATTTCATAGTGCATAAAACCAATGCTATTCGCAGGGAAATCTCGGAGTTTACCCAGAGAGAGGACGAGCAGTTTTTTGAAACATGGGAGCGATTCAAGGGTTACTCTTGAAGTGTCCATATCATGGGTATGAGAAATGGCACCAATGCCAATACGTTTTGGAGGGATTATTGCCGAATGTACAAGAATGGCTAATGGCAACAAGTGGAGGAGAGCTAATGTCAAAAAGTGCATCAGAGATTTGAGAATTCTTCCAGCGACAAGCGGATAATTCCCAACAACGGAGTCGATCACTCAGGAATACTAGAAGAATTAAGGGAGTAAATGAGGTTCACATTGGCGAGTCAACTTCAGGAGTCAAAGAAGTCAAGGAGATGGTTGAAGGTCTCGCTCGACAAATAGCACCGTTATCGACTGCTAAATCAACAGAGCCACATGACCATGACTACTACTCAGATCAAGCCAATGCCATAGGTGTAATGAGAAAACCATCGAATTACAACCCATACTCCAACACATATAACCCTGGATGGAGAGACTACCCCAATTTTTCATGGTCTCAAGGATTCCAACAGAATGGACCAGTAGCTCCAGCTCCACCAATTCCTCAAAATCCTCAAGCCTCTCAGCCCCCATTTAGACCATACAATCAGAACCAGAACTACTCTCAACCCAGACCATGGAAGGATTCATTCCAAAATCTCAAGAATCATACTCACTCTACGATTGAGCAACAGAACCGCACCATTGATGAACTACGAAATGAGTTGCGAGCAGGCTTCAACTCACAAGCCCAATCAGTTTAAAGCCTCGAAAAGATGGTGGGACAACTTGCTTCTTCAGTTCAGACCCTGGCAATGACTGTTGAGAAAGGCAAGTTTCCAAGTCAACCAGTGCCTAATCCTAAAGGAGTGCATGAAGCAAGTACCAGTTCACCACAGCAGCATGGAGAGGTCAAAGCAGTCATGACCTTGTGAAAAGGAAAAGAAGTCGACAACAAAGTGGAGATGCTGGTGACAAAAGAAAATCAAATTGTACCTGTCAGTGTTGAGGACTCATCACCGGAGGAGAGAGAAGAAACCAAACCACAAGAATACGTTCCGAAAGCTCCATTTCCTCAGAGGTTAGCGAAAGGAAAGAAGGGAAAATCCACAGGTGAGATTCTCGAAATCTTCAAACAGGTAAGTGTTAACATCCCTTTACTTGATGCTATAAAGCAAGTTCCATCTTATGCCAAGTTTCTTAAAGACCTTTGTACTAAAAAGAGAAACATTTATGTTCAAAAGAAGGCATTTTTAACAGAAAACGTTAGTTCTATACACCAACATAAAATTCCTCTAAAATGCAAAGACTCAAGCTCCTCCACTATCTCATGTAGCATAGGGAACCACACAATTGAGAATGCTTTGTTGGATTTAGGAGCTAGTGTAAATCTGTTGCCTTACTCAGTATTTTTGAAACTTGGACTTGGAGAATTACACCCAACTCCAGTGGTGTTACAACTTGCAGATCGGTCCACGAAAATACCTCGTGGTATTGTGGCGGACGTGCTTATCCAGGTAGACAAGTTTTATTTTCCTGTTGATTTCATTGTAATTGACACTCAACCAATACAGGATTCAAGGAAGCACATCCCCATTATTCTAGGCCGACCTTTCTTGGCAACTGCGGATGCTCACATTCAATGCAGGACTGGAAATATGCAGTTGTCCTTCGGCAACATGACTATGGAGCTGAACATCTTCAACATTGCCAAACAACCTCACAATGCAGATGATGAAATTGTTGATGTGGATTTAATTGAAGCATTAGTTGATGTCACTTTTCTTTCAAACCTTAGTGATGACCCTTTACAAACATGTTTAACTCACTTTGGTTTGAATTTTGATATTGACAGATCAGTCGATGAGGTCAACGCCCTACTTGACTCAGCACCATCCATGGACACTAATAAATGGAAGTCAAGAGTTGAACAACTAGCGCCATCAGAAAAGAAACTCATCCCATCATCAGAATCACCACCGAAACTCGAGCTCAAACCATTACCCAACACTCTGGAATATGCATTTTTGAGAGAAGAAAGTACTCTACCGGTAATAATATCATCATCCCTAAATGACGAACAAAAAGGTGAGTTGTTGGATGTTTTAAAAGAGCACAAAGGAACATTATGATGGACCATAGCAGACATTAAAGGTATAAACCCAGTAGACTGCATGCATTACATTCACCTTGATGAAAATGCTAAATCTACTAGGGAAATGCAACGTCGGTTAAATCCTAATATGAAAGAAGTTGTTAAAACAGAAATCCTTAAGCTATTAGATGCAGGTATCATTTACCCCATTTCTGATAGTTCATGGGTCAGTCCTGTGCAAGTTGTCCCCAAAAAGTCAGGAATCACAGTAGTTACGAATGCCGATAATGAATTGATACCCACTAGAGTGACTACAGGATGGCGTGTATGCATTGATTATAGAAAATTGAATTCTGTCACACGTAAAGACCATTTTCCTTTACCATTTATTGATCAAATGCTTGATAGATTAGCAGGCCATGAATTTTATTGCTTTCTAGATGGCTACTCAAGATATAATCAGATTTCCATAGCACCAAAAGATCAAGAGAATATCACTTTCACTTGCCCTTTTGGTACTTTTACATATAGGAGGATGCCATTTGGATTATGTAATGCACCTGCTACATTTCAACGATGCATGTTAAACATTTTTTCTGATATGGTTGAACGATTCCTTGAAGTCTTTATGGATGATTTTTCTATCTTTGGTGACTCGTTTGATCAATGTTTACATCATCTAACACTAGTTCTGCAGAGATGTATCGAGAAGAACTTGGTCTTAAATTGGGAGAAGTGTCATTTTATGGTAAAACAATGTATTGTTCTCGGTCACATCATTTCGGGCAAAGGTATTGAGGTTGACAAAGCCAAGGTGGATCTCATTTCTAATCTTCCTCCACCCAAAACAGTCAGAGAAGTAAGATCTTTCCTTGGACATGCTAGTTTCTATAGACGTTTCATTAAAGATTTTAGCAAAGTTTCTAGACCCTTATGCAATTTACTTACTAAGGATGTACCTTTTATCTTTAATAATTCATGTCTTGTGGCGTTTGAAAAATTAAAGCAGTTGTTGACATCATTACCCATCATTTAGGCCCCAAACTAGAGCTTATCATTTGAACTCATGTGTGATGCATCTGATTATGCAGTAGGAGCAGTATTAGGACAAAGAGTTTATCGAATTCCCCATGTTATTTATTATGCTAGTATGACATTGAATTATACACAGTTGAACTATTCAACTACTGAAAAAGAAATGCTAGCAGTAGTGTTTGCATTGAAAAAATTTCGATCTTATCTCATTAGTTGTAAAATAATTGTATTCACAGATCATGCTGCTCTTAAATATCTTCTCACAAAGAAAGATGCAAAAGATAGACTAATTCGTTGGGTGTTACTTTTGCAGGAATTTGACTTGGAATTCAAATATAAGAAAGGCACAGAGAATGTTGTGGCAGATCATCTCTCTCGTCTTCATTTTGACACAATTACAGAACTATTACCATTAAATGAGTCATTTCCAGATGAATAATTAATGAGTGTGGAAGTATTACCTTGGTATGCTGATATAGTTAATTATCTTGTTACAGGTAAACTTCCAGAGCATTGGACCAAGCAAGACAAGACCAAATTTTTTGCGGAAATAAAGAATTTCTTTTAGGATGACCCTTGTTTGTTCAAGTATTGTGCAGATCAAATTGTTAGACGATGTGTCCCAGAAAATGAAATTCAGAATATCCTTTCATTTTGCCATGAACAAGCTTGTGGAGGCCATTTTAGTGCTAAGAAAACAGCGACCAAAGTTTTACATTGTGATTTCTATTGGCCAACTATATTTCGAGACGCTTACACTTTCTGTTCTTCATGTGATAGGTGTCAACGAATTGGGAGCATTACGCGAAGGAATATGATGCCACTAAATCCAATTTTAGTGGTTGAGATTTTTGACGTATGGGGTATCGACTTCATGGACCATTTCCCCCTTCTTTTGGCCATCAATACATATTGGTTGCTGTTGACTACGTATCGAAATAGGTAGAAGCAATTCCATGCAGAACCAATGATCACAAGGTGGTGATAGGGTTTTTGAAAAGCAACATTGTTTCGCGCTTTGGATTCCCTCGAGCAATAATCAGTGATGGTGGTGCCCACTTTTGTAACAAAGCATTCAAAGCTCTTTTGACAAAGTATTCCATCACTCACAAAGTGGCGACCCCATATCATCCGCAAACCAGTGGCCAAGTTGAGATCTCCAATCGAGAAATAAAGCACATATTAGAAAAGACGGTGAGGCCGGACAGAAAAGATTGGTCATTAAGACTTGATAATGCATTATGGGCATATAGAACGGCTTTCAAGACCCCGATTGGGATGTCACCCTACAGGCTAGTGTATGGAAAAGCTTGCCACCTACCTGTGGAACTCGAGCATCGTGCATATTAGGCCATCAAGAAATTCAATTTTGACATGCAACAAGCCAGCTCAGAAAGAAGATTACAACTGGCAGAACTTGAAGAAATTAGCAATGATGCATACGAAAATGCCAAGATTTACAAGCAACGAATGAAAGTCTTCCATGACAAGCAAATTATGAGAAAATCTTTCACTCCAGGTCAGAAAGTGCTTTTGTTCAATTCTCGCTTGTACCTATTCCCAGGTAAGTTACGCTCTCGATAGTCTGGTCCATTTATTGTTCATACTGTTTTTCCACATGGGGCAATTAAAATTAAGGACCCAAAGAACGGTGTCACATTTAAAGTTAATGGTCAAAGATTAAAGTCATATCTAGAGTACCAACCACATGAAGAAGACACCGAAATAAATTTGAGTGACCCACCAGATTTGAATTGATTTTTTTTTCTTTTCGGTGGTTTGATTTTTCTTTCTTTCTTTTTATTATTCTTTTGCTAATTGAAATTATTTTTGCATAAGTGTGTTTGTTTTACCATTAAGGTTTCTCTTATCATTGTTAATCATGAATACCATACTTAGACCATTCCTCCTGAACATTCTTAAATCACTTCAACGTGTTAAAACTCATCTCAAAAGGCAGATTCAATTTTGTAAAACACATCGTATTTGGGCTCTGCAACCACCAGAGTTAGTATCCTATGTTGAGGGTTTAAAAAGCCAACTCAGAGACATTGAGAGAAGTGTTTACGACATCCAGTTGGAGCTTGAGGTAAATTCAATAAGAGGACGATTTTAATTTTCTTTGTGTGTTTTAATTTGTTTTTCTGTTTGTGTGCTTTAGTTTGTTACCCCGGTGAAGTGGCGGATAACGGTATTCCGTGACAATCAAGTCGGTTACTTCAGTTTCCCATAATAACTGATATTCTGAGGCGAAAGTACGGACAGAAACGAGATTCTAGCGAAGCTTCACAAGCGATTCCCTTCACTTCCTCAGAATGCCCTCCTTACAATCTATAAAGCCCGGTCCGAACACATGCGATGGCTCATGATGAATAACATACCTGCTGACATCCGTTGGTTAATCGAGGCTAAAGTACGATTGGCAGGTGAGTTACCTCCAAAATTTATTGCATACATGCTGGTTGTGGTAAAGGAAATTATGCAAGAAAACGACGAGCTCGAAGAATTTCTGTTGCTTGTCATAAGTGTGCCAGAATGAGTTGCGATAAAAACCCATGTTCTTTAGGAATGGTATCTGATAACAGGGAAGATAAGATTCAATTCATTAGGGATGGCTTGAATAAGGAGTCATTGGATGATATCTTTTTGTCTCTTGAAACGCATCCCAGTGGATATGTGCAAGGAGTGATTCTCCAGTTATGGCCATTATTCCATAAAGAACATACACGATATAGTCTCGGGAATCTGAGTATAAACGACCCTGTTTTCTAGTTTATAAGAAAACTGGATGGGAAGCCTATCCTCAACTCAAAGAGGGCGTTCAACCCGTTTCTGGACGTAAAACCAGAGGAAGATGTGAGCCATAGTCACAACTACTTGTACATATCCTTTTTACTTCACTGTTATTTTATTTCACTGTTGTTTTATCATTTGCATTATTGTTTTTAATAATTTCATTTTATTACTGTTTACTTTTTCCTTTTTATTGTTTCCTTTTTGACTCGCGAGCCATGTGCTTTACACGTTATTTGACACTGATATGTTACCTCATACACAACTGTGACCCACTGCCACCAAGACTCTTAAATTATTTTTGAAAAGTATTCCAATGGCAGCTACTCCCAATAGACAATTCAAGAACATTTGTGTGCTTTCTGGATTTACCTATGGCAAACATAAAGAGTTCGTTGATGCAGCCATCGATCTTGGTCGAAGTATAGCAGAGAGAAAATTACACTTGATGTATGGAGGAGGTAACCAAGGATTATCAAAATTGGTTTCAGAAGCGGCTTTTGTCAGAGGAAGCCAAGTGTTAGGCATCATCCCAAGAGTCCTAAAACCTTTGGGCAGTTTGTCTAACTCACCGACTGGAGAAGAGTTAGTCGTCTAAGGTATGCAAGAAAGAATAACTAAAATGCTTAATCATACTGATGCTTTTATTTTCCTTCCAGGAGATTTTGCAACACTAGAGGCACTTATCACACTAGCATCTTGGGCCCATCTGCACATTCACCAGAAACCCATCGGTTTGTTAAATGTCAATAATTTTTATGATGGTTTTATCGCATTTCTTAACCATGCAATAAAAAACTATTTCGTTCCTTCCAATGCCAAAAAACTTTTTATTTGTGCTCACACTGCTAATGAGCTAATTGATCTGTTACAATCTTATCGACCGGAGCCAGACCCCTGGACCTTTGTGTTGGAACGTCCAAATAATGATGGTAATAGTAGCCGCAGTAAAAAGCACAAATTAGATTTAACTCTCCGCCTGTAAATATTTTCTTCTATGTTACACCACCCAGGTGATGTCTTCTAAACTCTACTTCTTTTCTTTAAAATATTGAGGACAATGTTTCGTTCTAGTTGGGGGGAGGGAATAGTCGACAATTATGGAATCTTAGTTAAGTTTTTACTAATTTTTTGTTGTAGAAACTAACTGTTGCTAACTTTTTGTGTTGAAGATGGCTGAATATGGAGTGTAATGCCTCTAGAAACGCATCTTCTTAGTTAAAAAAAAATTCTTTTTCTAATAAATCTTTCTGCATCATTTTCACATTTCTGCATGCATATTTTCCTTTCATGTTTAGAATAGGTTGGGGGGTAGAATGTTGTTTAAAAAAAATTTGTGATTTGTTTTAACATTGGATGACATGATTAATTTCAAATTTTAATATCTGTATTCTCTTTGGTCTTAAGTGATGTTACACTATGTTTGCTACTCTACATGTTGATGTCGGAGACAAATATGAGTTGCTTGAAGGAATGAACATGTCATAATAAGTACCAAGTGAGTTTTTGAGCCTATCATTTTTCTTGGAGAGTAACCCTTTTGCCCATTCTTTATACAGCTTAGCAGTTTATTATTATATACACGATCTCTAGATTTCTTTTGAGTTAACCCTTAAAAAAAATGTGTATTGCTACATTTGGAGGCTCATTTAACTAGTAGATATGGAAGGTTATTTAGAGCCCTAAAAGACGATGGAAAGGCCATTTTTGATCCGTTTGAGCCTTTCTAGCCATCCCTTTTGTGAAATATCCATAGTTAACCATTTTGAGTCTTTTAAAAAAAAGAGAAAAAAAAGCCTTTTATTGTTAAACTTATCATCTTGACCCACCCCGACTTGGAGTATTACCTGATGTCTTATAAGTTCCATCACCTATTTATGTTTGAGAAAAATGTAAATAATTATTTTGTTCAGTGACGTTGTGCCAAGCAAAAGCAAAAAAAAATTGTTTCAAAAAAAAGAAATATAACAATAATAGGTGAAATCCACCTTGCAACTTTCAAAAAAAAAATAATAAAAAAATTGCTCTTCATTTTTCTCAAACATACACTTTGTTTTCCTTATTTTCCTTCTTTGTTAACCATGTCCCTAGCCTACGTTACGTTCTAATAAAAGTCCTTCTTGATTTTAGGGAATTATAGTCTGAAGTAGAAGCTAGTTATATGGGCTAAAAAGATGTAGTGGTGCATAATAAAAAAAAAGATAAATAAATTGGGTTGACTAGCATTTTTATTTGACTTGAGATCGTATTATTTCTAAGCTGAGGCCATATTTCTTTTATCTTGGTGAGAGCATGTGATATCATTTTTTTATTATTTTCTCTCAATTACCATTCATTGGAGTGACTATTTTTATTAGATTTAATTTCTTAGTGAGAGTGTCAATACCTCCAGTGAGATTTTGGGGTTTAACATATCATTCTTGAAGGTAGCTATGACAAAGTCTACTGGCCTGATTCATGTGGATGGTTGATGTGGGTGTGTGATGTTTCTTTAGACTTGAGATAATGCTTATACTTTTATTTGATTGTCATCATTAGTCTAATTGAATAAACAAGAGTGTTTAAAAAAAATCATTTTGGATGTGAATTTTGTTTTTGCTTTATTTGTTAGGGACTAGCAATAAGTTGGTTGGGGGGTGTGTTGAGTGTTAGAAAATGTATATTTATAAAGGAGAAAATCGTCATTTTACATTTCACGTCTTACTAACAACCCTTACTTTTATGTATTTAAGCTTCTTGTAATTTAATTATGTGTGTTTTATTTTAATTAAATATTTTATGTGTTTTAGGGGTATTATGGTCATTTCACAATAAACGAGAGATCAGACGGTAAAACGCGCATCACTTTTGAACTTAGGATGGTCGAAAACCTTAGGAGGAGCACAAAAGGAAAAATAGCACTGTTCACATGTACGGTACTATTCACGTGTACGGTACTGTCTACGTTACTGTTCACGACACTGTTTACATAGACGGATCGATGATGTGGCATTGACTGATGAGGTGTCACGATCCTGTTGGACTAAAATTCTTATGTACTGTTGATGGTGACGTGGCAGCATATCAGTGGACTAAAAATCTCGCGTACGGTACATGCATCACACAGGATTATTTTTAACCAAACCGCGTCACTGTTCAACCCGGGTCAAACCGTGTTACTGTTCATCCACGTGGTCAAACCGCGTACTGTTGACTGATGACGTGGCGCAATCCTGAGCGTCCAAACTGTTTTTAATCCGATGGCCATGATTTACTCCATGTATCTATAAAAAGGGGGCCTCTCCCCCCCCTAATTTGATATCTCTGAATCCATTTTTGGGATTCATTTTCTATAATTCCTTCTCCATATTGTATTTTCTACGTATTTTAATAAATTTTCATTTTGGCCTTAGTTCAATTATGAGTGGCTAATTTTCTTTCAAGTTTGGGTTGAAGGTGAAGTCTCAACATGTATCATGGGCTTTATTTGGTAAATTACTTTCTCTTCCCCTCTAATTTTTGTGGATGTTTTGACTTCTCGTCGACAAATAATACTAATCTTGTCTAGTACCGCCTTGGTTTCACCGGCCCTCTAGTACAAGATTATTATTATTTGGCACGATAAGCCCTTAGCACCATATTGATTAGAGCGTGGTTCATGAGGTGTGGATTCCCCCCTCATGATTTAAATGGCATTAATAAGGATTATTTAGCCCATGATGCATGTTGATACGGATCCAGATACCCAAGTACGTTATCTCAATAGATTTCTCTTCAATTTATTCTCGCCATTTCAATTCCAATTTTAGAATTTATTCTCGCCATTTTAATTCTAATTTTAGGATAATCCAAATCATTGTCACCACAAATCCAACCACCCATTTACAAAATTAATTCTACACACAATTAAAATCCACCTCCTGGTGGGATCGACACTCGTCACCATTAGTCTATTCTACAATAGATTCGTGCGCTTGTGAGTTCAATAAAATTTGCACAACAAGTAGCAAATTGTTCAATTTTTTTTATGTGTTGTCGCGTTCTCTCATGTAATTAAAGACAAATTTAGCTTTCTTTTTACCATCCATGCTAGCACACTCGTCAATAGGTAAAGGTAATAAATCCAAAGAAGTTAATGGATTACAACCATATACAATCTCAATGGTGAAAATGTAGTAGCTGAATGGATAGTTCTATTGTAAGCAAATTCAACATATGGTAACACATTCTTCTCAAGTTTTCAAGTTCTTTTGAATAATGGCACACAACAAAGTAGACAAAGTTTTATTTACAACCTCAGTTTGTCCATCAGTTTATGGATGACAAGTAGTATAAAACAAAAGTTTAATACCCAACTTACCCCACAAAGTTTTCCAAAAGTGGCTCAAGAACTTAGCATCTCGATCTGAAACTATGCTCCTTAGTACTCCACGCCATCTAACTATTTCCTTGAAAAACAAATTAGCTATGTTTGTTGCATCATCAGTTTTGAGACATGGAATGAAATATGTCATCTTTGAAAACCTATCAACAACAACAAAAACCAAATCTTTTCCCCTTTTTGACCTAGGTAAACCCAAAACAAAGTTCATAGAAATATCAACCCAAGGTTCGCTAGTGTTGAGTGTTAGAAAGTGTATATTTATAAGGGAGAAAATCGTTATTTTACATTTCAAGTCTTACTAACACCTTTACTTTTATGTATTTAAGCCTCTTGTGATTTAATTATATATGTTTTATTTTAATTAAGTATTTATGTATTCTAGGGGCATCTTGGTTATTTCACAATGAACGAGAGATCAGACAGTAAAACGGACATTACTTTTGAACTCAGGACAATTGAAAACCTTAGGAGGATCATAAAATGAAAAATGGCACTGTTCACATGAACGGTACTATTCACATGTACGGTATTGTCCATATTACTATTCACGACACTGTTCACATATACGGAACGATAACGTGACATTGACCGATGATGTGACATTTACCAATGAAGTGTCGCAATCCTATTGGACTAAAATTCTTATGTACTGTTGATCGGTGACATGGCAGTATGTTAATGAACCCAAAATCGCGCATACGGTACATGCATATACCCGGAATTATTTACAACCAAATTGTGTCACTATTCAAACCGCGTGGTCAAACCACGTACTGTTGACTGATGACATAGCGCAATCCTGAGCGTCCAAAATGTTTTTAATCTTATGGCCATGATTTACTTAGTGTATCTATAAAATGGGGGCTCTCCCTCCCTAATTTGGCATCCCTGAATTCATTTTTGAGTTCCCTTTTCTGTAATTCATTTTCCATCTTGTATTTTCTACGTATTTTAATAAATTCTCATTTTACCCCTAGTTCAATTATGAGGAGCTAATTTTCTTTCAAACTTGGGTTAAAGGTGAAGTCTCAACATGTTCCATGGGCTTTATTTGGTAAATTCATTAATTTTGAAAGTAAAAATTATTCAAGTGAGATCAAGCCCAAAGGACTCAAAGATTTGTTCATTAAGTTAAGACTCAAATTTAAGAAATATTAGATTAGATGGTGCTTTATTTTCATAATTATTGTAAAACTAGTTCATTGGATTTATGCACGATCAAGCTTTTAAGAACTCATACTGATTATGATCATGGCACTCAAATTATATTTGTTCTCATGAAATATGTTTCTACATCTAAAAAAAAAACAAAAACTAAATGTTTTATCAAAATGAACTTCTTCAAAGCATATGGATAGGTTTGAAAAATTCTTTAAAAGTTTTGATGTGTCGAAAAATGTGGAGAGTTTATATGGTCTTAATGCTATTTTTGAAAATATGAAAAAGGACCTAGTTGATAATATGTCAAACTTTTTAGGCAATTTTATAATTATATAAAAGTTTGGAAACATGGATCAAAATACAAAACTTTTAAAGTTGGCAAATCAGCTTGTCAGAATTAAATTGTCCAGAGACTAACTAGCTTATAGTTTACCCTAAGCGCCAAACCGATTAGTTTAAAATACATTAATGGTAACTAGCCACATTAGCAAAGCAGTGGACCAGTTTATTAAGCGGTAAATTGGTTTCGCATAGAATGCTCATTTAATACTTCTAACTACTAGTTTTGATCTATCTATATAATCCCTAACTCCAAATCATTTTCTAAGGTTGATCTGAGTTAAAACTTGATATTTCTAAGCAATTTATGAACTTTCACTTACTTATTCATATAAATTCGTACAAACTTGAGGTTAGGGATGACAGTTTAAAGGCCTAAGCAAATTGACAGCAGGCCCAACCCTCCAAAAGCTCGTCCATAATTAGACGGGCCGGGCTTGAGCTTAGATAAATTTTTTAAAATGAATTTTTAATAGAGTTTAAAATAGGGCGAAAAATAATGGAACACTTAAATTAAAGATGATTAATTGATTATACAATATATCATAGACTAATAATCAAATACACAAAATATAAAATATACAATATTAATATAAAATAATTTAAAATATAAAGCCCATAATATATAAAATAAAATTTAAAATATAAAGCCCATAATATATAAAATAAAAAATTTTATTTATCTCATGAGCTCATACTCAGGCCCATCTACTATGGGCTTTTAAATTTTCAGCCCATGACTAGGCCCATTCGTTGTGGGTCTATACCTAGACTTTTTTGTCATCTCTACTTGAGCTATCTATCAAGGGATAAGTATTTTACACAGCAACCCATGCGACACTTAAATAATTTTTAGCAAGTTAGCCTATTGAAATTCTCAAGCTAACTAAGCAAAGATGCTTGTGAGAAAGTTAGAGAGAAGAGAGCAATATGGCCAAAGAGAATTTTATTTCTCACATAAGAGAATACAATAGAGCTTTACAAGGATGCTTGAATTACTTGTGTGTGGTATGGTGTTAAACAAAATGGCAAGCACCATGCCCTATTTATAGAGAGGTTTGCCTATGTCTAGACCTTTCCATGCAACTTGTGCAAATATCTACAAAATTCTAGAGAAGCCTAGCTATACATAAATGTAGAACTATCAAAATATGTACAAGTTGTAGAGAGTTGTAGAGAATTCTAGAATCGGGCAGGGCTTGCTCACTTTAGCTTGTCAAATTGGGTTGTCCACTTGCTAAGTACACCACGGTTTGCTAATTGTATAAGGCGGCCCATTGCTAAGTGTATCCTACTACTTAGCACACTCTGCCTTTGGGCGGTTCTTGACTAAACGAACCCATGCAAGCCAATTTGGCCTTCATTTGGAGAACATTTAAGCGGCCCGTGACATATCACTTGCTTTATACTCTTATAGTTAGTGTGTTTTTTGTAAACTTTATTTCATTATTTCAATAGAGAGATTTTAATTGTGGGAAGCTCTTGGGTGAAGAGGTATAGGATATACACCTTGAAGTTGTAAAGATTAACCTTTGGAGTCAATTGTACTCATTTTTGGAGCCTCAATATATAAGACTCGGTGCTAGTGGAATCCTTAAGGTTGGATTACTTGGAGGCGTGCATGTAAGTGGGTTTGTCGAACCACGTAAAAATTGTTGAGTTTGTTTTCTTTACCTTACCATTTTAATTTACTTATTGTTGTTAGTTGTTGTTAGATTGTGGTAGTTGGTGTAGTCAATTATAGCTTTTATTGTTGGAGAAAATTTTAAAATCCATTCAAGCTTAAGGTTCTTTAACTAAAATTTAATATTCAATTTAATTTTTTTAACTTGTTTTTAATTTAAGATTACTATCAAAATTTTAATTTAACAATTTATTTTAATTAGTATGTAATATTACATATAAAAATTATTTAATTATTTATTTACAATAATATTGAAGATTATATATTAAATTCAACAATTAGTAATATAACTTAATAACAATAGTTATTTTGGCTTCAATAAATTAAATTTAATAGTCTTGTCTGACATTGTATAACAATATTATACAATCCAATATAGTTCAATTAAGGTCGGCTCTAGAGTATTGGAGGCCTTAGATGAAATTTTTTTATGAGGTCTCCTTACATTCAACAGTTTCAACACTCAAAGAAATATAAAAGAGCTTAAAATTCAATCAACTTTTAATTATATCTTGAAGATCAATAATTAACAAGATAGTAAAAATTTCAAAAAATAAAAGCAGTCAACAAGATATGTTTTTTACTTCTTTTACAACATGAGAAATTATCATGTTATTCTGACATATCATGTCAGTACCATGGTTTGCCGAAAAGTACATTTTACTACTAAACGTTTGCACCGTTATCAATTTACTACTATTCCGTTAAGAAAAAGTTAATGTTTAACGGAAATTGAGTTAAAATTTGATTTTATCCCCAAGAGTTTGGTAGTAAAATGATAATTTCCCTAAAACCTTGGTAGTAAAATGATAATTTAATTACCAAATTAACAAATAATTTTACTTTTGCAGCTGGAAGTGTCTTTGATGCCCTTATGATATCAGCAAATTTTTAACGTTCTTAACGAAATGATAGTGAATTGATAACGACGCAAATGTTTGGTAGTAAAATATACTTTTCAGCAAACCATGGTACTGACATGATATATCACAATAACTTTGGTAGTAAAATAATAATATCCCTTACAACATTATTTCAAGATTTTTTTTTACTTCAAAAGTGAATAATTTCTTTATAGAGAAGTGAATAAGAAATTTACAATGTTAATTAAGTTTTTTTTAACCAGATAAAAAATTTAATCTTTTTCTTGGAAAAACTAATAGTAAATTAATGGATAGACAATACTACTAAGTATAGCTCTTCAACATTACAGTTACCAAATATAGAATTTGTTTAAAATTTTGTAATTGTAAAATAAATATTAATTAGAGAGAGGCCTAAAAAATAGATTTTCTAATTATAAGTAACTTTAAAAAAACTACCAATTTGAGTATATTAAGAAAAAGTTTTTTTTTAAAAAAAAAGAGATCTTCGTAATATATAGGAATCAGACGATCACAATGGACCGTCTTAACATATGAGGCTCTTGGCAAATGCGTAGTTCGTTTATGCAAGCCACCTCTGAGTCCAATCCATTTGAAAAATTAATTTAGTCCAATCCACCTTCTAAATTTGGTCCTAAATTCCTAAGTTGAGTACTTAATTACTCTTGAGAAAAAAAAATAATAATTATCTGCTCCTTAGTACACAACGTGGACAGCTCAACAAATTTATGATATATTATAATGTTAGATTGTGTATAGGAATTATAGATAAAATAAAATAAGGTGTTGTATAATATTGAACTTGTATTTTGTAAATTGAAAGTGAAATATAAAAGGAGACTAACTGATGTATTTATACCACGTGTTTTAATTCACTACACCATGTTGCACACATTACAGTGCGCGATGTTGCATATGGTAAGTTATAGTCCCAATAATACCAATTCATGATGTGTCATGTTCAATGTCCGCGCACCATAATACGTGCTAGATCATTGACAAATCCAAGGAATGACCACAAGGGGCTGGAGTTCCCCTTGAACTAAAATTTTCTTTTAAATTAAATTCTTTATTTAGTCTAAATAATTAATTTTAATGTTAAGTATATTCATTAAAGCCCTTGGTAATTTATTTCATAAACGCCCACACTAAACTTCATCCTAGTAAAGTTAAAAAAACTTAATTTTTTTAAGTAATTAAAAAGTTTCCACTTGGAATTTAATCAAATTCATTTTTCTATTTTAATCTAAAAAATAATTTGACTCATTACCTTCTTTTCCAATTCAAAATCCTACATCTACAATCCCTAAAACCTACAAGAATCTAACGACATTTCATGTTTGCAAATCTCTAAGGCTGAAGACTGACAAATACAAATCATCTTCCAATTAAGTTCCAAATACGGATCCTCTATCCAACTAAGTTCCAACAGATATTCTTAATTCTTAATTTTCTATTCATAATTACCATCACATATGATTATTTCTGTTAAGTTATATCATGTAATATTCTATTAAATGAATTTCAAGTCTTGTATTTTTGTTTCTGTTAAAATTGTTGAAAACTTGAATTAAGGTTAGTATTATAAATATTATCACTATTTTTTATTGAATTGGTTTTATTATCTTATTTTTAGATAGTGGCATTGTTATTAAGAATAACCCACTCGTGATAATTCATTTGGGTCCGTCCCTACACTAGATCAACCCTCTTTAACGCTTCTTATAATATTGCGATGGATCAGCCCACTTTTCTTATTTAGTATATGTAATTAAATGTAGCCACCACATATGTGACATTTACTTGGCTAAACTAATCACATGCTTAATAAACTAGAGACAAAGGGTTAGAAGCGGATAGATACGCCAGGACAGAACATGATATAATTTATTTCATATTATTGATTTTTGTAACATTTAAAAAGGAATAAATTTGATTGTTTTTTGTTTTTTGTTTCTTTTAATGGAAAGGAAAAGAGAACCACCGCTTAATTTCAATTGATATTATCTGGCAGCCGAGAATCAAACGTGCATCAAGTCAAATGCCTGGCTAGAGATATTGAAGATGTGAGGATGCAACGCCTCGAAAGAACATTCCGGTTAAAAATGAGACGCGTGAGCCTCTCTAAAAACAGCGACAAAAATTCTTTTTCGAAATTTGATTTCATGGCCACCGCAGATTCCACGCACAACCAATGCTGGACACAGATTCAAACACGTCAGAGATAAATGGGTCCCACTTTCTTGAACCTAGAGATTTCCATACTCTTCTTTTCGTGGGGAACTAAAAAAGGAAAAAATCTTCGTTACCTAAACGTCCCTCCCCCGTTTATCTTAGGTTCCCATACTCGGTGCCTAAAGAGCCGCTTTCAATGCCCTACAAAAATATTGTGGGAGTTAAAATTTCTTTTGTAATTATATAAATATATATTTTTTTAAATAAAAATAGAGTGGACATTTTTTAAATATTAAAAAGATTAAAATTTAAGCTCTTATCTTATTAATTATTTGATTGTAAATATATTAATAAATATTTTTATGTAATGTGAGTTGTAATCCTAAATATTAGTCTCTTGTAATAAAAAAAATTGTTAAAATGAATCAGTGGTTTGTATTTATATTGTATAAATTTTGCTTAATTTAAATATGACTTATTTAATAATTATATCAAAATATTAAAATATGAAGTCAACATCAAAATAATTGTTTTATTAACAAGGTGAATGGATCAAGAACTAAAACTATAATTCAAAACAAAAAAAAATCATATTGACTTGGATATGATCTATTTAATAAGGATTAAGATTCTCTCTTGATCTGATCATGTACTGAGTAAATAACTCAATTGTTGATTGGTTGTTACTAAATAAAAAAATAAAATAAATTAAATCTTACTCATACACTATTACTAAAAGACAAATGGTAAAAGATATTTAAAAACTCAATAAAACTCATATTAGGAGAGGATTCTATTTCATTTAATAAACGTATTAAATTTGATAATCCAAGCTCATTTATTCTTATTTTTTTCATGTCAAATAAATGAATCGTGTTAAATTTTGTTGGTTCTACTTGTGACAAATGAATAAGTAAGAATTGCAAAGATAGAATTTTAATTAAGGTTTATAAGGGTATTTTGCACATCTGAACTCCTTTCCAATGTTTATTATATGGATTTCTCTACGATACTATTAAAAGAATTACAGTTATTATTATGAACCATTTGTTTAAAATGAAACATCTCCATCCCTTGATTAATCTTTAATTAATAATTATAAGTTACTCAAGTTATTAGTAATTCCTTACTTTAAATTAAATTAGGTCTAGCTTATATCCTATTATTGCTAATAATTTTTTATATATAAATAATAAATAATTATTTTCATTGATTCATTGTAAAAACATAAAAAATAAAAATACAATTAGACCTTTTTTAACTAAAAAATTATTCCATAAGACTTGAAATTAGATCTTCAAAAAAATTAAATTAGATGTATTTTATATGCGTTATTTAAATGTACCATTTCATTTTGCTGTTTACAATATTAATCTTGAAAATGGAAAATATTAATGTGTAAATTATGTGAAGATAAAATATTATTTATGAAGATTATTTTGTTTAACTTTTCACAATACATATAAATTATCAAAATCAACAATGATGCATTACCAAATTTATATCAATCAATGTAATTATAATTTAGTGACATAAAATAAAAATACAAATTGTTTGTGAGTAACAAATTTTATTTATCAAGTGATTTATAAGAAAGAATTTATATAATATAGTTTTATATAATTTATAAATAAATTGTATTATTAATTTTTTTATTCTTTTAAAGTTGTAAATTTCTCGCTATCCTATTTGAGTCTTGTTTCTTATCCCTTTTATCAAATTTAAGTTATCTACTTTATAAATAACTTCACTTTTCTATTTATCTTATTTAATTATTGTATACCATAAATTTCACCCAATGCTCCACATTAATCTGTTTCTCAACATTAAAATTTGTTTATCGAGTACTGATGTATGTACACGTATAATTTTTATTTTTCAAAAAATACATACATTAATACATATAAATTTGTTACGAGGCGTCGAGGCCAGCCCATAATTGTTGACTTGACCATATTCGAAGCTCAATAAAGAACAACACTCGTTCGTTCTATTGAAGCAAAAATCTCTCTCAATCTGTAAATCGGGTCGGTTTAAACATCTCTTCTCTTTTCTTTGTTTCGCAATTCAAGGTACAATAATTATTATTATTCTTATTTTGGTCTCTGATTTACACACCTTGAAATTCCTCTTATTTCAGTTATTATTAATTTTTTTAATAGCTAAAGAATTTGTGAATGAATTAGACAGATTTGAGTATGGAGGCAGCCGTAGCAAGCGTGGCTCGATCTTCAATCGGCTTGCATAGTCACAGACCAGTTCTTTTTTCTGTTTATTCTGGACCTGATTTTATTCGTTTTGGCACTAAATCGCTTTTAACGATCAAGGTATAATTATCAAACTTACGGATAGACTCGTAGCTATTAATTTTGCCTTGCTTTTTTTTTAATCGAGATCCGTTACTGTTTATTGTTTCGTTGCTTTTTTGTCTAATTGATTTAGACTCACTTAGTTGAATATGTTCAATTATCTTGCTCCTGTTTGATTGACTATTCTATTGGTTGATTCGCTGCAGCATTACTCTTCAGTTTCAAACCCTAAGCCAAGGCATAGGAGAAAGGGATTTGGAAGCAGGAGATGCATGGTCGTTAGAGCATCATCTTCTTCAGAATCATCTAGGTCAATGGATCCAATTGCTCCGCTTCAGCTGGAGTCTCCAGTGGGACAGTTTTTGTCTCAGATTTTGATAAGCCACCCACACCTTGTACCTGCAGCAGTTGAGCAGCAGCTTGAACAGCTTCAAACTGACCGTGATGCTGAAAAACACGAGGAGGCTTCTGCTTCTGGCACTGAGCTTGTATTGTATAGGTTAGTTGCTCATCTCTTGATATGGAATGTGAAATTAACTTTAAGGGAAAGGTAAGGCTTACAATTTTGTGTTTAGTTTTAGAAATTTGATGAGAATGTCAACATAAATGATGGAATGCTTCTTGTTTGATTAGTATAAATGATGGAAGTGTATAAATGCCACTTACCAAAGCTAGAAATATGAGGAAATGAATTTTTTTTTTTAATAACAGCGCTATCATTTCATTTGGCTATGCTTTGAATGTGTTTCATGGTTATGAGTAAACATTAGCATATGTTATGCTGTTTTTTCTTGCATCACAGTTTTTATATACTCTTGGGCTTGAAGCTCCAGAAATACTGTTATTGGTTAACTAATTTTGAAGTTGGCCTTGTATGGAACTTTTCAGATTCTTTCAATTGATCACTATATAAGTCTTGGTAATTTAAGAATAGCAAAGCTCATGAACTAGTTTCCAATACTATGTTTTATTCCTATTAAGTATTTAGTTATAAAACAAAGCACATTCTTACATGCTAAATTTGGAAATCAATGTTATAAGCTTGATGATGGAAATTGTACATTAAACATTTTACAATTATACATTTCTCATATAGTTTTGTATATATAACTTTTTTTTAAAAGTAAAATAAAAAAGCTCTACATTGAAAATAGGATGCATGGTAATTTATGGGCTTTAGGTTTTGACTATTAGGTTCACGAAATCTCACTCCGAATGCTCAAAAATTTGTAGTATAACTGGCTTATACGAGATAAACAGATTAAGATAAATGAATTTAAAGCGAATTAGGTGCAGAAGGTGGTTCGAAAGTGAATTTTTGTCCTGTAGAATGTTATGATATTTTGGGAATTGATTTATTTTATTGTTTTCTTTAAGGGATTTCATAGTTACCAGTGGCAGAGCCACATAGAGGCAAGCGGGGGCAGCTACCCCTGTAAGTCCTAATTTTTTCAGAAAATGGCTTTCAGAATTCAACCAAACATTTTATTTGTCCCCAATAAAATTTTTAATTTGTCCCTACTGCTTTGAATAATATATAAAAATGTAGGCTCAAAATTAAATTATCATCATTAAAATCACTTTAAATGAATATGTTAAATCCAAAATTATTTACAAACATTTGAGGCAAATCAAATTCTTTTAAGGAAATTAATTTGCTCCCACAGATTTGAATTCTGTCTATGGCACTGATTATTATTTGTCTATGGTTGATTTGGTTATCTTCTCGGTATATTTTTCCTCCATAGATATGATCTGTTGTATTTTTTGAGACTTCTGGTTTGGATTATAATGTGGATAAAATAAATATTGTTCTTCTCCTGGCTTGCTTCTATTTCTCCTCCTCCTTTTCCCTGTGTTTTATCTCGCTTTTCTTTTGGTTGCCTGTGTTATTGGTTAAACCCAAAATTGTTATTGCTCTCTGAGTTCCCTTTCCGTTATCTCTATCCTATCTTTCTGGCAAGCTCCCTACACACCATTCTATGGTTTATGTTCTATTTCTTTGTCTTTTCTTTAGATCTGATTTAGCGACACTACAACACTCGAAATTAGAAGCTTAATCAGATGATGATCAATCTCAAAATCATATAAATGTAACCTACATGAAATATTTACTAGAAATTTGATTGAAACCATATATTATCAAAACTTTTGAATTAGGTAAAAGGCAGTAGTAAATTTCTTTGCTCATGCTTGCATAAATATACCTTCAACATGTCAGTGATAAATTATTTAGTTTTACTGTCAAGAGTTGAACCTTAAACTATGGTATTTCAAATTTCCAGGAGAATTGCTGAGGTGAAGGCTAATGAAAGGAGAAAGGCATTAGAAGAGATTTTGTATGCATTGGTTGTGCAGAAGTTCATGGATGCTAATGTTTCCTTGATACCTTCTATTACCCCTTCTTCTTCAGACTCCTCTGGCCGGGTGGACGCATGGCTAAGCCAAGATGAGAACCTTGAGCAGCTTCACTCATCTGAAGCCTATGAGATGATACAAAACCACCTGGCTCTTATTCTCGGAAATCGGTTGGGTGATTCAACCTCTGTAGCACAGATCAGCAAACTCAGGGTTGGGCAAGTCTATGCCGCTTCAGTTATGTATGGGTACTTCCTCAAGCGAGTCGATCAGAGGTTTCAGCTTGAGAAGAGCATGAAAATTCTTCCAGATGCATCAGATGTAGAAGAGAGTGGTATTCAGCAAGTGGTAGGAGACGTGACACCCACTGGTGCTGAGGGTTCTCATGAAGCTCTGTCATCTCATCCTGAAGTTTCATCCTTTTCTGGTGGTGTCAGTCCTGGAGGTTTTGGTCATGGGATAAAGGCCTCTCGGTTGAGGACCTATGTGATGTCTTTTGATGGGGAGACACTTCAGAGATATGCGACGATAAGATCCAAAGAGGCTGTTAGCATCATTGAGAAGCACACAGAGGCGCTATTTGGAAGACCAGAAATTGTTGTAACACCACAGGGTACTGTTGATTCCTCAAATGATGAACAAATCAAAATTAGCTTTGCTGGTCTGAAGAGACTTGTTTTGGAGGCTGTGACTTTTGGTTCTTTCCTCTGGGATGTTGAGAGCTATGTGGATTCGAGGTATCATTTTGTCATGAACTGAATGATGTTCATTTTCAACTGTTTCAAACAAAGTTTGTACCAGACTGACCAAACCCAAATGGAGCACGGGATAGTTTTGAGGACAAGTATTAGGTAATTTGCTAATTGTATTGTATATAGTTTAGTTTAATTGTCATGTTTACTTGTTTTATTGCATGCTTTAACACTTGTGGTTGCTAAATGAAATTTACCTTCGTTTTGCAAGTGCCTGGAAAACTTAGTTTAATCTAGGTTGACGTTGTCTCTTTTGGTTAAATCACAATATGTAAGCATATACTATCTTTAATTTATTTATTTAATATGTTTTAATAACTAATTAAATTTATTTAATATTTATATTATTGATGGGAACCGTGTACTCCTGGCCACCCCCTTAGTCATCTCTAGTGTTATTACAACAGAGAATCGCCGTTTTTCAGTAGCCTTTGATATCTCGGAGGAGATTTTCCAACAGAACTTCGATAGGCGAGATATGCAAACAGCGCGAGGTATGAAGCGATCTCGTGCGGAGACTGAACGACTTTCACGTTCCATAACCATAATGAAAGAAAGCTAACCTAGAACCTATTCCTGCAATTGCATTTAGTCTCGCTACCTCTTTCGTGGCCCCCCCCTACTTGCACATTCGCAATTTCTACCACAAGAAAGTCGCCCCTAAATTCCAAATCCTTGGAATTCTCGTCCGAAACTTTACGCAACAATCCAAATTTTTTCACAAAACAAATTACAAAACATAAAATCCGGATTCATTATTATAATTACACAATTGAAAATAAGTTAAACATGTTCTCCAAATTTTACAGACTAAACCTAAAAATGAATTAAAAAACAAAAGAAAAATTGTGACCTCCTCTTGATCTCTTCGCTGCCGCTCTCTCTTGCCCACAGCTTTCTTCATCCAGTTCCAGCAAATCTGCACTCTCTCCCTCCCCTTATCTTCATCCAACATCTTCCTCTCTCTTTATTTCTCCCGATCCACTCTCTTCTCCTTATCTCTTCACTGCCTCTCTCTCTTCTTCCCCCTTCCCCCGCAGCCTTCTTGATTCAGTTGCAGCAAATCTGCACTCTCTCCCTTTCCTCAGCAAATCTGCACTCTCAGCCACTGCCGTTGCTGTGTTTCCGCCATAGCCGCTGCTGCTGTGTTTCCCGCCATAGCCGCCGCTGCTCTGTTTCCGCTGCTGCACTGTTTCTGTTGTTGCTCTGCTCCGTTGCTGCTCGTCTTCACCCAGCTTCTGTTGCTCTCCCGGATCTGTCACTTGCCAGTATTTGTTTTTTTAAAGTTAAAAACAATCCACAAAATGTCGTTGCTGTTGTTTGGCATGTTTTGCTTCTGTAAGCATGTACATCATTCTTTGGAAACCAATTTAAAACGAAAAAAAAGGACATTATAATTTACAAGATTTTTGACTTAAATTAACTTTTAAATATTTCTTAAAGTAGGATGTTTTTGGACAGCGATGAATTTGTATATATGACATTTAGAATGAAAAAAAAAGCCTGAGAATTTAATAAAATTTTTTAGAAATTATTTGAGTGATTTTAATTGTTTTTAATAGCATGTAAAGATGATGTTGTTCACGATTGTCATTGCCATGATATTGATTTTACTCCAAATTCCATTTTGTTGATGATGCACAAGTTGAATTTATTGCCTGTCACTCCATTTTTTTTTTTTTTTTTACAGAGAAAATGCATTAGGTAAATTGGACTTTTGTTATTAGAGAGAAATAGAGATTTTTCAAGCTTTGCCCTGGATAGAATTCAATGAAACAATCTGTAATTTCAATTTATTGCTTTAGATGGAATTCACAATTTGAATTTACTGCATGTGATAGGTTATTTGGAGACTTTGATGTGCAAGATTTGGTTACTAACGAAGGAGACACTAGTAGACCACTTACTAATATTGATTTATCTCCTATAAGTGTCGCAGAGATGAATGCTATAACAGATAGAATTGCAACTTCTATGTGGCATGATTATATACGTAATGCATAATATCTATTATGTAATTTTTTTATAATTATTTTGTTTAAATCATGTGTTGTAATATATATCTTAATTATGGTGTAAAAATAATGACAATGTAAAACTTTTTTTTAATTAATGCTAATTCTAAAACTTTATTATCATGTAATTTTTTATAATAATTTTGTTTAAATTATTATGTTGTATTTGTGTATGTATTAGCTAAATAATTATTTTATAACTATAAATATGACGTAAATGCTAGTAATAATTGTTTTTGAAAAAAGTACTACCGAACACATATTTTTTGTTTTTATTATTTTCAATTGTGTCTACTGAACGCATATTACTGTTTTCAGTTTTAAAATACAAAATACAGAAAATGATACCAAACACATTTAAATTTGAAATACAGCAACTGCAAAACACCATTTTCATTTTTATTTTTATTCTCAGAAAATACAAATTTAGAAACAACACCGAACGAGCCCTTAGATTCCATGAGTTCTCTTTTCTTTCTTCTTCTTCCTCTTTTTTTTTTTTTTGGGCTTCCCTTTCCCGGTAGATCTATGGCGAATAGAGACTATACATACATACATATATATATATATATATATATATATATATTGATTACATGAGACCATTGTTAAAGAGTACAATTCATATTATATGAGATTATAACTGATATTTACAACAGATTATAACTGAGACTAATATACATCAATTCTTATGAAGCACGGCCCAAATTTTTACTCTCTCAAATGTTCGAAAGACGTATACTTCACTCACATTTCGAAAGAGAGAAGACTATTTTCATTTAAATTGAGCAAGAAAATTAAACCCCTACAATGTATTGTGGAGGCTCAAACCTATAATTTCACAATTGTAAAATTTGAGTTCTAACCATTAGGTTAAAGCCTAGTGAATAGAGACTCTATTGATATCGTCACATAGACCTCAAAATAAGGATTATGTCAGCACAAATATGATAAACAAACAACATCTATAGATTCCTACTGCTGGTTAGTGGTGGTTACAGTAATTGTATAATTTTATTAATAAAATCAAAATGATATTATTTTTATAGAATTAATATAAAATATTAAAATACATAACAAAATCCTTACTACACTAACTGTAATTTTCTGTTAACTTTAATATAATAACATAGTATAATATAATATAATATAGTTAGATATAATATGGTGTATCAAACATATTAGAGGAGATGCAGAGGTTATTATTTGGGGCGTTATATATATATAGGGGTTGGCTATGATATAGGGACTGGATCATAGCCCCTTGTTATTAAATAAATTAAAAATAGACTAGGTCAATTTTATTGATCCCCTTGTTGTTATTAATATGTATTTTTAATTTAAATCAATTAAAATAAAAATTTATTAAATAAATAATATTTTAAAAATAAGAAGAAGAAGAAAAGACAAGTAAAAAAGGAAAAAATATTTTTATTACAAATATTTTGAAAAATAAAATCAAATGAGTGTTAACAAAAAGACAAAAGTTTAATTCATTTTCTATGAAATCTATCTCATATTTAGCATTTTAAGTTTTATGTTTAATGTTTAATGTAATTATTTTTTAAATACCCTGAATTTTTTTTTTTTGCCCTCGTTTCATGTTTACGTTCATGTTTCATGTGTCATGTTGCAAGTTCAAAGTTTCATATTTGATGTTTGATATTCACTGTTACAGAGGTACTCGTATTTTATGTTCATTGTTGCATATTCTAAGTAACGTGTTTCATATTTATTGTTATATGTTTCATTCAATTACTTTTGAAATACCCCGAATTTTTTTTTTGCCCCCATATCATGTTTACGTTCATGTTTCATGCTGCAAGTTCAAAATTTCATATTTGATGTTTTATGTTCACTGTTACAATACTCGTATTTTATGTTCATTGTTGCATATTTTAAGTAATGTGTTTCATATTTATTGTCATATGTTTCATTCAATTACTTTCCAAATACTCCGAAATTTTTCTTTTTTGCCCCCGTTTCATGTTTACTTCATGTTTCATGTTTACTTCATGTTTCATGTTCATTGTTGCATATTTTAAGTAACGAGCTTCATATTTACTGTTTAATATTTCATATAATTATTTTCCAAATACCCCAAAGTTTCATATTTGATGTTTTATGTTCATTGTTGCATATTTTAAGTAACGAGCTTCATATTTAATGTTCAATATTTCATATAATTATTTTCCAAATACCCCAAATTGTTTTTCCCCATGTTTCATGTTTACGATGAAGTTTCATATTTCAAGTTTTGAGTTTCATATTGATGTTTTATGTTCACTGTTGTGCAAATTTTATTGAACTCGCAAGCGCACAAATCTGTTGTAGTGTAGATTAATGGTGACGAGTGTCGATCCCACGAGGAGGTGGATTTTAATTATATATAGAATTAATTTTGTAAATTGGTGATTGGATTTGTGGTGGAATTAATTTGGAATATGCTAAGACTTAAATTAAAATGGCAAGAATAAATTCTAAAATTGGAATTGAAATGACATAAATAAATTGAAGAGAATTCTATGGAAATAACGTACTTAGGTATCTGGATCCGTATCAATATGCATCATGGGCTAAATATTCCTTATTAATACCAATTAAATCATGAGAGGGAAATCCACACCTCATGAACCACGCTCTAATAAATATGGTGCTAAGAGCTTATCGTATCAAATAATAATAATCTTATACTAGGGAGCCGGTGAAACCAGGGCAGTACTAGACAAGATTAGTATTATTTGTCAACGAAAAGTCAAAACATCCACAAAAACTAGAGGGGAAGAGAAAATAAATTTACCAAATCAAGCCCATGACACATGTTGAGACTTCACCTTCAACCCAAGCTTGAAAGAAAATTAGCCACTCATAGTTGAACTAGGGGCAAAATGGAAATTTATTAAAATACGTAGAAAATACAAGATAGAGAGAGAATTACAGAAAATGGATCCCAAAAATGGATTCAGAGGTGCCAAAATAGGGGGGGAAGGCCCCCTTTTTATAGATACATCGAGTAAATCATGACCATCGGATTAAAAACAGTTTGGACGCTCAGGATTGCGCCACGTCATCAGTCAACAGTAAAGTCAACAGTACGCGTGAACAGTACGCGGTTCAGCCACTATTTGCACAGTAATGCGGTTCAGCCACTATTTATACAGTAACGCGGTTTAGCCACTATTTGCACAGTAAATAATCCCCTGTGTTGCATGTACCGTACGTGCAGTTTTTTATCCACTAATATGCTGCCACGTCACCATAAACAGTACATAAGAATTTTAGTCCAACAGAATCTTAACACGTCATCAGTCAATGCCACGTCATCGATCCGTACATGTGAACAGTACCGTGAACAGTAACGTAGACAGTACCCGTATATGTGAACAGTGCCATTTTTCCTTTTATGCTCCTCCTTAGGTTTTCGACCGTCCTGAGTTCAAAAATGATGTTCGTTTTGCCATCTGATCTCTCGTTTATTGTGAAATGACTATAATGCCCCTAAAATACATAAAATACTTAATTAAAATAAAATACACATAATTAAATTACAAGAAACTTAAATACATAAAAGTAAGGGTTGTTAGTAATACTTGATATGCAAAATAACGATTTTCTCCTTTATAAATATGCACTTTCTAACACACAACACACCCCCAACTAGCTTATTGCTAGTCCCTAACAAATAAAGCGAAAACAAAATTCAAAATATATATATATATATATATATATATATATATATATATTTTTTTTTTTTTTTTTTACACTCTTGTTTATTCAATCAGATTAATGATAACAATCAAATGAAAGTATAAGCATTATCTCTAGTCTAAAGAAACATCACTCCCACATCAACCATCCACATGAATTAGCCCAGTAGACTTTGTCGTAGCTACCTTCAAGAATGACATGTCAAACCCCAAAATCTCACTGGAAGTAGTGACACTCTCACAAAGAAATTAAACCCAAAAAAATAGTCACTCCAATGAATGGTATTTGAGAGAAAATAATAAAGAAGTGATCTCACATGCTCTCACCAAAAAGAAATATGCCCTTAGCTTAGAAATAATACGATCTCCAGTCAAATAAAAATGCTAGTCAACCCAATATATTTATTATTATTATTTTTTTTATTATGCATCACTACATCTTTTTAGCCCATATAACTAGCTTCTACTTCAGACTATAGTTCCCTAAAATCAAGAAGGACTTTTATTAGGACGTAACGTAGGCTATGGACATGGTTAACAAAGAAGGAAAATAGGAAAAACAAAGTATATGTTTGAGAAAAATGCAGAGGATACTTTTTTTTTTTTTGAAAGTTGCAAGGTGGATTTCACCTATTATTGTTTTTTTTAAACAACAATTTTTTTTTTGAAGCAACAATTTTTTTTTTTGAACTAGGCATAACTTCACTATACAAAATATTTATTCACATTTTTCTCAAACATAAATAGGTGATGGATCTTGTAAAATATTGGGTAATACTCCAAATCGGAGTGGGTTAAGATGATAAGTTGACAAAGAAAAGTTTTTTTTTTTTTTTTTTTAAAGGCTCAAAAGGGTTAACTATGAATATTCATAAAAGGGATGGCTAGAAAGGCTCAAACGGATCAAAGATGGCCTTTCCATCATCTTTTAGGACTCTAAATAATCTTCCATATCTACTAATTAATTGGGCTTCCAAATGTAGTAACACACATTTTTTTTCTTTTTCATTTTTTTTTTCTTTTTCATTTTTTTTTCTTTTTTTTTCATTTTTTTTTCTTTTTTTTTCATTTTCTTTTTAGGGTTAACTCAAAAGAAATCTAGAGATCGTGTATACAATAATAAACTACTAAGCTGTATTAAGAATGGGCAAAAGGGTTACTCTCCAAGAAAAATGATAGGCTCAAAAACTCACTTGGTATTTATTATGACATGTTCATTCCTTCAAGCAACTCATATTTGTCTCCGACATCAACATGTAGAGTAGCAAACATAGTGTAACATCACTTCAGACTAAAGATAATACAAATACTAAAATTTAAAATTCATCATGTCATCCAATGTTAAAACAAATCACACAAAATTTTTTTTTTTTTAAACAACAGTCTACCCCCCAACCTATTCTAAACGTGAAAGGGAAATATGCATGCAGAAATGTGAAAATGATGCAGAAAAACTAATTAGAAAATGATAGAAAATGATTTTTTTTTTTAACTTAAGAAGATGCGTTTCTAGAGGCACTACACTCTATATTCAGCCATCTTTGACTCAAAAAATTTTGTTTGAAAATGTATATTTATAAAGGAGAAATTAAAAAGAAGAAGAAGAAAAATAAACATCAAAACATAATAAAGAAAAAGAAAATATCTGAATTTTTTTTTTTAATTTTTTAATTTTTTTTTGTTTTTTATTTTTAAATTTTTTTTTATTTTTTCAAACGATAAAGATGCGTTTCTAGAGTCACTACACTCCATATTCAGCCATCTTCAACACAAAAAGTTAGCAACAGTTAGTTTCTACAACAAAAAATTAGTAAAAACTTAACCAAGATTCCACAATTGTCGACTATTCCCTCCCCCCAACCAGAACGAAACATTGTCCTCAATGTTTTAAAGGAAAGAAGTAGAGTTTAGAAGACATCACCTGGGTGGTTCAACACAGAAGAAAATATTTACAGGCGGAGAGTTAAATCTAATTTGTATTTCTTACTGCGGCTACTGTTACCGTCATCATTTGAACGCTCCAACACAAAGCTCCAGGGGTCTGGCTCCGGTCTATAAGCTTGTAACATATCAAGTAGCTCATTAGCAGTGTGAGCACAAATAAAAAGTTTTTTCGCACTGGAAGGAATAAAGTAGCTTTTTATTGCATGGTTAAGAATGCGATAAAGCCATCATAAAAATTATTGACATTGAACAAACCGATGGGTTTCTGGTGAATGTGTAGATGGGCCCAAGATGCTAGTGTGATAAGTGCCTCTAGTGTTGCAAGATCTCCTGGAAGGAAAATAAAAGCATCAGCGTGATCAAGCATTTCAGTTATTCGTTCTTGCATACCTGAGACGACTAACTCTTCTCCAGTCGTTGAGTCAGACACACTGCCCAAAGGTTTTAGGACTCTAGGGATGATGCCTAACACTTGGCTTCCTCTGACAAAAGCAGCTTCTGATCCCAATTTTGATAACCCTCGGTTACCTCCTCCATACACCAAGTGTAATTTTCTCTCTGCTATACTTCGACCAAGATCTATGGCTGCATCAACGAACTCTTTATGTTTGCCATAGGTAAATCCAGAAAGCACACAAATGTTCTTGAATTATCTACTGGGAGTAGCTGCCATTGGAATATTTCTCAAAAACAATTTGTGAGTGCTTATCAAAAAGTCATATTTAAGAATCTTGGTGACAGTGGATCACAACTGTGTATGAGGTGGCATGTCAGTGTCAAATAACGCGTAAAGCACATGGCTCAATAGTCAAAAAGTAAACAGTAATAAAATTATTAAAGACAATAATGCAAATGATAAAACAACAGTGAAATGAAATAAAATAACAACAAAGTAAAAGGATATTTACAGGTAGTTGCGACTGTGGCTCACATCTTCCTCTGGTTTTACGTCCAGGAACGGCTTGAACGCCCTCTATGGGTCGAGGATAGGCTTCCCATCCAGTTTTCTTATAAACTGGCAAACAGGGTCTTTTATAGTCAGATTCCCGAGACTATATCGTGCATGCTCTTTCTGGAATAATGGCCATAACTGGAGAATCGCTCCTTGCACATATCCACTGGGATGCGTTTCAAGAGACAGAAGGATATCATCCAATGACTCCTTATTCAAGCCATCCCTAATTAATTGAATCTTATCTTCTCTGTTATCAGACACCATTCCTAAAGAACATTGGTTTTTATTGCAACTCATTCTGGCACACTTATGACAAGCAACAGAAATTCTTCGAGCTCGTCGTTTTCTTGCATAATTTCCTTTACCACAACCAGGCAGTATGCAATAAATTTTGGAGGTAACTCACCTGCCAATCGTACTTTCGCCTCGATTAACCAACGGATGTCAGCAGGTATGTTATTCCTCATGAGCAATCGCATGCGTTCGGACCGAGCTTTATAGATCGTAAATAGGGCATTCTGAGGAAGTGAAGGGAATCGCTTGTGAAGCTTCGCTAGAATCTCAGTTCTGTCCATACCTTCGCCTCAGAATATCAGTTATTATGGGAAACTGAAGTAACCGACTTGATTGTCACGGAGTACCGTTATCCGCCACTTCACCGGGGTAACAAACTAAAGCACACAAACAGAAAAACAAATTAAAACACACAAAGAAAATCAAAATCGTCCTCTTATTGAATTTACCTCAAGCTCCAACTGGATGTCGTAAACACTTTTCTCAATATCTCTGAGTTGGCGTTCTAAACCCTCAACATAGGCTACTAACTCTGGTGGTTGTAGAGCCCAAATGCGATGTGTTTTACAAGATTGAATCTGTCTTTTGAGATGAGTTTTGACACGTTGAAGTGGTTTAAGAATGTTCAGGAGGAACGGTCTAAGTAAAAGACTCATGATTAACAATGATAAGAGAAAACTTAATGATAAAACAAACACACTTATGCAAAAATAAATTAAAGTAGCAAAAGAATAAAAAGAAATAAAGAAAGAAAAATCAAACCACCGAAAAGAAAAAATCAATTCAAATCTGGTGGGTCACTCAAATTTATTTCGGTGTCTTCTCCATGTGATTGGTATTCTAGATATGGCTTTAATCTTTGACCATTAACTTTAAACGTGACACCGTTCTTTGGGTCCTTAATTTTAATTACCCCATGTGGAAAAACAGTATGAACAATAAATGGACCAGACCAACGAGAGCGTAACTTACCTGGGAATAGGTGCAAGCGAGAGTTGAATAAAAGCACTTTCTGACCTGGAGTGAAAGATTTTCTCATAATATGCTTGTCATGGAAGACTTTCATTCGTTGCTTGTAAATCTTGGCATTTTCGTATGCGTCATTGCGAATTTCTTCAAGTTCTGCCAGTTGTAATCTTCTTTCTGAGCTGGCTTGCTGCATGTCAAAATTGAATTTCTTGATGGCCCAATATGCACGATGCTCGAGTTCCACAGGTAGGTGGCAAGCTTTTCCATACACTAGCCTGTAGGGTGACATCCCAATCGGGGTCTTGAAAGCTGTTCGATATGCCCATAATGCATCATCAAGTCTTAATGACCAATCTTTTCTGTCCGGCCTCACCGTCTTTTCTAATATGTGCTTTATTTCTCGATTGGAGATCTCTACTTGACCACTGGTTTGCGGATGATATGGGGTCGCCACTTTATGAGTGATTGAATACTTTGTCAAAAGAGCCTTGAATGCTTTATTACAAAAGTGGGCACCACCATCACTGATTATCGCTCGAGGGAATCCAAAGCGCGAAACAATGTTGCTTTTCAAAAACCCTATCACCACCTTGTGATCATTGGTTCTGCATGGAATTGCTTCTACCCATTTCGATACGTAGTCAACAGCAACCAATATAAATTGATGGCCAAAAGAAGAGGGAAAGGGTCCCATGAAGTCAATACCCCATACGTCAAAAATCTCAACCACTAAAATTGGATTTAGTGGCATCATGTTCCTTCGTGTAATGCTCCCCATTCGTTGACACCTATCACATGAAGAACAGAAAGTGTAAGCGTCTCGAAATATAGTTGGCCAATAGAAACCACATTGTAAAACTTTTGTAGCTGTTTTCTTAGCACTGAAATGGCCTCCACAAGCTTGTTCATGGCAGAATGAAAGGATATTGTGAATTTCACTTTCTGGGACACATCGTCTGACAATTTGGTCTGCACAATACTTGAACAAATATGGGTCATCCCAAAAGAAATTCTTTATTTCTGCAAAGAATTTAGCCTTGTCGTGCTTGGTCCAATGCTCTGGAAGTTTACCTGTAACAAGATAATTAACTATATCAGCATACCAAGGTAAAACTTCCGCACTCATTAATTGCTCATCTGGAAAGGACTCATTCAATGTTAATGGCTCTGTAATTGTGTCAAAATGAAGACGAGAGAGATGGTCTGCCACAACATTTTCTGTGCCTTTCTTATCTTTGAATTCCAAGTCAAATTCCTGCAAAAGTAACACCCAACGAATTAGTCTAGCTTTTGCATCTTTCTTCGTGATAAGATATTTAAGAGCAGCATGATCTGTGAACACAATGATTTTACAACCAATGAGGTAAGATCGAAATTTTTCCAATGCAAACACTACTGCTAGCATTTCTTTTTCAGTAGTTGAATAGTTCAACTGTGCATCATTCAATGTCATACTAGCATAGTAAATAACATGGGGAATTCGATCAACTCTTTGTCCTAATACTGCTCCTACTGCATAATCAGATGCATCACACATTAACTCAAATGGTAAATTCCAATTTGGGGGCTGAATGATGGGGGGATGATGTCAACAATTGCTTTAATTTCTCAAAAGCCATAAGACATGAATCATTAAAGATAAAAGGTACATCCTTAGCAAGTAAATTGCATAAGGGTCTAGAAACTTTGCTAAAATCTTTAATGAAACGTCTATAGAAACCAGCATGCCCAAGGAAAGATCTTACTTCTCTAACTGTTTTGGGTGGAGGAAGATTAGAAATGAGATCCACCTTGGCTTTGTCAACCTCAATACCTTTGCTCGAAATGATGTGACCGAGAACAATACCTTGTGTTACCATAAAATGACATTTCTCCCAATTTAAGACCAAGTTCTTCTCGATACATCTCTGCAAAACTAGTGTTAGATGACGTAAACATTGATCAAACGAGTCACCAAAGACAGAAAAATCATCCATAAAGACCTCAAGGAATCGTTCAACCATATCAGAAAAAATGCTCAACATGCATCGTTGAAATGTAGCAGGTGCATTACATAATCCAAATGGCATTCTCCTATATGCAAAAGTGCCAAAAGGGCAAGTGAAAGTGGTTTTCTCTTGATCTTTTGGTGCTATGGGAATCTGATTATATCCTGAGTATCCATCTAGAAAGCAATAAAATTCATGGCCTGCTAATCTATCAAGCATTTGATCGATAAATGGTAAAGGAAAATGGTCTTTACGTGTGACAGAATTTAACTTTCTATAATCAATGCATACACGCCATCCTGTAGTTACTCTAGTTGGTATCAATTCATTATCGGCATTGGTAACTACAGTGACTCCTGACTTTTTGGGAACAACTTGCACAGGACTGACCCATGAACTATCAGAAATGGGGTAAATGATACCTGCATCTAATAGCTTAAGGACTTCAGTTCTAACCACTTCTTTCATATTAGGATTTAACCGACGTTGCATTTCCCTAGTAGATTTAGCATTTTCATCAAGGTGAATGTAATGCATGCAGTCTACTGGGTTTATACCTTTTATATCCGCTATGGTCCATCCTAATGCTCCTTTGTGCTCTTTTAAAACATCCAATAACTTACCTTTTTGTTCGTCATTTAGGGATGATGAGATGATTACCGGCATAGTACTTTCTTCCCCCAAAAATGCATATTCCAAAGTGTTGGGCAATGGGTTGAGCCCGAGTTTCGGTGGTGATTCTGATGATGGGATGAGTTTCTTCTCTGATGGTGCTAGTTGTTCAACTCTTGGTTTCCATTTATTAGTGTCCATGGATGGTGCTGAGTCAAGTAGAGCGTTGACCTCATCGACCGATCTGTCAATATCAAAATCCAAACCAAAGTGAGTTAAACATGTTTGTAAAGGGTCATCACTAAGGTTTGAAACAAAAGTGTCATCAACTAATGCTTCAATTAAATCCACATCAACAATTCCATCATATGTGTTGTGAAGTTGTTTGGCAATGTTGAAGATGTTCAGCTCCATAGTCATGTTGCCGAAGGACAACTGCATATTTCCAGTCCTACATTGAATGTGAGCATCCGCGGTTGCCAAGAAAGGTCGGCCTAGAATAATGGGATGTGCTTCCTTGAATCCTGTATTGGTTGAGTGTCAATTACAATGAAGTCAACAGGAAAATAAAATTTGTCTACCTGGATAAGCACATCCTCCACAATACCACGAGGTATTTTCGTGGACCGATCTGCAAGCTGTAACACCACTGGAGTTGGGTGTAATTCTCCCAGTCCAAGTTTCACAAAAACAGAGTAAGGCAACAGATTTACACTAGCTCCTAAATCCAACAAAGCATTCTCAATTATGTGGTTCCCTATGCTACATGAGATAGTTGGGGAACCTGGATCTTTGCATTTTAAAGGAATTTTATGTTGGAGTATAGAACTAATGTTTTCTGTTAAAAATACCTTCTTTTGAACATGGATGTTTCTCTTTTTAGTACACAGGTCTTTAAGAAACTTGGCATAAGATGGAACTTGTTTAATAGCATCAAGCAATGGGATGTTAACACTTACCTGTTTGAAGATTTCGAGAATCTCACCTGTGGATTTTCCCTTCTTTCCTTTAGCTAACCTTTGAGGAAATGGAGCTTTTGGAACATATTCTCGTGGGTTGGTGTCTTCTTTCTCCTCTGGTGATGATTCCTCAACATTAACAGGTACAATTTGATTGTCTTTTGTCACTGGCATCTCCACTTTATTGTCGACTTCTTTTCCTTTTCGCAAGGTCATGACAGCTTTGACCTCTCCATGCTGCTGTAGTGAACTGGTACTTGCTTCATGTACTCCTTTAGGGTTAGGCACTGGTTGACTTGGAAATTTACCTTTCTCAATTGTCATTGCCAAGGTCTGAACTGAAGAAGCAAGTTGTCCCACCATCTTCTCTAGGCTTGAAACTGATTGAGCTTGTGAGTTGAAGCCCGCTCTCAACTCATTTCGTAGTCCATCAATAGTGCGGTTTTGTTGCTCAATCGTAGAGTGAGTAACATTCCTGAAATTCTGGAATGCATCCTCCCATGGTCTGGGTTGAGAGTAGTTCTGGTTCTGATTCTGATTGTATGGTCTGAATGGTGGCTGAGAGGCTTGAGGATTTTGAGCAATTGGTTGCATTGGTGGAGCTGGAGCTGCTGGTCCATTCTGTTGGAATCCTTGAGACCATGAAAAATTGGGGTGGTCTCTCCATCCAGGATTATATGTGTTGGAGTATGGGTTGTAATTCGATGGTTTTGTCATTACTCTTATGGCATTGGCTTGATCTGGATATGAATCAAGGTCATGTGGCTCTGTTGATTTAGCAGTCGATAACGATGCTATTTGTCGAGAGAGACTTTCAACCATCTCCTTGACTTCTTTGATTTCTGAACTTGACTCGCCAATGTGAACCTCATTTACTCCCTTAACGCTTCTAGTATTCCTGAGTGATCGACTCCGTTGTTGAGAATTATCCGCTTGTCACTGGAAGAATTCCTAAATCTCTGATGCACTTTTTGACATTAACTCTCCTCCACTTGTCGCCATTAGCCATTCTTGCACATTCGGTAATAAGCCCTCCAAAAAGTATTGGCATTGGTGCCATTTCTCGTACCCATGATGTGGACACTTCAAGAGTAGCCCATTGAATCGCTCCCATGTTTCGAAAAACTGCTCGTCATCTCTCTGGGTAAACTCCGAGATTTCCCTGCGAATAGCATTGGTTTTATGCACTGGGAAATATTTATTTAAAAATTTTGTAACCATTTGTTCCCATGATGAAATGCTATTAGCAGGCAATGTATTAAGCCATGAACGAGCTCTATCCTTTAAAGAAAATGGGAATAATATAAGTTTTACATCATCATCTGAAAAATTCTCATATTTAAATGTTTGACAAATTGCGTGAAAATCATTCAGATGATTATATGGGTCCTCATTTTCTAGGCCATAAAATGTGGGGAGACAATTTAGCACACTAGGTTTTAGTTCAAAGCTCCTAGCAGCTACATTCGGATACCTTATACATGATGTGCTCAAATTAGCTAAAGGACTAAAGTAGTCCTTAAATGGCCTCTCCTGTGGTGCTTGTAAATCCATTTTATTTTTAATGCTTTTGTGTGTGCGAAGTGTTTTCTCTAATTCAAGGTCTATAGGTTCAAGATTAGGTAATAATGACCTACGACCATGCATGCAAGAACCTACGACCATGCATGCAAGAAACACAAAAATAAATTGGAACAAAACAAATAAAAATAAAGAAGAAGGAGAAATTACGATACTAACCTTATTGCGCTATTACAACCTTATTATAAAAATACACACAACAAATAATAAGTGAAATAAATTAACTAAAAACAAATTAATAAGATAAATAAAAATTACAAAGAAGAAAAAAATAAAAAAATAAAAAAAATAACTTGAAATTAAATTACAGAATTTTAAGGAAGAGAAAAAGAAATACTAACCTCTAAATGTAGATTCACTTTTTTTTTCTTTTCTTAAAAAAAAAATACAAGAAAACAATTAAATGGAAATATTCACAAAAATTAATTCTAAGAATTAAAATTACTTACCTCCCCGGCAACGGCGCCAAAAACTTGTTGTACAAATTTTATTGAACTCGCAAGCGCACGAATCTGTTGTAGTGTAGATTAATGGTGACGAGTGTCGATCCCACGAGGAGGTGGATTTTAATTATATATAGAATTAATTTTGTAAATTGGTGATTGGATTTGTGGTGGAATTAATTTGGAATATGCTAAGACTTAAATTAAAATGGCAAGAATAAATTCTAAAATTGGAATTGAAATGACATAAATAAATTGAAGAGAATTCTATGGAAATAACGTACTTGGGTATCTGGATCCGTATCAACATGCATCATGGGCTAAATATTCCTTATTAATACCAATTAAATCATGAGAGGGGAATCCACACCTCATGAACCATGCTCTAATAAATATGGTGCTAAGGGCTTATCGTGCCAAATAATAATAATCTTATACTAGGGAGCCGGTGAAACCAGGGCAGTACTAGACAAGATTAGTATTATTTGTCAACGAAAAGTCAAAACATCTACAAAAACTAGAGGGGAAGAGAAAATAAATTTACCAAATCAAGCCCATGACACATGTTGAGACTTCACCTTCAACCCAAGCTTGAAAGAAAATTAGCCACTCATAGTTGAACTAGGGGCAAAATGGAAATTTATTAAAATACGTAGAAAATACAAGATAGAGAGAGAATTACAGAAAATGGATCCCAAAAATGGATTCAGAGGTGCCAAAATAGGGGGGGAAGGCCCCTTTTTTATAGATACATCGAGTAAATCATGACCATCGGATTAAAAACAGTTTGGACGCTCAGGATTGCGCCACGTCATCAGTCAACAGTAAAGTCAACAGTACGCGTGAACAGTACGCGGTTCAGCCACTATTTGCACAGTAACGCGGTTCAGCCACTATTTGCACAGTAAATAATCCCCTGTGTTGCATGTACCGTACGCGCAGTTTTTGGTCCACTAATATGCTGCCACGTCACCATAAACAGTACATAAGAATTTTAGTCCAACAGAATCTTAACACGTCATCAGTCAATGCCACGTCATCGATCCGTACATGTGAACAGTGCCGTAAACAGTAACGTAGACAGTACCCGTACATGTGAATAGTACCGTATATGTGAACAGTGCCATTTTTCCTTTTATGCTCCTCCTTAGGTTTTCGACCGTCCTGAGTTCAAAAATGATATCCGTTTTGCCATCTGATCTCTCGTTTATTGTGAAATGACTATAATGCCCCTAAAATACATAAAATACTTAATTAAAATAAAACACACATAATTAAATTACAAGAAACTTAAATACATAAAAGTAAGGGTTGTTAGTAATACTTGATATGCAAAATAACGATTTTCTCCTTTATAAATATGCACTTTCTAACACACAACACACCCCCCAACCAGCTTATTGCTAGTCCCTAACAAATAAAGCGAAAACAAAATTCAAAATATATATATATATATATATATATATATATATATATATATATATATATTTTTACACTCTTGTTTATTCAATCAGATTAATGATAACAATCAAATGAAAGTATAAGCATTATCTCTAGTCTAAAGAAACATCACTCCCACATCAACCATCCACATGAATTAGCCCAGTAGACTTTGTCGTAGCTACCTTCAAGAATGACATGTCAAACCCCAAAATCTCACTGGAAGTAGTGACATTCTCACAAAGAAATTAAACCCAAAAAAATTAAACCCAAAAAAATAGTCACTCTAATGAATGGTATTTGAGAGAAAATAATAAAGAAGTGATCTCACATGCTCTCACCAAAAAGAAATATGCCCTTAGCTTAGAAATAATACGATCTCCAGTCAAATAAAAATGCTAGTCAACCCAATATATTTATTATTATTATTTTTTTTTTATTATGCATCACTACATCTTTTTAGCCCATATAACTAGCTTCTACTTCAGACTATAGTTCCCTAAAATCAAGAAGGACTTTTATTAGGACGTAACGTAGGCTAGGGACATGGTTAACAAAGAAGGAAAATAGGAAAAACAAAGTATATGTTTGAGAAAAATGCAGAGGATACTTTTTTTTTTTTTGAAAGTTGCAAGGTGGATTTCACCTATTATTGTTTTTTTTTTAAACAACAATTTTTTTTTTTTGAAGCAACAATTTTTTTTTTTGAACTAGGCATAACTTCACTATACAAAATATTTATTCACATTTTTCTCAAACATAAATAGGTGATGGATCTTGTAAATTATGAGAACACATGAGAACTACTCCCACATTTCTCAAACATAAAAGGAATGTGGGAGTAGTTCTCATGTGTTCTCATAATCTAATGATTATTTCTAAAATAATTCATCAATGTCACCATCACCAGGAGGGGATACCTTTACATTTCTTCCATATCCCAACATGCACTCTAATTGGTGGCCTCATGACAATTCATTTGACTAATCGGAAGACGTGACAATTCATTTGACAAATTAAGATGAACAATTGTATCCGACTTTGCAAGAGTCGTGCTTTAATTGAAGCTTTTGTTAGTGTGTTACTATTTTGTTTATACACTCATGATATGGAATTTATATTCGCCTTAACTTGTCTTATTTCTTATCTTTGATGATTGTTGATAAATACTTGAGTTTAACGTGTTATATGCTTAAATTTCTATTTTTGGATGTTCATCATCATGTCTCATGCATAAAAAATGGCATTTGAAATTTTTCGGAATCACAAAATGGTCTCGGAATTGATCAAATTTTGGCTGAAAAACAAGACGGTCTAAATTTAAGGAGAACCGGCTAATCGCTTTTTGAAAGCGGCTAACCGTTTTCTTTAAGCGGCTATCTGCTATTCAATTCTAGAAACTTAGTGGCTAGCTGCTTGAAGCAAGCGGCTGACCGCTTAGTTTCTAGAGCTGAAGTAGTTAACCGCTTGGTTCAAGCGGCTAGCCGACTTCGTACATATTCACAATCTTTGTCACTCGTTTTCTGTCTCTCTCTCTCTCTCTCTCTACATTATTTCGTTTCCATCTCTTTCTCTTTCTCTAAAATTCTTCATTTTCCACTCACTTTCTCACCAAAGCGACTTTCTAGAACCATTTTTCATTTATTAAACCTCACCTATTCACTCTCAAAACACCATTTCCTTATTTATTTTCAAAATTCCTAAATCTTTAAACCTACTTTACCCGTTTCACATACCCTCGCTTTTGAGTCACTTTTCGCTCATTCTTGACCAAATATTGTGTGTGCATTATATTTCTACACTATATCATTAACAAATTATTTTCCCTAAATACAACAAATTACAAATCTAATAACTTAAACAATTACAAGGATAAGTTTAAAGCTGAGTAACCTCGATGAGAAGAGTGAAAGTGATAGCCGGGAGTAGGAGCGAGAGTGAGAGAAAAGTAGAGCGTGAGTGTGAGTTGGACCAAGAGTAAGAGCAACAGCAACAGCGACGCGAGAGTAGGAGTGTGAGCGGGAACGAGAGCGTGAGCACGAGCGGGAGAGTGAGCAAGAGCGAGAGCGAGGCATAATGTGGTGATCGAGAGGGAGAAAGATGAGGGTTTTCTTGTTCAATGTTCCAGAGGAGGAAGAAAAAGCAAGGGGGAGAAAGAGAGGGAGATGAAAATGCTTTTCTTCCGGTTGCCTGCTTTTTTTTTGCTTTTATTCACTTTTTTTTTTTATAAATTGATAACCCAATTGTTGGATTCAAATAAGCTGAATCCAATGACTCTAAGGGCAGCCCTTGCACCATACAGGGGATTTTATGCCCTGCATGGTAGCTGAGGCCATATATATATTGATGTTTCAGTAGTAAAATTACCTAAATGAAACCAAAGAACGAGACAAATAATGATCCTGCACAAACTCTGGCTCTTCAGTAATCAAATAAACTATACCAAGATGCGGATGCCTCTAGCTTTATCCGGATGAGTGACGTGGCTGCTTGATTTTATTCCATCCGTGCAAAACCTTGCCATGAACATCATAGAACTTAATCTCTGCTTCAAATTGAGTCAACTTCACATACATGAATCCTTGCCCGTCGTAAAAAAAGTTTAAACCATCTCCATTTTCTTCTTTAATGTTTCCTCTCCACGCCTTAGATCCTGCTCCACTCGTAAGAAATTGTATAGGGCTGCAACAACAATCTTACGAATTAGTCATATGAAACATAATCCAATCGTTTAGTTTACTGAAAGATAATGTTGCTTCTCAAAATTACCTTTCCCTGTCACTGATATGCTCCAAGCAATGGTCATGGCCGTTCATGTAAAAGTCAACGTCGTAGGTCTGAAATTATTCACAGGATTTACCGGAGTTCAGTGTGCTGAAATGGGTAATTATGGCATTTACATATAAGTTATTTTTTACCTTGAGAAGTGGGAGGATATGCCTGATAAGTTCCTGGGTGTCTCCATGGTGCCCAATGCTTCTAATTGCATGGTGGCCAACAACTATTTTCCACTTTGCCATTGATTCTTTGAACGCTGATTCTAAATCCTGTTATGGATACATGATTGTAAGATTACAACTAATACAAATTTTATCTATTATATCGTTGATTGAAATAACAAATCTTTATATATGTTTTATACCTTCGATATGTTGGCACGATAAGCTTTTCTAGAGATAATACCTCGCCAATCATAAGTATGACCCTCTGCTTTGGAGTACATATTGACAAAAGGAGTGGTATCCACAAAGAAAATCTCAGCTAATTCTGAAAAAAAAAATGTTGGCAATTGAGTATTATTAAGACAGTTTACGTCTATATGACTGAGTATTGAGTATTCCTCTGTATTTGCCTATATTTACAATAAAAGATCTTAAGCAAATCCATCTGCTATCAATTATTCTGAGGAGGGGGCTTAATTGAGCCTCAGCATCGCCCCTATAATCATGGTTGCCCAGAACTACATTTTGAATAAGTATTAATTAGTGTCAATTGAATATAGCATTATATTACATGTGAAATTGATGTTGTGATAACAGATGAGTGATGAGGGAACTTGCTGCTATACGACTGCTTTTGCAAGCTCTTTGCTGTGTAGATTTTGGAAAATGAATTTTCAAATGCTGTGTCATCTTCTCCACTCAATCCATTATCATAAAAATTATCTCCTGTTGAAACTACGAAATCGATGTCTAGTTTCTCTCAAATTCTTCCCATCTACGTATTAATATCGTAGCAAATCAATCATTCACTTCTCTTCTAGAATAGCAATCAACATAGTTAAAAATACTAGAATATGAAAGATGATGAAAAAAAGGAATGATGATGTCGGGAGCACAAGCTAATTTGTTATTCAATTGAATAATAATATACACTAATTATTCCCTTAATAGTCGAATACACACCTACAAAGAGTTTGTCCTTAAGATTATTCAATAAAAGATTACTCAATAAAAAATGCAATCAAAGTGATGAATATGTAATGTTTTGTTACCTGAGAAGCGACTTGAGACTGGTTGAAGGCACCTCTTCTACCCGAATCACCAATTACCAAAAAGTCGACTACACAATAAAAAATGCAATCAAAGTGATGAATATGTAATGTTTTGTTACCTGAGAAGCGACTTGAGACTGGTTGAAGGCACCTCTTCTACCCGAATCACCAATCACCAAAAAGCTAAGCGAAAGCGGCTCATCATTTTTGGTTTCGGTTGAAATGGGATGCTCAAAACTTTGAAGCTCTGCTTCTGCACTTGTAATAAGGAATAGGAAGAAACACAGAGCTAAAACAAGCCAAAGTGCGATTTTGATGAACATATTGGATGCCATGTTATGGTCACAATAACATAATCTACATATCATGATAATTTTGCTTATTTATACGTAGTTGAAAACAATCTCCAGGAAAGTGCTTCAATCACTTAACTTGATACGTAGTTCTGGTTGCATGAATTCTGAGTATGATTAATTAAAACTATGTCGTTACTTGGTAAAATAGAGGCAAAGTTATGTCATATGCGATTAGTTTTAGTAGTTGTAACTGTAACCGCACGGGAGATCGCAGAGAGCAATTGGAGGATATGTGAATATGCCATTGTCATTAGAACATTATTAGAATATTCGTCCCAAGATATAGAGAGCTCAACTTGTTGTGGGCCCTCTCTGCGTAATATAGTGCTTAAAATATTACATATAATTTTCTAATTTCATGAGAAGAGCATCCAGATTTATATTAACAATAAATCAATTTTATGGTCGGTTTGGCTGGACAAAAGAATGAGGTAGCCGGTTCTAAATTTCATGAATGCCATCAAATCGCCTCTTGTTTTGCATACCGCAGCTATAGAATGTTGGTGTCTTGGTGATATGAACGAATTGCACAAATAAACTTGGACTACTTGCGGCCTCAAAGGAAATGGTCGGGTAAGAACTTAAGAAGTAAAAGATCTCGGTCAAATAACTTAAGCAGCGCACGCACGCGCGTTTATAATTATTTATTTTAAAAGATAAAAATTTAGGTTGTGCTATAATAAAATATTAATAATTAAATTTTAAATCATAAATATTTGTAGATTTTTTATTATTAAGGACAGACAAGTATGAAAAAAATTATGAGAAGTATTTTTTTTGAAATTATTTTTTACTTATATTTACCACTTTTTAGATGCATTAGAGGTGCTTTGTGAGGCAGCACATACACATATGTATTCTCTCTAAAATAGCACTTGTAGCGACACTTAAGATTTTACTATTTTACTATTTAATCTTTTAAGTAGCTCTGAACAACCTTTGCTTTTTAATTAATTCCATTTATTTTAAGGGTTCCTCTATGATGCTGTAAAAAATTTACAACATCAATAATGTATTAATTGTGAACCATTAGATTTAATCAATTGTGTACAATATTTGTACTAAAAAAATAATTTAAAAATAATAGTAAACAGTTTGTTAACCGTTCAAGTGGGTGGAGAATTTTTGTAAAATAATTGTGACCACCCTTAGTGTTTGAAATAATTTCACTTAAATAGCATATTTTATTTAAAATTACTTTTCAGCCCTCCTTTAAATTTGTAATATGATAATCTTTTTTAAATAAATCTTCCAAAATCAATTACCATTAAGTATAAAATATAATATCAAGTAGGTTATTTAACACATAGTCTTATAATAATTTGTATTGTATGAATTTAATTACAAACCATTAATACCTAAATAATAATGATAATAGAAGGCATTTCAATAAACTATTTTATATGTGTTTTATTAATAATACTATATGAGTCACAACAAATGAGAAATATTTTATTCACCAATTATTATTGAAAATATATACGTCTATATAACTATAGAGTGAGAAATATTTTGATTTAAATTTCTAACAAAAAATTAAACTATTTATTTCATGTAATTCAATGGTGGAGGATATAACATTATGAAATATTGCTTTGACTTTCAATATCAACTATTAGATTATGATATATTAATGGCTCAAATATTGTGTCAAAATTTTAAGTTAAAGTATCCCAAACCATATCTTTATAATGGAAATATAAAAATATGCAATGATTTTTTTTCTTCATTTTGTTCATTAAATATTATTTGATGCGATATTTTATTTATTGTCACTATTAATTATCATAATAAAAGTAATGACTCTTCGTAACATAAAAATTTTATAATTACTATCAAAGAATAACAATAAAATAATCTTTCATGATTCATAAACTAAAGTTAATTAGAAATATGTGGTAGATTTAACTTTTATGAAATTAATAAAGTGACATTTGAAAATAAAATGAAAACAAACTTGTGAAAATTAAATTTTATAAGGCTTAAATAATTTTCTACCATGTCAATAAAAATCTAAAAATATAAAAGATTTTCGTTCACTTTTTTTCCCACGTAAATATTATCGGATGCAATATTTTATTTATTATCACTATTAACTATCATAACAAAAGTAATGACTCTTCATAATATAAAATTTTATAATTACAAGCCATGGATATCAATAAAATAATCTTTCACGATTCATAAACTAAAACTCATTAGGAATATATATTCGATTTAACTTTTATGAAATTAACAAAGTGATATTTGAAAATAAAATGAAAATATATAAGCTTATAAACCTTAAAACTCCCACCATATAAGGATATTAACTGTAAGATAAATATAAAGTACAGAAAATAAGTATGTTAAATGGGTGTTAAAAATGATACATACTTTATGATCAATTATACAATGACCCTTAATATTATATAAAATAATGAGTATTTTAATATACAATATTAAATTATATTAAAACATGTGTGATCAAGTAATTTTTATGTTACAAGCAATCTCAGCAATGAGTTTATTGATGTAACTATGACATTTACTTAACTATATGTACTTAGTTGTGTTATTTATTAGTGTTATATCATATATAAATTTTACAATTGCAACTTATTTATTTGATTTGTGTTAAATAACCTACCATTACATTTTATATTTAATGGTAATAGATTTTGGAAGATTTATTTAAAAAAATTATCACATTTCAAATTTAAAGGGGGATTGAAAAATAATTTTAAATAAAATATAATATTTAAGTGAAATTATTTCAAACTCTAAGGGTGGTCATAGTTATTTTATAAACTTTCCACTGATTACATATTTATTAACCGTTTACCATCATTTTTTATTTTCATTTTTACCTATAAATATTGTGTACCATTAATTAAATCCAATTATGCACAGTTAAAAATATTATTGATGCCGTAAAAAAATTACAGCATCATAGAGGAACCCTTATTTTAAAGATTATCCATATTAAAAATAAAATTTAATAAAAAAACAAAAAAAAAAATTATACCTTAACCACCTCTCACTGCCTCAAGCCACTGCGCCACTAGCTCTTAGTCATCAATTGATCCCACCGATAAAAATCCCAAGCGACCACCGGCCAGAACCTTCATTATTTGGTTAGGAAATGATAAGGTCGATGGTTACATGGGAGTTTAATGTATTTGTGAAGCAATTGTCCTCATCGTCTTCTTTCCTTATTTGATGGATTTGTTGCACCTTCTTTGTATGAATATGGATTCGTTTCAATCTAAAAATTTCAGTACATTAGGTTCATTAACAACACATATAGTGCAAGAAGGAGATTTTTATATTATTTCTCAATAAAATTATTGGGCTACGAATCGGTGTGTTGATAATGGAGATAGAAGGTGGTTAGGATTTCTCAAAATTATATATTTTTTTATTTTAAAAAGTAAATAAGATTAATTAAAAAATAAATGCTGGGGAAAAATTACCTCTACTCAAGATTTTTATTATTATTTTTTAATTTCAAAGATACCCTCCAACTTAAAAAGTATTTATAAATATTTTACATAAAATATTCGTTAATTATTTAAATCTCTAGTAAAATAAAAAGGTGACACGTGCCTGGAGTGGTCACCCGTGCTCAGTGGCAGTTTGGCGGTGACAATGTCACGGACATACTATTAGACTTTAAATTCTCACACACCTATGCTTTTGTGAATGGAGTAAGGTGGGAGGCTTATGCGTGGCAACAGAAACTCGCCGCTGATAACTCTAGCTAACTAGGGTGTCGTCCTGCCGCCATGCTATAGATCGAGAAGCAAGATTCTGCATCGCACATAGGCCTCCCACCCTGTTCAGTTTCCAAAATTGATCTCACCATCATGTAGATTTTAAAAAAGGGAGATCTAATGATCTCTTCACAGTACCTTGCTCGTACGGAAATAATGACCTGAGCATGACGTAAAGAACATGGTTTCTTTAAGGAGGGTCGATAGCGACGAGAGAGACGCGGATCAATACTGAAACTGGAGAAGATGAAGAGTTTGGAGAGAACTCATACGGCAAATTATGGAAAGGCAGAGAAGATTCAACCCAAAGAGAGAAGACCAGAAGTAAAGGAGACAAGCTTGAAAGTCCGAAAGCAGAGAAAAAGATCCTTAACCTAGAATCCATAATACACTTGCAGACTAGGATATTTGTTTATTTTGGCCACTTAAACCCAAGAACAAATGTGTTAAGTTTTGTGCCCAAAGCAAACGGTTTGAGAGAGATTTAATCATGATTCTTTAATAGAATTTGTATAGTAAACAAATACGTTAATTTGTACTTATACTCACAAGGGCAAGCTTAAAGGGAGATGATAGTAGCACCGTACAGAAATAAGCACAATTAAGCTGTACATTCTGCAATATGCAGCACGACCATAGACATTTAGGCGTACACAAGATGGCATGAACCATATCCTATACCATCAATTTGTGATCGTTTTAATTACAAGCGAGAAACAACAACAATTATTTTTCATTAAGTCCTATAATCAGCTAATATTTGGGACCCAAAAGAGAGAGAAGAAAAGCCCTGTAATTGCCTGATGTTTCAGAGTGAACAGCATCAGTCAAGGTCTTCTTGTATTTCTTCGAGTACTCAGCTTTTATATACTGCATATCAATCTCAGTTCTAGTCACAATTACCCTTACCAGTGTAGTATCGTCCGTGCCCAGACCTTTCATTGCTTTGTGGAGTACCTGGGAAGTTGAGTCAGGTTTTTCATCATTCTACAATAGTTGGTCAAACAAATAAGCAAATGCTGGTAAGCATCACAATTTATTGAAATAAAACTCCTCTGCAATGTCTTTTCAGCACCACCATCCTATAGCATTTGGTTTAATGGAACGCATAAATGCTTCAAAATTATTATTTCCCTGTAACAGTTGTGTTATCATTTTGTTGTTGGAGCCTGAAAGTATTTAAGGTGCACACAATTTGAATATCTCCAAAATGGCTTCCAAGAGATGCTTCAATGAACTGTAAGCTTTTTACCTTTCCAACCCTGTTAAACAATCTGATTTCCACTTCACATATTATTGTAGTTCTCAATAATAGCTTCTTATGACAGCATATGTTCAAAAGTATCCCTTTCCAAACACTGGCTGAATATGTCAATTCTACCGTGCAACATGAACAAAGGTACATGTATCACCGAACAAAAATATTTGCATATCGTAAGATCACTTACCTTCGTGAAATACTTCGCAGGATTCTCTGAGCATTTTAAAATTGTCAAAAGACCATACTCAAAATTGCCCGATGTTTCCTTCTTCACCACCTGGTAGAAAGCATCATGGATAAGCATCAAATGAAAAAATTTCTCGAGTAATAACAACTGGGGAAAAAATTCACCTTTTTAAGTGAGTTTCCATACATACTGTGATAAACAGAAGCAACATAAGCCAAATGTGCCCTGCTTCGTTCACAGAATATCCGAATGAAAGTCCTCTCATCAGTTCCTAATCTCTTCTCCCCAGCTTTGTAAAGTGCCTTGGCATCATTCTCAACCATTTGTCTGTCAACTTCCAGACCTTCATTCCAAGGGGGGCTCACATATGCCAACAAGAGCTACACCAAATATATTAAACCAAGTCATAAATGCTACTATTTATTATAGAGTAAATCTCTAATATGGAAATTCAGATTTTTCTTTTCCTTCTGACTTGTAGCCTAAGCCATTAGAGCATTCCAATAACTGAAAGCAGTCACTGACCGTACCATAGAAATAACTTATTATCTCTTCCGCGATTAACACACTAAATAAATGGATCCACATACCTTTTAATTTTCTCTTCTCATTTCAAGTAGGGCTGTAGAACCTCAGATTTGGATGAATTCGATCGGATTTCAGATTGTTTGGATTGGGGGAAAAAAAAAAAACCATCTGAATCCATCCAAACCTCAAATCTGATCTGATCCTAACCGAAATAAAACGGATTGGATGAATTCGGGTTCGGATCACTTTGGATGAGTTCGGATTTGGATGATATTTCGAATTCAGATGGTATTTCGGACTGGGTTGCGTTCGGATTAGGGGTCTTTTGGCAATTTTCATACAAAATTCATGAAATAATAATTGATTTGATATATTTTTAATTTGTTCCAATAAGTAATGCAATCTGATCCAATTGTGTTGGATCAACCCGGATCCGATCCGATTGGATGGTAAAAATTGTACCCAATCGGAAATTGGGCAATAACCGAATCCGACCCAATGCCCAGCCCTAATTTCAAGTCATCCATTGACTTTATTCACTTTTCCATTATCTCTGCTCTTTTATTGTATCATCAACCCTCTCATATTCTTTGTCGATCTATGACATAACAAATTTTTTTAATTAGGTGGCTCTAAACACCTAGAAAAAGTTTATGACATGACAAGGCGAAAGATGAAGCCAGTTTGGCTCTTCTAGTGGGGCCTCTTGGTGGTGGTTCTAAGTGGACAAAACCAGGCTCTCACAAGATAATAAGATTGAGACCAATGTGAAGGGCCATGTTGGATCTTGAGAAATATGTAGAAAGAGAGGCACAAATAAATAGCTGTAATTCAACTTCTGCTTTCAGCATTTGTTCAATGGGGCTTGTAGTATCTTCGGGAATAAGATGATTGTGTAGATGATATTAGTCTTTGGAGGTTCAAAGCAAGCACAGGCAAGAAAACTTAGATTTCAGTTGAGTTGCCGTTTCCTTTCTCTCTCTCTTTAATTCTTATTTTTTGGGTGGTGATTGTTGGTATTTAGTAAGTTGAATAAACAAAGTCAGAATCCATATAGATATTATCCAGTGTTTTTATGTTATGGTAATAAACTAACTGGAAGAATGAATGAACTTAAAGGTCAAATAATTTTCTGCACAAGGGTTTCTTGTGAGAAATAATAAAATTAAGAGAGTTGGAGAAAACAAGGCAACCAAACCAGTGAGAGAGACGTATGTAAGAGGAGAGAAAGGGAGTTGGAGAAAGAAATAAAGGCACAAGTAAGAGAGGAATTAAATTGTAAGTTAGGCCATTGATCACTTTATTCATGAAAGATCTCGACCAATTGAATGATTCAATAGCAGGGACTGAAGTCCAGATGTCCATGAATATAGGCTCTCCACATGTACGTTAAGTTATTTGGCAAGTAAATTGCATCCAATTTTTTGGAGTAACGGCATAGAATAGAATAGCCCCGCAGCAATTGCCCTCTCATTTGATGACTATTTTCTAGTTTGTTATCAATTTCAAAAGCTTATCTCTAAAGGGCATGCAAGAACTAAACAATATCCCGCAACTGTTAAGAGTACCCAGGTTCAGTTTGAGTACACAGTATTTTTCTTTTCTTTTTCTTTTTTTTTTTTTTGGATACACAATTCAGGTATGCTAAAGAAATAAACAGTTATGAAAAACATACTTATCATATATGGCAATCATGAATAATACAACTTTCATGCAGATCCTGGTACTAGCTAAATTACCCTATATAAAATTGCAGCTAATATTTCAAGGCATAATTGTCGGATGTTAGCACAGCATATAACATGTTTCTCAATCCTAATAGAATTGTGTTTAATAAATACGTGCCTTCTCTGCCCACCTTTGCATTTCAATAAATCAATAAATAACTAAATATATGCATTAAGTATTACCTTTCTTCAACATTTATAAACTTACTTCCAAAAGTTGCTGCTGAAGATATAAAGGTTGACTATGGATGGACCATTCACATCAATAAGAAACCCTCAAATATGTCGAATTTTCTGTGTAATCGAATTACTTCAACAATGCTAAGAGAAAATGAGAAACCAGAACATTTCTGAAGAATGAGGTGGGACCACAAGCAAAGTAAGGCAAAAAGTTTCGAAAACAAGGCAACTAATAGATATTACTCCAGATGACAAATATTTAGAGCAAAGTTAACAAACACAATATTTCAGATAGAATAAAAAGAGAAACATATTCTACCTTTTCATGATCACCAGAAGTGTGTCTCTTAATATCATCTTCAAGGTGGACGCCAAACTTTGAATGGTAATGTTGTCTAATCAACTGAATCTGGGATGGTGTGCGAGAACAAATTACTTCAGTGGCAGCTTTTAAGTTACCTGTGGTAAGTGAATTTCTCACAACTACTGCATCACGTCCTGCTGGGTCATGCATCCAGAGCAAAACTGCCATCTGATTTGTAAAAGATCAAATATAGGAAGAAAATTAATAAAGGGAATAGCCAGTATTTCAAAAAAGCTAAAATAGTTTTGAAAAGATATACTGAGTGCGTATTACAGTGGTACCTCCAATTTGCCACTAAGCTCTGAAGACAAGCGTTTACAAAGGTCTTCAGAATACATAGCTCTGTAATCTTGTTGGATAAGAGCTCGTTGTGTTGCATCTCGATGGGCAAGAATGTCGATCACTACAGCAGTATCACATCCCCATCCTGAATTCACATGAAAGAGCAAACATTTGATGCAATGAAAACCATAATATTCACACAGAATGAACTCATTGGAAGAAAATCTATGGAATCGTAACTGCATCAGCCCATCCACCTCCAGGGTGCGGTTAGATTATTTTACACAGAAAATAGAACACTATATACAACAGATGTCCAAATCACCCATTTGGTTAACAAGGGTGAAGGCAGCAATATCATAATGCCAATAGTAGAATATTCAAATAACAATTTTTAAACATTCCAAATGGAAAGAACTCCACAGATACTACTTACTTTAAAATTAGAGGAAAAGAAAAAAGACATTAAACCTGCCACTTGTCATTTAGTTTAGACTTTAAAAGAAATTTGCTTCTATACAATATAAAATCCTCTTCTATAAGGAAAGCATATATAGGCCTTCTCTTAGAATTTCAATTGAAGAGAGCATCTCAAATATTACTTTCTTCGCTTATCTTGTAGAAGCATTTTCTTGATGAGCATTTTCTATATATGAGAAAGGATTCGAAAGACTAATCTTTGGAAACATTTCACATCAAGGCATTACAACAACATTGTGCCGGTCTCACTACTCTTAAACATGGCTTAAAAGCCTAAACTTGTTAGATCCAGTCTCATGACAAAGTAGATTTTCATAAACTACATGACTTTAGACTACAGTATTAAAATGCTCCCACATTACATTTCGTGTGTAAACCTTGACCATATCCTTGATGCTGCAACAGAGAAAGTGAGCATGTTATAGAAGAGACGCTCATACCAACAAGAAAATTTTTTATCCACAAGAGTGTTATCCGAAAAAAGTAGTATTAATATTAATGAAAATAGTTATAATAAAACTAGTGAAAGCCTAGTGAGAAAAAAAAATAAAAACAAAACCAAAAGTCTAAAGCGTACTTTTCTTGTTTCCCTTATTGGTGACCCACTAAAACATTGATATGATCATTTTTTTTTTCTTTTTACGTATTCAAGATTGTTATGAAACAGTAAAAGTAAGAGCAGTTTTCTAAGTCGACTAATAATAGACATGTCAGGCACAATTATCATCATTTCTCTACAATTTGTACTGCTGTTTTTTATATAAATATAAATGGTGAAGTGACATAATCACTAATTGTTATTAACAACTTGCAATGCATTGCGTGCTTCTGCCGTTTGACATTTTGGAAAAGCACCCAATTTTGGATATTGAAGGGATCAATGTAGCAACTCAATTAATGTCGAGTGTAGAATGACTCAATGGGTTTGGTCTTGATGGCTCAAACTGAGGCTTTATTAAAGAAAATCAAGAATAAACCCATGTATTGCATACAATAACATTATGCTGTTTGTTGACTATTTATATGTCATAGCCCAAAATCTACATGTTTAACATATTAATGGTTCACCCATTTCCTTTTATTTGATCAATTAGCTTACCTCACTTAAGACCTTCTATTGGCAAGTTTCTCAATCAAAAACACTTATCATTACCATCTCTTACATCAATCAAAGAAGCTTTTATCTTTTTGCCTACTTTTCGACTGTAATTCCATCCAAAATTTCTTTTACATAACACTCTTCCAAAATAAAGAATCCAACACCAAGTTTATTTAAGCATACGATAAGATTTGTCAATAATTCCAAAAGTTCCTGAGTACTATATTTATCCATGACAAATAGTTAAATCACAGAAATAGCAGCAGTCCTGGTTATGTGACATATCGTATACTCAAATTTCAAATCAAATTTCTTCATCCTTTTAGAACCCACACTACGCCGAGATTTAAGCCTAGGTTCATTATCTTTGAGCAACTCTATGAACTCTGCCTTCCTCACATCCTTTTTTTATTTTTTTTTAACAATAGTAATTTGTAAGATTTTCCACATGGCCAAATCTTCTTTCAAAAAAATTCAAACCACAACTCAATTTTAAGTCCTAAATCACATATCCAGATCCTCAAAATCTAAGCATACCATTTTGCTTTTCATCAAATCATAACAAAGAAGATAAGGATTATGAAAAAACAAATGGGATTGTCGATTTCAACATGCCACACATGTCCCTAATTCTCTCACTTGAATTTATACGTTCAATCCGACAAGCAAATTAGCAAATTTACAATTGATTTTATAAGTCTCTGTAATCAGTCAAGAAATTAATCCCTGAGCATTTCAGAATTTCTCTACCGAAACATGAATATACGATATCATTAACAAATTCTTTAAATAAATAATTAAAAAATTATTACAAAAGTTTCATGATTGGAAGTAAATTAAAAAAATGAAAATTCGTAGAAAAAGAGAAGAATACCCTTAAAAGCACCGTGAAGCTTGATGGCATCATCTCGTGGAGAAGTTAGGATTGGTGGAACGATTAGGCTTGACATTTTTGTTTTCTTTTCTAATTTCAAAATATCTCTTTATCTTCATCAATATCTGCAATGGGTAGGAATAAGGGTTTGTTGAAATTTGATTACGTAAGCACCACAGTTGCCACGTGTCAAATGCTTTTATTAGTTTTTGACAAGTTACTAATATTTGCTTCACTTCAATATCTGGCGCGTGGAACAGAAAAGGTCAACCCCAGCGATGTAATTATGGTTTATTTACTGGTAGTAATCGGAATCCGTCAAAATCGGAACAAAGTAAAATGGGAAATGAGAAGTAAAATAATTTATTTATTTTAATTATAAAATTTACAGTCAAAATGAATTATATTGTTATTGATGTATTTATTTTTATTTTAAAATTAAAATAAATTTTTATAAATTATTAAATTGATATTAGTTGATTATTATCATTAATAATAATAAGAATATTAATATGATAATAATAATAATTAACATGATTATAATTAATGTTAATAATAAAATTACTATAATAATAATGATAATAATTACCATTATAATAATATTAATTATTGTTAATAACAATTATAATTATAATTATTTATAATCACTATATTAACAATATTAATTATTATTATTATTGTAGGCCTAATTTGAAAATCTGACCAGGCCTTCGAGAACAAATTTTTATGGCCCAAATTTAGCCTTCAACCATAATAAATGTTAATATAGCCCAATGAACTACATAGAGCCCAAAGATTCATCTAAAAAGCAAACAAAATTCATTAAGAGTACGCTTAACACACTATATTGTATTATATTATATTGTATTATTTTAATATTAGAGAGTGTTTGGTACCTCTCATTACATAGGATTGCATTGCATTAGCAATGCAGCCCCATGTTTGGAGTACCAAATAGCTGCATTAGGGTGCAATTATAAATTATAATGCAGCCATTGGGCGCATTAGGTAAAGTTAAAAATTTATTAATAAATTATAATGTAAAAATAAAAAATAATATACTATTATTGAATGATAAATTATTTATTTATTAATTTATATTAATAAATATAATGTAAAAACAAAAAAATAAAAATATTATATTAAATTAAAACTTTATTTATTTTATTATTATTATTATTATTATAAAGCAAAAGGAAAAAAAAAAGAAGCAAAGCTAATGCATCAACTGACGTATTAGCTAAAGCTGACTCACACCTTAATTCCTTATAAATTTGTTCCAAACATCGGGTTGATATTATTTTAATGTGAACAGTATTTTAATATCCTATAATATAATGTACCAAATATGCCCTAAGTTTCAATTGGTTGTTCTTCACACTAATCTATGGCTTTTCTACTAATTTTTTTTTCGCTTGAAAATTCCTACAAAACATAAAAGACTAATAAATGTTCAAAAATTTCATGAAAAATAATTTAAATAACCGCAAAGAAAGTAATAAAAATTGATGTGAAATTAACCAGTTATCAACTGCAATCAATGAATAGAGAATTCATTAAGGTGTGCAAGAGCACATTTCCTTTAAGACCAAATTCTGCGCCTTAAATGAAGGTGCAAGAATGACAAATAAGTAGCTTAATCTCGAGAATATAATGAATTAGTCATCCACTTTTTCATTTAATTTATGTGACTCATGATTTTATTCAACTTGAATAATTGAAATCCAATACATGATTAGTTCAAATCAAACACAAGACTATTACTCTCACTTCCCTCCAATATGAACATTAATATTTTGAAATACCTACGTAATTCCAACATATTATAAAAGAATTTTTTAATCTCCTCAAAACAGGTACAAAACTTTCTCTATTACGTTTGATGATTTTTGGGTACGGCATTTACAAATGGAAAACGGGCTCTATTTATAGTGCTAAATCACCGCTTAATGAATTTGGCAAACATGCCTAATTTTGCTCAATATATCTTCTACTTGCGTGGCCATTTGATAAAATAACACATCGCCTTTTGCATTCCAACTCATGCATGCATGATCAGGTGTCTATCATTTAGATTACTACTTTGGCTTAATAATAAGACAGCATGGGCCTTGGTTTATGTTGGATATGCATCATATTTTGACACAGTCTATTATTTGAACGCTAAATTTAGTAAAACCTCAATTCAGCAACTGTCATCAGTTGAAATTCTGAAAATTCTATGCCTCATTTAGTTTCTATTGATATGTGATAATTTTCTTTTTAGAGAATTACTCTGAGAAACTCAAAAATTCTAAATTCTTCTCTTCAGAAAAAAATCAAATAATGGCAATTGAAGAAAGCCAACCTTCATTGATTCTAACATCGGGTGCAAGCGGACGTATAAATGCTCTGTTTTCTCTGAGAGCATTAAAATGTCTAATAGCAATTGTAAATGCATTGATTTTAATATTGCTGGCTCCATTTCGATGTCGAGGGCGAAAAGGTTCAAGAAGGATTGTGCCATGGAAAAGCACTATTAGTGGTTTGGAGCAGGAGGTTTTGGCAAGGAGATCATTGGCCATTAGGAGAGTTGTGCAAGACGATCATGAAAATAAGAATATTCATTGTCTTAGTCTTAGAGACTTTTCTCTTTTTGTGACACCTAGAGGTGATACCATTTTTACACAATCTTGGTCTCCAGCATCTGTCAATGTTAGGTAAGGTTTCTATTAATCTGAATTACGAAAATCTATTTATTTGTTTGTTTGTGCATTGATTTGATTGCTATTAGGGAATACTATCACAACATTTCCATGAATTGACGACATAGTTATGCGAGTCATTTTATTAGAGACACACATCATAAACTTATTTGGAAACACAGTCTCTCTTTTGAAAAATTAATTTTAATATGGTATGACTATTTTTTTTCTCTGTAACAAAGTTTCCATGACTATTTTATCTAGCTTCTATTATGGGTGGTGTCCGGCTGTCTGCTGTTCCTTTTTGATGCCTTTATGATATAATAATTCTTCGTACCCGAACAATTTCCTTTCTTGGCTACTTCTTCACTACATCCCTTGCATTGTTTTATATTTGCTTCAAAATATGGTTGATCAGAATCTAATCCGATTAATTCAAATTATTTAAATTTTAAAAAAATTATATCTGCAAAATTTTAATATGTGGATTAATGGATTGGATTAAATTGAAAATTTGACAATTTGCAATTGGTGGATTAGAATTGGATATAGTAAATCCACAAAAATCTGTGAATCTACAAAAAAAAAATTTACTTAATTAAAAAATAAAATTTATAAATGTGGCATTACTACTCACTACTAAATAAATAAATAAATTAAAATGTAGTTATATTAATACCATTTATATCTTACCGACAATAATATAAAACAAAAAATTAAATAAAAAAATTTAGCTTCCTTAACAGTAAAAATTCTGAAGCAAAACAAAAACCATAAGTCAAACAAAACACTTTAGCACATAACATCACAAAACTCTACCTCGCCGCACGCATAGAGTCATCATTGTTTCACCTCATCAATTGAGGTAATTAAGCTTAATTTCTGTAATTAAGCTTAATTTCTTATTTTCTTTTCAAGCTTCTCAAGCTTGTCATGTATTGATATAAATAATTGAGATTTTTTTCTTTTGAGTATGTTATATTTTGAAACTTTAAATATATTACTCTATCTATATTTATACAATTAATTTATTTAAATTTTATTCAATTTTGAATTTGCTTGATAGGAAAATTATTTTTATATTAGATTTGTTTATTTAATTTATTTGTAGATTGGACAAAATTAAAAAATTTTAATATGCAAAATAGTAGATTGAATATGGATTGAGTCAAATACACATTCGATCCACAAATATATGAATTAGATTTGAATTGAATTTAACCAATCCAAGGTTTTGATTGGGTTGAAAATTTATAATTAGCAAAATTATGGAATGGATTAATGTTCAATCTGCAAAATTCGATCTGCAAATACCGCTATAAAATTAAGATGGTTGCTATATTTGTCACGTATGAATCACAATTTATTGAACCAGATGTCTGAGATTGTATACCTAGTATTTCTTTTTCTTTTTTTCCTTAAAAAGCCAAAAAATGTATTCCGTAAAATGTCAGTAAAAAATAATGAATTAATTGGTTTGGCCAATTCATTTAATAGCAGCATTTTGGAATGGGGCTCAATTGCTAAGGTCTGAGTATTTGAGACATTAGCCTCCTGAAACTTCACAAAATAATGAACTTCTTATATTCAAATGTACACATAAAGCGTAAACAAATCAGCATCTGAAACTAAAAGATATCAAATTCAAATTGTTGGCACTTCACTGTACATGCAATTTGGACAAGGGGCCCTTTCAATAATTTATATTGTTAATTTTTTACAGAAATGTCGTGTTTAGTTCACTAAAAAATATTATATTAATTTTAAAAGCAACTTTTTGCGTGGTTGAATTTCTGGAGTTCTAAAATCATGAAGTCGAAATATTACTTATCAACTAAATTTATTATGTGAGTCTTATATATGACTATGAATCTTTTCTTATACTTTAATTTAAATGGTCCTAGTTTCTTATAAAAAAGTATGGTTGTGACCGTACTTTTCAATGGACCATAACTTGAGTACTGGATTGTCCGCTGACTGATTAAATAAAACAAACTTCATGAAGACATCATTTGTTATAGGTTCATAAAATTTTTGCTTTCATTGGACCGATATATGATAATTATCACAATCATGTTATACCACTTTAAGGCAACACATAACGATTCCTACTTTTATGTTACCTATTTCTTCGCAATTGGTTAAGCAAATGAATCTGTTGTAAAAAGCATTTTTCAATTTTGTTACTCCTTTCATTTCATTTTTCTTTTTTTTTTTCATGTTGTGTGCTCAACTTCACAATATTTTCATCTTTCCTATATAGAGAGTTAACGTTATCTTAATTCATTCTCAATCTTATTACGCAGGGGAGTAGTGGTTCTATTGCATGGCTTGAACGAACACAGGTTCGTTATTTGTGCAAGTGCATATTTTATATTAATTTGATTCTGTACGGCTCAATCTTTTATTAATGATGATTTTCCGATTTATTTTCTACAAAAGCGGCCGGTATAATTATTTTGCCAAGCAGCTAAATGCTAATGGATTCAAGGTTTTTGGTATGGATTGGATTGGTAAGTTTGAAGCTTGTTGGCACCCTTAACATTCTCAAAATTTTCTTTTCTGTCTATAATGACTACTTATTTTACAACTCCTTTTTTTAAATTTAATATAAATAAATAAACATAAAATTAGAGAAGAGATACTTTTTTCTCATCACCTTTGAACATAAAAAATATTGTAAATTATTTCCGGAAAGTACTATGTATTATACTTATGATGTATAATTCTGTAATTATTGCAATTTCTGTATTTTTTTTAAAGGAAATAACAACCCTTAAAGGAATCCTATTACTGAAATTAAAGGGAATAATTTAGGTTTATTAACTATCAGTCACATGCTATTCTAGTAAAAATGAGTAAATTTTAAATGTAATTGGGCCTGGTGCTGCTGTTGTAATGATATGAAAATTCATTGTTACTTCTCTTTCGCAAGGGATAATGAGTTGTCAGTCAATTTTAAAGAATGAAGATCATATTTCTGTAAGTTTGTGGAATAGCAAATATTCTAGGAGTGAGTAGGAACTCAGCAAAAACTTTTATTTTCTTTTTCTGCAGCACACAGGATAGGTTTACCTTTTAATAACATATATGGTACTCGTTCTATTCAATCCGTCCACGCATATATATAGCTAACTTTCATCTACTTATCCTTCAGAGGAAAAAAAATGGAATTTTTTAATATTCTAGTCTAGATCTAAGACTACGCTCCTCCTCTTCAACGATGCATCTATATTTGGATGTTGCAGGGATTGAGTAAATCAATTGGCATCCCATTGGTGCGAAAAAGTAAAATCTGAAGCTTCTTTTCATATGTAAGCTTCTTATTTGTGTTTTTGCGTCTGAACTTTTACTTCTAAAGTTGGCAAGGACATTAAGGGAGGAGGTTGCATTTGGAAGGCGAGCTAAGCCTTTAGGAACTACGTTCATTTTATTTGTTTCACAGGGAAAAATTTTATGCTAGAAAGGCTCTTTTTTCTTTAATTTTAATTTGTTTATTTCTGGTGGATGGATACCAGAAAAAATAAGTATATGATTTTTCTAATAACATGCTTATGTAAATTTGCTTCTCACTTCGTCCTCTTGTGCATTTATTTTAAAGTGACCTTTGTTATAAATTAAATCAAATACATTTGCGGATGTATAGTTTCATCTGTTGTTGGGTATGTAGTTTGTGCTTTTAGTTTCTTAAGATTTTGATTTTCTCTTGATTGTCACGGGAAAGTGAAATATGCCCCGTTTCCAAACGTTGGATTGATCTCATGTTCAATAAGCAGAACTTCTGCTGATCTTGTAATCTTGTTTACGGGCTATTAATTTCTAGAGTTCTCCGTAAAACTTTTATTTAGTTAACATAAAAATTCAATTAATCTTCTGTCTTCGTTCTCTTTCTGATAATAATGGATCGTGATAATGTTCTCTGGAATAACTTCTTTCGGGATTCTACTATCTTTGGTTTTATTAATCTTTTACTATTATTATTGTTTTTGTCACTTGCTGACTAGCTGCTCGGAGTTTGAACCTCTGGGTTATGTATCATCCTATTTTGAGATTCAAGGTTTCATCTAAATCATTTGTTCAGGCTCACATGAGCTTTTGTTTCTATTAGGACATGGTGGAAGTGATGGACTCCATGCATATGTTCATTCTCTTGATGCTGCTGTCAAGGATATGGTATGTCCAAAGATTCGAAATAAGATGCTGATGATCATAACTAATAATTAATACATTTAAAATAAATCTCAGATTCAATTAAATATTGATTTCTTTAATTTATATCCAGAAATTATTTGTTGAAAAGGTTTTAGCTGACAATCCTGGCCTTCCATGCTTTTGCTTTGGGCACTCGACGGGTGCAGCCATTGTACTTAAGGTTTTTGTTTCTTACAATACTCTTAATGAGATAATAATTTTGTTGAGGAGGAAAGCTTATTAACTTGGGTTGTTAATAAATCGCAGGCGGTGCTTGATCCAAAGTTTGAGGCCAATGTTGCTGGTGTAGTGCTAACTTCACCAGCAGTTGGAGTTGAGCCATCCCATCCAATTTTTATGGTATACATACATACATACATACATATATATATATATATATATATATATATATATATATATATATATATATATATATATATATATATATATATGTATATATATATATAGATGATGAGTCCAATTATTCAATGTGTTTATGTATAGTTATCTATTCTCGAGATAATGTTGTAATTTGCGTTGTGTCATTGTAGGTACTTGCTCCGATTGTGTCGTTTTTATTGCCAAGATACCAAATCAGTGCAGCAAATAAGAATGGAATGCCGGTGTCACGTGACCCAGAGGCACTAGTGGCTAAATATACTGACCCACTTGTGTATACTGGATCCATCAGGGTAAGAACCGGTTATGAGATCCTTCGAATCACAACCTACTTGCAACGAAATCTCAACAGATTAAAAGTTCCTTTTCTACTTCTCCATGGCACTGCTGATACTGTAACTGATCCAGAAGCTTCTAAAAAGCTACACAAATATGCCTCTTCAGCTGATAAAACCATGAAATTGTACCAAGGATTCTTACATGATCTCCTTTTCGAACCAGAACGTGATGATATCGTGAAAGATATAATTGACTGGTTATGTTGTAGGGTACATGGTCAGGTAGTCCAATGATCGATATATAGAATGATTTGACGATCTCAAATCCCTCTGCTGATGGAAAAATTAAACAAGTGTGTCTGGATGAAATTCATAAGTCTTTGTTGAAAATTCTTGAATTCAATACTCTCAAGGTTAAAGAATTTCTTAAATACTTTTAAAGACTATATTTTTCTTGTTTATTGCAAACCTTTAACAGGGGTTTAATAAAAGAATTGGACTGAGCTTGGTGTATTTTATTTCATACTTTCTTTAGAATTAACTCCGACCGGAATAACAGAAGCAGTAGGTAGTTCTTAACTTCTTGCTTAGTTCAGCTAAGACTTCTATTAAATTTTTTTTTTCTAAATTCATTCCCTCACTATAAATAAACTGAAATTTGGATGGATGATTTGAACATATACAAAAGTATTCTATAAAGCCTAATTAAAAAAAATGAAAATAAAAAACTAATTATAGTCATGAGTGTTTAATGCATGATTTCAATGGAAGAAAAAGTATTGTTTCACTTCAGTACTCTTTCAAGCCTAATACATAAGTGAATTTAAAAATAGACTAGTTATAGTCATGGGTGTTAATGGATGATTTGAACAAAAGCAAACATACTCTATAAAGCTTAGTACCCAAAAAAAGAAAAAAAGAAAAATGAGAAGGTTTCATTGAGTATTTTTCATTTTGTTCAAATCATTCATTCAAGACTTATGAATATAATTGATGAGAACCAGGTTGCTAAAGCATCACAAGGTTCATTGAGCATCCATGAATTGGTCGAATGACAAAAGACAAAAACCAAGACAATGAAGCATTAAATGAATTAATCGAGCATGTCTCACATACATTGGCCACGACACGGATTGAGTGTTCAAGATGGTCAATACTTTGTCAATGTTATTCAAACTTGAAAATCTGATTTGGAATGACTGGAATGAGGATCAAATAAGGCCTTATCAAATTAGGAAGCAAAATCAAGCATATGTTTTAGTGTCCTGATCTGTTTTGGAAAAAAAGATCTTTTATTTCTTTCTTACTTTAGATTATATTTAGCAATAAGGAAACCTTATTCTATTAGTAAAATATAACTATATAAACCCATGTAACCCTTATTTGTGAGAGCTTTTCACTTTGGTTCTTAAAGAACTTTCAGAACTTATCAAGATTTTATCTTGTGGCGTTCTTTCTTGACGTATCACTCATAGTCTTTCTCTTTTTTCTTGAATGTGGCCGTCAAACCTAGTCTTCTTATACCTTTGGTTCTTATCTTTTTATAGATAATGAGTCAAGGTCTTGATTTCATAATTGTTTTTTAATCTGAATTATAATGATCCTTACCAAATAAGCTTAATTGAGTACAAGGTCTCACTTATCTTTATAAAGTTCACATTAATTGTTGTCGGAGCTTAGGTCATAAATCATGTTTGATCTATTATAAATATATTTAATTTCTCTAATTCTTCATCCTTTTGTTTCTTTCTTAATCTTCGTTTGAATATTTTCTTTTAAGTTTTCTTTTCTGCGATTTTGCCCTAATTCTTTATGTTCTCTTTTTTTTTTCATTCAAAGCTAAAAAAATAAAAAATAAAAAAGAATTATCCAAAAAAACCAATTGAATTTAAAGCATAGCTTGTTATTTAACTTTTGTCTATTCTTATTTTCTATAATTCGACTAAAAAATAGAAAAGAAAAAGGCAATCCTAATTGCATCAAGATATGTTTTTTTTTCTGTCTTTCTTTCTTTGTGATCTAATTTGTTGAGATTTGGATTTTGTAAGAAATTTTGATCGAGTTCATTTAAGTTGATAAATAACTGAAAGAGAAAATTAGAGTAAATATAAGCATGAGTGCTATTAGTCTTGGGAGAAAAGCAAGTAAGAGTGTTTATGAAGTTTTTCTAGCTCTATTTTGCAAGTTTTCTAAATATCTCAAGACAAAAATCAAAACTCAGCAAATGATTCTTACAAAAATTTGAACATTTAAAATTAAGGTTTGAGGAGGTGAATGAGAAAAGATAGGGTTAAATATAGTTTACAAAAGGGGCAGTCATCTAAAGCTCCTAATGTGCAACAAAGAAAGAGAATTCGATATAGGTATATTGATGAAGATGACTATGGGGAAGACCTAGATAGAAAAAATCATGCTCCTTATATCAATTTAGGCATATATGGGTGAGGGACTATAAATAGAGGGGTTAGATATAGAGATTGGTTTGATGACAATTTGGGAAACACTAAGTTAAAGATTCTATCTTTTCTAGGTAAAAATGATATTAAAGATTTAGGAAAAGAAGGTGAAATTGGTATTTGATTGCCACAACTATTTTGAATTAAAAAAAAAAGTTAATTCTAATCTCGTTCCTTTTAGAACTCGAACCGGGACCTCAAGAAGTCTACTTTTGAGTTTAAAGAAAAACCATCTTTAATTTGATTGGTGACATTAAGGTATTAGTAAAAAAGAAAATAAAATTTAATCTAATTTTTTCAAATTAATTTAGGGGTTTTGACTGAAATTTTTAACGAGTTTGACTGAAATATTTCAGTTTATTTTATTAGTTTTAATAAGAAACTCTGCCTTTCACTTATATTTTAAAAAATTAAAAAATAACAAATGCTCCATTGTAATTTATCCCTAGCCTAATCGATGAAGCCTCTTTTATTTTTCTTAATGTTCGTTGCTCATATTGTTCTCTTTTAGACATCCCTCTTTACTTTGAAAGCTGAACCCCTCTTCTTTGTAACTGCTTGTTTCCAGTGGAACAACTATTCATTGAGCATGCCACCATAATCACCACATAGCGGCGACCAAAGTTAAAGCTAGGCTTTTTAATTTTCAAGTAAATCTATAATTTCTCTGTCTTCTATAACTTTCTCCATTGCTTATTCTTGTTCGCTTGTTAAAAGCAACATTTTTTTTTTGTTTTTATTAATTTCTCTTACTGACCAAAAACTTGGAAGTAAATGAGGAACACCCAATGAAATAATATGCGATTTTTCTTTCTCTTTTTGGGGCTTTTGTAATATTTTGAAATTTTGTGAAATTATTGTTTAGTGTGGCTCTTATAAACATTTTCTGTTTGAACTGAAATAATAGTATGTCGCTCTCAGTTCAATGAAAGCCAGAGACATGATAATTTCTATATGTGTGTTGGTGTATTGATTCTTCATAGTAGTTGATGAAATTCAAGAAAGCTAATTGTTGCTATTGTTGAGTCAAATTTTAATATACTTGCAAGTGCATGAATCTTTAGATTTAGAATGTAGTAATGAGGTTGAATCCACATGGATTGCTATGAATTAGAAAATCTAATTTAAATCTAAATCAATATTAATCTTAACCTAGTGGAGGAAATTAAGTTTTAAGGGAAACTAAACTAATTAAACTAAGAAAGTAATTAAAGCAAAGGAGATTTTAGTAAGAAAAAGGTTATCGAGGCTTTAGAATTCACTTCTGTTCAATTAGTAATTATATAATTATTATTAATCTCTAATTTTAGAGTGATAATTCGAAATCAATCTATGTCATCTCATGGGTATAATAATTAAGTCCAAGTAATTAAGTCTAATGTAGGTTCTTTTTTGCTTCAAGGTAGGATTTCTAAGCATTATATGTATCATATTGAAAAACAAAGAATCAAAGTTTCAAAGCATTTTATATATCCAATTTATTGAAAAACAAATAATAAAAGAGAATCACGTTAATTATTATTTTACCAAGTTTAGATTTAATCAAATAATCTCCAAAATATTAAGAATACTAATATTAAAGATGAAAAATTATTATTCAATCAATCATGTGAAATAAGAACTATAATCATCAAAGAAAACATGTAGGGAATTAATTAAATAAAAAGACAATTATTTCATTGAACACGGTTTCATCTTTAACCTTAGTATAAGAAAATTAGCTTGACATACTTGAATAGAGAGCAAAAACGTTAATAGAGCCAATCATGGAGAATTGAATTTACAACTTCTTTTCTCACACAAGTGCTTCGTTTCTATCTTGTATCTAGCTTCTCTGCCATATGCATATGATTTAGCTTTGTATAAGAAAATTAGTATAAGAAAATTAACTAGACATACTTGAATAGAGAGTAACAAAGTTAATAGAACCAATCATGGAGAATTGAATTTATAGCTTCTTTTCTCACACGGGTGCTTCGCTTCTATCCTGTATCTAGCTTCTCTGCCATATGCATCTGATTTAGCTTTTGAATAAGCTTCTCCTTATATAATGCACAACTTGGCTAAATCCTTGTCTAGTTTGTTTTTGTTAGACTTACTGTTATTTTGTGCCCTAAAAGCATGTGATAAAATAGCAATTTTTGAATTTTGTAAAATTTATTCATTCATTATTTATTTGAGCATATATTATTAGCCCTTATATATAAAGTATGTGATTTATCTATTAGGCATATGATGTCAATACTAAAAGATATAAATCACAAGCTTTTTATAAATAAAAGATTGTTCACAGTTATTAATAAAATGAGAATTTCGTTATGTAAGGCTGTAATTTTACTATTTTCATTTTGAGTGATTTTATCTTGATCACTGAGGTGGAGACTTCCAGTAGAATAGTTAGTATGTATATGTGATATGCATATTGAACTAGACTATAATGAACAAATGTCATATAATTCACATAAGTTTTAATTAGCTTAATTGACTTTAATCCTAAGTGTGTAACGAATTTGCATTCATCTATTATGTCTTTTGAGTTATCACAGAGTGAGATCCATATAAATGGTAAAAGCCTTGATAGCTTGGAGATGTAATTTCATGAACCCTAAGAACATAGGCACGGCTACAGTCAGTACATGCATGTATGTGATACATGCAAGCAATAAAAAAAGAAAAAAAAATAGAGCAATGGTTTGGCTGCCACAAACACTTAAAAAAAAAAACTAGGAGCAACCGCAACCGGTTGCCCCTTAAATGAATTAAATAATAATGAATATAATAATATTCAATTTTATAATAAATAAAATAATCATTATATTACTTTTATAATAATAAAAAAAGAGTTTCAAGTTTAATGGCATAGGTATCAAGTTAATGGTCTTGATTTCATGTTTATTGGTCTATTATTTCATTATTTTCATGGTTGCAAGTTATACCATGGAAGTTAATGATAACATGTTTTATGTTCATTGCCGCAAGTTTCAAGTTCCTTTGGCTTCACATTTAATGGTCCAGGTATCAAGTTAATGGTCATCGTTTCATGTATAGTGGTACATTAATTAAATGATTTTCATGGTTGCAAGTTAATGATCTCATATTTCATGTTTATTACCCTAAATTTCAAGTTCATTAATTAAATGATTTTCATGGTTGCAAGTTAATGATAACATGTTTCATTTTTATTGCCGCAAGTTTCAAGCTCTTTTGGCTTCACGTTTAATGGTCTAGGTATCAAGTTAATGGTCATGGTTTCATGTTTATTGGTCCATTAATTAAATGATTTTCATGGTTACAAGTTAATGATCTCATGCTTCATGTTCATTGTCCTAAGTTTCAAGTTCCATTGGTTTCAAGTTTAATGGTCTAAGTATCAAGTTAATGGTCATGGTTTCATGTTTATTGGTCCATTAATTAAATGATTTTCATGGTTTCAAGTTAATGATTTGATGTTTTATGTTTATTGCCCTAAGTTTCAAGTTCATTAATTAAATAATTTTCATGGTTGCAAGTTAATGATAACATGTTTCATGTCTATAGCTAAAGTTCCTCGAGTTTCACATTTAATGGCTGAGGTATCAAGTTAATGGTCATGGTTTCATGTTTATTAGTCCACTAATGAAATGATTTTCATGATTGCAAGTTAATGATCTCATGTTTCATGCTTATTGCCCGAAGTTTCAAGTTCATTTGGTTTCAAGTTTAATGGTTCAGGTATCAAGTTAATGGTCATGGTTTCATATTTATTGGTCCATTAATTAAATGCTTTTCATAGTTGCAAGTTAATGATCTCACGTTTCATGTTTATTGCCCTAAGTTTCAAGTTCATTAATTAAATGATTTTAATGGTTACAAGTTAATGATAATATGTTTCATGTCTATTGCCCTAAGTTTCAAGTTCCTTCAGTTTCATGTTTAATGGCCGAGGTATCAAGTTAATGGTCTTGGTTTCATGTTTATTGGTCCATTAATTAAATGACTTTCATGGTTGCAAGTTAATGATCTCTTGTTTCATATTTATTACCCTAAGTTTCAAGTTCATTAATTAAATGATTTTCATGGTTGCAAGTTAATGATAACATGTTTCTTGTCAATTGCCCTAAGTTTCAAGTTCAATTGGTTTCACCTTTATGTTAACATATATGTTTACATAATGTTGATTTTGATGATAACAAACAAGATTAAGAATGATTAATCTTTTAAGCTCAAATTATTTTTTATACATTTTTAAATAAATCATTATTTTCATATTATAAAGGTTTTATATTTAATGGAAAAATGATTTTATGAAATTGGTTGTTTTTCAAGTTATGATTTAATTGAAAGAATTTTGAAAACTTTGAAATCAACAAGTATTGCTTGAAATCTTGGAGAAGGACTTATTTGAAAAGTGTCATAGCATTTTGGGCTATATCATAATTTCAGAAAGTTTTGAGTTTAACAAAGTATTATTTGAAATTTCTGAAATTGGACCTATTTGTAAATTTTCATAACGTTTTGGGCCATAATATAGTTTTGTAAAGTTTTGAGGTCAAACTGTAATTTCAGAAAATAATTTCACTGTAGCAGTCACTGTAGCAACGGCTAACCGTTTATTTTTTAACGGCTAACCGATAACGTCCAGAAAGTATGTTTTGTCCAGTTGTGTTAAAATGATGATTCTGGAACAAAACGGTGAACCGTTTACTGAAAACGGTTAACCGTTTATTTTAACCTTGAACCGTTTATTGAGAATGGTTAAGCCAAATTTGTTTTACAGGTTACTGGAAACTAACGGTGAACCGTTTACTGAAACGGTTAACCGTTTATTTGAAATTTGGCCCAACGGTAACTTTTGACCAGCGAAACGGTTAACCGTTTATAAGTTAACCTTTAACCGTTTTCGGGCTGACAAGTGCATAACGGCTAGTTTTTTAGCTCAAACTATATAAACTCAAAGCCAATTCATTTTTGGTGATCCAAGCAAGGAAAAACAAGATCACACAACATATATTGAGCTTCCATTTCGTAAATCATATTTTGTTGAATCATCTTTGATCTTCATTTGTATATCTACTCTTAAAGAGAGATTGAGTGTTGTATTTTTCATTTCTCAAATTGTGAGATTACAAGTGTGGGAAACACTTGGGGTAAAGAGATTGGGGATATAATCTCTTGTTGTAAAGGTTCATTGACACCTTGAAGTCAATTGTAAAAGCTTGAAGCCTTGGAAAGGCTTGGATAGTGAAATCCTCAAGCGGGTGAGCTTGGAGGCGTGGACGTAGGCGGGGATTGCCGAACCACGTAAAAATTCGTGTGTTTATTTCTCTTCTCTCTTACTCTTTATTTATTGTGCTTTTATTGAACTTATTGTTTTCAAGTTTTATTAAGACATTAGATTGCTTGTTGTGTGGATTTGCTAGGATAAGTTTTAAAATTCCAATTCACCCCCCCTCTTGGGTTGCACACTTGTATTTCATTTGGTATCAGAGCGAGGTGCTCTTGTGTAGACTTAACCGTCTAGAGTTAAAGATCAATAGCAACCCAAATTAGTTTAACTTTCATGGAAGGCCAATCTATCACTAGACCTCCATTTTTCGATGGAAATGATTATCCTTATTGGAAAACTAGGATGAGAATTTATTTACAAGCTTTAGATTATGAAATTTGGGAAGTTGTTTGTGATGATTTACTTATTCCTAGAAATAATGTTTTAAGTGAGTTGGATAAGAAAAATTTGTCTTTAAATTCCAAGGCTATGAATGCTTTATTTTGTGCCTTAGATAAAAAGGAATTTCATAGAGTTTCAAATTGTTCTAATGCTTATGAAATTTGGAGAAAACTTGAAATTGTGTATGAGGAGACTACAAACGAGGAGGAATTTCATGAAGTTTCGAATTTGGCACTTATGGCAATTGGAGATGAATCAGATGATGAACTTGATGAGGTAAGTGATCCTACTTATGATGAATTGTATGATGCCTTTAAAGATTTGCATAATGAGTTGATGAAGATTGGTAAAAAGAATGCATGTCTTAAAAAGAAAATGGTAAAGCTCACAAGTGAAAATGAATCTCTAAGTGCAAAGATTACATGTGTAGAATTAGAGAATAAAACATTGCATGATAGAGTTGCATTATCAAATGAGAAATCTAGCCCTTCACATGAGCATCTAGAATCATATGTAGATGACTTGAAAAATGAAAAGGATGCTTTACAAAAATGCAATGATTCATTAAATGAAAAGATTAAAGGACTAGAGTTAGATAACAAAATGTTGCATGAAAGAATTGCATCATTTAAATGCAAACAAAGTACTTCATATGAGCATGAAAAATCACATGTTGATGAGTTGATGAAAGAAAATGAAGTGCTTAGAAAGAAGAGCAATGAGTTAAATGAGATTATCTTAAAATTTACAAATGGTCAAAAGAACTTAGAAAAATTGCTCAACTCTAAAAAATGTGTATTTGATAAAGGAGGACTTGGATATAAGCCTTACTTGAAACAAAAATATTATAAGAATTATTTTGTTAAGGCTACCTCCACAAGTGATCATAAGATTGTTTGTCATTATTGTAATGGAAATGGTCACATGAAGAATAAATGTCCAATTAAGAGAAGTGCATATTATGGAGCAAAATGTATTTGGGTTCCAAAAGGAACCATTACTAACACTCAAGGACCCAAGAATATTTGGGTACCAAAGCACACAACTTGAATTTCTTTTGTAGGTACCATAAACAAGGAATGGTGGAGAGTTCCTTAATGAAGCTTGTGAGGGTAATCATTTGAGCATGATCTAGGAGAAAAAGATGAGGCAAGATGATTTAATTATTTTGGTAACAACTCTTGCCATATTAGTTTTTTTGAGTGGATCATGGTAAATGGATAGTAGCTTGAATTTGTGATAATATGCTTGTATGTTTACATGATTGAATTATCATTGTGTTTAACATTAAGTACTTTATTATAATGCATGGTTATATCTTTATGATGATAGCTTGTCAACTCATTATGATGGATTTGATTGATGTTAATGTTTATGAAATGTTTAAGCATGATAGATAAGTGGTGTGTTTGATTTATTAACTTTCGAATGCATATATGTTTAATTATTGCTAAAAATATATGCATGATGAATATGTTATAAATTTGAGTTTTATGATTGGATGTTAATTATATTGATTCATGCATTAAAATGTTTTTTTTTAAAGTGTTCGGATCACGAAATGATCTTTAAATTGTTTGGAAAACAAAGGAGTCTTTGAAAATCCTAAGTCTGTGCGAGCTGTAATGAATTGGTCATAACTCCTTCTAGAGAACTCCAAATCTAGCTCTGTAAAATTTATTGGAAAGCTAACTTAATTATCTTTCCAACGGTATATAGCTTGAATGTTACTTCTGGCTCAATAAATACAGTTCTTATTCCGAATTTGACCTTTCTGCAGTTTATTAAGTTTTAAATGCTTATATGCTTCATGATTGTATGCTTGATGGATGGATTATTTGTTTGAATTAATTATCTTTTGGATGTTTTATATTTGGATATTGTGGAACTAATGTACTTATGCTTTACTTAAGTTTTGATGATAAAGAATGTGCATTGATGATTGCATTATATATGACGTTTTGATCTTATGCAATCTATGATTAGTGAATGAATGCATATTTTTGTACTTTATCAATGTATTGTCAAATATGCATTCCCTTGCTTAACTTATTACTTGTTCTATTTTGGATAATATGCTTTTTGAACATTTTTATTGTCCAAAGGGGGAGACAAAGTAATAAATAATTTTAATGATGTAAATTGGGGGAAATAACATACATTTTGAGGATTCTTTTAATGGTTGATATATGATTATGGAATTCTCGGATTTAATTGTTACAAGTGTTGAGAGAATTCATATTGATTTTGATGATTAATGATTATATGTGTGTTGCTTGATAAAACTTGTGGATTATTGAATATTGAAGTGTTGCTTTGTTCATGGTGTTGTTGGGTTGATGATGGAGTTGATTGCTATGACATTTGGAAGTGTTTTTCTCTCATGTGTATAAATGATTTTGCTCATTTTTAAGGAAAAACTCTGCCCAAATTTTTGCTCACCAAAAACCGAACCTACATTTCTTTCTTTTCTCTTTCTCTTTTTGATGATGAAGGGGGAGATAATTTGAGAGTTTGATAATTTGGGAGTTTTTGGGAGTTTTAAGAATGAATTTGAAAATGTTTTATAAATGAGAAGATGTTTTATAAATGAGAAGATGTTTTATAAATGGGAAGATTTTTGAAAATGCTTACTTGAGAGCAAAAATCTTTTTATTGACCATTTCTTAATTTGGCCATACATTTAGGGGGAGCATGTAATATGTTTCATTTTGGTTAAAATTTTTAAATTGGTCATATATATAGGGGAAGCATATAATATGATTTTGGATAATATGCATCTTGAATTTTTTTGTTGTCCAAAGGGGGAGAATGTGATGAAATTTCTACTCGGACAAACATGAGTAATAAATTTGCTATTCTTTTCCTTTTCCACTAAATTTTCTTTTTGATGATGAGGGGGAGAAGAATACATGTATTTAAATTTATAAAGTTTTACTACTCTTTTTCTTTGCTAATTGAGTTTTCTTTTTGATGATGAGGGGGAGAAAAATGTATGTATTTAAATTTCTTAATTAGCAAATTGGCAAATTGTAAGAGAAAATTATATTTAAGAAGAGCAATTTGTGGAATCATTCTTTAAATACATGAAATGTTTGTCATCATCAAAAAGGGGGAGATTGTTAACATATATGTTTACATAATGTTGATTTTGATGATAACAAACAAGATTAAGAATGATTAATCTTTTAAGCTCAAATTATTTTTTATACATTTTTAAATAAATCATTATTTTCATATTATAAAGGTTTTATATTTAATGGAAAAATGATTTTATGAAATTGGTTGTTTTTCAAGTTATGATTTAATTGAAAGAATTTTGAAAACTTTGAAATCAACAAGTATTGCATGAAATCTTGGAGAAGGACTTATTTGAAAAGTGTCATAGCATTTTGGGCTATATCATAATTTCAGAAAGTTTCGAGTTTAATAAAGTATTATTTGAAATTTCTGAAATTGGACCTATTTGTAAACTTTCATAACGTTTTGGGCCATAATATAGTTTTGTAAAGTTTTGAGGTCAAACTGTAATTTCAGAAAATAATTTCACTGTAGCAACGGCTAACCGTTTATTTTTTAACGGCTAACCGATAACGTCCAGAAAGTATGTTTTGTCCAGTTTTGTTAAAATGATGATTCTGGAACAAAACGGTGAACCGTTTACTGAAAACGGTTAACCGTTTATTTTAACCTTGAACCGTTTATTGAGAATGGTTAAGCCAAATTTGTTTTGCAAGTTACTGGAAACTAACGGTGAACCGTTTACTGAAACGGTTAACCGTTTATTTGAAATTTGGCCCAACGGTAACTTTTGACCAGCGAAACGGTTAACCGTTTATAAGTTAACCTTTAACCATTTTCGGGCTGACAAGTACATAATGGCTAGTTTTTTAGCTCAAACTATATAAACTCAAAGCCAATTCATTTTTGGTGATCCAAGCAAGGAAAAACAAGATCACACAACATATATTGAGCTTCCATTTCGTAAATCATATTTTGTTGAATCATCTTTGATCTTCATTTGTATATCCACTCTTAAAGAGAGATTGAGTGTTGTATTTTTCATTTCTCAAATTGTGAGATTACAAGTGTGGGAAACACTTGGGGTAAAGAGATTGGGGATATGATCTCTTGTTGTAAAGGTTCATTGACACCTTGAAGTCAATTGTAAAAGCTTGAAGCCTTGGAAAGGCTTGGATAGTGAAATCCTCAAGCGGGTGAGCTTGGAGGCGTGGACGTAGGCGGGGATTGCCGAACCACGTAAAAATTCGTGTGTTTGTTTCTCTTCTCTCTTACTCTTTATTTATTGTGCTTTTATTGAACTTATTGTTTTCAAGTTTTATTAAGACATTAGATTGCTTGTTGTGTGGATTTGCTAGGATAAGTTTTAAAATTCCAATTCACCCCCCCTCTTGGGTTGCACACTTGTATTTCACTTTAATGGTCCAGATATCAAGTTAATGGTCATGGTTTCATATTTATTGGTCTATTAATTAAATAATTTTTAAGGTTGCAAGTTGATTATCTCATGTTTCATATTTATTGCCCTAAGTTTCAAGTTCATTAATTAAATAATTTTCATGGTTACAAGTTAAAGATAACATGTTTCATGTTTATTACCTTAAGTTTCAAGTTCCTTTGGTTTCATGTTTAATGGCCGAGGTATCAAGTTAATGGTCTTGGTTTCATGTTTATTGGTCCATTAATTAAATAATTTTCATGATTGCAAGTTAATGATAATATGTTTCATGTCTATTGCCCTAAGTTTCAAGTTCCTCTTGTTTCACGTTTAATGGTCGAAGTATCAAGTTAATGGTCAAGGTTTCATGTTTATTGGTCTATTAATGAAATGGTTTTCATGCTTGCAAGTTAATAATCTCATGTTTCATGCTTATTGCCCTAAGTTTTAAGTTTCTTTTGTTTCAAGTTTAATAGTCCAGGTATCAAGTTAATGGTCATGGTTTAATGTTTTTTGGTCAATTAATTAAATGATTTTCATGATTGTCCAGTCCAAGAAAAATCCAAACATTTGGGGTGCAGTGAAAATATCAAAACATCTAGACACTAGCCGACAATTACCCATTAATTAATTATAAAGTGGTTCAATGCAATCAACAAAAACGATCCTCTTTCTGCTTGCACATGTTCGACTTACTTCTTATTATAAACTATAAATGTAGTGAATCAACTTGGTCCATCCCACTGAAATTACTTTCATATCCTTGGCCCTCCAACTACTTTTTTTCACTCATTACTGTGTATGATATATAGATATATACACACCTACATTGTCCTTTATCAAAAGTAAAGTTATATCCTTTTTTTATCTTTTCTTTATTTTGTAGTTAATAAATTTTTAGACAACACATCCAACAAAAACTTTGAACTTTTTTTTAATGTTTAATATTAATTAATTAGCTCATTTTAAAATTAATTTTATCAAAAATCAAATTCTATGAACATAGATTTATTAAAATTTAAAAGTTATGTGTATAAAAATCATCGACTTTTACCCACATTTATTGTGTTTAACCAATGTCCAGTAACATTTTCTTAAAATTCATTCAATAATAACTTAACAGTTTGACATTATAATTGTTAATAGCTTGCTTTATCAATATAGTCTAGTTGTTTAAATGAGTTTGAGATCTATTTAAAACACAAATGAGTTAACTATGTCCTTATTTGAAAAAAAAAGTTATTTAGTGATTTAGATAATATTATAAACAGTCCTCGATCCAAATGAACTGTTCAATTCACTTTCACCTAGCATATGTGAACGTACAAGATGCAGCATCTGCCATGAACCACTATTTACATAATAAATATATCAAATAAATTATTAATAAAGCTAGCATTTCCTCATACCCATTTCGATATCATTAGGACTAACATTAGAGTTGCTAAAATTCCTCAAGTCCCGATTGGGATTGGGGATCCCGGCCCATATGGGAAAAAAAATCAGAATAAAAATTTATCTTGATTTACTATTCAAGTCGGGATTCCAAACGTGTGAAAGTTGTTGAGTGTTAGAAAATGCATATTTATAAAGGAGAAATTCGTCATTTTACATTTCAAGTTTTACTAACAACCCTTACTTTTATGTGTTTTAGCTTTTTGTAATTTAATTATATGTGTTTTATTTTAATTAAGTATTTTATGTATTTTAGGGGCATCATAGTCATTTCACAATAAACGAGAGATCAAATGGCAAAACGGACATCACTTTTGAACTCAGGACGGTCGAAAACCTTAGCAGGAGCATAAAAGGAAAACTGGCACTGTTCACATGTACGGCACTATTCACATATACGGTACTGTCTACATTACTGTTCACGACACTGTTCACATAGACGGATCGATGACGTGGCATTGACCGATGATGTGGCATTGACTGATGAGGTGTCAAGATCCTGTTGGACTAAAATTCTTATGCACTGTTGATCGATGACGTGGCAGCATATCAGTGGACCAAAAAATGCGCGTACGGTACATGCAACACATGGGATTATTTTCAACCAAACCGCGTACTGTTCACGCGTACTGTTGACGTGTACTGTTGACTGATGACGTGGCGCAATCTTGAGCGTCCAAACTGTTTTTAATCCGATGGCCATAATTTACTCGATGTATCTATAAAAAGGGGGCCTCCTCCCCTAATTTGATACCTCTGAATCCATTTTTGGACTCCATTTTCTGTAATTCCTTCTCCATCTTGTATTTTCTATGTATTTTAATAAATTTCCATTTTGTCCCTAGTTCAATTATGAGTGGCTAATTTTCTTTCAACCTTGGGTTGAAGGTGAAGTCTCAACATGTGTCATGGGCTTTATTTAGTAAATTTATTTTCTCTTCCCCTCTTGTTTTTGTGGATGTTTTGACTTTTCGTTGACAAATAATAATAATCTTGTCTAGTACCGCCCTGGTTTCATCGGCTCCCTAGTATAACATTATTATTATTTGGCACGATAAGCCCTTAGCACCATATTTATTAGAGCGTGGTTCATGAGGTGTGGATTCCCCCCCTCATGATTTAATTAGTATTAATAAGGAATATTTAGCCCATGATGCATGTTGATACGGATCCAGATACCCAAGTACGTCATTTCAATAGAATTCTCTTCAATTTATTCTTGCCATTTCAATTCCAATTTTAGAATTTATTCTTGCCATTTTAATTTAAGTTTTAGCATATTCCAAATTATTTCCACCACAAATCCAATCACCCATTTACAAAATTAATTCTACACATTAAAATCCACCTCCTCGTGGGATCGACACTCGTCACCATTGATCTATACTACAATAGATTCGTGCGCTTGCGAGTTCAATAAAATTTGCGCAACAAAAGTCCTGATCGGGATCTTGAATTTGCCAAAATCTTGTTTTTTTAGAAATATATGACATGTTAGTTTACTGAATTACATATATAGGACATGTTAGTCCTTTTGTATGACAAGTTGTTTAACTTGTTAATGTACATATAACATGTCATTTGTGATAGAATCGGCTGCGTATGACATAAAACTCATATTATCTGGGATAATTTGGGATTGCAAGATCCCAATCGAGATGGGATTAGGACACATTTTTGTCCGGATTTACTGTTTGGGACAAGATTAGGATCAATAAATCCCTACCCGTCCAGTCCAATTGCCAACCCTAACTATTATCCCTTATCTTTTTGTTTTCTTTTTTGGGAAAGTATTATTATCCCATATCTAGTTATCTATTTATAGTGGAATAGAATCCTCTCATGACTTGAGTTTTACTGAGATTTTAATGATCTTTTACCATGTGTCTTTTTAGTGATAGTGTGTAGATATGATTTAATTTCTTTAGTTTTTTTATTTATTAACTATCAGTCAGCACTTGAGTTATTTGCTCAGTAAATGATAAGATTAAGAGAGACTGTTGATCTATTTATAGGACCAAATGAATTATTTAGTAATAAATTACAAATAATTAATAATTACTAATATAAATAACAAGAATAGTGATACTTGACATCTAAATTTATCTCATTATCTCTCACTTTTTTCATTTTAACTTAAAATGATCAAAATGCCTACCAAAATAAATTAAAATTTCAATTTTTTCCTCTCCTCTCCCTCCTTTCCAACTTTTTATGATTAAAAATTAATGAAAGCCTCGTATTTTTGGATCTTATGGTATTTCTTCAATTCTCATGGATCATTTCACAATATTGTATCTGAATTTTATTACATCATGTTTATGTTAGATTTATTCTAATTATGGCTCATATGATAAATTGAGTTACTAGACATTTAAAAACTGAAAAACTTATACGAATTATCCACTCTCATTTTAAGAATAGAGGTGGAGTTTAATTATTTCTTTTAATAATCGAGGTGTTAAAAGTGATTAAAATCATAACCTACTTCTTTGATGGAAGAAAAGTGGAGAGTTATATTTATTAATCTCCTTTTAATTAGAGGGAATTCAAGAAATTTTAAGTTTCTAAGTCTTGCTATATATGAAGGGGTCCCTATCCTAGCCAAATTATGCCTATAAATTAAAAGTTAGTTCTCCATCACAACTTTAGCTAATCATGAATAGGCTAGAAGACACCTTTATGGTAAATGCTTAGAAATTTTCAAGCACTTGAATGGTCATGGCTAGAGATACGCTTTATGTTTCATTAATGTTAACATGTATGTGTCTATAATGATGATTTTGATGATAACAAATAAGATTAAGAATGATTAAATTTTTAATAGCTCAAATTATTTTTCAAACATTTAAAGCTCAAATTATTATTTTATACTTTTTAAATAAATGAAATTAGTTGTTTTTCAAGTTCATGGTCTAATTGAAAAAGTTATGAAACTTTGGAATAAAGTTTTATGAAGTTTGGGCCATAGTATAATTATATAAAGTTTTGGAAAAACTATAATTTTAGAAAATAGTTTCACCGTATCAAATGGCTAACCGTTTGTTGAAAACGACAAATCGATAATTTCTAGAAAGCATATTCTACAAAGGGTTGTTAAAATGATGATTCTGAAAAATAACGGTGAACCGATTACGGATAACGGTGAACTGATAATTTCCAGAAAAGAATTGGATTCTAACCATGAACCATTTTGCAAGAACAGATAGCCAAAATTTGTTTTGCAGGTCTTTGGAAATAAATAGCTAACTGATAACTTCAAACAGTGAACTGACTATTTGCAATCTCAGTACAACGATCATTTAGACTAGTCAAAACGGTAAATCGATAACAGTTAACGAAGATCCAATTTCTCTCAAAAAGTCAACATTGGCTAGTTTTCAGCTCCAACTATAAAATAGCTCAATCAAATTCAAACAAAGTTGATATAAAAGTTATCAAACTATTATTGAGCTTTAAACTTGTTTTTGTTTCTTTGATTCACACATTGAGCATTCATTTGTAATCAAACACATTGTGTGAGAGAAAATTCATTTGTAATCTAAAATCCTTGAGCGGTTGTAAGTGTTCGGATACACTTGGGTTATGAGATTGAGGATAATCTCTTGTTGTAAAGGTCTATTGATACATTGGAAGTCAATTGTAAGAGTTGTTGAAGTCTTGGAGGCTTGCTTAGTAAAATCCTCGAACCTGGTGAGCTTGGAGGCGTGAACGTAGGCACGGTTGGCCGAACCAAGTAAAAATCGAGTGTTTGCTCTCTCTTACCCTATCTCTTTATTTTTCATTGCGCATTAATTTATTTATTTCGAATTTGGTTGCTTAGTTTATATTTCATTAAGTTTTAGTTGCTTAATTTTTTAGAATCCCAATTCACCCCCCTCTTAGGTTGCCTAATTAGTATTTCAATTAAAACTTTTATCATGTGGTATCAGAGCCATCTCCAATCTATATTGTTCAATATATATTTTTATGTTGTCTAGAAAATACATTGATAAGCACATATGCCAACTATTGGACTTGAAAGATATTTGTCCAAAACCTATTTTGTTGCTTATTTAAAAAATATATATCTATAATGTTTTACATGTGCATGCATGTACATGCCAAAGAAATTTATTGATCACAAAATCATGAAAATGGATAACGATCATGTGTTTATATGTATTGATTATATGAAATAGATCAAGGCCATGTTATAATGGCATGATTTAAATTCTGCATGTTTATGTTTATAACTTATTAAGACCTAATTTGTTAATATTGCTATGGACTGTTGTTGTCAATTTTGTTAACTATATTATATGAGTTGCTATAAGTAGCTAGTTAAAAGGTGCATGTACAATAACTTCTAGTTTATATTTTTGTGAGGTAAAAGTTTGCCTGCTGTCATTGAAATATCATTATAATTTTTAAAATAGCCACAACATTTGAACATGTATTGATATTTAAGTATAGTTTATTACATAAGAATGTGAATTTTATATGTATGACATCAAATATAAGGTGATCTATTTTAAAAATATTTAAAACCTCATTACTTTTAATATAAATACATATTTAAAAAACAATTACATGAATTTAAGATATAAAAACTTCGTTACAAAATGTAGGAGACATGCAGAGATTTCTTAGTATATATCTCACAAGATTTGGTGACTATATAAATAAACTTATGACATTTATGTTTTGATAGAAACACAGCTCAGCCCATCATAAAACCCAAGGTTTGTTATGCCCATTTGTACTTTACCTCGGTTGGGACTCAGCATTAGTTTGCCTCACTCATTGTTACCTGCAATATAAGGACTACATGAGCTATTGTCCAGTGACATAACACTTTAGGCATGTATTAATTTTTATGCATGTAGATGACCTTATAAACATTAAGTTTACAAAATAACTTTATTAGGGTCCTAGGTATGTTGCACTATAAGGCTAGCGTTTTTATTCTATCGGGAAATTATCCTTCGTATATCCTTAGTTTACTTCGTTATAAAAAATACTACAACACTTTGAAGGTGTATCAATCATCTACCCTCAGTTGACAAAATGTATCTACTGTCCACTAAACCGTTAGTTGCAGTTTAAATGTGATGACATCAGAGGGGTAATCTAGTCTTTTTATATGTTACAAGTGATAATTTAAGGATATATATATATGTGATAATAAGAGAATTTAAGAGAATACAAATGATAATTTTTCTTTACTTTAATTTAAGTTTCAAGGGTAAAATCATCAATTGGCTATAAATATGTTAACTTTCAAATGGCAACTAATGGTTTAGTGGTCAGCAGATAGCTTTTGTTAATTTAGGGTGGACGATTGATACAACGTCAAGGAGTTGTAGTATTTTTGTTAACAGAGCAAATATCAGGTATACGAATGATAATTTTCCTATTCTTTAAAACAACATGCCTTCGGCCTAATTAGTTGATCTTTTAGGCATTACGTATCGCTATCCCTAAAAGATTAATTTTTACTTAGCCTTAAGGGCTTACCCACGTTGGAAACTTTGCCACTTGGTAGTACAACAACCCACTTTTTCAAATTCATTTTAAAACGTCTTCTTTATAAAGTAGCCATGAAATACATGCATCTAATCCAACTTATGTCAAAACATGTAAAGTTCCTAGATGCACAATAGAGCCAACACACAAAGCCTTTTAAAGACAACAATCTTTAGTATGGGCAGTAGTGCCGTCCATATAGAGACTAAACAAAATGTGATTATACTATAGACAACAGAGCCGGCCATAGCATAATTAAGTAAATGTATCACAGGCAAGCAGCATCGCCAATCATAAGAAGATTAGATAAGAAAATAACACAATATAAGCGGCATAGCCAACCACATAAAGATTAGAAAAGAAAATATCACAATATAGGTGGCATAACTGACCATATAAGAATTAAATATGAAAATATTATAATATAAGCGGCACAATTGACTATATAAAAATTAAGTAATAAACAATCACATCATAGTAGTCATCATAATATAAAGAATTATTTAAAGCTAAATTTAAGAATAAAAACAACTTTGTTCCTACGTTGCAGTTGAAGTGTTACTTACCTCTTATCTTTTAACTTCTCTAGACCCTCATATCTTAAGGATTTCTCTACTATTTGATGTTAATACTTAGAAAAAAAGGATAGGATTTCTAAGGTGATTTGGAAAATGAAAACGTTAGGGGGTATTTATAGGATTTCCTAAGGCTAATGGATGGATAGGATTTTGCCATCATGATTCTCGATTAATGGTTGAGATTTATCATTCCATAAATATCTTAGTAAATTCTAGAATTCCTAGTATTTCTACAAACATCTCTTATTGCATCATTACTTATGGCACCGCTAATGTCATTATTATTATTATTTTTAATACTCAAGGTTATTTGTTAGCTTAAAATTAATTTTACCATATTCAAGTGAGAAAGATTTACCACAATTTCGTCCCTTTTCTTGAAAATTTCATCCTCGAAATTTACTTATTGAATAGTTAAGGATATTTATTCTTCATTTCTTTCTTCTTCCTTAACTCTTTTATCATTCTATTAAGAATTTGAATTGGATGATCTTTATATGTTAAGTCTTCTTCTAGTTGAAGAGGCTTATAATCTAGCACATGAGAGGAGTCTAGAAAATATTTCATTAATATAGAGACATGAAAGACGTTGTGTATCCTTGATAACGATGGTGGGAGTGCAATTCAATAGGAAACGTTCCCAACACGTTCGAGTACTTTAAATGGCCCAATAAACCTTGAACTTAATTTTCCTTTGTTTCCAAACCTCATTGATCCTTTCACTAGAGCAACTTTTAGAAATACTTTATGACCAACTTGAAATTCCCAAGGCCTTTGTCTCTTATTCGCATAACTTTTTTGTAGACTTTAAGCTGCATGCATTCTTTGATGTATTTTCTTGATTGCCTCAGATAAGATAGTAATCAACTTAGGTCCAAGATACCTTTGCTCGCCCATCTCATCTCAATGAATAGGTGACCTACATTTTCTACCATACCGATGTTGCATGATAGCTATTATTGTAGGCAAATTCAGCCAATGGTAGATACTTACTCCATGATCCTTGAAAGTTGATGACACATCCCCATAACATATCTTCTAGTGTCCAAACTATTCTTTTTGATTGGCCATCTATTTAAAGGTGAAATATTGTACTGAATTTTAATTTTGCTCCTATAGCTCTAAATAACGTTTCCCGAAATGTTGAGGTGAACCTTGTATCTAGGTTAAAGATAATAGAAAAGGGTACACCATTTAGTCTTACTATTCTCTCTATGTATATTTTTGTAAGCTGATCTATGGTAAAGTGAGCAGACTTTCTGAGTTGATTAATAATTACTCAAATGGGATCATGCATTTTTGTAGTCCTTGGAAGACCAATAACGAAGTCCATTGTAATTTCTTCTCACTTCCATTTGGGATTTTAATTAGATTCCAGAAGTCCTACTAGTCTTTGGTGCTCTGCTTTGATTTATTGACAAGTGAGACATTGTGCCACGAACTTAACTATATCATTCTTTATTCCAGGCCACTAATAATGCTTCTTTAGGTCTCTGTACATTTTTGTTGTGCCAGGATGAAATGAATATGGGACTGTATGATTTGCAAGTAGTTTTCTTTCTTCAGATCTTCATTATTTAGTACATATATCCTATCCTTGAACAAAATGATTCTCTTCTCTAACTTCTTGAATGGCGTCTCTTTCTTTGAGTTAGCTTTTATCTTTAAGTTCTTAAAGTAGGAATCAATTTTCTACCCCTTCTTAATATTTTCTGGTAAGGTCAAGTTAAGTGTCATGTAGGCTAATTTTCCTACTACTAGCTCAATCTCCACCTTGCATATACAATTTGTAATGGCTTAGGTAGAATCTTTAAAGCTGACAGGCTTGACTTCTGACTTAGTGCATCTGCCACCATATTTGCTTTTCTAGGATGATAGTTTATTTCGCAGTCGTAGTCTTTGCCAAGTCTAGCTAACGCCATTGTCGCATATTTAACTTCTTTTGTATAAAGAAGTATTTGAAACTCTTATTAAATAGTGATGCCAAATTTTTAATATGCATACTGCCACTGCCAACTCCAAATCTTTGTTGGAAACTTTTTTTATATTCCTTCAACTGCCTAGAAGCGTATGTAATTAATTTTCCATTCTACATGAGGATACATCCTATGCCATTTTTGGAGACATCACTATAAATGACAAATTGAGGCGGTTACCAATTGCCTTTTTAGTTCTCCCAAGCTTTTCTCCCATTCTGGCGTCCACACGAATTTGATATTGTTCTTCATCAATTGGGTTAGTGGCATTACGATCTTAAAGAATCCTTCCACAAATCTTCAGTAATATCTAACTAAACCCAATAAGCTTCTGACTTATCTTGCATTAGTTGGTTTGGCCATTGGCTTACAATTTCCACGTTTGAGGGATCTGCTAAAATTCTAACTTTAAATCCCGCATGTCCTAGGAATGTAACATTTTCAAGCCAAAATTCACATTTCTTGTATTTTGCATAAAGTTGCTTCTCTTTCAAGGTGAAGAGTGATCATTTAATGCTCAGCATGCTTTTCTTTTGTTAGTGAGTAAATCAATGTCGTCCATGAACACCATTGTGAATTTGTCTAGGTAGTCTTTAAATACCTTGTTCATAAGGTCCATAAAGGCTGTTGGGGCCTTTGTTAGACAAAAGGGCATGAGAGCAAATTCATAGTGTCCCTAACGTGTTCTAAATACTGTTTTAGGAATATCTACCTCTCTGATTCTTAACTGATGATATCCTGATCGTAGATTAATCTTTAAAATTATTGATGTTATTTGCAGCTAATCGAACAAGTTATCGATGCGTGGAAGTGGGTACTTGTTCTTGATAGTCACCTTATTTAGTTCCTGATAGTCAATGCACATTCGTATTGATCCATCATTCTTCTTCACGAACAGTACTGGTGCTCCCCATAGTGAAGGGCTTAGGCGTATGTAGCATTTTTCTAATAACTCTCGAAATTGATTCTTTAACTTTTTTAAATTCTGATGGGGCCATCCTATAGGGCGCCTTTGAAATTGGGGCAGTTCCTGGTAATAAATCGATTGTGAACTCAATTTCTCGATCCGGTGGCAATTGATACGAACCCCTTCAAAAACTGACGTGACTCTAATCAATTTACTTCCTAAGATCGAATCTAAACCTGGAATTGAATAGAACAGTGACCTAATGCTTAATGAAAGCACGAACCTTAATATGTGAGGACGCCACAATTATTTATGGATGATTTGATCAATAAGTCAGCAGTTTGAATGCCACAGAAATCCGATAAGTTCAAAACGTTTATTTAATAATAAAAAAAAATTAACTCTCTCACCAATTACATTAAAATTGATCTTCATGTTCATTGGATACAAATACATTATATATACCAAAAAGGGCAACGAAGTACGTGGCGTTGTTAGACCAAAGCAATGACGAAAAGATCGTCCTTTGGACCGGTAGTCCGCATGCTTGGGTTTCCAGCCAATATACTCAAATGAAAAATATAAAACTTTAAAACATTTTCATCTCGGGTTATATAACCCAAAAACAGACACTCCTTTGTCTTAAAACAGGGTACCAAACCAGATAAGAAATTATCAAACGTTTTCTGATGCACAGAATCCTTGCAAGAGGCACGTGCAGAGCATACTTCCTTAAGTTTCAAAATGAACAGATTTATATCTTCTTTATTTTCTATCTCAGAGCTTCATTGATAGAGAGATTGAGAGAATTTAGAAACTCATAGCTGAAGAAAACATTCTTTTATTTTCTGCCAAGCTTATCTTACAAAGAGAAGGGCTTCTCTTTTATAGAGAGGAAAAAGCCTTGAAAAAGCATTTTGATAAGACAGGACCCTTATCAAAAAAGCAAAAGCAAACTTTTACAAAAGTAAAGAACATACGACAAACTTAACTTTAATAATTAAAGCATGACTCATCATACTTTAATAATTACACACGACAAACTTTACTTTATAAAAGTAAAAGCAAACAAAGCAAACTTTAATAATTAAACATGACAAACTTATAGCTATGGGGACAAAAGATTCATGTAATCTTCGTCAGAGGAGCTGTCTGTGTCATCTTTTGCTAACTTTTTCTTTAGATGCTTGCAGGTAGGACCACATGGTGGCCATGGGCAATATTGTGCTTTTGGACAATGAGAGGGGAATGTTACCATATGATTGGTTGGCTGAACTTTAGGTGGACAAGTGCTGGTACTAGCTCTGGATAATGAAGGTTCTTCCAGTTGCGATGGATCTTGGAGCTGTTGGAGATGCTGGCTTAAGGGTAGGAAGTCAGTCCAAGGGTCTTGAGTGTCTTGGAATAAGAAATTTGTGAAATCCAGTTTTTTTTCTTTGATGATGATACCTATGGGTTTTGGTTTTGAAATGGACAAAGGAGTTGGAATCATAATGATGTCATGTTGTGGACCTAAAGATGTATGGAATATGTATTTATATGGTTCAGGTTGGTGATTAAGGTGGCAAAGGAAATTCTGAAGGTTTTTTTTTATGTTATTGTCTTGTTCAAGGATTGCTGGGTGTGGTGTTGTGAACCATTCGAACACTTGATCTTGAGTCCAAAAGAGTTGATGTTTGGATGCTGGAAATATGGCATGTGGATAATGAACACTGAGGTGAACATATTTGCTTCTGATTCAGGTATGGGATCAAGGTTGTGGACCATGGATAGTTGCTATAACTTTCTTCTCCACCAAGGAAGTGGAGAGAACCACTCAAGAAGGGTCCATGTCAATGAGGATGATTTGTCAGGATTCATGAGATGATTCAGGGTAGTTCTGATAGGGAGAATTAACTTGGTGGCGTAAAGAACAGTTATGCACCAGATGTACCATAACTCATTTTCAGTCACATCTCTGGAAGGGTCAATGGTTAGACCTGGGAGAAACAAGGTTTCAGGGTAGAAAGTTAAAAAAGGAAATGAATATGCTAACATGTAGGCTTTCATAAAAAACCTAAAATCATATCTTTTTGCAAATTCTTGGATGTCAAAAACTGTAGAAAAGATTTTCCCGAGAGAGAAAGTCTTGTGGGTTAAGGCTTGGTTTGGTAGAGAGGTAGCCATGAAAATGATGGGAAAATGATATTATGTGGATATGCAATGCAAGGGTGATATTGGTTTTGCAAGTCTTGAGAGTAGGTTTGGAATGAGGTACTGGGTTCCTTTTATATGCTTCACAGAGAAGTCATATTTTGATAACCAGTCTTTGAGTCTGAGCAATATCTTTTTTGGAACTGTTTTCCCTTTGAAGTTCATGATGTTGGGAAATGCTGAGCTGTCCATTCGGATAGGAAAATGATAGCCGATAAGATGGCATTCAAATTTCTTGATACCATTCTTTACAGTTAAGATTTCTTTGTACACACTGTGGTAATGCTGCTGTGTGTCAGAGAAATGTCCGCTAGCATAAGCAATAAAACTTTCTTTGCCATTTATTTCTTCGAGAAGAATTGTACCACATGATTCATCACTTGCATATGTCTGGAGTATTCGGTTGCCATCTGTGATGAGCTTTAATGGTGGCGGATTTTGAGCAATCTTTTTTAAAGTGGTGACAGCAAATGTGTGGTTGTCATTCCATTCTGGTGGCTTTTTCTTTAATAAAGTCAAAAGCTGATTGGTATGGTGATCGACATGTGGAATAAAGTCCTTGATATAATTGATGATATCAAGGAATTGCTGTATCTGCTTTTTGGTGAGATTCTGATCTGGAAAGTGGTCAATTCTTGGGCAATGTGTTTTCCTGGCTGGTAGTGTCCATCTGTGATAATCATTCTAAGGAATTCAATATTATCTATTGCATGGTGCTTTTCTTGGCTGATAACATAATTCCGTGAGTCTGGAGAATATCAAAAAATTGATTTAATAATTGGCGATGTTCTTCATGTGTGCTTGAAAACAATAAAATATCGTCAATATAAATTAACGCATTATGCAGGATGGGTTGAAAGATTCGGACCACGACTTTTTGAAAAATGAAAGGGGCAATTTTAAGACCAAAGGGTAAAACTATCCACTGGTAATGGGTATTTGGGATGCAAAAAGTTGTTTTATATCTTTCGGAGGATTCAATGCCAATTTGCTAAAAACCTGACTTGAGGTCAAATTTTGAAAAGATGTGGGCATTTTTTAGATAAGTGAAGATGCTTTGTCTCTTTGGTAAAGGAAACTTGTCATCTTGTAAGAACATGTTTAAGGGTTGATAGTCAATGACTAATCGCTTTTTTCCCCTAAAAAGTTCCGAACGTTTTTCAATATAAAACGCCTGACAAGCCCATTGAGAGGTTGTGAGCTTGATAAGACCTTGGGCCAAGAGTTGTGAACATTCCTTTTGGGCTAAGGCTAAGTCAGATGGGTTCATTCCTGGATGAGTAGCCTTAGTAGGATTGATGTCTTCATTCAGTTTGAAAGGTAACTGAATAAAGAAAGCCTTGTTTTTCCACAAAGGGTTTGGATGGGAAAATTTAGAATGGGACTCCAGACAGTATTTCAGAAGTTGGGTTGAAATGTCTTTGTATGACTGTGGTGAATCAGTCAAACTGTAAAGTTTGAGAATTTCTGTGTAAAGTTTGAACATTGTTTTGACTCTGATTCCGGAGGAAAGGATTTGGAGGTGTTTGATATGGTGAATGATATCAAATCCTAACAAGAAATCCTTGTCAGGAAGTTTTGAACCAATGACTCTTGTCCAGATAACACAGTTTGGGAAAATCTGAATACCAATGGGTTTTTTGGTAATCAATATTGTTGAAAACATTTTTCCATCGGCAGTACGAAAATTTTCAGTGTGCTGATTCCAGTATTGGGTTGGAAGAATATCTGGGTTTAACATACTGCGTTGAGCACCAGTGTCTATGAGGGCAATGGCTGAAATTGGTCTTTGGAATTTGGAGGGTAAAATTTAGATTCTAATAGAAGGAATTGGAATGGTGGTGTCTAAGGATAAGGATTGTTGGTGGAAAATGTTTTGGAACTCATCACTTTCTGATTCCTCAGATGAGTTTTCCAATGCGAACACTGTTTCATCAGTAGGTTCCTCTTGTTCAGAGAAATAGAACTCTACTTCTTCCTTCTCAGGAGAGTACCCAGTAACCATCTGTAAATGCTTTATCAATATGCTTGATTTGTCCTTCTTGTTTGGACAGTTCTTTGCATAGTGGCTTTTTTTGTTGCAAATAAAGCATCTGCTGGATTTCTGTTTCCTCTGTTCATTTGAAAAAAAATGATCGTTCCTTGAAAAACCTATATGGTTTTCTCTGGGTGTTCCATCTTCGAGATTTGGATTTTGAAGCAAAATCTGGACATCTGAACTTCTTAAAATGTCTTTTCTTCTTTGGCTCACAATCACAATTCTTTTTTTTTTCTTTGCACTTGATATGCAAATATGGTTTCTTGCAAGCATTTCGGAAAGGCTCTTTATCTTTCATTAGATATTTGAAAAATTATTTTTGTTCACAGAGCTTCTCCAAACATCCCTTGGCGATGTTGTGGGCTGCAAATTGTCTTTGTATTTCCGGTTGCAATTCTTCAAGTAGAGAAGCAAGAAAGACATGTTTTAGAGTCGGATCATTGAATCCATTGAGCTTATAAAACAAGATTGACATCCTCCTGTAATGGAAATCAAGATCTTTGGAATTTAAGGAACAACACTTCATGTTTAGGTAGTCCCGTCTTGCAGCTTCGAAAACTGCACTTGGTTCTCCGATGAATTGTTCATGTAAAACAACAAGAGCACTAGAAACATTAGGCAATTGGACAAACTGCATTTGTCTGTACTGCCCTAAACTATCAAACCAATCTCTTAGAGATCTCGTGAAACGAGTGGTGAATTCTCTAAGGACTGATTCTGTTGTTGCATCAGCTCTTATTATCTGGAGATCAATCCATGCTGACATTTCTTGGACTCTTTCTCGCGATTTGGATGAGGGAATATCATCAAAAGCGAACCATGGACCATTTGATGGTTTGTGAAAGGTTTGTGCATGAGGCTGAGGTTGTTGATTTGTTGTTGAAGATTCAGCTGGTTCATCAACATCTGAGGGTATCTCAAAATAAGATTTTGGATGGGCTATGGACAATTTCTTGATCCAACTCCAAGGAGTTGAACAAATCACCTTAGCTAAAATAGCTACCCTGCACCCGGCCCAAGTTGGTATCAGAGCCAAGGCCCGAGGGCGAGGGTAGAGTGAATGATAAACTCTGATACCAACTGCCCGGCCCCAGTTGGTATCAGACCATACACGAAATTCTTAGATGCAACGTATAGGTTATAAGAGTTCAATGCCTTAGGAATCAAAGCTTTAAAGAATAGAAAATCTGCTCTTATCCCATATCGCTGGCAAGCCAAAGCTCCTGGTCCCTTATAAGCGCTAGGCAGTCCTCACCCTTTGAGAACTCTTTTGGGGTTGAGTTAAGCCCAGCCCAAGTTGGTATCAGAGCCAAGGCCCGAGGGCGAGGGTAGAGTGAATGATAAGCTCTTATCCCACATCGCTGGCAAGCCAAAGCTCCTGGTCGCTTAAAAGCGCTAGGCAGTCCTCACCCTTTGAGAGCTCTTTTAGGGCTGAGTTAGGCCCGATATAAGCTTTTTCAGAGTCACTAGTCGAGATTGAAGATTCTATCTCAGACTGAGTATCTGAAGTATCCTCATCAGTAACAAAGGTAGTACACTCAGATTCAGAGGACGAAAAGGTCTCAAATTTTTTAGAACTGTATTGGTGCATGGGTTCTTTGTCTTTGGTTTGGGTTGGTTGAGGTTGAGTATGTGGTGGAGCAGGTATTTATCCTGGGGATTGTTGTTCAGTGGTTGAAGTAACTGGTGGATGAATTTTGACTGGCCTGGGAGTAGCTTTTGGTTTTTGCCTTGGCTGGGGTTGTAAAGGTTGATTTTTGAAAAGCGTGTGTGTCATGCCGAGCAATTTGGAGGGATCATAGTGTTTCATTGGAGCAAGTATAGGAGTGAATGGATGATAAGTCAGACTTATGAGAGGTATTGGTGGTGACTTGGTGAAAAGTGTAGGTCTTTGTCTTTTTGAATCAATCTGATCAAGCTCTGTTTTCATGCGCCTGATTTCCCTTTCCTTTTGGTCAAACTCAGGACCATAGTATCTCTGACTGAGCATGGCACGTAATTCTGAATCCAGCTGGATTATTCTGGATTGTAAATCTTGGTAGATTTGTTGCAGTTGTGAGGTTATTGTATCAACCTTGGATTCAATCTGATTAGTTCGCAAACTAATCATGTCAACCTATTTATGAATGTCCACCAAGGTATCATTTTGTGCTCTGGCATTGAGTTTGCCAGTTGAGGACTACCTCAAAAGTTCTGGGTTCTTCAAGATGGTCGGCGGAGGTTATGGCCGAAGGAATGAAGGGTTTTGAAACAACTTTTTTGTGGGAGTCTGATTGGGTATCTAAAGTTGGAAAATTGGTGGAATAGTCTTTGGAGGTAGAGGCAAACATCATACAAGCAGGGGGCTGCATGATTGGTGTATGATTTTGAACTGGGGAAAGAACTTCATACTTGCAGTGTTTAGCAATCCATTTGAGTTCTTTTTTGTAAATGGGTAATGGATTTGGTGAAGGTGGAGGTGGATCATCATGTGGCGTTGGTTGGAAATGTTTACATGGATGAGAGAGTTTCTTTTTTGGCTTAGGTTTCCTTCTGGAAACTAAATCATCTTCCTCCCAATCATCCCAACAGGGACAATCTGAGTCACAATTTCCTGATCCAGGTGCATCCCACAGGAAATGGCCATTCATTTTGGCTGGGTAGATTGGATATCCTTATTTATTGAACCCGGTGATAGGTAAATCTTCCTGGGCTGTATAGACAACAGTGATCATAGAAGATTGTGTGAAAGATAGCCTTGGAGGCTCTTGAGGAGCACTTGGTAGAGGCCGGAAAGTCATTCTTACTGTTCTGTCATGCCTTCTTTCAAACATTCATTCTGATGTCTGAATTGGAGCAGTGTTGTTGTGAAAGTGCTTATAATTTGATATCCATTCTAAAGTCATGAGTTTAATTAGCTCGTCTCGAGGGATCTGCCTTGGGATTTGAATTATGGTTGGAATTTGATCAGATTCTGCTAACACCATGAGGGCGTCAGAGTTGTGTTCAGGTGCAGGTAGATCTAAGGCATGATTTTGAAGCCTATAAACCAACTGATGATGAAGTGTTGCAATCTTTGAAGATGAGATCTGTTCTGTTCCTTGTATCTAGACTTGTACTTTTAGAGCAGTTGGCAAATTGGTGTCTTGAAGAGAAAGGTTGAAATTTGGATAAAATGTGAGAAGTACACTTCCTGCATGTAGAGTGCTTAATATAGTACCAATGACAACATCTTGATATTATTTGAACCTTGAATCTAACATAGCAACTCTAGCTGTAACAGGTAATCCCTTCCTACCATGTAGGGTTAGGATTAATCTTACTCCTCAGAGATGGAGATGAGTATATCCTTCTCTTTTCCAGTTTGTTATCAACTCTTGGGGGATTTCAAGAGTGACATACTGTTCAGCTGTGGTAGCTTGGAGACTGCATTGATCCAATCTTAAACCAAAATCAAAGCTGAATCTGAATATAAACAAATAGTAAAGAATTTAAATCAAATCAGAATCCTAATCTAAGCGAATAGGAAAAAATCTAAATCAAATTAGAATTCTAATCTAAGCAAATAGGAAAGTTTCTAAATCAAATTAGAATCCTAATCTAAGCAAATAGAAAAGAATCTAAATCAAATTAGAATCATGAGCAACTTAAATGCCTTACATCAATTAAAATGGAAACTAGGCAGTTAAAAGAGAAATAACAGATTTGCTTTTCTAATAGCCTCCTTAAGAAACGAGAAAGTATCCAAAAGGGAAACTAGTATATTTTCCTGCCATAATGTGCAAGCCAACTTCCTATTTCATGGATGTGATTATTTGAAAACTTAAAGAGCATGAATCATGCATTGATCATGTGTGATTCTTTCAACAGGCCTCCACGAATTTGATGGAGGCCAAGTTGGTTGAATTAACCCATTAACCACTTCTGTGAATTTCTTAGCTCGAGCTCTTGTGACGAGTATACCTCATCTCATGTGCTTGAGATAGTTTTGTCCTCAATCTCATTATTCTCCTCCTGTTGAAGAGGATTTGTTTTGAATCCGAAGCATTAAAAGTAGCACTTATGTTGTACTCACTAGGCAAATCTAGCTTGTATGCATTGCCATTGATCCGTTCCAAGACATAGAAAAGACCATCCCCTCGAGGTAATAATTTAGATTTCCTTTATTCCGAAAATCGTTCCTTATGTATATGTGACCATACCCTAAAAGACAAGCTTATGTCGCCCGTTGTTGGCTTGTTTAACATATTGCTCAGTTCTCTACTCGGTGTTAAACTTTGCCAACTCGTGTATCTGTTTAACAATTTCAACCTTTTTCTTACCATCTAAGTTAACATGCTTAGAAACAGGTAATGAAGTTAAAGCCAATAGGGTTAAAGGATTAAAACCATGAACAATTTCAAATGGTGAATACTTAGTAGCAGAATGAACATAACGATTATAAGTAAACTAAACATGTGGCAAACAATCCTCCCACGTTTTACTATTCTTTTTAATGATAGCACGCAACAAAGTAGATAACGTTTTATTCACAACTTCTGTTTGACCATTATAATGTTTTCCAGAAATAACTTAAAAACTTAGCATCCCTATCAGAAACAATTGTCCTTGGCATGCCATGCTACCTCACAATCTCCCTAAAGAACAAGTTAGCGATATTAAAAGCATCATCCATTTTGTGGCATGGAATAAAATGTGCCATCTTTGAAAATCTATCTACAACCATAAAAATTGAGTCTCTCCCTCATTTAGACATAGTGAGCCCTAGTATAAAATCCAGCGAAACATTAGTCAAAGGCACATTAGGTATTGGCAACGGGGTGTATAAGCCATAGGGCTACACTTTCAATTTTGCTTGCCTACAAGTGACACGTCTACCATAAAGTCTCTCAACATCTCGTTTCATATGTGGCCAATAAAAGTGTTGCTATAAAACTGCCAAAGTATTTACAACTCCAAACTGCTCCATTAGCCCTCCTCTATAGGGTTCTCTTACTAACAAATCTCTCAAAGAACAATTAAGCACATATAGTTTATTCTCTTGAAATAAGTAACCATCATGCCTAAAGTATTTACCAATCGCGGTCTTTTCACAAGCTTAGTATTCAACATTAAAATCATGATCATTAGCTTGTTTAGCATTAAATTTTGAGATTAAGACATACTTGCAGAGAAGTGCATTTACAATAATGTTTTCCTTACCTTACTTGTAATGAATGACATATGGAAACATCTTTATGAATTCTATCCATTGAGCATGCCTCTTGTTCAGCTTGTGTTGGCCTTTAAGGTGTTTTAAGGACTTTTGATCGGTGTGAATCACGAACTCCTTTGGCCATAGGTAGTGCTGCTATGTTTCTAATGCTCAAACCAACACATAGAACTCCTTATCGTAAGTAGGGTAGTTTAAGGCTGCCCCACTTAGTTTCTCACTAAAGTGAGTAATGGGTCGTCTCATCTGCATTAGGACTGCACCAATACCAATACCTAAAGCATCACATTCAATTTCAAATGTTTTATTAAAGTTAGGCAAGGACAATAAGGAAGCATCAGTTAGCTTTTGCTTGATCATTTGAAATGTCGTCTCTTGTTCTTCTCCCCACTTGAATCCAACATATTTTTTTGTTACTTCGATAAGCGGTGCAGCTAATTTGCTAAAGTCTTTCACAAATCATTGGTAGAAACTAGCGAGCCCATGAAAACTTCTTACATTACCTACGTTTATGGGATTTGACCACTCTTGGATTGCACGTACCCTCTCCTCATCAACTTGTATTCCCTGTGCACTCACAACAAATCCTAGAAATACATGTTTTTTTGGTGATTAGCAGAAAACTTTTCTTTCTAAGCACATTTAAGACAAATTTCAAATATACTACATGATCGTCTATGTTTTTGCTATAAATGAGGATATCATAAAAAAAAACAACAACAAAATTGCTAATAAAAGCTCACAAAACATGATTCATAAGTCTAATAAAGGGCTTGGAGCATTAGTCAAACCAAAAGACTTGACTAGCTATTCATACAAACCATATTTTGTTTTGAAGGTAGTTTTTCATTCATCTCCTTCTTTCATTCTAATATGAAGATATCCATTTTTCAAGTCAATTTTAGAAAATACACAAGACCCATGCAATTTATCAAGCATATCATCTAGCCTAGGAATGGGATGTCGATACTTTACCGTTATGTGGTTGATGGCTCGAAAGTCAACACACATCTTCCACGTTCCATTCTTCTTAGGAACTAATAAAATTAGAACTGCACATGGTATTATGCTTTCTTTGATGTACCATTTTTCTATCAATTCATTAACCTGCCTTTTAAGTTCCTTTGTCTCCTCCAGGTTACTCCTATAGGCTAGTTGATTTGGAATGGTTGCAATGGGTATGAAATCAATCTGATGGTCAATCCCTCGAATTGGAGGTAAGCCATGTGGTGTTTCCTCGGGAAAGAATCCTCATATTTCTGTAAGAGAGAAGCAACAAAACTAGGCAAAGTAGGGTCAAGTTCGTTAGTGTTTAAAAATGCCTCTTTGTACAAAAGCACAATCATTGACTGATGTGAAAACAACACTTTTGTTATCTCACTCGCTTTTGCATAGAAATCTTTTTGTTTTCCCTATGATTTTCTCTCAATGGCTGCAATTTTTCTGGGCTTTTTTCTCTCTCATTTTTCTTGGTCTCTTTCTATTTTTCATTTTCTTTTTGTCTCTTTTTCTTTTACTCAGTCTATGTAGGCTCACTTGGTCTCTGTAAACTTACTTTGGTATTAAAAGAATAAGAGTGATGTTGCGTTGATTAAATACAAATGAATATTTGTTGGTGAAGCCATTATGCTTAACACATCTATCAAATTGATTAGGCCGCCCAAGTAATAAGTGTTCAGCCTGCATTGGTGCTATATCACATAACACCTTATCTTCATACTTACCAATCCAAAAAGTCACTAGCACTTGTTTGTTCATTTTCACATCACCACTGTCATTCAACCATTGTAGTTTGTATGGTCGTGGGTGTTTAAGTGTTAGAAGCCTTAACTTTTCTGCCATGATAGTACTAGCAACATTAGTATAACTTCCTCCATCAATAATCATACTACACACTTTCTCTTGAACATAGCCTCCTGTATATAACAAGCTTATCCCATCAAGTAATAACACAGTAAAAAAACTTAATCATAGTCAATTGTGGCAATCAAATACGAACTCCATTTTCTTCTACTAGTCAAGGTATGTTTCCAAGTCATATTTACCTTGAAAATATGGAATCTTCATCTTTATGCTACTTAATCTATTATCCCTATTCCTAACTCTCCTACCCCGTCCATCTCTCCTATAGCTACCCTCTGAGTCCTCCCTCCCATTCATTATACTCATCCCTATAATAGTCATTGATCTCTCCTCTAGCTGGAGCTCTATCCCTCCTACGTGCTTGAAGAATGGGTTGTGGTTACCCCGCACATGTGCTCTCTACGTGATCCAAACACTCGTGTATATGCTCTAATTTAGCCCTTATCATCCTTCTCATTTCTCCCATCAATGCTTAAATTTCCAAATTCTGAGTAGTTGCGGATTGATCCTCTTCATTTGTACATGGTTCAGGGTTGTGAGACATGGCTAACGTCTGCAAAAGAAAGTTAAAAATAATGTGGAAAAGACCTCACCTCAATTCTTTGTGTGTTTCACTCAAGAAAATGATTCACTCAATTCTAGTCTTGTTTCACTCAAATTTATTGGCTTGTACATATGCTCACACTCTCTTGCATTTTTTCACTCGTAGTAATTCTTACTCGGTTCTTATCAAACTAATCAAACTAATATCAAGATTCTAGTAGCAATTCATAATGATTATACTAAGGAGACTCGAATTTCAAGAGCAAGAATGCAATGTGTACAAAAGGTCGGGTTTTGATTTTGGGCAAAAATTTTCACCCATGGGGTAAAACTAATTTTCGACTCTATAAGACACTAATAAATGAAAAATGAACAAAAGATTTAAGGCGAAAGTTGGGGACTTTTTTTTTAGGAAAAGAAATAGGTAAAATTTGCGGATTTAAGGATAATTAAACCACAAAGATGCAAATTGATGAAAAAGAAACCCTAAAAATATTGTTCATGCGATATTGTTTACGCAGCACTGCTTACGACTTATTTATTTATTTTTAAATACTAAACAAGAATAAAAAAATCTCAAATAAGAATTTAAAACAAAAAGAAATATAAATATGATCTTAGTGCCTAAGCTCTAATACTAAATGATACGAACCTCGTCAAGAATTGACGCGACCTCAAGCAATTTAATCCCTAAGATCGAATCTAAACCCAAAATTGAATGGAACCGCGACCCAATGCTTAATGAAAGCAGAACCTTGGTATGTGAAGACGGTACAATTAGTTATGGATAATTTGATTGATAAGTCAAGAGTTTGAACACCATAATTAGTTATGGATGATCTGATTGTTTAAGAACCAAACAAAATAAACTCTCTCACAAATTGCATTAAAACTGATCTTCCCTATTTATTGGATGCCAGTGCATTATATGGGGTTGGTTACAAGAACTTTTGGAAGTAAATCCTAAACCAAAATGAAATTGGAATATGAATCTAAACAAATAGGAAAAAATCTAAATCAAATCAGAATCCTAATCTAAGCGAACATGAAATAATATAAATCAAATCATAATCCTAATCTAAGCAAATAGAAAAGAATCTAAATCAAATCAAATGCCTTACATTAATTAAAATGCAAACTAGGCAATTAAAAGAGAAATAACTGATTTGTTTCTCCAATAGTCTCCTCAAGAAACGAGAAAGTTTCTAAAAAAGAAACTAGTATATTTTTGCGCCATAATGTGTAAGCCAACTTCCTATGTCATGGAAGTGATTATTTGGAAACTTCAAGAGCCTGAATCATGCATTTATCGTATGTGATTCCTTTAACGAGCATCCACGAATTTGATTGAGCTCAAGTTGCTTAAATAAACCCATTAAGCGCTCCTTTGAATTTCTTTGCTCCCCACGCATGCTGCAACCAACAAAAAAAAAATTGGCAACAAATGAGCCACTTTCGGCATCCTATGGTGGGCTGCCCCCCATTTTCCTTTTTCTCACGCAAGATCCAACTTTTTAGCACATATTGTGACACCCACAATGGTCACGCACGAAACACTTTCTCAAACCTCAACTCACACCACAAATCCATGTGATTATAGCACATATATTACACCCTCACCTCAAGCCCATTTGGCTTCTCAAGCCCATTCGGCTTCCCAACCCATGCACAAATGCCCCCCACTCAAATTTTGAATACTCCCCATAATAACCAAACATCCTAAAAGCCATCATATGCCAATATCAAAAAATCGACAACAGTTCAGAATAATAATGCTTCAACACAATATTCAAAATCCTTTTTTGATTCTTTGTTAAGATTACCCACCTCGGACATCCCCATCAAGCCAACTACTATTACCACAGAGCCTGCAGTGTTTTTTTATAAATTAGAAAAGCAGTCCATGGCGGCACCCTACAAACTCTCACTTGTAGGTTAGTTTTCTTTCGGCCAACCTAAAGTGTCAATTATTCGTCAACTTTTTACATAATTGGGTTTGAAAGGAAATGCTCAAGTCCTATTACTTGATCTGAGACATATCTTGATTAATCTCAAGCTCAAGGAAGATTACTCCCATATTTAGGTAAGACAATCCTGGTACATTAGTGGTTGCGCAATGCGCGTTTTTAAATGGACCCCTAATTTCCAGTGTTCTGAGGAGTCTCCGATTGTTCAAGTTTGGGTATCTCTCCCATTTTTACCGATACATTATATTTGGTGCAAACCGGCTCTAATCTCTATTGCCGGTGCTATTGGTAAACCTTTAGAGTAGATCACGCTATCGTTGCCATTATCAGACCATCGGTGGCACGAGTCCTGATTGAGTACGACGTGTCCCGACCTCCAATTCCTCGGATCTGGATTGGAGCGGGCGATTCTGGTTTCTGGCAGCATGTCATTTTCGACCAGATCCCTGCCTATTGTGCCTCATGCAAGCACCTTGGCCATTGCATTGAAGAGTGCTTCCTTGCTAACCCTGGGCTTCGGAAGCTCCAACAGCCTAGTAGAGAAACTCAAGACACAAAAGGTTGTGACCAGGCTCTTGTTGATCATGGTCAGATTTCTAGCTCGACTTCCCCACCTGTTACTAGTATTGCCCCTCTCGCTCAAGTTTTAGGGGTTCAAAATTCATTTTCTGAGCGTTGAGTTCAAGACAATTGTGGCTTAAGGGGTTATACTGCTCTAAGTAGTACACAGGAGTGTACTAAGGATGCTATCCCTTCTCCTTCTATCTCAGATGTCCCGGCACAAAGGGCATCTGCAGACACTACTTTTTTTTTTTAAAATGTCATGGATGATATTCGCACTGGGGTTGTGGGTTTCAATTCCAACTCTACCGAAATACTCATTCAGCTTGGCGAGGAGATTAGTAATGATCCCCACACAAAATTACGTCATATTGTGGACTACAATTCTCATAATGATGAGGATTTTAGTTCTGATGATCCAGTGGATAATAGATTTTGTTATCGGCTCTTGAGGATATTGGACGGCCCGATCCCAGTCCAAATTTTAGTGTTGATGGCCAACAATCAAGGAAGGGCATCAAACTAATCACCGGCCATAAGTATCGTAAGAAATACTATGGTCGAATGATTTAGTCATTTATTATGTTTCTATTTGTTAGGCTTTGCCTTAGATTTTGTTCTGATGATCCAGTGGATAATAGATTTTGTTATCGGCTCTTGAGGATATTGGACGGCCCGATTCCAGTCCAAATTTTAGTGTTGATGGCCAACAATCAAGGAAAGGCATCAAACTAATCACCGGCCATAAGTATCGTAAGAAATACTATGGTCGAATGCATTAGTCATTTATTATGTTTCTATTTGTTAGGCTTTGCCTTAGATTTTGTTCTGATGATCCAGTGGATAATAGATTTTGTTATCGGCTCTTGAGGATATTGGACGGCCCGATCCCAGTCCAAATTTTAGTGTTGATGGCCAACAATCAAGGAAGGGCATCAAACTAATCACCGACCATAAGTATCGTAAGAAATACTATGGTCGAATGCATTAGTCATTTATTATGTTTCTATTTGTTAGGCTTTGCCTTAGATTATTTTTTATATTGTTCTTTAGCTTGGAGGTTTTGGTCTATGTCCCCCTCTATATGTATTTTATCTTTATCAGATTTATATGATAGGTAGGGGTCCAGCCTAACCCCCCACCTTTTTGGTGGTTTCGAGTAAAAACAATTAAGGCATGTGAAGTTAGTATTAATAATCATAATTTATGTGTTGCCCTAATAATACTCGAAATGCATGACTATGACGTAATTCCTTCCATGGATTGGTTATAAAAGCACCATGCCAAGATAAATTGCTAGAAAAATGAAGTAACTTTTAAACCACCACAAAAGAAATCATTTACCTTCAAACGAGGACACAAAGAGAAAAGAATGCTCGTAAACTTTGAAGTAAACGCAGCGATACTATTAAAAGGAATATACGATAATGCTTAGCAAGTTTTATAATCATAACAAAAGAGCAAAAGGCCAAATTAGAAAATACTCCAATTCTAAACAAGTTTCCTAAGGTCGTTCGAGAAGAACTTCCAAGATTGCCACCGAATTGAGAAATCGAGTTCACAATCAATTTGTTACCAGGAACCACCCTATTATTAAAGGCGCCCTATAGGATAGCCCATCAGAATTGAAGGAGTTAAACCACCTATTGTAGGAGTTACTAGACAAAGGCTACATACATTGGAGCCATTCACCATGCAAAGGACCAGTATTGTTCGTAAAAAAAAAAGATGGATCAATGTGAATATGTATCAACTATTGAGAGCTAAATAAGGTGGCCATCAAGAACAAGTACCCACTTCCATGTATCGATGACCTGTTCAATCAATTATAAAGAGCATTAGTATTTTCAAAGATTGATCTACAATTAGGATATTACTAGCTATGAATCAAAGAAGCAAATATTCCAAAAGCAACATTTAGAACATGTTATGAACATTACAAATTTATTTATCTGCCATTTGGTCTAACAAGTACACCAACAGCCTTCATGGACCTCATGAACAAGGTATTTAAAGGCTATTTGGACAAATTCATGGTAGTGTTTATTGACGACGTCTTGATTTACTCGTGGACAAAGGAAGAGCATACTAAGCATCTAAGTATCACTCTTCAGACCTTGAAGAAAAAGTAACTTTATACAAAATTCAAGAGATGTGGATTTTGGCTTGAAAAAGTTACATTCCTGGGACACATTATATCTAAGGATAGAATTTTAGTAGACCCCTCAAAGGTGGAAATTTTAAGCCAATGGTCCAGACCGACTAATATAAGAGAAGTCAAAAGCTTTTTAGGTTTAACTGGATATTATCGAAGATTTTTGGAAAGACTCCAAAATCCGATGGCACTAACTCTACAGACAAAGAAGAATGTCATATTTATGTGGACACTAAAATGTAAGAAAAGCTTCGAAGAACTAAAATGGTGATTGGTCACCACAGTAATCCTAGCTATTTTTAACAACTATGAGGAATTTATCATCTGTAGTGATGCCTCTAAAAATGGCCTAGGATGCGTCCTCATATAAAACGGAAAGACAAACTATCAAGTGCACGATCTAGAGTTGGCGGCAGTAATGCATGCATTAAAAATATGGCGTTGCTATTTAATAGGAGTGCATTGTAAGATTTAGACTGATCATAAGAGCCTAAAATGCCTTTTTTTTTTACACAAAAAGAGTAAAATATGTGATAATGACGATGGCAAGAGCTTATCAAAGACTACGAATGCGAAATAAATTACCATCCTAGAAAAGTAAATATGGTAGCAGATGCACTAAGTCAGAAGTCAAGCTTGTCAGTTTAAAGGATTCTATCTAAGCCATTACAAAATAATATATGCAAGGCAGGAATCAAACTAGTAACAGTAAATTGGCCTACATGACACTCTACTCGAATTTACTAGAAATGATTAAGGATGGGTAAGCCATTCTTACTTGAAGAACTTAAAGATGGAACCCAATTAAAAAAAGAAGACGCTATTTAAGAAGTCAGAGAAGGGAATCATCTTGTTTAAGGACAGGACATGTGTACCAAATAACAAAGATCTGAAAAAAAAAATTCCTACTTGAAGCTCATACAACTTCATATTGGTGGTCCAAAATAAAGAAGAATATAGCGAAGCTTGTGGCACAATATTTCACTTGTTAACAAATCAAAGTAGAGCACCAAAGGTTGGCAAGACTTCTAAAATCCAATCAATATACCAAATGGAAAAGGGAAAAAATCACAATAGATTTTGTTATTAGTCTTTTGAGAATAGCAAAATTGCATGATGTCATTTAGGTGATCATCGGTTGACTTACAAAGTCTGCCAACCGTTTTCCTATTCGAATAACGTACACCATGGGCCAATTTACAGAAATATACATCAAGGAGATAGTAAGACTACATGGTGTGCCCGTTTCTATAATCTCTTATCTAGATACAGGGTTCACTTTGATATTTTGGGAAAATTTACATAGAGCTATAGGAACAAAATTAAAATTTATTTAGCATTTCACCTTCAAACAGAAAGAATGATCTAAACACTAGAAGATATGTTGTGGGGATGCACTATCGACTTTCAAGGATCACAGAGCAAGTATCTATCTTTGGCTAAATTTGCCTGCAGCAATAGCTATTAAGCAACAATCGGCGTGGCACCCTATGAAGCTCTATATGATAAAAAATATAAGTCACCTATTCATTAGGATGGGATGGGAGAGCAAATGTTTCTTAGACCCAATCTGATTGCTATTTCATCTAAGCGATTGAGAAAATACATAAAAAAATATAGGTAGCTCAAAGTGTACAGAAAAGTTAAAAGACAAAGGCCTTTAGAATTTCAATTTGATGATAAGGTATTTACAAAGGTTGCTGCAGGACAATGATCAATGAGGTTTGAGAACAAACAAAAATTAAGTTCAAGGTTTATTGGACCATTTAAAATACTTGAATGTGTCGGGAATGTTTTCTACCATTCCACAATCGTTATCAAGAATATACAATGTCCTTCATGTCTCTATGTTAAAGAAATATGTGCTAGATTAAAAGCATCTTCAACAAGAAAAAGATTTAACCTATGAAGAATGGCCTATCCAAATCTTTGATGGAAAGATAAAGGAGTTAAGGAAAAATAGCTCGATGGAGGAGGCAACACATGAATGTGAGGAAGAGATGAAGAATAAGTATACTAAGCTACTGAGAAAGTAAATTTCAAGGATGAAATTGTTTTAAGGACTGAGGAAAGTAAATTTCAAGGATGAAATTGTTTTAAGGACTGAGGAAACTGTGAGGTACAATTTTCTCACTTGAATAAAGTAAAATTAATTTTTAGCCTAACAAATCCCCTTATGTACCAAAATAATAATAATAATAATAATAATAATAATAATAATATATTATCTATGATTATAAATTCTAAAATAATGATGACATAAGCGATGATGCAATAAGCAATATTTATAGAAATATTTATAAATTATAGAATTTACAAAGATACATATGGAAGGATAAATCTCAACCATTAATAAAAAAAATATAGTGGCAAAATCCTAGCCATCCATTAGTTTTAAGAAATTTTATAGATATACCCAACCTTTTCATTTTCCGTATCACTTTAGAAATTCTATCCTCTTTTATTTTAAGTTATAATATCAAAGAGTAGAGAAATCCTTAAGTTGGTAGAAAATTAAGGAAGGTCTAGAGAAGTTAGGTTTAAGAGGTACATAACACTTCAACTACAACGTAAAGGTAAAGGCTTGTTTTTATATACTTAAATTCATCTTTAATTATTACCTTATCTTATGATTATTACTATGATGTGATTGTTTATTATTTAATCTTGATATGGCCGGCTATGCCACCTAAGTTGTAACATTTTCTTATTTAATCTTTATATGGTTAGCTATGGCGGCTACAATATGATATTTTTATTTAATCCTGATATGATTAGCTCTGTCGCCTAAATTAAAATTACATGTTTATCTAATCCTTATAAGCCTATACTACAATAATGTGTTATTTAATCTTTATATGGTCAATGTTGCTGCCTATATTTGAGATTGTTGTTTTTTAAAAGATTTGTATGGTTGGCTTTGTTGTATATCTAGGAACTTTACACGTTATGACATAGGTTGCATTGAACATATGCATCTCATGTTAATATGTTAACTTTACAAGTAAAGAAGGTATTTTAAAAATGAGTTTTGAAAAATGAGTTGTTTTACTACTAGGGTGGCAAAGTTTCTAAAGTGGGCAAGCCCTCAAGGCTAAGTAAAGTTTCCAAAGAGGGCAAACCCTCAAGTCTATCTTTTGAGGACGCCGATACATAACGTCTTGAAGGTCAACTATTAATACAATCTAAGGTCATATTGTTTTAGAGAATGCAAAATTCCAACATTGTAATACAATATACCAAAGGCCCTAATAACGTTGTTTTATATTTCTAAGTTTCTTTTTAACACTCATATCAAAGTGTAATCTTATTCAGTGTTAGCACATGTATTCCTTATATTGCAGGTAATGATAAGTAGGTCAAGCTAGCATTAAGTCCCAACCGGGATGAAGTGGATATGGGCCTATAAAACCTTGGGATTATAAAGGGCTTAGCTGTGTTTCTATAAAAATAAATAAATAAATAAATAATAATTATAAGTTCATTTATGTAAATAACAAAGTTTTTGAAACATATACTAAGAAATCTCTACGTGTCTCTTATATTTTATAACGAAGTTTCTACTTGTCATGTAAAACTTTTTAAGAATCTATATTTATATTAAAAGGTAATGAGATTTCAAATATTTTGAAATATATCACCTTATTTTAGTCATAAAAAGTGAGATGTTGCAAGTACTATTTAAAGTAAGCATTCTGAACATAAATTTATGACTTTTATTACAACGAAGACAATTGAAAATTATGTAAAAGAAATTTCAAAATATCCACAGAGGGATGTCCTAGGCATCGATGCCGATGACAAGTATCAACTTTGATTGTGACATAGGTGATAGGAAAAATTTATTTTTTGGACTTGGGAGAACTTGGCTACTTATAGATTCCATGATTATTATGATCGTGCAACATAATTGCCCTCGTGCTCATGTCCTTTACTTGGAAAAAATTAGAAAAGAATTCAATAGATTAAAAGCATATAACTAAGACAGAGAGATTAAGCTTTTATACTTGGACAGAATACGAAGAACATAATTTAAATGAAAAGGCTTATGAATGTGGGTAAGTAAACTATGCCAATATAACAAATAACAAGAACTCTACCATTACGTACTAAAATACAATCTATGCCATTGTAAGGACTATGTGTAGCTAGATTTTGAAGGTCCCTAATTCTATGGTGGGGGGAACACTGTCAATTAACAAATTTAGTATTAGCATTGTTGTAGTGGTAGTATGATTTGCTACAAGACCATTTCACCATGAAGTGAACTCATTACAGTCTCTAGCTGTGTACCTTTTTGGTCATAGAGCTCGCAAAAGCCTTTTTACCAAGTGGACTTCTTTCTATTAGAATAATTGTTAGGACGATATTGACCATTATTGATGTACTCGTTGTTCCCAACTTTTTGGTTCCACTGGTTTGGTTATTGGTTTAGTGGACCACAATGTTGCCCACTATTATGTCGTAGATTATAAGAGTTCTTATTAAATTGCTTCACGATAGCATTAGCAGTTATAGTGGTTTTTATTGAAAGCAAATCTTAATGGCACTTCAACATGGTTATGTAATCAATTAGTTTCTCATATATTGGCAGTTTCACGTTTTCGAATAATAGCGGTAATCTCTTTATACTCTTTTCCAATATTAGTAGCAATATGCACAACAAAGTTTTCGTTTGTTGTAGAGGCATCGATTAAAGCTAGCTCATAGGCTACGGATTTGATAAGAGTTTAGATATTCAGCATTTCGTTGTGTTTCCTGAGAAGTATTTCACACATTGAAATGGTTAAGAAAACATATTGTATTTTATATTAGGAAGCAACCAACACAAAGAACAAAAACAAATCTTATTTAGTCGCATACGATGTTTCATATTTCTATGATGTTTTAATTTTCTTCATCAAGTCTTCATCACATCATCTTTTCTTGGACATTCTTTATTACTACTTTGGTCTCTTTGGGATGAAGAGGTCATTTTTTTTGCTGAGGGGATCTCAAGGAAAACAACAAACATTATTGAAGACGAGGAGTGCTTGCTAAGTAAGGTCGATTAAGTTAGTTAGATACAACGAGTTGATGATAGAAGTAAGAGAATGTATGAAATTATGTAAGAATCCAATTGCTTATTATTTGGGCATGGCCCCATGGATATAGGTTAGCGATCCGAACCATGTAAAAATCCTCTATTTGCCTTCCTTTTTACAATTTGCTATTTCTAGTATATTTGATAGATTTGTGATGAACGAGCAGTAACATGAACAGTGTTGTGAATAGTTATGACAAATAGTAACTGTAAACAGTAACTCACATACAATATGTATGAATAGTAATTGTGAAGAGTGTCTTATGAATAGTGAATTATAACAGTATTGCTTGAATAGTTTCTATAAATAGTAATTTCAGGATCAATTATATAGAAAAATTAATTTATCTATTGTTTTAATTTGCCTACACTTGTTAAAATAGATCTAAAGAGTTAATTTAAAATCTATTTTTTATTCTTTATTATGTTGGATTTCGATTTTCTACAATAGAGAGTTAATTTTACTTGTTAGGGAAGAAATATCCTTTGGCTTTTGATTCAATGCAATCAGTTGGCAAAGGAAGCAAGAAAATTAAAATTTGTTCTTTAATTTGCTAGATTTTGTTGTGTTATTTAACTCAATTTTAAAGAATTAAAGCTACTAATAGCTGTTGAAACTTTGTTTTCAATGCAAAGAAACAAAAATCTATGAAGATTGAGCTTATATATTTTGATTTACAATTAGTTTTACAAAAAATAATATGTAAACAATTGTATAAGCTTCCCATTTATTGAATTAGCAATTTAAAATTGAATAATGACAACCTTTGCTCATCCACAACAACATAATCATGGCACTAGAATCGTGACTCAATGTTTATTTAAATCAAGTAAGAAAGGTCGACATAATTTCACATGGAAGCGCACACAACTTTTTTTTTAAATGATATGGGAAGTACAAATAATTAATAAGCTCTAAACAATGTAAAATTTTGCTTAAGTGTTTTTAACATTCTAGTTCTATTTGGAATCTCCGTCCTTAATTTGATCCTTGATTTCATTTCCTTTTGCATGCTAGTTTTAAGTAAAAATTCTTATTGACATAGAGACTCATCCAATAGCCAATGAAATTAGCTAATTTGATAACCATGTTTACAACGTCATTCAAAAGTAAAGAATTGATAAATATCTTGTATGTTAGGCAGTTATAGTCAATAATTCGCCAACTTTTCAACTGAAATTTAATATTTCAACAGGCAACTTCTAAAAATGTCATCATATAATAAAAAAACAGAAACTATAAATAGTCTACTAGGATTTGCATGTTTGAAAATCTAGTCTTTACTAGGGTTGGGCATCATATTAGATTTGAATAAATTAGATGTATAGTTCAAATATAGAGAACCAATTCTCCTTTTTCTTTTCCCTAAGAACCTAATTTAGAGATTGTGTAATGCTTATTCTTAAGCTCTTTGTTTACATTGTAGTGAGATTCTTTGTTTGGCTCCTCATCGCTGGATTCTTGGCTAATGATCTACGACATAATCCTAGATGTGAAGAATAAAATTAAGAGGGTTGCTTACTTTATTTAGATTAGATTCGACATTGCCCTATTTGATCGAATATAATTTATGCCATTTGATCGGATTTTTTTGGATCAAAATTGATCGGGTTGATACGAATAATTAAATAGAAAAGGAAATCAAATAATCAACTAACAAGATAAAAAATCCTAATTCCCAAATCAAACTATGACTAGATGACCCACCTAAACAAACAAGAACCTATGAACCCCATGATCACAACCGCATCTTCATCGATGTCGATACCCAACTGGTTAGCTATATGCTGCACACAGCCGATGTCCCAACTAGATAGCCAACACTGACAATAACTTTGTGACAAAAAATTAGATTTTTGTTTGTTTAATTTATTTTATCCACTGGAAAAAATGCTTTACGGTTTTCTTTTGTTTAGTTCTTTTTTTTTAAATGTGGAGAAAGAAAAAAATTCCAAGTATGCAGTTTATTATCTGGTACCATATGTTCCAAGCTAATGCATCTATAGCTACATTTAATAAATGTCGTGACTTGCTTTATTTCTAAATAATGATTTTGATGAAAGAAATTGAAGAAATTATAGCTAGATTGAAGAAATTATATATAGTCAAAAGCCATATTTATTTTTTAGTAGAAAAATCATAAATAGAGCAATAATAAGGTTTTTGTATGTTCAGATGACCTATCATTCAAGATCAAATTCCAATAATGATGAAGAAGATCAAAGTGTACAATTGCCCTCAATAAAAGAAAAGACAAAAAACAAAGCAGAAGAAGAAGCTAAATCGAAAACCACTAATGAAGAATGAATCCAAATCGTGGAATTATAAATTAAAGTTCAAATTCTATGGCAAGACATATTAGCAATATGGGAACTCATTTAAAAGGATGTAAAGCATACGTAAAAGTGAAGATAAAGTAAGATGAAAGATAACAGAAATAAGCAGCTGAAGCTGATGAAGAAAATATAAGTAATATGGCTTTGGTTGAGGGATAGAGTAAAGAAGCTTGTAGAAGGGCTATCACTAAAATGATTATTTTGGATGAGTTGCCACTTAGTTTATAGTATAACAAAAGGGTTAAGCATTTTTATGATGTACCTGATCCTCAATTTATTATGCTATCTCAAAGAACTTTATTAAGGAAGTTATGGAATTATTTTTGGAAGAAAAGACAATGTTGAAGAGTTTGATATATAAGAATAAGCAAAGTAAAGGGAAAACAATTAGTAAAAATATTGAGGCGTATTAACTTGAATGGGGAATGGAGAGGTTGTGTGCAATAACTATTGGTAATGCGTCAACGAATGAGCTTGCTATTAAATACGTGAAGAGAAAAATGCATATATGGAAGAATGTTGATGCACTTGTGTCTCAAGCTTAATTATCTGCATATGGCATTAGTGTACATATATCTTCAATTTGATTGTCACTAGGGTTTGAAAGAGTTGCATTCCTTAGTTGTTGGTTTTTAGAATGCTAGAAGTATATGACATTCTCCACTTCAATACAAAGGATATTTAAATAACATGTGGATCATGTGAAAGGCCCTAATGAAATTATGGATTTGGATTATATTATAAGGTGGAATTCCACCTATTGATATTGATGATTGAGTTAAAGTTTCAGGCAACATTTGAGAGGATGACAGAAGTAAATAAACCTTATGAAATATACTTACAGAGGAAGATATGAAAATAAAAAGGTAGTCTAGACATGCAAATTGGGGGAATGCTAAACAAATCGTGAGGCTTTTAATGATCTTTTAGAATTCTACATTAACTATTTTTGTTCTTTGAGTGTGACTTTTAATCTTTTTCATGGTACTATTAACTTAGTTGGGAATTCATTAAGTGTATTGGAAAAAAAAGTAAAGAAGGCCAAATAGCTCGATACAAAAGTTTTGGCCTAAAATTAAGTTCAAATTGAACTTTAAACCAGATAAGATGATTTTTTCCCCAATCTCATTGAATTGTGTTCAAACACTAATGAAACGTAATTATATATTTCATCTAATGAAAGATGGGGATGATACCCTACTAGTTAGTCGCTTTTTCCTTAGACATCCTAATAAAGACCGCTCAGAACAAGGGCAAGCAAGCATTAATCAAGGTGGAATGATACTTTCTTAACCCTGTTAAAGACCCTAGTGATCATAAACTCAATGTTTTGATATAGTAAAGTGAACTCCACAATGAAACTTTGAATTCTACACTTAATTTGAAGTTTCAACTTCCCAAGAAAGTTCTAAATAGATTTAAGTGAAATAAAAACCTTGACCCAATGTTTAAAAAAAATGAACCAGAGGAATAGATAAGGATATTGACCCCACACTCAAGATTTAGAAGAGAAGGTAAGTGTAAGTCTATTTTGGAACGCCACAAGAATGCAAATTCTTGATAAGTTTACTAGTTCTCAAAAGAACCAAAGAAAGAATGATCTTTCAAATTCAAAATAAAATTCATCTCTAATTTTCTTACATAATAAGGTTGAGTTTAAATAGGCTAATAGAAACCCAAGATCTTAAAAATACAAATGGAAAATTGGAACAACCCTCCAAGCATAGGTTTGTCAAAGGATGCTTCACCAACCCACCATTATTAATGCTAGTCAATGACAAACTTAATGCTAGCCTAACATAATTAATACTAGTCATTGACAAACTTAATACTAGCCCACCATCATTTATGGTAAACACCTAATACATTGACAAACTTGAAACAAAACAAAGAAATGAAGTTGAATAAAAAAAGGAGTGGTTGGAATTCCCAAGCCTGAACAAGCTATAATAAATTGGTAATAACACCCTTTAGAGAACTCCAAATCTAGCTCTGTAAATTGTATTGGAAAGTTAACTTAATTATCTTTTTAACGGTATATAGGTTGTACATTAGTCCCATCTCAATTAGTATCAGTTTTATTCTGAATTTTCCCTTTCTGCAACTCAAATAGTGAAAATTCAGTAGTTGAATGGACAGTTCTATTATAAGCAAATTCAACATGCGACAAACATTCTTCCCAAGTTTTCAAGTTCTTTTGAATAATGACAGGCAGTAAAGTAGACAAGGTTCGATTTACAACCTCAGTTTCTCCATCTGTTTGTGGATGACAAGTAGTAAAAAATAAAAGTTTAGTACCCAACTTACCTCACAAAGTTTTCCAAAAGTGGCTCAAGAACTTAGCATCTTGATTTGAAACCATGCTCCTTGGTACTCCATGCAATCAAATTATTTCCTTGAAAAACAAATTATCTATGTTTGTTGCGTCATCAGTTTTGTGACATGGAATAAAATGTGCTATCTTTGAAAACCTATCAACAACAACAAAAACAAAATCCTTTCCATTTAAACATAGGTAAACCCAAAACAAAGTCTATAGAAAATCAATCTAAGGTTCGCTGGGTATGGGTAAAGGATTATACAATCCATGGAGTAAAACTCTAGAGTTAGCATGTTTATAAGTGATACACTTCTCACATATTTTTTCAACATCACGTTTCATATGTGCCCAAAAGAAGTGTTCTTTTAAAACATCTAAAGTCATTGCAATGCCAAAATGTCCCATTAAACCTCTCATATGAGCTTCACGAACAAGCAATTCTCGCAAAGAACTATGAGGCATACACAATTTATTCTCTCTAAATAAGAATCTATCATGCCTATAGAACTTACCAAATACAACTTTCTCACAAGCATTAAACACATTAGCAAAATCAGGACATTAACATATAATTATTTAATGTACTCAAATCCTAACAACTTTGCATTTAATGTAGAGATAAATGCATACTATCTAAATAATGCATCAATCACCACATTCTCCTTACCTTGCTTGTATTTGATCACATAAGGAAATGGCTCAATAAATTCAACCCATCAGGCATGTTTCTTATGCAACTTACCTTGCCCTTTCAAATGACTCTTGATCAGTTTGTATAACAAACTCTTTAGGTAGAAGATAATGTTGCCAAGTTTCCAATACTCTTACCAATGCATACATCTCCTTGTCACAAGTAGGATAATTTAGGGTTGCTCCATTCAATTTCTCACTAAAATAGGCAATTGGATGCCCTTCTTGCATCAAAATAGCTCCAATACCTATCCCTGAAGCATCGTACTCAATTTTAAAAGTTTTACCAAAATCAGGTAAAGCAAGTAATGGTGCAGAAACCAATTTCTCATTGATTAGATTAAATGTCATTTCTTGTTCACTACCCCACTTAAATTCCACACGTTTCTTTACAATTTCAGTTAATGATGCAGCATGGGTGCTAAAATCTTTCACAAATCTTCTATAAAAACTAGCCAAACCATGAAAACTTCTTACATCACTTACACTTTTAGGTGTAGGCCACTCTTTAATGGCCTTTACCTTCTCTTCATCAACCTCAATTCCTTTGGCACTTACAACATAACCAAGAAAAACAATCTAATTTGTATAAAAAGAACACTTCTTCAAATTAGCATACAACTTTTCTTTCCTTAAAACAATCAATACACTTTGCAAACGCTCAATGTAGTCATCTAAACTTTTACTATAGATCAAAATATCATCAAAATAGACAACTACAAACTTACTAATAAAAGCACACAAAACATGGTTTATTAACCTCATAAAAGTGCTAAGTACATTAGATAACCCAAATGGCACCACTAACGACTTATATAAACCATATTTTTTTTAAAGGTAGTTTTCACTCATCTCCCTCTCTAATCCTAATATGATGATATCCACTTTTAAGATTAATTTTACTAAACACACAAAAACCATGCAATTCATCAATCATGTCATCAAGTCTAAGAATAGGATGTCTATACTTTACAATGATTTTATTGATTGCATGACAGTCAACGAACATCTTCCGTGTTCCATTTTTTGGGCAATAGCAGAGCTGGTAATGTTGTGCAAATTTTATTGAACTCGCAAGCGCACAAATCTGTTGTAATATAGATCAATGGTGACGAGTGTCGATCCCACGAGGAGGTGGATTTTAATGTGTAGAATTAATTTTGTAAATGAGTGATTGGATTTGTGGTGAAAAATGATTTGATTATCCTAAACTTGGAATTGAAATGGCGAGAATAAATTCTAAAATTGGAATTTAAATGGCGAGAATAAATTGAAGAGAAATATATTGAGATGACGTACTTGGGTATCTGGATCCGTATCAACATGCATCATGGGCTAAATATTCCTTATTAATACTAATTAAATCATGAAAGGGGAATCCACACCTCATGAACCACGCTATAATAAATATGGTGCTAAGGGCTTATCGTGCCAAATAATAATAACCTTATACTAGGGAGCCGGTGAAACCAGGGCGGTACTAGATAAAATTATTATTATTTGTCAACGAGAAGTCAAAACATCCACAAAAACTAGAGGGGAAGAGAAAATAAATTTACCAAATAAAGCCCATGACACATGTTGAGACTTCACCTTCAACCCAAGCTTGAAAGAAAATTAGCCACTCATAATTGAATTAGGGGCAAAATGGGAATTTATTAAAATACGTAGAAAATACAAGATGGAGAAAGAATTACAAAAAATGGAGTCCAAAAATGGATTCAGAGGTGCCAAATTAGGGGGGGAGGCCCCCTTTTTATAGATACATCGAGTAAATCATGACCATCGGATTAAAAACAGTTTGAACGCTCAGGATTGTGCCACGTCATCAGTCAACAGTACGCGGTTTGACTATGCGGCTTGAACAGTGACACGGTTTGCACACGGTTTGAATAGTAACGCGGTTTGCACAGTAATAATCCCATGTGTTGCATGTATCGTACGCGTGTTTTTTGGTCCACTAATATGCTGCCACGTCACCACCAACAGTACATAAGAATTTTAGTCCAACAGGATCATGACACCTCATCAGTCAATGCCACATCATCAGTCAATGCCACGTCATCGATCTGTCTATATGAACAGTGCCGTGAACAGTAACTTAAACCATACCCGTACATGTAAATAGTACCATACATGTGAACAATGCCATTTTTCCTTTTATGCTCCTCCTAAGGTTTTTGACCATCCTGAGTTCAAAAGTGATGTCCGTTTTGTCGTTTGATCTCTCGTTTATTGTGAAATGACTATAATGCCCCTAAAATACATAAAATATTTAATTAAAATAAAACACACATAATTAAATTACACAAAGGTAAAACACATAAAAGTAAGGATTGTTAGTAAGACTTGAAATGTAAAATGACGGTTTTCTCCTTTATAAATATGCATTTTCTAACACTGAACACACCCCTCAACCAGCTTATTGCTAGTCCCTAGCAAATAAAGCGAAAACAAAATTCAAAAATGATTTTTTTTTAAACACTCTTGTTTATTCAATCAGATTAATGATAACAATCAAATAAAAGTATAAGCATTATCTCAAGTCTAAAGAAACATCACACCCACATCAACCATCAACATGAATCAGCCCAGTAGACTTTGTCGTAGCTACCTTCAAGAATGACATGTCAAACACAAAAATCTCACTGGAAGTAGTGACACTCTCACAAAGAAATTAAACCCAATAAAAATAGTCACTCCAATGAATGGTAATTGAGAGAAAATAATAAAGAAGTGATCTCACATGCTCTCACCAAAATGAAAGAAATATGCCCTTAGCTTAGAAATAATACGATCTCCAGTCAAATAAAAATGCTAGTCAACCCAATTTATTTATTTATTTATTTTTTTCATGCATCACTACATCCTTTTAGCCCATATAACTGGCTTCTACTTCAGACTATAGTTCCCTAAAATCAAGAAGGACTTTTATTAGGACGAAATGTAGGCTAGGGATATAGCTAACAAAGAAGGAAAATAGGAAAAATAAAGTGTATGTTTGAGAAAAATGCAGAGGAATTTTTTTTTTTTGGAAGTTGTAAGGTGGATTTCACCTATTATTTTTTTTTTCTTTGAAGCAACAATTTTTTTTCTTTTTTTTTAAGAAACAATTTTTTTTTTGAACTAGGCATAACTTCACTATACAAAATATTTATTTACATTTTTCTCAAACATAAATAGATGATGGATCTTGTAAGATATTGGGTAATACTCCAAATCGGAGTGGGTCAAGATGATAAGTTGACAAAGAAAAGGTTTTATTTTTATTTTTATTTTTTTAAAGGCTCAAAAGGGTTAACTATGGATATTTGATAAAAGGGATGGCTAGAAAGGCTCAAACGGATCAAAGATGGCCTTTCCATCATCTTTTAGGGCTCTAAATAATCTTCCATATCTACTAATTAGTGGGCCTCCAAATGTAGCAACACACATTTTTTTCTTTTTTTTTTAATTTTCAATTTTTTTTAGGGTTAACTCAAAAGAAATCTAGAGATCGTGTATACAATAATAAACTGCTAAGCTGTATAAAGAATGGGCAAAAGGGTTACTCTCCAAGAAAAATGATAGGCTCAAAAACTCACTTGATATTTATTATGATATGTTCATTCCTTCAAGCAACTCATATATGTCTCCGACATCAACATGTAGAGTAGCAAACATAGTGTAACATCACTTCAGACTAAAGATAATACAAATACTAAAATTTGAAATTCATCATATCATCCAATGTTAAAACAAATCACAATTTTTTTTTTAAAAACAACAGCCTACCCCCCAACCTATTCTAAACATGAAAGGAAAATATACATACAGAAATGTGAAAATGATGCAGAAAAACTAATTAGAAAATGATAGAAAATGAAAATTATTTTTTTTTAACTTAAGAAGATGCGTTTCTAGAGGAACTATACTCCATATTCAGCCATCTTCGACTCAAAAAATTTTGTTTGAAAATGTATATTTATAAAGGAGAAATTAAAAAGAAGAAGAAAAATGAACATCAAAACATAATAAAGAAAAAGAAAATATCTGAATTTTTTTTTAATTTTTTTTGTTTTTTTTAAACAATGAAGATGTGTTTCTAGAGTCACTACACTCCATATTCAGCCATCTTCAACACAAAAAGTTAGCAACAGTTAGTTTCTACAACAAAAAATTAGTAAAAACTTAACCAAGATTCCACAATTGTCGACTATTCCCTCCCCCCAACCAGAACAAAACATTGTCCTCAATGTTTTAAAGGAAAGAAGTAGAGTTTAGAAGACAGCACCTGGGTGGTGCAACAAAGAAGAAAATATTTACAGGCGGAGAGTTAAATCTAATTTGTACTTCTTACTGCGACTACTGTTACCATCATTATTTGAACGCTCCAACACAAAGCTCCAGGGGTCTGGCTCCAGTTTATAAGCTTGTAACATATCAAGTAACTCATTAGCAGTGTGAGCACAAATAAAAAGTTTTTTCGCATTGGAAGGAACAAAATAGTTTTTTATTGCATGGTTAAGAAATGCGATAAAGCCATCATAAAAATTATTGACATTTAACAAACCGATGGGTTTCTGGTGAATGTGCAGATGGGCCCAAGATGCTAGTGTGATAAGTGCCTCTAGTGTTGCAAGATCTCCTGGAAGGAAAATAAAAGCATCAGCATGATTAAGCATTTCAGTTATTCGTTCTTGCATACCTGAGACGACTAACTCTTCTCTAGTCGGTGAGTCAGACAAACTGCCTAAAGGTTTTAAGACTCTTGGGATGATGCCTAACACTTGGTTTCCTCTGACAAAAGCAGCTTCTGAGACCAATTTTGATAACCCTCGGTTACCTCCTCCATACACCAAGTGTAATTTTCTCTCTGCTATGCTTCGACCAAATCTATGGCTGCATCAACGAACTCTTTATGTTTGCCATAGGTAAATCCAGAAAGCACACAAATGTTCTTGAATTGTCTATTGGGAGTAGCTGCCATTGGAATATTTCTCAAAAACAATTTGTGAGTGCTTAACAAAAAGTCATATTTAAGAATCTTGGTGATAGTGGATCACAACTGTGTATGAGGTGGCATGTCAGTGTCAAATAACGCGTAAAGCATATGGAAAAGGAAAAAAATAAAACAAACAGTAATAAAATTATTAAAGACAATAATGCAAATGATAAAACAATAGTGAAATGAAATAAAATAACAGTAAAGTAAAAGGATATTTACAGGTAGTTGCGACTGTGGCTCACATCTTCCTCTGGTTTTACGTCCAGAAACGGCTTGAACGCCCTCTATGGGTCGAGGATAGGCTTCCCATCCAGTTTTCTTATAAACTAGCAAACAGGGTCGTTTATAGTCAGATTCCCGAGACTATATCGTGCATGCTCTTTTTGGAATAATGGCCATAACTGGAGAATTGCTCCTTGCACATATCCACTAGGATGCGTTTCAAGAGACAAAAGGATATCATCCAATGACTCCTTATTCAAGCCATCCCTAATGAATTGAATCTTATCTTCCCTGTTATCAGACACCATTCCTAAAGAACATGGGTTTTTATTGCAACTCATTCTGGCACACTTATGACAAGCAACAGAAATTCTTCGAGCTCGTCGTTTTCTTGCATAATTTCCTTTACCACAACCAGGCATGTATGCAATAAATTTTGGAGGTAACTCACCCGCCAATCGTACTTTCGCCTCGATTAACCAACGGATGTCAGCAGGTATGTTATTCCTCATGAGCAATCGCATGCGTTCGGACCGAGCTTTATAGATCGTAAGGAGGGCATTCTGAGAAAGTGAAGGGAATTGCTTGTGAAGCTTCACTAGAATCTCGGTTCTGTCCATACCTTCGCCTCAGAATATCAGTTATTATGGGAAACTGAAGTAACCGACTTGATTGTCACGGAGTACCGTTATCCGCCACTTCACCGGGGTAACAAACTAAAGCACACAAATAGAAAAACAAATTAAAACACACAAAAAAAAATCAAAATCGTCCTCTTATTGAATTTACCTCAAGCTCCAACTGGATGTCGTAAACACTTCTCTCAATATCTCTGAGTTGGCGTTCTAAACCCTCAACATAGGCTACTAACTCTGGTGGTTGTAGAGCCCAAATGCGATGTGTTTTACAAAATTGAATCTACCTTTTGAGATGAGTTTTGACACGTAGAAGTGGTTTAAGAATGTTCAGGAGGAACGATCTAAGTATGGTACTCATGATTAACAATGATAACAGAAAACTTAATGATAAACACACTTATGCAAAAATAATTTCAATTAGCAAAAAAATAATAAAAAGAAAGAAAAATCAAACCACCGGAAAAAAAAAATCAATTCAAATCTGGTGGGTCACTCAAATTTATTTCGGTGTCTTCTCCATGTAGTTGGTACTCTAGATATGGCTTTAATCTTTGACCATTAACTTTAAACGTGACACCGTTCTTTGGGTCCTTAATTTCAATTGCCCCATGTGGAAAAACAGTATGAACAATAAATGGGCCAGACCAACGAGAGTGTAACTTACATGGGAATAGGTGCAAGCGAGAATTGAATAAAAGCACTTTCTGACCTGGAGTGAAAGATTTTCTCATAATTTGCTTGTCATGGAAGACTTTCATTCGTTGCTTGTAAATCTTGGCATTTTCGTATGCATCATTACGAATTTCTTCAAGGTCTGCCAGTTGTAATCTTCTTTCTGAGCTGGCTTGCTACATGTCAAAGTTAAATTTCTTGATGGCCCAATATGCACGATGCTCAAGTTCCACAGGTAGGTGGCAAGCTTTTCCATACACTAGCCTGTAGGGTGACATCCCAATCGGGGTCTTGAAAGCCGTTCTATATGCCCATAATGCATCACCAAGTCTTAATGACCAATCTTTTCTGTCTGGCCTCACCGTCTTTTCTAATATGTACTTTATTTCTCGATTGGAGATCTCCACTTGGCCACTAGTTTGCGGATGATATGGGGTTGCCACTTTGTGAGTGATTGAATACTTTGTCAAAAGAGCTTTGAATGCTTTATTACAAAAGTGGGCACCACCATCACTGATTATTGCTCGAGGGAATCCAAAGCGCGAAACAATGTTGCTTTTCAAAAACCCTATCACCACCTTGTGATCATTGGTTCTGCATGGAATTGCTTCTACCCATTTCGATACGTAGTCAACAGCAACCAATATGTATTGATGGCCAAAAGAAGGGGAAAGGGTCCCATGAAGTGGATACCCCATACGTCAAATATCTCAACCACTAAAATTGGATTTAGTGGCATCATGTTCCTTCGTGTAATGCTCCCCATTCGTTGACACCTATCACATGAAGAACAGAAAGTGTAAGCGTCTCGAAATATAGTTGGCCAATAGAAACCACATTGTAAAACTTTTGTAGCTGTTTTCTTAGCACTGAAATGACCTCCACAAGCTTGTTCAATGCAGAATGAAAGGATATTGTGAATTTCACTTTCTGGGACACATCGTCTGACAATTTGATCTGCACAATACTTGAACAAATACGGGTCATCCCAAAAGAAATTCTTTATTTCTGCAAAGAATTTAGCCTTGTCTTGCTTGGTCCAATGCTCTGGAAGTTGACCTGTAACAAGATAATTAACGATATCAGCATACTAAGGTAATACTTCCACACTCATTAATTGTTCATCTGGAAATGACTCATTCAATGTTAATGGCTCCGTAATTGTGTCAAGATGGAGACGAGAGAGATGGTCTGCCACAACATTTTATGTGCCTTTCCAAGTCAAATTCCTGCAAAAGTAACACCCAACGAATTAGTCTAGCTTTTGCATCTTTCTTTGTGAGAAGATATTTAAGAGCGGCATGATCTGTGAACACAATTATTTTACAACCAATGAGATAAGATCGAAATTTTTCCAATGCAAATACTACTGCTAGCATTTCTTTTTCAGTAGTTGAATAGTTCAACTGTGCATCATTCAATGTCATACTAGCATAGTAAATAACATGGGGAATCCGATCAACTCTTTGTCCTAATACTGCTCCTACTGCATAATCAGATGCATCAAACATTAGCTCAAATGGTAAGTTCCAGTTTGGGGGCTGAATGATGGGTGATGATGTCAACAATTGCTTTAATTTTTCAAAAGCCATAAGGCATGAATCATTAAAGATAAAAGGTACATCCTTAGCAAGTAAATTGCATAAAGGTCTAGAAACTTTGCTAAAATCTTTAATAAAACGTCTATAAAAACCAGCATGCCCAAGGAAAGATCTTACTTCTCTGACTGTTTTGGGTGGAGGAAGATTAGAAATGAGATCCACTTTGGCTTTGTTAACCTCAATACCTTTGCTTGAAATGATGTGACCGAGAACAATACTTTGTTTTACCATAAAATGGCACTTCTCCCCATTTAAGACTAAGTTCTTCTCGATACATCTCTGCAGAACTAGTGTTAGATGATGTAAACATTGATCAAACGAGTCACCAAAGACAGAAAAATCATCCATAAAGACCTCAAGGAATCGTTCAACCATATCAGAAAAAATGCTTAACATGCATCGTTGAAATGTAGCAGGTGCATTACATAATCCAAATGGCATCCTCCTATATGCAAAAGTGCCAAAAGGGCAAGTGAAAGTGGTATTCTCTTGATCTTTTGGTGCTATGGGAATCTGATTATATCCTGAGTAGCCATCTAGAAAGTAATAAAATTCATGGCCTGCTAATCTATCAAGCATTTGATCGATAAATGGTAAAGGAAAATAGTCTTTACTTGTGATAGAATTCAACTTTCTATAATCAATGCATACACGCCATCCTGTAGTCACTCTAGTGGGTATTAATTCATTATCGGCATTGGTAACTATAGTGACTCCTGACTTTTTAGGGACAACTTGCACAGGACTGACCCATGAACTATGAAAAATAGGGTAAATGATACCTGCATCTAATAGCTAAAGGACTTCAGTTCTAACCACTTCTTTCATATTAGGATTTAACCGACGTTGCATTTCCCTAGTAGGTTTAGCATTTTCATCAAGGTGAATGTAATGCATGCGGTCTACTGGGTTTATACCTTTGATGTCTGCTGTTGAGTGTTAGAAAATGCATATTTATAAAGGAGAAAACCATCATTTTACATTTCAAGTCTTACTAACAATCCTTACTTTTATGTGTTTTACCTTTTTGTAATTTAATTATGTGTGTTTTATTTTAATTAAATATTTTATGTATTTTAGGGGCATTATAGTCATTTCATAATAAAAGAGAGATCAAACGACAAAACGGACATCACTTTTGAACTCAGGACGGTCGAAAACCTTAGGAGGAGCATAAAAGGAAAAATGGCAGTGTTCACATGTACGGTACTATTCACATATACGGGTACTGTCTACGTTACTGTTCATATAGACGGATCGATGACGTGGCATTGACCGATGATGTGGCATTGACTGATGAGGTGTCATGATCCTGTTGGACTAAAATTCTTATGTACTGTTGATGGTGACGTGGCAGCATATTAATGGACCAAAAAACGCGCGTACGGTACATGCAACACATGGGATTATTACTGTGCAAACCGCGTTACTGTTCAAACCGTGTGCAAACCGTGTCACTGTTCAAGCCGCATAGTCAAACCGCGTACTGTTGACTGATGATGTGGCGCAATCCTGAGCGTCCAAACTATTTTTAATCCGATGGCCATGATTTACTCGATGTATCTATAAAAAGGGGGCCTCCCCCCTAATTTGGCACCTCTGAATCCATTTTTGGACTCCATTTTCTGTAATTCCTTCTCCATCTTATATTTTCTACGTATTTTAATAAATTTCCATTTTGTCCCTAGTTCAATTATGAGTGGTTAATTTTCTTTCAAACTTAGGTTGAAGGTGAAGTCTCAACATGTGTCATGGGCTTTATTTGGTAAATTTATTTTCTCTTCCCCTCTAGTTTTTGTGGATCTTTTGACTTTTCGTTGACAAATAATAATAATCTTGTCTAGTACCGCCCTGGTTTCACCGGCTCCCTAGTATAAGGTTATTATTATTTGGCACAATAAGCCCTTAGCACCATATTTATTAGAGCGTGGTTCATGAGGTGTGGATTCCCCCCTCATGATTTAATTGGTATTAATAAGGAATATTTAACCCATTACGCATGTTGATACGGATCCAGATATCCAAGTACGTCATTTCAATAGAATTCTCTTCAATTTATTCTTGCCATTTCAATTCCAATTTTAGAATTTATTCTCGCCATTTTAATTTAAGTTTTAGCATATTCCAAATCATTTTCCACCACAAATCCAATCACCTCATACAAAATTAATTCTATATATAATTAAAATCCACCTCCTCGTGGGATCGACACTCGTCACCATTGATCTATACTACAATAGATTCGTGCGCTTGCGAGTTCAATAAAATTTGCACAACAAGTTTTTGGCGCCGTTGCCGGGAAGGTAAGTAATTTTAATTCATAGAATTATTTTTTTGTGAATATTTCCATTTAATTGTTTTCTTGTATTTTTAAAAAAAAAAGAAAAAAAAAGTGAACCTACATTTAGAGGTTAGTATTTCTTTTTTTTCTCTTCTTTAAAATTCTGTAATTTAATTTTCAAGTTATTTTTTTCTTCTTTGTGACTTTTGTTTATCTTACTAATTTTTTTAGTTAATTTATTTCACGTATTTTTTTTGTGTATTTTTATAGTAAGGTTGTAATAGCGCCATAAGGTTAGTATCATAATTTCTCCCTCTTCTTTATTTCTATTTGTTTTGTTCCCATCTTTATTTTTATTTTATTTGTTTTGCATGCATGGTCGTAGGACATTATTACCTAATCTTGAACCTATAGACTTCGAACTTGAGAAAATACTTCGCACACACAAAAAAATTAAAAATAAACTGGATTTGCAACCACATGAGAGGCCATTTCAGGATTACTTTAGTCCCTTAGCTAATTTGAGCACATCATGCATAAGATACCCAAATGTAGCTGCTAGGAGTTTTGAACTAAAACCTAGTGTGCTAAATTGTCTCCCCACATTCTATGGCTTAGAAAATGAGGACCCATATAATCATCTGAATGATTTTCATGCTATTTGCCAAACCTTTAAATACGAGAATTTTTCAGACGATGATGTTAAACTCAGATTATTCTCATTTTCTTTAAAGGATAGAGCTCGTTCATGGCTTAATACATTACCTGCTAATAGCATTGCATCATGGGAACAAATGGTAACAAAATTTTTAAATAAATATTTCCCAGTGCATAAAACCAATGCTATTCGCTGGGAAATCTCAGAGTTTACCTAGAGAGATGACGAGCAGTTTTTCGAAACATAGGAGCGATTCAATGGGCTACTCTTGAAGTGTCCACATCATGGGTACGAGAAATGGCACCAATGCCAATACTTTTTGGAGGGATTATTGTCGAATGTGCAAGAATGGCTAATGGCAACAAGTGAAGGAGAGCTAATGTCAAAAAGTGCATCAGAGATTTGGGAATTCTTCCAGCGACAAGCAGATAATTTCCAACAACGGAGTCGATCACTCAGGAATACTAGAAGAATTAAGGGAGTAAATGAGGTTCACATTGGCGAGTCAAGTTCAGAAATCAAAGAAGTCAAGGAGATGGTTGAAGGTCTCTCTCGACAAATAGCATCGTTATCAACTGCTAAATCAATAGAGCCACATGACCTTGACTCATATCCAGATCAAGCCAATGCCATAGGAGTAATGAGAAAACTATCAAATTACAACTCATACTCCAATACATAAAACCCTGGATGGAGAGACCACCCCAATTTTTCATGGTCTCAAGGATTCCAACAGAATGGACCAGCAGCTCCAGCTCCACCAATTCCTCAAAATCCTCAAGCCTCTCAGCCCCCATTTAGACCATTCAATCAGAACCAGAACTACTCTCAACCCAGACCATGGGAGGATGCATTCCAGAATTTCAGGAATGTTACTCACTCCACGATTGAGCAACAGAACCGCACTATTGATGGACTACGAAATGAGTTCAGAGCATGCTTCAACTCGCAAGCCCAATCAGTTTCAAGCCTAGAAAAGATGGTGGGACAACTTGCTTCTTCAGTTCAGACCTTGGCAATGACTGTTGAGAAAGGTAAATTTCCAAGTCAACCAGTGTCTAACCCTAAAGGAGTGCATGAAGCAAGTACCAGTTCACCACAGCAGCATGAAGAGGTCAAAGCCGTCATGACCTTGCGAAAAGGAAAAGAGGTCAACAACAAAGTGGAGATGCCGGTGACAAAAGAAAATCAAATTGTACTTGTGAGTGTTGAGGACTCATCACCGGAGGAGAAAGAATAAACCAACCTACGAGAATATGTTCCCAAAGCTCCATTTCCTCAGAGGTTAGCTAAAGGAAAGAAGGGAAAATCCACAGGTGAGATTCTCGAAATCAATAGGTAAGTGTTAACATCCCATTGCTTGATGCTATTAAACAAGTTCCATCTTATGCCAAGTTTCTTAAAGACCTCTGTACTAAAAAGAGAAACATTCATGTTCAAAAGAAGGCATTTTTGACAGAAAACGTTAGTTCTATCCTCCAACATAAAATTCCTTTAAAATGCAAAGACCCAGGCTCCCCCACTATCTCATGTAGCATAGGGAACCACACAATTGAGAATGTTTTGTTGGATTTAGAAGCTAGTGTAAATCTGTTGCCTTATTCAGTTTTCGTGAAACTTGGACTTGGAGAATTACACCCAACTCCAATGGTGTTGCAGCTTGCAGATCGGTCCACGAAAATACCTCGTGGTATTGTGGAGGACGTGCTTATCCAGGTAGACAAGTTTTATTTTCCTGTTGATTTCATTGTAATTAAGACTCAACCAATACAGGATTCAAGGAAGCACATCCCCATTATCTTAGGCCGACCTTTCTTGGCAACTGCAGATGCTCACATTCAATGCAGGACTGGAAATATGCAGTTGTCCTTCGGCAACATGACTATGGAGCTGAACATCTTCAATATTGCCAAACAACCTCACAATACAGATGATGGAATTGTTGATGTGGATTTAATTGAAGCATTAGTTGATGACACTTTTGTTTCAAGCCTTAGTGATGATCCTTTACAAACATGTTTAACTCACTTTGGTTTGGATTTTGATATTGATATATCGGTCGATGAGGTCAACGCCCTACTTGACTCAGCACCATCCATGGACACTAACAAATGGAAGTCAAGAGTTGAACAACTAGCACCATCAGAGAAGAAACTCATCCTATCATTAGAATCACCACCGAAACTCGAGCTCAAACCATTGCCCAACACTTTGGAATATGCATTTTTGGGGGAAGAAAGTACTCTACCGGTAATCATCTCAGCATCCCTCAATGACGATAAAAAAGGTAAGTTGTTGGATGTTTTAAAAAAGCACAAAGGAGCATTATGATGGACCATAGCAGACATAAAAGGTATAAATCTAGTAGACTGCATGCATTACATTCACCTAGATGAAAATGCTAAATCTACTAGGGAAATGCAACGTCGGTTAAATCATAATATGAAAGAAGTTGATAGTTCATGGGTCAGTCCTGTACAAGTTGTCCCCAAAAAGTCAGGAGTCACTGTAGTTACAAATGCCGATAATGAATTAATACCAACTAGAGTAACTACAGGATGGCGTGTATGCATTGATTATAGAAAGTTGAGGTCTTTATGGATGATTTTTCTGTCTTTAGTGATTCATTTGATCAATGTTTACATCATCTAACACTAGTTCTGCAGAGATGTATCGAAAAGAACTTGGTCTTAAATTGGGAGAAGTGCCATTTTATGGTAAAACAAGGTATTGTTCTCGGTCACATCATTTCGAGCAAAGGTATTGAGGTTGACAAAGCCAAGGTGGATCTCATTTCTAATCTTTCTCCACCCAAAACAGTCAGAGAAGTAAGATTTTTCCTTGGGCATGCTGGTTTTTATAAACGTTTCATTAAAGATTTTAGCAAAGTTTCTAGACCCTTATGCAATTTACTTGCTAAGGATGTACCTTTTATTTTTAAGGATGTACCTTTTATTTTTAATGATTCATGTCTTGTGGCTTTTGAAAAATTAAAGCAATTGTTGACACATCACCCATCATTCAGCCCCCAAACTGGAGCTTACCATTTGAGCTCATGTGTGATGCATCTGATTATGCAGTAGAGCAGTATTAGGACAAAGAGTTGATCGGATTCCCCATGCTATTTACTATGCTAGTATGACATTGAATGATGCACAGTTGAACTATTCAACTATTGAAAAAGAAATGCTAGTAGTAGTATTTGCATTGGAAAAATTTCGATCTTATCTCATTGGTTGTAAAATAATTGTGTTCACAGATCATGCTGTTACTTTTGCAGGAATTTGACTTGGAATTCAAAGATAAGAAAGGCACAGAAAATGTTGTGGCAGACCATCTCTCTCGTCTCCATTTTGACATAATTACAGAGCCATTAACATTGAATGAGTCATTTCTAGATGAACAATTAATGAGTGTGGAAGTATTACCTTGGTATGCTGATATCGTTAATTATCTTGTTACAGGTCAACTTCCAGAGCATTGGACCAAGCAAGACAAGGCTAAGTTCTTTGCAGAAATAAATAATTTCTTTTGGGATGACCCGTATTTGTTCAAGTATTGTGCAGATCAAATTGTCAGACGATGTGTCCCAGAAAGTGAAATTCACAATATCCTTTCATTCTGCCATGAACAAGCTTGTGGAGGCCATTTCAGTGCTAAGAAAACAGCTACAAAAGTTTTACAATGTGGTTTCTCTTGGCCAACTATATTTCGAGACGCTTATACTGTCTGTTCTTCATGTGATAGGTATCAACGAATGGGGAGCGTTACACGAAGGAACATGATGCCACTAAATCCAATTTAAGTGGTTGAGATCTTTGACGTATGGGGTATCGACTTCATGGGACCCTTTCCCCCTTCTTTTGGCCATCAATTTATATTGGTTGCTGTTGACTATGTATCGAAATGGGTAGAAGCAATTCCATACAGAACCAATGAAATGAAATTCTAACTAGGCAACCCAAGAGGGGGGGTGAATTGGGTTTTTATAAATTATTCGACTAAAAACAAATTATCATGCAAATCTAAAACGAAATTTAAAACAATAATAATTAAATCGATCACAAATTAAAAGGATAAGGGAAGAGAGAATCAAACACGAAGATTTTTATGTGGTTCGGCCAACCTCGCCTACGTCCACGCCTCCAAGCTTTTCCGGGCTTGAGGATTCCACTAAGCAAGCCTCCAAGGCTTCAATTGCTTACACTTGACTTCCAAGGTGTCAATAACCTTTACAACAAGAGATTATCCCCAATCTCTTAACCCAAGTGTATCCCAACACTTACAATCCCTCAAAATAAAAGATTACAAACTGTTTTTCTCTCACACTATATTTAAGATTACAAATCAAAGCTCAAAGTGTGAATAGATGAAGTGAAACTATGTTTTTAGCTCTTATGAAGATTGTAAACTCGAGTATAAGCTCAATGGTTGTGTTGTGATCAGTCTTCTTTGAATATGAATGAGCTTATTTATAATAAGAGCTGAAAAACTAGCCGTTACTGGCTGTCTGCCCGAAAACGGTTCACCGTTAGTCATTAATGGTTAACCGTTTATGCTGGTCAAAGTTACCGTTGGGCCAGATTTCAAATAAACGGTTTGCCGTTTATGGTTACCCTTTCGATGTTAACGTCCAGAGACCTGCAAAATGAATACCCGTTATCCGTTTCAAGTAAACGGCTAAGGCTTTGTATGAAGTGACTCTCTGGATGTTATAGGTTAACCGTTTGTAATAAACGGTTCACCGTTAGTTTCCAGTAACCTGCAAAAAGAACAACAGTAATCCGTTTTAAGTAAACTGCTAAGGACTTGTGTGAAGTGACTCTCTGGATGTTATCGGTTAACCGTTTGTAATAAACGGTTCACCGTTAGTTTCCAGTAAGCTTTCCATTTTCCGTTTTTCACTAACGGTTAGAGCTTAGGCAAACTTTTGCTCTCTGGCTTAATCGGTTAACCGTTTAAAAACAACCGGTTCACCGTTTATTTCCAGAAACACATTTTAAACCAGATTTTGAAAAGAATCTTTTTTCAATTAAAAATCCATCTTTTATAAGTATGAATGGAGTAGTTTTTATGACTTTCATTTGTTAAAAAATAACTCCAATATTTTTATCAAAAATCATTTAAAGTTTGTTATCATCAAAATCAATATTATTAACATATTCATGTTAACAATCTCCCCCTTTTTGATGATGACAAACTTTGTTCAATATTTGGCTCCCCTTAATATATGCTCCCCCTTAATGTATGGCCAAATTAAGAAATGGTCAATAAAAAGATTTTTGCTCAAATAAGCATTTTTAAAAAGCATCATTTTAAAATCTTCCTATTTATAAAACATTTTCAAATGCATTCTAAAACTCTCAAATTCTAAAACTCAAATTATAAAACATTTTCAAATGCATTCTAAAACTCTCAAATTCTAAAACCAAATTCTAAAACTCAAATTATCTCCCCCTTCATCATCAAAAAGAGAAAGAGAAAAGAAAGAAACGCAAGCTCGGTTTTTGGCGAGCAAAAATTTGGGCAGAGTTTCCCCTTAAAAATGAGTAAAACCATTTATACACATGAGAGAAAAACACTTCCAAAATGTCATAGCAATCAACTCCATCACCAACCCAACAACACCATGAACAAAGCAACACTTCAAAATTCAATAATCCACAAATTATATCAAGCATAAGCAAGTTATCCAACATCAAGAATAAGCATAAAATCATGGCATCAAAATCCATAAATAGCATATAGCAGTAAAAATATACATGTCAAAATGCAAACAATCAAAATATGAACTGTATGTGCGAAAACATAACTCAAAAACTAATGAGGTGGTGGAGGAGGAGAAGATGAGCTCCCCGGATCATAGCCAAAATAGCCAAGAATGATGCGCTGAGTATGGATAATCTCTAGCTGATGATCGATGCTCTGCCGCTGGAAGGTCTCAAAATCAGATCGCAACTGCTGGTGGTCTCGAGAGAGAGTGTCCAATCGGTCAAGAATCAGCTGCTGCATACTGTCTGAAACGGGTGGCTGAGCTGGAGCTGGAGGCGGCATAGAGGCAGCTGGCTGCTCAGGCACATCAGATGGCTGCTCAGGCGCAGCTGATGACTCCGGAACAGCTGAGGGCTCAGGTGCAGGTGGTGGCTCAGAGGAGGACGGAATGTCAGCATCCGCGGCACGCTCCTCAAGGTCAGAGTCAGCTGGAGGCCGAGGAACAAATCGGCGACGTGGAGGAGGTGGCTGAGCTCCTAATCTAAAGTCAGGAAGCTTATCGGGAGGATAGACATCATTAAGCATCCGATCGTCCTCCGGAGCTATCAAGGTATCCCGGTTTTTGGAGTTACTGGTTTTAATCCACTTCCCATTCTTCCAAGAAAAACCGATACTCGTCATTGCCTCAGGTCCAATCCTTTTAGTCTCCATATGTCCAGTATCTAGGAGAGGCACACCAAAGCGACACAGTATCTTAGTAATGATACTACCATACGGAAGCAAGCGGTGATTGACCGCGGGAGTACTCAACATGTGCCGCACAATAATATACGCGAGGTTTATGGGACGGTCTGAGAGTAGGCTATCCAGTATGCCCACGTCCAACCTCGTCACCTCATCCGTGTGACCCTTCCTAGGTGTCACTATGTACTGTAAAATAGAATGAAGAATTCGGACTTGGAGAGGTAGAAGTTGAGACCGAAATGGAAGCAAACAAATCTCATCAGTCAGGTCTCGACGGCGACATATATGACGTACACCATCAGTATGACTAAAGTGGTCAAAGCAAAGGATTTTCTTAGAGGTGTATATGTCATGTCCCGCACAAGGAATACCAAGATACTCAGCTAGATCTGCATCATCAAATTCTATTTGAATACCACTAACTTGAGTAACTATCCTATTTTGGCTGCTATGGGAAATATCCATATTTGAGTAAAAGACTCGCACCAAATTAGGATACACTCGCTCATCAAAGTTAATAGCAGACTCCCAAGGCATAAGCATGTCCCGAACACTTCTATCACAAACAACCAAGTGCCGGAAATCATTAAGGTTAACAAAAGAGGAGTCAAGTACCTTTTGCCCATCCAAGCGGTCCTCGAACCGTTTCGCCAAGGGAGGAGTGGGGAAGTGAATTCTGGAAAATTCAGTGACTTCCCTTGGCCGTATGGGATTCACCCGAGGTGTAGATTTTCGCCGGACATTTCTCCGAGAGGATTCAGCCATGGAGGAGCACGGTGGAGTGAACACAACGAGAGAGAGGGAAATCAATCGGTGATTTGATGAGAAATGAGTAAGGAATTGTGAATGTGATGCTCAATTTGGTTGAAAAAGGGGGCAAAACGGATCAAAAAGGAAGACACCCAACTCGCGGTAGTTAGGATTTAATTTTGGGATTTTTCAATTTGGGCTTTGATTCAAAGTTTTGAATCGGTGAAATTATTTTAAAGGAGATAGGAAATGATTTTACCGGTTTGATTTGGCACAAGAAGCAAGAAAAATAAAGATTTGAGGAAGAAGAGAGCTTCGGCTGTGCAACAATGGTGAAAACGGTGAAAGGGTAATCTGGAGAGGAAGAAGAGAAAGCCGTTGAACAGTTTTAAAACGCGAAAATGGTTAACTGTTTATAATAAACGGTTAAAGGTTAACGAACAGAGGCTTGAAACTGGATAACGGTGAAAGCCTAAGAGCTTAACGGTTAAGGGGTAACAGTTAGATGACTTTTTGCCAACAAACGGTTCACCGATTGTAGCAAACGGTGAAAGGGTAAGAGAGCAGACACAAATTCTAGTTTCTGGAGCAAAACGGTTCACCGTTTATGGAAAACGGTTATCCGTTTATTTTATCTAAATTTTCGCACATTTGATTTAATATTTGGCTAGCAAATAATAAATTCCCAGATCATTTAATTGATCTGAAAAATATATTATGAGCCATTTTAATGCATGATTCATGAACATGTTTTCAACTAATTTATTCATACAATCAAGAAATAACAAGACAAATCCATCATTTGACAATCAACCTCAAGCATTTCATAACCATTAGATCACAATTATAAGTCAATCAATTCAGCACACTCAATAGCATGAATAGAGACATTAATGCGAAAATTTCATCATCCCAAGTTCATGCCGAATTTTTGAAAATTGTTCTTCGCAAAGGGATTTAGTGAAAATATCGGCAATTTGTTTTTCCGTAGAAATAAACTCTAATGCAATATCTCCCTTTTGAACATGGTCTCTCAAGAAATGATGTCTAATTTCTATATGCTTGGTTCTAGAGTGTTGAATGGGATTCTTTGAGAGATTTATAGCACTAGTATTATCACACTTAATAGGAATTTGACTTAATAGGAATTTGTTCAAGATGAATGCCATAATCTCTAAGTGTTTGTTTCATCCAAAGTGCTTGTGCACAACAACTTCCGGCGGCTATATATTCAGCCTCGGTAGTTGAAAGAGCAACAGAATTTTGTTTCTTACTAAACCATGAAACAAGTGAGTGTCCTAGAACAAAGCAAGTTCCACTAGTGCTTTTCCTATCCACTTTATGACCAGCAAAGTCCGCAACCGAAAAACAAGTTAAATCTATATGAGTTCCCCTAGGATACCAAAGGCCAACATCTATGGTTCCAATCAAATAACGGAAAATTCTTTTTACAGCAAGCAAATGGGATTCCTTGGGACATGATTGAAATCTTGCACACAAACATACACTAAACATGATATCGGGTCTACTTGCAGTCAAATAAAGTAAAGATCCAATCATACCTCGATACATTTTGATATCCACTTCTTTACCCTTTTCATCTTTGTCAAGCTTGATGGTAGTACTCATAGGAGTGCTTTTTGCTGTTCCATTTTCATAGCCAAACCTTTTGAGTAGATCATTCACGTACTTGGCTTGGTTTATGGAAATACCTTCTTCGTTTTGTTTGATTTGAAGTCCAAGGAAATACTTCAACTCTCCCATCATACTCATCTCAAACTCTTGGCTCATACATGATGAAAATTCTTTACACAACAACTCATTAGTTGAACCAAAAATAATATCATCAACATAAATTTGAACAATAAGTATGTCTTGGTTCTTATTCTTAACAAAAAGAGTTGTGTCCGCTTTTCCCATCGAAAAATTGTTATTCAACAAGAAATTTTTAAGCCTATCATACCATGCTCTAGGAGCTTGTTTTAAACCATATAAGGCCTTGGATAACTTATACACATGATTGGAAAATTTCTCATTTTCAAAACCAGGAGGTTGTTTCACATAAACTTCCTCCATAATATATCCATTTAAGAAAGCACTTTTGACATCCATTTAATATAAAATGAAATCCTTATAACATGCATATGCTAACAACATCCTAATGGATTCTAGCCCTGCTACAGGTGCAAAAGTTTCATCAAAATCAATTCCTTCTTCTTGGTTGTAACCTTGAGCCACTAGTCTAACTTTATTTCTTACAACCACACCGGATTCATCCATTTTATTTCTAAATACCCATTTAGTGCCTATAATGGATTGATGTTCCGGATAAGGAACTAACTCCCACACATTATTTCTCTCAAATTGATTCAACTCCTCTTGCATTGCCATAATCCAAGATTCATCATTTTCAGCATCCGCAAAAGATTTTGGTTCAATTTGAGAGATAAATGCAGCATGCTCACATGTATTCCTAAGAGATGATCTAGTAGTAACCCCTCATGAGGGATCTCCTAAAATTACATCCTTAGGGTGAGAGGAAACATACCTCCACTCCTTGGGGAGTGTTTGAGAAGTACCTTCATTTTGCTCCACATTTGGTTCTTCATGATGTTCCTCTTGGATTCCATGTGGTGCGTCTTCTTGGTTGACATTTGATGCTTCTTCTTGTTGTTCTTCTTCTGCATTATCATCAACAATGGCTTTCTTCGTAGAGGAGGGGTTAGACTCATCAAAAGTAACATGCATAGATTCCTCCACAACTAAAGTTCTTTTGTTATATACTCTATAAGCTTTGCTTGAATTTGAATAACCAAGAAAAATACCAACATCAGATTTTGGATCAAATTTACCAAGATTATCTTTTGTGTTCAAAACAAAACATTTGCATCCAAAAACTCTAAAATAACCAATGTTAGGTTTTCTATTTTTCCAAAGCTCATATGGAGTTTTATTAAGATTAGGTCTAATCAACACCCGATTTAAAACATAACAAGCGGTGTTGACGGCTTCGGCCCAAAAATACTTAGGCAAAGAGTTTTCATTCAACATGGTCCTAGCCATTTCTTGAATAGACCTATTCTTTCTTTCTACTACTCCATTTTGTTGTGGAGTCCTAGGTGATGAAAATTGATGTTCAATGCCAAAATCATTACAAAAATTTTCAAACGCATGATTTTCAAATTCTCCACCATGATCACTTCTAATACAAGAAATAGAATAGCCTTTTTCATTTTGAACCTTTTTATGGAAAATTCAAAATGCATCAATGGCATCATCCTTATTAGCTAAGAACAATACCCATGTGTATCTAGAATAGTCATCCATAATTATAAATGCATAATATTTGCCACTTAAACTAGCATATCTAGAAGGACCAAACAAATCTATATGAAGTAATTGAAGTGATTTTGAAACTAGCATATCTAGAAGGACCAAACAAATCTATATGAAGTAATTGAAGTGATTTTGAAGTAGAGATATGATTCTTGTTTTTGAAGGAAGTCTTGATTTGTTTTCCAAATTGGCATGCTTCACAAATTCTATCTTTTTGAAAACTGATTTTTGGAAGACCTTTAACTAGATCATTTTTCATGATTTTTAAAATCAAATCCATGCTTGCATGTCCTAATCTTCTATGCCATAGCCAACTATCATCATGTAATGAGGAAAAACATTTATCAAGAGTAGATGCACATTCTATGTCAATGGTATAAACATTACCACATCTATTACCAACAAACAAGATTTTGCCATCACATGAGTTTTCGATGACACAATTAAATTTATCAAAAATGACTTTATAGCCTTTGTCACATAATTGACTAATGCTAATTAAGTTGTATTTTAAGTTTTCAACCAAACATACATTCTCAATTAGAGTTGAGGATACTTTACCAACATTTCCAATTCCAAGAATTTTTTTCCTTTTGAGTTGTCTCCAAAAGATACGTCTCCACCATTTTCAATTTTGGTGAAGCTTGAGAACCAAGAATAATTCCCTGTCATGTGTCTTGAACAACCGCTGTCCAAGTACCACTTATTCTTCTTCTTCTTCAAGCCCTGCAGAGAAAATCTCAAGTTTTAGGTACCCAAACCTTTTTGGGTCCTTGAGAGTTAGCAATGGTTCCTTTCGGAACCCAAACACATTTCACACCATAATATGCATTTCTCTTCACTGCACATCTATTTTTCATATGACCATCTTGATTACAATAATGACATGCAATTTTATTGTTAATAGATGTATTCCTCACAAAATAGCTCTTGTAGAATTTTTGTTTCAAATTTGGTTTATAACCAATGCCACTTTTGTCAAATACACATTTTTGTGAGTTTAGCAAATTATCCAACATCTTTTGTCCATTTGTAAATTTCAAGACAATCTCATTTAACTCATTGCTCTTTTTCTTGAGCATTTCATTTTCATTTTTCAACTCATCTATGTGTGATTCTAAGTGCTCATGTACTATGCTAGGCTTCTCATTTAATAATGCAATTTCATCATACAAAGTCTTGTTTCCTACTTCTAGGCATACAATTTTTGCATTTAAAGATTCATTTTCATTCTTAAGCTTTGGCATTTCCTTTTTAAGACATGCATTCTTTTTACCAATCTTCATCAACTCATTATGCAAATCTTTAAACGCATCATACAATTCATCATAAGTAGTGGCATTTCCTTTTTAAGACATGCATTCTTTTTACCAATCTTCATCAACTCATTATGCAAATCTTTAAACGCATCATACAATTCATCATAAGTAGGATCACTTACTTCATTGAGATCATCATCATCTCCTATTGCCATAAGTGCTAGGTTTGAGACTTCTTGTGATCCTTCCTCATCACTTGAATCTTCCTCGCTATCATCCCAAGTTGCAACCATGGCTTTCTTCTTGTGTTTGTTGATAAGTGGACACTCCGATCTAATATGACCAGGCTTCTTGCATTCATAGCATGTGATTGCCTCCTTCTTCTCCCTATAGTTCTTGAAGTTTCTGAAATTTCTTCGCTCTCCGGTTTTCTTGAAGAATTTTCTGAACCTCCTTGCTAGCATGGCTAGCTCTTCATCATCCGGTTCACTCTCCCCATCACTCTCATGTTTTGAAGCTTTGAGAGCAATGTTTTTCTTCTTCTCCTCATGCCCTTTTTCTGCTGCCAAATCTTCCTCATATGAAATAAGAGAACCAATTAAATCATCAAGAGGTAAAGTATTTAAATCTTTTGCTTCCTCAATGGCAGTCCTTTTTGGTCTCCACTCTTTAGGTAGTGACCTAATAATTTTCTTGACTTTTTCGCTATTTGAAAAAGTCTTCCCTAGAGCTCCTAGGGTGTTCACTATGTCCGTGAATCTAGTATACATAGAGTACACATTTTCATTTTGTTCCATTTGAAACAATTCATATTGCCTAGTGTACCTACTTATTTTAGATTCTTTCACTTGGTTTGTGCCTTCATAGACAACTTCAAGTTTGTGCCAAATCTCATTAGCACTTTCACAACTAGACACTCTATGAAACTCTTTCTTATCTAGTGCACAAAACAAAGCATTCATGGCTTTGGAGTTTAGAGAGGCTTTTCTCTTTTCGAATTCATTCCAATCCCGTGAAGGTTTTGGAATATCTTCTCCGACTTCATTTTTAGTCAAAGGCATGAAAGGACCATCATTAACAATTTCCCAAATCTCATAATCTAAGGCTTGCAAGTAAATTCTCATCCTAGTTTTCCAATAAGGGTAATCATTTCCATCAAAGAAAGGTGGTCTAGTGGTGGATTGTCCTTCCCTAAATGTGGAATTATTTTGAGTTGCCATTGATCTTTAGCTCTAGACGATTAAGTCTAAACAAGAGCATTAAGCTCTGATACCAAATGAAATTCTAACTAGGCAACCCAAAAGGGGGGATGAATTGGGTTTTTATAAATTATTCGACTAAAAACAAATTATCATGCAAATCTAAAACGAAATTTAAAACAATAATAATTAAATCGATCACAAATTAAAAGGATAAGGGAAAAGAGAATCAAACACGGAGATTTTTATGTGGTTCGGCCAACCTCGCCTACGTCCACGCCTCCAAGCTTTTTCGGGCTTGAGGATTTCACTAAGCAAGCCTCCAAGGCTTCAATTGCTTACACTTGACTTCCAAGGTGTCAATAACCTTTACAACAAGATATTATCCCCAATCTCTTAACCCAAGTGTATCCCAACACTTACAATCCCTCAAAATAAAAGATTACAAACTGTTTTTCTCTCACACTATATTTAAGATTACAAATCAAAGCTCAAAGTGTGAATAGATGAAGTGAAACTATGTTTTTAGCTCTTATGAAGATTGTAAACTCGAGTATAAGCTCAATTGTTGTGTTGTGATCAGTCTTCTTTGAATATGAATGAGCTTATTTATAATAAGAGCTGAAAAACTAGCCGTTACTGGCTGTCTGCCCGGAAACGGTTCACCGTTAGTCGTTAACGGTTAATCGTTTGTGCTGGTCAAGGTTACCGTTGGGCCAGATTTCAAATAAACGGTTTGCCGTTTATGGTTACCCTTTCGCCGTTAACGTCCAGAGACCTGCAAAATGAATACCCGTTATCCGTTTCAAGTAAACGGCTAAGGCTTTGTATGAAGTGACTCTCTGGATGTTATCGGTTAACCGTTTGTAATAAACGGTTCACCGTTAGTTTCCAGTAACCTGCAAAAAGAACAACGGTTATCCGTTTTAAGTAAACGGCTAAGGACTTGTGTGAAGTGACTCTCTGGATGTTATCGGTTAACCGTTTGTAATAAACAGTTCACCGTTAATTTCCAGTAAGCTTTCCATTTTCCATTTTTCACTAACGGTTAGAGCTTAGGCAAACTTTTGCTCTCTGGTCTTAAACGGTTAACCGTTTAAAAACAACCGGTTCACCGTTTATTTCCAGAAATACATTTTAAACCAGATTTTGCAAAGAATCTTTTTCCAATTAAAAATCCATCTTTTATAAGTATGAATGGAGTAGTTTTTATGACTTTCATTTGTTAAGAAATAACTCCAATATTTTTATCAAAAATCATTTAAAGTTTGTTATCATCAAAATCAATATTATTAACATATTCATGTTAACAAACCAATGATCACAAGGTGGTGATAGGGTTTTTGAAAAACAACATTGTTTCGCGCTTTGGATTCCCTCGAGCAATAATCAGTGATGGTGGTGCCCACGTTTGTAATAAAACATTCAAAGCTCTTTAGACAAAGTATTCAATCACTCATAAAGTGGTGACCCCATATCATCTGCAAACCAGTGGCCAAGTGGAGATCTCCAATCGAGAAATAAAGCACATATTAGAAAAGACGGTGAGGCCAGACAGAAAGGATTGGTCATTAAGACTTGATGATGCATTATGGTCATATAGAACGGCTTTCAAAACCCCGATTGGGATGTCACCCTACAGGCTAGTGTATGGAAAAGCTTGCCACCTACCTGTGGAACTCGAGCATCGTGCATATTGGGCCATCAAGAAATTCAACTTTGACATGCAGCAAGCCACCTCAGAAAGAAGATTACAACTGGCAGAACTTGAAGAAATTCGCAATGACGCATACGAAAATGCCAAAATTTACAAGCAACGAATGAAAGTCTTCCATGACAAGCAAATTATGAGAAAATCTTTCACTCCAGGTCAGAAAGTGCTTTTATTCAATTCTCGCCTGCACCTATTCCCAGGTAAGTTACGCTCTCGTTGGTCTGGCCCATTTATTTTTCATACTGTTTTTCCACATGGGGCAATTGAAATTAAGGACCCAAAGAACGGTGTCACATTTAAAGTTAATGGTCAAATATTAAAGCCATATCTAGAGTACCAACCACATGGAGAAGACACCGAAATAAATTTGAGTGACCCACCAGATTTGAATTGATTTTTTTTCTTTTCGGTGGTTTGATTTTTCTTTCTTTCTTTTTATCATTCTTTTGCTAATTGAAATTTATTTTTGCATAAGTGTGTTTGTTTTACCATTAAGTTTTCTCTTATCATTGTTAATCATGAGTCTCATACTTAGACCGTTCCTCCTGAACATTCTTAAACCACTTTAACGTGTCAAAACTCATCTCAAAAGGCAGATTCAATTTTGTGAAATACATCGCATTTGCGCTCTACAACCACCAGAGTTAGTAGCCTATGTTGAGGGTTTAGAAAGCCAACTCAGAGATATTGAGAGAAGTGTTTACGACATCTAGTTGGAGCTTGAGGTAAATTCAATAAGAGGACGATTTTAATTTTCTTTGTGAGTTTTAATTTGTTTTTCTGTTTGTGTGCATTAGTTTGTTACCCCGGTGAAGTGGCGGATAACGGTACTCCGTGACGATCAAGTCGGTTACTTCAGTTTCCCATAATAACTGATATTCTGAGGTGAAGGTATGGACAGAACCGAGATTCTAGCGAAGCTTCACAAGCGATTCCCTTCACTTCCTCAGAATGCCCTCCTTACGATCTATAAAGCTCGGTCCGAACGCATGGGATTGCTCATAAGGAATAACATACCTGCTGATATCCGTTGGTTAATCTAGGCGAAAGTACGATTGGCAGGTGAGTTACCTCCAAAATTTATTGCATACATGCCTGGTTGTGGTAAAGGAAATTATGTAAGAAAACGACGAGCTCGAAGAATTTATGTTGCTTATCATAAGTGTGTCAGAATGAGTTGCAATAAAAACCCATGTTCTTTAGGAATGGTGTCTGATAACAGGGAAGATAAGATTCAATTCATTAGGGATGGCTTGAATAAGGAGTCATTGGATGATATCCTTCTGTCTCTTGAAACGCATCCCAGTGGATATGTGCAAGGAGCGATTCTCCAGTTATGGCCATTATTCCAAAAAGAGCATGCACGATATAGTCTCAGGAATCTGACTATAAACGACCTTGTTTGCCAGTTTATAAGAAAACTGGATGGGAAGCCCATCCTCGACCCATAGAGGGCGTTCAAGCAGTTTCTGGATGTAAAACCAGAGGAAGATGTGAGCCACAGTCGCAACTATCTGTAAATATCCTTTTACTTTACTGTTATTTTATTTAATTTCACTGTTATTTTATCATTTGCATTATTGTCTTTAATAATTTTATTACTGTTTATTTTTTTTCCTTTTTACTGTTTGCTTTTTGACTATTGAGCCATATGCTTTACGCGTTATTTGACACTGACATGCCATCTCATACACAGTTGTGATCCATTGTCACCAAGATTCTTAAATATGACATTTTGTTAAGCACTCACAAATTATTTTTGAGAAATATTCCAAAGGCAGCTACTCCTAATAGACAATTCAAGAACATTTGTGTGCTTTCTGGATTTACCTATGGCAAACATAAAGAGTTCGTTGATGCAGCCATAGATCTTAGTCGAAGCAAAGCAGAGAGAAAATTACACTTGGTGTATGGAGGAGGTAACCGAGGGTTATCAAAATTGGTCTCAGAAGCTGCTTTTGTTAGAGGAAGCCAAGTGTTAGGCATCATCCCAAGAGTCCTAAAACCTTTGGGCAGTGTGTCTGACTCATCGACTGGAGAAGAGTTAGTCGTCTCAGGTATGCAAGAAAGAATAACTGAAATACTTAATCATGCTGATGCTTTTATTTTCCTTCCAGGAGATCTTGCAACACTAAAGGCACTTATCACACTAGCATCTTGGGCTCATCTGCACATTCACCAGAAACCCATCGGTTTGTTAAATGTCAATAATTTTTATGATGGCTTTATCGCATTTCTTAACCATGCAATAAAAAATTATTTCGTTCCTTCCAATGCGAAAAAGCTTTTTATTTGTGCTCACACTGCTAATGAGCTACTTGATATATTACAAGCTTATAAACCGGAGCCAGACCCCTGGAGCTTTGTGTTGGAGCGTTTAAATGATGACGGTAACAGTAGCCGCAGTAAGAAGTACAAATTAGATTTAACTCTCCGCCTGTAAATATTTTCTTCTGTGTTGCACCACCTAGGTAATGTCTTCTAAACTCTACTTATTTCCTTTAAAACATTGAGGACAATGTTTCGTTCTGGTTGGGGGTAGGGAATAGTCGACAATTGTGGAATCTTAGTTAAGTTTTTACTAATTTTTTGTTGTAGAAACTAACTGTTGCTAACATTTTGTGTTGAAGATGGCAGAATATGGAGTGTAGTGACTCTAGAAACGCATCTTCATCGTTTGAAAAAAAAAACAAAAAAAAATTTTAAAAATTTAAAAAAAATTCAGATATTTTCTTTTTCTTTATTATGTTTTGATGTTCATTTTTTTCTTCTTTTTAATTTCTCCTTTATAAATATACATTTTCAAAAAAATTTTGAGTCGAAGATGGCTGAATATGGAGTGTAGTGCCTCTAGAAACGCATCTTCTTAAGTTAAAAAAAAAATAATTTTCGTTTTCTATCATTTTCTAATTAGTTTTTCTGCATCATTTTTAAATTTCTGCATGTATATTTTCCTTTCATATTTAGAATAGGTTGGGGGGTAGGGTGTTGCTTAAAAAAAAATTGTGATTTGTTTTAACATTGGATGACATGATGAATTTCAAATTTTAGTATTTGTATTATCTTTAGTCTGAAGTGATGTTACGCTATGTTTGCTACACTACATGTTGATGTCGGAGGCAAATATAAGTTGCTTGAAGGAATAAACATGTCATAATAAATACCAAGTGAGTTTTTAAGCCTATCATTTTTCTTGGAGAGTAACCCTTTTGCCCATTCTTTATACAGCTTAGCAGTTTATTATTGTATACACGATCTCTAGATTTCTTGAGTTAACTCTAAAAAAAAATTGAAAATTAAAAAAGAAAAAAAATGTGTGTTACTACATTTGGAGGCCCATCTAATTAGTAGATATGGAAGATTATTTAGAGCCCTAAAAGATGATGGAAATGCCATCTTTGATCCGTTTGAGCCTTTCTAGCCATTCCTTTTATCAAATATCCATAGTTAACCCTTTTGAGCCTTTAAAAAAAAAACCTTTTCTTTGTCAACTTATCATCTTGACCCACTCCGATTTGGAGTATTACCCAATATCTTACAAGATCCATCACCTATTTATGTTTGAGAAAAATGCGAATAAACATTTTGTATAGTGAAGTTATGCCTAGTTCAAAAAAAAATTGTTGTTTCTTAAAAAAAAGAAAGAAAAAAAAATTGTTGTTAAAAAAAAATAATAATAGGTGAAATCCACCTTGTAACTTCCAAAAAAAAATTTTCTCTGCTTTTTTCTCAAACATACACTTTATTTTTCCTATTTCCCTTCTTTGTTAGCCATGTCCCTAGCCTACGTTACGTCCTAATAAAAGTCCTTGATTTTAGGGAACTATAGTCTGAAGTAGAAGCTAGTTATATGGGCTAAAAGAATGTAGTGATGCATGAAAAAAAAAAAAAATTGGGTTGACTAGCATTTTTATTTGACTGGAGATCATATTATTTCTAAGCTAAGGGCATATTTCTTTCATTTTGGTGAGAGCATGTGAGATCACTTCTTTATTATTTTCTCTCAATTACCATTCATTGGAGTGACTATTTTTATTGGGTTTAATTTCTTTGTGAGAGTGTCACTACTTCCAGTGAGATTTTGGGGTTTGACATGTCATTCTTGAAGGTAGCTACGACAAAGTCTACTGGGCTGATTCATGTGGATGGTTGATGTGGGTGTGATGTTTCTTTAGACTTGAGATAATGCTTATACTTTTATTTGATTGTTATCATTCGTCTGATTGAATAAACAAGAGTGTTTAAAAAAAATCATTTTTGAATTATGTTTTCGCTTTATTTGCTAGGGACTAGCAATAAGATAGTTGGGGGGTGTGTTGAGTGTTAGAAAATGCATATTTATAAAGGAGAAAACCATCATTTTACATTTCAAGTCTTACTAACAATCCTTACTTTTATGTGTTTTACCTTTTTGTAATTTAATTATGTGTGTTTTATTTTAATTAAATATTTTATGTATTTTAGGGGCATTATAGTCATTTCACAATAAACGAGAGATCAAACGGCAAAACGGACATCACTTTTGAACTCAGGACGGTCGAAAACCTTAGGAGCAGCATAAAAGGAAAAATAGCACTGTTCACATGTACGGGTACTGTCTACGTTACTGTTCACGGCACTGTTCATATAGACGGATCGATGACGTGGCATTGACCGATGATGTGGCATTGACTGATGAGGTGTCATGATCCTGTTGGACTAAAATTCTTATGTACTATTGATGGTGACGTGGCAGCATATTAGTGGACCAAAAAAAGCGCGTACGATACATGCAACACATGGGATTATTACTGTGCAAACCGCGTTACTGTTCAAACCGTGTGCAAACTGTGTCACTGTTCAAGCCGCATAGTCAAACCGCGTACTGTTCACGCGTACTGTTGACTGATGACGTGGCTATTTTGAAAAGAAAGCCTTCTTAACTTCCCTCTCTTTTGCGAACAAATTCACCTGCTGCCTCTTTTTTCTCTTAACAATATTCTCATTTTTTTCTATCTTTCCATTTGTTTTTCTCCTAATCTCTCTTTCTTTTGTACTCTTATTTTCCTTTTTTTGTATTACTCTCTTTTTGCATTGACATTTGATCCTCATACATTTGTCTAGGTGTTAAAGGTACAAAAGTGATTTTTTTTTAATTCATTACAAAGGAATATCTACTTAAGCAACCATCATGTGTCACACGCCTATCATATTGCCAAGGTCGCCCTAAAAGAATGTGTCCAGCATGCATGGGTACTACATCACATAGGACCTAATCCTCATATCTCCCAATAGAGAATGAAACCATCACTAGTTTATTTACTTTAACTCCCCCACAATCATTCAGCCATTGTAGCTTATATGGCCTAAGATGTTTCAAAATTTTCAAATTCAAATTTTCAATTAAACTAATGCCAGCTACATTAGTACAACTTCCACCATCAATTATCATACTACATACCTTATCTTTGATGTGGCATCTAGTATGAAAGATGTTATCACATTGTACCTCTGCATCTTCTTCTACTTGCATGTTGAGAGCATGCCTAGTAACCATTAATTTACCATCAACAGGATACTCAACACCATTATTAGCATCCTCCAAAGGTGGCATAGGATCATCATCTGGTTCACTAAGAATCAGAAATTAAACAAAGAAAGACAAAGAAGAATATAAGTCTTGATGCAATAAGAATTGCCCTTTCTTCTTTAGTTAAATTGTAGAGACTTGAATAGCTAGCCACTTTTTAAATTCAATTGGTTTCTAGAACTTTTTTTTTTTTAATGACAAAGAACATAACTTCAAGGATTAGGGCAAAGTTAGGGAAAAGAAAAATTAACTTAGATAGGCTTATGGATTCAAAAAATAGGGCAAAGTTGGGGGAAAAGAAGAATTAACACAGATAGGTTTATGGATTCAAAAAAATTAAGACACAAGATTATGCGGAATTAGAGATACTAAATAAACTCATAATAGATCAAAACTAATTTAGAACCTAAGCTCTGATACCAATTGATGTGAACCTCATAGAGATAAGTGAGACCCTGAACTCAATGAGGTTCTTTTGCCACGAATCGTTCTAATTTAGATTCAAACAATTATAAAATTAAGACCTTTACCCTTTATCCATAAAGATAAGAACCAATGGTATAAGAAATCTAGGGTTAATGCCACACTCAAGAAAGAAGAGAAAGATTATGACTGATAAGTTAAGAAAGAATGCCACAAGGCAAAATCTTGATAAATTCTGAAGGTTCTTTGAAGAACTAAAGAGAAATTTGCAATAGTGTTACATGTGTTTATTTTCACTAAATATAACCTAAGATGAAAAAGAAATAAAAGATTATAAAATAAAAAGGAAATAAAAGATCTTGTTTTCAAAACACAATAGGAAATAAAGATTTTGCCTATTTTTTCTTCCTAATTTGATAAAGCCTGGTTTATTCTTCATGCAAGTCACTCCCAATCAAAATTAGAAGCTTGGATAATATTGACAAAGCATTGACTATCTTGAATACTTATTTTTAGTAGATTAGTGTCTTAAATAAGGCATGAATTTGAGATATCTTTGGTAGTGTCGTTAGGGTACACCAAATTTAAAGCCTTACTAGTGATATAAACAACTAGTTCAGAGCGAGTAAGGATCGATCCCATAAAAACTATGCTAGTTGTATTATTATCAACTCTAAAACAAACACTTAAAATAAAGTAATAACAGTAGTAGTAATAATAGTAGTAATAATAATAACTATAAATAAATGGGGGGTTATGAATATTTAACTAAATAGCAAGAAATAAAGAAAGTAAAACTACGAAAATAATAATTTAATAAAAAATCTAATTAAAGGAGAAGGAAATAATAATGATGAAAACTTTGGTTAAAGGATCATTCGCCACCACCAAACATGCATATAATCAATATATTTATTCTATCATCAATTTCTATTGAAACTATCAACCTTAGACAATAATAAGCTCCGTTAATCTCTACATTTTCTTAATGTGTCGTTAGGCAAACAAGTTCTTCACCTAATCTCTAACCATTAAATAATTTAAGATAAGCTCTTTAAATTTAAGATAATGGAAGCATTAAGTAGAGAAAGACATTAGGTTGATCTAGGCTATAAACACAAGCTCGGATTATTTAATCTATGTTATGTTCTCCAAATTGAAATTAGTGATTTCAATTTGCTACTAATGATTAAAATATCGACACAATTATAGATCAAGTATTTTAATCTAGTAATAGAATTTATTCGATTCCTATCTAATTGGCCACTCAAATAAGAAAAGAATAAAATCATAAACATTAATTATAGAAGAACATAAACAATTTCAATGAAATAAATTGAACGATGGAAATTGAATATTAATTATATATCATGTTTAGGGTTTTGAATTCACTCCCAACCAAATAGAAAATTTAACGTAACATGATTGAATTGGGAATAAGAGAGTTGATAAAACCAGTTATGCAGATTAAGAATAAGAGAGTTGATAAAACCAATTATGGAGACTAATCCAAAAAGTTGATTCTGCTTTTGGGTTTTGTGCAACTTACTCCTCTTTTTTCTTTTCTTCTTGTAGTTACTTCTTGGGTTTTTTTTTCCCGTTCTCTCTCTAGCAGCCTTCAATTGATGGCCTTTATATAATGCCCATAATTGGCCACCGACCCTTTCCAATTCTAAAGCCAAAAGGCTTGGTTTTTGAATTTGTTTTTATTAGTCTTGACACGTGCTCTCCACTTAGAATCATATTAGGACTTCCATTCCTCTTTTTCTTTTTTTTTTATTACCATGCACCAGCAATTGCCCAAGTAAATTGTTTATTTTCCAATATTGCATGTCCATTTGAAACTTGAGGAAATTGACTTCCAATTTTGTTCTTCAAATTCTTGTTGGCCACGGGTTCTTGACTTTATTTTCTCTTGTCTTTCAATTGATTTCCAATTTAATTTTGATTACTTCCTAAATTGAACTTCTTCATGCCTTGTTTTATCCATAATCTCCAATTAATTCTCTATTTAATAATATAATTTAAAATAAAAATTAAAAGTAACTATCAAATATTAAATTCAGGATAAAATCTAGAATAATAAAATAAAAACTAAGACAACAATCAACATGATGAAATATAATTCAATAAAATAACTAAACTAAAAATTTACTAAAATAATTAGAATATTTAAAACCAAAACAAGAAAAAAATAGAGAAATTAATAGTAAAATATAGAGAAAATTTGCACTTATCAAATCTCAATACTTCCTCTATTTTCTTGGTTCTTACTCTTATCATTGAACCTCCAGGAATACTCAATGGATCTTGTGAAACTTTATCAACATGATTCTCATTAATGGATATTTAATTAATAGACGATATCAAGTCTAATATGTAAAAGAAATAGACAAATTTCAAAAAACTAGTACATATATCTTTGTAGTGTTGAGAATATGCAAAGTTATTTGAAAAGTCTAAAGAATAAATCATTATTCCAAACAACCTTAAAACAAATATTTTATTCTATCTTAAGCCATTAAAATAACATAGCATATATATTTTTTCCAATCTAACATAATTATTACCATGTGAAGGTAAGTTTTTTAAGACATATCTTAAAAAATTATAATTTGTTACAATATAGAATTCATTCTTATTTATAACTTGTCTAAATTGGGATGAAATTTTTTTATAATAGCAAGAAAATTATTCTTTTTTTTAGGGCAATTATCCACCGACCACCTATTTTTTCGCACTTTTTAAAAAATAAACAATTTTTTATTTTTTTTTGCTGAACTCCACTCGAAGTTATATTATTTTACATTTGTCCACTTCCGTCTTCAAAATGTTAAGAGAACTAACGGAATACTATATAAATGATTTTTTTACCCCCCAAATATAAAAGACTAATTATCCACCAACCACCTTTTTTCGCATTTTTTGAAAAATACACATTTCTTAATTTTTTGTTTTGGCTGAAATCTATTTAAAGTTATATTGTTTTGCACATGTCCACTTCTGTCTTCAAACAATGTCGTTGTGAAATAACAAATTTACTCTTATGATGTCAGCAAAGTTCTAACAATGTTATAATGGGTGTGGACCAGTAAAAAAAATGTTAACTTCAGGTGGAGCGCTGCAAAAAAAAAAAAAAGATTTGTGTATTTTGAAAAAATTAGAAAAAAACAGCTGGTCGGTGGATAATTACCCCTTTCTTTAATAAGAGAATGGCTCTACAAAGAGTTAAGGCAACACATATCGGGAGTAACCAATCCCATTCAAATCATTTGCAATAAGATTAACAACCCTCGGAGGGGGATTAGAAAAAAGATGCAAACCTAAGGGCAACTCCGAGGCATAATTTGTTAGGAAGTCCGCTGCAAAATTAGCCTCACGATATATGTGGTTGATGGTTATAACCCAATTTTGCTTGATGAGATTTCTGATGGAACAAATTATGGGGTATACTCATTGATGCAATCCATCTGGCTATTTACCATTTGAACAACACAGTGGCTATCCACTTCCACATGCAAATACCAAACACCATGTTTTCATGCTAAAACTAACCCTTGGTAACGGCCCTAAAGTTCTGCTACAATAATTGAACAGAAACCTATGTTGAAGCCAAAGCTAGTGAACCGCATGCCGTGGTAGTTGCGAATAAGGCCTCCAGCACATGATGCCCCCATTTCCTTTCTTACTCTGTCTGTATTCAGTGTACACTAGGGCTAGATAGGTAACTTCCAGGTGATCCATCTCTTGATTTTCGTGGTCTCTACAACCAAAGATGAGCTGTTAAGGTTATGAATTTCCTCAGCTTTGACTTTTATATCCTATAATATGCTTACACTTTCCATAGATCGTTGATGGAATAGAAATTGATTCCTCCATAACCACAGACGCCAAATAACATCTCCAAATAAAATATTCCAGCCAATAATCGAGTCTATCTGTCCTTTGCGTAGTAAATTTTGACACATCCAGTCCTTTAGATCAAGCATGTGAAACTAGGGACGAAAACTTCTAGGAATTATGCTATTCCAGACTTTTTTCATGATAACAAAGTCTCGAAGCACTTGTATCGTATTCTCAAAAGTTGGGCCACATTGATCACAACTGTAATTCACTAGCAAATGACGCCTTGAAATTTAACTCCTGATTTTAGTCTATCATGCGGCACTAACCAAATGAAAAAACAAATGCTCTAAGGGGTCTTTCCAGCTCCATGCAAGACTTTATAGCTTCTTCTCCCCACTAGCAATAGACTTTGATAGAGCATTGTAAGCTGACTTCACAGTAAAATACCCCTTTGTTGATTCAGCCCAGAAAACTAGGTCAGCGCCATCATCTACCGAAGGAGGCTTATAGGAAGCAATCCTCATAAAGATATTATGTGGTAATAAAAAACTAAAGCTCTCCCACAGCCAATTGCCAGCATTATCAACAAAATCCAACTGGAGCAATAGCATAGTTGATCAATGGTTGATTTTTAATCACCCAACAATCCCACTAGAAGCGAACCGTCTTACCATCCCCAACATTCCACCAAATCCCCCTCTTTACATCATTCCAAACTCGCCTAATAGACTTCCAAAGGTAAGAACCACATTTGGTTGGCAACTCATGTGGCAAATTCTCCTGGTTCACGCAATATTTCGTAAGCAACACCTGGGACCACAAACTTTTTGGATTGACGACTAGGTTCTAGCCTACTTTCATCAACAAAGCTTGATTCATTACGTCCAAGTTCTTAAAATCCAATCTATCACAACATTTAGGTCAACAAATCCTCTCCCAACTAATAAGGCTCATCTTCCTCTGATTATTACCACCGCTCCAAATAAATTTCTGCAAGCTTGGTCAATTTTTCTTTTAACACTAGCAGGCAGATTTTTTGTTTGTATTGCATAGATAGCAATAGTTTGCAACACTAACTGGACAAGAGTTACTCTTCCTACTAAGAATAAATTAGTGGCAATCGACCCGGAGTGGCATTGCTCAACCTTGTCAATAATGCTATGATAAGTACGCTTTAAGACTCTAGAGTGCAGGAGGGGCATTCCAAGATAAGTTCCCAGATCATTTGTTAGAGAAAACCCAAGCAGTTCACCTATATGTTTAGCCTTATCTGCTTTAACATTCTTAGAGAAAATAATCTAAGTTTTATCCTTGTTGACCTTGTCACCTGAGCTTGCACAGAAAGCATCAAGGACAGACCAAATAACTCTGGCTTGATCACAAGTTGCCTCAACAAGTAGGAGATCAGTAAAAAATAGATAAGTGAGAGGGGTTTCATTTCGAACAAGGCTCATTGGTCTCCAATCTCCCATATTTACAACGTGAAGGATGCCATGGCTGAGTCTCTCTATGCACAAAACAAAAATATATGGGGAAATATGATCCCCCTGCCCAATTCCCCTGGATGGCACAAAATCATCGGTCATCTCCCCCTCCCATAAAACATTCATCTTAACATGAGTAATACAATCCATGATGAATTGAACTAAGTCAAAAGAAATTGCTGCCTCCAGTAGCGTGTCATGGATGAAACTCCACGTTATTCTGTCATAGGCCTTTTCTAAGACCACTTTAATTATCATTTGACCCCTCTTACCAGTTTTCCGTCGCAGAGAGTAAATAACCTCCTGAGCAATAACAGTGTTCTCAGTTATGTGACGTCCCGGGACAAAACTTTTTTGTTGAGGACTAACAAGATAGTCACCATCTTGGTGACTATCTTATACACTACTGAACATAAACTAATGGGGCGATACATTTTTAAAGTTTGAGGATGATCATTTTTTAGAATCAGGACTAATGAGGTTCTATTAATCTCTGGAGGAACTCTACCATGACAGAAGATGCTCTTCATAAATCGACAAAGAGAAGGCCCAACCACACTGATGAGAACCATTAAGGGAATACCATTAAAGCTTTAAGTGATCCTTTGCACATTCATGGAGGCCTAATTACAAGAGCTAGAGCAAAAAAGATGCAAGCTGCTTTAAATGGATTAATTGAGAAAATGTGGACTGAAAATGCAATTCGAGATTCAAGACATCATGAATTGGGCTTGGAGAGAAGACAAGACATTGTTGCCATTATTCAAGCTATTGGGCAGCAAAATACACAATTTGGATCCAATGCAGAAAGGGCATATTTGGAATAAAACTGGTATTGATTGAGCTAGAACTAACGTGCAAGCTATATACCGTTGGAAAGATAATTAAGTTAGCTTTCCAATGCAATTTACAGAGCTATATTTGGAGTTCTCGAGAAGGAGTTATGATCAATTTATTACAACTTATTTAGACTTGAGATTTCCAACGACTCCTTCGTTTATTCAACTTCATTGTTTGTTTTGTTCCAAGTTTATCAATGTGTAAGGTAAGCCTACCATCAATTATGGTGGGTTAACATTAAGTTTGTCAATGATAGCATTAATTATGATAGGCTAGCATTAAGTTTGTCAATGACTAGCATTATTAATGGTGGGTTGGTAAAGACTTTTGAAGCATCCTTTGACAAACCTATACTTGGAGGGTTGTTCCAATGTTTCCATTTGTATTTTTAGGATCTTGAGTTTCTTTTAGCCTATATAAACTCAGTAAACTTACTATGTAAGACAATTAGAGATTAATGATATTTGAATTTGAAAAAATTATTATTTCTTTGGTTCTTTTGAGAACTAGTGAACTTATCAAGAATTTGCATTCTTGTAGAGTATCAAATCTAGACTTATCACTCACCTTCTCATCTACATCTGGCGTCAATATCATTCTCTATGCCTCTGGTTCATGTTTTCTTAAGCATTGGATCAAGGTTTTTCTTTATCTTAAATATGTTTAGAACTTTCATGGGAAGTTGAAACTTCAAATTGAGCGTAGATTTCAAAGTTTGATTATGGGGTTCACATCACACACCCCACTGAGATTGATAAACAATGACGTGCAAACCATCAATCCCTGTGGATTTTAAGGGCTTCATACTAAAAAAAGTGTTTTTAATTTCAACTTCATTTATAGGCCCTTGTAAGAAAGACAAACTATCTTCATCAATCATTGGAAAAATTTCCCGAATATGGTAGTGTTAAGGAGAGATGTTATCCTCAGTAGTAACTTGGAAAAGAACTATATAGTATGTCTTTGGATAGCTTCAAAGTCATACAACCATTGTCCATTCTCATCTTTAATAGCCATAATCATGTTCCTCATTCTTCTAGTCAGTGTCTTTTGGTGAAAGAAGGTCGTGTTTCTATTGCCATGCATAATCCAATCTTTCCTAGACTTCTGCTTCCAAAGCAACTCTTCTTGAGTAAGAATTGCTTCAAGTTCTCTTTTCAATTTTAATTCAAGACGAATAAGCCCATTGTAGTATAGCTCTCAAGAGTTTTTTAAATACCACCAATGCAAGCCACCTTTCTTTTCCTTTGGAAGATATTACCAAATGAATTTTTGTTCTAGTGAGAGACATTACTAGTGAAAGAAAGGGCCAATTGGAGGTAAGGTTCTATAGGATTCCAATTCGAAGTAAAAAAAACTTATCAAAATCTTTGTAAGTAAGCCAAACTGCCAAATATCGAAATGATCTCTGCCCTTGATCCCTTTACTTTTCTTTATCAAAACAAACTAAGACCGGTCTATGGTCTGACTGAATTTTCGGTAAATGAAGCACAAAGCTATCGGTAAATTTATTCAGCCAAACCTCATTGCACATTGCTCTAACTAGCCATTTGAAGAGAGGCCCACAAGACCAAGTGAATCTAGGACCCGTACAAATTACTTGAGTGGAACTAGTTCAAAAAACTTCTACAAATCCCACTTCTATGTGAGGAACCACCTCTCTTTTCCGAAGCAAAAAGGATAGCATTGAAATCACCACCAATGAGCTAAGGTCCTCGAGTATTGATGGCTAGTCTTCCAAGATGGTCCCAAAGGATTTGTTTATTAGTGTGAACAAGACTTGCATAAACAGTATTTATCCATGATAGAATGCCACTATTATTGATAATTCTAAAATGAATAAATTGTTGATGATTGAAAACCACTTCGACATCCAGCAAATCTCTCCACAAAAGCCAAATTCCCCTAGAGTAACCAATTGCTTCCACACCCTATGAGATTTAACAAAAACACTCTTCTTAATGAATTCATTCGCTCTTATCCCACTAATTCTCGGTTCCAATAGGATAACCATGGTCGGATTATAAGTCTTTGTCAGAGACACAAAAGCACTATCAAATTTTCGTGAGCCAGCCCCTTGGGCATTCTAAAACATTATAGAAATAGGCATTAAAATATATATATTTATATATATAAAGGAAAAGATGGGAAGCCTTACTCAACCGGCTGTCTCACAAACCAACTCCATATCCTTCTCATCTTCTAGAGATATATCGTCATCTGCGGAATCGGTACCCTCACCACTTTCTCCCATATAGTCACTGTCATCCTCATCATCATTTATATTCACCGTTCCTGCCATAATGCCACAATCAAGAGGTTCGTCTTGGACTTTGAACCGTTGAGCTAGAAAATTATTCTTATATAAAATATCACTATAAAAGGATTTTATCATACACACATTTGTAGCAATTTTTGCCATCTCCTTAGTTCCCGTCATTCCCTCACTTCATTTCTTTTTTTTTTTTTTTAAATTAAGCACCACAAATTTGACTAGCCCCACTGGTAAGCTATTTAAAAAAAAAATAGACCACATTTGACTGCCCCACTATATTCACATAAAATCCCCAAACAAATTATAATTGAATTACAGCATTTTTAACGTATGCGCCATGTATATAAAGTCAAATAAGTAGTGCTAGCTATCTCGATGGAACTTAAATGAGGTGTTGACGTTCATGTATAAATAGCTTGAATGAAAAATTGAGGAAAATTTTCATCTAAATAAATATCTTGTCCTTTGTCATTTTACTACGCATACAAAATTTTTAGTAAATTTTTTAATTGGCTAGCACTATTATAAATCTAAATCGTAAATACGAGATACTCTTTAATCTATTTAGTGCACGTACGAAATGTATATATTTCATGTTTAATTGGAATCTCTAATAAATAGCACTTGCTTGATTTTGATATTTCGAATTAATTGTTTGTATAATTTGTTAAGTAATTAGTACTTGTATTATCAATAAAGATATGATAGTCTTCACATTATTCAACGCCGGCAGTCGACAGGGTCTTGCGATTACAGGCCGAGTTTGTTGACTCGTTGACCTTGATGGTACAAAGTACAAACGCAAACCTTTGAACTCTATAAAAATTAATCTAAACTAGAGGGGCATTCAATAATTATCACAAAATATAATTGTAAAGAATAGAGACGGCGGTATACGCATCTCGATCATTAAAAAGTCCGTTCTCTGGATTAGATTTAGGGGTAGGGTTTACGGTATAAGCACTAGAGGCCAGAGAACAGAGAATAAAAATGGAAAAAGGAAATGAGAAAGTGATGAGTTTGGTGCAATTGCCACAGAAAGCCATTAAAGATGTGCAGTTTAAGTTGAAGGAATTGGAGAATGGTTACAAGTCGTGGTTGGCGAAGCAGCCGTTGCCGGTCGAGGCGGCCATTGTGACTGCCACCACGGCGATCAACGGTGCTGCAATTGGTGCTTTTTTGGGAGTTATGACGCAAGACCTTACTTCATCTTTACCCACTCCACCGCCTCAGTCTTCCCTCAATCCTGACGCCGTAGCTCCTTTCCAGCAAGTCCAGGTTCAACTAAGTAATTAGTTAATTAACTAATTAATTAATCAATTGTGTTTGAAGCCTTTCTTTCAAAATGATTGTAGTTCTCTTGCTTGCTTACGTTCAGGCTGTAGCTGGGGGTCCTTTGGTCCAAGCTCGTAACTTTGCTGTCATCACTGGTGTCAATGCTGGAATATCATGTGTCATGAAAAGACTCAGAGGCAAGGAGGATTTGCAGTCTAGGTGAGCTGAAACAATAACCTATAAAAGTCAAAAGTAGTTAGAAGACTCATAATAGGAAATTGTTGAAAATCTCAACCTTTTAGAGGTTTTAATTTTCATTAAAAATTGCTCAATATTAGTGCCTTGATATCTCTATGTGTAATTTATTGGCTTACGTTACATTCACTGATTGTAGCATGCTAAAGATTAACATGTTGGCATTAATTGTCAATGATTGATTTCATGAGTGCGAGTACTTTCCTGAAGGCTTGATCTTAAATATTTGATTATCTTTCCAAGAATTTAGAGGTAACTTATAGAATAAAATTTGTAAGGTTAATGATGAAGCACGTGCAATGCATTCAATGGGTTTAGCAATAGTTGGTTTCTTTTCTCTTTAACTGTATCTATTAAGCCTACTCAGGATAGGGTCAGTGGTTATCTGCCTCCTTTGGATTCATGTATATCCACCCCCGATTAAATCAGGATCTCCACATAACCTTATCATGTGTCATTTCTTAAATTGACAGTATTTTAAAGAGGCTTCTGTTTGGAAATGCCCATGCTTCAGCCTTGTCAATTCTTCAAACTTGTTTCTATTAAACTTAACAATGCTAAATTGACTTATTTGTATACTAGCCAAATGTATGGAATGATTTTGGTCATAGTTGTGTGCTAATCTTTAAGACTGCTATTGACAAAGCATGTACATGATTAGTCGATGTGGTTGCAACAGATAGAGATTGTACTTGGAGACGATCGTCTTTGTTTTCTTTCCATTACTTTCTCCACTTCCTCTCTTTCTCTCTCTATTTTTATTTTTGTCGTTCTACATCTTAAGAGGAGACATTCTTTCTTTGTTTATTGAAAATTTCATTTCAGAGATAGAACAAGCATGATTCTAAAATGAGAAGGTGGTAGACATAAATGCAGAGGACTAGAGTGTAATGATGCAATATCAATAATGGATCTAATGTATGACAACCTGGCAAGATTAAGAACCTATTCGGTAGTTTTCTTAGTTGTGATGGATTAGGTTCTACTTGACTTATGTTGCAAGAACCCAGATGTTGTCTTCCCATCAAATAAGTTTTACTTGACTTATTTGAGTCAGATATGGTTGCTTGCCTTGACTTATTTTATTTCTGAGGATCTGGAATACTTATTGAAGTAGATTACTTCATTTATTAAGTATAAATTTCTGCTAACCTATTTTATTTAAGAATTGGCCATTTAGTAGGGCTCTATGCTTTATTGTTAGTTAGACTCCAAATCTTTATGAATAATGGAATAGAGAAATATTGAATTTCCCCCGTTAAATTCCTTGTATTTTTCTTTTCTTTCTATCACTAAATTTTACCTTTGCTTTTTCAGAATTCCTTCCCTTCTCTTTTTTGGTTCTCTTCTCAAGGTTCCAACCAAAAAACCTTTTGACCATGGCACATACCTTTTCTCTTTTTCAAAATTTATTGTCAAAAACAGAAGTACTAGATCCTCCCACACAGGCCTGCATGTTGCTACCACTACTATGGTCTTGGCACAAACAATCACCATTGTCCTCATCCAAAGTCAAGGATTTAACAATTCCCCAATTGAATCCCTGCCAATAAATTAAAAGAAAAAAAATTAAAATAAAAAAAGACCCCCAATGCGCGCCAGAAATATTCAACCAGAGATATTATTTGCTGCCATTGCCTTTTGTTAACTTAGTGGATGTCCACCACCATTATACTAGCAATGTGACAAAGCTGAATCCTCAGTCTTGGAAGCTTGCCACCCTAAAATTCACTGTACTCATGCTTTTCATTCATGAGCTTGTTTTTGTCCGCCAACTTTGAATCTATTGCCATTCATCACCGACAGACTTTACACATCCCTGTCATATCTATAGTTGGACGTGACTATCATGATTAAAGTGGCATTCTTTCATAGCTCATAAGAAACTCTTGCCCCCCAACATCCCTTCTCCGCCCTGTCTGTTTCTCTCTGGACCTTTTCATTTTGTTCTGGATTTTGCTATGGTGATTTTCAGGTTCCATATTTGATACAGGTTTGTTATTTAAGAAAGTGCTGAAGAAATTGTTCCTGCTTGACTGTGTTTTTTCCTTTTTTGAAGATTGACCTCTTGTAATTAATTTTATTAAGTTGCTTTTGCAGTGTGGTGGCAGCTTTTGGTTCTGGTGCAGCGTTTTCTTTAGTGAGTGGCATGGGTGGTGCAAATCCGGCAGCGAATGCCTTCACTTCTGGACTTCTTTTTGCAATTTTTCAAGGTTGCTCTTTCAAGGTAAGTGCTGATCATTTTGAGGAAGGATTAAATTATTTCAGTAGAAACTCAAATGGTACAGCATGTTCACTTCATGTTTGAGTAACATTGTAGTACATTTAGGAGCATGTACCGGAATTATAATATCTCTTTGATGACATGCCAAAGAATGAAAATTATTGGCAACTGAAAATTATCATCTGCAAATGAGGTTCCTTATGATGTCTTAGTTTTGAATTTTGGGAGTGTAATATTCATTAGCCTATAGTTTATGGATCTTATCTATGCTGAGAACAAATTACATATGACCATTCAGATAGGTGAGATGTGGCAATCAACGCAGCGGCCCACTGCTGACGATGTGTATTATGCCAGAACAAGAGGCATGCTGGATAAGCTTGGCCTGCAGAGTTACACAAAAAATTTTAAGAGGGGCTTGTTAACGGATAGCACTTTGCCTTTGCTAACTGATAGGCAAGTAGTTAAATCTTTGTTCGATTAAATTTTTATCATATATGTTGCATACTGTACATATTGCGTAACTTTATGTCCTGATATCTTCAACTGTCATTGTGTGTTTCAGTGCTCTTAGAGATGTGAGAATCCCTCCTGGACCAAGGCTTCTTATTCTTGATCACATTAAGAGGTCTGTTAGTTGTCCATGAATAATACCATTGACCCTTGAATCATTGATTTTATATCACTTGTGATGATGAAAAAGTTTTTGTCTTTAGGGACCCTGAGCTGAAAAAGAGTCGATGAAGCTGTGGCTGAACTAATGATGTCAAACTTGTTTAGCATTGAAGAGTACCTTTCTATTTATGGGATTTATTTCAGGGTAATAGTTTTTATATTTTAGTTTCTAGTTTGTCGGTATGATACAATTGCTACTGTTAAATAATTTCTTCAAACCTAATGACAGATTTGAAATTTTGCTTTGATTTCATCTCCAAGTGAGCTTTAAAAAACATGATAAATTAGTAGTTTTCTTCAGGCTGCTGGAGTGATCATCTAGCTATAGAGTGTTGCAGCGGATGCGATTATGCCACTTATGGTAATATTAATATGTATGGGGTGTGTTTTGCGCATGGGATTAGACAGCATTGTATTAACTAATGCAATCTGGCCCATGTTTGGTAAATTTTAAAGCTGCATTGTGGCGTAATTGGTGTATTGTGTATGAGGCAACCCCTCGCCACCTGGGGGCTTGTGTGGGTTACAAAAATTAATAAATTAACAAATTACAAATATTATTAACGAATGTAAGCTTATTGGAATAGTGTCACCCTTGACGAGGGACTACTGCAGCCAATGATGACCGCCTTCTGCCATTGTTGTCGTTTAGTGACCGTGAAGTATTTTGACCTAAAATTTTGGTATTACTGAAATCTTTATCGCTGGATCTGTGCAACAATATTGTAAAGGAGGTTTCTTACTTCTTAAATTTATCGTTAAAGTCTTAGATTACATAAATTGGATTGTAAATTTCCATCGAACAAAAATTTATCTTCTGATTAGGGGTGTTCAGAGTTTAATTTGATCTGCTCAATCCGTTCGATTTGTATAAATATGATCCGTGGATTTGTGGATTGGATATGAATTGAAAATTTAAAAATCCGCAGTCGATGGATTGGATATGGATTTACTTCTGTGAATCCGTACAAATAAATAAATATATATATATATATATATATATATTAAAAAATTATTATAAATTTAATTAAAAAATTATAAATGTGACATTACATAGTTACATAAGCACTATAACATATCTTAGCCATTACCCAATAATAATATAAAATGAAAAATAATTAAATAATCAAATATACAAATATAACTTGTAAAAATTGTAAAACAAAATAAAAGCAAAGTCACACGCACTAGCAAAAGCAAAGTAACATAACGCCAAGTCACCAACAATTTGTAAAGTTACCCAAAAGTAAAGTAACATAACACCAAGTCACCAACAATTTACAAACAAAAAATCCTAAGCTTCCCGCCGTCACACACACTAGCAACACTCAATACTGGTTGGATACACTCTCGACACGAATTTGAAGCACATCGGCCGCGCGATTCCGGCGAGAGCAAGCCATCTTCTTTCCCAAGTCCATCAAGCCACTTCACATTCACTGGTTTCAGCTGAACAATTTCACTATCACAACCTTCAAGATCGCCACCCGTACAGCTTCTCCTAGTTCCCATCGTGGACGGCTCCGTAATCACCATTTTTCGACAGGCGCAACAGCCCTGGTGAAGGATCAGACTGTGTTTGGTTTCCGAAACTTTGTCATTTCAATTAATTGTGGCTTTATTTGAACAATTAATTTCGGTGTTATATTAACATATTATTGTAACTTTATTTAAACAATTAAGCTTGGTGTGTTATATTTTAAAATTTTGAACGTATTATTGTAGCTTTATTTGAATAATTAGTCTCGATGTGTTATATTTTGAAACTTTAAATGTATTATTTTAGTTTTATTTAAATAATTTATTTATTTAAACTTTATTCAATTCTAAATTTAATTGGTAGCAAAATTATTTTTATATTAGATTTTTTTTTATTTCATTAGTTGGAGAGAAGTAAAAATTTTTAATTCGAAAACTAATGCGTAAAATGGTGGATTGGATATGGATTGAGTCAAATCTGCATCCGATCCGCAGATGTATGAATTGGATTTGGATTGAATTTTATCAATTCGTGGATTGGATTGGATTAAAAAATTATAATCCGTAAAATCATGGATCGGATATGGATTGATGTTCAATCCGTAAAATCCGATCTACGAACACCCCTACTTCTGATGGTAGTTATGATGCTGCATAGATTTGGCAAAAATTTCTTTCAAAAGATACTAGAATACAATGGTTAATGCGACGTACCACGTACGATGGCCAGTGGGCGGTGGTTAGCGGTCACTGTGGCAAAAATCATTACTTTAATTAATAAATTTAATATAAGCAATAATAAACGATTAAATTATTTTCAATTAAAATAAAATATACTATTATCAATTAATAAGATATTATATTATATTATATCACATCATATTATCAAAATATTATAACATAATATTTTATTATAATATAATACAATTATCCATTCGTATTTTTGGTTCGGTCCAAAATCGAACCGAATTGAATACACACACACACTTCAGTCAAGGATCTTGAATTTGTTAATATTTGGGAAAACTATTAAATCGTATGGTTTAAGAGTATAATGACCATAAAAGGCATTAAATCACATGATTTAGTAGTGTAATGAATTATACTATCAAACCATGTGCTTTAACATTTCAGATTTTAATAAAATATGGCACCTTGAACTAGATCAGCAAATGTTCCATAACCCCCCAACTCCGTTATCTTCCCTTTCAATTCCACCGTTTGTCTTGGAGCTGTCTTCTTCAGCTATTAGCAACTCCTTGTTGTGTCATAGATATTGTATTGTTATCGTTGTTCACTCGTTCTCACTGCTAGTCACATTGCAAAGTCATGTCATTGTCGTTGCCATCCTCATATCTTCTTATTGTAGAGGTTGCTTCCTGTTTCTTGTTGCTTCTTTGCAGATTACATCAGGGTGAAGATGAGTATCGACAAATATTGATTAATTGTAATTACATGAGTATTTTTGTATAAAGTATGGAGTGATTATATTTGAATTAGGTTAGTTAAAAGAATTAAATTTTATATTTGAATTAGGTTAGTTAAAAGAATTAAATTTAGGTCAACATTGAAAATTTTTGCTAGTTAAAGGGGGGAAAAATCTAAATGATTCAATTTGGTTCTTTGGTTCGCTTTCAATTTTGAGGAACTAAATTGGGTAAACCTTATGAATTGCACATCCACAACGACTTTTCCATTGGTGATCAATAGTGTGGCCAAAGGTCTAATATATCCTCAAAGAAGATTAAGACAAAGATGCCCTTTATCACCATATCTTTCATTATTTATGCAGTTGTCTTTTCAAATTTGCTCATGCAGGCAAAAAAATACAAGCTAATTCAAGGATTGAGTTTTAGCATAATCTTCTCCATTTCTTATGCTCTATTTGTAGATGATAGCTTGATCTTTTCCAGGGCTTCTGGTGAAGATTGCAAAAACTTAAAAAAGGCTTTTAATGCTTATGTTGCTGCTTCGGGTGAGATTTTCAACTATGGGAAATCTTCAATGTTTTTCATTAGTAATACAAATGAGAGACAGGTGGAGGATGGTGAGATTAAGGATAAAACTATCACAAGCACATGGGATGAGGTATATTCAGATCCTATTTAAGTTCCCGTCGGACCCGTTACAAGAGCTCGAGCAAAGAAATTTAAAGAAGCGCTTAATGGATTGATTCAAGCAACTTGGGCTCAATCAAATTCGTGGAGGCCCATTGAAGGAATCGCACATGATAAATGGCTCTTGAAGTTTCCAAATACTCACTTCCATGAAATAGAGAGTTGGCTTAAACATTATGGCAGGATAATATATTATTTTCCTTTTTCAGATACTTTCCCTTTTCTTGAGGAGGCTATTAGGGAATTAAATCAGTTATTTCTATTTTAATCGCCTAGTTTCCATTTAATTAATGTAAGGCATTTAAGACAATTAGGATCCTGATTTAGTTTAAATTCTTTCCTATTTACTTAGATTAGGATTCTGATTTGATTTAGATTCTTTCCTATTAGGGAAGATTTAGATTCTGATTTGATTTTTGGGTTAGGATTTATTTCCAAAAATTCTTGTAACCAACCCTATATAAAGTACTCATATTCAATAAACAGAAAAAAAGTTTTTTTATGCAATTGGTGAGATAGGTAATTCTCTTTGGTTCTTTACGAACTCTTTGAACTTATCAGATTTCCGTGGCGCTCAAATTCTTGACTTATCAATCAGACCATCCATAGCTGATTGTGGCGTCTTCACATACCAAGGTTCGTGCTTTCAATAAGCATTGGGTCGAGGTTCCATTCCATTCCTGGTTTCGATTCGATCTTGGAAACTAAATTGATTAGGGTTGCGTCAGTTCTTGACGGGGGTCGTATCATTTGGTATCAGAGCCTAGGCTACAAGATCAGATCTATCTATCTTTGTTGTTTTTCATTCTTATTTGAATTTTTCATGTTGTTCTAGTATTTATAAAAAAAAAAGAAAAAAAAGTCGTGAACAGTGCTGCGTGAACAATGTTTTTAGGGTTTCCTTTTAAAATCAATTTTGCATCTTTGTGGTTTAATTCTCCTTAAATCCACAAGTTTTACCTATTCATTTTCCTTAAAGAAAAAAAAATTCCAACCTCCTCTTAAAATCTTTCATTTTTTTTCATTATTTGTTGTTTGGAAGTCTAAAACAAGTTTTACCCCATCGGTGAAAATTTTGCCCACAATCAAAACTCGACTTTCGTACACATTGCCTTCTTACTCTTGAAATTAAATTCTCCTTAGTTATAATCTTTGTGAATTGCTTTTGAAATCCTGATATTGTTTTGATTAGTTTGATAAGAATCGAGTGAGGATTACTAAGAGTGGAAAAAGGCAAGAGAGTGTGAGCGTATTAGAGAGTAAAAGCCAATAATTTGAATGAAATACGAGTGGAATTGAGTGAGTCATTTTTCTTAAGTGAAACACGTAAGGGAGTGAGGTGAGGTCCTTCCACATTATTTCCAACGTTCTTTTGCAGATAATAGCTATGTCTCACAACTTAGAACAAAACACAAATGAAGAGGATCAATTCGCAACTACTCAGAATTTACAAATTCAAGCATTGATGGGAGAGATGAGAAGGATGATGAGGGCTGAATTAGAGCTCATCCACGAGCGTTTGGATCGGGTGGAGAACACACGTGCAGGGCGGCCACAACCCGTTCTCCAAGCACGTACGAGAGAACGAGCTCTAGCTAGAGGAGAGATTGATGACTATTATAGGGATGAGTATTATGAAGGAGAGGACTCAGTGGGTAGCTATAGGAGAGATGGACAAGGTAGGAGAGTTAGGAATAGAGATGATGGATTAAGTAGCATAAAGATGAAGATTTCATCTTCTCAAGGAAAATTTGACCCAGAAGCATACCTTGAATGGGAGAAGAAAATGGAGTTCATATTTGACTACCATGGCACGATTCTTAAATGGACTTAATCGAGAGATTACAGATAAGGTTGAGTTGCAACTAGGGGTGGGCAAAATATCCGATCCGATCCGACCTGACCCGACCCAATCCAAAAAATTCTGGGTTCGGATCGGATCAGATCGGGTGGTGAACAAAACCCGATCGGGTGAAATTGTCACAACTCGATCAGATCATGAGCGGATCGGGTGATCCGAAAACCCGATTGAGTTGAGACAAGAAAAAAAGAATTTTGGCAAAAATTACAGTATCACACACATGACACACTCACACGACACAATCACTGAATCACAGACTCAGAGTGTCACACACTCACAGAGTCACAATATCACACACTCACAGTCTCACAGTATTCACCACACAATTCAGTAATTCACAAAGTCAGTATTCAATCCAAACTATTCACCGCAACAATTCAGTAATTCACAAAGAAAAGAACACAAGCAAAGTAACAAGTAACAACTCACAAACCTTCACTGTCACTCAGACACTCATGGCCTCACGGTCTCACAAACCCTCATTGTCACACACAAACCAACACTCAAGCTGTCAAGCACAAACAGCCAGCCCACACCCATTCATGCCTCACGACCTCTGTCGCTCACCACATGCAATAAACACACATGTACAGTTCACAGAGCTAGCTTCATCCGACCACCACACACAGTAACTGCTGCCGAGAATGTCGCCAACTGAAGCCGAAGCTGATTCGCGAAGATCTCCGATCTACAGATTTGCTACAACCAAGCGCCGGATCCATGCCTTGAATCCTCCACTCCACCATCACTCAGTTTGATTGAAGATCCACCCGGCAAGCTGCCCCCGATCCACTCCAGTCTCCACCATTGGCATTCATGGGTCACAGCTGTTGAGTGTTGACATCCGGCCACCACACCCATTCACGCCTCACGGCCTCCAGTCTCAAAAAGTCTCTTCACTCTCTTGTGTTTTGGAAATTAGAAGCCCGAATCAGCGAATCCGACCTTTATACTTATTTAAGAGATGGTATATAATCTATAATTATATATGCATTAATTATAATTGTTATTTGTTATATGTTATATGAGAAATGTTAATTGCAATTTTGTATGTTTATTATATATAATTATATATTGTTAAATTTTACCAATAAAATGAAAATAATTCGGCATTAATTTTCTGTTACTTATTAATAATTGATTTTTTTATGAATACTAATGTTAGATTAAAAATTAAAATTTAAAATTAAATATTATGCTACAATATAAATTATAAGTATATATGTCATATGATATATGTACTTGTACAATAGTTTCAACTTCAACCAAAAGTTAACCAATTTAATTGCAGTAGTTTCAAGTTTCAACTTCAACAAATAATTAATCAATTTAATTAATTGCATGATAACCAATAAGTAAATATTAAGTGGTTAAGTACTTATAATGTGGGCATAATAAGAATTAAGAATTTAAGATACAGATATGTAATTAATATTATATTATTTTGGCCAATGGATAGTTAGATATTATAAATTAAATAATTACATTAATTTATTGGTTTTGTTTTATGGAATATGCATCTTGAATTCCTGATCATATATAAACATTATGGTGGAAAATTGGAAATATCGATTTCAAAAAGTTTCATAAAATTAAATTAACAATTATTTGAATCAATTTGTAATACTAACTATTAAGTAGATTTTTTTAATAGTCTTTTTGTGTTTTAATTTATGACTTAATGATTAATAATTATTTATTTGTATGTTTAGATGTCTGGACACTCAAGATCAAATTCGATAAGTGATGATGACAATCAAACTGTTCAAATGGAAGGAACTCAAAAGGCAAAGCGGAAAAGACCAGCGATGAAGAAAAGATTTGCGACGTGGAATCATTTTACCTTGCTTGAGGACAATCCAAACAAATGCAAGTGCAACTATTGTGGTAGACAAAATCAATGTCATTCAAGGCGTGATGGGATTACAAATATGAGAAATCATGTACTGGCTTGCCCTGCATATAAGACATTCCGGGAACAACAAGAGGGAAGTCAACAAAACTTAACAACTGAGGGTGGGGAAGGAAATGCAAGTAATATGGTTTCAGCTAAAGGGTGGAGTCAAGACGCTAGTAGAAGGGCAGTCACCAAAATGATCATTATGTGTGAGTTGCCACTTAGTTTTGTGGATAACAAAGGGTTCAGGCATTTCTGTAGTGTAGCCATTCCGCAGTTTGTTATGCCATCTCAGAGAACTATTGGTAGGGATGTTATGGATTTATTTTTGGAAGAAAAGACAATGTTGAAGAGTTTGATTTGCAACAACAAACAACGAGTGTCTCTTACCACTGATTTATGGAATTCTGTTCAAAACATGAGTTACATGGTGATCACAGCTCATTTTATTGATAGCGACTGGTGTTTGAATAGAAGGATTATTAGTTTCAGTGTGATTGAAGATTATAGAGGGAAAACGATCGGTAAAAAGATTGTAGTTTGTTTACAAGATTGGGGGATAGAGAGGTTGTTTGCAATAACTGTTGATAATGCCAGTACAAATGATTTTGCTGTTAATTATGTGACTATGCAATTGCTTGCTTGGAGGAATGATGATGTAATTGTATTGGCGGATCAATATATGCATGTGTGTTGTTGTGCACATATTTTGAACTTAATTGTTGTTTCAGGGTTGAATGAATTGCATGCTAGTGTTGCCGCCATCCGGAATGCTGTGAAGTATGTGAGATCCTCCACTACGAGGCTACATGCATTTAAACAGTGTGCTCAACAGGTGAAATGTCCAAATGGAACGGTTGTTTTGGATTGTCCTACTAGGTGGAATTCCACCTATTTAATGTTGATGACTGCGTTGAAGTTTCAAGCAGCATTTGATAGAATGGCAGAGGTGGATAAACCGTATAAGACATACTTTCTAAGAGGGTGGACCTGCCTGGACCTGAGGATTGGGAGAGTGCAGAATGAATTGTGAAGTTTTTGAAGGTATTTTATGATGCCACATTGTTATTTTCTGCCTCTTTGAGTGTGACTTCTAATCTTTGTTATGATACCATTGGCTTAATTGAGAGCTCACTGACTGCATTAGAGGTAAGTAAAGATCCTTGGGTGGTAGCTATGGCTTATAATATGAGGGAAAAATTTGATAAATATTGGGAGTCTTCAGGGAAGATAAATAAAATGTTAATTGCTGCCTCTATTCTTGATCCACGAGCTAAAATAGACTTTGCCAAACATATTTTTGAGATCAATTTTGCCAATGATGGTTGGAAAGTTGAAGAAATGACCAAAGCAGTAAAAGATTTGTTGAATGAGCTTTATGATGCATATAGTGCAATGTGCTCTAGTTCCACACCATCGATGTGTAGTGAGAGTTTTCCTAGTGGCAGCTATGGTGATACAAGTTATTCTCCTTATTTCACAACTGAGGTTGGTTTGCCGAAGGTTCCTAGTGGTGACGGTGATGACATTTTCCGAGTTTCTCACGCTTTCCTTGGGTATGCTCAGAAAGTGTTTGTTCAGAATGAGGGCAAGAGAGCAGTATCTGAGGTGGAACGATATTTGAGTGACCCAGTTGAAGACCTGAACAATCTTAAGCTCAATGTTTTGCTTTGGTGGAAGGTTAATGGATCGAAGTATCCAATATTAGAGAAAATTGCAAGGGATGTCCTCGTTGTTCCTGTTTCCACAGTGGCATCTGAATCTTCCTTTAGCACTGGGCGTCACGTCATTGAGACATTGACGAATATCGGAGTTCTTTGACCCCTTGTATGATTGAGGCATTGATATGTATCAAAAATTGGTTACAAGCTAAACGTTTTACTAATCTTGTCGACAACCTTCAAGAAGATATTAAAGAGCAAATATTCCACATGGAGCTACAAAAAGGTAATATTTTTCTCATACTTTATAAAGTTAAGATGTATAAATAGCATCTACATGTACTTAAGTTACTTACTAATTTCATTTTTTTTTTGACATTTTAAAGAGTTTGTAAGATCACAAGCTTCAATGATGGAAACAGTGAGCGCTGATATGGGTGTTATGGATATTTGAAAGGTAATTCTTAATAGATATTATTATTTATAATTTCATATTATATGTTTAGGTTGTAATTTACACTATAATAATAGACAATAGTTGTTATAGTTTCAACTTTTAAGTTTTAAGTCAAATTGTAATATTATAATTGTTTTATTTATTTTAGACACATTGAAATTGGCAGAATGGCATTACTTAGGAATTAGGATTATTATTAAATTTACTTGGTGATTAATGCCATGAAATAAGCCACGATTGACTAATTTTTTTTTTCTTATATTTAAATAAGTACACACATGAATTGGGCATATGTGTTTGTGTTTAATGTCCCTTTATTTGTAATGCGGCTTAAAGAAAGTAGTTAAACGGTTATCATATATTATTTTTTCAAATTTTCTCTAGGGGATATATGCTTCAATTCTTCAACTTGGAGTAGAAGAAATTGAAGTTAAAAGTTGTCAAAGTGCTTGCGAGGAACGGTGGAGCCGTGGAGGAAGTTGATCTAGATTTACATTTAAACTTTGTTGTGTTTTGGATTTTGGAACTTTGTCATTTGTGTTTTGGAAAATAGAAACTATTTAATTGTGTTTAATTTTGTGTTCTAAAGGTTAATGTTTAGATTTTAGAATTGGACATTAGGCTTTGGATAGAGACTATTAAATTTAAACTTTGTGTTAATTTTTAATTTTGAATCATTTGAATTTAATTCTATAGTAGTTTTCTTTTTTTGTTGGTTGAAATGAATGGATGGATTAATGAGGGAGGACAAGGAAGGTGGGAGAGAAATGTCTTAGTTAGCAAGGTGACAAGAGTGGAAGAGAAACCAATTGAAGAATTCTGAGAAAAAATGAAGACTAGAATCCAGCTTAGACTATTTGGAATTTTGGATACCATACATATATTATTTTTTCTGATTTGACTGTGTAAAGTTTTGGTTATAGGATGCACATGATAGTTCAACTTTTTTTATTCTTAAATGGCAGAGGTGTGAGTATTTGTTATAGCATAAAGCATTGATGACATACTCCATTGCAGATTTTTCTTTGCATTGACAAGTTTGGTTGGTTTTCCTCCATATAGAGAGATTTTTGCATGGATAAGCTTTAGTTTCAACAGAAACCGAATCAGGAAAAGCAAAAGTAATGGCAAGTTTATTTTATTTTTCGAGTGCAAGTGCACAAATTCTTCATAGAAAAATTAATTTTAAAAGGAATTCAGAATGAGGAAAAATGAAAAAGAAAAAGATGGTCACTTGATTGAGGGTAGGATCGTGATAAAATAGCTATCATCTGATCGAAAATATGCTTTGCTCAATTGGGTAATAAAGAATCAACATTTCCAAATGCTTGTTTTATAACGAATAGAGCTATTTAAAATTGTGCAAATGGACATGCATGTTCATTTGTTATTGCCAGAATGAACACAAACCTAATTTCTTTTAATATGAACAAAATTTTTGTAAGCATGCTTGGTGCAAGATTCATTATGAGCCTCATAATCAACAACACAAAATAGAAAAGATAATTTCATTTTTTTAGATTTGTCATAGATGTCCTCTTGTCTAACAAACTTGCTTCTTCTTATAGAGCTCATCAATAATATTTTTCTTAAAATATAATTATTTTAAGGGTGCATTAAAAAAAGAAAAAAAAAGAGCTTAGTGTAAAAAATACGGTGAAATGCATCGTGAATCTATTAGTAACATTATTTGGGGAGTGTGTGTGGGCAATGTGGTCATATCGACTTATATAATATGATATAATTCCTAATAATAATTAATATTTATATAATGCACGGGGCATGGCTCATGTGACTTTTATAATCTTTCCAGCACCAAAACCCTTCAGGAAAAAAAATTATAATAAATTAATTTCCTAATTTCACCTCCCCAATTGCCAAATTAGTTATAACCCAAATTGATCCGAATTGACCCCAATTGACCCGAATAACCCGAATTTAATCCGAGCCCGAATTAATCCAAATCCAATCCGATCTGAACTCCACCCGACTTTTTAACCCAATCCAATCCGATCCAAATTTAATTCGGATCAGATCGGATTGGGTTATAAGTTCGGGTGGAGTTCGGATCGATTTTTATCTAACCCGACCAACCTGAAACCCGATCGGGTTGATCCGAACTCAACCCGAACCCGATTTTGCCCATCCCTAGTTACAACATTATGTGGAGATTGAGGAAATAGCCCACAAAGCCATCAAGATTGAGCAGCAACTCAAGAGGAGGGGTAACACTCGTGCAGCCCCAAACTCGAGTTCTACTCCTTGGAAGCCGAGCTATGTGAAACGAGACGAGAGGCCACAAGCATCTACTACACCTAATTTAAGATTCGAGCCCTCCAAGCACAATACACAAGGTAACATTGTAACTCCTACTATTAGGAATCGTGACATTAAGTGTTTTAAATGTCAAGGTATGGGGCATATTGCAAGTGAATGTGTGAATAAAAAAGTTATAGTATTGCGGGACAATGGTGAGATTGTAACTGAAGATGAGACGGAAGAGAATGAGATACCACCATTAGAGGATGTCGAAGATGAATAGTATATAGCCCCTGGGGAATTGACTTTAGTAGCGAGAAGAGCTTTGAGTGTGCAAGTAAAGGAAGACGAAGCAGCGCAACGGGAAAATATTTTCCATACTAGGTGCTATGTTCAAGACAAAGTATGTAGTATGATTATTTATGGAGGAAGCTGTACTAATGTTGCTAGTACTATCATGGTAGAGAAGTTAGGGCTTCCGACACTTGAACACCCACGACCATACAAACTACAGTGGTTAAATGACAATGCAAAGGTGAAAGTGAACAAGCCGGTACTAGTGACTTTTCGGATTAGCAAGTATGAAGATAAAGTGCTCTGTGATGTAGTGCCAATGCAGGCTGGACACTTATTACTTGGGCGGCCTTGGCAATTCGACAGACGTGTGAAACATGATGGCTTCACCAACAAATATTCATTTGTATTTAATCAACGCAACATCACTCTTGTTCCATTGACACCAAAACATGTTTTTTGAGACCAAGTGAGCCTACAGAGAGAGAGAGTGAGGAAAAGAAAAGGAGAGAAAAAGAGAGTGAAATTCAAAAAGACGCCGAGGAAAATGTGACAGAAAAACCAAAGAAAAATACGACCATTGAGCGAAAATTAGATGGAAAACAAAAGAATTTCTACGCGAGAGCGAGTGAGATAAAAAAAACGTTGTTTTTACATCAACCGATGATTGTACTTTTGTACAAAAAGGCATTTTTAAACACTAACGAATTTGACCTTACTTTGCCTAGTTCTATTACTTATCTTTTGCAGGAGTATGAGGATGTCTTTCATGAGGAAACACCACATGGTTTACCTCCAATCCGAGGGATTGAGCATTAGATTGATTTTGTGCCTGGTGCAGCCATTCCAAATAGACCAGCCTATAGGAGCAGTCCGGAGGAGACCAAGGAACTTCAAAGGCATGTTAATGAATTAATGGAAAAAGGGCACGTGAGAAGGATGGGACATGGAAGATGTGTGTTGACTGTCGAGCCATAAAAAGCATAACGGTTGATGAGGAAAAGGTGCGTGCAATCCAGGAGTGGCTGTTGAGTGCTAGAAAATGCATATTTATAAAGGAGAAAATCAACATTTTACATTTCAAGTCTTACTAACAACCCTTACTTTTATATGTTTAAGCTTCTTGTAATTTAATTATGTGTGTTTTATTTTAATTAAATATTTTATGTATTTTAGGAGCATCATAGTCATTTCACAATAAACGAGAGATCAAATGGCAAAACGGACATCACTTTTGAACTTAGGACGGTCGAAAACCTCGAGGAGCATAAAAGGAAAAATTACACTGTTCACATGTACAGTACTATTCACATGTACGGTACTGTCTATGTTACTGTTTACGACACTGTTCACATAGACGGATCGATGACGTGACATTGACCGATGATGTGGCATTGACTGATGAGGTGTTAAGATCCTGTTGGACTAAAATTCTTATGCACTGTTGATCGATGATATGGCAGCATATCAGTGGACCAAAAAATGCGCGTACGATACATGCAACACATGAGATTATTTTCAACCAAACCGCGTTACTGTACAAACCGTGTCACTGTTTAAACCGCGTGGTCAAACCGTGTTACTGTTCAAGCCGCATAGTCAAACCGTGTATTGTTCACGTGTAATGTTGACGTGTACTGTTGATTGATGACGTGGCACAATCCTGAGCGTCCAAACTGTTTTTAATCCGTTGGCCATGATTTACTCGATGTATCTATAAAAAATGGGCCTTTCCCCCCTAATTTGATACCTCTGAATCCATTTTTGGACTCCATTTTCTATAATTCCTTCGCCATCTTGTATTTTCTACGTATTTTAATAAATTCCCATTTTGCCCTTAGTTCAATTATGAGTGGCTAATTTTCTTTCAAGCTTGAGTTGAAGGTAAAGTCTCAACATGTATCATGGGCTTTATTTGGTAAATTTATTTGCTCTTCCCCTCTAGTTTTTGTGGATGTTTTGACTTTTTGTTGACAAATAATAATAATCTTGTCTAGTACCGCCTTGGTTTCACCGGCTCCCTAGTATAAGGTTATTATTATTTGGCACGATAAGCCCTTAGCACCATATTTAGTAGAGCGTGGTTCATGAGGTGTGGATTCCCCCCTCATGATTTAATTGGTATTAATAAGGAATATTTAGTCCATGATGCATGTTGATACGGATCCAGATACCCAAGTACGTCATCTCAATAGATTTCTCTTCAATTTATTCTCGCCATTTAAATTCCAATTTTAGAATTTATTCTCGTCATTTCAATTCCAAGTTTAGGATAATCCAAATCATTTTTACCACAAATCCAACCACCCTTTTACAAAATTAATTTTACACATAATTAAAATCCACCTCCTCGTGGGATCGACACTCGTCACCATTGATCTATACTACAATAGATTCGTGCGCTTGCGAGTTCAATAAAATTTGCACAACAAGTTTTTGGCGCCGTTGACGGGGAGGTAAGTAATTTTAATTCATAGAATTAATTTTTGTGAATATTTCCATTTAATTGTTTTCTTGATTTTTTTTAAAAAGAAAAAAGAAAAAAAAGTGAACCTACATTTAGAGGTTAGTATTTCTTTTCTTTTTCTCTTCTTTAAAATTCTGTAATTTAATTCTCAAGTTATTTTTTTTATTTCTTCTTTGTGATTTTTGTTTATCTTACTAATTTTTTTTAGTTAATTTATTTCACGTATTTTTTTTGTGTATTTTTATAGTAAGGTTGTAATAGCGCTATAAGGTTAGTATCGTAATTTCTTCTTCTTCTTTATTTTTATTTGTTTTGTTCCCATCTTTATTTTTATTTTATTTATTTTACATGCATGGTCGTAGGTCATTATTACCTAATCTTGAACCTATAGACTTCGAACTTGAGAAAACACTTCGCACACACAAAAAAGTTAAAAATAAAATGGATTTACAAGCACCACAGGAGAGGCCATTTAAGGACTACTTCAGTCCTTTAGCCAATTTGAGCACATCATGCATAAGATACCCAAATGTAGCTGCTAGGAGTTTTGAACTAAAACCTAGTGTGCTAAACTGTCTCCTCACATTCTATGGCTTAGAAAATGAAGACCCATATAATCATCTGAATGATTTTCATGCTATTTGCCAAACCTTTAAATACGAGAGTTTTTCAGACGATGATGTTAAACTCAGATTGTTCCCATTTTCTTTAAAGGATAGAGCTCGTTCATGGTTAAATACTTTGCCTGCTAATAGCATTACATCATGAGAACAAATGGTTACAAAATTTTTGAATAAATATTTCCCAGTGCATAAAACCAATGCTATTCGCAGGGAAATCTCGGAGTTTACCCAGAGAGATGACGAGCAGTTTTTCGAAACATGGGAGCGATTCAATGGGCTACTCTTGAAGTATCCACATCATGGGTACGAGAAATGGCACCAATGCCAATACTTTTTGGAGGGATTATTGCCAAATGTGGAGGAGAGCTAATGTCAAAAAGTGCAACAGAGATTTGGGAATTCTTCCAGCGACAAGCGGATAATTCCCAACAACGAAGTCGATCACTCAGGAATACTAGAAGAATTAAGGGAGTAAATGAGGTTCACATTAGCGAGTCAACTTCAGGAATCAAAGAAGTCAAGGAGATGGTTGAAGGTCTCGCTCGACAAATAGCATTGTTATCGACTGCTAAATCAACAGAGCCACATGACCATGACTCATACTCAGATCAAGCCAATACCATAGGTGTAATGAGAAAACCATCGAATGACAACCCATACTCTAACACATATAACCCTGGATGGAGAAACCACCCCAATTTTTCATAGTCTCAAGGATTCCAACAGAATGGACCAGCAGCTCCAGCTCCACCAATTCCTCGAAATCCTCAAGCCTCTCAGCCCCCATTTAGACCTTTCAATCAGAACCAGAACTACTCTCAACCCAGACCATGGGAGGATGCATTCCAGAATTTCAGGAATGTTACTCACTCCACGATTGAGCAACAGAACCACATCATTGATGGACTATTAAATGAGTTGAGAGCAGGCTTCAACTCGCAAGCCCAATCAGTTTCAAGCCTGGAGAAGATGGTGGGACAACTTGCTTCTTCAGTTCAGACCTTGGCAATGACTGTTGAGAAAGGTAAATTTCCAAGTCAACCAGTGCCTAACCCTAAAGGAGTGCATGAAGCAAGTACCAGTTCACCACAGCAGCATGGAGAGGTCAAAGCCGTCATGACCTTACGAAAAGGAAAAGAAGTCGACAACAAAGTGGAGATGCCGGTGGAAAAAGAAATCAAATTGTACCTGTGAATGTCGATGAATCATCACCGGAGGAGAAAGAAGAAACCAACCCACGAGAATATGTTCCGAAGGCTCCATTTCCTCAGAGGTTAGCTAAAGGAAAGAAAGGAAAATCCACAGGTGAGATTCTCGAAATCTTCAAACAGGTAAGTGTTAACTGTTGAGTGTTAGAAAGTGCATATTTATAAAGGAGAAAATCGTTATTTTATATATCAAGTATTGCTAACAACCGTAACTTTTATGTGTTTAAGTTTCTTGTACTTTAATTATGTGTGTTTTATTTTAATTAAGTATTTTATGTATTTTAGGGGGCATCATAGTCATTTCACAATAAACGAGAGATCAAATGGCAAAACGGACATCATTTTTGAACTCAGGACGGTCGAAAACCTTAGGAGGAGTATAAAAGAAAAAATGACACTGTTCACATGTACGGTACTATTCACATGTACGGGTACTGTTGGCGTTACTGTGCAAATAGTGGCTGTTGACTTTACTGTTCAAATAGTGGCTGATGACGTGGCGAAATCTTGAGCGTCCAAACTGTTTTTAATCCGATGGCCATGATTTACTCGATGTAACTATAAAAAGGGGGCCTCCCCCCCTAATTTGGTACCTCTGAATCCATTTTTTGGATCCATTTTCTGTAATTCTCTCTCTATCTTGTATTTTCCACGTATTTTAATAAATTCCCATTTTGCCCCTAGTTCAACTATGAGTGTCTAATTTTCTTTCAAGCTTGGGTTGAAGGTGAAGTCTCAACATGTGTCATGGGCTTGATTTGGTAAATTTATTTTCTCTTCCCCTCTAGTTTTTGTGGATGTTTTGACTTCTCGTCGACAAATAATACTAATCTTGTCTAGTACTGCCCTGGTTTCACCGGCACCCTAGTATAAAGTTATTATTATTTGGCACGATAAGCCCTTAGCACCATATTTATTAGAGCGTGGTTCATGAGGTGTGGATTCCCCTCTCATTATTTAATTGGTATTAATAAGGAATATTTAGCCCATGATGCATGTTGATACGGATCCAGATACCCAAGTACGTCATTTCATTAGATTTACACTTCAATTTATTCTTGCCATTTTTAATCCAATTTCAGAATTTATTCTCGCCATTTTAATTTAAGTTTAGCATATTCTAAATCATTTTCCACCACAATTCCAACCACCCATTTACAGAATTAATTCTATACACAATTAAAATCCACCTCCTCGTGGGATCGACACTCGCACCATTAATCTATACTACAACAGATTCGTGCGCTTGCGAGTTCAATAAAATTTGCACAACATTAACATCCCATTACTTGATACTATTAAACAAGTTCTATCTTATGCCAAGTTTCTTAAAGACCTTTGTACTAAAAAGAGAAATATTCATATTCAAAAGAAGACATTTTTAACAGAAAATATTAGTTCTATACTCCAACATAAAATTCCTTTAAAATGCAAAGACCCAGGCTCCCCCACTATCTCATGTAGCATAGAGAACCACACAATTGAGATTGCTTTGTTGGATTTAAGAGCTAGTGTAAATTTGTTGCCTTACTCTGTTTTCGTGAAACTTGGACTGGGAGAATTACACCCAACTCCAGTGGTGTTACAGCTTGCAGATCGGTCCACGAAAATACCTCGTGGTATTGTGGAGGACGTGTTTATCCAGGTAGACAAGTTTTATTTTCCTGTTGATTTCATTGTAATTGACACTCAATTAATACAGGATTCAAGGAAGCACATCCCCATTATTCTAGGTCGACCTTTCTTGGCAACTGCGGATGCTCACATTCAATACAGGACTGGAAATATGCAGTTGTCTTTTGGCAACATGACTATTGGAGCTGACAACTTTAACATTGCCAAACAACCTCATAATACATATGATGGAATTGTTGATGTGGATTTAATAGACACAATAATTGATAATACTTTTTTTTCAAACCTTAGTGATGATCCTTTACAAACATATTTAACTCATTTTGGTTTGGATTTTGATATTGACATATCAGTTGATGAGGTCAACGCCCTGCTTGACTCAGCACCATCTATGGACACTAATAAATGGAAGTCAAGAGTTGAACAACTAGCACCATCAGAGAAGAAACTTATTCTATCATCAGAATCACCACCGAAACTCGAGCTCAAACCATTGCCCAACACTTTGGAATATGCATTTTTTGGGGGAAGAAAGTACTTTGCCGGTAATCATCTCATCATCCCTCAATGATGAACAAAAAGGTAAGTTGTTGGATATTTTAAAAGAGCACAAAGGAGCATTAGGATTGACCATAGCGGATATAAAAGGTATAAACCCAGTAGACTGAATGCATTATATTCACCTTGATGAAAATGCTAAATCTACTAGGGAAAAGCAACGTCGGTTAAATCCTAATATGAAAGAAGTGGTTAGAACTAAAGTCCTTAAGCTATTAGATGCAGGTATCATTTACCCTATTTCTGATAGTTCATGGGTCAGTTCTGTGCAAGTTGTCCCTAAAAAATCAGGAGTCATTGTAGTTACGAATGCCGATAATGAATTGATACCCACTAGAGTGACTACAAGATGGCGTGTATGCATTGATTATAGAAAGTTGAATTCTGTCACACGTAAAGACCATTTTTCTTTACCATTTATCGATCAAATGCTTGATAGATTAGCAGACCATGAATTTTATTACTTTCTAGATGGCTACACAGGATATAATCAGATTCCCATAGCACCAAAAGATCAAGAGAATACTACTTTCACTTGCCTTTTTGGCACTTTTGCATATAGGAGGATGCCATTTGGATTATGTAATGCACCTGCTACATTTTAACGATGCATGTTAAGTATTTTTTCTGATATGGTTGAACGATTCCTTGAGGTCTTTATGGATGATTTTTCTGTCTTTGTTGACTCGTTTGATCAATGTTTACATCATCTAACACTAGTTCTGCAGAGATGTATCGAGAAGAACTTGGTCTTAAATTGGGAGAAATGTCATTTTATGGTAAAACAAGGTATTGTTCTCGGTCACATCATTTCGAGCAAAGGTATTGAGGTTGACAAAGCCAAGGTGGATCTCATTTCTAATCTTCCTCCACCCAAAATAGTCAGAGAAGTAAGATCTTTCCTTGGGCATGCTGGTTTTTATAGACGTTTCATTAAAGATTTTAGCAAAATTTCTAGACCCTTATGCAATTTACTTACTAAGGATGTACCTTTTATCTTTAATGATTCATGTCTTGTGGCTTTTGAAAAATTAAAGCCATTGTTGACATCATCACCCATCATTCAGCCTCCAAACTGGAGCTTACCATTTGAGCTAATGTGTGATGCATCTGATTATGCAGTATGAGCGGTATTAGGACAAAGAGTTGATCAATTCCCCATGTTATTTACTATGCTAGTATGATATTGAATGATGCACAGTTGAACTATTCAACTACTGAAAAAGAAATGTTAGCAGTAGTGTAAACATTTTAATAAAAAATATTTAAAGTTTGTTATCATCAAAATCAATATAATGAATATCTACATGTTGACAGGCCCAACAAGACATGTTAAGTGCTATTCAAGAACTGGCAACAAGCAGAAGTAAGAAAGATTTAGAACTGATAATTGTTGTGTGTTGGTCTATATGATATTCAAGGAATCTTCTCATCTTTGAAGGTAAGAGAGAAAATTCTCAATCATTGGTTCCAATAGCTATAGGGATTGTGGACTCATATCGAGTAATTAAAATTCTAGCTGATCAAATAATCTCCAAGCATCAAAGCATCAACCAACAAGCATGGATGCCTCCTTCTAGTGGGTGGTATGAAGTGAATGTTGATGCTGCCATTATACATTCGAATTGGATAGCAGGATTGGGAGTGGTTATCAGAGATTCCAAGGGCAAAATTGTAGCAGTTGCAATTCAGAGGATTATTTACAAAGGAAATGTGGCTTATATAGAAGCTAAAGCAGTAAGCTTAGGCATTCAAGTAACTCAAAAAATTAAGTGTTTTCCAATGATCGTTGAATTAGATTCCAAAGAAGTAGTTGATCTCGCTCGCAATAGGAAAGGATGCAAGTCAAAAAATTTTTGGACAGTAGTCGCAATTCAAGCTAGCTTAAAGAGCTTAAATCAAGTACAAATTCAACATGTCTCATGAGCTTGCAACACATCTGCTCAGGATTTAGTAAAAATAACATTGGATTATGATACTCTTGTTGTATGGCTAGGAACTTCTCCAACTAAAATTATGGTGTTATTTTCTGATTTTCATCAATAGAAATCTATACTTTCACATCTTAAAAAAAAAAAAAGGTTTTGGTTCGGTTTAGTTCTTGGTCAATAGTGCCCAACCCTACTTACATCACCAATTAGCTATTTGTGCCACAGTCACTGATGACTAAAAACATGGATGATGTATGTTACATGAAAATATAACTTGACAAATAACTTTGTTGTTATTATTTTCCAGCTACAAACCTTGAACTCAATGGAACATTACTAAAAAAGGAGATATCGTCCTCAAAGGTGTCTCATCAATGACATCTACAACAGTGGAAAAAAAAAACCACCATATATGAAGAAAAACATTAAGAAAATGAGTCCAAGTAGTGCATGGTACCCCTATTTTGTCCGTATATGAGTTGCCCGTTAGATCTAACACAACTTGCTTCAGTGGCATGAATGCATTTTCTTTAGTTTTTAGCATTTATTTTTTTGAAAAAGTAAAATAGTCAAAGGTTTGACATATATTTGAATTATTTTAAAATTTTTATATTTTCATCAATTGACCTAATTTGACGATTAAAATTAATGATAGTATAAGGGTAATAATTTGCAAAAAACAATTTAGTACATAAATCATTTTTATTTTTTTTCAAAACAACATAAATCTATTTTATCAATAACAGATAATTTAAATATATAATTAAAATTTAATTTATCAATAAAACATGACCAAATAACAATGTAAAAAATTTTATAAGGAAATTATCTCTGTATCACATTTCTTTTGTTATACGTACATTAAAATTTGACATGTACTTTGCACCTCCTTTATTTTTAAGCTTATATTATTCAACTACTTTGACACTAAAAAATAATCATTTTATCACTAAATGAATTAAAAGATTATTTTATTTAATAAAATTTTAAAAAATAAAAATATTATATTATAAGAATACCCTAAATTTAATAAAATAAATAAATCTTAAATCCAATATGTTAATATTTTATAGATATAATTTCATTTAAAAATTATCATGTTAATTTTTTGTAATCATAATTTCATTTGATTTGTGTAGAGAAGTTTCTTAATATCAATTATAGGGAAGTTTACAATAACTATAGGAGCTTTTCTCTTAATGATAATTTTTGAAAACTTCCCTATACTTAATTAATTTGATTACAAAAATTAAATGAAATTATAATTACTAAATGTTTTTTTTATAATTATAATTTCATTTAAAAATTATCATCTTAGATTTTGAGATTTTTTTGTTTGATTGAATTTAGGGGCATTCTTACCATTATAATTTTTATATTTTTCAAAATTTTGTAGAATGAAATAGTCTTTTAATTCATTTAGGAGTAAAATGATTATTTTTAGTATAAAAGTGGTTGATTGATACAAGTTTAGAAATAAAAATGGTTTAAAGTACGTATTAAAATTTTGTGGTAGTTAAATGTATATATGACAAAAAAAAGTGGCACAGAGATAATTTTTTAATTTTAAAACAATAAAAATATAATATAAGTGTAAATAATAAAAATACATTGGACTTATATGTTAATATTTTAAAGCTTCCAAGTTTTCATTTTCTGCAAATAAGAGGGACCGCAAAGTAATTTACCGAAATAGGGGTGCATCGGGTCATCATCACAGCTTTGTCCTAAGAAAAATAATGAAAGAATAAAAACATGACAATTTTTTTTTTGTGAATTTTTGAAATTTCTTCAATGATTTTTTTAAAAAAATTTGTCAGACAAAAATTATTTTGTCATATTTTTATTCATTTAGCCATGCTTATAGACTAAAATAAAGCAGTGGACCAATTCCATTCTGAAGGTAGTTCACCATTCTTTGTCGTGTTTTTCCCTGGATGCTTCTATTATATTCTGAGGGGGCCTCTTTTCCGCTTGTTCTGGTTTTTAGCCTGCCGGAGCAAATTTTGCAGGGAAAACCCGCCCTTTAGTTTTTAGTATTTTAATTAAAGTCCGTTGCAATCCACGCCTCGATCGAAACGAAACATCGTTACAAAATTCAGATGGTAAATTCGGTGTCGTACAACCTAATTCGAGATATTACTATAGTTGAAAGAATACTTTAATTTTGGACTGTCGTGAGATGCAAATGTCATTCAGATTGTTCCGAAGAGTCATTTATATTCCAATAATTACAAAAATTTATAAACTACACATGATTGAGCCTTTGAACTGCTAATTAAAAAGCTGCTGATACAACGACAATTACATAAAATAATAATAAAAATATTTTAAAAAAGGCTAAAACTGTGTGGCGGTGGCGGTGGCCGTGGTGGTGATGTGGAGGTGGTGGAGGAGGAGTTGGTGAGCTTGGGAGAGCTGGTCCATGAGGGAAAGAATGCGAGCGTGGTAGTCACGCGCCTGATTGACGGCCTCTGCCTCGAGCTCGCCGAGCTGTGAACAGAGTCTCTCCTCGGCGTCCTCAGCCAAGCGCAGTCTCTCACATGCCCGTTGTAGCTCCAACCTCATTTGGTCCTCTCTTTCTTTGCTCTTTTTCAATTCCCTTTCCAGATCTTCATTTCTCTTCCTTAGAACAACTTCTTCTTCCCTCACAGCCATTGTTGGAGCCATATTTCTCCCGATCTCTCGAGAACTTCGTGGATCATAATTTCATCAACCAACTTCTCTTTATAGCCTTTCTTCATCACACTTTGCTCCGTCCAGGTTCAATGTACCTTGGCATTTAGCTCGTCAATTATTTTATTTTATTTTGTGTAATTGACATGAAGTCCCTATTGTTTACTGTAAATTTATAAAATGTCAGTAGTTTTTACTCTTTATCAGGAAGTCCTACTAGTATCATTTTTTAATACCCAGGTCCTTGACTTTGTTTGACCATTAGTAAGTTTAGAATCCGTTCGATATTGAGATGACGTGGATGACGTGACTTGCCGTCAATAAAAAAAAAAGGCAATTAAACTAGTAAATGCATTATCAAGACTTTTGGCATATGTATTATATTAATATATATTAATTGTATTGTATTATTTTGCATTATATTAGAGAGTATTGCATTAAGTTTTAATACAATACCATGTTTGTTGTAGCATGAACTGCATTATATATAATATTATTTTGTAGTATTATTTTATATTAATATTAAAATTAAATTAATACTATTTAAACCTATTAATATTTTAATGTTATGTTTTGAATTTTTGAAATTATTTATTAAATAGTGGTTTTATATATTGATTTTATAATATATAAATAATTCAATAATATAATATCATCAATATTAAAATGTTATAATTTTATAATATTATTAACTTAATTTAACATCAAATTGTTATAAGTAAAGTAAAAAATTTTATATAATATAATATAAATTATATTGAATACAATACAATATAATATTAAATTTTAAAATTAATTATGCATTAATTTTTATCCATTACCATAAAATATGATTGTTTAATTTAAATCTATTTTTAACTTAGTATTTTAGTAAATAACAAAGGACTAATAATTAAAGTAGTTTTTACATATTTAAAGTAAAATAATTAAAATGATTTTATGTAATAAATGTAAAGTAATATATTATCATTTATTTTTAAAACATGTTTATCAATAATTTATATTTTACATTATTATTTAAACTTAAATAACAATATAAAATATTTAATAAATTTAAATTTGTTATAAATTATTGAATAATAGAAATAAAATGATTAAATTTTAAAATACGAACAGTGTTTGATGCAATATGGCCTAAACCCTACCACCATAAGATTATTTTTATACTCCTTTCATTGCATTAGCCACCTTTCTTAATGCAGTGCAATGCATCTAGAAATTGTATACAAACCTAGGTCAATGTAAGATCAATGTTTTAATGCAATACAATAACGTGTAATGTAAGCTGCCAAACGCATCCTAAGTGCCTTATCAAATAAATGTTGTATGAAATCACATAGACTTAAAAGCCACAATTACAAATAATTGTATAATTGTGTCTTTTAAGCTATAGCTCCCAATATTAGTACCAAACAAACCATTATATAGAATGTGAAAATAGAAAAATTTATGAATTACTACTATCTTATACGAGCTTAATTTATCCACAACCGTTAGATTATCTAAACGAAAACAGACTCGATAGAAGAGAATTAATTTTCAGTCAAGATTGTGATGGTTCTTGTAAAATCTTAACTACATATTTTTATAATTTTAAAGAGTGTGTTAAGTAATTTTCTTTTCAAAAACTAATTTTTTTAAAAAATAATATTCCAATAAAATTTTTGATTGATTATATATTAAAAAAATTTAATGGGTAGTTATATTTGCTATCTTAAGATTTGATTGAAAAATATTGATAGTTTCAAGGAGAGACACAAATTCATTATAAAAATGTTATATATACCTAGAATCTGTTAAACCAAATCTATGGAAATTGTTATTTAGGTGGCCAATGGTCGTAAAATGAATCCAACTAATAAGTTTAATCTAGTTTGACAACAAAAGTATTGAGGGCCTGTTTAGATTGCTTTTGAGAGGCTCCAAAGTGACTTTGTAAAACTAATAACTAATTTGGTATTTTGTAAATGATTTTAATAATTATTTTTGGCAAAATTAACTTATCGTACAATAGATTTTGAAAAGAAAGAAAGGAGTAACTTTTCAAAATCTAATTTTGAAAATTAGTTTTATATATAATGCAATTTCATATATATACTCACAAATATTGCAAAAATGAAAAAAAGTATCCTTATTTAATTGGGAAATAAAATTATTAAATTTAAGGAGATTATCATCATCATCACCATCATCATCATCATCCATTATAGTGAGATAAAAAAATAAAAAATAAATAAAAATTAACAAATGAATTTTTTTCTTTTGTTATCAAATATATGCTATGCTTATTCAGGAAGTATAGCATTGCTCATTGTATATACATATTTACAAATGCGTAAATAATTTTTTTTTGCAACATTACTCATATATACATATTTATAAATGTGTAAATAAAATTTATTCATCATTTTGTCCACTTCAGTCATTTGTATTCTTATAATAGCTCAATATGGTAAGATTTACGAAATAGATATGATTGCTTTTAAAAAATAAATTTTAACAAACATGTAGTTGATTCTCTCCACAACTGATTATTTCTACAATACAATTGACATTAATTATTTTTTAAAATTACATTATTGCCAAACTGACCCTTAGTGGGCGATGGTCCATTGCCTGATTTGGATTATTTTTTTTAAATGTTAGTTTCATTTGTGTCAATAGAAAGAGTTTTGGTACATGTTCCAGTACTTAATTCCCTAGAATTAAGAATTTATTTATAGAAAAGTAATGTTGTGCATACAAAACTATGATACAAAAGTTGTATCTCTAGCTATGTGACATCTTGACATATTATTAAATAATTGGTGCTAAAAGTTAACTAATGAGATTATAAAATTAACTATTATTTAATACATTACTGCTAATTATTAGTGATATATATTTGAGATGCTAAACTTTGTATACCAAATTTATAAATATAGTATTATTGATTTAAAAAATATGTTAATTAGATGTAAAGTTATGTTGGTAGTTTAAATCACATATTTCAATTTTTCATAGTTTGAAAGGATCAATCTCCCTCTTCGTTTGGCTTCAAATATTTTGATAGTTTTTTAGCATTTGCTTAGGTGCCCTTGGATTAAAGTCAACATTAATGGTCCAGCTAAGGGGAATCCTTGGCCCTCAACTGATGGTGTTGTTTCAAAAGTCTCAATCAATGGTGCCTTTTGATTATGTGTTTGCAATGCTTTTAGGTCGCGATAATTCATTTTATACTGAATTATTTGTAGTTATTAAGCTCAAAGAGATTTGCTCTTCCAAGGAGTGGCGAAATGTTTATTTGGTAAAGTGATTTGTTTGCCACTTTGGTTTGATTGAGGAATTCAAAAATCCAACCTCTGTGAACTTTACAATGGTTGAATTGTGTATATACAATTCATATTCAGTATAGAGATTCATTACCTTTTGTTTTTGTCCAAAACACTATGTGAGCTTCTCTACAAAGGGCGATTTTCTGGTGAAGATGGAGATGGTTATTTAGAAGTAGTTTTATGGAGACGATGATGGCTAAGACAAACTTGAAATCACAAGAAACGACCGTTAGAGGTGGCGCTGGCAATGACTGGCGATGGCTCCAACAATCAAATCAGTGGAAGTTTGAAAGAGGTGAGGGGTTTTTAGAGAAACCTTAGAATAAGAGATTTTGAGTGTTTTGTGAGTGAATGAACTTACTTTCCTAGTGAGACTAGCCTGACCTTTTTAGGTGGAGTGTCCTGAGGCATCTTTATGTCCTTTTGGACACATGGCAAGATGTTACTGGCGATCCTCTTCCTCATGTAGGGTTGTAAGAGTAATTTGGCTTTTTTGCAGAGGCCCTTAAGTTTACTGGCCAGATAACTATCCATTTTGGGACAATCTAGGTTGATAGTGTGCTCTTAACTCTAATTGGTTCATTCATTAGGCTGAGGAGCACTTGATTTCATTGGGGATGGTACATGTGGCTTGTCCGTGGTTCGCCTTTCTCAATCCCAACTTTGGTCGCTCACAAAGAGATATTTTAGAGACAGATCAGGTGGGGATTGTACGGTAATAGCGTGGTCTAATGGTGCTTATGTGGTTGTCACTATTTTGTAGTCGCATATAGACACATGACGACTTTGATATTTTGTAGAAGATAATTTTTGTTACTCTCGGGCAATTTAGGTAGCCGAGACTGATTCTTCGAAATCTTCTCGTTTCATCCTCCTTTCTCAACTTTCTTTTCATCCTTTATCACAGTCCTAAATCACGTTTCTCATGGTTCATGCCCTTAATACCTTTGGCCTATATTTTACCACCAATACTTTCATATTTATAGGGAAGGCATGCAACTCAGTGGCTGATTTTTTTTTCTAATATTAGTGGTTCAAGCTCCATTTACTTGTGGTAAAATGATCTGTCAATTTTTATTTGTAAGAAATTATATACCTAGAGAATCCCCAATTATTGGTTTATGTAACCACGATTATTTTTCCATATCTTCTTAAGGAGTATACACATACACACACACACACACACACTTATATATGTTTAAAATGAATTCTAAGTTTAAAATAATAAAATCATAATTTTTCCAAACTTAAATGATGAAAATTTGAATTATTCTAATCGTGAAATGTCCACGGCATTTCTCTTACACTAATTCTTTGTCGTCAAAATTGATTGGCAAGACGCGTTTTGGGGTGTATGGGTGCCTCAGAAACGAACCTGTGCGGGACTTGTTAAGACTCAAAGCGGACAATATGTTGGCAGGTCTGGGTTGGGTCATGACAATACCATAATGTCATGACCCAACCCAGACTTGGCAAGATATTGTCCGTTTTGGGCCTTAACAAGGCCCGCATGGGTTTGTTTTTGGGATGCCTATGCACCCCAAAATTCGTCTTGTCAATTAAGGTATGGATCACCCCTTGTAAACCTAGCATCTCTCCCGTGCTTTGCCGATATGCGATTTACCTAGGGTGTCACATACATCCCTAGAAACAAACCCGTGCGGGCCTTGTTAAGGCCCAAAGTGGATAATATCTTCTCAGGTCTAGGTAGGGTCATGAAATTATGGTATCAGAGCGGCTCCTCGTGTCCTCTTGAGCGATGATGGGGCAAACCTCAGCGAGGACGCTGAGTCCCCAAGGGGGATGTATGTGACACCCTAGGTGAATCCCACATCAGTAAAGTACGGAAGAGATAATGAGTTTACAAGGGGTGATCCACACCTTAATTGGAAAGACGCGTTTTACGGTGTATGGGTGCCCCAGAAACAAACTCATGCTGTCCTTATTAAGGCCCAGAGTGGACAATATCTTGCCAGGTTTGAGTTGGGTCATGACATTATGATATCAGAGCGGCTTCGCGTGTCCTTTTAAGTGATGGTGGGGCAAACCTCAGCGAGGATACTGAGTCCCCAAGGGGTGTATGTGACACCCTAAGTGAATCCCACATCGGCAAAGTATAGGAGAGATGTTAAGTTTATAAGGGGTGATCTACACCTTAATTGGCAAGACGCGTTTTGGGGTGTATGGGCTCCCCAGAAAAAAACTCGGGCGGGCCTTGTTAAGGCCCAAAGCAGACAATATCTTGTCAGGTCTAGGTTGGGTCATGACATTATGTGACAACCTAGGCGAATCCCATATCGGCTTAGCATGGGAGAGATGTTGGGTTTGTAAGGGGTGATCCACACCTTAATTGGCAAGACGCGTTTTAAGGTGTATGGGCGCCCTAGAAACAAATTCGTATGAGTCTTTTTAAGGCCCAAAGCGAACAATATCTTGCCAGGTCTGGGTTGGGTCATGACATTATAGTATCAGAGCAGCTCCGTGTGTCCTCTTGAGCAATGGTAGAGCAAACCTCAGCGAGGACGCTGAGTCCCCAAGGAGAGTGTATGTGACACCCTAGGCGAATCCCACATCAGCAAAGCACGAGAGAGATGCTGGGTTTATAAGGGGTGATCCACACCTTAATTGGCAAGACGCGTTTTGTGATGTATGGGCGCCTCAAAAACAAACCCGTGCGGGCCTTAACTAGTGAAAAATAATACTATAAAGAAAAGATACTATCATGTTCTAAAATAAATTATTCATTAATAAGAAGAACAAGAAGATAATGACTTTGTTAGATTACTAAGAACTTCTACGAAACACCACAATTTAACTCTACCAAAGCCAATTTCTATTGAGATTATGTGTCTTTAAGCATATTTGTTATAAATAAATTTTCTAATTAATAAAATATTTGAGATTTGTTTTAGATTTTTTTGTATGAGTATTTTGAAAAAGGTCCTTTTAGTCATATTATATCTATTTATGTGATCATCATTTGAATTTATAGAAGATATAAATATAAGTTATTCTATGACGCTACAAAAAAAATTGACAATAGATGACACACACTTTATGATAGATTCTACTTATACAAAAAAAAAAAAAGACTGTTTGTGATAGATCTATGGTATATCAAGAACTTATGATAGAATTTTTTTCTATCATAAGCGTATGATAGAGTCTAGGGGTGGGCAAAATACCCAACCCAACCCGACCCGAGTGTTTACCGTTATCTGCTGCTCCTTTCATCCTTTGTGACTTTGTGACTTTTCTTTCAACTTTCAATTCATGGTATATAAAATCACATTTGGATTTATTTAATTTATCTCTTGCAGGATTTAGTGACCAATTAATATTTAATAGCATTTTTATTGGATTGGATATGTCAAAAGAACCCGATAATGAAAGTGACCACTTTCTTCATTCAATCGGATCCCACACCAATTACCAAACAACTATATACGATATAGTTATATTATTATATATGCTTAATTGGTTATTTATTATGTAATTGATTATTATTTAATTGTTGTAATTATGTATTTTTAAATGTTAGTAATAAAATCAAAAATTAAATGTTAGTAATAAAATAAAAAAAATTGATGTATTTATGATTTTGTTATGAATAAATTTTATTAATTGTTAGTTAATTGATAATTGTTAATAATTGTTAATAACAGTTAATAATTAATTTTTTTATGAATAAAAAATTAAGATATTAGGTAATAGGCAGATTAAATAATAAAATTAAGTATTATGTGAGTGTTACATATATTTTATAATTATAATGTGTTCTATGATTATGTGCACTTCAAGCCTTCAACTTCAAAAAAATTAACTAATTCAATTAATAATTTATTATATGTTAATCATCCGTTAAGTCGTTAAGTACAAGTAATTTGGGCTTGAAATTAAAGGGTTTATAATAAGAATTAAGACATAGATAGACAAATAATATCATATTATTATGATGAATGGGTAATTGGATATTATAAATTAATTAATTAATCATGAATTTCTTACTTTTTGTTTATGGAGTATGAACAACTTGAATTGAAATTATTAATTTTTGTTTATGGATTATGTTAATAATATTTCTGTGTTTTGATTTTTGAATTAATGATTATTAATTATTATTTTGTATATTCAGATGCTTGGACACTCAAGATCGAATTCGATGAGCGATGATGAAGAATAAAGTGTACAAATGGAAGGAACCCAAAGAGGAAAGCAAAAGGCGAAGCGGTAAATACCGCCAATGAAGAAAAGATCGGAAGTATGGAATCATTTCACTTTACTCGAAGATAATCCAAACAAATGTAGGTGCAACGATTATGGTAGACAATATCAATGTCATTCAAGGCTCAATGGGATTACAAATATGACAAGGCATATAAAGACATGTAAAGCATTCAAGACATTTCGGGAACAACAAAGTGGAAGTCAACAAAATTTGACAGCTGAGGGCGGCAAAGAAAATGCAAGTAATTTGGTTTTGGGTAAAGGATGGAGTCAAGACGCTGTCGACGGGTAGTAACTAAAATGATTATTATGGGTGAGTTGCTGCTCTGTTTTGTAGACAACAAAGGATTTAGGCATTTATGCAGTGTAGCTATCCCGCAGTTCATTATGCCATCTCGAAGAACTATTGGTAGAGATGTTATGAAGTTATTTTTAGAGGAAAAGACAATGTTGAAGAGTTTGATTTGCAACAACAAGCAGCGGGTGTCTCTTACAACTGATTTATGGACTTCTGTTCAAAACATGAGTTACATGGTGATTACAACTCATTTTATTGATAGTGATTGGTGTTTGAATAGGAGGATTATTAGTTTTAGCGCAATCAAAGATCATAGAGGGAAGGCGATTGGCAAAACGAATGTGGCTTGCTTACAAGACTGGCGGATTGAGAGGTTGTTTGCAATAACTGTTGATAATGCCACTACAAATGATATTGTTGTTGGTTATGTCACAATGCAGTTGCTTGGTTGGATGAATGATGATGCACTTGTGTTGGCGGGACAATATATGCATGTGCGTTGTTGTGCACATATTTTGAATTTGATTGTTGTTTCAGGGTTGGGTGAGTTGCATGCTAGTGTGCCGCTATTCGAAATGCTGTGAAGTACGTGAGATCCTCCACCATGAGGCTATGAACATTTAAACAATGTGCTAAGCAGGTGAATTGTCCAAAGGGAATTGTTGTTTCGGATTGTCCTACCAGGTGGAATTCCACTTATTTGATGTTGATGACTACGCTGAAATTTCAAGCAGCATTTGATAGAATGACAGAAGTGGATAAACCGTATGATGAATACTTTGCTGAGAAAGAGAATAATGTTAGAAGGCTGGGCCTGCCTGGACCGGATGACTGAGAGAGTGATGAACGAATTGTGAAGTTTTTGAAGGTGTTTTATGACGTCACATTGTTGTTTTCTACCTCTTTGAGTGTGACTTCTAATCTTTGTTATGATACTATTGGCTTAATTGAGAGTTCATTGACTACACTACAAGAAAGTACATATCCGTGAGTGTCCTCTGTGGCTTATAGTATGAGGGAAAAGTTTGATAAGTATTGGGAGTCCACGGGAAAGATAAACAAAATATTGATTGTTGCCTCTATTCTTGATTCACGAGCGAAAATGGATTTTGCTAAACATATTTTTGAGAACATTTTTGGCAATGATAGTTTGATGGTTGAACAAAGACCAAAGTAGTGAAGGACTTGTTGAATGAGTTTTATGATGCATCTAGTGCATTCTCCGCTAGTTCCACACCATCAATATATAGTGACAGTGGTCTTAGTGGCAACTATGGAGGTACAAGTTCTTCTCAACGTTTTACAACTAAGGCTAATTTGGTGGATGTTGGTGGTGGTGAAGGTGATGACACTTTTCGAGTTGCTCACCCTTTCCTTGGATATGCCAAGAAGGTTTCTGTTTTGAATGAGAGCAGAATAGTAGTATCTGAGATGGAAAGATACTTGAAGTACCCAATTGAAAATCCCAACAATCTTAAACTTAATGTTTTGCTTTGGTGGAAGGTGAATGGATCGAGTTATCCAATTCTGGAGAAAATTGTAAGGGATGTGCTCGCTGTTCCTGTTTTCACAGTGGCATTTGAGTCTGCCTTTAGCACCAGACATCGTATTATTGATGAATATAGGAGTTTTCTAACCCCGGCTATGGTTGAGGCATTGATATGCACTGAAAATTGGTTGTAGTCTAAACGTTTTGCCAATCCCGTCTACAATATCCAAGAAGATATTAAGGAGCAAATGTTTCATATAGAATTACAAGAAGGTAATGTTTTTAATTTTTTATCATACATTATATACATAATATATTTAAAATGCATTATAACTTTATATAGAGCATCTACATGTAGTCATGTACTTGAGTTACTAATTTTTTTTTTTTAGATTTTATAGAGCTTATAAGATCGCAAGCTTCGACAGTGGAAGCAGTGAGCGTCGACATTGGTGTTATGGATGTTTGAAAGGTAATTTTTAATATATATTATCATTATTCATAATTTGATATTATAGTACTATTAGTATTAGGTTGTAATTTAAACTATAATTATAGTTGTTATAGTTTAAAATTTTTAAGTCTAATTATAGTTTGTAAAATTAGAAATTTGTAATTGTTTTAGTTAGACAAGTTGAAGTTGATAGAATGGTATTATTGTCTAGTATTATTATTAACTTAATTTGGTGATGAATGCCATAAAATAAGTATGATTGACTTAATTATATATATATATATATATTATATAATATCAAGTGTGTGTATTGAAAAATTTGTTAAACATATTATATTTGTTTGTAATTATAAATATAATGATATAATAGAAATTAGAAAGATTGTAATACCCCTTTAGCTCAATTAAAGATATGAATTGGATTTATTTATTTGTGTTTGTGTTTGATGTGTAACCTTATGAATTTGGTTTATTTGCTCAATTTTTTATATGAATTGAGTTTGTTCATTTGCAACGTGGCTTAAAGAAAATGGTTATTATACATTTCTTCAATCTTTCTCTAGGCAATCGGCTCTTGAACTTAGAGTTCAAGAATTTAAATTTAGAACTTGTCAAAGTGCTTGCATGGAACCGTGGAGGAACCAAGGAAGCTTATTTAGTTTTAATGTTTGAACTTTGAACTTTGTGATTTGTGTTTCTGAACAATTTAATTATGTTTAAATTTTTTGACTTTGTGAGTTTGTGTTTCAAACTTTCAAAGACTAATATTTGGAAATTGTGCTTTGGACTTTGTAAGTTTTTATTAATTTTAACTTTTATTAAGTTTGGACTTTGTTGGTTGAGCAAATAATAATTCTAATCCTACCCTTCAAATCAATAGACAAATAATAATATTTTAGCATTTTAACTTTATTCATTTGATTTAATAGCATTTTCTTTTCTTTTCTTTTTTAGTTGAAAATTAGTAAAAAGGACTACAATTAAGAAAAATGTCTTAAAACCACCTTAAAAACTACAAAAATAGGAAAAAAAAAAGAGCTTAAAATTGCATTAACCGAATTTGACCCGAATTGACTCGACCCGATTTGACTCAATTTCAACCGATCCGAACTAATCCGATTTGACCCAAACTGACCCGATTTAACCCGAACTGACCCAAACTCGATCCAACCCGTTTTAAATCCAACATGATCCAACCCAAACGTAACCCGAATTATTGACTCGATGCGAATATGACCGGGTTAATAATTCGGATTACGTTCGGATTGATTTTTTTCTAACCCGAACAACCCGAAACCCGATCGAGTTGACCCCAACCGGGTTTTGCCCACCCCTAATAGAGTCATGATAGAAATTTTATCCATCAAGAATTTGGAGATAGAAATTTTAATTTGACCAACTTTGACCTAATTTTAAAGTATTATCTTATTTAAAAAAATTCAAAACGCTATGTTTTAGAGTAACTATCAATTAAAAAGTTAAAAGGGTCGTTGTATAATGTCGTAATGGACGTGAACTGTTAGATTTGAATTAAAATTCTCCAACATTATTTCTAAATAAACCAGTTATCTAAGTTTAGGTAATTATCCTTTTTTTGTTCAAGTTATATGTTACATTTGCTAGTCTTATGTATAATTTATCAAATTAATGTGATTATTTGACACTTAAAATTGATTTACAAGTTTTACGTAACATTTACAAGTTTGTTTTGTTTAGAATTTGAAGATCAATTTAAAACTCCAACATTAGTTTATCCTTTTTCCTTGAATTTACTAGTTCTAGGTGTGGTTTATAAAATTTTTATTTTATTTCACACTTAATGTCGATTTACAAGTTTGATGTCATTTTCTAAGTTTTTATTTTTTTTATAATTCTAAAGACCAATTTTCCACTCCAATATTAATTTACCATTTTTTTTCCTTTAATTTAGTATTCTTATGTGTGCTGTACAAATTTTTTTATTTTATCTCACACTAAATGTCAATTTACAAGTTTTATGTCATTCTCCTAAGTTTTAGTTTTTTTTTTTTACAATTTTGAAGACTAATTTACCACTTCAACATTAATTTATCATTTTTCCTTTCAATTTACTAGTTTTATATGTAGTTTGAATTTTTTTTATTTTATTTGACACATAGTGTCACTTTATAAGTTTTACATCGTTTTTCTAATTTTTTTTACAATTCTAAACACCAATTTATCACTCCAATATTAATTTATCCTTTGTTTTCTTCAATTTACTAGTCCTATATGTGGTTTATGAATTTTTTTTATTTCATTTGACACTTAATGTCAATTTACAAGTTCTCTGTCGCTTTTTTTTTTACAATTGTGAAGAATATTTAGCCACTCTAACATTGATTTACTCATTTTTCCTTCAATTTACCAGTGTGAAGAATATTTACAAATTTTTTATTTTATTTCACACTTAATATCAATTTACAAGTTTTATGTCATGTTTTTAATTTTTTTTTACAATTATGAGACCAATTTACCACTATAAAATTAATTTATCTTTTTTTCTTTAATTTACTAGTCCTGCATGTGATTTATAATTTTTTTTTATTTTACATTTAATGTCAATTTACAAGTTTATTGTCATTTGTCTAAGTTTTAGTTTTATTTTTATTTTTTATTTCAATTCTAAAGACCAATTTATCACTCCAATATTAATTTAATGTTTTTTCCTTTAATTTACTAGTCCTATGTGTGATTTACAAATTTCTTGTATCATTTCATACTCAATATTGATTTACAAGTTCTTTATCATTTTTCTACATTTTATTTTATTTTTATTTTTTACAATTCTGAAGACCAATTTATCACTTCAATATTTATTTACATGTTTTTCCTTCAATTTACAAGTCTTATATATGGTTTACAATTTTTTGTTTCATTTCACACTTAATGTCAATTTACTAGTTTTATATCATATTTCTAAGTGTTTTATTTTCAATTCTGAAGACCAATTTACCACTTTAATATTAATTTGCATAATTTTTTGTTTCATTCTCAATCAATGTCAATTTATAAATTTTATATTATTTTTCTAAATTTTATTTTTTATAATTCCAAAGACTAATTTACCACTCCAATGTCGATTTATTATTTTTCCTTCAATTTACTAGTCCTATATGTGATTTACAAATTTTTTGTTCCATTTCATATTTAATATCAATTTGCAAGTTCTATTTCATTTTTCTATGTTATAGTTTTTTTTTTGGTTGTGAAGAACAATTTACCACTCCAACATTGATTTACCATTTTTCTGTTTAATTTATTAGTTGTTATGTGTGGTTTAGAAATTTTTTATTTTATTTCACACTTAAGGTAAATTTACAGGTTTTATGTCATGTTTGTAAGTGTTTGTTTTTAAAATTCTGAAGACAAATTTACCACTCGAGCATTAATATATGCTCTTTTCCTTCAATTTATAAGTCTTATGTATGGTTTACAAATTTTATCTTTAGCTTCATAATTAATGTCAATTTAGAAGTTGTATGTTATTTTTCTAAGTTTAATTTTTTCTTATAATTCTAAAGACCGATTCTACTTCAATATTAATTTACCCATTTTACCTTTAATTTACTAGTGCTATGTGTGATTTATAAATTTTTTGTTCCATTTCACACTTAATGTCAATTTACAAGTTCTATATTATTTTCTGCAATTTTAGTTTTCTTTTTTTTTTCAAACAATTGTGAACCACATTTTACCACTCTAACATTGATTGACCCTTTTTCCTTCAATTTGCTAGTGATATGTGTGATTTATAATTCTTTTGTTTCATTTCACGTTTAACGCCAATTTGTAAGTTTTATGACATGTTTCTACATTTTTTTTTATAGCTCTAAAGACCAATTTACCACTCCAATATTAATTTATCATTTTTCTCTTGAATTTACTAGTCCTATGTGTGGTTCACAATTTCTTTTTTATTTCACGCTTAATGTCAATTTACAAGTTTTATATCATTTTTTAAGTTTTAGTTTTTTTTACAATTCTAAAGTCCAATTTATCACATCAATACTAATTTACCTTTTTTTCTTTTAATTTACTAGTCCTATGTATGATTTTCAATTTTTTTTTGTTTCATTTCATAGTTAATGTCAATTTGCAAGTTTTATATCATGTTTCTAAGTGTTTGTTTCTTTTATAATTCTAAAGACCTATCTAGCACTGCAACATTAATTTATCCCTTTCTCCTTCATTTTATTGGTCCTATGTGTGGTTTACAATTTTTTTTGTATCATCTCACACTTATTGTCAATTAATAGGTTTTATGTCATATTTCTAGGTGTTTATTTTTTTTAATAATTCTAAAGACATATTTACCACTGTAACATTAATTTACCCATTTTTCCTTCAATTCACTAGTTCTATGAGTGATTTACAAATTTTTTGTTTCATTTCATACTTAATATCAATTTACAAGTTTTATATCGTGTTTCAAAGTGTTTGCTTTTCTTTTTTACAATTTTAAAGATCAATTTACGATTCGAATAGTAATTTACATCCTTTTCCTTCATTTAATAGTCCTATGTGTGGTGTATAAATTTTTTATTTCATTTCACACTTAATGCCAATTTATAAGTTTTATGTCATGTCTCTAAGTGTTTTTTTAACAATTCTGAAGATCAATTTACCACTCCAACACTAATTTATCACTTTTTCCTTGAATTTGCTAGTTCTATGTGTGATTTACAAAATTTTTGTTTTATTTCACACTTAACGTCAATTTAGTTCTTAAGACCAATTAACCACTCCAATATTAATTTATCCATTTTTCCTTCAATTTACAAGCCTTATGTGTGGTTCACAAATTTTTTTATTTCATTTTTCACTTAATATCGATTACAATTTTTTTGTTATTTTTCTAAGTCTTCGTATTTCTTACAATTCCAAAGTTTAATTTATCACTCCAATATTAATTTACCAATTTTCCTTTAATTTACTAGTCCTATATGTGGTTTACAAATTTTTTGTTTCATTTCACACTTAATGTCTGTCTGCATGTTTTATGTCACGTTTCTAAGTGTTTAGTTTTTTTACAATTCTGAAAACCAACTCACCTCTCCAACATTAATTTACCTCCCTTTCCCTTGAATTTACTAGTCCTATGTGTGGTTTATAAATTTTTGTTTCATTTCGCACTTAATGTCAGTTTACAAGTTTCATGTCATTTATCTAAGGTTTTGTATTTCTTTCACTTCCGAATACCAATCTACCACTCCAACATTAATTTACCCATTTTTATAATTTACTAGTCCTATGTGTGGTGATTAGTATTAAATATTGTTGAATTATCAAGCGATAATATGTTATTTTATGTTTATGTTATAATTTATATTTGTGTTTATGTAATATATTAGGAATTATTAATTATGTTTTAAATATATTTAATTTTGTGTATTTTTATGTGTTTATTAGGAAAAATATTAATTTCACGTACTTCGAGGCTCCAAATAGAAAAATGGAGGTGAAATTTGGATTCCGGAGGTCCGAAAACCTTAGGATCGATCAAGATCGGCTTAAAATTGGGCTTGTATAAAAAAAGTTGACTTTTCTAGTTGACCGAGCACTGATTGGATGATGAAATGAGCTTACAATAGATATGAGTGCATGGGATAGCTGGCAATTTTGACTAAATCTCAACCGTCCATGATTCAATGGCTATGATTGTGCCACGTGGCAATGGTTGGTGAAGCAAGTGAGAGGATCCGAATCTTTGTATTCGGGTCGACCCGATCCACCCATTAACCCGCCAAATCTCAACCGTTCCTTGGGCAAATCGGACGAGTCAAATGATGCCACGTGTGATGTTGACTTTTGAAGTTTGACCAGCCATTGGATCTTGATCTAAAGGTTGTGAGGAGCACATGCATGAAGCTTATGATGGACCGCAAAGCACTAGATTAGGAATTTATTTTTCTATAAATATAGCCTCATTTTTAGGTTTTTAAGGATCTCTCTACAACTCTCTTCTTCTCAAATTCTCTCCATCTCCTTTTAATCTTCATTTCCAGGTGTGTTTTTAATATTTTGTATAATTATTTTTATAAATAAAATTAGTTTTATTTCCAATTTTAGTTGTTTTTATTACTTTTAATTATAAGTAATTCAATTCTACTCCTTCTTTTTATTTTAATTATGCTTAACTAAATAATATTAGTTAGGGGAAGGTGAAACTCTTAGGTAATAAATATGATTTAATCAAATTCTATTTTTAATTTTATAAATTAAATTATTTTCTATTTAATTTTATACATGTTTTATATTTTGAAAATTTGATTTATTGTAGACAAACAAATGAATTTGGCACAATAAATTCTTAAGATCTTAATATAAGGCATGGTGAAATGGTATTTTGACTTATTGTAGACAAAATAAATTTTGGCACAATAAATACTTAATCCATCATAAAATTAAAGGGAAAATAATAATAATTTGTATAATTAATCTTTTGGGTAATAAATTTAAATAATTTGGCAAAAAGAATTTATTAAGTTTTATTTATTCCTAAGAGTGGATCCATAACCCTAACTAGTTCAATTCCATAGTTTCACTTAAATTAAGTTATTTAAATTCAAGTTTTAATTTCAATTTTTAGATAAAATAAAATAAACAAATTAAATCTTTTCTCTGTGGATCGACCTCGGACTCTCCGAGTTATAATACAACACGACACTCTTATACTTGGGAGTTTAATATTACTTTTAAGTTGTGTCAAGTTTTTGGCGCCGTTGCCGGGGAAAAATTTTTATTTTGCTTTATTTTTTTGTTTTTTTTATTTTCTCTTTATGTAAATTTTTGTTTGCCCCCTTTTCTTGTTCTTTAATTCTCTTTTGACCCTGTATCTTTCATAATTCTCATTTTACCCCCAACAATTCTCGTTCTAGCCCAATTTTCTTGTAATTATTTTCTGACCCTAATATTTTTCAGACATTTCACTTTCATCCTAAATTGCTCAACTCTAAACTTTTAAAAATTACAGTTTGGCCATGAAATTAAAAATAATTTGCAATTGAATCCCTAGACGAAATTCCTCAAATAATCAAGACTTGGACTTATATCTTGGACATATTTTGGACATATTTGGACATATTTTGGACTTAATTTGGACCAAGCTAACTTTAACTACTAACTCTAATTACTAACTATTAACTTACTAACTGCTAACTCCTAATTTTTTATTTCAGTTATTTAATTTTCTGCATTTATTTAATTTCGTATTTATTTATTTTCGTTTTATTGGTGGGTTCAACCACCAAACTAACTACTAACTCTAATTTTTATTTTCAGTTATTTAATTTTCAGTATTTTTTTTATTTTTCTTAATTGGTGGGTTCAACCACCATTTATTTTATTTTATTATTTTGCATTTATTTATTATTTATTGTTTATTGGTGGGTTCAACCACCATTTTTGTTATTTAATTTCTTTTGTATACTTATATTATTTGCATATTTAATTTGTTATTAATTTGTGTAAATATTATCTTTATAACATAACTATTGCATGAGACGCTGGTCTCGATCTCCAAGTGGCAGGTTAATTCGTAGATCTCAATCTCCACCGCTAATTATGGATGAGAATCAAGGCGAAAATGTTTTGGGTGAACTTAATCTTCAAGTTGATCAGGGAGACAACCAATCTCAACATGGGCATGATCAGAATCAACCAAGAACGCTGAGAGACTACATGAATCCGACCAGAACCGGAGCACCGTCGTGTATAGTATTTCCTCCAGAAGCATCTCGATTCAACTTTAAACCAGGTATTATCCAACTTTTACCAACATTTCATGGTTTAGAATATGAGAATCCGTACTTGCATCTAAGAGATTTTGAGGAAGTTTGTAATACATACACGGACCAAAATTGTAGCATGAACATAATTAGATTAAAGCTTTTTCCTTTTTCATTAAAAGATAAAGCTAAAACTTGGCTACAAAACCTTAGATCTGGATCAGTAAGAACTTGGAATAACATGCAAGAACAGTTTTTGAAAAAATTCTTTCCACCTCATAGAACAAATTCTTTTAAAAGGCAAATCACTTCTTTCACTCAAAAAAATAGAGAAACATTATACCAATGTTGGGATAGGTTTAAAGAGTTGCTTAACATATGCCCACATCATGGTTTTGAAACTTGGCGATTGGTCACTTACTTCTACGAGGGCTTAATACCCCAAAGTAGACAGGTTGTTGAAATGATGTGTAATGGTGAATTTAGGGATAAAAATCCTGAAGATGTACTAGATTACCTTGACCAATTAGCTGAAAATGCACAACATTGGGATACTGTTGGAACTTTTGAATTGACAAATAAGCAACAACCATCTCCATCTAGTGGAGGAATCCATAACCTTAGGGAAGATCATGATTTACAAGCAAAATTTGCATCCCTAGTTAGGAAAGTTGAAGCTTTGGAGCATAAAAAGAGTGATCAAGTAAAATCTGTTCAAGAAATTGCATGTAACATATGTAGTTCAAATGATCATTTCACCCAAGAGTGTCCCACTTTGCCTGCACTTAAAGAATGTCTAAATGATCAAGCTAATGTCATCAACACTTTCAATAAACCAAACCCATATTCACAGACTTATAATCCTGGTTGGCGAAATCATCCGAATTTCATTTGGAGGAATAATAATAATGCACAATCTTCACAAGCGCCACCTCCACAAAATTTTCAAAACCCTCAGCCTTATCCACCATATGTTCCACCACCCTGGAAAAATCTGGAAGACACAATGCATTCATTCATCAGAAAGCAAGATGTTATTAACAATCAAAATGCACAAACTTTTTCTGATTTGAAAGATACTCTTGCTAAAATTGCTTCTGCACTCACCATTCAAGAAAAAGGAAAATTTCCAACTCAACCACAACCAAATCCTAAAATTCAACAAAATCCACCCACAGACCAAGTCAAGTCAGTTATAACTCTTCGTAGTGGTAAGGTTATTGATAGACCTATGCCTGAACCTTATGAAAATGATGAAAATTCAAAGGGTAAGGAAGGACTAAATGAACTTACACCTAGTGAAGAAGTAACTACTGTTCCACCTGAACCACCATTTCCGCATGCATTGAATAAACTGAGGAAATCAAACCACTCTTCTGAAATTTATGAAATCTTTAAGCAAGTGAAAGTTAACATTCCTCTATTAGATGCAATCAAGCAGGTACCTTCATATGCCAAATTTTTAAAGGACTTGTGCACTGTTAAGAGGAAATTGAAGGTAAGAAAGAGTGCTTTCATGGCCGAACAGGTAAGTACAATTCTGTCTACTAATAATAAGTTGAAATATAAAGATCCTGGTTGTCCTACCATTTCTTGCATTATTGGTAACCACAGAATTGAGCATGCTTTACTAGATCTTGGTGCTAGTGTTAATTTGCTTCCATATTCAGTTTATCTTCAACTTAATCTTGGTGGGATAAAATCAACTTCAACTACACTTTTGCTCGCCAATAGATCAGTTAAAGTACCAAAAGGAATAGTGGAAGATGTTTTAGTACAAGTTGATAAATTCATTTATCCTGTGGATTTTATTGTCTTGGAAACTGAACCTGTTGTGAATAATTATAAACCAGTTCCTGTAATTTTAGGTCGACCATTTTTAGCAACTGCTAATGCTTTGATTAATTGTAGGAATGGTTTAATGAATTTATCCTTTGGGAATATGACTTTGGAATTGAATATTTTCAACATGTGCAGGCAACCTAATGAAGAAAATGAGAATGAAGATGATTCTGATGAACAAAAGGAATTGGTTGAATCTTGTATCGAGGAAAATATTCAAAAAGGGGATTTTTCTGAACTTTCTAATGTTTGTTTAGTTAATTCAATTGAGTCAAATAAGCAACTTGAACTTGATATTACTAATATAAATTCGTTGCTTGATTCTGTGCAGACTTCACAAAATTATGATGACGAGCCAAAATTTGAGGAGTTTGGAAGTATTGAAAAGACAGAACAACAAGAAGCACCTAAAATGGAATTGAAACCTTTGCCAGAACGATTGAAATATGCTTTTCTTGGAGAAGAACAAACTTATCCTGTTGTGATTTCTTCTACTTTAGCAAGTGACCAAGAAGGTAAGTTACTAACTGTTCTTAAAAAGTATAAAAATGCAATTGGATGGACTTTAAATGATATTAAAGGCATTAATCCCTTAATCTGCACACATAGAATTAATTTGGAAGAAAATGCTAAAACATGTCAACAACCTCAAAGAAGATTAAACCCACATATGAAAGAGGTAGTCAAAACAGAAGTCCTTAAATTGCTTGATGTGGGAATTATCTACCCTATCTCTGATAGTAAGTGGGTAAGTCCTACACAAGTAGTGCCTAAAAAATCTAGAATCACTGTTGTTAAAAATGAAAAAGGTGAATTAATTCCAACACGAATTATATCTAGTTGGCGCATGTGCATTGATTATAGAAAATTAAATGAAGCCACCAGAAAAGATCATTTTCCATTACCATTCCTTGACCAAATCTTAGAAAGAGTAGCAGGACATCCCTACTACTGTTTTTTAGATGGATATTCAGGTTATTATCAAATTCCTATAGCACTTGAGAACCAAGAAAAGACCACATTTACATGTCCTTTTGGAACATTTGCATTTAAAAGAATGCCATTTGGGCTTTGTAATGCTCCAGCAACATTTCAAAGATGTATGTTAAGCATTTTTTGTGATATGGTTGAACATTGTTTAGAGGTCTTTATGGATGATTTGACTGTGTTTGGGAATTCTTTTGATGATTGCCTTGATAATTTGGAGAAAGTTTTAAAAAGATGTGTTGAAAAAGAACTCGTGTTGAATTGGGAAAAATGTCACTACATGGTTACTTCTGGAATTGTTTTGGGTCATGTTGTTTCTATTAAAGGAATTGAAGTTGACAAAGAAAAAATCGAAGTCATATCTAAATTGCCACAACCAAAAATAGTTAGAGATGTGCGATCCTTTTTAGGACATGCAGGATTTTATAGGAGGTTTATAAAAAACTTTAGTGCCATATCTAAACCACTTTGTAACCTCTTATTAAAAGATGCACCGTTTGAATGGAATGATGATTGTCAAAAATCTTTTGAAAAAATAATTTGTCTTTTAACATCTGCACCTATTATGCAATCTCCTGATTGGTCTTTGCCATTTGAATTAATGTGTGATGCGAGTGATTTTGCTGTTGGTGCTGTTTTAGGACAAAGAAGGGATGGTAAGCCTTTTGTGATTTATTATGCGAGTAAGACTTTGGATAGTGCTCAAATGAATTATTCTACAACTGAAAAAGAATTACTTGCTGTGGTATTTGCATTAAACAAATTCCGTTCATATTTGCTTGGCTCTAAATCTGTTGTGTTTACTGACCATGCTGCTGTGAGATATTTGATGAGTAAACAGGATGCCAAACCGAGACTAATTCGTTGGATTTTGTTACTACAAGAATTTGACCTTACCATCAAAGATAAAAAGGGTGCTGAAAATGTTGTTGCGGATCATCTATCAAGACTCACATCCGAATTCTGCAATGATATAACACCCATAAATGATTCTTTCCCTAATGAATTTTTATTTTCTGTTACTTCAATGCCATGGTATGCTAACATTGTTAATTTTCTTGTTACAGGTAAAATGCATTTGCAATGGAATGCTCAAGAGAAGAGGAAATTTTTTGTTGAAGTAAAGAAATTTTATTGGGATGACCCTTATTTGTTCAAATATTGCCCAGATCAGATTTTTCGACGATGTATTCCTGATAATGAGGTAAGTAGTGTCATTAATTTTTGTCATTCTGAAGCATGTGGTGGTCACTTTTCTTCAAGAAAAACTACTGCTAAAATTTTGCAGTGTGGATTTTATTAGCCTACCATGTTCAAAGACACATATGAAATCTGCAAAAGTTGTGAAAAACGTCAAAAATTGGGATCAATTACAAAAAAAAACATGATGCCCTTAAATCCCATACTTGAAATTGAAATATTTGACTGTTGGGGAATTGATTTCATGGGTCCATTTCCATCATCTTTTGGATTTTTGTATATATTAGTTGCAGTTGATTATGTCTCAAAATGGATTGAAGCAATTTCTTGTCGAAATAATGATAGTAAAACTGTGGTTAAATTTTTAAGGGAAAATATTTTAAGTCGATTTGGAATCTCTCGAGCCATTATCAGTGATGGAGGTAAGCATTTTTGTAATAAGTCATTTGAGTCTTTAATGAAGAAATATGGAATTACACATAAAATTGCTACCCCTTATCATCATCAAACAAATGGTCAAGTTGAATTAGCAAATAGGGAGATAAAACAAATTTTGGAAAAAACGGTTAACCCAAACCGAAAAGATTGGTCTCTTAGACTTAATGATGCACTTTGGGCTTACCGTACTGCATTTAAAACATCATTAGGAATGTCACCCTATCGGTTAGTTTATGGTAAACCTTGTCATTTACCTGTTGAACTTGAACATAAATCACTTTGGGCTATTAAAGCTTTTAATTCAAATTTGGATGATGCTGGTAATATGCGAAAATTGCAATTGAATGAACTTGAGGAGTTAAGGAATGATGCATATGAAAATTCAAGAATCATTAAGGCAAGAAAAAAAGCATTTCATGATAAAAGAATTTTTCAAAAAACATTTGAGATTGGTCAAAAAGTGTTGCTTTATAATTCTCGTCTTCATTTATTTCCAGGGAAGTTAAAGTCAAAATGGAGTGGCCCATTTGTTGTAAAAAATGTATATTCATATGGGGGCATAGAAATTGAGAATCCAAAGAACGGTGTCACATTTAAAGTTAATGGTCAAAGATTAAAACCATATCTGGAACATCACCCACGTGACGAGGACACCGAAATTAATTTGGGTGACCCACCAGTTCTTGATTAAGTCTTTAATGATTGATTTTTTTTTACTATTATTTTGCCGTTTCATTGTTTGATTTTTTTAGATTGATGCACTGTACATATTGTTTTTAAATCAGTTTTCTTGTATAAGCGTATTTGTTTGACAGTTGTACATTCTCTCATCAATTTTCATTTTACATCATGAGCACCTCAATGAGAAAATACATGTTCGCACATCTTAAAAGATTTCATCGTGTGAAATTTCACTTAAGAGGCCTGATTCAAAGCTGTAAATCACATCGACTATGGGATCTGCAAGTACCAGAATTCGTGTCCTATGTTGAGGATTTAGAGGGACAACTCAGAAATATAGAGAGAGGCATATATGAATTTCAAATGAAGCTTGAGGTTAACTCAATGAGAGGACGAATGTAAGTTCATTTTTCTTTTATATTGTGTGTTTCTTTTTGCTCGCTTTCACGTTTGATTTGATTTTGCAGATTTGATTTTGGTGTGTTTTAATTTATTTTCCCGTATAAATGGCGGATAACGGTACTCCGTGACTTCTTAAGTCGGTATCTTCAGTTTCCCACAATAACTGAAACCCCAAAATCAAACATGGAAGAAATACAACATAAACTCCATAAGCATTTTCATTCTCTCCCTCAGAATGCCCTCAAGAAAATTTACAAAGCTCGTTGTGAACGACTGCGTTTATTAATGATCAATGGCATTCCTTCTGACATTCGTTGGTTTATTGAAGCAAAGGTCCGATTAGCAGGTGAGTTTTCTGATCCATTTGTTTCTTACATGCCTAGTTTTGGTAAAAGTACGTTTGCTAAAAAAAGGAGAGCTAAACGACTTGGCTCAAAATGTCATAACTGTGTAAGACTTGGTTGCAAACGACCGAATTGTAAATCTTTAAGAATGGTTTCTGATACTCGTGAAGATAAAATTAAATTCGTTAAAGATGGCATGAGTAAAGAGTCGTTGGATGATATCTTACGATCTCTTGAGACGCATCGAAGCGGATTGGTGCAACGTGAGATTTACAATTTGTGGATACTATTCCAAAAACAGAGTGCACAGTTAAGTCTTGGGAATCTGACTCAAAAAGACCCTGTTTGTCAGTTTATAAGAAAACTGGATGGGAAGCCGATCCTCGACCCATAGAGGGCGTTCAAGCCGTTACTGGACGTAAAACCAGAGGAAGATGTGAGCCACAATCACAACTACCAGTAAATATCCTTTCCCTTCACTGTTATTTTACTTTACTGTTATTTTATCATTTGCATTATTGCATTTAGCGGTGTGATTTTATATTTAATAAATATTTGTTTTCTTTTACTGTTTGCTTTTTCTAATCATTATTTTCTTTTTATTATTTGTTTTTGAATTATTGAGCCACGAGCTGACAAATATGCCAACCCATTTACAGCTGTTTCTCATTATTAATGTCACCAAGGTCTTTAAATATGCGCTCGTTTTTCAAATACTCACAACTTGTTTTTGAAAAGTTAGTCTAATGGCAGCATCTTCGAGTAAACAATTCAAAAACATTTGTGTACTTTCTGGGTATCACTATGGAAAGTACAAAGAGTTCATTCAGGCAGCTGTAGATCTTGGTCGTGTCATAGCAGAGAGGAAACTGCATCTTGTATATGGAGGAGGTGAACGAGGGTTATCAAGACTTGTCTCAGAAGCTGTTTTTACTAGAGGAAGCCAAGTACTAGGCATTATTCCAAAAGCCATGAAACCGCTAGTGTGCATGTCTGGCCCACCAATTGGAGAAGAATTAGTGGTATCAAGTATGCAAGAGAGAATTTCGGAAATGATGAATCATGCTGATGCTTTTATTTTCTTGCCAGGAGATCTTGCAACTTTTGAGGCACTAATTACATTTGCATCTTGGGCCCACTTGAACATTCATCAAAAACCCATCGGTTTGTTAAATGTTAATAATTTTTATGACGGCTTGCTAACTTTTATTAGCCATGCAATAAAGAATCATTTTGTTCCATATTCTGTAAAAAAACTCTTTATCTCTGCTTCTACTGCTAATGAGTTGCTTGATCTTTTACAAGCTTATACACCAGAGCCAGATCCAAAGGCTTTTGCACTGAATTGGTCGACGGATGATGGTAGCGGTAACAGTAGCAGTGACAAAAAGTGCGATTTAGATTTAACTCTCCGTCTGTAAATATTTTCTGTTTTAGTGTTCATGTGCTGTCTTCTAAACTCTTTCTCTTTCCTTTTAAAACATTGAGGACAATGTCTTTTTCAGGTTGGGGGGAGGGAATAGTTGATAATTGTGGAATGTCTTAGTCCTAGTGATGTATTTACAAAAAAAAAAGTAATTTTTTTTCTGTAAAGACTAATTTAGGACAAATTTGAGTCGAAGATGGCAGGATATAGAGAGTGTAGTACCTCTAGAAACGCATCTTCTTAGTATTAAGGGTGTTGTTAAAAAAAAAAAAAAAAAACTGACTTTTTCTTCATCTTTGTTATCCTCTTTTAAGCTTCTGCATCAAGTTCAGGTGAGACCTCCTCTTCTTCTTCTTCTTTTATTATTCTCTTGTATTATTATTATTATTATTATTATTATTATTGCATATTTGTAAAATTATAAAATTTTAAGATAATGTTTAGATTAGGTTGTGGGTGGGGATAATTGATGTATTTTTTTTATGTGTGTTGTTTTTCTCTTTGTGTGTTGTTTTTCTCTTTTCTCTTTTCTCTTTTCTTTTCTTGGTTAAAAAAAAAATTGTTTTGTGTAGGATGGCCGAGTAAAGAGTTAAAACTTTTGAGACGCATTCTAATAGTCTTGTTATATTATATTTTGATTTTAAAATTCATAGTAAATTGTTTTTGTTCCCTTTTCTTTGAATTACTCGAATTTGTGAACTCTCCACGTGGTTATTAAGTTATTTAATTGTTTACTCATTTAACAGGTATTATTGAATCATTCTTCACACACACATTATGACACATACTAGTGGGTTGTAAGTTAAAATTTCACAGCATTTAGTTCTTTTGATTTATTAGGAATAGTATCTAAGGTAGTAGAAAGTGTATAAAACAAAAAAACAAAAACAAAAACAAAAAAAATAAAAATAAAAAAAAACAAAAAAAAATAAAAAATAAAAAAAAAGTTTTTATATCTAGAAACTCGTGTAATTAAGTCCGTAGGGGTGTTTCAACACCTAGTGCCCTAAGGCCAACTGGTCTGGGAGTCACTGACCTAAAGCTCGCTACATGGGTAATAGATATATTGTTTGTTTATTAGAAACCCGAGTAATTAAGTCCGTAGGGGTGCTTCAACACCTAGTGCCCTAAGGCCAACTGGTCTGGGAGTCACTGACCTAAAGTTCGCTACACGGGTTAGAAATATAATATTTTAAAAATATGTGTGAATAATCTATTGCCTAAAAGATATAATTTCTAATAAATTTTGGAACGAAAATGTTGTTTTTCTTTTAATGAAGCCCCATAAGTATTGTGTTAATTACTTGAGCACAAAAGAATGTTTGATGATATTCTGGATAATGAGTGAACATCAATGTGGTAAAGAAATTTGGGAGAGTTCATGTATTTGGTAATTTAGAGGATAGATGAACAACTATTAACTTGCATGTGAATTTTATAAATCTTAATTTAATATAACGCTTTAATTGCTAGAGGGCTAGCAATAAGCTGTTTGGGGGGTGTGATTAGTATTAAATATTGTTGAATTATCAAGCGATAATATGTTATTTTATGTTTATGTTATAATTTATATTTGTGTTTATGTAATATATTAGGAATTATTAATTATGTTTTAAATATATTTAATTTTGTGTATTTTTATGTGTTTATTAGGAAAAATATTAATTTCACGTACTTCGAGGCTCCAAATAGAAAAATGGAGGTGAAATTTGGATTCCGGAGGTCCGAAAACCTTAGGATCGATCAAGATCGGCTTAAAATTGGGCTTGTATAAAAAAAGTTGACTTTTCCAGTTGACCGAGCACTGATTGGATGATGAAATGAGCTTACAATAGATATGAGTGCATGGGATAGCTGGCAATTTTGACTAATCTCAACCGTCCATGATTCAATGGCTATGATTGTGCCACGTGGCAATGGTTGGTGAAGCAAGTGGGAGCATCCGAATCTTTGTATTCGGGTCGACCCGATCCACCCATTAACCCGCCAAATCTCAACCGTTCCTTGGGCAAATCGGACGAGTCAAATGATGCCACGTGTGATGTTGACTTTTGAAGTTTGACCAGCCATTGGATCTTGATCTAAAGGTTGTGAGGAGCACATGCATGAAGCTTATAATGGACCGCAAAGCACTAGATTAGGAATTTATTTTTCTATAAATATAGCCTCATTTTTAGGTTTTTAAGGATCTCTCTACAACTCTCTTCTTCTCAAATTCTCTCCATCTCCTTGTAATCTTCATTTCCAGGTGTGTTTTTAATATTTTGTATAATTATTTTTATAAATAAAATTAGTTTTATTTCCAATTTTAGTTGTTTTTATTACTTTTAATTATAAGTAATTCAATTCTACTCCTTCTTTTTATTTTAATTATGCTTAACTAAATAATATTAGTTAGGGGAAGGTGAAACTCTTAGGTAATAAATATGATTTAATCAAATTCTATTTTTAATTTTATAAATTAAATTATTTTCTATTTAATTTTATACATGTTTTATATTTTGAAATTTTGATTTATTGTAGACAAACAAATGAATTTGGCACAATAAATTCTTAAGATCTTAATATAAGGCATGGTGAAATGGTATTTTGACTTATTGTAGACAAAATAAATTTTGGCACAATAAATACTTAATCCATCATAAAATTAAAGGGAAAATAATAATAATTTGTATAATTAATCTTTTGGGTAATAAATTTAAATAATTTGGCAAAAAGAATTTATTAAGTTTTATTTATTCCTAAGAGTGGATCCATAACCATAACTAGTTCAATTCCATAGTTTCACTTAAATTAAGTTATTTAAATTCAAGTTTTAATTTCAATTTTTAGATAAAATAAAATAAACAAATTAAATCTTTTCTCTGTGGATCGACCTCGGACTCTCTGAGTTATAATACAACATGACACTCTTATACTTGGGAGTTTAATATTACTTTTAAGTTGTGTCATGTGGTTTGTAAATTTTTTGTTTCATTTCACACTTAATTAGAATTTAGATTCATTAGTTATGTTGGGTTGACCTGACCTAAATCCAGTGTGAAATTGGTTAGAGAGTTGCACTATTGGCATTCTTTTGAAAGTCTTTGAAAACTTTTGTGTATTTTATAATTGTAGATTTTATGAGATTTAAATGATAGTAACACATTTAGAACTAATATGAATTTAATTGATGAGTTCATAATGGATCAATAATATGTTCATAGGGATGGTTGTGGGTCGAGTCGGGCCCAATTACTAAAATAAAAGTACCAAGTCCAAAAAAGAGCCTAGCTATTTGAAAGCCCAAGCTCAACCATAATTTTTTAAAGATTTTTTTATGTTTAATTAATTTAAATTTAAAAAATGGACATAGCCTTCCCATATATTAAAATTTAAAAGTATTAGAACTTGTTTAAAGTACCATAAACATAAAAATTACTCAAGGTCTCAACCATATAATTATATAAATAATAAACATAAAATAAATATATACAAACATAATTTTTTTTAAGTTTTAGGGTCGAGTCGGGGTCGGGTCAAGGCATATAGGGCTTGAATCTCGAATTTAATCAACCCCTTTATATCTAGGCTCGAACTCGAGTCATGAGCATTAAATTAGGGTCAAAGCTCCAAAAATTTGGGTCGGGTCTTTTTGCCAAGTACATATGTTTACATCTTAATTTTTATTTTTATTTATCTAAAGTAGGTATGATTCATTCTATTTTGTTTTTTGGAATTTGGATATTTAGCAAAAACCATAAATATATGATGGATTAGGGGGAAAAAATCATATCATACAAACTCTAGTAGAAATTTATTTTCTACAATTACATTTGGTTGGATTAAATAGCTTTCAGCCCACATTATTTATCTTTATTATTTTTATAATTTCGTTCAACTAATAAGTATCATTAAATTCAAAAGAGTCCAACATGTTAACAATGTCCCATCATCAGGGATAAAAATATTAAAATATTATTTTCAAAATCAATCATGAATAAAACATTTTGTACAAATTAGTATTGACAAACTGATGTAGCATAAAAACATTAGTTAAAAAGTGATAACTGTTATTTTTTTTAATTTATGCAGGTTCATGATTGCTTTATACAACCAAGTTTCTCATGTGGTACCAGTTTATACACATGTTTTTATATAAGGTGGTTGTGGGTCTATATATATTTTAGGTGTATATGTACATGTACATAAATTTTTTACCAAAATCATAAATCTTTCAATTTTTTCTTTAAATTAATTTTAAAAAAATAACGTTATAAAAGTTATGACATCTTCAACAATAAAAAAAAATTAGTAAAACGACAACGTGATTATTTATTTTTTATATAGTATTCATTTTTTTGAAATAAAAGGCGATAAATGAAATCATTTTCCTTAGGTTTAAATGTCAACTTAGAGTAAATGAAAATGAAAAAAAAAAACACCGTCTCTTACCTTCAATTCTCAAATCTAAATTTCTCTCTCAATTCTCCAAAATACAAGCCAAGATCCACCAAATTTGAACCCGAATCTGCTGGCACGAGGGCTGTACTCGATCCCAATCTAGATAATTGGGAATATAGAAATAGCATCTAGATCATTTTTTCAGCTTCAGGAGATTCAAAGTTTGTGGTAAAAGCCAAGAAGAAATTTTAGGCCATTCAACACGCCTATAGAGTATTAACCTTATGTCCATAATTTTTAAGTCTTTTTTATTATGAATGTAATTTGCACTGTATAATAAGAAATAAAATTCTATTTTTTTTTATAATGATGAATAATTATTGGATTCATGAGATGCTGTTTTTCTTTGTCGATGTGCTTTTATTTACAAGTTACATTTGATGCCAACAAGAGGTTTGTGTATGATGTAGGAGTCTATGATAATGGTGATGATGATGACGACGATGACCTAATAATGTGTGTGTGTTGTTTTCATTTCATCTTTAATTTTTTTAATTTGTTTTTTTTTTTTTGCTTTGAAGATACAACAAAATTAACTCCTATGCCTTTTGGTCCCGACCTAAGATAAGATAAATGATCAACTCTTCTCTAGTGGGTCAACAACTAAATATCGAATGAAATACATTTATTTTGGCCATTTGTAGTTTTAATATAACTAATTAGGTAATTAATCCACCTTCTTTAAACTTGTTGTAGATTTAGGCAATAACATTTTGAGCATCCAATGCTTAAGGTACTAGGAAGGTTTATGAGGAAATAATTGTTGGCCCAAAATTTTGTCTTTTCCTTTTAGGACCTTGATTTACTCTGTCCATTTGTTGCTTAAGTTTATGGTTCCCATTATGTTTGCAATTTATATGTCAATACCCACAGAGCATAATTTTCTCTTCTTGTGGTTCAGTTGTTTTTATGAACCTTTAATAAAATGCTTGAATGCTTATAGCCAAATTTGATATACACTGTCTTTACATTAATTACAGGCTGATCAATTGAGCAAGATATTTGAGCTCTATGTGTCTCCTGATGAAACCATTTGGTTCGATGTTTCTAAGGTGCCTGTACATAACCATTTTAAGCCATCAAGATGGAGGTTTTCAGGCAGTAAGTAAAGAAGATTTTGTGATATGTCAATTGTTGTAAACAAAATTTTTTATTATAAAATATTATAAAACTTTTGTGTCAATTTTGTACAAGAAATTAATTTTGACAAATATATTTGCTTTTATAGCTTTGACCAACAAATGTTGATGCTTGGTCTTTCCTAGGTATCACCTAGAAGCCTTTACTTTTCAACTTGTTGCGCATGGTATTTAGTTGGAGTGAATCATTTGATTAAAATCAAAGGATATTTCAGATTTTGTCTCCTGTTGTAAGTCACAAGATCCTTGATTCGCAACTATAGCTTTAATAGAACTGCTATAGATCTGTCAATTTTTTCTTTAAAAAAATTATTTTCTCAGCTAGATTTTAATATTCCATTTTTACAGTTTGAAACGAAACTCTTTGTGAGTTCATTTCATTGAAGATAAATCTTACTTTTGACTTCATTTTGTTGGAGATAAACAGTTATTATGTGTGAATATCTAAACTATCTCTAAGATATCATTTATTTGAAATTCTATCCTATAATATTTAAAACGTTGTCATTTTTTGAGAACACTTGAGCTTCAGCTCAGGGAACTAGAAGTGTAGAATACTGCTAGTTTAATATAGGGAAATAATAAATTCTTACACGTCTAAGAAACTTTACGATATTTTATTAGCTTATTGCAAATTTGATAATAAAACTAAAGGTAGCATTTAAGAGAGAAGATATATACAATATACATTATTACTTGGAGAAACTATGGTTTCTAATCTTATACTTAATGTCTTTCTCACAAGGAAACTGAAATATATAATGAAATTATGTTTTGGAATTTATTTAATGGAATCATGAACTTTTTTTTTACTTGGAAAAGGGCCCCGCCTATTTGGGCTTTCTTGCTCTAGTGCTTGGATTTTGCTTTGACATTATTGGAGTATATAATCATGGTGCTAGCACATATTTCTTTAATGAGATATTATTATTTTACTACCAAAGTTTTACTGACATATCATGTCAGTATCAAGATTTGTCGAAAAGTGTATTTTACTACCAAGTTTTGCACCGTATCAATTCACTACCATTCCGTTAACAACGTTAAAAATTTGCTGAAGTCATAAAGGCATCAAAGACATTTCTAGCTGTAAGAGTAAAATTGTCTGTTAATTTGATAGATAAATTATCATTTTACTACCAAGTTTTTAGGGGAATTATCATTTTAATATCGAATTTTGAGGGGAATTATCATTTTACTACCAAACTCTTGGGGGTAAAATCGACTTTAACTCAATTTCCGTTAAACATTAACTTTTCTTAATGGAATGGTAGTGAATTGATAATGATGCAAAACTTTAGTAGTAAAATGCACTTTTCGGTAGACCTTGGTACTGACATGATATGTCAGTAAAACTTTGGTAGTAAAATGATAATTTCCCTTCTTTAATTGCCATAATTTTTTACTTTGTGGTTCATGGTTTCTACATCTTATCATCGCATTCTTAGTTCTACATTCTCTAAACTTGGTACATTTCTCTTTTGAATAGGTAAATTCTTAGAATTAGTAAAATTAATATGTAGAAAACAAAATAATTTTATACTAGTGTAAGAGAAAAGAAATGTTGAAATATTGCAAAATTTGATTTTAATTGAGCTTTGTTGTTGATCAATAATAGGGAAGTCCACAAGAGATTATCCTATGCGGTCAAATGAGCAGGTATGGCAATCATCCCAAATTTATTTTGATTCCTAAATTCATATCTTCTGCCTCTAGATGTCTTTATTTTTCGGTCATCTGTCAAATTTGCTTGTGATTCCCAAGTAATGATAGAAGCTAATAGGTTCATGAAAGGTTGTAATATTCACATGAGATGTATGGCATTTGTTTTCTAATAGTGCAATAAAATATAAGTCTGCATCACATAGCCAACCATAGTCTAAAGTATACTTTGTCAAAATTGTGTCTAATAAAATCCAAATAGCTTGTCCAAATCAACACCCTCAGACAAATGCAGATTATTTTGGTATAATTTTACAGAACTTGAAAATCTAATATCCCAACATTCGACATTATTTTGAACACAAACATGAAAAATGAATTCAAGGATAACATTATTTGTTCACTGATTCAAGTTAGGCAGCCCCCTTAGGATATAATCTGCACAAAATTTCAACAAAATAACTTCTAGTGCAGCACATGAAATGCAAGTTATGCAACCCAAAAGGGGGGTAAATTGGGATTTTAAAACTTATGCTAAACAATTCGCACAACAATTTAATCTATTGTCTTAATCAAATAAAAACAATAAATTCAATAATGCACAATAATAAAAGAGTAAGGGAAGAGAGAGCAAACACAATAATTTTTACGTGGTTCGGTAATCCCCGCCTACGTCCACGCTTCCAAGCCAATCAAGCTCGAGGATTTCACTATTCAAGCCTCCCAAGGCTTCAAGTTCTTTACAATAGACCTTTACAACCAATAAATTATCTCTCAGTCTCTTCACTCAAGTGTTTCTCACACTTATACACTCACAAATTTGATGAGAAAATAATGATTATAACAAAAAACTCTCTTTTAAAGTGGATGAACAAATAATAGCTCTATGAAGATTTAATCTATGATGATTTTCAAATTTGTAAGCTCAAAATATGTTGTTTACACTTGTTTATACTTGCTAGAGTCTTAAAATTGAAGTTGGAGTTGAGTTTTTATAGCTAAAGCCTGAAAACTAGCCGTTATAGGTAAATTCCAGCGAGCAAGCGGCTACCCGCTTAGTTTATCCGACTCGCCGCTTAGGAATAGTAAAGTTACCGTTAAATTTGAATTTTGATACAGTAATACTGTTCTCAAAATTACATTTGTGCACAAAACTGTTTGTAATTATACTATGGCCCAAAACGTCATAATACTTTAGAAACAGGTCCAATTTCAGAATTTCTAAATAATACTTCTCATTCCTAAAACTTTTTGAAATTATGATATGGCCCAAAATATAATAGTATTTTTGAAAGAGGTCCTTTTCAAGATTTAACAAAATACCCATAAATTTTGAAGTTTTCAAAACCTTTCACTTTAGTCTAAAATTTGAACATATGAAATTTTCGTCAGGCAGCTAGCCACTAGCCCTCAGGCGGTTAGACGCTAACTCTCTATCCACTTGTGAAATTTACACTCAAACCCTTAAACTTTCATAAATTACAGTATGGCCCAAAGAGTTTCAAATGTTTGTAAATAAGTCCAATTCCGGAATTCAAAACAATACTTATTAAAATCAAAGATTGTAAAATTTTTTTATTTTAGTCCAAATTACTCAAATCCAAAAAATACTTTATCTTATAAATTAAATAAAATCTTTAGCTTCTTAAATGTTAAACCATGCATAAATTAAATCATACATGCTTTACAAGAATTTGTCGCAATAATTAGTCCATTGAGCTCTAAACTTTATTCTTTATTGCGCCATTGTCCGTTAACTATCTTGAACTTGATTCACTTGTATAAACATTATCCTTCAATAACTAGTGAACTCGTGAAATACAATATTTATCAAATCACTTAAGACACATGTTTGTTATCATCAAAATTATATAATATGTAGCCCTTTAGGCTAACAATCTCTCTCTTTTTGATGATGACAAACATCTGATGTATTTTGACATTTATATTTCCCTTAGTTCATGAAATACATGATTCAACATATAAATCAAATTTAAAACAAAACTCCCCTTGAATATATGGTCTATAACAATTTGTAAGCTTCCCCTTAATATTTCACAACTATGCACAAATACTTCAAGATCAAAATAATTATTATATGTCTCCGTATTCGAAATACATGATCTCTCCCCATTCATCATCAAAATTACTAGAAATTCATGCTAAGACCGATAATATAACAATGGTTAATCAAGAAACATATAATAACCAAACATCCAATTAACCATAAAATGATCGTGAACCATCATTCCATCAATTACCAAATCAACAACTCATAACATAAAATCAACATATAAAAACCATGTAATCAAATCATCATCATATCTCAAAATCATCACTATAATCACATATCAACCATCAAAAGAATGCTCAAAATGCATGTTACTTCCCCCAATTTACATCATCAAAATGATATATTACTTTGTCTCCCCCTTTGGACAACAAAAATGTTCAAAATGCAAATTATACAAGTAATAAGCTAAGCAAAGGAATGCAGGAGTCATAAGAGCATAAAGTCAACAATCCAATCTCCATAAATAATAATCACATTTAAAAAGAAAAAGACAAGTAAACTCATTAAGGATCTAATGTGACATTTAATATAACTTACACTCTCATATACGCCAATATCTCAATGAGCATGTATTTATCCCCCTTTTAATATCATATAAAGCAAGCAAGTAATGCACTTTCAATAATTGTCAATAAAGTCAAAAAAAAATTGCATCATTCACCAATTATAGATTGCATAAGATCAAACTCATCAAATGTAATGTAATCATCAAGGCATATTATTTATCTCAAATCTTAAACAAAGCATAAGTATATAATGGCAATATATAGACCATCAAAATCAACAACGTTATCAAGATAAGCCATCATTATGAGTTAAAAGGATAAATGATCAAATTTATAAGTACAATAAATCATATATTCCAATTTTATAAATAAATGATGATATAACACAATCAATGGCACAAGAATTCACACATACATAAGTGATGAACAATTAATGTTTTAAGTGATGAATAATGATTTAGAAATATCAAATGAGCAAGAAAAACGTAAAGATAATATATTTTAGTGAGATAAATGTTTGTATTTTGGCTTCTTGGAGAGAGTGTGAATGTGTGATGAACAAATAAGGCAGATGAATAAGTGACATGAAACATGATGATAGACAATTAAAAGGATGAAATCAACGAACATATAATCATCAAAATCAAACAAATGCATCATGATAAGTTGACATGCTACCATCATATATATCTATCCATACATCATGATTACACACAATAATAACTTAATTATGTAAACGTACGAGCATGCTGTTGTAAATTCAAGCTGTTATCCATCCATCATGATTCATTCAACAAAATCAATATGTCAAGAATTGTTACCAAAATAATTAAATCATCTTGCCTCATCTTTTTCTCCTAGATCATGATCAAGTGATTATCCTCACAAGCTTTCATCAAGGAACTCTCCACCATTTCTTGATTATGGTACCTACAAAAAAATATTCAAGTTGTGCCTTTTGGTTCCCAAATACTCTTGGGTCCTTAAGTGTTAACAATGATTCCTTTTGGAACCCAAATACATTTTGCTCGATAATATGCATTTGTTTTAACTGGACATCTATTCTTCATGTGACCATCTTCACAAAGTAATTCTTATAATACTTTTGTTTCAAATTTGGCTTATAGCAAATATCTCCTTTGTCAAACACACAATTAAGCAAGTTATCCAACATCTTTTGCCCATTTGTAAATTTTAAGACAACATCACTAAGTTCAATATTCTTTTTTCTTGAGTATCTCATTTTCCTTTTTCAAATCATCTACATGTGATTCTATATGTTCATGTGAAGTGCTAAGTTTCTCATTTGATAATGCAACTCTATCATGCAATGTTTTATTTTCTAATTCTAGGCATGTAATATTTGCACTTAGAGATTCATTTTCATTTGTGACCTCTACCATTTTCTTTTTAAGACATACATTCTTTTTACCAATTTTTATCCAATTATCTTGCAATTCCTTAAAAGCATCATATAATTCATCATAGGTAGGATCACTTACCTCATCGAGTTAGTCATCTCCTATTGCCATAAGTGCTAGGTTTGGCACTTCTTATGAATCTTATTCATCACTCGATTCTCCATCGCTAGCGTCCCAAGTAGCCATCATTGCCTTCTTCTTGAGCTTGTTGAGAAGAGGACACTCCAATCGTATGTGGCCATGCTTTTTGCATTCTAAAGAAACAATTGCCTCATTCTTCCCTTTCTCCACCTTAAGGTTTTCTCTCATAAGATCTTTAAAGTTTCTTCTCTTGATTTACTTCTTGAAGATTCTTCTAACCTTTCTAGCAATCATTTCAGTGCCTTCATCTTTGAAGTCACTTCCATCATCATCACTTTCAACTATAGAAGATTTAAAAGCAAATCTTTTCTTCTTTTTATCTTCATCAATTCTTTCATTAGCTATATCTTCTTCACATGAGATAAGTGAACCAATAAGATCATCAAGAGATAAAGTATTAAGATTGTTTGCTTCTTCTATGGCCGTTCTCTTTGGTCTCCACTCTTTTAGCAAAGATCTAATAATTTTCTTCACTTTTTCACAATTACTAAATGTCTTTCCTAGTGCTTTAAGAGAATCCACAATAGCAATGAATCTAGTGTACATATCATGAACACTCTCATATGATTCCATTTGAAACATCTCATATTGCCTAGTAAATCTACTAATTTTACACTCGTTGACTTGATTTGTTCCATCATATACAACTTCAAGTTTTTTCCAAATTTCATAAGCACTTTGACAACTAGAAACTCTATGAAATTCTTTCTTATCTAAAGCACAAAATAAAGCATTCATTACTTTGGAGTTTAAAGACATATTTTTCTTTTCTAATCCACTCCATTGATTAGAAGGTTTTGGAATTTCTTCCCCTTCTTCATTTTTAGTAGTCGGCATGAAAGGACCATCATGAACGATTTCCCAAATCTCATAATCTAGAGCTTACAAGTAAATTCTCATCCTAGTTTTCTAATACGGGTAATCATTTCCATTAAAATATGGTGGTCTAGTGGTGGACTGTCCTTCCCTAAATGTAGAATCATTTTGAATTGCCATTGATCTTTAGCTCTAGACAGTTAAGTCCAAACAAGAGCACCTCGCTCTGATACCAAATGAAATGCAAGTTATACAACCCAAGAGGGGGGTGAATTAGGATTTTAAAACTTATGCTAAACAATTCGCACAACAATTTAATCTATTGCCTTGATCAAATAAAAAACAATAAGTTCAATAATGCACAATAATAAAAGAGTAAGGGAAGAGAGAGTAAACATAATAATTTTTACGTGGTTCGGCAATTCCCACCTACATCCACGCCTCCAAGCCAACCAAGCTCGATGATTTCACTATCTAAGTCTCCCAAGGCTTCAAGTTCTTTACAATTGACTTCCAAGGTGTCAATAAACCTTTACAACCAATAGATTATCTCCCAATCTCTTCACTCAAGTATTTCTCACACTTATACACTCACAAATTTGATGAGAAAATAATGATTACAACAAAGAACTCTCTTTTAAAGTGGATGAACAAATAATAGCTCAATGAAGATTTAATCTATGATGATTTTCGAATTTGGAAGCTCAAAATATGTTGTTTACACTTGTTTATGCTTGCTAAAGTCTTGAAATTGAAGTTGGAGTTGAGTTTTTATAGCTAAAGCCCGAAAACTAGCCGTTATAGGCAAATTCCAGCGAGTAAGTGGTTAGCCGTTTAATTTATCCGGCTCGCCGCATAGGAACAGTAAAGTTACCGTTAAACTTGAATTTTGCTACAGTAATACTGTTCATGAAATTATATTTGTGCCCAAAACTTTTTGTAATTATACTATGGCCCAAAATGCCATAATACTTTGGAAATAGGTCCAATTTCATAATTTTTAAATAATGCTTCTCATTCCCAAAATTTTTTGAAATTATGATATGACCCAAAAATAATTGTATTTTTCAAAGAGGTTCTTTTCAAGATTTAACATAATATTCATAAATTTCAAAGTTCTTAAAACCTTTTACTTAGTCCAAAATTTGAAAATATGAAATTTTCTTCAGGCGGCTAGCTGCTAGCCCTCAGGCAGTTAGTCGCTAACTCTCTGTCAACTTATGATATTTACACTTGGACCCTCAAACGTTCATAAATTATTGTATGGCCCAAAGAGTTTCAAATGTTTGCAAATAAGTCTAACTCCAGGATTCAAAACAATGCTTATTAAAATCAAAGATTTTAAATTTTTTTCATTTTAGTCCAAATTACTCAAATCCACAAAATACTTTATCTTATAAATATAAAACCTTTTGGTTTATGAAAAGTAATTATTTAAATAAAATCTTGAGCTTCTTAAATGTTAAACCGTGCATAAATTAAATCATACCGACTTTACAAGAATTTGTCGCAATAATTAGTCTGTTGAGCTCTTAACTTTATTCTTGATTGCGTCGTTGTTCGTTAACTGTCTTGAACTTGATTTCACTTGATTCCACTTGATTCACTTGTATAAACATTATCCTTCAAGAACTAGTGAACTTGTGAAATATAATATTTATCAAATCACCTAAGACACATGTTTGTTATCATCAAAATTACATTATGTGTAGCCTTTTAAGCTAACAACACAATGATTCTACTAAAAATATTTCTACCCAACAACCTCACACCAGTCATAGAAATAATAACTAAATAATTAATTGAAACCAGGTCATCAAAAGTATTCTTATCTATTGCAGCAGTGTCAATCATATAAGATAAAACTACAAAATCTGAAAATTGTGGTATATTTAGTGTCATTTGAAGATTTTAACTTCAAAAACAAATTTCTAATGAAATAATGACCTATTTGCCCATGCTAAATAAATTCTGTGAAGCTGCATGATGGTTCAGTAAAGCTTGACCCTTCATTTTGTATTGCCAATGGGACGTACGAATTAGTGTAGGAGGATTGAGATACTATATGATTTTCAGTTACAAAGTTGGGCACACTTGTATAATGGCCATTCTTAGTTGGGCATTTCCATACGATATGTCCATCTTCTTTGCAATATCCACATTTTCTAGAGTTAACACCATTATTAACGTTTGCACTGGGTGCACCTTTTGTCTTCACAACCAGAGGATCTTTCACAATTATTACTTTCTTTTCTACACTAAATGGTCTATTTTTATCTCCTTTATCACTTGTCCTCAACTCCTTTATCTTACTCTTCAGTTGAGCAAGATGACCTTTTAATTTCCAATATGTGGGATCAAACTTTGAGGCATAAAATCTAATTTTATTGAATTTAGCATTTAGTGATCCATACCGAACATTGTTAAGAACATGTTTAAATTGACTTTCTAATGGTATTAGAGATTTATCTGTAAAGTTTTACATCTATAGTCCATCTTTTGTTAGTCAATGTAGCAAATATCTTACTAATAGGCATATGTTTAATAAAAAAAAAGGCATGGTATTCCAATTGATTCGAACTTCTTACAGAAGCACTCAAACCGTTGTTGTTTTGGACAATAAACTGCAGTCCACTTCTTATTTGCTTGTAGATGCCTAGTCAATGTGTAGACTTGCATATGTAGATAAGTGACATTGCTTGACAAAATAAACTGGCCTTCTTTGCAAATCTGTCTATAGACTTGTATATGTAGATAAGTGACATTGTTCGACAATATAAACTGGCTTTCTTTGCAAATCTGGCCTTCTTTGCAAATATGTTTAAAATAACTTTTGAGTGTAAAGTTTTACAACATGCTTCTCCAAGCTTAGAAGATGAGTACTAATCATTGGAGTAGAATGCTGGGTTTTTAAATTATGCCCTAAATCGTTATTCCTTGTATGTCTCAAGGCCTAATCAAATTGATGAACAAATTCATGTAACTTCAACTTTCTTTAAAGAAATATATTCATATATGCATTCATACCCTCACAATATTGTGTTGTACGCATGCCACCACTGAAACGACCCTATAAAAATGTTTCTGCCCATCTCTCCTATTTTGAGTATATCTTGTTAACCCAATCATTATTTTGAAGACCAAGCTCATTCATCATCTTCTACCACAATTGCTCAAACTCTTTAGGTTTATAATTTCCCAACATGAAATCCATAAACTTTGTAATAAATTTAGGTGTTTTATGTACGTTAAACTGCACATTTCGTTGTAGCCGCCAAATATACAGTTGATGCAAAGCTTCAGGGACTACCTTTTTAATTGCTTTATGCATCACTCTATCTTTATTAGCACGATAGATATAGGCTTTTTATTATTCATAGCAGATAAGAATGTTTCAAGCACCTATGTGTGGTCTCAATTGTCTCATCTGTGAGAATTGCACATCTAAAAAAACTTGTAGCATAATGATTATTAACAGTCAGTAGAATAACTAAAGGCTTCTTATACTCATTTGTTTTGTAAGTGCTATCCTAAAGTGACTATAATCCAAATGAGCAATAGAATTTGCCCAAAATAGGTTTGCAAGTCTATTATCCTCATCTATAGAGTACTAACAAAAGAAATTTAGATCCATGACAACTTTTACATTTAAGCATATAAGTGCTGCTTCTGAGTCTGCTTCCAGTATCATAGGTTGACGATTATTATTTAAATTATTATACCAAATCATTTGATTTGAAGTGCAAATTATCATAACCCCCAGCCTAATTGACAAATAAGTCCATAATCCAACTTGTCTTTATACCAATTGTTTTCGTTGAATTATCTAGAGCGTTGTCAAAATCTTTAACCATTCGATGGGACTGAAGAATTGAGTCTCATAATCTACGGCCAACTTATGAGAGTCTTCCGAAACAAAGCTCTTAACAACCCAGTTTTTGGACTTGTTATCTGAATTTACCCCTAAATTTTGCTCAACATTTGTCTCTCGTTGTAGCTTTAGGTTCATGGATTCTATTTGTTTGCTCAATATACTTCTTATCTCTTTCACCTTCTTTGCTACAAACTCAATGTTTCATTATGGGTGTAATATCTGTATCACGTCTCCCATCATGAATGTGAACATTAAAGCCCATTATTTTTTTAGTATTTTTGACAAAAATATGTAGCTTCTTCAAGTGATGGAAATTGCCCTCCAATAACATCTTCAGCAGTGGGTTCATACATGCCTTTACCATCCCAATAAATAGAGTTGCGGGAACCATCCCTCCTTGTCATAATAGAATATGAACAATTATTTGTATTATTAACAGTTAAATAAATTGATACTATTATTTTGTTATCGAAAGCTAAAATCATCTGATATTATCATTTTATTATGAACTAAAACAATAAAGTTCTAAAGGACAATTTGTATGCCTCAGTTTTTTTGATAAGGTTCATATTATATATGCTTCACTTATATACAAGCTAAGAATACATATGATAATGACTAGCTTACAAGATCATTACAAGACTAACTATAATGATAATGATGCATCAAATTTAATTTTTATCTTTATTGTTATCATACCCTCGCAAACTAACAAGATAAGAGCGAACTGGAAGCTTGGAAATTAATTAGCAAAAGCAAGAAGTAGACAGACCTTTAGTAAGACAATGAGCAAGATATAACAAAATCAAGCTCTGCGTGTACAACCTTTTCGCGAACATAATGATAGTCAACCTCTACATGATGGATCCGTGCATGAAATATAGGGTTGGAGGCCAAGGAAATGGCACTAATGTTATCACACCATATAGGAGGACAAGACAAAGGAATATGTAAGTCTTTGAATAAAGATGAAAAGCAAGATAAAGTTGATGTTGTATATGCTAGCTGTCTGTACTCAGCCTTTTCACTGGGATGAGAAACCCATTTTTTCTTCTTAAAACTCTAAGAAATAAGATTAGGTCCAACAAATATGCAAGAATGCCTTGTGGATTGACGATCATCAGGATCACTAGCATAGTCTGCACTGTAAAAGGCTTGTAATTCCATCAAACCGGATGAATAAAGCAAACAATGAGTGATTGTTGACGCGTCTTAAAAGTGATTTCTAACTCCCAAGTATAAGAGTGTTTTGTTATATTATAACTTGGTGAGTCCGAGACTGATCCACAGAGAAAAGATTTAATTTGTTTATTTAAGTTTATAAAAAAAATTTAAAAATATGCAATTTAATTTAAGAAAAACTATGAAATTGAATTAGTTAGGGTTATAGATCCACTTCTAGTAATAAATATAATTTAACAAATTCTTTTTATTTTTATTTTATTATCTAAAAGATTAATTGTATAAATTGAAATAATTTTCCCATTAATTTTATTATGGACTAAGAACTTAATGTGGCAAAACTCAACTTGTCTACAATAAGTCAAAATATCATTACCATATTTTATGGTAAGATATTAAGAATTCATTGTGCCAAACTCCCATTTTTATCTACAATAAATTAAAATTTCAAAATATAAAATATGGACAAAATTAAATAGAAAATAATTCAATTTGTATAATTAAAAATAGAATTTGATTAAATCATATTTTTCTACCAAGTGTTTCACCTCACCCTAACTACTAATATTTAGCTAAACATATTTGAAATAAAGGAAATTATTAAAATTGAAAAACACATAACTAAAAAAATGGTAGTTGAAAATTGAAATAAAACTAATTTTATTTATTGAAAATATATTACAAAGAGAGATGAGAAGAAGAATTTGAGGTGAAAGAAAAGAAGAGAATGTGTGGAGAGGCGTGTTCTCCCCCTCTCTATTAATACTATACATGGTTAATTTACACCACACAAAAAAATAAAACTAATTACATCTTAGCCTTACATTTGTCCCACTAATAAAACATAAGCCTAACTTAATCCACTCAAGTACATCCAATACATATCACTAACAATTACCATACCTAACATGATAAAAACTTATAGTTTCACAATTACCATATTTACCGTGGTAAAAACTTAAAAAATTCCAACAAAAGTCTCGGATCCTCCTCGATAATGACATAATTTCTCGGACCTCCAAAATCCAAATTTGACATCTGATAACTCTATGAAATGAGAGTTATTAAAGAAGTAAAACACAACCGGGAACAGTGCAGTGTTATAGTCGTTGCTGGAGCAACCATTGCTGTAGCAATCCTGGAATAACGAGGGAGAAAACTTAGCGTGGGTTAGCTATAGAATTTCGATCTGCAGTTTCCTAATTTGACTTATGTACGCCCTAGGCTTTTGCTTTTGTTTACCTTAGTTTTCAGGTTATAAAAAGAGGCGCACATCACGTAAAACGGCGGCAAGGAATTATCATTGGAAAAAAATCAAGAGAAAAAGAAGAAGACGATCAGAATTCAAGGGAACCGATGCATCAACATTAAATAATCCAGCAGAGTTATTTGGATTCACTTTTTGTCGTTCTCTACTTATTCCTTTCTTTACTCATTGATTGAACCAATGTATTTCGTGACCAATATGTTGTTGTTTGTTTTCCTCTTTTAAAATATGAACTAAACTTGCTTGCAGTTGAGTGACAAGCAATCTAATGGGTTATTGACTGTTCTTATCAGTTGCTATATAATTGTTGTAGCATTTTACTCTAGTAGCTATTATTATAACTGTTATTTCGGTTGACCACCCATTTAATGGTTCAAGTTAAGATAGAGCCGTAAAAGGGCATGTCTTAGTGGATATTATTAGAGTAATACTTGATCTTAAATTGAGTTTACTGGATTACATTTATCTTGATCCCCATAAGGGCTATACTTGAAGTTAAGATTTGTGACAACCTAGACATATGTACTCACCTTGTAAGGTGGGGAGAATAGATGTTCGTAATGCCATGTCGTAGGTAGAATAGCAACTAGTCATTGCTAAGATACTTAAGGGTATGAGAACTCCAACACGCGACAGCTGAGGATGCAAATTAATTCTGCCCAGTGCTATGGACAGTGCTGTAGCAACTAATGTTGATTCGATGAAAAGCAGTCAACCCATAAAGAGAGTTTGATCATTCAATTACCTTATTCTCATTTGATTCCTCGACGCATTTAATTTACTTTATTTCATCACTGCATTATTTCGTTTCATTTTCTCACAATTATAAATTTCGGTAGTAAACAACTTCACATTTGTTCATTCGAAATAAAGGTAGATTGCACTATTGTGATTGTTGTAGCATTTCTGGTAACATCAATCCCTGTGGAGACGATCTTGAATACTCATCACTTTATTACTTGTTGTGTACACTTTCACATTGGCATCAAGATCATTTGATTAAAAATTAACCGACAACATCCATACATTTGATTGGAACCTCAAATTGCATGAAATTATTATTTTTACCTAATAAACACACAAAAATACACAAAATCAAATACTTAGAAAAATAATTAGAAATTCACAATATGTTACACAATTATAAATATAAATTACATTAATAGCACAAAATAACATTTTTACCCCTTAATAAACATACATTTTTAACACTAATCACACCCCTCAATTTTTTAATAGTTGTTAATCTATCCTCTAAACTACCAAATAAATAAACTCTCTCAAAATTTCTTTAGCTCTTTGTCGTTCACTCATTTTCCAGAATATTATAAACCTTCTTTTGTGCTCAAGTAATTAATACAATACTTATGAGGCTTCATTAAAAGAAAACAACATTTTCGTTCTAAAACTTACTAGAATTTCTATCTTCAAGCAGTACATTGTCCAAACATTTTTTTTATAAAAATATTACATTTTTAACCCATGTAGCGAGCTTTGGGCCAGTGGCTCCCAGACCAGTTAGCCTTAGGGCACTAGGTGTTGAAACATCTCGACGAACTTAATTACTCTAGTCTTTAATAAATAAGCAAACAATATATCTATAACCCATGTAGCGAGTTTTAGACCAATGACTCCCAAATCAGTTGGCCTTAGGGCATTAGATGTTGAAACACCCCTACGAACTTAATTACTTGAGTTCTAGTACTAACAAAATTAAACTCATTCAATTTTTTCTTTTTTTCTTTTTTTGTTTTTTAGATTTTTTTTGCAATATACACTTTTTAATACCTTAGATATTTTCCCTAATAAATCAAAAGAACTAAATGCTACAAAAAATTTAACTTACAACCTACTAGTATGTGTCATAGTGTTTGTGTGAAGAATGATTTAATAATATCTGTTAAATGAGTAAACAATAAAATGATTTAATAACCAAATGGAGAATTCATAAATTTGAGTAATTCAAAGAAAAGGGAACAAAAACAATTTACTATGAATTTTAAAATCAAAATATAATACAACAAGACTATTAAGATGCATCTCAAGAGTCGTAATTCTTTACACAGCCATCTTAGACACAAAAAAAAAAAATTGTTGTTTTTGGTTTTTTTGGATTTCTTTTAAAAAAATAAACACACCTATTTACAATTTACATCAACTATCTTCACTTGTTGATTGAACCAATGTATTTCGTGACCAATGTGTTGCTGTTTGTTTTCCCCTTTCAAAATATGAACTAAACTTGCTTGTAGTTGAGTGACAAGCAATCTAATTGCTATAGCATTTTACTCTAGTAGCTATTATTATAACTGTTATTTCGGTTGACCACCCATTTAATGGTTCAAGTTAAGATAGAGCCGCAAAAGGACATGTCTTAGTGGATATTATTAGAGTAATACTTGATCTTAAATTGAGTTTACTGGATTACGTTTATCTTGATCCCCATAAGGGCTATACTTGAAGTTAAGATTTGTGACAACCAAGACATAGGTACTCACCTTGTAAGGTAGAGAGAATAGATGTTCGTAATGCCATGTCGTAGGTAGAATAGCAACTAGTCATTACTAAGATACTTAAGGTTATGAGAACTCCAACACGCGATAGCTGAGGATGCAAAGTAATTCTACTCAGTGCTATGGACAGTGCTGTAGCAACTAGTGTTGATTTGATGAAAAGCAGTCAACCCATAAAGAGAGTTTGATCATTCAACTACCTTATTCTCATTTGATTCTTCGACGCATTTAATTTACTTTATTTCATCACTACATTATTTCGTTTCATTTTCTCACAATTATAAATTTCGGTAGTAAACAACTCACATTTGTTCATTCGAAATAAAGGTAGATTACACTATTGTGATTGCTGTAGCATTTCTGGTAACATCAATCCCTGTAGAGACGATCTTAAATACTCATCACTTTATTACTTGTTGTGTACACTTGCACATTGGCATCAAGAGCATTTGATTAAAAATTAACCGACAAGTTTTTGGCACCGTTACCGGAGATATATTGTTTATTTTCGAAGTGTGAAGTAAGCCTTGATAGTGCCAATTTGATTGATTTGTTCTATTTATTGACAGATCAACACTTGCATGTGCAAAGACAGATCTGTTGTATTCCAATTTGATCCTGCGATTGAAAGGACTGTAAGGAGACTGCGAAGAAAATAAAGGAATTCAAAAACTTTTTTAGACATGGATAATTTGCAGGATGTGGGAAATTTGGTCCCTCACGGGCCATTATAACCTATCAACATTCAAGAGGAGCCGAATGAGCATGTTAACCAGAGACAGCCAAGCAACAACAATATCATTTACATGGCAAACGACAGGGACAGAGGTATCAGAGATTATGCTGTGTTAACTCCTCAAGTTGTACACCCTGAGATAATCAGACATGAAGTGGAAGCTGCAAACTTTGAACTGAAGCCAGTGATGTTTCAAATGTTGCAAACAATGGGTCAATTTAATGGACTGCCAAATGAAGATCCTCACCTCCATCTTAAGTTGTTTTTGGAAGTGAGTGATGCTTTTAAAATTGCTGGAGTAACACAAGATGCTTTAAGACTAAGGCTTTTTCCTTACTTCTTAAGAAATCGAGCAAGAGCATGGTTGAATTCATTACTATCTGATTCCATTACTACATGGAATGAGTTGGCTGATAAATTCTTAATAAAATATTTTCCACCAACAAAAAATGCAAAATTACGGAATGAGATTATTTCTTTCCATCAACTTAAAGATGAGAGTTTGTATGAGGCTTGGGAAAGATTCAAAGAACAGCTCAGAAGGTGTCCTCATCATGGTTGATGCTTCAGCAAATGGAGCTTTGTTATCCAAATCTTACACTGAAACTTATGAAATTTTGTAGAGAATTGCCAACAATAATTATCAGTGGCCATCAACTAGACAGCCAGCAGTAAAAAGAGCAGCATGGGTACATAATATAGATGGCATTACAGCTTTATCAGCACAAGTAACCTCATTGACTAACATGGTGAAAGCCATGACATCTGCTCCAGCAACAGTAAAGCAAGTTGCTGAACTGTCTTGTGTGTACTGTGGTGAAGAACATGAATTTGATAACAGTCCTGGAAATCCAACATCAGTAAACTATGTGGGTAATTACAACTATCTACCTCAAAACAACCCATACTCAAATACTTACAACCCTGGATGGAAGTAACACCCAAATTTCTCGTAGAGTAATCAGAATCAAAATGCTCCAGCATTGAGTGGATAGAACAGAAATGCTCAACCACATGGTTTTCATCAGCAGAATCAAGGGCAAAAACACACCAGCCATAACCCTATCATTTCACTAGAAACACTTATTAAGGAATATATTGCAAAGAATGAAGCAATTGTGCAAAGTCAAGCCGTATCTCTAAGAAATCTGGAAAACCAAATTGGGCAACCTGCCACAACAATGAGTAGTAGATCTCAGGGAAGCTTGTCCAGCAATACAGAAGATCCAAGAAGAGAGGGAAAGGAACACTGCAAGGTCATGAACTTAAGATCTGGAAAGAATGTTGATATTCCCGTTAATGTGACTAAAAAAATGATGGAACTTAATTTATCACAAGAACCACCTCAAGAGGAAAGTATGTTACAACAACCCAGCCATCAAGATACTGATATTAGTGGTCAAATTGCAGCAGCTATGGAAGGGAATCAACCAATAAATGCTGAAAAAGAAGTTGCAACACCAGTGGTAACAACTTACAACAAACCAAATGAGCAGAGATTGGTACCTCTTGAAGCTACTCAGCAATTTAGGTAGCCACCTCCTTTCCCACAAAGATTCCAGAAGCAAAAGCAAGACAAGCAGTTCAGCAAATTCCTAGAAGCGCTGAAGCAATTACACATCAACATACCTTTTGTGGAAACTTTGGAGCAAATGCCTAATTATGTCAAATTTCTAAAAGATATCTTGGCAAGAAAGAGAAGATTGGGAGAATTTGATAACACAAGAAAGCAGTCACATGCTCCAAAGTAAGATTCCTCAAAAATTGAAGGATCCAGGAAGCTTCACAATACCATGTTCCATTGGAACTAAGTACAATGGCAGAGCACTTTGTGATTTGGGAACCAGTATTAATCTGATGTCATTATATATATTAAGCAGTTGGGAGTAGGAGAATGCAGGCCAACAAAAGTCACTCTGCAATTAGCTGACAGATCTCATGCATATCCTGAAGGAAAGATTGAGGATTTACTGGTGAAGGTTGACAAATTCATCTTTCTAGTAGACTTCATTGTTTTAAACTTTGAGGCTAATAAAGAGGTACCCATTATACTTGGAAGACATTTCCTAGTAACTGGGAAGACTCTAATAGATGTGTAGAAAGGAGAGCTAACAATGAGGGTGAATGATCAACGAGTCACATTTAATGTATTAGAGGCTATGAAGAACCCTGATGAGGTAAAAAATTGCAATTTCTTAAGTGTAGTGGATTTTGTTATAGCAAATAGAATCGAAAGATGCTGCAGTAATGAGATCATCAAAGTTACCACCTTTGAAAGCTTTGAAGAAGAAGATGTTGCAGCAAACCAGATAGATTGGATAGAAGGAAAACAATTTGATAGACATAACAAATTTGTTGAGCATTTGAATTTTTCAGACAGGGAAGTCAAAACCACTTTACTATCTATTGAATCACCTCCTAGTCTTTAATTAAAATTGTTACCATCACATTTGAAATATGTTTATCTTGGTCAAAACAACACACTCCCTGTAATCATTTCCTCTACTTTGGATGCAGGTCAAGAACAGAGCCTAATAGATGTGCTTGGGAAATATAAATGAGCAATTGGATGGACCATGGCAGATATCAAAGGGATTAGCCCATCCATATGCATGTATAAAATTATGTTAGAAGACTGTTACAGCAATTTAGTGGAGCAACAGAGAAGGTTAAACCCCATTATGAAGGAAGTTGTGAAGAAGGAAATCATCAAATGGTTGGATGTTGGAATCATATACCCGATATCAGACAGCTCATGGGTGAGCCCAGTCCAATGTGTTCGAAAGAATGGAGGAATAACAGTGATAGCAAATGAGAAGAATGAACTTATTCCTATAAGAACAGTAACTGGATGGAGGGTATGTACGGATTACATGAAGCTCAACAAAGCCACAAGGAAGGATCATTTCCCACTCCCATTCATAGATTAGATGTTGGACAGACTTGCTGGAAAATAGTACTATTGTTTCCTAGATGGGTATTCAGGCTACAACCAAATTGCTATAGCTATAGAGGATCAAGAAAAGACCACATTTACTTGTCCTTATAGAACTTTTGCCTTCAGAAGATTGCCCTTTGGTTTGTACAATGCTCTAGCAACTTTCTAGAGATGTATGATGTCTATTTTTTCAAATATAGTGGCGCAAACACTGGAAGTCTTCATAGATGATTTCTCAGTCTTTGGAGAGATATATACTGATTGTTTACACAACTTGGAAGAAGTTCTTAAAAGATGTGAAATGACTAATTTAGTACTCAATTGGGAGAAATGCCATTTTATGGTGCAAGAAGGCATAGTGTTGGGTCATAAGGTATCCAAGAAGGGCATATAGGTAGATAAAGCAAAGATAGAAGTGATAGACAAACTGCCACCTCCTACTTCAATTAAGGGCATTAGAAGTTTTTTGGGTCATACTGAATTTTACAGACGATTCATAAAAGATTTTTCCAAGGTAGAACATGAAAAACCTTTCCATTTCGATAAAAACTATCTTTCAGCATTTGGAGAATTAAAAAAAGCTTTGATCACTGCACCAGTGGTTATATCACCAGATTGGACTCTCCTATTTGAACTAATGTGTGATGCTAGTGACCATTCTATTGGGGCTATGTTAGGGCAGAGGATGCTAAACCAAGATTAATAAGATGAATCTTATTGCTTCAGGAGTTTGATCTAAAAATTAAAGATAGAAAGGGGACTGAGAATCAAGTAGCAGACCATCTGTCGAGGCTAGAAGCAGACACAAGCACATTAACAAGAAAGGACATCACTGAAACTTTTCCTAATGAACAACTGTTAGTAGTACAGCAAGCACAAATGCTGCAGTAATCAGGATCTCCATGGTATGCAGATTTTACTAACTACTTAGTAAATGGATTACTACCACCTGAGTTGAAGTTTCAGGAGAAAAAGAAATTTCTTCATGATGTTAGAAGCTACCAGTGGAATGACCCGTATTTGTATAATTTATGCTCGGATAAAGTAATACGAAGATGTGCTTCAGAGGAAGAGATTCCTCACATACTATCATCATGCGATGTTGCAGTATATGAAGGATATTTTGGCGGTCACAGAACAACTGCTAAGGTTCTGCAATCAGGTTATTACTGGCCTTCTATTTTTAAAGATACTTATGAATTTGCTAAATATTGTGATAGGTGTCAAAGGATAAGAAACATAACTCAAAGACATGAAATGCCATTGACAAACATTCTGGAAGTGGAAGTCTTTGATGTATGGGGAATAGATTTCATGGGTCCTTTTCCACCATCCTTTGGGAACTTATATATCTTGGTTGCTATGGATTATGTCTCCAAATGGGTAGAAACTGCAGCATTACCTACCAATGATGCTAAGGCAATAGTGGACTTTTATTAGAAAAATATTTTTTCCAGGTTTGGCACTCCAAGAGCAATTATTAGTGATGAGAGTACTCATTTTTGCAACAAAGTATTTACTGTAGCTATGGTAAACTATGGAGTCAGGCATAAAGTAGCAACATCATATCACCCACAATCTAATGGCCAAGCAGAAGTGTTTAATAAAAAGAATAAGAAAATCTTAGAAAAAGTGGTGAATCCATCAAGGAAGGATTGGTTCTTGTGTTTACATGACTCCCTATGGGCCTACAGAACAGCATACAAAACACCACTTGGTATGTCTCCCTACCGAATTGTGTATGAGAAAGCTTGTCACTTGCCACTTGAGCTAGAGCATAAAGCATACTGGGCACTGAAGCAATTAAATTGGGATATACATGCTACAGCAGAGCAAAGGAAACTTCAATTATGTGAGCTTGATGAATCACGACTATTCTATTATGAAAATGCAAAAATCTATAAAGAAAGGACAAAACACTGGCATGACAAGGACATCTAACACATGAAATTAAGCCCTGGTCAACTAGTGCTGCTCCATAATACAAGGATAAGACTATTTCTAGGAAAACTAAAATCTCGATGGTCTGGACCTTTCAAGCTGCTCAGAATTTATCCTCATGGGGCTGTGGATCTCATAGATGAAAAGACAGGCCAAGAATTTAAAGTCAATGGGCACAGAGTTAAACACTACATACACTCAGCTGTAGATTATTCAAAGGAGGTCTTACTCCTTAAAGAACCAAGCTTATGAGCAGTCAAAGAAGGTCAGGCTGAAAGACCTTACATCAAGCGCTCAATGGGAGGCAACCCATTGTGGAAGCAGTCACTTCAACTGAGCTTGACCCTCCCTGGTTTTGTTGAAGGCTTTTATGTTCATTTCATTTTAATTTTGTTATTCACTTATTGTTATTTATTTTTATTTTCCTTATTTAGGATTATTTAACCTTTATTTTTTTGTCGTTTTATGTCTTTATTTTTAATTTCTTAGGATTAGTTTTATTTATTTTTAAATTTTTCTAGGGATATATGTGGGACAAATGGATTCCATACTGACAATTGGGGTTGTATTGTTGACAGAGTGTAAAGGTAAGCCACGTGTTAGCAGCTATTGGAGAAGAGTATGTAACCATTGCTAGAACAAACAATTGGGTGTTGCAGCAACCAATATTATCGTTACAGTAACTTAAAGATGGAGTCTCTCACTTACCGTTGGAGATAACTTGTGACAGATGGATGAACGGATTTGGATAGAAATTGAGGAAGAAAAATCTCCGAAATTAATGAACTGCTTTCTCTTGCCTATTTTTATGGGATATACTTAATGAATTTAAAATATATTCTTCCCTAATTTGTCTCTCTTTACCGGATTTATTTTCATTTAATTTCAACTATAAAAGGGAGTTACTGTGCTTAGTTACCTATGACACTATTTCCCCTCTCCTTCGCAATCACGACTCCAATAATTCCTAACTCCTTCTTCTCATTTTACTCCCAGGCATATTACCATCGAATTCTTACTGCTATAGCAATGCAAAGGTACAAAAGGATAGCCAGCCAACTAAAAGATCCTTCACGCTTCCAAAGTTACCATGCGGAAGAAAAATATGAAGAATTCATTGAACCACGCAAATTTCTGGAAGAAAAAGGGTTCAATTCCCACCTCAACCCACAGGAATTTTGCAATCAGTACACAATGCTGTAGCAAAGCGTGGGTGGCTAGAGTTTTGAAACCACCCTCGAGACCCTGTACTGCCAGTAGTAAAAGAATTTTACGCTAATTTGGTAAGCCCTGGCCAGAACAACATTTAGGTAAGAAACTCACTTGTTCCATTAGACTCTCGAGTTATAAATGCTTTCTATAATTTACCTGCTGAAATTAATTGTGAGTATGCCAAGTTGCTTGACAAATTGACCCCACAAAGATGGAACACAATTTTCACGACACTTACAGTAGAGGGTACATCGTGGGCTAATGAGGAAGGGCGCGTAATTAACAGGATAGATTTAAAACCCATTGCTAAGGTGTGGGTGAAATTTCTGAAATCCAGGCTTATGCCAACCACCCACACACCACTGCTGTTTCACAAGAAAGGTTGGTACTGTTGTATGTTATTGTTAGAGGGATTCCCATAAATGTGGAAAGCATTATCGAAAAAGAAATTCGGGACTGTGCCATGAAAAACCACAAAGCTGCTGCCTTGCTATTTTCTTCACTCATCACCAACATCTGTGTAGTATCAGGAGTTTGTCTTGATGCAAAAGATGAACATGTCAAGAATGATGGTGCCCTTACTGCATGCACCATTGAGAGAATTACTGGCAAAATTGCTGGAGCCACATATGAGCCAGCTACTGTAACAGGAGCGAAATGAGCTATTGGGATAGAACAGAGAATACAAGCACTGAGCACCAGCATCACTCAATGTACTGAGGCTCAGCAGAGGGAAAATGATCGGTTTTGGAGCTACTTACAGCACCTAGAAAGCCACATACACCAATTTGCTCTATACATGAAAAGTATCCACCGAAATTTCCTTGATTCATTGCTCCAGCAATATAATTTTGACACCAACACTACAGAGGATCCAGCAGAGGTTAGTGAAGAAGCCACTAACATGGATGAACCAGAAGAGGAAGTTGCAGCAGACCCACAAGCAGAGGCTGGCTCAGAAGCTGATGAACAATCTGACCAACATGAGGAAGAGGGTGACAAATCTGCAACTGAAAGTTCACCAATAGAGGTAGAGGAAGAGGAAGAGTATGAGAAAGAACATGAGGAACCCCCAATCAGGACCTCTTCCAAATCCAGAAAAAAGAACATTATCCAAGATGAGGAAGAAGATGAACCTAAAGAGGTGCCCCCATTCCAATCTTTTCCAGAAAAAGTAAGGAAAAAATAGCTACCCTCCTGCCTCTGAAGATGAAGCCGAGCAAGTTGATGCAGAACTGGAAGCTGCAGCAACCAGAGTCACTCGTACACCCTCAGAAGCTAAGCAGCTGCTTGACATTATTGCCACCATCACAGTTGAGGGACATGCAGCTGATGCCCTAGCTCCTGCTCCTTCACAGTAAACTCCCAGTAAACATGTTCATGTTAGTCCTAGAGGATCCGGCAAAAGAAAGGGAGGTACTTCTAGAAGCATTGCTGCAGCAGCCTCACTAGAACAAAAAAGAACCATATATGTGTCAACCAAACAGGCAGCCCCAACGACAACTCCTCCCACCAACCTAGCGCAGAAAAAGAAAAAGACGTTGCCAGCCACCTCCCCATAATAATCCCCAAAGGATAAGCTGTGAAGTGCATCAAAAAAGTGTTGAAGTCATTACACCATGTTGTAGCAATGCCTAAACAACATGGGAGTATCCCGTTCCTGCTAGTCATTCTATTTAGTTCTAAAAAACTTTTCTTTCATTATGTTTTCATTTTGTGTGGTTTATTTTCTAATTCATCCTCCATGTCCTTGTCGGGCTGTGTGATTTTGTTTTTGTGTGCTTGTGAGGACACATCACCATTTAAAGTTTGGGGGGGTTATGTTTCTGTGTGTTTTGTATATGTGTTTATGTGTGTGTTGTGTGAAGCTCTGCTATCTAATATTTGTGTAGGGATTTGAAAACCTAATGAAGATAAATTCAGTGTTAATTAGTAATTATAAGAATGCCAAGTAGAGATAATTATAGATGGAGAGTGAAATTTTGTTCTGACACCTAAACTTTAGTGGAGTTTTATGAGAATACTGTAGCAGAGCCAAAAGAATAGAAAATATCTTAAGTTTAGGGGAAAATTTTGTTGGACTATGCTTGTCATGAAATAAATTCTGCTCCAATGGCTCAAGTTGCTGAGTAAGCAGAGTTGAGTATGTACCCCATATGCAGAATTACGTCCAAAGGCAACAAGAGTTATGAGCAGTATTGCAGCATCTGCTATTTATATGAAAAAAAGTGAGACAATAATAAGAGGAAGTCCTCTGTCTAAGATATTGAGTAGCCAGGTTGTTCATGATCTCCATGTTTAGCCTTGAGTTAAAAGATATCTTTAGATAAGATTATATTACAAATATTCCTACAACAACTCTAATCTGTGCATGGCTTGAGTAATTGGGTGTCATCATTACAATACGTGGCGTTGTTATACCAGAACTATAACAGTTAAAACTGTACTTTGGACCAGTAGTCCGCAAGTTCGGGTTTCCAGCCGATGTACCTCTGAGATAAAAAAAACTTTGAAACATTTTTATCTCGGGTAATATAACCCAAAACAAACTCTCTTTGAGTCTAAAACAGGGTACCAAACTAGATAAGAAATTATCAAAAGTTTTCTGATGCACAGGATCCTTGCAAGAGGCAAGTGCAGAGCATACTTCCTTAAGTTTCAAAATGAACAGATGTAAGTTTTCTTCTTATTTTTAAAACTTTAGAGCTTCATTGACAAAGAGAAAAAAGAGAAATTAGAAACTCATGATTTTTGAAAGCTAGGGATTTTATTATTTTTTGCTATGCTTCTAACAAAGAGAAGCTGAGTTTATATGGGAGAAAACCTAAGAAAAGGATAGGACAGGGCCCCTATCACTTTTCTAAAAGCAAAGACATAATTACAAGCGACAAGCTTTTGAAAAAGTAAAAGCAATAAAGACAAATTAAAGCATGACTCATGCTTTAATTATCACAAACTTTGAAAAAGTAAAAGCAATAAAGACAAATTAAAACATGACTCATGCTTTAATTATTGAAAAAGTAAAGGATGCATCTTGCATGAATCACGAAGATGAGAGATTTATGTAGTCTTCGTCAGAAGAGCCGTCGACCTCATCTTTATCTTTTGAAAAGAGAACTTTGAGTGATGAACATGACGTTTCTGGTGGATGTTCATGATCTGGGCGACAGGGTGGGCAAGGGCAAAATATTTTGCGCCAAGAAGAGGATGGGTGTTCCTTGGAGCCGGTTGGTGTGCTAAAACTGGCTTTATTTGTTGGATCGACTGAGGCATGTGCTGGTGGAGTTTGTTGGAGGTTTTGAAGATATTGGCTTAATGGCAAGAATACTTCCCATGGGTCTTGTATATCTTGGTAGAGAAAATCAGTGAAGTCTGGTTTTTCTTCCTTGATGATAATGCCCGTGGATTTAGGTTTTGAAATTGCTTAAGGAGTGGGGTGAAATACTAACTAGGCAACCCAAGAGGGGGGTGAATTGGGATTTTAAAACTTATACAACACATTTCGCACAACAATTTAATCTATTGCCTTAATCAAATAAAAAACAATAAATTCAATCAAGCACAATATTAAAAGAGTAAGGGAAGAGAAAAACGAACACAAGGATTTTTACGTGGTTCGGCTATCCCTGCCTACGTCCACGCCTCCAAGCTCACCCGCTTGAGGATTTCACTATCCAAGCCTCCCAAGGCTTCAAGATTTTACAATTGACTTCCAAGGTGTCAATGAACCTTTACAACAAGAGATTATATCCCCAATCTCTTCACCCCAAGTGTTTCCCACACTTGTACACTCACACTTTGATGAGAAATGATAAATACAATAATGAATCTCTCTTTAAGAGTAGATATACAAATTATAGCTCAATGATGATTCAACAAATAATGATTTACGAAATGGAAGCTCAATGTATGTTATGTGCACTTGTTTATGCTTGCTTGGATTACCAAAAATGAATTGGTTTTGAGTTTATATAGTTTGAGCTCAAAAACTAGCCGTTATGCTCATTTTGGTCGTAACCAGATTGCCGGAAATGGACATCCGGTTAGCCGCTTAAAGTTACCGTTACAAGCATAAATTTGAAATACTGAACATCCGGTATGCCGGTTAGTCACATCCGGATTGCCGCTTGCGATCAGAGGCTTTCTGCACAACAACCGGATTGTCGTTTGTCAGGATCCGGTTAGCCGCTTTCGATTTGGTTAATTTCTGCCCAGAATTCGGATTGCCGGATTTCCTCATCCGGTTAGCCGGTTGCTACAGTAACGGCTACAGTGAAATAGTTTCTAATTTTACAGTTTGACCCCAAAACTTTATAAAACTGTATTATGGCCCAAAAAGTTATGAAACTTTGCAAATAGGTCCAATTTCAGAATTACTAAATATTTCTTTGTTAATCCCAAAACTTTCTGAAATTACAATTTCACCCAAACTATGTGAAATTATACAATGACCTAAAATATTTAAAAAGTTTCAAATAGGTCCAAATCCGAAATTCAAAAACAATATCAAAGGTTTTAAAACACATTCATTTTAGTCCAAAACACTTTGATTTTATAGCCTCATTTTCTTATTATAAAACACAATTCATAAATCTTTGTTTAATCAATACATGTGGTTTGTTATCATCAAAATCAATATGTATAGCTATATAAGCTAACAATCTCCCCCTTTTTGATGATGACAAAACACATTACAAAAATTTAATCTAGTTATAAAAAGCTCCCCCTTAATCAATGCAAGGTTAAAAAAAATATTATTTAAAACAGACTCCCCCTACATACATGCATACTCCCCCTGGATATATGCATATTTTTATAACACTTTTTATACCACATATTAAATAATTCTCCCCCCTCATCATCAAAAAGAAAACTTAATTGGCAAAGAAAAAGAGTAGTAATTTTTTATAAATTTAAAAGCATGTATTCTTCTCCCCCTTCATCATGAAAAAGAAAACTTAAAGGAAAAGAATAAGAGTAGCAAATTTATTACTCATGTTTGTCCGAGTAGAAATTTCAACACATTCTCCCACTTTGGACAACAAAAAAGTTCAAAATGCATATTATCCAAAAACATATTGTATGCTCCCCCTAAATATATGGTCAATTAAAAAAAATTTAACCAAAATGATATTATCAAAAACGTATCATATTTATTTTCCGGTGTAAAAAAAATAGATATATGCAATTTGAAATAAGATCGCCAAAAATAATTCAATGAAGATATTACCAATTTTGGGCGAGCAAAAATTTCGGCAGAATCTCCCTTTAAAAATGAACAAATCCTCAAATACACAATGTGATTAAAAACACTTCCATATAAATTTAAACAATTATAACAAACCAACAACTCCATCAATTCATCAAGCAGCGCACATACAATCATCAATCATCAAAATCATCAAGAAATCAAATCATCGCAAGTTTATGCCGAATTTTTGAAAATTGCTCTTCGCAAAGAGGTTTTGATTTCTTTACCAAATTGGCATGCATATTATCAACTATCCAAGCTCCATAATTACCAATCACATTTTATAAATCAAGACAACTAAACTCATCAAAGATCTAATGTGACATTTTAATATAACAAAAAAAATAAAAATTCATATGCTTAAGAATCTCAAAGAAGATGTATTTCTCCCTTACATCTCATATCTCCCTCTTGATCATCAAAAAGTCAAGATAAGCACATTAGTTCCACAATATAAAACATCCAAATATCAAACAATAAACATCATCAATCCCCAATGAAAGCAACAATACATATGAAAATGTAAGTACATATACCCAAAATGGACAAATTCGGTTTTGTAAAATAATGAGTGAAATTGATGATTTTAAACCGATTATATTGATCCAAGAGATGATTTAAGATAATGGATGGTGTTGATTGGCTCAAAAGTGGACCAAAAAGAGTTTAAATATGCAATTTCGGGTTTACAAAAATTGAGTGAAATGGATTTATTTGAGCCAAGAAAATTGATCCTAGATATGAATGAAGCTAATATATGATGTAGATTGGATCAAAAATGGGCTAAAGGAAGCTTGAAAATGTAGAGAGAGAAACGGGTAGAGTTAGGTTTTTTATTTTGGGTTTTATGAGGAGAGTTGATGAAATGAAGTTTTGAGAACGAAAATTGAAGGAGTAATGGATGAATAATGAGTTGGATGATTGATTTTAACAAGAAAATGAGTGAAAGATGAAGAGATTTGAGAAAGAAATGGAGAGGTACTGTTCACGCGTGAATGAGATGGTAATGAAATGATGAAGAACAAGTGAAGAAATGATGATAGAGAAGAGTTTAATGAAGATGAAATGCATGGGTAATGGTTTAAGAGATTGATCTTGGCATAAAAATGGTTGAGAAATGAAGAGGAATTGATTGGAAATGGAAGAGGGTGGCTCACGGTTTTGAGAGAGAGGAAGAACAAGTGCAGAAAATTCGCAAAAGAGGAAGAAGAAAAAACAAAGCCAAAAGCTCACGAATTCGGCTTGCCGGATTTCACTAACCGGCTAGCCGGTTGTGAGCAGAAAGATGAAAGCCGAAAATGGTTTTCCGGATTGACTTGAACCGGAAATCCGGTTTTGTTCCAGCAAGCTTCTTATGCGAATCCGGCTTTCCGGATGTCATAACCGGCTGACCGGTTGTTGTCCATAAATGAAACTCTCTCAAACGGCTTACCGGTATTGCCAATCCGGTTATTCGAAATTCAATCAGAGAGCAACCAAAGCCAATTCGGTTTACCGGTTGCTAAAATCCGGCTGACCGGTTGTGCTCCAGTGAGCACCAAAATGAATTCGGCTTACCGGTTTTAAATGTCCGGTTATCCGGATTTGGTCCAGAGAGCTCCAAGATGAAAAACAGCTTTCCGGTTGATTAGAAGGGGTATACTGGTTAAGCTTTGAAAAATATTTTTGAAATTTTGTAAGCTCTTAGACTTGTATTAAACATACCATTTTATTTTTGGCTTAAAAATTGATCAATTTTAAAAATCATTTAACTTTTCAAAAACGCCAATTAGTGCATGAAACATATATGTATACAAGACCAAACATATGAAATCATATCAAACAATGATGGCGATTTTATAAATGAATGATGATATAACACAATTAACGATACAAGAATTCACACATATAATTCATTCATCATGTATATATTTTACACAATCATGAAACATATAAGCATTCAAAGATTAATTCAAGCATATCACTCGTTTATCAAGCTTAGACGTTACATAATCATCAAAATCAAACAAATCTATTATGATGAGTTGACAAGCTGTCATCATATATATATAACTATGCATCATGATAAAGCACTCAATGTTAAACACAATGATAATTCAATCATGTAAACATACAAGTATACTTTCACAAATTCAAGCTATTATCCATTTTTCATAATCCATTCAAAAAAAAAATTAATATGGCAAGAATTATTACCAAAACAATTAAATCATCTTGCCTCATCTTTTTCTCCTAGATCATTCTCAAATGATTATCCTCACAAGCTTCATCAAGGAACTCTCCACCATTCCTTGTTTGTGGTACCTACAAAAGAAATTCAAGTTGTGTGCTTTGGTACCCAAATATTCTTGGGTCCTTGAACTTTAGATTTAGTTCCTTTTGGAACCCAAATGCATTTGACTCCATAATATACATTTCTCTTAATTGGACATCTAAAACTCATATGACCATTTCCATTACAATAATGACAAACAATCTTATGATCACTTGTGGAGGTGGCCTTAACAAAATAATTCTTATAATATTTTTGTTTCAAGTAAGGCTTATACCCAAGTCCTCCTTTATCAAACACACATTTTTGAGTGCTTAGTAATTTTTCTAAGTTCTTTTGACCATTTGTGAATTTTAACACAATTTGATTTAGCTCATTGCTCTTCTTCTTAAGCACTTCATTTTCTTTCATTAATTCATCAACATGTGATTTCTCATGCTCATATGAAGTACTTTGTTTGCATTTAAATGATGCAATTCTTTCATGCAACATTTTATTATCTAACTCTAGTCCTTTAATCTTTTCATTTAATGAATCATTGTATTTTTGTAAAGCATCCTTTCATTTTTCAAGTCATCTACATATGATTCTAGATGCTCATGTGAAGTGCTAGGTTTCTCATTTGATAATGCAACTCTATCATGCAATGTTTTATTCTCTAATTCTAGACATGTAATCTTTGCACTTAGAGATTCATTTTCATTTGTGAGCTTTGCCATTTTCTTTTTAAGACATGCATTCTTTTTACCAATTTTTATCCAATTATCATGCAATTCTTTAAAAGTATCGTATAATTCATCATAAGTAAAAAGATCATTTACCTCATCAAGTTCATAATCCGATTCATCTCCAATTGCCATGAGAGCTAGATTTGTCATTTCTTGATGCTCATCCTCATCACTTGTTTCCTCATCGCTATCATCCCATGTAGCCACCATAGCTTTCTTCTTGAGCTTGTTGAGAAGAGGGCATTCCGTTCTTATATGGCCAGGCTTCTTGCACTCATAACATTTGATTACTTCCTTCTTCTCCTTTCGGTTCTTGAGGTCTCTAAATTTTCTTCGCTCACCGGATTTCTTAAAAAGTTTTCTTAACCTCCTAGCCAGCATATCTATCTCCTCCTCGTCCAGTTCGCTTTCCTCATCACTCTCATGTTTCGAAGCTTTGAGAGCAATGCTTTTCTTCTTCTCCTCATTGCCTCTTTCGGCTGCCATGTCTTCCTCATAAGAAATAAGAGAACCAATTAAATCATCAATAGGTAAGATATTCAAATCTTTAGCTTCCTCAATGGCAGTCCTTTTTGGTCTCCATTCCTTAGGTAATGACCTAATGATTTTCTTAACTTTCTCGCTATTTGAAAAGACCTTTCCTAAGGCTCCTAGAGTGTTCACTATGTCCGTAAATCTAGTATACATAGAATATACACTCTCATTTTGTTCCATTTGGAACAATTCATATTGCCGAGTGTACCTACTAATTTTAGACTCTTTCACTTGATTCGTGCCTTCATAAACAACTTCAAGTTTATGCCAAATTTTATTAGCACTTTCACAACTAGATACTCTATGAAACTCTTTCTTATCAAGTGCACAAAACAAGGCATTCATTGCTTTGGAATTTAGAGAAGCTTTTCTCTTTTCCAATTCATTCCATTCCCGTGAAGGTTTTGGAATATCTTCCCCGACTTCATTTTTAGTCAAAGGCATAAATGGACCATCACAAACAATTTCCCAAATTTCATAATCTAAAGCTTGCAAATAAATTCTCATCCTAGTTTTCTAATATGGGTAGTCGTTACCGTCAAAGAACGGTGGTCTAATTGTAGATTGTCCTTCCCTAAAGGTTGAGTCACTATGGGTTGCCATGGATATTTAACTCTAAACGGTTAAGTCTACACAAGAGCACCTCGCTCTGATACTAAATGAAATACTAACTAGGCAACCCAAGAGGGGGGTGAATTGGGATTTTAAAACTTATACAACACAATTCGCACAACAATTTAATCTATTGCCTTAATCAAATAAAAAACAATAAATTCAATCAAGCACAATATTATAAGAGTAAGGGAAGAGAAAAACGAACACAAGGATTTTTACGTGGTTCGGCTATCCCCGCCTACGTCCACGCCTCCAAGCTCGCCCGCTTGAGGATTTCACTATCCAAGCCTCCCAAGGCTTCAAGATTTTATAATTGACTTCCAAGGTGTCAATGAACCTTTACAACAAGAGATTATATCCCCAATCTCTTCACCCCAAGTGTTTCCCACACTTGTACACTCACACTTTGATGAGAAATGATAAATACAATAATGAATCTCTCTTTAAGAGTAGATATACAAATTATAGCTCAATGATGATTCAACAAATAACGATTTACGAAATGGAAGCTCAATGTATGTTATGTGCACTTGTTTATGCTTGCTTGGATTACCAAAAATGAATTGGTTTTGAGTTTATATAGTTTGAGCTCAAAAACTAGCCGTTATGCTCATTTTGGTCGTAACCGGATTGCCGGAAATGGACATCCGGTTAGCCGCTTGAAGTTACCGTTACAAGCACAAATTTGAAATACTGAATATCCGGTATGCCGGTTAGTCACATCCGGATTACCGCTTGTGATCAGAGGCTTTCTGCACAACAACCGGATTGTCGTTTGTCAGGATCCGGTTAGCCGCTTTCGATTTGGTTAATTTCTGCCCAGAATTCGGATGGCCGGATTTCCTCATCCGGTTAGCCGGTTGCTACAATAACGGCTACAGTGAAATAGTTTCTAATTTTACAGTTTGACCCCAAAACTTTATAAAACTGTATTATGGCCCAAAAAGTTATGAAACTTTGCAAATAGGTCCAATTTCAGAATTACTAAATATTTCTTTGTTAATCCCAAAACTTTCTGAAATTACAATTTCACCCAAACTATGTGAAATTATACAATGACCTAAAATATTTAAAAAGTTTCAAATAGGTCCAAATCCGAAATTCAAAAACAATATCAAAGGTTTTAAAACACATTCATTTTAGTCCAAAACACTTTGATTTTATAGCCTCATTTTCTTATTATAAAACACAATTCATAACTCTTTGTTTAATCAATACATGTGGTTTGTTATCATCAAAATCAATATGTATAGCTATATAAGCTAACATGGGGATCATGATGATATCATGCTGTGGACCAAGGGAGGTGTGAGAAATGTCTCTGTGTGGAGCATGTTGGTGATTCAGTTCACAAAGGAAATTATAGAGTTCCTTTTGAACATTATCATCTTATTCAAGGATGGATGGGTGAGGCGTGGTGAACCATTCAAAAACTTGATCTTAAGTCCAGAAGAAGTGTGTGTCTGGGTGTTGGAAGTATGACCTATGAATGATGAACACAGATGTGGACATTTTTGCTTCTGATGCTGGCATACATTCCAAATTATGAAATTGTGACAATTGTTGAAGGTTCATTCTCCACAATAGAATTAGAGAAAACCATTCAAGGAGTGTCCAGATGAATGAGGTGGATTTGTCGGGATTGAGCAAATGTTCTAAGGTGGCTGTGACTGGAATAATTAGTTTGGTGGCATAGAGGACAGTTAAGCACCAGATGTACCATAATTCGTCTTCGGAAATGTCTCTGGAAGGATCCAGGGTTAATCCTATAAGAAAATGGAAAGGAGTCTGATAGGAGATAGGCTTTCATGAAAAACTGAAAAATAACTTTCTTTGCAAACTCTTGTATGGCAAAGACTGTGGTGAAAGTTTTCCCAAGGGGAAAGGTTTTTGGGTAAGAGCTTGTGAGGGGAGCAGAGTAGCCATGAAGATGACAGGAAAATGGTGTTATGAGGATATGAAGAACAAGGATTTGTCTGGTTTAGCAAGTCTTGAGAGCATATCAGGAATAAGGTTGTGGTCTCCTTTTATATGCTTCACTGAGAAATCATATTTTGAAAACCAGTCTTTTAGCCTAAGCAACCTCTTTTCTGGAACATTTTTGCCTTTGAAATTCATGATGTTAGGAAAAGCTGAGTTGTCTATTCTGAAAAAAAAAAAAGTGATAGCCGATAAGATGATACTTGAACTTTTGAATGCCATGCTTGACAGCTGTGGTAATGGATTTGTGTTTCAGAAAAGTGTCCACTGGCATAGGCAATCAAGTGTTATTTGCCATTTGTTTCTTCAAGGAGGATGGCCCCCCATGATTCGTCACTTGCATCAGTCTGTAATATTCATATGCCATCAATGATGAGCTTTAATGGTGGCGGATTTTGCACAATTTGCTTTAAAATATTGACAGCAACTGTGTGGTTGTTCCACAAAGGTGGATTCGTTTTCAGCAAGGTTGACAGCTGGCGAGTGTGATGATCAACATGAGGAATAAAATCCCTGATATAATTAATAATACCAAGGAACTGTTGGATTTGCCTTTTGGAAAGATTCTGATCTGGAAAGTGAATGAGCTCTTGAGCAATGTGCTTTCCTGGCTGATAGTGGCCATCTTTGATAGTCATTCCAAGGAATTTAATGCTATTTGTGGCAATTGTGCTTTTCTTAGCTGATAACATGATTCCATGAGATTGAATAATTTCAAAGAATTGATTTAACAAATGGCGATGGTCATCTGGTGTACCTGAAAACAACAAAATATCGTTAATGTAAATCAATGCACTATGCAGAATGGGTTGGAAGATTTGGACCATGGTTTTTTGGAACATAGATGGGGCTGTTTTAAGACCAAAGGGTAAAACTGTCCATTGATAGTGGGCATTGGGAATGCAAAAGGCAGTTTTGTAACGTTCTGAAGGTTTAATTCCAAGTTGCCAAAATTCGAATTTAAGATCAAATTTTGAAAAGAGTTGAGCATTTTTTAGATAGGTGAACATGCTCTGTCTTTTTGGGAAAGGGAATTTGTCATCTTGTAAAAATATGTTTAGAGGTTGATAGTCAATGACTAATCATTTTTTTCCCTCTAACAATCTCATAATGTTTTTCAACATAAAAGGCTTGACAAGCCCATTGAGAACTAGTGAGTTCAATAAGACCTTGGGCCAACAACTGAGAACATTCCTTTTGGGCTAGGATTAAGTCGGAAGGACTCATTCCTAGATGGGTGGCTTTGGTTGGATTGACATCTTCATTCAACTTAAAAGGCAATTGGACAAAGAAATGTGGATTTTTCCACAGAGGATTTGGATGATGAAAGTCAGCATGAGACTCAGGACAATATTTTAAAAACTTTGTGGAAATGTCTTAGAATGGCTGGAAGGTTTCAAACAAACCATAAAGCTTAAGAACATTGGTGAATGGTTTAAATATGGACTTGACTCGAATTCTAGTAGGAATGATTTGGAGGTGTTTTATTTGGTGAATGATATCAAAGCCTAACAAGATGTCCTTATTAGGCAGATGGGAACCGATGACTTTAGTCCAGATAACACAATTGGGAAAGATTTAAATACCAATGGGTTTTTTGGTAATCAGCTTGGTGGTGAAGAATTTTCCATTGACGGCTTTGAAATTTTCTTCATAATGTTGCCAAGACTGAGATGAAAGAATTTCTAGGTTTAACATACTTCTTTGGGCTCCGGTATCAAGAAGTCCAATGGCGGGAATTGGTCTCTGGAATTTGGAAGGTAAGATTTGGAGTTTTATGGAAGGGATAGGTATGGTAGTGTCTAGAGACAAAAGTTGTTGGTGAAAAACAGTTTGAAACTCATCATTTTCAGAATCATCGGATGAGTTTTGCAGTGCGAACACTGTTTCATCAGTAGGCTCCTCTTGTTCTGAGAAGTAGAACTCAATTTCATCTTTGTGAGGAGAATAATCAGTGGTGGCCTGTAAATGTTCAAGAAGTCTTATTGCTTTTTCTTTTTTGTTGGGACAATCCTTAGCATAATGGCCTTTCTTTTTGCAAATGAAGCATCGACTTGACTTTCTCCTTTTCTGTTATCTGAAAGAACTTGACCTTTTCCTGAAAAACCTGTATGATTTTCACCTGGATTTTGATCTAGGAAACGAATCTGGATTATTGAATTTTCGGAAATGCTTTTTCTTTTTGGTGCGGCAATCGCAATCTTTCTTTTTCTTGCATTTGATCTGTAAGTAAAGCTTTTTGCAAGCACTTCGGAAAGGCTCTTTGTCTTTTAACAGTTCTTTGAAGAACTGTTTTTGTTCACATAATTTTTCCAAACATCCCTTGGCGATCTGAAAGATCTTTCCTAAGGAAATGTTGTTAATGGTGAGATTGAGACTCGTGAGCTGCCTCTGTATGTCTGGTTGTAATTCTTCAGGTAATGATGCCAGAAATACATGTTTGAGAGTCGGATCATTGAACCCATTGAGCTTATAAAACAGGATTGACATCCGTTTGTAATGGAAATCAAGATCTTTAGAGTTGAGGGAGCAACATTTCATATTGAGGTAGTCTCTTAGTGCAACTTCGAAGACTACGGCTGATTCGCCAATGAATTGTTCGTGAATGACAGAAAGAGCAATTGAGACATTAGGTAGTTGCACAAACTGTAATTGTCTGTACTCTCCTAAAGCATCAAACCAATCTCTTAAAGATCTCGTAAAACGGGTAGCAAGTTCTCTAAGGACTGATGCTGTAGTAGCATTTGCTCTTAACATTTGGAGATCTATCCAAGCAGCCATTTCAGATAATCTGTCTCTCCATTTAGCTGCAGGGATATCATCAAAAGTGAACCATGGACCATTTGAAGGTTTATGATCATTTTGGGGTTGAGCAGGCCAGTTTAGAGCTGAGGATGCTTCGAGTGAATCTTCCTCAATATCTGACGGTATTTTAAAGAATAGCTTAGTTCTTGAAGATTGAGCAGGCTCGGTCTCTTCAGGTTGGGCCAGAAGGATTATAGTAATGTCAGCATAAGATTTTTCAGAATCACTAGATGAAATGGAAGATTCTAAGGAAAAGTCTGTTTCAGATTCATATGGATCTTTTGAAACGGCTAGATTTGAATCAGAAGTTCGGTCTGTATCAGATGGATCTGGGATTATTTGTGCACTGTATTGTTGCATTGGGGATTTATCTTTGGCCTGAGTTGGTGTTGGTTGAGGAGGGAGTGTGATATAAAGAGGTGGTTGTTGTTCTGAGATTGTCAAAGGTGGTTGAAAAAGTTATTTTTCTGGTCTTAGTCGAGGATGAGGTTTAGGTCTAGATGGTTTTGGCAGAGGATTATTTCTAAACAAAGTATGTGTCATGCCAAATAATTTGGACAGGTCTTGTGGTTTTATGGGAGAAAGCATAGTTGCAAAGGGATGGAAAGATGGGCTGATGGTAGGAAACGGTGGAGAGGTGGTAAATAATGTTGGCCTTTGCCTTTCTGACTCAATCTAGTCAAGTTCTGCTTTCAATTTTCTGATTTCCTTTTCTTTTTGGTCAAATTTTGGGCCATAGTATCTATGACTCAGCATGGTTCTTAATTCAGAATCTAGTTGAGAGATTCTGGATTTCAGATTTTGGTAAATTTGCTGCATCTGGGAAGTGATCGAGTCCATCTTAGACTCAATATGATCAGTTCATAAACTGATATGATTAACCCTCTTATGGATATCAATCAAGGTTTCATTTTGAGCTCTGGCATTTTGGGTTTGCCAGTTGAGAACAACTTAAAAAGGTTTGGGGTCTTCTAAGTGACCTGTGGGAGTTATGGCTGAAGGAATAAAGGGTTTGGTTATGACCTTTCGTTGTGGATCGGTCTGGGTTTCTAGAGCAGGGAAATTGGAGGAATAATCTTGGGAGGTGGATGAAAACATCATGCAAGCCATAGGCTGTATGGGTGGATTGGAATTCTAGAAATGTGGAAAAACTTCAGTCTTGCAATTTTTTGCAATTCATCTAAGTTCTTTTTAGTAGATGGATAATGGAGCTGGTGGTGGTGGAGGATTATGAGGTGGTTTAGGTTGATTGTGTGAGCACAAAGCTTTAGGTATTTTTTTTTTAGTTTTCTTCTCTGCTGTGGTTCAACATCATCTTCTTCCCAATCATCCCAACATGGACAATCTGTATCACAATTTCTGGATCCTGGTGAATCCCAAAGAAAGTGGCCATTAAGTTTGGCAGGATAGATAGGATATCCTTCTTAATTGAATCCTGTAAATGGCAGCTTTTCTTGAGCCGTCTGAACAGCTGTGACCATGGCTGAATAAGTGAATGAGAGTCGTGGAGGCTCCTCTGGTGCTGCTGGTGGAGGTTGAAAAGTCATTCGGATAGTTCCATCAGATCTTCGTTCAAACATACTTTCTGTTGTTTGGATAGGAGAAGTATTGGTGTGGAACTTCTCATAGTTTGAAATCGATTCCAAGGGCATGAGTTTTATGAGTTCATGTCTAGGGCTTTGTCATGGAATTTGAATGATGGTTGGTATCTGATCTGATTCTGTTAACACCATGAGGGCGTCAGAGTGGTGCTCAGGTGAATGAAGGTCTAAGGCATGGTTCTGGAGCTGATATACCAATTGATGGTGAAGAGTTGCAATTTTTGCAGAAGAGATTTGCTCAGCACCTTGAATTTGCACTTGGACTTTCAAGGCAGTGGAGAGATTAGTGTCTTGAAGAGAAATGTTAAATTGGGATAGAAAGTGAGTAAAACACTTCCAGCATGAAGAGTGGTTAAGACAGTACCAATAACAGCATCTTGGTAATGTGTGAACCTAGTATTCAGTATAGCAATTCTGGCTGTAACTGGTAATCTTTTCCTTCCATGTAAGGTTAGGATTAATCTGACTCCCCCGATATGGAGATGAGTATAACCTTCTCTTTGCCAAGTGGAAATAAACTCTAGGGGAATTTCCAGAGTGACATATTGTTCAGCTGTGGTAGCCTGAAGGGAACACTGATCCAATCTGGATGACTGGATATATTCTTTTGGATGTGGTCTTTTGGTGGAAATAAGGGTTCGGATACTGCGAGTAAAGGAGTGTGGACGTTTATAGAGGTGATAAGGACTAAGAAGAGGAAAAGAAGATTCATTGATCTGAGCAGATTCAGGGATATATGAATATTCAACTAAATTTTCTAGCTACGAGATTTGGGTAAGGAAAGGGTGGAAGCAAGGGAAACTGGAGTAATGACAGAAGAAATAGAAGCGTCGTTGGAGGAGGTTGATGCCATTAGTATAAAATTCTCTTTGTCGTTGAAGGCTCGAACGAAAATAAATGTTGCTTTTTGATCATACATTTATTCATATGAAAAATAAATGGTATGATCATACCATTTTGATCATATATTTATTCACATGAAAAATAAATGTTGCAGTGAAGAGGGTTGAGTACTCTTAAGTTTTCATTCTTAAATAGAGTACAATTTGAGTATGTGAGATTTATGCTACCCCATATGTGAATAAAATTGTGCTACCTCTGAATTACATGCAATCTCTTGGTAATATTGTAGCATATCTGGAATTCAATCAAAGTAGCGCACACACTTTGGACAGAAGGAAGCTTAAGTCTAGAACCGATTTACTATGGCCATTTTGCATGATTGAGATTATGATATGAAGGTGGAAGAATCCTTGCAAATTTGATAACAAAGCTAAGTTATGTGTTGCATGATTGTGTGCATGAAGTGTTAGTATACTGTCATTACTTGAGGACAAGTAACGGTTTAAGTTTAGGGGTGTGATAACTCTATGAAATGAGAGTTATTATGGAAATTCTAGACTTAAATCAAGACCACTTAGAGAGTAAATGATGTGTTTTTATTATTTTTGGTTATGTTTTGCATAAACGTCTATTTTAGTTTAGTCTTAATAAGTTTTGCTTGATTTAAAGTAATTTGTGCTCAAAACATGTGCATAATTGTAGGTTTTCAGAAGTTTATAATCCATGAAAGGATGTTGAGATATTAGGCTAGCAAGAAGAAGAAATAATATGGCCACAAAAAAAATGAAACACAACCGGGAATAGTGTAGTGTTATAGCCGTTGCTGGAGCAACCATTACTGTAGCAATCCTGGAACAACAAGGGAGGAAACTTAGCGCGAGTTAGCTACAGAATTGCGATCTGCAGTTTCCTAATTTGACTCATGTACGCCCTAGGCTTTTGCTTACCCTAGTTTTCAGTTATAAAAAGAGGCGCGCATCACGTAAAACAGTGGCAAGGAATTATCATTGCAAAAAATATCAAGATAAAAAGAAGAAGAAGATCATAATTCAAGGGAACCGATGCAGCATCATTAAAGAATCTAGCAGAGTTATTTGGATTCACTTTTTTTCGTTCTCTACTTATTCTTTTCTTCACTCGTTGAATAAACCAATGTATTTCATGACCAATATGTTGCTGTTTGTTTTCCTCTTTTAAAATATGAACTAAACTTGCTTGTAGCTGAGGGACAAGCAATCTAATGGGTTATTGACTGTTCTTATGAGTTGCTATATAATTGCTATAGCATTTTACTCTAGTAGCTATTATTATAACTGTTATTTCGGTTGACCACCCATTTAATTGTTCAAGTTAAGATAGAGCCGCAAAAGGGCATGTCTTAGTGGATATTATTAGAGTAATACTTGATCTTAAATTGAGTTTCCTTTATTAAGTTTATCTTGAATCCCATAAGGGCTATACTTGAAGTTAAGATTCGTGACAACCTAGACATAGATATTCACCTTGTAGGATGGAGAGAATAGATGTTGGTAATGCCATCCCGTAGGTAGAACAACAACTTTTCATTGCTAAGATACTTAAGGTTATGAGAACTCCAACACGCGACAACTGAGGATGTAAAGTAATTCTGCCCAGTGCTATGGACAGTGTTGTGGCAACTAGTGTTGATTTGATGAAAAGCAGTTAGCCCATAAAGAGAGTTTGATCATTCAACTAACTTATTCTCATTTGATTCTTCGACGCATTTAATTTACTTTATATCATCACTGCCTTATTTCGTTTCATTTTCTCACAATTATAAATTTCAGTAGTAAACGTCTTCACATTTGTTCATTCGAAATAAAGGTAGATTGCACTATCGTGATTGATGTAGCATTTCTGGTAACATCAATCCTTGTAGAGACGATCTTGAATACTCATCACTTTATTACTTGTTGTGTACACTTGCACATTGGCATCAAGAGCATTTGATTAAAAATTAACCGACAACATCCATACATTTGTTTGGAACTTCAAATTGCATGAAATTATTATTTTGACCTAATAAACACATAAAAATACACAAAATCAAATACTTGAAAAATAATTAGAAATTCACAATATGTTACACAATTACAAATATAAATTACATTAATAGCACAAATAACATTTTTACCCCTTAATAAACATACATTTTTAACACTAATCACACCCATCAATTTTTTAATAGTTGTTCATCTATCCTCTAAACTACCAAATAAATAAACTCTCTCAAAATTTCTTTAGCTCTTTGTCGTTCACTCATTTTCCAAAATATTATAAACCTTCTTTTGTGCTCAAGTAATTAATACAATACTTATGAGGCTTCATTAAGAGAAAACAACATTTTCGTTCTAAAACTCATTAGAAATTATATCTTCAAGCAGTACATTGTTCAAACATTTTTTATAAAAGTATTACATTTTTAACCCATGTAGCGAGCTTTGGGTCAGTGACTCCCAGACCAGTTGGCCTTAGGGCACTAGGTGTTGAAACACTTGGACGGACTTAATTACTCTAGTATTTAATAAATAAGCAAACAATATATCTATAACCCATGTAGCGAGTTTTAGACCAATGACTCCCAAATCAGTTGGCCTTAGGGCATTAGATGTTGAAACACCCCTACGAACTTAATTACTTGAGTTCTAGTACTAACAAAATTAAACTCATTCAATTTTTTCTTTTTTTTTTTGTTTTTTAGTTTTTTTTTACAATATATGCTTTTTAATACCTTAGATATTATCCCTAATAAATCAAAAGAACTAAATGCTACAAAAAATTTAACTTACAACCTACTAGTATGTGTCATAGTGTTTGTGTGAAGAATGATTTAATAATATTTGTTAAATGAGTAAACAATAAAATGACTTAATAACCAAATGGAGAATTCATAAATTTGAGTAATTGAAAGAAAAGGGAACAAAAACAATTTACTATGAATTTTAAAATCAAAATATAATACAACAAGACTATTAAGATGCGTCTCAAGAGTTGTAATTCTTTACACAACCATCCTAGACACAAAAAAAAAATTGTTGTTTTTGGTTTTTTTGGATTTCTTTTAAAAAATAAACACACTTATTTACAATTTACATCAACTATCCCCTGTCCCCAACCTAATCTAAACATTATTCATAATTTAAATATATGCATGTAAAAAAGACGAAAAAGATAAAGAAAACATAAATAATAAAAAAAGAAATAGGAACGATCACACCTGAACATGCCACTGAAGATGCATTTCTAGAGTTGCTGCACCCTATATTCAGCCATGTTCGACATAAACATTAATAGGATTTATCATATTCCACAACTATCAACTATTCCCTCCCCCAATCTAAATAAGACATTGTCCTCAATGGCTTAAAGAAAAGAAGTAGAGTTTAGAACACATTACCTCATTGCTCGAAGAAGATAGTTACAACTGAATAGTTAAGTCTAACTTGTACTTCTTACTAGGGCTAGGGTTACCATCATTAGTCAACCATTCCAATGCTAAGGTCTTAGGATCTGGCTCTGGTTTGTAAGCTTGTAAAAGATCAAGTAACTCATTAGTAGTAGAAGCACAAATAAAGATTTTTTTTTACAAAGATTGGAATAAAATTATTCTTAATTGCATGGTTAATGAATGTGAGCAAGCCATCGTAAAAATTATTAACATTTATTAAACCGATGGGGTTTTGATGGATGTTCAAATGAGCCTAAGATGCAAATGTAATCAGTGCCTCTAAAGTTGCAAGATCTCCTGGCAAGAAAATGAAAGCGCCAGCATGATTTAACATCTCAGATATTCACTCTTGCATTCTTGAGACAACTAACTCTTCTCCAATTGGTACGTTTGACAGTCATCCCAAAGGTTTTAAGGCTTGTGGAATGATACCTAGTACCTGATTTCCTTTAATAAAAACAGCTTCTGAGACAAGTTTTGATACCCCGTGGTTACCTCCTCCATATACAAGGTGTAGTTTCCTCTTAGCTATGACACGACCAAGATCTACAGTTGCTTGAATGAACTCCTTGTATTTTCCGTAATGAAATCCAGAGAGCACATAAATGTTTTTGAATTGTCTACTCGAAGATGCTGCCATTAGAATAATCTTAAAATATAAGTTGTGAGTGGTTGGAAAAAGAGCTCATATTTAAAGATCTTAATGATAGTCAAAATGAGAAACAGCTATAAATGAGTTGGTGTATTTGTCAGATGATGTGTAAAGCTTATGTCCCAATAATTTAAAAGCAAACAGTAAAAGAAAAAAAGAAAAAAATAATAATTAAATACAAAATCACACCACTAAACGCAATAATGCAAATAATAATAAAAGAACAACAAAATAAAAGGATATTTACTGGTAGTTGTGATTGCGGCTCACATCTTCCTCTGGTTTTACATCCAGTAACTGATTGAACGCCCTCTATGGGTCGAGAATAGGATTCCTATCCAATTTTCTTATAAACTAACAAACATGGTCTTTTTGAGTTAGATTCACAAGACTAAATTGTACACTTTCTTTTTTGAATAGTCTTCATAACCTATGTATCTTATATTGCACATTTCCGCTTCGATGGTCTAAAGAGATCGTAAGATATCATCCAACGATTCTTTATTTAGGCCATCTTTAATGAATTTAATTTTATCTTCTCGACTATCAGAAACAATTTCTGAAGATTTACAAATTTCGTGTTTGCAACTAAGTCTTACATAGTTATGACATTCTGAGCCAAGTCTTTTAGCTCTCCGTTTTTTAGCAAATGTGCTTTTACCAAAACTAGGCATGCAAAGAATAAATGGATTAAGAAACTCATTGCTAATTAGACATTTGCTTCAATTAAATAACGAATATCAATAGGAATTCCGTTGATCATTAACAAACGCAATTTTTCACGACGAGCTTTGTAAATGTTTTTGAGGCATTTTGAGGGAAAGAAGGAAAACACTTATGTAATTTACATTGTATTTCTTTCATGCTTGATTTTTGGTTCTGTTATTATGGGAAACTAAGATATCGACTTAAAACGTCACGGAGTACCACTATCTGCTATTTATACGGGAAAATAAATCAAAACACACCAAAATCAAATCTGCAAAATCAAATCAACCGTGAAAGCGAATAATAAAAAGAGTCACACAATGTAAAGCGGAAAATGAACTTACATTCGTCCTCTTATTGAGCTAACCTCAAGCTCCAATTGAAATTCATATATACCACCCTCTATTTCTCTAAGTTGTCTTTCTAGATCCTCAATGTAGGTCACTAATGTTGGTGGTGGTCATTCCCAAATTAGATGTGATTTAAAGCTTTGTACCGAGCCACTCAAGTGAAATTTTATTCGCAAAATAGTTTTAAGATGTGTGAACATAATCTTCCTTATTGAGGTGCTCATGATGTATAATGATGAAGAAAACACAATTTTAAACACAATTAAGCAAGAAACATCACAACGCGTATCGTTCAAGACAGTCAAACAATTTAACTGATAAAGCAATAGTGAAAAGTTAAAACACTCACTAAAAACTTAATCAAGATTTAGTGGGTCACTCAAATTTATTTCGGTGCTTGCTTTATGTGGTTGGTATTCCAGATAGGGCTTTATTCTTTGTCCATTAACTTTAAATGTGACACTATTTTTTAGATTCTCAATTTCTACAACCCTATATGGATATATATTTTTTTACAACAAATGGGCCACTCAACTTTGACTTTAATTTTCCTTGAAACAAATGAAGATGAGAATTATAAAGCAACATTTTTTGACCAATCTCAAATGTTTTTCGAAAAATATTTTTAATATGAAAAACTTTTGTTCTTGCCTTAATAACTCTTGAATTTTCATATGCATCATTCCTTAGTTCCTCAAGTTCATTCAATTGCAATTTTTGCACATTACCGGCATAATCCAAATTTGAATTAAAAGCTTTAATAACCCCAAAATGATTTATGCAAGTTCAACAAGTAAGTGGCAATGTTTACCGTAAACTAGCCAATAGGATGACATTCCTAAAGATGTCTTAAATGCAGTACGGTAAGCTCAGAGTGCATCAGTCAGTCGAAGAAACTAATCTTTGTAGTTTGGGTTAACTGTTTTTTTATTAAATTTATTTTATCTTCCTATTTGCTAATTCAACTTGACCATTTGTTTGAGAATGATAAGGGTAGCAATTTTATGTGTAATCCCATATTTTTTTCATTAGAGACTGAAATGATTTATTACAAAAATGCTTACCTCTATCACTAATAATGGCTCGAGGGATTCCAAATCGACTTAGAATGTTTTCTCTTAAAAATTCAACCACGGTTTTACTATTATTATTTCGACAAGACATTGCTTCAATCCTTTTTGAGACATAATCAATTGCAATTAATATATACACAAATCCAAAAGATGGTGGAAATGGACCCATGAAATCAATTCTCCAACAGTCAAATATTTCAATCTCAAGTATGGGATTTAAGGGCACCATGTTTCTTTTAGTAATTGATCCCAATTTTTTACAATTTTCACAAGTTTTGCAAAATTCATGTGTCGTTGAATATGATAGGCCAATAAAATCTACATTGCAAAATTTTAGTTGTAGTTTTTTTTGAAGAAAAATGTCCACCTCATGCTTCAGAATAAAAAAACAATTAATGACACTACTTGCCTTGTTATTAGGAATGCATCGTCAAAAAATCTGATCAGGGCAATATTTGAACAAGTAAGGATCATCCTAATGAAATTTCTTTACTTCAACAAAAAATTTCTTCTTCTCTTGAGTATTCCATTGCAAATGCAATTTACATGTAACAAGGAAATTAACAATGTTAGCATACCATGGCATTGAAGTAACATAAAATAAAAATTCATTCGGGAAGGAGTCATTGATGGGTGTTATTTCAGTGCAGAATTCATATGTGAGTCTTGATAAATGATCAGCAACGACATTTTCGACACCCTTTTTATCTTTTATGGTGAGGTCAAATTCTTAAAGTAACAAAATCCAACGAATTAGTCTTGGTTTGGCATCCTGTTTAGTCATTAAATATCTCACAACAGCGTGATTAGTAAAAATAACAATTTTAGAACTAAGCAAATATGAACGAAATTTGTTTAATGCAAACACCACAACAAGTAATTCTTTTTTAGTTGTTGAATAATTCATTTGAGTACCATCCAAAGTCTTACTCGCATAATAAATCAGAAACGGCTTACCATTCATTCTTTGTCCTAAAACAACACCAACAACAAAGTTACTTGCATCACAAATTAATTTAAAAGGCAAAGACCAATTAGGAGATTGCATAATAGGTGCAGAAGTCAAAAGATAAATTATTTTCTCAAAACATTTTTGACAATCATCAGTCCATTCAAATGGTGCGTCCTTTACTAAGAGGTTACAAAGTGGTTTAGATATGGCACTAAAGTTTTTTATAAACCTCCTATAAAATTCTACATGTCCTAAAAAGGATCGTACATCTCTAACTATTTTTAGTTGTGGCAATTTAGATATGACTTCAATTTTTGCTTTGTCAACTTCAATTCTCTTAACAGATACAACATGACCCAAAACAATTCTAGAAGTAACCGTGTAATGACATTTTTCCTAATTTAACACGAGTTCTTTTTCAAGACTTGTTTTTTAAAACTTTTTCCAAATTATCAAGGCAATCATCAAAAGAATTCCCAAACACAGTCAAATCATTCATAAAGACCTCTAAATAATGTTCAACCATATCAGTGAAAATACTTAGCGTGAATCTTTGAAATGTTGCAAGAGCATTACAAAGTCCAAATGGCATTCTTTTAAATGCAAATGTTCCAAAGGGATATGTAAATGTGGATTTTTCTTGGTCTTCAAGTACTATAGGAATTTGATAATAACCTGAATATCCATCTAAGAAGCATTAGTAAGGATGTCCAGTTACTCTCTCTAAGATTTGGTCAAGAAATGGCAATGGAAAATGATATTTTCTAGTGACTTCATTTAACTTTCTATAATCAATGCACATGCGCCAACTAGATGTAATTCGTGTTGGAATTAATTCACCATTTTTATTTTTAACAATAGTGATTCCACATTTTTTAGAGCCACACCTTTCCTACCTGAGGTGGTAAATATGGAGTTTATAGTATCTTTCTAATCACATAGAGAAAACCTCTTCACAAATATGGCATAGATTCTGGTATCAGAGCCCACAAGACTCCCAAGACCCATGGGAAGAATTTCTTCCCTTAAGTCAACATCTTCAACAGTTTCCACAGCCATCCATGAATGAACCCAGATACTCATCACAACCATCCCCATCACAACCATCCAGAACCTCAAAAGTCGACAAAGCCACTCAGACACCAGGATCTATGCCAGGATGCAGACGAGAATGCCCTTATCCACCTTGCCGTGGTCCCCACCATAAGCATCTAAAGCCCTCCAAAACCTTTTTCCCACCAACCTCTCGTGACAACCCCTATGAAACTGAAAGCTCATCTGAACACGACTACATGAACCTTCGCTCTCCATAAAGTAGTTTGTCTTGTTGCAATAATTATGTTTCATGCTTTTGTCTTGTATAATTATTAAAGTATGCTTTTACTTTAAGCTTTACTTTTGTCAAAGTTATGCTTTAATCATTAAAGCTCACTTTGTTGCTTTGTAATAATTAAAGTTGTGTCATGATGTATCTGAAGGACAACATTTGTCCATGAGGTTCCTAATAACGCAACTTTTGTGCAGTAAAATTAAAACGGATGGCGGAAGCTCTAGAAACCTCGGATCGACTTCATTCAAAAACGAAAATCAAGAGGAAAGATTTAAGTTTAATTAACTCACTTGTAGTTTCAAAAACGACTTCGTGAAGTAGGAGAAAATGACTGAAAACTGCAAGCTACGAACACTGTTCAGAAAATGGAGCTCTGCACGAACAGCTTCTGTTTTGCCACGATCTGAGATCCTTTAAGCACCCCAATTGTGATGCCTCAGGTCAGTCCACACTTAGAAATGTTCTAGGAGTTCAAAGGATTTGGAATCTCGAAATTTCATTTAGAAATGAGAGAGATAATGAAGAAACATGAATGCTAGTTCATGATGATTTATTCCACCAAATAAAGCCACCATTATCTCCAATGATGGCACCAAACATTATCATGTGCTAGACCCACCCACTTAGCCATTATTTATTGAAAGTGATCTTATCACTTTAATAAATTATTTAATCAAATAAATAAATAGCTAAATTAATTAATTTCGTAATTAATTAATTAACCCCATTTTGATCAAATCAAATGGTTAAATGTGGGCTTCTTTTGTAACATGTTCTAATGCTTTCTCTTAATCCATATTAGATCCAATAAAAGCCCAAAATTCTAAGCCCAAAATTGGTCTAGAAGTCCATAACCATATATGAACCGGAACATGTCCAAAATGGTCATTTTACATGCTCGATATTACATAATGTTTAATTGAGGATTTATGAAATTTATTTTGTTCCTTAAACTATTTATGGAACATCTAAATTTCTATCTTAAATCATATTTAAGATATATTTATATATATATATTCATTCTCAATGAATTATAATATAAATATTGATTTTCCTAAAATTAGGAAATTTAACTTCTCATTTTCTAGTAACTCCCTTTTTTTCATTTCTATTTGGTGTGTGACCTTTTAGGTTCTTAGTTATAAGGTAGTAAAACTATTTTAATGATAACTCTTTATTCATTAAATGATGCTAAACTCTTTAGTCATCAATTAGAACATTTCTAATGACCTTAAGATGCATTGCTAATACGCTTTACCAATATTGATCTTAAGGTTTCTACAAGTCATGAGTGACACCTAGCAGTATATCACAACCATCCAAATAACAAGAATTGTTGGATCTATAGAACCTATTCCATTGTATCTCTATGTCTTGGTCTCTTCATCATCCATGTCCAGAGAAAAGCACGGCTTATGGTTTATTATGTTAAGCAGTAATGCTTTATCTCAAAATAAATCTAAATGAACTTGGCATGAAAATATAATTTGAACTCCTTCAAATATATTTCACCTTGGCCAAGGATTTCTCATGCCAATTCATATTATCTCATAGGGACATCCTTTTGTATATTACAAAGTGATGAATTCCATATTCGCCATACACTTGTCTTCATACATAGCCAACCATGACAGCTATTGCTAGATCTCTTCCGTGATTAGGAATCAATCATTATGCATTCACATATCAGAGATGTCTATGTATGTGCCTCAGGTTTAAAGACCATTACTAAACATAGTGTCTGTTACAATGTATAATAAGCCATTAACACTCAAAACCATATGGCTTACTATATTCGGTCAAGTTCAGTAAACTCGTTCTCTTAACAAGTACCTATGTGTTTGACTTGACATCTCATGTCAATGATATGAAACTCATCATCCATTTTAGTATCACATACCATAAGGAGTCATAACACATACTAGTGTTTATAGGAATTTATAATGTCCAATCATAAATCCACCACTAGGAACTATTTTAGAAGCATAGTACAAAGGATGCATGTTTCATATTCTCGACAAACTCGAGAATGTGTTCCTTAACTATTTTACTTCTTGGACTATATTCATTAAATTAATATATGAATATTGATAACTTTGCCATTTTATAAATATCAAAATGCTAATCAAATACAATCATTCCCTAAACAATCAAACACCATTCGATTGGCCTTTAGGGCATATTACTAACAATCTCCCACTTGCACTAAAGTCAATTGCTATGGTATCTCATACCCATCTTCTCAAGATGACGATCTATCTGTTGTTGAGTAAGTGCTTTAGTCAGAGGATCCGCAGTGTTATCAGCGGAGGTTACTTTCTGCATAGTGATATCACTCCTTCCAATGATTTCTCTGATAATGTGATATCTTCTCTCAATGTGTTTGGATTTCTGGTGAGACCTTGATTCCTTAGCTTGTGTTATAGCTCCATTGTTGTCACAATATAATGAGATTGGCAACATAATGGTTGGAACCACTCCAAGTTGTTGAATAAACTTCCGTATCCAAACAACTTCTTTTGCTGCATCTGATGCAGCTATATATTCCGCTTCAGTGGTAGAATCTGCAGTAGTTACTTGCTTAGAACTTTCCCAGCTCACTGCTCCACTATTGATAGTGAATAAAAATCCTGATGTAGATTTTCTGTCATCTACATCTGACTGAAAATCTGAATCTGTGAAGCCTTCAATTTTTAGCTCACCCTCTCCATATGTTAAGAACAAATCTTTAGTTCTTCTTAAGTACTTAAAGATATTCTTAACTGCGGTCCAATGTTCCTCACCTGGATTACTCTGGTATCTGCTAGTGACACTCACTGCATGAGCTATATTTGGTCTAGTACATAACATAGCATACATAAGACTTCCAATTGCAGAAGCATATGGAATCTTATTCATTCGGTCTCTCTCATCATAAGTTTTAGGACTCATGCTTTTAGAGAGATGAATTCCATGTTTGAAGGGTATAAAACCCCTTTTGGAATCCCACATATTAAATTTCTTTAATATCTTTTCTATGTACTTAGCTTGACATAGACCTATTAATCTTCTGGATCTATCTCTATAAATCCTGATTCCCAAGATATACATTGCATCTCCTAGGTCTTTCATGGAGAAGTTTTGAGAAAGCCAAATTTTGACAGAAGACATTAGTCAAATGTCATTTCCTATAAGCAATATGTCATCTACATATAGCACAAGGAAAGTTATTGCACTCCCACTGACCCTTTTATAAACACATGGTTCATCCTCATTCTTGATGAAACCAAATGATTTGATTGCATCATCGAATCGGATGTTCCAACTCCTGGAGGCATGTTTTAGCCCATAAATGGACTTTCTTCGCTTGCATACTTTATGAGGATTTGTCTTAGATTCAAAACCACAAGGTTGTATCATATAGATATCTTCCTCAATGTACCCATTAAGAAATGCAGTTTTGACATCCATTTGCCAAATCTCAGTCATAATATGCTGCTATAGCCAATAAGATTCTGATGGACTTCAGCATGGCTACTGGTGAAAAGGTTTCCTCATAGTCTATGCCTTGTATTTGACGATAACCTTTAGCTACCAACCTTGCTTTATAGGTCTCTACCTTTCCATCTAAGCCTATCTTCCTCTTGAAGATCCATTTGCATCCGATAGGTATAATACCTTCGGGTGGATCCACTAGAGTCCAGACTTGATTGGTTCTCATAGAGTCCATCTCTAAATCCATGGCTTCAAGCCATTTCTTAGAGTCAATATCTGATATTGCCTCTTCGTAACTAGTAGGATCATCTCTATGATCCGTATCACCCAATAAAAATATATCATTCATCTGATGAAGTAAACCATATCTTTCTGGTGGGTGAATTATCCTACTAGATCTACGGAGCTGCTGTGTTCCTTGTGTTTGTACTTGAACATGCTCTTCATTGGATTTATCCTCATTAGAATTCTCAATAAATTCTAATTTTCTTCCTTGTCCACCTTCTTGAATAAACTCTTTTTCAAGAAATATGGCATTTCTGCTGACCAATACCCTTTGGTCAGATTGGATGTAAAAGTAATAACCCAAAGTTTCCTTTGGGTATCCAATGAACCTCCCACTATCCGCTTTAGCTTCAAGTTTCTCACTCTTGAGTCTCTTGATAAAAGCAGGACATCCCCAAATCCTAAGATGATTTAGGCTTGGTTGTTTACCATACCATATCTCATATGGTATTTTAGGTGCAGACTTGGAAGGTACTCTGTTTAGTACATATGTTGTAGTAAGGAGAGCATATCCCCAAAGAGAAATTGGTAAGTCTGTATAACTCACCATTGATCGCACCATGTCTAACAGTGTGCGATTTCTCCTCTCAGATACTCCATTAAGCTCTGGTGTACCTGGAGGTGTCCATTGTGAAACAATACAATTTTCTTTAAGGTACGACTGGAATTCTCCACTAAGATATTCACCACCTCGATCTGATCGTAGGGTTTTAATAACTTTTTCAGTCTGTTTCTCTACTTCATTTCGGTATTCTTTGAACTTTTCAAAGGCTTCAGATTTATACTTCATTATGTATACTGAACAATACCTTGAGTGATCGTCGATAAAAGTTATGAAGTAGTAATATCCACCCCTTGCCATTTTATTAAATGGCCCACATACATCAGTATGTATAAGTTCAAGTAAATCAGTGGCCCTTGTACTTCGTCCAACGAAGGGTGCCCTGGTCATTTTTCCTTGAAGACATGATTCACAAGTTGGATAAGGTTCTAAACCAAATGGACCTATTAGTCCATCTTTAGCCAATTTTGTGACTCTATCTTCTCCAATATGACCTAGCCTTAAATGCCATTTATATTTGGGGCTTATTTCTTCTCTTTCACGTTTATGTGTTATGGTATTTACATTCACAACATGCTTATTATTTTCTTTCATGTTTAGTACATAAAGATCATTATCTAAAGTACCATGTGCAACATATTTATTCTCATAATAAATGTTACAAATTTTATTTCTAAAATAAAATTCATAATTGTCTTTGCATAAACATGAAATTGAAACTATGTTCCTTACAGCAGAAGGAACAAATAAACAATTATTCAAACTTATTACATGCCCAGATGCCATTTTTAAGGAAAATTTCCCTATAGCTGAGGCAGCAACCATTGCTCCATTTCCCACTCTAAGAGACACTTCTCCTTGTTTAAGTCTTCTACTTCTTTTTAGATCCTGCATTGACATACAAATATGTGCGGTTGCAGCAGAATCTAAAATCCAAGAAGTAGAATGAATAATTGAAATATTAGTTTCAATAATGAGCATACTTTCAGAAGGATTCTCTTTAGGCTTGACTTTCAAGCTGTTGAGGTAAGCTTTGCAATTCCTCTTCCAATGCCCATCCTTACTGCAATGGAAACATTTTCCCTTGTCATTGGGCTCATTAGCTTTCCCCTTCTTAATCCCACCTTTAGCCTTGGGCTGAAACTTTTTCTTTTTACCCTTTTTAGTTGAGGGTCCTTCTATAGCCATAACATCTTTTGGCTTCTTTATACAAGTTTCAGCAGTATTAAGCATCTTTAGCAGTTCAGCAAGACTGCACTCCATTTTATTCATGTTAAAATTCATGATAAATTGAGAGAATGAGTCTGACAAGGATTGTAGGATAAGATCGATAGCTAATTCCCCATCTATTGAGAAATTAAGAGCTTCCAGCTGCTCTATGTAGTAAATCATTTTGAGTACATGCTCATTGACCGATCCTTCAGTCATTCTCATTCTGAACAATTTCTTAGATATCTCATATCTAACTGTTCTGCTTTGTTCACCATACAACTTTTGTAGATGAAGTATCATGGAACTTGCATCAGGCATATTTACATGTTGCCTTTGTAGTTCATTGGACATCGATGCCAATATATAGCTTTTAGCACTTAGGTCATCATCTTGCCACTTCTGATAAGTGACACGTTCTGCCTCACTTGCTCCCTCAGGAATTTCATTTGGCTTAGGTGTATCAAGAACATAGCTAATTCTCTCATAATTAAGAGCAATTCTTAAATTTCTCAACCAATCAACATAATTGGGTCTCGTCAAACGGTAGTTTTCCAGAATTCGTGCCAACGGATTATTCATTATTAAATATTTCTGCAGAAAATATAAATTAAATTATTAGCATTTTATTATAATCTATTTGATTTTGGTCTTTAAATCAAATAGTATGTCCCACTATTTTATCATTTCATTACACTCCCATATGCAAGAAACGGAAACTCTCATTGGTAAAAGTTTCTAGTAGGAATCAGATTCTCATTAGTATAAGTTTACCTCACCTAACAGTTCTTGGCTTACTTATTATAATGAGTAGGTAACTCTTTACCAAATGCATCTCATGCATGTACCGATTATCCTTCGGCCTCTAAATCATTAATACCTCACCTAACAGTTCTTAGTATAAATGATTTAGTTAAGTTTACCCTAATACCCTTGCATATTTCAAAAGATCTTACTAACCTCACCTAATAGTTCTTGGTAGCTTAATGTATGAATTATGCATCATCGTATGATATATGGTTTTTTCTCAACATTTTAATGAATGAGTAGCCCATGTATCCATGACAACTAGCCCAAGCATAAAATATTTTAAATATTCCATTGGTATTAGTAGGCCACGATTGATATTCCTAATATCCATCATTACAACTTAACAATAATTATGTTTATTTAATTAGGGAGTATTTGGTCATTATTATGGTCTCACTTTTTAGCATGTTATTCCATTTTCAATATTCAAACATGTCTAAGCACCCTAATATACATCTCATGCATATTATAGACAAACCAACCAAGGATGATCATGGAATTTTCTAATAAAACCAATTTGAGCCAAAATTGGTTTTAAGGTCCACCTAGGTATCAAGCAAACAATAATGATTATGAGACATCTTATGCCTCAAATTATTACAATTATTAATTTCTATTTGAGAGGCCAAAATATCATTGGAAGTGCTGCAACGATCCATAAAGTCTTCTTGCTCCAACCTCCAGTGCATCGTAAATACGTCGTCTCTCCTTTTACAATCATCTCGTAGAAATTACATATTTAGAAGAATTGGGGTACAAATTTAGAGGTAATGGGATACAATCAGATCTTAATAGAAGGAGGGACATGCAAGTCCCTATTTAAAAATATTACAACCATTTAAGCCTTTAGAAATCGGCCAAATCAACAAATAGATCAATAGCTCATTCAATCACGCATATATTCAATCATCACATGACATAAATATATCATAAAATATCTAGGTCTTTCCATGATCATCCTTCATGCTATTATAAATGGAAATAACATAAATCATGCTTCAAAAATTCAAAATTGAATGAAGATGGCTCTGATACCAATTGAAGGACAACATTTGTCCATGAGGTTCCTAATAACGCAACTTTTCTGCAGTAAAATTAAAACGGATGGCGGAAGCTCTAGAAACCTCGGATCGACTTCATTCAAAAACGAAAATCAAGAGGAAAGATTGAAGTTTAATTACCTCACTTGTAGTTTCAAAAACGACTTCGTGAAATAGGAGAAAATGACTGAAAACAGCAAGGTACGAACACTGTCCAGAAAATGGAGCTCTGCACGAACAGCTTCTGTTTTGCCACGATCTGAGATCCTTTAAGCACCCCAATTGTGATGCTTCTAGTCAGTCCACACTTAGAAATGTTCTAGGAGTTCATAGGATTTGGAATCTCGAAATTTCGTTTAGAAATGAGAGAGATAATGAAGAAATATGAATGCTAGTTCATGATGATTCATTCCACCAAATAAAGCCACCATTATCTCCAATGATGGCACCAAACATTATCATGTGCTAGACCCACCCACTTAGCTATTATTTATTGAAAGTGATCTTATCACTTCAATAAATTATTTAATCAAATAAATAAATAGCTAAATTAATAAATTTTGTAATTAATTAATTAACCCCATTTTGATCAAATCAAATGATTAAATGTGGGCTTCTTTTGTAACATGTTCTAATGCTTTCTCTTAATCCATATTAGATCTAATAAAAGTCCAAAATTCTAAACCCAAAATTGGTCTAGAAGTCCATAATCATATATGAACCGGAACATGTCCAAAATGGTCATTTTACATGCTCGATATTACATAATGTTTAATTGAGGATTTATGAAATTTATTTTGTTCCTTAAACTATTTATGGAACATCTAAATTTCTATCTTAAATCATATTTAAGATATATTTATATATATATTCATTCTCAATGAATTATAATATAAATATTGATTTTCCTAAAATTAAGAAATTTAACTTCTCATTTTCTAGTAACTCTCTTTTTTTCATTTCTATTTGGTGTGTGACCTTTTAGGTTTTTAGTTATAAGGTAGTAGAACTATTTTAATGATAACTCTTTATTCATTAAATGATGCTAAACTCTTTAGTCATCAATTAGAACATTTCTAATGACCTTAAGATGCATTGCTAATACGCTTTACCAATATTGATCTTAAGGTTTCTACAAGTCATGAGTGACACCTAGCAGTATATCACAACCATCCAAATAACAAGAATTGTTGGATTTATAGAACCTATTCCATTGTATCTCTATGTCTTGGTCTCTTCATCATCCATGTACAGAGAAAAGCACGGCTTATGGTTTATTATGTTAAGCAGTAATGCTTTATCTCAAAATAAATCTAAATGAACTTGGCATGAAAATATAATTTGAACTCCTTCAAATATATTTCACCTTGGCCAAGGATTTCTCATGCCAATTCATATTATCTCATAGGGACATCCTTTTGTATATTACAAAGTGATGAATTTCATATTCGCCATACACTTGTCTTCATACATAGCCAATCATGACAGCTATTGCTAGATCTCTTCCGTGATCAGGAATCAATCATTATGCATTCACATATCAGAGATGTCTATGTATGTGCCTCAGGTCTAAAGACCATTACTAAACATAGTGTCTGTTACAATGTATAATAAGCCATTAACACTCAAAACCATATGGCTTACTATATTCGGTCAAGTTCAGTAAACTCGTTCTCTTAACAAGTACCTATATGTTTGACTTGACATCTCATGTCAATGATATGAAACTCACCATCCATTTTAGTATCACATACCATAAGGAGTCATAACACATACTAGTGTTTATAGGAATTTATAATGTCCAATCATAAATCCACCACTAGGAACTATTTTAGAAGCATAGTACAAAGGATGCACGTTTCATATTCTCGACAAACTCGAGAATGTGTTCCTTAATTATTTTACTTCTTGGACTATATTCATTAAATTAATATATGAATATTGATAACTTTGCCATTTTCTAAATATCAAAATGCTATTCAAATACAATCATTCCCTAAACAATCAAACACCATTCGATTAGCCTTTAGGGCATATTACTAACAATATCTTTTACTTTTGCTTTTGTAAAAGATAGGGTCATGTCCTATCTTCTTGAGAATTCTCCCATCTAAAGAGTTCTCCCCTCGATTGTAAGATAAGAAGTTTTCAAGAAATAAACTTGTGTGTTTTTTCTTCAGCTATGACTTTCTAAACTCCTTTTTCTCTCTGCAAATGAAGTTCTAAAAGAAAGAAAAAGAATAAAGATTAAATTTGTTCATTTTAAAAAACTTAAGGAAGTATGCTCTGCACTTGCCTTCTAGTAAGGACCCTGTGCATCAGAAAACTTATGATAATTTCTTAAACGGTTTGGTACCCTGTTTTAAGACTAAGGAAAGTCTGTTTTTGGGTCATATAACCTTCAACGAAAGCATTTTAAGTTTTGATCTCAGGGGTATATTGGCTGGAAACCCGAAATTGCGGACTATTGGTCCAAAGTACAGTCTTAACTGTTGTAGTTCTAGTATAACAATGCCACGTATCCTGTGCTTCCCATACCTGCGCCAATTTTTGGTATCAGAGCCATACCAGTCCTTGAAAATTTTTGGTTTTCTAAACTCGTGTTTTTCATGATTAACATGGTATACTTTACGTCTTTATTCTGATTTAATCTTTAGACTTCAGGAGCAGAGAGAACTTCTTATTCATGGCTCTCACTTCATCTTCAAATCTTGTTACTTTTTCTTTACCCAAATGTTGCACTTCACATACTGCCACTAAGATTGAAAACCTTGTAGAATATTCCTACATTCCGGAATCTGCCCAAATCAGTGAATTATCCTACCCTCTCATCAGCCCTTACTAGCTGTACAAACGACCCAGTTCCTTTACCCGCAGTATCCGTACCCTTATATCTACTAGATGGCCTCGCCCTAAAGAATATATCTAGTCTTCTCGCCTGGATCAATGTGTCCTTCAGGCAACCTCTGCTGAGCAATATGTCACTCTAGAAATACCCTCAGAGTTGATTTCAAACTGGAAACGAGAAAGTTATACCCATCTTCATCTTGGAGGAATCCGGTTAATCATTACCCTTCGTGGGAGAAAAGAATTATCAGTCACAGCTCAGATTGCACTGCTCGACACCCGGTTCAAACAGTACCAAGATGCTGTTATAGGTACTGTCCTCACAACCCTACCTGCAGGAAGTGTTTTACTCACTTTTTATCCAAATTTCAACCTTTCTCTCCAAGACACCAATTTGCCTACAACCTTGAAAGTTCAAGTCCAAATTCAAGGTGCAGAACAAATCTCCTCAGCCAAAATTGCCACTCTCCATCATCAATTGGTCTATAGGCTTCAAAATCATGCCTTAGATCTACCCACTCCAGAACACCATTCTGACACCCTCATGGTATTAGCTGAATATGACCAGATCCCAACCATTATCCAAATCCTAAGATAAATTCCTCGACATGAGCTCATCAAGCTTTTGCCCCTTGAATGGATCTCTAACTATGAACAGTTCCATAATAATACAGCTCCGATTCAGAGATCCGACAGTATGTTTGAAAGACGACAAGATGGAACAGTCAGAATGACTTTTAAGCCACCTCCCAGTGCTCCACAAGAGCCTCCTCGGCTCTCCTTCACCTATTCTTCCATGATCACAACTGTATAGACAGGTCAAGAAGATCTGCCCATTACAGGGTTTAACTCTGACGGCTAACCTATTTATCCAGCAAAGCATAATAGTCATTTCTTATGGGATGTCCCTAGCTCAGGCATGTGTGACCCATATTGTCCCTGTTGGGATGATTGGGAAGAAGACGATGATTATTCCACCAAAAGGAAAAAGAAATCCAAAAAGAAAAAACCTTCAGTTTCGTGTCACCACTATGACCCCAAACCACCACAAGATCCTCCACCTCCACCAACTCCATTACCCTTCTACAAGAAAGAGCTTAAATGGATTGCAAAGCATTGCAAATCTGAGAGTCCATCACCAATCCTAACTCCAACACCACCACTGTCTTGTATGATGTTTTCATCTACTTCTTCCAACTACTCTTCTTCCTTTCCTCCTTTGGAAACCCACACAGATTCCCAACGAAATGTCGTGTTCAAACCCTTTATCCCTTCAGCTATAACCTCCATTGGTCACCTTGAACCACCCAAACCTTTTGAATCAGTCCTCAACTGGCAAACCCAAAATGCCAGAGCCCAGAATGATACTTTGTTGTACATCAATTCTAAAGTTGAGAACATCAGTTTACGAACTGAAAAACTTGAGACAAAAGTTGACTCTATCACTGCACAAATGCAGTAGATCTATCAAAATCTCCAATCTAGAATTACTCAACTCGATTCTGAGTTACGAGCCATGCTTGCCCAGCGTTATTATGGCCCAGAATTTGACCAAAAAGAAAGGGAAATCAGGCGCTTAAAAGCTAAGCTTGATCAGATTGAATCTAAAAAATAAAGACCTACCTAGTTTACCACATCACCACCTATCCCCTCCATCGGTTCAACTTATCATCCATTTGTCTCTGATCTTTCCCCTATTCGACAATCTGAACCTTCCAAACTATTTGGTATGACTCACACTCTTTTTAGAGATAATCCATTGCTACCACCATCTAAGCCTAATATGAAGCCTAAGTCCCAACCAGGACCTGTCACAATTCATCCAACTTCCATTCCTGGACAACAATCCCCTGGTTATACACCGGCATCACCGCCAGCACCTCCACCACCAACTTCCTCTCAACATCCTACCCAATCCAAGGATAAACAACCCATGCATCAGTTTAGAGCCCACACAGTTGACCACTCATCTACTACAGATGATCAAACTTTTGATTCAAATTTAGCTGTTTCAGATAGTCATACAGAGACAGATACAGAATCTTCAGTATCCACCAGTGACTCTGAAAAGTCCTATGCTGATATCACCAGAATCCTGATGGCTCAGCCTGATCAACCTAATCAAGGCCAAACCTCTCACACCGAACTATATGTTGATATTCCCTCAGAAGTTGAGGAAGAAATGCCTGAATTTTCTGTATCTAACCAACCTCCTCCAACCCAAACTCAAACCGGTTCTACCAGTCAAAAATCGTCAAATGGTCCATGGTTCACATTTGATGATCTTCCATCTTCTAAATGGCGTAACCGATTAAATAAAATGTCTGCCTAGATTGATCTACAAATGCTCAGATCAAGAGCCACAACTGAATGAGTCCTTAGAGAATTTGCTACTCGTTTTACGGGTACCCTAAGAGATTGGTTTGTTTCTTTAGGCCAATACAGACAATTACAGTTTGTTCAATTACCAGAAGTCTCAAGTGCTCTTGCGGTTATCCATGATCAATTCCTTGGAGACCCTTCTGCAGTTTTTGAAGCTGCACGAAGAGACTATCTCAACATGAAATGCTACTCACTCAATGCTAAGGATCTTAACTTCCATTACAAACGAATGTCACTGATGTTCTATAAGCTTAATGGATTCAATGAGCTGACATTAAAGCATGTCTTTCTGGTTTCCCTTCCAGATGAACTCCAAACTGGATTTGCCTGGTAAGTACAATGTAAGTGCTACTTTTAATGTTTCTGATTTGAGTCCTTTTGATGTAGGTGATGATTTGAGGACAAATCATCTTCAAGAGGAGCGGAATGATGAGATTAACGATAAAACTATCATAAGCACATGGGATGAGGCATATTCAGATCCTATTCAAGTTCCCGTCAGACCCGTTACAAGAGCTTGAGTAAAGAAATTCAAAGAAGCACTTAATGGATTGATTCAAGCAACTTGGGTTCAATCAAAATCGTGGAGGCCCATTGAAGTAATCGCACATGATAAATGCATGATTCAAGCTCTTGAAGTTTCCAAATACTCACTTCCATGAAATAGGGAGTTGGCTTAAACATTTTGGCTAGAAAATATATTATTTTCTTTTTTCAGATACTTTCCCGTTTCTTGAGGAGGCTATTAGGGAATCAAATCAATTATTTCTATTTTATTCGCTTAGTTTCCATTTAGTTTATGTAAGGCATTTAAGGCAATTAGGATCCTGATTTAGTTTAAATTCTTTCCTGTTTACTTAGATTAGGATTCTGATTTGATTTAGATTCTTTCCTATTAGGGAAGATTTAGATTCATATTTGATTTTTGGGTTAGGATTTACTTCCAAAAATTCTTATAACCAACCCTATATAAAGTACTCATATTCAATAAACAAAAAAGAAGTTTTTTGATGCAATTGGTGAGAGAGTTAATTATCTTTGGTTCTTTACGAACTCTTTGAACTTATCAGATTTCCATGGCGTTCAAATTCTTGACTTATCAATCAGACCATCCATAGCTGATTGTGGCGTCTTCACATACCAAGGTTCGTACTTTCAATAAGCATTGGGTCGAGGTTCTATTCCATTTCTGGTTTCGATTCGATCTTGGGAACTAAATTGATTAGGGTCGCGTCAGTTCTTGACGGGGTTCATATCAGATTGTTTACCAGAAAATGTTAGAAAAACTGTTATTAGGATGTGCTTTCACTTCAACTCATTGTGTAGTAAGGTGCTAGACAAAAAAACTCTTGACAAATTAGAAAAAGATTATTTCGTCACTATGTGCTTGTTTGAGCAATATTTCCTGCCCACCTTTTTTGACATAATGGTCCATTTGATGATACATCTTGTTGACCAAGTCCAATTATGTGGACTGGTTCACTTTTGTTAGATGTATCCATTTGAGAGAAACGTGAAAACGTTAAAGGGCTATGTTTGTAACCACTATCGGCCCGAGGGTTGCATTACGGAATGCTATGTTACAGAGGAAGCACTTGAATTTTGTGCTAAATATCTCTCAAACCATGATATCATTGGACTACCACCTGATTGTATAGTTGATTATACAATTGAAAAGGCTTTAGGAGGTGGAGATGTTAAGATGGTTGATGTTGCACTACTAGAGCAAGCACATCTTTCCATTCTAGAAAGCACCTTGGAGTTACAATCTTATATATTGTAAGTCATAAATTTTTATTAGTATTTACGCAAATTTTTCAAAACCTTATCTAACAACAACTGATTTTTTTAGTATTGACATGGTAGGGAATATAAGATATTCTTGCAATCAAAATTTCCAAAGCAATCAAAACGGGCTCATTGGTTAGAAACTAAGCATGCTCGTAGCTTTTCTGATTGGTTACAAATGAAGGTTAAGATTTGACAATTTTATCCTTAATAATAGTGTTAAGTTTGTCATTAGTAACTCGTAATTTATTTCAAACTGTAGGTAACAAACATGATAGCAAATGGTTAAAACGTTGATGAAACTGTTAGGATGTTGGCAAACAAACCTAGTTGCATTGTGATTGCATATTCAGGGTACCTTATAAATGGTTTTAATTTTGCAACGAGGGATCGAGATAGCAACCGTGTTATGCAAAACAATGGGGTTAATGTCTCAGCAACAACCTTACAAGTCTCAAGCTCAAAGGATAAAAATCCTTTCACTGGTATAATGGAGTATTATGGCGTCCTTGTTGAAATTAGGAGCTGCAATATCTCATGGCTAAGAAAGTTGTTTTTAAGTGTGATTGGGTTGATAGTAGATGGGTTAAGGTTGATGATTTAGGTTTCACTGTTATTGATCTTAATCGAGTTGGTCATAAGTCTGATTGCTTCATTCTAGCTTCGCATGCAAAGCAAGTGTTTTATGTTCAAGACCAAGTAGATCCAACAAAATCAATTGTTTGTTCAGTGGGTCAAAGAGTCAATAATATCCACCCCCAAAAATAGATATGGATAAAGATGATGTTGGCATATATGAAAGACCAAAGTGGGATGATGTTCTAATTGATGATGACTTAGTAGGGGACTGACAAGTATAGGAAGTTATCTGATTTCAGTGTCTTCATTCTTTTATATATGAACTGAATGCAAGTTATTTGAAGGTGTAATATGCTTCTTTTTCCATATACTGAATTCAGTGTCCGTATTTGTTTTGATATGGCAAGGTAAATGTAATATCTCATGCTGTCGCATGTCTTTATTTTCTTGTATTGATTTTAGTCTTTTTATTTATTTGTATATGAATTAGATGTGAAGTTGTCATGTGTTTTTTTTAATATTTTCCTTTGTTTATAGATTTGTTTAAATGTAAGTTATAAAGATGTGTTTCAATTATTAATTTGTCTATTATCTGTCATAATTTTATAGATATGGCTGACATTGAAGAACAAAATGAGACAAAATTTTCTGACTTGGATGGGAGACCAAAGAGGAGAAAGCAGACAAAAAAGAAACATTTGCTAAAAAGATCAGCTGGCGATAAGCTTATAGTGCAGTATAACCAATATGAAGTTCCTATTAGAGATAAAGCAAATGATCTTAGAAATTACATCGGTGTTCTTGTCCGAGATAATATTTCAATCCTGTATGATGATTGGCGACGTGTTCCCCTAGAGATTAAGGACAAACTTTGGGACCACTTATAGGTAATTTGTCATTTCTTATTAACTTTTGTGGTTTAATTCTTTTTTATCTCTTTACTAATGTTAATATTGTTTATGCTGGGACAAACAAAATTTGAACTTGATAGAAGGAGCAAAAAAACATGTGGTTCAATCAATGGGAATTGCTTTAAGGAACTTCATATGTGCTTTAAACACAAAGTTTATTCAACCTAACAAAGATAACCGCAGTCAATTAAAGCTGCCTCCATAGGAGTATCCCAGAATTAGAAAATTGGAGTGGAAACAATTTGTTGACAAAGTTCTTGGTCCTGAATTTGACATAAAATGTTTTACAACAATGTTCATTTGTTACTTAGAAAACTTGTTTGTTTTAATGTATGATGATTGCTGTAAACTATTTTTGTGAAGGATAAGAGTAATAAAGCGAAAAAGATGCGTGAGCAAATCAAGTATAACCATCGTTTGGGTAGTACAGGTTATAATGGCATGCTGTACAGAAAGGTATCATATGACAGCCTCCTCAAATCAATTTTGTCTAGGTATATCGGCTGGAAACCCGAGCATGCGGACTACTGGTCCAAAGGATAACTTTGTTACATTGGTCTAGTATAACAACACCTCACAGAGATATTACCGAAGATGAACTTTGGTATACATGGTGTCTTACTGTTCTGTATGCCACAAAAATAGTTTTCCCAGTCTTACCCCTTCTCTCCAAACTCAATGATCCAGAGTTTTCTACCTCTCTCTTCCGGCATGGAGGGTGGTAAGAACTGTGCCAATAATGGCATGTTGATATTGCTTAAACCTGGTGTTAAGCAATCTTGGCTGTGACATCAGAAATCTGGCTGAACTGAAGTTGTCTATATTGTCCAAGACTATCAAACCAATCTCGAAGAGAACCTGTAACCTTTCAGATCTGCTTGCAAAAACTCTTACTTGGCTATTAAATGCAAAGATCCAAAGAAGTGTGGCTGTGCACCAAAGAAAAAGTCTCATTTCTAGAAACCGAACTTCAAGTCGAATTTTGAAAAGATTCGAGCATTCGACTTGAAGTCTAGTTTTTGGCAACTTGGCAATCTGCTTTAATTGCTTTACAGCATCTGTGTGGATTTTTGACCAGGATGGTGGATTTTTTTTTAAAAGAGCAGACAACTTGGTTGTAATTCTTCTGGAAGAGAAGCCAAAAATACATGTCTAAGGGTAGCATCATTGAATCCATTTAGCTTATAATAAAGCAAAGACATCTGCTTGACCCACATTGCACAAGAGTTACTCCACTTTCCTGAAAGTAACTTTACAAAAAAGCAAGTCCAACAATTTCTCTTTGTAGATTGTGTGATAATGCTTTTGTGCATCAGGAAAAACTCAGTTTTGTATTCCAAATGCCCATTACCAATGGACAATCCTTCCTTTTGGCCTCAACAAAACTCCATGGACATTTCTTGTGGGATGTCCCAGCCTAAGGCAACTGGCTGAGAGGAAAATGGTGGATATGGAGAAGAGGATGATCCAAGTTCATATGGTGATAGTGAAGGTACCGGAGTAAAATCATCATAAGGATCTTGGGAATCTTGACCTCATTCTTTTGAGGCAGTCATAAACTGGTTGTTGCGTGTTAGAAAATGTATATTTATAAAGGAGAAAATCTTTATTTTACACTTTAAGTTTTACTAACACCCTTACTTTTATGTATTTAAACTTCTTGTCATTTAATTATGTGTGTTGGGTCATCATAGTCATTTCACAATGAACGAGAGATCAGACGGCAAAACGGACATCACTTTTGAACTCAGGACGGTTGAAAACCTTAGAAAGAGCATAAAAGGAAAAATGGCACTATTCACATGTACGGCACTATTCACATATACGGTACTGTCTACGTTACTGTTCACAACACTGTTCACATAGACGGATCATTGATATGGCATTGACCGATGATGTGGCATTGATTGATGAGGTGTCACGATCCTGTTGGACTAAAATTCTTACGTACTGTTGACTGATGACGTGGCGCAATCTTGAGCGTCCAAAATATTTTTGATCAAATGGCCATGATTTACTCAATGTATCTATAAAGAGGGGGCTCTTCCCCCCTAATTTGATAGCTCTGAATCCATTTTTGGACTCCATTTTCTGTAATTTCCTCTCCATCTTGTATTTTCTATGTATTTTAATAAATTCTCATTTTGCCCTTAGTTCAATTATAAGTAGCTAATTTTCTTTCAAACTTGGGTTGAAGGTGAAGTCTCAACATGTGTCATGGGCTTTATTTGGTAAATTTATTTTCTTTTCCACTCTAATTTTTGTGGATGTTTTGACTTCTCGTCGACAACTAATAATAATCTTGTCTAGATACCGCCTTGGTTTCACCGGCTCTCTAGTACAAAGTTATTATTATTTGGCAGTTGGCACGATAAGCCCTTAGCACCATATTGATTAGAGTGTGGTTCATGAGGTGTGGATTCCCCCCTCATAATTTAATTGGTATTAATAAGGAATATTTAGCCCATGGTGCATGTTGATATGGATCCAAATACCCAAGTACGTCATTTTAATAAATTTCTATTCAATTTATTCTCGCCATTTAAAATCCAATTTTAGGATAATCTAAAGTCACTTTCACCACAAATCCAACCACCCTCATACAAAATTAATTCTACATATAATTAAAATCCACCTCCTCGTGGGGATTGAAACTCGTCACTATTGATCTGTACTACAATAGATTCGTGCACTTGCGAGTTCAATAAAATTTGCACAACAAGTTTTTGGCGCCGTTGCCGGGGAGGTAAGTAATTTTAATTCATAGAATTAATTTTTGTGAATAATTCCATTTAATTGTTTTCTTGTATTTTTTTCTTTAGAAAAAAAGTGAATCTACATTTAAAGGTTAGTATTTCTTTCCTTTTTCTCTTCTTTAAAATTCTGTAATTTAATTTTCAATTTATTTTTCTATGTAAATTTTTTTTGTTTATCTTATTAATTTATTTTTAGTTAATTTATTTCACGTATTTGTTTTTGTGTATTTTTATATAAAGGTTTTAACAGCGTGATAAGTTTAGTAACGTAATTTCTCCTTCTTCTTTATGTTTATTTGTTTTTTTCCCATTTATTTTTGTATTTCTTGCATGCATGGTCGTAGGTCATTATTACCTAATCTTGAAGAAGGAGTTTTGAACAGCGTGATAAGTTTACTTCGCACACACAAGCACGTTAAAAATAAAATTGAAATGGATTTGCAAAAAGCACCACAGGAGAGGCAATTTAAGGACTACTTTAGTCCCTTAGCTAATTTGAGCACATCATGTATAAGATACCCAAATGTAGCTGTCAGGAGTTTTGAATTATAACCTAGTGTGCTAAATTGTCTCCTAACATTCTATGGCCTAGAAAATGAGGACCCATATAATCATTTGAATGATTTTCATGCTGTTTGTCAAATATTTAGATATGAGAATTTTCCAGATGATGATATTAAACTTAGACTATTCCCATTTTCTTTAAAGGATAAAGCTCGTTCATGGCTCAATACATTGCCTGCTAATAGCATTTCATCATGGGAACAAATAGTAACAAAATTTTGAATAAATATTTCCCTGTGCATAAAACCAATGCTATTTGCAGGGAGATTTCAAAGTGTACCCAGAGAGAAGACGAGCAGTTTTTCGAAACATGGGAGCGATTCAATGGGCTACTCTTGAAGTGTCCACATCATGGGTATGAGAAATGACACCAATGCCAATACGTTTTAGAGGGATTATTGCCGAATGTACAGAATGGCTAATGGCAACAAGTGGAGGAGAGCTAATGTCAAAAAGTGCACCAGAGATTTGGGAATTCTTCCAGCGACAAGCGGATAATTCCCAACAACGGAGTCGATCACTCAGGAATACTAAAAGAATTAAAGGAGTGAATGAGGTTCACATTGGCGAGTCAACTTCGGGAATCAAAGAAGTCAAGGAGATGATTGAAGGTCTCGCTCAACAAATAGCATCGTTATCGACTGCTGAATCAACAGAGCCACATGACCATAACTCATACTCAGATCAAGCCAATGCCATAGGTGTAATGAGAAAACCATCTAATTACAACCCATACTCCAACACATATAACCCTGGATAGAGAGACCACCCCAATTTTTCATGGTCTCAAGGATTCCAACAGAATGGACCAGCAGCTCCAGCTCCACCAATGCAACCAATTCCTCAAATTCCTCAAATTCCTCAAGCCCCTCATCCACCATTTAGACCATACAATCAGAACCAGAACTACTCTCAACCCAGACCATGGGAGGATGCATTCTAGAATTTCAAGAATGTTACTCACTCCACGATTGAGCAACAGAACTGCACCATTGATGGACTACGAAATGAGTTGAGAGCAAGCTTCAACTCACAAGCCCAATCAGTTTCAAGCTTCGAGAAGATGGTGGGACAACTTGCTTATTCAGTTCAGACCTTGGCAATGACTATTGAGAAAGGTAAATTTCCAAGTCAACCAGTGCCTAATCCTAAAGGAGTACATGAAGCAAGTACCAGTTCACAACAGCAGCATGAAGAGGTCAAAGCAGTCATGACCTTGCGAAAAGGAAAAGAAGTCGACAACAAAGTAGAGATGCTGGTGACAAAAAAAAAATCAAATCGTACCTGTGAATGTTGAGGACTCACCATCCGAAGAGAAAGAAGAAACCAACCCACAAGAATATGTTCCCAAAGCTCCATTTCCTCAGAGGTTAGCTAAAGGAAAGAAGGGAAAATCCATAGGTGAGATTCTTGAAATCTTCAAACAGGTAAGTGTTAACATCCCTTTACTTGATGCTATAAAACAAGTTCCATCTTATGCCAAGTTTCTTAAAGACCTTTGTACTAAAAAGAGAAATATTCACGTTCAAAAGAAGGCATTTTTAACAAAAAACGTTAATTCTATACTCCAACACAAAATTCCTCTAAAATGCAAAGACCCAGGCTCCCCCACTATCTCATGTATTATAGAGAACCACATAATTGAGAATGCTTTGTTGGATTTAGGAGCTAGTGTAAATCTGTTACCCTACTCAGTATTTGTGAAACTTGGACTGGGAGAATTACACCCAACTCTAGTGGTGTTACAACTTGCAGATCGGTCCACGAAAATACCTTACGGTATTGTGGAGGACGTGCTTCTCCAAGTAGACAAGTTTTATTTTTCTGTTGATTTCATTGTAATTGACACTCACCAATACAGGATTCAAGGAAGCACATCCCCATTATTCTAGGCCGACCTTTCTTGGCAACTGCGGATGCTTACATTCAATGCAGAACTGGAAATATGCAGTTATCCTTCGGCAACATGACTATGGAATGGAACATCTTCAACATTGCCAAACAACCTCATAATGCAGATGATGTAATTGTTGATGTGGATTTAATAGAAGCATTAGTTGATAATACTTTTGTTTCAAATCTTAGTGATGATCCTTTACAAACATGCTTAACTCAATTTGGTTTGGATTTTGATCCTTTACAAATATGCTTAACTCACTTTGGTTTGGATTTTGATATTGACAGATCGGTCGATGAGGTCAACGCCCTACTTGACTCAGCACCATCCATGGACACTAATAAATGAAAGTCAAGAGTTGAACAACTAGCACCATTAGAGAAAAAACTCATCCCATCATCAAAATCACCACCGAAACTCGAGCTCAAACCATTACCCAACACTCTGGAATATGCATTTTTGGGAGAAGAAAGCACTCTGCCGGTAATCATCTCATCATCCCTAAATGACGAACAAAAAGGTAAGTTGTTGGATGTTTTAAAAGAGCACAAAGGAGCATTAGGATGGAACATAGCAGACATAAAAGATATAAACCCAGTAGACTGCACGCATTACATTCACCTTGATGAAAATGCTAAATCTACTAGGGAAATGCAATTTCGGTTAAATCCTATTATGAAAGAAGTTGTTAGAACTGAAGTCCTTAAGCTATTAGATGCATGTATCATTTACCCCATTTCTGATAGTTCATGGGTCAGTCCTGTACAAGTTGTCCCCAAAAAGTCAGGAGTCATAGTAGTTACGAATGCTGATAATGAATTAATACCAACTAGAGTAACTATCGGAGGGTGTATATGCATTGATTATAGAAAGTTGAATTCTGTCACACGTAAAGACCATTTTCCTTTACTATTTATCGATCAAATGCTTGATAGATTAGCAGGCTATGAATTTTATTGCTTTATAGATGGCTACTCAGGATATAATTAGATTCCCATAGCACCAAAAGATCAAGAGAAAACTACTTTCACTTGCCCTTTTAGATATGGTTGAACGATTCTTTGAAGTCTTTATGGATGACTTTTCTGTCTTTGGTGATTCATTTGATCAATGTTTACATCATCTAACATTAGTTCTGCAGAGATGTATCGAGAAGAACTTAATCTTAAATTAGGAGAAGTGTCATTTTATGGTAAAACAAGGTATTGTTCTCAGTCACATCATTTCGAGCAAAGGTATTGAGGTTGACAAAGCCAAGGTGGATCTCATTTCTAATCTTCCTCCACCCAAAACAGTCAGAGAAGTAAGATCTTTCCTTGGGCATACTGGTTTCTATAGACGTTTCATTAAAGATTTTAGCAAAGTTTCTAAACCCTTATGCAATCTACTTGCTAAAGATGTACCTTTTATCTTTAATGATTCATGTCTTGTGGCATTTGAAAAATTAAAGCAATTATTGGCATCATCACCCATCATTCAGCCCTCAAATTGGAGCTTACCATTTGAGCTCATGTGTGATGCATCTGATTATGCAGTAGGACCAGTTTTAGGACAAAGAGTTGATCGAAGTCCCCATATTATTTACTATACTAGTATGACATTGAATGATGCACAATTGAACTATTCAACTACTGAAAAAGAAATGTTAGCAGTAGTGTTTGCATTGGAAAAATTTCGATCTTATCTCATTGGTTGTAAAATAATTGTATTCACAGATCATGTTGCTCTTAAATATCTTCTCACAAAGAAAGATGTAAAAGCTAGACTAATTAGTTGGGTGTTACTTTGTAGGAATTCGACTTGGAATTTAAGGATAAGAAAGACACAGAAAATGTTGTGGCAGACCATCTCTCTCGTCTCCATTTTGACACAATTATGGAATCATTACCATTGAATGAGTCATTTCCAGATGAACAATTGATGAGTGTGGAAGTATTACCATGGTATGCTGACATCGTGAATTATCTTGTTACAGGTCAACTTCTAGACCATTAGACCAAGCAAGACAAGGCTAAATTTTTTGCAGAAATAAAGAATTTCTTTTGGGATGACCCGTATTTGTTCAAGTATTGTGCAGTTCAAATTGTTAGACGATGTGTCCCAGAAAGTGAAATTCAGAATATCCTTTCATTCTGCCATGAACAAGCTTGTGGAGGCCATTTCGGCGCTAAGAAACAGCGACTAAAGTTTTACAATGTGGTTTCTATTGGCCAACTATATTTTGAGATGCTTACACTTTATGTTCTTCATGTGATAGGTGCCAACGAATGGGGAGTATTACACGAAGGAACATGATGCCATTAAATCCAATTTTAGTGGTTGAGATTTTTACGTATGGGGTATCGACTTCATGAGACCCTTTCCCCCTTCTTTTGGTGATCAATACATATTGGTTGCTGTTGACTACGTATCGAAATGGGTAGAAGCAATTCCATGTAGAACCAATGATCACAAGATGGTGATAGGATTTTTGAAAAGTAACATTGTTTCACGCTTTGGATTCCCTCGAGCGATAATCAGTGATGGTGGTGCCCAATTTTGTAACAAAACATTCAAAGCTCTTTTGACAAAGTATTCAATCACTCACAAAGTAGCGACCCCATATCATCCGCAAACCAGTTGCCAAGTTGAGATCTCCAATCGAGAAATAAAGCACATATTAGAAAAGACGGTGAGGCCAGACAGAAAAGATTGTTCATTAAGACTTGATGATGCATTATGGGCATATAGAACGGCTTTCAAGACCCCGATTGGGATGTCACTCTACAGGCTAGTGTATGGAAAAGCTTGCCACCTACCTGTGGAACTCGAGCATTGTGCGTACTAGGCCATCAAAAAATTCAACTTTGACATGCAGCAAGCTAGCTCAGAAAGAAGATTACAGCTAGCAGAACTTGAAGAAATTCGCAATGATGCATACGAAAATGCCAAGATTTACAAGCAACGAATGAAAGTCTTCCATGACAAGCAAATTATGAGAAAATCTTTCACTCCAGGTCAGAAAGTGCTTTTATTCAATTCTCGCTTGCACCTTTATTGTTAATACTGTTTTTCCAAACATGGGGCAATTGAAATTAAGGACCCAAAGAACGATGTCACGTTTAAAGTTAATGGTCAAAGATTAAAGTCATATCTAGAGTACCAACCACATGGAGAGGACATCGAAATAAATTTGAGTGACCCACTAGATTTTAATTGAGTTTTTCTTTATTTCTTTTCGGTGATTTGATTTTTTTCTTTCTTTTTATTATTCTTATGCTAATATAAATTATTTTTGCATAAGTATGTTTGTTTAACCATTAAGTTTTCTCTTATCATTGTTAATCATGAGTACCATAGCTAAACAGTTCCTCCTGAACATTCTTAAACCACTTCAACGGGTAAAATCTCATCTTAAAAGGCAGATTTGATTTTGTAAAATACATCGTATTTGAGCTCTACAACCACCAGAGTTAGTATCTTATGTTGAGGATTTAGAAAGCCAACTCAGAGACATTGAGAGAAGTGTCTACAACATCCAGTTGGAGCTTGAGGTAAATTCAATAAGAGGATGATTTTAATTTTCTTTGTGTGTTTTAATTTGTTTTTCTGTTTGTGCGCTTTAGTTTGTTACCCCGGTGAAGTGGCGGATAACGGTACTCCATGACAATCAAGTCAGTTACTTCAGTTTCCCATAATAACTAATATTCTGAGGCGAAAGTATGGACAGAAATGAGATTCTAGCAAAGCTTCACAATCGATTCCATTCACTTCCTCAGAATGCCCTCCTTACAATCTATAAAGTTCGGTCGGAATGCATACGATTGCTCATGAGGAATAATATACCTGCTAATATCCGCTGGTTAATCGAAGCTAAAGTACGATTAGCAGGTGAGTTACCTTCAAAATTTATTGCATACATGCCTGGTTGTGGTAAAGGAAATTATGCAAGAAAACGAAGAGCTCGAAGAATTTTTGTTGCTTGTCATAAGTGTGCTAGAATGAGTTGTGATAAAAAACCATGTTCTTTAGGAATGATGTCTGATAACAGGGAAGATAAGATTCTATTCATTAGGGATGGCTTGAATAATGAGTCATTGGATGATATCTTTTCTGTCTCTTGAAATGCATCCCAATGGATATGTGCAAGGAGCGATTCTCTAGTTATGGCCATTATTCCAGAAAGAGCATGCACGATATAGTCTCGGGAATCTGACTATAAACGACCTTGTTTGCCAGTTTGTAAGAAAACTGGATGGGAAGCCTATCCTCGACCCATAGATGGCGTTCAAGCCATTTCTGGACGTAAAATCAGAGGAAGATGTGAGCCACAGTCGCAACTACCTGTAAATATCCTTTTACTTCACTGTTATTTTATCTTTTCCATTATTGTCTTTAATAATTACATTTTATTATAGTTTCTTTTTCTTTTTACTGTTTCCTTTTTGACTCGCGATCCATGTGTTTTACGCGTTATTTGACACTGACATGCCACCTCATACACAGTTGTGATCCACTGTCACCAAGATTCTTAAATATGAATTTTTGTTAAGCACTCACAAATTATTTTTGAGAAATATTCCAATGGCAGCTACTCCCAAAAGACAATTCAAGAACATTTGTGTGCTTTCTGGATTTAACTATGGCAAACATAAAGAGTTCGTTGAGGCAGCCATAGATCTTGGTCAAAGCATAGCAGAGAGAAAATTACACTTGGTGTATGGAGGAGGTAACCGAGGGTTATCAAAATTGGTCTCAGAAGCTGCTTTTGTCAGAGGAAGTCAAGTGTTAGGCATTATCCCAAGAGCCCTAAAACCTTTGGGTAGTTTTTCTGACCCACCGACTGGAGAAGAGTTAGTCATCTCAGGTATGCAAGAAAGAATAACTGAAATGCTTAATCATGCTGATGCTTTTATTTTCCTTCCAAGAGATCTTGCAACACTAGAGGCACTTATCACACTAGCATCTTGGGCCCATCTGCACATTCACCAGAAACCCATCGGTTTGTTAAATGTCAATAATTTTTATGATGGCTTTATCGCATTTCTTAACCATGCAATAAAAAACTATTTCGTTCCTTCCAATGCAAAAAAGCTTTTTATTTGTGCTCACACTGCTAATGAGCTACTTGATATGTTATAAGCTTATAAACCGAACCCAGACCCTGGACCTTTGTGTTGGAGCGTCTAAATAATGACGGTAACAGTAACCGCAGTAAAAAGTACAAATTAGATTTAACTCTCTGCCTGTAAATATTTTCTTCTGTGTTGCACCACCCAGGTGATGTCTTCTAAACTCTACTTCTTTCCTTTAAAACATTGAGGACAATATTTCGTTCTGGTTGGAGAGAGGGAATAGTCGACAATTGTGGAATCTTGGTTAAGTTTTTACTAATTTTTTGTTGTAAAAACTAACTGTTGCTAACTTTTTGTGTTGAAGATGGTTGAATATGGAGTGTAGTTACTCTAGAAATGCATCTTCTTCGTTAAAAAAATAAAAAAAAAATTCCAGATATTTTCTTTTTCTTTATTAATTTTTTTTACAATTATTTTTCTTCTTCTTTCTAATTTCTCCTTTATAAATATACACTTTCAAAAAAAATTTTGAGTCAAAGATGGCTGAATATGAGTGTAGTGCCTCTAGAAAAGCATCTTCTTAGTTTAAAAAAAAAAATTCTTTTTCTATCATTTTAAGTGTAACTTTTGTAAATTAGTTTTTTTTGCATTATTTTCATATTTCTGCATGCATATTTTCCTTTCATGTTTAGAATAGGTTGGGGGTAAAATGTTGTTTAAAAAAAATTATGTGATTTGTTTTAACATTGGATGACATGATTAATTTCAAATTTGAGTATTTGTATTATCTTTGGTCTTAAGTGATGTTACGCTATGTTTGCTACTGCACATGTTGATGTCGGAAACAAATATGAGTTGCTTGAAGAAATGAACATGTCATAATAAGTACCAAGTGAGTTTTTGAGCCTATCATTTTTCTTGGAGAGTAACCCTTTTGCCCATTCTTTATACAGCTTAGCAGTTTATTATTTTATACATGATGTCTAGATTTCTTTTGAGTTAACCCTTAAAAAAAGTTGTTGTAAAATTAAAAAAAAAAAGAGAAAAAAAGAAAAAATGTGTGTTGCTATATCTGGAGGCCCATCTAATTAGTAGATATGGAAGATTCTTTAGAGCCCTAAAAAATTATAGAAAGACCATCTTTGATTCGTTTGAGCCTTTCTAGCCATCCCTTTTGTGAAATATCCGTAGTTAACCCTTTTGAGCCTTAAAACAAAAATAAAAAAACTTTTTCTTTGTCAACTTATCATCTTGACCCACTCCGATTTGAAGTATTACCCGATGTCTTATAAGTTCGATCACCTATTTATATTTGAGAAAAATGTAAATAATTATTTTGTTCAGTGACGTTGTGCCAAACAAAAAAAAACAAAAAAATTATTGTTTAAAAAAAATAACAATAATAGGTGAAATCCACCTTGCAACTTCCAAAAAAAACAAAACAAAACAAAAATCTCTGCATTTTTCTCAAACATACAATTTGTTTTCTTTATTTACCCTCTTTTGTTAGCCATGTCATTAGCCTACGTTACGTTCTAATAAAAGTCTTTCTTGATTTTAGGGAACTATAGTATAAAGTAGAAGCTAGTTATATGGGCTAAACAGATGTAGTAGTGCATAAAAAAATAAATAAATAAATTGGGTTGACTAGCATTTTTATTTGACTTGAGATCATATTATTTCTAAGCTGAGGACATATTTCTTTCATCTTGGTGAAAGCATGTGATATCACTTCTTTATTATTTTCTCTCAATTACCATTCATTGGAGTGACTATTTTTATTGGGTTTGATTTCTTTGTGAGAGTGTCACTACTTCCAGTGAGATTTTGGGGTTTGACATGTCATTCTTGAAAGTAGCTATGACAAAGTCTACTGGGCTGATTCATGTGGATGGTTGATGTGGGTGTGATGTTTCTTTAGACTGGAGATAATGCTTATACTTTTATTTGATTACTATTATTAGTCTGATTGAATAAACATGATTGTTAAAAAAAATCATTTTGGATTTGAATTGTGTTTTCACTTTATTTGCTAGGGACTAGCAATAAGCTGGTTGGGGGGTGTGTTGCGTGTTAGAAAATGTATATTTATAAAGGAGAAAATCTTCATTTTACACTTCAAGTTTTACTAACACCCTTACTTTTATGTATTTAAACTTCTTGTGATTTAATTATGTGTGTTGGGGGCATCATAGTCATTTCACAATGAACGAGAGATCAGACGGTAAAACGGACATAACTTTTGAACTCAGGACAGTTGAAAACCTTAGGACGAGCATAAAAGGAAAAATGACACTGTTCACATGTACGACACTATTCACAAGTACGGTACTGTTTATGTTACTATTCACGACACTGTTCACATAGACGGATCAATGACGTGGCATTGACCGATGATGTGGCATTGATTGATGAAGTGTCACGATCATGTTGGACTAAAATTCTTATGTACTGTTGATTGATGACGTGACGCAATCCTGAGCGTCCGAAATGTTTTTGATTCAATGACCATGATTTACTCAATGTATCTATACAAAGGGGGCTCTCCCCCCCTAATTTGATAGCTCTGAATCCATTTTTGGACTCCATTTTCTGTAATTCCCTCTCCATCTTATATTTTCTACGTATTATTTTCAATTATAAGTAGCTAATTTTCTTTCAAGCTTGGGTTGAAGGTGAAGTCTCAACATGTGTCATGGGCTTTATTTGGTAAATTTATTTTCTTTTCCCCTCTAATTTTTGTGGATGTTTTGACTTCTCGTCGACAAATAACAATAATCTTGTCTAGATACCGCCTTGGTTTCACCGGCTCTTTAGTACAAGGTTATTATTATTTGGCACGATTTTCCCTTAACACCATATTGATTAGAGTGTGGTTCATGATGTGTGGATTCCCCCCTCATGATTTAATTGGTATTAATAAGGAATATTTAGCTCATGGTGCAGTTGATACGGATCAAGATAACCAAGTACGTCATTTCAATAAATTTCTATTCAGTTTACTCTCGTCATTTAAAATCCAATTTTAGGATAATCTAAAGTCACTTTCACCACAAATCCAACCACCCTTTTACAAAATTAATTCTACATATAATTAAAATCCACCTCCTCGTGGGATCGACACTCGTCACTATTGATCTATACTACAATAGATTCGTGCACTTGCGAGTTCAATAAAATTTGCACAACACTGGCAGACTCAAAATGTTGTTGCACAGAACCAAGCACTCACTACCTTGCATCATAAGGTAGACAACATTACTCACAAATCCAACTAGGTTGAGAAAAAGGTTAATACTATCTCAGATAAGTTAAATCAGATTTATCAAAATCTTCATAACAGAGTTACTCAACTTAACTCTGAACTTCGGGCCATGCTTGCTCAACGAGTTTATAGTCCTGATTTTGATAAAAAAGAAGATGAGATAAGAGCTTTGAAAGTAGAAATTGCCAGAATTGATTCAGAAAATGTCCAGCCTACCCTTTTCACAAGTTTTGCTCCATTACCGGTCATTAATCATACTTATCATCCTTTCTTACCATCAACTTCTTCTAGAAAATATGAACCTTCGAAACTTTTTAGCATGACCCATACCTTGTTTCCTCCTACTCCCCGACCTCAATCAAAACCAAAGAAAACACCAAAATTAGTCCCGGTTCCAAAACCCATTCCTCAGCAAAATCCTCAGACATTCAGCTTTGAACCATCACCCTCTCCATCACCAACTTCTTTACTTGAATCTACTCAACCACCGCCAATTGAAACTTCTATTTCCCTAGAAAAACAACCCATGTACCAATATTCTACTCATCAAATTTCCCATTCTCCATCTCTAGATTCTTCTACTGAAAATTCCCCTTCAAATCTAGCTGATATTTCTAAACTTCTTATAGCAGAACCTACTAAACAGTCTGGCGCCACTGATACTGGCCTAAGAATTGGACATGTTGATACTATGAAACTGGGGAAACTGGTGAATCTTCTCAGTCAATTCCACCTCAGCCAAAAGTCTCCAAACCTTCAAATGGACCATGGTTTAATTTTGATGATATTCCTCCCATGAAGTGGAGAGAAAGACTACAAGAGTTGTCTGCTTGGATTGATAGTCTTGGACAATATAGACAACTTAAGTTCATCCAGATTTCCGATGTCTCTCAGGCTTTAGACATTCTCCATGATCAATTTATTAGAGAACCAAGTGCTACTTTTGAAGCCGCAAGACGTGATTATCTCAACATGAAATGTTGTTCCCTCAACACAAAAGATCTTCATTACCACTACAAGCGGGTACCACTACAAGCGGATGTCTTTGCTTTATTATAAGCTAAATGGATTCAATGATGCTACCCTCAGACATGTATTTTTGGCCTCTCTTCCAGAAGAATTACAACCAGAGATCCAGCGTCAGTTAGCTGCTCACAAGCTCAACATTGACGCATTATCATTGGGGAAATTATTCTAGATTGCTTTGGGATGTGTTGATAAATTGTGTGAACAAAAGAAATTCTTCCAGGAACTTATCAAAGACAAAGAACTTGGATCTTCAGTTTTGGTGGCCATTAATATGCTTGTAATGTTAGCATATTCAGATTCAGAGTTAGTGGAGGTGCCGACTGAGTTTTTGGATGAAGAAGAGGAAGACGGGTTGGACTCTGATGGATTTGACTCATAGACTGTTTCTTGGCTATCAAATGCAAAGATTCAAAGAAGTGTGGACTATGCACCAAAGAAAAAGTCTCATTTCTAGAAATCCAGATTCCCATTTCCATCCAAGAAACGGCGTCCTAAAAAATTCAGATTTTTCATAAAAAGACAATCCTCCTCTAGAAATTTTCCTAACAAAAGGAAAAGCAGATGTTTCATTTGCAAAAAAAAAAAGGTCATTTTGCCAAAGATTGCCTGGTTAAACCTCAGAAAGCAATCAAGCTTATCCAACACCTAGAATCCACTACAGATTTTTCCCCAACCACGGACCAAGTTGAACACTTATTTTTTGAACAAGAAGAGCCAAATGATGATACAGTCTTTGCCCTTACTAGCAGAATCCAGTGATTCAGACAGTTATGATTTTAAACCCATCTACACAGTCCAACCTTCCTCCATTTTCATTCATGACCGTACCATACCCATACCTTCTGTCAAAATCCAAATTATCCCTTCCAAATATCATAAACCTATCACAGCCATTGGTTTTCTCGACACTGGTGCTCAGCGAAGCATGCTTGATCCTGCTATTCTTTCTACTGAGTATTGGAAAACTCAAGAGGAACACTTCAAAGCAGCAGATGGAAAGATCTTTACAACTAAATTAGTTACTAAACATCCAATAGGTTTAGAACTCTTACCCTTGTTCAAATGCCTATCTTCTGCAAGTATGCTCTGCACTTGCCTTGAAAAAGATCTTGTGCACCAGAAAGCTAGTCAGGCTCTTATTATTTCTTTGTTATGAGATAATAGATAGAACCATGCCTTTAGACTAAGTGACCAAGGAGAGTTGTGTCTTTTTGGGTTGTCCACCTTTCTGGTTTAGTTATGTGAACACGAAATACCTGTAAAGGAATTTCTTTACAAAATCTTGTATTTGGAAGGCTAATCGGAAAGTGAGGTTTAAAGGAAAAGCCTTTTGGGTTAAGGCCTTGAAGGTGAGTGAGCGATACATGGCTATAATCGGGATGGTTTGGATTTAAGAGAGGATTCTTGTTGGAGTTGCCTGAGTGCTTTCTTGTAGATGGGTAATGGTTGATCTGATTCTAGATCATCCGGTGGTCCGGAAGAATAGGGGCCGACACAGAGTTTTAGGAGGAGAAGGCATTTTCTTTCTCCTTCGCCTTTGTCTCATAATTTCAAAGTCTTTGTCATCATTTGTTTCATCCAAGCAGGGACAATCTGGATTACAACATATGGGCTTCTGGAACATCCATAGGAAATGACTGTTGACATTGTCAAGGTAAACATGATACTTTTATGAGGAAAAAGCCATAGATTGGAAGATTTGGCTCTTGTCCAGTAGAAACTGCTGTAATCATAGCAGTATATGAGAGCCGTAGAGGATCTGGATTTGGCTTGTCTGGAGTCTGAAATGACAACTTGACTTGTCCATCTGTTCTTCTTTCAAGACTGCTTGAGAAGTCTGGACAGTTCTGAATTCTGATAGAATTGCTCATAATTAGTAAGCCATTCCAAAGGCATGAGTTGGAGCAACTCTTGCTTTTGAATTTGTTTGGGGATCTGGATGATGGTTGGAATTGTATATGTGTCTGCAAGAATCATCAGTGCATCACTGGATGTTTGTGCAGTTGGGAGATCTAGCGCATGATTTTGCAATCGATACACTATCTGATGATGGAGTGTGGCTATTTTGGAAGTGGAAGTTTGTTCTGCTCCTAGGGACATGTTGAAATTTGGGTAGAAGGTTGATGAGAACCATCAAGGGAATTCCATTAAAACTTCAAGTGATCCTTTGCACATTCATGGAGGCCCAATTACAAGAGCAAGAGCCAAAAAGATGCAAGCTGCTTTAAATGGATTAATTGAGAAAATATGGATTGAAAATGCAATTCCAGATGTAAGACATCAATAATTGAGCTTGAAGAGAATACAATGCATTATGGGCATTATTCAAGTTATTGGGCAGCCAAATACATAATTTGTATCAAATGCAGAAAGGTCAAATTCGGAATAAAAACTGTATTGATTGAGCCAGAAGTAATATGCAAGGTATATACCATTGGAAAGATAATTAAGTTAACTTTCCAATAAATTTTACAGAGCTGGATTTGGAGTTCTCTAGGAGTTATGACTAATTCATTACAGCTTGTTCAGACTTGGGATTTTCAACGACTCCTTTGTTTTTTAACTTCATTTGTTTGTTTTGTTTCAAGTTTGTCAATGTGTAAGGTAAGTCTACCATCAATGATGGTGGGCTAACATTAAATTTGTCAATGATAGCATTAGTTATAGTAGGCTAGCATTAAGTTTGTCAAAGATAGCATTAATTATGGTGGGTTGGTGAAGACTTTTGAAGCGTCCTTTGACAAACTTACTTGGAGGGTTGTTCCAATGTTTCCATTTGTATTTTTAGGATCTTGGGTTTCTTTTAGCCTATTTAAATTCAGTAACCTTGCTATGTAATGATATTAGAAATTAATGTTATTTGAATTTTGAAAGATTATTCTTTCTTTGGTTATTTTGAGAACTAGTGAACTTATCAAGAATTTGCAATCTTGTAGCGTTCTAAATTTAGACTTATCACTCACCTTGTCATCTATTTCTTGAGAGTGGCCTCAATATCATTCTCTATACCTTTGGTTCATGTTTTCTTAAGCATTGGATTAAGGTTTTGTTTGTCATAAATCTATTTAGAACTTTCTTGGGAAGTTGAAAACTAAAAATTAAGTGTGGGTTTCAAAGTTTCATTGTGGGATTTGCATCATTTGGTATCAGAGCTAGTTTCTAATCAGGTTTGAATGTCTTATATTTTGATTATCAAAAAGAAAAAGATAAAAACGTACAAAAAAAAAGGATTCAAGTATTCAAGTATTTCTACTTTCATCAAATTGAATTTTAGTCATTCAATTTCCTTGACATAGTTTACACACATATCAATTGTGTTGCTTGGCTTGCTTGCTTTCCTTTCTTCAATTTCCTTTTCATTCTTTGTGTCCTCTTAATTTTCTTTTCTTTGTTAGTGTGCTGGATAGTCATATTTGGTGTGCCACTTGGATTTTGTTTTCTTGATTTTGTTTATTTAGTTCAATAAAGAACCGAAAGAGAGAATTAAGTGTGGTAAAAGGCAAAAGTTTGTGAGATCATTAGAGGGTAAAAGCCAATTTGTGTGTTAAACACGAGAGTTAAATGACGTCAAATTGAGTGAAACACGTGAGGGAGTGTTGTGAGGTCTTTTTGCTAACATTCTTTTCAGATCACAAATATGTCAAAAGATCAGAAGCTATAGACCAATCAATCATGCTTAAAGCCATGCAACAACAATTTGAGCACATGAATCTGATGTTTGGAGAGATCCGTGACAAATTGGAGAGGCAAGACATTGCCATAGCCAATCTACAAAAGGGGGCAACAACCAATAGCTCCTAATGTAAGAGATAATCAAGGGCGTGCTGTCATGGGAGAAGAAGATGGTGATGACATAGATGAATTTGATGACCAGGCCACCGTTGACATGCGTGGAAGAGCTAATAGAAGGGCAAGACGTATAGATCATGATTTGGGGAGTATCAAACTGAAAATTCCTTCTTTTCAAGGTAAAATGATCCGGAAGCTTATTTGGAGTGGGAAAAAAAGGTAAAGCTAGTATTTGATTGCCACAACTACTCTGAGGAGAAAAAGGTAAAACTAGCTGCTGTTGAATTTACTGATTATGCTATTATTTGGTGGGATCAAATAAAACACTTGGGAGGAGATGAAGGCCATCATGAGAAGGAGATTTGTTCCTAATCATTATTATAGGGAGCTGCACCAAAGGCTTCAAAGTCTTACACAAGGTTCTAGAAGTGTGGAAGATTACCACAAGGAGATGGAAATAATCATGATTCGAGCCAATATTGAAGAAGAACGAGAGGCCACTATAGCAAGATATTTAAATGGTTTAAATCAAGATATTGCTAATGTGATTGACTTGCAGCACTATGTTGAGTTGTAAGACATGGTTCACATGGCCTTAAAAGTGGAACGACAACTAAAAAAGAAAGGTTCCACTAGAACCAATTTGGGTTCATCTTCCGCATGGAAGTCAAAATGGAGCAAAGATGAAAAGGTTGTTTCAAAGCCTAAGATTGAGCCAATCAAGGATCATAAAGAGGGAGGCAACCAAAGCAAAGGTAAATCTGATTCCCAACACTTCAGAAATAGAGATATTAAATGTTTTAAATGTTTGGGGACAGGTCATATTGCATCTCAATGCCCAAATAAGAGAGTAATGATCTTGAGGGATGATGGTGATGTTGAAACTGAGAGTGAATCAGATGATGATCCTATGCTACCTTTGGAGGATGCTAATGATGGTGTAGAATATCCTGTTGATGGTAAATTTATGGTTTGTTAGGCGTGCTATCAACATGCAAGTAAAAGAGGATTTTGAGGTACAACGTGATAACATCTTTCATACTAGATGCCACATCAAAGATAATGTATGTAATATGATAATTAATGGTGGAAGTTGTACTAATGTAGCTAGCACTAGTTTAGTTGAAAAATTAAATTTGAAAACTTTGAAACATCCGAGGCCATATAAGCTACAATGGCTAAATGATTGTGGGGAAGTTAAAGTAAATAAACAAATGTTGGTTTCATTCTCTATTGGGAGATACAAGGATGAGGCTCTATGTGATGTAGTACCCATGCATGCTGGACACATTCTTTTGGGTCGACCTTGTTAATATGATAGGCGTGTGACACATGATGGTTACTTAAATAGATATTCCTTTTGTAATGGAGAAAAGGCAAATCACTCTTGTACCATTAACACCTAGGCAAGTGTATGAGGATCAAATGTCAATACAAAAAGAGAGTGATACAAAAAAAGAAAAAGAGAGTACAAAAGAAAGAGAGATTGAGAGAAAAGCAAGTGAAAAGATAGAAAAAAAATATTGTTGAGAGAAAAGAGAGGCAGCAAGTGATTTTTTTTTGCAAAAGAGAACGAGGTTAAGAGGGCTTTCTTTTCAAAACAGCCTATCATTGTACTTTTGTGCAAAGAGGCTTGTTTACATACAAATGAGCTTAACTTTTTCTTTGCCTAGTTCTATTGTGACTCTTTTGCAGGACTTTTGATGATGTGTTTCCAAATGAAGTCCTTAATGGTTTGCCACCTATTAGGGGAATTGAGCATCAAATAGACTTTGTCTCTGGAGCTACCATTCCTAATAGACCTGCATATAGAAGCAATCCTGAGGAGACAAAAGAGCTTCAAAGGCAAGTTGAAGAACTCTTGGCAAAGAGAAATGTGAGGGAGAGCATGAGTCCATGTGCGGCACCAGTTTTACTAGTGCCCAAAAAGGATGGAACATGGAGAATGTGCGTTGACTGTCGTGCAATCAATAAAATCACTGTAAAGTATAGACATCCTATTCCTAGACTTGATGACATGCTTGATGAATTGCATGGTTCTTGTGTGTTTAGTAAAATTGATCTTAAAAGTGGATATCATCAAATTAGGATTGGAGAGAGAGATGAGTGGAAAACTACCTTTAAAACAAAATATGGTTTATATGAGTGGTTAGTGATGCCATTTGGGTTATCTAATGCACCTAGCACTTTTATGAGGTTAATGAACCATGTTTTGCGTGCTTTTATTGGTAAATTCGTAGTTGTCTATTTTGATGATATTTTGATCTATAGCAAAGGCTTAGATGAATTGAATATTTGCAAAGTGTATTGACTGTTTTAAGGAAGGAAAAGTTGTATGCTAATTTGAAGAAATGTTCCTTTTGTACAAATCAGATTGTTTTTTCTTGGTTATGTTGTAAAGTGCTAAAGGAATTGAGGTTGATGAAGAGAAGGTAAAGGATATTAAAGAGTGGCTTACACCTAAAAGTGTAAGTGAGGTAAGAAGTTTTCATGGTTTGGCTAGTTTTTATAGAGATTTGTGAAAGATTTTAGCACCCTTGCTGCACCATTAACTAAAATTGTGAAGAAACATATGGGATTTAAGTGGGGTAGTGAACAAGAAATGGCATTTAATCTAATTAAGGAGAAATTGGTTTCTGCACCATTACTTGCTTTACCCGATTTTGCTAAAACTTTTGAAATTGAGTGTGATGCTTCAGGTATAGGTATTGGAACTGTTTTGATGCAAGAAGGGCTTCCAATTGCTTATTATTAGTGAGAAATGGAGTGGAGCAGCCCTAAACTATCCTACCTATGATAAGGAGATGTATGAATTGGTGAGAGCATTGGAAACTTGGCAACATTATTGTTAAGTGTTAGAAAATGCATATTTATAAAGGAGAAAATCGTTATTTTACATATCAAGTATTACTAACAACCCTTACTTTTATGTGTTTAAGTTTCTTGTAATTTAATTATGTGTGTTTTATTTTAATTAAGTATTTTATGGATTTTAGGGGCATCATAGTCAATTTCAACAATAAACGAGAGATCAGATGGCAAAACGGACATCATTTTTGAACTCAGGACGGTCGAAAACCTTAGGGGGAGCATAAAAGGAAAAATGGCACTGTTCACATAGACGGATCGATGACGTGGCATTGACCGATGAGGTGTCATGATCCTATTGGACTAAAATTCTTATGTACTGTTTATGGTGACGTGGCAGCATATTAGTGGACCAAAAACTGCACGTACGGTACATGCAACACAGGAGATTATTTACTGTGCAAACCGCGTTACTGTTTAAACCCGTGTGTAAACCGCGTTACTGTACAAATAGTGGCTAAAACGCGTACTGTTCACCGCGTACTGTTGACTTTACTGTTGACTGATGACGTGGCGAAATCCTGAGCGTCCAAACTGTTTTTAATCCGATGGCTATGATTTACTCGATGTAACTATAAAAAGGGGGCCTCCCCCCCTTAATTTGGCACCTCTGAATCTATTTTTGGGATCCATTTTCTGTAATTCTCTCTCTATATTGTATTTTCTACGTATTTTAATAAATTCCCATTTTGCCCCTAGTTCAACTATGAGTGGCTAATTTTCTTTCAAGCTTGAGTTGAAGGTGAAGTCTCAACATGTGTCATGGGCTTAATTTGGTAAATTTACTTTCTCTTCCCCTCTAGTTTTTGTGGATGTTTTGACTTCTCGTCGATAAATAATACTAATCTTGTCTAGTACTGCCCTGGTTTCACCGGCACCCTAGTATAAGATTATTATTATTTGGCACGATAAGCCCTTAGCACCATATTTTATTAGAGCGTGGTTCATGAGTGTGGATTCCCCTCTCATGATTTAATTGGTATTAATAAGGAATATTTAGCCCATGATGCATGTTGATACGGATCCAGATACCCAAGTATGTTATTTCCATAGAATTCTCTTCAATTTATTTCTGTCATTTCAATTCCAATTTTAGAATTTATTCTTGCCAATTTTAATTTAAGTCTTAGCATATTCCAAATTAATTCCACCACAAATCCAATCACCAATTTACAAAATTAATTCTATATATAATTAAAATCCACCTCCTCGTGGGATCGACACTCGTCACCATTAATCTACACTACAACAGATTCGTGCGCTTGCGAGTTCAATAAAATTTGCACAACAAGTTTTTTGGCGCCGTTGCCGGGGAGGTAAGTTATTTTAGTTCGTAGAATTAATTTTTGTGAATATTTTCCATTTAATTGTTTTCTTGAATTTAAAAAAAAAAGAAAAAAAAAATGAATCTACATTTAAAGGTTAGTATTTTTTTTTCTTTTTCTCTTCTTTAAAATTCTGTAATTTAATTTTCAATTTATTTTCTTTGTAATTTTTTTTGTTTATCTTATTAATTTATTTTTAGTTAATTTATTTCACGTATTTTTTTTCTGTGTGTATTTTTATAGTAAGGTTGTAATAGCGCAATAAGGTTAGTATCGAAATTTCTCTCTCTTATTTATTTTTATTTGTTCCTATCTTTGTTTTTATTTATTTTATTTATTTTGCATGCATGGTCGTAGGTCATTATTACCTAATCTTGAACCTATAGACTTTGAATTAGAGAAAACACCTTCGCACTCACAAGCACATTAAAAATAAAATGGATTTACAAGCACCACAGGAGAGGCCATTTAAGGACTATTTTAGTCCTTTAGCTAATTTGAGCACATCATGCATAAGATACCCAAATGTAGCTGCTAGGAGCTTTGAACTAAAAACCTAGTGTGCTAAATTGTCTCCCCACATTTTATGGCCTAGAAAATGAGGACCCATATAATCATCTGAATGATTTTCACGCAATTTGTCAAACATTTAAATATGAGAATTTTTCAGATGATGATGTAAAACTCAGATTATTCCCATTTTCTTTAAAGGATAGAGCTCGTTCATGGCTTAATACATTGCCTGCTAATAGCATTTCATCATGGGAACAAATGGTTACAAAATTTTTAAATAAATATTTCCCAGTGCATAAAACCAATGCTATTCGCAGGGAAATCTCGGAGTTTACCCAGAGAGATGACGAGCAGTTTTTCGAAACATGGGAGCGATTCAATGGGCTAACTCTTGAAGTGTCAACATCATGGGTACGAGAAATGGCACCAATGCCAATACTTTTTCGAGGGCTTATTACCGAATGTGCAAGAATGGCTAATGGCGACAAGTGGAGGAGAGCTAATGTCAAAAAGTGCATCAGAGATTTGGGAATTCTTCCAGCGACAAGCAGATAATTCCCAACAACGGAGTCGATCACTCAGGAGTACTAGAAGAATTAAGGGAGTAAATGAGGTTCAAATTGGCGAGTCAACTTCAGGAATCAAAGAAGTCAAGGAGATGGTTGAAAGTCTCTCTCGACAAATAGCATCGTTATCGACTGCTAAATCAACAGAGCCACATGACCTTGACTCATATCCAGATCAAGCCAATGCCATAAGAGTAATGAGAAAACCATCAAATTACAACCCATACTCCAACACATATAATCCTGGATGGAGAGACCACCCCAATTTTTCATGGTCTCAAGGATTCCAACAGAATGGACCAGCAGCTCCAACTCCACCAATGCAACCAATTGCTCAAAATCCTCAAGCCTCTCAGCCACCATTCAGACCATTCAATCAGAACCAGAACTACTCTCAACCCAAACCATGGGAGGATGCATTCCAGAATTTCAGGAATGTTACTCACTCTACAATTGAGCAACAGAACCGCACTATTGATGGACTACGAAATGAATTGAGAGCGCGCTTCAACTCACAAGCCCAATCAGTTTCAAGCCCGGAAAAGATGGTGGGACAGCTTGCTTCTTCAGTTCAAACCTTGGCAATGACCGTTGAGAAAGGTAAATTTCCAAGTCAACCAGTGCCTAACCCTAAAGGAGTACATGAAGCAAGTACCAGTTCACCACAGCAGCATGGAGAGGTCAAAGCCGTCATGACCTTGCGGAAAGGCAAAGAGGTCGACAACAAAGTGGAGATGCCAGTGACAAAGGAAAATCAAATTGTACCTGTAAATGTTGAGGACTCATACTCATCACCGGAGGAGAAAGAAGACACCAACCCCACGAGAATATGTTCCTAAAGCTCCATTTCCTCAGAGGTTAGCTAAAGGAAAGAAGGGAAAATCCACAGGTGAGATTCTCGAAATCTTCAAACAGGTAAATGTCAACATCCCTTTACTTGATGCTATAAAGCAAGTTCCATCTTATGCCAAGTTTCTTAAGACCTGTGTACTAAAAAGAGAAACATGCATGTTCAAAAGAAGGCATTTTTAACAGAAAACGTTAGTTCTATACTCCAACATAAAATTCCTTTAAAATGCAAAGATCCAGGTTCCCCCACTATCTCATGTAGCATAGGGAACCACACAATTGAGAATGCTTTGTTGGATTTAGGAGCTAGTGTAAATTTGTTTGCCTTACTCAGTATTTGTGAAACTTGGACTGGGAGAATTACACCCAACTCCAGTGGTGTTACAGCTTGCAGATCGGTCCACGAAAATACCTCGTGGTATTGTGGAGGACGTGCTTATCCAGGTAGACAAATTTTATTTTCCTGTTGACTTCATTGTAATTGACACTCAACCAATACAGGATTCAAGGAAGCACATCCCCATTATCCTAGGCCGACCTTTCTTGGCAACTGCGGATGCTCACATTCAATGCAGAACTGGAAATATGCAGTTGTCCTTCGGCAACATGACTATGGAGCTGAACATCTTCAACATTGCCAAACAACCTCACAATGTAGATGATGGAATTGTTGATGTGGATTTAATTGAAGCACTAGTTGATGATACTTTTGTTTCAAACCTTAGTGATGATCCTTTACAAACATGTTTAACTCACTTTGGTTTGGATTTTGATATTGACAGATCGGTCGATGAGGTCAACGCTCTACTTAACTCAGCACCATCCATGGACACTAATAAATGGAAGCCAGAGTTGAACAACTAGCACCATCAGAGAAGAAACTCATCCCATCATCAGAATCACCACCAAAACTTGAGCTCAAACCATTGCCCAACACTTTGGAATATGCATTTTTGGGGGAAGAAAGTACTATGCCGGTAATCATCTCATCATCCCTAAATGATGAACAAAAAGGTAAGTTGTTGGATGTTTTAAAAGAGCACAAAGGAGCATTAGGATGGACCATAGTGGATATAAAAGGTATAAAACCCAGTAGACTGCATGCATTACATTCACCTTGATAAAAATGCTAAATCTACTAGGGAAATGCAACGTCGGTTGAATCATAATATGAAAGAAGTGGTTAGAACAGAAGTCCTTAAGTTATTAGACGCAGGTATCATTTACCCCATTCTGATAGTTCATGGGTCAGTCCTGTACAAGTTGTCCCCAAAAAGTCAGGAGTCACTGTAGTTACCAATGCTGATAATGAATTGATACCAACTAGAGTAACTACAGGATGGCGTGTATGCATTGATTATAGAAAGTTAAATTCTGTCACATGTAAAGACCATTTTCCTTTACCATTTATCGATCAAATGCTTGATAGATTAGCAGGCCATGAATTTTATTGCTTTCTAGATGGCTACTCAGGATATAATCAGATTCCCATAGCACCAAAAGATCAAGAGAAAACCACTTTTCACTTGCCCTTTTGGCACTTTTGCATATAGGAGGATGTCATTTGGATTATGTAATGCACCTGCTACATTTTAACGATGCATGTTGAGCATTTTTTTCTGATATGGTTGAAAGATTCCTTGAAGTCTTTATGGATGACTTTTCTGTCTTTGGTGATTCATTTGATCAATGTTTACATCATCTAACACTAGTTCTGCAGAGATGTATCGAAAAGAACTTGGTCTTAAATTGGGAGAAGTGCCATTTTATGGTACAACAAGGTATTGTTCTCGGTCACATCATTTCGAACAAAGGTATTGAGGTTGACAAAGCCAAGGTGGATCTCATTTCTAATCTTCCTCCACCCAAAACAGTCAGAGAAGTAAGATCTTTCCTTGGGCATGCTGGTTTTTATAGACGTTTCATTAAAGATTTTAGCAAAGTTTCTAGACCCCTTATGCAATTTACTTGTTAAGGATGTACCTTTTATTTTTAATGATTCATGTCTTGTGGCTTTTGAAAAATTAAAGCAATTGTTGACATCATCACCCATCATTCAGCCCCCAAATTGGAGCTTACCATTCGAGTTCATGTGTGATGCATCTGATTATGCAGTAGGAGCAGTATTAGGATAAAGAGTTGATCAGATTCCACATGTTATTTACTATGCTAGTATGACATTGAATGATGCACAGTTGAACTATTCAACTACTGAAAAAGAAATGCTAGCAGTAGTGTTTGCATTGGAAAAAATTTCGATCTTATCTCATTGGTTGTAAAATAATTGTGTTCACAGATCATGCTGCTCTTAAATATCTTCTCACAAAGAAAGATGCAAAAGCTAGACTAATTCGTTGGGTGTTACTTTTGCAGGAATTTGACTTGGAATTCAAAGATAAGAAAGGCACAGAAAATGTTGTGGCAGACCATCTCTCTCGTCTCCATTTTGACACAATTACAGAGCCATTAACATTGAATGAGTCCTTTCCAGATGAACAATTAATGAGTGTGGAAGTATTACCTTGGTATGCTGATATCGTTAATTATCTTGTTACAGGTCAACTTCTAGAGCATTGGACCAAGCAAGACAAGGCTAAATTCTTTGCAAAAATAAAGAATTTCTTTTGGGATGACCCGTATTTGTTCAAGTATTGTGCAGACCAAATTGTTAGAAGATGTGTCCCAGAAAGTAAAATTCAGAATATTCTTTCATTCTGCCATGAACAAGCTTGTGGAGGCCATTTCAGTGCTAAGAAAACAGCTACAAAAGTTTTACAATGTGGTTTCTATTGGCCAACTATATTTCGAGATGCTTACATGTTCTGTTCTTCATGTGATAGGGTGTCAACGAATGGGGAGTATTACACGGAGGAAACATGATGCCACTAAATCCAATTTTAGTGGTTGAGATTTTTGACGTATGGGGTATCGACTTTATGGGACCCTTTCCCCCATCTTTTGGCCATCAATTTATATTGGTTGCTGTTGACTACGTATCGAAATGGGTAGAAGCAATTCCATGCAGAACCAATGATCACAAGGTGGTAATAGGGTTTTTGAAAAGCAACATTGTTTCGCGCTTTGGATTCCCTCGAGCAATAATCAGTGATGGTGGTGCCCACTTTTGTAATAAAGCATTCAAGGCTCTTTTGACAAAGTATTCAATCACTCACAAAGTGGCAACCCCATATCATCCGCAAACCAGTGGCCAAGTGGAGATCTCCAATCGAGAAATCAAGCACATATTAGAAAAGACGGTGAGGCCGGACAGAAAAGATTGGTCATTAAGACTTGATGATGCATTATGGGCATACAGAACGGCTTTCAAGACCCCGATTGGGATGTCACCCTACAGGTTAGTGTATGGAAAAGCTTGCCACCTACCTGTGGAACTCGAGCATCGTGCATATTGGGCCATCAAGAAATTCAATTTTGACATGCAGCAAGCCAGCTCAGAAGAAGATTACAACTGGCAGAGCTTGAAGAAATACGCAATGATGCATACGAAAATGCCAAGATTTACAAGCAAAAAAATGAAAGTCTTCCATGACAAGCATATTATGAGAAAATCTTTCACTCCAGGTCAGAAAGTACTTGTTATTCAACTCTCGCTTGCACCTATTCCCAGGTAAATTACGCTCTCAATGGTCTGGTCTATTTATTGTTCATACTGTTTTTCCACATGGGGCAATTGAAATTAAAGACCCAAGGAACGGTGTCACGTTTAAAGTTAATGGTCAAAGATTAAAGCCATATCTAGAATACCAACCACATGGAGAAGACACCGAAATAAATTTGAGTGACCCACCAGATTTGAATTGATTTTTTCTTTTCGGTGGTTTGATTTTTCTTTCTTTCTCTTTCTTTTTTTATTCTTTTGCTAATTGAATTTATTTTTGCATAAGTGTGTTTGTTTTACCATTAAGTTTTCTCTTATCATTGTTAATCATGAGTGCCATACGTAGATCGTTCCTCTTGAACATTCTTAAACCACTTCAACGTATCAAAACTCATCTCAAAAGGCATATTCAATCTTGTAAAACACATCGCATTTGGGCTCTACAACCACCAGAGTTAGTAGCCTATGTTCAGGATTTAGAAAGCCAACTCAGAAATATTGAGAGAGGTGTTTACGACATCCAGTTGGAGTTTGAGGTAAATTCAATAAGAGGACGATTTTAATTTTCTTTGTGTGTTTTAATTTGTTTTTCTGTTTGTGTGCTTTAGTTAGTTACCCCCGGTAAAGTGGCGGATAACGGTACTCCGTGACAATCAAGTCGGTTACTTCAGTTTCCCATAATAACTGATATTCTGAGGCGAAGGTATGGAAAGAAATAAGATTCTAGCGAAGCTTCACAAGCGATTCCCTTCACTCCCTCAGAATGCCCTCCTTACGATCTATAAAGCTCGGTCCGAACGCATGCGATTGCTCATGAGGAATAACATACCTGCTGACATCCGTTGGTTAATCGAGGCAAAAGTACGATTGGCGGGTGAGTTACCTCCAAAATTTATTGCATACATGCCTGGTTGTGGGAAAGGAAATTATGCAAGAAAACGACGAGCTCGAAGAATTTCTGTTGCTTGTCATAAGTGTGCCAGAATGAGTTGCAATAAAAACCGATGTTCTTTAGGAATGGTGTCTGATAACAGGGAAGATAAGATTCAATTCATTAGGGATGGCTTGAATAAGGAGTCATTGGATGATATCCTTCTGTCTCTTGAAAACGCATCCCAGTGGATATGTGCAAGGAGCGATTCTCCAGTTATGGCCATTATTCCAGAAAGAGCATGCACGATATAGTCTCGGGAATCTGACTATAAAACGACCCTGTTTGCCAGTTTATAAGAAAATTGGATGGGAAGCCCTATCCTCGACCCATAGAGGGCGTTCAAGCCGTTTTCTGGACATAAAACCAGAGGAAGATGTGAGCCACAGTCGCAACTACCTGTAAAAATATCCTTTTACTTTCCTGTTATTTTATTTTATTTCACTGTTGTTTTATCATTTGCATTATTGTCTTTAATAATTTTATTACTGTTTGTTTTACTATTTGCTTTTTGACTATTGAGCATGTGCTTTACGCGTTATTTGACACTGACATGCCACCTCATACACAGTTGTGATCCACTGTCGCCAAGATTCTTAAATATGACTTTTTGATAAGCACTCACAAATTGTTTTTTGAGAAATATTCCAATGGCAGCTACTCCCAGTAGACAATTTAAGAACATTTGTGTGCTTTTCTGGATTTACCTATGGCAAACATAAAGAGTTCGTTGATGCAGCCATAGATCTTGGTCGAAGTATAGCAGAGAGAAAATTACACTTGGTGTATGGAGGAGGTAACCGAGGGTTATCAAAATTGGTCTCAGAAGCTGCTTTTGTCAGAGGAAGCCAAGTGTTAGGCATCATCCCTAGAGTCCTAAAAACCTTTGGGGCAGTGTGTCCTGACTCAAACGACTGGAGAAGAGTTAGTCGTCTCAGGTATGCAAGAAACGAATAACTGAAATGCTTAATCATGCTGATGCTTTTATTTTCCTTCCAGGAGATCTTGCAATACTAGAGGCACTTATCACACTAGCATCTTGGGCCCATCTGCGCCTTCACCAGAAAACCCATCGGTTTTGTTAAATGTCAATAATTTTTATGATGGCTTTATCGCATTTCTTAACCATGCAATAAAAAGCTACTTTATTCCTTCCAGTGTGAAAAAACTTTTTATTTGTGCTCACACTGCTAATGAGCTACTTGATATTTTACAAGCTTATAAACCGGAGCCAGACCCCTGGAGCTTTGTGTTGGAGCGTTCAAATGATGATGGTAATAGTAGCTGCAGTAAGAAGTACAAATTAGATTTAACTCTTCGCCTGTAAATATTTTCTTCTATGTTGCACCAACCAGGTGATGTCTTCTAAACTCTACTTCTTTTCTTTAAAACATTGAGGACAATGTTTCGTTCTGGTTGGGGGGAGGGAATAGTTGACAATTGTAGAATCTTGGTTAAGTTTTTACTAATTTTTTGTTGTAGAAACTAACTGTTGCTAACTTTTTGTGTTGAAGATGGCTGAATATGGAGTGTAGTAACTCTAGAAACTCATCTTCATCGAAAAAAAAAAAAAAAAATATTTAAGATATTTTCTTTTTCTTTATTATGTTTTGATGTTCATTTTTCTTTTTCTTTTTAATTTCTCCTTTATAAATATACATTTTCAAACAAAAATTTTTGAGTCAAAGATAGGTGAATATAGAGTGTAGTGTCTCTAGAAACGCATCTTCTTAAGTTAAAAAAAAATTCATTTTCTATCATTTTCTAATTAGTTTTTCTGCATCATTTTTACATTTCTGCATGCATATTTTCCGTTCACGTTTAGAATAAGTTGGGGGGTAGGGTGTTGTTTTAAAAAAAAAAAATTTGTGATTTGTTTTAACATTGGATGACATGATGATTTCAAATTTTAGTACTTGTATTATCTTTGATCTTAAGTGATGTTACACTATGTTTGCTACTCTAAATGTTGATGTCGGAGACAAATATGAGTTGCTTGAAGGAATGAACATGTCATAATAAATACCAAGTGAGTTTTTGAGCCTATCATTTTTCTTGGAGAGTAACCCTTTTGCCCATCCTTTATACAGCTTAGCAGTTTATTATTGTACACGATCTCTAGATTTCTTTTGAGTTAACCCTAAAAAAAAATGAAAAAAAGAAATGAAAATGAAAAAAAAAAAGAAAAAAAGCGTGTGTTGCTACATTTGGAAGCCCATTTAATTAGTAGATATGGAAGATTATTTAGAGTCCTAAAAGATGATGGAAAGGCCGTCTTTGATCCGTTTGAGCCTTTCTAGCCATCTCTTTTTATGAATATCCATAGTAGCCCTTTTGAGCCTTTTTTTTAAAAAAAAAAAAAAATTCTTTGTCAACTTATTATCTTGACCCACTCCGATTTGGAGTATTACCCAATGTCTTACAAGATCCATCACCTATTTATGTTTGAAAAAAATGTAAATAAATATTTTGTATAGGGAAGTTATGCCTAGTTCAAAAAAAAAAATTGTTGCTTTAAAAAAAAAATTGTTGTTTAAAAAAAAAAACAATAATAGGTGAAATCCACCTTGCAACTTTCAAAAAAAAAAAAAAATTCTGCATTTTTCTCAAACATACACTTTGTTTTTCCTATTTCCCTTCTTTGTTAGCCATGTCCCTAGCCTACGTTACGTCCTAATAAAAGTCCTTCTTGATTTTAGGAAACTATAGTCTGAAGTAAAAGCTAGTTATATGGGCTAAAAAGATGTAGTGATGCATAAAAAAAAATAATAATAATAAATAAATTGGGTTGACTAGCATTTTTATTTGGCTGGAGATCGTATTATTTCTAAGCTAAGGGCATATTTCTTTTTGGTGAGAGCATGTGAGATCACTTCTTTATTATTTTCTCTCAATTACCATTCATTGGAGTGACTATTTTTTTGGGTTTAATTTCTTCGTGAGAGTGTCACTACTTCCAGTGAGATTTTGGAGTTTGACATGTCATTCTCGAAGGTAACTACGACAAAGTCTACTGGGCTAATTCATGTGGATGGTTGATGTGGGTGTGATGTTTCTTTAGACTTGAGATAATGCTTATACTTTCATTTGATTGTTATCATTAATCTGATTGAATAAACAAGAGTGTTTAAAAAAAAATTATTTTTGAATTTTGTTTTCGCTTTATTTGCTAGGGACTAGCAATAAGCTGGCTGGGGGGTGTGTTGAGTGTTAGAAAATGCATATTTATAAAGGAGAAAATCGTTATTTTACATATCAAGTATTACTAACAACCCTTACTTTTATGTGTTTAAGTTTCTTGTAATTTAATTATGTGTGTTTTATTTTAATTAAGTATTGTATATATTTTAGGGGCATCATAGTCATTTCACAATAAACGAGAGATCAGATGACAAAACAGACATCATTTTTGAACTCAGGACGGTCGAAAACCTTAGGGGGAGCATAAAAGGAAAAATGGCACTGTTCACATAGACGGATCGATGACGTGGCATTGACCGATGAGGTGTCATGATCCTATTGGACTAAAATTCTTATGTACTGTTTATAGTGACGTGGCAGCATATTAGTGGACCAAAAACTGCGCGTACCGTACATGCAACACAGGGGATTATTTACTGTGCAAACCGCGTTACTGTTTAACCCGTGTGTAAACCGCGTTACTGTATAAATAGTGGCTAAACCGCGTACTGTTCACGCGTACTGTTGACTTTACTGTTGACTGATGACGTGGCGAAATCCTGAGCGTCCAAACTGTTTTTAATCCGATGGCTATGATTTACTCGATGTAACTATAAAAAGGGGGCCTCCCCCCCTAATTTGGCACCTCTGAATCCATTTTTGGGATCCATTTTCTGTAATTCTCTCTTTATCTTGTATTTTCTATGTATTTTAATAAATTCCCATTTTGCCCCTAGTTCAACTATGAGTGGCTAATTTTCTTTCAAGCTTGGGTTGAAGGTGAAGTCTCAACATGTGTCATGGGCTTAATTTGGTAAATTTACTTTCTCTTCCCCTCTAGTTTTTGTGGATGTTTTGACTTCTCGTCGACAAATAATACTAATCTTGTCTAGTACTGCCCTGGTTTCACCGGCACCCTAGTATAAGATTATTATTATTTGGCACGATAAGCCCTTAGCACCATATTTATTAGAGCGTGGTTCATGAGGTGTGGATTCCCCTCTCATGATTTAATTAGTATTAATAAGGAATATTTAGCCCATGATGCATGTTGATACGGATCCAGATACCCAAGTACGTTATTTCCATAGAATTCTCTTCAATTTATTTCTGTCATTTCAATTCCAATTTTAGAATTTATTCTTGCCATTTTAATTTAAGTCTTAGCATATTCCAAATTAATTCCACCACAAATCCAATCACCAATTTACAAAATTAATTCTATATATAATTAAAATCCACCTCCTCGTGGGATCGACACTCGTCACCATTAATCTACACTACAACAGATTCGTGCGCTTGCGAGTTCAATAAAATTTGCACAAATCTGGTGGGTCACTCAAATTTATTTCGGTGTCTTCTCCATGTGGTTGGTATTCTAGATATGGCTTTAATCTTTGACCATTTACTTTAAACGTGACACCGTTCCTTGGGTCTTTAATTTCAATTGCCCCATGTGGAAAAACAGTATGAACAATAAATGGACCAGACCATCGAGAGCGTAATTTACCTGGGAATAGGTGCAAGCGAGAGTTGAATAAAAGTACTTTCTGACCTGGAGTGAAAGATTTTCTCATAATATGCTTGTCATGGAAGACTTTCATTTTTTGCTTGTAAATCTTGGCATTTTCGTATGCATCATTGCGAATTTCTTCAAGTTCTGCTAGTTGTAATCTTCTTTCTGAGCTGGCTTGCTGCATGTCAAAATTGAATTTCTTGATGGCCCAATATGCACAATGCTCGAGTTCCACAGGTAGGTGGCAAGCTTTTCCATACACTAGCCTATAGGGTGACATCCCAATCGGGGTCTTGAAAGTCGTTCTATATGCCCATAATGCATCATCAAGTCTTAATGACCAATCTTTTCTGTCCGGCCTCACCGTCTTTTCTAATATGTGCTTTATTTCTCGATTGGAGATCTCTACTTGACCACTGGTTTGCGGATGATATGGGGTTGCCACTTTGTGAGTGATTGAATATTTTGTCAAAAGAGCTTTGAATGCTTTGTTACAAAAGTGGGCAATTTGTTATACACACTGATCATGAGTCCTTGAAGCATTTGAAAGGGCAAGGTAAGTTACATAAAAGACATGCCAAATGGGTTGAATTTATTGAGCCATTTCCTTATGTGATCAAATATAACCAAGGTAAGGAGAATGTGGTGGCTAATGCATTATCTAGAAGGTATGCACTTGTCTCTACATTAAATGCAAAGTTGTTAGGATTTGAGTACATTAAAGAATTATATGTTAATGATCCTGATTTTGCTAATGTGTTTAATGCTTGTGAGAAAGTTGCATTTAGTAAGTTCTATAGGCTAAGCAACATCTTTTCTGGAACATTTTTCCCTTTGAAATTCATGATGTTGGGAAAAGCTGAGTTGTCCATTCTGACAAGAAAGTGGTAGCCGATAAGATGATACTCGAACTTTTGAATACCATGCTTCACAGCTAAAATTTCTTTAAACACACTGTGGTAATGGATTTGTGTGTCAGAAAAGTGTCCACTGGCATAGGCAGTAAAGTGTTCTTTGCCATCTGTTTCTTCAAAGAGGATGGCCCCCCATGATTCGTCACTTGCATCAGTCTGCAATATTCGCTTGCCATCGGTGATGAGCTTTAATGGTGGCGGATTTTGCGCAATTTGCTTTAAAGTTGTGACAGCAAGTGTGTGGTTGTTGTGCCACGAAGGTGGATTCTTTTTCAGTAGAGCTGACAGCTGGCCGGTGTGGTGATCAACATGAGGAATAAAATCCCTGATATAATTGATAATACCAAGGAACTGCTAAATTTACTTTTTGGAAATATTCTGATCTGGAAAGTGGATGAGCTCTTGGGCAATGTGCTTTCCTGGCTGATAGTGGCCATCTTTGATAGTCATTCCAAGGAATTCAATATTATTGGTGGCAATTGTGCTTTTCTTAGCTGAGAACATGATTCCATGAGACTGAATAATATCAAGGAATTGATTTAACAAATGGCGATGGTCATCTTGTGTACCTGAAAACAACAAAATATCGTCAATGTAAATCAATGCACTATGCAAAATGGGTTGGAAAATTTGGACCATAGTTTTTTGAAAAATGGATGGGGCTGTTTTAAGACCAAAGGGTAAAACTGTCCATTAATAGTGGGCATTGGGAATGCAAAAGGCAGTTTTGTAACGTTCGGATGGTTTAATGCCAAGTTGCCAGAATTCGGATTTAAGATCAAATTTTGAAAAGATTTGAGCATTTTTTAGATAAGTGAACATGCTCTGTCTTTCTGGCAAAGGGAATTTGTCATCTTGTAAAAACATATTTAGAGGCTGATAGTTTATGACCAATCGTTTTTTGCCTCTAACAATCTCAGAATGTTTTTCAACATAAAAAGCTTGCAAGCCCATTGAGAACTAGTGTGTTCAATAAATCCTTGGGCCAGCAACTGAGAACATTCTTTTTGGGCCAGGACTAAGTCAGAAGGACTCATTCCTGGATGGGTGGTTTTGGTTGGATTGACATCTTCATTCAACTTGAAAGGTAATTGAACAAAGAATTGTGGATTTTGCCACAGGTGATTGGGATGGTGAAAGTTAGCATGAGACTCGGGACAAAACTTTAAAAACCTTGTGGAAATGTCTTGGAAAGGCTGGGAGGTTTCAGAAAAACCAGAAAGCTTTAGGATATTGGTGAATGGTTTAAACATAGACTTAACTCGGATTCTAGTAGGAATGATTTGAAGGTGTTTTATCTGGTGAATGATATCAAATCCTAACAAGATATCCTTATTAGGCAGATGGGAACCAATGACTTTTGTCCAGATAACACAATTTGGAAAGATTTGAATACCAATGGGTTTTCTAGTAATTAAGGTGGTGGTGAAGAGTTTTCCATTGACTGCTTTGAAATTTTCTTCAGAATGTTGCCAAAACGGAGATGGAAGTATATCGGGGTTTAACATACTTCGTTGGGCCCCTGTATCAAGAAGACCAATGGTCGAAATTGGTCTTTGGAATTTGGAGGGTAAGATGTGGAGTTTTATGGAAGGGATAAGGATGGTAGTGTCAAGAGACAATAGTTGTTGGTGGAAAACAGTCTGAAACTCATCATTTTCAGAATCATCGGATGAGTTTTGCCATCCTCCTTGAAGAAACAGATGGCAAAGAACACTTTATTGCCTATGCCAGTGGACACTTTTCTGACACACAAATCCATTACCACAATGTGTTCAAAGAAATTTTAGCTATGAAGCATGGTATTCAAAAGTTCGAGTATCATCTTATCGGCTACCACTTTCTTGTCAGAATGGACAACTCAGCTTTTCCCAACATCATAAATTTCAAAGGGAAAAATGTTCCAGAAAAGATGTTGCTTAGCCTTAAAGACTGGTTTTCAAAATATGATTTCTCTGTGAAGCATATAAAAGGAGACCACAACCTTATTCCTGATATGCTCTCCAGACTTGCTAAGCCAAATAAATCATTTTTTTTCATATCTTCAGAACACCATTTTCCTGTCATCTTCATGGCCACTTCACTCCCCTCATAAGCCCTTACCTAAAAAATCTTTCCCTTGGGAAAACTTTCACCACCGTCTTTGCCATACAAGAGTTTGCAACGAAAGCTGTCTTTAGGTTTTTCATGAAAGCCTATCTCTTATCAGACTTATTTCCATTTTCCATTTTCCATCCAGAAAACTTGTTTCTTACAGAATTAACCCTAGATCCCTCCAGAGACATTTTCGAAGACGAATTATGGTACGTCTGGTGCCTACCTGTCCTCTATGCCACCAAACTGATTGTTCCAGTAACAACTACCTTAGAACATTTATTCAATCCTGACAAATCAACCTCCCTCATCTGGACACTCCTTGAATGGTTTTCTCCAATTCCATAGTGGAGAATGAAACTCCAACAATTGTCCCAATTCCATAATCTGGAACGTATGCTCGCATTAGAAGACAAAATGTTCACATCTGTGTTCATTATTCATAGACCATACTTCCAACATCTCGACACACACTTCTTCTGGACTCAAGACCAAGTTTTTGAATAGTACACCACACCACGCCCATCCATTCTGGAACAAGACGATAAAGTTCAAAAGGAACTCTATAATTTCCTTTGTGAACTGAACCACCAACCTGCTCCACACAAAGACATTTCTCACACCTCCCTCGGTCCACAACATGATATCATCATGATCCCCACTCCTTCAGCAATTTCAAAGCATAAATCCACGGGTTTTCTGATTTTCTATACCAAGGAAGAAAATGCAACTGACAGCTCAATGCAACTGACAGCTCATCAAGGAAGAAAAACCAGACTTCACTGATTTTTTATACCAAGATGCACAAGACCCATGGGAAGCATTCATGCCATTAAGCCAACACCTCCAACAAACTCCTCCAACGTATGCCTCAGATGATCCAACGACTAAAGCCAGTTCTAGCAAACCATCCGGATCCAATGACCACCCCTCTTCTGATTGGCGCAAGATAGAAAGAGAAACTTCTATCATAACCAAACCCTTTATTCCTTCAGCTATAACTCCCACATGCCACTTAGAAGACCCCAAACCTTTTGAAGTTGTTCTCAATTAGCAAACACAAAATGCCAGAGCTCAAAATAAAACCTTGGTTGATATCCATAAGAAGGTTAATCATATCAGTTTACGAACTGATCATCTTGAATCTAAGATGGATTCAATCACTTCCCAGATGCAGCAAATCTACCAAAATCTTCAATCTAGAATCTCTCAACTGGATTCAGAATTACGAACCATTCCGAGTCATAAATACTTTGGCCCAGAATTTGATCAGAAAGAAAAAGAGATCAGAAAATTGAAAGCCAAACTTGAACAGATTGAGTCAGAAAGGCAAAGGCCAACATTATTTACGACCTCTCCACCATTACTTCTCCTCAGTCCAGCATTCCATCCCTTTGCACCTATGCTTTCTCCATAAAACCGCAAGACCCATCCAAGTTATTTGGCATGACACATACCTTGTTTAGAAATAATCCTCTGCCAAAACCATCTAGATCTAAACCACATCCTCGACCAAGACCAGAAAAATAACTCTTTCAACCACCTTTGTCCATTTCTGAACAGCACCAGCCTCTCTATCCCCCCAATTCTTCCTCAACCAACACCGACTCAGGCCAAAGATAAATCACCCATGCAACAATATAGTGCACAGATAATCCCAGACCCATTCGATACATACCAAACTTCTGATTCAAATCTAGCCGTTTCAGCCGATTCATCTGAATCTGACACCGAATCTTCCCTCAAATCTTCCATATCATCTAGTGATTCTGAAAAATCCTATGCTGACATCACTAGAATCCTTATGGCCCAACGTGACGACACCGAGCCCACTCAATCTTTAAGAACTGACCCATTCTTTGACATACCCTCAGATATTGAGGACAATCCACCAGAAGCAACCTCAACTCCAACCTGGGCTGCCCAAAATGATCATAAACCTTCAAATGGTCCATGGCTCACTTTTGATGATATCCCTGTTGCTAAATGGAGAGACAGATTATGCAATACCAAGGAACTGTTGAATTTGCTTTTTGGAAAGATTCTGATCTGGAAAGTGGATGAGCTCTTGGGCAATGTGCTTTCCTGGCTGATAGTGGCCATCTTTGATAGTCATTCCTCGGAATTCAATGTTATTGGTGGCAATTGTGCTTTTCTTAGCTGATAACATGATTCCATGAGACTGAATAATATCAATGAATTGATTTAACAATGGCGATGGTCATCTTGTGTACCTGAAAACAACAAAATATCATCAATGTAAATCAATGCACTATGCAAAATGGGTTGGAAAATTTGGACCATGGTTTTTTGAAAAATGGATGGGGCTGTTTTAAGACCAAAGGGTAAAACTGTCCATTGATAGTGGGCATTGGGAATGCAAAAGGCAGTTTTGTAACGTTCGGATGGTTTAATGCCAAGTTGCCAGAATCCGAATTTAAGATCAAATTTTGAAAAGATTTGAGCATTTTTTAGATAAGTGAACATGCTCTGTCTTTCTGGCAAAGGGAATTTGTCATCTTGTAAAAACATGTTTAGAGGCTGATAGTCTATGACCAATCGTTTTTTACCTCTAACAATCTCAGAATGTTTTTCAACATAAAAAGCTTGACAAGCCCATTGAGAACTAGTGTGTTCAATAAATCCTTGGGCCAGCAACTGAGAACATTCTTTTTGGGCTAGGACTAAGTCAGAAGGACTCATTCCTGGATGGGTGGTTTTGGTTGGATTGACATCTTCATTCAACTTGAAAGGTAATTAAATAAAGAATTATGAATTTTGCCACAGGGGATTGGGATGGTGAAAGTTAGTGTGAGACTCGGGACAAAACTTTACAAACCTTGTGGAAATGTCTTGGAAAGTCTGGGAGGTTTCAGACAAACCATAAAGCTTTAGGATATTGGTGAATGGTTTAAACATAGACTTAACTCGGATTCCAGTAGGAATGATTTGAAGGTGTTTTATCTGGTGAATAATATCAAATCCTAGCAAGATATCCTTATTAGGCAGATGGGAACCAATGACTTTTGTCCAGATAACACAATTTGGAAAGATTTGAATACCAATGGGTTTTCTAGTAATTAAGGTGGTGGTGAAGAGTTTTCCATTTACTGCTTTAAAATTTTCTTCAGAATGTTGCCAAAACTGAGATGGAAGTATATCGGGGTTTAACATACTTCGTTGGGCCCTTGTATCAAGAAAACCAATGGTCGAAATTGGTCTTTGGAATTTGGAGGGTAAGATGTGGAGTTTTATGGAAGGGATAAGGATGGTAGTGTCAAGAGACAATAGTTGTTGGTGGAAAACAGTCTGAAACACATCATTTTCAGAATCATCAGATGAGTTTTGCAGTGCGAACATTGTTTCATCAATAGGCTCCTCTTGTTATAAGAAGTAGAACTCAATTTCATCTTTGTAGTGAGAATAATCAGTAGTGGCCTGTAAATGCTCAAGAAGTTTGATTGCTTTGTCTTTTTTATTGGGGCACTCTTTAGCATAATGGCCTTTCTTTTTGCAGATGAAGCAGCGGCTTGACTTTTGCCTTTTGTGTTCTCTGAAAGAACTAGATCTTTTCCTGAAAAACTTGTATGATTTTCGCCTGGATTTTGATCTAGGAAAGGAATATGGATTTTTGAGTTTTCGGAAATGCTTCTTCTTTTTGGTGCTGCAATCACAATCTTTCTTTTTCTTGCACTTGATCTGCAAATAAGGCTTTTTGCATGCACTTCGAAAAGGCTCTTTATCTTTTAACAATTCTTTGAAGAACTGTTTCTGTTCACATAGTTTTTCCAAGCATCTTTTGGCGATCTGAAAGATTTGTCCCAAGGAAATGTTGTCTATGGTGAGATTGAGACTCGTAAGCTGCCTCTGTATGTTTGGTTGCAATTCTTCAGGTAATGATGCCAGAAAGACATGTTTGAGAGTCGGATCATTGAACCCATTGAGCTTATAAAATAGGATTGACATTCATTTGTAATGGAAATCAAGATCTTTAGAGTTGAGGGAACAACACTTCATATTGAGGTAGTCTCGTCTTGTAGCTTCAAAGACTGCGGCTGATTCTCCAATGAATTGCTCATGAATGACAGAAAGAGCAGATGAGACATTAGGTAGTTGCACAAACTGTAATTGTCTGTACTCTTCTAAAGTATCAAACCAATCTCTTAAAGATCTCGTAAAACGGGTAGCAAGTTCTCTAAGGACGGATGTGGTAGTAGCATTTGCTCTTTATATTTAGAGATCTGTCCAAGCAGCCATTTCAGATAATCTATCTCAAATTATGAGAAGTTCTACACCAATTCTTCTCCTATCCAGACAACAGAAAGCTTGTTTGAAAGAAGAACTGATGGAACTGTCCGAATGACATTTCGACCTCCACCAACAGCACCAGAAGAGCCTCCACGGCTCTCATTCACTTATTCTGCAATGGTTACCACTGTTCAAAAAGCTCAAGAAAAGCTGCCAATTACAGGATTCAATTCAAAAGGATATACTATCTATCCTGCCAAACTTAATGGCCACTTTCTTTGGGATTCCCCAGGATCAAGAAATTGTGACCCAGATTGTCCCTGTTGGGATGATTGGGACGAAAATGATGATGAACCGAAGCGGAGAAGAAAACCAAAAAAGAAATTACCTAAAACTCCGTGTTCACACCACCACCACCAGCTCCATTACCCATCTACCAAAAAGAACTTAGCTGGATTGCAAAGAATTGCAAAACAGACATCCTATCCAATATTCAGCATTCCACACCACCCATATAGCCTATGGCCTGTATGATGTTCTCATCCACCTCATAGGATTATTCCTCTAATTTCCCTACTCTAAAAGCCCATACTGATCCACAATGAAAAGTCATAACCAAACCCTTTATTCCTTCAGCTATAACTCCCACAGGCCACTTAGCAGTTCCTTGGTATTATCAATTAATATCAGGGATTTTATTCCTCATGTTGATCACCAAACCCGCCAGCTGTCAGCTCTATTGAAAAAGAATACACCTTCGTGGCACAACAACCACACACTTACTGTCACAACTATAAAGCAAATTGCGCAAAATCCGCCACCATTAAAGCTCATCACCGATGGCAGACGAATATTGCAGACTGATGCAAATGACGAATCATGGGGGGCCATCCTCCTTGAAGAAACAGATGGCAAAGAACACTTTATTGCCTATGCCAGTGGACACTTTTCTGACACACAAATCCATTACCACAGTGTGTTCAAAGAAATTTTAGCTGTGAAGCGTGGTATTCAAAAGTTCGAGTATCATCTTATCGGCTACCACTTTCTTGTCAGAATGGACAACTCAGCTTTTCCTAACATCATGAATTTCAAAGGGAAAAATGTTCCAGAAAAGATGTTGCTTAATCTTCAGAACACCATTTTCCTGTCATCTTCATGGCCACTTCACTCCCCTCACAAGCCCTTACCCAAAAAATCTTTCCCCTTGGGAAAACTTTCACCACCGTCTTTGCCATACAAGAGTTTGCAACGAAAGCTGTCTTTAGGTTTTTCATGAAAGCCTATCACTTATCAGACTCATTTCCATTTTCCACTTTCCATTCGGAAAACTTGTTTCTTACAGAATTAACCCTAGATCCCTCCAGAGACATTTCCGAAGACGAATTATGGTACGTCTGGTGCCTACCTGTCCTCTATGCCACCAAACTGATTGTTCCAGTAACAACTACCTTAGAACATTTATTCAATCCTGACAAATCAACCTCCCTCATCTGGACACTCCTTGAATGGTTTTCTCCAATTCCATAGTGGAGAATGAAACTCCAACAATTGTCCCAATTCCATAATCTGGAACGTATGCCCGCATTAGAAGACAAAATGTTCACATCTGTGTTCGTTATTCATAGACCATACTTCCAACATCTCGACACACACTTCTTCTGGACTCAAGACCAAGTTTTTGAATGGTACACCACACCACGCCCATCCATTCTGGAACAAGACGATAAAGTTCAAAAGGAACTCTATAATTTCCTTTGTGAACTGAACCACCAACCTGCTCCACACAAAGACATTTCTCACACCTCCCTCGGTCCACAACATGCTATCATCATGATCCCCACTCCTTCAGCAATTTCAAAGCCTAAATCCACGGGTTTTCTGATTTTCTATACCAAGGAAGAAAATGCAACTGACAGCTCAATGCAACTGACAGCTCATCAAAGAAGAAAAACCAGACTTCACTGATTTTTTATACCAAGATGCACAAGACCCATGGGAAGCATTCATGCCATTAAGCCAACACCTCCAACAAACTCCTCCAACGTATGCCTCAGATGATCCAACGACTAAAGCCAGTTCTAGCAAACCATCCGGATCCAATGACCACCCCTCTTCTGATTGGCGCAAGATAGAAAGAGAAACTTCTATCATAACCAAACCCTTTATTCCTTCAGCTATAACTCCCACATGCCACTTAGAAGACCCCAAACCTTTTGAAGTTGTTCTCAATTAGCAAACACAAAATGCCAGAGCTCAAAATAAAACCTTGGTTGATATCCATAAGAAGGTTAATCATATCAGTTTACGAACTGATCATCTTGAATCTAAGATGGATTCAATCACTTCCCAGATGCAGCAAATCTACCAAAATCTTCAATCTAGAATCTCTCAACTGGATTCAGAATTACGAACCATTCCGAGTCATAAATACTTTGGCCCAGAATTTGATCAGAAAGAAAAAGAGATCAGAAAATTGAAAGCCAAACTTGAACAGATTGAGTCAGAAAGGCAAAGGCCAACATTATTTACGACCTCTCCACCATTACTTCTCCTCAGTCCAGCATTCCATCCCTTTGCACCTATGCTTTCTCCATAAAACCGCAAGACCCATCCAAGTTATTTGGCATGACACATACCTTGTTTAGAAATAATCCTCTGCCAAAACCATCTAGATCTAAACCTCATCCTCGACCAAGACCAGAAAAATAACTCTTTCAACCACCTTTGTCCATTTGAGAACAGCACCGGCCTCTCTATCCCCCAATTCTTCCTCAACCAACACCGACTCAGGCCAAAGATAAATCACCCATGCAACAATATAGTGCACAGATAATCCCAGACCCATCCGATATATACCAAACTTCTAATTCAAATCTAGCTGTTTCAGCCGATTCATCTGAATCTGACACCGAATCTTCCCTCGAATCTTCCATATCATCTAGTGATTCTGAAAAATCCTATGCTGACATCACTAGAATCCTTATGGCCCAACGTGACGACACCGAGCCCGCTCAATCCTTAAGAACTGACCCATTCTTTGACATACCCTCAGATATTGAGGAAAATCCACCAGAAGCAACCTCAGCTCCAACCCGGCCTGCCCAAAATGATCATATACCTTCAAATGGTCCATGGCTCACTTTTGATGATATCCCTGCTGCTAAATGAAGAGACAGATTATCCAATACCAAGGAACTGTTGAATTTGATTTTTGGAAAGATTCTGATCTGGAAAGTGGATGAGCTCTTGGGTAATGTGCTTTCCTGGCTGATAGTGGCCATCTTTGATAGTCATTCCAAGGAATTCAATGTTATTGGTGGCAATTGTGCTTTTCTTAGCTGATAACATGATTCCATGAGACTGAATCATATCAATGAATTGATTTAACAAATGGCGATGGTGATCTTGTGTACCTGAAAACAACAAAATATCGTCAATGTAAATCAATGCACTATGCAAAATGGGTTGGAAAATTTGGACCATGGTTTTTTGAAAAATGGATGGGGCTGTTTTAAGACCAAAGGGTAAAACTGTCCATTGATAATGGGCATTGGGAATGCAAAAGGCAGTTTTGTAACGTTCGGTGCCTTATATAGAAAATCATCAAGGACAGGACCCCTTGAATGATTATAATCGACAAATAGGCAAATGCTTTTAGAAAGTAAAGCACACCAACTAAGACTTTGACAAATGCAAGCATGACAAGGATAGGACATGGCTCCTATCACTTTACAAACGTCATAATGAAAAACGACAAGCCAACGGGAAAAAGCAAAAGATAAACATGACAAGCATGACTCATGCTTTAATTATTACAAGCCAAATTTGAAAAAAGCAAAAGATGCCAAGATGTGTGAATTACGGAGATGAGAGATTCATATAATCTTCATCGGATGAGCTGTCAGTTGCATCTTTATCTCTTGAAAAGAGGACTTTGAGTGATGGACGAGGAGTTTTTGGTGGATGTTGATGATCTGGGCGACAGGGTGGCCAAGGGCAAAATATCTTGCACCAATCAGAAGAGGGGTGGTCATTGGATCCAGATGGTTTGCTAGAACTGGCTGGGTTTTTATTTAGAGAAAATAAATTATGTGTGCCTCATAGTTCTTTGTGTGAATTGCTTGTGTGTGAGGCTCATGGGGGTGGTTTAATGGGACATTTTGGCATTACAAAGACTTTAGATGTTTTAAAAGAACACTTCTTTTGGCCACATATGAAACGTGATGTTGAAAGAATATGTGAGAAGTGTATCACTTGTAAACATGCTAAGTCTAGAGTTTTACCCCATGGATTGTATAACCCTCTACCCATACCTAGTGAACCTTGGGTTGATATTTCTATGGACTTTGTTTTAGGTTTACCTAGGTCAAAAAGGGGAAATGATTATGTTTTTGTTGTTGTTGATAGGTTTTCAAAGATGGCACGTTTCATTCCATGTCACAAAACTGATGATGCAACAAGTATAGCTAATTTGTTTTTCAAGGAAATAGTCTGGTTGCATGGAGTACCAAGGAGCATAGCTTCAGATCGAGATGCTAAGTTCTTAAGCCACTTTTAGAAAACTTTGTGGGGTAAGTTGGGTACTAAACTTTTGTTTTCTACTACTTGTCATCCACAAACTGATGGACAAACTGAGGTTGTAAATAGAACTCTATCTACTTTGTTGCGTGCCATTATTCAAAAGAACTTGAAAACTTGGGAAGAATGTTTGCCACATGTTGAATTTGCGTACAATAGAACTGTCCATTCAGCTACTAAATTTTCACCATTTGAGATTGTATATGGTTTTAATCCATTAACTCCTTTGGATTTATTACCTTTACCTATTGATGAGCGTGCTAGTATGGATGGTAAAAAGAAAGCTGAATTTGTCAAGCAATTGCATGAGAGAACACGTCAACACATTGAAAAGAGAACTGAACAATATGCTACTCAAGCCAACAAAGGACGTAAGCAAGTGGTTTTTCAGCCTGGAGATTGGGTTTGGGTGCATATGAGAAAGGAGAGGTTCCTAGCACAAAGGCGTTCTAAGTTACTTCCAAAGGGAGATGGTCCATTTCAAGTGGTTGCACGGATCAATGACAATGCCTACAAATTGGATCTTCTTGGTGAGTATAATGTGAGTGCAACTTTTAATGTTTCTGATCTTTCTCCTTTCGATGTAGGTGAAGATTCGAGGACGAATCTTTTTGAGGAGAGGGGGAATGATGAGAACCATCAAGGGAATACCATTAAAACTTCAAGTGATCCTTTGCACATTCATGGAGGCCCAATTACAAGAGCAAGAGCCAAAAAGATGCAAGCTGCTTTAAATGGATTAATTGAGAAAATATGGATTGAAAATACAATTGAAGATGTAAGACATCATGAACTGGGCTTGAAGAGAAGACAAGGCATTGTGGGCATTATTCAAGTTATTGGGCAGCCAAATACACAATTTGTATTAAATGCAGAAAGGTCAAATTCGGAATAAAAACTGTATTGATTGAGCCAGAAGTAATGTGCAAGCTATATACCGTTGGAAAGATAATTAACCATCAAGGGAATACCATTAAAACTTCAAGTGATCCTTTGCACATTCATGGAGGCCCAATTACAAGAGCAAAAGCCAAAAAGATGCAAGTTGCTTTAAATGGATTAATTGAGAAAATATGGATTGAAAATGCAATTCAAGATGTAAGACATCATGAATTGGGCTTGAAGAGAAGACAAGGCATTGTGGGCATTATTCAAGTTATTGGGCAGCCAAATACACAATTTGTATCAAATGCAGAAAGGTCCAATTCGGAATAAAAACTGTATTGATTGAGCCAGAAGTAATGTGCAAACTATATACCGTTGGAAAGATAATTAAGTTAGCTTTCCAATAAATTTTACAGAGCTGGATTTGGAGTTCTTTAGAAGGCGTTATGACCAATTCATTACAGCTTGTTCAGACTTGGGATTTTCAGCGACTCCTTCGTTTTTCAACTTCATTTATTTGTTTTGTTTCAAGTTTGCCAATGTGTGAGGTAAGTCTACCATCAATGATGGTGGGATAACATTAAGTTTGTCAATGATAGCATTAATTATAGTAGGCTAACATTAAGTTTGTCAAAGATAGTATTAATTATGGTGGGTTGGTGAAGACTTTTGAAGCATCCTTTGACAAACCTACTTGGAGGGTTGTTCCAATGTTTCCATTTGTATTTTTGGGACCTTGGATTTCTTTTAGCCTATTTAAATTAAGCAACCTTACTATGTAATGATATTAGAAATTAATGTTATTTGAATTTGAAAAATTATTCTTTCTTTGGTTCTTTTGAGAACTAGTGAACTTATCAAGAATTTGCATTCTTGTGGCATTCTAAATTTAGACTTATTACTTACCTTCTTATCTATTTCTTGAGTGTGGCGTCAATATCATTCTCTATACCTTTGGTTCATGTTTTCTTAAGCATTGGATCAAGGTTTTGTTTGTTATAAATCTGTTTAGAACTTTCTTGGGAAGTTGAAACTACAAATTAAGTGTGGGTTTCAAAGTTTCATTGTGGGATTTGCATCAAAGGTTAACAAGACACTTCTAGCATGTAGAGTGGTTAAAACCGTGCCAATAACAACATGTTGATAATGTTTGAACCTTGTGTCAAGGAGAGCAATTATGGCTGTGACAGGTAAGCCTTTTTGCCATGTAAAGTGAGGAAAAGCCGGATACCACCTAGAAGAAGAACGGAATGTCTGGTATCCGGACTACTGGTCCAAAGGATAACTTTATTATCATTGCTCTGGTATCACAACACCACGTACTTAGAAGCTCGAGTTGATATATGGTAAAAGAAGGTTTTTTATACAGCTGATATGGACTGATGAGAGGTAAAGAAGATTCATTGATTTGAACATATTCAGGTAATAAGTGTATCCTTTAGCTTTATGCTTTAGTTGTTTGTCCTTATGTAATCATGTACTTTACTTTTATTTGGATTCAGCAATTTGAGAAAAAATTAATGTGAATTTGGAGCAAATAATCAATCAGTTAAGTTTTTGTAGACTTCTATTTTAATATTTCATATACCTTACTTATTAAATTATGGTTATTTTGTTGATCTCTATATTCATTGTGGTTATTACCTTCAGAGGAGTTAGAATGTATCATTCAATCAAGTTCAAAACTGAGTTAAATCTTAAATGGGTAACTGTTCAAGTAAGAAAGTGCTTATTATATTTTTGTCTATTTTGTTTCAATTTGTAACTTAACTTTTTTATGTTTTCAGTTGTGAAACTAATTTTATAAATGTACAGTGCCCCCAACAAATAGGTGGTTTTGAATGTGGGTACTTCGTTATGAAGTACATGCAAGATATTGTGGGAAATGTGAACATTTTGAAGGAAAATGTAAGTTTGAAATCTTATCTTTGTTACTTGGCTATTTTCAACCATGAACATATTATTTATGACATTATTTTCATTTCCTTAATTGAAGTTTAAGGGGATAACTGAGTATTCAGATGAGGGTATTATGAAGGTTCGAAATGAGTGGGCTGCTTATGTGGGTAACTTAATCACTCAGTTAAGAAAATAGGTACATATCATTGTTGAATAAATTTATTTTTCTATTACCAAGCTTATATTAGAATGATATTTAATGTTACTATCTTTATTTTTCCTTTATACTTTCGGGGAATGTTGCTGCTGTTTTTCTGACTTGAAGCTGGTTGCTGCTAATTTCTACTGATTTATATTGATTTCATTGAAGATCAATTCTACTAATTTATGCTGTAACTCATTCAAACAATTTGGTTTTTGTTGTTTCTGGTTTTAAGATGAAAAAATTTGTGCATGTTTGAATGTTTATGATACTTGTGGTCTCGTTTGGCCAAAAGTGCACTGATTTGGTTATTGTTTGGCCAAAAGTGAATTCTATGTTGTTGGATGATTATGATACATTGTATGTTTGAAATGCAACTTACAATAGCATTCATAATCAGCTGCAAATTTGATTTATGTATCAAACAAATTTTATTTTTTTATTTTCTCAAATAAATTGTGACACCAAATTAGCATCACTGTAACACTATTGCTATACAATCAGAATTTGATTAATACCATTACATTAGAATTTCTTTTATACAAACCAGTTATAAATTCTTTGATACTTTTTTTTTTTTTGCTACTTTTGAATCATTATGTGCGTGATGTCTTAGCATCAAATTATTTTTGATACCCTAGAATCAATATGTATCTGATGTCTTGGCGTCAATATTGTTTTGATACCATACCATACAATCAATAACTACGTGATTTCTTATAATCAAATTTTCTTTGATACCATTGTAACACAAACTTGCTGATACTAATAACTACTGTCAGTGTAACACTGGCACGGGCCATGCTGACACTATAACACGGTGTTAGCAAAACATGTTTATGATACCATAATAGTATCAGTGAAAGTCATTTTTCTACTAGTGCTTGTTGGTTTGTTTTCCATTAATACAATCCACACAAGTTTCAAACTCAATAAAATCAAGAGTTTTTAAAAATCCATCACTTACTAACCTTTTTATTCTATCTATAGATATATATCTCAATCTCTTACGTAATAGTAAGGAGGAATTGTCATTTATAATACTTCGCTTTATGTCGAAATTACCACGCTTGGCCAAATAATTATATTCAAAAGTGAGATCTATATCAATTTTATATAAACCATTTATTAAAGCACCACCACTAACGAAAATTTTATTATTAAAGATACTAAAAGTATCACTTTCAAGCAAAACACCATAATTATTAAAAACAAGTCTTGCAATAGAAACCAAATTTCTACAAAACGAAGAAACATAAAACGTCTCTTTAAGATCCAAGGCATAACTAGTTTTTAAAATAAGTTTAAGAGTCCTCATAGCTTGAACTTCTAAATGTGTTTGATTCTAGAATAAATGCATGTTTCATTTCCTTTCAGCTTCCTTGGGTTAAGAAAGCCCTGCATGGTATGAGCAATATGGACTGAAGATCCAACGTCAAACCAACATGTGCTATGAAAAATGATTCATGGCACACTAAGGATATGTTATTACCCTTATTTTCCTTACACTTTTTTTATACTTTTTGACAATTCTTCTTCATATGCCCTTTTTTCTTGTAAGAGAAACAAACAGTTTTGTAACCCCATTGAATTGATGGCTTCTTTCTTTTCTTTTTTAATATTAAGATGATTCAATAACTATCTTGGTGTTTCCTTTGAAAGAAGTTACTAAATGAGCACTTTGTACCTTTTTCTTGTTTCAATTTCTCCTCCTCTTGAACACATATGGCTAAAAGTTGATTAATGGACCAATCTTCTTTATGTGTGTTACATGAAATCTTGAATGGCCTAATTCCAAAAGAAGAGAATTTAAAATAACATGAGCAAGCAAAGAGTTAGAAATCTCAACCTTTAGATTCTTGAGTTGGTCTGTAACATCTCCCATTTCCATTATATGCTTGCGCATATTTTTAGAAGGATGAAAAGTTTTGCCCAAAACTATTTTTTATTAAGGCATTGGCCAATGATTTTTTAGAAGTAACAAATTGTTCTTTAATGGCCTTCATAAAATCTTTCACATTTAGGCAATCAGAAATAGAGTTCCTTTTACTTTTGCATACATGAGCCTTTATAAACATTAAGCTCAAACAATTTGACTGTTTCGACAATTCAAATTCAACTTTCTCTTCTGAAATGCTTGATTCCACATGAAATGCCAAATCAAAATCCATACAACCCAAAGTAGAGCTAGTGAAATTTGACAGGACTCAATTATCCGACATGAACACGACACGAATAAACACGACACGATTATTAAATCTATACGTATGTGTCATTAAATTTGACACGATTATGAAATGGATTAGGTTTGGGTTGACACATTTTTTTCCGTGTCGATTTAGGGTTAAAGTTCTTGACCCATTTATCTAATTAATGACACGATTATATTTTCTATTTTTAAATAATTTGTAGGTTCATTAAAACTCAAATATTGCACATGATTCTCTCTTTTTATTTTTTATTTTTTTAAGCATGAATATATACACAGTGTTTCATTTATAAAATATTATTTAGATTTAGAACTTCAATAGTATAAACGTGAAACATATTGATCGACAAGTATATTTTATAATATCGATATATAATATTATTTACATATATATAATCAAACTTCAATAGGGTACGTATGTAATATATTGGTAGATATGTACATTTTAGAATATTGATAAATTTTGTGTCTGTGAAAATATTTAATGAAAATTTTATTAAATATATAGATATTAAGGTGGTTATTGGGTAACCCGTTTATATTCCATATCGGGTTAGATCTCAATATTTTGCCACGATTATTAAATGAGTCATATTTGAGTTGACCTAAAATTGACACAACGCGAAACTGACACGACACGAACATGACTTGGTGGCCCATTTTGCCAACTCCAATCCAAAGTAAAAACAATCTTTTCTTTCCAATCAGAATAATTGACTTCATTAAGCATTAGAACATTATATGGATCACTAACTTATGTTAATAGCTAGAAATAACTGTGATAGCAAGGAAATATTCTCTAATGCTATGAAATCAAAATTAGAATTATAAATTAACAAATGTTATGTTATTAGTAAATTCTAACCATTCTATAGGTTACACAAACCTATGGAATTTACTTACATCTTTATTAATAAATATGTAAACTATAGAAAATTTCCATATATGTGGGCCTAAGGAATTTCTATACATATTTTTATTAAACATAATTTACTATTTTATTCCATATAATTATTGAAATAATTATTTTCCTATAGGACCAAATAATTATTTCAATAAATCGAATGTTATATGTGAGGTACGACTTTCTCCTTTGAATATGGTAGAGTTAATATTAAGCGAACAAATCCCCTTAAGTATTAAAATAATAATAATAATATAAAATATTTATGATAGTAAATTCTAGAGTAATTGATACGAAATCTAGAGTAATTGATACGAAACCCCACAATGAAACTTTGAAATTCACACTTAAATTGTAGTTTCAACTTCCCAAGAAAGTTCTAAACATATTTATGACAAACAAAACCTTGACCCAATGCTTAAGAAAAACATGAACCAAAGGTCTAGAGAATGATATTGACGCCACACTCTAGAAATAGATGAGAAGGTGAGTGATAAGTCTAAATTTAGAACGCCACAAGAATGCAAATTCTTGATAAGTTCACTAGTTCTCAAAAAAACCAAAGAAAAAATAATCTTTCAAATTCAAATAACATTAATCTCTTAATTATCATACATAGCAAGGTTGTTGAGTTTAAATAGGCTAAAAGAAACCCAAAATCCTAAAAATACAAATGGAAACATTGGAACAACCATCCAAGTGTAGGTTTGTCAAAGGGTGCTTTAAAAGCCTTCACCAACCCACTATTATTAACGATAGACTTACCTAACACATTGATAAACTTGACACAAAACAAATAAATGAAGTTGAATAATCAAAGGAGTCGTTTGAATTCCCAAGCCTGAACAAGCTGTAATAAATTGATCATAACTCCTTCTAGAGAACTCCAAATCCAGCTCTGTAAAATGCATTGGAAAGCTAACTTAATTATCTTTCCAACGGTATATAGCTTGCACATTAATTCTGGCTCCATCAATACCATATGTATTCCGAATTTTCCCTTTCTACATTTGATCCAAATTGTGTATTTGGCTGCCCAATAGCTTGAATAATGCCCACAATACCTTGTCTTCTCTCCAAGCCCAATTCATGATGTCTTGCATCTTGAATTGCATTTTCAATCCATATTTTCTCAATTAATCCATTTAATGCAGCTTGCATTTTTTTGGCTCTAGGTCTTGTAATTGGGTCTTCATGAATGTGCAAAGGATCACTTGAACCTTTAATGGTATTCCCTTGATGGTTCTCATCAGTAATGATGTCATGAGTGATGACATAAGCAATGAAGTAATAAAAGATGTTTGTAGAAATATTTAGGAATTCAAGAACTTGCCAAGATATTTATGGAAGGATAAATCTCAGCCATTAATCAAGAATTATGGTGGCAAAATCCTAACCATCCATTAGTAGGAAATCCTATAAATACCCCCTAGCGCTTTCATTTTCCATATCACTTTAGAAATTCTATTCTTTTTTTCTAAGTATTAACATCAAATAGTAGAGAAATCCTTAAGATAGGAGAGTCTAGAGAAGTTAAGGATAAGAGGTAGGTAACACTTCAACTGCAATGTAGGAAAAATTTTATTTTTATGCTTAATTTAGCTTAAATAATTCTTTATATTGTGATGGCTACTATGATGTGATTATTTATTAACCAATCTTTATATGGTCAGTTATGCTGCCTATATTATGATTTTTTATTTAATTATTATATGGTTGGTTATGCCACCTATATTGTGATATTTTCTTTTCTAATCTTTATATGGTTGGCTATGCGGCCTACATTGTGTAATTTTCTTATATAATCTTTATATGGTCGGCTATGCTGCTTACTTTGTCAATTTTTACTTAATTATAATATAGTTGGCTTTGCCACCTATATTATAATCACATTTTGTTTAGTCTCTATATGGACGGTGTTGCTGCCCATATTAATGATTGTTGTCTCTAAGTAGCTTTGTGTGTTGGCACTATTGTACATCTAGGAACTTTACATGTTATGACATAAGTTACACATAACACATGCATTTCATGGTTACTTTATAAAGAAGACGTTCTAAAAAGAATTTTGAAAAAGTATGTTGTTGTACTACTAGGTGGCAAAGTTTCTAAAGAGGACAAGCCCTCAAAGCTAAGTGAAAAGTAATCTTTTAGGGATAGTGACATGTAACGCCCAAAAGATCAACTAATTAGGCCAAAGGGCATGTTGTTATAAAAAATAAAAGTACGAGCTTTGTAGTACAAGATTCCTAGGGCCCTAATAAAGTTGTTTTGTAAACAAAATGTTCATAAGGTCATCTACATGCATAAAAATTAATACATGCATCAAGTGTTATCTCACTGGGCAATAGTTCATGTAGTCCTTACATTGCAGGTAACAATGAGTGGGGCAAGCTGCCGTAAGTCCCAACTGAGGCGAAGTGCATATGGGCATAACAAACCTTGGGTTTTATGATAGGCTCAGTTGTGTTTCTATCAAAACATAAATGTCATAAGTTTATTTATGTAGTATCCATGTGTGGCTCCCATATTTTGTAATGAAGTTTTTATGTAAAAAAGTTTTTATATCTTAAGTTTATGTAAATTCTTTTTAAATCTATATTTATATTAAAAGTAATGAGATTTCAAATATTTTAAAAATAGTTCACCTTATTTTAGTTATAAAAGTGGAGTGTTACAAATTTAGTACTAGAGCCAAAAGTTTAAAGCAATTCTGTAGACCGTCCATATGCACAAGCTAAGGGAAGAACAAAGGCTAGGCTTTCTAGTAAGAATTTGGAACTAGCTTAATTGAAAATCTTATGTTTGATTTGTCTAACACGTAGAAATTAGATTGAAAACTCGTTAAGATGTCAAGTGTTGGGGTAACAAAAGAAGAAGGGCGGGAGGAACTTCAAGAGAACAATCTATAGTTGATCGACTTACAGACATTGTAGCACGACTCCTGAAAAAGGAAGTTAGAAGGGATGAACATGCTCAAACAATGCACAATATAGGGAGTGAATTTAGAAGATTAAATTCACCTATATTCAAAGGAGGTATAGATCCTATTACAGTAGACCAATAGTTATGAACCATAGAAAAAATGATAGAAGTAGTCAAAGTACTAGAAGAAGAAAAAGTCACTTGTGTCTCTTTTATGCTACAAGGAGTGGCAGAATACTGATGGGATTCTATAAGACGATGCCATAATAAAGCAACAATGTAGTTGAAGGAATTTAATGAACACTTTTATAACAAATATTTTTTTGAGACAATTCGCTTAGCTAAAAAAAGAGAATTTGTTTATTTACAGTAAGGAAGGATGTCTGTGTTACAATATATCCGAAAATTTAATGAGCTCTCTCGATACGTCCCTCATATGGCTGCAATAGAAGACTTGAAAAAAGACCATTTTATTCAAGGATTATGCAAAGACCTCGTAAAAGACTTAAATGTGGCTGGGGTTCGTGATGTTTCCTTCAACGAACTCAGTGATCAAGCCTAGGTAATCGAACAAGTAGATGAAGAAAAGACGGAGGAAAAATGAAAGAATAAAACAAGTGTGGACTAGGGGAATTTTTTGGCTAACTACAGAAAACAACACTTAAATAACAACAAGAAAAAGGGAACGCCAAAGTAAGCGCCTAAAAAATCATCAAAAGAAATTCCTATAAAAGCTAAAGTACAATCAATGTGGTAGACAATACCAGAACATGTTTCAAATGTGGAAGAGAATGACACTTCATCAAGGATTGTCCAGATAATAGTCACAATAAGAAAAGACTAATGTTCGAGTATTTACACTTACCAAAGCGGATATGAAAGGAAACCTCTCGGTCATATTAGTTGAATTATTTATCTCCAAAACTCCCGCACATGTATGAATAGACTCAGGAACTACGTATTCATTTGCCTCACCAGCATTCATTAGGAAAATCAAAAAGGTACTTGATATAATAAATAGGCATTTTAGTGTCATGGTGCCGTTTGGTGAAGTGTTGAATTCAGGACAATTAGTTAAAGCATGCAAGGTCAGCATTAGTGGTCATAAACTATGTGTTGACCTAATAATATTCGAGATGCATGACGATGACATAATTCTTAGTATGGATTAGTTGTCAAAGCACCATGCTAAAATAGACTAGTTGTAAGAAAAAAAAAAGTAACTTTTCGACCACCACAAAAGGAATTACTTACCTTTAAAAGAGTTTGCAAAGAGAAAATATTACTTGTCATCTCTACCTTAAAAGTAGCCAGACTATTAAAGGGAAGATGTGAAGGATACTTGGCAAGTGTTGTTGTCGAAATAGAAGAGCTAAGGCCAAAGTTGGAAGATATTTCAGTTGTGAACAAATTTCCTAAGGTCTTTTCAGAAGAACTCCTAGGATTGTTGATGAGATTGAGGACAAAACTGTCTTAGGCATGTGAGATGAGGTATATTTAGATCCTATTCAAGTTTCCATCGGATCGGTCACAAGAGCTAGAGCACACTCAATTAGACTTGGTTGCCTTTCATCATATGTTGCATGATTGGTGACAGCTTAGAATGACTTTGCATGGTCAGTAATGGCGAGCTGGTCGGTGATGGCAAACTGGTTGGCAGTAGTTCACGGCTGACGGTGGTTGCTTTAGGTTGTTGCGTGGGCTACGTGATCGACTTGTGTCAACTGGGGTGAGCTTCGATGGCTAGGAAAAGTGACAGTGGCTAAGTTGGTGGATTATGGCGGATGTTGCGTTGACATTGGTGGCTTATGTAGCGGCAATGGTATATGTTGCGGCAGTGATTGGTTATATGTGGTTGGCAATGGCTATTGTTGATGATTAGATTCATTTGATGGCTGAGAAATAAGATTTGGGGGTTTGTTCAAAGATGATGGTGTCAACAATTGTGGGTATTCATAATGGTCGGCTAAATCGGTGTTGGGTGTCTGATTTTACCTATTCTTGTTTCTTCTTCTTCGTTGAGAATGATTGGATGCTGCAATGACCATTGGAGGGGGTAATGCACAACCAAGGTTATAGCTACTGGCCAAAAAGTAGTAGAAGTAATCTATTTGTAATTTTCTGTTTAAATGTGGTTTCTGGTTTTGTGCTGGCTAGCTGGTGCAGGACGGTGGATCAGTGGCATGGGGTGTCTCTGCTGGCTCTAGTGGTGGGGGGTACCATGACACCAAAAGGACTATTTATTATATTAGAATTTTTTATTTTATTTTTCTAATGATTGTTGTGAAGCAAATGAATGCGTAGCTCTTAAGTCTATTAGCATATATGCAAAAGTTTTGGAAATAGATAGTTCACCTAATATTACTATGGGGTTTCTTTCTGCATCTGCTTTGGTAAGTATGAATACTCGAGCATTAACCTTTTCCTATTTTGCACCATTCTCTGGATAGTCCTTGATGAAGTGTCCTTCTTTTCCACAGTTGAAACATGTTCTTGACATTCCCTAGGGTGAGTTCTTTCGCTTTGATTACACTTGGCTTTTGTAAGAATTCAATCTAATGATTCTTTGCGTGCTTGTTTTTATTTTGATCCTAGGTTGTTGGTATTCCCTTTCTCTTGTTGTTATTTGAGTGTTGTTTTCTATGATTAGTTACAAAATTCTCTTGGTCTACAGTTCTTTTATTCCTTGGTTTTTCTTTCTTCTTTTCTTCATTTGCTTGTTCGATTACCAAGGCCCGATCGATTAGCTCATTTGCAGCTATATGTGGGGTGTGTCGAGAAAGCTCATCAAATTTTCTGGTGTAGCTCTGATACCATAACCAGAGTACGTGGCTTGTGATCTCTCAGTGCAGACCAGACTAGCGCCCATTCGGGTTCGCCTCTGGAATTTACTTCGAGAGTTTCCTGCCGATATACCCCTTAGATCAAAACCTAAAACGAGTTCTTTTTAAGGTTATAAAACCCAAAACAGACTTTTGCTTAGTTGTTAAACAGGGTACCAAACCATTTAAGAAATCGCCATAAGTTTTCTGATGCACAGGATCCTTCCTTGAAGGCAAGTGCAGAGCATACTTCCTTAAGTTTTCAAAATGAACAAATTTAATTCTTTGATTCGTTTCTTTCACTAGAACTTCATTTGCAGAGAGAAGAGAGAGTTTAGAACTTCATGATTAGATAAAGGCACACGAGATTTTATTGCTTTTTTTACCTCTCCCTTTTACAAGAGAGGAGAGCCCTTTATATAGGAGAGCTCAGGAAGATAGGACAGGACCCCTATCTTTTACAATAGTAAAAGCAAAGGTAAAGCTACAGTACAAGAGTAAAAGCAACTACATTATTACAACAGGACAAAGTGCATGACAAGAGGACAAAATAAGAAAGTGCATGCATCGAGACAAAGAGAGAAATTTCTTAGAACAAGACAAAAGGGAAAATGGCATGCAACAATACAAAAGGAGAAATTTCTTGCAACAAGACAAGAAAGGAAAGTGCATGAATGTAGACAAAGTAGGAAGGTTCAAGGAAGGTGCATAAGTCAAGACAAGAGGGGAAAGTGCATGGAACGAGACAAAGTGAGAAATTTCCTACAACAAGACAAAAGAGGAAACTTCATGCAACAAGACAAGAAAGGAAATTTCCTGGGAAAAGACAAACGACTTTATGGAGAGGAGAGGTTCATGTAGTCATCTTCAGAGTCACTTTCGGTTGCATCAGGGTCATTGTCAGATGGTGGAGGGAAAAAGGTTTTGGAAAACCTTGGATGCTTGTAGGTGGGACCACTGCACGGTGGATGTGGGCAGTAGTGTTCATACACTGGTCTGGATGATGGCTGAGGAGTCTTTGGGGACGTCTGGGTAGCCTTGTCTACTTTTGAAGGTTTGGGTGGTTGGGATGGTGGTGGTTGGGAGGAGGATCCAGGTTCATGCATGGATGGTTGGGGAAATTGTTGGAGATGTTGGCTGAGAGGAAGAAAGTCTTCCCATGGGTCTTGGGAGTCCTGGTAGAGGAAGTCAGTGTAGTCTGGCTTTTCTTCTTTGATGATGATTCCTATGGATTTGGGCTTTGATATGGCGGAGGGAGTGGGGATCATGATGAGGTCATGTTGTGGACCTAAGGATGTATGGAAGATATCTTTGGGTGGTGGAGTCTGGTGATTTAGTTGACAGAGGTAATCATGCAGGGTGGTTTGGATTTCATTTTCAATAACAGCCGGATGTGGTGCAGTAAACCATTCATAAACTTGGTCTTGAGACCAGAAAAGATGTGTATCTGGATGCTGGAAGTATGGCCTGTGGATGATGAAGACTGTAGTGAACAATTTGGCTTCAGGGGGAGGCATTCTGTCCAGGTTGTAAATCTCTGAAAGTAGCTGCAGTTTCTGTCTCCACCATGGAATAGGAGAAAACCATTCAAGTAAAGTCCAGGTGAGGGAAGTGGCTTTGTCAGGGTTGAGGAGATGCTCCAAAGTTGGACTGATTGGTAGGATGAGCTTGGTGGCATAAAGAACGGTTAGGCACCATAAGTACCATAACTCATCTTCAGTGATATCTCTGGATGGGTCAAGGGTGAGACCGGTAAGGAACAAGTTTTCGGGATGGAAGGTAGAAAATGGAAATGAGTCTGTTATGAGGTAGGCTTTCATAAAAAAGCGAAAAACAGCTTTGCGTGCAAACTCTTGGATGGCAAAGACAGAAGAGAAAGTTTTGTGAAGGGGAAAGTTTTTCTTGGTGAGAGCCTCGGGAGGAAGTGAAGTAGCCATGGAGATAACTGGAAAGTGGTAGGTTGTGGAGAACACGGTGAGAAGTTTATCTGGTTTGGAGAGTCTAGAAAGCATATCAGGGATGAGGTTCTGGGACCCCTTTATATGCTTAACTGTAAAGTCATACTTGGAAAACCAATCTTTTAACCTGAGTAACATTTTTTCGGGAACAATTTTACCTTTGAAATTGAGGATATTGGGGAAGGCTGAACTGTCCATTCGGATGAGGAAATGGTGTCCAATCAAATGATACTCCAATTTCTTGATGCCATTCTTTACCGCTAAGATTTCTTTGAACACACTGTGGTAATGCTTCTGTGTGTCAGAGAAATGTCCACTAGCGTGAGCGATAAAGCTTTCTTTGCCGTTGAGTTCCTCGAGGAGGATGGCACCCCATGATTCATCACTTGCATCTGTCTGTAGCATGCGCTGGCCATCTGTAATCAACTTTAAGGGAGGCGGATTTTGCGCAATCTGCTTTAGAGTAGTGACAGCAGTGGTGTGGTCGTCATTCCACTATGGGGGCTTCTTTTTCAATAAAGCCGAGAGTTGTCGGGTGTGTTGGTCCACGTGTGGGATGAAATCACGGATGTAATTGATGATACCAAGAAATTGTTGAACCTGCCTTTTGGAAAGGTGCTGATCTGGAAAGTGAAGCAACTCTTGGGCAATGCGCTTTCCTGGCTGGTAATGACCATCTTTTAGTATCATTCCAAGAAATTCAATAGTGTCTGTAGCAATAGTACTTTTCTTGGCTGACAACATGATTCCATGACTGTGGACAATATCATAGAACTGAGTTAACAGCTGGTGATGTTCCTCATGTGAACCTGAAAAAAGCAAGATGTCATCAATATAAATCAAGGCATGATGGAGGATGGGTTGGAAGATTTGGATCATGGATTTTTGGAATATGGATGGGGCAGTTTTAAGACCGAAGGGTAAGACTGTCCATTGGAAGTGGGCATTGGGGATACAGAAAGCAGTTTTGTATCGTTCAGAGGGTTCAATGCCTAATTGCCAAAAACCTGATTTTAAATCAAATTTTGAAAAGATTTGGGCATTTTTGAGAAAAGTAAACATGCTTTGGCGTCGGGGCAAAGGAAATTTGTCATCTTGCAAAAACATGTTTAAAGGCTGATAGTCAATGACTAAGCGTTTCTTTCCTCGGACAATCTCAGAATGCTTTTCAACATAAAAGGCTTGGCAAGCCCATTGAGAAGTTGTGGGCTCAATTAGACCTTGGCCTAACAATTGTGAACATTCTTGTTAGGCTAGGAGTAAGTCAGAAGGACTCATTCCTGGATGGGTAGCTTTGGTTGGGTTAATGTCTTCATTGAGTTTGAAAGGTAACTTAATGAAGAAAGACCTATTTTTCCACAATGGGTTTGGATGGGTGAACTCAGAATGGGACTCTGGACACAGGCTCAAAAGTTTGGTGGATATATCCTGGTAGGACTGAGGGACTTCAGACAGATTATAGAGTTTTAAAATGTCTGTGAAAGGTTTGAACATGGATTTGACACGAATACCAGTGGGAATGATTTGAAGGTGTTTGATTTGGTGGAGGATGTCAAAACCTAACAAGATATCCTTATTAGGAAGAGTTGAACCAATGACTTTGGTCCAAATGACACAATTGGGGAAAATTTGAATACCAATGGGTTTTTTGGTAATCAAAGAGGTGGTGAATAATTTGCCGTTGACAGCTTTGAAATGTTCCTCATATTCTGTCCAATAGTCCGGTGGAAGAATATGCGGATTTAACATGCTGCGTTGGGCTCCAGTATCTATAAGACCAATTGCTGGAATGGGCCTTTGGAATTTGGAGGGCAAGATCTGGAGTTTGATGGAAGGGATTGGCACAGTAGTATCAAGGGACAACAACTGTTGGTGAAAAACCACTTGGGACTGATCACTGTCGGAGTCATCAGAGGAATTCTGTAGTGCGAACACTGTTTCATCATTAGGTTCATCTTGTTCTGAAAAATAGAATTCCAGTTCATCCTTATCTGGAGAGTAATCTGTGGTGGCCTGAAGATGTTCAAGTAGCCGAATAGATTTTTCCCTTTTGTTGGGACAATCCTTGGCATAATGACCTTTCTTCTTGCAGATAAAACATCTGCTTGATTTTCTCCTTTTAAATTCTCTGGATGAGGATGACTTCTTTCTGAAGAATCTGTAGGGCTTTCTGGATCTTCTGGATCTGCGGGGTTTGGATGAATAGTCTGGATGTTTGAATTTCCGAAAATGCCTTTTCTTTTTAGGACTGCAATCACAATCCTTCTTTTGTTTGCATTTGATCTGCAAATAAGGCTTCTTGCAGGCACTCCGAAATGGTTCTCTATCGTTTAACAGTTCTTTAAAAAACTGTTTCTGCTCACAGAGTTTGTCAAGACAAGTTTTGGCAAGCTGGAAGATTTTGCCAAGAGAAATGTTGTCAAGGACAAGATTGGATGCACGAAGTTGCCTTTGTATGTCTGGTTGGAGTTCATCAGGAAGGGAAGCCAGAAAAACATGCTTTAAAGTTGGCTCATTGAATCCATTAAGCTTGTAAAACAGCAGGGACATTCGTTTGTAATGGAAATCAAGATCCTTAGCATTGAGTGAACAACATTTCATGTTGAGATAGTCTCGTCGGGCAGCTTCAAAAATGGCAGAGGGGTCGCCAAGAAATTGATCATGGATAACCGCAAGGGCACTTGAGACTTCTGGCAATTGAACAAACTGTAATTGTATGTATTGGCCTAGAGAATCAAACCAATCTCTTAGAGCACCCGTAAAACGAGTAGCAAATTCTCGAAGGACTGATTAAGTTGTAGCGCCTGGCCTAAGCATTTGTAAATCAAGCCAAGCAGACATTTCATTGAGTCGATCACGCCATTTAGAGGATGGAAGGTCATCAAATGTGAACCATGGACCATTTGACGATTTTGGACCGGTTGAACTGGTGTGGGCCTGGGCGGGAGGAGGTTGGTTTGAGGCAGAGAATTCCGGCATTTCTTCGTCAACTTCAGAAGGAATGTCAACATATGGTTCCGTGTGAGAGGTCTAGCCTTGATCAGGTTGGTCAGGCTGATCAGGTTGAGCCATCAGGATTTTAGTAATATCAGCATAGGACTTTTCAGAGTCACTGGTAGAAGCTGAGGATTCTGTATCTGTCTCAGTAGGACTAGCTGAAACAGCTAGATTTGAATCAGAAGTTTGATCATCTGTAGTGGATGAGTGGGCAACTGTGTGGGCACTAAACAGGTGCATGGGTTGTTTATCTTTGGATTGGGTAAGAAGTGGAGAAGGAGCTGGGGGGGGAGCTGATGATGATGGTGGCGTATAACCAGGGTGGTCAGGAGGAGAAACAACAGGTTGGTGAATGGTGACTGGTCGTGGTTGAGGTTTAGGCTTTGGTTTAGGTTTAGGTGGAGATGGTAATGGATGATCTCGAAAAAGAGTATGAGTCATACCAAATAACTTGGAAGGTTCATACTGACGGATAAGGGAAAGCATAGAGGCAAATGGATGATAGGTTGGACCGAGAGAAGGGATCGGAGATGATGAGGTCAAAAGGGTAGGTCTTTGTTTTGCTGATTCTATCTGGGCAAGCTCAGCTTTCAAACGTCTGATCTCTCTTTCCTTCTGGTAAAATTCTGGGCCATAATAGCGTTGAGCTAGCATGGTTCGTAACTCAGAATCGAGTTGAGCAACTCTGGACTGTAGATTTTGGTGGATCTGCTGCATCTGTGCAGTGATGGAGTTAACTTTGGTTTCAAGCTTTTCAGTTCGTAAACTGATTTTCTCAACTTTGGAGTTGATATTCACCAAGGTATCATTTTGTGCTCTGGCATTTTGGGTTTGCCAGTTGAGGACTGATTCAAAAGGTTTAGGTGGTTCAAGGTGTCCTGTAGAAGTGATGGCTGAAGGGATAAAGGGTTTAGACACAACATTCCGTTGAGAATCTGTGTGGGTTTCGAGAGGAGGAAAGATAGAAGAGTAATCTGAAGAAGTGGATGAAAACATCATACAACTCAGTGGTGGTGTAGGAGTTGGGATTGGTGATGGAATCTCAGATTTGCAATGTTTGGCAATCCATTTGAGTTCCTTTTTGTAAAGAGGTAATGGAGCTGGCGGAGGAGGAGGGTCGTGTGGTGGTTTTGGATCAGGGTAGTGACATGAAACTGGAGGTTGTTTCTTTTTGGGTTTCTTTTTTCTGGTGGAATAGTCATCGTCCTCTTCCCAATCATCCCAGCAGGGACAAGAGGGATCACACATGCCTGAGCCAGGGGCATCCCATAGGAAATGGCCATTGAGCTTTGCTGGATAAACAGGGTAGCCTGCAGTAGTGAACCCTGTAATAGGCAGATCTTCTTGACCTGTCTGCACAGCTGTAATCATGGAAGAATAGGTAAAGGAGAGCCGAGGAGGCTCTTGTGGAGCACTAGGAGGTGGTTTGAAAGTCATTCTGACTGTTCCATCTGGCCGTCGTTCAAACATGCTTTCTGATGTCTAAATTGGAGCTATATTAGTATGGAATTGTTCATAGTTGGAGATCCATTCAAGAGGCATAAGCATGATGAGCTCATGACGGGGAATTTGTTGTGGGATCTGGATGATTGTGGGGATCTGGTCAGATTCAGCTAAGATCATAAGGGTGTCAGAGTGATGATCAGGAGTGGGTAGATCTAAGGCATGATTTTGAAGCCTATAGACCAGTTGATGATGGAGGGTGGCAATTTTGGCTGAGGAGATTTGTTCTGCACCTTGAATTTGGACTTGGACTTTCAAGGTTGTGGGCAAATTGGTGTCTTGGAGAGAAAGGTTTAAGTTTGGATAGAAAGTGAGTAAAACACTTCTGGCATGAAGGGTTGTAAGAACTGTGCCGATAACAGCATCTTGGTACTGTTTGAATCGGGTATCAAGGAGGGCAAGACGAGCTGTGACTGGTAATCCTTTTCGTCCATGAAGAGTAAGGATTAAGCGGATTCCTCCAAGATGGAGATGGGTATAACCTTCTCGTTTCCAATTTGAAATCAACTCGGAGGGAATCTCCAGAGTGACATATTGTTCAGCAGAAGTTGCTTGAAGAGCACATTGATCCAGTCGAGAAGACTGAATATATTCTTTTGGATGAGGCCTTCGAGTAGAGATGAGGGTGCGAATACTACGGGTAAAGGAACTGGGTCTTTTGTACAGTTGGTAAAGACTGATGAGAGGATAGGATGACTCACTGATTTGAGCTGATTCAGGGATGTAGGAGTATTCTACAAGGTTTTCAATTTTATTGGCTGTATGAGAAGTACAAGATTTAGGTAGAGAAAGAGTAGAAGAAAGAGTAACAGGATTGGAAGGTGGGGAAGATGAAGTGGAAGCCATGATTGAGAAGTTCTCTCTGCGCCTGAAGTCTAGAAAGCAAAACAAATCAAAATACTTAAATTATACCATTTTGAGCAAGAAAATGAGAGTTGGAAATAGCAAATTCTCTTCTTTTGGTTGAGCGAATAGTCTCTGAGAAGTATTTGTTATAGAAGTGTTCTTTAAATTCCCTCAATTGCATCGTTGCTTTATTATGGAATCGTTTAATAAAGTCCTACCAATATTATGCAGCTCATCGTAGCATAAAAGAGACACAAGTGACTTTTTCTTTTTTTGGTACTTTGGCTACTTCTATTATTCTTTCCATAGTTCGTAACCATTAGTCTGCTTCAATAGGATCAACACTTTCTTCGAATATGGGTGGATTTATCTTCTAAATTTACTCCCTGCAATTTGTATTTCCAAAGCATGTTCATCTCTTCTAATTTCCCTTTCCAAAAGTCGTGCCATAAGTCTGTAAGTCCATCAATTATAGATTATTCTCTTACAGTTTCTCTCGTCCTTTTGTTCATGTTAACTTTAGCACTTAACATCTCAATACGTTGTTTTATCTAACTTCTTCATGCCACACAAATCAAATGTAAGATTTATAATTATCGTAATTCTAAATTATTTCTTAAAAACTAAACCGTTGCCCTCCCCTTGACTTGTGCACATGCACAACTTACAGAATCATTTTAAACCTTAGACTCTAGTACCAAATTAGTAATGCCCTACTTTTATAACTAAAATAAGGTGGTTAATTTCGAAATATTTAAAATGTCATAGCTTTTTAATATAAATACGGATTCTTAAAAAGTTTTACATGACAAGTAAAAACTTCATTACAAATATAAGAGACACCTAGGGATTCCCTAGAATATGTTTCAAAAATTTTGTTATTATTTTTTTTTATAGAAACACAGCTAAGCTCATCATATTCCCAAGGTTTGATATGCCCATATGCACTTCATCTCATTTTGACTTGGTGCTAGCATGACCTACTTATCATTACCTACAATGTAAGGATTACATAAGCTAATGCCCAGTAAGATAACACTTTGATGCAAGTATTAATTATTTTGCACATAGATGACCTTATGAACATTAATTTTTTAAAAGAAACTTAGAAATATAAAACAACTTTATTAAGGCCGTTGGTATGTCACACTACATTGTTAGCATTATTCATTCTTTAAAACAACATAACCTCATTCCTAGAATAATAGTTGATTGTTTGGGCATTACTTATTGCCATCCCTAAAAGATTATGCTCTACTTATCCTTGAGGGCTTCTTCTTTTTGGAAATTTTGCCACCCTGGTATTACAATAATCCATTTTTTAAAACTCATTTTTAAAATACATTCTTTAAAGTAATGTTAACATGAGACATATGTGTTCAATGTTACCTATGTCGTAACGTGTAATGTTCTTAGATATACAACAAAGCCAACCATAAAAAATCTATAATATAGGTGGTAGTATATAAGGATTAGATAAAAACGTAATTTTAACTTAGGCGGCAAAGCCGACCATATCACGATTAAATAAAAATATCATAGTGTAGTATAAAAATATCATAATATAGGCAGCATAGTCGACCATTTAAAGATTTAAATAAGAAAATACCACAATATAGGTAGTATAGCCAACCATATCAATATTAAAAAAAGCCTTTATCCTTAGATTGCAGTTGAAGTGTTACTTACCTTTTAAGCCTAACTTCTCTAGACCGTCGCTAATTTGAGAATTTCTTAATACTTTGATGTTATAACTTAGAATAGAAGAAGATAGAATTTCTAAGGTTATATGGAAAATGGAAGGGGTAGGGGTATGTATAAGATTCCCCTAAAATTAATGAACGGTTAGGATTTTGCTACCATAACTTTTGATTAATGGTTGAGATCTATCATTCCATAAGTATCTTTGTAAATTTTCGAATTTATAAATATCTCTTATTGCATCATTTCTTATGTAATTGTTTATGTCATCATTACTTTAGAATTTACTGTAATAAATATTTTATATCATTATTATTTTAATACTTAGAGGGATTTGTTAGCCTAAAACTTAATTCTACTATATTCAAGCGAGAAAGTTGTACCTTATAGTACTAGATTGTTGGAATTGATCTGGTATAATATTTGGTGCCTTGGCCTGTAACCTCAATTGATAATTTTAAGTACTACGTAATCTTTGTTGATCATTTTACAAAGTATGTATGTTTCTATCCCTTAAGATATGTTTTTTTATCTTTGTGTGCTTAAAAACAATTGTTGAAAATTATTTTAATACAAACATTATTTCCATATTCACTTATAGGGGTGGTAAGTATGTTAAACTCAAAATAATTTTTTCAACAAACTTGAATTTTACATTTTTCTACCCCATCATATACACCTCAACACAATGGTATAGTAGAATGTCGACATCAATATATTATCAAAATTGGCTTAATCTATCTTCACAACCATTAAAGTTCTAGACCTTTACATTTCAAATTGCGGTTTATCTCACTAACTGATTGCCTTCTAAAATTACTTCCATGGAAAGTTCTTTTAAAAAATTTTTTAGAGAACATCCTAAGGGAAATTATCCACCGTCCACCCGTTTTTTTCAACTTTTTCAAAAATACACAATTCTTTTTTTTTTTTGCTAGAATCCACCTGAAATTACATTTCTTTTCACTTCTCCACTTCCGTTTGGAATCTGTTAAGGAAATTAACGGAATATTACTTAAATGACTTTTTTACCCTCAAATGTAAAAGATAATTTATCCATCGACCACTTATTTTTTTCGTATTTTTTCAGAAATACACGATTCTTAAATTTTTTTTTTTTTTTGCTGACCTCTACTTGAAGTTGTATTGTTTTACACTTATCCACCACTGTGTCATTGTAAAATGACGATTTTACCCTTATGATGTTAGCAAAGTTATAACGGTCTCCAAACGGAAGTGGAAAAGTGAAAAGAAATGTAATTTCAAGTGGATTCCAGCCAACAAAAAAAGAATTGTGTATTTTGAAAAACGGTGAAAAAACGGGTGGACGGTGGATAATTTCCCACATCCTAATTATGCCAAGTTATGAGTCTGTAGTTCTTTATACTTCGCCTGATTTAGACCATATAAACTTAAACCAAGATCCTCGCCCTGTGTCTTCCTCAGTTACTGTACCCAGTAAAATGCTAAAAATGTCTAGAGATAATGTCAGGAAAAACCTTTATTTCTAGAGTTTTCAAATTCGTTTTCCCTTATAAGAGTCATATTTCCAATGAGCAACTAGGCCCACCAACTTCGAGATTCTCATGGCTTTCTTCATTTTTTTTAGTATTCTAAGTCAAACAGTCTGCACTGTCCTCAACTACTTCTATGGTCCCTAATGATACTAGTCTTATAATAACACAAGATTTCCCTTTATGATCAAGTTATTTGCCAATGCCATTATCTTCCATCGCCTTATATACTATCTTCCTGACAACAACACTTCTTTATACTCCGATCCAACTTCAATACTTCTTACTTCCAATGTTAACATCTTCTCAATTCTCATTGTTCGTACAGCTAAATAGCCGCCTTGAGCATATCTTATGACAACCCGATCTCAAAATAAAATCTTTAAACTTAAACAATTCTGCACTTTTAAATTGACCTTTTCCAAACTTAATTTTTTGACGCACCTCTTTCCCAGACTTGTGAACCATCTATTATTAAAGAGGCTCTTATTGATCTACAATGGCATATTTCCATAAAAGTAAATATGCTGCTCTAATGTCTAATGGTACTTAGGTTGGTTGTAATTGAGTCTTTCATATCAAATAGTATCCCAATGGCTCAATTGATCAATATAAGGCACAATTGATAGCTAAAAGATTTCACCAAAAGCTTGATGTTGACTATCAAGACACGCTTAGTCTTGTTATCAAAACCATAACTGTTTGACTGGGTTCTTTGTTTGGCACATAAATTTGGATGTCCCATCTTTCAACTTAATATAAACAATAGCTTCTTAAATGGACATTGTGTTGAGGAAGTATACATGAAACATCCCATGGAATTGTTGATTCTAATAATTCTGACTTTATTTACAAATTATGAAAATCATTGTATGGCCTTAAACAAGCTCTCTCGTATGGTTTACTCCCTTATACAAATTCCAACCATCATCCAAATTCCCAAACAAATCCAGAAACAAGATTTGCTCAAACTTATGCCTCTTGAATGGTTAACCAACTATGAACATTTCCACCAAATCAATTGACTTTCTTGGTATGGTGATTAAAGATTGCCATTATCAACCTGGTCTACATATTGCAACTGAATTATTAAAGTTTTCGGACACACATCTCAACAAAAAGTATATCCAACAATTCCTCGGGATTGTTAATTATGTCCGTGATTTCATCCCTAAAGTTGTAATCCACGCAAGCCAGCTGTCCCGCCTGCTCAGAAAACAGTGCCCTTCATAGGGACCAACACAAACAGAAGCTGTCCAACAACTAAAGGTGATAGCCCAGTCACCTCCTCCTCTCCGAATTCCCACAACTGGACAACGCATTCTACAGACTGATGCCAGTGATGATTACTGGAGTGCCATCCTTCTTGAAGAGATAAATGGTGTACGTCACTTCTGTGCACATGCAAGCGGACAATTCAAATACTCTGAAAATAATTACCATGTGATCTACAAAGAGATTTTGGCAGTCAAGTATGGAATCAAAAAGTTTGAATTTCTTCTAATCAGCCATAAATTCCTTATCAACATGGACAACTCCTCTTTTCCTCGAATCTTTGACTTCAAAAATAAGTTGCTCCCTGACAAACAGTTGCTCATCCTCAAAAACTGGTTTGCTAAATATGATTTTACTATCCAACACATAAAAGGCAAACAGAACCTCATCCCAGATTTCTTTACTCATCCAACTATAAATAAACCCTCACTTATTTCCTCCATTCACACCATCCCAGTTATAGCCATGAGCCGTCAACTTTCTTTCAAAGCTCTCAAACAGAGAACTTTCCCCATGAACATTCTTTTTCATTCAGCCTACCAAATCTAAGACTTTGCAAAGAAATTCCTTTACCGGTATTTCTTCAATGTTCAAAGCAAAAAGCCTGATCGTTTCCCTTCTCTCTGTATGGAAAACCTATTTCTCATAGGTCTTACCCTCTCTTTCTTAACCATCTGCGACGATGAGTTATGGTACATGTGGTGCCTCACTACCCTGTATGCTACAAAACTAGTCTTCCCTATCCAACCAGTCCTCCGCCATCTCACAACTCTTGAATTCTCCCCAGACCTTCTGTGGACTCTCCTTGAGTGGTATTCCCCACTCACGTGGTGGCGTAAACAACTAAAAAATATGTGTACTTTTCACGGATTAGACAAGATGCCAGAACAAGAAGTAGACATGTTCACTACAGTCTTCATTGTTCATAAACCTTACTTCTAGCACCCAGAAACAAAAGACTTCTGGACATAAGATATGGCCTATGAATGGAAAACCTATCCTCATCCTTATACCATCATCCATGATATATCTGTTACCTTTGTTTTCAAGTCATACCTAATGGAACTCAACAATGTTCAGCCACCGGCCACAAACATCCACCACACCTCTGTTGGACTATCACACACCTTAGAAATTGTCTAAAAGACACAAACTTGTACTCCGGGTTCCAGTTCCAGTCCTCAAGGAATCCTTGTCGTGGAACAACGTTCTGATTACACTAACATCTTATTCCAAGACGCTCAGGATCCATGGGAAGATTTTCAGTCTCATCTCCATACTAAAAATCCCTATTACACTGTCACAGACCCAGACTATCTTGCTACATTAGCCCCAAAAGAAATGACTAACGCTGATGAAGAAGCTTATCTGCAAGCTGAAGCTTATCTTGATCAAAGACAGATCTGTCATGCCAAACGCCAATATGAAAAAGAAACTGGCGATGTGTCTCCATCACACTACCCATCCACTCCATGATTGTAACTTTGCAACCACACATGGGAATCTTTAGCTTTTACTTTTTTAAAGTTTGCTTTAATAATTAGACAATGGTCTTGTCTTGTCTAAAGTATGTTTTATGTTATTTCCTTTTTAGTTTTGGCATGGTGTACTTTAATCATTCTACTTTTGTAAAAGATAAGGGCCTCACCTTATCTCTCATTCCTTGAGATCTCTATATAAGGATCTTTCTATCCTTTTGTAAGGCAGGAGTTAATTTGGAATATATTTTCAAGTTTTCTTTACATCATGTTTCTCTAAACTTCTTCTTTCTTCTAGGAATTAAAGAAATTATTTGGGTTAATAATGATACACTCACCTCTAACTTTCTAAACTAAGTATGCTCTACACTTGCCTTAAACCTAAGGATCCTGTGCATCAGAAAGGTCCTGTTTTTTTCCTCCGAAATTAATTTTTTAAAATGAAATTGTTTTCTCACAACGTTCACCCTCTTTAAAGGCCAACAGTGCCGTGTTTTCGGGTGGTATCGTGAAAAATTGTTTTCAAATATGATTTTCGGTTTTGGTATTTGACGAATAAGTGTATATCGGCTGGAAACCAGAACTTGCGGGCTATTGGCCCAAAGGACAGACTTTGTTCTGTTATAGATCTGGTGTAACAACGCCACGTACAACTACCAACTGATTTGCTACTTCTCTCCTTTTATGTCATCATTATTGGAGTCATAAGTTGATGATATCCTTGTTATTGTCAATCAAAATAGGATTATTTAGAAGTTCATTTCAGGTATTGCAGTCAAGTTCTTTCTCAAATCATTGTATGGCCTTAAACAAGCTCTCTCGTATGGTTTACTCCCTTTTATAAGTTGATAATATCCTTGCTCTATCACTAATTTGCTGCTTCTCTCCTTTTATGTCATCATTATTGGAGTCATAAGTTGATGTCATCCTTGTTATTGTTAATCAAAATAGGATAATTTAGAAGTTCATTTCATGTATTGCAATCAAGTTCTTTCTAAAAAAACATTGGTTTACTGAATCTCTTTTTGGCATTGAATTACTTGAGTCATGATCAGGATTCTTTCTTTCATAATATTTATATATTTGAACCATCCAACAAAAGTTTGGCATGGCCAAAGCTAAGCCACTAAACATACCAATTTCCATTAGCCTTAAGACAGACTGATGCTATTTTCTACCGCCAATTAATTGGGCCCTCAATATCTTAGAGTCACTTATCTTGATATATGTTTTACTGTTAATAAGGTCTCAGTTTATGCAGCATTTGTCTTAGATATATTGGCAAGCCATAAAAAGAATATTGTATTATTTGAAAGCCATTATTTTTCAGTCTCCTTCTATATCCTTCTTTCTCTAGTACTTTAGTTGCCTATTATGACTCTAATTGTAGCAAAATACTTAATGATCATAGTTCTAGAAGTACTTGAACAATTTATTTTGGTGGTAATCTAATCTTTTGGTCCTTTAAAAAACAGTATTCTGTTGCTTGCTCATCCACCGTAAGTGAATTTGGTGCCATTGCCACAACTGTGTCAGAAATATGTTGGCTTCGTAATCTTTTTTATGAGCTTGGCACTCTTTTTTCAAAGCCCATATTTCTTTATGATAACCTAGGAGCAAAATTTCTATGTACAAATCCCATGTATCACTCTAAGATGAAGCATGCTGAGATAGATTTCTATTTTATTTGTGATAAAATTGCCCAAGGGTTGCTCTTGGAGTCTCACATTCCTTCCGAATAGCAGCTTGTTAGTGCTTTAATAAAGCCACTTTTACATACTTTTTTTTGCTAGCTCAGTCAAAGCTCGACGAACTTGATGGTACCCTTTGCTTGCAGTGCATAATAGTTAAACGGTTTCATCTTAGCAATCTATACTTTATTTCATTAAGCATGATGATTAAAATTTATATAAGTAGGCTAACTCAAGAGAGAACGACCAACATACTTTAAATTGTATCTACATGGTAAATCATGGTATATGATATAAAACAATAGATAATAAGGTAGGTTACAAACATGTGACAATGATCGTGATGCAGAGATCAATATCCACTTCCAATGGTTAGATCGAAAAATAACAACCATGTTAAGGTGGTTACTCACCATGAATCAGTGTCATTGATCGTTTTCATCACAGTTTCCTCTAAAACTTAAAGGTGCATGCTTTTCCTCAAAGCCTCCGATGCTGACATATGTGCCACCATCGAGTAGATCATAAAACTATCATTTCGATAGTATCTTTTTTATGATGAACAATATCTATTTCCATCAGTATATTCTTTTATTTATTAAGTAATTTATAATTTGATTAACAAATATAAATTGTCTTTATTTTTGGTAATTACTTAATAAATGAATTCAAAATTTGTACTAAAATTTCTATATTTTTTCAAATAAAATAAGATCATTTTAGTAATTTTAAGATTAATTTACCATACAATTTAACAAATTATTTTGGAAGTAATTGTTTCAAAATATAATTCACTACAACAAAAGTGTAACACCATGACTCACAGATATGATTTTTTTCCCAAAACATTCAATAAAAATATTTGATGACCGTTATTTCATCAACCGTCATAAAATATGAATATAAAGACGATGGTTAATTAGGAGAACTGTCATTATATCTCTTCTCCTTTGAAACTCTTGCTTTTAATGACCGTTATTATAATAACGGTCATTGAATGTAAAAAATAAAGATGACAATTTTAACTAATAATTGTTGTTGAGTACTCGAGAATGCATATTTATAAAGGGTAAAATTATCATTTTAATCTCCAAGTCTCACTAACATTTCCATTTTTATGTGTTTACTCCTTCAAACCTTATTTATGTGTTTTATTATAATTTAATTTAAGTATTTTATGTATTTCAAGAGTATTTTGGCCATTTCACGATTAACTAGAAATCAGACAACAAATGGACAACATTTTTGAGCTCAGAACTACTGAAAATCTTAGGCGGAACATAAAAGAGTTATACAACATTGTTCTCGTATACAGTAATGTTCACATATATAGAATTATTCACATATACCGTACTCTTCATATGTATGGTATGATGTGTGATATTGACCAATGACGTGGCATTAACCAATGACGTTGTAGCATCCTATTAGACCAATGATATGGCATTGACCGATGACGTGACAACATATTATTGGATCGAAATGTTGATGCGGTTTTGACTGATGATGTGTTTCATTTAATCACCTCATGGGAATAAATGGTGACTAAGCTTTTAAATAAATATTTCTTAGTGCATAAAACTAATGCTATTCACAGTAAAATTCCGTAGTTTATTCAAAGAGAAGATGAGCAATTCTTCGAAACGTAAGATCAATTCAACGAGCTACTTTTGAAGTGTCCACAACATGGGTACGAGAAACAAATTAAGTATTTTGGAGGAATATGAATTTAATTATTAAAGTGTCTACCTCGTATAAATCTACTTTGCAAGATAGTAAAAAAAAAAACTCTACCTCGTATAATTTAGGTAGACTTTTTACCCTTTATAAATATCTAACCCCTAATTATATTTATAATTAGGGGTATTTATAAAGGGCTTAATTATGGATCATAAATTTTTATATAAAGATGTTAAGATTAGTTGTTTCCATTTTCTCCAAAAGATAAAGCTCGTTCTTAGTTTAATACATTGCTTGCTAATAAAATGCATATTACAAACAGAAACCAAAAAATTGTCATTTTGTGCTTGTTCTCCAAGTCTCCATACTTACCAGAAGATCATTACCCTCTAGCACATTGAGTGCTTGATACTATTTTATTAATGGCACTAATTACATTTGGTTCTTGGTGTATCTATAAAAATCTATAAAGTATTAAGATTGAGAATTATAACTAAGATTTATAGAGTTTAAAGTGTAGAATCTTGTTAATTTTACATAAAATCTTCGAAAATTAATGATGTGTCGTTGACCGATGATGATGTTGTAGGATTCTAAGTGTGTATCTATAAAAATCTATAAAGTAGATTTTTTTACAGAATATGACTAAGCTCATTCTTCGTTTAACTCAACCATTTTTTTTATTCGATGGCCATGATTTATCCACTATATCTATAAATATAGGACTCCCCCTTAATTTGACACCCTTTAATCCGTTTTTTATCTCAATTTTCTATAATTTTCTCCCCATCTTGTACTTTCTATGCATTTTAATAAAATTACCATTTTGCCCCTAGTTCAATTATGAGTGACTAATTTAGTTTCATGCTTGGGTTAAAGATAAAGCCTCAACATGATCCATGAACTTAGTTTGATAGTTTATTTTTTTCCTCTCTGATTTATATGGTTGTTTTGACTCATTATCTACAGATAGCGTATCTTGTCTAGATTTTACACAGTATACCAACTCCTCAGAAACACAATGAGCAATTTATTAATAAATTAGTTATTACTTTTAGTGGTATGATTTTTATCTAATCATTGTTTATTTCTTTTTATTGTTTGCTTTTGAATAATTGAGCCATGAGCTTTACGTGTCATTTGACAAATTCACCAACCATTTATAGTTGTGTATCATTATGTTTGTCATAAAGATCATTAAATGAGCATTTTCTTCAAGCATTCACATATTATTTTTGAGATTTTCACAATGTCAGCCACTTTGAACAGACAACTCAAAAACATTTAACAAATCCTCCAACCATTTATAGTTGTGTATTATTATATTTGTCACCAAGATCTCTAAATATGAGCATTTTTTCAAGCATTCACATATTGTTTTTGAGATTTTCCCAATGCCAACCACTTTGAGTAGACAACTCAAAAACGTTTGTGTGCTTTCTAGGTTTAATTATGGAAAGTATAAAGTGTTTGTGATAGCAACTATAGATCTTGGTCGAGCCATAGCTGAAAGAAAACTACACCTGATATATGGAGGAGGTGACCGAGGGTTATCAAAACTAGTCTTAAAAGCTGCTTTTACTAGAGGAAGCCAAGTGCTAGGCATCATCCTGAATGCCCGAAAACCATTGGGATGCCTACCTGACCCACCAATTAGAGAGGAGTTAGTTGTCTCAGGTATGCAAAAAATAAAAATTGAAATCTTAAAATATACTGACACTTCCATTTTCTTACCAGGAGATCTTACAACTCTAGAGACACTAATTACATTTGCTTCTTGGGCCCATTTGAACATTTATAAAAAACCCATCAGTTTGTTAAAAGTCCACAACTTTTATTATGGCTTTATAACATTTATTAATCCCGTAATTAAAAATCATTACATTTCATTTCATTTACAGGGAAATAAAGAGTGCTCCTACTACCAATGAGTTACTTGATCTTTTGAAAGCTTACAGACAACAGCCATATCCCAAGACTCTAACGTTGGATTGGTCAATTAATGATGGTAAATATTTTCTATTGTAAATATTCAGGTGATGACTTCTAAAATCTACTTCTTTCCTTCAAGACATTGAGGACAATGTCTCGTTCTAGTTGGGAGGAGAGAATAGTTGACAATTAGGGAATAAATAATGGTTGTGTTTTCATATTCTTACTAACCCTTTCTACAAAGATGGCTTAGTATAGAAAAGCATCTTTTCAAAAGATGGTTGAGTATAGAAATGCACTTTTTCAGTCCTGATGATGTTTTCACTAACCATTTTTGAATTTTTGAGTCCAAAATGGCCGAATATGAAGTTTACTTACTCTAGAAACGCATATTCCCAATCTTGGTATTTAGTTAAAAGAACTAATCTTTTGAAATTTTTCCGATATTATTGACAAACCCATTTTGTCTATCTTGGCCATCTTGAGAGGTTCAACAGACCAGTCTAGACACACACACGCAATAAGTGATGGTGGTGGTAAGTTGAGATTTTGCAATACCTAGTACTTTTGTTTCGTTCATGAGCAACACCAAAAGGTAGTGGTCATTTTACCCTAAAAAAACAAAAAAGAGACAGTCTCACTTAGTAACTGAGTCTCATACTTAAGTGAGTAGAGGGTATTTACGTAAAATGGTAAGAGTTGATCAAGATTGTGTGAACTCTTAATTAGTAATTGGGCTTCTACCTAAGCAAGCAGAGAGTATTCGCGTCAAATGTTGAGAGTTTGATTTGTCCAACCTAGCTCTTTCTTAGTAACTAGGCCTCCTACCAAAGAGGGTAGAGAGTCTTTTGAGTGTTCGTGTAAAACGGGTAGCATTGGTTCAAGATATAATATAAATAAACTTATTGCATATGGAAGAAACTTCGAGTACATGGTAAGAATAAAGGTATTTCTTCATTTTGACAAAACCTTATAATCATTATGTCAAAAAATACTAAGCACTAAAGAGTTTGCTAAATTGTTAATTCATGGTTGAGTAGCAAAGGGAAAGAATACATTTTTTTGGAAAGTTCATTTATTTGGCAAATAAATTTCAGTCTAAATTTTGCTAGATTTTATTGCTTAATTTGTTAGGGATTAGCAATCAGCTGGTTGGGGGATGTATTGAGTACTGGAGAATGCATATTTATAAACGGTAAAATTGTCATTTTATATTTCAAGTTTCACTAACATTTATACTTTTATGCGTTTAAATCCTCTAAACTTTTATTGTATATGTTTTATTATAATTCAAGTATTTTATGTAGTTCAAGGGTATTTGGCCATTTCATGATTAATTGGAAGTCATACAACAAACTGGATGGCATTTTTGAGCTCGGAATGATTGGAAATCTTAGAAGGAGCATAAAAGGGGTATACGGTTCTGTTTGTGTATACGGTACTCTGGCACACTGAGCACTTGATACATGTTTATGAGAGTGAAGATTATGATGAGTGGAAATATTCTCTTATAAATTAATTTGAACTAAAAAAATTTAAACCCATGGTGAAAGGTTGAGTGTGAATATAGAAACTCAAGCGCTCATTTGCATTGTTTCATCTATAATTCATTCGCGCCATTTTATTTTAAATTTTAACATAAAATAATCATTTTAACTAACTCATATACACACTTAGAAAATTAACCCTACACATAATTAAATCTACCACTTCGTGAATCAACACTCGTCACCATAAATCTATTATATAATAGATTCATGTGTTTGTAAGTACAATAAAATTTGCACAACAATTGTTATTATATATTGAATACATTTCATGACTGTTTTTTAAGAATGGTCATTATATATCACATTTTAATTTTTAATTCATACGGTGACAGTTATTAATAAGAAGAGTCATGTTAATAATTTTATATTTTTTATTATTTAATTTTTAAATGATGGTTTATTATAAACCATCATCTTATTAAACAAAAGCCAAAAACTATATAATATATATATCCAAAACATATTAATGTAATCCCTAGTTACTTTTTTATCTATTACTAAAGAGAAAGAGTGAAAACACACGCATGAGACACAAACTCATATGCCCTCATCGCTGTCACTTCTGTTTAAGTGCACCAGTGCTACATGTTTGGAAATAGCACAATACATGAGGAACATTTTTAAAATGAAAATTAGATATCACGCAACTAAAAATGCATGTGAGAACAGTTGAACATATAACTTATATAAAATATAAAATTATTACAGAATAGTAAAAGAGAAAGGTAAGGGTAAAACCACGAGGCTTGTGTTATACCATAGTGTCCTTAAGAAAATTACGCATCCTGTCATGGTGTTTTAGGATTCTCTTGGCATTTGTATTCTATGATACAATGAGATAAAATAGCTATAGTGCACCATACGACGAACCTCTATCGTGTTCGAACTGTATCAAAATAGATATACCACAAAAAAGGAATTTCAAGATGATCTAATTCTATTCTTTCATCTATTACTTTTACTCTCATCAATTTCTACCTCATACACTATCTCATATCTCTCCAATCTCTCCAAATAAAGAAGATGAATGTGCTGATTTATAAGATTCTATGAGGAGCAATTTTGTTCATAAATTTGACTGCTTTAAATTTTATAATCTATGCATTTAATTTCTTATAAAAAGCACTTGTAATCACTACTTTTGATATCTAATTAAAAGCATAATTTCTGGCTTTTAAATCTTTGACTTAATTCCTAAATTAAGTTCAAAGTATAATTGTAGCCTCATTACCCATATATTAAATTTTAATGTAATTTCATATTAAAATCTAAATTAAATTGACCATTATAATCTCACACTAAATTCTGAAAATTTAATTAGCAATTATAGATAATAAATACTGGAATTGATTGCATAGTTAATTTTGAATTTAAATAGCCGTTACAATCTTTGTAACTTCAACTTTTATTTAATGCAGTCAATCAGTATAATTTGAGCGTCAATTTCTTATTCACTGCAGTATCTTTTTTAGTATAAAATAAGCCATTTTAATATTCTCTAGGTGGAGTATTTGAATCACTTATGAGCTACTTGTACAAAATAGATCCACTCGAAAATATGCTTTAAAATAGCAACTTAATATACTATTTTTCCAACATTGTAGCTGCTATCCCCTTAGTCACTCCCCCTATTTGTCTTCTCATTCCAATCGATTTTTTTCCTCATTCAAGTTGTGGTCATCTCTACCCTCGCTACCTCTGTCATCGTTTGCCATCATCAACCGCTCAAGGTAGGGGTTCAATGACTTTTCCTTGTCTCTTTGCCCTTTGTATAATTTGGTCTTTTCTCTTCCGTTCCTTTTATTGTTTCCTTTACTTTTTTAAAAACAATTATTGCTTTCATACAAAATTATCATATAATTATGTTATGAAACAGTTAGTGTTATCTTTTAGTATTGATAAAGCACTGGTCATTCCTTGAATTGTTGTCAAGTCCTTGCTAGGACTATTGTATTTTTATCGTCAATAATGAATAAGTATGATTTGGATTTCTCTATCTGTTTTGTGTTGACCTTTTATTGGGGAACACAATCTGCTTTAGTGCCCAAAGAATATTACTCATCTTAGAATTTTTTGGTTTGATTAAAATATTTTGTGAAATTAACTATTGTTTGGTTTATTGGACTATGATGTGGATGCACCACATGGAAATCAAAAGAACTTTAGTGGTGCAAGAATCTATGCATGTTACATTTGATTAATCTAATCCCTCCTCTGCGGAGAAAGTTGTTGTTGATGATGATGCAGATGAAAATCTACAAGAGGAGTCATTAAAGGATAACCAAATAGATGCACCACATGGAAATCAAGTGGAGCGACATGAAGAAACGAATGTTGAGCAAAATGAAGGTACTTCTCCATCACTTCCTAAGGAGTGGAGGTATGTTTCTTCTCATTCTAAAGACTTAATTTTAGGAGACCCCTCACGTGGCATAACAACTAGATCATCATTTAGAAATACTTGTGAGCATGCTACATTCATATCTCAAATTGAACCTAAATCCTTTGCGGATGCGGAAAATGATGAATCCTAGATTATGGCAATGCAAGAGGAGTTGAATCAATTTGAGAGAAACAATGTATGGAAATTAGTTCCTAAACCTAAACATCAATCCTCAATCCATTATAGGCACTAAATGGGCTTTTAGAAATAAAATGGATGAATCCGGTGTGGTTGTAATAAATAAAGCTAGACTAATGGCTCAAGGTTATAATCAAGAAGAAAGAATTGATTTTAATGAAACATTTGTACCTGTAGCTAGATTAGAATCTATTAGGATGCTGTTAGCATTTGCATGCCACAAAGATTTCATTCTATTTCAAATGGATGTCAAAAGTGCTTTCTTAAATGGTTATATTTTGGAAGAAGTGTATGTGAAACAACTCCCTGGTTTTGAAAACGAAAAATTTCCAAATCATATTTATAAATTGTCAAAAGCATTATATGGATTAAAGCAAGTACCTAGAGCATGGCATGATAGACTTAGAAATTTCTTATTAGATAATGGTTTTTGAATGGGAAATGCGAATACTACTCTCTTTATAAAATGTAAGAACCAAGATATGCTTATTGTATAATTTTATGTTGATGATATTATTTTTGGCTCTACTAATGAGTATTTGTGTATGAGTAAGGAATTTGAAATGAATATGATGGGTGAGTTGAAGTACTTCCTTGGCCTGCAAATAAAACAAAATAAGGAAGAAATTTTCATCAATCAAGCCAAGTATATGAAAGATTTACTCAAGAGATTTGACATTGATGACTCAAAGACCAAAAGTACTCCAATGAGCACGGCGACCAAGCTTGACAAAGATGAAAAAGACAAAGAAGTGGATATCAAAATATATCAAGGTATGATCGGATCTTTATTTTACTTAACTACAAGTAGACCCGATATCATGTTTAGTATATGTTTGTGTGTAAGATTTTAATCTTGTCCCAAGGAATCTCATTTGCTTGCTGTAAAAAGAATTTTTTGTTATTTAAGTGGAACCATACATCTTGGCCTTTGGTATTCTAGAGGAACTCATATAGATTTAACATGTTATTCGAATACGGATTTTGCTGGCTACAAAGTCGATAGGAAAAGCACTAGTGGAACTTGTCATTTACTAGGTCATTCACTTGTTTCATGGTTTAGCAAGAAACAATATTCTGTTACACTTTCAACCACTGAGGCTGAATATATAGCTGCAGGGAGTTGTTGTACACAAGCCCTATGGATGAAACAAATACTTAGAGACTATGGCATTAATTTTGAATAAATTCCTATTAAGTGCGATAATACTAGTGCGTACTTCTCTGGTATCAGATCCAGCTTATGCTCTTTTCTTTCTCAAAATGGTATGATAAAAGTTTGCTTTTTGTTTTCTTTTCGTTCGAGTCTTCAACAACAGAGAGAATTTCATACTCATGGCATCAACTTCCTCCAACAATGCTTCTACGTCTTCTATCATAACTCCAGTTTCCCTTTCCTCCACCCTCTCCTTACACAAATCTTGCTCCAAACACACTACTAGTAAGATCGAAAATTTTGTTGAATATTCCTATATCCTTGAATCTGCTCAAATCACTGAATCTTCTTTCCTCTTCTTAGTCATTATCACCTCTATAAACGATCACACTCCTTTACTCGCAGTATTCGAACCCTTATTTCCACCAAAAGACCACATCCAAAAGAATATATCCAGTCATCCAGATTGGATCAGTGTTCCCTTCAAGCTACCACAGCTGAACAATATGTCACTTTAGAAATTCCCCCAGACTTGATTTCCAATTGGCAAAGAAAAGGTTATACTCATCTCCATATCCGAGGAGTCCAACTAATCCTAACCTTACATGGAAGGAAAGGATTACCAGTCACGGCCAGAATTGCTAGGCTGGACACTAGGTTCACACATTACCAAGATGTTGTTATTGGTACTGTCTTAACCACTCTTCATGCAGGAAGTGTTTTACTCACTTTCTATCCTAATTTCAACCTTTCTCTTCGGGACACTAATCTCTCCACTGCCTTGCAAGTCCAAGTGCAAATTCAAGGTGTAGACCAAGTCTCTTCTGCAAAAATTACCACTCTTCACCATCAATTGGTCTATAGGCTCCAAAACCATGCCTTAGATCTTCCTTCGCCTGAGCACCACTCTAACGCCCTTATGGTGTTAGCAGAATCAAACCAGATCCCAACTATCATTCAAATTCCAAGACAGATCCCTCGACATAAACTCATAAAACTCATGCCCTTGGAATGGATTTCAAATTATGAGAAATTCCACGCCAATACTTCTCCTATCCAGACCACAGAAAGTATGTTTGAAAGAAGATCTGATGGAACTGTCCGAATGACTTTTCGACCTCTACCAACAGCACCAGAGGAGCCTCCACGGCTCTCATTCACTTATTCAGCCATGGTAACGGTTGTCCGGACCGCTCAAGAAAAGCTGCCAATTACAGGATTCACTTCAAAAGGTTATCATGTCTATCCTGCCAAACTTAATGGCCACTTTCTTTGGGATTCACCAAGATCAGGAAATTGTGACCCAGATTGTCCCTGTTGGGATGATTGGGAAGAAGATGATGTTGGCTTGCAGCAGAAAAGGAAACCAAAAAAGAAAATACCTAAAACTCAGTGCTCACATAACCAACCTAAACCACCTCATAATCCTCCACCACTACCAGCTCCATTAACCATCTACCAAAAAGAACTGAGATGGATTGCCAAAAATTGCAAAACTGAAATCCTTCCCCACACTCAGCCGTCCACATCACCCATGCAGCCTATGGCTTGTATGATGTTCTCATCCACCTCACAAGATTATTCCTCCAATTTCCCTACCCTCGAAACCCATACCGATCTACAACGAAAGGTCATCACTAAACCCTTTATTCCTTCCGCCATAACTCCTACAGGTCATTTAGAAGACCCCAAACCTTTTGAAGTCGTTCTCAACTGGCAGACACAAAATGCCAGAGCTCAAAATGAAGCCTTGGTTGATATCCATGAGAAGGTTAATCATATCAGTTTACGAACTGATCATATTGAATCTAAGATGGATTCAATTACTTATCATATGTAGCAGATTTACCAGAATCTCCAGTCCAGAATCTCCCAACTAGATTCTGAATTAAGAACCATGCTAAGTCATAGCTACAATGGCCCAGAATTTGATCAAAAGGAAAAGGAAATCCGAAAGCTAAGAGCAGAACTCGAACATATTGAGTTGGACAGGCAAAGACCAACATTATTTACTACTTCTCCACCGTTACCCACTATTAGCCCCACCTTCCATCCTTTTGCACCTATGCTTTCTCCAATCAAGCCCCAAGACCCATGTAAATTATTTGGCATGACCCATAATTTGTTCAGAAAACATCCTCTGTCGAACACATCTAGATCTGCATCTCATCCTCGTCCACGACCCGATAAACAGCCCTTCCATCCACCTTTGTCTATCACAGAACCACAACCACCTATATATACCCAACTCCCTCCTCAACCAACACCAACTCAGGCCAAAGATAAATCACCAATGCACCAATATAGTGCACAGATAATCCCAGACCCATCCGATACAGACCAAACTTCTGATTCAAATCTTGCCGTTTCATTCTATCAATCTGAATCCAACACAGACTCTTCCCTTGAATCTTCCATCTCATCTAGTGATTCTGAAAAATCCTATGCTGATATCACTAGGATTCTTATGGCCCAACCTAAAAAAATTGAGCCTGCTCAATCCTCAAGAACTGACCTATTTTTTGAAATACCCTCAGATATTGAGGAAGATCCACCCGAAGCATCCTCAGCTCCAAACCGGCCTGCTCAATCCCACTATAATCATAAACCTTTAAATGGTCCATGGTTCACTTTTGATGATATCACTGCAGCTAAATGGAGAGATAGATTATCTGAAATTACTGCTTGGACAGATCTCCAAATGTTAAGAGCAAATGCTACTATAGCATTCGTCCTTGGAGAACTTGATACCCGTTTTATAGGCTCTTTAAGAGATTGGTTTGATACTTTAGGAGAGTACAGACAATTACAGTTTGTGCAACTACCTAATATCTCATTTGCTCTTTCTGTTATTTACGAGCAATTCATTGGAGAATCAGCCGCAGTCTTTGAAGCTGCAAGACGAGACTACCTCAATATCAAGTGCTGCTCCCTCAACTCTAAAGATCTTGATTTCCATTACAAACGGATGTCAATCTTGTTTTATAAGTTCAATGGGTTCAATGATCCGACTCTCAAACATATATTTCTGGCATCATTACTTGAATAATTGCAACCAGACATACAGCGACAGCTCACGAGTCTCAATCTCACCATTGATACCATTTCCTTAGGAAAGATCTTTCAGATCGCCAAAGGATGTTTGGAAAACTATGTGAACAAAAACAGTTCTTCAAAGAATTGTTAAAAGACAAAGAGCCTTTCCGAAGTGCATGCAAAAAGCCTTATTTACAGATCAAATGCCAGAAAAAGAAAGATTGTGATTGCAGCACAAAAAAGAAGAAGCATTTCCAAAAATTCAAAAATCCAGCATTGTTTCCTAGATCAAAATCTAGGCGAAAATCATATTGATTTTTCAGGAAAAGATCTAGCTCTTTCAGAGAACAACAAAGGAAGAAGTCAAGCCGATATTTCATTTGCAAAAAAAAAGGCCATTATGCCAAAGATTGCCCCAACAAAAAAGACAAAGCAATCAGACTTCTTAAGCATTTACAGGCCACTACTGATTATTCTCCTCATAATGATGAAATTGAGTCTTACTTCTCAGAACAAGAGGAGCCTACTGATGAAACAATGTTTGCACTACAAAACTCATCCGATGACTCTGAAAATGATGAGTTTCAGATTGTTTTCCACTAACAACTATTGTCCCTTGACACTACCATCCCTATCCCTTCCATTAAACTCCACATTTTACCCTTCAAATTCCAGAGACCGATTCTTGCCATTGGTCTTCTTGATACAGGTGCCCAACGAAGTATGTTAAACCCCGACATACTTCCATCTCAGTCTTGGCAACATTCTGAAGAAAATTTCAAAGCAGTCAATGGAAAACTCTTCACCACCACCTTAATTACCAGAAACCCATTGGTATTCTAATCTTTCCAAATTGTGTTATCTGGACGAAAGTCATTGGTTCTCATCTGCCTAATACGGATATCTTGTTAGGATTTGATATCATTCACTAGATAAAACACCTTCAAATCATTCTTACTGGAATCCGAGTTAAGTTAATGTTTAAACAATTCACAAATGTCCTAAAGCTTTATGGATTGTCTGAAACCTCCCAGTCTTTCCAAGACATTTCCACAAGGTTTTTAAAGTTTTGTCCAGAGTCTCATGCTGACTTTCACCATCCCAATCCCCTGTGGAAAAATTCACAATTCTTTGTTCAATTGCCTTTCAAGTTGAATGAAGATGTCAATCCCACCAAAGCCACTCATCAAGGAATGAGTCTTTTTGACTTAGTCCTAGCCCAAAAGGAATGTTCTCAGCTTCTAGCCCAAGGTCTTATAGAACCCACTAATTCTCAATGGGCTTGCCAAGCTTTTTATGTTGAAAAACATTTTGAGATTGTTCGAGGAAAAAAACGATTAGTCATAGACTATCAGCCTCTAAACATGTTTTTACAAGATGACAAATTTCCTTTGCCAAAAAGACAGAGCATGTTCACTTATCTAAAAAATGCCCAAATCTTTTCCAAATTTGATCTTAAATCTAGATTCTGGCAACTTGGAATTAAACCTTCAGAACATTACAAAACTGCCTTTTGTATTCCCAATGCCCACTATCAATGGACAGTTTTACCCTTTGGTCTTAAAACAGCCCCATCTATTTTCCAAAAATCCATGGTCCAAATCTTCCAATCCATTTTGCATAGTGCATTGATTTACATTGGCAATATTTTGTTATTTTCAGGTACCCCAGATGACCATCGCCATTTGTTAAATCAATTCTTTGATATCATTCAATTTCATGGAATCATGTTATCCGTTAAGAAAAGCACAATTGCCACCCATACCATTGAATTCCTTGGAATGACCATCAAAGACGGCCACTACCAGCCATAAAAGCCCATTGCTCAAAAGCTCATTCACTTTCCAGATCAGCATCTTTCCAAAAGGCAACTACAACAATTCCTTGGTATTATCAATTATATCAGGGATTTTATTCCTCATGTTGATCACCAAACCCGCCAGCTGTCAACCTTGCTGAAAAAGAATCCACCTTCGTGGAACAACAACCACACACTTGCTGTCACAACTTTAAAGCAAATTACGCAAAATCCGCCACCATTAAAGCTCATCACCGATGGCAAGCGAATATTGCAGACTGATGCAAGTGACGAATCATGGGGGGCCATCCTCCTTGAAGAAACATATGGCAAGGAACACTTTATTGCCCATGCCAGTGGACACTTCTCTGACACACACATCCATTACCACAGTGTGTTCAAAGAAATTTTAGTTGTCAAGCATGGTATTCAAAAGTTCGAGTATCATCTTATCGACTATCACTTTCTTGTCAGAATGGACAACTCAGCTTTTCCCAACATCATGAACTTCAAAGGGAAAAATTTCCCCGAAAAGATGTTGCTCAGATTAAAAGAGTGGTTTTCAAAATATGATTTCTACGTGAAGCATATAAAAGGAGACCACAACCTTATTCCTGATATGCTCTCAAGACTTGCTAAACCAGAAAAATCCTTGTTTTTCATATCCTCAGCTTCCCATTTTCCTGTTATTTTCATGGCCACTTCACTTCCCTCACAAGCCCTTACCAAAAAAACCTTTCCCCTTGGAAAAACTTTCACCACAGTCTTTGCCATCCAAGAGTTTGCCAAAAAAGCTATTTTTCGATTTTTTATTAAAGCCTATCTTTTATCCGACTCATTTCCGTTTTCAACCTTTCATCCCGAAAACTTGTTTCTTACTGGTCTAACCTTGGATCCTTCTCGAGAAATTTTAGAAGATGAATTTATTGTACATTTGGTGCCTTACCGTCCTCTATACCACTAAACTGATTGTTCCCATTGAAGCCACCTTCGATATCTGCTTGATCCCAACAGTTAAACCTCCCTCCTCTGGACACTCCTTGAATGGTTTTCTCTAATTCCATGGTGGCGACAGAAACTCCAACAATTGTCTTAATTCATAATCCAGAACGTATGCCATCATCCAAAGCAAAAATGTGGACGTCTGTGTTCATTATCCATCGACCATACTTCCAAAACCCTGACACCAACTTCTTCTGGACTCAAGACCAAGTTTTTGAATGGTTCACCACACCTCATCCATCCATCCTTGAACAAGATGATAGAGTCCAAAAAGAACTCTATAACTTCCTTTGTGAACTGAACCATCAACTTGCTCTACACAGAGATATTTCTCACACATCCCTAGGTCCACAACATGATATCATCATGATTCCCACTCCTTCAGCAATTTCAAAGCCTAAATCTACGGGAATTATCATCAAGGAAGAAAAAGCAGACTTCACTGATTTTCTCTACTAAGATGCACAAGACCCTTGGGAAGCATTTTTACCCCTACTTGAATTCTGTTTTGGAGTTCGGGGCGGGTCGTTATAGTGCTGCAAGCACAATCTTCTCTTCTTATCTACGATCATCCACACAGCATTTCAAAAATGGATCTTGACAAGAATGGTGTACAGTTTTTTCGAACTAATGAACTAACAAGAAATGAGAACTTTGGAGATACAACTCTACGTTTGAATTGTCTTAGTTATAGAGAAAGTAACCCAATTGGATTTAGAAATAAAAGCAATCTTCAGGTTGATTTTTCCAGTGCTCTTGATGATGGCTGTAGGTGTTGTGCAAATTTTATTGAACTCGCAAGCGCACGAATCTGTTGTAGTGTAGATTAATGGTGACGAGTGTCGATCCCACGAGGAGGTGGATTTTAATTATATATAAAATTAATTTAGTGAATGGGTGATTGGATTTAATTTGGAAAATGATTTAGACTATGCTAAAACTTAAATTAAAATAACAAGAATAAATTCTGGAATTGGAATTAAAAGGGCAAAAATAAATTGAAGTGAATTCTATTGAAATAACGTACTTGGGTATCTGGATCCGTATCAACATGCATCATGGGCTAAATATTTCTTATTAATACCAATTAAATAATGAGAGGGGAATCCACACCTCATGAACCACGCTCTAATAAATATGGTGCTAAGGGCTTATCGTGCCAAATAATAATAACCTTATACTAGGGTGCCGGTGAAACCGGGGCAGTACTAGACAAGATTAGTATTATTTGTCGACGAGAAGTCAAAACATCCACAAAAACTAGAGGGGAAGAGAAAATAAATTTACCAAATCAAGCCCATGACACATGTTGAGACTTCACCTTCAACCCAAGCTTGAAAGAAAATTAGCCACTCATAGTTGAACTAGGGGCAAAATGGAAATTTATTAAAATACGTAGAAAATACAAGATAGAGAGAGAATTACAGAAAATGAATCCCAAAAATGGATTCAGAGGTGCCAAAATAGGGGGGGAGGCCCCCTTTTTATAGTTACATCGAGTAAATCATGACCATCGGATTAAAAACAGTTTGGACGCTCAGGATTTCGCCACGTCATCAGCCACTATTTGCACAGTAAAGTCAACAGCCACTATTTGCACAGTACAGTCAACAGCCACTATTTGCACAGTACAGTCAACAGCCACTATTTGCACAGTACAGTCAACAGCCACTATTTGCACAGTAACGCCAACAGTACCCGTACATGTGAATAGTACCGTACATGTGAACAATGTCATTTTTTCTTTTATACTCCTCCTAAGGTTTTCGACCGTCCTGAGTTCAAAAATGATGTCCGTTTTGCCATTTGATCTCTCGTTTATTGTGAAATGACTATGATGCCCCCTAAAATACATAAAATACTTAATTAAAATAAAACACACATAATTAAAGTACAAGAAACTTAAACACATAAAAGTTACGGTTGTTAGCAATACTTGATATATAAAATAACGATTTTCTCCTTTATAAATATGCACTTTCTAACACTCAACACACCCCCCAACCAGCTTATTGCTAGTCCCTAGCAAATAAAGCGAAAACAAAATTCAAAAATGATTTTTTTTTAACACTCTTGTTTATTCAATCATATTAATGATAACGATCAAATGAAAGTATAAGCATTATCTCAAGTCTAAAGAAACATCACACCCACATCAACCATCCACATGAATTAGCCCAGTAGACTTTGTCGTAGCTACCTTCAAGAATGACATGTCAAACCCCAAAATCTCACTGGAAGTAGTGACACTCTCACAAAGAAATTGAACCCAAAAATAGTCACTCCAATGAATGGTAATTGAGAGAAAATAATAAAGAAGTGATCTCACATGCTCTCACCAAAAAGAAATATGCCCTTAGCTTAGAAATAATACGATCTCAAGTCAAATAAAAATGCTAGTCAACCCAGTTTATTTATTTTATTTTATTATTTTTATTTTTTTTTTATGCATCATTACATCTTTTTGGCCCATATAACTAGCTTCTACTTCAGATTATAGTTCCCTAAAATCAAGAAGGACTTTTATTAGGACGTAACGTAGGCTAGGGACATGGCTAACAAAGAAGGGAAATAGGAAAAATAAGTGTATGTTTGAGAAAAATGTAGAGGAAATTTTTTTTTTTTTTTGGAATTTACAAGGTGGATTTCACCTATTATTGTTGTTTTTTTTAACAACATTTTTTTAAGCAACAATTTTTTTCTCTTTTTTTTTTTTAAACTAGACATAACTTCACTATACAAAATATTTATTTACATTTTTCTCAAACATAAATAGGTGATGGATCTTGTAAGACAATGGGTAATACTCCAAATCGGAGTGGGTCAAGATGATAAGTTGACAAAGAAAAGTTTTTTTTTTTTTTTTTAAGGCTCAAAAGGGCTAACTATGGGTATTTATAAAAGGGATGGCTAGAAAGGCTCAAACGGATCAAAAACGGCATTTCCATCATCTTTTAGGGCTCTAAATAATCTTCCATATCTACTAATTAAATGGGCTTCCAAATGTAGCAACATACATTTTTTTTTTCATTTTTTTTTTAGGGGCAACTCAAAAGAAATCTAGAGATCGTGTACACAATAATAAACTGCTAAGCTATATAAAGAATGGGCAAAAGGGTTACTCTCCAAGAAAAATGATAGGCTCAAAAACTCACTTGGTAGTTATTATGACATGTTCATTCCTTCAAGCAACTCATTTTTGTCTCCGACATCAACATGTAGAGTAGCAAACATAGTGTAACATCACTTCAGACTAAAGATAATACAAATACTAAAATTTGAAATCATCATGTCATCCAATGTTAAAACAAATCACAAAATTTTTTTTTTTTTAAACAACACTCTACTCCCCAACCTATTCTAAACGTGAAAGGGAAATATGCATGCAGAAATGTGAAAATGATGCAGAAAAACTAATTAGAAAATGATATAAAATGATTTTTTTTTTAACTTAAGAAGATGCGTTTCTAGAGGCACTACACTCTATATTCAGCCATCTTTGACTCAAAAATTTTTGTTTGAAAATGTATATTTATAAAGGAGAAATTAAAAAGAAGAAGAAAAGTGAACATCAAAACATAAAAAAAAAAATTTATTTTTTTTTTAATTTTTTTTATTTTGTTTTTTGTTTTTTTTTATTTTTTATTTTTGTTTTTTTTTTAAAAACAATGAAGATGCGTTTCTAGAGTCACTACACTCCATATTCAGCCATCTTCAACATAGAAAGTTAGCAACAGTTAGTTTCTACAACAAAAAATTAGTAAAAACTTAACCAAAATTCCACAGTTGTCAACTATTCCCTCCCCCCAACCAGAACGAAACATTGTCCTCAATGTTTTAAAGGAAAGAAGTAGAGTTTAGAAGACATCACCTGGGTGGTGCAACACAAAAGAAAATATTTACAGGCGGAGAGTTAAATCTAGTTTGTACTTCTTACTGCGGCTACTGTTACCGTCATCATTTGAACGCTCCAACACAAAGCTCCAGGGGTCTGGCTCCGGTCTATAAGCTTGTAACATATCAAGTAGCTCATTAGCAGTGTGAGCACAAATAAAAAGTTTTTTCGCACTGGAAGGAATAAAGTAGCTTTTTATTGCATGGTTAAAAAATGCGATAAAGCCATCATAAAAATTATTGACATTTAACAAACCGATGGGTTTCTGGTGAATGTGCAGATGGGCCCAAGATGCTAGTGTGATAAGTGCCTCTAGTGTTGCAAGATCTCCTGGAAGGAAAATAAAAGCATCAGCATGATTAAGCATTTCAGTTATTCGTTCTTGCATACCTGAGACGACTAACTCTTCTCCAGTCGTTGAGTCAGACACACTGCCCAAAGGTTTTAGGACTCTAGGGATGATGCCTAACACTTGGCTTCCTCTGACAAAAGCAGCTTCTGAGACCAATTTGGATAACACTCGGTTACCTCCTCCATACACCAAGTGTAATTTTCTCTCTGCTATGCTTCGACCAAGATCTATGGCTGCATCAACGAACTCTTTATGTTTGCCATAGGTAAATCCAGAAAGCACACAAATGTTCTTGAATTGTCTATTGGGAGTAGCTGCCATTGGAATATTTCTCAAAAACAATTTGTGAGTGCTTATCAAAAAGTCATATTTAAGAATCTTGGTGACAGTGGATCACAACTGTGTATGAGGTGGCATGTCAGTGTCAAATAACGCGTAAAGCACATGGCTCAATAGTCAAAAAGAAAATAGTAAAACAAACAGTAATAAAATTATTAAAGACAATAATGCAAATGATAAAACAACAGTGAAATAAAATAAAATAACAGGAAAGTAAAAGGATATTTTACAGGTAGTTGCGACTGTGGCTCACATCTTCCTCTGGTTTTACGTCCAGAAACGGCTTGAACGCCCTCTATGGGTCGAGGATAGGCTTCCCATCCAATTTTCTTATAAACTGGCAAACAGGGTCGTTTATAGTCAGATTCCCGAGACTATATCGTGCATGCTCTTTCTGGAATAATGGCCATAACTGGAGAATCGCTCCTTGCACATATCCACTGGGATGCGTTTCAAGAGACAGAAGGATATCATCCAATGACTCCTTATTCAAGCCATCCCTAATGAATTGAATCTTATCTTCTCTGTTATCAGACACCACTCCTAAAGAACATCGGTTTTTATTGCAACTCATTCTGGCACACTTATGACAAGCAACAGAAATTCTTCGAGCTCGTCGTTTTCTTGCATAATTTCCTTTACCACAACCAGGCATGTATGCAATAAATTTTGGAGGTAACTCACCCGCCAATCGTACTTTCGCCTCGATTAACCAACGGATGTCAGCAGGTATGTTATTCCTCATGAGTAATCGCATGCGTTCGGACCGAGCTTTATAGATCGTAAGAAGGGCATTCTGAGGGAGTGAAGGGAATCGCTTGTGAAGCTTCGCTAGAATCTCAGTTCTGTCCATACCTTCGCCTCAGAATATCAGTTATTATGGGAAACTGAAGTAACCGACTTGATTGTCACGGAGTACCGTTATCCGCCACTTCACCGGGGTAACAAACTAAAGCACACAAAAAGAAAAACAAATTAAAACACACAAAGAAAATCAAAATCGTCCTCTTATTGAATTTACCTCAAGCTCCAACTGGATGTCGTAAACACTTTTCTCAATATCTCTGAGTTGGCGTTCTAAACCCTCAACATAGGCTACTAACTCTGGTGGTTGTAGAGCCCAAATGCGATGTGTTTTACAAGATTGAATCTATCTTTTGAGATGAGTTTTGACACGTTGAAGTGGTTTAAGAATGTTCAGGAGGAACGGTCTAAGTAAAAGACTCATGATTAACAATGATAAGAGAAAACTTAATGATAAAACAAACACACTTATGCAAAAATAAATTCAAGTAGCAAAAGAATAAAAAGAAATAAAGAAAGAAAAATCAAACCACCGAAAAGAAAAAATCAATTCAAATCTGGTGGGTCACTCAAATTTATTTCGGTGTCTTCTCCATGTGGTTGGTATTCTAGATATGGCTTTAATCTTTGACCATTAACTTTAAACGTGACACCGTTCTTTGGGTCCTTAATTTCAATTGCCCCATGTGGAAAAACAGTATGAACAATAAATGGACCAGTCCAACGAGAGCGTAACTTACCAGGGAATAGGTGCAAGCGAGAATTGAATAAAAGCACTTTCTGACCTGGAGTGAAAGATTTTCTCATAATATGCTTGTCATGGAAGACTTTCATTCGTTGCTTGTAAATCTTGGCATTTTCGTATGCATCATTGCGAATTTCTTCAAGTTCTGCCAGTTGTAATCTTCTTTCTGAGCTGGCTTGCTGCATGTCAAAGTTGAATTTCTTGATGGCCCAATATGCACGATGCTCGAGTTCCACAGGTAGATGGCAAGCTTTTCCATACACTAGCCTGTAGGGTGACATCCCAATCGGGGTCTTGAAAGCCGTTCTATATGCTCATAATGCATCATCAAGTCTTAATGACCAATCTTTTCTGTCCGGCCTCACCGTCTTTTCTAACATGTGCTTTATTTCTCGATTGGAGATCTCCACTTGGCCACTGGTTTGCGGATGATATGGGGTTGCCACTTTGTGAGTGATTGAATACTTTGTCAAAAGAGCCCTGAATGCTTTATTACAAAAGTGGGCACCACCATCACTGATTATTGCTCGAGGGAATCCAAAGTGCGAAACAATGTTGCTTTTCAAAAAACCTATCACCACCTTGTGATTATTGGTTCTGCATGGAATTGCTTCTACCCATTTCGATACGTAGTCAACAGCAACCAATATGAATTGATGGCCAAAAGAAGGGGGAAAGGGTCCCATGAAGTCGATACCCCATACGTCAAAAATCTCAACCACCAAAATTGGATTTAGTGGCATCATGTTCCTTCGTGTAATGCTTCCCATTCGTTGACACCTATCACATGAAGAACAGAAAGTGTAAGCGTCTCGAAATATAGTTGGCCAATAGAAACCACATTGTAAAACTTTTGTAGCTTTTTTCTTAGCACTGAAATGGCCTCCACAAGCTTGTTCATGGCAGAACGAAAGGATATTGTGAATTTCACTTTCTGGGACACATCGTCTGACAATTTGATCTGCACAATACTTGAACAAATACGGGTCATCCCAAAAGAAATTCTTTATTTCTGCAAAGAATTTAGCCTTGTCTTGCTTGGTCCAATGCTCCGAAAGTTGACCTGTAACAAGATAATTAACTATATCAGCATACCAAGGTAATACTTCCACACTCATTAATTGTTCATCTGGAAATGACTCATTTAATGGTAATTGTTCTGTAATTGTGTCAAAATGGAGACGAGAGAGATGATCTGCCACAACATTTTCTGTGCCTTTCTTATCTTTGAATTCCAAGTCAAATTCCTGCAAAAGTAACACCCAACGAATTAGTCTAGCTTTTGCATCTTTCTTTGTGAGGAGATATTTAAGAGCAGCATGATCAGTGAACACAATTATTTTACAACCAATGAGATAAGATCGAAATTTTTTCAATGCAAACACTACTACTAGCATTTCTTTTTCAGTAGTTGAATAGTTCAACTGTGCATCATTCAATGTCATACTAGCATAGTAAATAATATGGGGAATCCGATCAACTCTTTGTCCTAATACTGCTCCTACTGCATAATCAGATGCATCACACATGAGTTCGAATGGTAAGCTCCAATTTGGGGGTTGAATGATGGGTGATGATGTCAACAATTTCTTTAATTTTTCAAAAGCCACGAGACATGAATCATTAAAGATAAAAGGTACATCCTTAGCAAGTAAATTGCATAAGGGTCTAGAAACTTTACTAAAATCTTTAATGAAACGTCTATAAAAACCAGCATGCCCAAGGAAAGATCTTACTTCTCTGACTGTTTTGGGTGGAGGAAGATTAGAAATGAGATCCACCTTGGCTTTGTCAACCTCAATACCTTTGCTCGAAATGATGTGACCGAGAACAATACCTTGTTGTACCATAAAATGACACTTCTCCCAATTTAAGACCAAGTTCTTCTCGACACATCTCTGCAGAACTAGTGTTAGATGATGTAAACATTGATCAAACGAGTCACCAAAGATAGAAAAATCATCCATAAAGACCTCAAGGAATCGTTCAACCATATCAGAAAAAATGCTCAACATGCATCGTTGAAATGTAGCAGGTGCATTACATAATCCAAATGGCATCCTCCTATATGCAAAAGTGCCAAAAGGGCAAGTGAAAGTGGTTTTCTCTTGATCTTTTGGTGCTATGGGAATCTGATTATATCCTGAGTAGCCATCTAGAAAGCAATAAAATTCATGGCCTGCTAATCTATCAAGCATTTGATCGATAAATGGTAAAGGAAAATGGTCTTTACGTGTGACAGAATTCAACTTCCTATAATCAATGCATACACGCCATCCTGTAGTTACTCTAGTTGGTATCAATTCATTATCAGCATTGGTAACTACAGTGACTCCTGACTTTTTGGGGACAACTTGTACAGGACTGACCCATGAACTATCAGAAATTGGGTAAATGATACCTGCATCTAATAGCTTAAGGACTTCAGTTCTAACCACCTCTTTCATATTAGGATTTAACCGACGTTGCATTTCCCTAGTAGATTTAGCATTTTCATCAAGGTGAATGTAATGCATGCAGTCTACTGGGTATATACCTCTTATATCCGCTATGGTCCATCCTAATGCTCCTTTGTGCTCTTTTAAAACATCCAACAACTTACCTTTTTGTTCGTCATTTAGGGATGATGAGATGATTACCGGTAGAGTACTTTCTTCCCCCAAAAATGCATATTCCAGAGTGTTGGGCAATGGTTTGAGCTTGAGTTTCGGTGGTGATTCTGATGATGGGATGAGTTTCTTCTCTGATGGTGCTAGTTGTTCAACTCTTGGCTTCCATTTATTAGTGTCCATGGATGGTGCTGAGTCAAGCAGGGCGTTGACCTCATCGACCGATCTGTCAATATCAAAATCCAAACCAAAGTGAGTTAAACATGTTTGTAAAGGATCATCACTAAGGTTTGAAACAAAAGTGTCATAAACTAATGCTTCAATTAAATCCACATCAACAATTCCATCATCTGTGTTGTGAGGTTGTTTGGCAATGTTGAAGATGTTCAACTCCATGGTCATGTTGCCAAAGGACAACTGCATATTTCCAGTTCTGCATTGAATGTGGGCATCCGCAGTCGCTAAGAAAGGTCGGCCTAGAATAATGGGGATGTGCTTTCTTGAATCCTGTATTGGTTGAGTGTCAATTACAATGAAATCAACAGGAAAATAAAATTTGTCTACCTGGATAAGCACGTCCTCCACAATACCACGAGGTATTTTTGTGGACCAATCTGCAAGCTGTAACACCACTGGAGTTGGGTGTAATTCTCCCAGTCCAAGTTTCACGAAAACAGAGTAAGGCAACAAATTTACACTAGCTCCTAAATCCAACAAAGCATTCTCAATTGTGTGGTTCCCTATGCTACATGAGATAGTGGGGGAGCCTGGATCTTTGCATTTTAAAGGAATTTTATGTTGGAGTATAGAACTAACGTTTTCTGTTAAAAATGCCTTCTTTTGAACATGCATGTTTCTCTTTTTAGTACACAGATCTTTAAGAAACTTGGCATAAGATGGAACTTGCTTAATAGCATCAAGTAAAGGGATGTTAACACTTACCTGTTTGAAGATTTCGAGAATCTCACCTGTAGATTTTCCCTTCTTCCCTTTAGCTAACCTCAGAGGAAATGGAGCTTTCGGAACGTATTCTCGTGGGTTGGTTTCTTCTTTCTCCTCCGGTGATGATTCCTCAACATTCACAGGTACAATTTGATTGTCTTTAGTCACTGGCATTTCCACTTTATTGTCGACTTCTTTTCATTTTCTCAAGGTCATGACGGCTTTGACCTCTCCATGCTGCTGTGGTGAACTGGTACTTGCTTCATGTACTCCTTTAGGGTTAGGCACTGGTTGACTTGGAAATTTACCTTTCTCAACAGTCATTGCCAAGGTCTGAACTGAAGAAGCAAGTTGTCCCACTATCTTTTCCAGGCTTGAAACTGATTGGGCTTGTGAGTTGAAGCCCGCTCTCAATTCATTTCGTAGTCCATCAATGGTGCGGTTCTGTTGCTCAATGGTAGAGTGAGTAACATTCCTGAAATTCTGGAATGCATCCTCCCATGGTCTGGGTTGAGAGTAGTTCTAGTTTTGATTGAATGGTCTGAATGGGGGCTGAGAGGCTTGAGGATTTTGAGGAATTGGTTGCATTGGTGGAGCTGGAGCTGCTGGTCCATTCTGTTGGAATCCTTGAGACCATGAAAAATTAGGGTGGTCTCTCCATCCAGGATTATATGTGTTGGAGTATGGGTTGTAATTTGATGGTTTTCTCATTACTCCTATGGCATTGGCTTGATCTGGATACGAGTCAAGGTCATGTGGCTCTGTTGATTTAGCAGTTGATAACGATGCTATTTGTCGAGAGAGACCTTCAATTATCGCTTTGACTTCTTTGATTTCTGAATTTGATTCGCCAATGTGAACCTCATTTACTCCCTTTACCCTTCTAGTATTTCTGAGTGATCGACTCCGTTGTTGGGAATTATCTGCTTGTCGCTGGAAGAATTCCCAAATCTCTGATGCACTTTTTGACATTAGCTCTCCTCCACTTGTTGCCATTAGCCATTCTTGCACATTTGGTAATAATCCCTCTAAAAAGTATTGGCATTGATGCCATTTCTCGTACCCATGATGTGGACACTTCAAGAGTAGCCCATTAAATCGCTCCCATGTTTCAAAAAATTGCTCGTCATCTCTCTGGGTAAACTCCGAGATTTCCCTGCTAATAGCATTTCATCATGGGAACAAATGGTTACGAAATTTTTAAATAAATATTTCCCAGTGAAACCACGCTCTAATAAATATGGTGCTAAGGGCTTATCGTGCCAAATAATAATAACCTTATACTAGGGTGCCGGTGAAACCGGGGCAGTACTAGACAAGATTAGTATTATTTGTCGACGAGAAGTCAAAACATCCACAAAAACTAGAGGGGAAGAGAAAATAAATTTACCAAATCAAGCCCATGACACATGTTGAGACTTCACCTTCAACCCAAGCTTGAAAGAAAATTAGCCACTCATAGTTGAACTAGGGACAAAATGGAAATTTATTAAAATACGTAGAAAATACAAGATAGAGAGAGAATTACAGAAAATGAATTCCAAAAATGGATTCAGAGGTGCCAAAATAGGGGGGAGGCCCCCTTTTTATAGTTACATCGAGTAAATCATGGCCATCGGATTAAAAACAGTTTGGACGCTCAGGATTTCGCCACGTCATCAGCCACTATTTGAACAGTAAAGTCAACAGCCACTATTTGCACAGTAAAGTCAACAGCCACTATTTGCACAGTAACGCCAACAGTACCCGTACATGTGAATAGTACCGTACATGTGAACAGTGTCATTTTTTCTTTTATACTCCTCCTAAGGTTTTCGACCGTCCTGAGTTCAAAAATGATGTCCGTTTTGCCATTTGATCTCTCGTTTATTGTGAAATAACTATGATGCCCCCTAAAATACATAAAATACTTAATTAAAATAAAACACACATAATTAAAGTACAAGAAACTTAAACACATAAAAGTTACGGTTGTTAGCAATAATTGATATATAAAATAACGATTTTCTCCTTTATAAATATGCACTTTCTAACACTCAACAGTAGGTTGGTCCTTGGTTTAGGTCCTACCGCAAGTACATACTGCGAAGATTTTTACAATACTAGCTGTAACAAGATTAAAGGGCTGGCTAATGAAGTGCCATAGGGCTTAGCATCTGAGGGTGATTCAATCTTAAAACTAGGTCTGTCTGGAGGGACAAGAGCAGAGTCAAGTGCCACCGAAAGACAACATCCAAAAGAATATATCCAGTCATCCAGATTGGATTAGTGCTCCCTTCAGGCTACCACAGCTGAACAATATGTCACTTTGGAAATTCCCCCAGACTTGATTTCCAATTGGCAAAGAGAAGGTTATACTCATCTTCATATCGAAGGAGTCCGACTAATCCTAACCTTACATGGAAGGAAATGATTACCAATCACGGCCAGAATTGCTATGCTGGACACTAGGTTCACATATTACCAAGATGCTGTTATTGGTACTGTCTTAACCACTCTTCATGCTGGAAGTGTTTTACTCACTTTCTATCCTAATTTCAACCTTTCTCTTCAAGACACTAATCTCTCCATTGCCTTGCAAGTCCAAGTGCAAATTCAAGGTGTAGACCAAGTCTCTTCTGCAAAGCATATAGAGATTAGACATCATTTCTTAAGAGATCATGTTCAAAAGGGTGATATTACATTAGAATTTATCTCTACAGAAAAATAACTTGCCTATATTTTTACAAAACCTCTTTGTGGAGAACAATTTTCAAAAATTCAGCATGAGCTTGGGATGATGAAATTTTTGCATTAACATCTCTAATCATGTTATTGAGTCTATTAAAATTGATTGATTTATTATGATTGTTGATATTTATGAAGTGTTTAAGCATGATATTTGAGTGATTTGTTTGTTTTTCATTTTTAAATACTTATATGAATTGATTGTTTAAATATATGTGAGTTCGTGAATGATGCATTAAACTAGCTGTTAAAACATTTTGGATCAATTAAATGATCTTAAAATGTATTATTTATTGGCCAAATATTAAATGTACGCAATCATAGATGAAATAAATGGATAACTATTTCTCAATAAACGGTGTACCGTTTAATTCCATAAACTAGGATATGATGTCTGGCACTTACTCTTTCACTATTTGCTACAATCGGTAAACCATTTCAAAACAAAGAGCCCATTGAAAGTTACTTCTTTACAGTTAATGCCTACCCTTTAACCGCTCTCGATTATGTGCTCTCTAGAATTTACTCCCTCACAGTTTATAGAAAACGAATCTCCGTTTTTGTGTGATATAAAACTATTCCAAGGGTTTCTTCTTCCTCTTCATTTACCCTTTTACCGTTTTCGCCATCAACGCACAACCAAAGCTTTCTCTTCCTTCAATCCTCCATTTTTCTCCATTTTCTTGCCAATTCATGCCTATAGAGCCATTTCTAATCATCATTAGAATAGTTTAACCAATTCAAAAACTCCAATCGAGCCCAAATTTAAAAATCCCAAATCCAAACCCTAAGGGTAGCTGAACATGTTTAATCATTTTTGACCGGATTTTTTCCCTTTCTCAACCAAGTTGAGCCTCAAACTCACTTCCTCTAATCTCTCATAACCTAAGAATTGATTCATTTCCTTTGTTCTCATCTTCATCAATTTTTCTCCACTATCTCAAAAATCATCATGGCTGACTTATCATGACCAACTTGGAGGAGGAAAGCAGCTCCCACTTGGAACCCTATACCACGATGAGAAACTTTCAAATTCGAAAGAATTCACTTTCCAACTGCCCCATTGATCAAGCGCTTCGAGATCGCTTTATGGGTCGAAAGGTACTAGACTCTTACTATATTGATATAGAAGATTTTAGAGATTTAATTGTATGTGGTAGCAGTGTTAGGAATATGCTTCAACCTTGGGAGTCTACTATTGATTTTAATGATCGATTTTATCCTAATTTAGTCCATGTTTTTTTATTCAAACATGGAACTTTCCGCAACCCGACTAGATATGATAGTTACTCAAGTTGGTGGCGTGCCTATTGAATTTGATGATGAGGACCTTAATAGCTTTCATGGTATTCCAAATTATGGTCATGAAATCTATACCTCTAGGACCTTAATAGATTTCTTTCATTTGCTGACTTTGTTCATAATGATGGTGTTTGTAATATTTGTCGGCGTCGAGACCTTAGTAATGACATTTGTACTCTACATTTTCAGTCTCAATTGTTACCTCTCCAAGTGCGCATCCTTCATACTATTTTACAGCATATCATTACACCTAGGAATGGTCATTCGGATGAGGTAACGACGTTGGATATTGGGTGATTAGATAGTCTCATTACGGGGCGACCTATTAACCTTGGCTATGTTATTGTGTAGCACATGCTGAGTACTCCTGTAGTTAACTAGCGCTTACTTCCTTATGGCAGTATCATTTCTAAGATACAGCGGCACTTTCAAGTGCCTCTTCGAGATGTCGTGTATAAGGAGACCAAAAGGATTGGTCCGGAGGCCATGACTAGTATTGGATTTTCTAGAAAGAATGGCAAATGGATTAAGACCTCAAACTCCAAAAACCGGGATATTTTGGTTGCTCTAGAGGAGTATCTGATGCTTAATGACATTTATCTCCCCGATCAGCTTCCCAATTTTAGACTAGGAGCACATCTTCCACATCTTCGTCGACGATCTGTCCCCCATCCTCCAGCTGATTTTGATACTAAGAAGCATGAGATGGATACTGATTTTCCCTCCGCTTCCAGCTGCCTCTAGCTTCCGAGCAACCTTCCGCTCCCGACCAGTCTTTAGTTCCCGAGCAGCCTCTTGCTTCCGCCCAATCCCCAGCTTCGGACACTTTGCTGCAGTTAGTTGAGGATGTTCGCAGACTTTCTAAGCTGCAACAACTGATTCTCGATAGGTTTGACACTCTCCCGTGAGACCAGCAGCAGCTACACTCTCAGTTTCAGACTTTTCAGCAGCAGAGTATCGATCAACAGCTCATCGCTGGACAGCGTACCCTCCTTCGTTATTTTAGTTACGACCTGGGCAGTTTATCTTCGTGGCCTTAGTTTCATCCTTTGTCTTTTCGCACATACATTTCATATTATATCTATATGTGTGTTTTGATATTTATATTTTGTGTTTGAATTACATTATGATTTATTGATGATTTTGATGATGAATTATTATATATGATTTTGATGATGGTTGATTATATGTGAGTGGATTGATGATTTGTTAGAGTTGTCGATTTAAGAAACTTGTTTCATTATATTTGGAAAGCTTTTAATATTGAATTATATTTGAGGATTTGTTCAATTTTAAGGGGAGACTCTGCCGAAATTTCTGCTCGCATAATAGTGGGTAATCTCTTCATCAAATTTGTGCTTTAAGTATTCTTTTTCTATCTTTTTAATGGTGAAGGGGGAGATAATGAATAATGGGTATAAAATTTGTTTATTGGTCAAAATTTAAATTGGCCATACATTTAGGGGAGCATACATTTAGGAGGAGCATAATATTGAAAGACACTTGTCATCATAAAAAATGGGGAGAATGTTAACATGTATATGTTCTTTATAATGATTTTGATGATAACAAACTCTGAATATTTTTTATTAAAATGTTGGAGCCTTTGTGTAATAAATGTTTCATTAAAAGCCGTATAATATTTTCCTAATATATGAGAAATTATTAAACTTTAAACTGGGAAAATATTTTCTGCAAAATGATGATTAAAACTGTGATTCAGGAAACAAACGGTGAACCGTGAACATTGAAATGATTAACCGATAAATTCCAGAGATAAGTATTTTCTTAAACTTAAACCGGTTCGTAAAAATGAACAACACAAGCGTGCAGGGAAGGTTACTGGAATTAAACGGCTAACCGTTTATATAAAACGATGAACTGATAATTTCCAGCATGGAAATAGGTGCTAACCTTGAACTGTTGAAGACAAACGGATAAGCCTATTCGATTTTGCGTGCTGACTAATAATTTCCAGGTTATCTTTCCATGCTAACCTTTAACCGTTTAGCAAGAGCGGACCGCAGAATTTTATTTTGCAGGTCTCTGGAAATTAATGGCAAATCGATAATGGCAAACGGTCAACCATTTATTTGAATTCCAGCTCAACAGTCACTTGAACCAGTCAAAATGGTTAACCATTAACGGTTAATGGCGATATGATTTCACACAAAAAGTCAACAACGGCTATATTTCAGCTTCAACTATAAATAAGCTCAATCAAATTCAAATAAGAGTTGATCACAATGTTCTTATTGAGCATATAACTTTCTTTGAGATTTAAAATCTTGTACACATCACATTTACTCACACTTTAGAATTTCATTTGTAATCAAACACATTGTGTGTGAGAGATTTATTGAGTAATCTTTTTGAAAATCAAAGTGAGAGGTTGTAAAGTGTTGCGACACACTTAGGTTAAGAGATTGGGGATAATCTCTTGTTGTAAAGGTTATTGACACCTTGGAAGTCAGTTATAAGAGTGATTAAAGCCTTAGAGGCTTACTTAGTGGAATCCTCAAGCCCGGTGAGCTTGAAGGCGTGGATGTATACGGGGATTGCCGAACCACGTAAAAATCATTGTGTTTGTTTTCTCTTCCCTTACCCTATTACTGTTGCGCTTTATTGAATTTATTGTTTTTTGTTCCATTAAGGCATTAGATTAAATCGTTGTGTGATTTGCTTACTTTAAATTTTAAAAACCCAATTCACCCCCTCTTAGGTTGCCTAGTTAGTATTTCATTTGGTATCAGAGCAAGGTTCTCTTGTTAGGACTTAAACGTCTAGAGTAAAAGATCTATGACAACCTAAAATAACTCTACTTTTAGGGAAGGACAATCCATAACTAGGCCACCATTCTTTGATGGTAATGACTACCCATATTGGAAAACTAGGATGAGAATTTACTTGCAAGCCTTAGATTACGAGATTTGGGAAGTTGTTTGTGATGGCCCAACAATGGAGTGAGTTAGAAAAGAAAAAGATATCCTTAAACTCCAAGGCAATGAATGCCTTCTTTTTGTACTCTTGATAAGAAAGAATTCCATAAAGTATCTAGTTGTGAGAAAAATTAGTAGGTACGCTACTATTTAAAAATTAGTAGGTACGCTTGCCAATACGAATTGTTCCAAATGGAACAAAATGAAAGTGTGTATTCTATGTATACTCAATTTACGGACGTAGTGAACACCCTAGGAGCCCTAGGAAAGAATTTTTCGAATAGCGAGAAAGTTAAGAAAATCATTTGGTTACTTCCAAAAGAATGGAGACCTTAGAGGATTGTCATTGAAGAAGTCAAAAACTAAAACACTTTACCTATTGATGATTTAATTGGCTCTCTCATTTCATATAAAGAAGATTTGGCAGCAGAGAAAGGGTAGGAGGAGAAGAAGAAAAGCATTGCTCTCAAAACTTCGAAATATGAGAGTAATGAGGAAAGCGAGTTGGATGATGAGGAGATGCCTATGTTAACTAGAAGATTCAGAAAATTCCATAAGAAAACTAGTGAGCGGAGAAAGTTCAGAAACTCCAAGAATCAAAAGGAGCGAAGGAGTCAATCACTTGCTATGAATGTAAAAAGCCTGGACACATACCATCTAAGTGTCCTCTTCTTAACAAGCTCAAGAAGAAAGCAATGGTAGCTACATGGGACGATAGTAATGAGGAGACGAGCGATGATGAAGAGTATCAAGAAATGACAAATCTAGCTTTCATGGCAATCGGGGAAGAATCATTGGATGAACTTGATGAGGTAAGTGATCCTACATATGATGAACTACATGATGCTTTGAAAGAATTGCATGATGAGTGGATAAAAATTGGTTAGTTATTTTTTATCTATTATTTTCAATCAATTAAATTATTTACTAAATAATGAAATAATTAAAGAATAAGGAAAAAAATACAAAAAATCGGAAAGAGTTAAAGAATTGAAGATTATTGCCAATTATGCATGCATATCAAGATAACAGCAAATCAAGATCAATCGGCTAATTGTTTAATTGGATTGGTAGAGCACTATGATGTCGATGTGAAGAGCTTAAAAATTGTAGCCTTTTAGCATAAGGATTTAAGTTATTCACATAACTTAAATAAGGAAACGAAATAAAGATTTTAATTGTTGACTTTGCTTTGTAAAAGTTGGTCTAATATATCCAATGAAATAAGAATTGAAACAAAAGGTCACTAAATATTATATGAGGAAGAGGAGCAACAACTGTCTTTCAAAGCTTTGTATAGCATATTATATTTCTTTTTAGCTCTCCATTCAAGTATGTCTTACTAATTTTCTTTTGATGAGGTTAACGATGAAACTTCGTTCAATAAAATAATTTTCTTTTTATTTAATTAATTTCCTACATGTGTTTATGTTACTTTAGGATTCTATAATTTTATTTTAAGTCTTTAATATTTTCTATTGTAATTAGAGTCCATTGTGGTTTATATTTTAGTCTTTCATTTCTATTATAATTGTGATTTAGTTTCCTTTCTAAATTAACTTAGGGAAGTAGGTATATTATAAATAAAGAGGTCTTATTACTACAACTTCAACCTTTAATCAATTAATAAAATACCACTTTTATAATTCCCTTTGGGATCATCTATCGAAATCTCTCTTATAGAGTCATTTAAATTAGAGCGTCATCTAATTTTATTTTATGCATTATTAAAAACCTCATTAAGTCATTTGGTGTTAAGTGCTATAGATTGTATATTTATATAGGGTAAAATAATCATTTTACATTCCAAGTCTCACAAAAATATATATTAAGTCCCTTGAACTTTGATTGTGTGTCTTGTTATAATTTTAGTATTTTATCTATTTTAAGGTATTTTAGTCGTTTCAACGAAAATTGGACAATAGAACAAATAACATTTTTTAGCTTAGAATAGCTAAAAACCTTAAGAAGGGCATAAAGGGTAAAATTATAACATTTTTATGGAGCCCAACATCCGCGGCATTGACCAATGATGTGGCAGCATCCTATTAATCTAAATATGCATTTATTGTAGACCTATATTCACTGAATCAATGACAACTAACTTTTGTGTTGACTGATGACATGGCAGCATATTATTGGATCAAAAAATGCACATATGTTACAAACAATACACTAAATCAAAACTTGTTGACCTTTATGTTGACTGATAATGTGGCAGCGTAGTATTGAACTGAAAAATATGCATATGATATGTGCATATACACATAATAATAGTTGGATGACATGTTCCATTCAACCACGGTATTCCACGTGGTGCAATCCTATGGCCCAAATTGTTTTCATCTGATGGTCATGATTTACCCATTGTATTTATAAATAGAGAACTCCTCCCCCATAATTTGATAGCTTCGAATCCAAATTTGAGCTCCATTTTATGTTATCTTGTGTTTTTACATATTTTAATATAAAATTATTGTTTTACCCCTAGTTCGATATCAATGGCTAAATTAATTTTAAGCTTAAGTTGAAGGCAAAGCTTCAACATGATCCATGAGCTTAATTTGGTAAGTTTATTCACACACACACTCTCTCTCTCTCTCTGATTTATGTGGATTAGTTTTACTCATCGTTGACAAATAGTAAATCTCTTCTAGATTTTGTACAATATACCAGCTCCCTAGTACAAGATCATTATTGTTTGTTCAATTGCCTTTCAAGTTGAATGAAGATGTCAATCTTTTTTGTTGGGGCAATCCTTAGCATAATGGCCTTTCTTTTTGGATGTCAATTCTGTTTTATAAGCTCAATGGGTTCAATGATCCGACCCAAAAGGAATGTTCTCAGTTGCTGGCCTAAGGTCTTATCGAACCCACTAGAACTGGCTTTATTTGTTGGATCGTCTGAGGCATGTGCCACTATCAATGGACAATTTTACCTTTTGGTCTTTTTGAAGCTGTTCTCAACTGGCAAACCCAAAATGCCAGAGCAGTGATGTCAGCATAAGATTTTTCAGAATCACTAGATGAAATGGAAGATTCTAAGGAAGATTCTGTTTCAGATTCAGATGGAAAGAAAGTGATAGCCGATTGTTAGGGAAAAACTTCCTTTAGTACTCATGATTCGTCTTGACTCAATGTTGATACAGAGTGTATCTAAGTTATTTAGTGGACGATCCTGCCACATTGCTGACAGAAAGATTATTATCACCTGGTACGTGTACTTGATTCCACATTTAGTAAAAGATTATTTCTACCTAGTGCAATGAATGTTTGATGCCATATTCATTAGAATGAGACTTATGAGCAGTGGAAATACCTTGCTCATTTGCATTGATTCATCTTTAATTTATTCCCGCCATTTTTTTCATCTTAGTGCTGCTAGAAAATCACATCCAACTAGTTTACAAATGAGCTTGGAAAATTAACCCTACATGTGATTAAACCTAGCTCGTTGTGGGGTCGATACTTGTCACCATAAATTTATACTACAATATATTCATGCACTTGCGAGTACAATAAAATTTGTACAACATTTGGATTAGAATAAGATCTAATCATGCGTCAATTAGAGTGTAACGTAATCACGTTAGCTTGGTCCAATAATAGAACGTTATTTAGTGTTTTCTACTACATCAATTGACTTCCATTATGTTGCTCTATTAGTTGGTATCGAGGAGGTTCTATGCCAATTACACAGCTTTCCTGACTACCTATATTCATCATCATCAAATCCATACTAAAAACAAAAAGGAAAAAAGAAAAAAGAAAAAGAAACCCTAAATATAAAACTCTAATTACTACTGCCCACCTCTGGGTCCTCTAAAATATAGACATCGTTATCACCAGCCAATGCAACCATTAAACTCATCAGCCATTGACACTTGTAACCCAACCAACCTCAGCCTTTAAACAATTGCATATCCACTATGCAAACAACCCAAATCCATGGAGCTCGGTTACTCTAATCACCATCAATTGCACGTTAGCTGTCATCATCACCATTCAGAACCACTATCAAACTCACCACTCACTACTAATGAAATCCCAACAAACTCCCTCCTCAATTGCCATCATTCAACCACTGGGTGAAAGCACCCAAAACACGCAACTCCACCACTCAACCTCTATCGTTTTGCCATTGAGTGAAAGCACCCAAAACACGCAACCGCACCACTCAACCTCTATCGTTCAGCCTCCTTATCATTGTTTACCACCACCACTACAAGAATCTCTAGCCTTCATCAACCAATACTCGACCATTCTCGCCACCAAAGCCAATATATTGCCTTGACACCAAAGCCATAAACCGCCATAAACAGCCACGAATCACAGCCAAACCACCTTAAGTCATTGCCATTTCAAGTCAGTTTTCCTATGAAACCACCAAAAATCTGCCCAATCTATAGCCACTATCGTGTTCATCATCACTACAAGTCTACCAAATTCGACTATCACCACACTAAATCACGGTCACTAGCCATCTGCCACACTAAACATGAGAGTTAAGCTTGATTTATAGTTTTTCCATTGTTTAAAAATTTGGCCGTAAATGACAAACTACTAACTTTATCCTCTTATTTATCATGTGGTAGACTTATTTACGACACTCGTTTAAAGAAATTCTTGATTATTTGGACGAGGTTAAGCATTGGTCTAAAGAAAAGCAAGTTTCATTTGCTACTAGTAAATTGAGATTCAATGTTTCAGAATGGCAGGACTAGTTGCCACATTCTAAATTTGACCCGGGAAAATACAAAATTCAATCATGGAACCGTATAAAGCGCATTTTGCTATCTAATTTGTCCCTCTTAATTATTGTTTGGTGCAATAAGGTACATGATTAGTTTTTAATTATGCTTATGAGATTGAACAATTTTATGGATGAAAATATTATTATAAACCTGAAGAGGATAGGCCAAGCTTTTAAATTTAAAATAAGATGCCTACATAAACTATCTACACTTTATAGTGTGTAATTTATTTAGCCAAACAAATCAAGTTGCTAATCGAGACATGGTATCAAAGAAACTTTAGTGATATTGTTAAAAGAATTAATGAAATCAAAGATTTAATCAAGGAATGACTTGTCTTTATGAAAGTGCCTAAAGATGTACCAATCAGTTCACCTATTGTTAAAAAAGAAAATTTGTGTGAGATGCCAGAAGAAAACGTAAAAATTATTATTAATTTAAAGTTTTAATCTGACAATTTATACGAGAATGTGCATGATATTTTGTTGCAGGACAAGACAAGCGTTGAAAATGAAGAGATTATTGATCTATTTGAGATTTTTAAAGAAGAAATACTACCTACTCTTGATTTGACCATTGAGCCAAATAGTACGACTAATGTTGTGCAACAAAATCAAGTTGAAGAAGCTAAAATGATTGAAGTAGTTTTGCCTATTCACATTAAAAACAAGAATGTTCAAAGAAGAATGCCTATTCACATTGAGCTACAATTTAAAGAAGGACAAGAGTTACTTGATCGTTATTTATTCTTGGAAGTCTTCATCACCTCGAAGAATGTATAAACAATAAAAATTGGTGAAGTATGGATTTTTCAATGTCCTGAGAAAGATTTATTAGAAAGATAAAAAGTTCGAATTACAAGATGATTTGCTCTTACATTATAAATTTCACCCTCCATATTATACTCAAACTCAAGCATAAGTTTCTTTTAAGAGGAGGAGACTGATGTAGGACATTATTTTAATATTTTAGAATTTATTATTATTTTAATATTTTAGAATTTATTATTTTAGGTCTTTAATATTAACTATTTTAGTTAGTCCATTGTGGTTTATGTTTTAGTCTTTTATTTCTATTATAATTGTGATTTCATTTCCCTTCTAAATTAACTTAGGGAAGTAGGTTTACTCTATTATAAATAGAGAGGTATTATTATTGTAACTTCAACCTTAGATCAATTAATAAAATCCCTCTTTTATAATTCCTTTTGGGTTATCAATCAAAATGTCTCTTGTAGAATTTTTAGATTAGAGTGTTACCTAACCTTGCTTTATGCATTATTAAAAATCTCATTTAGTTGTTTAGATTAGAACAAGATCTAGTCATGCGTCGATTAGTGCATAACTTAATCGCATTAGCTTGTTTCGATAGTAAAACAATATCTAGTGATTTCTACCATATCAATTCGCTTCTACTATGCTGCTCCGTCATATGTTCTTTGATAATTATGATTGATTGAAAAATTATCTTCTCATCATTAACGTCACGTATTCTTGATAACTAAGAGATTACTTGATTAAATGTAAGCTTGGTAAAATAATAATTAATATGATTCTCTTTCATTATATGTTTTTCAACAAATCGAATAGATAAAATGCTTAGGATTTAACTCTTTATCTTTCAATAAGGGACATATAATACTTAGAAATCCTAACTTAAAGCGTAAAAGAACCTTCATTATATTTAATTATTTAGACATAATTGTTATATCTATGAGATTACACTTAGATTGATTTCGAGTTGTAACTCTAAAATTAAATATTAACAATAATTAGATAGTTACTAGTTGAATAGCAACAAATTGCGAAACCTTGATAAACTTTGTCTTATTTAAGAGTTTTCTTAGTTTAATTAGTTTAATTCTCTTAAAATTGAATTTGCTTAACTAGGTTAGGATTAATATTGATTAGACTTAAATTGAATTTCCAATTTCATGCAATCCCTATGGGTTCGACATCAGCACCACTATTCTATTTCTAAAAAGTCTTGCGCCTGTAAATATATTAAGATTCTTCATAATAATATTTTTTAGTGTGTCTTTAGATTTTTTTTTTTTGGGAAAGTTTTAACTAGCTTCATTAAGCTTAAATTGAGTTATCAATTTAATTTTCATTTCAAATCAGCTTAATGTGTTGTGTGTTACTAACTTGTTAATTGGGAACAATCTTCTACAGGAGTGACCTTTGCTTACTTCCATACTCAATAACGATAATATTTTGTGACAATGATTTAAGAGATACACTTTTTAACATATCAATGGCCATGTTTATTTCATTATCAGAACGGACAAAAAGGCAACTTGTATAGTGATCCAACTAGATCTTTTACAATTAAAATGTCCCTTTGAACCTAAATCTTGGGATCTCTACTCAACGAAGTTTGGTTTCCTTTGCATTAACCTATTCTTGCACAGCTGAGTCTCATTACCCTCGATTACTTCTGCATTAACTCTTCTTTTACCCTTTAGTTAATGAATTTCCAATAATATATTTTGACTTCAAATGGTCAATAAACTCTAGTAGAGAGTAGTTCTCTAATGCTATTGTATCTATGATTTATATAATTAGACTTACCATTTTTACACATTGCTTTGTGCCTTTCCAATTGCTAGTTGACTCTCACAATGAATGTAAATTGCTAGAATAGGCATTGACTACTTCTGAATACCTTTTAAGAAATTTCATAGTCTCTCTACCTTTGAGCTAGACTTTAATTGATATTTTTCCCAACTAAATTGTGAGTTCACATTTGTTTCAAAGTACCTATAGTTAAGAATTTTATCATTTGCAAATTTAACTGTACCTATAGTTAAGAATTTTATCATTTGCAAATTTAACTGAGTAATGATTAGTATTTATTTAATTTGATTTCTATCACGGTGCATCAATTACAACGATGATAAGGTACTACCTTGCGCCTTTACTTATGTCTAATTCCTTGTACTAGAAACATACATCTATTAGAGTTGCCATTTATCTGCTTTGTGGTCATAAAATCTATTATAAGATGTATAAGCGATTATTCTTTTGAACTTTCTCTATATATGAGGTGTTTATGTTATCTATGACCTTGGTGCATTTCCATTTGGTTGGCAAACTTTTGTCGTTTAAGTTGTTTATTTGTTGAATAAATATATAACTAATTTCTACAAATTTACTAGTATCAATATTGTTCATTTATATACCCTTGTAAAAAGAAAAAAAGGCAATTTCATAAATTAATGTAAATGCTACTATTATTGTTAATTTGCAGGATATTTGCTATGATTTCGACTATAGTGAATATTATAGGTAACATCATTTTCCTTTCTAATATATCTGAAAGTATTACTTGAGACCTTTGTGCAAACCTTAGCTATTTTATTGTGGCTCGATTGTCAAAATAGCCGTTGGAAGTTTACAGGGGTTGTTTTGCTAACTTTCTATAGTGAAAACAACCCTTGGTAATTTGCAGTGTTGTTTTCACTATATAACAGCAGTAGGACAGCTCCTACAAATTTCTAATGGTCGTTTTCACTACAAAACAACCCCTACAGATTTCAAGGGGCTATTTTGTTCTTGGTCTAAAGTCAAAAAAACTTCTAGAAATTTTTTTGAAGATTGCTAAGGAAGGAAGGAAATAAGTGATGCGCAAATTAGCAAGTGTTCTAATCGGCGTCAAAAAAACTTCTAGAAATTTTTTTGAAGATTGCTAAGGAAGGAAGGAAATAAGTGATGCGCAAATTAGCAAGTGTTCTAATCGGCACAAATAATACAATAAAGAGTAGAGTATCATCCCCAGAGATTGTATGTCCTATTAGTTACCGAAATTATTCTAACCCTAATTTATTTGAACAATCGAATAAGCGAATTTAGATTAAAAATTAAAATAAAATAAATAACTAAAATTTAAATAAAGATGCAGGATGTAATAGAAATCACACTACTAGAAAAATAGGCTTTACTGATACTAATTTAGTGTCAGTAATTACTTTTCCTGACACTTATTAATTGTGTCGATGATGCTCAAGCCAGAACACACTGACACTAATTTTTAGTGTCATTGATTATTGTGTCAGTAATTAGCGTCGTTATAGTATCACCTAAATAATGACACGATGGTGTTAGCATTTGATGATATTATTTATACTTCAGTGATTTATGTGACTATAGTATCAAGAGCACACTGATTCAATAACATCAAAAGTTATTATTGTCATTTTAAATATTTAGTGTTAATATTTAATGATATTATGCTACTTTTGGTTAATAGTATATTTTAATTTTAATTTTCCTGCTTGTTTTACAATCAAAATAAAACTCAAAATATATTAAATATATCAAATCTCACAACACAATTCATATAATAAACATCCCAATACATCACTTACATTAATATAATTTAACTACATCATATTGTCTGGAAAAGAAAAATATAATTACCAAATTGAGTTTCGACCAGTTCTAAACAACAGAATACAAAATTAAGTTTCATCAAACATTAACCTACAAAATTAAGCAGAAGAATGTCACTGAATATCCAGTATCCACACATGGCTTCATTTTTTTTCCCACCTACAAGTACATAAAATCAATTAGTACACCTCAAAAAACAAGTCTTGGATATTTGGAAACAATATTTAAAGTGCAATAATTTTTCCAGTACACTAATATTAATTTGAAATAATTTTTTTTCGAAAATTACATGGCATGCTTATCTAATGAAAAACCTTATAAATTAACAATGAACATACGTATTAATTTGAAAGCATTCAACTTACAAGTAATCCTGATCAATCTTAAATTGTTGGAATATCCTCTAGTTGACCAGCAACTGATGCTCCACCTATAAATTAGAGAGACATTTATAAGAAACTGTGACAATCTTAAACAAAGAAATGTAAATTTCAAAACTTTGTATAAAGAAAATCACATAAATCTAGTATTGCATTCCACATATTACATGATCATCCGAAAGCTGGTTCTGCCCAATCAAATGTTTCATCACTTAATTAATCTAGAGAAACCAAAATTAAAAATAAAAAATAAAAATCTAGCTGCCACTTTTCCAATCACTATTATTAACCTCTCTTAAAACGTAAGCGAGTAACAAGCAGTAGAAAATGGATGAGTAAAATTAGATATTTAGAAGGTTTATAATTAAGCACTTATAATAATAATTCTAGGGGTGGCAATATGGGTCAGGATTCGTTTATTCGATTCGATTCGATGCGAATTAAATGGGTTTGGGTTTGAAAAAATTGATTCATTTAATAAATGGGTGAATTCGATTCGATTCGTTAATTAAACGAATCGAATGCGGGTTTGAAAATTTGGATTCGTTTATTCGTTTAGAATTCGTTTAATAAATGGGTTATAAACGAATCGAATACGGGTCGATTCGTTTATGATTCGTTTAATTAAATTACTTTTTTGTTCTTAAATTTATTTAAAAGCTTTTTAAAATTTGAAGGTTAATATTGTAATTTTAAGAAAAAATAAAAACGCCGAAACCTAAAGGGGCTAAACCTAAATCCCTAAAAATTCTCACCTCACTCAGCCGACAGCCGCTCTCGTTGCTCACTTGCTCTCTACCTCTCTCAGCCGCTCTCGTTGCTCACCATTGTCCTCTCTATAGCAATCAATTAACAAAAACAACCGCCGGTAGCCATTGTCATTAACTCACAGCGAACCGACGATTACAACCACTATCGTTCATTGATCGTCGATTGAGCTTGAGGGACGCAGCCACGCGAGTGCAGCCCGGGACTCGGCAGCAACCCACAGCGTCGAAGATGATGTTGCCTGGTTCCAATAGAAGAATCCATTCCGTTCATCGTCACTCCGGCATGGTACTTACCTTTATCTTATACTGTGTGGATTTTATAGATTTAGTTTAGATTTTAAATCCCTAATAGTGAAATCGAGAATTTTAGCTTGTAATTTGGTCTTTTGATTATGTGATTTTAGTGAGAGAGAGAGTGTGTGTGTGTGTGAGTGTGAGATGAGGGTGATGCTCAGATTTGTTGAAGTAAGACAATTATACACAGTAGCTCATATGGTGTTGGGCTGATATGATTGTGGATGTTTGCTAGAAGATACAAATCTAAAGTTTTGGGGCTAACTTTGTATGACTAGGAGAGAATCTAAAGGTTCATAAAAATGTGGAAATAAATGAACAACTGAGTTATCTGGAGAGAAGGAGGGGGGTTTCCTTTGTAGTCATCTATGTAGACACAACCTCTCTTTCTGTGGAAAATGCAGAAGACTGTTTGATGTTTTTTGATGTCTTCTTATGGATGGTGTCTTTCTTATGGTTTAATAGGCTGTAGGTAAACCTGTCCTTGTGTACCTATTTCAAACTGTATATTGGTGCATGTAAACCCATCCCTGTGTACCTATTTCAAACTGTATCTTGGTGCATGTAAACCGTCCTTGTGTACCTATTTCAAACTGTATCTTGGAGCATATATTGACATTTTTCAATTGCAGGCTGTTGCAGGATTAGCAGCAGATGGGAGACAAATTGTTACCAGGGCCAAGTCTGAAGCTACAAACTATGAAAGGTTTGCTTTTAGATCGTTTACTTGTATGCAATTTGTGTAATGCAGTGGCACTGTTTTTAGCTATATATATGGAAAAGACAGCTTTAAAGGCATGATATTTGAGGCTAGGTCCAGGACTTAGGCTTGTAGCTATGATGAGGGGAATAGAAAGTGCTAAGTTAATATGCAATCAGTATGTTTCATCCTTCAGTTTGCAAAGCAATAAAAACATTAAGATTAAATGTGTCTATAATATGCCTAACAACTAACTCTTGAAATTTATTCAATCTTTATGCAGTATTAGTATTCAATTATATAGTAGCAACATTTTGTGAAACTTATAACATTCTTTCCAGATGTAGTAACAAACTATAAGTATTGTGATCATGTGGAGAAGAAAATAGAAGATAAGAGAAAGAATATCAAAATTTTTTAGATAGTTAAGATTTTCCTTCCAAGGTTGCTCCTCCTTACATGGCATTTTAATGCTCTCTTACTTATTCAAGTATTAATGTTATTTATCATATCATAACAATTTCATCCTGTGTTTGTTGTTGACTGGCAGTGTATATGGCGAACTAATTCCTGTTAAAGAACTTGCTCAACGAGTTGCTAGCTATGTGCATCTATGTACTCTATATTGGTGGCTCAGGTTTGATGATTTGATGAGATATTACTTACTTCTATTTTTGTTACTAAGTTGTTTTCCTTCCCCTTTAATAACTGTAAGAGCAATGATGGTGGTGTTGCAGACCTTTTGGATGTGGTGTAATTCTTGGAGGTTATGACAGAGATGGACCGCAATTGTATATGATTGAACCTTCTGGTATCTCCTATGTAAGTTAATATTTTGTCAAATACTTTCATAGTTATGTTTAATGTCTTACCATCTTTTTTTTGTTCTACATGTATAACTTCTATTTACTTGTATTACTGTTATTCTAGAGTGGTTTTTGCTTATTGGTGTTTTGGCATTTGTTGTAGAGGTATTTTGGAGCTGCAATTGGAAAGGGCAGGCAGGCTGCTAAAACATAAGTTTAGATTTATTTATTTACCAAGTTCAAAGATGGAAGATTTATTATTTTACCTAGAATTTTTACGTGGGCATAAGTGAACATCTGGTCATCTCCTTTTTTTGTTTAGCTACCTTCATTTTGCTGTTTGCTGTTGGTACTTAATATTACCAGCATAATTATGCTAGTGGTTTTGTTTATATATTTTTGTTTCTGTTTTTATTACATTCAGGTACCAGATGAGCTTCTTGAGGAAGCTAAGGCAGCTGCCAGAGCAGCGTTGGAAGAGATGAATGCAGATTAGTGTAGCAGAGTTGATAATATTTATTTACTAGTTTAAATTATCATCTATGCGGCTAATTATTTGTATAATATGATTTGAATTATTTGTATTTTGTTGTGGGATATTAAATTTGTGTTTTTTTTGCTTAATTTTGTTTATTAATTATATTTTTCTAAACGAATTATAAACGAATCCTGATTCGATTCGATTCGTTATGGATTCGTAAAGGATAAACGAATAATAAACGAATTCGGATTCGATTCGGTTCGTTTATCAATTCTATTAAACGAATTAAACGAATCGAACTGAATATTCGTTTAATAAACGAATCGAATCCGAATCCTGAAATTTCAATTCGTTTAATAAACGAATCGAATCCGAATCCATAGAATTTTGACCCAATTCGTTTACAATTCGATTCGAATTCGATTCGTTTATTCATTTTGCCACCCCTAAATAATTCAGACAAAATCCCAAAATTGAAACAAAAGAAGCTTTGAAATTAAAACAAGAGAGGAACAAGTTAGATGAGCCATAATGACTTTTTAATTAGCCAGGCTAATTCATAAGTTAAGTAACTAATAAAAATTAAGACTTAAATTAAAAATGTCTTCATTTTGTTTAATTATCGTATAAGTTTTTTTTCTCATGTCTAAAGCATATTTAGAGGGAGAGCTCAATTTTACAACCTACTTATGAATTAAATTTTATCCACACAAAAGGGGGGAAAACACCAAGCTAAAGTTTTAATTAAAAGAATTGTGAAAGTAGAAAGCAACGTGATTAATTAAGAATTTCATTTAATTTTATTCACAAATTGATGTGTTATATATCTCTATGTGTGTGTGAGTGTGCGCACGCGCATACATAAAAGACCCTGCATTACAGAGTTAGTTTTGTTTACTAGTACTGTTGACGAGGGAACAAATCTCTTTTATCATGGATAATATGTAGAGAGATGAGAGAGTAATGATGTGTTATAAATATTAATTGTCAAACAAAATATTATTTCTTAAGAGATCTAACTTTCTCAACAAAGTGCTCAAAAACCAATAATTGTCAAGAAACACGTTGACCGTTGATAAGGCTTTTAACTAGATGCCTTAAGCAACAACTTTAATAAACATTACTTTTTCAGATTTTGATAAGTTGTAGTTGGCAAAACAAAATATAACATTTAATCATTAAATATTATCCAAGTCCAACCCAACAAAATAAAATTAAAGAGCATTAACAGAGGTCAACTAGCTCCCACCGCCCTGGGCATATTTTTTACAGTTTCTTGTGATTATACTTGTTACAACTACCATCTCATAGTTATTGAAGAGGTCACTTTAGATTCGGAAGTTGATGGGAAAAAGTCAAAATTAGACCACAAAGAAGATAGTTTTCAGAGGAAATTAAAAAGGAATTATAAGACTCATATTATGTAAATGAGCGGCCTACAACACATCAGAGTTGCAAAATACTAAAAAGCTTGCAATAAGGACCCAAAAAAGAGAGAGAGCGAGAGAGACATAAAATTAGCATCTCTAAACAAAATGTTGAATAATAGTTTGAGAAATATTTCTTTCTCCTACTTTTCCATAGTGATGGGACTGAGAATTAAGATCAAGTAAAGAAAATTAGGCATAATTATTGTAAAAAAAATAAAAGACCATCAAAACATAGCAGACATACAGAGATCACCAACAGCAAGCATGGATATGAAATTAAAACAACTAAACAAAAAGTTAATTATTTTAGTAAGTAGACTGAACTAACCATATGCTTCTTGCCACTACAATAACCATAAAAACCTGACAGTCATGAACACCAAAGCTTGTGATTTTCTCTAGCCAGGAGCCCACCTGCACTGAAGTCCATAGGTACAACAATATCCAAAATAATAATAAAAGCCATGATGGAGTTTTAAAAAGTTCATAATTCGGTTTTAGAACAATTGCTGGATAAACTTAAAAATTTGAAGTACGCCAGTCAGTTTGAAGTACTTCATACAGTTTTCATATATAAAATATAAATGTGAAATAACATGTTGACAATGGAGACCAGTCAGCTGCTGGACAAACTATTGCCTTGCTTTACATATACAAAGCATCCCATGCTCATTATCATGGAATGGTGTCCTACTGTCTACTACTCAAATTATGGACTATTACACAAGTACCGATCAAAGCTTTTGTTCTCAATCTTAAACCAGATCACATAAAGTTCAAACAAAAAAAGAGCCAACTCCTAACACAATCCACCAATAAACTCCCCTTTAAACTTCCATCGTACTATGGAATGACAAATTGCTGCAAACTCCAAAATAAAAAGGCTCAACAGAGAACAAAAACAAGAACTTATTAATCAGGCAGCTAAGCTAAAACACATCCAATTTTCATAAGCCCACATAGGATCCTCATTTAAATCAATAAACCCCATTTCGCTTAAAGCCTCAAAGCCACAAGATTTAAACAAGAATTTAAATCAATACGTAAAGAAAAGTGCGACCTTCCAAATAAACATGAATTTCTCAACATCGGCAACAACCCAGAAAATTAAAATTACAAAAAATAATCATAAGCTAAAATAAAAAAAACCCAGTAATTAAATTGACAAAAAAATATTAAGCCATTGCCAATTGTTAAAATAAACCTCTCTGCCTTTAAAGTCGTTGAAATCCTCCTCTATAATTCTAGGCATAGGCGAACCTTCTATAGCAAACAAATTAACTAACTTCTCAACAATTATCTCAAATTCAAGCAAATAGGTTTCGAGTAGCAAACAAAAAAAACGTGAAATTTGAGCAGGAAAATAAAAAAACCCCGATGAAAGAAGCCTCAATTAGGGCTTCGCTTTGTTTTTCGATTTGGGGAAAAAAAGAAAAAGGAAAGAGAAGCCTCAATTAAGGTTTCGCTTTGTTCTTCGATTTGGGGAAAAAAAAGGTTTTGCTTTGTTTTCGATTTGAGGGAAAAGGGAAAAAGGAAAAAGGAAAAAGGAAAGAGAAGCCTCAATTAGGGTTTCACTTTGTTTTTCGATATGGGGAAAAAAGAAAACAGAAGCCTCAATTAGGGTTTAGCTTTTCATTATCCGTCTGAATTAATTGAATTGAGTTTGCAAATGGACAACTGGAAACAAAAGAGATCGAGAAGAGAAAAAGGAAAAAGAAAAGGACAAAGCAAGATAGTGATAGGGTTTGGTTCAAATATTTGCGTCCATAAATGAAATAAAGTTTTCAAGTCTGGGTTATGTTTTGCTTTTGTTATTTTAATTTTTTTTAATTTATTACTGCTATTATATCTTAATTCTACAAGATCCAATGGTGTATTGTCCAAATGTTAAAGCTTTGAATTTTAAAAGTCCTAGGTTCGAGTTGGAGTTAAAGTAAATTTTGATGATTTTTTTTTAATCTTTAATACTTCAATTTCAGTGATCACTGATGTTTAATTTACTGACACATCAGTATCACTAATTTATGATACCTATTTATTAAAAGTGGAAAATGGTGCATATGTACACCATTACTGACACTTTTTACAAAGTGTCAGTAGCTAAGTGTCAGTAAAAGTCATTTTTGTGGTAGTGTCACCAAGAGATTAAGACGTTAGGACATCTGATTTCACCATAACCAATCCAATTTAATGTTGACAGTGAATTTTCCTAATTTATTCAATATCCTCTCTCGAGTAATATCAAAACTATCTCCATATATCAACCCACTATATCTCTATGTGAATTTAAATATGCAAAGATCCATTAAGCTCTATGGAAACTCTTAGTAAAACTACATGAATCACGTTGGTACATCTCTGTCTTTCGTTCAATTTATGGCACCCATTACACAGAGCAAAAAGACATAAATCTTCTCTCGGTCTCATTATGTATCCTCAAATCATTCAAATATTGGCCAGTTATTTAAAAGCATTAAGCACAATAATGAACACTCAACCATGGAACAATAAATTAAAAATAACACAAATTTATAGAATTAAATCTTCATAATTAGGCTACATCGTAGCCCTAGCAAAATAAATTAGTTCATGGGAATATAAAGAGAATCCATGAATTTTATTGGGAACATTCAAGAAAGACAATTGAAAAGAGAGAAAGAAAAACTGAAGAATTAACGCGTCTTCCTCCTCCAAAATGTTATTGCTACTCTTAGCTTTGGCTTAAGACTTGCGGCTACTGCTCTATTTTTTTTTTTCCTTCTTGGCTCTTTTGTTCGTGCGGCTACCCTCTTAAATTTTCTTTTTATACTGTTGCGCCACCTCAAAATCCTTAAATGAAAAGGATTTAAAACAAGCCAAGCTTAACCAATTTTAAGCCCATGCACGTGCTTGCCATTTAAATTGTCAATTAGTTATATAATGCTCCCCACGTGCATGCATGCTTAATAGTTAATTAAATCTTCACTGATTTATTTTTTTGTTTCTTTCCTTTTTTTTTTCTTCCACAATCCGCAATTATTTTTATTAAGTTCCAATTTGTTTCCTCTTTTCGCTTCCTTTCACTTAAATATTCCCAATATTCCTACAATGACAAAATATAAAATTAAGATAAAAATTAATGTAATAAAATATAATTTAACATAGAATTAAGTTATGGAAGTAATAAAATAATATGAAAATTATTAGCACATCAAATGCCCCCATACTTAACATTTTGCTAGTCCTTGAGCAAAAATTAAAATAAAAACTGTGAAAAGAAAATCCTAACTACACAATTTTCGCAATTGATCGCGATTGAATTAAGCGTATGCAACAAGCCTTTAAACCCTTAGGCAGCCCTAGTGGACGAGTTATATTCTCGTGAGGGTTTCCAGCGATGACACCCATAAACATCATTAAAAAAAATGCCTCAAAGATTGCATAAAGTATATAGCTCAAAGAAAATTAAAAATATTGGCGAAGTTCTAACTTCAATTCAATTGTCAACCTCATCTCACATTGGATCCTTGTGTTGTGTGTGAATCAATTAAATCAAAACTCATTTTCAAAATCTTCAATATCAACAGTCCTTGTATTGAATAATAAACATAGTAGGTCAAACTAACCTCGTCATCTTGATCTTTTTTTTTGCAAGCATAAATTTGCATTTTCTTTTGATTTTTCTTGAAGCACATGCTTTCTTTTTCTTTTTCTTTTTTTTTTCTTTGTCCATAGTCAGGGGCTTTCACTCTACCCCTTAAGGTAGTTTTCTTCTCATGGTAGATTATCCTCTACATATTGGTGGTACATAGGTCCAAATTACTTAAGGATAGCTCACTCTTAAGGTTTATAGGTAGCTATTCTGATTATGGTGCCTGGGTAAACTTAATTATGTAGAATCAAGGTAACAGTCATTTACTCAATCTAAAATTCTCAACTCAGGCTATATCAATCTCAAATCTCAAGTCAAAACTCTGAAAGAATCGATATAAGTGCTTAAGATATTTAAAGAATCACAATCAAGACAAACTAACACAAGAATCAAGTATAAACTAAGACAATATCCATCCCTTTCTAAGAACCATATTCATTTTCAACCATTTACTCATCATAGGTTTCAAATTTTTTATTTTTTATTTTTAGACAAAATGAAACCCCAAACTTAAAATAAACATTGTCCTCAATGTAAAGAAAAAGAAAAGAAAAAGAGAAACTCTCGCAGTTTTGCACTTGAAGATGTGAAGTTGTAACCGAGTCATTGAAAGGTATGTGAAAAGTTAATATTCATTGACCCCCAAACTTATGTAAAAACCTAGATAAAACAAAATAAAATAAGTAAAAGAAAAGACAAAAGAAATAAGGAAAGATAAAAAATGATAATAATAAAGTTTAGAAAGCTTGGGTTGCCTCCCAAGAAGCGCTTAATTTATAGTCATTAGCTTGACTGTCTCTGGTTGTCATTCAAGACTATACAGCTCAATAGTTATCTTGTGCTTATCAAATGCATCATCTAGATAATGCTTCAATCGATGACCATTAACCTTGAATGTGCCCTTTGTATAACTTCTACCACGCTAGACGGAAAGACTTGTGTTATTGTAAAAGGACCATACCAACGAGATTGCAACTTTCCTAAGAAGAGTCGAATTCAAGAATTATATAATAAAACATGTTAGCCTACCTAAAATTCACGTCTAAGTATATGTTTGTCATGCCAATGTTTAATGCAGGCTTTATAGATTCAAGCATTCTCATAAGCTGCATTGCGAAGTTCATCAATTTCATTAAGTTACAACAATCACGTTTCTCCTGCTGCTTGCATGTAAAAGTTCAAAATCTTCATCGCCTAATATACCCTATGCTCAAGTTCAACACGTAGATGGCATGCCTTTCCAAATACTAGACGATAAGGAGACATACCAATAGGTGTTTTGAAAACTGTTCGATAAGCCCAGAGCGCATCGTCTAGTTTTGTCGACCAATCCTTCCACGAAGCATTTACTGTTTTTTCCAAAATTCTCTTTAATTCTCGATTAGAGACTTCAACTTGACCGCTAGTTTGTGATTGGTAAGGGGTGACAACTCTATGTGTGACTCCATATTTGCCAAGAGAGCTTCAAATTGCCAATTACAAAAATATTTCCCACCATCACTTATAATTGCTCTTGGAGTGCCAAACCGTGTGAAAATATTTTTCTTAAAAAAATTGACAACAACCCGAGCATTATTGAAACATGATCAACAGCTACTAGAATATATTTATTCTTGAAAGAAGATGGAAATGGACCTATGAAGTCAATTCCCCAGACATCAAGTGGCATTTCATTCTTCCTTGAAATGTTACCAGTTCTTTGACACCGGTCACAGATAGCAACAAAAGCATAAGCATGTTTAAATAAGGTGGGCCAATAAAAACCTGATTGAAGCACTTTTGTTGCAGTTTTGGTTGCGCCAAAAATGCCCACCAACTTCCCGAGAATGACAGTGTTGTAGAATACTTCCCATTTCTTCTTCTGGGACATATCATCGAATGATTTGGTTTGAACAGTACTTATACAAGAACATATCTTCCCAAAGATAATACTTTACATCCAAAAGGAATTTCTTCTTGTGTTAATATGATAAATCAGAAGGAATAATGGCGCTCGCCAAATAGTTCATAAAATCTGCATACTATGTGTTGTGCAAATTTTATTGAACTCGCAAGCGCACGAATCTATTATAGAATAGACTAATGGTGATGAGTGTCGATCCCACGAGGAGGTGAATTTTAATTGTGTGTAGAATTAATTTTGTAAATGGGTGGTTGGATTTGTGGTTAAAATGATTTGGATTATCCTAAAATTGGAATTGAAATGGCGAGAATAATTTGAAGAGAATTCTATTGTAATGACGTACTTGGGTATCTGGATTCGTATCTGGATTCGTATCAACATGCATCATGGGCTAAATATTCCTTATTAATACCAATTAAATCATGAGGAAGGAATCACACCTCATGAACCACGCTCTAATCAATATGGTGCTAAGGGCTTATCGTGCCAAATAATAATAACCTTGTACTAGGGGGCCGGTGAAACCAAGGCGATACTAGACAAGATTAGTATTATTTGTCGACGAGAAGTCAAAACATCCACAAAAATTAGAGGGGAAGAGAAAGTAAATTTACCAAATAAAGCCCATGACACATGTTGAGACTTCACCTTCAACCCAAGCTTGAAAGAAAATTAGCCACTCATAATTGAACTAGGGGCAAAATAGGAATTTATTAAAATACGTAGAAAATACAAGATGGAGAAGGAACTACAGAAAATGGATCCCAAAAATGGATTCAGAGATATCAAATTAGGGGGGAGGCCCCCTTTTTATAGATACATTGAGTAAATCGTGGCCATCGGATTAAAAACAGTTTGGACGCTCAGGATTACGCCACGTCATCAGTCAACAGTACGCGGTTTGACCACGTGGGTGAACAGTAACACGGTTTGACCCGGGTTGAACAGTGACGCAGTTTGGTTGAAAATAATCATGTGTGATGCATGTACCGTACGCGAGATTTTTAGTCCACTGATATGCTGCCCACGTCACCATCAACAGTACATAAGAATTTTAGTCCAACAGGATCGTGACACCTCATCAGTCAATGCCACATCATCGATCCGTCTATGTGAACAGTATCGTGAACAGTAACGTAGACAGTACCGTACACGTGAATAGTACCGTACATGTGAACAGTGCCATTTTTCCTTTTATGCTCCTCCTAAGGTTTTCGACCGTCCTGAGTTCAAAAGTGATGTCCGTTTTGCCATCTGATCTCTCGTTTATTATGAAATGACCATGATGCCTCTAAAATACATAAAATACTTAATTAAAATAAAATACATATAATTAAATTACAAGAAGCTTAAATACATAAAAGTAAGGGTTGTTAGTAAGACGTGAAATGTAAAATGACGATTTTCTCCTTTATAAATATATATTTTCTAATACTCAACACTATGGTGCGTTGCAAGTTTGAAGAGCCAACAATTTTTCATCAGGAAATTCTTAGGTGATTGAAACCATTACATTATCCTTTCGTTTTCTTTACTCTAACTGAAATAAGTGATCCGCCACCAAATTTTCATATTCCTTCCTATCCCGAATCTCTAAATCAAATTCTTGTAGTAAAAGTACCCAACAGATTAGTCTTGGTTTTGCATTTGCCTTTGTGAATAGATACTTGAGAGCTGAATGATTAGTGTAAACTATTACCTTCGAGCCAATCGAATATGAACGGAATTTTTCAAGTACAAAAACAACAGCCAAAAACTCTTTCTCAGTAGTAGCATAAAATATTGTGCATCTGTCAGAGTTCGACTTGCATAGTAAATAACATGCAACTTGTTTTTATTCTACTGCCCAAAACTGCTCCAATAGCATAGTCCACTTGCATCACATATAACCTCGAACAGTAGATCCCAATCTAAAGCCATAATAACTGGAGTTGAAATTAGTTTCTCTTTTAAAGTGTTAAAAGCCTACAAACACTCGTCGATTAAATTGAAAAACACATCCTTGAGCAAAAGGCTACACAAAGGATTCGTTATCTTTGAAAAATCTTTAATAAAACGTCGATAAAACCGAGCATGCCCTAGCAAACTTCTTACATCTTTCACGGAAGTCAGTGGTGGCAACTTCTCAATGACTTCGATCTTCGCTCTATCAACTTTAATTCCTTTAGCTGAAATACAATGACATAGTACAATGTCTTCTTACACCATAAAGTGACATTTTTCCTAATTCAGAATCGAGTTGGTCTCCTCACATCGCTGCAAAACTAGATCAAAATTATTCAGACAATGATCAAATAAAGATCCAAAAACTGACAAATCATCCATAAACAACTCAATGAATCTCTCCACCTTATCAGAAAATATAGTCATCATACAACACTGAAAGGTGACTGGTGCATTTCTATAAGCAAATGTACCATAAGGACATGTGAAAGTGGTGTTCTCTTAATCTTCTGGTGCTATAGGGATTTGATTATAGCCTGAATATCAATTTGAAAAGTAATAGTAGGCATGGCCAGCAAGTCTCTCGAACATCTGATCAATAAAAGGCAGTGGAAAGTGGTATTTTCTAGTAACAGCATTAAGTTTTCTGTAACCCATACATACCCGCCAACTTGTGACTGTCCTGGTTGGGATAAGTTCATTATTGTCATTCTTCATGACCATCATTCCTCCCTTCTTTAGTACCACTTGCACTGAACTGACCCATGAACTATTGGAGATTGGATAAATTATCCCAGCATCCAATATTTTAAGCACATTTGCCCTCACCACTTCTTGCATGTTCGGATTTAGGCGCTTTTGTGGCTGCACTGTCGGCTTATAACTCTCCTCCATTAGAATTTCGTGCAAATTGAAGGCCTTATTTCTTTGATGTCGGCAATAGTCCATCCTAGAGCAGTTTTGTGGTCTCTCAAAACTCGAAGTAGCTTTTCCTCTTCAAGATTTGTCAAGGCAGAAGAAATAATTACTAGTAGCTTAGAGTTATCATCTAAATAAGCATACCTTAAATGAGAAGGCAAAGGCTTAAGCTCATATTTTAGAGGTTCTTCTATTGAATGTTTTGGTCGAGAATCACTTTTACCATGCTTATTGAATTCTGGCTTTTTTGAAAGTAAGTAAAATGGTAAAGCTTCCAAATACTGTGCATACTCCTGAATACTTATATTCGTAGATTAAGTAGTCCCAGAGTGAACAATACATCCTTCTAGTGTGTCATTCGGCATTGTATCGCGAAAGCTCTCAATTATCTCTTTATCAATGGTGTCTATTTGAAGGCATGTGTCGATCTCGGATGGATATTTCATTGCTTCGAGCACATTGAAAGTGACTTGCTTATCTTGCAACCTAAGAATTAGTTTTCCTTCTTGGACATCAATAAGAGTTCTTCCTGTAGCAAAACAATGGTCGACCTAAAATGATTGGTATCTCCTAATCTTCAATCATATTCAAAGTAATAAAATCTGTAGAAAATATAAACTTGTCGACCTTAACAAGTACGTCCTCAATCATGCCTCTGGAATACTTTGTAGACCTATCTGCCAATTGAAGAGAAACAGTTATTGCCTTTGGTTTACCAAGTCCTAATTTCCTGAAAACAGAGAGAGACATCAAATTAATACTTGCACCTAAATCACACAAAACTTTATCAAAATAAGTATTTTCAATAATGCATGGAATAGAAAAACTTTCTGGATCTTTCAATTTCGAAGGCAATTTATTATGTAGAATTACAGTGGACTCTTCAGTTAACAACATGGTTTCATGCTCTTCTAATTTCCTCTTGTTGGATAAAATTTCTTTCATGAATTTAGCATAGCTCGACATTTGTTTTAATGCATATGCAAAAGAAATGTTAATATGCAACTATTTAAAAACATCAAGAAATTTAGAAAACTACTTATCTAAGTTGTTTTTAAGAAGGCGCTGAGGAAATAGGATCAGAGGGACATAGTCGTTGACTGGTGCTGATTATTGTGATTGTGGAATTTCTTGCACTTGCTGTCTTAGATGTTTTAGTGGTGTCCTTCTTTGCTCCATGTTATCTTCTTCAACTTCCTTTACTTCTTTTCGCGGATCTTCAAGTTGTCTACCATTCTGAAGCATAACTGCGTTCATTTGTTCCTTTGGATTTGTCTCTATGTTGCTCAACAGAAAGCCTTGTGGTTTGCTAGATAATAAGTTTGCAATCTGACCCATTTGCACCTCGAGGTTTCGGATTAATGCAGCTTGATTTTGAAAAGTTATCTCTATTTTGGTCATGAATTGAAACATATTTGTTGTAAGTTGGGTAAGAGTATCTTCCAAATTTGACTTCTTCTCTTGTTATTGGAACCCTGGAGGTGGCTTCAATGTATTTTGAGTGTTGTTCCCTGACAAATTTGGGTGGTTTTTCCAGCCAGGATTGTAGGTATTAGAATATGGGTTATTTTGTTGCCTATGGAAGTTCGACACAGAATGAGCTTGTTCAACAGATGACGACGTAAAAGGACTTCCAACTGGTATGGTTCCCTGCGCATAATTCACACACTTGAGTTTGAATGGCATTGACATTTAGGTACTCCAGCTTATTAGATAAAGTAGTTATTTGTGCAGATAAAGCAGTGACAACATCAATATTATAGGCTCCTACAGTTTTCCTTGGCATTAATCGCTCTGAAGACCACTGGTAATTGTTAGATGCCATCCCCTCCAATAATTCATAAGCTACTTTTAGTGTTTTTCCCATTAACGTTCCTCCTGCTGCAGCATCAATCATTGCTCTGGTATTGAATCCCAAACCATTGTAAAATATATGTACCTCAAAACTAGTAGACCATAATGTGGGCATTTTCTTAGTAGGTATTTGTATCTCTCACATGCTTTATATAGTGACTCCATCTCAAATTGAGCGAAGGTTGGGATGTCATTCCTCAACTTAGCTGTTTTTGCCGGAGTAAAGTACTTTGCTAAAAACTTCTAAGCTAAACTATCCCATGTAGTGATTGTTCCAGCAAGTAGTGTTCAACCACTCTTTTGCTTTATCCATCAATGAGAACGAAAAAAGCCTTAGCCTGATAGCATTGTCTGAAATACTATTTTGCTTAAACGTGTCACAAATTTCCAAGAAATTTGCAATATGAGCATTTGGATCATCATTTGGCATCCCAGCAAATTGTACTGACGTCTGAATCATCTGGATTATGGCTGGCTTAATTTCAAAATTATTGGCTTGAACGGCAAGGCGTGCAATGCTTGAACGAGCACCATTAACTGTAGGCACAACATAATCACTTAAAGGTCTCACATCCTCATTTCTGGGAAATGCTTTGTCATCCATGATTAGTTGTTGCTCATGTAAAGCTTCTTTCCTTTCTCTATTAAGCCTTCCACACGTACGTTCAATCTCTGGATCAAATTTCAAAATTATTAGCTTGAACGGCAGGGCGTGCAATGCTTGAACAAGCACCATTAACTGTAGGCACAACATAATCTCTTAAAGGTCTCACATCCTCATTTCTGGGTAATGCTTCGTCAGCCATGATTAGTTGTTGCTCTTGTAAAGCTTCATTTCTTTCTCTATTAAGCCTTCCACATGTACGTTCAATATCTGGATTAAAAGGCAATAAATCAAAACTTCTTGAACGTCTCATAAATTTAAACAACAAAAAATTGAAAATAAAATTCAAAACAATAAAATTATAATTCAAATTAAACTAAGGTTAGTTGGTATCAATACTAATCCAAACAATCCCCGGCAACGGCGCCAAAAACTTGATGCGTAAATTAGCAAATGTACTAGTCAGCACAAGTAATATAATGAAGAGTAGAGTATCGTCCCACAAACATTGTATATCCTATTCGCTACCGAAATTATTCTAACCCTAATTTATTTGAACAATCGAATAAGCGAATTTAGATTAAAAATTAAAATAAAATAAAATAACTAAAATTAAATAAAGATGCACGCAGTAATAGAAATCACCAAGAGATTAAGACACTAGGACATTTGATTTCACCATAACCAATCCAATTTAATCGTCCATCTATGCTATTAAAATTTATTACCCATGTTGACAGTGAATTTCCATAATTTATTCAAAATCCTCTCTCGAGTAGTATAAAAAATATCTCCACATATCAACCCACTATATCTCTATGTGAATTTAAATATGCAAAGATTCATTAAGCTCTATGGAAACTCTTAGAAAAACTACATGAATCACGTTGGCACATTTCTGTCTTTCGTTCAATTCATGGCATCCATTACACAGAGCAAAAATACATAAATCTCCTCTCAGTCTCATTATGTATCCTCAAATTATTTAAATATTGGCCAGATATTTAAAAGTATTAAGCACAATAATGAACACTCAACCATGAAATAATAAATTAAAAATAACATATATTCATGGAATTAAATCTTTATAGTTAGCCTACTTCGTAGCCCTAGCAAAATAAATTAGTTAATGAATCCATGAATTTCATTAGGAGCATTCAAGAAAGACAATTGAGGAGAGAGAAAGAAAAACTCAAGAATTAATGCATCTTCCTCTTCCAAAATTTAATGCATCTTCCTCTTCCAAAATATTCTTGCTACTCTTAGCTTTGGCTTAAGATTTGCGACTGCTGCTCTATTCTTTTTTTTCTTCTTAATTCTTATTGTTCGTGCGTCTGCCCTCTTAAATTTTCTTTTTATATTGTTGTGCCACCTCAAAATCCTTAAATGAAAAGGATTTAAAACAAGCCAAGCTTAACCAATTTTAAGCCCATGCACGTGCTTGCCATTTAAATTGTCAATTAGTTATATAATGCTCCCCACATGCATTAATGTTTAATGGTTAATTAAATCTTCATTGACTTATTTTTTTATTTCTTTCCTTTTTTTTCTTCCACAATCCGCAATTATTTCCATTAAGCTCCAATTTGTTTCCTCTTTTTGCTTCTTTTCACTTAAATATTCCCAATATTCCTACAATGACAAAATATAAAAATTAAGATAAAAATTAATGTAATAAAATATAATTTAACATAGAATTAAGTTATGGAAGCATTAAAATAATATGAAAATTATTAGCACATCAATAAGAGCAGTAATTTTTTAGAAGGCTTGATGATGAGTTTGATAAATTTGATAAGTTTTATGGGATTAAAGTGAAAGAAGTTTATGTTGAGGCTGAAAGTTTGAATTGAGCAAATGAATGTTTTGATTGCAGATCATTTTCATTTGCTTATTAAAAATAGGCAGATATTAATTAGATTTAGTTATTTGTTTTCTTTTCTCCTTTTTTTTCAAGTTTTCTTGGAGATTGGGTCTTTTTAAGGGCTGATTTCTTTTTAATTTAATCTCTAACTTGATTATATATACTTGTAGATGGAAAAAAAAAATAAAGTCGCAGAGGGACATTGAGTAGCCCTCGTGTTTTTTTTTTCTTGTTAGAAACTTAGTGCGTATTTGGTCTGATTTATCTAAGGGTCATAAGTATTTATTTAATCTCATAAGCTCTTTTCATAATTTGCTATTGTTTGGTTGTTCTTTAAGTAGAGTTTTTGAAGCTTAAATAAGTTATTTTATCTCTACTATCAAAAGCTCAAATTTTGGGTTTTTTGGAATAGAGATTGAAAATCTTTTTTTAAATGTTAAAATATCTAAAGTATCCTCTACTTATTTGACAATCTTATTTTATTTTTTTCATAACATAACTTTAAAAAACTTACCTATTATAATAATTTCATAAATTTTTAATAAAAACTCTTATTAACAACCAAACAACTAAACTTTTTAGGTAAAAACTCTATTTGTAAATGCTTTACTAACAAAGCTCTACTTAAATATCTACTTATTGAGTTAAATGAGTTAATGTGTTTTTGATACTAAAGGCTCAAAGTCTGAATTGTCGGAATCACTGGAATTGATTTGTAAGGCAAAGAAGTTTTGTTCTCTCAACACAAAAGATCTCCATTATCATTACAAGCGGATGTCTTTGCTTTATTATACGCTGAATGGATTCAATGACATATAAATGGCATCATCAAATACTAACATTATTGTGTCATTATTTTGGTGATACTATGGGGAAACAAATTACTAACTCAAAAATGACTAACACCAAAAATAAATGCCAGTATGTTCTGGCTTGAGTATTGCTGACACAATTAACAAATGTCAGGAAAAGTGGTTACTAACACTATTTTGATGTCAATAAAGTCCATTTTTCTAGTAGTGACAGTGAGCCCGTAGCTACAAAAGATACTTAAATACTCTTACTATAACATTCGAGGTCATCAGTCCTTAGATTACTCATGTATCTACTAAGTTTGCTAACTGCATAGATAGAACCAGGTCTTATATAACTCATTAAGTACATACGACTTCATATCACTCAAGCATATTCTATTTGGAATACTCTCTCCTTTATTATTTAACAGATGTTTATTTACATTTAAAGGAGTTCTCACCACACCATTGAAATACAAGTTATGCAACCCAAGAGGGGGGGCGGTGAATTGGTATTTAAAACTTATCCTAACCAAACCACACAACAATCCAATCTAATGCCTTAATAAATTCGAAAACAATAAGTTCAATAAAATCACAATAATAAATGAGTGAGGGAAAACAAAAACAAACGCATGAATTTTTACGTGATTCGGCTATCCCTGCCGACATCCCGCCTCCAAGCGATCCAAGCTTGAGGATTTCACCATCCAAGCCTTCCAAGGCTAATGCTTACAATTGACTTCCAATCTCTTCACTCAAGTGTCTCACACACTTAAACACACACAAATTTGATGAAGAAATGAAAATTACAAAAGAAACTCTCTTAAAAAGTAGATTTACAAATTGAAGAACAAAGATGATTTAATGTATATTGATTTGCGAAATGAGAGCTCAATATATGTTGTGTGCTTTTTGTTTTTACTTGCTAGAGAGCTTGAAAATGAATTGGATTTGAGTTTATCTAGTTTGAGCTCAAAAACTAATCGTTATGTGTTTTCTGATGATAACCAGCTTGCCGCTTTTGGAATCCGGTTAGCTGCTTTTATTTTACCGTTATAGCAAAATTTTGAATTTTAGAACTCCAGTATCCAGCAAGCTACTGCCCAAAATCCAGTCCACCGCTTATCAAATCCAGTTAGCCGCTTACAATAGTAACTGCTACAATGAATTTTTTAAAATTACAGTTTAACCCTAAAAGTTTATATAACTGTACTATGGCCCAAAAAGTTATGAAAATTTTCAAATAATACTTTGTTAATCCCAAAAATTTTTTAAATTATGATATGACCCAAAATATGTGAAATTATAGAATGGCCTAAAATATTTAAATATTTTCAATTAGGTCTAAATCTGAAATTCAAAATAATATTTATTAAAATCAAAGATGGGAAAATCCTTTCACTTTAGTCCATATCTTGAAAACACTAATAACATAAAAATCATTTTCTTGTTATAAAAGCACAATGTGTAAATATTTATTTATCCAAAACATGTGGTTTGTTATCATCAAAATCAATATTTATAGCCCTACAGGCTAACAATCTCCCCTTTTTTTATGGTGACAAAACACATTATAAAAATTTGATTTAGTTATGAAGAGCTCCCCCTTAATCAATGCAAGATTAAAAACTAATTTGAAAATTATATAAAAGACTCCCCCTGCATAAATGCATATGAATATTTTTCATAACAATCATATCTACCATATCTCCCCCTTCATCATCAAAAAGAGTAAAAACTCCCCCTATCAATCATCAAAATCTGAAGATGCACATTAGTTCAAATTTTATCCAAAATATAAGTAAAGAATATAACCACCAACCATATCAAATCCATATCATCCAAAATAGACATATAATCCAAAATCATAAACTCTCAAATCAAGCACATTAGTTCCACATGATCCAGAAGCATGAGTGAAAACCATAACCAACCATCATATCAAATCCACATAATCCAAAACAGATATATAATCCAACATAACAATTATCCATAAAATCTAAATGAAAATAAAAGAACGTAAAGCAGTAAATGAAATGTTGGTGTGTCCAAATACAAGCATAAGAGGCTACTTGGGTGGTGAGGATGGTGGTGATGGAGGTGGATACGGATATGAAATGCCAAAGTGCTCAAAGAAGAGGCGCTGTCCATGAATGAGATGCTGATGCTACTGTGAAAGGCGCCGGTGCTGTTCAAAGTCGGTATGTCACACGGAAAGGGTTCGCACCTCATCCATAAGCTGCTGAAGAGTAACCTCTTCAGAGGCTGGAGGCTCTGGAGGTGATGAAGTGGATGCAGAGGCATCATGAACAGAGAGACACTGGAGGGTCTCGGCGTCTACGCTGGCCTCGAAATGAAAGTGAGAAATCAGGAAGTTGATCAGCAGGAACCATAGCGTTGAGTGATCAATCATCACTCGGAGCAAGAAAAGTGAACTTGTTGTCAATGAATTTTACCCAAGTTCTATTTTTCCACTCAAATTCTAAGACATATACAGCTTCATCCCCGATACTCTTAGAAGGTTTACATGATGGTTCATTAATCTGAACCTTAAAGTATTAAAGGATCCAAGTAATAAAATGACCATACGGAAGGGAACGAGTAATCAAATTAGAAATGGAAAGCATAGTTCGGATAATGGTATACCCCAAATTAACCGGACGAAGTCTAAGGACGCAATCAATTAAAGCAACATCCATATGGAAAACCTCATCCAAATGCCCTATCTAAGAAGTATAATGGACTGAATAAAACGAAGCAAAATCCGAGTTTGGTGACAGAGACATTGAGTGCGAAAATGAATAGTGTAATTTTCAACAGAAAGGTCATTACACCGGCATATATTTCTAACGACGTCAAAATGAACATAACTATCAATTTTGGGATATTTCCTAGGCGAGAAAATTTCTAGGCCATAATCAGAGCTTCCTAAGATAGAATTTAATTCTGAAACATCAAAATCAATCAAAACTCCTCCAACATTGGTGATTACTCGAGTCTTTTTCTCCTTAGAAACATCCATATTCGAGTAAAACACTTTCACCAAGTAGGGATAGACATTCTTTTCAATCATAAGTGCATTAATCTAACCAACTTCTTTCAACAATTCATACAAATTTCTATGACTAATATTGAGACTATGAAGCCAATCCGGTAAAACGACAAATGTAGAGAGTACCTAACAGGTCATGAAGCTTTGGTGAAACCGTTTGACTAAATGCTTGTTTTGAAAGTGTGTGGACTCAAAGTTGGATTGATTGGAGGTGCCCCCTGCTTACCGTGACCGTTTAGTTTGTTGAATCGGTTCTTTGCCTTTTCCTTCGAACCAACCATGAACTTGACATGGTGATTTTGAATGATTTGAAGTTAAATGAAACAATGAAAAGGAAGATGATGAGAGTTGAAAGAGATTTTGAAGTGCAATTCGGCTAAAAAACATCCGAAGAAGATGAAATCTAGAGAGAGAGAATTCGGTTTAAATTCTAGGTTGGATTTGGGATCTAGAGTTTTAAGTGAAGAAAATGAATTTGATGGATGTTTTTGAGAACACGGAGTGATGGGGAATGATTTTTTTGAATCGATTTGAAGTGAAAATGAATGAGGATGATGGATTTTGGAGTGAGAAAGAGAGAGGAAGAAACAGCTTGAGAGAGAATGAGTTATTCGGTTTACCGAAAGAAAGAAAGAGAAGATGAAAAGTTATAAAAATCCTGAATCCGGCTTGCCGGATTTTATTAATCGGTTAGCCTGTTAGCGTCCAATGAGGGATAAAAGCGAATCCAGTTTTCTGAATTTCACTAACCGGCTAACCGGTTAGTGTCCAGAACGATAAAAGCCAAAACCGGCTTACCGATTTATTTATCTAATTATCCGCATTGCTCCAGCAAGTGTGCAAAGCCAATTCGGCTAACCGGTTTGCAATAACTGGCTGACTAATTTTTGTCCAGAAACCAAACTCTCTCAAACGGTTTATCAGTTTTCCAATCTGGTTATCTGGAATTTGACCCGAGAGCAATCAAAGCCAATCCGGCTTACCGGTTTGTTGAATCCGATTATCCAGATTTGTTCTAGAGAATAATCAATAAGAAAAATAGTTTTCAGTTGATAGGAAGCGATATACCGGTTAATCTTTGGAAATCATTTTGACTCTTATTGAATTTTGGTAATCTCTTAGACTTGTATTATTGTTGAGTGTTAGAAAATGTATATTTATAAAGAAGAAAATTGTCATTTTACACTTCAAATTTTACTAACACCCTAACTTTTATGTATTCAAGCTTCTTGTGATTTAATTATGTGCGCTTTATTTTAATTCAGTATTTTATATATTTTCGGGGCATTATGGTCATTTCACAATGAACGAGAGATCAAACGGCAAAACGGACATCACTTTTGAACTCAAGACAGTTGAAAACATTAGGAGGAGCATAAAAAGAGAAATGTCACTGTTCACATGTACGGTATTGTCCATGTTACTGTTCACGACACTGTTCACATATACGGAACGATGATGTGGTATTGACCGATGATGTGGCATTGACTGATGAGGTGTCACGATTCCATTGGAGAAAATTCTGATGCACTGTTGATCGATGACGTGGCAGCATGTTAGTGGACCAAAAATTGTGAGTACGGTACATGCATATATACACAGGAGTATTTTCAACCAAACCGCGTCACTGTTGAAGCCGATTAGAAGCCGATTAACTGTTCAAACCGCGTGGTCAAACCGTGTCACTGTTCAAACTGCGTGGTCAAACCGCGTACTGTTGACTGATGACGTGGCGCAATCCTAAGCGTCCAAACTGTTTTTAATCCGATGGTCATGATTTACTCAATGTGTCTATAAAAAGGGGGCCTCTCCCTCCTAATTTGGCATCTCAGAATCCATTTCTGGGCTTCATTTTCTGTAATTCCTTCTCCATCTTGTACTTTATATGCATTTTAATAAATTCTTATTTTACCCCTAGTTCAATTATGAGTACCTAATTTTCTTTCAAGCTTGGGTTGAAGGTGAAGTCTCAACATGTGCCATGGGCTTTATTTGGTAAATTTATTTTCTCTTCCCCTCTAATTTTTATGGATGTTTTGACTTTTCGTCGACAAATAATAATAATATTGTCTAGATACCACTCTGGTTTCACCGACTCCCTAGTACAAGGTTATTATTATTTGGCACAATAAGCCCTTAGCACCATATTGATTAGAGTGTGGTTCATGAGGTGTGGATTCCCCCCTCATGATTTAATTGGCACTAATAAGGAATATTTAGCCTATGGTGCATATTGATGTGGATCCAAATGCCCAAGCACTTTAATTATAATAGTTTACACTTTAATTTAATTCTGCCATTCCAATTTAAATTTTAGGATATTCCAAATCATCTTTATGATAAATCCAACCACCCATTTAGAAAAATTAATTCTACACATAATTAAAATCAACCTCCTCGTGGGATCGACACTCGTCACCATTAATCTATTCTACAATAGATTCATGCACTTGCGAGTTCAATAAAATTTGCACAACAAGTTTTTGGCGCCGTTGCCGGGGAGGTAAGTTATTTTAATTCGTAAAATTAATTTTTGTGAATAATTTCTTTTAGTTATTTTCTTGTAATTTTTTTTTTAAAAAGAGTGAATCTGAATTCTGAGGTTAGTATTTCTTTTCTTTTTCTCTTCTTTAAGATTCCGTAATTTAATTTTCAAGTTATTTTTTTCTTCTTTGTAATTTTTGTTTATCTTACTAATTTATTTTTAGTTAATTTATTTCACGTATTTTGTAAGTGTGTTTTTATAGAAATGTTGTACGTTATAATAGCGTAATAAGGTTAGTATCATAATTTCTCCTTCTTTATTTTTATTTTTTGTGTTTTTTTTTTTGCATGGATGGTCGAAGGTCATTATTGCCTAATCTTGAGCCCACAAACCTTGAACTTGAAAAAACACTTCGTACACACAAACACGTGGTAATTAAAGAGAAAAGAGAAATTGATTTGCAACAACAACAACAACCACCACAGAAGAGGTCATTTAAGGACTACTTTAGTCTCTTAGCTAATTTGGGCACATCATGCATAAGATACTCAAATGTAGCTACTAGGAGTTTTGAGTTAAAACCTAGTGTGCTAAATTGTCTCCCAACATTCTATGGCCTAGAAAATGAGGACCCATATAATCATCTGAATGATTTTCATGCTGTTTGTCAAACTTTTAAATATGAGAAATTTTCAGACGATGATGTTAAACTTAGACTATTCCCATTTTCTTTAAACAATCGAGCTCGTTCATGACTCAATACATTGCCTGCTAATAGCATTACATCATGGGAACAAATGGTAACAAAATTTTTGAATAAATATTTCTCAGTACATAAAACCAATGCTATTCGCAAAGAAATCTCAGAGTTTACCCAGAGAAAAGACGATTAGTTTTTCGAAACATGGGAGCAATTCAATGGGCTACTCTTGAAGTGTCCACATCATGGGTATGAGAAATGGAACCAATGCCAATACTTTTTGGAGAGATTATTGCCGCATGTGCAAGAATGGCTAATGGCAACAAGTGGAGGAGAGCTAATGTCAAAAAGTGCATCAGAGATTTGGGAATTCTTCCAGGGACAGGTAGATAATTCCCAACAACGGAGTCGATCACTCAGGAATACTAAAAGAATTAAAGGAATGAATGAGGTTCACATTGGCGAGTCGAGTTCGGGAATTAAAGAAGTCAAGGAAATAGTTGAAGGTCTTTCCCGACAAATAGCATCGTTAACGACTGCTAAATCATAACCACATGATCATGACTCATACTCAGATCAAGCAAATGCCATAGGTGTAATGAGAAAACCATCAAATTACAACCCATACTCCAACGCATATAACCCTGGATGGAGAGACCACCCCAATTTCTCATGGTCTTAAGGATTCCAACAGAATGGACCAGTAGTTCCAGCTCCACCAATGCAACCAATTTCTCAAGTTCCTCAAGCCTCTCAGCCACCATTTAGACCATACAATCAGAACCAGAATTACTCTCAACCTAGACCAATGGAGGATTCATTCTAGAATATCAAGAATCTTACTCACTCCACGATTGAGCAACAGAACCGCACCATTGATGAACTACAAAATGAGATGAGAGTAAGCTTCAACTCACAAGCCCAATCAGTTTCAAGCCTCGAGAAGATGGTGAGGCAACTTGCTTCTTCAGTTCAAACTTTGGCAACGACTGTTGAGAAAGGCAAGTTTCCAAGTCAACCAGTGCCTAATCCTAAAGGAGTGCATGAAGTAAGAGTCAGTTCACCATAGCAGCGCAAAGAGGTCAAAGCTATCATGACCTTGCAAAAATGAATAGAAGTCGACAACAAAGTGGAGATGCTGGTGACAAAAACAAATCAAATTGTACTTGTAAATGCCGAAACTCATCACCGGAGGAGAAAGAAGAAACCAACCCACGAGAATATGTTCCTAAAGCTCCATTTCCTCGGAGATTAGCTAAATGAAGGAAGGAAAAATCAACATGTGAGATTTTTGAAATCTTCAAACGGGTAAGTGTTAACAGCCCTTTACTTGATGTTATAAAATAAGTTTCATCTTATGCCAAGTTTCTGAAAGACCTATATACTAAAAAGAGAAATATTAATGTTCAAAAGAAGGCATTTTTAATAAAAAAACGTTAGTTCTATACTCCAACATAAAATTTCTCTAAAATGTAAAGACCCAAGCTCCCCCACTATCCCATGTAGTATAGGGAAGCACACAATTGAGAATGCTTTGTTGAATTTAGGAGCTAGTGTAAATCTGTTACCTTACTCAGTTTTCGTGAAACTTGGACTAGGAGAATTACACCCAACTCCAATGATGTTACAGCTTGCAGATCGGTCCACGAAAATACCTCATGATATTGTGGAGGACGTGCTTATCCAGGTAGACAAGTTTTATTTTCCTGTTGATTTCATTGTAATTGACACTCAACCAATCCAGGATCAAGGAAGCACATCCCCATTATCCTAGGCCAACCTTGGCAACTGCGGATGCTCACATTCAATGCAAAACTGGAAATAGCAGTTGTCTTTTGGCAACATGACTATGGAGCTGAACATCTTCAACATTGCCAAACAACCTCACAATGCAGATGATGGAATTATTGATGTGGATTTAATAGAAACATTAGTTGATAATACTTTTCTCTCAAACCTTAGTGATGACCCTTTACAAACATGTTTAACTCACTTTAGTTTGGATTTTGATATTAACAGATCCGTCGATGAGGTCAATGCTCTACTTGACTCACCACCATCCATGGACACTAACTAGCACCATCAGAGAAGAAACTCATCCCATCATCAGAATCATTGCTGAAACTCGAGCTCAAACCATTACCCAACACTCTGGAAAATGCATTTTTGGGAGAAGAAAGTACTTTGCCGATAATCATCTCATCATCCCTAAATGACGAACAAAAAGGTAAGTTTTTTGATGTTTTAAAAGAGCACAAAGGAGTATTAGGATGGACCATAGCCGATATAAAAGGTATAAATCCAGTAGACTGCATGCATTACATTCACCTTGATGAAAATGCTAAACCTACTAGGAAAATGCAACGTTGGTTAAATCCTAATATGAAAGAAGTTGTTAGAACTGAAGTCCTTAAACTATTAGACGCATGTATCATTTACCCCATTTCTGATAGGTCATAGGTCAGTCATGTGCAAGTTGTCACCAAAAAGTTAAGAGTCGCAGTAGTTACCAATGCTAATAATGAATTGATACCCACTAGAGTAACTACAGGATGGCGTGTATGCATTGATTATAGAAAATTGAATTTTGTCACACGTAAAGACCATTTTCCTTTATCATTTATCGATCAAATGCTTGATAGATTAGCAGGCCATGAATTTTATTGATTTCTAGATGGCTACTCAGGATATAATCAGATTCTTATAGAACCAAAAGATCAAGAGAAAACCAATTTCACTTGCCCTTTTGGCACTTTTGCATATAGGAGGATGCCATTTGGATTATGTAATGCACCTGCTACATTTCAACAATACATGTTGAGCATTTTTTCTGATATGGTTGAACGATTCCTTGAAGTCTTTATGGATGACTTTTCTATTTTTGGTGACTCATTTGATCAATATTTACATCATCTAACACTAGTTCTGCAGAGATGTATAGAGAAAAGCTTAGTCTTAAATTGGGAGAAGTGTCATTTTCTAGTAAAACAAGGTATTGTTCTTGGTCACATCATTTCGAGCAATGGTATTGAAGTTGGCAAAGCCAAGGTGGATCTCATTTCCAATCTTCCTCCACCTAAAACAGTCAGAGAAGTAAGATCTTTCCTTGGGCATGCTGGTTTTTATAGACATCTCATTAAAGATTTTAGCAAAGTTTCTAGACCCTTATGCAATCTACTTGCTAAGGATGTACCTTTTATCTTGGATGATTCATGTCTTGTGGCATTTGAAAAATTAAAGTAGTTGTTGACAACATCACCCATCATTCAACCCCCAACCTGGAGCTTACCATTTAAGCTCATGTGTGATGCATCTGATTATGCAGTAGGAGTAGTATTAGGACAAAGAGTTGATTGAATTCCCCATGTTATTTACTATGCTAGTATGACATTGAATGATGCACAGTTGAACTATTCAACTACTGAAAAAGAAATGCTAGTAGTAGTGTTTGCATTAGAGAAATTTCGATCTTATCTCATTGGTTGTAAAATAATTGTATTCACAGATCATGCTGCTCTTAAATATTTTCTCACAAAGAAAGATGCAAAAGTTAGACTAATTCGTTGGGTGTTACTTTTGCAGGAATTTGACTTGGAATTCAAAGATAAGAAAGGCACAGAAAATATCGTGGCTAACCATCTCTCTCGTCTCCATTTTGACACAATTACAGAACCGTTAACATTGAATGAGTCATTTTCAGATGAACAATTAATGTGTGGAAGCATTACCATGGTATGCTGATATCGTTAATTATCTTGTTATAGGTCAACTTCCAGAGCATTGGACCAAGCAAGACAAGGCCAAATGTTTTGCAGAAATAAAGAATTTCTTTTGGGATGACTCTTATTTGTTCAAGTATTGTGCAGATCAAATTGTTAGATGATGTGTCCCAGAAAATGAATTTTAAAATATCCTTTTATTCTGTCATGAACAAGCTTGTGGAGGCCATTTCAATGCTAAGAAAACAACTACTAAAGTTTTACAATGTGGTTTCTATTGGCCAACTATATTTCGAGATGCTTACACTTTCTGTTCTTCATGTGATAGGTGTCAACGAATGGGGAGCTTTACACGAAGGAATATGATGCCACTAAATCCAATTTTAGTGGTTGAGATTTTTTATATGTGGGGTATCGACTTCATGTGACCCTTTTCCTTATTCTTTTGGCCATCAATACATATTGGTTGTTGTTGACTACGTATCGAAATAGGTAGAAACAATTCCATGTAGAACCAATGATCACAAGGTGGTGATAGGATTTTTAAAAAGTAAAATTGTTTCACGCTTTGGATTCCCTCGAGCAATAATCAGTGATGGTGGTACCCACTTTTGCAACAAAGCATTCAAAGCTCTTTTGACAAAGTATTCCACCACTCACAAAGTGGCGACCCCATATCATCCGCAAACCAGTGGCCAAGTTGAGATCTCCAATCAAGAAATAAAGCACATATTAGAAAAGATGGTGAGGCCAGACAGAAAGATTGGTCATTAAGACTCAATTATGCATTATGGACATATAAAACGGCTTTCAAGACCCCGATTGGGATGTCACCCTACAGGCTAGTGTATCGAAAAGCTTGCCACCTACCTGTGGAACTCGAGCATCGTGCATACTAGGCCATCAAGAAATTCAACTTTGACATGCAGCAAGCTAGCTTAGAAAGAAGATTACAGCTGGCATAACTTGAAGAAATTCGCAATGATGCATACGAAAATGCCAAGATTTACAAGCAGCGACTGAAAGTCTTTCATGACAAGAAAATTATGAGAAAATCTTTCACTCAAAGTCAGAAAGTGCTTTTATTCAATTCTCGCTTGCACCTATTCCCAGGTAAGTTACGCTCTCGATGGTCTGGCTCCTTATTGTTCACATTGTTTTTTCACATGGGGCAATTGAAATTAAGGACCCAAAGAACGGTGACATGTTTAAAGTTAATGGTAAAAAACTAAAGCCATATTTAGAGTACCAACCACATGGAGAGTATACCGAAGTAAATTTGAGTGACCCACCATATTTGAATTGAGATTTTTCTTTCTTTTCGGTGATTTAATTTTTTTTCTTTCTTTTTACTATTCTTTTGCTAATTGAAATTATTTTTGCATAAGTGTGTTTGTTTAACCATTAAGTTTTCTCTTATCATTGTTAATCATGAGTGCCATAGTTAAACAATTCCTCCTGGACATTCTTAGACCACTTCAACGTGTAAAATCTCATCTCAAAAGGCATATTCGATTTTATAAAACACATCATATTTGGGCTCTGTGCAACCACTAGAGTTAGTATCCCATGTTGAGGATTTAGAAAGCCAACTCAGAGACATTGAGAGAGGTGTTTACAACATCCAGTTGGAGCTTGAGGTAAATTCAATAAGAGAATGATTGTAATTTTCTTTATGTGTTTTAGTTTATTTTTCTGTTTGTGTGCTTTAGTTTGTTACCCCAGTGAAGTGGCGGATAATGGTACTTCGTGACAATCAAGTCGGTTACTTCAATTTCCCATAATAACTGATATTCTGAGGCGAAGGTATGGACAGAAACGAGATTCTAGCAAAGCTTCACAATTGATTCCCTTCACTTCCTCAAAATGTCTTCCTTACAATCTATAAAGCTAGGTCCGAACGCATGCGATTGCTTATGAGGAATAACATACCTGCTGACATCCACTGGTTAATCGAGGCCAAAGTACGTTTGGCAGGTGAGTTGCCTCCTATATTTATTGCATACATGCCTGGTTGTGGTAAATGAAATTATGCAAGAAAACGAAGAGCTCGAAGAATTTCTGTTGCTTGTCATAAGTGTGCGAAAATGAGGGGCAATAAAAAAACATATTCTTTAGGAATGGTGTCTGATAACAGGGAACATAAGATTTAATTCATTAACGATGACTTGAATAAGGAGTCATTGGATGATATCCTTTTGTCTCTTGAAACGCATCCCAATGGATATGTACAAGGAGCGATTCTCCAATTATGGTCATTATTTCAGAAAAAGCATGCACGATATAGTCTCAGGAATCTGACTATAAACGGCCTTGTTTGCCATTTTATAAGAAAACTGGATGGGAAGCCCGTCCTAGACCCATAGAGGGCGTTCAAGCCGTTTCTGGACATAAAACCAGAGAAAAATGTGAGCCACAGTCGCAACTACCTGTAAATATCCTTTTACTTCACTGTTGTTTTATTTCATTGTTATTTTATCATTTGCATTATTGTCTTTAATAATTTTATTTTATCATTTTTTCCTTTTTATTGTTTGCTTTTTGACTATCGAGCCATGTGCTTTACGCGTTAATTGACACTGACATGCTACCTCATACACAGCTGTGACCCACTGTCACCAAGATTTTTAAATATGATTTGTTTTGTTAAGCACTCACAAATTATTTTTGAGAAGTATCTCAATGATAGCTCCTCCCAATAGACAATTCAAGAACATTTGTGTACTTTCTGGATTTAACTATGGCAAACATAAAGAGTTCGTTGAGGCAGCCATTGATCTTGGTCAAAGCATAGCAGAGAGAAAATTACACTTGGTGTATGGAGAAGGCAACCGAGGGTTATCAAAACTGGTCTCAGAAGCTGCTTTTGTCAGAGGAAGCCAAGTGTTAGGCATCATCCCAAGAGCTCTAAATTCTTTGGGCAGTTAGTCAGACTCACCAACTGGAGAAGAGTTAGTCGTCTCAGGTATGTAAGAAAGAATAACTGAAATACTTAATCATGCTGATGCTTTTATTTCCTTACCAGGAGATCTTGCAACTCTAGAGGCACTTATCACATCAGCATCTTCGGTCCATCTGCACATTCACCAAAGACCCATCGGTTTGTTAAATGTCAATAACTTTTATAATGGTTTTATCACATTTCTTAACCATGTAATAAAAAACTATTTCATTACTTCAACAGCGAAAAAGCTTTTTATTTGTGCTCATACTGCTAATGAGCTACTTGATCTGTTACAAGCTTATAAACTAGAGCCAGACCCCAGGACCTTTATGCTGGAGTCTCCAAATAATGACGGTAACAATAGCAGCAGTAAGAAGTACAAATTAGATTTAACTCTCCGCTTGTAAATATTTTCTTCTGTGTTACACCACCCAAGTGATGTCTTCTAAACTCTACTTCTTTCCTTTAAAATATTGAGGACAATGTTTCGTTCTGGTTGGGGGGAGAGAATAGTCGACAATTGTAGAATCTTGGTTAAGTTTTTACTAATTTTTTGTTGTAGAGACTAACCGCAACTAACTTTTTGTGTTGAAGATGGCTGAATATGGAGTGTAGTTACTCTAGAAACGCATCTTCTTCGTTTAAAAAAAACAAAAACAAAAAAATAATAAAAAATTCCAGACTTTTTCTTTTTCTTTATTAAGCTTTGATAATCATTTTTTTTAACTTCTTTTTTTTAATTTCTCCTTTATAAATATACATTTTCAAATTTTGGAGTCGAAGATGGCTGATTATAGAGTGAGCCTCTAGAAACGTATCTTCTTAGTTAAAAAAAAAATCATTTTCTTTTTCTATCATTTTAAGTGTAACTTTTCTAATTAGTTTTTCTGCATCATTTTCACATTTCTGCATGTATATTTTCCTTTCATGTTTAGAATAGGTTGGGGGGTGGAATGTTATTTGAAAAAAAAATTTGTGTGATTTTGTTTTAACATTGGATGACATGATGAATTTCAAATTTTAGTATTTGTATTATCTTTGGTTTTAAGTGATGTTACGCCATGTTTGCTACTCTACATGTTGATGTCGGAGACAACTATGAGTTGCTTGAAGGAATGAATATGTCATAATAAGTAGCGAGTGAGTTTTTGAGCCTATCATTTTTCTTGGAGAATAACCTTTTTGCCCATTCTTCATACAGCTTAGCAGTTTATTATTTTATACACGATCTCTAGATTTCTTTTTAGTTAACCCTTAAAAAAAATTGTAAAATTAAAAAAAAGAAAAAATTGTGAAAAAAATCTGGAGGCCCATCTAACTAGTAGATATGGAAGATTATTTAGAGTCCTAAAAGACGATGGAAATACCATCTTTGATCCGTTTGAGCCTTTCTAGTCATCCCTTTTATGAAATATCCATAGTTAGCCCTTTTGAGCCTTTAAAAAAAATTCTTTGTCAAACTTATCATCTTGACCCACTCTGATTTGGAGTATTACCCGATATCTTATAAGTTTCATCACCTATTTATGTTTGAGAAAAATGTAAATAATTATTTTGTTCAGTGAAGTTGTGCCAAACAAAAGCAAAAAAAAAAACAAAAAAAAACAAAACAAATTGTTGTTTCATAAAAAAAGAAAAAAATAACAATAATAGGTGAAATCCACCTTGCAACTTCAAAAAAAAAATCTCTACATTTTTCTCAAACATACACTTTGTTTTCCTTATTTCTCCTCCTTTGTTAACCATATCCCTAGTCTACGTTACATCCTAATAAAAGCCCTTGATTTTAGGAAACTATAGTCTAAAGTAGAAACTAGACATATGGGCTAAAAAGATGTAATGGTGCATAAAAAAATAAATAAATAAATTGGGTTGAGTAGCATTTTTATTTGACTTGAGATCGTATTATTTCTAAGCTGAGGGCATATTTCTTTCATCTTGGTGAGAGCGTGTGATATCACTTCTTTATTATTTTCTCTCAATTACCATTCATTGGAGTGACTATTTTTATTGGGTATAATTTCTTTGTGAAAGTATCACTATTTTCATTGAGATTTTGGGGTTTAACATGTCATTCTTGAAAGTAGCCGTGACAAAGTCTACTAGGCTGATTCATATGGATGGTTGATGTGGGTGTGATATTTCTTTAGATTGGAGATAATGCTTATACTTTTATTTGATTACTATCATTAGTCTAATTGAATAAACATGATTGTTAAAAAAAATCGTTTTGGATTTGAATTTTACTTTCGCTTTATTTGCTAGGGATTAGCAATAAGCTGGTTGGGGGATGTGTTGAGTGTTAGAAAATGTACATTTATAAAGGAGAAAATCGTCATTTTATACTTCAAGTTTTAATAACACCCTTACTTTTATGTATTCAAGCTTCTTGTGATTTAATTATGTGCGCTTTATTTTAATTCAGCGTTTTATATATTTTAGGGGCATTATGGTCATTTCACAATGAACGAGAGATCAGACGGCAAAACAGACATCACTTTTGAACGCAAGACAGTCAAAAACCTTAGGAGGAGCATAAAATGAAAAATGTCACTGTTCACATATACGATATTGTCCATGTTACTGTTCACATATACGGAACGATGACGTGGCGTTGACCGATGATGTGGCATTGACTGATGAGGTGTCACAATTCCATTGGAGAAAATTCTTATGCACTGTTAATCGGTGACGTGGCAGCATGTTAGTGGACCAAAAATTGCGCGTACGATACATGCATATACACATGAGTATTTTCAACCAAACTGTGTCACTGTTCAAGCCGGTTGACTGTTCAAACCGCGTGGTCAAACCGTGTCACTGTTTAAATCGTGTACTGTTGACTGATGACGTGGCGCAATCTTGAGCCTCCAAACTGTTTTTAATCCGATGGTCATGATTTACTCAATATATGTAACACTCCACTATTTTATTTACTTAAAGATGCTTAAAAAGACAGTTACTTTTAATATAAATACGAATTCTAAAAGTTTAGCACATCCAACAATACTTTATTACAGAAAAGTAAGAGTCATATAGAGATTTCTTAGTTTATTTAAAAACTTAATTATTACATAAAGTCAAGATACTTATTTTTTATTAACACAAAGCTGAGCCCATCATAAAATCCCAAGGTCGGTTATGCTCATATGCACTTCGCCTTAGTTAGGACTTGGCGCCAGCTTGCCCTACTCATCGTTTCCTGCAATGCAAGGACTTAGTGAGCTAATGCCCAGTAAGATAACACTTTGATGTATATGAATGACCATTCTTAAAATAAACTTAGAAAATACAAAACAACTTTATTTGGGCCCTAGGTACGTTGCACTACAACGCTGGCACTTTTACTCTTTAAACATTATGCCCTTGGGCCTCATTAGTTGAACTTTTGGGCGTTACGTATCGCCGTTCCCAAAAGATTTTCTTACAACTTAGCTTTGAGAGCTTGCCCTCCTTAGAACTTTGCAACCTAGTAGTACAACCACCAATTTTTTCATAAATTCATTTTCTGAAACGTCTTCTTCATAATGTAGTCCATGATATGCATGCATCCAATGCAACTTATAACCTTGATGCATAACAAAATCAACATACAACATTATTTAAAGACAAGAGTCTTTAGTATAGGCAGCATAGCCGACTATAGCATAATTAAGTATAAATATCACATATTAGGCGATAGAGCCGACCATAGCATCACATATTAGGCAGCAGAGCCGACCCTAGCATCACATATTAGGTGACAGAGCCGACCATAGCATCACATATTAGGCGGCAGAGCCGACCATATAAAGATTTAGAATATAACTAATCACACTATAATAGCCATCATAATATAAAGGGGTTGTTAAAACTGAACTTAAGTATAAAAATAATTTTGTCCTTACATTGCAGTTGAAGTGTTACTTACCTCTTGATCTTGATTTCTTTAAACCTTTCTAAGCTAAGGATTCCTCTACTCTTGTTATTATGACTTAGAATAAAAGGGAATGAAATTTCTAGGTTGCTTTTCAAATGAGAGGTGGTGGAGGGTATTTATAGGATTTCTTAAGGCTAATGGATGGTTAGGATTTTGCCACCATAACTCTTGATCAATGATTGAGATTATCCTTCATAAATAACTTACTAAATTCTAGAATTCTTTAACTTTCTCTACACTTCTTCTTACATCATCGCTTATGTCATCGCTTACATCATCATTTCTTATGTCACTGCTTATATTATCATTCCTTAAAATTAAATATTATAAACTCAGGGGGCTTGTTAGCTTAAAAATAAATTCTAGTTTGTTTAAGAAAATTATACCTCACAATGTATCTATAAAAAGGGGGCTCCTCCCCCCTAATTTGGCATCTCTGAATCCATTTTTGGGCTCCATTTTCTATAATTCCTTCTCCATCTTGTACTTTCTACGTATTTTAATAAATTTCTATTTTACCCCTAGTTCAATTATGAGTAGCTAATTTTCTTTCAAGCTTAGGTTGAAGGTGAAGTCTCAACATGTGCCATGGGCTTTATTTGGTAAATTTATTTTCTCTTCCCCTCTAATTTTTATGGATGTTTTGACTTTTCGTCGACAAATAATAATAATCTTGTCTAGATATCCCCCTGGTTTCACCGGCTCCCTAGTACAAGATTATTATTATTTGGCACGATAAGCCCTTAGCACTATATTGATTAGAGTGTGGTTCATGAGGTGTGGATTCCCCCCTCATAATTCAATTGGCACTAATAAGGAATATTTAGCCCATGGTGCATGTTGATGCGGATCTAGATACCCAAGCGCTTCAATTATAATAGTTTCCACTTTAATTTAATTTTGCCACTCCAATTTAAATTTGAGGATATTCCAAATCATCTTTACCATAAATCCAACCACCTATTTAGAAAAATTAATTCTACATACAATTAAAATCAACCACCTCATGGGATCGACACTCGTCACCATTGATCTATTCTACAACAGATTCGTGCACTTGCAAGTTTAATAAAATTTGCACAACAATTATACACACCAATTTATTTTTGGCTTAAAAATTGATCAATTTTAAATCATTTTGTGATTCAAAACTTTTCAATAAGCCATTTAAAAATAAATGAAACATAAATGCATACAAGAACAAACACTTCAGCTTAATAAACAATTCATAATTCAAGATGCAACATTCATCATTCCAAGCTCATGTCTTATCTTTATAAATTGTTCTTCACTAAGAGGTTTTGTAAAGATATCCGCAAGTTGATTTTCAGTAGAAACATATTTAATCACAACATAACAAGCGGTGTTGATGGCTTCGGCCCAAAAATATTTTGGTAAACCATTTTCATTCAATATGGTCTTAGTCATTTCTTGAACAGACCTATTCTTTCTTTCAACAACTCTATTTTGCTGTGGAGTCCTAGGTGATGAATATTGATGCTCAATGCCAAAATTATTATAAAAATTTCAAATTCTCTACCATGGTCACTTCTAATACAAGTAATAGAATAAACTTTTTCATTTTGAACATTTTTATAGAAAATTTTGAATGCATCAAAGGCATCATCCTTACTAGCTAAGAATAAGACTCATGTGTATCTAGAGTAATCATCCACAATCACAAATGCATAATATTTGCCACTTAAACTAGCATATCTAAAAGGTCCAAATAAATCTATGTGAAGAAGTTGAAGTGGTTTTGAAGTAGAGATATGATTTTTGTATTTGAAAGAAGTTTTGAGTTGTTTTCCAAATTGACAAGCTTCACAAACTTTATCTTTTTGAAAACTAATTTATGGAAAACATTTTACCAAATTATTTTTTGAGATTTTTTAGATCAAATCCATACTAGCATGACCTAATCTTCTATGCCATAACCAACCGTCATCATACAATGCAGAGAAACATTTATCATTTGTAGATGCACAATCTATATTAATGGTATAGACATTAATACATCTATTTCCTACAAACAAAATCTTGCCATTACATGCATTCTCAATAACACATTTTGATTTATCAAAGATAACTCTATATCCTTTATCACATAATTGACTAATGCTAAGCAAGTTGTGTTTTAAGTTTTTGACTAAACACACATTTTCAATAAGAGTAGAGGATACATTACCGACATTGCCAATATCAATGATTTTTCCTTTTGAATTATCTCCAAACGATACATCTCCACCATTTTCGATCATGGTAAAACTTGAAAACCAAGAATAATTCCCTGTCATGTGTTCTGAACAACCACTGTCTAAGTACCACTTATTCTTCTTCTTCTTCAAGCCCTGTAGAGAAAATCTTAAGTTTTAAGTACCCAAACCTTTTTGGGTCCTTGAGAGTTAGCAATGGTTCCTTTTGGAACCCAAACACATTTCATACCATAATATGCATTTCTCTTCATTGGACATCTATTTTTCATATGACTATCTTAATTACAATAATGACATACAACTTCATTGTTAATATATTTATTCTTCACAAAGAAGTTCTTATAATACTTTTGTTTCAAATTAGGCTTATAGCCAAGTCCTCCTTTCTCAAACACACATTTTTGTAAATTAAGCAAATTATCCAACATCTTTTGCCCATTTGTAAATCTTAAAACAATCTCATTTAATTCATTGCTCTTCTTCTTAAGCATTTCATTTTCATTTTTCAAGTTATCTATGTGTGATTCTAGATACTCATGTGAAGTACTAGGTTTCTCATTTGATAATGCTATTTTATCATGCAATGCTTTATTCTCTAATTCTATGCTTGTAATCTTTGCATTTAGAGATTAATTTTCATCTTTGAGCTCTACCATTTTCTTTTTAAGACATACATTCTTTTTACCAATTTTTATCTATTCATCGTGCAATTCTTTGAAAGCATTATGTAACTCATCATATGTAGGAAGATCATTTACCTCATCAAGTTCATCAAATGATTCTTCCCCAAAAGCCATGAGAGCTAAATTTGTCATCTCTCATTGCTCTTCATCATCGCTTGTTTCCTCATCGCTATCATCCCACGCGGCCACCATAGCTTTCTTCTTGAGTTTGTTGAGGAGAGGACATTATGGTCGTATGTGTCCGGGCTTCTTGCATTCATAGCAAGTAATTGGCTCTTCTTCTCCTTTTTATTTTTGTAGTTTCTGAACTTTCCCCGCTCATTAGTCTTCTTGTAAAACTTTCTAAATCTTCTAGCCAACATAGCTAACTCCTCATCATCCAGCTCGCTCTCCTCATCACTTTCATGTTTTGAGGCTTTGAGAGCAATGCTTTTCTTCTTTTCCTCATGCCCTTTTTCTGCGACCAAATCTTCTTCATATGAAATGAGAGAACCAATTAAATCATCAATAGGTAAGATATTTAAATCTTTGGCTTCCTTAATGGCAATCTTTTTTTTATCTCCATTCCTTAAATAGCGACCTAATGATTTTCTTAACTTTCTCGCTATTTGAAAAGGTCTTTCCCAGGGCTCCTAGAGTGTTCACTATGTCTGCAAATCTAGTATACATAGAATACACACTCTCATTTTGTTCCATTTGGAACAATTCATATTGTCGAGTGTACCTACTAATTTTAGACTCTTTCACTTGATTCGTGCCTTCATAAACAACTTCAAGTTTGTGTCAAATTTCATTAGCACTTTCACAACTAGACACTCTATGAAACTCTTTCTTATCTAGTGCACAAAATAAGACATTCATAGCTTTGGAATTTGGAGAAGTTTTTCTTTTTTCCAATTCATTCCATTCCTGCGAAGGGATTGGAATATCTTCCCCGACTTTATTTTTAGTCAAAGGCATGAAAGGACCATCATTAATGATTTCCTAAATTTCATAATCTAAAGCTTGCAAGTAAATTCTCATCCTAGTTTTCCAATACGGGTAATCGTTTCCATCAAAATATGCTGGTCTAGTGGTGGAATGTCCTTCCCTAAATGTGGAATCATTTTGAATTGTCATTAATCTTTAGCTCTAGACGGTTAAGTCTAAACAAGAGCACCTCGCTCTGATACCAAATGAAACAAGTTATGCAACCCAAGAGGGAGGTGAATTGGTATTTAAAACTTATCGTAACCAAACCACACAACAATCCAATCTAATACCTTAATAAATTCGAAAACAATAAGTTCAATAAAACCACAATAATAAATGAGTAAGGGAAAAGAAAAACAAATATACGAATTTTTACGTGGCTCGACTATCCCCGCCTACGTCCACGCCTCCAAGTGATTCAAGCTTGAGGATTTCACTATCCAAGCCTTCTAAGGCTTCAAATGCTTATAATTGACTTCCAAGGTGTCAATGAACCTTTACAACAAAGAGATTATCTCCAAATCTCTTCACTCAAGTGTCTCACACACTTAAACACACACAAATTTGATGAAGAAATAAAAATTACAACAAAAACTCTCTTAAAGAGTAAATATACAAATTGAAGAACAAAGATGATTCAATGTCTATTGATTTGCAAAATAAGAGCTCAATATATGTTGTGTGCTTTTTGTTTTTACTTGCTAGAGAGCTTGAAAATGAATTGGATTTGAGTTTATATAGTTTGAGCTCAAAAATTAGCCATTATGTGTTTTTTTTTATAACCGGCTTGCCGCTTTTGGAATCCGGTTAGCCGCTTTTATGTTACCGTTATAGCAAAAATTTGAATTTTAGAACATTCGGTATGCCGCTTTCGAAAACCGGATAGTCGTTTTCATCCCAGTAAGCTACTACCCAAAATCCGATCTACCGTTTGTCAAATTCGGTTAGCCGCTTGCTACAGTAACTGCTACAGTGAATATTTTCCAAAATCATAGTTTAACCCTAAAACTTTAGCTAATTATACTAAACTTTAGCTAATTATACTATGGCCCAAAGTGTTATAAATTTTTTCAAATAGGTCCAATTTCAGAATTTCTAAATAATACTTTGTTAATCCCAAAATTTTTTAAAATTATGATATGGCCCAACATATGTGAAATTATAGAATGACCCAAAATATTCAAATATTTTTAATTAGGTCCAAATTCGAAATTCAAAAAAATATTTATTAAAATCAAAGAAGGCAAAATCCTTTCACTTTAGTCCATATCTTGAAAAACACTCTAATAACATAAAAATTATTTTCTTGTTTTAAAAGCACAATGTGTAAATATTTATTTATCCAAAACATGTGGTTTGTTATCATCAAAATCAACATTTATAACCCTATATGCTAACAACCATAATCATTTTTATTTAATTTTCAAAAAAAATTGTCTACATAGTGAGATTTATTAAGAATGAGTGCTTCAGAAGTTCTTAGAATTTTTATTCGTAAAATAATATTAGCTAGACCCATATCTTTTATATCAAACTTTGATTATTCCTAGATTTAACTACTGCACCATCACTCCCAACTATGAGTGTGACATCAACGTAAAGACACGGTGACATAATCATTTTCTATTCTTTGAAATAACATATTTGTCACACTCATTGCTCATAAAACATTAATCATCATTTGATGTCACTTAAAAGCATATTATTTAAAATCTTGCCTTAAATATTGAGTAAAGAAGTAAGCAAAGGTCATTTGATGCAAAAGATTATTTCCGGATAACAAGTTATTAACATAAAATATAAATTGATTAGCAACAAAAGCTGAATTAAAAATCCTATTTAGACTTAACGAAATTAAATTAAACTTTTAGATCTACTAAGGATAAATTAACAAACACACACAAAATTTTTTGAGGGATTTAGAATTGATTTGCTATGTAAAGTAAACTAAAGAATTTATAGTAAAAAGTTCTAAAATCGTAGAAAATAGTTTTAAAAAAGGTTGAAATATGATGCGAAAAGCGAAATACAATTAAAAAATCATATCCATAACTAAATCTTAAATTTAAGTCAATTATTATAATCATCAATCACTTTCTTTTTAGCACAACAATCCTAATATACTCACAAGCTCAATTATCTTGAACTTTCCTTAGCTGTTAAGTACAATAAGCTCTTTGTTTAATCTATTTCCAAGAAATAATCCAGAAAACGCTCTCTAGATTTAATTTAATGAAAGCACTAGAATCAAGAAAGATATAGGCTAAATCTAGAAACAAACGCACAAGCTTGGTTTATTTGTTTCGAATTATATTTCACATATAATGAAACGAAAATATCTTATAATTTTGATCATAATCTACCACTTAGGTAACTTTCTATGTTGGTCTCAGTCTGTTCGAATGTATATACATAGATAAGGGAAGATTGTCTTCATGATTGGAGATTCAACGGCACCAAACCTAACGAATTCGACGTATATGACTTGGAATGCTGAAAATTCAATGGTAATGACATGGTTAGTAAACTCCATGGATAAGGATATCAATTCTAGCTACTCAATAGCAAAGGAACTTTGGGACAATATTAATGAGATGGACTTTAATCTGAGAAATTAGTCTTAGTTTTTTTAATTAACATTGACAATTTTTAAAAATCCAACAAGAAGATGACAATGTCACCAAGAACTTCAATTTCTTAAAACAGTTGTGGCAGGATCTAGCAACTACGAATGGAAATCTCCAGGGAATAACAATCCCTACAAGAAAATCATGGATAACAATTGCATCTACAAATTTCTTATTGGTCTCAGTATTGAGTTTAATGAAGTGAGGAAGAATAATAGGCAAAAAACATATTCCATTAATAAGTGAAGCTTTCTCTAAGGTTAGAAAAGAGGAGAGTCACAGAAATGTAATGATTGGAAAGAAAATTTTTGGTGGGTCAATTAAGAACTCCAACACTAGTTGCTTTTGATGCAAATGCTAGTTGGGGGCCATTTCAAATGAAAGGAGGACTATTGAAAAACCTTGTGTGTAATGTGACTATTATAAAGAAATCCTTGCCATACTTGGGAAACATACTGGAAAATTCAGGGTAAACCAACAAATTAGAAAAGCAGCAAAATGGGTGACAAACCCGATCATGGATTTTCAACAGCAAATGAAACTAAGACATGTCCCTTCAACAAAGAACAGGTGAATCACCTTCTCAGAATGCTAAAATCCCATTCATGTAGGTAATGATTCTAATACCTTATCCTCTTGTACAAAATTTTCTCTTTGGTTCATAGATCCTAGAGCCTCTTAATCAAATGACTGGCTTCTACCCTTTTTCTACTTATTCTCCTTGTTTTGAAAATGAAAAAAAAAATTAGAATTGCTAATGGAACTTTTTCACCTTTTACAAGGAAAGGTTTGGTAAAATTATCGAAGAGTATAAATCTTAAATTTGTTCCATATGTTCCTAAATTTGCCTATAACCTCTTATCTCTATGTAAATTGTCTAGAAACTCTTATTGTTGTATAAATTTCTTTGACACTCACTGTGAATTTACAATGAAAACTTGAGGAGGATGATTGGCAAAGCTAAGATGAAAGATGGTCTTTACTATTTTGATAACAACTTGTCCAGTAATAAAAAAGCTCAAAGGCTTCAATGATATTAGTTCTACTTCTACTTGTGAACAAATAATACTTTGGCACCTTATCTAAGACATTTATTCCTTTTTTTTATTTAAAGAGCCATCACACTATTTACTCATCAAAACCTTACCATGCTTCAAAACCATTTTCTCTAATTCATAGTGATGTCTGGGTGCCTTCTAAGGTCAATAATATATATGGTAAAAAATAATTTTTAACTTTTATAAATGATCAAACTCGTTCGTGTTGGGTATATTTGTTGAGTAAAAATTCTGAAATGGAAAATGTGTTCAAAGAATTTTATAAAATGGTGGAACATCAATTTTAACCAAAATTAGTAGTCTTTATTTCTTGAGAGGAAAGGCATTCATAATCAATCTACATGCATTGATACTCCACAGAAAATGGAATTGCTGAAAGAAAAAACAAAAATTTACTTGAAGTAGCTGATACTATAATGTTTTCAATGCATGCTCTGAAATATCTTTGGGGTGAGGCTATTTTAGTAGCATCCTATTTGATTAATAAAATGCCTATATGTGTTCTAAAATATAACACACCCTTAGTCTGTTTTAAAAAAATCTTTTTCTAGAATCAAGAATATACCCTGATTTGCCTTTAATAGTCCTTAGTTGTATTGTATTTGTCCACAATACTTAGCAAATTTCGAATTAAACTTTATCCTACGGTTGAAAAATGTGCTTTTATAGGTATGCTCTAAACAAAACTAGTACAAATACTATAACTTCAAACTAGAAAAATACATGTAATCATGGATGTTTCTTTTTTCAAAAAATCAATCCTATTTTCACAAAAATTCTTTCAGGGGAATAAAGAAAAAGAAGAAGAAAACTTTAAAGACTTTTCCACTACTACTCTCTGAACCTTAGTTATTTCTAATTCTCCTTCTATTATTTCTTCCACTAATATTTTTGGTTTTCAAAATAAAGAAAAAATGTTCAAGAAAATGAAAATGTTGTCAGTCCTTGTCAATCGATGCCAAATTTAGATACAAATAGGGGGGAGCAATACTATAAGAACCAAAATGATCAAAATTTTGATCTTCTAGCTTGTACAAGGTAAAGATCTCGTCATGATGGTAAAGATCTACCTATTACTCTTGGACAAAATCAATCAAAATCTTCGGGAGATAATCCTATAAATTTTACAGGTAATCCTAGTTCTGTTTTATCTTCACCCTTGTTCTAATAAGTCTCTCAGCAAACAACTCTCAAATCTTGATATTCTTATAGCAATTAAAAGAGGAACCAAAACCTAATCTAATCATCATATTACAAGATATTTATCCTACGAAAGATTTCTCACAATTATAGGGCATTTACTTCTAAACTCTCGCACTTGTTTATTTCAATAAACATTCAGGAAGTGCTTAATGATTCAAACTAGAAATTATCAATAATAGAAGATATGAATGCTCTTACAAGAAGTGGTAATTGAAAGATAGTTGACTTGCCAAGGGGGTGCATATGAGTATGTACTATGAAATGTAAGACAGATGGGAACATGGAGAAGTACATGGCAAGGCTAGTAGTAAAAGGTTTTACACAAACCTACGGAATCGACTACTAGGAAACATTTGCACCAGCAGCCAAGATAAACTCAATTCGAGTTTTATTATCATTGGTTATGAATTCAAAGTGGCCTTTATATCAATTAGATATAATGAATGCATTCCTAAATAGAGATTTAAAAGAAAAAGTCTTTATGAGCCTACCACCTAACTTTGAGGAGAAACATGGCAATAATAAATTTTATGAATAAAAAAATATTATATGGTCTTAAACACTCCCCTAGAGCATGATTTAAACACTTTAAGAAGGCTATAAGGAACTATGGTTAAAGTTAAGTAGATCATTCCTTATTTTATAAGCACTTTAGCGAAGGCAAAAATGCTATTTTAATTGTATATATAGATGATATTATCTTGTCAGGTCATAATAGTAGTGAATTAGAAAGATTAAAGATAAAACTTGCTAATGACTTTGAGATCAAGGACTTGAGCACATTGAAATATTTCCTTAGAATGGAGTTTGAAAGATTTAAAAAGGCTTATTTGTTAATTAACATAAATATATTCTTGTCTTACTTGGTGAAATAGGTCTACTTGGTTGTAAAGCAGCTGAAACTCCAATTAAGCGTAATCTAAAGCTACAATTTACCAAACCTGAAGGTATGGTGAACAAGGTGCAGTACCAAAGATTTGTAGGTAGACTAATCTATTTGTCACATACACATCTAGATATAGTCTTTGCAGTAAGCATGGTGAGCATATTCATGCATTCCCCCAAACTAGAACACTTTGATGTAGTCTACAAAATATTAACATACTTGACAAGGACTCCAAGAAGGGATCTACCATTCAGAAAGTATGACCATACAAAAATTGAAGTCTATATTAATGCAGATCGGGCTGGGAGTTAACTAATAAAAGATCAGCTTTTGGTTATTGTATCTTTGTTGGAGATGATTTTGGTACTTGGGGAAGCAAGAAACAAAATATGGTGGCTAGGAGTAATGTTGAAGTAGAATTTAAAGTTGCCTATTGGTTTTGTGAAGTAATGTGGATTAAAAGGTTGTTGGAATAGTTTAAGATTTTGAAATCCTCACTAACTAAAATATATAGTGATAATACAGAAACCACCTGAATTGCTCACAATCCTGTTCTGCATGATAGAACAAAGCATGTCAAGGTAGATAAACACTTATTAAAGAGAAACTCGATAATAGATTGACTTGCATGCCATATATTCCCACTACTAAGCAGATTGTCGATATACTTACAAAAGGGCTACACAAGAAGTAGTTTGATAGTTTGATTAGTAAGTTGGCAAAGGAAGAAATCTTCAAACTAGCTTGAGAGGGAGTGTTGGAAAATAAAAAATTTGATTGAGATATTGCCTTATTTTAAGAGATTTGGCTGACATATTTTGGGTAAGTTATTCAATCAAGAGAGATTGAAATACAAAAGACTCTATCTTTAATCTTCTCTTCTCTTTTAAGTTTATAAAAACATAAAAGGCTAATAAAGATTCAAGAAGTTTATAAAAATATCAAATAACCGCAAAGAAAATAATAAAAATTGATGCGAAGTTAAGTAATTATCATCAATTTTTAGTCAAAATTTCTAAGCCATTATTTTTAGTGGTTACTTCAAGCCATTTAATGATTTACAAATTTACAAGCTTTCTTTTCTTATCTTGGAGCTATAAAGCCCGCAGGCTTTATGCTTAATGTGTACAAGGTGATGATAATACAACAAAATCTATGTATAGTCCTAATGTTAGGACAAAACTAATTTTATCATTATGACGGGATTATAACATAAAAAATTATTATTTTAAATTAGTTATCCTTGTAAGTGATATTGAAATAAAATATGTACTACATTAATAATTAGTTAGTCGTATATATCAAATCCAATGTATAAACATTAATAAAAGAGATGGCGTAGTTGCAAGAAACTAATAATGTACTTATCCAATGTTAGGAAAATGAAAAATTATCTTAAAAGTCTAATTGTTTGCATTATATTTAATATTTTTCTGTTAAGGTAAATTTTATAAATAATGTACAATGATTTGATAACAACTTTTAAAAATAAATTTTTATTTACAACAAGTTTATAAACATATTTTATGGTTATTATCGTTTCTTTACTTCAAGAATTTTAAAATATCGAATGACAACAAGAAGTATTGTTCCCTATCATTTACTACTATAACTTTACAAAATTTTTCATTTTACTGCTTTTCTTTTAAACAGAAAGTTGACTAACAAAATGTCAATTTTACCTTTTATAGTAAAATACTCAAATAGAAATATCAAATAATAGACAAAAAAAATTTATTGGTATGCCCTTAAATTAAATTATGAATAATCCTGAACTTATTCTAGAAAAGGAATTAACAAAAAATACCCCTGGATATTTTTGTTGAAAAAAACACAATCTATTCTAAAAAAAAAAGAATAAAACTTATCTATAGAATCAATGCTTTCATATTTAAGGTTTTTTAGAATGCATTTTTTTAACAAAAATATTCAAGAGTATTTTTGTTAATTCACTACTTTTATAGTTATAATAAATTTAGAGTTATTCATACATCTACCATTTGATACATTTATTTTTGTATTTTACTATAAAGGATAAAATTGTTATTTTATTAGTCAATTAACTGGTCAAATAATAGTTCTAAAGCAAAAATAATAAAATGAAATGTTTTGCAAAGTTACAGTAGTAAAATAAGAGGAAACAATATTTCTTATAGTCATTTAATATTTTAGAATTCTTGAAATAGTAAAACGATAATAACTCTATATTTTATTTCATCTTAAACTTTTAATGTAATATAGTAAATACATTTTGCAATATACAAATAATTATTATTTTGTGGAGGCAAGTTTTTTAAGATGAGATCTAAAAAGTCTATAACTTATTATAATATAAAATGTAAAAGGCCTATAACTTATTATAATATAAAATTTATTCTTATTTATAGTTGTCTTAAATTGAAAATAGAAATTTTGATGATTGTGGAGGTTATTTTTGTATAACATATTACTATAAAGAGATTTTACTGTACAAAATAAATTTAGGGTAATTATCCACCAACCATCTGTTTTTTTGAACTTTTTCAAAAATACACATAATTTTTTTTTTTGGTTGATTTCCACCTAAAGTTACAATATGTATTATTTTTCCATTGCCATCTAAACTCTATGAGAGAAGTTAACAGAATATTAACAAAATGACTATTTTAGCTCCCTTAATGTAAAATTACTATTTCACCCTAATTCATGAGAGAAGTTAATAGAATATTAACAAAATGACTATTTTACCCCCTTAATGTAAAATTACTATTTCACTCTAATTAAATAAAAAAATTAAATTACTTCAATTTTTCTTTGCAATTTAGACATTAGAAAATAAGTTAATTGTTACCTTTTTTTCCTCTTTCTACTGCATTTGAATAGCGATGATTTTTATTATTCAGGTGAAATGACAATTTTACTCCTATGACATCAGTTTGGTTATAACATAATGCAAATGGAAGTGGAAAAGTGCAAGAAAATGTAACTTCTAGTGGAAATCAACCAAAAAAATAAAGATATGTATATTTTTAAAAAAAAGGGAAAAGAACAGGTGGTCGGTAGATAATTTCCCATAAATGTATTATCTGAACCGGTTCTCCATAGAAGCTACATGGCGTAGGGAAGGGTGGGCAATAGTCGGTTCAGGACTTGAACTGAACCGAACTGAAACCGATCGGTTCTCAAGAAGATGAACTGAATCCGAACCGAATTTAGGAACCAAAATATTTCGGTTCAATTTGGTTCAATTCCTAAATTTAATTCGGTTTGGTTCAAATTTTTCATTTTCTTATTCTACAGCTTTACCCCTAATATTTTCAGATTTTATAGTTTCCACTTAATTTTATTGAATTTTGCAGTTTACACTTACATTAACTACCAAGTACCAACTTCACTCGACACACATAATAACACTATATATAAATAAACAAATATAAAACCCTCAAATCAAAAGAAAAATAATAAAAGTCCTAATACAAAATAGTCGCAATTTATAAACACACTAGAGCTTAATGTTGACATAAATGACCTTACAATATTGATTTTGATGATAACAAACCATATATGTTTTTTATTAAAAATGTTGGAGCTATATTATTAAACAAACTCTCAAAGCCAGATAACTTTAAATACATGTTTAAGAATCTGGTAATCAACGGATAACCGTTAATTTTAATCGAAAAACTTTTTTCTAAAAAAGGTTATTTAATCTTGATTCTAGAAGATAACAGTGAACCGTTTACCAAAAATAGTTTACCGACAAATTCCAGAGAGCACACTTTGAAGAAATGGAAAACAGTTTACAAAAAACAGCTAACCGATAAATTCTAGATATCTTGAACTCTTGAATAATTAAATATCTAAAATGAATAAAATAAAAATAAATAAGTAATAATGATTTATTTAACAAGTTATTAAAATGAAAAAATCAATTAAATTTAATTTAACTACTAGCCAACATATCATAATTTAATTTAATTTAATTTAACAAGTTATGCCAAAATATCATAATTTACTTCGAATAATTGTTAATTCAATTGAAAACATCCATGCCAAACTGCCAATATCAAATTGCAACCTTACGAAACTAATTAAGTCATTAATTATTATGCCAAATAAGTTAAATAACAAATATTATTTTCAATTTTTCATTGATAGAAGTATGATACATTTGTCTATTTTCAATTTTTGAATTCTCGGCCGCAATATGCAATACAACCATTTCACTGCCACAGGCCACAACCACTATATCTGTTCACCATTTTTAAGTCCACTAACAAATATATTATACACACCAACAGTCCACAAAATCAACCCCTAACAGAAACTAAAGAGTATACAAACAAACGGGCCATGACATAAATTTTTTAAAAAATAGACACCTACAGGTTGCAATACCCAAGATGACCGTGTGCAAGGGGCTAAGGACGACGTCACCGTGCTTGAGGGGAGGGGCTGTGTTGTTGCTAAAGGGTTGTGCTAGGTGTCGACCGTGGTGTGAGGCGAGGGAGAGACGCGAGGAAGAGACAGAGAGGGGCTGAGCTGAATTACGCCGTGCACGCGCAAAGGGGAAAGATGCCGCTGAGGGATGGTGCCGCTACTGAGGGGTTGCGCCGTGAGGAGAGGGATCTTGCGAGGGAGAGAGGCGAGGGAGAGACACGAGGGAAAGCGATGCAATCATGATTTGCAATTTAGGGTTTTGATTTTTTGCAATTGAAATTTGATTTTAGGATTATATATTTTACATTAAATATTTTATAATTAATGTTGGGGAAAAATGGGTTTTCCAATTTTTATAAAACCTTTTTAAGGACCACTCTCATATAATATATAAGAATACGTAATCTAGAAATCGTACCTTAAAAATCCGAGTTGGCTTTTTCCGCTGAAGTGATTTAGGCTTCTAGATCACGATCCGCCACCACCACTCCTGTTAGATCACGATCCGTCACCACCACGCTTGTTGGATCACGAACTGTCACCAATGATCTTCCAGGTTATGACTCAGGTTCGATCTGCACTTGACGTGTGGGCGCCTTTATCACTACCAAAGCAACTAGCACGAGAAAATTTTTCTCTCAACAACAGAGAGAAAAATCTTATTCTCAAATCTGTATAAAGTGGCTTCTTTTTTTTCTGTTGAGAAAATAAGCCTTTTATATCTCCCTTTAGTGAAAACCCTAGGCTCCAAATAATGCCCTCTCCCTTTAGTGAAAACCCTAGGCTCCAAATAATGCCCTCTTTTAAAACTCACGTTTCTTTTTCTTTTAATAAGGGACCCATCATGTAAAATAACATAAGGCCCCTTACACATAAGCTAATTAAATGGAGCCTCCCACTAAAAGATATAATTAGGCTTTTGACCCAAATAGCTAATTATCTTGCTTATTAGTCCAGTAGTGGTGCAGTCAATTAAATGAGCTAACCCGAAGATCATTTAGGAACATACAATAGTGGCTACAATAATTAGGCCTGTAATTAAACTAGCCCAATTATTTAATTCCAAATCTACTCCACTATAAGATTGGAACTGACTTCCATAATTGTATGCTCGAATAATAATTCATCCCAAGCCACATTGATTTCTTTACTGCACAATCCTTTGTACCACATCATTAATTAAATTGATATCTCAACTGTCCAATCAATTTAATAACATCTTATTCCTTTATCCTTACTGATTTTTTCTAATGATCATTTTCAACATACTAAATATGTTGACACACTCTGGCCAGAGAATTCTATGATCAAGTACCGAAAACCTATAAAGAGATGTGTTGTACAAATTCTATATTGTTAATCTATAACTCCAATACTCATAATTGCTCCCACCAAGATACCGGGTAATCTTGACCACAAAGATGTGTCGTGCCCATTGGTAACTCAAATGGAATAACAATCACAATCATGAAATCATAATTAACTCAAGATTAAGATTACAGTAAAATCAACGCTTATGAGATTTAATAAGTCTGACAGTTATTACAAAGTTAATTAAATCTCATATGTGATCCAGTTCAATGTAGTCGTACTACATCAATAAATTCATACATGATTAAGACAAATCATTCAATGAATTTATTACAGTTTATACCTAAATAAAGTGCCCAACTTTATTTATCAACTGCGAACTAAATTTATTTAATCATAAGATAACTTGTATTTATGTCTTCTGTGAATCCACATGGTGATCACATAAATACTTATAATATGATTAAATGGACTTTAACACAAATATAAATGCAATTAAGATATTTGAATAAAATACTTCATTAATTTCATTAATCAGAAAAATTGTTTATTACAATTAAATAAACACATATGCTTTTAAAGAGCATAATTTCCCAACAATTAAATTGAACCGAACTGATTTGTTTTTTGGTTTGGTTCGATTTAAACAAAAACCAAACGGTTCGATACTTTTTAAACCATTTTATTTTACTCATAGAATCGAATCAAGCCAAACTAAATTTTTTAGTTCAATTCGGCTCAATTTGATAAAAACCGAACCGTTTGTCCACCCCAAAGCGTAGGGTAAGCTTTCACTTAAATAGAGCTAAATCTGAATTTTTTCTTAGTTTTTGGTTCAGTTCAGATCAACTGTAGAAACCGAACAGATTGAATTCTCAATTTTGCAATTCGATTCAGGTTAATAATAAAACACAAGGTTTTTTTATTTAAATATGCACCATTTGTCTTTAAATATCAAATTTATACCCCATTACATATATATACCTCTTGAAAGTGTAAAAAATAAAAAATAACTTAAAAAACTATCTATCTACATTTTCTTCCTCTCTCGTGACTTTTACATATAATAACATAACCAAAGTCGAGTATGCTCTACTTTTTACCTCACTTAATTAAAATGAAAATTTTTATTTCAATTTAAATCAAGTATTCTTTACCAGTTATTGAACTTTAATGAAAAGTCGAGAATTTTTTGTAAATAAATGTTGGGTAAGGTTAAATTAAGGTTGAGTATTCTCGACTCCTTACTTGATTTACTTGAAAAAGTAAAAAAATTTCAATTAATTTTTTATTTTAATTTAAGTCGAGTATTCTCGACTATTTATCCAACTTCGAGGATATGAGTTCAGTTTTATAAGGATTTAGTTGTGGTTATTTTTATATTTTCTTTAATTTTTTAAAGTATATATGTATAAAATTTAAAAATATTATAATTTAAGGGATATATTAGGTATTTTGGAGATTTTGGAGGATACGGGTATATCGCACGCATTATTAATAGGGGTGGGCACGGTTCGGTTCGGTTCGAAATTAAGTAGAACCGATTTAAATCGATTATTTTATAAAAAGAACCGAATAAGAACCGAACTCAATAAAAACCGAACTCGAACAGTTCTTTTCGGATCGGTTCGGTTCGGTTCGGTTCGGTTTTTTCGGTTCTGGGCCTATTGGGCCTATTTTGAATTTTTAAATTTTTAGCACATTGGGCCTCATGAATGTAATAATATTTTTCAACAATTAATTTATCCTAATTTTATTACTAATATTAACAATAAATACAAAGTATTCAAAACACATTTTATCACTAATATCTTACTAACTATTAATAAGATATTCCCAAAATATGAAATATTAAAATTTCAAAATACATAACCAAACTCCAATACTCCATCTATATAAACATAATCATAATATTATAAAGAGAAATAACACATGTTTGATTTGAATAAAATCATATTTGATTTGAATAAAATTATTAACACATGTTTGATTTGAATAAAATAAAAAAATAATTCAATTTTTCAGTTCAGTTAAGTGAACCGAATACCAAACCGACATTTTAATTTTTTTTACAAATAATATTTTCAGTTTTTTAAATAAAAATCGAACCGAATTAAAAAAAACCATTGATTCAGTTTGATTTTTTTAAGACTAAATTTTTTTGCCCACCCCTAGCACGCAATTCTCCCTAAAACACAAAAAAATCAATTAGAAAAATACCCAAACTGAAACCTTTACCGTACAACCCATCCCAATTGACAAATGCCAATTTCCCAAAACCACGTAACAAACCCTAACAGCCAGCTCTCCTCCATTCCTCCTCTCTCAAATCTTGCCGTCGGCTGCCTCTACGACGGTACGACACCCAGCACAGTTTCACGAGTCCACGACAGCACGGCGTCATCTCTCCTCTCTCAAATTAGCTATAACGACCTTTTATTTGTTGACAATATTTTATTTTGGGATTATTTCCATTAGCTATTTTTTAGGTGTTTTAAATTACTGATTTTGTTATTTAAAATTGTTGGAGTGTTTTATTCCGGGAATAGTGGCTTAATCAGTATGGGCTCTTTGGCTCTGGCTTTTAAAGAAGTGGGTTAGCTGCTGTAAAGGGGTAGAAAAAGATATCAATAAAAATCAGATTTTTTGTCAAATTAGTGTTTCTTCTTCCTGGCTGTTTCATTGGTATCAGAGCAGCGAACTGGCACCATAAAAAATGGCGGAGGGAACTAGAGCACACGATCAGCGACGTCTAGAAGAATCGATACAACAATTGCAAGAGGCTTCTAACCAACAGGCAATGGAATTGAAGGAGTTTTCTCAGATGATGGCAGCGATCAGTCTCAAACTTGATCAGATGATGGGCGCATCAGGGGCTTCAGGAACAAGATCGGAAGGTGGGAGTAGTATTCCCACAAAGCCAAGAACCGGGTCGAACTCTGGTATGTATAACTCACAGACGAGATTTTCAAAATTGAATTTTCCAACATTTGAGGGAGAAAATCCTAGTGGTTGGGTCTACAAGTGTGAATGGTTTTTCAAATACAATGGGGTGGAAGAATCTGATATGGTGGGATTGGCAACCATTCATTTGGAAGGAAAAGCGTTAGAGTGGTTCCAAGGATATGAGGTGGCTGTTGCAGAACCTAGTTGGAGGCAATTTTCTACGGATTTAATGGCGCGGTTCGGTCTGGGTACCTATGATAACCCGGTTGGACAGCTCAGTAAGTTAAGGCAGACTTCAACAGTAAGGCTTTACCAAGAACAATTTGAAGCATTGGTGGCCAGAACTCGAGGATTACCGGAAGATTTTTTTGTGCAATGCTTTGTGAGCGGATTGAGAGATGCCATAAAGAATCAGGTAGCCATGTTTCAGCCGAAAACGCTAGTTCAAGCAGTTGGGTTAGCCTTGTTACAAGAGAGTACCTTGGAGGCAATGATCAAAGAAGCCAGGGCTTCAACAAGGACAATGTCCTCCCATGTAATCCCTACAGCAGAATCGAAACGCAATTCTATGGGGCAAATTCCCCCAATCAAAAGAATATCTGCTGCAGAAATGCAAGAGAGGAGGGCTAAGAAGTTGTGCTACTACTGCGACGAGAAGTTTGAACCAGGGCACAAATGAAACAGCCAGGAAGAAGAAACACTAATTTGACAAAAAATCTGATTTTTATTGATAACTTTTTCTACCCCTTTACAGCAGCTAACCCACTTCTTTAAAAGCCAGAGCCAAAGAGCCCATACTGATTAAGCCACTATTCCCGGAATAAAACACTCCAACAATTTTAAATAACAAAATCAGTAATTTAAAACACCTAAAAAATAGCTAATGGAAATAATCCCAAAATAAAATATTGTCAACAAATAAAAGGTCGTTACATTAGCCCATGCCAGTCGCCGACGGCCTCAGTCGATGACAGCAGCTCACGACAGTAGATCACGCCTCACGATAGTCTCAGCCTCAGCTCACGACAGCAACCTCAGCGAATCAGGCTCAGCCAGCACAACAGCAGCTTCGCGGTCGCAGCTTCCATAGGCCACCGTAGCGCCTCCCGATTGTTGCAGCTGGCCGTCAGCTCTTCACGGTAACTTAAGTATAAAAGAACTTGATATGTTATGAGTGTTGACTAATTATGCTGTCTTGACGTCTAACTTACGATTTATTAATTATGCTCATTTGTCATCTGTATGACATGTGTTCATAATTATTCATAGTTGTATACATTTTAACTTCAGACAATTTGAAGCAAATTCATTGTATGGGAAGTAATATCTTAAATGCTTGAAGTGTCAAGTTGAATCTTTTTCTCCATTCAGTTAGGCCTCTGCCAGTACCAACTTGGTGATATCAACGGGTTCATCATTTAGGGCATTAAAAGCAGAAGAAAAGTGAAGTACCTCTTACCATTCAAAGTCTTTCCTTAACACCAAGTCCTTGGACAGATTTTTTGAAACAACATATCTTCTTTTCTAGGCAATTTCTGCTAGCCATGAGACCTTTGAAAATGAAAGTAAATATTTTTAATTTGAAACCATGGTTGTTTAGCTTTCCAGCCATAGACTCAATTCAATGTGTTCAGTATTGGCAGTTTTATTGTGTTCAGTTTCATGAGTTAATAGAAAGCAATAAATGTAATTTTAAGGAACTTGCAAGCAGCATAATGATTCCAGTAGCTCTTCTTATCTTGTTATATTGTTTTTGTTTAGATTCATTGGTACTGTGCCACTTTCTCTGTAAATTCTGGTCGGTTTTATCATTTCAGTATCTTTCTCAACACGTAATGTTGTGTGAATGTTAATGAAGACATTATTTGGAAATTTACAGAGGCATACGAAACCTTTTCCAGAATGTAAAGGCATACAAACCTTTTGCAGAATGGAGTATTTTTTTGTTGATGGAAAAATGGAGATGGTTTTATTTTATTGATGATTTATATATGTTTTTATTATTTGGATTAACTTCATGACTTTAAAGTTTTTTTCTTTATTTTTGTTCTTTATTGTAGAATATTTTGATTTTGTTGTTTTAGTATCTGAATATTTTTCGTCATTTGGTGTTTTACCTTTTTCTTAATTGTAGTTGCTGTAACCTGAATTAGTAACCTGACCTGAATTAATAACCCAAACTGTCTTTTGTAACCCAAACCATATTTGAACCCGAAATAACATCCCGAAGCTGAACTGAATTATGAGCCCGAACAGAACCGAATTAGAAACCAAACTGAACCGTTTTAAAATAATTTTTCAACCTGTTTGGGTTGAATTCTTAAACTTGAACGGGTTACAAACCGAACTGAAAATCAAAAAACCGAACCCAAAACTGAAATGCCCACCTTTATGCGTGGATATTACCACACAGATGGATCTGACCAATATTTGTGGATCTGCGTTGCACATACATCTAGATCCAGAGTTTGCACGATCATTCGTCTTGAACTGAATTTATCATTATCGCATGTTTACATTTTGAAGTGTTTCAAGGTGTAATTAAAGTATCCTCACCTTAGGCTCAAGACATTAGAAGAGTGAAGACGATATGAGTGGATCAAGGGAAGAATCTCCTGATTGGCTGCATTCTTTCCTGGTATAATTCATTTTAATTTCTAAATTTTTCAATCTCTCAAAAAATTTGTAAAGATGGATATATGTTCAATGGATCACACCTACCAAGTAAAAGTATTTTGTTTATTCTTTCAAGTTAGTCTCATAAAAATTATCTTTGGCATTGCTTCTGAGCATCATTACATATTTGTTCGGCCACTGATTAAATTTACTTGTATGATCCGGCTCCAACTCATTCTGTATGGAGGACAAGATTGATAATGGATTCACTTCGCCTCAAACTTGCCACTGGGGTTTTAGCAATAACAACTTAACTATATTGTTTTGTTCTTTGATAATAATTTAGGGAATGGAGATGGTGGGAAAATTATTGCCAAGCTGACATTTGAGAAACATGTGGAACCTTTTGTAAAAGTCTCAGTGCCATCACTGCTTGGGTATTCTTCCATCTGATAATTGCCTCAAGCCTTTTTGGTATTGAGTAAAGTATTTGGTAAATACTTACTATTATAGTTTGGAAGCTGAGTTTATTTGACTGCACAATTGTATAATAACAAACCTATAATATCTTTACTATTTTTGTTAAATTATTATTAGAAAATCATATTTACTATATACTATCAATTTTTATTTTATAGTCACTGTTTTTTTCACAGCAATTGTAGCTTTTAGCGGTTGTAACTTAAAAGTTACAGCACCACAATACGAAGTAAGGTCTTAGATATATAGGAATTTGCTAAGTTCCTTATCATGGTTGTCTTTTGATGGTCTATTATAGAAGGTCATCATTCAAAATACCAAAAATAAATAAATAAATAAAAATCTTTCTATTTTGATTATCTCCAAAGAGCTTTCAGCCTCTTGAGCAATTAATTCAAGTGACAAAAATTGGTACTTTTCTAGATAACTCTTTTCATCAAAACACAAGGACCTTAGTCATTCACCGAAATATTTGGTCACTGTTGTCTCAATAATAAAAGCAACTCTCATGCAAATAAGCAAATTTTAATTTATTTATTAAATTATTTTGTGTGTGTATGTGTCCTGCAAGTGCTCTAGATTTTAGAATTTATCAAACAGTTGTTGCCTGCTTAATATTTTTTTACAAATGCATTTCAGTGGGAACATTATAAGTTTTATAATGAATTTCAACTACTTTTCCAAGAAGATGGAAGGAAATTGGTATTTGTGGAAAATTAAACTCGTTTATTCTGGAAGAGAACCTTTTGTGTGTTAGGATTTTATTGATGTAATTGAAGCTGAAAACTTGGGAGGGGTCCTATATTCATATTCGGATGCAAATTTGTGGCAGAAGCAAACTGATTTAGGATGCACAAACTTTGATTGGATTGTACAAATAAAAAACTCTTAGTTCTTCCAGGCAAAAGCTTCTTTTGACTAGTAAGAAACTGCTTTGGCTTTTTCTGTGGTTAACTTTAGGCTAATATGAGAGCTCATAATTGTATGTTACTGTAGGGGTTGATAAATTTTTAAAGGTCTTACTGGTGGTCCAAAATAAGAAAGTTGTTAGATTATCCCTGTTGGTTATATTTGAACTTATAAAGAAAGTTGTCTGATTTGACATTCTTGTGAGTTTATGGTCAAGAAATCTAAGGAAATGCTAGGCACCTCGTTTGAAATTTGCCACTGACTTAACTGGAACTAGCGAGTGAGCGTCAATGTGCTTTTGGGTACTTAGTTCTTACATTTGCAACTAGGTAAATCTAACCTGGAATTTATGCTTCTTCAAACACTATGACAATCTTCATAAGGCTGCCTCAAAAAATATTTGGCATGGAACTCCTTGAAATACATTGGTTTATTTAACGTGTTCAGATATCTTAAACCTCTTCAGATTGTGGTGGAAACATTAGAAGCATATGTTGAGCTTGCTATCTTGTGTCGATTGATGACAACTTCGTTTATTGTTGAGCAGGCACCAAAAAAAAGTTCAATTTTGGCATTGTCATCAGATTCTGAGTCATGCAAGGATAGTAGCCTCTTAAGGGAGGAGAAAGAATTTCAGTTCCAAGGGAAAGAAATGGACGAGGATGCAGCTCTGACTCGTAGAGAAGAAAAGACTTCAGTTAAGAAGGTTTCAAAAGAAAAGTCTCCTAAGAAAGGGCAAAAATCACCAAAGAAAGAAAAGGATGTACTTAATAATGTGAAAAGAAAAGGCATGAAGTCTATGCAACGGTGACAGATTGTAATTTAAAAGATTGATAGTTAATCAGGACGTTGTCTTAAATCTGAATCTTTTGTGGACGGAAAATGGACTATTTTCAATTCTCCAAAAAAGAAATTAAAACTAAGAGGTGCTTTATTTGGAGTTCTCATGCATGTCGGTTGATAATGGTGTAGGAAACAATGACCATGAAGATGCTGAGGAAGACATAGCGGAGAAGCGTAATATGCTTAATTTGAGAATTTTATAGTAGCAGCTGTGACGATTGCTCCTCTAATCTGTCTTACTCAGTTCATAGTTTTATTATTTTCAGGTCTCTACCTCGACATTGCCTTTGGTGATATCAGAGAAACTCCAACTTACTAAGGTAGCACATCTTGTTTAGATTTTGGCTTCCTTTTATCTGCCTTTTCTTTGGTGCTTCATCACTAGTCTCAAACTTTCCCATAATAATTTCCTAGCTGGACACGAAACATATCTTTATGCTGCAGAAATTGTTACTTTTGCTGATGTTTAAATTGCAATTCTTCAACGGATGAGAGAGGAGGATTTTCTTGGAAATAGTGCTGATGGATGCTTAAAAAAATGACGGCCTTTGGTGCTTTTTTGCCCAACTAATTAATCTTATTAGATGCTCTCTTTTACTAGAACATGCAAGAATGCATCAAATACTTTTTCTCAATCTCTCTCTCTGCTGTTCAGGTACATGTAGATAAAAAATTGTGGATTTGTTTCTGGTCTTCGTGACTGAAATTTTTGATAAATTTACTCTCTTTATTTGTGTTTGTCTCAATCTCTATCTCTCTGTTCGGGTACATGTAGATAAAAAATTGCGGATTTGTTTCTGGTCTTCGTGACTGAATTTTTTGATAAATTTACTCTCTTTATTTGTGTTTGTCTCTCCATGTTCTCTTTTGTGTTTGTCTCTGCACGTACACATCTAGCATTCATGTAATGAATAGAAGCTTTATTGTTTATGCAGGCACTTGTAGAGTGTGAAGGGGAGTCCATAGATCTGAGTGGCGATATGGGGGCTGTTGGAAGAATACTAATTCCTGGTACTGCTGAGGGAAACCATGTAATGTTCTTGGACTTAAAAGGCATGTTGTTTTCTAGTTCAATTTTTTTTTTTAATTCATAAATTTTAAAATGATCTGTCTTTTTCTTTTTAAAATAAGAACAGATAATCATCCCTATTTTATGTAAGACAGGACTGTAAACTCACATGGTTTAAAATTGAATTAAGTTCACCAGCATTGGAAGCTTTTAGCAATATACATTTTTGCTCCTGTTTTATTTTTATTAATTATTTATTTATTCTTTTTTTTTTTTGGGGTCTTGCTTACCTTCTTTTGTATTTTTTTCCCCATGTCTTGTCTGCCTGCTCAGCTGCTCCCTTGTTGTTTCCACTTTATTGTTTGTTTATATAAAAACTACACTTTCAAGGTCTACTATTACATGTATTCCTGATTCCTGATTGTTGATTAATTATTTGCATTCTGGGTCTGCTGTTGACTGGTTTAGTGTTTTTTCACTCTCAGGAACCATATACAAAACAACATTAGTTCCTTCCAGGACATTTTGCATTGTACGTTATCAATCTCCTTTGAAATTCCTCAAATTGGATATTATTTCACGTATTCAAAAGAAATGGCGATGATAATAATAATTAAATCCCCTTTCCACTTTCTTTGTTTCAATTATGGTACATAAAAAGTTAATTTTTGCTGAGATAGTAAGATTGTTTAATAACTTAGCTTTCTTTCTCTTCAGGTTAGCTTTGGCCATCCAGAGGCTAAGGTTTGTTGCAAGTCCTCTCCTTTTTCACTTATACTTGTGGATTTTCCTATTTTAATTTTATTATTATCCTTTTGTCTGTCATATATATGTTTTCTTCCTCATTAGTGATTTTCCAAATAGTTTATGACTTTGACATTGCTAAGACAACCGTGGTACTGTGATAAATTTAATCCAACTTATTGACATAAATTTATATTTCTTGATCAGATAGGGGCCATCATGAATGACTTTATTCAGCTGAAGCCACAGTTTAATGTTTATGAAGCTGAGACTATGGTTGAAGGTCAAGATTTTATCACACTTTCTCTAGATGCACAGGCACACACTCATATATGTGCATTTACTCGAGTACCCTAATGTTTGTCTTAGATTCATCCAGATAAACCATTTTCAAAAGTTCATTGAAGACCCAGCAGTTTCACTGTTTTATCATTAAAATAGTTCGAAACAAATTAATCACTCGGATACATGTTAATTTTAAAACTTATCCCTTAATATCCTGCTAAATAATAGGAGTTGGTTAAACTTATAGTCAGACACATATCTAGCTAAAATCCAATACTTTTCCCCCCTTTTTTTCCTTTCTCTAAGATGGTGTGTGAAAATGATTGCTTTACTCATTCTTAAATCATAATGTAATTGATAAAAGAACATTGCTCTAGATTGAAAAAATTGCCCCAGGTACTTGAATTATTTATTAAAATTAGCATTTAGGCAATTGGACTTCTAACAACTATATGTTTTGTACATTTAAATGTGCATGCTGACAGCCACTTCACTTCTTATTATATCTATGTCCTATTGAGGTCTTACCTTCTTCCTCACAATTCATGAACACTGTTCCACTCACAATGTGTGAACATTGCAATTGAAAATTTATTGAAGCATCTGAACTCAACTAGTATCATTGACGGTGGGATTATTAAGCTAAAAATTTTAGAGTCAATTAAACTTTTAAACTAAGGGGTTCTCAATTAATAAAATTTTGGAAGTAATCTAGAAGTGGACTTAAGCCAAAAGTTTTTAAACTAAAGGCTGCATAATTTTTTTTTTGTTTGGGGGGGGGGACGGGGGGGGGGGGGGTGGTTGGGGTGAATTAAGCCAAACTCTTATGAAAGGTGTCTAGAACTTTTTCATTGTTTAAATGACAAAAGAACATAGGGATTGTTTTGTCGACCGTCAATTTACTATTTTTTTATTGCTTTAACATATTTTCACCTAAATAGAAAAGTGTAGATAAACTTCCCTGTTATTTATTGGAATGAGAATAGGTCTGAACTGTTGTCATTATTTCCTCTCGCAAAATACCTTCATTAAGTTTATTTGCTTTTTACTACATAAAAACGTGTGTATATATAAATTGAATTATCATAAACTACAATAAAATTTATTAACGTGTTTCTAATTTAGAATATTAAAAGATTGTGTTCACTTGAACATAATTTATGTTTGATAAAATACTATCTTTTTTACATTTGTTGAGATGTTTAGAATAAAATTTAACATTTAAAATTTGTAAAGATACAATTATAAAAGTATTGGTTTTCAGAAACAAACAACTCCATACTCATTATTAGAGATTCAAACTAAAAACCAAGCATGTCATTCAAATTCAAATATTTAGCTCTTTTTAGAATCCAGATTGAAAAAAAAAAAATGCCGTTGTAATGACTAATTTTCCGAAAGGGTTATCTTGGTGAATTTGAATCAAGCACGGGTGCCTGAGTGAATGAGGACATTTATACAGAAAAATGTCTTGTTATGGCAATTGTGGTTACGTGTATCATTATTTGATATGTTCACTTCTAATCGACATTTATCCTTCACGTTCATTGATTTCATTTGAGCAGGAATATTGGATGGTTTCTTATTTGACTTGGAAGATGAATCTGACAAGCTTGCTAAAGCTACACCTCATCAAATTGATCAAAATGATGGCATTGAAGAACAAACCAATGAGAAGACCAAAGCGAAAGCTGTAAGTTTCTGGACGTCAAATAGTTACTAATGCATCTATTATGAATCCACAACTTATAATCTTTTGTATTGTGTTATTGTATGAATTTTTGAAATGCAGGGGCCTGCAGGAAAGAGAGGTACGACTGCTGGAGGCGAAGAAATGAAGCATGCAATGTCTGTGTTTGTTTCTTAAATCCTGCTTATGCTATGGCTGTATTGGTCAGATGTTAGTTAATTAGGTGATGAAATGAATCACGAGTAGAACTCAGAGGTAGTTTCAGGGGGATTGTTTTTTGTCAAGCAGAGTAATAACCAAAAGTCCCTAATGCTTAAATGTAAAAGAGTGAGGTTTTCGCAATTCTAATTATGATGGATTTTCTGTTCGACACAATGCATGTTGTGCCTACTTGCTTGTTGTGAAACATGTTTCAAAATGTTGACCATCTGCATTTTGTCAAATGTTGGTTGACTCACTGTGAAAATTGTAAATATGGTAGTTCAATTAAATAAATAAATAATTTGTGCATTATTCCATATTCTTCCAAGATTTCACAGAATTCTAGACGTATGAAATCACAGTAAATTCTGGTTCAACTGCTAGACACGGACTTTGTAAAAATTATATGTTACACAATCAACTCCGCACCAATTTGAATCTTTTATGTTGTATTTTTTCTCAGCCTTTAATTTCCTTGCACTTGCCATATTAAGGCCAATTAGTTACGACAGACCAATACAACGTATATAAACCGTTCAGACCAAAATTATATGTTACACAATCAACTCCGCACCAATTTGAATCTTTTATGTTGTATTTTTTCTCAGCCTTTAATTTCCTTGCACTTGCCATATTAAGGCCAATTAGTTAGACAGACCAATACAACGTATATAAACCGTTCAGACCAAAACCAGGAAAATGAAAATTGACAATTTAAGGGGCTGCAGGTGGAGGTTATTTGATGAGGAAACCATCTGCTGAGCCTTGGTACTGCTGGGATCTTGAATTGATGGTGAAAGTGAACCATTTGATCCCTTTAACCTGTGTACAAAAAGAGATGAGGTTGTTACGGTCTGAGAATGGATTCAGTTGCCAAAAGCTATAAAATCAAGCGAAAGAATCCATCGGAATAGGATACATACCCGCCACTGAAGGCATAGCTATAAGCCCTTGGACAAGCTCAATCAAGTTAGTAGCTGGTAGGTTCAGTCAGCTCACCAGCAAAATATTTGAGGTAGTCCACATAAGAAATTCCGTAACATTAATGAATCTAACAACCCTGATAAAATTCTGAGCAGAGAAAAGGGTACAGCGTTGAGAGAACTACACTAAGATCTCAGCCAAAATCCAACTCATTTTCCACAGATTAGGCACCAAGTGCTTCCTAGAATTGCCAGCTTTAAAACAACAAGGGCTCAAAGGCTTGTAACGTCAGAATATTCCAGTAACATCAGAAAACGTCCCAGCCATCCACATCCAGGGAAAACGTCCCAGCCATCCACATCCAGGGAGTTGCTCAATGATTTTTCTTCCTTAAAATGAAGAAGGCTGTCATTGCAAATTCAGCAGCAGCAACAATTCTTCCATGTTGCTAAATGTCTAGAAATTGAAAGGAGTTGCCACAGCTCGTCCACGTACAGATGTACTATTGTCACACAACCGGATCCCTATCTCCCAAGAAATAGATCAGGCATTCCAATCCATCTAATTTTCTGACCCAGCGTAAAATCCTTCCAAACAGCCCACATTGTGAAATATGCCAGCTCATATGATATGCTGTCTTTCTTCGCCATAAGCATAGGCGGTTGCAGCTTTGTTCTCATATCTGTGCAAAGATGATAATACCTGCATAGAAATAGCAACAAACATCCATCTAATCTTCTAATCCAGAGTAAAATCCTTCCAAACAGCCCAAATTGTGAAATAAGCCAGCTGATACGATATGCTGTCTTTCTTCGCCACCAGCATAGGCTGTTGCAGCTTTGTTCTCATATCTGCGCAAAGAAATTAACCTACATAGAAATAGCAACAAACATCAGAAAGCTGCAATATTTGTTTGAAAAAGAATTGAGAAGGAATGAATTCAATTCATTCACATTGCAAAATAATCAGATAACAGTTGAAAGTCTCCTGAATTGCATCATTCAATCCCCACAAAATTAAATCTTATTTCAGGAACCCGAAATAACAAATCAACCCAAAAATAACAGTGACAAAACAATAGATAGAAAACATAATAAGAATCACCAATTAAGTGTCATTCCTCTTCAACCTGAAACAAATTAACCAAATGTTAAGTCACAGAGCACAGTGAAGTTTAAATTAGATATCTAAAAATGGCTTCATTTCAAGAACTTGAAAGCCTGTACTGCATTGGCCAACCAAATGACTATCAAGTTAGATGAAATCATACCAAATTGAAGGAGATTGAGAAATACTGAGTACTGACAAATCAAGACAACCACAGAAAGAGATACAGTTAAAAGAAGTACACAGCTAGAAAATGATACTGTCAATACCAAAATGTCTAAGACAGCAACAAAACAACCATAACACTGTTCCTATGTAAATAGAATATCCAAAGAAAGAGAGATAAATAGAGGTACAAAAAATTAAATAGCACACAGAGAAATAAAATCATTATTCAAGCCTTAAGAAAGACCTGAAAGAATCCTGTAATCATTGTAGTTTTTGATGTGGGCAGTAGGGTTAGAGAGAAACTGAATTGATCAAGTTTCAAAAGTAACAAGAGCCTGTTCATCATCCTCTACGACAGGACGGCAGTTAATGAACTACATTGCATTAATCATAACTAGAAATATAAAGTGTTCCTACACACAGGCAGGTCCAATGACATCGAGTCTGTTTTCCATAATAGTTCCGCGAAAGGAAAAAAGGGAAGAATCTCTAAGGAACATGTATTGATGAAAGCATCTTTTCAGTCGCACAACATAAACCATCTAGCTCATATCCATGCCATCTCCAACTTTGCTGCAGATAGGACTAACAGCAGAGAAAGATCTCTCAAAAGGAGAAGGATGACATTGTGCATCCCTTCTGCGCTTAAAAGCACAGGCATCAGAGGGGGAATTATCAGCATCGAGCTTTCTCCGAACTCCTCTAACAGCCTGTTCTTCAGCTTGCGTAAGGGGAAAAATCTGGCCGCTGACCCGGCAAAGTGAATTATGGTTATCATACAAAATTCTCTGGTTACAATTCTTGTCACAAATGTGGGTAAATCCTGTTAGTTTGCAGATGTACATGTTTCCACAAACATGTTCATTATCACATTTCCTATCACATTTGTGAACAGGAATTGGACCATCACGGCCCAGAATAGTGGACAAATAAACAACATTTGTAGGGCCAGCAACCATGGATTTGCCATATACCTCCATTGCTTCTTCCACTAACTTTATAAATACACACAGATTCCGTGCTCAAAATAAAACCTTGCCCCCTCAAAAGTCTGCAGAGCCCAAAACAATACAAGATATTATCAAAATTTTATAAAAATTCGACTTATCAGTTTTAGAAAGGAGACCAATTTAAATTATTTAATATAATAGTTAATTTAGTTCGGTCAACCTAAATGACAGAACAAAAACAACGCATGGGTCTCATGCAGAATAACAAAAATCAACAGTAGGTAACAATTATAATTACGAGCAGAAAATAGTAAATTGTTTTCAACAAAATTAAATTTAAAAAATAATTACACGTGACATGTCAAATGACCTAGATCAATTGTACTATTAACGTATAAGAAAGAGGGAGCTAAATTTGAGAAACTTACTTGACGTTGGCCGACTAAACTGAGAGAACCCGCCGCCGAAACAAAAAAAAAAAAAGAGGAACTAAATGAAAACAAGTTAAAAAGCCCAAAGAGAGAATGAAAGTGAAGGGCGGGCGGGTGGGTATTTATAGAGAAATAATGCGAAGCGAAAGGGGGTTGACATGTAAGGGTAAGGCCAAATTTCAAATGGATATTGCTATGTTAAATGCAGATTCAAATGCAAATGCAAATGCAAATTCAAATGCAGATGAAAAATTTTCACCGAATTGGTCTCTATTTGTTGCTATTAAAGTGCGCAGATTACGTTTTGTTGCGTTTGACTTGATGTATACATTTTCTTTCTCAATGTCACGTGTCGAAAACGTAATCAAACCAAAACCAACGGTTCCCTCTCTAACGGCTCCCTTTCTCGTCTTGTCACGACGCGACGTAATACGCATGGACACGTATAAATACTTTATATTGGCAAAGTTTATGTTACCTTAGCTGTATGTTACAGCTGTAAATTTTAAACCCTTAGAAAAGATAATAATTATTAAAAATATCAATAAATTTTAATATTTTACATTATACCCCAGGTTGTTTACACCCAAGTTACAATATTTCAATTTTTTTGAAGTTCTTCATTTATATTTATAGCAAATTTAGTATCAAACTGCTCAACAATTTTTTCTATTTTATTTAATTGAATCTTTAACTTGTTTAATTTTATATCTATTGAGTTTTTATTCATTATATTAATAATCCCTTGATTTAATATATCATGATTTTTAACGTTGAAGTCTTTTATGAATTGTTTAATTTTATTAAATTCTTTACTTAGTTGATCACTTGATCTCTTAACCTTTTAATTTATTTTATATTCCTTCATTGAAATTATTAATTTCTAATATTTTGTTTACCATTTCTATATCATTTATAGATAAGTTTAGATTTTCTAATTTATTTAATAAATATAGTGACATTTAATTTAATTGATTATTTCTCCACATGTTTGAATCATTGATAAGATCAAAGAATTGGAATTTTTTTATTAGAGGCTTTGGTAATTTATTAATTGTACCATCTTTTTAATCATTCATTAGATTTATAAGATATTTATTACATATAATATCTCTTATAATTCATGATACTAAATTTAGATTACAAAATCTTTATGATGGCATTGATGATATGTATTTTAAGAAGGAAAATAGATTGAATGTATGTGTGTGTGTGTGTTAGAAGAAAATTTTAGTTTATATCTCAAGAGAGACAAGAAATTATAAATGTAAGTGCAAAAATGTATTCAAAATTTGTGGATATTTATGAATATAACAATCATTTAAATCTTTATAAAAATGTTGTAAAAATTTTATAAATTTTTAAAAATAAATGTAGAAAAGATGGATGAAAAAATCATTTAATTATAAAAAATCAATGAGGACTTATTTGAAAAAATAAGTAAACATATGATTAGAAATAAAATTTTCTGTAAATATCTATTTCACCTGTACTTTGTTTTGTGTTAAAATTATTTTTATCCATTGAATTTAAGGAATATCAAAATCAATGGCCTATATTCATTGGTTGTTTGTTACATTATATGTAAAGTAAGTTTTGCCCTTCATATTAGGGCATAAATGAAATATTTAACAAATTTTATTTTATTTTTAATCTGTATCAAATTCAAGTTTTATAAATTTTCACCCAAACTATAAATACTTCATATTCTACTAATTCTTTAGAAACCCTAGCCGCTCTCACAATATCTCAGCCCGCACGCACGCGGAGCCTCACCGGCCACCAGCTGAGCTGCCATAGCTATTCCAACGTGACTAAATTGCCGTTGGATTTACCATCGCAAGCATAGCTACCAGGTTGATGGGAGCCGAAAATGGAGACCGCTGGAGGAGGACCCGATAACCATCAAAATGCAGAAGCGGGTACGGCTCGTCAAAAGAAAGGGCTCAACAAGCATGCACTCATCTCTGCTCTTCGGTTAACTCAATTCTATTAGGTTACGGTGAGTCTTCATTGAACACCCGTTTCCTGTTTGCATTTAATTTTTACTCAAAATGTTAATATATAAATATTTGGCTTGTAATTGTAATCGGATGGTGGAAAGGTGACGTGACGGTGAAATGAAGCTTTTGGGGTGTAGACATTTGAGTGATGAGTGGTGCAGTTCTTTTCATAAAAGAAGATCTTGACAAGTTCTTGCAGCGGATTCACGGTAAATCCTGTCTCTTCGTTTCATATTTTACAAATTGTTGCATGTTTATATAAGTTTTTAAATTTCTCTTTATTTATTTGGATAAATTTAATATGAAATTTCAGTTAAATGTTACTGATTTTTTATCAATTGAAAGTGTTGTACAGAGCTCGATTCTTTGATTGGTTCCTTCGGTTACTTGTTTACACCACCAAGTTGAGCCAGCTTATATGGCTTTATATCGCAAATTAGCGTACTACATGATTTGGTCTTTGATCCAAGTTTTGATTTTGTCTTTTTTTGTCATAGTTCGTTGAGTTGTGATTTCCTAGAGCCTGGCTTTTCAAACTGCATTAGTGAAATTATTTTTGTATTTAAACAAATTAACAAATCATAATAATCTAAGCCCTAATCTTTCCTGACATATTCATCCATTGCTTAGCTTAGCGTCTATGAGTCATCAGAACACCGGGGGCTTTTTAGGGAGATCTCTGCGCCCCTGACAGTCATTATTCTTGTCATAACAGCCATGTAACCTTATCCTGTTGCCTGCTTTTTTCACTTTTGGTTTTTGTTTTTTGATTGAGCAGCAATGCACGTTGTTTTTGTGTTTATTTACTATTTTTTTTCTTTATATAATTCTTGGTTTTATGTTTCATCCAGAAAAATGGGCTCGTGTTTATTTTGATTTCTTTTGGTATAGCTTCAAAAAAAAAAACTGTATATTGTGGGTGCTAGTTTGTTCAACTGTAGTAGAAGTACAAAGAGGTATGTGGTTCAAATCCGTAGCTTACATGGGTGGTGATTGTATTTGAGTCTTTGTCTTTGGAAATGTTTTATCAAGATTTACTTTTGCTAATATCACTTGGGTAATGCCCTGGATATGCTCATCAAATGTCATTACTGCCAGTTTTATGCTCATTGGCCATAGTTCTTAGTCTCTAGTTAATTTGGATATTGGGAATATTTTTTTTATGGCACATTTGTCTTTTCTTTTTTTATATCCTTGCTCTGTGTTTTGATGGATTAAGTATATACTACAAGAATGATCACTTTTGGTAGCATTGTGCAGTAGCTTGTTTTTGCAAAATGCTATTAAACATTAATTTTTGGTAACACTTATTGAAAAACAGCTACCATTACTCGTCCAAGTGATAATATTTTACTTTTTATCACATTTATCATCCTATTAGTAACATATTTCTAAATGCTATGTATCATTTAAGGTAATGTAGCATTTTAAGAATGCTACCCAAACAAAAACGATTAATTGATAATAGTTCAAAAAAAAGACTAAAAAAGAAAGGGGCCAAAAGCCTTAAACAATTTTAATTATACTGCCAATAAGAAGAAGAAGAAGCGGGCACCATACTTTTGCCCCTAATTATCCCAACTTTTTGAACAACCCTAGTTTCCTCACTTTTCCAATTGCTTCTCTCACTCTCTCAGTGTAAGCCACCCTCCCAAAATCCTCTCATGTTTTTTCTCTTCTTATTATGACCTAATTGATATCCCCTATCAATCAATTGAAAAATATTTCTATCCGGTAATTTTTTATTGTCTCAGGTATTGTTAATTTAGGATTTCTCATCAAAGCCTTCTCATCAATACTTAAACAATGAGTATTAACTTTTCTATTTTAATTTTTTAATTTACGGTTTTTGAATGTTGGTATATGATTTTTCATGTTGATTTGTTTTTTGTTTTTTGCAATTTGTGAATATATTTTGTTCATTTTTATCAATTTTCTCTGTTACAATTTTTTATCTTTATTTTCTTATTTTTTGGAGTAATATTTACAATTATTTGCAATTTACCATTCATTCCTTAACTTCCTCATTTTCATCATTAACTACATGCCTCCAAAGTTATTTTGGATTTATAACTATTATAAAAAATGTCAGATGGATTATAAACTAGGAATATAGCAAGAATTTTCTATACTAGGGCTAATTCATGTTAAGTGGCCATACAAATAAGATATTGATATGTTTAATCAACTTTCAATGGATTCTTTTTAGTTAGTTAGTTATTGTATCTATAATTTGGAGTATTGCTTTCTCATACTCTGAAGAAGTTTGTCTATTTTACCTATAACTTACCCAGGGTCTTGAAGAAGGAATTGTCTTTTGCTTCCTTATACTGTAAAAACATTTGCTTTAAAGATAATAAGGGATTAACTCCAAAGTTGCAATGTATATAGGTTGTTTTAGCATCATAAAGTAAGGTATAGACTTTCAATTGAGGTAGATTCCATGATTCTGCTTCATCTGCAGATTTTCTTTTACAAATAAGAGTCTCATCCCTTGTGGTGATGGTTTTGTTAATTATTTTTACTTATAGGCACTTCTCTTAATTGGTAAATTTATTTCTTATATGCTTGAGGCTGAGAAATGTCAATTCCTCATCTAGTTAAATAGAAGGATTTTTATAGAGATTTCTTTAGAGTAAAAATGTTTGTAGTAGCTGGTTAAACACCATTGATATTCAAAGTTTTCACTGCATTCAGTTTTGTTTGTTTATGCTTTCTTTCCTTCTATTATCATTTATGTCTTTAAAAGATTATTTGAAGTATAACATAGATAATTTATCATGTTTTAGCTAATAACTTGAATAAATTAGTTCCATGGTGTATTTCATATCTTTGCAATTTTAGTTTCATGCTTTTGGTTTTCCTTGTGCTTTGTTTAAATGAAGATTTTAAATTATTCTAAAATAGTTTGTACTTGGTAGTATTTTGTTTTGCTTGTTAAGCTAAATTGGTTTGTTGAATTGTTTAATGGACAAAATAAGGTTATAAATGAGCCCAGGTAGCTTGGCTCTTTAGATTATGTTCATTAATAGAGCCAAGATGCTGAACGCTTCCTAAATTCGTGGTAGCAGCATGTTTTATTTTTATGAGTAGCTTCGATACAAAATTCTTTGCAGGTGAAATTCATTGTTCTTGTGTTGGTCTATTAGAAAGAAAGATGATACACATTGTAATAATTTTAGGCACACCCTTTAGAGGAATGCTCAACTGCTATTGATTAACAAGTTTTATATTGTGGAACGCAATATTTAATGAATGCAGAGGCATGATATAAAGTTATGGTAATTGCTCTTTGCATTTGTGCAGTTTAGAATACAAATTAAATACTTGTTCTGTAATTTATTTTTAACATTAGCATTAAATACTAATAGAAGATTAGTTGGGTAGATGTAGTATGAAGAAAAAAATAATAAGGCTTCCATTTGAGTTAAAAAGAATATACCTATACAATTTACTAATTTTTGTTTAATTTGATTTAGTGCCTAGCATTTATAGATGATATTTCAAAGTTTATTAGCTTGAGTGAATATAAATCTGATTTGAAATTAAAGATAATTTAGTTATTGTAATTTATGTATGGGAAAATTTTGTTAAGGTGCCATTATTTTGTTTCTTTCTTTTATTAATGTAACAAATTATAATTTGTTTTCAAATTCTTAATGCAGGTTATAAAGATCAAGGACATTTTGCTAAAAGGCGTTGAAGACAATAAGCAGTGCATTTTTGTGGTCACTAGAAATTATTGAAAATTTGAAGTATAACACTCACATACCTAATCTTTTGTAAATGTTTGTGTACTTGATATTCTTACATTTGAAATGCTTTGATAATTAGTAATCTAATCATTTTTAAGTATTTTGGCTACATGAACAGTGTTTAGGTATGCTGATAAATTATAAGAATTGTGCATTTTACTACTATAAACAAATAAACAAATAAATAAATAAATAAGGCTTTATTTGAATGCATTTTACCACGATTGAATCTACACGCTTACAAATTTTTGCCACTTATTCTTAGGTGCTTCGTTTGCTTGGTTTCTACTATGTTTTGTGAGTTTTGTGAGTTTTTCGTACGGATGCTGTTTCATGATTTATATTATTCATGCAATATTTAAATATGTCCACACAAAGTTCCTTCACTTTTGATGTTTCTTGGGTTTCGTCGAGTTCTTTTATTTCCAGCGGCGATTTCCTTCACTTCCAATGACGTGTGAGTTATTTTGCTTCCAACAAGATTCTCTACATACGTTTCCGTGGCTTAGGTACTTTCTTGATTTTTTTCATGAATTTAGAATAATTTTTTGTTAATCATTGATCATAGTTAATCACTAGGATATGTATTGGGTATGAAAATATGAGAGTTTTTTTAAGATTAAGATATCTAATAAATGGCACACCAAGTGTTTGTTTAAATGCCTCTAAGAAATTATTGATCTAAATTTAGAATTAGTTTGAGGTTAAAGAGAAGATTGGTGTGTCGGCCAATTAAGAACATGGATGGTTGCCCGTCTTGTCTAAAATTTGGTCATGTCAAGCTTGGGTAAGGCGGGCAGCTTCTCCCCATCACCCAAATGGCCATGCATGGCGTGGGAGGCTGAGTAACGCGGGCGACACGCTTGCGTCGCCCAACTATGTAAATAGGTGACAACATGATTTGGTTGGGCAATACATGTTGTCGCTCATGTACCTATGTCACCCGCTTCCTGGGCGACAACAATTGAATCTGGACAACAAAATTGTGTCGCCCATGTATCGGGCGACGTAGGTACATGGGCGACAACAACTGAATTTGGGCGATAGCATGCTGTCACCCAAGTTTTCCTATTGTTTCAATTTTATTTTTTTCTTTAAAATATTTATGCTAATGATGTCCTAATTTATTGTTTAAATATGTCCGACAAGCAGATGCATCCCTGGTCACTAAAGATACCAATCGATGATCATTTCCTAGGTTATGTTTCAAATTTAACGAGATTTACTTTGGTCACTACGCATATACAGACTAAGTTAACTGATACTCAATTTGGGCTATTCAAAAAGTAATTTTTGGTCATTTTCTGGCCATGGGGGATCCTAAATTTAGCGGCAATCTAATACATTATTTGTTGCTCAGACTAGTCATAAAACCTAAATTTAGTTATTGTGGAGATTTGCTTATGAAGAAGATTGCTATGGATATCTTTATGGATGAGATTCTGTAAAAAGACATTATTAAACACATACTATTAAGTCGTCTTATTTTATATTCTTATTGTCAATGGATATTTTCAACAGCCACTAAAATCGAGCAATATGCAACTCTCTGGAAAATTGGGCGACACAGTTTGTCGCTCAGGCGACACAGCTTGTCAGCCGATTTTCCTGAGACTTACATAATGCTTGACTAAACCAAGCAATAGACAACTCTCTGGAAAATCGCGTGACACAGCCTGTTATATGTTTCTACATGCATATTATCTACATCTGTATTGACAACATTGTCATCAATAGGATTCTTATGGGAGCGGAATGGGGAGTAGTGTTCAAAGGCTGAAGTTTGAATTGATGGCATCAAAGGAAGCTCTATCGGAACTTTAGGAGTTGCCGTTACATAAATAAGAGTCATCCATAATTAATTGGATCAAAGTTCATAAACGTAATCACTCTCACTATTTCATCGTCCACTATGTCTATGGGCAGTGAATCAATGGGTTGCGTCGGATGAGTTGATTTCACATTTGTCTTTACTGTGAGGGAATACTCATCTGGACTTTTATTCAGAATTCTATATAACCTTGCAATAAATTGTTCAAATGTTGCATCTTTTTAGAAACAAAATGCAGTAACATTTCCATTCTCATACTCCATACGACCATCCTCCAAAGTGTTCCACGCTCCATCAAAATACATCTTAAGAACTACCGACTCCATTAACCTGATGCAAAATAATAATACTACTTTATTAAAAACACTGTAAACAATAACATTACTATATTAAATAATTAATTAATTATCAACAAATTTGGGTGATCCGGGTGACAACACTATCGCCCAGGTGACAGTATTGTATATTAATACGTCGCCCGGGTGACGAATACCAAAATTGAAAATCCAGGCGACATGTACCTGTCACCCGGGCGACAAGTCATTCTAAGCTTGGGCGACAGTTTTGTCGCCAGGGCGATAGGTACTTGTTGCCTGGATTCTGGGTTTCGTTTTTAACATCGTTCAAAACTCATTTTCGTCAGATTTTGCCGAAAATTTACTAATTTATAAACTTATGATCTCATATTAACCATTTAATGTACTCACATTGTAATAAAATGAGTACCTGATCTTTTGTATAAACCCAACCAAAAAAATAAGAGACAAAGATTGAAGAAAAACTAACCTTAACTTCTTATTATTCTTTAGTTTGTTGCTTGATTTTGTCTTTAATACTTGGATAAATATATTAGTTTAATGAATGTGAAATAGATAAAAGGGAGGTTGAGTGATAGTTGAATAATGTGGGAGAGGTGAAATGAGGAGTGTTTTGGTTAGGGATGGCAATGGGCACCACCCGCAGCGGGTTTGCCATTACCAAACCCAAACCCGCACAAAATTTAAATCACCAAACCCACCCGCAACCCGGAGCGGGTTTTAATTTTTTTAAAGAAACCCACCCGCAGCGGGTTTTAACAATTACCAAACTCGCAATGGTACCCGGCGGATTTTTTGCGGGTTTCCGTATTTAAAATAAAAAATGTTTAATATATAAATTTATAATAATAACTTCAAATTCCATATAACATACTCAATTTTATATTTAAACAATGTAAATAAAAAATTAAAATTTCAACATCAATCCAACACAAATTCTCAAATTTAAGTATAAATTACACAATTTCATTTAAAAAACACAAACTAGTATCTAAAAATAATAATTACATTTTATATTATCATTTAAAACAAGTTCCGAGAGAAGATATTCATTTCATTCACCACCATAAGCACCCATCCAACACAATGCCTATAATAATAATTAAGATTAATATTTTCAAATACTAATTCGAAGGGAAATGCCTTTAATTTTCTTTAGGTTATGACTTTAGAATGGGAGATGGGCCACATACACACATACACAACTTTGAATCTTTGGCTATTTGGTAATTTGAATAATGACATCATTTTCCTTATACATTTTTAGATTCAAATTAAATTAAAAATATTTAGAAAAAATATTATGGGTTTGGTGGATATCCATGCGGGTATCCACTGGATATAAGGTTAATACCAAACCCACCCGCATCCATGTGCGGGTTTTAGTTTATAATACTAAACCCACCCGCATGTTAGTAATATGCCCTAAAGGCCAATCGAATGGTGTTTGATTGTTTAGGGAATGATTGTATTTGAATAGCATTTTGATATTTATAAAATGGCAAAGTTATCAATATTCATATATTAATTTAATGAATATAGTCCAAGAAGTAAAATAGTTAAGGAACACATTCTCGAGTTTGTCGAGAATATGAAACGTGCATTCTTTGTACTATACTTCTAAAATAGTTCCTAGTGGTGGATTTATGATTGGACATTATAAATTCCTATAAACACTAGTATGTGTTATGACTCCTTATGGTATGTGATACTAAAATGAATGGTGAGTTTCATATCATTGACATGAGATGTCAAATCAAACACATAGGTACTTGTTAAGAGAGCGAGTTTACTGAACTTGACCGAATATAGTAAGCCATATGGTTTTGAGTGTTAATGGCTTATTATACATTGTAACAGACACTATGTTTAGTAATGGTCTTTAGACCTGAGGCATAACAGATGTCTTATACATAGACATCTCTGATATGTGAATGCATAATGATTGATTCCTAATCACGGAAGAGATCTAGCAATAGCTGTCATGGTTGGCTATGTATGAACACAAGTGTATGGCCAATATGGAATTCATCACTTTGTAATATACAAAAGGATGTTCCTATGAGATAAGATGAATTGGCATGAGAAATCCTTGGCCAAGGTGAAATATATTTGAAGGAGTTCAAATTATATTTTCATGCCAAGTTCATTTAGATTTATTTTGAGATAAAGCATAACTGCTTAACATAATAAACCATAAGCCGTGCTTTTCTCTGGACATGGATGATGAAGAGACCAAGACATAGAGATACAATTGAATAGGTTCTATAGATCCAACAATTCTTGTTATTTGGATGGCTGTGATATACTGCTAGGTGTCACTCATGACTTGTAGAAACCTTAAGATCAATATTGGTAAAGCGTATTAGCAATGCATCTTAAGGTCATTAGAAAAGTTCTAATTGATGACTAAAGAGTTTAGCATCATTTAATGAATAAAGAGTTATCATTAAAATAGTTCTACTACCTTATAACTAAGAACCTAAAAGGTCACACACCAAATAGAAATGAAAAAAAGGGAGTTACTAGAAAATGAGAAGTTAAATTTCCTAATTTTAGAAAAATCAATATTTATATTATAATTCATTGAGAATGAATATATATATAAATATATCTTAAATATGATTTAAGATAGAAATTTAGATGTTCCATAAATAGTTTAAGGAACAAAATAAATTTCATAAATCATCAATTAAACATTATGTAATATCGAGCACGTAAAATGACCATTTTGGACATATTCCGGTTCATATATGATTATGGACTTCTAGACCAATTTTGGGTTTAGAATTTTGGGCTTTTATTGGATCTAATATGGATTAAGAGAAAGCATTAGAACATGTTACAAAAGAAGCCCACATTTAACCATTTGATTTGATCAAAATGGGGTTAATTAATTAATTACGAAATTAATTAATTTAGCTATTTATTTATTTGATTAAATAATTTACTGAAGTGATAAGATCACTTTCAATAAATAATGGCTAAGTGGGTGGGTCTAGCACATGATAATGTTTGGTGCCATCATTGGAGATAATGGTGACTTTATTTGGTGGAATGAATCATCATGAACTAGCATTCATGTTTCTTCATTATCTCTCTCATTTCTAAACGAAATTTCGAGATTCCAAATCCTATGAACTCCTAGAACATTTCTAAGTGTGGACTGACTAGAGGCATCACAATTGGGGTGCTTAAAGGATCTCAGATCGTGGCAAAACAGAAGCTGTTCGTGCAGAGCTCTATTTTCTGGACAGTGTTCGTAGCTTGCTGTTTTCAGTCATTTTCTCCTACTTCACGAAGTCGTTTTTGAAACTACAAGTGAGGTAATTAAACTTCAATATTTCCTCTTGATTTTCGTTTTTGAATGAAGTCGATCCGAGATTTCTAGAGCTTCCGCCATCTGTTTTAATTTTACTGCGCAAAAGTTACGTTATTAGGAACCTCATGGACAATTGTTGTCCTTCACCGCAATGGATAAAATTACCCGCAGCGGGTGGGTTTTGGCGGGTAGGTTTGGGCGGGTTTGCGGGTACAATTGCCATCCCTAGTTTTGGTGGTGTGTGTAGATGTTCGGCTGTTGCTTGGGAGTTGAATAATATTGGGCGAAATATTTCTGTGTTTTATTTTGTCAATTTATGGGTAGTTTAGTCCTAGAGCTTTGTAAGTGGTTGTTATTGTAAGAAAAATTGAAGTGAGGTCTTTTTTTATATTAAAAATTGGAAAGTGGTCAAATGGGAAAATTTCCCGTTTTTCATACGGATGCTATTTCATGATTTATATTATTCATGCAATCATGAATTAGTAATGAAAGTTTATTCTTATTTATTTGGATGTGTTTTCCTCTATCTTTATCGCAAAGATCAGTTTGTCATTAAATGAAAGTAGAAATAAAAGCTGTGAAGAATTGAGTATGCCAATTGAGAATATTTTTGAAAAGAATATTTTTTATTAGTTCAAAAATACTTGAACTATTTCAAAACAGTCTCTTTGAAAAGAATTGAATTGAACTATTTCAAAAATGCAATCATGAATTTCTTATAAGTTAATCAAAAATGCAATCATGAATTTCTTATAAGTTCAAAAATGCAATCATGAATTAAATTGAACTATTTCAAAACAGTCTCTTTAATTTCTTATAAGTTAATCAAAAATTGCTTCTGAAGCTATTTTCTTTTCAAAAATTAAGAAAACTAATTTGAAAAGAAAATAGAGTGGTAAAAATTTAATTTGAATGGAAAAAAATCTTAATTCTTGATTTATTTTAGTTCAAAGATAAATAAATATAATTAATTGAATGATAAAATGGGCAAAAAGTTTTTAAAGATCAAAAGTATAAATAAATTAAAGTCAACTGATCCCCCAAACAAAGGAAAAAGTTAATTCAATTCAACACAAATAGATTAAGAAAGTTTCAATTTTTTATTAGCAAATTATTTGATGTTAAAAGTTTTTAAAATTTGTTTAGATTAATGGAAATTTTGATTTCCTCTATTTTTTAGAGCACTGGATAAATTAATAGTACCTTATAATTCATTAACAAACAAATGCCAATAAACCATTTTAAAAAATAATAAATTAAACACGCCTAAATCATAATCATAAATGTTGTTATTATATTGTTAGATTTTCATAATGCCATACATTAGTCATAATAAACATTGAAAATTTATTTTACTTAAGTCCTGAAAATTTGAAGAATTATATTGATGTTTAAAAGAGGATGATACTCATTAAAAAAAATGTTGTTAGCAAATTATAATTATTTAAATGATAAATCAGCATAAATGTGAACAAAGGTCAAAATCTCAAGTATAGATGATCAAATTCATGATCAAATCTCTTGAGGTGTTGAATAATGATTTCATCCAAAAAATGATATTTCAACGCCTAAGTTTTGTAACTTACAGAAATCAATTGTATAATCAAAATGTTAATGATATCTTAGTAATCTAAAACAGTGGCAAAAATAGCGTAGGACATATATACATTCTTATTATATTTAACTATAAATCCCATGAGGTATGATATTAATAATAATAATTGTAGTAATAGTTAATATAAATAATCATAGTGGAAGAAATGCAAAAAAAGAAGAAGGTAATATTACTGATAATAACATGAATTTTTTATTGAACTAATAAGAAATTAAAGAGACTGTTTTGAAAAGAAAATAGAGTGGTAAAATTTTTATGCAAATCAAGTATTTTTGATTAACTTATATCATCATAGCTTCAGAAGCAAAACAATTGCAATCATTCTTACATGTTATTTATTTATTTATTTACCTTTGAAATTAATGAAAACTAAAACAATTAATTTGAAAAGTAAAGAGAAAGATGAAAATAAATGCATAAATTTATTTTAAATACAACTAAATACTATTAATTAAAATGATTAAATGAGAATAGATATGTATAAAAATTAAAAGCTCAAGTACACATATAATCAAGTTCAAAAGATCTCATGAAGCGATGAAGTTGAGGAAAAAAAAAAGGACTTAGATTATGCACTCAAAATGTTGAAAATGATAAAGGGTTGTAATAAAAAAATTCTTATTATTATGGGGTAAATTGATATTTGTTAAAATAGTAAGGGTCAACCATAATTCACCTTATTGATATTATTGTTATTTAAAAAGTTAATTTAGTATTAGTTAAAAAAAGACTTGGAACATGTACTTATAGTGTTGGAATATAATAAAAATAATAGGAATATAAAACTATATAAGGAATAATATATTAGTTTATATTAAGTTTCCAGAAAATGATTGTATAAGGAAATGACGAAAGAATTGAAGATCATACATGGTATAACCTCTGTGTATGTGTTTTGTTAACTAATATAATAAAGGTAGTTTATTAACAGACATTATTAGAGTAGTTTGGTCACGTTTGTACTTCTGAAGAGTCCTTAAAATTAAAGTCTCATGTTCTGCCTTTTTTCATTTGTTTCCTAAACTAAATGCAGTTGTAATACTGATTTATATACCAATTTTATTTCTTTCCAGTATTTCATTGCTAGAAAAATAGACAAAAAACTAAAAATTACTGATATTTTTGCCAGTTATTTTTACGTGCTTAGTTTCTATTGTATTTTTTGAGTTTTTCATATTGGATGCTATTTGATGATTTATATTATTCATGCAATCAATTTTGTACTTGTTCATTGTAGATGTATTCTTCATTTATCTTCCAAAGATCACTTTGTCGTTAAACTGAAATTGACATAAAGGTTGCATAGAACAAGTATGCTGGTACGATAATAAATTTTATGTTTTAATATTGTTATTAAAAAATTTCTTTAAAAAATATGATGGTAAAATTTTGTATATAGTTTTATGTTTATTTCGTATTAAAGTCTGATTTTTTTCCTATTGAAAATAAAACTTATTTGATCCTACCCAAGAAGTTGGAGATGCATTGGAAATTCTGAATATTATTTATTTTTTCCCAGCCTTGTTTTCTAATACCATTTATTTATTATTTATTATTATTTTCTTATTTTTATGCAGAGTCTTGAAATATAGCAGCATTTGAAGTCAAGCTTTTGGAAGCTGTAAATTGATTTAGTTTTGTATTGGTTTTATTTGACATTAAAAGTTTTTAAAACATGTTTAAATGAATGGAAGTTTTGATTTGCTTTACTTTTTAGAGCACTGGATAAATTAATAGTGCATTATAATTTCATTTACAGACAAATGCCAATAAACCATTTAAAAAAATAAATTAAACACTCCTAAATCATAATCATAAATGTTGTTACTATATTGTTATATTTTCATAATGTCATACATTAGTCATATTAAACATTGAAAAATTATTGAAATTAAATGAAAAGAGTAAAAATATAGAGCCATAAAATGGTGGAAACAAGAGTTTAGGAGCATAACCTAAAAGTTTGAAGAACATAAAAAGAATCCGATAAAGTTTAACAATAAGTCGAGATCTAGAAAATAAACTTGAAATATCCTAGTAAAATGTCAAAACTCAATGAAAAGACTTGGAATACAAAATAAAAAATTAGTGCGAACAAGGGTGGAAGAAAATAACTCAAAAATTGAAATAATTTACCAAAAATTTGATAAATTCAAACATGAAGTATGGATCTAAAAAGTAAATTTGACAAATTTACCCAAAATGACGGAATTCCATAAAAAGAGCATGAATATTGAATCAAAAAGCGGTGGAAAAAAGAGTTGACGAGGTTAACCCTAAAATTTAAAAAGAGTTACCAAGAATTTGATAAATCCAACATAAGTAGGGATCATAAAATAAACCTTAAACATTCACAAAAAATATCGAAATTAAATGAAAAGAGTAAAAAAATAGAATAAAAAAATGGTGGAAACAATATGTCACGTTAGAGATTCCAACGGAGCTTTTCCCCCAATGGAAAAGAGAAGGATATATTCATCTCCATCTTGGCGGAGTCCGATTGATTCTTACTCTTCATGGTAGGAAAGGGTTACCAATCACTGCCTGATTAGCACTGCTTGACACCCGGTTCAAAGAGTACCAACATGCAGTCATTGGCACTGTCCTGACCACTTTACACGCAGGAAGTGTTCTTTTGACTTTTTACCCTAATTTCAATCTCTCTCTTGATGATCCTAATCTACCCACAACCTTAAAAGTTCAGATTCAGCTTCAAGGAGCTGAACAAACTGTTTCGTAAAAAATGGCAACGTTACACCACCAGCTGGTGTATCGATTACAAAACCATGTACTTGATCTTCCTACACTACAAACTTCATCTAATGTTTTAATGATCATTGCTGATTCAGAAACCATCCCCTCTATAGTCCAAATCCCAAGACAAATTCAAAAGCAAGAGCTTCTTAAGCTTATGCCTCTTGAGTGGCTATCTAATTATGAAAAATTTCACCAAAATTCCCAACTTGTTCAAACCTCTGACGCTCTCTTTGAAAAAAGAGCTGATGGAACGGTTATGATGACTTTTCAGCCACCCAATGAACAAACACCACCTAGAGCTTCTTTCTCTTACTCTTCCATGATTACCGTTGTTCCAACAAAATAGAAAGACATTCCTATTCATGGATTTGCCTCCGACGGTTATTCGATCTATCCGGATAAGATTAATGGTCACTTCTTATGGGATGTTCCAGGTTCCCATATGTGTGATCCAGGCTGCCCATGCCTTGAAGAAAAGGATGATGATGACTTTAACAGACGACCCAGGCGTCGAAAAAAGAAAAGTCATAAGATGGAACAATGCCAAAAAAGGCCTCATTTTCCTCCAGATGATCCAGACAATACAACTCCTTTGCCGATCTATAAAAAAAATTGAGGCTCATCCAAAAGGAGTATCAACAAAAACCACGCAGACAAGAGGCTAATCAGCCTAGTATGTAGCCATCACCAATCCAGTCTTGCATGATGTTTTCATTCAACTCATACCAAGAACATTTTCCACTTTTGGAAAGACACACAGATCTTCAGACAAAGGTTGTCAACAAACCTTTTGTCCCGTCTCTAGTAACTCCCACAGGCCAACTTGAGGATCCAAGACCTTTTGAAGTCGTTCTAAACTGGCAAACACAGAATGCCAGAGCTTAGAATTCAGCTTTTCGAACCCTTGATGACAAAATTGAAAGGTTGCGTCTCAAGTTAAGCAGACTAACACCAAAGTTGATAAGATCTCGGCTTAACTTGAACAAATTTATCTCAATCTACAAAATCAAGTCTCTCAGCTTGATTCAGAACTTCAGATGATGATTCAAAACAGATACTGGGGTCCATAATTCAACCACCATCTATCCCACAATCTCCGAAAAAATCAACTCCTGAACCTGAACTAAAAGACAAAACACCATTACATCAGTATTCGTCCCAAGTTTATTCTAATTTATTTGAATCAGAAAAATTTCTTCTGATCAAGAATCCTCTGACGAATCTCCAAAAGAATCCTCTCTTTCTTCAGACTCTGAAGCAGATTTGGCTAATATCTCAAGATTGTTAAGGGTTCAACCCTCTACAGGGTCCAATGATCCATCTCATTCATCTCCTCCTCCAACAACACCGATAGTTGAAGAAGAAGAGTCAGATACTAACCCCACTACACCTTCTCATGACAATCCTCCTAAACTTTCAAATGGCCCATGGATTACCTTTGATAATATCTCGAAAGTTAAATGGCCAGTTCGATTCCAAGAGTTTTCAGCATGGATAAATGTTCAGATGCTCAGAACTGGAGCAACATCTCAAACAGTCCTTAAAGAATTCAATTCTCGTTTTACTGGATCTTTAAGAGATTGGTTTGAAAGTCTCGGCCAATACAGACAACTTCAGTTGGTCCAAGCTGAAATTCCTCAAGTTCTTGGTATCATTTATGAATAATTTCTTGGAGAAGTTACTGCTGCCAATAAACAAACACGATGAAAATTCTATCAAATGAAGTGTTGTTCTCTGTAGATAAAAGATCTACTTTCTCACTTTCTCAAGATAATAGACTTACATGGCATCGTGCTTTCTGACAAAAAGAGCATTCTAGGCCAGAATTCTGTAGAATTTCTTGGAATGGTCATTAAAGATGGCCATTACCGCCCTGGTCCACACATAGCTCAAGAACTGGTCCATTTTCCTGATGAACACCTGTCGAGAAAACAAATTCAGCAGTTTCTAGGCATTGTAAATTATCTTCGGGATTTTTTCCCTCATGTGTCATTCCATACCAGCCAGTTGTCAAAAATGCTTAAGAAGTCTGCCCCATCATGGGGACCCTCCCAGACTGCTGCATTAAAGATTACTCAACATCCTTTTCCATTAAAGATTTCCACTGAAGGACAGCGCATTCTCCAAACAGATGCAAGTGATGAGTACTGGGGTGCAGTACTTTTGGAAAAGCTTGATGGAAAAGAAGCTTACTGTGCTTATGCCAGTGGTCAGTTCAAAGAATCGGAAAAACACTATCACGTAATCTACAAGGAGATCTTAGCCGTAAAATATGGAATTCAAAAGTTTGAATTTCATCTCATTGGCTATAATTTTCTTGTTAGATTAGACAACTCCTCTTTTCCGAAGATTCTTGATTTAAAAAATAAAACACTTCCAGAAAAAAACCTTCTCTGTCTTAAGCCATGGTTTTTCAAATATGATTTTTCAGTCCAACATATCAAGGGAGATTAAAATCTCATTCCTGATCTGTTATCCAGACATCCATCTTCAGCCACTCTTACTCTCATCTTCTCTTCTATTATAGTACCAGTGATCTTCATGAATTCTTCTTTGCCAAACTCAGCAAGATCAAAATCTTATTCCTGATCTGCTATCCAGACATCCATCTTCAGCCACTTTTACTGTCATCTCCTCCTCTGTTACAGTACTAGTGATCTTCATGAATTCTTCTTTGCCAAACTAAGCTCTTACAAGGAAATCTTTCCTTTGTAATCTCACATTTTCCAGTCCCTATCAAATCCAAGACTTTGCTAAGAAATTTATTTTCCGGTACTTCATGAACATATATCATTCTCAGTCATCTGATTTTTCTAGTTTTCACCATGATCATCTTTTTCGGACTCACCATCAATCCTTTTAGAGATATCACAGAAGATGAACTGTGGCACCTATGGTGCCTCACTGTTTTATATGCTACTAAGCTTATCTTTCCTGTACAATCAACATTCAGACATCTCACTGATCTAACCAAAGCCCAATCCTTGTTATGGACCCTCTTTGAATAGTTCTCTCCTCTCCCCTAGTAGAGAAAACAACTCAGTCTTATCATAAATCACCATCACCTCAGTTTTCTCCCTAATCAAGAAGGTGAACAATTCACCTTGATCTTCATTGTCCACCGTCCTTACTTTCAACATCCTGTCACTAAACTCTTCTGGTACCATGAACTTATGGTCATTCCCACTGCTAAAATTCTCTCATCCACGGGAATAATAATTAAGGAAGAAAGACCAGACTATACCAACATTCTTTTCCTAGATTCCCAGGATCCTTGGGAAGAATTCACTTTAATCCTGCATCCTGCAGAAACATCTGATGCACATTCAACCAGTTCAGTTCCACCAACAGATTCTCCAACTCGCCAATACTATGCTCATCTGCCTTGGTGGAAGGAACCTTTCGCAGAGGTCGATAGTGATGTTGACAACCTGTGCCCCTCTCATAGCCATTGAAGATCCTATCTAGGAGTCTCGTGATTGCTGCCTCTTTAAGTTTTTGTTTGCTTGTAATAATTGCTTTTGCTTTTACAAAAGCAAAACATCTACTTTTCAAAAAACTTGCTTTTATTTTTGTTTTGTAATCATGTTGTCTAAGGTTTGCTTTTTCTTTAAAAGTAAGATAGGGGTCCTGTCCTATCCCTTTCATAGTTATGTTTTTACTTTTGCAAAAGGAGAAGGGTCTTGTCTTATCCTCTCTTGAGGAGTTCTTCTATATAAGAAGAACTTATCTCAATTTGTATTCAGAACTCGTTGAAGAATTAAAATAAAATCGTGTTTTCATAACATGACATCTTAAAAGCTTCTTCATTTTCCTCTATTTTCCTTGAAAAACAACAAACTCTCGTAATAGTTCATTTCAATCCTATAATGAGTATGTTCTGCACTCGCCTCTTTTGAAGATCTTGAGCATAAAAAAATTTTAGGCTGTGAATCCTAACGTTCCAACCACAGTTCATCCTATTACGAGAGTTTGTTGTTTTTCAAGAAAAATAGAGGAAAATCAAAGCTCAAGAAACTTTGTTTAATTCGTTCAAATAGATGATTTAGAGTATTTATATTGTTTCCTCTCTTGTTGGGGATTTTTAGGCTTTAAAATCTATAATACCCAAAAATCAAGTGAGTAATTATTAATACTATTTTGATAGTATTGCTATGACTAGGGGTTATTTTTTAATTGATCTTTAATTTTTAGTCACGTTACTTTTATTGCTGCTACTGTTTATTACAAGTAATAGTATTAGTGTGGGTAATGGTATCGTATTAGTGCTTGGACTTACTTGATTTTGGGCTTAAGATTGTTATTCGGCCAAGTGCTAATTGTTTTAAATCAAGCCTAATTTAGCCCAACCATGCCCACTACCAAAAATCCTTACCATAAAAAGAAAAAGAAAATAGACCTAGCTCCATCTTCCTTTGTATGCTCGGCTAGGCAAGATTAAAGAGAAAGAGCAGCCAAAGTTTTTTAAGGTTTTATCATTGAAGTGCAAAAATTATTGGGTAATCATGGAGGTGCTTAATGTATACATTTCTGTGACGTTCGGGTACTCTATTTCTTGTATCGACTCATAATTATTGTATTTAACCTTTATGCTTGAGACTTGGCGGCTTTGATTTTTTAAGTTTGATTTTCATAGGAGCGGTGTAAATTTCATAAACTCTCACCACTTGCAACAATCCCAAATCGAAAAATGTGATGCATTTGATTGTTTTGGTGTGAATAAAAATTGGCTTCTTGTAAGCCTAATAACAACGTATTTAAAGTTTTTGTTTAGTCTAAAATTGTACTTGTCTATTTAATTTATAGCACGATATTAGCATGATAGTTGATTCGATGTGATTAGTTTAATTTTTATTGCTTGTGTTTATTTATACTTTATTATTATGTTTTTATATTATTAGTTGATGCTCTTAATTTAATTGTTTATTATTAGTTTTTATATTCATGTGTTCTATACTATTGCCTATATTGTTATTATATTTTTAACATGTTATTATTCTGCCAATATGGCTGGTTTAATCTATTTTTTTATATGGATGGTTTAACCGCCCATCAAGTTATTTTAATTTTAATAAATTAAGATTTGTTATTTCATTTATTTGTCTTTAAATATTATTGTTATAGTCTGAAGTTTACAACATAAATGAGGGGGTGAGAACCTAATGTTCTAACCTCATTTAAAATCAAAACTTGAAATTCTAAGTTATGATTTAGTTGAAACCATAAGTACATGCATAAGATTTTTGCATATTTCATAAATTTTTTTGTTTTTGTTCATATTTACATATTTCATATTTACATATTTCATATTTAGTGTCCTATTAAGAGCATATGAGTATAAAAGAAGTCAATTTTTGTAAGAAGTTAATTTTTATTTTCACAAAAACAATCAAATGCATCACATATGTAAAGAGCTCAAAAGCTGAGGCAAGGAGATTACATCTTCGATGTGAGATTGTTGCAAATGGTGAGAGACTGAGAGTTCACCAAGTTTACAACACTCCTAAAACTTCACATTTGGTCTTTATATATTTAAGAGTTTAAGTCGCTAAATTAATAAAGATTTGATGTGGGACTTTATAACAACAATATAGTGAAGTTATCATAGCTTGTGATATATTATAAATAAAGTAGATAAATAAATTTTTTTAGTCTAAATAAAGTACTTTAAATATCTCGTTATTAAGTTATGAGAAACCAGTTTTTATTCACACCAAAACAATTAAATGCATCATATATATATATAAAGTTCAAAAGTTAAGGTGAGGGGATTACATTTTTAATGAGATTGTTGCAAATAGTAAGAAGAGTTTACCAACTTTACAACACTTTCTTAAACTTCACCATTTAGGGACTTGGGACTTTATAGTAGCAAAATGGTGAAGTCACCATAGTTTATGACACTCCCCAAGTCACCAATAAGAAGTTGATTTGGTTGCGCTTCAACACTGCCTCGTTAAAATCTTGTCAGTAAAACTTAATGGGATAAAATATGATCAAAGGAAAAAGAATATAATGCACATTTATTCAATATAGTTGTAGATTTTTTTTATTTAACAATATGCTCCACTTAATGAGATATTTTCTAAAAATTCCTATGTTAATTTGATAATTTATTGAGACGAAGCATGCCAATATTGTGGACTAATTTTCCAAATGTTGATGTGGGTGAAGCTTTAGTAAAAAGATCAGCAAAATTATTGGTGGAGCGTATTTATTTGACATCAATTTTCTTGTCCTACTCGATCTTATGAGTATTAAAAAAAAATATATGCGTAGTTCTATCTTTGTTGATGCATCCTCCTCTAATTTAAGCAATACGCTAGAATATCCATTGCGGAAGTCAAATTTCATGTGCTTTGACAATGATGGACAATAAAGCATAACCAAATATGCCCTCTGCATACTTCATTTAATGCAGGGATCTTTGAGTGATTGAAGGAGATGGCAACAAAAGTCTGCTTAGTAGATCGTCATGAAATTACCTTGCTATTGTAAGTGAAAACATATTGTGCATGTGAACGAGCTTTATAGGTATCTGAGAGGAAGCTAGCGTTTGCATAACGATAAGAACAAGATTCTTCACTGGTTCACTTGAATAAATAACCTTATGTCCATTGTTTTGTAAATATATCAAAAGACATATTTGATGTCATTTCAATATCGCCGTGTTGGTGCTAAGCTAAATCTCGCTAATAAGCTCATAGAGAATTCAATGTTTGGTTTGATGCATTGACTTAGATACGATAAAGCACTGATTGTATTTATCTCTTCGTCATCTTTTTTTAAAGCGGAATGAATCTTTTTTTTTTTGGATCGAGAGATCAAACAACCATAGGAGTGCTTAGCGGATAAGCATTATGCATAGTAGAGTACTTTAAGATTTTTTCAACATGAGTTGATTGATGGATAAGCAATTGGTTTGTTTTGTGCTCAATTTGTAACTGGAGACAATATTTTGTTCCCAAATTTTTCATTTTATATTCTCTCTCTAAATATTAAGCAGTTTTTAAAAGATGGTTAGGAGTTACATTAGGTTCATGTCATCGACATAAACTGCTACAATTAAAAATCCAGATTTGAATTTATTTAATCAATACACATAGGCAAATAGTGTCATTTTTGTATCCTTTAATCAAATATTCACTCAAACGATTTTATCACATGCGTTCAAATTATTTTAATCCGTACAAGGACTGCTGTAGCTTGACTTAACACAGATTACGATCCTTTGATTTAGATGCTTCAAGTTTGATTCCTTTAGGGATTTTAATGTAAATATTAGTGTCAAATGATCCATACAAATATGCAATTACTATGTTAATAAGCATGTCGAGTCTTTATAAGATTGTTAAATTGATTAAAAACCGATATATTATATCATCTAGAACTATAGTATATATTGACTACTATAACTTGATCAAACACATATTACAATCTTTTGATTTATATGCTTCATGCATTTTGATTCCTTCAGGGATTTAAATGTAAATATTAGTGTCAAGTGATTCATACAAATATGCAATCACTATGTTCGTCATTTTAAGTCTTTCTGAGATTGTTAAATTGATTAAAAATTGAGAAATTATATTATCTAGCACTGGAGATTATATATCCTTATAATCAATAATAAATTTCTATGGGAAATCTTGTACAACTAGTAGCATTTTCTATCTAGTGATTTTATTATGTTCTTATGTTCATTACATTTCCTCACAATTTCATTTGTATTCAAAGGGTTTGACATCTTCACGTGTCTGGATTATAGGCCTAAAAACTTCATGTTTAGTTAGAGGAGTCAATTTCGACTTGAATTGTTTATTTCCATCGAAGTCAAACACACCTTTATCTACATTTATCGACAGTTTGAGGCTTAAAATTATTTGTAATTTCAATAGTTATTGTGAATGAAAAATACATTGTTGATGTTTATTTCATTACAATTCCATCTTTTTTTTTGGTAGATTTTTCTTCATTTTTTGCTTCTATGCCTTTTTAGGAGTTACTATCTCTTTTGGACTTGTGTTTGTTTAGGGACTATGGGTTCATATGGAACTGTTGATTCAGATAATATGGATACATTTATAGTTCAAGCATTATTTTCAATAGGTTGATGATTTTTCATTCACCTCTTCTTAAGAGCACTGTCTTTGGAGCTAAGTGGTTTACCACAATTTTGACATATAATAGAGAATTCATTAGCTGCTCTTACACTTTATCGTTCAGTAGGAAGAATCACTCGGGTTGGTGTATCAGTAGTATGAATATATGGTTCAATTACTTTTGTTGTATCTGTTAATGTATCTAGTAAGTGATTTGCACTTTACTGCGAATGTACTATTCTTCGAACTTTATTTTCACATTTACTGGTACAAGGGTCTAAAAGAGAAAGGGAAAATGTTCAAGAAAATTCATACTTTACTTTATGAGGCTTTTTATACCCTAATGATAGAAAAATTGTCCCATCAAAATGATAATCAGCAAAACATGCAATGAAAAGACCACGCATCATTATTTCAAGATATCTAAAGGTGAGTCAAAACTAATATAAATTTTTAAATAATGTTGAGGTCCCATCATTGTGCACTAAGGGGAGATATAAGAAAATGCATAGGACATCAAATGTCTTAGATGTGAACTCACCAGCATTATGTAGACGTATTGTTAATTTTGATCAGATAATCTAAAAATTATGCTTTTAATCTTATAATTTGGGCAAGTAATCTTGCAAATGCAATGTTCCGTGTGAATAATAAATAAACATGTGACTGCTATGTGTTGTGTGTTAGAAAGTGCATATTTATAAAGGAGAAAAATAGTTATTTTACATATCAAGTATTACTAACAACCCTTACTTTTATGTGTTTAAGTTCCTTGTAATTTAATTATGTGTATTTTATTTTAATTAAGTATTTTATGTATTTTAGGGGCATCATAGTCATTTCACAATAAACGAGAGATCAAATGGCAAAACAGACATCATTTTTGAACTTAGGACGGTCGAAAACCTTAGGAGGAGCATAAAAGGAAAAATGGCACTGTTCACATGTACGGTACTATTCACATGTACGGGTACCGTCTACGTTACTGTTCACGGAACTGTTCATATAGACGGATCGATGACGTGGCATTGACCGATGACGTGGCATTGACCGATGAGGTGTGATGATCCTATTGGACTAAAATTCTTATGTACTGTTTATGGTGACGTGGCAGCATATTAGTGGACCAAAAAACGCGCGTACGGTACATGCAACACAGGGGATTAGTTACTGTGCAAATAGTGGCTGAACCGCGTTACTGTGTAAATAGTGGCTGAACCACGTTACTGTTGAAATAGTGGCTGTTGACTTTACTGTTGACTGATGACGTGGTGAAATCCTGAGCGTCCAAACTGTTTTTAATCTGATGGCCATGATTTACTCGATGTATCTATAAAAAGGGGGCCTTCCCCCCCTATTTTGGCACCTCTGAATCCATTTTTGGGATCCATTTTCTGTAATTCTCTCTCTATCTTGTATTTTCTATGTATTTTAATAAATTCCCATTTTGCCCCTAGTTCAACTATGAGTGGCTAATTTTCTTTCAAGCTTGGGTTGAAGGTGAAGTCTCAACATGTGTCATGGGCTTAATTTGGTAAATTTATTTTCTCTTCCCCTCTAGTTTTTGTGGATGTTTTGACTTCTCGTCGACAAATAATACTAATCTTGTCTAGTACTGCCCTGATTTCACCGGCACCCTAGTATAAGATTATTATTATTTGGCACGATAAGCCCTTAGCACCATATTTATTAGAGCGTGGTTCATGAGGTGTGGATTCCCCTCTCATGATTTAATTGGTATTAATATGGAATATTTAGCCCATGATGCATGTTGATACGGATCCGATACCCAAGTACGTCAATTTAATAGATTTACCCTTCAATTTATTCTTGCCATTTCAATTCCAATTTCAGAATTTATTCTTGCCAATTTAATTTAAGTTTTAGCATACTCTAAATCATTTCCACCTCAAATCGAATCACCCATTTACAAAATTAATTCTATATATAATTAAAATCCACCTCCTCGTGGGATCGACACTCGTCACCATTAATCTACACTACAACAGATTCGTGCGCTTGCGAGTTCAATAAAATTTGCACAACACTATGCAGAAGCATCAAGTAATGAAATGGTCCATTATGTGGATGGATTAGTCTATATATATCTCTTTGAACTATTTGTAAGAATGATAGAAATTCATGACTAACTTTAGAAGGGGATGGTTTAACCACAATTTTTTTTTTGTAAGCAATACAAACAATCTCATTAAATAATAAAATCTTCTTGTTCTTTAATGGATATTCATGAAAATTTTCAATGATTTTATATATCACGATAGATCCAGTTGTATCCAAGGTGATCATGCCACAACATAATTACTTTTAGACATATAAACTTCTGGTTTATTGCAACATAGCTTTCAACTGCATTTAAGATCATGTGATACAATCTTGATGAGAATGCTGAAAGCTTTTTTAATTGATATTTCTTTTCCGAGACATTTTAGTAATGTAGAGATATTCTATATTATTTTCATTTAAATCTCAATCTCAATGTGATGTCTATTTCAATGGATATTCTTAAAGCTCAATAAATTTCTTTTTGATCTTGCTGAATATAAAGTATTTTGCATTATTAGTTTTGTGTTACTTGTAGCAAAAGTATAATTCTTTCATAGCCTTCCATTTAGGTGTATGGTTGCACTATTAGTCAAGATAGATAATTTATTTTTGAAATCCAAAATCTTGTATTAAACAAAGGTTAATGTTAGACATCAGCATTAGATAGGACCATTAAATATATCCATTGAAACTACAAAAAGTATAAAAGTTAACATATTAGTAACTTAATAATTATAACATAATAATGAGAGCTTAATTAATGTGGACATTTCCATCACCGATTAAGTGATCGATTTAGGATGAATTTGATCAATAGGATTTGAATTAAGGGATAGATTAATCTCAATCTTTCCTTTTCCTTTATTGGATGATTGGTAGAGATTTACCAAATGTTTGTTATGGCAGATATGTGACCAATGTCCTTTTCCTCCACATTGATAGCAAATTTCTTCATTATCATTTCTAACATTGTTATTTTCAACATCTTTATTGGTGTGTGTTTCTGTTGCTTTGCTATCTTGGGGGTAATAACTACACCTTTCGTGCCTCCTCGATTACATCTACCATTGGTACGCGCATTTGCATTCACTTCTAGGAATGGTTGAGAGCCAGCTGGATGTAATTCATGATTTTTCATCAAGAGCTCAATGCTTTGTTCAGTAATTAAAAGATATGGTATCTGCTTAGAGTATTTACTGTATCAATGCTCCCGAAATTGTTGTTGTAGGGCAACATTTGATGGATGAAAAATAGTGTCTTTTCAAGCATATCATTTTTGGTAATTTTTTCAATATTTTATTTAGCAATTAAAAGACGTAGTATCTACTTAAAATATTTACTGCATCAATGCTCCCAATATTGTTGTTGCAGGGCAACATTTGATGGATGAAAAGTAGTGAGTGCCTTTTCAAGCATATATTTTTTGGTAATTTTTTCACCACAAAATATCAATTATGAAAGTGATGTAGAACAAAATGGACTTATAGTTAGAGATTCTTGCATAGTCTATAACCTTAAGTTTAGCCACTCAAGTTTGGCTTTCAAAAGAAAAATATCCTTTAGTGGTTAAATTAGTCTTTGAGGTTATTCCACAAAATTAATGGATTGTTCACTGTCAGATGTTAAGCCTTCAGGTTCTCATGTGAATAATTGTAAAGAAAAAGTAATAGCTCTTGATTTTTCTTGCAAGAATGCATCATTTCCATATTCTGTAGTGCCCTTCAGGTACATAGCTTGTAGATGTATTTTGGTATCCAAGGTCCAACATCCAAGAAAGGTAGTTTCTTCCAGAAACTTTAAGAGTGAGAACTTTGCTACTCCTAAAATTCTTGTAATGATCAAAGCAAAATAATGATCATAGTATAAATATAAGTATGAAATATTTAAATATAAACAAAAAAATGAAATATTTAGAAATCGCATGCATGTAGTTAGAATTTTAGCTTCTAACTTTTAGAATTTCAGGTTCTCACCACGTCATTTGTATTGTAAACTTCAAGTTACAATAATAATATTTAAAGAAAAGTACATGTAAGAATAAATTTCACTTTTTTGAAATTAAAATAACTTAATAGGCAGTTAAACCAGCCATATTGACAGAATAATAACATATTAACAATATAATAATAGCATATGTGGTATTATAGAACCAATCATATAAATTAAAAACTATTATAAACAATAAACAATTAGATTAACAACATAATGAACTAACAATATAAAACATAATAAAGTAGCATAAATAGACACAAGTAGTAAAAATTAATTTGTTCATGTCAAATCAGCTATTGTGCTAATAACGTGTTGTAAATAAAGTAGATAACTAAAATTTCTTGGACTAAACAAAGTACTTTAAGTACCTTGTTACGTCATAGGTTTTAGTGACTTCACTAGTTTGCTTGTAGAGTGCCACATCAAATTCTTATTAGTTTAATGACTTAAAACTCTAAAGTATATAGAGATTAAAGTCCCTAAATGGTGAAGTTATACAGGGAGTGTTGTAAACTTGGTGAACTCTCACCAATCCACATCGAAAATGTATTTGATTGTTATGGTGTAAAAAAAAAGTTTAACTTATTAAAAAAAATGAGCTTTTTCTATACTCATGAGCTCTAATAGGACAAGAAAATTGATGTTAAGTAAATATGCTCAGATGAAAATTTTGTTGACCATTTTACTAAAATTTTGCCCACATCAACATTTGAAAAATTAGTCTACAGTATTGGAATACATCATTTTAATAAATTATCAAATTGACACATGAATTTTGAGAAGATATCTTATTAGGAGGAGCATGTTATTAAAGAGAAGAATTTCTGCAGTTATATTGAACAAGTGTGCACTGTACTCTTTTTTCTTCAACCAATTATTATCCCATTGGGTTTTAACAACAAGGTACGAGACAGTATTGAAGCATATCTATCTCCACTTCTTATTATGAGAATTGTATGTAATTAAAATGGTGAAATCAAGGGGTAGTGTCACAAGTTATAGTGACTTTACCACTTTGCTTTGTAAAGTCTCACACCAAATTCGTTATTAGTTTTGTGACTTAAACTTTTAAGTATATAGAGCTTAAAGTCCCTAAATGGTGAAATTGAAGGAGTATAAACTTGGTGAACTCTCATCATTTTGCAACAATCCCACATCGAAAATGTAATCCATGACTCTAGCTTTTGAGCTCTATATATGTGTGGTGCATTTGATTGTTTTGGTGTAAATAAAAATTATCCAATAATAGAGTACTTTGTTTAGTAAAAAAACAATTATTTATTCGTTTTATTTATAACATTGAGGAATTATTAATTAAATGAAAGCAATGAGGATTGATTGAACGTGCATAATTATTATGACAACCACTCCAAAATTATTTAAAATTATGTAATTTGGGTTTTGATAATTTGTTCATATCTAGTAAAATTGGACATCTTGAGGGCTATATAGAATTTTGTTTCATTAAAAAATGGCTTATATTCTATTTTTAATGGATTTTTGAAATAGGCACTGATATTTTGAAAACTTGACTTATCTGCAATGTTGTAAGATAGAAAAATGTTTAGACTGACCAAAGCTTTTCAAAAAAATTTGACCATTTCCATATTTACCCTTCTATATATATAGGGTCCGTTTGGGGCAGTTGCGCTACCATAGTGCAGCTGCTCCCCATGCTTTGTTCCAGGGGATATTCCCCTAAATTAAAGCATGGGGCAACGCAGTTGCTCCAAACACTCTCAAAGTATCTCACATCCCTTTCTATATAGATAGTATCTCATATCCAAAATTAAGTTCCTAATTCCTTGTTTAATTGTCTTCAATTGATGAATGAAGGGTTTTCAAAGCAGGATTATGGATTTCAGGATTCAATATTCTTGAAATAAAATTGATTGGTAATAAGTTTGAATGAATTTGGCTTAAAATTTTTTCTATATGTATATTTATTTGCCAACTGATGCTACAATACCTACATGTATTAGATACATGCAGGTTTTATGGCCGTTGGATTCATTGTATTGAATCCAACGGCTGAGATGAATTTAAATAATAAATAATAATAAAAATTTAGAAAACTTGAAACCTATAGAATCGGTCTTAACACACATCAAACCCCCTGACCACACATTAACCCCCTTTAAAAAAAAACCCACACATCAAACCCAGGCATATATATTTGTTGGGGGAAAAAAAACAAAAGGCTCTCACCTCACGCGGGAAATCAATTTCTTCTTCCCTCCCTCCTCACTCACGGCTCACGGCTCACGGCTCCCTCTCCCTCTCCCTCATCATTTACTCTCTCGCCTACACTCCCTCTCCCTCACGAGACGCCTCATCAAGGCCACCAACGACGGCACTATCCGGTGACGACACGCGGCGGTTGATCTCCATTGGCGGCAAGGATCTGCGACTGCAGATTCACAACCCACTCAGCTCCCGTCAGCCCATTCTGAGTTGTTGTCAGGCCATCTCTGCAGTCCACCTACGATAATGAGACATGGGTATCATGGTTTTTTTTGGTATTATTATAATTGTTGATTGAGTGTTTTATTTGATGTGCTAAGAAGATTCATTCACCTCTCATATTTATAAATTACAACTTTTACCATGTAAGTTTATTAATGTGTATTGTTGGGTTATGTAATAATTTACATGGATTTAGAATTCATGGAGAGCGTTTGATGACATTATTAGTGTGTATTGACAGGGGACATAATATTTAGTGTACACAGTATAATGGTTAAGCGTAAGGCCAATGTCGCAGATGACATTAATATTCAGTCTGAGAAACTCAATCCTCCAAGGCCGGGCAAGCATTCGTACATATACTACTTGTAACAATGCAATAATTTTAATTGACATATAAGGAACTGATATTTGATATTAATTTTCTATGTACAGCCAGATAGAATCCCAAAAGTTAAGGAGGAATGTGTGAAGGTGGATGAAACGGTTTGTAGACAACTTTTCTATGTTGCAGCCTACTAACTAATAGTTTCGTTGATGATTGACCAATGAAAGTTTTTTTTTTTAGTGTAGGTTAAGGGGCGTATACGTGACAAATGGTTGAAACTTAGCACGAAAGATAAAGCTGAATTCATTAACAGTTATAATGAAAATGCTTAAATGAACTCTGAGATTGCCTAGTGGATTGTTAAGTGAAACGATTCCAACAGTGGAGAACAATTCTGATAAGGGTAATCACCTATCTTGATGTAGTGTTTTGCGGTTCTCCAACATTGTTTCTTCGTTATCTATTGAACAACAAAATACTGTGAGAGAAATTGGTTTCGGAAGCTTGTTAGGTTTAAAATGTAGGCGACTTAAGGCAAGATTTATGTAGATTGTTAGTTAAGCAATGTAACGTAGCTAAGCGGTCGATAACAGTCCATGGAATGAAATACAAGCTTACTCCAAAAACTTTTACAAGCATGATGGGCGTTGGTGATGGAGGAACACCGATTGTGCTTGGTGGTGAAGATAGTGAAATTACTGACTTACGAGCCAAGTATTGCTCAAGAAAGAAAGGCATCCCAATAGGTAGTTTAGTTGACAAATTACAAATAGTTGTGCAGATGAGGATTTCTGTAATATTTTAACTGTCTATTTAATTATTTTAATTTCAATTAATTAATTTTTAGCTTATTTATTTCACATTTTTTTATGCTTGTACATTTATATTATTTGCAAATTTAGTTTTTAGTTTTTTCTTTATTTTTAATTTGTGTAATTTTCATTTAGTTTTTCATATGTTATTAAGTTGCCTTTGTATCAACTAATTTCACCAAAAAAAAAACACATTATCAAAATTGCATGAGACGTTGGTCAGATCTCAATGACCGCCACCAATCATGAAAGAAATCCAAGATGAAAACCTTTAGGACTAGCTTAATACTCAAATTAATCAAGGGGACAATCATTCTTAACATAATGCACATGATCGAAATCAATCAAGAACTTTGAGAGATTACATGAATCCAACCAAAACTGGAGCACCCTTCTGTATAGTATTTCGTCTAGAAGCATCTTGATTCAAATTCAAACCAAGTATTATCTAATTTTTACAACATTTTATAGTTTGTAATACATACACAGACAAAAATTGTAATATAAACATAATTAGATTAAAGCTTTTTCACTTTTCATTAAAATATAAAGCTAAAACTTAGTTGCAAAATCTCAAATTTGGATCAATAAAAACTTAGAAGACCGTGCAAGAAAAATTTTTGAGAATTTTTTCCACCCCACAAAACAAGTTCTTTTAAAAGACGAATCACTACTTTCACTTAAAAGCCAGGAAAGACTCTTAACCAGTGTTGTGATAGGTATAAGGAATTAGTTAACATTTGCTCACACCATGGTTTCAAAGCATAAAGGTTAATGTCATATTTCCATGAGGGACTAAAATACCAAAGTAAATAAGTTGTTGAAATAATACACAACAATAAGTTTAGAGACAAAAGTCCTGAAAATGCATTAGATTATCTTGGCTATATAGCAAATACAACACTGAGACACAGTTGATTCTTATGAGTCATCAAGTGAACACTAGTTATCTCCACCTAGAGGAGACATGTAAAGCCTTAGAGAAGATCATGACCTTTAAGCCAAACTTGCATTCTTAATTAGAAAAATCAAAGTATTAGAGTCGAAAAAGAGTGATATGTTAGATATGTTCTAGATATTTCATGTCAGGTTTACAGTTTCATTGACCATTTTATGTAGGATTGTCTAATCTTGCCAGCTCTAGAAGAAAGTTTGTACAACAAGCAAATGTCATATATAATTTTAAAATATTGAATCCTAATCCAACTTCGGTTAGAGAAACCACTCAAAGTTTAGTTGGAAGAATGACAATCATGCACAAACTTCACAACCACACCCTCTGCTTCAGAATTTTTAAAATTTCTAAAGTTACCCACCTTATGTCCTGCCACTAAGAAAAACTCTTAAAGATACATTCCATACATTCATTAAAAAACAAGAGTCAATCAATAATCAAACCATGCAATTCTTGACTAACTTGACAGTTACCGTCTCCAAACTTACACCAGCCTTGCCCATTCAGGAAAAAGATAAGTTTCCTTCTCAATCAGAACCAAATCCCAAGAGTCAATAATATCTTAAAACGAGTAGTACAAGAAACCAAAATATGAGCCAAGTCAAATTAGTTATAACCCTTTATGATGGTAAAGTTATCAAAAAACGCTTTCATACTCAGTAAGGAAGGAAGAGTTGATTTTCAAGAGTAAGGAAGAGTTTGATATACCTTTCATCCATAAAGAAATAATTAACTCTTTTCTTATACCATTGATCAAGCCAAATAAATCAAACAATAGTCTGGAGATTTATGAAGCCTTCAAATAGGTAAATGTCAACATTCATTTTCTAGATGTCATTAAATAGGTACCGTCTTATGCTAAATTTCTAAAAGACGTGTGCATTGTAAAAAGAAAACATAAGGTGTAGAAGAAAGCTTTTATAGCAAAACAGGTAAGTTTCATTCTCTCAACAAATAATGCCTCGAAATACAAATACCTCGATTAACCAACTATTTTACACCATAAAATTGAACACACTTTACTTGATCTTGCTGCTAGTGTCAATTTGCTTTCATACTCAGTGTATCTAAAACTCAATCTTAATGAGTTAAAACCAATCTCTATTACTTTTTTACTTGCTGATAGGTCAATTAAGGTACCGAAAGGGATAATAGAAGATGTATTAGTCCATGTCGATAAATTCATATATTTTATGGTTTTCATTTTTTTTTGGATATTGAACTAATTACTGATGAATGCTAGCAAATTATTGTCATATTAAGTTGACTATTTCTAACTACTATTAATGCTTTGATTAATTGCAGGAATGGAGTGATGGATTTGTCTTTCGACAACATAACACAGAAACTTAATGTGTTCAATATGTCCAAACAACCATGCGATAAAGAAGGTGAAGATAGTGAGAATTATTGAGCTAATTGAACTAATTATTGAGAAACACATTTAGGATGAGAATCTTACAAACTCTATAGAAATTTAAGTTGTTAGATCTTTTGAATCAAGTAAGAAATTGTAATGTGATACTACTAACACATGCTTTATACTTAATTTTATATAGGTACCTAAAGATGATAGTGGCCAATTGAACTTTGAAGACTTGATACAACTCGAAGAAACAAAGAAAGTGGAAGCACTCAAGCCTTTACCGAAAAATTAAAGTATGCGTATCTCAGAGATGAGCAAACCTATCCAGTGATAATTTCTTCTCAACTCACAAAGGACCAAGAAGGTAAGTTATTGGTTGTTCTAAAAAGGCATAAGACTGCAATTGGTCAGATTTTTAAAGACATAAAGGGCATTACTCCTTTAATTTGCACACACTTAATACATTTAAAGGAAAATACTAAAACAACCCATCAACCACAAAAAGATTAAACCCTTATCTAAAAAAAGTGGTAAAAAATGAGGCCTTTAAAGAATTATTTATTCTATCTCTGATAGTAAATGGGTGCATCTAACACAAATAGTACAAAGAAATATGGAATAACTATTGTGAAAAACAAAAAAGAAATAGCTAATGATTCCTATCTAGTTGGCGCATGTATATTAACTACTGAAAATTAAATGATGCCACTAGAAAAGACCATTTTTTCTTGCCATTTTCAGACTAAATTCTCGAGAGAGTGGCGAGACACCTTACTACTACTTTCTTAATGGTTACTCAGACTACTTTCAAATTCCTATAGCCTTAGAAGTGTTAACATATATGTTTTCATAATGTTGATTTTGATGATAACAAACAAGATTAAGAATGGTTAATATTTTAAGCTCAAATTATTTTTTATACATTTTTAAATAAATCATTACTTTCACATTATAAAGGTTTTATATTTAATGGAAAAATGATTTTATGAAATTGGTTGTTTTTCAAGTTATGATTTAATTGAAAGAGTTTTGAAAACTTTGAAATCAACAAGTATTGCTTGAAATTTTGGAGAATGACTTATTTGAAAAGTGTCATAGCATTTTGGGCTATATCATAATTTCATAAAGTTTTGAGATTAACAAAGCATTATTTGGAAATTCTGAAATTGGACTTATTTGTAAACTTTCATAACGTTTTGGGCCATAATACAGTTTTATAAAGTTTTGGGATCAAACTGTAAATTTGAAAAATAATTTCACTGTAGCAAACGGCTAACCGTTTATTTAAAACGGCTAACCGATAATTTTCAGAAAATATGTTCTGCAAAGTATTGTTAAAATGATGATTTTGGAACATAACGGTGAACCGTTTACTGAAAACGGTTAACCGGTTATTTTAACCTTGAACCGTTTAGTAAGAACGGTTAAACCAAATTTGTTTTGCAAGTCTCTGGAATTTAACGGTGAAAGGTTAATCTTAAACGGCAAACCGTTTATTTGAAATTTGGCCCAACGGTAACTTTTGACCAGCGAAACGGTTAACCGTTAATGGTTAACGGTGAACCGTTTTCGGGCCGACAGTTTGTAACGGCTAGTTTTTGAGCTCAAACTATATAAACTCAAAACCAATTCATTTTTGGTAATTCAAGCAAGCATAAACAAGTGCACACAACATATATTGAGCTTCAATTTCGTAACTCATCATTTATTAGATCATCTTTGTTCTTCAATTTGTATATCCACTCTTAAAGAGAGATTCATTGTTGTATTTTTCGTTTCTCATCAAATTGTGAGTGTACAAGTGTGAGAAACACTTGGGGTGAAGAGATTGGAGAGATAATCTCTTGTTGTAAAGGTTCATTGACACCTTGAAGTCAATTGTAAACCTTTGAAGCCTTGGAAAGGCTCGGATAGTGAAATCCTCAAGCCCGGTGTGCTTGGAGGCGTGGACGTAGGCGGGGATTGCCGAACCACGTAAAAATTCTTGTGTTTGCTTTCTCTTCTCTTGCTCATTTATTATTGTGCTTTCATTGAATTTACTATTTTCGAATTTATTAAGGCATTAGATTGGTTTGTTGTGTGGTTTGCTTAGCTTAAATTTTAAAATCCCAATTCACCCTCCCTCTTGGGTTGCCTAGTTAGTATTTCATTTGGTATCAGAGCGAGGTGCTCTTGTGTAGACTTAACCGTTTAGAGTTAAAGATCCATGGCAACCTATAGTGACTCAACCTTTAGGGAAGGACAATCCACAATTAGACCACCGTTCTTTGAAGGTAATGACTACCCATATTGGAAAACTAGGATGAGAATTTATTTACAAGCTTTAGATTATGAAATTTGGGAAATTATTTGTGATGGTCCATTTATGCATTTGACTAAAAATGAAGTCGGGGAAGATATTCCAAAACCTTCACGGGAATGGAATGAATTGGAAAAGAGAAAAGCTTCTCTAAATTCCAAAGCCATGAATGCCTTGTTTTGTGCACTTGATAAGAAAGAGTTTCATAGAGTGTCTAGTTGTGAAAGTGCTAATGAAATTTGGCATAAACTTGAAGTTGTTTATGAAGGCACGAATCAAGTGAAAGAGTCTAAAGTTAGTAGGTACACTCGGCAATATGAATTGTTCAGAATAGAACAAAATGAGAGTGTATAGTCTTTGTATACTAGATTTACGGACATAGTGAACACTCTAGGAGCCCTCGGAAAGGCCTTTTCAAATAGCGAGAAAGTTAAGAAAATCATTAGGTCATTACCTAAGGAATGGAGACAAAAAAGGACTGCCATTGAGGAAGCTAAAGATTTGAATATCTTACCTATTGATGATTTAATTGGTTCTCTTATTTCTTATGAGGAAGACATGGCAACTGAAAGAGGCAATGAGGAGAAGAAGAAAAGCATTGCTCTCAAAGCCTCGAAACATGAGAGTGATGAGGAAAGCGAGCTGGATGAGGAGGAGATGGATATGCTGGCTAGGAGGTTCAGAAAACTTTTTAAGAAATCCGGTGAGCGAAGAAAATTTAGAGACCTCAAGAATCGAAAGGAGAAGAAGGAAGTAATCAAATGTTATGAGTGCAAGAAGCCTGGCCATATAAGAACGGAATGCCCTGTTCTCAACAAGCTCAAGAATAAAGAAATGGTAGCCATATGGGATGATATCGATGAGGAAACAAGTGATGTTGAAGAGCATCAAGAAATGACAAATCTAGCTCTCATGGCAATTGGAGATGAATCGGATGATGGACTTGATGAGGTAAATGATCTTTTTACTTATGATGAATTATATGATGCTTTTAAAGAATTGCATGATAATTGGATAAAAATTGGTAAAAAGAATGCATGTCTTAAAAAGCAAATGGTAAAGCTCACAAATGAAAATGAATCTCTAAGTGCAAAGATTACATGTCTAGAATTAGAGAATAAAACATTGCATGATAGAGTTGCATTATCAAATGAGAAACCTAGCACTTCACATGAGCATCTAGAATCATATGTAGATGACTTGAAAAATGAAAAGGATGCTTTACAAAAATGCAATGATTCATTAAATGAAAAGATTAAAGGACTAGAGTTAGATAATAAAATGTTGCATGAAAGAATTGCATCATTTAAATGCAAACAAAGTACTTCATATGAGCATGAGAAATCACATGTTGATGAATTAATGAAAGAAAATGAAGTGCTTAAGAAGAAAAGCAATGAGCTAAATCAAATTGTGTTAAAATTCACAAATGGGCAAAAGATGTTGGATAACTTGCTTAATTCACAAAAATGTGTGTTTGACAAAGGAGGTATTGGCTATAAGCCAAATTTGAAACAAAGTATTATAAGAATTACTTTGAGAAGAGTACCTCCATTAACAATCAAGTTGTATGCCACCATTACAATCAAGATGGTCACATGAAGAATAAATGTCTAATTAAAAGAAATGCGTATTATAGAGCAAAATGTATTTGGGTTCCAAAAGGATTCATTGCTAACACTCAAGGACCCAAGAGTATTTGGGTACCAAAGTACACAACTTGAATATTTTTTTGTAGGTACCACAAACAAGGAATGGTAAAGAGTTCCTTGATGAAGCTTGTGAGGATAATCATTTGAGCATGATCTAGGAGAAAAAGATGAGGCAAGATGATTTAATTATTTTGATAACAATTATTGCCTTATTGATTATAAGTGATGGTTTTTTTAATCATAGTAAATATTTCATATTTTATCATAACATTAAGAACATTAACATGATGTGGATAAGTTTATCTTGGCTATTTACTATTTTGAGTGGATCATGATAAATAGATAGTAGCTTGAATTTGTGAAAGTATACTTGTATATTTACATGATCGAAATATCATTGTGCATAACATTGAGTGTTTTATCATGATGCATGGTTATATATTTATGATGATAGGTTGTCAACTCATCATGATAGATTTGTTTGATTTTGATGATTGTATGGTCTATAATTTCATCTTCTTAATTGTCTATCATCATTGTTCATCTCTTATGTATGTGTGAATTCATATGCCATTAATTATGTTATATCATTTATAAAATTCGCTCAAATGACTTATTGCTTTTATGAATTTGATCACTTGTTCTTTACTTATAATGATGGCTTTTCTTAATAGTTATGTTGATTTTGATGATCTACATATTGCCATATGTTGATTTTGATGATCTACATATTGTCATTATGTACTTATGCTTTACTTAAGTTTTGATGATAAAGAATGTGCATTGATGATTACATTGTATTTGATGATGCTTTGATCTTATGCAATCTATGATTAGTGAATGAATGCATATTTTTGTACTTTATCGATGTATTGTTGAATATATCTTACTTGTTTTAAATAATATGGAAAAAGGGAAAAATACATATACTTCGAGAATTTTAAGCATACAAGATTTTTTAAGTTATATTGAAATGTCACACTAGATCTTTGATGAATTTAGTTGTCTTGATTTATAAAATGTGATTGGTAATTATGGAGCTTGGATAATTGATAATATGCATGCCAATTTGGTGAAGAAATCAAAACCTCTTTGCGAAGAGCAATTTTCAAAAATTCGGCATAAACTTGGGATGATTTGATTTCTTAATGATTTTGATGATTGATAATTATATGTGCGTTGCTTGATGAATTGATGGAGTTGTTGGTTTGTTATAATTGTTTAAACTTATATGGAAGTGTTTTTAACCATGTTGTGAATTTGAGGATTTGTTCATTTTTAAGGGGAGACTCTGTCGAAATTTTTGTTCGCACAAAATGGGTAATATCTTCATCAAATTATTTTTTATGATCATGTTTCGATTGCATCTATCTATCTTTTCTTTTTTATGATGAAGGGGGAGATAAATATGATATGTTTTTGGATAAAATCATTTTGGTTAAAATTTTAATTTGGCCATATATTTAGGGGGAGCATATAATATGATTTTGGATAATATGCATTTTGAACTTTTTTGTTGTCCAAAGGGGGAGACAAAGTAATATATTATTTTGAAGTTATCAAAAAGAGGAGAATAATATGGACTTTTGAATATTGTTTTGATGATTAATATGTGATTATGGTGATGATTTTGAGATATGATGATGATTTGATTACATGGTGTGTTTCATAATTTATAATAATTTGGGAGTAATATTACTAAACTTGTATTTGAGGTGATGCTTGTTGTTAGGGGGAGTATCTATCCCAATTTCTACTCGGACAACATGGGTAACAAATTTGCTATTCTTTTCCTTTTCCACTAAGTTTTCTTTTTGATGATGAGGGGGAGAAGAATACATGTATTTAAATTTGTTAATTTAGAAAAATTATAAGAGAAGATTATATTAGGGGAAGCAATTTGTGGAATCATTCTTTAAATACATGAAATGTTTGTCATCATCAAAAAGGGGGAGATTGTTAACATATATGTTTTCATAATGTTGATTTTGATGATAACAAACAAGATTAAGAATGGTTAATCTTTTAAGCTCAAATTATTTTTTATATATTTTTAGATAAATCATTACTTTTACATTATAAAGGTTTTATATTTAATGGAAAAATAATTTTATGAAATTGGTTGTTTTTCAAGTTATGATTTAATTGAAAGAGTTTTGAAAACTTTGAAATCAACAAGTATTGCTTGAAATTTTGAAGAATGACTTATTTGAAAAGTGTCATAGCATTTTGAGCTATATCATAATTTCATAAAGTTTTGAGATTAACAAAGCATTATTTGGAAATTCTGAAATTGGACCTATTTGTAAACTTTCATAACATTTTGGGCCATAATACAGTTTTATAAAGTTTTGGGATCAAACTGTAAATTTAAAAAATAATTTCACTGTAGCAAACGGCTAACCGTTTATTTAAAACGGCTAACCAATAATTTCCAGAAAACATGTTCTGCAAAGTATTGTTAAAATGATGATTTTGGAACATAACGGTGAACCGTTTACTGAAAACGGTTAACCGATTATTTTAACCTTGAACCGTTTAGTAAGAACGGTTAAATCAAATTTGTTTTGCAGGTCTCTGGAATTTAACGGTGAAAGGGTAATCCTAAACGGCAAACCGTTTATTTAAAATTTGGCCCAACGGTAACTTTTGACCAGCGAAACGGTTAACCGTTAATGGTTAACGGTGAACCGTTTTCGGGCCGACAGTTTGTAACGGCTAGTTTTTGAGCTCAAACTATATAAACTCAAAACCAATTCATTTTTGGTAATCCAAGCAAGCATAAACAAGTGCACACAACATATATTGAGCTTCAATTTCGTAACTCATCATTTATTAGATCATCTTTGTTCTTCAATTTGTATATCCACTCTTAAAGAGAGATTCATTGTTTTATTTTTCGTTTCTCATCAAATTGTGAGTGCACAAGTGTGAGAAACACTTGGGGAGAAGAGATTGGAGAGATAATCTCTTGTTGTAAAGGTTCATTGACACCTTGAAGTCAATTGTAAACCTTTGAAGCCTTGGAAAGGCTCGGATAGTGAAATTCTCAAGCCCGGTGTGCTTGGAGGCGTGGACGTAGGCGGGGATTGCCGAACCACGTAAAAATCCTTGAATTTGCTTTCTCTTCTCTTGCTCATTTATTATTGTGCTTTCATTGAATTTATTATTTTCGAATTTATTAAGGCATTAGATTGGTTTGTTGTGTGGTTTGCTTAGCTTAATTTTTAAAATCTCAATTCACCCCCCCTCTTGGGTTGCCTAGTTAGTATTTCAAGAAGATCAAGAAAAGACCACATTCACATGCTCATTCGGAACATTTACATTTAGAAGAATGTCTTGTGGATGCTTCTACAATATTTCAAAGATGCATGCCAAGTATTTTTAGCTACATGGTTGAAAAATGTTAAGAAGTTTTATGGATGATTTAACTGTATTTGGAAGTTCTTATGATGAATATCTTGATAATTTGGAAAAATAATTGGAAAGATGCAAGGATAAAGTGTTTGTTCTAAATTGGAAAAATGTCATTTCATGACTATTTCTTGAATTATCTTAGGCAACGTCATGTCTTCTAATGGAATAGAAGTTGATAAAGCCAAAGTCGAAGTCATCCTCACCAAAGACAGGGAAGTCCGTTCCTTTTTATGACATGTTGGGTTTTATTGGAGGTTTATAAAAGACTTTAGCGTTATATCTAGATCACTTTGTAACCCCTTGATAAAAGACACACCATTCGAATGGACCGAAGATTTTTAAGAAGTCTTTGAAAAGATAATTAGTCTTTTAACATCAGTCCCCATAATGTAATCCCTTAATTGATCTTCACATTTTGAGCTAATGTTTGATGCTAGTGATTATGTCGTTGAAGCTATTCAGGGACTAAGAAAGGAAGTAAGCCCTTTACCCAAATAAATTATATTACCACTAAGAAAGAATTACTTATTGTACTATTAGCAGCATTGGACAAATTTTAATTGTATTTAATTGGTTCATCTACTATATTTATTTTGATCATGCTATTGTATATTTATGTCTAAACAAGATGCCAATTTAAGATTAATTCGATGGATTTTGCTGCTATAAGAATTCAACATCACAACCAAAGACAAAAAGGGTACCGAAAATGTTGTCGCAAATCGCCTGTCAAGACTTACAAATGAGTCTTCAATTGATACACAACCATCAATGATTCTTTCATCACTGAATTTTTATTTTTTGTACACAATATGCCTTGATATGCTAACATTGTTGATTTTCTTATAACAGGTTGAATGCTATCTGATTGGTACTCTCAAGATAAGAAGAAATTCTTAAGAGAGGTGAAAAAGTTTTATTGGGATGACCCATACCTATTTAAGTATTGTTCTTATCAGATTTTTTGGAAATGCATATCAGACGGCGAGGTAAGGAATGTCATTCAACTTTGTCATTCTAAAGCATATACTTTTCTTCAAAGAAGACAATTGCAAAAATATTACAGTGTAGATTTTATTAGCCTACATTATTTAAAGATTTCCATGCATTTTGTAAAAATGTGTAAGAATTGTCAAATGTTAGGCCCATCTCAAAGCGAAAAAATTTCAGCCTTTAAACTCAACCTTGTCATTAAAATATTTTATTGTTAGGGAATTAATTTTATGGGACCCTTCGCATCATCATTTGGATTTGTACATATTTTGGTTACTGTTGATTATGTTTCAAAATGTATTGAAACAATTCCTTATAGGCACAATAACCACAAAACTGTGATATGCTTTTTAAAAGAAAATCTATTGAGTAGATTTAGAATCCTTCAAGCCATTATCAGTGATGGAGGTAAGTACTTTTGTAACAAGTTATTTGAGTCTGTAATGAAGAAATACAGAATTACACATAAAGTTACCACCCATTATCAACCTCAGACAAGTAGTCGAGTTGAATTAGCAAATAGGGAAATAAAAACAAGTTTTGAAAAGGACAGTTAACCAAAATCGTAAAGATTGGTCTCTTCGAGTGACTGATGCAGTTTAGGCTTACCGTATTGCATTCAATATGTCTTCAGGAATGTTAGTCTATCGATTGGGTTATAGTAAACCTTTCCATTTACCTATTGAACTTGAGTATAAATCATTTTGGCCTATTAAAGTTTTTAATTTAAATCTTGATGATGTTGGTGATTTGCATAAGTTACAATTCAATGAATTTCAGTAATTAAGGGATGATGCATGTGAGAATTAAAGAATTATTAAGGCAATAAATAAATCTTTTTTTATAAAGGAATTTTTCAAAAAAATTGGGATTAATAAAAAAATATTGCTTTATAATTCTCCTCTTCATTTATTTTCAGGGAACTTAAAGTCAAGATGGAGTGCCCATTTGTTGTGAAAAATGTACATTTATATGGGGTCATATAAATTGAGAATTTAAAAAATAGTATCACATTTAAAATAAATGGTCAAATATTAAAACCATATATGGAATACCAACTACATGAAGAAGATAATGAAATAAATTTGATCGAGCCAACAAATCTTGATTAAGTCTTTTTCATTTTTAATGGGCAAAATAATTACTTTTTCATTTCCTTTTACTATTGAAATACCATTTGAATTGTTTGATTGTTTTTTTTAAGTCTTGAATAATGTACATTATAAGTGTATTGCTTAAGTATGTTTATTTGACAATTATATTTCATTTAACCACTTCTAATATATTTTAGAAGTACCTCAATGAGACAAATCCTCTTGAAACATCTTGAAGAACTTCTATATGTGAAATTATACTTAAAAATCCAAATACAAACTCGTAAATCATATCCTATTTGTAATTTTCAGCCACAACATTGGTATCCCATATTGAGGATCTAGAAAGAAGTTAGGAAAATAGAGGGTGGTTTACATGATATCCAATTGGAATTGGAGGCTAATGCAATAAAAGACAATAGTGAGTTAAATCTTTGATTATACTTTTTTTTTACATTGTGTGCTTTCACGTATGATTTGATTAATTTTGTAGAGTTAATTTTTTTTTGGTGTACTATAATTTTTTTTTGTACTGTTACTCGGTTAAGTGGCCGATAATAGTACTTGATGACTATTAAAGTCAGTCCCTTTATTTTCCCACAATAACTGAAATTTTCAAGCCAAGGTATTGATAGGAACATAGCTCTTCCATAGCTTCATAAGCGATTTTCCTCACTCCCTCCATCCTAACGCTTGCGACTACTTATAAAGAATAACTTCCTTGTTGACACTTGTTAGTTAATCGAAGCCAAAGTATGATTGGTGGGATAGTTATCTCTAAAATTTGCTGCCTATATGCCAGGTTGAGGGAAAGCAAACTATTCAAGAAAATAAAAAGCTAGATGATTTCACATTTCTTGTCGTAAGTGTGCACGAACAAACTGCAACAGAAATCCTTATACATCTGTGGGAATACAGTTTAATAATAGGGAAGACAAGATTTATTTTATTAGTGCTGGCTTGAATAAAGAGTCATTGGACGATATCCTTTCGTCTCTTAAAATGCATTTTAGTGGATACGTATATAGAGCAATTGCCCAATTATGGCCATTATTTCAAAAAGAACGTGCATGATACTGTATTGGGATTCTAACTAGAAACGATCTTGTTGTCAGTTTATAAGAAAATTAGATGAGAAGCTTATCCTTAACCTATAGAGGGTGCTTAAGTTGTTTTTGAACCTAAAATCAGAGGAAGATGTGAGGCACAATCACAGTTACTAGTTAATATCCTTTTATTTTAATTTTTTTATCGCTTGCATTATTGCTTTTAATGGTGGGATTTTATACTAATCATTTTCCGTTTCTTTTTACTGTTTTCTTTTGAATGTTGAGCCATAAGCTTTACACATCATTTGGCAAGCACACTACCACATATGCAGTTGTGTACCATTGTGTCTGTCACAAAAATCTTTAAATATGAGCTACTTTTCCAAATATTCATAATTATTTTTTGAAGATTTTTCACATGGTAACAACTTCGAGTAAATACTTAAAGAATATTTGCGTACTTTCTGGGTTTCACTATCGAAAATACAAGGATTTCGTTTAGGCAACTATAGATCATGGTCATGTTGTAAGAGAAAGAAAATTACATCTAATATATGAAAGAGATGACCAAGGATTATCAAAACTGTCTCAAAAGCTACTTTTTATTAGAGGAAGCCAAGTGTTACGTATTATACTAAAAACCTTAAAATCTTTAGGATGCTTGTCTGACCCACCAACTAAAGAGGAGTTAGTTATCTCAAGTATGTAAGAGAGAATTGTAACGACCCGCCCTGACCTCCACAAGACGAATCTTACTGATAGAAGCTTAAAAATAAAATAATAATAAATAATAATAATCCTTTTACAATCCATAAAAATTATATCCTTGAAATACAAATATAAAATACAAACTGCAGCGGAAGAATTTAAAATTCATGCCAAACCATCTAATTCCTCCATTCAAGTCCTTATCGACGCTCATCATGAATCAATCTTGATTTACAGAAGCTGAATCACAATAAACTATACCAAAATACATACATACATATATATATCAAATGAATGACGTGCAATTGTATTCGAAAACATCGTAAAACAAATCATCGAAATCTCATTCTGTCTTTCTCAAACTTTCACATTCTCTTTCAAACCACTTACTTGAGCTACCTTCATTCGATTACCGCTTAGTAGGACACTCCCTTAACTTTCATAACTTTCATACTCTTTGGGCTTCTCGCCAATGTGTCCTTCGCCCACTTATCTCATAATTATATAAACATCTAGAGAGTATCCTCCCCTAAGTCAGTAACGAATTCAAGCATCCAAGCTAAAACTGTAAAACAATCTTTCTTTCTTTTCAAATTCCATTTGGCTAAAATCCACTTTCTCATTTTATAGAAAACATAATGCATTTTCGTGCTCATGCCAATGAAATATTCACACATATGTATGCCCATGTCCATAAACACATATATCAACATATCATATCAACACATCACATAAACACATGGGCAGAACATATAAATCAATATCCGTACATATATAAAAATAGGCTTTTCAAACATGTCAAACATATATATTTTTTATTGTGATTCGTTTGGAAATCTAGTTTACTTACTTCCTGGTATCCTCGAGTAACAAATGCAGATTAATATTATTGGCCTACATATAAATAAATAATACCCTCATAAGAATAAAATTAAACCATAATTATAAACTCCAATATTCTCACATTCCTCGATATAATCACATTCCAAACTTAACCTCAAATAATCTTAATTTAAATCATAAATCATCAAAATACTCATAAATCTTGAAATTACGAAATTACCCTCAAATATCAAAATTACCAAAATGTCCTTGAATTCAATATTACCAAAATACCCTCATATCAAAATTACCAAATTAACCTCAAAATCATAAATTCCTAACTTTATCCTCAATTTCAACAACTACTAAAATACCCACAAAATCTGAAATTACAAAATTGCCCTTAGACTGTGAAATTACCGAAATACCCTTGCCGGTCAACGGTCACCGGAATTCAACCGACGGCGACGGGAAACTCAGAACTGAATGTTCAAGCCACGCTGAGTCCAATGGTGGCGGTGGTGACCTCCCACGCGCGGCGATGGCTCCCAAAGCCGTGAATCCTTCAACGGCCGATCAACGGCAAAACGACGTCCCCGGCATCAGTGGTTAGTCGGAAATGGCAGAGGGAAAGGTAAGGAACAAAACCCAAGTGCTGGCTTCACCGGAAACCGGCGAAATCACGGCGAATCGAGGTGGCAATTCCACGGAAATTCAAAGCTTCGATCGGTGGCTTTCCGATCGATTTCCGGCAGCAAGGACGGCATGGACACGTTGCTCGTCTCTTAAGCTTCAAATCGGTACCAACCTTGACCAGAACGGTGGCCGAAAATGGGAGAGCCGGCCGGGTCTTGCTCGTGGGTCGGGTTGGATCCGGTTCGGTTTCTTCTCTCTCTTTCACTCTTCTCTCTTTCCTTTCTCTCTCTCTCTCAATTTATATGGGTGGTCAATAGGGTCAAAATCAGGTGTGGGGTATTACAAGAATATCTGAAATGTTAAATCATGCCGGCACTTTCATTTTCTTGCGAGGTGATCTTGTAACTTTGGATGCGTTAATTATATTTACATCTTCAGCCCATTTGAATAGTCATAAAAAGCTCATTGGTTTGTTAATTGTTAATAACTTTTATAATGACTTGATGACATTTTTTAACCATGCAATTAAGAATCATTTCATTTCATTCTCAGCAAAAAACTCTTTATTTGTGCTTAACTATTAATAAGTTATTCAAACTAGAGCTAGATCGAAAGACTTTAGTATTGAATTGGTTGACTAATGATAGTAGTAGTAGCCTAGTAAGAAGTGCAAAAAAATTTAACTCTCTAGGTAAATTTTTTTTACAGTGTTCAGGCAACGTCTTCTAAATGCTACTTCTTTCCTTTAAGATATTGAGGACAATGAAATAGTTGACAACTAATAGTTGTATATGTCAGTGATGTTTTTACTAATTTTTTATTATAAAATTAACTTTAGATAATTTGAATTGAAGATGGTTGAATATAGAGTGTCGTGACTCTAGAAATTTATCTTCTTAGTCTTAGAATTTAGTTATCCCTTAAAAAATTATTTTCTAACATTTTCTTCTTCCATGTCATTGTCTTTTAAGTTTCTGTAGCCAATTAAAGTGTGATCTCTCCAACTTCTTCTTTTATTATGTTTTCTTTATTTTTTCTTCACCCTTTTGCATGCATATCTTTAGAGTATGAAACATTAAAGACAATGTTTAGAATAAGTTTGGGGGGTGGGAGCAGTATTTGTTTTGTTTATTGTGTAAATTAAAAAAAGTAACTTTTAAGGCATCTTATGTGATCTTCTGACATTAGATGACATGATAACTTCTAAATTTTAGAATTTATATTATCTTTGTCTTAGAGTTATAGTACACCATATTTGCCACTTTGCATGGTGATGTTGGTAACAAGTGTGAATTGAGAGATTTGATGAGTGAACTTGATTGAGCTATTTGAAAAAATATATATGTCATAATAAGTTCCAAGTAAGTTATCAAGTCTATTTTTCTTTGAGAGTAACCATGCTTACCTATACAACTCAACAATTTATTATTTTATGCAAGATCTGTATATATTCTTTCAAGTCAATCAACTAAAAAAAAATAAAAAGTTCATGTAGCTGCATCTGAAAGTTCATTAAACTAGTAGATATGAAAAGCTATTTAAAGCCTAGAAAACAATAAAAAAAAGCTATTTTTGATCTGTTTGATCTATTTCTAGCTATCTCTATTGTGAAGTTTCCATAGTTACCACTTTTCAGCATATTAAAAAATAAAAAACTTTTTCATTGTTAACTTATCATCCTATTCCAGTCGAATTTCATTGTTAACTTATCATATTCCAGTCCAATTTGAAGTATTACCCTATGTTTTATTTTTTTGTCACTATTGATATTTGAGAAAAATATAGATGATTTTTTTTTAAAGAAAAGTGGTGCTATTTTGTGTGTGTGTAATTTAAAAAGGAAAAAAATAAAAAATAAATGAAAGAAATGAAAAGCACCTAGTAATTTCCAAATAATCACTATTTTTCTCAAACATATATTTCATTTTCCTATTATCTCTTCTTTATTACCAATGTCCCTAGCTTACATTATTTCCTGTAAAAGTCATTTTTTATTTTAGGGAGCTATAATCTGAAGTAAAAGTTAGTAACATGCACTAAAAATGATACAAATAATATTATTGGTTTGACTAACAGTTCATTTGGCTTGATATCATGGACATTATTCTTTCATCTTGGTAAGAGTTTGTGATATTGTTATTTTCTTTCAATTTACAATTCTTTGGAGTGACTATTTTTATTGGGTTTATTTTCTTTTGAGAGTGTCATTCTTACCCGAGAGATTTGAGGGTTTGACATGTTATGCCTGAAAGTGACTTGATTAATGCAAATTTGATAATTAATTATTTTGCACGAGTTTACTTAACTAATTTGTGTGAATGGTTGATGTAAGAGTTATTTTTTTAAGTTAGAGATAATGTGAGTTATTTATTTTGATTGCTAGGGTTTTGCAATAAACTAGTTGGGAGTGTGATTAGTGTTAAAAATTATATGTTTATCAAGGGGTGAAAATGTTATTTTGTACTTTTATTATAATTTATATTTGTATTTATGTAATATATAATGAATTATTAATTACATTTTTAAATATTCGATTTTGTGTTTTTTTTTATTATTAGGTAAACTAATAATTTCACGTAATTTGAGGCTTTAAACAGATAGATGGATGTCAAATTTAGATTTTAGAGGTAAAAAAATCTTAAGATGAGTCACGACTAACTTGAAATTGAGCTTAAAATATGAACAAAAAAATAGGTTTAATGGCCTGAAATCCAGTATGCTAAGGTGTAGTGACACGACTCAAAAGTATTATTACTCCCAAGTATAAGAGTGTCTAAATATAATATAACTCGATGAGTCCAGGGTCGAACTACGGGGAATTTAAAATCTAGTAGTCAATTTGTTAAATAAAGAAATCAATTGTGGGAAAAGAAATTACTAGTAATCAAATTAAAATTATGCTAAGGTTACGGGATCCACTCTCAGTATTCAAATTATAATTTTAATACTCTCTCATTTTTTTTATTTTGCCTAATTTTTACCAGTTCATTATGTCAAAATATCAAACAGATCCAAGAAAATCTATGAATTAACATAACATAAAAATAACTAGAAAAGAATAAAATAAACTTAAAACTCACTTGAGAAAGTAATAAATTTAATAATTTGAAACTTTAAGCTTCACCCTTCACCTCAGCTTAGTAAAATTAGTCATTCATATTGAAAGAAAATAAAATACTCTTTTTATTTGACAAAATTCTGAAATATATTATAAGGAAATTGATTATACCAGAAAACAAGAAAAGAAAGAAAGAAAGAAATCCCCCAACTTCACTCCATTTTCTCTCCTCGGCTCGTCTACAGCTCTCTCCCTTCTCGCTTGCATCCACTTGCCTTTTATAGAAAAGGGATGCATAATTTCTTTTATTTTTTATTATTATTTTATTTTATAGTAAATATATATATTAATTACAAGGTGTGATGGTCAGGTGGCAACATGGCCACATGACCATCACGAGCAACCAAAGCATGGTTGCTCAACTTTTATTCTTTTTATTTTTTATTTTTCTTTTATTGAAATATTTTTTTATTAATTACATCTCCTCAATAATGCATTCCAAAAGGCTTCAGTGTTTCTTCTTTGTTCTTGATTCCAATTCCAACTCCTCTTTATTCATAAAATATATCTACAATATAAAATTAAAATAAAATTAACATATTACAAAATTACAAATTAATTGAACATAAATATATTTGGAGAGTGTTAAAATAATTTAAGAATACTGAGTGCATTAATCGACACAATAAGTAGGGGTGGGCGTTTGGTTCGGGTAACCGCACCCGAAATTTATTTCGGGTTTGGATCGGTTTGGGTTAAGTGATGAAACCCGAATGGGTTGAAAACTTCAACCCGTTCGGGTTAAATTTCGGTTCGGGTTGAACCCGAGCCGAATTTTTAACCCGTTCGGGTTGAAACTTTTTTTTTAATTCAATTTTTAAATTAAAAATATATATACATAATACAATTAATTAAACTAAAAAAATCCCTAAACAAATCTCACTCTCTCTCACAGAAACAGCCAGCAGCAAGCAGCAGTCAGCATCCCCGCCGACAGCAGCAGCCAGCATCCCCGCCGACAGCAGCAGCCAGCAGCCCCGCCGGTCCAGATCCAACAGACAGCAGCCGTTCACCGCAGCCCACTCGCCGACAGCCAGCACGCCTCGCCCGCAACTGCGCTTCACCGCAGCCCACTCGCGTCCCACTCAGCCCGGCGTAGTCTCGATCTGCCGACGTTGTAGCTGCTCCGACCTCCGAGATCTTTGTATTGCCTTGCCGAGCCGATGCTGTAAGCCTGCAAACATGTAGTAAAAATAATTGTATCTGCTCCGACCTTCGGTTTGTTGTATGTGGATGTGGATCAGTGGATGTGCAACAGTGCAAGTTCTGGAAAATTTATTTTAGCCAAAAATAAACACGTTTGGCCGTTTATTTTTATGAAACTAGAAAATATCTAATTTGTAACTGTACCTCCCAAACATGTAGTAAAAATAATGAATATGAAATTTTCCAAAAATTAATAATAATAATAATAATAATAATAATAATAAACATGAAACTACAGAGAAATTCATGCATTCTTTCACTTTCATTTTTTTTTCTGAATATATATAGCATTCTCTTTCGTTCATCTTTTTTTTCTTTCTTAAATTCATTCTCTCAGTTATTGCAGAATAAATGCTCAATTTAAAAAAAAAATAAAAAAAGAAGTTAATAGTTTTTTTTACTTTAAGTTAATAGTTATTTACTTCAAGTCTTTTTATTTTATGTAGAGCTTCGTAAATCGACACAAGCGGAATATCCAAGCGTTCGAATATGAAGATGTTTTGCTGCAACAGTAAGTATGTAATTATGTATATCGATTTGGATCAAACTTAATAATCGTTTACAATTAAGGCGTAGTCATAATACAAATATGCTACTAGTAAAATAAAAAGACTTGTTTGGAATATTTGGAATTGAGAGTTTTAAATTATTGAAATGTTATTCAAGATGATTTGTAGTTGATATTTGTTATTAAGGATGTTTGGAATTGAGATTTTTGGATTTTAAGTGGTTGTTATAATTTTTGGATTAAATTGTTCCTTAAGGATGTTTGAAATGTTTGAAATTGAGATTTTTAAATTGTTTAAATGTTATTAAGAATGATTTGTAGTTAATATTTATTGTTAAGAATGTTTGGAATTTAAATTTTTAGATTTTAAGTGGTGGTTGTTAGAATTTTTAGATTAAATTGTTTCAACCCGAACTAACCCGAATTATTCTAACCCGAACTAACCCAAATTAACCCAAACCGAAAGTTTAACCCGAATTATCAACCCAATCCAATCCGAATTGCCAACCCAAACCGAACCGAACCGAATTAAATTCGGTTCGGTTTGGTTCGGGTTGGCATTTTCAACCCGATTGGGTTCAATTCTCCAATCCGAATGGGTTGAAACCCAAACCGAAACCCGAACAACCCGAACCGAAATCCGATTTGCCCACCCCTAACAATAAGTGAAAAATTGATAATTTTATCCTTATTGAATGTACACTTTTTAGTGTCAATCACACCCCCCAACCAGCTTATTACTAGGCCCTACCAATTTAAGCGATAAAAATTTAGCGAAAGTTCAAAAAAAATTAAAAATTATATTTACTTCTTTTATTAGATTAATGACAACAATCAAATAAAAGTATAAAAATTATCTTCAGCCTAAAAAAAACCACACCCACACAAATTACTTAAGTAAAACAATGTAAAATCATCCATTATCAAAGATAAAATAATCAAGCCACTTTTAAGAATGATACGTTAAACCCCAAAATCTCGCGGCTAAGAGTGGCTCTTTTAAAAGAAAATAAACCCAAAAAAATACTCTAAGAAGTTGTAGATTGAGAGAATAGTAATACAATATCACACTCTCACCAAGAATAATGTCCAAAACTTAGAAATGAAATGATCACAAGTCCAAGGAATTACTAGCCAAACGTATTTCTATTTTTATACATCACCACATATTTGGGTCCATATTACCAGCTTTTACTTTAGATTATAGTTCCCTAAAATCAAGAAGGACTTTAATTAGGACGTAACGTAGGCTAGGTTCATGGCTAACAAAGAAAGGGTAATAGTAATATATATATATATATATATATTTGAAAAATAAGGGAATTTTTGGAGATTATAAGGTGTTTTTCGCTTGTTTTTTCTTTTTTAATTTTATTTATTTATTTATTTAAATGTATGTATCTTTGTTTTTTTTTCATAGCACCATTATCAGGAATACATAATCATCCATATTGTCAAACATAATTGGGTAGTGGAAAATATAAAATATAAAGTGATACTCCACATTGGAGTGAGATAAGAAAATAGGTTACCAAAGAAAAAGTTTGTTTTTTTTTTAAGGCTCAAAGGAGTTAATTATGGATACTTTATAATAGGGTTGGCTAGAAAGGCTCAAACGGATAAAAAATAACCTTCTGTCATCTTTTAGGACTCTAAATCATCTTTCATATTCACTAGTTCAATGGACTTTCAGATGTGGCAGCAAATCTTTCTTTCTTTTTTTTTGACTTTGAAGAAAATATAAAGATATTGTATAATAAATTGTGAAGTTGTATAGGCAAATAAGGTTACTCTCCAAGGATAACAGGCTCAAAAACACGCTTGTACTTTTCATGACACATACATTCCTCCAAATGGCTTAATCAATTTCACTCATCAAATTTCTCAATTTATGTTTCAACATGCAAAGAGAAAAACATGGTGTAACATAACTTAAGATCAAAGATAATAAAAATACCAAAATTAAGAAAATGCGTTTCTAGAGATGTTACATTCTATATTCTACCATCTTCGACCTAAATTTTTATCCAAAGTTAGTCTTTACAACAAAAATTAGTAAAAACATCACTAGAACTGAAACATTCCACAACTATCAACTACTCCCTCCCCTCAACCTGAATGAGACATTGTCCTTAATTTCTTAGGAGAAATGAGTTGAGTTTATAAAATAGCACCTGGCCACTGCTGGAAAATATTTACAAACAGAGAGTTAAATCTAATTTACACTTTTTACGAGAGTTACTGCCATCGTCATCAGTTGCCCAATTCAACGCCAAAGTCATAGGATCTGACTCTGGTTTGTAATCTTACAAAAGATTAAGTAACTCGTTAACAGTAGAAGCACAAATAAAAAGTTTTTTTCGCTAAGCATAGAATGAAATAATTTTTAATTGCATGATTAAGAAATGCTATTAAGTCATCATAAAAGTTATTAACATTTAACAAACCTATGAGTTTTTTTTATGGATATGCAAATATGCCTAAGAAGTAAATGTAATTAGTGCCTTTAAAGTTGCAAGATCTCTTGCCAATAAAATGAAAACGTTAGCATGATTTAACGTGTCAAATATTCGTTCTTGCATATATGAGACAACTAACTCTTCTCCAATTAGTGGGTTTGGTAGACATCCTAAAGGTTTCAAGACTTTTGGAATAATGTCTTGCACTTGGCTTTCTCGAATGAAAGCAGCTTTAGAGACAAGCTTTGATAACCCTCGGTCACCTCCTCCATATACAAGATGTAGTTTTCTCTCTGTTATAGTACAACCAAGATCTATGGCTGCCTGAACGAACTCCTTATACATTCCATAGCGAAATCTAGAAAGCACGCAAATGCTCTTAAGTTATCTGTTTGAAGTTGCTGCCATTGAAACAATTTGTGAGTGTTTGAAAAGAGCTTCTACTTAAGGATCTTGGTGACAGACATAATGATACATATTTGTAAATGGGGTGGTGTGTTTGTCAAATGACAGTTAAAGCATTTGGCTTAATAATTCAAAAGTAATAAAAAAAAAGCAAATAGTTAAAAGAAAAAGCAAACAACGATTAGACATGAAATCACACAAAAATAATAATAATGCAAAGGATAAAATAACAGTAAAATAAAAGGATATTTACTAGTAGTTGTGATTGTGGCTCACATCTTCCTCTGGTTTTATGTCCAGTAATAGCTTGAACGCCCTCTATGGGTCAAGGATAGGTTTCCTATCCATTTTTCTTATAAACTGGCAAACATGGTCTGAAATACTAACTAGGCAACCCAAGAGGGGGGTGAATTGGGTTTTTAAATTTATGCAATACAATTCGCAAACCACACAACAATCCAATCTATTGCCTTAATCAAATCAAAACAATAAATTCAATCAACCACAATATTAAAAGAGTAAGGGAAGAGAAAACGAACACAAGGATTTTTACGTGGTTCGGCTATCCCCGCCTACGTCCACGCCTCCAAGCTCACCCGCTTGAGGATTTCACTATCCAAGCCTCCCAAGGCTTCAAGATTTTACAATTGACTTCCAAGGTGTCAATGAACCTTTACAACAAGAGATTATATCCCCAATCTCTTCACCCCAAGTGTTTCCCACACTTGTACACTCACAATTTGATGAGAAATGATAAATACAACAATAAATCTCTCTTTAAGAGTGGATATACAAATGGAAGAACAAAGATGATCTAATAAATGATGAGTTACGAAAATGAAGCTCAATATATGTTGTGTGCACTTGTTTATGCTTTCTTGGATTTTCCAAAAATGAAATGGTTTTGAGTTTATATAGTTTGAACTCAAAAACTTGCCGTTATGCACACTTTTGGTCGTAACCGGATTGCCGGTTATGGACATCCGGTTAGCCGCTTGATGTTACCGTTACAGCACAAATTTGAAATTCTGAACATCCGGATTGTTGGTTTGTCACTTCCGGATTGCCGTTTATGGTCAGAGGCTTTGCTGCACCACAACCGGATTGCCGTTTGTCATGAACCAGATTGCCGCTTTCGATTCGCATGAATTCTGCCCAGAAATCGGCTTGCCGGATTTACGCATCCGGTTAGCCGCTTGCGTTTCGGTTATATTCTGCCCGAATCCGGCTTGCCGGATTTCCTTATCCGGTTAGCCGGTTGCTACAGTAACGGCTACAGTGAATTATTTTCTGAAATTACAGTTTGACCCTAAAACTTTATAAAACTGTATTATGACCCAAAACTTCAGAAAACTTTACAAATAGGTCCAATTTCAGAATTTCTAAAAATTACTTTGCTAATCCAAAACTTTCTGAAATTATGTTTTGGCCCCAAAGATTTTATTGTTTCACACAAAGGCCCTTTTCAACATAATACCCATATTTTCAAAGTTCTCAAAACCTTTCACTTTAGTCCAAAATATTCATAAATTATAGTATGGCCCAAAACATTTAAATAGTTTCAAATAAGTCCAAATCCGAAATTCAAAAACAATATCAAAGGTTTTAAAGCACATTCATTTTAGTTCAAAACACTTTGATTTCATAGCCTCATTTTCTTATTATAAAACATAATTCATAAATCTTTGTTTAATCAATACATGTGGTTTGTTATCATCAAAATCAATATCTATAGCTATATAAGCTAACATGGTCTTTTAGAGTAAGATTAACAAGACTAAATTGTGCACTTTTCTTTTGGAACAACTTCCATAAATTATCATTTTCACGTTCAACATATCTGCTCGGATGCGTCTCAAAAGATCGTAAGATATCATCCAACAATTCTTCACTTATGCCATCCTTAACGAATTTAATTTTATCTTCACAATTGACAGAAATAATTCCTAAAGTTTTACAACGTGGTTTGTTGCAAGCAAGTCTTACACAGTTAGGACATTTAAAGCTAACCCGCTTAGCTCTTCTTTTTTTAGTGAATGTGCTTTTACCAAAACCAGATATATAGGAAACAAATGGATTAGAAAACTCACCTGCCAGTCAGACCTTTTGTAACACTCCACATATTATTTACATAAAAATGCTTAAAAACGCAGTTACTTTTAATATAAATACGAATTCTAAAAAGTTAGTACAATCCAACAAAACTTTCTTACAGAAAAGTAAGAGTCATGTAGAGATTTCTTAGTTCCTTTAAAAACTTAATTATTACAAAAAGGCAAGATACTTATTTTATCAACACAAAGTTGAGCCCATCATAAAAATCCCAAGGTCGGTTATGCTTACATGCACTTCGTCTTGGTTAGGACTTGGCACCAGCTTGCCCTACTCATTGTTACCTGCAATGTAAGGACTTAGTGAGCTAATGCCCAGTAAGATAACACTTTGATGCATCTATAAATTATGATGCATATGAATGACCATTCTTAAAATAAACTTAGAAAATACAAAACAACTTTATTTGGGCCCTAGGCACGTTGCACTACAAGGCTAGCACTTTTACTTTTTAAACATTATGCCATTGGGCCTCATTAGTTGAACTTTTGGGCGTTACGTATTGCCGTCCCCAAAAGATTTCTTACAACTTAGCTTTGAGGGCTTTCCCTCTTTAGAACTTTGCCACCTGGTAGTACAACCACCTATTTTTCATAAATTCATTTTTCTGAAACGTCTTCTTCATAATGTAGTTCATGATATGCATGCATCCAATGCAAATTATAACCTCGATGTATAACAAAATCAACATACAACATTATTTAAAGACAAGAGTCTTTAGTATAGGCGGCATAGCAGACCATAGCATAACTAAGTATAAATACCACATATTAGGCGGCAGAGCCGACCATGACATCACATATTAGGCGGCAGAACCGACCATAGCATCACATATTAGGCGACAGAGCCGACCATAGCATCACATATTGGGCGGCAGAGCCAACCATAGCATCACATATTAGGCGGCAGAGCCGACCATAGCATCACATATTATGCGGCAGAGCCGACCATAGCATCACATATTAGGCAGCAAGGCCGACCATATAAAGATTTAGAATATAACTAATCACACTATAACAACCATAATAATATAAAGGGATTGTTAAAACTGAACTTAAGTATAAAAATAATTTTGTCCTTACATTGCAGTTGAAGTGTTACTTACCTCTTGATCTTGACTTCTCTAGACTTTTCTAAGTTAAGGATTCCTCTACTCTTGTTATTATGACTTAGAATAGAAGGGAATGAAATTTCTAGGTTGCATTCAAATGAGAGGTGGTGGGGGCTATTTATAGGATTTCTTAAGGCTAATGGATGGCTAGGATTTTGCCACTATAACTCTTGATCAATGGTTGAGATTAACCTTCATAAATACCTTACTAAATTCTAGAATTCTTATCGTTTTTCTACAACCTTCTCTTACATCATCACTTATGTAATTGATTATGACATCTTCACTTAGAATTAAATATCTAAGTAAAGATGAGATTATCCTTCATAAATGTCTTGCTAAATTCTAGAATTCCTTAACTTTCTCTACACTTCTTCTTGCATCATCACTTATGTCAATGCTTACATCATCATTTTTTATGTCATTGCTTATGTCATCATTCCTTAAAATTAAATATTATAAACTCAAGGGGCTTGTTAACTTAAAAATAATTCTATTATATTTAAGAAAATTGTACCTCACACCTTTCCTTCAATTAACCAACGAATGTGAGTAAGAATCTCATTGATCATTAACAAATGCAGTCATTCACAACGAACTTTGTAAATCTTCTTAAGAGCATTTTGAGGGAGGGAAGGAAAACGCTTATGCAATTTATGTTGCATTTCTTTAATGCTTGACTTTAGGGTTTCAGTTATTGTGGGAAACTAAAAATACCGACTTAAAAAGTCACAGAGTACCATTATCTGCCATTTATATGGGACAGTAAATAAAAAAATCAAAGAAATGAATCACATCTGTAAAATCAAATCAACAATGAAGAAGAAGAAAAAAAATAAAAACACACAATGAATATAAACAAACATGTAACTCACCTTCGCCCTTTTATCGAATTTACATCAAGTTTCAATTAGAGTTCATAAATACCATCTTCTATTTCTCTGTGTTGTCTTTCTAGATCTTCAACGTGGGATACTAATAGAATTGAATGACCCTACTTACCTCGTCGTCTGGTATGCATCTTCAAAAAATTTGATCATAACAATACTTGAACAGGTACAGATCATCCTGGTAAAAGCTGTCACTTTTGTTAAGAATTTCTTCTTGCCTTGCGAACTCCAGTCACTTGGCATTTCATATGTTGCAAGATAATTAACAATATTAGCATACCAAGGTATTTTGTTTATAGAAAACAAAAATTCATCAGGGAAAGAATCATTGATGAGTGTTTTTTTAAATTTAAAACTCATTTGTAAGTCTTGAAAGATGATATGCAACAACATTTTCGCCGCCCTTTTGTCCTTAATTGTCAAATTAAATTCTTTAAGTAGTAAATATTACAACAATAGTAGATGAACCAATTAAATGCGAATGAAATTTATCTAGTGCAAATATTACAACAAATAGTTTTTTTTTTCAATTGTGGTGTAATTCATTTGCATACTATTCAAAGTTCTACTTGTGTAATAGATAAGAAACGGCTTACATTCCTTTCTTTGTCCTAGAATAGCACCAACAACATAATCACTAGCATCACACGTTAGCTCAAAAGGTTAAGACCAATCAAGGGGTTGCATTATTGGAGCTGATGTCAAAAAATTAATTATCTTTTCAAAAGCTTGGTGACAATCTTTAGTCCATTCAAATGGTGTGTCTTTTATTAGAAGGTTACAAAGTGGTCTAGATATGGTACTAAAGTCTTTTATAAACCTCCTATAAAATCATGCATGCCCTAAAAAGGAACAGACTTCTCTAATTGTCTTTGGTGAGGGTAATTTTGAAATGACTAACTTTTGCTTTGTCAACTTCAATTCCTTTTGAAGACACGACATGACCCAAGACAATTCTAGAATTGGTCATGAAATGGTATTTTTCCCAATTTAAAACTAGTCTTTTTTCTTTGCACCTTTCCAAAACGCTTTCTAGATTATCAAGACATGTATCAAAAGAATTACCAAATATAGTTAAATCATCCATAAAAACCTCTAAACAATTTTCAATGATGTCACTAAAAATGCTTAACATACATCTTTGAAATGATGCAGCAGTATTACAAAGTCCAAAAGGCATTCTCCTAAATGGTCTTTCTTGGTCTTCTAAGGCTATAGAAATTTAATAATAGCCAAAATAACCATACAGTTAAATCATCTATAAAAACTTCTAGACAATTTTCAACCATGTCACTAAAGATACTTAATATACATCTTTGAAATGTTGCAGCAACATTACAAAGTCCAAAATGCATTCTCCTAAATGGTATTTTCTTGGTCTTCCAAGGCTATAGAAATTTGATAATAGCCAGAATAACCATAAGGAAAACAGTAGTAGGGATATCCAGCTACTCTTTCGAGAGTTTAATCTAGAAATAGATGGGGAAAATGATATTTTCTAATGGCATTATTTAATTTTCTGTAATCAATGCATATACACCAACTAGATGAAATTTGTGTTGGGATTGGTTCACATTTTTCATTTTTTACAACAATGATTCCAAATTTCTTTGGTACTACTTGTGTTGGACTTGCCCATATACTATCAGAGATATGATAGATAATTCTTACATCTAGTAGTTTAAATACCTCATTCTTTACCACTTTTTTCATATGAGAGTTTAGTCTTCTTTGTGGTTGACGGGTTGTTTTGGCATTTTCCTTTAAGTGTATTCGGTGTGTGCAAATTAAAGGATTAATGCCTTTTATGTGTTTTAAGGTCCAACCAGTTACAGTTTTATGCCTTTTTAATACAGACAATAACTTACCTTCTTGATCATGTGTGAGTTGGGACGAAATTACCACTGGATAAGTCTGTTGTTCTCCAAGATAAGCATACTTCAATTCTTTCGGTAAAAGCTTTAATTCAAGCTTTGATACTTCTTCTTCATTTGGCTCTTTAGGTTTTGTCGTATCTTCAAAGTTCGATTGGTCATTATCACCTGTAGGTACCTGCATAAAATCAAGTGTAGGGCATATGTTAGCAGTATCATTATCTAATTCCTTACTTGATTTAAAAGAACCAGCAAAACAAATTTCCATAGAGTTTGTAAAATTCTCATCCTGAATGTGTTCCTTAATGATTGGCTCAATGAGATCAATGTCCTCATTCTCACTGTCATCATCTTCTTTGTGGTGAGGTCGTTCACACATGTTGAATACATTGAGTTCCAATGTCATGTTGCCGAAAGATAAATTCATTACTCCATTCCTACAGTTAATCAAAGCATTAACAGTAGTTAAAATGGTCGACCCAATATTATAGGAATTTGTTTGCATTCATTAGCAATTGGTTCTGTTAACAAAACAATAAAATCCACAGGGTATATGAATTTATCAACTTGGACTAATACATCTTCAATTATTCTTTTTGGAAACCTAATCGACCTATTAGCAAGTAAGAGTGGTAGAGGTTGGTTTTAACTCATCGAGATTGAGTTGTTGGTGCACTGAGAAAGGACATAAATTAACACTAGCACCAAGATCAAGTAGAGCAGGGCCAATTTTATGATCCCCAATAATGCAAAAAATAGTTGGATAACTAGGATCCTTGTATTTCAAAGTGCTATTGGTTGAGAGAATGGAACTTATTTGCTCTGCTAGAAAAGCTTTCTTTTGTACCTTATGTTTCCTTTTCACAGTGCACAGATCTTTTAGAAATTTAGCATAAGAAGATACTTGTTTAATGACGTCTAGCAGAGGAATGTTGACCTTCACTTATTTAAAAACTTCATAAATTTCTGGATTGTGATTTGATTTTTTTGGCTTGATTAGTGCTTGAGGAAATGGGGATACAGGAGGAGAGTTGGTTACTTTTTCATGGGTTAAAGGTTCGACAAACTCTTTCCTATTCTCTGAAATTGAATCTTTATTAGTTTCACGAGGGTCCAGAATGTGTGTTTTGACAACTTTACCACCACAAAGGGTTATAACTGATTTGACTTGGCTTATATTTTGGTTTCCTGTATTACTCATTTCAGGATGTTGTTGACTCTTGGGGTTTGGTTTAGGTTGAACAGCAAACTTTCCTTTTTCATGCATGGTGAGAGCATATGTAAGTTTGAAGACAGTTTCTATCAAATTGGTTAAGGTTTGCATCATTTGGTTATTGATCGACTTTTGTTTTTTAATAAAGGAATGCAATGTGTCTTCTAGAGTTTTTCTTGGTGGTGGGACATATGGTGGGTAACTCTGGAGGTTTGGGAAATTTTGGTGTGTAAGAGTTAGTTGTGAAGATTGTGCATGATTTTCATTTCTCCAACTGAAATTTGGGTAGTTTCTCCAAACAGAGTTGTAAGTTTGGGAGTATGGATTGTGATTTGGTTTTTTGAAATTGTCGATGACATTTACTTGTTCGTGCAAACTTTCTCTTAGAGCTAGCAAAGTTGGACAATCCTACGTAGAATTGTCCGTAGAATTGCAAACATAACACGAAATATTTTGAATATACTTTACATGATCATTCTTTCTGGACTTTAATGCTTTGACTTTCCTAGCTAAGGATGCAAATTTGGCTTGAAGGTCATGATCTTCCTTAAGGTTGTACGTGCCTCCAGTAGATGGAGATGACTGGGTTTTACTTGACGACTCATAAGACCCAACTGTATCCCAGTGTTGTGCATTCTCTACTATATAGTGAAGACAATCTAATGCATCTTCAGGACTTTTGTCCTAAAACTCACCATTACATATCTTTTTAATGGCTTGTCTACTTTGGGATGTTAATTGTTGAGTGTTAGAAAATGTATATTTATAAAGGAGAAAATCGTCATTTTACACTTCAAGTTTTACTAACACCCTTACTTTTATGTATTTAAGCTTCTTGTGATTTAATTATGTGAGCTTTATTTTAATTAAGTATTTTATGTATTTTAGGGGCATCATGGTCATTTCACAATGAATGAGAAATCAAACAGCAAAACAGACATCACTTTTGAACTCAGGACAGTCAAAAACCTTAGGAGGAGCATAAAAGGAAAAATGTTGCTGTTCACATGTACAGTACTATTCATATGTACGGTATTGTCTACGTTACCGTTCACGACACTGTTCACATAGACGGATCGATGACGTGGCATTGACTGATGAGGTGTCACGATTCCATTGGAGAAAATTCTTATGCACTATTGATCGGTGACGTGGCAACATGTTAGTGGACCAAAAATTGCACGCACAGTACGTGCATATACACAGGATTATTTTCAACCAAACCGCATCACTGTTCAAACCGGTTGACTGCTCAAACCGCGTACTATTGACTGATGACGTGGCGCAATCCTGAGCATCCAAACTGTTTTTAATCCGATGGTTATGATTTACTCAATGTATCTATAAAAAGGGGACCTCTCCCCCGTAATTTGGCATCTCTGAATCCATTTTTGGGCTCCATTTTCTATAATTCCTTCTCCATCTTGTATTTTCTACGTATTTTAATAAATTTTCATTTTACCCCTAGTTCAATTATGAGTAGCTAATTTTCTTTCAACCTTGGATTGAAGGTGAAGTCTCAACATGTGTCATGGGCTTTATTTGGTAAATTTATTTTCTCTTCCCCTCTAGTTTTTGTGGATGTTTTGACTTCTCGTCGATAAATAATAATAATCTTATCTAGATACCACCCTGGTTTCACCGGCTCCCTAGTACAATGTTATTATTATTTGGCACGATAAGCCCTTTGCACTATATTGATTAGAGTGTGGTTCATGAGGTGTGGATTCCCCCCTCATGATTTAATTGGTACTAATAAGGAATATTTAGCCCATGGTGCATGTTGATACGGATCCAGATACCCAAGCACTTAAATTATAAAAGTTTTCTCCCCAATCTACTCCCGCAATTTTAAGTTGAATTTTAGGATAATTTAAATCACTTTCACCATAAATCCAACCACCCTCATAGAAAATTAATTTTACATATAATTAAAATCCACCCCCTCGTGGGATCGACACTCATCACCATTGATCTATTCTACAATAGATTCGTGCACTTGCGAGTTCAATAAAATTTGCACAACATTAATCCCTCGTAGAAATAAGACACTAACCTCCATGTCTCAAAATTGTGGTATGGGTAAATGTTAAGAAGCTCTTTATACCAATCTCAACTTTGGTAGAGGGGTTCTCCTGGTTTTTGAATGAACGTGGTGATTTATCTTTTGAAAGAATTTGTTCTGTGGGATGGAAAGAATTTTTTCAAAAATTGTACTTGCAGTTCATCCCAAGTTCTAATAGATCCTGATCTAAAATTTTGTAGCCAAGTTTTAACTTTATCCTTTAATGAGAAAGGAAAAAACTTAAGCCTAATTATATTCATGCTACAATTTTGATCACTACAAGTGTTACAAACTTACTCAGATTCCTTTAAATGCAAATATGGATTTTCAGACTCAAAACCATGAAAAGTAGGCTGAAGTCAGATGATACCAGGTTTGAAATTAAAATGTGAAGCATCATGAGGAAAAACTATGCATGATGGTGACCCTGTTCTAGTAGGATGCACGAAATCTCTAAGTGTCCTAGGCTATTCATGAAGATTTTGCAAGGTTTGGTTATCTTCGTTCTCTGAAAAATTATCAGCTCCTATGTCAGCCATATTTAAGGGTGATGAAGGTGATTTCCTAATTAATCTGCTACTATTTGTACGAGACCAACGTCACATTAAATGCTAATGATGTGTGCTAAACAAATTAATGATGCATAAAACACTAAATGAAAATTGCATAAATAAAAACAAACTAAAAATTAAATAAGAAAAATAAAAATAAACAAACTAAAATTGACAAAATATTAGGCGGCGTTTTAGAACCGGCCATAAAACAAAGATATTAAAAGAAAAAATTTAGGCAGTATTTAAAACCTGCCATCTAATAAAACATAAAATTAAACAAATTAATGTACAAGAATAAATAAACTGAAATTAAAATGTTAAGTAATAGAACTGACCATATAAAAAAATAAATAAATAAACAAAATTTAAATAACAATCAGGTGGTTGAATCGACCATTAAAAATAAATGCAAAAAGTAAATTACAAAAATTTAAAAAAATTACAGTTTTTTTATTTACCAGCCAATTAAATTTAATTATTTTATATTAAATATATATATTAATTGAAAAGTGTGATGGTGAGGTGGCAACATGGCCACTTGACCATCACCAGCAACCAAAGCATCGTTGCTCACCTTTTATTCTTTTTTTTGAAATATTTTTTTATTAATTACATCTCCTCAATAATGCATTCCAAAAGGCTCCAATAATTCTTCTTTTTTCTCGCTTTCAGTTCCAACTCCTCTTTATTCTTGAAATATATCTACAATATAAAATTAAAATAAAATTAGCATATTACAAAATTACAAATTAATTTAATATAAATGTATTTCGAGAGTGTTAAAATAATTTAAGAATAATGAGCTCATTAATCGACACAATAAGTGAAAAACTGATAATTTTATCCTTATTGAATGTACACTTTTTAGTGTCAATTATGTAGCATCTTATTATATAAATTATTCTCTTTTGTAATTGACCAAATGCTGATTGGATACTGAAATGAGTTTACAGTAGACGTGCACACCAAATCTATAACTAACTATGACCAAATCGCCACTCACAACGTAATGGCCACAATCATACCCCTTGGAAAAAGTTAGGTCATTGTCGACCTAGGTTTGCACCTTTTGTAAATAGGTGGAACCAATCCACTCATTAACCCGTCAAATCTCAATTGTTCTTTGACAAAATCGGACGCTTCACATGATGCCACGTATTTTGTTGACTTTTGAAATTTGACCAGACTTTAAATCTTGATCTAATAGCTATATGAAGCGCATTCATAAACTTTATGATGGGCTGCAAAATACTGGATCATGAATGAATTTTTCTATAAATAGCGCTTGAAATTATGTAATTAATCATCCTTTTCTCCACCTCTTTTACTTCTTTATCTCTAGATTCTTCTCCTCATCTCTCCAAAACACTCTTTTTAATATTTTGTAAAATTACTTTTCATAAATAAATTTACTTTTATTTTCAATTTTAGTTATTTAATTTTAAAAATTATTTTTCTTTCAAATTTGTTTAACTAAATAATAATAGTTAGGGTATGGTGAAACTCCTAATAGAAAAATATGGTTTAATCAAATTCTATTTTTAATTATATAAATTAAATTATGTTCTGTTTAATTTTATCCATATTTTATATCTTAAACTTTTGATTTATTGTAGGCAAACAAGGGAGTTTGACGTAATAAAATCTTAATATCTTAATATAAGATTAGGTAAAATGGTATTTTGACTTATTGTAGACAAATTGAATTATATTTACTACTAACCCTAACTAATTTATTTCCATATTTTCACTTAATTAAATAGCATGCATTTAAACTATATTTTTAGTTCTTAGATAATTTAAAGGAAATTAACAAATTAAATCTTTTCATTATGAATCGACCTTGGACTCACCGAGTTATATTATAAAAAGACACTCTTTTACTTGAAAGTTACAAATCACTTTTGAGTCGTGTCCATAAGCATGAATAGACAAATGTTCCTTATAAGTCTTCATAAGAAAGAATTATGTTTATTCATCATATTTGCAGTTTATGATTTAAGAAGTTTGTTATTATGTTAAGTTTTATGGATTGATGTATGGGTGCCTATTGGTTAAAAATCAGTTTTTTTTATAAAAACTTTTAGGACTAATCTCATATAATATATAAGAATCCGTAATCTAGAAAATCATACCTTGACAATCCGACTTTGCTTTTTTGCTGAATAATCTAGGCTCCCAGATCACGATCCGTCGCCACTATTCCTGTTAGATCACGATCCGTCACCACCAATCTTGTTAGATCACGATCCGTCACTAATGATCTTCCAGGTTATTACTCAAGTTTGATTTACACTTGACGTGTAAGCGCCTTTATCACCACTAAAAGCAACTAGTAAAAGAAAATATTTCTTTCAAAATTAGAGAGAAAATATTTTTTTCTCTAATCTGTATATTGTGGCTCGACGCCCCTTTGAGAGAAAACAAGTCCTTTTATATCTCTATATTGTGGAAACCCTAGACTCCATATTTATATATATTTTTAATTCTATTAAATCAAATTTGATTTAAATTAAAAAATAATAAAAACCAAAAGTGGCGTTACTTGTTCTTGTTATAGGGCCCACCCTGTAAAATAACACAAGGCCCCTTGCACACAAGCATATTAAATGGAGCCTCCCACTAAATAATATATTTAGGCTTTTAATCAAAATAGCTAGTTATCTTGCTTATTAATCTAATAGCGGCGCAATCAATTAAATGAGCTAACCCAGGGATCATATGGGTACATACAATAGCGGCTACAATAATTAGACTTGAAATTAAACTATCCAAATTATTTAATTCCAAATCTACTCCACTAAAAGATTGGAACTAACATCCATAATTGTATGTTATTTAAGATAGTGTTCTCGAATAATAATTCGACCCATGCCACATTGATTTCTTACTGAACAATCCTTTGTATCACATCACTAAATAAATTAATATATCAGTTGTCCAATCAATTTAATTACATATTTTTTCTTGACACTTACTGATTTTCTCTAATGATCATTTTCAACATATTAATTATGTTGACACACTCTGGTTAGAGAATTCTATGTTCAAGTACTGAAAACTCGTCTAGAGATATGTTGTACAAACTCTATATTGTTAATCTATAATCTCACTGCTCATTATTGCTTCCATCAAAATACCGGGTAATCTTAACTACAAATGTGTGTCGTGCCCATTCGTAACTCAAATGGAATAACAATTACAATCATGAACTTATAACTAACTCAAGATTAAGATTACAGTAAAATCAATGCCTATGAGATTTAATAAGTCTGACAGTTATTACAAAGTTAATTAAATCTCATATGTGATCCTATTCAATATAGTCGTACTACATCAATAAATTCATACATGATTAAGAGAAATCATTTAATGAATTTATTACAGTCTATACCTAAATAAAGTGCCCAACTTTATTTATCAACTGTGAACTTAATTTATTTAATCATAAGATAACTTGTATTTATGTCTTCTGTAAATCTATATAGTGATCACATAAATACATATAATATAATTAAATGAATTATACTCAAAATATTAATGCAACTAAGATACTTGAATAAAATACCTCATTTATTTTATTAATCAGAAAAATTATTTATTACAATTAAATAAACACATAGGCTTTTAAAAAGCATATTTTCCCAATAGTGTCACCTTTTGAGACTATGCCAATGTGCCGTGAGTGCCATGTACAATGTAAAGTGCTACTACAATGCAAAGTGACACATGCAGAATATGTATTTTTTAAAAGGACAAGTGATGTTATAATTTGTTACTTACTAGGCACTTATATGTGTTTGTGGAGTCTTTTGATATTTGTGGCCTTTCCTTTGGGATTGATACATATAATATGTATGATAGGGTATTGACAGGTTACTCGGGCTCATTATGTAATATATAATATGTGTATTCTACTAAGTAGTAACAAAGTGTGGGTATCCTTAGAATAAGAGTGTGAATATTTGTTAGTGATTTTTGAAATGTGAAACTTTTGAATGTAAGTTTGTCCTCATGTTCTTTCATACTTATGCCATTATATATATTATGTATTTATTTTTCTATATGAAAAAAAAAAAAAAAAAAAAACTAGTTTGCTTACTAAGTTTTATGCTCATTATAGTTTATTATAATTTTTAGATGATTGATGGAGATTTGGCAAAACTGCTTGTGTTACTTGGTTTTCGTAGTCTTCAAAAAACGTTTGATATATGTATTCAGGACATGAGATTTCTGTGACTTATTAAATATAATATATCTATTACTTTTGAGAGTAATTTTCTTAAACTTTAAGTCTCATGGCCTATACTAATTTAAGTTGCCTCATTAATTAAGTATTTCACACTTTTTAAGACATTGTTAGATAGTGATATCACCCTTAAACTTTATAGGATTTCAATTTATCATCTTATTTAAGAAACAATATTCTTATCTTTACTGTGTATTATTTCGTACATTGGAAAAAGATGATGAATGTATTTACCCGCTAAGTACTGTGATTGAGCATTTAATTGTCAAGGTGAAAAGGTTATTGATGCATGGTTGAATGTATGGCCCTCATAATACCATGAGTTTCTTATCGTTGGACTGAAAAAAAATTTGTAGTACAGTAAAAATATTTTATGTAATTAATGTATGTATACTTTGTGTAGTTTAATTAAATATAACTATATATTATATGATGAAATTTATTTTTAACTCTTAAGTGCAACCTAGTGTATATAAAATCATAGTAAAATGCTAATAATGGTAACATACCACCTATGGCTTCTCTATCAAATTGTAAAGCATCCCACAAAGACTGTTATCACATCAATGCAATCAACCGCCACTTCTGGGTTGGTGCTATGATGGAAGATGCGTCCAAGAATGGAGTTCTGCAGTCCAGACACTAAGAAACAACATCATGGGGTCAACACTATTGGCATCAACTGCTCTCACTCTCAGCTCCCTTATTGCGGTTCTGATGACGAGTAGCAGTGGAGATCGATCAACGTGGTTTATATTTGGAGACAGAAGCGATCTTGTTTTCTCCATAAAGTTTTTCTTAACATTGGTATCTTTCTTTGTGGCATTCTTGCTCAACGTTCAGTCTATTAGGTACTACAGCCATGTGAGCATTCTTATTAATGTGCCATTTAAGAAGATGCCGTCTAATGTTCATCATCACCAACTCACTGCTGAGTATATATAAAGGACTGTCAATAAGGGAAGCCATTTCTGGTCTTTAGGCCTTTGTGCTTTCTATTTCTCTTTCCCACTCTTCTTATGGATCTTTGGTCCAATATCTATGCTTTTGATCAACTTTCTTCTTGTTTTTGTGCTTTACTTCCTCGATGTCACCGTCACCTTCGAATTTGGATGGGCTCTCTGCAGAAACGAAGAGGAAGAAGCAGTAGCCACCTCTCTCTCTACTTGAAGGAGAAAAACTTTTGTACATCAAAGTATGAATATAATACTACATTTTTTACTTATTATGCTTTCTTTTTCTGTTTCTTTTCTTGTTTTAACAGTCACAACTTAATAAGAGTAACATTTTCTTGTGGATGGACAATTGAATGTTTAGTGCCTTCACTCTTCTTCTCAATGCTTAGCAGTTTTGTATTTAGGGGCTTTCTTATCAATTTCTGTTCTATTTTTGCATCAAGTAATAAAAGCTTTCTTATTAGGAATAATAATAATAAAAGCCTTTCAAGGCCAATGGTAATATGGTATGGTATCTACGGGCGGGATTTCGAATTTGTTTTTGCCGAACCGAACCGAATCAAATTGTAATTTGTCAATTCAATTCGGTTCGTTCTAAGAGCAAAAATCTAACAGGTCAAGAAATAGAATCGATTGGTTATGTGTTCGATGCAACTCAAAATCGAAAATTAAATTGAAAAACCAATTGTATTAATCGTGCACAATATATACAAACAAAAAAAACCTAAAAGCTAAATTCTAAAACTCAAACTTCCCTCTCAAAATGGCCTCTCTCAATCTCATAGACTCACACTCAAAATACATCACTCTTTTTCCACATTTTTTCTCATTGCCATTATCACATCTCAGCCTGATGCAGCCATCATCATCACCTCTTGTGTATTTGAAAAAGGGACAATTGTTCACAGAACACTTTTTTTTAGACTTTTTAAAAAATACACTTTTTTTTGGCTGATTTTCACATAAAATTACATTTTTTTTATATTTTTCCACTTCCATTTGCATGTTGTTATCTTTGCTTACATAATTGAGGTAAAATTGTCATTCCACGTGTGCAGAAAAAGAGGAAAGGGTAAAAGTGGTCCAGAACACATCAAGCAACAAAAACGAAGAAACAACAAAATTGCCCTATTTTTCCTGCAATTTCCATCCATTTTCATCAACGAACTATGCTTGAGTTATGAAGTTTTTGTTCATTCAAAGATTTAGAGGTCTTGAGGAAAGCCATGAGCTGCTCATAACCCATAATCAATCCTTATAACAGTAATGACATTAAAAATTTCCTATGTACAAGATCATCAGTCTTTCTTTAACCCTTCAGCAAATCAAAATCTAATTTACCATTTTCTTTACATTACATCACCTTACTTTTATACCCAGAAAGAACAATATCCCTAAGCCCCCTTTGCAACTCCTCCCAATCACCCTCCTCAAACTCTAACAACGTGCCACCGCAACCATTATTATGCACCGCTTTCACTTCCACCACAAACATTTCAAGAACAATATCCATTAAATCTTCAACGAGCAACACCATTTTCCCCAGCTACACCAATCCCATAGCATCTCCCTTTCCTTTCTCTCCTATGTACCCCAACCTCTCACAAATCTCCTTCAATTTCTCTGGCTCTAGCAACTTGATCTCAATCGACAACTGTGCCACCAGCAGCTTGAGCCTTGAAGATCGACTGTCCGCCGTAGAGTTTTCTTAGATCTAGTTGTGCTTTGGCTTGCCTAGCCGTGACTTCATTTATTCGGATTTTAATTCTTTCAATTATTTTTGTTTTAATTTTGGTTATTTGTTTCATTTATTGTAATTTTGATTACTTTGCTTAATTTATTATTTAATTTTTAAATTGTGAAGGAAAACCAAAGTATTTTTTTTGTCATTTAGCTAAGGTGAAATAATAATTTTACACTAATGAGACAAAATAATCATTTTATTAATATCTTGGTAAATTTTCTCACAGAATTTAGACCCAGTGGGATAATACATTTTGTAACTTTAAGTTTTAAATTTTTAAAATTCTACAGTTTTAAAATTTTTTCTAATTTTTTTCACACTTTAAGATTTCGGACAAAAAAATACTATATATATATATATATGTGTGTGTGTGTGTGTATGTATGTATGTATGTATGTGTCTTGGATTGAGATTACAAGATTAGGTCATTAGAGTTTAGTTTTTCTTAATGACGTGGCTTTTGTTTGTTAATTTTCCTTCAATTATTTTTTTTTATTTTTAAAGGCTTTTTTCTTGATATATGTTTGGTTATTGAATAGTTGCGCTAATGCGTCGAAGATTATTTGTTAAAATTTGTTGAAATGTTATGCTTAGTTGCTTATGCATTGAAGATTGTTTGATAATTAAGTTCTCCACTCAATAATATAGGGATATATATATGTATGTATGTATGTATGTATGTATGTATGTGTCTTGGATTGAGATTACAAGATTAGGTCATTAGAGTTTAGTTTTTCCTAATGACGTGGCTTTTGTTTGTTAATTTTCCTTCAATTATTTTTTTTTTATTTTTAAAGGCTTTTTTCTTGATATATGTTTGGTTATTGAATAGTTGCGCTAATGCGTCGAAGATTATTTGTTAAAATTTGTTGAAATGTTATGCTTAATTGCTTATGCATTGAAGATTGTTTGATAATTAAGTTCTCCACTCAATAATATAGGGTCCAAGCATAGACAAATAAAAAAATTAAGCTAGTCCAAGCATAGACAAATAAAAAAATTAAGCTTATTTCAAAATAGAGAAGTTTGTAAAAATGAATTAACCGGTGACGTTAAAGAAATGATCATACGTGAAAGAATTAATATTCTAATTGGTATCACCAATTTAGCTTATAAAATGCTAACCAATTTAGCTTGTGAGCTCTAAGGAGCCATGACCTCTATTAAATTATTTTTTGTGCTTAAGTTTATGAGTCTGCGAATATTAATTTTCAGGATAATTGTAGACCTATTGTAAATATTCTCTGTGCTCAAGTTGTTTATTTATTTATTTATTTTTGGTTAATTCATACTTTTATATTTCTCCTTCTTGAAAAATTGACTAAGATGCTGAAGTTCAAGTAACCAAAGATCACAGGGGGAACAAAGAAGATTTTATTATATGTAATTATGTATGCATGCCCTATTTTAGTTGTTTATTATTTGTGGATTTATATATAATTGTAGCTCATGATTGTTTTTGAAATAATTATACATTGTTATTTTATGTATTGAATATACAAGTGTAAACAAACTGAACAAAACCCAAAAGAACTATTACGAATCGGACCGACTAATGCCCAAAGCTTCCCCCAACGCCTCCAAAACAAAACAACATAATACAGTAACCGACCATGAAATATCATTATTTCATTATGAGATGATGTTAAGCAAAATTTTGTACATTGCTCAAGTGCTATTTCATACACTTTTAATTCAACCAAGTTACCGATAAAACGAGATCAAACGAGACATACCTTACACGAATACAATTTTTCAAACGATGCTTTTATTAGTAGAAATTTTACTTAAAAAATTAATTATTTAATTATTAATCAGAATTTCTATTAAAAAATTATAAAATTACTTTAATAGATAAGTATTACAAGTTATACTATGAAAATAATGAAATATTTTTGTGAAATAAATAATAGATTCTCTAAATAATTTAACTTTTTTAATCAGTCTCTCCAATCTCTATTCCAAAAAGCTCAAAATTTAAATTTCTACTAACAAAGGTAGAATAACTTATTTAATATATCCAAAAACTCTACTCAAAATATAATCAAATAATAATTTTTTTTAAAAATTAAAATTAAATAAACACTTATGAATACTAAATAAATCATACCAAACATGCATTAAATTTATTAGATTATCAATCAATGAATCTGCCGTCTTATGCCGATGTGAAATTGCCTCCCCTTGAACCTGGCCGGTACAGCTGTAATTTTGAAGGCTTTTATTTTCATGGATCTCAAATTTCTTCAACTAGGAAAACTCTTTGTTTATTGTACTCGAGAAAGAAAGAGGGAGAATTTTAACACGTAATAATACCATGCATTGTATACACACTGTCAACTGCCAACATGAAAATATTTAATGGCTCAGATATCAAAAGTGGGCAGAAGAATTGTCACAGAAAACTTTGGAGGATCCAACTGAAATTGCCATCAGATGTGTGTGGTTTGTTGGCTGCCGATGATATGTTTTAATTTAATTTATTTATGTAGTGATTATTGAATTTGTTAAAAAGAAAAAAAAAATTTACAACATTAAGCAACCAAAACGACTGCAAAAATGGATCTGAATGTCAGCAGAACCCCAATACCCAGGAATCATGCAGAAGATGCTATCTGATCATAGACATGCATGCATTATTATTCTCAACTAATAGGTAACAATGTCTGTGAATTTCATTATCCACTTCATGTTGCCAACTTGAACTACTATTTCTTCTTTAGATGGCTCTACTTTTATAACCGTTCCTTTCTTTCCAAAGGAAGATACGTGTACCAAATCACCAACGTTGGGAAGTTCAGTCCTCTTTACTGCATGATGAACAGGTGAAAAAATACGACTAATGGGATCTTGTGATTGGGATAAGTTAAGATGACTTAAAATTTTCAATAAAGTGCTTTTGCATAACTAATAATGCCCAAGAACTGTTTTATGTACAAGAAAGCTGGACTTGGTAAAAGAAAGTACCTCGGGGTGATTGCTTGATATCTTTGACAACAGATGAACTTGCTGTCGCTGGAAGTTCAACTTTGTCGACTGTAGTTTGTTGGAAATTACTTGTCAATACATGCTGGTTTTTACCTACTTTAGTGCAATGAAGTGATTGTGATGCAGATGGACGCAGCTGCTGTGCTCTCTTGTGAACCAAAGAACGTGCTTGTGATGCAGATGGACGCAGCTGCTGTGCTCTCTTGTGAACCAAAGAACGTGCTATTGCAGCAGCATCAGATATTTTCTGTACCTTCCTAAATCGTTGGGAGGCGCAATGTTCCAGGATCTTCCTTCTGGTGCGCAACAGATTTTTATGAAGATTTCTTGAGAGCCTAGATTCACAGGTACGAACAGATGCTTAGACCGTCTACAACCATTTTATGCTTAGCAACTCTGCGGTTATCAGGACATTCAGCCTTATTTCAGCTATTATTAAATTCTACCAAGAAGTTCTATACTCATACAAGCAGATAGCATTTTTTATGGTAATATTTTTCTCTACATTGCCTTTTCATGACTTTTCCAGAATGAATTACTAATTCAAAGAATTGCTTTTTGACGAAACTGAGCTCTAACTACTCTGTTTTAAAATAGAGATTTAGGGCTTAGCCATTCAAATTAAGAGATTTTGTAATTATGCAATATTGCAACAAGTTATCTACATGTAAATGAAAAGTATCGAAAAACAGCAGGATCAAAGCATATTTAATAGGCAAATATGCTTCTCTTTGTTTGGTGGTAACATCTTTCACTTCAATTTCTAGTCATTCATGACCTTTGCAACATGCAAGTATTACTCAGAGATTAAACAAAGAATGAAAATTCTTGAGAAGTATAATTAAATGTGAAATATAAGATTTCATCTTAATCAATGTCCGCAAGTTTTTCGACACCAAATTTTAGTTGGTTTAGTAGACCTACACCATGGTGTAAGAAGTTCATGAAATTAAAATATTCCTTGATAGTATTCACTCATGGTTTAGAAAGAAAAATAGACTGTGTAATTTTGTCCATTATTGTGAGACTACTTTTATTATATAGATACCAATTTTAACATGCAAAAATTCTTACATTAGAAAATGTCGGGCCTCATGTACATGCTCTAGAAATTGTGTCTTAAACCTCTCCATCTCAATTATGACCTGCATTATAAACAACAGATATTGAAAAGAATGAGCAACCCTGGATTATAAACAACAGAGATTGAAAAGGATGAGCAACTTTTGAATGAAAACAGAAGCAGTGCCGATCATCCAGTATGAATGCAAGCAAATACAGCATGTAACCGTAATTCTTCCATTTGTAGAAATATGAATAAGCTCATCATGTACTGACTGTTACCTGATCACATTTGTTTTATGTATGAATTTCCTTTTGACCATATAATTCCCAGAGGTAATTAGCCTACCAAGTAAACTGGTTGTCTGTTGCTTAAGTCACAACTATCACAACTACAGAGCATAGATATGAGACTTAAAACTAAAATTTTGCTTCTGTTTAGAAAAGGAAAAAATAACATGTAAACTTTTTATTAGCTCAAAAAGATGCTAAGTCTTTAGCATATTACCTCATTAATCTCAGCACTAGCAGCACCGTAGAGTTGACATGCATTTTGAACAACTATGCCGGGCAGTCCCAATCTTTCAGCTATATTGATTGCACTTGAACGACCTGCAATCAGGGTCACACTCTTAAGTCATTTTACATGACGCTGCTGCCCCAAACAAAAGAATAAATAAATAAACAAAAAATAAATCATTTTGATACCATCAAAGAAAGCCGGCTATCATTAGTTCCTTGGGGAAAAATATTAGTTTCCAAAAGTTCAGAGCATGACTACCCACTAGGACTATTAGCTCAAAGAGGGAATATACAATACTTCTAAAGCAAAATTTACAAGACAATCAAATTTTCAGTTGTTTAAGTAACATTTAATGTTCGGTCTGGGCATTTAATAGTTGTTTCAGTTGGCATTTATCTGGAGAAAAGTAAGCAAATATCTACGTACCTAGAGCTTGCATAAGTTCTTGGCAATTCATATAATATCTAGTACAAGTAATTTATAGGAAAAGCCAACTTATAGTTAACTCCCTGGGCTTCGTGTAAAATATTCATGATGCTTCAAAGATTCCAATTACACATCTTGGAGTGTTGTTTGTCAGATTCCCCAAGATGCTTTCTTTGTCAAGTGGTTGCCACTTGATACACTAGCTCAGACATGTATATTATCACCAGTGTTGTTGGACAACAAGATCTCAAGCAATTAAGATATTCTAACAAACAATTGAGAAAGGTTAAGATACCTAAACTTAGTACTAGCCTGTTTTAGCCTGTTCAAATCAATCTTTATTGGCATTACAGACTACCAGGATATATGGAACAAAGAACAAAGTCCGAAATTTAGAGAAATTAGGATTACTCAATTGAGTCATGCAGTCAGAACATGAAAAAGTACTCCCAACTGACTTATGTTTCCTATAGAGGCAGTAAATGAAAAATCAGAGTCACAAAACAGCGTTGTACAGAATAGTTTGAGGCAGATTCACCCAAACTCATTTGAACAGAAAGGGATTTCTCTTTTAATTGACAAAAATGTGAGTGAAATTCAGTGAAGACTTACTAAGGCTTGAAAGAACCAAATCAATAAATTAACACTTCAGACATCAAATAGATAGAAGTTATAATTCTGTAACCTGGTACTCCCCAAAGGATCTTGTAAGTTGGCTTTAATTTAACTTCATCGAACTCCATACAAGCATTCTCGAAGAAGTCGTTACTGCCAAAGGAGCAATTTGGCTTCAGTCAACTTAAATTGGAATCATAAAACTACAACAGTACTATGAATGTAATACAAACTAGTAATATCCCAAAAATAACTAACTAAATAAATAAAACCAGCATTATCAACACAAGCATTAAATCATTAGCTGGTGACTGACTACCTGTACTTCAGCGTTTTAAGTTCACCATGATGTGTTGTAGCTATTGTCAATAAAGAACCACTTTCAGCAAATGCTTCCAGCAGTGACATCCCAAGCGCTGTGCCTTCAAGGGGATTTGTCCCTGCACCAATCTAGTAATACAAAATTGACTGTCTCAATATGAAGTTTTGCAATCATAATGTTATTGTTCTTTCACCTGCAAGTCATAACCTTCTATTTATATTGGCATAAGTCATTTAGGCCATAAAATGAAGCAAGAAAAAATAAGCCAAGAAAAATTAAGGAAGCACAATTCAAAACTTACTTCATCAAGTAGCACCAACGATTGGCTTGTCGACTGTGATAATATGTTCTACAAGTGAACTGATTAAATTAGAAAAGATAAAAACAAATTATAGTGAAAAGGAGATATCACCCATGACAGTCAGGAGTCCTTGAATTGAATGAGCTACTTCCTTTTCAATTGAGAGATACAATGCTTGTATTTATGCTATTTCTACTAGTATGAAATTGACCTCAAGAAATCTCAACACTTATTTGATCAAATTCATTTACATTTATGAACGACTTAAATAATTATATCAACTGAACTGATCTTATAGAATCCCCTCACAGCCAGGCACAACGATCCAATTATCACGGTTGTGCTCTACCACTCAGCTAATAGCCTGTCATGTGGGCCTCCCGCTGGGGGCCCACTATGCCAAAAGCAAGACAAAACCCATCCCTCTCTTTCCCTTTTACATTCTTAGGTCCCTGCTGTGCGGCGACGGGGGGCGTAAAAGGGAATGAATTCACAACTTAGAGGCAGTCATAAGTGATTCAGGACCGACAATATAGTAATTAAGCTCAGGAGTTCACGAGATCCATCACTGACACAAGTTGCAAATCTTATTAAGTACATCCCAACAAGAGCTTGTGCCTTTTCTTGTTAAATGTCTTAATAATTTATAAGAAAACAAAATTATCTGCAAAGAATCGAAGCTGTTTATAAAGATTGTTGACAGAACACAAAAATGAGAAGAATAGCATTGAAAAAGGGGCATTTGTTTCAAACGAACTTGATTAACTGCAATGAGCGAAGATGTTCTGGAAGGTGAATATCCTTACACCTATTTGTTTCAAGTGGCCAGAGAAGGTAGATAAAGATTGTGACAAGGACTGTTCATCACCAATATCAGCAAAAACTGAATCAAACCAAGGAACCTTTGCATATTCTGAAGATAAAATGTGAAGGCCTGCATATTGAGCAACCCAGTGCAGGTTATATAATAGCAGAATAATCACTTGTGTGAAAGTTATCGGGACAAAATTTGAAACAATGCTCCTCTATGCCTATGCTTTTTCAGGATTGTCATGAGCACATGTGAAAAATAAATTGCATAGCATTTATGTCATTACTATCTGAAGAGAAAATGGTCCCTAGGTCCTGAAAAACATAGCACATGGTCTTGGAAGTTGGCAAGATTAATTATTACTCATTTACTCTATAAGCAATCTCCACCTCCCTGGACATGCCATCCAACAGCCAGATTTTAGGGTTTATACATTAATCAGACATACTCTAGTTTGCCTAGCTTTGCAGCTATTGTGAAACTAAATTGAGTAAATGGTCTCTGGCAATTACATAAAATAGAAAGACTGACCTAGTAACAATATAGGTATCTAAAATATGATGGACACGAAAAAATGAGATAAGGAAAGTAATAAAATAGAAGTAACCTGATTTGGCCATCATAACTGCCAATCCCACTGTCTTTAAGCAAATAGTCTTTCCTCCAGTGTTGGGGCCAGTTATGACAAGAACTCTTGTTTTCCGAGCAATAAAAATATCAATCGGAACCGGGTGAGCAAGTTCCAATGCAGAAACCTATAAAGAATAGAAATTTTTGTGAACAGATGCAAAATAAGTTGCAAAAATAAGAAATAATTTAACATTCTAGCCAGCTCACGATATCAATAGCCAAATGATAATGTCAAACATTACCTGCATCTCTGATGGTGAAAGATTTGTATCTTTTTCGCCTTTCCGTGCTGTGTTCCCCCCGTAGAGTTTCCTCCTCCTGAGTTCCTAAGGCAGAACGTAGAAATTGAAGAACTAGATGAAATGGATCAATTAGGAAGACAACTTATGTCAAATAACATGCTCAAAATCATGATTGGTGAAAGAAAAATACTTCAAGACAGCAAATTTTTGTTCCAGTGTAACTTACAGTATTAGCACTTTCCAAATCCTTCCAGGCCTGCTGTGTTTTTTGCTTATGCTGCTGAAGTAATAAAGGATGATAAGCTTTAGGGAGATATATTGTCCATTCTCTTTCAGAAGATGACACCTTCGAAGTTACAGGTTCATGTGTTAAAGATCTTTTCATATCTTGTGGCAGAAATATATTAGGACTTGTGCCCCCAAATGAAAGACTAAAAGTTGCTCGAGCATTGACCTACATTAAAAAAACCACAAGCCAAATTATGGGGGAGTACATCGGTTTAAACATCATCCGCAAGATCACCCAAATTACAAAACTTCATCCAACGGCATAATAAAAGCTCCAGATCAGTGTTTGATGAGTATCTGCAGCTTGTTTTAGGTCAAATGAAGCATTTTGTGTGGGAGGAAAAAATGGCAATACTTTTGCTTCCCATCCTTGCAAATTACTTTTCCAGTCATGACTATTCCATCTCAGACTAAAACCTGTTTGCTTAGTAGATTTTCCAAAGACCCTCAGTATTCCAGTTTATTTTAAGGATTCCTCAAACAGGTATTAGATTATAACTCAAATAAATCACCTCTCAAACTTATGGTTCGCTAAACTCTTTTACACTTTGTCCCACAAGTCAAACATTATCAATGAAGAAAGGAGAGAGTGGAGAAGTAGCAGACACCTACCACATCAAGTTGAATAATACCGTTCAACATCTTCTCAATCTCATCAAGATCAACTTGCATCTGTATAGATTACAGGACATTGAGAACATCGTGTATAAATGGGTAATATGAATCAGAAAATGAAATATTCCCAGATACAGCCACAAACCTTTTCTGTTAGGGCCAAGAGCACATCTTCCTCAGCCTTTGTCACTGAACCTCTTGCTTGCTGCAGTTCGTCATTTAGAGGAACAGCTGAGAGTGGCTCTATAACACTTCCTATGCCTGAACTACTACAACAAGCACATTTAAGGATTTGAATATTGAACAGTTGTGCACCATCACATAAAAAGCTCATAAATACAATTTAATATGCAAAAGAAAAATACCCCAGAAAAAAAAAATAAATGAAAAGAATAAAAACCTCAAATTCTTGTCAACCTGATTAACGGTATTGTTTGCAGTAGAAAAACTGTAATTACATATTTAAAAATTTACAATAAAAAAGTTGAAAAGAAGAAAAACATTGGATTCTTCATGACAGTTTAATGTGTTCAAGTTGAAACAAATCCAGCCAAAGTGGCCCTCACTAACAGAAAAAGTCAGCTCCACCTTTTAAAATCAGCAATCATGTAGATATCTTGATATTAGATTTAGAATATTAATCTTATAAACTGGGATAATAAAGGCACCTACTATGCACACATGCAGAGACACACACATACATCCTAAGAGGAACGGCATACATAACCTCTGTTGTCTTCGAGTTTTCTTGGGTTATTTTTGTCCTTTCTTGGGTTATTTTTGTCCTATGTAGAGTTTTACATTTTCTTTGGGACGTCCCATCCTTGTTTTTGCAGATTTGTAATTCCATCAATTCATATACATATCTCTAGTAGTTTAACATATAACCTTTGTTTCTTAGCCCAAAAAAAAAAAGGAAAAATGAGAGGAAACGATAAATTAACATTACTGGTTATTGGTGGACAATCAATCAACGTGTTTTTTCTATGGGCATAATTCAAAACTATGGCAAGCAGCTTATGCACCTGGATAACAAAAGACCCTTAAAACTTAGCTGATCAGCCCCTGTTCTTATACACAATCTGCCATGAATGCTACTCACTTCCTACAAACAAAATTATAATTCAAGACGAAAATCATAAGGATACAAAAGGAATAATAAATATGTACAATATGTTTTGGGTAGGCCATAATGGTACAATCAACTATCAATTGAATCTTACCAAAAACGATGATTCATTATTTTCATTTCTTATTAGCATGTCCATCAATTGATATAACTGCATGAAGAAGCAATGACAAGGGTTAAAAATTGAGTAAGTTATAAATAAAATTGATAGAAAATATGTACTTTCAAGTAAAACAAACAACGTGCTAGGTAGAGGCTATCTTTATAATAATGCCATTGGCATTGGTTGATGGCTAAGAAAAGAAAGAACACTCTTTTAAGATAAGGCCTTGACTAACTACTATCATTGAATGTAAAAGCATGCAGCAACTCAAAATATTCATATAAAAAGGACCTTTCTTTCAAGCATCTGCACTTGGCCTCGAGATTGTTTCAAGGTAGGACTCTGAGGTAAAGAAAAAAAGGTCAGATAAATAAAATTGTGTATAAAGAGGTAAAGAAAAAAAATCAGATAAATAAAATTGTGTATAAAGCCTTGAAGAATATAGAATCTAATTGAGTCGAAAAAGAAACCTACTGCAGAATCTTTGATAGAGCCATCTTCATCAACAACTTGCATTATTGACTTAATTAACGATCTATTAACAAACAATTGCATTATCTGGAAGTGAAATTCAACAAAATATAAGGCAGCATATTATATAAAATGAAAAGGGATGATAGTGTTCTTAAAATTTGACAAAACTCAAATAGAAGTACCATTTGAGTAAGAGGCATGAAACGTATGTACAAATCAGTATCTTCCTTGATGGCAGCTCTTAAACTAAGCTGCAAAGTTTCAGAAAACTGCAACATAGCTACGACAGCTAATGCTTCATTTGGACGCAATGGTGAAGCCCTCCGAACTTCTCGGATGGCAGATTTAACAAGACTAAGGTCAACACCAGTCAAGTCCAAGCTGCAGGAACCATGCTTTTGCATTTCAACGGCGGCATTTGTTTCATCCAGGAGCCTCAAACTGTCTTGGTATGTTTGATTGATAGACCATAACTGGGTCTGTAGTCAGAAAGCCCAATCAAACAATTACAACAAAAACTCGATAAATTAATATAAATTGATACTTCGTTTAAATAACATATTTTGCCAAACCCGACTTGGGGTAACGTAGTAAATTATAATTCCATTAATTAATATTAGCTTAATAATAAATTTTTTGCCAAAAAAATGCATTAAGCAGAATAGAATTACGAGAGTGGCTTCACGGCCCAACGAAGTGCGAGCAAACGAGGAGACGGAGTGACAGAGCTTATCCCACTCCAAAACTCTAAGACTTTCATACAAAACTCTTGATTTTTTATCATCAGAATCAGATACTGCAACTGTTGAACAAAACAATCTCCCCCTTCTCCTCTTATTAGTTATGGCAAAAGATTTTGTGTTAAAAATAGGAATGGAAATGGAGTCCCCAAACGCTGCGCACAAAGGCATTAGAAGAAATGGATGAGGATGAATGGGGTAATTGGATTCGGATACTCAAGAGGAATCGTGTGGTGCGATTGCCACCCGATCTTTAGTTTATTTATAAGGAACGTTCAAGAGCCCCGTGCTTTAAACCAGCCACTTTTTGTTCAAATTTTTATTTTATATCACATTTAGCGAATCAGCAATTCACCTCCAGGGAGAGAAAAGTCCCAGTCTGAATTTTGACCCGACCCGACTTAAAAAAATTAAAACTCGATTAAATTCAAGTTAGGGTTAAGCCTTGTCCAACTCGACTCAACTCAATCTTAAATTATAAAAAATAAAAAAATAACACATCACACATACCACGCACTTACACTCATAAATAGGCTTGGTAAAACTCTAGGTCTGGTCTGGATTTGGTGCTACCCGGGATCGGATCGGATGACAAAAATTGATGTCCGAACTCAGGTAAAATTTGACTTTTGCATGTGCGGGCCGGGCTCTAGTCCCAGGTCTGGGTTTTTTTGATCCCGACTTCTAAGCCCGCAAACTCTTCTTTCAATTTTTTCTTTCATTTTTATCACCCAAATATCAACAATCAACATGCATGCACATTTCTTGTGTATCATACTACAAGATAAATCTCAAGCTTAACAAAAGAAAATAGTCAAATACAAACTTATAACATACTAACAATACAAATTTTGCACAAATAATAAATAAAAATTGTTTCAATCTACTTTCTACTACCTAAATTCATCTAATTTTTAACTTAAAACTCATTCAATCTATATAAAAAAAATTAAATTCAATAACACAATAAATCTAAATAACATCCAACATATCATAAGTTCATAATTATGACACAAATTATCAATACAACACATGAAAATCCTAAAATGTTCAACAACTCAAAAATTAGTTCATAAAATAGTCAAAATAAGTAAATAACAAGTTCATGTCTAATTCCAAATAATTAAAAAAAAAGGTTCATGTCATGTTGCTCGACGCTTGTGGCTCATCATCATCATTAGAAATTACCTCCTCCCCAGCAAAAATCTCATCTTCCGGAACTCCACCTTACAACAAAAATAACACATTAAGATTCAAAGCATTTTAAGCAAATAAATACTACTAAAATATAATTCAAATAACTTTATACCTCGAGAAGTAGAAGCCCAAATCCAATTCTGAGCACACATTAAGGCTTCTAAAGTGTTAGGAAGAAGTTTACTACAATGCGGACTAAAAAATCTACCCCCGGCACTAAAAGCTGACTCAGAGGCAACAATGGATATAAGAATGGCTAAGATATCCTTAGCTAACTCAGACAAAATAGGATATTGGCTTGTGTGCATCTTCCAAAAGGCTAAAATATCAAATTCCGGAATGGAATCCAACAATTCCTCATCTAAATACCTATCCAACTCCGACTTAGTTACCTTAGCACGTTTATTTTGAATTCGAAATGTTTCAAACTCATCTACATCTCAATACTTATTCGAATTCAAATAAGATTCAGAACGAGAAATTTCCAATCCAACATTTCTGCCCACCACTCACATGCGCTGACTTCGATTCATATTCTTTAACTAAATCATAACAAAGCTTATGTGCACACTCAATATGCTAATATGTTGTATCACCATATATCTTTGGGAAATAAAAATGAATTAACACCATCTTATATCTTGGGTCAAGCACAACAGCCACAACTAACATCCGATGAATTTCATTCTAAAATTTATCAAATTTATCAGCCATTTTATTAGCTATAATCCTCATAGCAAGGTTATCAGAAAAAATTGACAATTTCATTTTACATATCAACAGAAAAAATTAATTAGCAGTTGGGTATTTTGTGCGCGAAAACATCTCTGTTAACATGTAAAATGATTTCAAATGCTCCACCATTATGACTGCCAAATCCCACTCCTCATCACTTGGCAAGCTCTTATACTGAGGCTCACGTTGTTGCAACCGAGAAAAAACACTTCTATACATCAATGCTACTTCAAGCATGGCATAAGTAAAGTTCCAACGAGTAGGACAATCCAATTTCAAATTTTTTTTACAATTAATTTTTTATTGTCTAGCAGCTAGCTCAAAAATTTCATATCTTTTTGGTGTTTGTGTCCAATAACTCACATTCTCTCTAATCTTTCCAACCCCACTTTCTATAACTTTCAACCCATCCCGCACAAAGTTCAATATATGAGCAGTACATCTCATATGAAAAAATTTACCATTAGAAATTAAGGTATCGGTATCAAACCTTAACAACCATTTCTCCACCATTGCGTCATTAGTGGTACAATTATCCAATGTCACTGAGGATAACTTTCTATCCACATTCCAATCCAATAGGCATTGTACTAACTCATTAGAAAGGGCATCAGCAGTATGAGGGCTTGGAACATAGATAAACCTATCAAATATTCAAAAGTTGGTATTAAATACACAAACTTAAAATATATTACAACTTAAACTTGAAAAAAATCTAATATAAGTAATAAAAAACTTAAAAGAAACATTAAGCAAATAAAAATTTATAGACAAATTACCTTAAGATTCGACTATGCAATTTCCAAGAGTTGTCAATGAAATGGGCCATCACAACTATATATTCCTTTTTCTGATAACTAGTTGTCCATAAATACGTAGTAATGGCCACTCTACCATGATTTTTCCCCAATAAATGCAAAGTCTTAACCTTCTCGATTTGATATAACTTCAAGATCTCGCTCTTCAAAGTGTTTCTGCTCATTGGCTTAACCACAGGGTTAGCATGTGCCATCATTTCCCGGAAGCCTATATATTCCACGAATCTAAGTGGAAGCTCATGCATTATAACCATTCTTGCTATCAAACTCCGTAAAACATTTGGATCAAAATGCCATAACTAGTGCCACAAGTTCCACCCTCTCTTTTAATCACTTTGAGACTTCCCTAAAGTGCTTCTTCTATCTTCGGTTGATTCTTCTTAAAACAAAATGTTAGGTGTTTATTCAAAGTCGAAGTCCTAGATTGGTATTTTGCTTTTAAAATTGCACTACAATGCATGCACTTTGCCTTTTTGTCCTCCATTAACCATTATTTTTGTAAAGTGCTCCCAAGCTTCAGAGACTTTCTTCTTTTTTTTTTTCGATTTCTTCCTTACTCTTCTTATCATTCACGGTTGACATTGAAATTTCCTCAACCTCATTATCAGTTTTATCTTCGACATTACGAGATAAAACTGCAGCCCTCAATGAATTGATTTCCATGTTGTCCGACATTGCACTGCTTTGCTGTTACAATAGCAAAGAAATACTAAATTTCAGATTTTAGTATTATGCATGTTTAATATCATAAAAAATCAGCTAATATTACTGTATTACTTATGTTTATTATTATCAAAAATCAGCTCGAGCATACAATAACCAACCAAATTAGCATAAAAAAAAAATACAAAGCATAAATAAAACAGTATAACACCAAATAATCATAATAATTTCATCATTTTTTAACTAAGTCGGAAAAATTATATGAAAGGCAATTTTTTTTTGATCATGTACTTGAACTAGAAACATTAATGAATGATGACAATCAAAATACTATGAAATCATGCCAACAATGTAAAGTCAAGTCCTAATATTAAAATGTAGGTGTAATTCCAAACTATGTGTTTGACAATTTTTTTTCCCCTAATTTTGACTGCTAAAGTCAAAAGGATGTAAAGATGATGTATTGGCAAAAATGCAACTGGGAAGGCAAAATTAAGAATAAAAAAATCACTACCTGGGGCTGGTAGTGGTGGCTGTGTTGGCAGAGTGATGGTGGTTAAGAAAGTGGTGATAGAGAGTTGGAGACGGTGGCCCTGACAGTGCCGGAGGGGGCTGCAGGAATGACTCATTGTCACAGTCGTACTGGAGATGGAGCAACCGAGCAAAGCCGCGTGCCAAGCTAAGTCAGCAAACGAGAAGAGATGATGCTGACGGGCGACGGTGACAGTGGGTGGTGGCTGATGCCGAATGCCGACGGTGACGGTGGGCGGTAGCCGGTGGCAGCGTTGCTGCTTATGTCTTTGTTTTTATATTTTCTTTTTTTAATTTATTAAGAAATTGGGTCCGGGCTCTGGGTTTTTGGTGCAGAACCCGGAACAGTGTTCGGAAATGTCCGGGTTTGAAATTCTCAAACCCGGATCCGCTATTTTAGTATATGCGGTCTGGGTTTTGCTCGGACCGGATTGGCCGGGTCCGAGTTGGATCCGGTCCGAGCGGATTTTTTTTACACCCCTACTCATAAGAGACACACAAGATGTTCACACTTTTTTTTTTAAAAAAAAAGGAAAGACTAATATTGCATTTAAATCAATGAAGAAAAGAGATACAATAGTTTTGAAGGGTATGAACTCATCCATACAACAATTTCACATTTTTCTAAAGCTAATTTAGCTAAAGAATAGGACAATGGCATTACAATATCTATGGGCATACTGGATATTAAAATGATCAAATCCCTTAACTAAGTTCTGAATTTTAGATTTTACCCAAAACATCTCACATCTGCTGCCCTGCCTGTTGTTTACAAGATTGGCCACCTCTTGAGAGTCTGATTTGACCATCAAACGTCTTGCTCCTGCTTATGCTGCAATCTGGATCCCCCACTCCATTGCTTCGGCCTCCACAAAAGCTACATCTCCATTAAACTTAGAGAGTTTAATTACAGCTGCAAAAACATTTCCAACTTCATCTCTAATAAGAGCTCCTAGTCCTGAGATTTATTTCTCTGAATTGGTGGCTGCATCCACATTAAACTTAAAGTAGCCTCTCTTAGGTGGACTCCATGTTCTTTGGACCAACCTTTGCTGATTTCCCCCTGGTGCAAATGTTGGACTTGAGTTCTTTTATAAGCATTAATAACAACCTCTGCCTTAGCTACCAACACCTGAGGATTCACCGGCTTTCCTTTGAATAAGAACTGGTTTCTAGCACTCCATATTGTCTAACAAATGGCCACCAACCATTCAATATTAGTTTTGCTTCTTAAATTTGCCATACTATCCAACAAACTCAGATATCTTGTTCAACAACTCCCTTGATGTCATCAGCAAAATCAGTGAACTTTCAAATTTTCTTGGCAGCCTTGCAAGTTACAAGTGCATGGAAAACATTCTCCACACGCATTATGCACACGTGACAAGTAGGTTCCTGAACAACCTTTTTCTTTAAGCGGTTTTTTGCTAAAGGGAGAAGATTATTTGCCGCTCTCTAAATGAAGATTTTTATCTTCTCTGGCAGTGCAAGAGTCCAGGTTATGCTCCATTGATTCTTTATAACAATTGGGCTTGATGGGATTGTTGGGAAGTTCAACATTAAAGCTACTTGGTATCCACTTTTGACAGTTTATTGGCCTCTCTTTTCGTAATGCCAAAGTAATTGATCTTGAGCTGGTCTTCTAGGCAAAGGAATACCGACTATCCTATCTGCATCCACTTTCTCAAAATGGCAGTAAACCATCCTTTCATTCCACTAATTCCCTTTATTAATAAGTTTCGAAACTAGAGTGTCTATTGGTAAGGTTTGTCTTGAAATGGGCTTGAAAGTCAGCGACCTGGGGATTAAATTTGCTTTGTAAATTTGGACATTCTGACCATTCCCAATCTTCCATCTTGAGCCATTTTGAATAATTTGCCTTCCCCAAAGAATGCTTCTCTAAATGAAGGAGGGATTAAAGCCAAGTTTCACACCCATGAAATCATAGTTCTAGAAGTACCTTGCCTGTAACACCTTTGCCACAAGGGAATCTGGAAACTGTAGGATCCTTCAACCTTGTTTTGCCACCAAAGCCTGGTTAAAGCTTGAGAAATCTCTGTAACCCAATCCTCCCTTGCTCTTTGCTTGGCTAAGCCTTACCCATCTCGACCAATGGATGCTTCTTTTATCTATTTTGGATCCCCACAAAAAATTTACAATTGCTCTCTGAATGTCATTACAAATACCTGTTGGAATCTAGAAAACACTCATAGCGTACACCGAAATAGCCTACACTACTGCTTTGATTAGGATTTCCTTGCCCCCACATGAGAAAAGCTTGTGTTGCCAATTTTAAATTTTGCTAACGACTTTCAACTTGATGTCACTAAAGAAACTGCTTCTCTTTCTCCCAACCATAGATAAAAGCACCAAATATTTTTCATGTCATGAAACAATGTTGAGCTGGAATATGTTTTTGATTGTCGAAGCTTGATCACTTTGAACATTACGGCTGAAGAACATAGAGGATTTTTCATAATTGAATAATTTTCCAGAGGTTGTAGTGTAGCTGTATATGACACCCTAGGCGAATCCCATATCGACAAAGCACGGGAGAGTTGCTGGGTTTATAAGGGGTGATCCACACATTAATTGGCAAGATGCATTTTGGGGTGTCTGGGTGCCCCAGGAACAAACCCGTGCGGGTACTTGTCAAGGCTTAAAGCGGACAATATCTTGCCAGGTCTGGGTTGGGTCATGACATTATGGTATCAGAGCGGCTCGGTGTGTCTTCTTGAACGATGGTAAGGCAAACCTCAGCGAGGACGCTGAGTCCCCAGGGGGGTGTATGTGACGCCCTAGGCGAATCCAACATCAACAAAGCACGGGAGAGATGTTGGGTTTATAAGGAGTGATCTACACCTTAATTGGTAAGACACGTTTTGGGGTGTTTGGGCGCCCTAGAAACAAACGAATACGGGTGTTGTTAAGGTTCAAAGCTGACAATATATTGCTAGGTCTAGGTTGGGTTGTGATATTATGGAACACCCTAGGCGAATCCTACATCAACAAAGTATGGGAAAGATTCTGGATTTATAAAGGGTGATCTATACCTTAATTGGCAAGACGCGTTTTGAAGTGTATGGACGCCCCAAAAATAAACACGTGCGGGACTTGTTAAGGCCCAAAGTGGACAATATCTTGCTAAGTCTGGGTTGGATCATGACATTATGGTATTAGAGCGGCTCCGTGTGTCCTCTTAAACGATAGTGGGGCAAACCTCAGCTAGAATGCTGAGTCCCCAAGTTGGGTGTATGTGACACCTTAGGCAAATTCCACATCGGCAAAGCACGGGAGAAACACTGAATTTATAAGGGGTGATCCACACCTTAATTGGCAAGACGCGTTTTGGGATGTATGGGCACCCCAGGAACAAAACCGTGCGGGCCTTATTGAAACTCAAAGCGGACAATATCTTGTCAGGTCTGGGTTTGGTCATGACAGTAGCAATAAAAAATTCTTTTCAAATTTTGACAATCTGTAACTGATGCCCTAGTAAATATAAGACTGTCATCCATGAAAAGAAGATGGGAGATTTTAATGTCATTGCCAAATGACAGCCCATGAATGAGCTTCTGCTGTTCCGCCTGCACCAACCAAGAAGAAAAAGCCTCTGCCCATATAATAAAACAGTATGGAGATAACGGACATCCTTGCCTTAGCCCATACTGAGGTTTGATTAGTCCGCTTATCGTACCATTTATAATTACAGAAAAAGAAGCAGAGCTTATACACCTCATGACCAGCCGTATATAATTTTGAGAAAAGCCTAGCTTCAACATGATTTGCTCAAGAAAATTCAATTCTAATATGTCGTAGGCTTTATTAATATCAAGTTTCAAAGCCACAAGGCCATTTCTTTTCCCCCTACTTTGTCTTATTTTATAGAGGCATTCGTAACCTACAATGATATTGTCAGTTATCAGCCTATTAAGGATGAAAGCACTCTGCATTGGGGATATGACTTTGGATAGGATTTGTTTAAGCCTATTTATTATTGTCTTAGCAACAATTTTACAGATAACGTTACAAAGACTAATAGGCCTAAAATCAATGACTTTTCTAGATTTCCCAATCTTAAAAATAAGAGCAATATATGTATGATTGAGAGGGCCTATAGTACCTTGCTTGTTGAGGATATGAAGGCAAGTAGTGATAACTCTGGATTTAACTATTTGCCTATGTTTTTGATAAAAGACTGTTGGCAGTCCATCAGGCCTGGGAGCCTTCGTTGGACACATCTGTGATAAGGCTTTGACAACTTCCTCAGCTAAGAAAGGCTTGTTCAATTGCTCGTTCATGTCATTTGAGACCCTTGGTGTTATCCTTGAAAGAGTTGTTGCTACTTGGTTCTAGCTTGGTCTGGATGTGGTGAACAGATTTGTGAAACAAGTGCAAAACTCATGCTCCACTTCTTCAACATTCTCAATCCATCTTCCTGTTTCATTTTTCAATTCCCCATATTCTATTCTTTTTCTTCTGCGATGAGGCTTTATGATGGAAAAACTTGGTGTTCTTATCCCCCTCTTTAAGCCAATCCGCTCTCGATCGTTGTTTCAGGAAATCTCTTCATCGGCCAATATATTATTAATCTGTCACTCCACCCTTTTAATTTCATCCCCAAATTCATACTGCACCCTTATTTCCTTTAAGCTCTGTAGCTGCTTCTTCAACTTCTTCAATTTCTTTTCTCACCCTTTAAATTCTTCATTGCTCCACATAATTAAACTAGCCATGGAATCTTTAGTCACTTTCTAGAATAAATGCATGGGATCATCTTTGTTCCAGCATTCATGCTTATGTCATTCTTCTTCAATTATGCTCTTACAGGTGTCATATGAACTCCACATATCTTGATAATGGATTCGTGAAGTACTCTTTCTTTGATAATTTAGGCCATTACCTCTATCCTAAACCTCCATCGGTACCGGGCTGTGATCGGACGTCCAACTCTCGAGATTAGCAACTACACAGTAAAAAAATCTCTCACTCCAAGCCTCATTGGATAAAAATCTATCTAATCATTCTTCCACAAAGTCAGGGCCAAATCTTCCATTACCCCATGTAAACGAATATCCACTATAGCCCACATCCTTTATATTACAATCTCTCAAGGCTTCTCTAAAGTCATTAATTTGGTTTAGATTTCTATCATTTCCACCACTCTTCTCATATGGGTGTAAAATTTCATTAAAATCATCGAAACATAACCAAGGTGTGGAAGATAAACATGATAGGCGTCTCAACAATGTCCATGTGTGCTTTTTCTGCTGCATCTCTGGCTATCCATACACCCCTGTACACCGCATTTGCTTTCCATTGCCCATTTGTAGTTCAGCATCAATGTGATGCTTACTAAACGACTTAATTTTCACACAAATTTCAGAGTTCCAAAGTATTGCAAGACCTCCTCCCCTCCCACTACTATCCACAGCAAAACAACTATCAAAATGTAGCTTACTACGAACCGTATCCATTTGCATAGATTGCAACTTTGTCTCACACAAAAACACAGGTTGGGGTCTATGAATTTGGAGAATTTTTTTCAATGCTAGGAATGTCCGGGAATTTCCCAAACCCCAAACGTTCTAGCTGAGGATTTTCATGGCTTCCGGCGGGGCTGATCACCTGCCTCCGCCGATATCTCTTCTATGTTTGAATATGCAATTTCCACTCTCTCAATTGCCACCGGTTCCCAGCTCAAATTGAGTTTTGCCGCTGGTAAATTCAGCTGATATTGCTTTGCTTCTAATTTGAGTGGCTAGTCACCTTCATCTTCATTTGTTTTAGATTTGGTCCAGTTAACTCACAACTTGGCCTTTTTAACGTCCCTAACCCGTGTTTGTTTCCACCATTGGAGTTTGGGTTTCGGGCTTGTAATTTCCATTTCCTTCTGTTAGGCCTCGTTGGGGCCTTTCGAGGCCTATTTCCTATTTTTGCTTCTTCCGTACCTTCTTGGTACAATATCTCCTCATAAACTTCAATTGGTGCTGCCTCCAAACTTTCCCGCTTGTTTCTAAAATTTTCATTTCCTGCCTGAATTCCCACATTTCCAAGTCCTCTTGCGTTTCCCTTTATCTCATGTTGACCTTACTGTGCCATTGTTATTTCCAACACGTCATTCATTAAATGCTTCTCACCTACCCATTCCACCTCATCACCTCTAGCTAATTCATTAGTTTGACCCATCTCTTCCTGATCGGGTCCTGATTTGGTTTTGTCAACCAGGTTACTTTGACTCTACTGAGGTTGTTGTGAATAGCCATGGTGTTGTGAGTTTGCCGAGTTACTCACTGATTTGCCAACTATCACTGTTCCATCTCTCCTTGACGCGGTGCTTCCTTGAGCGTCCTCCCACTGTAACAGCCTTCATCCACACCCTATATGGGAGTTCCTCTTTTCGTTGACCCTAGTACTTAGCACACTCCTTGAACTGGTGGCCAATAACTCCACAGCAGAAACAAAAATCAGGCAATCGTTCATAGACTACAAGCATTGGAATATCTGCATCACCCTTTTGTTTAAGAAATAATTAAGATCTTTTCTAATGGTTGAGTAATATCAATCGAAATTCTAATCCTTGCAAATTCCCCAATACATTCACCATATTCATCTGTTTCAACCTCCTCTACTATTCCAATCTTCCCGCCTAGTTCTTGGAGAAAATCTCTTTCCATACAGGCAATCAAGACATTTCGAATCTCCACCTAGAATGCTGTATAAGTGAAAGACTATTTTATGATCTCCCCAATTCCTTTTGGATCTATAAGGATAATTAAGGCCCTATCGAAGTGCCGAGGGCCTCCTGCCATTACCCTTCTTTTATTAGCTTCTTCTGTAAACTTGAACATAAAGATATTAGCACCCAAGCTCTCTATCTTAACTTTTTTAATATTCCTCCAAACTTGATGTAATGCCATCTTCAGCCCTTCCTTATGAACTCCTCTTGTAAGAAGTACTTTCCCATCAAACAGCCAGCTAAAACCTTCTCTCTTTTTTCTTTCATTCTCACTTCCAAAGTTACTCTATTTTTTTTTTCTCTTTGATAGTTATCGCTTTACACTTATGAATTAATTCCTCTGTATCCATAGCATTTAAAACCTTTTAGAAATAATTGCTGCACTCACTGCTCTACAACTAACCCTGTGTTTAAACCCCTTACCAATCTCTGTTCTCCCCAATCAAACTCTCAAAATAAAGTACACTGGCTATCGTAAGTTATATGAAGAGAAAACTAACAGACCAAATCGCACTCAGGTTAGGAGTGAGTACTTAAGTCATAAACATACACTTCCATTCAGAACTCTCTTTCAGAGAAAAAGAGCTTTTGTGAAGGAAGACTTCCAACACGTTCACACATCTTACTCTCTCATTCACACATCTCTGCTAATCGTTGCTTGCCTACTCCAAACAGCTAACCCGTAATTGTTCGCCCCACTGTCGCCTGCTCCAAGATATCGTGCACGAGACATCATCGCTTACTAATGCGCCATCGCCAACCAAACACCATGAAATTGACTGCCACACACTAGGAGGGACAGAAAGGGCCTAGTGTTGTTGCCGCGTGAATTTGTCGCCGCCACCACCTTCATGTGAAATTGAGTTGTGGAATTCTATAACTTTATTTGTATAAGACGAGTTTTCCCCCTCTTAATTTTGGGTTGTGTAATTGAATTATGGAATTGTGTGTTTTTATTGGTATAAGACATGAGTTTTTTTTTTGAAAAATTATGGACATATAATGGTTCTAGCACAATACAAATTTGATTTATATCATTGATAAACGAAGCAAAATCGAACAAACTGAAGCAAAATCGAACAAACTAAAGCAAAATCAGACTAACAAAGCAAAATATTTAAGGTGAGAGAAAAAGCATTGTGTGGGCTCGAATAAGCCTGACCTAATCCAAAATACAAATAATCAGGCTTTTTGTCGAGTTGGGCCTTCAATTTAAAGCTTGAGCTTGACCCAACCCATTACCATCCCTATTAATATCAAAAGCTCCATTTAGTATATTTTATCAAATATAGTTTATGTTGTATTTAATTTTATTAAGTATTGACCGTGGCACTTTTGTTTTGTTTTGTTTGTTTTTATAGTTAAGCTAATTGATATAATATTTTTGCAAGATCATTTTCCATAGAATGCTTTTGCGGCTAATTAATTTGCTCATATAAGTTAGTTGAGATGTTTAATTTTATCCATTTTACTTAGCGTCAATTTAGTAATGTTACAACATTTAAAATAATTGCTATTAATTGTACTAAAAAAATTAGTTGTTAAGAAAATTAGTTAAACGTTCAATAAAATTTATTTTTTATAAGCGTTGTGAGTTTTAAAAACAATCCTATGTGTTTGGTAGATTTTGCTAATAAACTACTTTAAGAATCAAATAACTAAAACAGACATAATATAGAATAAAAATTATTCACACATTTATAAACATTTTTATATAATTTTTTAATTGTGTATATATAATAATTGATAACTAAAATAGGTATTTTTATTTTTATTATCAATTTTATTTTTATTTTATTATCTTAATAATAATAATAATAATCCATTTAAATTTAATGACTTTATTTCCTAATTGAATAAGGATAATTTGGGATTTTTAATATATTTGAGGACATATATATGAAATTTTTATTGAATAAAAAATTGATTCTTAAGATCAAATTTTAAAAAATTAATCCTTCCTTACTTTTCAAAATCTAATGTTAAAAAGGATGAAATTTTTTTTCGACCAACAAAGAGAAAAAACTTCCCTAGACTAATAAGGAGAAAAGGTTTCTTTATAATATTTCTCCATAATAAGTCACTTTTCCCTATACCAAGAAAGAGGAAAAAAAATTTCCTATGCCAACAAAAAAGAAAAACTTCCTTAGACCAATAAGAAAGAAAATTTCCTTAATAATATTCTTCCACACTTTTTGTTTACACTAATAAAGAGAAAAAATTCTGTAATAATATTCATTCAGAGAATAGTTCACTTTTCTTTAAGCTAATGAGGAGGGAAAACTTCCCTAATTTAACAAGAAGGATAAAAATTATCCTATTGATATTCCTCTAAGATAGTTTAATTTTCCCTATGCCAACAAGGAAAACTTCCCTAGACTATTCCTTCAAAATAGTTTGATTTTTTCTGTGCCAATAAGCAAGAAACACTTTCCTACACTACTAGCAAGAAGGATAAGTTCTATAATAATAACTGGCAGTGGCCAAAACTAAACTAGACCAAAAAAAAAAAAAATCCATTTTGGTTTAGTATTTCTTGGGTTTTTCTTAAGGTTAAAGAACCAAACAGATTAATCTGAAACCGAACTAATGATTCATTTCAATTTTTGGTGCAAAATTACCGAAATTCCATGGCATTTTTGTTGTTTTAACATAATATGTACACATATATAACCACCAATTACCAAAGCTAATCTGCTGCAGAGTAATTAAAAACCCTAAACCTAGTTTGAAATTGTTGCCGCTTTTGATAACAAAATTACAAGACGCTATTAACTAAATAATGATCTACCAGCCATTGCTCCCAAGGAAAATCAAAATCAACATTACGATCAAGTATCAACTATCGACCTACATAAACAAAGCAATAGCAGCAACAAATCCTGACAAAAAGCCACTAATAGCAACTTTCTTCAAACTTCAAAGTGATGCGAAGACGTCATTGGAGATAGACGTGTTACGATAAGCAAAAAATCAACATAAAGAGTTAACGATGTCGTTGGCTACGAGAGTAAGAGTGGCAAAGATAGGCAGAGACATCAGTGAGAGAGTAAGATCAAGAGTTGGTGTGGTGATGGAAGGAATGGCAATGACCGAAGATGGAGATTAAGCTGAGATTGGGAATAAGAAGAAACTACAACTTTATGAGCTGGCAATGAGAGCCAAAAGCACAGTGGGAGCCATTCCTGTATAATGAAAGCCATTGTTGATAAGAGCCATTACTGTACAATAAGAGCCACTGTTGTCGTTGTTGATGCTGTGGTAGGTTTGAAAGTGAAAGAGAAACTGAATCAATAGTACTGGTGCTAATATGAAAAACTAAACTATGAATCCAAACCATTACTGACCCAAACTAAATGTATTGGCCAATTCAGTTTTTATTTTATTTTAATATTTTATCTTTTTTAATTTTCAAACTGAATAGGACCAAAATTTTGGTTTTCTTTAATACCGAATTGACCCGAACTTGTGTCCACCTCTAATAATAATCCTCTAGAATAGATAACTTTTCTTGGACCAATAAAAAGGAGAAGTTCTGTGATAGTATTCCTTTAAAATCATTCTTTTTTAAATTGTTCAAAAAGTTCTTTGATAATATTCCTCTAGAATAAGTCACTTTTGCTTATTCCAATGAGAGCAAAAATTTACTTAGGCTAACAAATAGGAAAAATTTATCTAGGCCAATAAGGAAGAAAAGTTTCCTAATAATTTTCTTTCAAAATAGGTCTTTTTTCACACCAACAAAGAGGAGAGTGGTCCCTGATTATTACTTTTAAACATTGGCAACAATAACATGATTGTTACTAGTTTGAAGATGGAGTAATATCCCATTAAATATTTAGTATATGGAAAGTTTAAGGCTACTTACATTCTATTAGGAAAACTTCCACAAGCAATATTATCGGTTGATAATATCCAAGGTTGTAACAACCATTATTTTATAAGGAAAAATTTCAGAAGCAAAGTTCCCATATTATTAAAATTCTAATCACCAAATCAACATAATCAGAATAGTGCAGGTATAAAAGGAAATCTACACAAGTTCTCAAATATGCACAACCTCTAAGTTTAAGAATGGATTCACCCACAATTAAAAGAGGCATTAGGATGCAAACTTACCTTCGGAACTAAACATGAAATTTAGAATAAGAGGCATCTAGAATCAGAAGCTATATCAATTGGCTTACCCATGATCTTTAGGGCAACAACCATTTAAAGCTTTAAAGGTGCTCAACAAAGCCACGAAAAAGCCAAGGCCTAATAAGGTAAACAAAGGCTAAGAAAAAAAAAGTTAAGAGAGGAAATTGTGGTAAATAAAAATCACAGCCACAAGAATAAACCAAGCCAAGAAAAGGCCAACACTTAGTAAGACAAACGAAGGTTAAGGAAAAACAAAGGTAAACAGAAACTAAGGAAAGAAGAGCATGCCAAGCCAAGAAAAAGCCACTGCCCAATAAGGCAAACAAAAGCCAGAGTCACAAGAGCAAGCTAAGCTAAGAAAAGGCCAATGCTCAATAAGGCAAACAAAAGAAAAATCAAGGCAAAGAGTAACTAAAAGGAAAAAAAAAAGGGCAAGGCCACAAGAGCAAGACAAGCCAAGAAAAGGCCAGAGTCGAGCAAAATAAACAAAGGGTAAGGAAAAATAAAGGCAAAGGCTAACCAAGAAAACAAGAGCTAAGAAAAGGCCACTGTTAAGCAAGGTAAACAAAGGCTGGAAAAACAAAAGTCAGGACTAGATGAACAAGCCAAGCTAAAAAAGGCCAATGCCAAACAACGCAAACAAAAGCTAAGGAATAACAAAGGCAAATAAAAGCTAAGGAAAAATGAAGGCAAAAGCTAATGAAGGAAAACAAAAGCCAAAGCCAACAAGAGAAATTTAAACTAAAGAATGGCCAACCTTATACAAGGCAAAATAAAAATGAGTCAAGCTAAACTAAGGTATAAATATCTACTTACCAGAATTCTAGAATACAAACACAAAGTTTCATAAACCATTCTCGAACTAGCTAGAATGTCTAGGGAAAATTCGCATTTCCTATTAAAACTTCGGTCAAAGAGAAAAATTTAAGGGACTGACATTTCCTCTTGGAGCTTTAGTTCAGAGGAAAAATTCACTAGAATCGATTACATCGATTTAAAGATCAATCCACAATTCTTCCTGGAACTTTAATTAAGTGACTACTATTTTCTCTTGGAACTTTGGTTTAGAGGAAGAATTCAAAGAACTAATATTTCATCTTGAAACCTTAGTTTAAAGGAAATAGTTAACTTTTCCCTAAGTCAACTTTAAGAGAAGTTTAAAAATAACATTCATCCTAAAATATATTCAAATACCCAAGGCTAGTTCACTTTTCCTTAAGTCAACTAAAAGAAAAGTTCAAAAATAACATTTGTCCTAAAATATATTCTAATACCCAAGGCTAGGTTACTTCTTTAAAAAAGGTCACATATCCACTCAAACAAAAGTCAGACCTTCTTCTTCCAATCAAACTATTTTCTAAAGAAAATACACTCGTAAGGGAGGAGTGTAGGTACCATTCACCACATTACACCACGTGTCCACTCTTTTAGTTAAAAGGAATTATTCAGGGGGAAATAATAGCTAAGATATAATTCCTCAAGAACCTATAAAAATGACAAGAAGAGCAATTAGACTCATGCTAATTCCAAAATCTATTGTCTAAAGAAACTATGCCAAAGTCATAAGGTTGGGGAAACAAGCACATATGGACTAATATGTATCTTTTCCCACAATCAAATTCACATCCACGTGTATAGTATGATGGGTGACATGTATCCTTAGAGATAAGATTCAGGGCTAAATCCTAAATCCACATTACTGATTATCTATAAAAGGATGCCTCTCTCTAAGAAAAAGAGGTCTTTGGCCTTTAAGAGAACTATTCACTTTTAGAGAGAGAAAATCCATTTTCTTCTTCTATCTTCTTTTTATAAATTTAATTGAGCACTAGTTTATGGATTGGAGTGTCTTTTTTAGGTATTTTAAAATTCAAGGCCAACGATTGATTGTTACAAGTTCTCCACAAGGTACAAGTACATGTGCCAGTAAAAATCTATCCCTTTCACTTAGAAATATATGTTAAATACGTTTTTTCTTATTGCTCATATAATAAGTTGGATTATTAAGCATTTGCAAGATGATAGTGTTTATTATCTACTCCTTCATTTTAAGATGGAGTTAAATTATTTAATTTTAAATGGAAGTGTTAAAAGTTTTTAATTTCTTAATCCACTTCTTTAAGAGAAAGAAGTGAGAGTTTCAATGATTATTCTACTTTTAATAGACTGAATTCAATAAGCTTTTTAAATTATGAAACTTTGGATACAAAATTGTTCCTACTTGGTTGCCTAGTCAATTGATGCATGTAACAAGAACTAGTTTTATATCATATTTTGGCTAAAAGTCAAATAGGCCAAAAGACACCTTTGTGAAATAAAAGAATGTAGATAGCTTCCAATACTTGATCAATCATGGTTCGAAGTATGTTTTTTATGTTTTAATTTTTTTTTACAATATAAACTTAAAACAAGCTGAAGAATAAATGATACAACCACAAGCAGTTGTAAAATACCCTTTGTGTAAACTAAATTGGTAGGTTACATGGCATGAAGAGATTAGTTAGTGCAAAGTATAACGGGATCCACATAATATTTTCATTAACCAATTCCTTCGTGCTATGTAGCTGCTAACTCATTTTGTACAACGGTTGTAAAAATTTAACTATTTGTGGCTAATTCATTATTGTAAGCCAAAACTACCTTAAATGTCTTGAAAGCAAACAAACATGCTTCCACAAATGCACGTAAAGAAATTATACATTTTAGACATTGGAAAGGAGAGTTAGGAGTTAGCACTGAATGGGAATGGCAAAAACACGGCACCAGACCATGCTTCCGATAAAGCCTTTTAGGCTTGGATTTATATTACTAGCATTAGATAATTTTGTTTTTCATTTTATAGATAAGGACTTTTTATAATTTAAGATAAAAAGTGCGAGAAAAGACAAATAGAGTAAAAGTAAGAAAAAGAAAGAAGACAAGCACCATGAAAGCCCTGGACGACGCGATCAAGTTGATAGAAGGAATTAGTTTTACTCTAAGGACCAATTCAACTCTCAAGAGCCTTGTCTTCGGTCTCTTAAACAATTTGCTAACCACAATAAGATGAGTGTGTAGGGGAAAAATTAGGTTTTTAAAATTTTTATAAAACCTTTTTTTTAATGACCGTTCTCATATAATATATAAGAATACGTAATCTAGAAATTGTACCTTGAAAATCCGAGTTGGCTTTTTCCGCTGAAGTGATTTAGGCTCCTAGATCACGATCCGCCACCACCACTCCTGTTAGATCACGATCCGCCACCACCACGCCTGTTAGATCATGATCCGTCACCACCACGCTTGTTGGATCACGAACTGTCACCAATGATCTTCCAGGTTATGACTCAGGTTCGATATTCACTTGACGTGTGGGCGCCTTTATCACTACCAAAGCAACTAGCACGAGAAAATTTTTCTCTCAACAATAGAGAGAAAAATCTTATTCTCAGATCTGTATAAAGTGGCTTCTCACTTTTCTTTTGAGAAAATAAGTCTTATATATCACCTTTTAGTGAAAACCCTAGGCTCCAAAAATCCAAAACGAAAACTCACGTTATTTACTTTTCCAATAGGGGACCCACCTTGTAAAATAACATAAGGCCCCTTATATAAAAGCTAATTAAATGGAGCCTCCCACTAAATGATATAATTAGTCTTTTGACCCAAATAGCTAGTTATCTTGCTTATTAGTCCAGTAGTGGTGCAGTCAATTAAATGAGCTAACCCGGGGATCATTTGGGAACATACAATAGTGGCTACAATAATTAGGCCTGTAATTAAACTAGCCCAATTATTTAATTCCAAATCTACTTCACTAAAAGATTGGAACTGACTTCCATAATTGTATGCTCGAATAATAATTCGTCCCAAGTCACATTGATTTCTTTACTGCACAATCCTTTGTACCACATCGTTAATTAAATTGATATCTCAACTGTCCAATCAATTTAATAACATCTTATTCCTTGATCCTTACTAGTTTTCTCTAATGATCATTTTCAACATACTAAATATGTTGACACACTCTGGCCAGAGAATTCTATGATCAAGTGCCGAAAACCTATCAAGAGATGTGTTGTACAAATTCTATTTTGTTAATCTATGACTCCAATACTCATAATTGCTCCCACCAAGATACCGGGTAATCTTGACCACAAGGATGTGTCGTGCCCATTGGTAACTCAAATGGAATAACAATCACAATCATGAAATCATAATTAACTCAAGATTAAGATTACAGTAAAATCAACGCCTATGAGATTTAATAAGTCTGAAAGTTATTACAAAGTTAATTAAATCTCATATGTGATCCAGTTCAATGTAGTCGTACTACATCAATAAATTCATACATGATTAAGACAAATCATTCAATGAATTTATTACAGTTTATACCTAAATAAAGTGCCCAACTTTATTTATCAACTGCGAACTTAAATTTATTTAATCATAAGATAACTTGTATTTATGTCTTCTGTGAATCCACATGTGATCACATAAATACATATAATATGATTAAATGGACTTTAATACAAATATAAATGCAAATAAGATATTTGAATAAAATACCTCATTAATTTTATTAATCAGAAAAATGTTTATTACAATTAAATAAACACATATGCTTTTAAAGAGCATAATTTCCCAACAATCTCCCACTAGCTCTCAAAGCATATCTAGCATATTGCTCATGCTCTAGGGCTCTAAGTGCAGGTTATAAAGGTTTCCCACTTATGGCCATTGTAATAAGATCTGACATTTAGCATCTAATGCCATTTGGGGTACTGTCATATAACCTTTCTACACTATTCCCTTATGAGATGATACTTCCTGTCAATATGTTTTGTTTCTTGTGGTTCCTTGGTTCCTTCGATTGAGCTACCGCACCACCATTATCACAAAATAGTTTCAGGGGTGCAGTTACAACAGGTACCACCCCAAGATTTCGTAGGAACTTGCAGAGCCATATAGCTTCTTTTGCAGCTGCAGATGTAGCCACATATTTAGCTTTAGTTATTGAGTCTATGATAGAAGATTGTTTCACACTCATCCAACTAATAGCTCCACTTCCTAATGTAAACACATAGCCGGAAGTTGATTTTCTAAAATCCTTATCTGACAAAAAATCAGTATAACCCACTAGTATAAGTTCATCACCAGAATACACAAGCATATAATTTTTAGTTCTTTTCAGATACTTTAGAATATGCATGACTGCGATCCAGTATTGAAGTCCAGGATTAAATTAATATCTACTGACCATCCCTACCGCAAAACAGATGTCTGGCCTAGTGCAAAGCATGGCATACATAAGACTTCCCATAGCTTCTGCATAGGGAACTCGTCTCATTCTCTCTATCTCTTCAGATGTTTTAGGTGATTGATCCTTAGAGAATGTAATTCCATGTCTGAATGGTAATAAACCAGTCTTGGAATTTTCCATGCTAAATCTAGCCAATATCTTGTCGATATAGACCGCTTGAGACAAGGCTAAAGTTTTATTCTTCCGGTCTCGTAGTAACTTGATACCAAGAATATAACTTGCCTCTCCCAGGTCTTTAATATCAAATTGTTTTGCTAACCAAATCTTTATTGTAGTCAATACTCCTATATCGTTTCCAATCAGGAGAATATTGTCTACACAAAGAACTAGGAAGGCTATAAATTTTCCCTGAATTTTCTTGTACACACATGGTTCATCAATGTTCTGAATGAATCCAAGCGATTTAATCGCTTGATCAAATATGATGTTCCATGACCGGGATGCTTGCTTCAATCCATAAATGGATCTCTGCAACTTACATACCATGTGTTCTTGGCCTTTTTGTATAAATCCATCTGGTTGCTGCATGTAGATGTTTTCTTCAAGATGCCCGTTAAGAAAGGCAGTCTTGACATCCATGTGCCAAATTTCATAATTTAGCACTGCAGCAATGGAGAGCAGAATCCTGATGGATTTAAGCATAGCAACCGGAGAAAAGGTTTTCTCATAACCGATTCCTTCTTTCTGAGTAAACCCTTCGGCTACTAATCTTGCTTTTAAATGTTTCCACCATTCCGTCTACTCCTCTCTTTCTCTTGTAGATCCACTTGCACCCTATAGGTTTTACCCTATTTAGTGCCTCTACAAGTTCCCAGACTTTATTGGAATACATAGATCCCATTTCTTGATTCATGGCCATTTTCAAAATTCAACATCTCTATCTATTAGAGCTTCGTTGTAACTAGTGAGATCTTGTACATGTTCATATGAGATAGCCTTATAGGTTTCTCCCAAAAGCATGTATCTCGCAGGTAACCTAGTTACCCTCCCACTACGACGAGGTTCTAAAAGTGATGGTTGTTCGAGGATAATCCTGTGTTGATCAGCTGGTTGTTGCTGTTCTTCCTGTTCTATAACAGGTGTTAAAAGCTGAGCAACAACCTGATCTCTTTTATTGCTCTAGTTTTACCTTACTCTTAGGTTATAAGTCATTATATAGTCTTCCTCAAAGAAAGTAAAGAATATTTCTATAAATACATTCCTATCTTGAGGACTATAATTCAGACTTTCCCTTATTCCTTTAAGATACCTAAAACATGCAAGCTTCTGAACACGAATCCATCTTCTCTATCTCTGATTCTAGTATAAATACTAGTAAACTCCAAATACGAATGTGTCTCAAACCATGTTTGTGACTTTTTCATAATTTCTTGGAGTAGTAGACACCGAGATAGATGAAACTAAGTTCAACAAAACTTTGTAGTTTCAAATACTAGTATCTGGAATAAAAAAGGTAAATGATAAACTACTTAGTATATATCTTGTCTTATCCAAAAGAATCTTGTTTCTCCATTTAATTACACTATTGTATCATAGTGTTCATTGACAACCAATAGTGCTTGAATTCTCCATAGAGATATTCTTTGTTTCGATCATATCGAAGTTATTTTATGTTCCTGTCTAATTGCTTCTGTCTTATCCACTTACTCTTTTGAATTTCAAAAGCAATGGATCATGACGCATTTAGACAAACATAAATTAAATGAATATTCATCAACAAGATTGATAGAATACTCATAACCTCTTAAAACATGTAAACTGATTAGTCCGTATACATTTGTATGCGCTAAATCATCAAATACAATTTTATGCTTTTAGCTCAAAAAGAACATGCTTGTCATAATACTTTTCTAAATAAGATTTATAGAGTTACAATGATCAATTTTAATAGGCCAACAAGTCTATCATTAATCATTCTCTTAAAATCTTATTATAGTTTATATGACTTAAGCATAAATATCAGAGGTGATTTTGGTTTGAAGAAACATTTATTTTCTTAGATAGATGCATATACTATTTATCATTATATCTTGCTTTGAATAGATCAATAGACTTATATGATATAAATTGTCTTTATAAACAGAGGATAAAAAAATAACAGTGTACTTCTGTTTATTAAAACAAGTCACCGAAATTAAATTCCTCTAATATTTGGAAAAATAAAGACAAATATCAAAACTTTAAGTCTTGTAAAATTGATCTAGCCTTTCAATTGATATAAACTAGCATGTCCTCAACTGCTGTTTGAAGCTTTCTTCACTTAATCTCTTGGTTTCCTGAAAACCAAATAAATGAATTACAAATAAGATTAGTTATCTCAGAATTCTTCATTGTAAGAATCAATAGAAATCTGAACTAATTAGGAAGCTTAAAGATTTCCTATACCTGATTTTAATAATCTTATGACAATCTTTCTTCCAGTGACCCTTCTGTCCACATTTGTAACACTTGCCTTTTGGCTTGCCACTTATTTTAGTGGACAGTTTGTCAATCCCCACTCTTGCTTGCTCATTCTTGTCTTTTGACTTAAGCATTGAAGAGCATCCTTTTTCAGGAAGTTTTCTGCTATGATAAAATTCTTCTATAGCATTTAGTTCGTGCATTAATTCAATTAAGGTCATATCTTTATTGTTTAAGATATAGCTGACCTTAAACTCTTTGAATGTATCAGGTAAAGATTCAATCACTATGTTAATCTTTGATTTATCATTGATTTGGACACCATGAATCTCTACCTCATTCAAATAGTCCATCATATTGAGGACATGATCACGAACTTTTGTGCCCTCTTCCATCTTAGCATCCGTAATACGTTTTAATGCTGCTTCTCTGGCAAAATGGGTATTTTGCCCAAACATCTGATGAAGACTAGCCATTATTTCAGTGGCTGTTTCCATGCTCCGATGTTTCTTATGCAGCTCCACAGAAATCGAAGCCAATATATAGCGCTTAGCCATTTTGTTAGCTTCGCACCATTTCTTATAAGGCTCCCTCTGATTTCTATAATCGTATAACGATGATTCAGGAGGGCAAGGCTGGGTCAACACATATTTGCTTCCCTTAGCAGTGAGAATATTAAATAGATTGCGTTTCCAATCTAAATAATTTTCACCAGTGAGTTCATTTTTAACAAGGATAATTAATAATGGGTTGATGGAAGACATTTTCTGAAAAAACAAAATAAAATAAACATGCATAAATATTTGAAACAAAATTCACAATAAATGACAAAAATGCAAAAAATCATAAATGCATTTTAATTTATTGTAACGATAATCTAGTACCGCTTTGACAAGCTATCCGTTGGGGAAGTCATGTCTATACTTACTAGACCCAATTATGCATTAGATTATTTACTTTCATGTAGAAACATGATAAATAATTATCGTTATCCTTTTGGACCTTAATTTGTTAACAGAGCTTCGTTGGGAAGGTTAATAACAAATTTTAGTTGAGTGTATAACCATTGTTTCAATCTACGTATTTTTCATATCAATAGTCACCGTTGGGGCGAACAATTGATTGAAAAATATTTCAATTTTATCTTTGAAGAAGTTCATCAAATAAAATGTCTAATATATATACCCTCCGTAGGGAGCATCACCGTATCATGAAGTCGAGGTATATATATAATTTTATTATTGAACTAACAATGGAGCCCGTGGGAAAAATTATCTTGAATTTTCCCTCTCCCACTCAATATTTTAAAATTGATTTTTCCTTTTTAAAACATACATATTGTTAATTGCATGCTTCCTATAATATTATCTAGATGATATCCAATATTATTAAGCATAGGCAAATATCAAACAATATAGTGAAATTCATTATTTAATGAATGACATGTATCATTATGCATAGAGTGGCACTTCCTATTCTATATGACATGTTATCATGGCATGTTATCATCCAAAACATAACATATAGAAAAACAATTAAATAATCTTAATTCATGGCTTTCCTATTAATGAAAAATACATTAACCCTAAGCCTAATCTTCATTGGGCTTCTTGTCAATGTCCATCTTCCATAAGTTGTCTTTGTTAACGGACTAGGGGAAATTGGGCTTTTAAATTTATAATTGGTCCAATTTTAATTTTTAAAGAAAATAAATATTTTTTTTAATTAAAATAAAACTTTTGAACCAAAAATAAATTTAATGTATTTAATTTTGTCTATGCATTTTTAATCCATTAAACCCAATTGAAATTGGGCCTAAAACTAGGATTCATTAAGCCCAAAATCATTTTTTGGACTTAAATGCAAAAAATTAAAACATATATGCCCAAAGAAAAACTTATGAAACCATAGGGTCCTTCATGATAAAAACCATGAAACCCTAAAATCATATCTTTCTTTCTTTCTTCTTCCCCAGCCGCCACCATCACAAACGGAGTAGCTGCTGTTCCCGGTCAACCGCCGCTAGCCGACCGTCACCACATCACCGGAAATATACAGCGCGCGCCACTGGCCACGCTGGCCGCGCGCGTTGCAGCCGCGCGAGCTGCGTGCGCCAGCGCGCGCTGCAGCTGCTGTGCTGCGTGCGCCAGCGCGCGCTGCAGCTGCTGTGCTGCGTGCGCCAGCGCGCGCTGCAGCTTGCTGTGCGCGCAGCGTGTGCTGCGAGCCGCGCGCTGCTGGTTCGTTGCCGCAGTTTCCAAAATTTTCCGGCCTCCGTGTTCCGATCTTGATTTTTGAATTCGTTTTCCAGTGATGAATTACAAATTTCCTATGCCAATTTTGGCTTACAAAATTTCTATTACTAAAAAATAAATCAAGAGGGAATTATGGTGATAATAAACCACTCCTCTTGTTACAGATCCAAACGGAAAATACAACAGAAAATCTAACCATGAATTAAGACAAACCATAAATATGCTTTATTCATATATTAAACAAATAATATATATCTGAATAAATTGTGCCACTCTAATACATAAATATCAAGATTAATTTCATACGAAATTCTTATATAATAATATTAGATGGCTCTGATACCAATTGTAGGGGAAAAATTAGGTTTTTAAATTTTTTATAAAACCTTTTTTTTAATGACCGTTCTCATATAATATATAAGAATACGTAATCTAGAAATCGTACCTTGAAAATCCGAGTTGGCTTTTTCCGCTGAAGTGATTTAGGCTCCTAGATCACGATCCGCCACCACCACTCCTGTTAGATCACGATCCGCCACCACCACGCCTGTTAGATCACGATCCGTCACCACCACGCTTGTTGGATCACGAACTGTCACCAATGATCTTCCAGGTTATGACTCAGGTTCGATCTGCACTTGACGTGTAGGCGCCTTTATCACTACCAAAACAACTAGCACTAGAAAATTTTTCTCTCAACAATAGAGAGAAAAATCTTATTCTCAGATCTGTATAAAGTGGCTTCTCACTTTTCTTTTGAGAAAATAAGTCTTATATATCACCTTTTAGTGAAAACCCTAGGCTCCAAAAATCCAAAACGAAAACTCACGTTATTTACTTTTCCAATAGGGGACCCACCTTGTAAAATAACATAAGGCCCCTTATATAAAAGCTAATTAAATGGAGACTCCCACTAAATGATATAATTAGTCTTTTGACCCAAATAGCTAGTTATCTTGCTTATTAGTCCAGTAGTGGTGCAGTCAATTAAATGAGCTAACCCGGGGATCATTTGGGAACATACAATAGTGGCTACAATAATTAGGCCTGTAATTAAACTAGCCCAATTATTTAATTCCAAATCTACTCCACTAAAAGATTGGAACTGACTTCCATAATTGTATGCTCGAATAATAATTCGTCCCAAGCCACATTGATTTCTTTACTGCATAATCCTTTGTACCACATCGTTAATTAAATTGATATCTTAACTGTCCAATCAATTTAATAACATCTTATTCCTTGATCCTTACTGGTTTTCTCTAATGATCATTTTCAACATACTAAATATGTTGACACACTCTGGCCAGAGAATTCTATGATCAAGTGCCGAAAACCTATCAAGAGATGTGTTGTACAAATTCTATATTGTTAATCTATGACTCCAATACTCATAATTGCTCCCACCAAGATACCGGGTAATCTTGACCACAAGGATGTGTCGTGCCCATTGGTAACTCAAATGGAATAACAATCACAATCATGAAATCATAATTAACTCAAGATTAAGATTACAGTAAAATCAACGCCTATGAGATTTAATAAGTCTGACAGTTATTACAAAGTTAATTAAATCTCATATGTGATCCAGTTCAATGTAGTCGTACTACATCAATAAATTCATACATGATTAAGACAAATCATTTAATGAATTTATTACAGTTTATACCTAAATAAAGTGCCCAACTTTATTTATCAACTGCGAACTTAAATTTATTTAATCATAAGATAACTTGTATTTATGTCTTCTGTGAATCCACATGGTGATCACATAAATACATATAATATGATTAAATGGACTTTAATACAAATATAAATGCAATTAAGATATTTGAATAAAATACCTCATTAATTTTATTAATCAGAAAAATATTTATTACAATTAAATAAACACATATGCTTTTAAAGAGCATAATTTCCCAACAGAGTGTTCCTAAGGAGAAAATGTTGATGCAAGTGAAGGCTCTCTTTTGTTTAGAGCCCTTTCTCCGTTAAAATCCAATCACTCATAAAGGAACCAAAAGAAGTACTGTCACCTTTACAAAGATATTGGTCATGATACATCTAAATATTTTCACCTCAAATAATAGATTAAGAGCTTGGTGCGATAGGTTCAATTACAAAAATATGTCAAAAGTCATGTTAATTGGGAAAACAAAGACCTAATCGAATCTTCTAAGGAAAAGAAAAAAAGAAGAAATTGATAGTGATACGAACACTGAGAGACTCCACAGCTTATATCCTTCACACTAGCATCTCCACCATTGCTCACAAACAAGTCTTGATCAGTAGGATAAAAAGTTGTTGCCATAAAACTTTTTATCAAAGTTCAGGCTAATGCACCATCATTCTGATTTTTTTTTTTTGTTGCTAAGAAGTAGAGGCCTTCTCCATGAGTAACAATTTCTCTATATTTTTTTTGTCTTATTTGATAGTCTCAGCCTCTCAATGGGTGTTATGTCTTATCTGATAACCTCAGTCTTTTTCCTCTTTTTCTTTCCCAAGTAAGTTCATCACTTGAAGAATCCATGATGCAATTGGCTACACTAATGGATAAGGGACTACTTGAAATAATGTGGTTCTCGGTTAAAGTATTGAGGGCAAATACAGAGTAGGCGTAACATATTCCACCTCTTTTTGAAATATCTACAAAAAGAAAAGAAGTGAAGGTTAGTAAAAAATTAAATATATGCTACATGATATGTGTGTATGTGTGTGCTCGCACGTGCATATATAACTTGATTCGTAAAAGTGGTTGGAGCCCAAACTTGGGCATCAACAACTTCAGTCCTAAACTCCCAATTTTCACTCGCTAAGAAATAAAAATGTTTCTACCTCTTAATTGAGAATTGAACATGATTAAGTAGAGCTTCGTTTGAATTTCATAAGCTTTGAAGTGCGAATGATCGAAACTTTTGGGATTATGAAATAAATGAAATAGATATTGGAATTCATTTACAGAAGTGTCTGAAATCCATGCTTTCTCTATACAACCAACATCGCAATTATCACTCTCTAAATGGTAGGAACAAGCTGATAAGTGCAAGTCCAAAGGAATGAAAAAGCTTTTGGAAAAGAAAAAGAGACTGACTTTGAACATTGCTTTTGTAAACCCAACACAACCAGTGGGGGGTTTGCTAATCAAACCACTCTCCAATGGGTTTATTCCAATAGAACGGGAAACTTGGTACATGATTTGAAGAATTTCGGCCAATAGAAATCTGTGAAGGCCCACTAAAAACACCTACCTTCACTACAAATTTAGAGAATATCTTTGCAAGTAAATTCTTTCATTGTAAGTTTCTAATTCTTTGTAAATATAGAGCAGAGCTTGGAGAACATATATATATAAGAGTAAGAAAAGGCCATAAGTTATTTACTATGGTTAGGTAGAAAAATGACAACTAATGGGTGGATGGGAGGCATCAAGTAATGGCGTTGTGGCATTGGAAAAAGATAAAAAAAAAGACGATTTTTAGTTTTTGAATTTTTAGGACTGGACCAAACATGTACCTATTCAAAAGTTAAGGCTATAAGCCGTATAAGAATCCAGGCCCAAGCCCGAAACACAAGAAGTAAATAAATAAAAAAAATTAAAGTCTCACTTCTCAAATTTGAAAAGTTAAAATTGGGGGGACCCAAAATGGAATTAGCCCAAAAAGCCAACGGGAGAATACGCCTAATAAAGAATGATCTAAGCACTTGTAAAATATTTACAAATAAAATGCCCAAAAGAGAAGTCTTCTACAAAGTAAAAAAGTGTGATATTAAAAACAAAGACTAGGTTTATTTTTTTACAAAAAATGAACTACAGAACATATTTCTAAATAAAATGCCTAAAAGATAAGTCTTCAACAAAGCACCAAAAACGTGATTATATAAAGAATGACTAGGTTCCATTCTTTAAAAAAAATTATCTAGGTCTATCTTTTACCCCAAAAAAAAAATGATCTAGGTATATTTTTTATTTTTTATCCAAAAAAATTATCTAGGTTTATTTTTTACAAAAAAATGAACTAAGTACTTAGAAATATTTCAAATTAAAATGACCAAAGAATAAGTTTTCGGCAAAGCACTAATGGCGTGATTGTACAAAGAATGACATAGGTCCACACTTTATAAAGAATTATGTAAATCTATTTTTTACAAAGAAGGACCTAATCACCTAGAAAATATTTCTAAGTAAAATCCTAAATGGCTAATCGGTTGTAAAGCTCCAAATGCATGATTCTATAAAAAATGACATAGGTCTATTCTTTACAAAGAATAACCTTAATCCATTCTTTACAATGAATAATCAGGGTCCAAATCCCAAAAGAATGGGCCTTCAATTAAGTGCCAAATGTGTGGTTTTATAAAAAATGACCTCGATGTTTAGAGAATATTCTAACTGCTTGTAAGGAAGATTCTACAAAGTTGCTTACACATGAAATGCTACAAAATCAATTCTCTTTATGGGGAACCAACATAAGAGTCGAAGTCAAGCTAGAGCCCATTGAAGGTCAAGGCCCAAAATCAAGACAAGTATCGAAATAAGACTTGCCATGAACAAGTTTCAACGCATAATGATAGATGTCCTTATCCATGGACTTTGTGGACACTTTTCACTGTAGCAATGCCATGATTGATGAATCATCAATCTCATAGTTCAAGTTGCCTATATAAAGGGCAAAATTTCCTAGATTTAGAGATAAGGAAAAAATTAGTACAAGATGTTTTCCTTCTCTCTCTCATTTCTCTCTCAGTTTTCTCTCTAGAAATTGAGTACAAAAGGCTGACTTGAGCATTTGAGGTTATTGTTGGCAACCCTAGTATCCTTTGACAATTTCTTATCTCTTGTAGAATAGTTAAAAAACAAGAATGTACGTGATCTAAAATCCACGTTTCAAGGAGAAAAGGATTGTAAAGCTTGATGTAGAAAAATATCCAAAATAAAAATTATGTTACTATGTTTTCAGTAAAAATTTGGATCAACAAATACCATCTAACCAAACATGTGAAACAAAAACCATAAATATTAAAATGCACATGTAGAAAATTAATTGAATAAAAAATAATTATTTCATTGAATAGAGTGTTATCTTTAACCCGACTATAAAAAAATTAAAAAGAATGAATAGATTGAGAACAATAAAATCAAATGAATAGATTGAGAACAATAAAATCAATTCTCAAGCAGTCACTGTTTCTAATTCTTCAAATATCTCTTCATCTTTGCGTTTCTGCATCTGTCTTTCATTTTGAAGCCAAAAGTTTTGTTTGTATAATGTTAAGCCTACCTCTTTCAAATAACCCAAATCTTTTAAGGATTTAACTTGCCTAACAATGTATGGCACATGCCTTTGTAATTTATTTACTTAATGCTTGTTTTGTCCTTAGATTTTAAAGAAATAAAATCATTTTCAATTTGGTTTGTGCTCCATACGAGATATCTTTAATTAGTTGGGCTTTGATTTTTTGCCGAGAAATGTTCCACTCTACATCCATTTTCAATATACCTGATAACCTTCCATTCTCTCCAATATTGATCCTTTGATAACATTTATTCCTTAATCTTCAATTTATGGCCATTAAATACTCTCAAACTTAGATTTTGCTAGTCTTCGAGTGAAACCAAAACCTAAAAATAAACACACAAAATTACATCTTAACTAAACTATTTTAATGGAAAATCATATTGCAATTAAACTAAAAGCTAAAAATAAACACACAAAATTACATCTTAACTAGACTATTTTAATGGACAATCATATTGCAATTAGCGTATGCACAAACTTTTAAACCCCTATACGGCCCTTATTTTATAGAGATGTCTAAAAAAGACTCAAATGGACCAAAGATAGTCTTTTTGTCATCTTTTAAAAGTCTAAATAGTCTTGCATTTATTAGTTCGTGCACAAAATAATAAACTACTAAACTATCTGAAAGAAAAATAGGCAAAATTGGTTACTCTGCAAGAAAATTAATACTTTGAAAAAAACTCCCTTTGAATTTACTATGACATATATATTCCTTTAAAAATCTCAATTGATTTCACTGATAAAATTTGTAAATTTATACAATTACTACTAACACCAACATGCAAATTAGCAAACATGGTTTAATATAGTTCAAGGCCAAAGATAGTAAAAATATCAAAATTTGAAAATCATCATGTCATCAATTTCCAAAGATCACACAATATGCCTTAAATTTTTTAATTATGTAATTTATTTTTTTCTTTTTTAATAAGACACCTCACCCCTAAACCTGTTCTAAACATTGTCCTCAATATTTCCTATTTGAAACACATGCATGTCAATGCATGAAAATATAAGAAAATACTACTGACAATAGTAAAAGAAATAAGTAAGAGAGATCATACCTGCAATGACTATAAAAGACTATAAAAATAAAAATAAATGTTAGAATAGATAGAAAAAGAAGAAATTAATTTCTACTAAAATAAACAGCTAATTAATGTATTTAATCCACCAAAATCAATAAGAATTTAGTGATAACTAAAGCAACTATCAAGAAATCACAAGAAGCATGAATGACTAAGTATTTGAACATGTTATCTATAAAAGAATGATGAAAGTGATACTCTCTAATATTATACTGCTTAGATCTTACATGTTTTGAGTGAAATACTAACTAGGCAACCCAAGAGGGGGGGTGAATTGGATTCTAAAAATTATTCAACTAAAAAACAAAATATCATGCAAATCTAAAAACGAATTTAAAACAATAATAATTAAATCAATCACAAATTAAAAAGATAAGGGAAGAGAGAATCAAACACGAAGATTTTTACGTGGTTCGGCCAACTTCGCCTACGTCCACGCCTCCAAGCTTTCCGGGCTTGAGGATTTCACTAAGCAAGCCTCCAAGGCTTCAATTGCTTACACTTGACTTCCAAGATGTCAATAACCTTTACAACAAGAGATTATCCCCAATCTCTTAACGCAAGTGTATCCCAACACTTACAATAACTCAAAATGAAAGATTACAAATTGTTTTTCTCGCATACTATGTTTAAGATTACAAATCAAAGCTCAAAGTGTGAATAGATGAAGTAAAAATATGTTTTAAAGCTCCTATGAAGATTGTAAACTTGAGTATAAGCTCAATGGTTGTGTTGTGATCAGTCCTCTTCGAATTTGAATGAGCTTATTTATATTTAGAGCTGAAAAACTAGCCGTTACTGACTGTCGGCCCGAAAATGGTTCACCGTTAGCTGTTAACGGTTAACCGTTTGCGCTGGTCAAAGTTACCGTTGAGGCCAAAGTTCAAATAAATGGTTTAGGGTTACCCTTTCGCCGTTAACTTCCAGAGACCTGCAAGATGAACACCCGTTATCCGTTTATAGTAAACGGTTAAGGCTTTGCATGAAGTGACTCTCTGGATGTTATCGGTTAACCGTTTGTAATAAACGGTTCGCCGTTAGTTTCCAGTAACCTGCAAAATGAACATCAGTTACCCGTTTTAAGTAAACGGTTAAGGCTTTACATGAAGTGACTCTCTGGATATTATCGGTTAACCGTTTGTAATAAACGGTTCGCCGTTAGTTTCCAGTGACCTGCAAAATAAACATCTGTTACCCGTTTACAGTAAACGGTGAAGGACTTGTATGAAGTCACTTCTCTGGACATTATCGGTTAACCGTTTGTAATAAACGGTTCGCCGTTAGTTTCCATTGACCTTTCCATTTTCCGTTTTTCATAAACGGTTAGAGCTTAAGCAAATTGTTGCTCTCTGGTCATAATCGGTTAACCGTTTAAAAGATACCGATTCACCGTTTATTTCCAGAAACACATTTTAAACCAGATTATGCAAAGAATCTTTTTCCAATTTGAAAGTCCATCTTTTATAAGAATAAATGGGATGGTTTTTAAGATTTTTTTTTATTAAGAAATAGCTCCAATATTTTTATCAAAAATCATTTAAAGTTTGTTAGCATCAAAATCAATATTATTAACATATTCATGTTAACAATCTCCCTCTTTTTGATGATGACAAACTCTATTCAATATTTGACTCCCCCTTAATATGTGCTCCCCCTTAATGTATGGCCAAATTAAGAAATGTTCAATAAAAGGATTTTTGCTCAAGTAAGCATTTTTTTAAATGCATTTTAAATCTCCCAATTATAAAACATTTTCAAATTCATTCTAAAACTCCCAAATTATCTCCCCCTTCATCATCAAAAAGAGAAAGAGAAAAGAAAGAATCGCAAGCCCGGTTTTTGGCGAGCGAAAATTTGGGCAGAGTTTCCCCTTAAAAATGAGCAAAACCATTTATACACATGAGAGAAAAACACTTCCAAAAAGTCTTAACAACAACTCCATCACCAACCCAACAACACCATGAGCAAACCAACACTTCAATATTCAATAATCCACAAGTTTTATCAAGCACAATCAAGTCATCCAACAGCAAGAACAATCATAAAACCATGTCATCAAAATCCATAAATAGCATATAGAAGTAGCAGTAAAAATATACATGACAACATGTAAACAATCAAAATATGAACTGTATGTGCGAAAATAGAACTCAGAAACTACTGAGGTGGTGGAGGAGGAGAAGATGAGCTCCCCGGATCATAACCAAAATAGCCGAGAATAATGCGCTGTGCATGGATAATCTCAAGCTGATGATCAATGCTCTGCCGCTGGAAAGTCTCAAAGTCAGAACGCAGCTGTTGGTGGTCATGAGAAAGAGTGTCCAACCGATCAAGAATCAGCTGCTGCATACCGTCTGAAACAGGTGGCTGAACTGGAGCTGGAGGCGGCATCGAGGCAGCTGGCTGCTCAGGAACAGCAGAGGGCTGCTCAGGCACAGCTGATGACTCAGGAACAGCTGATGGCTCAGGTACAGGAGGCAGCTCAGAAGAGGAGGGAATGTCAGTATCCGTCGCACGCTCCTCAAAGTCAGAGTCAGTTGGAGGCCGAGGGACAAATCGGCGACGTGGAGGAGGAGGATGAGCTCCTAATCTAAAGTCAGGAAGCTGATAGGGAGGATAGACATCATTAAGTATCCGATCGTCCTCCGGAGCTATCAAGGTATCTTGCTTTTTGGAGTTGCTGGTTTTTATCCACTTTCCATTCCTCCGAGAAAAACCAATACTAGTCATCGCCTCGGGACCAATCCGTTTAGTCTCCATATGTCCAGTATCACGAAGAGGCACACCAAAGCGTCGCAGTATCTTAGTAATGATACTACCATACGGGAGCAAGCGGTGATTAACCGCGGGAGTACTCAACATGTGCCGTACAATAATATACCCGAGGTTTATGGGACGATCTGAGAGTAGGCTATCCAGTAAGCCAACATCCAACCTCGTAACCTCATCCGAGTGACCCTTCCTAGGTGTCACTATGTGCTGTAAAATAGAATGAAGAATGCAGACTTGGAGAGGTAATAGTTGAGACCGAAACGGAAGCATACAAATCTCATCACTCGAGACATATATGACGGACTGCATCCGTATGACTAAAATGGTCAAAGAAAAGGATTTTCCTAGAGCTGTATATGTCATGTCCCTCACTTGAGATACCAAGATACTCCGTTAGGTCCCCATCATCAAATTCTATTTGGACGCCACTAACTTGAGTAACTATCCTATTTTGGCTACTATGGGAAATATTCATGTTCGAGTAAAAGACTCGCACCAAGTTAGGATAGACTCGCTCATCAAAGTTAATAGCAGACTCCCAAGGCATAAGCATATCCCGAACACTTATACCATATACAACTAAGTGACAGAAATCATTTATGTCAACAAAAGAGGAGTCAAGTAGCTTTCGCCCATCGAAGCGATCCTCGAACCGCTTCGCCAAAGGAGGAGTGGGGTAGTGAATTCTTGCAAATTCAGTGACTTCCCATGGTAGTAAGGGATTCCTTGGGGGCACGGATTTTCACCGGACATTTCTCCGAGAAGATGCAGCCATGGAGAAGCACAGTGGAGTGAAAAAGGTGGGAGAGAGGAAAATGAATCGGTGATTTGATGGGAAATGAGTAAAGGATGTGAGGTATATGCTCAATTTGGTGGAAAAAGGGGACAAAACGGATCAAAAACGAAGAATCCAAACTTGCGGCAGTTAGGGTTTGGATTTTGGGATTTTTCGATTTGGGGTTTGATTTGAAGTTTTGAATCGGTGAAATGGTTCTAAAGGTGATAGGAAATGATTTTAACGGTTTGATTTGGCACGAAAAGCAAGAAAAATGAAGATTTGAGGACAGAGAGAGCTTCGGCTGCGCAACAATGGAGAAAACGGTGAAAGGGTAAACTAGAGAGGGAGAAGAGAAAGTCTTTGAATAGTTTTAAAAACGCGGAAACGGTTAACCGTTTATTTAAACAGTTAAAGGGTAACGTCCAGAGACTAAGAATGGGTAATGGTTTACCGAAAACGGTTAACCGTTTATTTAAACGGCTAAAGAGTAACTCCCAGAGGCTAAATAAAGAGAAGCGGTGAACTCTTAAGCGCTTAACGGCAAAAGAGTAACTGATAGAGGACTCACTGTTAACAAACGGTTCACCGTTTGAAGAAAACGGTTCACCGTTTGAAGAAAACGGTGAAAGAGTAAATGGACAGACACAAATTCTAGTTTCTGGAGCAAAACGGTTCATCGTTTATTGGAAACGGTTATCCATTTATTTTATCTAAATTTTTTCACATTTGATTTAATATTTGGCCAACAAGTAATAAATTCCCAGATCATTTAATTGATCTGAAAATATTTTATGAGCCATTTTAATGCATGATTCATGAACATGTTTTCAATCAATTCATACACATAAACAAGAATTAACAAGGCAAATTCATCATTTGACTATCAAGTTCAAGCATCTCATAAATATTAAATCACAACTATAAGTCAATCAATTTAGTACACTCAATAGCATGAATAGAGACGTTAATGCGAAAATTTCATCAGCCCAAGTTCATGCCGAATTTTTGAAAATTGTTCTTCGCAAAGTGGTTTTGTGAAAATATCGGCAAGTTATTTTTCCGTAGAAATAAACTCTAATGTAATATCTCCCTTTTGAACATGATCTCTCAAGAAATGATGTCTAATTTCTATATGCTTGGTTCTAGAGTGTTGAATGGGATTCTTTGAAAGATTTATAGGACTAGTATTATCACACTTAATAGGAATTTGTTCAAGCTTAATGCCATAATCTCTAAGTGTTTGTTTCATCCAAAGTGCTTGTGCACAACAACTTCCGGCGGCTATATATTCAGCCTCGGTAGTTGAAAAAGCAACAAAATTTTGTTTCTTACTAAACCATGAAACAAGTGAGTGTCCTAGAATGTAGCAAGTTCCATTAGTGCTTTTCCTATCCACTTTATGACCAACAAAGTCTGCATCCGAATAACAAGTTAAATCTATATGAGTTCCCCTAGGATACCAAAGACCAACATCTATGGTTCCAATCAAATAACGGAAAATTTTTTTAACAGCAAGTAAATGGGATTCCTTGGGACATGATTGAAATCTTGCACACAAACATACACTAAACATGATATCGGGTCTACTAGCAGTCAAATAAAGTAAAGATCCGATCATACCTCGATACATTTTGATATCCACTTCTTTGCCCTTTTCATCTTTGTCAAGCTTGATGGTAGTACTCATAGGAATGGTTTTTGCCGTTCCATTTTCATAGCCAAACCTTTTGAGTAGATCTCTTACGTACTTGGCTTGGTTTATGAAAATTCCTTCCTCATTTTGTTTGATTTGAAGTCCAATGAAGTACTTCAACTTTCCCATCATACTCATCTCAAACTCTTGGCTCATACATGATGAAAAATCTTTACACAACAACTCATTAGTAGAACCAAAAATAATATCATCAACATAAATTTGAACAGTAAGTATGTCTTGGTTCTTATGTTTAACAAAAAGAGTTGTATCCGCTTTTCCCATCGAAAAATCGTTATCCAACAAGAAATTTTTAAGCCTATCATACCAAGCTCTAGGTGCTTGTTTTAAACCATACAAAGCCTTGGATAACTTATACACATGATCAGGAAATTTTTCATTTTCAAAACCAGGAGGTTGTTTCACATAAACTTCCTCCATAATATATCCATTTAAGAAAGCACTTTTGACATCCATTTGATATAAAATAAAATTTTATGACATGCATATGCTAACAACATCCTAATGGATTCTAGCCTTGCTACAGGTGCAAAAGTTTCATCAAAATCAATTCCTTCTTCTTGGTTGTAACCTTGAGCTACTAATCTAGCTTTATTTCTTACAACCACACCAGATTCATCCATTTTATTTTTAAATACCCATTTAGTGCCTATAATGGATTGATGTTCTGGACAAGGAACTAACTCCCACACATTGTTTCTCTCAAATTGATTCAACTCCTCTTGCATTGCCATAATCCAAGATTCATCATTTTCAGCATCCGCAAAAGATTTTGGTTCAATTTGAGAAATAAATGCAGCATGCTCACATGTGTTCCTAAGAGATGATCTAGTGGTAACACCTCGTGAGGGATCTCCTAAAATTACATCTTTAGGGTGAGAGGAAACATACCTCCACTCCTTGGGGAGTGTTTGAGAAGTACCTTCATTTTGCTCCACATTTGGTTCTTCATGACGTTCCTCTTGAATTCCATGTGGTGCGTTTTCTTGGTTGTCATTTGATGCTTCTTCTTGTTGTTCTTCTTCTGCATTATCATCAACAATGGCTTTCTCTGTAGAGGAATGGTTAGACTCATCAAAAGTAACATGCATAGATTCCTCCACAACTAAAGTTCTTTTGTTATAGACTCTATAAGCTTTGCTTGAATTTGAATAACCAAGAAAAATACCAACATCAGATTTTGGATCAAATTTACCAAGATTATCTTTTGTGTTCAAAACAAAACATTTGCATCCAAAAACTTTAAAATAACCAATGTTGGGTTTTCTATTTTTCCAAAGCTCATATGGAGTTTTATTAAGATTAGATCTAATCAACACCCGATTTAAAACATAACAAGCAGTGTTGACGGCTTCGGCCCAAAAATACTTAGGCAAAGAGTTTTCATTCAACATGGTCCTAGCCATTTCTTGAATAGACCTATTCTTTCTCTCTACTACTCCATTTTGTTGTGGAGTCCTAGGTGATGAAAATTGATGTTAAATGCCAAAGTCATTATAAAAATTTTCAAATGCATGATTTTCAAATTCTCCACCATGATCACTTCCAATACAAGTAATAGAATAACCTTTTTCATTTTGAACCTTTTTATGGAAAATTCGAAATGCATCAATGGCATCATCCTTATTAGCTAAGAACAATACCCATGTGTATATAGAATAATCATCCACAATTACAAATGCATAATATTTGCCACTTAAACTAGCATATCTAGAAGGTCCAAACAAATCTATATGAAGTAATTGAAGCGGTTTTGAAGTAGAGATATGATTCTTGTTTTTGAAGGAAGTCTTGATTTGTTTTCCAAATTGGCATGCTTCACAAGTTCTATCTTTTTGAAAACTGATTTTTGGAAGACCTTTAACTAAATCATTTTTCACGATTTTTGAAATCAAATCCATGCTTGCATGTCCTAATCTTCTATGCCATAGCCAACTATCATCATGTAACGCGGAAAAACATTTATCAAGAGAAGATGCACATTCTATGTCAATGGTATAAGCATTACCACATCTATTTCTAACAAACAAGATTTTGCCATCACATGAGTTTTCGATGACAATTAAATTTATCAAAAATGACTTTATAGCCTTTGTCACATAATTGACTAATGTTAATTAAGTTGTGTTTTAAGTTCTCAACCAAACATACATTCTCAATTAGAGTTGAGGATACTTTACCAATATCTCCAATTCCAAGAATTTTTCCTTTTGAGTTGTCTCCAAAAGATACATCTCCACCATTTTCAATTTTGGTAAAGCTTGAGAACCAAGAATAATTCCCTGTCATGTGTCTTGAACAACCACTGTCCAAGTACCACTTATTCTTCTTCTTCTTCAAGCCCTGCAGAGAAAATCTCAAGTTTTAGGTACCCAAACCTTTTTGGGTCCTTGAGAGTTAGTAATGGTTCCTTTCGGAACTCAAACACATTTCACACCATAATATGCATTTCTCTTTACTGCACATCTATTTTTCATATGACCATCTTGATTACAATAATGACATACAATTTTATGATCATTTGTGGAGGTAGCTTTAACAAAATAATTCTTGTAATACTTTTGCTTCAAGTTAGGCTTATATCCAAGTCCTCCTTTATCAAAAACACATTTTTGAGAATCAAGCATGTTTTCCAACTTCTTTTGCCCATTAGTGAATTTTAGAACAACACTACTAAGTTCAGTATTTTTTTTCTTGAGCATTTCCTTTTCCTTTTTCAAATCATCTACATGTGATTCTAAATGCTCATGTGAAGTGCTAGGTTTTTTATTTGATAATGTAACTCTATTATGCAAGGTTTTATTCTCTAATTCTAATACTTTAATCTTCTCATTCAATAACTCATTGCATTTTTGCATGGCATCCTTTTCATTTGTAAATTCTAGCAATTTCTTTTTAAGGCATGCATTCTTTTTACCAATTTTCATCAACTCATCATGCATTTCTTTAAAAGCATCATATAATTCATCATAGGTAGGATCACTTACCTCATTGAGATCATCATCATCTCCTATTGCCATAAGTGCTAGGTTTGAAACTTCTTGCGATCCTTCTTCATCACTTGAATCCTCCTCGCTATCATCCCAAGTTGCAACCATGGCTTTCTGCTTGAGTTTATTGATAAGTGGACACTCCGATCTAATATGGCCAGGCTTCTTGCATTCATAGCATGTGATTGCCTCCTTCTTCTCCCTATGGTTCTTGAAGTTTCTGAAATTTCTTCGCTCTCCGGTTTTCTTAAAGAATTTTCTGATCCTCCTTGCTAGCATGGCTAGTTCTTCATCATCCGGTTCACTCTCCCCATCACTCTCATGTTTTGAAGCTTTGAGAGTAATGTTTTTCTTCTTCTCCTCATGCCCTTTTTCTGCTGCCAAATCTTCTTCATATGAAATAAGAGAACTAATTAAATCATCAAGAGGTAAAGTATTTAAATCCTTTGCTTCCTCAATGGCAGTCCTTTTTGGTCTCCATTCCTTAGGTAGTAACCTAATGATTTTCTTGACTTTTTCGCTATTTGAAAAAGTCTTCCCTAGAGCTCCTAGAGTGTTTACTATGTCCGTGAATCTAGCATACATAGAGTACACATTTTCATTTTGTTCTATTTGAAACAATTCATATTGTCGAGTGTACCTACTTATTTTAGATTCTTTCACTTGGTTTTTGCCTTCATAGCAACCTCAAGTTTGTGCCAAATCTCATTAGCACTTTCACAACTAGACACTCTATGAAACTCTTTCTTATCTAATGCACAAAATAAGGCATTCATGGCTTTGGAGTTTAGAAAGACTTTTCTCTTTTCGAATTCATTCCAATCCAGTGAAGGTTTTGGAATATCTTCTCCGACTTCATTTTTAGTCAAAGGCATGAAAGGACCATCATTAACAATTTCCCAAATCTCATAATCTAGAGCTTGCAAGTAAATTCTCATCCTAGTTTTCCAATATGGGTAATCATTTCCATCAAAGTAAGGTGGTCTAGTAGTGGATTGTCCTTCCTTAAATGTGGAATCATTTTGAGTTGCCATTGATCTTTAGCTCTAGACGGTTAAGTCTAAATAGGAGCACCAAGCTCTGATACCAAATAAAATACTAACTAGGCAACCCAAGAGGGGGGGTGAATTGGATTCTAAAAATTATTCAACTAAAAAACAAAATATCATGCAAATCTAAAAACGAATTTAAAACAATAATAATTAGTTCACCTTTTCCTATACCAAAAAAGAGAAAAAGTTCATTAATAATATTCCTCTAAGATAGCTCACTTTTTCTTATGGCAGAAAAATTTTTCATAAACTCATAAGAAGAAGAAAAACTTCTCCAATAAATTCCGCCAGAATAGCTCATTTTTCTCTGAGCCAATAAGGAAGAAAAATTTTGCTAGGCCAATGAGAAGTAGGGGTGGGCATTCAGATCAGGTTAACTCGAACTGAACCAAACCCAAAATTTATTTCGAGTTCAGTTCGGTCTAGTTCACTCGCTAAACCGAACGATTTGAAATTAGAATCCGATTAGATTACAATTCAATTTGGGTTTAAGTCGAATCGAAAATGCAACATGATCAGGTTTGCTTAAAAAGGGGAAAAACTCATATGACAAATCCCTAATTGAGTATTCAAAGGAATCAAAGCAGCTAATCTGACAAAAGTTTATAAAACAAACTCACCACCACCAAGCCGTTGACACACCCAAAACCTGTGTCATTGCCGTTGCCTAGCCACTACTATCGACTACCCACTTCCATCACCAATCGTGGGCCGTAACAACTTCCAACCATCATTAATGCTCAGTCATTCCTCGATAGAAACTTCTTTGCGTTAGTCCAGTTGCTACCGTCACTACTGCACTGCCTTAATCTCTGTTCAAGGTAAGCTTAAATGAATAATTATTTCAAATTTATGAAAGTTTTTTTTTATTTTAATTACTTACAAAGATTTTTTATTTTAACTGTCGTTTTCAAATTTCACATTATAATTTGTGTATATTCTTCTTTTTTGTTTTAATAATAACAATAAAATCAAATTCCTATAGCCCATTTTGATTATTCATATCTATGCTATTTGGTTGTGTACTTCCTAACAAACTCAATTGCTTCTATTTTGCAAAATGGTTTAATTTATTTCTTCATTTTCTGACCGTAAATTCTTTTTATGGAAGTTAATTTTGACAACCCAATTAGAATTGGTAATGCAAACCAAATTAGCAACCCGAACCAAAATATCAACACGAATTTTCAGTCTGAACCGGACCGAATAGTAAACTCAAACTTATGCAAACCAAATTAATTTGGTTCGCTTTGGTTTTGGGTTTTCCTGTTGGAATTTTCTAAACCGAATGGGTTATAAGCCAAACTAAATTCCGAACAACCCGAATCAAAACTCGATTTGCCCACTCCTCATGAGAAGGACAAGTACCATAGTAAAATTATTCCAGAATGGTTCACTTTTCACTACTCTGACAAAGAGGAATAATTTCCCTATCCATTGAGAATGAGAAGTTCCCTAATAAAATTAATCCTGAATGATTCACTTTTCCTTACACCAACAATGAGGAAACACTTCCGTATGTCAAGAAGAAGAAAAAAAATTCTCTAATAATAGTCTTCCACAATAGTTCACCTTTCCTTATGCTAACAAAAAGGAAATGTTCGTAGTAATATTATTCTAGGATTCACGTTTTCCTAAGCAAATAAGGAGGAAAAAAAATTCCTAGGCCAACAAGAATAAAAAGTTCTCTAATAACATTCCTCCAGAATAGTTCATTTTTTTCCAATGCTAATAAAGAGGAAATATTTCCAGTAGTAATTTTTTTAGGGTAATTCACTTTTCTATATACCAATAAGGAGGAAAAAATTCCCTATGTCAATAAGGAGAAAAAGTTCCTTGATAATATTCCTCTAGAGTATTTGACTTTGCTCTACACTAACAGGAAGAAAAAGTTTCCAAATGATATTCTTTCAAGATAGCTTACTTTTCGCTATGCTAACAAGGATGAAAACTTTTCCTAGCCTAACCAAACAAAGAAAAACTTATCAAATAATATTTCACCAAAATAAATAACTATTTTGTATGCCAACAAGGAGGAAAAAATTTTTAGGCCAATAAGAAGGAGAAGTTCCTTAATATTGCCCTGAAATGATTCACTTTTCCTTACACCAACAAGGAGGAAAAACATCCTTAGGTCAATAAGGAGGAAAATGTTTCCTTACAATATTTAATCAGAATAATCCATTTTTCCATGCACCAATGAGGAAAAGTTTGCTAATACCATTCCTCCAAAATGACTCACTTTTTTCTATGCCAAAAAAAAGGAAAAACTTTCCTAGGCCACCAATAAGGAGAAAAAATTCCCTAATAATATTCCTTTGGAATCATCGTTTTTAAATTGATATCAAGAAACAATTCAAATTCTTCTAAAACTTCAGTTAAGACAATAGTTCACTTTTCTCTATGCCAATAAGGAGGAAAAGTTCCTTAAGACTATTTTTTTAAAATAGTGTAAGTATAAAAGGCAGGCAACTTACTCATTTATTCAAATATGGACAAATTCTAAGTTTAAGAATGGATATGCCTAAAATCAAAAGAGACATGAGAAAGCAAAAGCTACCTTCGGAGGTAAAAGCTAAATCCAAAATAAGAAACATTTGAAGTCAGAAGCTATATCAATTAGCTTACTTAAGATCTTCAGGGAAATAACAATCTAGAACTTTAAAGGTGTTCAAGGAAAGCCAAAGCCAATGTCAAACAAGACAAACAAAGGCTAAGAAAAATTGAAGCAAACAAAAGCCAATGCCACAACAGCAAGCCAAGATAAAAAAAAAAAGGCTAAAGCCCAGAAAGGCGAACAAAGGTTAATGAAACCTATGCAAATAAAAACCAAGGCAAGAACAATAAGACAAGCTAAGAAAAGGCCAGAGCTAAGCAAGGTAAACGATGGCTAGGGAAAAATTGAGGGTAACAAAGAAAAACAAAAGCCATGGCAAAAGAGCAAGCCAAGGAAAGGAGAAAAAAGCCAAAGCCAACAAGAGAAATCCAAACTATAGAATGGCTAACCCTATACAAGGCAAGATAGAATGAGTAAACCTAAACTAAGGCAGAAACTATATGCTTGTCAGAATTCCAAAATAGAAACAAAAATTTTCATAAACTATTCCTGAACTAGCTAGAATGCATAGGAAAAAATTGCATTTCCTTTTGAAACTTCAGTTAAGGAAAATTAATTAAGAAATTCACATTTCCTTTTAGAGCTTCAATTCAAAGGAAAAATTTAGTTGAATCGATTACATCGATTTTAAAAAACAATCTATAATTTTTCTTAGAATTTCAGTTTAGGGGAAAAGGTCAAAGAATGAATACCATTTCTTCTTAAAACTTTAGTTTTAGAGGAAAAATTCTAAGAAGCAACATTTCATCATAGAACTTTAGATCAGAGGAAATAGTTCACCTTTCTCTAAGTCAACCAAAAGTTTTCACTGATGATTCCTCCTAAAATATATGCAAACGCCCAAGAAGTAGTACTTTCTAAAGAAATACACTTAAAGGGAGCGGTGTATGTACCCAATTCCCTAGGAACCATGTCTTGCTATGCGTCCATCTCATGTAACTCATGAAGGATCATTCCAGAAAAGATGACATCTAAAATAGACATCCTAACAAAATAAAGAAAAAATAAGAATAAAAGGAAGAACTAGGTTCAACATGGTTCTTAGAGAACCCATTTCTTAGAGAAAGGATCTTTGGCCATTATAAGGAAATTATTCACTCCAAAGAAAAAGACTCATTTCTCTTAATTTCTTCTTCTTATTCTTTCCTTTTCTTTGGCCTTAGACAAACACTAATTTGGGCATTAGAATGCATTTTTTAGGTACCCACATTGGTTCCAAGATCGATCAACATCGTCAAATTCTCTACAACTACAAATTCATGTCAAGGTAAAAATTTCAACCCCTTCAAATAGCAACAAAAATAAAAAAAAGGCAATAAAATTTATCAATCTATATCAACACATCCTCTTTAATACCACAAAGTATTTTCACTGACCTTGACTTATTAGCAAGTAGAAAAATAATAAAAGTTGGATGTAATTGACCTAGTCCAAGTAGCTTATAAACAGAATATGGCAAAAGATTACACTAGCTCCTAATTTTCCCTATGGCATATAAGATAGTATGGGAATATGGATTCTTGAATTTTAATGGTATTTCCATTAAACTAAGTCGCTAGTTTGTTAAGTTAGAAATTTCTTTGTAAAATGTATTTTTTTTTTTTTACCGCATAAATCCTTTAAAAACTTAGCACAAAAGGGAACTTGCTTAGTAGCTTCAAGTAAAGGGATTTATACTTTCATGCTTGAAGATTTCTATAATCTCATCTATTGAAGTCATTTTCTTTACTTTTTCTAACCTCTAAGGAAAAAGAACCATAGGAATGTAGGTTAATTGGCTAATTTCTTCTAGATTATCTGGTGATGAATCATTTGATGGATTTACATATGAAGAAATAGTTTCAGATGTCTTTTGTGCTGGAACCTCCACCTTTTTTTTAAAAAAAAAATAATTTCTTCCTCTTAAGGTCATGATAGATTTGGCCTCTTCTTGATGCTTGCGTAAACTTGATCCAACCTTATATACTCCTTTAGGGTTAGGAACTGGCTGACTTGGAAAGCTTTTTTCTTTTTTATGGTCACTGATGAACTCTGAACTGATGAAGCAAGTTTTCCCATAATCCTTTCAAGTTAGGACATGGATTGTGCTTGAGAATTTTGGGTGGAGCATATCGCATTTCTCAATTTTGCCATAACATTCTCTATAGATTTTGATAAATTTTGAATTGCTTCATCCTATGGTTAGGCTAGGAGAAATTCTAGTTGAATTTTCTAAATGCAAGTTGATGAACTTGAGGCACTTGAGCTGCTATCTCATTCTTTAGGAAATCTTGTAACCATGAAAAATTTGGTTGATCTTTATCTTGGATTCGAATAAAGATTATAGGTAGCCTGTCTTCTTAACATATTAACAAAGTTGACTTGAATAAAATGGAAATCTTGTCCAAACTGATTGTAAATATATAGTGCAATAGGATTAACATCTTTCAGTGTGGCTAATTACTGAGAAATTCCATCCATAAAGGCTTTAACTTCTTTTGTATCAGAATTAGATTCACCGATATAGACCTCATTTAACCTTCTTATTCTTATTAGCATTACCTCGAGATCGATTCCTTTGCTGGGACTTATCTACTTGTCTTTAGAAGAAGTCCCAAATTTTTATTGCACTTTTAGTCACGATTTCACCTCCACTAGTTGGCATCAACCACTTTTGAATGTGCAACAATAATCTTTCTAGAAAATATTAGCACTAATGCCATTTTTCAAACCCATAATGAGGGCACTTCAAGAGTGGACCATTAAATCTCTTCAAGCTTCAAAGAATTGTTCATCCTTCCTTTGTATAAACTCTAAAATCTCCCCAAGAATAGCATTAGTATAATTATTTAAACTATAATACAAATTAATTAAAATATTCTTAAATATTATACATTTAAATATAATTAGGATTTCTTCAATTTCTTGCTCTGCATCAACTAGGCGTTCCATTAGTTTGAGTTTCAATAATTGAGTTAGTGAATGTTAGTGAGTTGTGATGGAAGTTATTTGTATTTTAATTATTATATTCTAGCAGTTTCATTCAGTTATTGTAAGTTATATTGTCATGTAACATGTGTTATATTTAAATTAGAAAAGTAAAAAAAGGAGGAAGTTAATCACTGAATTAATTTTTTTTAGAGGGAATGGTTCTCTCGAGTAACTATGTTTTCCTTCTTAATTACTTATAATACAAATAAGAACATAACATTTAGTATCAGAGCAATCGTTCCATGGTCGATGCTACTGGACAAAAGAAAGATGCAGACTTTAAAGCTTTTATTACCAAGAAGATTGAGAATCAAGATGCAATCATGCAAGAAGTCCTTGGCAAACTTCAAAATTTGACATCCATGTGTGATAAATTGAGTATTCAATATGATCAAGCCAGCACAAACGTTGGCAACCATTCAATGCCAAGGGATCACTCACAAATTGTTGAATCATCTAGCTCTTCTATAAAATATGCAGACAATAACCTTGTGTGATGGCTCAAGTTGCACTTTCTAAATTTTGATGGTGTAAACCCATATGGATGGATTTATCGAGTTGAGCAATATTTTGAGTATCAGAATATTACAGAGGAGCAGCAAGTGCAACTCGCATCTTTCCATCTTGAAGGAGCAACGCTTCAATGGTATTGGTGGATGACAAAAACGAAGGGCGCAGTCACTTGGGCTAAGTTTTCGCTCGCTCTTCTCAAAAGATTCAAACGAACAAAATTTGATGATGCAGCAGAGGCTTTATCCCAATAAAGACAACGAACAATTGTTATGCTTACCAAGAAGAGCTTGAGAGAAACTTTCCTAATTGGTGGATGATTTGCCTAAGCCCTTTATAGTAGGCTTATTTGTTAGGGGATTAAAAGATGAGATACGATTGCAAGTGAAGTTGAAGCGACCTCGTTCGTTGTCCACTACTATAAGTCTTGCAAGGCTTGTTGATGAAAAGTACAACCTCTGCAAAAAAAATCTCATACCTCGTTCTTTATCTCCTAGTTCTCCTAAAATGGGTACTTCGAGTACAGGGTTTTCGGAACTCAGCTTAATGCCACACCACCATCAACTTTTAAATGTTTGACTCCAAGCGAGGCAAATGATCGGTGAGATCGTGGATTATGTTACTACTGTGATGATAGGTTTGCTCCTAGGCATAAGTGTCGTACTCCTTGCCTATTCATGATTGAAGCATCTTATGAAGATGATGAGGTTTTAGATAAAGAAAGCCAAGGCACCTGAAGACATTGCTAGTGCCTTGCACCAACAATTTTATGAAAAACAAGCAGAGCCTGAGATATCTTTTCATGCTATGATTGGCTTTAGCCATCCTCATATCATGCATGTAATAGGTGTTTTACGTAAAACCAATATCACCATTTTATTAGACAGTGGTAGTACACACAACTTCATTGACCCTTATTTGGTTTCAAAATTACGGCTTCTAGTCGTAAAAGATAACCACTTTCAAGTTACGGTTGCTAATGGTACCAAGTTGAATTGTGATGGAGTATGTTTAGGGCTCTCTCTCTCAATTCAAGGTGTACAGGTTAAAGCAATTTTTTTATTCTACCACTTGCTGGATGTGAAGCCGTACTTTGTGTTCAATGACTTTGTTCCTTAGGACCAATTAAATGGGATTTCCAGCAAATGACTATGGTGTTTACTGACAAAACCCACAACCATAAAATATTGAGACTCACTCTTACAGAATTAGAAGTTATTGCAGGTGATAAAATTATGAAAATGGTGGAACGAGGATTATTGCTTCAGATTGCCACTTTAAGTTTACAAAATGGATTGGAACCAATCCCAACAGACATGCAAACACTTTGGGATGAGTTTGCCGAGGTCTTTGAAGAACCTTAGGGATTACCACCAAGTCGATCCCATGACCATCATATTCTTTTGTTTGAAGGCAGTGCTCCTATTAATGTTCGACCCTATCGATATCTTGATTATCAAATATTTGAAATTAAAAAGATGGTGCAAGAATGCTAAAAATAGGTATCATTCGTCCAAGTCGCAGTCCTTTCTCTAGTCTAGTTTTAATGGTTCGTAAGGCTGATAGAGACCGGCGCATGTGTGTTGACTGTCATGCCTTGAACAACATTACCATCAAAGACATATTTCCCATTCTAGTGATCGATGAATTATTGGATAAGCTACATGGAGCTAGATTTTTTTTCTAAACTTGATCTGCGGTTCGGGTATCATCAAATTTGGGTGGTGGATTCCGATATCCCTAAAACAGCTTTTCGCACCCATGAGGGCCATTACAAATTTCTTGTAATGCCTTTTAGGCTGTCCAATGCATCTTCTACTTTTTAGAGTTTGATGAATGAGCTCTTTAAACCGTATCTTCGACAATTTATATTGGTGTTCTTTGATGATATTTTGATATACAATACCACATGGTCTGATCATCTATAGCATCTATGAACAACTCTCTCAGTCTTAAAGGATAATCAGCTCTATGCAAATAAATCAAAATGCCATTTTGGCTTGTTGGAAGTTGATTACTTGGGTCACTTTATATCATAGAAAAGGGTGTCAGTTGATCCAACTAAAATACAGAGCATACTTGATTGGCTACGGCCAAATTTAGTTAAAGCATTACGGAGGATCCTTGGGTTGGCTAGATAGTGGATACTACAGGAAGTTCATAAAAAACTATGGTATTATCACAACACCTTTGTCGAAGTTATTACAAAAAAATAACTTTCATTGGATGATGGAATCAGAAGAAGCATTTAATCTTTTAAAGGAAGCTCTTTCAAAACCCCCGTTTTAGTTCTTCCAGATTTCTCAAAAGACTTTGTTATTACGTGTGATTCATGTGGGGTTGGAATCGTAGCGGTTTTGATTTAGCAAAGGAGGCCAATAGCTTATTTCAGTTACGCTCTTAAAGGAAGTGCTTTGTCTCTTTCTACTATGAAAAGGAAATGTTAGCTTTGGTGAAGTCTATCAAAAAATGGAGGCCATATCTCATAGGCAAACCTTTTCTTGTTCATACGGATCAATGTCGTCAGAAATATCTCTTGGAATAAAGGATAATCACTCTGTATAAACAAAAATGGTTGCCGAAACTTATGAGATTTGATTACAACGTTGAATATAAAAAGGGGAAGGAAAATTCTGCTGCTGACTCACTCTCTAGAAAGGCTGAATTCCATTGTATTGCTATCTCTATGCCTGTGGCTAATTGGTGGGAAAACTTAAAACAAGAAGTCTTGTTTGATCCTTTTTATACCAAACTTGCAGTAACTGTAGATTCTCTTCCTTTGGGTTCACAAAAATATGTCAAAAGAGATAGAGTTTGGCTATATAAAAATCATATCCTACTAAGCCCTTATTCTTTAATTCCAAAAATTTTAGCCTCCACTCATGTTTCACCACTGGAGGTCGTTATGGGCTTCATAAATCATTAGCCAGGATTCAAAGTTCTTTTCATTGGCAACATGTGCAAGAGAGTAGTAAAGACTGTTGGGAAAATATGCTCTTTAAAAGTATATGTATTTATTTAATTGTAATAAACATTTTTTCTGATTAATAAAATTAATGAGGTATTTTATTCAAATATCTTAATTGCATTAATATTTGTATTAAAGTTCATTTAATCATATTATATGTATTTATGTGATCACCATGTGGATTCACAGAAGACACAAATACAAGTTATCTTATGATTAAATAAATTTAGTTCGCAGTTGATAAATAACGTTGGGCACTTTATTTAGGTATAGACTGTAATAAATTCATTGAATGATTTGTCTTAATCATGTATGAATTTATTGATGCAGTACAACTACATTGAACAGGATCACATATGAAATTTAATTAACTTTGTAATAACTGTCAGACTTATTAAATCTCATAGGCGTTGATTTTACTGTAATCTTAACCTTGAGTTAATTATGATTTCATGATTGTAATTGTTATTCCATTTGAGTTACCAATGTGAACAACACATCCTTATGGTCAAGATTATCCGGTATCTTGGTGGGAGCAATTATGAGTATTGGAGTTATGGATTAACAATATAGAATTTGTACAACACATCTCTTGATAGGTTTTCGGCACTTGATCATAGAATTCTCTGGCCAGAGTGTGTCAACATATTTAGTATGTTGAAAATGATCATTAGAGAAAACCAGTAAGAATCAAGGAATAAGATGTTATTAAATTGATTGGACAGTTGAGATATCAATTTAATTAACGATGTGGTACAAAGGATTCTGCATTAAAGAAATCAATGTGGCTTGGGACGAATTATTATTCGAGCATACAATTATGGAAGTCAGTTCCAATCTTTTAGTGGAGTAGATTTAGAATTAAATAATTGGGCTAGTTTAATTACAGGCCTAATTATTGTAGCCACTATTGTATGTTCCCAAATGATCCCCAGGTTAGCTCATTTAATTGACTGCACCACTGCTGGATTAATAAGCAAGATAACGAGCTATTTGGGTCAAAAGCCTAATTATATCATTTAGTGGGAGGCTCCATTTAATTAGCTTATGTGTAAGGGGCCTTATGTTATTTTACATGGTGGGTCCCTTATTAAAAGAAAAGTAACGTGAGTTTTAAAAGTGGGCATTATTTAGAGTCTAGGATTTTCACTAAAGGGAGATATATAACGCTTATTTTCTCTAAAGAAAAGAAAAAAACCACTTTATACAGATCAGAGAAAAATATTTTTCTCTCCATTGTTGAGAGAAAAATTTTCTCATGCTAATTGCTTTGGTAGTGATAAAGGCGCCCACACGTCAAGTGCAGATCAAATCTGAGTCATAACCTGAAATATCATTGGTGACAGTTCGTGATCTAACAAGCATGGTGGTGACGGATCATGATCTAAGAGCCTAAATCACTTTAGCAGAAAAAGCCAACTCGGATTTCAAGGTACGATTTCTAGATTACAAATTCTTATATATTATATGAGAGTGGTCTTCAAAAGGTTTTATAAAAAATTTAAAAACCTGATTTTTCCCCAACAAAGACTACATTAAAGAATGCGATACTTGTCAAAGATGCAAAGTCGAAAATTGTATCCTAGCAGGTCTTCTACAGCCCTTGAGTATTCCTAAGTCAATATGGACTGATGTCTTCCGAAATCTATTGTTAGTGATAGGGATCATGTGTTTACTAGCAAGTTTTGGACAGAGCTGTTTAAACTGCAAGGGATGCAATTTTGTATGAGTTCAAGTTACCATCCTCAGACTGATGGACAAACTGAAGTGCTGAATCGTACTCTTGAACAGTACCTTCATTGTTTTACTAGAGATTACCCGACTCGTTGGATGGATTGGATTGCTTGGGCTGAACATTGTTATAATACATTTGTTCATTCTTCTACCAAAATCACTCAATTTGAAGTTGTTTATGGAATTAAACCTCCATCTCTATTGTCTTATACTCCAGGAGTTACTAAAGTTCTAGCTGTGGATGACACTTAAGTCTAGAGATGAAATTCTTAAGTTACTACAGCAAAATCTTCAGCTCTTATAGGATTGAATGAAGTTTCAGGTTGATAAACATCATACTAAGCGAGAATTTGCTGTTGGTGATTGGGTTTTTCTTCGTCTCCAACAATATCGCTAGTAGTCAGTTACTCTGCGAAGAACTCTCAAGTTAGCACCCAAGTTTTTTGGTCCTTATCAAGTTCTAGCACGAATTGGTCCAATTGCTTATAAGTTGGATCTTCTGGTTGGCTTAAAAATACATAATGTATTCCATGTGTCGAACCTAAAAAAGAAGATTGGCAGTCTAATGACTATTGAGCAACATCTGCCTCCCTTATCAGATAATCTAGAGGTAATGCCCCAACCAGAAGTTGTACTTGATACCAGAGTTATTACTAAAGATAAGACCGAAGACTGAGGTTTTAATTATTCAATTTATTTTGTTTTTCTATTATTTTAACAGATTTTATTTTTATTGTTTTGTGTGATTGTATGCTTGGCCATAGGTCTTTATTGTGTAATTTAGAACCTATAGATAGTGAAATTGAGAATACTTTCCATTGAAGAAAGTAGCTATTTTAAGGAATAAACTTAACCAAATTGAGGATATTATAATGGAAGATAAAATGGATGAAGAACCATGAGAAAATTCTTTTAAAGATTAATTTGGATCATAACCTAATCTCAACACGTCATGCATTTAATATCCAGATGTTGCTGATAGGAGTTTTGAAATAAAGCCTAATATCCTTAGTTGTCTTCCATCTTTTTATGATTATGAGGATTTTACAATCATCTAAATGATTTTTATGTTGTATACCAAACTTTCAAGTATGAAATTTTCCTGCAGATGATGATAAAGCTTCGTTTGTTTCCATTATGTTCAAAAGATAGAGCTAAATCATGGTTTAATACTTTGGTAGCTAATAGTATTATATCTTGGGAAAGAATGTGTTATATTCTAATTTGTATTATAAGCAATTAAGAAGGAAAACATGATTATTCAAGAGAACCGTTCTCTAAAAAAAAGTATTAATTCGGTGATTAACTTCCTCCTTCATTCACTTTTCTAATTTAAATATAACACATGTTACATGACAATGTAACTTACAATAACTGAATAAAACTGCTAAAAGATAATAATTAAAACACAAATACCTTCCATCACAACTCATTAACATTCACTGACTCAACTATTGAAACTCCTAATGGAGCGCCTAATCAATTCTCACGTAAATAACATGCATGAATAAATAAAGCAGCCAACTCACACGTAAACTACATGCATAAATAAATTAGTCTCACATCATTCCAGCCCCCTTGGAATGAACCTTGTACGCAAGGTTGAAATCTGGGTAACTCCTTGAAAACCACCGTTTGTTCTTCCAAGTGGCATCCTCAAATGACAGACCTATTGCTATTAAAGACTACTACTAAGAAGATAAACAAAAAAGTTAAAAACTCGTCTTGCTACGTTGCACTACTTTAAAATTAAACTTTATGACTGAGAACGGAAACAATAAAAAGAAAAGAAATTAAAGGACAACAAAAAATAAAATATAGCTACAACTGAATAAAAATAAAACAAATAAAAGTAGAGTAAAATAATAAACGGAAATTAATTAAGCTAAGAACTTTAAGACACGTGACCTAAGCCAAACACACAACTAAAATTACAAATAAGCACTACTTTACGCAAACTAACAAAATAACATTAATAAAATTAAAAAAAATAAATTGAAACCACAAATCAAATAAAGAAATAAAATAATAAAGTGAAGAAATTATGCCTGTAACTGACGGATATCCTAAAATTTGTAACAATCGGCCAACATTTAAAAAAAATTATTATTTTTTACTTAAAACAAAGACAACTTAAATTAGAACTAAAGCCACTAAATTTTTTATTAAGTTGTCAACAACGACGCCAAAAATTTGTTATGTAAATTTAATGCACTTGTAAGTCCATGAGCCTACTGAAGTGTAGTATAGTAATAATAAGGTTGGACTCACCATAACTGTCAAGTTTTAGGAAAATTAAACTTATTTTAAGTTAATTATAACTCTACTCTAGTTGCAAAAAAATATTTTTTTTTGAAGAAATTTAAGCTAAAAATGCAAGTAAAATTAAAATGGGTAAATTAACACAAGAATCAAAAGATTGAAGCTACCAGGGTTTCAGAATCCACCATAGTTCAAATTAATAATTATTTAATCATCAATCAATTCTCAATTATAGGATGACAACTTAAAATCAATTTATATCTACTTATGAATATAATAATTAAGCTTTAAATTTTTATAGTATGAAATCTAAGTATCTCATATAAATAATATTAAATAACAAAGAGTCAAAGTTTTCTTAAATATTCTATGCAAATAATTTAAAGAAAGATACAGAATCAAAGATAATCACATAAATTTTATAGAAATAAGTTGAGGTTCAGTCAAATATTAATTTTAACAACCAATAGTGCATGATAAAATTGATGAAAAGATTAAATAAATTGGAACTAAATATGTGATATAAGAATCATTAATATTAAAGTACACATATAGATAATTAATTGGATAAAAATAATTTATTTTATTGAATATGATATAAAAAGATTGAGAACAATAAAACTGATAGAATCCGCTGTCAATCAGTCACAGTTTCTAATTCTTCAAAACTCGGGTTTGGCTACAATGCCGGGGAACCAAATATTTCTAGGCCATTTGGCAGCCAAAGACTTGGTGCAGCCGGTTAACAAACCGGTTGCACCATATTTTTTTTAAAAAAACATATAAAAAATACAAATAAAAATTAAAAAAAAGTCAAAATAATTTTTTATAATATAATTAATAGCAAAAGATAAATAAATTAAATAATATAATACAAACCCTATAATACAATATAATATAATGAAATAAAATGGCAAAAAATAAAGAAATTGAAAATGAAAAAAATAGTATTTCAGGTTTAACGTCAGTTGTTGCATGTCTGACATCTCGATTGCATGTTTGACGTAAGATGTTGCATGTGTTGAATAAAGCCAAAATAAAGAATATTCCAGAATATTCTCGTCTGTTTTATGTTTGACGTCGAAGTTGCGAACTTTACGTCATAAGTCGCATGTTTTGCGTGAAGTGTTGCAAGTTGCATGTTTAACGACAGTTGTTGCATGTCGGATGTCACGGTTGCATGTTTGACGTAAGCTGTTGCATGTATTGAATAAAGCCAAAATAAAGAATATTCTGGAATATTCTCGTCCGTTTCATGTTTGATGTCGAAGTTGCGAACTTTACGTGATAAGTCGCATTTTTTGCGTGAAGTGTTGCAAGTTTCATGTTTAACGTCAGTTGTTTCATGTCCGACGTAACAGTTGCATGTTTGACGTAAGATGTTGCATGTGTTAAATAAAGCAAAAATAAAGAATATTCTGGAATATTCTCGCCCATTTCATGTTTGACGTCGAAGTTGCGTACTTAACATTAAAAATTGCATATGTTGCGTGAAGTGTTGCAAGTTGCATGTTTAACGACAGTTGTTGCATGTCGGACGTCACGGTTGCATGTTTGACGTAAGATGTTGCATGTGTTGAATAAAGCCAAAATAAAGAATATTCCAGAATATTCTCATCCGTTTGATGTTTGACGTCGAAGTTGTGAACTTTACGTGATAAGTCGCATATTTTGCGTGAAGTGTTGCAAGTTTCATGTTTAACGTCAGTTGTTGCATGTCCGACGTAACAGTTGCATGTTTGACGTAAGATGTTGCATGTGTTGAATAAAACCAAAATAAAGAATATTCTGGAATATTCTCGTCCGTTTCATGTTTGACGTCGAAGTTGCGAACTTTACGTCATAAGTCGCATATTTTGCGTGAAGTGTTGCAATTTGCATGTTTAATGACAGTTGTTGCATGTCGGATGTCACGGTTGCATGTTTGACGTAAGCTGTTGCATGTGTTGAATAAAGCCAAAATAAAGAATATTCCGGAATATTCTCGTCCGTTTCATGTTTGGCGTCGAAGTTACGAACTTTACGTGATAAGTCGCATATTTTGCGTGAAGTGTTTGTAAGTTTTATGTTTAACGTCAGTTGTTGCATGTCCGACGTAATAGTTGCATGTTTGACGTAAGATGTTGCATGTGTTGAATAAAGCCAAAATAAAGAATATTCCGGAATATTCTCGCCTGTTTCATGTTTTATGTCGAAGTTGCGAACTTAATGTTAAAAATTACATATTTTGCGTGAAGTGTTGCAAGTTGCATGTTTAACTACAGTTGTTGCATGTCGGACGTCACGGTTGCATGTTTGACGTAAGATGTTGCATGTGCTGAATAAAGCCAAAATAAAGAATATTCCGGAATATTCTCATCCGTTTCATGTTTGAAGTCGAAGTTGCGAACTTAACATTATAAATTGCATATTTTGCGTGAAGTGTTGCAAGTTGCATGTTTAACGACAGTTGTTGCATGTCGGACGTCACGGTTGCATGTTTGACGTAAGATGTTGCATGTGTTGAATAAAGCCAAAATAAAGAATGTTCTGGAATATTCTCGTCCGTTTCATATTTGACGTCGAAGTTGCGAACTTAACGTTGTAAATTGCATATTTTGTGTGAATTGTTGCAAGTTGCATGTCGGACGTAACAGTTGCATGTTTTACGTTCGAGGTTGCAAGTCTTGAATAAAGCATAAATAAAGAGTAATCTCGAATATTCTTGCCCGTTTCATGTTTGACGTCAATGTTGTGAACTTTACGTGATAAGTCGTATATTTAACGTGAAGTGTTGCAAGTTTTATGTTTAACGTCAGTTGTTATATGTCTTACGGTAGGAGTTCATGTTTCACGTACGATGTTGCATGTTTTGGATAAAGCCAAAATTCTCGATTATTCTTGGCCGTTTCATGTTTGACGTCCATGTTGCCAACTTTACGTGATAAGTTGTATATTCCACGTGAAGTGTTACAATGAATTATGTTTTTAAAATACAGTTTGACCTCAAAATTGTATGAAACTATGTTATGACCCAAAATGTTATAAAAATTTTCATATAGGTCCAATTTCAGAATTTCTAATTATTACTTTATTAAAGCCAAAATTTTCTGAAATTAAGATATGATCCAAAATATCATAAATTATAGAATGACTGAAAACATTTAAATATTTCAGATAGGTTTAAATCTGAAATTCAAAATAATAATTTATCCATGAAATATCAAACAATCAAAACAAATCCATATCATTAAAAAAATACATAATCCAAAATCATAATGAAATGTATGTGTGTCCAAATAAGAGCATAAGAGACTATTGAGGTGGTGAGGATGGTGGTGATGGAGGTGGATACGGATATGGAATGCCGAAGTGCTAAAAAAGGAGGCGTTGTCCATGAATAAGCTGCTGCTGCTGCTGGTGAAACTCAGTCAGCCGCACAGAGAGTGTCCTCACCTCATCCATAAGCTGCTGAAGAGTAACTTCTTTAGAAGTAGGAGGCTCGGGATGTGGTAAAGCAGGTGCAGGAGTTGAGGGAGACACTGAAGGAGCACGACCTCTACACTGACCCCGAAATGAAAACGAAAAATCAGGTAGCTGATGGGCTGGAACCACAGCATTAAGTGGCCGATCATCACTTGGAGCAAGAAATGTGAACTTATTATCAGCGACTTTCACCCAAGTGCTATTACGACACTCAAAACCTAAAGAACTAATAGCCTCATCCCCAATGCTCTTAGATGGCCTGTGATGGTTCTTCGATAGGGACGCTAAAGTATTTGAGGATTCGGGTGATGAAATGACCATACGGAAGGGAACGAGTAATCAACTTAGGTATACTAAGCATGTTTCGGACAATGGTGTATCCTAAGTCGACTGGACGATGTCTAAGAATACAATCAATCAAGGCAACATCCATATGAGAAACCTCATCCAAATGGCCTGATCTAGGAAGCACAATACTCTGAATAAAACAAAGTAATATCCGAGTTTGAAGATAAAGACATCGGGTGCGAAAATGGATAGTACAATCGTCATCCGAAAGGTCAATACGACGACATATATTCTTAACAGCATCAATATGAACATAGTCATCAATATCAGGAGGTTTCCTAGGTGAAAATATTTCTAGGCCATCATCGGAAGTTCCTAGGATAGACTTCAACTCTGAATCATCAAACTTAATCAAAACTCCTCCAACTGTGGTGATTACTCAATTCTTTTTCACCGCAGAACAATCCATATTCAAGTAAAACACTTTCACCAAGTCGGGATACACATTTTCCTCAAAAACAATTGCATTAAGCCAACCAACATCTTCCAACAATTGCAATAAAGTTCTATTGCTAATACTAAGATTATTCAACCAATCCGGTAAAACAAAAAAGGTTTGGAGTACCTCACGAGTCATGAACTGTTGGTGAAATCGTTTGGCTAGATGTTTGTGGTTCTGAAAGTGTGTGGCCTCAAAGTTGGCTTGATTGGATGTGCCCCCTGCTTGTCGTGACCGGTTGGTATGTTGAACCGGTTCTTTGCCTTTTCTTCGAACCAGCCGTGAGCTTGACATGGTGAGTTTTATTAATTTAAAGTGAAATAAATCAATGGCAAGGGAGATAATAAGGATGGAAATAGATTTTGAGAAGCAATTTCGATCAAATACGGCTTCAGAGGGAGAAATCCAAAGAGAGAAGTTTCGGCTTAAACCCTAGAATCGATTTCGGATCTATTGATTTTGAGGTTGAATGAGATTTGAAGGATTATTTTGGATACAAGAACGGATGGGAAACAAGTTTCATGGATCCATTTGCAAAAAAAACATGTGAAAATGATGGATTTTGGAGAGAAAACGAGAGAGGAATAATCGGTTATAGAGAGAGAAAGCTATTCGGTTTACCGAAAGAAAAAGGACGAGATGAATAGTTTATATACTCGCGATTCCGGATTTCTGGAAATGCATAACCGGCTTACCGGTTGTTGCCAGTGACCTAGCCACGCGAATCCGGATAACTGGTTTGCATAACTGGCTATCCGATTTTGTCCACTTAGCCATTTCAATTCGGTTTACATGTCCCTCGAATCTGGATAACCGGTTGTGAAATCTGATTATTCGGTTGTGGACAGCAAGCATGTCCCTTGAATTAAATTCAACTTATACCCAATAATTATATTTGGGAATTTATCTAACTTACTAATTTTTATTTAACTCATACACAAATTATAAATGTGTTCATTAAATTACACATAAATTTAATTGTCTAACTATTTTTTACATGATTGATAAAATGATGGCTTCAAAAAGAACTTGTAATTTGAAAAAAAAATCCAATTAATTATAATAAAATTACATATCTATCCAATTTTTTTTCCTTATTTTAGTCTAATAATAGTTTGAAAAAGAATTTGATAATTCAAGTGAAAATCACTATTCTTATTTGTTGCATAATAATATTTTTTAGGTGCATTTTGTTTGATTTTTTTTAAACAAACTAATCATGGTGGATATTTTAAATTACTGAGCCACAAAAATTCTAAGCTCAATTGAAATTTACAATCGTTTATGAATGAAATATGCTAGCAAAACAAAAAAATATTGAGGGATAAAAAAAATATGGTAGAAAGAAAAAGGCAAGTTCACTATGATCATTGTTATAGGAAAAATAAAGCGAAAATCTTCCGAGGGTAAATCCATATGCTAAACATCCAAAATTGACGACGTAGAATTTCAATATCACCAATAACACCCCCCAAACCTAAAGATTGCAACAAATTGATGGCACATTTGAGGGCTTAGAACCTAGTATATCTTAAGTCATTTTGGATTAAATTATATCACAAATTTTTCATTTTTTTTAATTGTGTGAAAACAAACTACAGTACACTTATTTCAAAAGAAATTTGTTAATGAAAAACAAAATAATGAAATCAAGAGCACTCATTTATAAGAGTAGGCTATAAAAAGAAAAAAAATTATTATAAGCATAATCTCCCAAAAAATAAAAGCATCGTCAAATTGAGTTACAAACTAACTACAATTTCATTCGTATTCGTAAACCAAGAGGTTGCGCAACATCAAAAAGTTTCCAGTAAAACACTTATGCCAGATAATTTATAGAACCAAGCAATATCCAATTGAATTCTCCCCTGCAAATAATTAAAATTTTCAAGTTAATCGATAAGATAAAAATAGCCGTTAATCATAATAAGAAGCAACGACAAATCACAATAAGAAGCAACAACAAATTACACTAAAAAATAGCAAGAAAAAAGCATCAAAACAGCAAATATAACCAAGAGACAACAATAAAAAATGCCCAAAAACAGCAGAAAAAGATGCCCAAAACAACAATAAAAATTACCCTAAAACAACAGTGAAAAATGCCTAAAAACAACATAAATAAATCCAAAACAAAAGTGAAAAAATTGCCTAGAGACAATAGACAAAAGCCCAAAACAGCTGGAAGACTACTTAAAACCAACAGAAGAAATCTAAGATAGTAGCAAAATCTTCCACTGCTAAAGAAAGCTATGAAAGAAAAAACTCATAAAGAGTTAAAGGTAACATAATGGAGGCTCAAATCTGAAGCTCCATATGTAAGAACAAACATCCTTATACAAATACCTCTATGCATGTAATAGTCATATAAAACATAATTACAATTACAGTCCATCCGGCAACTGTTTGCTTGTTTCATTATAGATGTATGCAATAGTCATATAAAACATAATTAAACACTTAAGCAGAACCCAGAAGATAAAGTACAAAAAGCATAGTAAAAGAAATAAATGTCACAGCGGAATCCAGAGAGTAATAGATCAAAGAGTCAAGCTCAATCCAACCTCCATAAATTTAAATATGATGGTGAAAGGATCATAATTCAAATACACTCCAAAGAGATGTAATTTACATTAGATAAGCTTTTCATATTCTGATTAAGCACATGGCAAGTTAAGAATATATTTACTTTTGAAATTAGGAAAATTACCACACAGTGAATTCAGGCACACCAATCAGAGCAGCTATTGATCAAGCAATAATAAATTGCACGTCATTATTTGAAAATTTACAAGAATTGCATATTTTAAAGGTCTAGATGACCAAATACAAAGGTTGCACAATACCTTGAACTCGTTTAATAAAAGGATAACTGGCTACTCCATCCTTTTTGGCAAGGCTGATTTTATTTCAAAGTGCCAACATCAACAAGGTTTTCCCCACTAATAGCCAGAGAACTCTGACTAAATTGCAATGATACAGAATCAATTGATGACTGAAGAGTGGATAGAACTGGCACCTCATCAGGTGCGACATATTTGAGAATCAATACAGAAATATATATAGAAAAAAGTGATAAGAGAAATACAAATACAATTGAAAGGAACAAATGGATACCTCCTTGATTCCCACACACAGGAGTCCAGTAACAAAAAGTACAATAATTACAGCACAAGGATCAACAATAATGTCAAGCCTAGGAATTTCTTGATGAGCCAAAAAGAAAGGAAGAATGCACAGCCTATAATCATTAATAACAATAACATAAGAATAGAAATGTTTAAATTGCATAGGCAATTGTAGACCTCCCTCATAAAATATATGAATTCAAATCAATACAAAGATGATTAGTTGTCAAAAAAGTAACTCACAGAAAATAAGGGAAAGGAAAAAGTAAACAAGCTAAATGAACAAACAATACAATTAAACTATTCCAATTTAGTTGATAGTGCAAAACACATATGACTCAATAGTAACAACTAAAGTAAATAAATATACAATCAAAGCTCGATAAAATTCACCAGACCAGATTCAAGTATATGCCACGAGGAACAGCAGACCCGCCAATTGTGTACTCAAGTATCAGAGCTAGCCAATCAACCACCTAACGCTGCCAAAATATAACATCAACTAAGTTAAATCAATTTATTAGACCGAAACATTAATAACGATTACTATGCCCCAGCTAATCACTAGTTTATCCCACTTTAGAAACAAGATCCAATTATATGAATCAATAAACTACATCTCTAAGAAATGACTATTACGAGTTATACCAGTATTAAAGGTAACAAGGACTTACCCTTCTCCAACACATATGTATGAATAATGATAGGCACTCCCAGCAGATGGCCAATGACTTGCAAGCTCAGCATAGCAAAAGGCTGAAAAAGCAGAAGCTATTCCAGCTATAAGGAAACGAAAGGGTGAGTGCCGGTCCTGAATGCTCTCTAGCAACCTGAATGCTCTCTAGCAACCTTTCCAACAAGAATATATGCTCCAGCCCAAGTGTTGAGTCAACACCTAACCAGAGTTTGTACAAGAAATAAATAGTAAGATCCATCTTTAAAAAAAAAAGTCTGAAATTTATTATATCACTGCCTAATAAAGAAATATTGATTATATGAACTACAACCAAAAATGAAAATTTTCAGAGCAAAACCTATCACAATAAATAAGCAACTAATCGAGGCTCCAAGACCATAGTCTACCCAAAACACTTAGCCATTTAAAGAGAGGGGAGGGGGAAAGCCTAATAATCACACACACCCATCATGAAATCTTGAGTTTCCTAATGAGAATCTAACAAAATGCTCAAGAACACTTAAAGCCATAGAAAAAAAATATAAAATTAAATTCAAGATCTGTTTCATAAGAATTTAACCAAAAATCCAAATTCTTAGATATTCAATATGGAAAGCAAAATCCCATATTCTTAAAAATTAGAAATTTAACCAAAATAAAAAAGATTTAGAAAGAAAAATATCTTTTGTTCATTACGAGTCATCTTCCCATTGAGCTCATGTGGGATTTTGAGAGAGAGAGAGACCAAAATTGAAAAAATTGTGCTTTCAGAGAGAAATGCAAATTCCAAAAATAAGAAATAAGACAAAATAAAATATAAAAAAATACATTTTATTCATTCGGTGTTGCTCCCCAGCGAGCTAATGTACAGCTTCAGGAGAGAAAGATCAAGTTTGAAAAGTTAGGGCTTTGAAGGAGAAAGCCAAATTTTAAAAATTAGAAATTTAATAAAAAAGAAAAAAAGAATACCTTTATTCATTCTGATTCATGCCTCCCACTGAGCAATGTAGGGCCTGAAGAGAGATATCAAATTTGAGAATGAAAAAATTAGGGCTTGAACATAGATAGGCCAATTTTGAGAATGAAAAATTTAGGGATTTGAGAGACCGAATTTGTCAATGAGAGATTTCAGAGAGAAAATATCGTCGTTGAGAGAGCGATTACATTTTGGAATGGAAAAATTTTGGGGATTTGAGAGACGAATTTGAAAAAAAAAGGAGGAAAATAGTGTGTGTATAACCGGTTGCAAAAGTAGCCAATTATTTTCTAATTTAAAAAATTATTATATTTGAGCCGTTGGATTCCTTGAACTTAAATCCAACGGTGAATTAATTACTCTGGCATGGTACCGGGGACTTGTGTCCCGACATTGTAGCTTTAGCCTCAAAACTCTGTTCGTTTCTGCGTCTGTGTCTTTCATTAGGAAGCCAAAAGCTTTGCCTAATACAATGTTACGCTCCGCCTGTAATACAACGCTGCATCACATACAACTGTTTTTGAATTTTTTTATTTAAAATTCATGAACCGTTAGATTTCTTGCGAGGCCATCCCACGGTTGAGACATTTTGTAATTAAATCAGGCCACCAAAATCGGCGGTGAGGGTGAACTATTGATAGATGGCAACTATCAACAGTAAATATCAAATGGGTACTTGTACTTTACATAAATTCAAAATATAAGTAATTAAATTAGAAAATTATCAAAGACTCCCCTCAATTTAACACGAACAATGTTAAATTGGAAACTTTAATTTTCTTTTTAAGTTATTCATCAAAATATATTGATATTAATTTAACAAAATTAATTTTTATACAAATATAAAGCATCATCATAGGGAATATTAATTTGATACTTTAAGCAATATGCATACAACTTATTATGCAATTTATCTTATAGAAATTAATATAATGTTTAAAATTATTTCATGCAACCTTGAATGTTTATTACATAATAAATATTATAGATATGGAGTTGTGATTAATGTTCTAAGAACACTCAATGTCATTATAGTTAATTTTTCTTTAATTATAACCTAACAGTAACATAATTCCCTCCCAATCAATGTGAGTAGGGTTTAAACACTGCATCCGTTATTTTTCACACATAATATTATAGTTAGTATGAATACTATGAAGAGTAATATTACACTTTACATAGTTTGTATCGTAAATGAGGAGTCACTCATTGATAGAGATTATAAAATTTGCACATAAACAATAAATAACAAAGTTAGCTAACACCTTGTACACAACAATTAATGATGCATGACACATAACTAATGATACAAATAATGAATTTGAACTACTAAGTTTGTTATTATTATGTTTTTAATAATTATTGTTTCTCACAAATATACTCAATTTAAGTTAAACTCAATTATGATATATATTATTAATTATAATCGTCGCTCTTTTAATTTTTTTTTACCTATTAGATATATTCTCTAATATCCCATTTTCAAATAAAGGAGAGTTCATTTCACTAAACTTAAGACTTTTAAAACTTTCTAATTTTGTGCTTGGAGAGAAGTATAGTCTAATGAATTTGCTTTTATTTATGTGCCTTGAGTTTATTATAATCTTGGTAACTACTAAGTTACATTAACTACATTACATGTAACTTACAATTGATTCAAAAGTAGTTTTCCACAACCTTTTAATTGTTTGACAAGCAACAATTGAGTCATTGAAAAAACGTTAATTTTAGGTTGATGTAAGTTATAGATGATGTATCATCAATGTATACCAAAGCATGATGAAGGATAGGACTAAAGATTTTTGTCATGACTTTTTGAAATAATGAAGGAGCAACTTTAAGACTAAAAGGCATAACAATCCATTGATAATGGGCATCAGGAATGCAGAAGGCAGTTTTGTGACGGTCAACTGGTGAAATACCAAGTGCCAAAAACAAGCTTTTAAATCAAACTTTGAGAAGATACGAGCCCCTTAAAGATGGACAAACAGAGTCTGGATTTTTGGAAGGGGAAACTTATCATCTTTAAGGAAACAACTTGGCCCGGGCCTAACTCAGCCCGAAAAGAGCTCTACAAAAAATCGGTTTTGGAGGATAAAACAGAACCTTTCTGATGCACAGGATCCTTAGGCTTAAGGCAAGTGCAGAGCATACTCAGTTTAGAAAGTTTAGAGGTGAGCGTATCATTATTAACCCAAATAATTTCTTTGATTCCTAGAAGAGAGAAAATGTTTTAGGGAAACATGATGTAAAGAAAACTTAATTTTATTTTTGATTAACTCCTGCCTTACAAAAGGATAGAGAGATCCTTATATAGAGATCTCGAGGAAGGAAAGATAAGGTGGGGCCCTTATCTTTTACAAAAGCAGAATGATTAAAGCACACCACGCCAAAACCAAAAAGGAAAAGCAAAAAACATCCTTTAGACAAGACAAGACCCTTGTCTAATTATTAAAGAAAACTTTTGAAAAAGTAAAAGCTAAAGACTCCCATGCGTGGCAACAATCATGGAGTGGATGGGTAGTGTGATGGAGACACATCACCAGTTTCTTTTTCATATTGGCGTTTGGCACGACGGATTTGTCTGTGATCAAGATAAGCTTCAGCTTGCAGATAGGCTTCTTCCTCAGCGTCAGTCATTTCCTTTAGGGCTGATGTAGCAGGAGGGTCTGGGTCCGTGACAATGTAATGGGGATTTTCAGTATGGAGAAGAGACTGAAAATCTTTCCATGGATCCTGAGCGTCTTGGAATAAGACATTAGTGTAATTAGGACGTTGTTCCATGACAAGGATTCGTTGAGGACTTGAATTGGAACCTAGAGTACAAGTCTGTGTATTTGGAATAATTTCCAAGGTGTGTGATGGTCCAATAGAGGTGTGGTGCATGTTTGTGGTAGGTAGCTGAACATTGTTGAGTTCCATTAGGTATGACTTAAGAACAGAGGTGACAGATGTATCATGGATGAGGGTATAAGGATGGGGATAAGTTTTCCATTCATAGGCTATATCTTGTGTCCAGAAGTCTCTTGTTTTTGGGTGCTGGAAGTAAGGTCTATGAATGATGAAGACTGCAGTGAACATGTCTGCTTCTTGTTCTGACATCTTGTCTAATCTGTGAAAAGTACACAAATTTTTGAGTTGCTTACGCCACCACGTGAGTGAGGAATACCATTCAAGGAGAGTCCGCAGAAGGTCTGGGGAGAATTCAGGAGTGGTGAGATGGCGGAGGACTGGTTAGACAGGAAAGATCAGTTTTGTAGCATACAGGGTAATGAGGCACCATATGTACCATAACTCATATTCGCAGATGGTTAAGGAAGAGAGGGTAAGACCTGTGAGAAACAAGTTTTCCATACAGAGGGAAGGAAAATGATCAGGCTTTTTGCTCTGGACATTGAAGAAATACAGGTAAAGGAATTTCTTTACAAAGTCTTGGATCTAGTAAGCTGAATGAAAAGAAATGTTCATGTGGAAAGTTCTTTGGTTGAGTGCTTTCAAAGGAAGTTCACGGTTCATGGCTATAACTGGGATGGTATGAATGGAGGAAATAAGTGAAGGTTTATTTATAGCCAGACGTTTAAGGAAGTCTGAGATGAGGTTCTGTTTGCCTTTTATGTGTTGGACAGTAAAATCATATTTAGCAAACTAGTTTTTGAGGCTAAGCAGCTGTTTGTCAGGGAGCAACTTATTTTTAAAGTAAAAAATTCTAGGAAAAGAGGAGTTGTCCATGTTGATAAGGAATTTATAGCTGATTAGATGAAATTTAAATTTTTTGATTCTATACTTGACCGTTAAAATCTCTTTGTAGATCACATGGTAATTCTTTCCAGAGTCTTTGAATTGTCTACTTGCATGGGCACAGAAGTGACGTACACCATTTATCTCTTTAAGAAAGATGACACTCTAGTAATCATCACTGGCATCAGTCTGTAGAATGCGTTGTCCAGTTGTGGGAATTCGAAGAGGAGGAGGTGACTGGGCTATCACCTTTAGTTATTGGACGGCGTCTGTTTGTGCTGGTCCCCATGGGGGGCACTGTTTTCTGAGCATGCAGGAAAGCTAGCTTGTATGGACTGTAACTTTAGGGATGAAATCACATACATAATTAACAATCCCAAGGAATTGTTGGATCTGTTTTTTGTTGAGTTGTGTGTCCGAAAACTTTAATAATTCAGTTGCAATGTGTGGACCAGGTTGATAATGACCATTTTTAATCACCATACCAAGAAAGTCAATTGATTCCTTTGCTATGCTGCTTTTCTTTTCAGAAAGCATGATTCCGTGTTCCTGTACAATATGAAAGAAATCCAAAAGGAGCTTCTGGTGGCTCTCATGGTCAGAAGAAAATAATAAGATATCGTCAATGTATACCAAAGCATGATGAATGATAGGACTGAAGATTTTTGTCATGGCTTTTTGAAATAATGAAAGAGCAACCTTAAGACCAAAAGGCATAACAGTCCATTGATAATGGGCATCAGGGATGCAGAAGGCAATTTTATGACGGTCAACTGGTGAAATACCAAGTTGCCAAAAACCAGCTTTTAAATCAAACTTAGAGAAGATACGAGCCCCTTGAAGATGGACAAACAGAGTTTGGATTTTTGGAAGGGGAAACTTATCATCTTTAAGGAAAGAATTAAGCAGCTGGTAATCAATAACTAACCTCTTTTTACCACGAACTAATTCAGATCGTTTTTCAACATAGAAGGCTTGACAAGCCCAATCTGAAGCAGTAGGTTCAATAAGACCTTGCTGAAGCAATTGAGAACATTCTTGCTTAGCAAGTAGGAGGTCTGAAGGAGATATACTCGGGTGTGATGCTTTTGTAGGGTTTATGTCTTCATTGAGTTTGAAAGGAAGGTGAATGAAGAATTCTTCATTTTTCCAAAGTGGTGAAGGATGGTGGAACTGGGAATGATTTTATGGAAAAAATTCTAGGAACTTCTGTGAAATATGGCTGTATGGAGATGGTGTTTCGGAAAGGGCATACAGACGTAATGTATCTGTATAAGACAAGAACATTTGTTTGTAGCGGACTCCAAAACTAGTGAGGAATATTATTTGATCTCCTAGAAGAAGATTAACCAAACATGGAAACATCTTCATCTTCAATTTCAACTCCTTCCTCGTCTTCATCTCATATCTCTTTTTCTTCTACTTTATCTCTTCCAAAGTCATGTTCCAAACACATAGCCTCTAAAATTGAGAACCTTGTTGAATATTCCTTTATCCCTGAGTCTGCCCAAATTAATGAATCTCAGTTCCCCATCATGAGTCCCTACAACCTCTACAAACAAAAAACTTCTCTTACCCGAAGTATCCGAACCCTGATCACTACAAAACGTCCACTGCCAAAAGAATATATCCAGTCTTCTAGACTAGATCAGTGTACTTTGCAAGCCTCTCAAAGTGAGCAGTATGTCACTTTAGAAATACCCCCAGATCTCGTCGCCAACTGGAAACGAGAAGGGTATACGCATCTCCATCTAGGCGGTGTAAGATTGATCCTCACCCTCCATGGCAGAAAAGGTTTACCTGTTACAGCCAGAATTGCTCTCTTAGACACCAGGTTCAAATAGTACCAACATGCTGTTATAGGAACCATCCTGACTACACTCCATGCTAGCAGTGTCTTGTTAACCTTTTACCTAAATTTCAACCTCTCTCTTGAGGATCCCAGCCTTCCCACGACCCTTAAGGTCCAAATCCAGCTCCAAGGAGCAGAACAAACACCCACATAAAAAATTGCAACCCTCTATCCCCAAATAATGTATCGATTACAGAATCATGCACTAGATCTTCCTACACCACACACTACATCTGATGCATTAATGATTCTTGCAACCATAGACACAATTCCAACCATCATCCAGATACCCAAACAAATCCAGAAACAAGAATTGCTCAAACTTATGCCTTTTGAATGGTTAACTAATTATGAGCATTTCCACCAAAATTCTGAACCAGTTCAATCAACAGAAGTTACGTTTGAAAGACAACAAAATGGTCAGGTCAAACTATCTTTTCAAACACCTGAAACCAAGCCTGTTTCAGACACTTCACAGCTTTCCTACACTGCTATGATTACAGCAGTTCAAACTGGTCAAGAAAAGAAACTTTCCATTCATGGTTTCTCATTTGAAGGGTATTCTGTACATCCTGACAAAATCAATGGTCATTTTCTATGGAATGTTTCTGAAGCCCATATGTGCAATCCCGATTGTCCTTGCTTAGACGACACGGATGTTGATGACGAACTAGAAGTTATGAGGAGAAAGAAAAAGAAAAAGAAAAAACCTTCTTATCCAAAAACATCTTGCAAATCCTTTCCTCCACAACCTTCACCAAATCCCAAACCTCCTATTCACCAAATAAGATCATGCCTAATGTTTTCAAGCCAATCTTATGAGGAATCATTCCCTCCACTTGAAAAACAGACAGACACACAAACTAGAGTTATCTCAAAACCTTTTGTCCAATCCAAATTACGGCCTCTGGGCAACCTGAAGAGCCAAAACAATATGAAGCTGTTTTAAACTGGCAAACCAAAATGTCAATGCTCAGAATCAAACTCTTCAATAGCTCGGTAAGAAAATTGATCGCGTTGTCAGTCAAGTCTCTCAGACTGAAACTAAAGTTGATTCAATCAGCAATCGTCTTAATCAGATGTAAATACATCTACAAGATCGTATCTCTGAACTAGACACCGATCTCAGACGAATGATCAACAACCACATTTGGGGTCCAGAGTTTAATAAAAAAGAAGCAGAGATTAGAAAGCTTAAAGCTGAATTGACAAGAATTGATGCTGAAAAAACTCGACCTTTCCTTTTTACTCAAACGCAAACCCCACCAGTACCTCCTCCGATCTTTAAAACTTATGCACCTTTCTACACACCATCCAGACCTTAACAACCTGTTTACAATCGGTTCTTTGGATTCTCACACCTTCAACCAACTCCTCAACCAAAGCCATCTTCACCCAAAAAATCAAAATCTAAAGTCAAGATCTCATAACCAAAGTCAAAGGCCACTTCATCTTCATCTGTTCCTCCTGTACCACCAGAAGATTCACCAAACGCCACTGATGAACCTCCCAAAAAATTCAAAGGCCCAATGGATCAGTATCATTATCATACTGTCCAAAACACATATTCTGACTCCTCTGAGCCAGAAACAGTGTATGAGTCAAGCCCATCAGAGTCCAACCCGTCTTCCTCTTCCTCTTCCTCATGCACAAACTCAGTGGGTACCTCCACTGACTTTGAATCTGAATATGCTGACATTACAAGCATATTAATGGCCACAAAAACTGAAGATCCAAGCACTTCAACTGGCACACCTATTGTTGAAGACAATTCTTCTAATGCTGAAAATAAAGCATCTCCAACAAAACCAGAACCAGGGCCACAAAACCATTTTCAGCATCTTGGTTCACATTTGATGACATTTCCCTTCACAAATGGCCTGCTCGACTTCAAGAATTTTCTGCATGGATTGACCTCCAAGGAACCAAACCTAATGTTGTGAAAATTTTAATATACTTGCAAGCGCACGAATCTAGAAATAGAATAGTGTTAACGAGGTCGACCCCACAGGGATTGTTATAAATTGAAAAGTCTAATTTAAATCTAAAATTAATATTAATTCTAACCTAGTTGAGCAAATTGAGTTTCAAGAGAAATTAAATTAATTAAACTAAGAAAACAATTAAAACAAAAGAGAATTCAATAAGATAAAAATTACCAATGTTTCGGAGTCCACCACTATTCAATTAGTAATTATCTAATTATTAATTAATCCCCAATTTTAGAGTGACAGCTCGAAATCAATTTATGTCATCTCATGGATATAACAATTAAGCCTAAGTAATTAAATCTAATGTATGTTCTTTTTCTACTTAATAGTATGATATCTAAGCATCCCATGTAAACATATTGAATAACAAAAAGTCAAAGTTTCCTAAGCACTCCATGTAAATAATTTAATGAAAGACATAAAATCAAAGATAATCATGTATAAACTTTATAAATCCAAGCATAGATTTAATCGAATATTAATCTTAACAATCAATAATACATGAAAGAATTGATGAAAAGATTTTATTAACATCCAATTAATCATGTGAAATAAAAACCATAATAATCAAAGAACATATATAGGGAATTAATTAAATAAAAAGATAATTATTTCATTGAATAGGGTTTCACCCTTAACCTCAGTATAAGAAAATTAGCTAGACATACTTGAATTGAGAGCAACACAAAAAATAAAATCAGCTAGATCAATTAATTTACTAGCGTCGGTTTCCTCGGCTTCACTTCCACATGCATGTATGTCTAATTGCTTCTGAAATCAATTAATTAACGCTTCCAAAATTGATCTCCCTTATATCCTTTTTTATCTATAATCTCCAATTAATCCCCTATTCAATAAAATAATTTAATTAATTAAAAATAACATATAAAAATAACTAGTAATTATATAATTAAGGGTAAAATATGTATATAAATTATGCTCATCAAATACCCCCAAACTTAGATTTTGCTAGTCCTCGAGCAAAGCTAAAAATAAAAACAAAAACAAAAGTAACGAAACAAAAAGTAAATCCTAACTAAACCACTTTCGCAGGTGATCGCGATTGCATTTAGTTTATGCAACAAGCCTTTAAACCCCTAGGCAGCCTTAGTGGACGAGTTATAGTCTCGTGAGGGCTTCAGTGATGATACCCACAAACATCATTTTAAAAAAATTAAATTAAATTAAATCAAAAGAATGAAAAACTTTAAATAAAACATGAAAAATAGCCTCAAAGATTGCAAAAATTATATAGCTCAAAGAAAATTTTAAATATTGGCAAAGTTCTAACTTTAATTCAATAATCAATCCCATCTCTCTTTCGATTCTTGTAGTGTGTGTGTGAAATCATTTCAATCAAATCCATTCCCAAAATCCTCAACATCAACAGCCTTTGCCTCAAACAAAGAATAGAGTAGGTCAAACTAATCTTATCATCTTGATCTCTATTTTTTTTTTCACAGGCTTTTATGTGCATTTTCTTTTGATTTTTTTAGCACATGCACTTGATTTGATTTTTTTTTCTTTTTTCTTTTTAACCATAGTCAGGAGCTTTCACTCTACCCCTTTAGGTAGCCTTTTTCTCATGGTAGATTATCCTCTATATACTTGTGGTACATAGGCCCAAATTACTCAAGGATAGCTTCACTCTTAAGGGTTATAGGTAGCTATTTCTGACTTTGGCACCCGTGTATACTATTTTGTATTGTGGAGGTAAGAATCAAGACAAACAGTCATTTACTCTATCTAAAATTCTCAACTCAGGCTGAGTCAATATCAAATTTCAAGTCAAAATTACGAAAGAATTGATATTAGTGCTCATGGTTTAAAGAATCTCAATCAAGAGGAACTAACACAAGAATCAAGTATAAACTAAGACAATATTCAACCCTTTCTAAAAACCATATTCATTGACTATCAAATTCTTATCATTGGCTTTTCACGTAAAAACAAAAGCAACACAATTTTTTTTAATTTTTGAAAATTTTCAATTCATTTTTTTTTACCCAAACTTAATCGGAACATTGTCCTCAATGTTTCACAAACAAAAGATATGCATGCAAACAAATTAAAGAAAAAAATAATAATAAGAAAAAAACATAAATAATAAAAAGAAAGTTGGAGAGAACACACCTGGATAGGCTGGGAAAGCTTAAAAAAATGACAACTAAAAAGAAAACGTTAGAAGAAATATAAATAATGAAATAAAAAAAATCGTACTAACTAACAAATTAATGTAAACAACAAATCAACCAGGATCAATAAGAATTTGGTGAAAATCAAAGCAATTATACAGAAAATACCAGAAAGCATAATTGATTAAGCACTGGAGCATTTTATCCATAAAAGGATGATGGTAATGAAATTCCTCAATATCGCACTGCTTTGATCTCTTCTGTTCCAAGCTTTCCTGAGAGTTATCTGAAGTAGTATAAAAATCTAATAATTTAAGCACTTTAGATCTGACCACCTTTTTCATGTCAGAATGTGACATATGTTGCACATTTTTAGGAAGTAACTCCAACTTGAATGGTTCACTTTTCTCTTCAGGAGGTAGTGGCTCAATCTTTTCTTTCCACTTAATTAGATCTATGATAAGAGTTGAATCAAGTAAAGCATTAACTTCTTCAATACCACTATCAACATCAACAGAGAAATCAAAGTCAGTTGTGCATGGTATTAATGGATTGTCACAGTGGTTAGAAATAAGTGAGTCATCAATTGATGCTTCTATCATATCTACTTCAACTACTTCATCATCTTCTTGTGCCTGCTTGGGAACATTAAAAATGTTTAATTCCATGGTCATGTTACCAAACGACAACTGCATGTTTCCAGTCCTGCAACTAATATGAGCATCAGCTGTAGCTAAGAAAAGACGACCTAGAATAACTGGGGTGTGTTTCTTAGGATCCTGTACATGCTGAGTATCAATAACAATAAAATCAACAGGATAATAAAATTTGTCAATTTGTATCAACACATCCTCTATAATACCACGAGGTATTTTCATTGACCTATCAGCAAGTTGCAAAACAATGGAAGTTGATTTTAACTCACCTAGTCCAAGCTGCATGTAAACAGAATAAGGCAAGAGATTAACACTAGAGCCGAAATCCAATAATGCTTTATCAAAACATTGGTTCCCTATAACACATGAGATAGTAGGAGAACCAGGATCCTTAAATTTTGGAAGCATTTTACATTGAAGTAAATTGCTAGTTTGTTCAGTTAAAAATGCCTTTTTGGTGACATGCAAATTTCTCTTTTTAGTGCATAAATCTTTTAAAAACTTGGCATAGGAAGGAACTTGCTTAATAGCATCGAGTAAAGGGATGTTTATACTTACCTGCTTGAAGATTTGCATAATCTCACCTGTTGAAGTCTCTTTCTTTACCTTTGCTAACCTTTGAGGAAAAGAAGCCTTAAGAATGTAAGCTGGTGGGCCACTCTCTTCTGGATCATTTGGTGATGAGTCCTGTGATGGAACTGGATTTGAAGAAGTAGGCTGAGATGTCTTCCTTGTTTGAACCTCTACTTTGTTGTCAAATAATTTTCCTCTTCTCAAGGTCATAACAGATTTTGCTTTTTCATGCTGATGGCTTGAACTCGATCCAACTTCGTGCACTCCTTTGGGATTAGGAATTGGTTGACTTGGAAATTTTTCTTTTTCTCTCTCCGCTACAGTAGTTGCTAATTGACCCAATTGATGTTCAAGCTTTAGAATAGCTTGAGTGTTTGACTTAAAAGCTTGTTGGGTTGACTGAATGAAACTTTGATGTGTATACTCTAAAGAAGGCTTTCTTTGTTGGGGTGCAAATAATTGAGACATAGGTTGTTGGGCAGGAGGATATACTTGGTTAGGAGGGACAAATTGTTGATTGGGCATGTTAAACTGTTGTCCTCCTTGGTTTGACAAAGGTTGATTTTGTTTCCAAGAAAAATTAGGGTGATTCCTCCAATTAGGATTATATGTGGGTGAATATGGATTATTGGGGGTTTTCTCATATGATTGTAAGGCATGTACCTGTTAGCCTAAAGGGCTACACATAATGTAATTTTGATGATAACAAACATGTGTCTTTAGTAAAAATAATAAATATTATATTTCACATCTTCACTAGTTTTTGAAGGATAATATTTATACAAGTGAATCAAGTGAAATCAAGATTGAAGACACTCAACGGACAACGGCGAAATCAAGAATAAAGTTTAGAGCTCAACGGATAAATTATTGCAACAAATTCTTGTAAAGCCGGTATGATTTAGTTAATACTTGATTTAGCATTTGAGAAGCTCAATAGATTAATTTAATTAAATATTTTTCATAAACTAAAAAATTTTATTTTTATAAAGAAAAGTATTTTGTGGATTTAAGTAATTTGGACTTAAATGGTAAGATTTGAAATCTTTGATTTTAATAAGTATTAAATTTCGGAGTTGAACGTTTTTACAAACATTTGAAATATTTTGGGCCATACTATAATTTATAAATATTTTGGACTAAAGTGAAAGATTTTGAGAACTTTGAAAAATATGGGTATTATGTTGAAAAGGACCTTTGTACGAAACAATAAAATCTTTGGGGCCATATCATAATTTTAGAAAATTTGGGAAAGACAACTATTTTTAAGAGGTTCTGAAATTGGATTTATTTGTAAAGTTTTCTGACATTTTGGGCTATAGTATAATTATAGAAAGTTTTGGGTCAAAGTGTAACTTCAGAGAACAGTGTTACTGTAGCAAAATTCAAAAATAACGGTAATATCACTGTTCCTGAGCGGCTAGCCGGATAATCAAGCGGCTAGCCGCTTGAGCGCTGGAATTTGCCCATAACGGCTAGTTTTTTGGCTTTCACTATAAAAACTCAACTCAAACTTCATTTTAGGAACCAATGCACACAAATATAAGATCATACAACATATATTGAGCTTCCAAAATGCAAATCATCATTGACTGAATCATTCTTGAGCTATTAGTTGCATATCCACTCTTAAAGATAGTTTTTGTTATAATTTTCATTTCTTATCAAATTGTGAGTGTGTAAGTGTGGGAAACACTTGGGGTGAAGAGATTGGGGAGATAATCTCTTGGTTGTAAAGGTTCATTGACACCTTGAAAGTCAATTGTAAAATCTTGAAGCCTTGGGAGGCTTGGATAATGAAATCCTCGAGCTTGGTTGGCTTGGAGGCGTGGACGTAGACGGGGATTGCCGAACCACGTAAAAATCCGTGTGTTTGTTTTTTCTCTTCCCTTGCTCTTTTATTTTTACGTTTGTTTGAATTTATTGTTCTATATTTCATTAAGGCGTTAGATTGATTTTTTGTGCGAATCGTATTGCATAAATTTTAAAATCCCAATTCACCCCCCTCTTGGGTTGCGTAACTTGCATTTCAGTACCTGCTCAGAATAAACCTCTTGATAGGCTAGTAATGATGGAAAATTTTGTGCTGTATGAGACAAGTTGGAACAAAGAGCACAAACTTCATTAGCTACACTAGGATGATGAATCATTGATTGGTTCAGAGCTAAGGCATTTACTTTCCTAGAAAGCGTAACTAGAGTGGATTTCACATCAAAATCATCCTTAACTTCATATAACCCCTTTCTAGAAACTTGAGGTAATTTTTCTTTTTGATTTGAAAAATCCCACTGTTGAGAATTCTCAGAAAGTGAATTAAAGAAATCCCATACAGCCCCTTCATTTAGGTTCAAAAATCTCCTACCATTCATAGACTCTACCATATGACGATTTGACATGGTTAAACCGTTATAAAAGCATTGTATAAGTCTCCATTTTTCAAAACCATGGTGGGGACACTTGAGGAGTAAATCATTAAATCTTTCCCAATACTCATAAAATTATTTACCCTCTCTTTGATAAAAATCACTTGTCTCTCTCCTAAGGGCATTTGTTTTAGACATAGGGAAAAACTTAGTGAGGAACTTATTACTCAATTCATCCCACGTAGTAATAGACCCAGCAGGAAGTGAATTCAACCAAGCTTTCGCTTTGTCTTTTAATGAAAAAGGGAACATATGAAGCCTAATTGACTCATCATTAAAATTTTGAAAACAGAATGTAGAGCATATATAAAGAAATTCCTTAATGTGCAAATATGGATCCTCTCTTTCTAACCCATGGAAAGATGGTAAAAGTTGAATGACTTCGGGCTTAAGTTCAAAGTGTGTTGCTGTAGTTTGTGGCAACACAATACAAGATGGTTGGTTGGTTGCAAGTGGTGAAAAATATTCTCTAAGGGTTTTCTCTGCTTGCACTAGTGGAAGTATTGGCAATAGTCTATTTGGGTCATCCATCGCTTCTAAAGAACTAGCTTGACTACCATCAATTTTCGACTCTCTTTTAACCAAACGATTTGTTGAATCACGTTCCCAAACACTCATAAACTAACTAGACAAGGAAAAAAAGAAAAATAAAACAAAATAAACCAACAATAATGAGAATAAACGAAATTTAAAAATAAAAGAAATCAAATGGTCAAACAATGAATTTAAAGACAAATAAAAGTTTTTTTTTTGTGTTTTTTAATTAAAAAATAAAAGACAACTTAAATTATAACAAGTGGAAGAATCAAATCAATCTAGATTAAACTGACTTTCTAATACAATCCCCGGCAACGGCGCCAAAACTTGTTGTGAAAATTTTAATTTACTCGCAAGTGCACAAATCTAGAAATAGAATAGTGGTAACGAGGTCGATCCCACAAGGATTGTTATAAATTGAAAAGTCTAATTTAAATCTAAAATTAATATTAATTCTAACCTAGTTGAGCAAATTGAGTTTCAAGAGAAAATAAATTAATTAAACTAAGAAAACAATTAAAACAAAAGAGAATTCAATAAGATAAAAATTACCAAGGTTTCGGAATCCACCACTATTCAATTAGTAATTATCTAATTATTAATTAATCCCCAATTTTAGAGTGACAACTCGAAATCAATTTATGTCATCTCATGGATATAACAATTAAGCCCAAGTAATTAAATCTAATGTATGTTCTTTTTCTACTTAATAGTATGATATCTAAGCATCCCATGTAAACATATTGAATAATAAAGAGTCAAAGTTTCCTAAGCACTCCATGTAAACAATTTAATGAAAGACATAGAATCAAAGATAATCATGTATAAACTTTATAAATCCAAGCATAGATTTAATCGAATATTAATCGTAACAATCAATAATGCATGAAAAAATTGATGAAAAGATTTTATTAACATCCAATTAATCATGTGAAATAAAAACCATAATCATCAAAGAACATATATAGGGAATTAATTAAATAAAAAGATAATTATTTCATTGAATAGGGTTTCACCCTTAACCTCAGTATAAGAAAATTAGCTAGACATACTTGAATTGAGAGCAACACAAAAAATAAAATCAGCCATGGAAGCCGAATTGCTGCTGCTGCCGAATACCCTCTCCCAACCTTGCGTCTGCACCCTTTTGTTTCCGTCCAGCGGCTGCCCCCTTCTCCAAAAGCCAAAACTCCCTTTTATAATCTTTGAAATAGGCCCCACCTCTTAAATCTTAAAGCCAAAAGGCTTGCCCTTTTATTTGCTTTAGCCCTCACACGTGATCACCCTTAGAATTGCTTTAGGATTCCTTTTCCAATTATGAAAGCCTAGTGCGGGTCCCTTTAAATTGCTTTCCAAATATTACAAAGCCATGCACGTGTAACTTAACTAAGCTAAAGCCAATGTTATGCTTATATTCTTCTTCATGTGCTAGATCAATTAATTTACTAGCGTCGATTTCCTCGGCTTCACTTCCACATGCATGTATGTCTAATTGCTTCTTAAATCAATTAATTAACGCTTCCAAAATTAAGCTCCCTTATATCTTTTTTTATCTATAATCTCCAATTAATCCCCTATTTAATAAAATAATTTAATTAATTAAAAATAAAAAAATAAAAATAACTAGTAATTATATAATTAAGGGTCCAGAAGTCTCTTGTTTCTGGGTGCTGAAAATAAGGTCTATGAACGATGAAGACTGCAGTGAACATGTCTGCTTCTTGTTCTGGCATCTTGTCTAATCCGTGAAAAGTACACAGATTTTTGAGTTGCTTACGCCACTGCGTGAGTGGGGAATACCATTCAAAGAGAGTCCACAGAAGGTCTGGGGAGAATTCAGGAGTGGTGAGATGGCGGAGGACTGGTTGGACAGGGAAGACCAGTTTTCTAGCATACAGGGTAGTGAGGCACCACATGTACCATAACTCATCTTCCCAAATGGTTAAGGAAGAGAGGGTAAGACTTGTGAGAAATAAGTTTTCCATATAGAGGGAAGGAAAACGATCAGGCGTTTTGCTCTAGACATTGAAGAAATACCGGTAAAGGAATTTCTTTGCAAAGTCTTGGATCTGGTAGGCTGAATGAAAAGGAATGTTGATGGGGAAAGTTCTCTAGTTGAGAGCTTTGAAAGGAAGTTGACGGTTCATGGCTATAACTGGGATGGTGTGACTTGAGGAAATAAGTGAGGGTTTATTTATAGCCGGACGTGTAAGGAAGTCTGGGATGAGGTTCTGTTTGCCTTTTATGTGTTGGACAGTAAAATTATATTTAGCTTTGAATTGTCTGATTAGATGAAATTCAAATTTTTTGATTCCATACTTGACCGCCAAAATCTGTTTGTAGATCACATGGTAATTCTTTTCAGAGTCTTTTAATTATCTGCTTGCATGGGCACAGAAGTGACGTACACCATTTATCTCTTCAAGAAGGATGCCACTCCAGTAATCATCACTGGCATCAGTCTGTAGAATGCGTTGTCCAGTTGTGGGAATTCGGAGAGGAGGAGGTCACTGGGCTATCACCTTTAGTTGTTGGACGACGTCTGTTTGTGCTGGCCCCATGGAGGGCACTGTTTTCTGAGCATGCGGGACAACTGGCTTGTGTGGACTGCAACTTTACGGATGAAATCACAGACATAATTAACAATCCTGAGGAATTGTTGGATCTTCTTTTTGTTGAGATGTGTGTCCGGAAACTTTAATAATTCAGTTGCAATGTGTGGACCAGGTTGATAATGACCATCTTTAATCACCATGCCAAGAAAGTTAATTGATTTCTTTGCTATGCTGCTTTTCTTTTCAGAAAACATGATTCTGTGTTCCTGTACAATATGAAAGAAATCCAAAAGGAGCTTCTGGTGGCTCTTATGGTCAGAAGAAAATAATAAGATATCATCAATGTATACCAAAGCATGATGAAGGATAGGACTTAAGACCAAAAGGCATAACAGTCCATTGATAATGGTCATCAGGGATGCAGAAGGCAGTTTTGTAATGGTCAATGTTATGCAAATTTTATTGAACTCGCAAGCGCACGAATCTATTGTAGTATAGATCAATGGTGACGAGTGTTGATCCCACGAGGAGGTGGATTTTAATTATATATAGAATTAATTTTGTATGAGGTGGTTGGATTTTATGGTGGAAGTGATTCAAATTATCCTAAAAATTGGCATTGAAATGGCGACAAGAAATTAAAGTGTAAATCTATTAAATTGATGCACTTGGGTATCTGGATCCGTATCAACATGCATCATGGGCTAAATATTCCTTATTAATACCAATTAAATCATGAGGGCGAATCCACACCTCATGAACCACGCTCTAATAAATATGGTGCTAAGGGCTTATCGTGCCAAATAATAATAACCTTATACTAGGGAGCCGGTGAAACCAGGGCGGTACTAGACAAGATTATTATTATCTGTCAACGAGAAGTCAAAACATCCACAAAAACTAGAGGGGAAGAGAAAATAAATTTACCAAATAAAGCCCATGACACATGTTGAGACTTCACCTTCAACCCAAGCTTGAAAGAAAATTAGCCACTTATAATTGAACTAGGGGCAAAATGAGAATTTATTAAAATACGTAGAAAATACAAGATGGAGAAGGAATTACAGAAAATAGAGTCCAAAAATGGATTCAGAGATATCAAATTAGGGGGGAGGCCCCCTTTTTATAGATACATCGAGTAAATTATGACCATTGGATTAAAAACAGTTTGGACGCTCAGGATTGCGCCACATCATCAGTCATTAGTACACGTCAACAGTACGCGTGAACAGTACGCGGTTTGACTATGCGGCTTGAACAGTAACACGGTTTGACCACGCGGTTTAAACAGTGACACGGTTTGGTTGAAAATAATCTCATGTGTTGCATGTTTCGTACGCGCATTTTTTGGTCCACTGATATGCTGCCACGTCATCGATCAACAATGCATAAGAATTTTAGTCCAACAGGATTTTAACACCCCATCAGTCAATGCTACATCATCGGTCAATGACACGTCATCGATCCGTCTATGTGAGCAGTGCCGTGAACAATAACGTAGACAATACCGTATATGTGAATAGTACCGTACTTGTGAACAGTGCTATTTTTCCTTTTATACTCCTCCTGAGGTTTTCGACTGTCCTGAGTTCAAAAGTGATGTCCGTTTTACCGTTTGATCTCTCGTTTATTGTGAAATGACTATGATGCCCCTAAAATACATAAAATACTTAATTAAAATAAAACACACATAATTAAATTACAAAAAGCTAAAACACATAAAAGTAAGGGTTGTTAGTAAGACTTGAAATGTAAAATGACGGTTTTCTCTTTTATAAATATGCATTTTCTAACACTCAACACACCCCCCAACCAGCTTATTGCTAGTCCCCAGCAAAAAAAGCGAAAATAAAATTCAAAAATGATTTTTTTTAAACACTCTTGTTTATTCAATCAGGCTAATGATAACAATGAAATAAAAGTATAAGCATTATTTGAAGTCTAAAGAAACATCACACCCACATCAACCATCCACATGAATCAGCCCAGTAGACTTTGTCGTAGCTACCTTCAAGAATGACATGTCAAACCCCAAAATCTCACTGGAAGTAGTGACACTCTCACAAAGAAATTAAACCCAATAAAAATAGTCACTCCAATGAATGGTAATTGAGAGAAAATAATCAAGAAATGATATCACATGCTCTCACCAAGATGAAAGAAATATGCCCTCAACTTAGAAATAATACGATCTCAAGTCAAATAAAAATGCTAGTCAATCTAATTTATTTATTTATTTATTTTTCATGCATCACTACATCCTTTTAGCCCATATAACTAGCTTCTACTTCAAACTATAGTTCCCTAAAATCAAGAAGGACTTTTATTAGGACGTAACGTAGGCTAGGGACATGGCTAACAAAGAAGGAAAATAGAAAAAATAAAGTGTATGTTTGAGAAAAATGTAGAAGAATTTTTTTTAAAAAGTTGCAAGATGGATTTCACCTATTATTGTTATTTTTTAAAAAACAACAATTCTTTTCTTCTTTTTTTAGAAGCAACAATTTTTTTTTGAACTAGGCATAACTTCACTGTACAAAATGTTTATTTAATTTTTTCTCAAACATAAATAGGTGATGGATCTTGTAAGATATTGGGTAATACTCCAAATCGGAGTGGGTCAAAATGATAAGTTGACAAAGAAAAAGTTTTTTTTTTTAAAAGGCTCAAAAGGGTTAACTATGGATATTTCATAAAAGGGATGGCTAAAAAGGCTCAAACGGATCAAAGATGACCTTTCCATCATCTTTTAGGGCTCTAAATAATCTTCCATATCTACTAGTTAGATGGACCTCCAAATGTAGCAACACACATTTTTTTCTTTTTTTCTTTTTTTAATTTACAATTTTTTTTTAGGGTTAACTCAAAAGAAATCTAGAGATCGTGTATACAATAATAAACTGATAAGCTGTATATAGAATGGGCAAAAGGGTTACTCTCCAAGAAAAATTATAGGCTCAAAAACTCACTTGGTACTTATTATGACATGTTCATTCATTCAAGCAACTCATATTTGTCTCCGACATCAACATGTAGAGTACCAAATATAGCATAACATCACTTCAGACTAAAGATAATACAAATACTAAATTTGAAATTCATCATGTCATCCAATGTTAAAACAACTCACAATTTTTTTTTAAACAACAGCCTACCCCCCAACCTATTCTAAACATGAAAGGAAAGTATACATGCAGAAATGTGAAAATGATGCAGAAAAACTAATTAGAAAATGATAGAAAACGAAAATTGTTTTTTTTTAACTTAGGAAGATGCGTTTCTAGAGTCACTACACTCCATATTCAGCCATCTCCGACTCAAAAAAAATTTGAAAATGTATATTTATAAAGGAGAAATTAAAAAGAAGAAGAAAAATGAACATCAAAACATAATAAAGAAAAAGAAAATATCTGAAATTTTTTTAATTTTTTTTAAGCTATTAAGATGCATTTCTAGAGTCACTACACTCCATATTCAGCCATCTTCAACACAAAAAGTTAGCAACAATTAGTTTTTACAATAAAAAATTAGTAAAAACTTAACCAAGATTCCACAATTGTCGACTATTCCCTCTCCCCAACCAGAACGAAACATTGTCCTCAATGTTTTAAAGGAAAGAAGTAGAGTTTAGAAGACATCACCTGGGTGGTACAACACAGAAAAGAATATTTACAGGCGGAGAGTTAAATCTAATTTGTACTTCTTACTGCGGCTACTATTACCGTCATCATTTGGGTGCTCCAACACAAAGCTCCAGGGGTCTGGCTCCGGTCGATAAGCTTGTAACATATCAAGGAGCTCATTAGCAGTGTGAGCACAAATAAAAAGTTTTTTGGCATTGGAAGGAACGAAATAGTTTTTTATTGCATGATTAAGAAATACGATAAAGCCATCATAAAAATTATTGACATTTAACAAACCGATGGGTTTCTGGTGAATGTGCAGATGGGCCCAAGATGCTAGTGTGATAAGTGCCTGTAGTGTTGCAAGATCTCCTGGAAGGAAAATAAAAGCATCAGCATGATTAAGTATTTCAGTTATTTGTTCTTGCATACCTGAGACGACTAACTCTTCTCCAGTCGGTGAGTCAGATACACTGCCCAAAGGTTTTAGGACTCTTGGGATGATGCCTAACACTTGGCTTCCTCTGACAAAAGCAGCTTCTGAGACCAATTTTGATAACCCTCGGTTACCTCCTCCATACACCAAGTGTAATTTTCTCTCTGCTATGCATCGACCAAGATCTATGGCTGCATCAACAAACTCTTTATGTTTGCCATAGGTAAATCCAGAAAGCACACAAATGTTCTTGAATTGTTTATTGGGAGTAGCTGCCATTGGAATATTTCTCAAAAATAATTTGTGAGTGCTTAACAAAAAGTCATATTTAAGAATCTTGGTGATAGTGGATCACAACTGTGTATGAGGTGGGATGTCAGTGTCAAATAACGCGTAAAGCACATGACTCGATAGTAAAAAAGAAAACAGTAAAAAGGAAAAAAAACAAACAGTAATAAAATTATTAAAGATAATAATGCAAATGATAAAATAATAGTGAAATAAAATAACAGTGAAGTAAAAGGATATGTACAGGTAGTTGCGACTGTGGCTCACATCTTCCTCTGGTTTTACGTCCAGAAATGGCTTGAACGCCCTCTATGGGTCGAGGATGGGCTTCCCATCCAGTTTTCTTATAAACTGGCAAACAGGATCGTTTATAGTCAGATTCCCGAGACTATATCGTGCATGCTCTTTCTGGAATAATGGCCATAACTGGAGAATTGCTCCTTGCACATGTCCACTGGGATGCGTTTCAAGAGCAGAAGGATATCATCCAATGACTCCTTGTTTAAGCCATCCATAATGAATTGAATCTTATCTTCTCTGTTATCAGACATCATTCCTAAAGAACATGGGTTTTATTGCAACTCATTCTGGCACACTTATGACAAGCAACAGAAATTCTTCGAGCTCGTAGTTTTCTTACATAATTTTCTTTCCCACAACCAAGCATGTATGCAATAAATTTTGGAGGTAACTCACCTGCCAATCGTACTTTTGCCTCGATTAACCAACGGATGTCAGCAGGTATGTTATTCCTCATGAGCAATCGCATGTGTTCGGATCGAGCTATATAGATCGTAAGGAGGGCATTCTGAGGAAGTGAAGGGAATCGCTTGTGAAGCTTTGCTAGAATCTCGGTTCTGTCCATACCTTCGCCTCAGAATATCAGTTATTATGGGAAAACTAAAGTAACCGACTTGATTGTCACGGAGTACCGTTATCCGCCACTTTACTGGGTAGCAAACTAAAGTACACAAACAGAAAAACAAATTAAAACACACAAAGAAAATTAAAATCGTCCTCTTATTGAATTTACCTCAAGCTCCAACTGGATGTCGTAAACACTTCTCTCAATATCTCTGAGTTGGCTTTCTAAACCCTCAACATAGGCTACTAACTCTAGTGGTTGTAGAGCCCAAATGCGATGTGTTTTACAAAATTGAATCTGCCTTTTGAGATGAGTTTTGACACGTTGAAGTGGTTTAAGAATGTTCAGGAGGAACGGTCTAAGTATGGTATTCATGATTAACAATGATAAGAGAAAACTTAATGATAAACATACTTATGCAAAAATAATTTCAATTAGCAAAAGAATAATAAAAAGAAAGAAAGAAAAATCAAACTACTGAAAAGAAAAAAAATCAATTCAAATCTGGTGGGTCACTCAAATTTATTTCGGTGTCTTCTCCATGTGGTTGGTACTCTAGATATGGCTTTAATATTTGACCATTAACTTTAAACGTGACACTATTCTTTGGGTCGTTAATTTCAATTGCCCCATATGAAAAAACAGTATGAACAATAAATGAGCCAGACCAACGAGAGCGTAACTTACCTGGGAATAGGTGCAAACGAGAATTGAATAAAAGCACTTTCTGACCTGGAGTGAAAGATTTTCTCATAATTTACTTGTCATGGAAGACTTTCATTCGTTGCTTGTAAATCTTGGCATTTTCATATGCATCATTGCGAATTTCTTCAAGTTCTGCCAGTTGTAATCTCCTTTCTGAGCTGGCTTGCTGTATGTTAAAGTTGAATTTCTTGATGGCCCAATATGCACGATGCTCGAGTTCCACAGGTAGGTGGCAAGCTTTTCCATACCCTAGCCTGTAGGGTGACATCCCAATCGGGGTCTTGAAAGCCGTTCTATATGCCCATAATGCATCATCCAGTCTTAATGACCAATCTTTTCTGTCCGGCCGCACCGTCTTTTCTAATATGTGCTTTATTTCTCGATTGGAGATCTCCACTTGGCCACTGGTTTACGGATGATATGGGGTTGCCACTTTGTGAGTGATTGAATACTTTGTCAAAAGAGCCTTGAATGCTTTATTACAAAAGTGGGCACCACCATCATTGATTATCGCTCGAGGGAATCCAAAGCGTAAAACAATGTTGTTTTTCAAAAATCCTATCACCACCTTGTGATCATTGGTTCTACATGAAATTGCTTCTACCCATTTCGATACGTAGTCAACAGTAACCAATATGTATTGATGACCAAAAGAAGGAGGAAAGGGTCCCATGAAGTCGATACCCCATACGTCAAAAATCACAACCACTAAAATTGGATTTAGTGGCATCATATTCCTTTGCGTAATGCTCCCCATTCGTTGACACCTATCACATGAAGAACAGAAAGTGTAAGCGTCTCGAAATATAGTTGGCCAATAAAAACCACATTGTAAAACTTTTGTAGCTGTTTTCTTAGCACTGAAATGGCCTCCACAAGCTTGTTCATGGCAGAATGAAAGGATATTGTGAATTTCACTTTCTGGGACACATCGTCTGACAATTTGATCTGCACAATACTTGAACAACTACGGGTCATCCCAAAAGAAATTCTTTATTTCTCCAAAGAATTTAACCTTGTCTTGCTTGGTCCAATGCTCTGGAAGTTGACCTGTAACAAGATAATTAATGATATCAGCATACCAAGGTAATACTTCCACACTCATTAATTGTTCATCTGGAAATGACTCATTCAATGTTAATGGCTCTGTAATTGTGTCATAATGGAGACGAGAGAGATGGTATGCCACAACATTTTCTGTGCCTTTCTTATCTTTGAATTCCAAGTCAAATTCCTGCAAAAGTAACACCCAACGAATTAGTCTAACTTTTACATATTTCTTTGTGAGAAGATATTTAAGAGCAGCATGATCTGTGAACACAATTATTTTACAACCAATGAGATAAGATCGAAATTTTTCCAATGCAAACACTACTGCTAGCATTTCTTTTTCAATAGTTGAATAGTTTAACTGTGCATCATTCAATGTCATACTAGCATAATAAATAATATGGGAAATCCAATCAACTCTTTGTCCTAATACTGCTCCTACTGCATAATCAGATGCATCACACATTAGCTCAAATGGTAAGCTCCAGTTTGGGGGCTGAATGATGGGTGATGATGTCAACAATTGCTTTAATTTTTCAAAAGCCACAAGATATGAATCATGAAAGATAAAAGGTACATCCTTAGCAAGTAAATTACATAAGGGTCTAGAAACTTTGCTAAAATCTTTAATGAAACGTCTATAGAAACCAGCATGCCCAAGGAAAGATCTTACTTCTCTGACTGTTTTGGGTGGAGGAAGATTAGAAATGAGATCTACCTTGCCTTTGTCAACCTCAATACCTTTGCTTGAAATGATGTGACCGAGAACAATACCTTGTTTTACCATAAAATGACACTTCTCCCAATTTAAGACCAAGTTCTTCTCGATACATCTCTGCAGAACTAGTGTTAGATGATGTAAACAATGATCAAACGAGTCACCAAAGATAGAAAAATCATCCATAAAGACCTTAAGGAATCGTTCAACCATATCAGAAAAAATGCTTAACATGCATCGTTGAAATGTAGCAGGTGTATTACATAATCTAAATGGCATCCTCCTATATGAAAAAGTGCAAAAAGGGCAAGTGAAAGTGGTATTCTCTTGATCTTTTGGTGCTATGGGAATCTGATTATATCTTGAGTAGCCATCTAAAAAGCAATAAAATTCATGGCCTGTTAATCTATCAAGCATTTGATCGATAAATGATAAAAGAAAATGGTCTTTACGTGTGACAGAATTCAACTTTCTATAATCAATGCATACACGCCATCCTGTAGTCACTCTAGTGGGTATCAATTCATTATCAGCATTCGTAACTACAGTGACTCATGACTTTTTGGGGACAACTTATACAAGACTGACCCATGAACTATCAGAAATTGGGTAAATGATACCTGCGTCTAATAGCTTGAGGACTTCTGTTCTAACAACTTCTTTCATATTAGGATTTAACTGACATTGCATTTCCCTAGTAGATTTAGCATTTTCATCAAGGTGAATGTAATGCATGCAGTCTACTAGGTTTATACCTTTGATGTCTGCTATGGTCCATCCTAATGCTCCTTTATATTCTTTTAAAATATCCAACAACTTACCTTTTTGTTCGTCATTTAGGGATGATGAGATGATTACCGGCAGAGTACTTTCTTCCCCCAAAAATGCATATTCCAGAGTGTTCGGTAATGGTTTGAGCTCGAGTTTCGGTGGTGATTCTGATGATGGGATGAGTTTCTTCTCTGATGGTGCTAGTTGTTCAACTATTGACTTCCATTTATTAGTGTCCATGGATGGTGCTGAGTCAATTAGGGCGTTGACCTCATCGACCGATCTGTCAATATCAAAATCCAAACCAAAGTGAGTTAAACATGTTTGTAAAGGATCATCACTAAGGTTTGAAAAAAAAGTGTCATCAACTAATGCTTCAATTAAACCCACATCAACAATTCCATCATATGTATTGTGAGGTTGTTTGGCAATGTTGAAGATGTTTAGCTCCATAGTCATGTTGCCAAAGGACAACTGCATATTTCCAGTTCTGCATTGAATGTGAGCATCCGCAGTTGCCAAGAAAGGTCGGCCTAGGATGATGGGGATGTGCTTCCTTGAATCCTGTATTGGTTGACTGTCTATTACAATGAAATCAACAGGAAAATAACACTTGTCTACCTGGATAAGCACGTCCTCCACAATACCACGAGGTATTTTCGTGGACCGATCTGCAAGCTGTAAAACCACTAGAGGTGGGTGTAATTCTCCAAGTCCAAGTTTCACGAAAACTGAATAAGGCAATAGATTTACACTAGCTCCTAAATCCAACAAAGCATTCTCAATTGTATGGTTCCTTATGCTACATGAGATAGTGGGGGAGCCTGGGTCTTTGCATTTTCAAGGAATTTTATGTTGGAGGATAGAACTAACTTTTTCTGTTAAAAATGCCCTCTTTTGAACATGCATGTTTCTCTTTTTAGTACACAGGTCTTTAAGAAACTTGGCATAAGATAGAACTTACTTTATAGCATCAAGTAAAGGAATGTTAACACTTACCTGTTTGAAGATTTCGAGAATCTCACCTGTGGATTTTCCCTTCTTTCCTTTAGTTAACCTCTGAGGAAATGGAGCTTTAGGAACATATTCTCGTGGGTTGGTTTCTTCTTTCTCCTCCGGTGATAATTCCTCAACATTCACAGGTACAATTTGATTTTCTTTTGTCACCGGTATCTCCACTTTATTGTCGACTTCTTTTCCTTTTCGCAAGGTCATGATGGCTTTGACCTCTCCATGCTGCTGTGGTGAACTGGTACTTGCTTCATTCACTCCCTTAGGGTTAGGCACTGGTTGACTTGGAAATTTACCTTTCTCAACAGTCATTGCCAAGGTCTGAACTGAAGAAGCAAGTTGTCCCACCATCTTCTTGAGGCTTGAAACTGATTGGGCTTGTGAGTTGAAGCCCGCTCTCAATTCATTTCGTAGTCCATTAATTGTGCGGTTCTGTTGCTCAATCGTGGAGTGAGTAACATTCCTAAAATTCTGGAATGCATCCTCCCATGGTCTAGGTTGAGAGTGGTTTTGGTTCTGATTGTATGGTCTGAATGGTGGCTGAGAGGCTTGAGGATTTTGAGGAATTGGTTGCATTGGTGGAGCTGGAGCTATTGGTCCATTCTGTTGGAATCCTTGAGACCATGAAAAATTGGGGTGGTCTTTCCATCCAGGGTTATATGTGTTGGAGTATGGGTTGCAATTCGATGGTTTTCTCATTACAACTATGACGTTGGCTTTATCTGAGTATGAGTCATGGTTATGTGGCTCTGTTGATTTAGCAGTTGATAACGATGCTATTTGTCGAGCGAGACCTTCAACTATCTCCTTGACTTTTTTTATTCCTGAAGTTGACTCGCCAATGTGAATCTCATTTACTCCCTTAATCCTTCTAGTATTTCTGAGTGATCGACTCCGTTGTTGGGAATTATCCGCTTGTCGCTGGAAAAATTTCCAAATCTCTGATGCACTTTTTGACATTAGCCCTCCTCCACTTGTTGCCATTAGCCATTCTTGCACATTCGGCAATAATCCCTCCAAAAAGTATTGGCATTGGTGCCATTTCTCGTACCCATGATGTGGACACTTCAAGAGTAGCCCATTGAATCGCTCCCATGTTTCGAAAAACTGCTCGTCATCTTTCTGGGTAAACTCTGAGATTTCTTTGCGAATAGCATTGGTTTTATGCACTGGGAAATATTTATTTAAAAATTTCATTACCATTTGTTCCCATGATGCAATGCTATTAGCAGGCAAAGTATTTAACCATGAACGAGCTCTATCCTTTAAAGAAAATGGGAATAATCTGAGTTTAACATCATCGTCTGAAAAATTCTCGTATTTAAAGGTTTGGCAAATAGCATGAAAATCATTCAGATGATTATATGGGTCCTCATTTTCTAGGCCATAGAATGTGGGAAGATAATTTAGCACACTAGGTTTTAATTCAAAACTCCTAACAGCTACATTTGGGTATCTTATGCATGATATGCTCAAATTAGCTAAAGGACTGAAGTAGTCCTTAAATGGTCTCTCCTGTGGTTGTAAATCCATTTTATTTTTAATTTTTTTTTGTGTGCGAAGTGTTTTCTCAAGTTCGAAGTCTATAGGTTCAAGATTAGGTAATAATGACCTACGACCATGCATGCAAAACAAATAAAATAAAAATAAAGATGGGAACAAAACAAATAGAAACAAAGAAGAGGGAGAAATTACGATACTAACCTTATGGCGCTATTACAACCTTATTATAAAAATACACAAAAAAAATACGTGAAATAAATTAACTAAAAAAATTAGTAAGATAAACAAAAATCACAAAGAAGAAATAAAAAAATAACTTGAAAATTAAATTCCAGAATTTTAAAGAAGAGAAAAAGAAAAGAAATACTAACCTCTAAATGTAGGTTCATTTTTTTTTCTTTTTTTCAAAAAAAAATTCAAGAAAACAATTAAATGGAAATATTCACAAAAATTAATTCTATGAATTAAAATTACTTGCCTCCCCGGCAACGACGCCAAAAACTTGTTGTGCAAATTTTATTGAACTCGCAAGTGCACGAATCTATTATAGTATAGATCAATGGTGACGAGTGTCGATCCCATGAGGAGGTGGATTTTAATTATATATAGAATTAATTTTGTATGAGGTGGTTGGATTTGTGGTGGAAGTGATTCAAATTATCCTAAAAATTGGCATTGAAATGGCGAGAAGAAATTAAAGTGTAAATATATTAAATTGATGTACTTGGGTATCTGGATCCGTATCAACATGCATCATGGGCTAAATATTCCTTATTAATATCAATTAAATCATGAGGGGGGAATCCACACCTCATGAACCACGCTCTAATAAATATGGTGCTAAGGGCTTATCGTGCCAAATAATAATAACCTTATACTAGGGAGTCGGTGAAACCAGAGCGGTACTAGACAAGATTATTATTATCTGTCAACGAGAAGTCAAAACATCCAGAAAAACTAGAGGGGAAGAGAAAATAAATTTACCAAATAAAGCCCATGACACATGTTGAGACTTCACCTTCAACCCAAGCTTGAAAGAAAATTAGCCACTCATAATTGAACTAGAGGCAAAATGGGAATTTATTAAAATACGTAGAAATTAAAAGATGGAGAAGGAATTACAGAAAATGAAGTCCAAAAATGGATTCAGAGATATCAAATTAGGGGGGAGGCCCCCTTTTTATAGATACATCGAGTAAATTATGGTCATCGGATTAAAAACAGTTTGGACGCTCAGGATTGCGCCACGTCATCAGTCAACAGTACGCGTGAACAGTATGCGGTTTGACTATGCAGCTTGAACAGTAACACGGTTTGGCCACGCGATTTAAACAGTGACACGGTTTGCACAGTAACGCGGTTTGGTTGAAAATAATCCCATGTGTTGCATGTACCGTACGCACATTTTTTGGTCCACTGATATGCTGCCACGTCATTGATCAACAGTGCATAAGAATTTCAGTCCAACAGGTTCTTAACACTTCATCAGTCAATGCCACATCATCGGTCAATGCCACGTCATCGATCCGTCTATGTGAACAGTGCCGTGAACAGTAACGTACATGTGAATAGTACCGTACATGTGAACAGTGCCATTTTTCCTTTTATGCTCCTCCTAAGGTTTTCGACCGTCCTGAGTTCAAAAGTGATGTTCGTTTTGCCGTTTGATCTCTCGTTTATTGTGAAATGACTATGATGCCCCTAAAATACATAAAATACTTAATTAAAATAAAACACATATAATTAAATTACAAAAAGCTAAAACGCATAAAAGTAAGGGTTGTTAGTAAGACTTGAAATGTAAAATGACTGTTTTCTCCTTTATAAATATGCATTTTCTAACACTCAACAGTCAACTGGGGAAATACCAAGTTGCCAAAAACCAGCTTTTAAATCAAACTTACAGAAGATACGAGCCCCTTGAAGATGGATAATCAGAGTCTGGATTTTTAGAGGGGGAAACTTATCATCTTCAAGGAAAGTATTAAGCGGCTGGTAATCAATAACTAACCTCTTTTTACCACGAACTAATTCAGATCGTTTTTCAACATAGAAGGCTTGACAAGCCCAATTTGAAGCAGTAGGTTCAATAAGACCTTACTGAAGCAATTGAGAACATTCTTGCTTAGTAAGTAGGAGGTTTGAACGAGACATACCCGGGTGTGATGCTTTTGTGGGGTTTATGTCTTCGTTGAGTTTGAAAGGAAGGTGAATGAAGAATTGTTCATTTTTCCAAAGAGGCGAAGGATGGTGGAACTGGGAATGGTTTTCTGGACAAAATTCTAGGAACTTCTGTGAAATATGGCTGTATGAATATGGTGTTTCGGAAAGGGCATATAGACGTAATGTATCTGTATAAGGCAAGAACATTTGTTTGTAGCGGACTCTAGAACTAGTGAGGAATAGATTTTTAACCAAATGAAGAATGTCAAAACCTGTAAGTAAATCTTTATATGGGAGTTTGGAAGCTACAATCGTTTTCCAAATTATGCAATTCGGAAAGAATTGAATACCAATGGGTTTTTTGGTAATCAAAGTAGTTTCAAAAGTTTCTCCATTAACTGCTCGGAAAAGTTTTAAGCGTTTTTCTCAACAATCAGAGGGAAGGACAGAAGGATCAATCATACTGGTATCTGCATCAGTGTTAATAAACCCGATGACAGGAACAAGTTTATGAAATTTGGAAGTAAGGATTGACATTTTTAGAGAAGGTCTAAGAATGGTTGAAACATGGTTGACAATTTGAACTGTAGTAATGATTGAAATATCATCAGAATCAGAAGATTCTGCGATAATGAAAGCAGTCTGATCATCTTGTTCTGACTGTTATGAAAAATTTGATTCAACATCTTCATTCTCAGAATAACAGTGAAGAATGTTGAAGATACTGTATGAGACAAACAGTTTTGGCAGACTTGTGAGGACAGTTTCGAGCAAAGTGACCGCGTTTCTTACAGATGAAACAACAGTTGTGCTTTTTCTTTCTGTACTGGGAAACATCCTTTTTTCTGAAATATAGGAGAGGTTTTTTACAGGATGATTTTCTATGGAAGTGTTTCTGGAAATGTTTCTTCTTTTTGGTTAGACAGATGCACTTCTTTTCATCTTTGCATTCTATCCTGAGATAGGGTTTTTTACAGGCTTCAGAAAAGGTTTTTTTTGTCTTCCATGAGATCCTTGAAAAATTCTTTTTGTTCACAGATCTTGTCGAGACATAGTATTTCCATTTGGAAAATCTTTCCCGGAGAGATATCAGCTATGCTGAGATTAATGGTTGTGAGTTTTCTTTGGAGATCAGGTTGTAACTCAGAAGGAAGTGAGGCTATGGAGATATGTTTGAGAGATGGCTCATTAAACCCATTCAGCTTGTAAAAAAGAATACTCATCCTTTTGTAATGGGATTCCAAAAGGTGTCTTTTGAGCGAGCAGCACTTCATCTGATGATACTATTTTCTGGCTGCATTAGTAGACGCAGTCTTTTCACCGATGAATTGTTCATGAATAATATTGAGTGATGTGCCAATTGGAGATTGCATGAATTGGAGCTGATGGTATTCTCCCAAGCTTTCTAACCAATCACGTAAAGAACCCGTTGATCGGGCCATGAATTCACGAAGAACAGCTTGAGGTTGAGCACTAGGTTTGGTTCCTTGGAGGTCAATCCATGCAGCAAATTCTTGAAGTCAAGCAGGCCATTTGTGACGGGGAATGTCATCAAATGTGAACCAAGATGCTGAACATGGTTTTGTTGAGTAATCAGGAACCGGTAGAGGCATTGATGGCTCTAGTTTAGGTTCTGTTGGAGATGCTTTATTTTCAGCATCAGAAGAATTGTCTTCAACAATAGGTGTGGCAGTTGAAGTGCTTGGATCTTCAGTTTTGGTGGCCATTAATATGCTTGTAATGTTAGCATATTTGGATTCAGAGTCAGTGGAGGTACCAACTGAGTTTGTGGATGAGGAAGAGGAGGACATGTTGGACTCTCATGGGTTTGACTCATACATTGTTTCTGGCTCAGAGGAGTCAGAAGATGTGTTTTGGACAGTATGATAATGATACTGATCCATTGGGCCTTTGTCTTTTTTGGGAGGTTCAGGAGTGGCTTTTGGTGAATCTTCTGGTGGTACAGGAGGAACAGATGAAGATGAAGTGGCCTTTAACTTTGGTTCTGAGATCTTGACTTTGGATTTTGATTTTTTGGGTGAAGATGGCTTTGGTTGAGGAGTTGGTTGAAGGTGTGAGAATCCAAAGAACTGATTGTGAACAGGTTGTTGAGGTCTGGAAGGTGTGTAGAAAGGTGCATAAGTTTCAAAGATCAGAGGAGGTACTGGTGGGGTTTGTGTTTGAGTAAAAAAGAAAGGTCGAGTTTTTTCAGCATCAATTCTTGTCAATTCAGCTTTAAGCTTTCTGATCTCTGCTTCTTTTTTATTAAACTCTGGACCCCAGATGTGGTTGTTGATCATTCGTCTGAGATCGGTGTCTAGTTCAGAGACACGATCTTGTAGATGTATGTACTTCTCATTTATTTTGGTAAGAAAATTGATCGCGTTGTCAGTCAAGTCTCTCAGACTGAAACTAAAGTTGATTCAATCAGCAATCGTCTGATCGCTCTTAAAGGGTGAGGATTGCCTAGCGCTAATAAGTGACCAGGAGCTTTGGCTTGCCAGCAATGTGGGATAAGAGCTTATCATTCAATCTACCCTCACCCTCGGGCCTTGGCTCTGATACCAACTTAGGCCGGGCCACATGAAATATAGATGTCTAGTGAAAAGAAATGCATGTTATGATGTCAAATGTATTTGGGTTCCAAAAGGAACCATTGCTAACACTCAAGGACCTAAGGAGTTTTGGGTACTTAAAACATAGAAACTTATTCTGCAGGGATCAAAGAAAAAGAAAAACAAGTGGTACTTGGACAGTGGATGTTCAAGACACATGACAGGAAATTACTCTTTATTTTCAAGTTTTATTAAGATCAAGAACGGTAGTAATGTTTCCTTTGGAGATAATTCAAAGGGAAAGATCATTAGTATTGGCAATGTTGGTAATGTATCCTCTACTCTTATTGAAAATGTGTGTTTGGTTGAAAACTTGAAACACAATTTACTTAGCATTAGTCAATTATGTGATAAGAGTTATAAAGTTGTTTTTGATAAGACTAGATGTATTATTGAGAATGCATGTGATAACAAGATTTTGTTTGTAGGAAATAGATGTGTTAATGTTTATACCATTGATATAGATTGTGCATCTATTGATAATAAATGTTTCTCCGCATTACATGATGATGGTTGGTTATGGCATAGAAGACTAGGTCATGCAAGCATGGATTTGATTTAAAAAATTTCGAAAAATGAGTTAGTTAAAGATCTTCCAAAAATCAGTTTTCAAAATGATAAGATTTGTGAAGCTTACTAATTTGGAAAATAAATCAAAACTTCTTTCAAAAGCAAAAATTATATTTCAACTTCAAAACCACTTCAACGTCTTCACATGGATTTATTTGGCCTTCTAGATTTGCTAGTTTAAATAGCAAATATTATGCATTTGTGATTGTAGATGATTACTCTAAATACATATGGGTATTGTTCTTAGCTAATAAGGATAATGCCTTTGATGCATTTAGAACTTTTTGTAAAAAGGTTCAAAATGAAAAATGTTATTCTATTTCTTGTATTAGAAGTAATCATGGTGGAGAATTTGAAAATCACGCATTTGAGAATTTTTGCAATGATTTTGGCATTGAGCATCAATTTTCATCACCTAAGATTCCACAACAAAATGGAGTTGTTGAGAGAAATAATAAGTTTATACAAGACATGGCTAGGACCATGTTGAATGAAAATACATTACCAAAATATTTTTGGGCCGAAGCCATCAACACCACTTGCTATGTTTTAAATTGTCTGTTGATAAGACCTTATCTCAATAAGACTTCCTATGAGCTTTAGAAAGATAGAAATCCAACATTAGTTATTTCAAAGTCTTTGAATGCAAATGTTTTATTTTGAACACAAAAGATAATCTTAGTAAATTTGATCCAAAATCTAATGTTGGTATTTTTCTTGGTTATTCAAACACAAGCAAAGCTTATAGAGTGTATAATAAAAGAACTTTAGTTGTGAAAGAGTCTATGCATGTTACATTTGATGAGTCTAACTCTTCCTCTACGGAGAAAGTTGTTGTTGATGATAATACAAATGAAAAACTACAAGGAGATTCATCAAGGGATAGCCAAAAGGATGCACACCTTGAAAATCAAAAGTAGCAACATGATGAAACAAATGCAAAGCAAAATAAAGGTACTTCTCAAACACTCCCCAAGGAGTGGAGGTATATTTTTTCTTACCCTGGAAACTTAATTTTAGGAGATTCCTCACGGGGGATAACAACTAGATCGTCACTTAGGAACACATGTGAGCATGCTGCATTTATTTCTCAAATTAAATCAAAATCCTTTGCGGATGCAGAAAATAATGAATCTTGGATTATGGCAATGTAAGAGGAGTTGAATCAATTTGACAGAAACAATGTGTGATAATTAGTTCCTAAACCAGAACACCAATCGGTCATAGGTACTAAATGGGCATTTAGAAATAAGATGGATGAATCCAGTGTGGTTGCAAGGAGTAAAGCTACATTAGTGGCTCAAGGATACAACCAAGAAGAAGGAATTGATTTTGATGCGGAAAATGATGAATCTTGGATTATGGCAATATAAGAGGAGTTAAATCAATTTGACAGAAGCAATGTGTGATAATTAGTTCCTAAACCAGAACACCAATCGGTCATAGGTAATAAATGGGTATTTAAGAATAAGATAGATGAATCCGGTGTGGTTGCAAGGAATAAAGCTAGATTACTGGCTCAAGGATACAATCAAGAAGAAGGAATTGATTTTGATGAAACATTTGCACCTATAGCTAAATTAGAATCCATTAGGATGTTATTAGCATTTGTATGTCATAAGTATTTCATTTTAATTCAAATGGATGTCAAAAGTGCTTTCTTAAATGGTTATATTATGGAGGAAGTTTATGTAAAACAACCCCCTAGTTTTGAAAATGAATAATTTCCAAATCATGTGTATAAGTTGTCTAAAGCATTGTATGGATTAAAACAAGCACTTAGAGCACGGTATGATAGGTTTAAAAATTTCTTATTGGATAATGGTTTTTCGATGGAAAAAGCAGATACTACTCTTTTTGTTAAGCATAAGAACCAAGATATACTTGTTGTTCAAATTCATGTTGATGATATTATCTTTGGTTCTACTAATGAGTTTTTGTGTAAGGAATTTTCATCTTGCATAAGTAAGGAATTTAAGATGAGCATGATAGAAGAATTGAAGTATTTCCTTAAACTTCAAATCAAACAAAACAATGAGGTAATCTTCATCAATCAAGCTAAATATGTCAAAAACCTACTCAAGAGACTTGGTACTGATGACTCAAAGACCAAGAGCACTCCAATGAGCACAACGATCAAGCTTGACAAAGATGAAAAAGGTTGATATCAAAATGTATCGAGGTATGATCGGCTCTCTACTATATTTAATCGCAAGTAGACCCAATATCATGTTTAGTGTATGTTTATGTGCAAGATTTCAATCATGTCCCAAGGAATCTCATTTTTCTTGCTATTAAAAGAATTTTCAGTTATTTGAGTGGAACCATAGATCTTGGCCTTTGATATCCTAGAGGAATTCATATAGATTTAACTTGTTATTCGGATGCCGATTTTGCCGGTTACAAGGTCGATAGGAAAAATACTAGTGGAACTTGCTATTTCCTAGGTCATTCACTTGTTTCATGGTTTAGTACGAAACAAAATTCGGTTGTACTCTCAACCACCAAGGCATAATATATTAACGTAGATAGTTGTTGTGCACAAGCCCTTTGGATGAAACAAACACGTAGAGACTATGACATTAATCTTGAACAAATTCCTATCAAGTGTGATAACACTAATGCTATAAATCTATCAAAGAATCACATTCAGCACTCTAACACCAAGCATATAGAAATTAGACATCATTTCTTGAGAGGTCATATTCAAAAGGGTGATATTGCTTTAGAATTTATCTCTACGGAAAAACAACTAGTCGATATTTTTACAAAACCTCTTTGCGAAGAACAATTTTCAAAAATTCGGCATGAACTTGGGATGATGAAATTTTTGCATTAATATCTCTAATCATGTTATTGAGACTATTAAAATTGATTGATTGATGATTTTTTATGTTTATAAAGTGTTGAAGCATGAGAAAGAAATAAAATCATGGAGAGATATGATTTCCCCTGAACTCGCGAAGAATTCACCTCTCCCTTAGAGGATGACCGATCTACGAAGAAGACTGAATTCCATTCAGAGAGATGATGGTGACAACCCACAACAAATGTCTTACAATGATAAAATAATGGAGGATTAATTGTTGGTAGAGAAGGACTTAATTGGTTCGGATGATGATCTGGATTTTGAAAGTGGTGACGTGGTAGTGGAAAGAGTTGGAACTTTGCCATATATTTCCTTCTCGTACAAAGTTCATGCACAACTTATTAAGCCTTAGCAATCCACTGTTGCTGTTAAATTCCTAGGGAGACAGATTGGCTATGAAATGTTATGCAATCCCCTAGAATCTCTTTAGGGCAAGACTCAAGGATTTAAGGTCATTGACTTGGAGAATGATTATTTTCTTGTCAAGTTTAGAACGGTGGATAATGCCAATTTCACATTAACTCAAGGCCCCTAGATGATTCTAGGACATTATCTTACTATTCAACTTTGGTCACCTCAATTTCATAGTTCAAACAGAAAAATTAACAACATTGTGGCTTCGCTTTGACTTCCTGGAATGTCTCTCCGTTACTACCATAAGAGGATTCTCAGGTTGCTTGGATAAGTTATAGGTAATGTGATCAAAATAGATTACAATACTGAAGGTCTTATTTCTCACTTTCTTCTTGATGGAAGAATCTAAAGGATTGAGTACAAGAGCTTGCTTATAATTTAGTTTGAATGTGGTCTCTACGGGCATTATAGTACAAACTGCTCAGAGATGATAGGCTAGCAAGGAGGCCATGGCTAATAAGGAAGGGAAGGGTGATGATGGGGAGATGATGGCAAAGACAAGTCAACCAGGAATGGTTACAGTAACACCAAAATTTAGGCCTTGGATGGTGGTGGTTAGGAAAGGAAAGAATTGGAGTATTCAGGAAAGCACCAAGATGAAAAAGAAAATCTCCTTAAAGATGGTAACTCCATTGAGGGATTCTATTTTGGCTTATTATCAGATGCACATGATTAGAGTGACGCCTCAGAGAATAATGTGGAGAATATGGATCATAATCAAACTATCCTAAACTTGGAACCTAAATCTCAAGCCAAAGTCAAACACAAAAATACAAGTTCTAGCACTAACCAACCTAAAACAAAAAAGAAAAAAACTCACAACACAACCACGTATGTTTCCTACCAAGCCCAAGAAACTGTTGACCCAAAATTAAATCTTTTGATCATTCCCATGCAAAAGCATTTTAACGTAAGATAGCCAACTGTTATTGAACCCATGCATATTAATGATCTAACCTTGATGTCCTGTTTGCCTATGCACTCTAATTCTCCATTATTGGCTTTAATTACGACCACTTTAAACCCCCGCTAAACAATCTATCATTACCTTGGCCCACCAAACCAAAGACCAAAATACTACCCGGTTAATCCCTATTAAGGATCCCTCTACTTTTTCTTACCATAATTGTGACCCCCTTGACGCGGGGCATGAAGACATAGAAGATCAGGTGATGACTCAGATAATGAGTACATGGATGATTCTGACGAGGTATTTGAATCCTCTAAATCGATGGAGTCTTGAAATTAGGAGCATGATATAGAAATGGAGATTGTTGCCGTAGGGCCTGACCAATAAGGTCTTATCTTTACTCATTATTTGTCTGGAATGGTTTTATTTTTTATATGTTGGAACTGTCAAGGAGTTTCCTCACCTGGTTTTCTCAAAACTTTTAAGTCTATTTAAAACATGTATCAACCTACTTTGGTTGTCGTGTTGGAGCTGAGGTTAAGTGGGATTAGAGCTGATGGTTTCATCTGAAGGACTGGTTTTGATAACTCCCATCGAGTTGAAGTTATTGGTTTTGCTGGAGGAATTTGGTTGTTATAGAATGATACAATCAATGTGGAAATTATTGTAAAATCATAGGTATTTCATCCCTTACAAGGTTTCCAATAGTCAAAGAATGTTTTCATGGTTTACCACTATTTATGATAGTCCATATCCATCTATTCAAAGCACTTTGTTGAAGGAAATTAATGTGTTAGTTGCTATTATCCAAGGTCCTTGGTTGCTGGTAGGGGACTTTTTTTTAATACAAATGAGAGTGACATTAGGTGAGGGACTACTCAATTTATGAAGGCCAATAAGAAGGTCGACAATATAATTCGCGATTAAGTCTGTAGCAAAATTTACCTCCCTATAAATATGGTTCACAATAATGCGCCAATTCCTTTGCACGAGCTCTTTGATTTATGTTACTAGTGGAGAGTATTCATTAGTCATCTCCCCTAGATTATTCAACATTTGAACAACACACAAGCTATCAACTTTAACCAGTAGCCAATGAACACCGTGTTCCCAAGCCATGAACAAGCTTGGATAAACGCTCCATAATTCTGTAACTGTGACCAAGCAATACCCAATGTTCATCGCAAAACCATAAACCCACTTCCCGCTGGAGTCTCGGAGAATTCCACCAGTAAAAGAACCCCCATTTTTTTTGCATGCACCATCAGAGTTGGGTTTACACCAAGGCTATATAAGAGGCTGCCATCCAATCCATTGCTCTAATTTCCTTGCCATCCCCTTTAGACCAAACTTGCTCATGCTAGAGATTTCCTCTGCTCGAATAGTAACATCTTGAATCACGTTAAAGGTATCTATAGATAACTTATTAAATTGGTTCTGATTTTGCGAAAACCACAGTCTCTATATCGCGACTCAAACACACAAAACCACTCCAATCCATTATCCATGCATCGGCTACTACTCAAATTAAGAGTTAGACAATCTCTAAGATTTAAAGAAAAGAAAGGCTGACGCCACCCACTCGAGAGGTATTGGTTCCATAACCTTATTGCCATAAAACAGTTATGAAGGACAAGAATTGTAGTCTCTTTTGCTACCCTACAACGGTCACAGGTCCAATCAATATGGATTTGTCTCCGCCCAATTTCAGCTTTTGTCTCCAATTGATCATGTAGAGCAAGCCATATAAAAGTTTGCACGCGAGGCAATCCCTTCCATTTCCAAGCAATGCTCCACCGAGAGTTTTCTACAACAGTTCGATTTTGAGTAATGGTCACATAGGCAGACTTGACAGAGAAATCCCCCCGTTGCGAATTAGCCTAGAAAAATTGATCATCGCCCTTTCCTTCCATTAGCGGCTGAGCTGCTACAATTCTTAAAATAATACTATTCGGGAGGAGGTATTCAAAAGATTCCTAACGCCATTTTCCATTAGCATTAGTAAAGTCACTAACCAATTTCATTAGACTATCATCTGGAATAGGAGCCATTGCATAATAATGGTTTCTTTTTTGTAACCTAACAATCCCACTAAAAGTGAACCCTACTCTTATTTCCTATATTCTATCAAAGCCCCTAGAGAGTATCAGACCAAAACTTTCCAAAAGATTTTTATAGATGCGAACCACTACGAGTTGGTAATTTAAATGGGAAATCCGAGTTAGCTAGTCCATATTTTGTATAAAGCACTCTACATTATAGACTTGTTGGTTCAGAAATCAGTCCCCATGCCAGCTTCATCATTAAGGCATTGTTCATCATCCCAAGGTTTTTAAGCCCTAAGCCTCCACAAGTTTTTGGTTGACAAACCTTTTCCCAACCAATAAGACCCATCTTTCTATGATCATCCGACCCACTCCATATAAATCTCCCACGGATCTAATTAATCTTATTATTAACCCCGACTGGAAGCTCCGACGTTTGCATAGCATATAAAGGTATTGCTTGTAAAAGAGACTGAGTAAGCATGATTCTTCCCACCAGGGGTAAATGTGAAGCATTCCAACTTGAAAGCCGCTTATCTACCTTGTTAATAAATTTCTTATTAAGTCTTCTTGGTTACTCGAGAATAAAGCAAAGGCATTCCAAGATACTTCCCAAGATCCTTTATGATTGTAAAACCAAGGGAATTACAAATATCGGAGGCCTCACTATTCTGGACAATCTTCGAGAAAAATAGATGAGTTTTAGTTCTGTTAACCTTAGCTCCCGTGCTATTGCAGAAATACTCCAGGATCGAGTTAACAATCCTTGCCTGGTCATACGAGGCTTCAACCAACAATAAAATATCATCTGCAGAAATAAATAGAGGGGTTCCATTTTGTGATAGACGCACTGGCTTCCACGCACCCTCGCTCACTGCTTTAGAAATGGCATGGCTCAACCTTTTAATACACAACACAAAAATATAAGGGGAAATAGGATCCTCTTGTCTAATGTCTCTGGAAGGTATAAAAGCTTCTTTAAGCTCACCATTCCAAAGAACATTCATCCTCGCAGTGGTAATACATTCCATAGTAACATGAATGAAATCCAATAGGATGCTCGTCTCTCGTAAAGTATTGAAAATAAAAATTCAACTTAACCTGTCATAAGCTTTTTCAAGATCCACTTTAATAACCATATAACCTCTCATACCAGACTTCCTCCTCATAGAATGGACCACCTCCTGAGCGACAACAATGTTCTCAATAATATGTTGCCTAGGAACGAAACTCATTTGATGCGGCTCAATGACATGAGGAAAAATAGTTTGAAGTGTTAGGATCAAGAGCTTACCACTAGGCTAAAAGTGTAAGCTGATAGCCAAGGTGCAACTTTATTTCCTTATACCATAGAAGCGCAGAGCCCCACACTAAGCGGTGGATGGACATGAGGGATGTTGAGTATAAATACTAATGCTATTGGTGTCAATGTGCAAGTGTACACAACAAGTAATAAAGTGATGAATATTAAAGATCGTCTCCACAGGGATTGATGTTATAAGATTTGCTACAGCAATCTTAACAGTGCAGATTTTGTGCTAAAATAAAATAAAACAATTAATGAAACTAATTTACTAATTAAAATAAAAACACAGTAAATAAAATGCAACAAAGTAGATTATCACGTCAAACTCAAGGATAAAACTAATGGAAATACATAGTAGTTGAGTGAATAAACTCTCTTAATGGTCTTGACTATTTTCTAATGTTTGGCTCGGTTGTTGCAGCATCTGCTACAACACTGGGCAGGATCCTTATGTATCCTCAGTCGTCGCTTGTTGGATATCTTATATCTATATGCAACCTAACAGTGATCAATTGCTGTGCCAACATAAGATATAGCATTACACGCTTAGGTTCTATTTACCCTATAAGATGAATCCTTATGTCTAGTTCAAACTAATCTTAAATCAAGCATGGCCCTTTTGAGACTCAAGTAAAACTCAATCAGAAAAACTCAATTTAAGATCAAGTATTGTTCTGATATGTACCACTAAGATAGGCCTTTTTGCGGCTCTTCATTAGCTAGTATCATTAAATGGGTGATCAACCGAAATAATGAATAAAATAAATACTATCAAAACAAACTGCTACAGCAAACATGCAGTAACACATATTTCCAATCAATAAACCATCAAGATTGTTTATCACTCAACTACAAATAAGTTTAGTTCATGATTTGCAAAAGAAAAATAAAGAACAAAGTTCTAGCCATGAAACACATCCTCATAAATAAATAGAAAACGAGAAAACAAGAGAAGAATAAGAATGATTGAGCTCCCAATTGATTTATGCAAATTCTCCTCTTGTGCAACCCTTAATTTCTCTCTGAAATCTTGTTTTTCTTTTGTTTCTTTGTGTTTTCTCCTTCGGTGACGACTTTCTTTATTCCTTATGATGTGTGCTTCTTTTATAACTGAAAATTAGGGTAAACGGAAGCCTAGGGCGTGCATAAGTCTAATTAGGAAACTGCAGATCGTAATTCTATAAGAATCCCACACGAAATTGTTCCAGGATTGCTATCGTAATGGTTACAACAATGGTTGCTACAACAATGACTACAACAACTGCACTGTTCCAGATTTGTTTCAATTCTTTTGAAGTCATTTCTTTCCTTATTTTTGCAAGCCTATTGCATCAGCATTCCTTCCATGAATTCTAAGCTTCTAGAAACCTATAATTATGCAAACAATTTAAGCACGAATTACTTTAAATTAAGCAAAACTTATTAAGACGAAACTAAAATGAATATTTATGCAAGATGTAACAAAAATGCAATGAAAACACATCATTTACTCTCTAAGTAATATTGATTTAAGTCTAAAAGATTCATGATAACTCTCATTTCATAGAGTTATCAAGGGGCTGCACACTTTTGTAATCGTGCCAACGTGACCTCAATGGAAATACACAGAAGGATGTTACACCTACAAGCGCACAGAAGAATTACAGGGGCCCCATAACTCTAACAATCTGCCCCAAAAAATTGTTTCTATGGCGACTTAAACCCGTGACCTCTCTCTGATACCAATTGTTAAGATCAAGCGCTTACCACTAGGCTAAAAGTTTAAGTTGATAGCCAATGTGCAACTTTATTTCCTTATACCATGGAAGCGCAGAGCCCCACACTAAGCGACGGGTGGACATGAAGGGCTACACACATTTGTAATTGTGCCAACAGACCGGACAGTTATGCCCTGGGTAACCTTACTGCCACATCAATAGAATTACACAGAAGAATGTTACACCTACAAGAGCACAGAAAAATTAACAAGAGCAAAGAAGAATTAATGGGGCCCATAACCCCAACATGAAGTCTATTAGCAAGCAGCTTAGTCACTGTCTTATAAACTACATTACAAAGGCTTATCGGCCGGTACATCTTCAAATTGAGAGGATTATCAGCTTTCAATATGAGGACTATGAGGGTTCTGCTAATCTCTATTGGGATGTGCTTATTCGCAAAAATATTTTTTTAAAAAGGAAAAACTAAGGGCCCAATGACTGACCATTGAGATTGATAAAATATCGCATGAAGTCCATCAACTTCAGGGGCTTTCAGTGGTTTCATGTTGAAAATAGTCGATCTGATTTCATTATCATCTATAGGTGCTTGGAACATATGAAGCATATCTGCACCTATAAGAGGGAAACAACCCGTGAGGACATAAAGATGAGAACCAGACGTCTCTAAAGTGTACAAAGCAGATAAAAATTCAACAATGTGCTTCTTAATGTCTTCATTGTTGTATAACCATTGGCCTGCATCATCTTCAATAACTGTGATTTGATTTTTTTTTATCTGGTAATAGTTTTTTTATGGAAAAAAGCTGTATTACAGTCACCATAGCTCAGTCAATCTTTTCGTGATTTTTGTAGCCATATTAATTCTTCGTGCTGTAGAACTTCCCCAAGCTTTTTGTGAAGTTTCCATTCCAACCGCTTGAGGCTCCTGGAATCATAAACCTCTTAGGCTCTTTGGATCCCTTCAAGGTGAGCTAAAAGCTGCCTTTTCCTATGAAATATATTCCCGAAACACTCCTTGTTCCATTGGGCTAATCCACAACAAAATTAGCAAACTCTTTGTTTATAATCCAAGCTGCTAAAAAATGGAACATCTTGAGGTCATGCATACTGTTGGTATTTATTATAATTAAATGCTATCGATGCCAATTTGCAAGTGTACACAATAAGTAATAAAGTGATGAATATTCAAGATCGTCTCCACAGGGATTGATGTTACTAGAAATGTTACAGCAATCACAATAGTGCAATCTACTTTAATCCCTAAACTAACAAATGTAAAGTTGGTTATATTGAAATTGATAATTGTGACAAAATAAAATGAAACAATGCAGTAATGAAATAAAATGTGTCGAAGAATCAGTTGAGAACAAGGTAGTTGAATGATCAAATTCTCTTTATGGGCTGACTGCTTTTTCTCAAGTTAACACCAGTTGTTATAGCAATTGCTACAGCATTGGGCAGAATTATTTTACATCCTCAGCTGTCGCGTGTTGGAATTCTCACACCCTTAAGTCTATTAGCAATGACCAGTTGCTATTCTACCTACGGCATGACCTTATGAACCTTTATTCTCTCCACCCTACAAGGTGAGTACCTATGTCTAGTTTATCACAAATCTTAACTTCAAGTATAGCCCTTATGGGATTTAAGATAAACTTAATCCATGAACTTAAATTAAGATCAATTATTACTCCAATAATATCCGCTAATACATGCCTTTTTACGGCTCTATCTTAACTTGAACTATTAAATGGGTGGTCAACTGAAATAATAGTTATAATAATAACTACTAAAGTAAAATGCTACAGTAATGACATAGCAACTCATAAGAACAGTCAAGAACCCATTAGATTGTTTGTCACTCAACTATAAGCAAATTTAGTTCATATTCTGAAAGAGAAAAACAAACATCAAAATATTGGTCATGAAATACATCGGTTCAATCAATGTGTAAGGAAAAGAACAAGTTGATAACGATGAAGATTGAAGAATTTCCAAATCTCTGATGCACTTTTTGACATTAACTCTCCTCCACTTATTGCCATTAGCCATTCTTGTACATGTGGCAATAATCCCTCCAAAACATATTGGCATTGGTGTCATTTCTCGTACCCATGATGTGGACACTTCAAAGTAGCCCATTGAATCGCTTCCATGTTTCGAAAAACTGCTCGTCCTCTCTCTGGGTAAACTCTGAGATTTCCCTGTGAATAGCATTGGTTTTATGCACTGGGAAATATTTATTCAAAAATTTTGTTACTATTTGTTCCCATGATGTAATGCTATTAGCAGGCAATGTATTGAGCCATGAACGAGCTCTATTCTTTAAAGAAAATGGGAATAGTCTAAGTTTAACATCATCATCTGAAAAATTCTCATATTTAAATATTTGACAAACAACATGAAAATCATTCAAATGATTATATGGGTCCTCATTTTCTAGGCCATAGAATGTTGAGAGACAATTTAGCACACTAGGTTTTAGTTCAAAACTCCTAGTAGCTACATTTGGGTATCTTATGCATGATGTGCTCAAATTAGCTAAGGGACTGAAGTAATCCTTAAATTGCCTCTCCTGTGGTGGTAGTTGTTGCTGTAAATCCATTTCACTTTTATCTTTAATGTGTTTGTGTGTGCGCAATGTTTTTTCAAGTTCAATGTCTATAGGCTCAAGATTAGATAATAATGACGTTCTACCATGCAGGCAAAGAACACAAAATAAATGGGAACAAAACAAATAAAAATAAAGAAGAATGAGAAATTATGATACTAACCTTATTACGCTGTTAAAACCTTTCTATAAAAATACACTAAAAAAGTTATTAGAAATAAATTAACTAAAAATAAATTAATAAAATAAAAAAAATTACAGAGAAAACAATTAAAAATTAAATTGAAAAATTGTAAAGAATAGATAAAGAAAAGAAATTATTACCTCTAAATGCGGATTCACTTTTTTTCTTTTCTTTTACTAAGAAAAAAATACAAGAAAAAAATAAAAAAATTATTCACAAAAATTAATTTTACGAATTAAAATAACTTACCTCCCCAGCAACGGCGCCAAAAACTTATTGTACAAATTTTATTGGACTCGCAAGTACACAAATCTATTATAGAATAGATCAATGGTGACGAGTGTCGATCCCACGAGTAGGTGGATTTTAATTATATGTAGAATTAATTTTCTATGAGAATGGTTGGATTTGTTGTGGAAGTGATTTAAATTATCCTAAAATTCAACTTAAAATGGCGGGAATAAATTGAAGAGAAAACTTTTATAATTGAAGCGCTTAGTATCTAGATCCGCATCAACATGCACCATGGGCTAAATATTCCTTATTAGTGCCAATTAAATCATGAGAGGGGTATCCACACCTCATGAACCACACTCTAATCAATATGGTGCTAAGGGCTTATCGTGCCAAATAATAATAACCTTGTACTAGGGAGCCGGTGAAACCAGGGCGGTATCTAGACAAGATTATTATTATTGTAGACGAAAAGTCAAAACATCCACAATAATTAGAGGGGAAGAGAAAATAAATTTACCAAATAAAGCCCATGACACATGTTGAGACTTCACCTTCAACCCAAGCTTGAAAGAAAATTAGCTACTTATAATTGATCTAGGGACAAAATGGAAATTTATTAAAATACGTAGAAAATACAAGATGAAGGAGGAATTACTGAAAATAGAGCCCAAAAATGGATTCAGAGATATCAAATTGGGGGGAGGCCCCCTTTTTATAGATACATTGAGTAAATCGTGGCCATCGGATTAAAAACAGTTTGGACGCTCAGGATTGCACCACGTCATCAGTCAACAGTACGCGGTTTGAACAGTGACACAATTTTTCCATGCGGTTTGAACAGTCAACCGGCTTGAACAGTGACGCGGTTTGGTTGAAAATAGTCTTGTGTATATGCATGTACCGTTCGCGTGATTTTTGGTCCACTAACATGCTGCCACGTCGCCGATCAACAGTGTATATAAATTTTGTCCAATAGAATCGTGACACCTCATCAGGTAATGCCACATCATCGTTCCGTATGTGTGAACAGTGTCATAAACAGTAACATGGATAGTATGCTCCTCCTAAGGTTTTCGGTTGTCCTGAGTTCAAAAGTGATGTCCGTTTTGCCATCTGATTTCTCGTTCATTGTGAAATGACCATGATGCTCCTAAAATACATAAAATACTTAATTAAAATAAAACACACATAATTAAATCACAAGAAACTTAAATACATAAAAGTAAGGGTGTTAGTAAGACTTGAAATGTAAAATAACGATTTTCTCCTTTTTAAATATACATTTTTGAACACTCAACAGTGGCAACAGTTGGAACTTTTCCATATATCTCCTTCTCCTACAAAGTTGATGCACAACTTATTAAGCCTTAGCAATCCACTGTTGTTGTTAAATTCCTAGGGAGACAAATTGGCTACGAAATGTTATGCAATCCCCTAGAATCTCTTTGGGGCAAGACTCAAGGAGTTAAGGTCATTGACTTGGAGTATGATTATTTTCTTGTAAAGTTTAGAATGGTGGATAATGCCAATTTCACATTAACTCAAGGCCTCTAGATGATTCTAGGACATTATCTTACTATTCAACTTTGGTCACCTCAATTTCATAGTTCAAACAGAAAAATTAACAACATTGTGGCTTCGCTTTGACTTCCGGGAATGTCTTTCTTTTACTACCGTAAGAGGATTCTCAGGTTGCTTGGATAAGTTATAGGTAATGTGATCAAAATAGATTACAATACTAAAACTCTTATTTCTCACTTTCTTCTTAATGGTAGAATCTAAAGGATTGAGTACAAGAGCTTGCTTATAATTTAGTTTGAATGTGGTCTTTACGGGCATTATAGTACAAACTGCTCAGAGATGATAGGTTAGCAAGGAGGCCATGGCTAATAAGGAAGGGAAGGGTGATGATGGGGAGATGACAGCAAAGACAAGTCAACCAGGAATGGTTACAGTAACACCAAAATTTAGGCCTTGGATGGTGATGGTTAGAAAAGGAAAGAATTAGAGTATTCAGGAAAGCACCAAGATGAAAAAGCAAATCTCCTTAAAGATGGTAACTCCATTGAGGGATTCTATTTTGGCTTATTATCAGATGCACATGATTAGAGTGATGCCTCAGAGAATAATGTGGAGAATATGGATCATAATCAAACTATCCTAAACTTGGAACCTAAATCTCAACCCAAAGTCAAACACAAAAATAGCAGTTCTAGCACTAACCAACCTAAAACAAAAAAGAAAAAAACTCACAAAACAACCACGTATGCTTCCTACCAAGCCCAAAGAAACTGTTGACCCAAAATTAAATCTTTTGACCATTCCCATGCAAAAGCATTTTAACCTAAGACAGCCAACTGTTATTGAACCCATGCATATTAATGATCTAACCCTGATGTCATGCTTGCCTATGCACTCCAATTCTCTATTATTGGCTTTAATTCCCACCACTTTAAACCCTGCTAAACACTCTGTCATTACCTTGGCCCACCAAACAAAGACCAAAACACTACCCAGTTAACCCCTATTAAGGATCCCTCTACTTTTTCTTACCATAATTGTGACCCTCTTGACGCGGGGCATGAAGACATAGAAGATCAGCTGATGACTCAAATAATGAGTACATGGGTGATTCTGATGAGGTATTTGAATCCTCTGAATTGATGGAGTCTTGAAATTAAGAGCATGATATAGAAATGGAGATTGTTGCCGTAGGGACTGACCAATAAGGTCTTATCTTTACTCATTATTTGTCTAGAATGGTTTTACTTTTTATATGTTGGAACTGTCAAGGAGTTTCCTCACCTGGTTTTCTCAAAACTTTTAAGTCTATTTAAAACATGTATCAACCTACTGTGGTTGCCGTGTTGGAGCTGAGGTTAAATGGGATTAGAGCTGATGGTTTCATCTCCAGGAGTGGTTTTGATAACTCCCATCGAGTTGAAGTTATTGGTTTTGCTAGAGGAATTTGGTTGTTATAGAATGATATAATCAATGTGGAAATTATTGTAAAATCATAAGTATTTCATCCCTTACAAGGTTTCCAATAGTCAAAGAATGTTTTCATGGTTTACCACTATTTATGATAGTCCATATCCATCTATTCAAAGCACTTTGTTGAAGGAAATTAATGTGTTAGTTGCTATTAATTTCAGCTCAGATGGTAGCATTCCACTTACTAAGTAGTTAGCAAAATCTGCATACCATGGTGTCCTAACTGCTGCAGCATCTGTGCTTGTTGTATTATCAACAGCTATTCATCAGGAAATGTTTTAGTGATGCCTTTCCTTGTCAATGTACTAGTGTCTGCTTCCAGCCGTGACAAGTGGTCTGCCACTTGATTCTCAGTCCCCTTTCTATCTTTAATTTCCAGATCAAATTCTTGAAGTAATAAGATCTATCTGATTAATCTTGGTTTGGCATCCTTCTTTGAAATTAAATATTTGATGGCTGCATGGTCTGTGTAAACAGTTACTTTAGTACCCACCAGATAAGCTCTGAATTTGTCAAAAGCAAATACTACTGCTAGCAACTCTTTCTCTGTAGTGGTGTAATTGATCTGAGTTAGAGTGAAAGTTTTGCTTGCATAGTATATGGAATGAAAAACCTTATCCTTTCTTTGCCCTAATACTGCTCCCACAGAATGATCACTAGCATCACACATCAGTTCGAATGGTAAAGTCCAATCTGGAGATATAACTACTGGAGCAGTGATCAGAGCTTTCTTTAATTCTTTAAATGCTTGAAGGCAATCTTTGCCAAAGTGAAAAGGTTTGTCATGCTCCAGCAATGAGCATAGTGGTTTAGCTACTTTGAAAAAATCCTTAATGAATCTTCTGTAGAATCCAGCATGACCCAAAAAACTCCTAATACCTTTTACTGAAGTTGGAGGTGGCAATTTATATATTACCTCTATCTTGTCTTTGTCCACCTCAATGCCATTCTTGGATACCTTGTGCCCCAACACTATTCTTTCTTGCACCATGAAATGACACTTTTTCCAATTGAGTACTAAGTTGGTTATCTCACATCTTTTAAGAACTTCTTCCAAGTTGTGTAAACAATCATTGTATGTTTCTCCAAAAACTAAGAAGTCATCTATGAAAACTTCTAAAGTCTGCTCTACCATATCAGAAAATATAGACATCATGCATCTCTGAAAGATTGCTGGAGCATTGCATAACCCAAAGGGCATTCTTCTGAAGGCAAATGTTCCATAAGGACAGGTAAATGTAGTCTTCTCCTGATCTTCTGGAGCTATAGCAATCTGGTTGTAACCTGAATACCTATCTAAGAAATAATAGTACTGTTTTTCAACAAGTCTGTCCAATATCTGATCTATGAATGGAAGTGGAAAATGGTCTTTCCTTGTGGCTTTGTTGAGCTTCCTGTAATCCATACATACTCTCCGTCCAGTCACTGTCCTTGTAGGAATAAGTTTATTCTTCTCATTAGTTATGACTGTTATCCCTCCTTTCTTTGGAACACATTGAACTGGGCTCACCTATGAACTGTCTGATATTGGGTATATGATTCCAGCATCCAACCATTTAATGATTTCCTTCTTTACCACTTCTTTTATAATATGGTTCAACCTTCTCTGGTGTTCCACTGACTTGCTGGAGCAATCTTCTAACAGGATTTTATGCATGCATATTGATGGGCTTATCTCCTTTATATCTGTTATGGTCTATCCAATTACTCTTCTGTATTTTCCAAGTAAATCTACTAGGCTCTGTTCTTGACCTGCATCCAAAGTAGAAGAAATAATTACAGGTAATGTGTTATTTTGACCAAGATAAGCATACTTTAAATGTGAAGGTAACAATTTTAATTCAAGACTAGGAGGTGATTCAATATATGGCAAAGTTGTTTTTACTTCCCTGTCTGAAAGATTCAGGTATTCAATAAACTTGTTGTGCCTATCAGATTGTTGTTTGTCCATCCAATCTGTCTGAATTTCTGCAACATCTTCCTCTTTGACATCCTCAAAGGTGGTGACTTTGTCAATTGCATTACTGCAGCATCTGTCCATTCTGACTGCTACAACAAAATCCACTACACTTAGGAAATTTCAATCTTCTACTTCATTAGGGTTCTTCATAGCCTCTAGTACATTAAATGTAACTTGCTGATCATTCACTCTCATGGTGAGCTCTTCTTTCTGCACATCTATCAGAGTCTTTCCAGTTGCTAGAAAAGGTCTTCCAAGTATAATGCGTACCTCTTTATCAGCTTCAAAGTCCAATACAATGAAATCCACTGGAAAGATGAATTTGTCAACCTTCACCAGTACATCCTCTATTTTTCTTTCAGGGTATGCATGAGATCTATCAGCTAATTACAGAGTGACTATTGTTAGTCTGCATTCCCCTACTTCCAGCTGCTTAAATACAGATAATGGCATCAAATTAATAGTAGCTTCCAAGTCACAAAGTGCTCTGCCAGCATACTTAGTTCCTATAGAGCATGGTATTGTAAAACTTCCTGGATCTTTCATTTTTGTAGGAATCTTGCTTTAGAGCATATAACTGCTTTCCTATTTTAAAGCAACAGTTTCAAACTCTCCCAGCCTTCTTTTTCGTGCCAAGATGTCTTTTATAAATTTCACATAATTTGACATTTGTTCCAAAGCTTCCACAAAAGGTACATTTATGTGTAATTGCTTCAGCACTTCCAGGAATTTGCTGAACCGCTTGCCTTGTTTTTGCTTCTAGAACCTTTTGTGGGAAAGGTGGTGGATGTCTAAATTGCTGAGTAGCTTTAGGAGGTATCAAACTTTGTTTGTTTGGTTCGGTGCAGGTTATGGCTACTGGTGTTGTCACTTCTTTTTCAGCATGTTCTGGTTGAATTTCCTCTACAGTTGCTGTAGCTTGGCTCATGTAGCCAGTGTTTTGATGGAGGGCTTGTTGTAACATGCTTCCATTTTGAGGTGGTTTTTGTGCTGAGTTGAATTTCATCTCATTTTTGGTCACATCAACTGAGGTATCAACATTCTTTCCAAATCTCAAATTAATTACCTTGCAGTGTTCATTGTTCTCTCTTCTAGGGTCTTCTGTGTTGCTAGGTAGGCTTTCTTGAGTTCTGCTGCTTATTACTGTGGCTAGTTGTCCCATTTGGTTTTCCAGGTTTCTCAAGGATACAACTTGACTCTGCACAATTGCTTCATTCTTTGCAATGTACTCCTTAATCAGTGCTTCCAGTGAAATGATTGGATCCTGACAGATATACTTTTGTCCTTGACTTTGCTGATGAAAACCAGGTGGTTGTGTGTTTCAATTTTGTCCATTTAATGTTGGAGCATTTCGATTCTGACTACTCCATGAGAAATTTGGGTGTTGTTTCCAGCCAGGGTTGTAAGTATTAGAATATGGGTTGTTCTGAGGTTGTCGATTGAAATTACCCACATAGTTTACTGAAGCTAGATTTCCAGGACAATTATCAAAGTCATGTTCTTCACCACAGTATACGCAAGAAAGTTCAGAAACTTGCTTTACTGTTGCTAGAGCAGATGCCATGGCTTTTACCATGTTAGTCAATGAGGTTACTTGCGCTGATAAGGCTGTAATTTCATCTATGTTATGTACCCCTGTTGATCCTCTTTCGACTGGTTTCCTGGCTGAAGGCCACTGATAATTATTATTGGCAATTCTCTCCAGAATTTCATAACCTTTAATGTAATACCCATACTTTTCAACATAATACCCATCTTTTTAAAAGTTCTCAAAACCTTTCACTTTAGTCCAAAATATTCATAAATTATAGTATGACCCAAAACATTTCAAATGTTTGTAAAAATGTCCAACTCCGAAATTCAATAATAATACTTATTAAAATCAAAGATTTCAAAACTTTGCATTTAAGTCCAAATTACTCAAAACCACAAGGTACTTTATCTTATAAAAATAAAACCTTTTAGTTTATAAAAAGAAATTAATTAAATTAATCTCTTGAGCTTCTTAAATGCTAAATCATGCATCAATTAAATCATACCAGCTTTACAAGAATTTATCGCCCTAATTTGTCCGTTGAGCTCTAAACTTTATTCTTGATTTCGCCGTTATCCGTTGAGTGTCTTGAGCTTGATTTCACTTGATTCACTTGCATAAATATTACCCTTCAAAAACTAGTGAAAATGTGAAATACAATATCTATTAAATCACTTAATACATATGTTTGTTATCATCAAAATTATATTATGTGTAGCCCTTTAGGCTAACAATCCTCCCTTTTTTATGATGACAAGCATCTCATGTATTTTGACATTTATACTCCCCCTTAATACATGAAATATATAATTAAACATATAAATCAAATTCAAAACAAAAACTCCCCCTAAATATTTCAAAAATATGCACAAATACTTTAAGATCAAAATACATATTATATGTCGTCATATTCAAAATGCATGACTTCTCCCCCCTTCATCATCAAAATTACTAGAAATTCATGCTAAGATCGATAATATGTCAAAGGTTAATCAAGAAACATATAACCCAACAACCAATTAACTATAAAAAGATCATGAACCAACATTCCATCAATTCATCAAGCAACACATAAGAATGAAGCATATAATTAACCAAAGAGTTATAATATTCCAAGAATCCGAAAACATCATCCAAATATAACATATCCGAAGATCAAATAACAAGCATCCTCAATCCACATATTAAAAACAACATATCCAAATATCAAACAAAAAGATATCATCTGCAAATTAAAAATAATAGTGCATGTAAAGACGTAGTGCAGAGTGACAAATAAAAAACAATAAAAATAGAGTGCTAAAGAGATGATGGATGCGATGAAGAGGATGGTGGTGGAAATCTAAGAGCGGCAAAAAGTTGCTGCTGGCCATCAAGAAGCTGCTGCTGTTGAGCAAAGAGACGCTCTCGCTCGGAAATAGACTGAAGGTGAAAAGCTTCAAGCTGGGATTGAAGTTTGTCTTGCCACTCAGAAAGTGAATCCACTTTAGTTACCAACTGCTGCAACGGATCCTCAGAGTCAGCTGAAGGAGAGTGGGAAGGGCCCTCGGAAGGTGGAGGATGTGAGCGATGTGGAGCACTAAGATCAGGAAGCAAGTGTGGGGGACGGACATCGTTAAAGAAACGATGATCTGTAGGAGCAAGTTCTATAACCTTTTTGTTTCTTTGATCTTTATACCATCTATCGTTCCTCCAATAAAAACCCAAATTAGCGATTGCTTCATCGCCTAATTCCCTCAAATTCAAGGAGATTGGCTCGGTGATAGGAACTCGGAAAAAGTCTAAAATTCGGGTAATAATACTAGCATAAGGAAGGGATCTTTTGGCTAAACAAGGAGTGCTAAGCATATAATGAAGGATAATATAACCAATATTTAGCACCCTATCCTTTAGAATACAGTCCAATATGGCTACATCTAAATGGCTCACTTCATCCGCATGACCAGACCTAGGAGTAATAACATGATGAAGAACATAATGAAGAATTCTAGTTTGAAGAGGTAAGACTTGAGATTTCAAAGGTGATTGACAAAATATAGAGGACAAATCACGCCGTCGACAAATTTTTCGAACAGCATTCTCAAGTGAATATCAAGGATCTTTTATTTTGGCTCTAGCACTATATAGTTCCAATCCCTCATTTGGAGTTCCAATGATAGAATTTAACAAAGCAACATCAAATTCAATATGAACTCCCCCAACATTAGTAACAATTCTATTCGAAACTTCTGTATCCATATTCGAATAAAAAACCTTGACTAAATTTTCATAATAATGTTCATTAACAACCAACACATTCTTCTATCGCATAGCAATAAGGAAATCTTTAAGAGATTTATCACAAATTTCTAAATTTTCCATATTACTGAGATTGACAAAAAAGGAGTAATGACCGACCATGGCTTGAAATTGTCGAGAAAACATTTTTGAAGCAAGGGTCGTAGAAAATGAGTCAAAATAAACTCTGAATTTTTGCCATGACCATCCTTACGCTTCTTGGCCACGTTTTTACCCTTGGACTTATCACCACCCGCCATTGTTAGAAGAAAAAAAACTTAAAAAAATTTTGGGTTTAAAAAATTTGAGTGAAATAGATTTGTTTGAGGCAAGAAAAGCAATCCTAGAGATGAATGAAGCTAATTTATGATGTAGATTAAATTAAAAATGGGCTAAGGGAAGCTTGAAAATGAAGATAGAGAAACGGGTAGAGTGAGATTTGATTTTGGGTTTTATGTGGAGAGTTGATGAAATGTTGTTTTGAGAGTGAAAATTGAAGGAGTAATGGATGAATAATGATTTGAGTGATTGATTTTAACAAGAAAATGAGTGAAAGATGAAGAGATTTGAGAAAGAAAATGGAGAAGCACTATTCACACGTGAGTGAGATGATAATGAAATGATGAAGAACAAGTGAAGAAATGATGATGGAGAAGTGTTTAATGAAGACGAAATGCATGGGTATTAGTTTGAATGGTTGATTTGGGCATAAAAATGGATGAAAAATGAAGAAATTGGAAGTGAAAATGGAGAGGTGTTTCACGGTTTGGGTGAGAGAAAGAACAAGTGTAGAAAAATAACGAAGGAAGAAGAAGAAGCAAAAAAAAATTACATCAAACCTATGAGCAAGCGGCTAGCCGCTTGGGGGGCCACTTACTCTCGGGTTTGGGACAGTTTCCAAGCGGCTAATTTTGATCAATTTTGTGATCATTTCGTGATCCCGAAACATCTCAAGAGCCAATTTAATGCATGAATCATGATTTTAAACATTCAAAAGATGATTAATTCAAACAAATAATCCATCCAACAAGCATATATTCATAAAGCACATACGCATTCAAAAATTAATAAATCAAACACCTCATATATCTAACATGCTCAAACACTTCATAAACATCAACAATCATCAAGCAAACAATTTTAATAGATTCAATAACATAAATAGAGATGTTAATGCGAAAAATTCATCATCCCAAGTTCATGCCAAATTTTTGAAAATTGTTCTTCGCAAAGGGGTTTTGCAAAAATATCGACAAGTTGTTTTTCCGTAAAGATAAATTCTAATGCAATATCACCCTTTTGTACATGATCTCTCAAGAAATGATGTCTAATCTCTATATGCTTGGTTCTAGAGTGCTGAATGGGATTCTTTGAAAGATTTATGGCGCTAATATTATCACACTTGATAGGAATTTGTTCAAGATTAATACCATAGTCCCTAAGTGTTTGTTTCATCCAAATTGCTTGTGCACAATAACTACCTGTGGCAATATATTCCGCCTCAATAGTTGAGAGTGCCACCGAATTTTGTTTCTTACTAAACCATGAAACAAGTGAATGACCAAGAAAATGGCAAGTTCCACTAGTACTTTTCCTATCGACCTTGTAACCGGCAAAATCGGCATCTGAATAACAAGTTAAATCTATATGAGTTCCTCTAGGATACCAAAGGCCAATATCTATGGTTCCACTCAAATAACGAAAAATTCTTTTAACAGCAAGCAAATGAGATTCCTTAGGACATGATTGAAATCTTGCACACAAACATACACTAAACATGATATCGGGTTCACTTGCGGTTAAGTAAAGTAAAAAGCCGATCATACCTCGATACTTTTTAATATCAACCTCTTTACCTTTTTCATCTTTATCAAGCTTGATTGCTGTGCTCATTGGAGTACTCTTGGTATTTGATTCATCAATGCCAAATCTCTTGAGCAAGTCTTTGACATACTTGGCTTGGTTGATGAAGATCCCCTCATTGTTTGTTTGATTTGAAGTCCAACGAAATACTTCAATTCTCCCATCATGCTCATCTCAAATTCCTTACTCATACAAGAAGAAAACTCTTTGCACAAAGATTCATTAGTAGAACCAAAAATAATATCGTCAACATAAATTTGAACAACAAGTATATCTTGATTTTTATTCTTAATAAAAAGGGTAGTATCCGCTTTTCCCATCGAAAAACCGTTATCCAACAAGAAATTTTTAAGCCTATCATACCATGCTCTAGGTGCTTGTTTTAATCCATACAATGCTTTTGATAACTTATAAATATGATTTAGAAATTTTTCATTTTCAAAATCAGGGGGTTGTTTCACATAAACTTCCTCCATAATATAACCATTTAGGAAAGTACTATTCACATCCATTTGAAATAAAATAAAATCTTTATGACATGCAAATACTAACAACAACCTAATGGATTCCAATCTAGCTACAGGTGCAAAGGTTTCATCAAAATCGATTCATTCTTCTTGGTTGTATCCTTGAGCCACTAATCTAGCTTTATTTCTTACAACCACACCGGATTCATCCATTTTATTTCTAAATACCCATTTAGTGCCTATAATGGATTGATGTTCCGGTTTCAGAACCAATTCCCACACTTTATTTCTCTCAAATTGATTTAACTGCTCTTGCATTGCCATAATCCAAGACTCATCATTTTTCGCATCCGCAAAAGATTTTGGTTCAATTTGAGAAATAAATGCAGCATGCTCACATGTGTTTCTAAGTGATGATCTAGTTGTAATACCTCTTGAAGGATTACTTAAAATTAAGTCCTTAGGATGAGAGGAAACATACCTCCACTCCTTGGGGAGTGTTTAAGAAATACCTTCTTGTTGCTCCATATTTGTTTGTTCTTCTTGTCTATCCTCTTGATTTTCTTATGGTGCATTCTCTTGATTTTCTTTTGATGATTCTTCTTGTAATTCTCTATCTGCATCATCATTAACAACTCCTTTCTCCGCTGAGGAGGGGTTAGATTCATCAAACGTAATATGCATGGATTCTTCCACAACTAAAGTTCTTTTGTTATAAACTCTATAAGCTTTGCTTGAGTTTGAATACCCAAGAAAGATGCCAACATCAGATTTTGGATCAAATTTACCAAGATTATCTTTTGAATTTAAAATAAAACTTTTGCATCCAAAAACTTTGAAATAACCAATGTTGGGTTTTCTATCTTTCCAAAGCTCATAGGGAGTTTTATTGAGATGAGGTCTAATCAACACCCGATTTAAAACATAACAAGCGGTGTTGACGGCATCGGCCCAAAAATATTTTGGTAATGCATTTTCATTTAACATGATTTTAGCCATTTCTTGAATAGACATATTCTTTCTCTCAACAACTCCATTTTGTTATGGAGTCCTAGGTGATGAAAATTGATGCTCAATGCCAAAATCATTACAAAAATTTTCAAATGCATTATTTTCAAACTCTCCACCATGATCACTTCTAATACAAGTAATAGAATAACCCTTTTTATTTTGAACCTTTTTACAGAAAATTCTAAATGCATCAATGGCATCATCCTTATTAGCTAAGAATAATACCCATGTGTATCTAGAATAATCATCTACAATTACAAATGCATAAAATTTGCCACTTAAACTAGCATATCTAGAAGGTCCAAACAAATCTATGTGAAGTAATTGAAGAGGTTTTGAAGTAGAGATATGATTCTTGTTTTTGAAAGAGGTTTTGATTTGTTTTCCAAATTGACAAGCTTCACAAATTCGATCCTTTTGAAAACCAATTTTTGGAAGACCTTTAACTAAATCATTTTTCGAAATTTTTGAAATTAAATCCATGCTTCTATGTCCTAGTCTTCTATGCCATAACCAACCATCATCATGCAATGCCGAAAAACATTTATCATGAGTAGATGCACACTCTATATCAATCGTGTAAACATTGCCACATCTATTTCCCATAAACAAAATTTTCCCATCACATGCATTTTCAATAACACATCTTGATTTATCAAAAGCAACTTTATAACCTTTGTCACATAGTTGACTAATGCTAATCAAATTGTGTTTCAAATTTTCAACCAAACACACATTTTCAATTAGAGTTGAAGAAACTTTACCAACATTACCAATTCCGAGAATTTTTCCTTTTGAGTTATCTACAAAGGATACATCTCCACCATTTTTTATTTTCGTGAAACTTGAGAACCATGCGTAGTTTCCGGTCATATGCCTAGAACATCTGCTATCCAAGTACCATTTATTTGTCTTTTTCTTCAAGCCCTGCAAAGAAAATCTTATGTCTCAGGTACTCAAATATTTTTGGGTCCTTGAGCGTTAGCAACGGTTAACTTTTGGAACCCAAATACATTTGACACCATAATATGCATTCCTTTTCACGGGACATCTATATTTCATGTGACTATTTTGATTACAATAATGACAAACAATCTTATGATCACTTGTGGAGGTAGCTTTAACAAAATAATTCTTATAATACTTTTGCTTCAAGTTAGGCTTATACCCAAGTCCTCCTTTATCAAAAACACATTTTTGAGAGTTAAGCATGTTATCCAACATCTTTTGCCCATTTGTAAATTTTAGAACAACCTTACTAAGTTCAATATTCTTTTTCTTGAGCATTTCATTTTCCTTTTTCAAATCATCTACATGTGGCTCTAAATGCTCATGTGAAGTGCTAGATTTTTCATTTGATAATGCAACTCTATTATGCAAGATTTTATTCTCTAATTCTAATCCTTTAATCTTTTGATTCAATGACTCATTGCATTTTCGCATGGCATCCTTTTCATTTCTAAATTCTAGCAATTTCTTTTTTTAAGGCATGCATTCTTTTTACCAATTTTCATCAACTCATCATGCATTTCTTTAAAAGCATCATACAATTCATCATAGATTGGACCACTTACCTCATTGAGATCATCATCATCTCCTATTGCCATAAGTGCTAGGTTTGATACTTCTTGCGACTCTTCTCCATCGCTTAAATCTTCATCGCTATCATCCCAAGTAGCAACCATAGCTTTCTTCTTGAGTTTGTTGAGAAGTGGGCATTCCGATCTTATATGGCCGGGCTTTTTGCATTCATAGCATATGATTACCTCTTTCTTCTCGTTTTGGTTTTTGAAGTTTCTAAATTTTCTTCGGTCACAGGTTTTCTTGAAAAAAATTTTGAACCTTCTTGCTAGCATAGCCAACTCCTCATCATCCGGCTCACTTTTTCCATCACTCTCATATTTTGTGGCTTTGAGAGCAATGTTTTTCTTCTTTTCCTTATTTCCTCTTTCAGCTGCCAAATCTTCCTCATAAGAAATAAGAGAACCATTTAAATCATCAATAGGTAAGATATTCAAATCTTTAGCTTCCTCAATGGCAGTCTTTTTTGGTCTTTATTCCTTAGGTAACGACCTAATGATTTTCTTAAATTTCTAGCTATTTGAAAAGGTCTTTCCTAGGGCTCCTAAAGTGTTTACTATGTCTGTAAATCTAGTATACATAGAATACACACTCTCATTTTGTTCCATTTGGAACAATTCATATTACCGAGTGTACCTACTAATTTTAGACTCTTTTACTTGATTCGTGCCTTCATAAACAACTTCAAGTTTGTGCCAAATTTTATTAGCACTTTCACAACTAGACACTCTATGAAACTCTTTCTTATCGAGTGCACAAAACAAGGCATTCACGGCTTTGGAATTTAGAGAAGCTTTTCTTTTTTCCAATTCATTCTATTCCCGTGAAGGTTTTGGAATGTCTTCCCTGACTTCATTTTTAGTCAAAGGCATAAATGGACCATCACATACAATTTCCTAAATTTCATAATCTAGTGCTTGTAAATAAATTCTCATCCTATTTTTCCAATACGGGTAGTCATTTCCATCAAAGAACGGTGGCCTAGTTGTGGATTGTCCTTCCCTAAAGGTTGAATCATTTTGGGTTGTCATGGATCTTTTACTCTAGACGGTTAAGTCCTAACAAGAGAACCAAGCTCTGATACCAAATAAAATGCAAGCTACGCAACCCAAGAGGGGGGTGAATTGGATTTTTAAAAATTATGCAATACAATTCGCACAACAAATTAATCTAACGTCTTAATGGAATAGAAAACAACAAGTTCAAACAAGCATAAAAATAAAAGAGTAAGGGAAGAAAAAAATAAACACACGGATTTTTACGTGGTTCGGCAATCCCCGCCTATGTCCACACCTCCAAGCCAACCAAGCTCAAGGATTTCACTATCCAAGCCTCCCAAGGCTACAAGTTCTTACAATTGACTTCCAAGGTGTCAATGAACCTTACAATCAAAAGATTATCTCCCCAATCTCTTCACCCCAAGTGTATCTTTCACTTACACACTCACAATTTGATAAGAAATGAAAATTACAACAAAAACTCTCTTTAAGAGTGGATATGCAAATAATAGCTCAACAATGATTCAATCTATGATGATTTGCGTTTTGGAAGCTCAATATATGTTGTATGATCTTATATTTGCTTGCATTAGTTCTTAAAATGAAGTTGGAGTTGAGTTTTTATAGTTAAAGCCCGAAAACTAGTCGTTATAGGCAAATTTCATCGCCAAGTGGTTAGCCGCTTGATTTATCCGGCTAGCCGCTCATGAACAGTGATATTACCATCATTTTTGAATTTTGCTACAGTAACATTGTTCACTAAAATTACACTTTAGCCTAAAACGTCATAAAACTTTGCAAATAGGTCCAATTTCAGTATTTCTTAATAATAGTTGTCTTTCCAAAACTTTTTGAAATTATGATATGGCCCCAAAGATATTATTCTTTCGCAAAAAGGTCATTTTCAACATAATACCAATATTTTTCAAAGTTCTCAAAACCTTTCACTTTAGTCTAAAATATTAAAAAATTATAGTGTGGCCCAAAACATTTCAAATGTTTGTAAAAAGGTCCAACTCTGAAATTCAATAATAATACTTATTAAAATCAAAGATTTCAAAGCTTTGCATTTAAGTCTAAATTACTCAAAACCACAAGGTACTTTATCTTATAAAAATAAAACTTTTTAGTTTATAAAAAGTACTTAATTAAATTTATCTCTTGAGCTTCTCAAATGCTAAATCATGCATCAATTAAATCATGCCGGCTTTAAAAGAATTTATCGCACTAAGTTGTCTATTGAGCTCTAAACTTTATTCTTGATTTCGCCGTTGTTCGTTGAGTGTCTTGAGCTTGATTTCTCTTGATTCACTTGCATCAATATTACCCTTCAAAAACGAGTGAAAATGTGAAACACAATATCTATTAAATCACTTAATACATATGTTTGTTATCATCAAAATTATATTATGTGTAGCCCTTTAAGCTAACAACATTTGTAATTGTGCCAATGGACCCGGCAGTTACACCCTGGGTAACCTTGCTGCCACCTCAATGGAATTACACAGAAGAATGTTACACCTACAAGGGCACAGAAGAATTAACAAGAGCAAAGAAGAATTAATGGGGCCTATAACCCCAACATGAAGTCTATTAGCAAGCAGCTTAGTCACCGTCTTATAAACCACATTACAAAGGCTTATCGGCCTGTACATCTTCAAATTGAGAGGATTATCAGCTTTCAAGATGACGACCATAAGGGTTCTGCTAATCTCTATTGGGATGTGCTTATTCGCAAAAATATTTTTTAAAAAAAAATAAACTGAGGGCCCAATGACTGACCATTGAGATTGATAAAATATCGCATGAAGTCCATTAACTCCAGGGGCTTTCAGTGGTTTCATGTTGAAAATAGTCGATTTGATTTCATTATCATCTATAGGTGCTTGGAACATATGAAGCATATCTGCACCTATAGGAGGGAAACAACCCGTGAAGGTATAAGGATGAGAACCAGACATCTCTGAAATGTAAAAAGCAGATAAAAATTCAACAGCGTGCTTCTTAATGTCTTCATTGTTGTATAACCATTGGCCTGCATCATCTTGAATAACTATGATTTGATTTTTTTTGTCTGGTAATAGTTTTTTTATGGAAGAAAGCTGTATTACAGTCACCATAGCTCAGCCAGTCTTTTCGAGATTTTTGTAGCCATAGTAATTCTTCATGCTGTAGAACTTCCCCAAACTATTTGTGAAGTTTCCATTCCAACTGCTTGAGGCTCTTGGAATTATAAATCTCTTAGGCTCTTTGGATCCCTTCAAGGCGAGCTAAAAGCCGCCTTTTCCTATGAAATATATTCCCGAAACACTCCTTGTTCCATTGGGCTACCTTGCTAGAAAAAACCTGAGCAGCCTCTATATAGAAAGCATTGGAACTCCAACGGGAGGCAACAAAATTAGCAAAGTCTTTGTTTGTAATCCAAGCTGCTAAAAAACGGAACAGCTTGGGGTCATGCATACTGTTGGTATTTATTATAATCATATGCTATCGATGCCAATGTGCAACTGTACACAATAAGTAATAAAGTGATGAATATTCAAGATCGTCTCCACAGGAATTGATGTTACTAGAAATGTTACAGTAATCACAATAGTGCAATCTACTTTAATCCCGAAACTAATAAATGTAAAGTTGGTTCTATTAAAATTGATAATTGTGACAGAATAAAATAAAACAATGCTGTAATGAAATAAAATGTGTCGAAGAATTAATTGAGAACAAGGTAGTTGAATGATCAAACTATTTTTATGGGCTGACTGTTTTTTCTCAAGTTAACACCAGTTATTACAGCAATTGCTACAGCACTGGGCAGAATTATTTTACATCCTCAGCTGTCGCGTGTTGGAATTTTCATACCCTTAAGTATAGTAGCAATGACCAGTTGCTACTCTACCTACGGCACCGCCTTACGAACCTTTATTCTCCCCACCCTACAAGGTGAGTACCTATGTCTAATTTGTCACAAATCTTAACTTCAAGTGTAGCCCTTATGGGATTCAAGATAAACTTAATCCAGGAAACTTAAATTAAGATCAAGTATTACTCTAATAATATCTGATAAGACATGCCCTTTTGCGGCTCTATCTTAACTTGAACTATTAAATGGGTGGTCAACCGAAATAACAGTTATAATAATAACTACTAGGGTAAAATGCTACAGCAATGACATAGCAACTCATAAGAACAGTCAAGAACCCATTAGATTGTTTGTCACTGAACTACAAGCAAATTTAGTTTATATTCTGAAAGAGAAAAACAAACATCAAAATATTGGTCATGAAATACATCGGTTCAATCAACGAGTAAGGAAAAGAACAAGTAGAGAACGATGAAGATTGAATCCAAATAACTCTACTGGATTCTTCACTGATGCAGAATTGGTTCCCTTGAATTCAGATTGTTTTCTTCTCTTCCTCTCGATTTTTCCAATGTTAATTCCTTGCTGCCGTTTTATGTGGTGCGGGCCTCCTTTTATAACTAAAAACTAGGGCAAACAAAAGCCTCGGGTGTGTATGAGTTAAACTAGGAAACTGCATATCACAATTCTGCAGCTAACCCGCGCTAAGTTTTCTCCCTCAGAACTCAAGGATTGCTACAACAATGGTTGCTCTAACAACGGCTATAACACTGCATTGTTCCCGGTTGTGCTTCACTTCTTTTGTGGCCATATTCTTTCCTTCTCTTGCTAGTCTAATATCTCAGCATCCTTTCATGAATTATAAACTTCTGAAAATCTACAATTATGCACATGTTTTGAGCACAAATTACTTTAATTCAAGCAAAACTTATTAAGACTCAACTAAAATAAATGCTTATGCAAAATATAATCAAAATATAATAAAAACACCTCATTTACTCTCTAAGTGATCTTGATTTAAGTCTATAATTGCTGTAATAACTCTTATTTCATAGAGTTATCACATACACCTTTACACACTATAAAAAAGAGCTAGCAAAGGCCTGTGATCAAATTCGATTTTTGGAAGGTGTAAAACCGAGCCTTCCGTAACGGTTCTGAACTAAGCATCATTACAAATAACCCTATCAAGTCTTTTATACAGATTTCCCCTAGCCCAAGTGTCTCGTGGCCCTTTATAGTGAAGGTGATATAGCTTATTTGAGTGAAACCATTGCCGAAATAAGTTACAAACGCCACTTCCATTATTGAAGCTCCTCTTTCTCTCCGAAGCATAAATAATAGCATTAAAATCTCCACCTACAGCCCAGGGGCCCTGAACAACCTTTGCAATCTAGTTAAGTTGAACCCAAAGATGCTTCCTCAGAGTTGGGTTCGGGCTAGCATATATAGCCGTATACCACTAAAAACATTATTATTCTCGGGAATTTTCATGTGTACAAATTGTTTGTGATTCAAGACCACTTCAATGTCAAAAGCATCCTGCTAAAGAATCCAAATTCCCCCCGAAAATCCAGTAGCCTCGATACGATGAGACCTAGCAAAACCACTGTTCATAAAAAAATTATCCACTTTGCAATCACTAATTCTTGGCTCTAAGATAACAACTATACCCCGCTTGTATTTGCCTAGAAGAGTAGCACAAGCACGTCGAAACTTGTTAGAGGTCGTACCTTACACATTCCAAAACAAAATAGATTTATCCATAAAAAAATATATATAAATAGAGACAATGACAGCCTCACACCGACTTCTCCACAGCCTCTTGGTCTTGGTTTGTGTCGTTTGCATCATCTAGAGATAAATCATCCTCTATTGAGTCAGAGTCTTCATCACCATTGTCATGCATGAAGTCGCTATCATCACTATCATCATCTAGATTGTCATTCTCCTTCTAAGTTCCAACATCAGAAGGCTCCCCTAGTGGCTGAGGTGTCTCTGCCACTACGGTGTTCGAAGATAGGTGTTCTATTGGGTTGGAGGGCGTTGATACTGGGTTGATAGTTGGGTCATTGTGGAAAGAGACAGCAGTGTGGAAAAGAGGATTTAAGTTGGTTTGGACAAATATAGGGGTGAGGGGAGTAGGTTGATTTGCATGGTCTTGGTTCAATTCACGTAAAGCTTGTATATTTTGCATAGGACTAGAAACTGTTTGGATCTCAACGATGGCATTCTTTTGGTTACGTGTGTTTCGGGTTGGTTGCATGGGAGTGTGGGACATTTTTATTAAAGGTTGATGCTGGTGGGGGAATTTAATGCTATATGTTAGAGTTTTAAAAAAGGGGGGTCGACTAGAGTTAGTTGAGTTTACAAGCTGTTCAACTATTGTTATTTCAAAAATAACTTTTGTGAGCTAACTTACAAGGGTCCAAACTTTACTTAGAACCATGGAGCTTTATTAAAGAGACTAGATAGAACCATTAGTAATGATGAGTTGTTTTTATTATTCCCAGAGGCAATTATTCTCCACTTTCTAATAGATATTTGAAACCTTAAACCTTTTTGGGCGTGAATTTTATACTAGATATAACCTTGAACCTTTTCAATTCATGGCTTCATGGTTAACGCATGTTGAGTTTAAGGAGTTCACGTCTAATTGTCGGGATCATAACATGGATTTTATTAATTCGGCTAAGGACTTTGCAGACAAGGTGAGTTAGTGGAATAAAGAGGCTTTCGGTAGCATTTTTAAAAGGAAGAGGATTTTACTAGCCAAATCCAAATGGGTTATAGAGGGCTCTAGAGGATCATAGCTCTAAGAGACTTTTAGAATTAAAAGAAAAGCTTAAAGGATAGTTGGAGACAGTTCTTACTCAAGAAGAATTGTTGTGGTACCAGAAAGCGAGGAGAGATTGGATTTCTTGAGGGGACAAAAATACTGAATACTTCCACCGTAAGACTATTCAAAGAAGATACATAAACCATATTGAGGTGATTAAAGACAACTGAGGCAGTGGCTACATGATGAAAGGGAAATTAAGAAGCATGTTGTGGAGTTCTTTTCTGAGCTCTATACGAAAGATGTGGAGTTCTTTTCTGAGCTCTATACGAAAGATAATAAGGAGCATTTTCCCCATTCTGTCAATGCAATATACATGGTGCTTTAAACGGGTATGATGGAAGAACTTGGGCAATGCATGGATGATATAGAAATTAAAAATACTATTTTGAGTATGCCTCCTATAAAAGCACCATGATTTCCATGGTGCTTTCTGAACTAGTATATTGGGATTGAAAAAAATTGCATGCAGATTTTTTCTGAAGGAAGAGTCCCATTATAGATCAACAATACGCTCATTGTTCTTATCTTTAAAACCTAGAATCCTAACAATCGTAAACTCTATCAACCAATAAGTTTGTGTACTGCTATTTATGGAACTGTCGATAAATTATTGGCCAATAGATTGATGCCTTTCCCACCGAACCTCATTGGTCCCAGTCAAACCAACTTCATGCCAGGCAGACATATTATGGAAAATATAGTGGTAGCTCAGGAAATTGTTGACTCTATGAGAAGAAAAAGAGGGAAAAGAGAAAGTTTGTTGATCAAGATGGATCTTGAGAAGGCGTACGATAGACTTAACTGGACTTTTATTTATGAAACTTTGTGCCTAGTAGGCCTTCCTATGGATTCCATCCGAGTAATTATGGAATGCATCGCTTCAATGTCCATGCGAATCTTATGGAATGAGGAGCTCACAGAATCTTTCTCTCTGTCTATGGGAATTAAATAAGGTGATCCGCTCTCTTCCTACATTTTTGTGTTGTGCATTGAGCACCTTAGCCATGGCATTAACCAAGCGGTGAGCGACGAAAAATGAAAGCCGATTTGCCTTAGCCGCAAAGGTACTCTCATTACTCATCTCTTTTTCACTTATGACCTTATTCTTTTTGCAGAGGCCTCTAGGGAGCAAGCTGGAATTATCAACGATGTTCTTAAAACCTTTTCCCCGAGCTCTGGTGAAAAGGTTAACAGAACAAAAACCCAAGCCTTCTTCTCTAGGAATGTTGCTTCGGGGGAGGCTTGTAAGATTAGATAGCACTTGAGTTTTATTGTCACAGAGAGTTTAGGCAATTATTTGGGGATACCCTTTCTTCTATCTCAGGTGGGGAAGAACACGTACCAAGCCATCTTAGACAAAGTGGAGCAGAGGCAACTAAGCCATCTTAGACAAAGTGGAGCAGAGGCTTTTGGGTTGGAATGCTCTTAATTTATCACTTACTGGTCAAATCACGCTCACTTAGTCGGTTTTACAAGCTATCCCAGTGTACACTATGCAGACCACGAGGTTGCCAGCTAGTATCCATGCTAAAATTGATCAAACATGTAGGCATTTTATCTGGAGTGGTAAAAAGGATGATAGGAAAATTAGTTTAGTTAATTGGGGTAATGTTTGTCTTCCTAAAACTCATGGCGGATTCGGATTCAAAAGTCTAAAGTCAATGAATTCGGCTTTGCTCATGAGGATTGGTTGGGCTTGATTTCAAATCCGAGTAGTTTTTGGGTTAAGATTCTTTGCACCAAGTATATACGACAAAGATGGCTCTCATCTTTGGAAGTCTGTTGGGGAAGTTTGGAGTAAAGTGCTTCGAGGGGTCAGTTGGGCCATTGGTAAAGGTCAGAAAGCTCGGTTTTGGTGGGATGCATGGCTTTACGATGGAACGGTCTTGGCTGCACATATGAGTCCCCATGTTCACCATCATTTACCAAACAATGTTGTTGCGGATTTTATTACGACAAAGGGACATTGGAATTGGACTTTGTTTGGGAGCTTCCTTCCTACCAATGTTCTATTGAAGATTGTTGCCTCTAAGCTCCCTAATAGAAATGAAAAAGAGTAGATACGTTATTAGACTTATTCCGGACTGGGGAGTTCAACACGAAATCAGCTTATTGGCCTATTATAGAACCTACTCAGTCACAATAAAATTTAAAATGGACTGTCATTTGGAAATGGAACAACCCCCAATTTATTCTTACTTTCTTGTGGCTAGCTATGAAGAACACTCTGAAGACTAAAGAATTTCTATTTAAAATGCATATTATTACGGATATACAGTGTCCTCGGTGTGGATACGCTATGGAAAATGTATTACATGTGCTTCGAGATTCTCTCCATGCAAAGAAAATGTGGTGTTTGCTGTTGCCTTCAACTTGTAGAGACGAATTCTTCAACATATCTTTGGCACTATATTTTTGCTGCGGCAGTTTGGAGGTTGTGGTTCTGAGGGAACAAAGCCCTTTTTTTGAATAATTATAATAGCACAATGAACATTGTTTTGGACATCAAATCAAGAGTGACTGAAATCCAAATGATTAGCCACTCGAAAATTCGAATGGGAGCAGCTCGAGCTAATAAATGGTTAAACTAGAGTCCCCCTTCTGAGTGTTTCTTCAAATTGAATATCGATTGTTCTAGAAGGAACTGAGGTACTGCTGGGTCTAGGGGTTTAGTTCGGAATAGCAAAGGTGAGTAGGTAACAGGTTTCAATATTAATCTTGGTGTGTGCTCGGTGACAATGGCTGAGTTATGGCGAATTTATCAGGGGCTTTTGCTAGTTTGGGAGGTTGGCATTCGTGATCTTCTCATTGAAGCTGATAGTGCAAATCGATTGCCAAAGGATGTAAAATTGTTAATGCTCATTATCTTTGATTCATTTTATAAAGGAGCTGATGGATCGCAATTGGCGAATAGCTTTGAATTATATTTATAGGAAATCGAATTGTGCAGCGGATTTTGTGGCTTCAATGCCCTTATGCTTACTATGGGAATTCACACTTTTGCTTCACCCCCTCCTGAGGTCTCTGCTTGGCTTTTGTATGATGGCTTAGGGATCTCAATCCCTCGCCGAGTGTTTGCTTAGCCTTTTTGGGCTCCTTAATGTAGGAGAAAAAAAAGAAATAAAATCATTTTCAATTTGGTTTATGTTCCACACGTGATGTCCCTAATGAATTGGGCTTCTATTTCTTCCTAAAAGCCGATTTATGTTCCACTTTACATCTAGGTGCAATAGGTCTGATAACCTTCCATTCTCTTCGATTTTGATCCTTTAATTTATTCCCCTAACCTTCAATTTACACACCATTCAATAAAATTTTATTAATTAATTAAAATAATAAATTATACTACTAACAACAATAAAATGAGAGAGAAAATATATCAACAAATTATACCAATCAATTTTAATTAAATTTTATCTCATATTATTTTATTTGAGGCTAGTCTCTTATATTCAATTATTAAAAAATACGAAATATATATTTTATATCTTTAGTTTTTAAAAATTTTTACAAAATTGTAGCAAATACATCTTTTTAAAACATCTTTTTATTTTCAATAATTATTTTCAAAAAAAATTTTGAAAAACCAAATGACAAATGCACCCTAATTTTTTTTCTAATTAGGAAATTTTAATCCTACCTAAGATCTTGCAAGCAAAAATATCAAACAAATAATAAATAGAAAATAGATGAAAAACAAAACCAATTACACAATATAAGAATTTATGTGGAAAACTCAAATATCAGAGAAAAACTATAACAACCAGTGACGATGAGAGAAAAATCTATTATGTGAAAAATGTTAACATGAATATGTTAATAATATTGATTTTGATAATAACAAACTTTAAAAGATTTTTTGATTAATTTATTGGATTTATTTCTTAACAAATGAAAGTCATAAAAACTATTCCATTCATACTTATAAAAGATGGATTTCAATTTGGAAAAAGATTCTTTGCAAAATCCGGTTTAAATTATGTTTCTGGCAATAAACGGTGAACCGTTTATTACAAACGGTTAACCGATTACGACCAGAGAGCAAAGGTTTGCTTAGTCTCTAACCGGTTAGTGAAGAACGGAAAATGGTAAGCTTACTGGAAACTAACGGTGAACCATTTATTATAACCGGTTAACCGATTACGACCAGTGAGCAAAGGTTTATCTAGGCTCTAACCGTTTAGTGAAAAACAGAAATGGAGAGCTTACTGGAAACTAACGGTGAACCGTTTACTACAAACGGTTAACCGATAACCTCCAGAGAGTCGCTTCGCGCAAAGCCTTAGCCGTTTACTTGAAACGGATAACGGGTATTCATTTTGCAGGTCTCTGGATGTTAACGGCGAAAGGGTAATATTAACGGCAGACCGTTTATTTGAAATCTGGCTCAACGGTAACATTGACTCGCGTAAACGGTTAACCGTTAACCAATAAACGGTGAACCGTTTTCTGGCCGACAGCAAATAACGGCTAGTTTTTCAGCTCTACATATAAATAAGCTCATTCAAATTCGAAGAGGACTGATCACAACACAACTATTGAGCTTATACTCGAGTTTACAATCTTCACAAGAGCTAGAAACAAAGTTTCACTTCATCTATTCACACTTTGAGCATCAACTTGTAATCTTTGATTTAGTGTGAGAGAAAAACAAATTGTAATCTTTCATTTTGAGGGATTGTGAGTGTTGGGATACACTTGGGTAAAGAGATTGGGGATAATCTCTTGTTGTAAAGGTTATTGACACCTTGGAAGTCAAGTGTAAGAAATTGAAGCCTTGGAGGCTTGCTTAGTGAAAACCTCAAGCCCGGAAAGCTTGGAGGCGTGGACGTAGGCGAGGTTGGCCGAACCACGTAAACATCGTTGTGTTTGATTCTCTCTTTCCCTATCCTTTTAATTTGTGATCAATTTATTTATTATTGTTTTAATTTCGTTTTTGAATTTGCATGATTATTTGTTTTTAGTCGAATAATTTTTAAAATCCCAATTCACCCCCCTCTTGGGTTGCCTAGTTAGAATTTCATTTGGTATCAGAGCAAGGTGCTCTTGTTTAGACTTAATCGTCTAGAGCTAAAGATCAATGGCAACTCAATATGATTCCACATTTAGGGAAGGACAACCCACCACTAGACCACCTTTCTTTGATGATAATGATTACCCTTATTGGAAAACTAGGATGAGAATTTACTTGCAAGCCTTAGATTATGAAATTTGGGAAATTGTTAGTGATGGTCCTTTTATGCCCTTGACTAAAAATGAAGTTGGAGAAGATATTCCAAAACCTTCACATGATTGGAATGATCTTGAAAAGAGGAAAGCCTCTCTAAACTCCAAAGCTATGAATGTCTTGTTTTGTGCACTAGATAAGAAAGAATTTCATAGAGTGTCTAGTTGTGAAAGTGCTAATGAGATTTGGCACAAACTTGAGGTTGTCTATGAAGGCACAAACCAAGTGAAAGAATCTAAGATAAGTAGGTACACTCGGCAATATGAATTGTTTCAAATGGAACAAAATGAAAATGTGTATTCTATGTATACTAGATTCACGGACATAGTAAACACTCTAGGAGCTCTAGGGAAGACTTTTTCAAATAGCGAAAAAGTCAAGAAAATTATTAGGTCACTACCTAAGGAATGGAGACCTAAAAGAACTGCCATTGAGGAAGCAAAAGATTTAAATACGTTACCTCTTGATGATTTAATTGGTTCTCTTATTTCATATGAGGAAGATTTGGCAGCAGAAAAAGGGCATGAGGAAAAGAAGAAAAACATTGCTCTCAAAGCTTCAAAACATGAGAGTGATGGGGAAAGTGAACCGGATGATGAAGAGCTGGCCATGCTAGCTAGGAGGTTCAGAAAATTCTTCAAGAAAACCGGAGAGCGAAGAAATTTCAGAAACTTCAAGAACTATAGGGAGAAGAAGGAGGCAATCACATGCTATGAATGCAAAAAGCCTGGCCATATTAGATCGGAGTGTCCACTCATCAACAAACACAAGAAGAAAGCCATGGTTGTAACTTGGGATGATAGCGAGGAAGATTCAAGTGATGAGGAAGGATCGCAAGAAGTCTCAAACCTAGCACTTATGGCAATAGGAGATGATGATGATCTCAATGAGGTAAGTGATCCTACTTATGATGAATTGTATGATGCCTTTAAAGATTTGCATAATGAGTTGATGAAGATTGGTAAAAAGAATGCATGTCTTAAAAAGGAAATTGCAAAGCTTAAAAATGAAAATGAATCTTTGAATGCAAAAATTGTATGCCTAGAAGAAGGAAACAAAACTTTGCATGATGAAATTGCATTATCACATGAGAAGCCTAACATCATACATGAGCACTTAGAATCACACATAGATGAGTTGAAAAATAAAAATGAAATGCTCAAGAAAAAGAGTAATGAGTTAAATGAGATTGTCTTGAAATTTACAAATGGGCAAAAGATGTTGGATAATTTGCTAAACTCACAAAAATGTGTATTTGACAAAAGTGGCATTGGTTATAAACCAACTTTGAAACAAAAATTCTACAAGAGCTATTTTGTGAGGAATACATCTATTAGCAATAAAATTACATGTCATTATTGTAATCAAGACGGTCATATGAAAAATAGATGTGCAGTGAAGAGAAATGCATATTATGGTATGAAATGTGTTTGGGTTCCAAAAGGAACCATTGCTAACACTCAAGGACCCAAAAAGGTTTGGGTACCTAAAACTTGAGATTTTCTCTGCAGGGCTTGAAGAAGAAGAAGAATAAGTGGTACTTGGACAGTGGTTGTTCAAGACACATGACAGGGAGCTATTCTTGGTTCTCAAGCTTCACCAAAATTGAAAATGGTGAAGACGTATCTTTTGGAGATAACTCAAAAGGAAAAATCCTTGGAATTGGAAATGTTGAAAGCTATTGTTAATGATAATGCAGAAGAAGAACAACAAGAAGAAGCATCAAATGACAACCAAGAAGACACAAAAAATGGAATTCAAGAGGAGCATCATGAAGAACCAAATGTGGAGCAAAATGAAGGTACTTCTCAAACACTCCCCAAGGAGTGGAGGTATGTTTCCTCTCACCCTAAAGATGTTATTTTAGGAGATCCCTCACGAGGCGTTACCACTAGATCATCTCTTAGGAACACATGTGAGCATGCTGCATTCATTTCTCAAATTGAACCAAAATCTTTTGCGGATGCCGAAAATGATGAATTTTGGATTATGGCAATGCAAGAGGAGTTGAATCAATTTGAGAGAAATAATGTATGGGAGTTAGTTCCTTGTCCGGAACATCAATCCATTATAGGCACTAAATGGGTATTTAGAAATAAAATGGATGAATCCGGTGTGGTTGTAAGAAATAAAGCTAGACTAGTGGCTCAAGGCTACAACCAAGAAGAGGGAATTGATTTTGATGAAACTTTTGCACCTGTAGCTAGATTAGAATCCATTAGAATGTTGCTAGCATATGCATGTCATAAAGATTTTATTCTATATCAAATGGATGTCAAAAGCGCTTTCTTAAATGGATACATTATGGAGGAAGTTTATGTGAAACAACCTCCTGGTTTTGAAAATGAAAAATTTCTAAATCATGTGTATAAGTTATCCAAAGCTTTATACGGTTTAAAACAAGCCCCTAGGGCATGGTATGATAGGCTTAAAAATTTCTTGCTAGATAACAATTTTTCAATGGGAAAAGCGGAAACAACCCTTTTTGTTAAGAATAAGAACCAAGACATACTTATTGTTCAAATTTATGTTGATGATATTATTTTTGGTTCTACTAATGAGCTTTTGTGCAAAGAATTTTCATCATGTATGAGTCAAGAGTTTGAGATGAGCATGATGGGAGAGTTGAAGTACTTCCTCGGACTTCAAATCAAACAAAACGAGGAAGGCATTTTTATAAACCAAGCCAAGTACGTGGGAGATCTACTCAAAAGGTTTGGCTATGAAAATGAAACGGCAAAAAGCACTCCTATGAGTACTACCATCAAGCTTGACAAAGATGAAAAAGGTAAAGAAGTGGATATCAAAATGTATCGAGGTATGATCGGATCTTTACTTTATTTGACTGCAAGTAGACCCGATATCATGTTTAGTGTATGTTTGTGTGCAAGATTTCAATTATGTCCCAAGGAATCCCATTTGCTTGCTGTTAAAAGAATTTTCCGTTATTTGATTGGAACCATAGATGTTGGTCTTTGGTATCCTAGGGGAACTCATATAGATTTAATGTGTTTTTCGGATGCGGATTTTGCTGGTCATAAAGTGGATAGGAAGAGCACTAGTGGAACTTGCTTTGTTCTAGGACACTCACTTGTTTCATGGTTTAGTAAGAAACAAAACTCTGTTGCTCTTTCAACTACCGAGGCTGAATATATAGCCGCCGGAAGTTGTTGTGCACAAGCACTTTGGATGAAACAAACACTTAGAGATTATGGCATTCATCTTGAACAAATTCCTATTAAGTGTGATAATACTAGTGCTATCAACCTCTCAAAGAATCCCATTCAACACTCTAGAACCAAGCATATAGAAATTAGACATCATTTCTTGAGAGATCATGTTCAAAAGGGAGACATTGTATTAGAGTTTGTTTCTACGAAAAAACAACTTGCCGATATTTTTACTAAACCCCTTTGTGAAGAACAATTTTCAAAAATTCGGCATGAACTTGGGATGATGAAATTTTCACATTAATATCTATATCCATGCTATTGAGTGTACTAATTTGAGTGATTTATAATTGTGAAATAATGACTATGAATTGCTTGAGGTTGATTTTGTCTTGTTATTTCTTGATTGTATGAATAAATTAGTTGAAAACATGTTCATGAATCATGCATCAAAATGGCTCATAATATATTGTTAGATCAATTAAATGATCTGGGAATTTATTAATTGTTGGCCGAATATTAAAATTAAATGTGCGAAAATTATGTTAAAATAAACGGATAACCGTTTCCCATAAACGGTGAACCGTTTTGATCCAGAAACTGGAGTTTTGTGTCTGTCTTATTACCCTTTCACCGTTTGCTACAAACGGTGAACCGTTTGCTGGCAGTAAGTCACTAAATCATTACCCTCTAACCGTTAAAGCTCTTAGGCTCTCACCGTTTTCAAGTCACAAGCCTCTGTTCGTTACCCTTTGACCGTTTATTATAAACGGTTAACCGTTTTCGCGTTTTTTAAACTGTTCAAAGGCTTTCTCTTCTTCCTCTCCAGTTACCCTCTCACCGTTTTCACCATACCTGCGCAACCGAAGCTTTCTTCTTCCTCAAATCTTCATTTCTCTTGCTTCTTGTGCCTAATAACACCGATTAAATCATTTCCTATCTCTTTTAAAACAATTTCACCGATTCAAAATCTCAAATCTAAGCCAAAATCGAAAAACCCCAAAATTGAACCCTAACTGTCGTGAGGTAGGTTTCTTCGTTTTTGATCCATTTTGTTCCATTGTTCAACCAAATTGAGCATCACACTCTCATTCCTTACCAATTTCTCATCCACTCACCGATTAATTTCTCTCTCTCTCGCCTGTGATCAGACCACCGTGCTCCTCCATGGCTGAACACCCTCGGAGAACCTTCCGGCGAAAATCTGCACCTCAAACTCACCCCTTTCAGCCTAGGGAAGTCTCTGAATTCTCCAGAATTCACTTCCCCACTCGTCCCTTGGCGAAACGGTTTGAGGACCGCTTCGATGGGCGTAAGGTACTCGACTCCTCTTGTGTTAATCCTAATGATTTCCTGAACTTAGTTGTTTGTAATAGAAATGTTCGGGATATGCTTATGCCTTGGGAGTCGGCTATTAACTTTAGCGAGCGCATTTATCCTAACTTGGTGCGAGTATTTTACTCAAACATGGATATTTCCCATCGTGATGAACATAGGGTAATTACTCAAGTTGGTGGTGTTCTAATTGAATTTGATGATGCGGATTTAGCTGAATATCTTGGTATCCAATGTGCTGGTCATGATATTTATACCTCTAGAAAAATCCTAGACTTTGATCATTTTCGTCATACGGATGCAGTCCGACATATATGCCGCCGTAGAGACCTAACTGATGATATTTGCTTACCTCCCTTTCGGTCTCAGCTTTTACCTCTTCAAATCCGAATTTTGCATTCTATTCTTCAGCACATAGTGACTCCTCGGAAGGGTCACACGGATGAGGTCACGAGGTTGGACGTAGGCATCTTGGACAGCCTACTCTCAGATCGTCCAATAAACCTCGCGTATATCATTGTGCGCCATATGCTGAGTACCCCTGCGGTTAATCACCGCTTGCTTCCGTATGGTAGTATCATCACTAAGATACTGCGTCGCTTTGGTGTGCCTCTCCTTGATACTGGACATATGGAGACTAAACGGATTGGACCCGAGGCAATGACGAGTATTGGTTTTTCTTGGAGAAATGGGAAGTGGATTAAAACCAGCACCTCCAAAAACCGGGATACCTTGATAGCTCCGGAGGACGATAGGGTGCTTAATGATGTCTATCCTCCCGATGAGCTTCCTGACTTTAGATTAGGAGCGCAGCCACCTCCTCCGCGTCGCCGATTTGTCCCTCGGCCTCCAGCTGACATTGACTCTGAGGCGCGTGCCGCAAATGCTGATATTCCGTCCTCATCTGAGCCACCACCTGCGCCTGAGCCCTCAGCTGTTCCGGCGTCCTCAGCTGCGCCTGAGCAGCCTTCTGATGTTCCCGAGCAGCCAGCTGCCTCTATGCCACCTCCAGGCCAGCCACCCGCTCCAGACAGTATGCAGCAGCTGATTCTTGATCGGTTGGACATCCTTTCTCGAGACCACCAGCAGCTGCGTTCTGATTTTGATACTTTCCAGCGGCAGAGCATTGATCATCAGCTTGAGATCATCCATGCTCAGCGCATCCTTCTTGGCATACTTGGTTATGATCCGGGGAGCTCATCCTCTCCTCCTCCTCCTCATTAGTTTCTGGATTTTATTTTCGCACATATAGTTCATGTTTTGATTGTTTGCATTTTGACATGGATATTTTTACTGCTATATGTTATTTATGAATTTGGATGCTATGGTTTTATGATTACTCTTGATATTGGATGCCTTGATTGAGATTGATAAACTTCGTGGATTTTGATTATTGAAGTGCTTGGTTTGCTTATGGAGTTGTTGGGATGGTGATGGAGTTGATTGGAATGACAATTTTGGAAGTGTTTTTCTCTCAGGTATCTTATTGGTTTTGCTCATTTTTAAGGGGAAACTCTGCCCAAATTTTTGCTCACCAAATAACTTGCATTTCTTCTTTTTATTTTCTTTCTTTTTGATGATGAAGGGGGAGATAATTTGGGAACCTAAGTGTTTTTGAAAGTTTTTGAAAATGAATTGAAAATGCTTAGAATGAACTTGAAATGGTGCATTTTATAAATGGGAAGATTTTAAAATCATGATTTCTAATAATGCTTACTTGAGCAAAAATCATCTTATTGACCATTTCTTAATTTGGCCATATATTAAGGGGGAGCCATATATTGAGGGGGAGCCAAATTTTGAACAAAGTTTGTCATCATCAAAAAGGGGGAGATTGTTAATATGAATATGTTAATAATATTGATTTTGATAATAACAAACTTTAAAAGATTTTTTGATTAATTTATTGGATTTATTTCTTAACAAATGAAAGTCATAAAAACTATTCCATTCATACTTATAAAAGATGGATTTCAATTTGGAAAAAGATTCTTTGCAAAATCCGGTTTAAATTATGTTTCTGGCAATAAACGCTGAACCGTTTATTACAAACGGTTAACCGATTACGACCAGAGAGCAAAGGTTTGCTTAGTCTCTAACCGGTTAGTGAAGAACGGAAAATGGTAAGCTTACTGGAAACTAACGGTGAACCGTTTATTATAACCGGTTAACCGATTACGACCAGTGAGCAAAGGTTTATCTAGGCTCTAACCGTTTAGTGAAAAACAGAAATGGAGAGCTTACTGGAAACTAACGGTGAACCGTTTACTACAAACGATTAACCGATAACCTCCAGAGAGTCGCTTCGCGCAAAACCTTAGCCGTTTACTTGAAACGGATAACGGGTATTCATTTTGCAGGTCTCTGGATGTTAACGGCGAAAGGGTAATATTAACGGCAAACCGTTTATTTGAAATTTGGCTCAACGGTAACATTGACTCGCGCAAACGGTTAACCGTTAACCAATAAACGGTGAACCGTTTTCTGGCCGACAGCAAATAACGGCTAGTTTTTCAGCTCTACATATAAATAAGCTCATTCAAATTCGAAGAGGACTGATCACAACACAACTATTGAGCTTATACTCGAGTTTGCAATCTTCACAAGAGCTAGAAACAAAGTTTCACTTCATCTATTCACACTTTGAGCATCAACTTGTAATCTTTGATTTAGTGTGAGAGAAAAACAAATTGTAATCTTTCATTTTGAGGGATTGTGAGTGTTGAGATACACTTGGGTAAAGAGATTGGGGATAATCTCTTGTTGTAAAGGTTATTGACACCTTGGAAGTCAAGTGTAAGAAATTGAATCCTTGGAGGCTTGCTTAGTGAAAACCTCAAGCCCGGAAAGCTTGGAGGCGTGGACGTAGGCGAGGTTGGCCGAACCACGTAAACATCGTTGTGTTTGATTCTCTCTTTCCCTATCCTTTTAATTTGTGATCAATTTATTTATTATTGTTTTAATTTCGTTTTTGAATTTGCATGATTATTTGTTTTTAGTCGAATAATTTTTAAAATCCCAATTCACCCCCCTCTTGGGTTGCCTAGTTAGAATTTCAAAAAATTATTTCAATCACTCTAGTATTTTTTTCTTATACTCAAAACCTTAATAATACCTGAACTCTCAATAGACCTACCATTTCTCTCACATTAGAAATTGTCTACTTGCAGAGAAACTAATTATTATGTTATGCAAGTAAGTGAACTCAACCTCTTTATATATAGTGATTATTTCTTATGGAAGAAGTATTCTTTTCTTTATATAAGTTTATTCCTCCTTGACAAAGTTAAGTCTTAAAGGAGAAATTATTTATTCCTTAAATAGAAATCCTTTCGAATGAGAAAACTACTAAAAAGAAAAGCTTAGGAAATATCCTTATTGAAAACGGAGACATATCTCCTAACAATCTCCACCTTCGTGAGATTTTCAATTAAATGACAAAACATGATCCACTGTGCAACTACACAACCATGTCATCTCCACCTTGTTTACTCCACCATTACCGCACTCAAATACGGCTTATGAGAATCATTTTACCATGGGTAAAACTTTATCCTCTATCCAACAACCATAAACCTTTACACCGAGAATTATCATACTCCGCCTTATCTAGAGTATGCATATTCAGCAATGTCGATCACTTTGCTAAAATACCCACTCTAATGCTTGGCTTCCGTGAGAGTCCTCAGCCGTCAACATAAAAATTCCACCACATACCTTCCATAAATGTCAAACCATGACTTGTGTACAAATCCTGTGGACCCACTAGCAGGAACACATCGTCTTCCATGGCACGCCAAAAAGGATAAATTAGTTTCTCTTGAATAAAATAGACACACCAGTAGTTGATATTATCAATATCTTTATCTATTAATTTAGAGTTACTTGCTGAACTTGCTCCATTATGATAATCTTTTTTAAAGAATCTGATAGGTCCCAACCAAAGTTAGCTAACAATCACAAGAGTTTTTCTGCTTATGGCGAGAAAAAGACCAAGATGAATTGATTTAATTGACTGCCTAATTTTATTATGCTGGAGCCTTTATTTATAATACAAAACATAATAAACTCATCCTACAATAACGGCTACAATCAAAACACGTAAACTAAAATAACATCCTTGCTACTTTTACGAAACACAAAGCTAAACAACTACTACTAAGGATTTGATCTTATCCTCAATCCTAAGGATTTGATCTTATCCATAATCCTTGCACGATCGTTATTCTCATATGTAATCATGCATGCATGAACCATGCAAGGGCAAGGCTCAAGGCTTCACGTCATGTACTTGGAATTTGGCTTATGCCCTCTGCTGGACTTGCGTGGCTTCCGTGACTGCTCCCTATCATTACCCCCTAGGGGTGGGCACATTTTAACCGAACCGATCCAAACCGACCATTTGGATCGGTTTGGATTTTGGTTTGGAAAGATTTGAAATGGATTCAAACCGATCCAATCCAAAATTTAAAAAGCTTTAAGATACATGATGTGTCAATTTAGTATTGGATTATTACCAAAGGAAATGTACACTTTCATACACAATAGCATATCTCTTACTATAAAAACAAAAACACAAACCTAATTTTCCAACACTCACGACTGCCTCCACCTCCACCTCCAGTGCTTCCTAATTCCTATCATTCTCAACTCTCTCAATCTTAATCACTCATTCTCAAGTCTCCTGAGGTATGTTTTGACTTTATTTTTCTTGTTAAGATTTTATTTCATTTTAGTCAAAAGTAAAAATGGATTTTGGTATAATTGATGATAATTTATTTGATTAATTAATTCCATAACTAATTTTTTAATCTTTATTAATTATAGAAGCTCTCACCTCCTGTCGTTCTCAACTCTCTCAATCTCAATTGCTCATTCTCAAGTCTCATAATCATAATTTCACAAATCCGAACCTGAGCCCTGAGGTATGTTTTGGTTTTATTTTTCTTGCTACGGTTTTATTTCATTTTAGTCAAAGCTAAAATGGATTTAGGTATAATTGATGATAATTTATTTGATTAATTAATTCCATAACTATTTTTTTAATCTTTATTAATTGTAGAAGCTCTCAACATGGAAGATAATTCTAATATGAATGATATTATAGAAGATGGAGAAACATTGATGGATGATTTTTTGGAACCTAAAAGTAAGAAATCTAAAATAGGGGGTGGTCGTCTTCATGACAGTGGAAGGGGTTCAAAAGCTTGGCCTCATTATATCAAAGATAAAGTGAATAAGACATGTAAGTGCAAATATTGTGGGAAGCAGTATAAGTGTGATAGTAAGTTTAATGGGACTTCTAATTTGTGGACTCACTTAAGAGAACAATGTGAAAAATATTGGGCTACTTTAGATGATGAGACTCAAACTAAACTAGCACACTTCCGTGTTAAGAAAAAAAAGTCTAATATGGCAAGTGGTAGTGGCACTGGGAATACTGTGTATGGTAGTGGGTTGGGGCTTGCTGGAAAGTTTGATAAGGAGGATTGTAGGAAGACTGTAGCTATGTATTTTATTCTTAATGAGGTTCCATTTAGGGAGGTAGAGTCTTATGGGTTTCATCTTTTGTGCGATAAACTTTGTCCTAGATTTGGCCCTCCTTCTAGGAGAACACTTGTTAGAGATATATATCAATTGTATTTAGCTGAGAAGGCAACATTGAAAAATATGTTTATTGCAAGTAAGTATAGAGTTTCTATTACCATAGACACTTGGACTTCCATACAAAATTTTAATTATATGGTTGTGACAGCCCATTGGGTTGATCATAATTGCAAATTGCAGAAGAGGATTTTGAATTTTGTCCAAATAACAAGCCACAAAGGGGATTCAATTGGCAAGCTCATTGAAAAATGCTTGCTTGATTGGGGTATAGAAAAAGTGATGACTGTTACAGTTGATAATGCGAGTGCTAATGATGTTGCTGTTAATTATTTAAAAAAAAAGTTGAAAAATTGGAAGGGCGATGCAATGATTTTAGATGGAGATTATTTACATTTACGTTGTTGTGCCCATATTGTTAATTTGATTGTGACTGAAGGGCTTAAAGAGATGCATGACTCAATTGCTAGCATTCGCAATGCAATTATGTATGTGAGGTCTTCTGGTTTGAGGTTGCATAAATTTAAATCATGTGTTGAGAGAGAGAAAATTGAAAATAAAGGGCTTTTAGCATATGATGTGCCCACTAGATGGAATTCTACCTACACTATGTTGTCAAGAGCTATACACTTTCAGAAAGCTTTTGAAAGGCTGGAAGAAGAGGAACATGATGGACCATATATGAGTTTTTTCAATGAGAGGAAGGCAGAACATATCAGGCCACCCACTGCTGAAGATTGGAAAAATGCTGAAATATTTACTGAGTTTTTGAAATTTTTCAATGATGTTACAATTGATTTTAGTGCATCATTATCAGTGACATCTAACTTGTATTTTCATCATCTTTGCACCATTCAAACCCAATTGCATTTGTATATTGAAAATGAGACGTGCTTCTTAGTAAAATGGCTGAAAAAATGAAAATAAAGTGTGACAAGTATTGGGGTTCTGTGGACACCATCAACCAGCTGTTGATCATTGCTGTGGTGCTTGATCCAAGGTAAAAATCTGTTATTTCATTTGAATTTTTTATTTTTTATGATAAAATCTATTGTGCTAATTATTTACTCTAATTTTTTTTTTAATCTAAGGTACAAATTGAATTATGTGTCGTTTTGCTTTGAACAATTGCATAATCTTGAGAAAGTGGAAGAAATTACATCAAACATTAAGAAGCTACTTTTGAAGGTGTATTCTTCAACTTTCAAAATAAATTTAGTTATAATAATAGATATTTTATTTTTTTATTTAAATGTATTCATATTTACTTAAATTTATTTTCATAGCTATATAAAACCTATTGTCCTATGGAATATACTGCTAGTGGTGGTAGCCAATCTAGTAATGATGTTTGGGCAATTGATGCGGGTTTAAGAAGGAAAAGTGGCAAGGACTACGCATTTATTAATACAAAGACTCAATATAAACAGTTAAAAGTGCAGAAAAATTCTATTGATTTGAAAAATGAGGTTGAGAGGTATTTGTTTGAACCTAGTGAGGATGAAAATGATGATCAGTTTGATGTTTTGGGATGGTGGAGTGCAAATAGTGCCAGGTTTAGGACTTTGTCACAAATTGCAAAGGATGTGTTAGCAATTCCTGTATCTACTGTGGCTTCTGAATCGCCTTTTAGTACAGGAGGTCGTGTAGTCGATGCATTTCGTAGTTCATTAACCCCTACAATGGTAGAGGCTTTGATATGCAGTCAACAATGGCTTAAAGCATCTGGTATGGATGAAAAATATATTAGGAAGTTTGATGTAGAAGCATTATCATCATCCTTCAGTGATTTGGAATTATGTGCATCTGTGGAGCAAGGTAACTATGCTTGAAATATTGTATAATTATATTATATTCTAAGTTAAGTAATCTAACTAATTATATTTGTCATTTTATGCAGATTTTGATAAATGAAAAGCAATTGGGCCATAAGTTTTGACGACAAGATGCACAATATTTTGATTGTCAAATGTTGTTCAAGTTTATTTTAATTTTGTGAGTTTGTTTCGATTGAACATGGGGAGAACTTCTTTATTATAATGTATTATGTTGTGAACAAATTTTGTGAGTTCGTTTTGATTGAACATGGAGAGAATTTATTTATTAGAATGTATTCTGTTGTGAACAAATATAAAAGCACTATGTATTCTGTTATTAGAACTCAAACCGAAGATCCAAACCGATCCAGTCGGTTTGGATCGGTTCGGTTTATAAAAAATTTATGTCTATATCGGTTTGGGAATATTTCAAACCGATAAGTTTGGATCGGTTTGATAATATGTCTCAAACCGATCCAAACCGAATTTGCCCACCTCTAGACTCGGAGAGCACCATTGTCCTCAAGGGTCATGTGAGGAAATTATTGTTGTAGCAATGCCAAGTCCTCCCAGGTTGTTCTCGTTTGTTTTCTTCTCCCTGTAGTTCCTCTACCTCGAATTCTTCATACAAACCCTCTTCCGGTGTCGTTCCGCATTCCAAGATCAGTAACTGTGCCTTGGTACACTTGTGGCCGGTGGTGAATTTCTCATTACAATTGAAGCACAACCCCTGGGCTCGCCTCCTCTGCATCTCTTCCCATGATAGCCTTTTATAAGGTGTTGTTGGTGTGGCTCGATTCGGACCAGATGGGGAATGAATAGGAATTGGTGAGCTGATCATTATCGTCTGTCGTGCTATCTGATCATCCTTCATACGTGCTAGACTAATGGCTTCCTTCAATGTGCGGGGTCTGAACATACGGATGTCTTCTGCAATCTCTAGTTTCAAGCCCCCCATAAATGTTCCCACCAATGCTTTTTGAGACCACCCATGAACTTGGTTCCCAAGCCTTTCGAACTCCTTCTGATATTCATGCAACGATCCCGTCTGCCTGACCCGAGACAAAGCTTCATCAAAATCCTCACACTCTGTCAGCCCAAAACGTGCCCATAGTTCTTCAACGAATATTTTCCACGTAACTAGTCGTTTTTCTTCTTTATAAGCCCTTCGCGTCCATTGCCACCACTGATTTGCCTTTCCCTCCAAGTGATATGCGGCCAAGGTTACCTTATGTTCATCCATAGTTTCCTGATATTCAAAGTACTGAGATACCCTGTTGTACCATTTTGTTGGATCATCACCAACGAAATGGGGAAATTCTAGCTTGGTAATCCGTGTTGGAAGCATGGGTCGCCCTGCATCTCTTTCCTCACGAACAGGTTTTGTCGAGCCTAAATTTTCAGTTGATTCACGATTGGTGGCACCCTTGGTTGCACTGTTTGATTCCACAAGTTTGCTTATTGACTCCTCAAGACGTTGCAGCTTGTCATTGATTCCCACCTCCATCTGTTCCATTTTGTCCTGCAAGCTCCCAAGATCAGCTTCAATTCGTTCAATGCGTTCTTTGTTAGTCGTCATTGATAGCCTTGCTCTGATACCAATTGATAGGTCCCAACCAAAGTTAGCTAACAATCACAAGAGTTTTTCTGCTTATGGCGAGAAAAAGACCAATATGAATTGATTTAATTGACTGCCTACTTTTATTATGCTGGAGCCTTTATTTATCATACTAAACATAACAAACTCATCCTACAATAACGGCTGTAATCAAAATCGTAAACTAAAATAACATCCTCGCTACTTTTACGAAACACAAAGCTAAACAACTACTACTAAGGATTTGATCTTATCCTCAATCCTAAGGATTTGATCTTATCCACAATCCTTGCACGATCATTATTCTCATATGTAATCATGCATGCATGAACCATGCAAGGGCAAGGCTCAAGGCTTCATGTCATGTACTTGGAATTTGGCTTATGCCCTCTGTTGGACTTGCGTGGCTTCCGTGACTGCTCCCTATCAGAATCTTGATTGTCTACACACCTCCAGAGTTTTCCACCAATGGGAACATGGTATACATACCCCTTACTTTTCTTGTTTAACCAAATTCAATCAATATATCCGTAACTAGAACTTGTCATAGGCTAAAATTGTTCTTTCATTAAACTTTTATATTCTTACCTTCACAGGTTTTGAAAACCTTGTTGCTAACATCTTTGCTCTGTGTTGCAATCTTAGCTCTGATAGCACTTGTTAGGGAACTTTAATCTCGCTCATGATCTTGTAAGAAAAAATCTCAAACAAATAATAATCAGAATAGAAGATTTTACGCCAATGACAACGAGAGAAAAATTTATTATGTGAAAAATTATTACAATTACTCTAGTACTTTCCTTCACACCCAAAATCTCAATAATACTCAATCTCTTAATAGACCTTCCGTTTCTAACACATTAGAAACTGTTTACTTATAGAAAAATTGATTGTTATAGTATGCAAGTAAGTGAACTTAACCAACCCTATATATATAAATTATTTCTTATAGAAGTATTTCTTTTCTTATACAATTATCTTCCTCATTAAATAAGTTAAGTCTTAGAGAAGAAATTATTTATTCCTTAAATATGAATCCTTCAAAATAAAAAATTATTAAATAAGAAAAGAGTAGAAAATATTTTTATTAAAAAAAGAAATATATATCCTAACAATAAGTTACTGCCCTTTTTAAATATTTAAAATACAAAAATATTCTCCTATACCCATATGTTACATGAATAATTTTCCCCACATTTTAAAGCACACAAATATGATGAAGTTAATCTATCGATTGAAGGGATCCGGACAATGAAAGATTCGTCGTGTTATTTAAAAAGAGAAATGTAAAATAATAAAATTGCAGGCGGCCGGCTATTAATACCTATAAGTGCGCCAATAGAAATATGGTAGGTTGACTTTTCTTTCTGAGATACCTTACAAGTCGCTTTCACGTGGTAATGATGACATTAAGAGGCGTGTATACACAACTTGTACGTTATAGTTCTCAAAACGCAATTCCATCTGTACTTGTGAGTTAAGTGAGGGGTGGGCCGTTCTCTTTTAATAAATCTCCTCTAATCTACATTAGAACCCATCCGAATCAAAATTATTTTGTAATTAATACCTTCTTTTGGAGTGACAAAATATCTAAATTATTCAATAACCTCGCTTTTAGAATGAGAAATTACTTTTAAGTAGATGGTTTTCTTAAAAATAAATATTCAAACAAAAAAATAATATCAATGATATATCCATGTTTCATATATTATTTAATACAAGAAAGAGAGATGACTAAGGATAAAATCTTAGGATCAAAAGATTAAAAAAATGTTAATTATTGCATTAAAATATTAAACATTTGTTTTTCGAAATGTATTTATTAATCATTATATGATAAAATTGTATTTCTGACATCTAATTATGTACTTTTCTTGTTGAGAATGAGATCATATAATAAGACTATAAAACAAAAAAAAAAATCCACCTACGGATACGTTCATTTAATGCAAAGTTAATATAACAAAACGTATTTGGAACACACTTGGTTAAAATAGTTCAGCTTACCAGAGTTGCCACGATAAATGCGCCTGTCCGCTTTCTCGGCCCTCGTACCAAGTGTCCCCAGTTCACAAACCCAGTTTGCAAAATTTTCTCACCGGATTCCTGGCCCCCAATATTTCCCTTTCCGATTTGAGAAGAAAAAAAATCATAAATCATCATAACCATGAGTGAGCAAGGGGAATCAGCTGGGAAACAACAGATGGTAGTAGGCAAATCAAGATTCAGATACAACTCACCACTCGTGCAGGTTTGCTTGATTGGGCTTGTTTGTTTTTGTTGTCCTGGAATGTTCAATGCTCTTTCGGGAATGGGCGGTGGTGGCCAAGTTGACACCACTGCCGCCAACAACGCTAACACAGCCCTCTACACAACTTTCACAATCTTTGGCATTCTTGGTGGTGGCATTTACAACATTTTGGGACCTCAAGTCACCCTCATTTCGGCTTGTAGCACTTACGTCCTTTACGCCGGTTCATTTCTTTACTACAATCACCACAAGCATCAGGCCTTTGCAATTGCCGCTGGAGCCATACTTGGTATTGGTGCTGGCCTCCTTTGGGCTGCAGAGGGAGCCATTATGACTTCCTATCCTCCTCCTAATCGCAAAGGTACTTATATTTCCATCTTTTGGAGTATTTTTAACATGGGTGGTGTTATTGGGGGTCTCATTCCATTCATTCTCAATTACAATAGAAACGAGGCTGTTTCAGTTAATGATGGGACTTATATCGGGTTTATGTGCTTTATGTCTGCTGGTGCTCTCCTGTCTTTGGTTATTTTGCCACCCGGTCGTGTGATTCGTGATGATGGTACTCATTGTACTAATATCAAGTACTCCAATGTCTCTACCGAGTTCACCCAAGTTCTCAAGTTGTTCTCAAATTGGAAGATGCTTTTGATTTTCCCTGCTTCTTGGGCTAGTAACTTCTTTTACAGTTACCAGTTTAACAATGTTAACGGCCTTCAATTTAATCTCAGGACTAGAGGGTTGAACAATGTTTTTTACTGGGGTGCCCAGATGTTGGGTTCAGTTGGGATTGGCTACATATTTGATTTCAGTTTCCCAACTAGAAGAAAAAGAGGCTTTGTTGGAATCGTTGTTGTTGCTCTGTTAGGTTCTGCTATTTGGGCGGGTGGACTCGCCAACCAGCTCAACTATTCGCATGATAAACCCCCTGCCAAACTGGATTTCAAGAACTCCGGTTCTGATTTTGCTGGCCCATTTGTCTTGTATTTTTGCTATGGGTTACTCGATGCTATGTTTCAGAGTATGGTTTACTGGGTTATTGGAGCCCTAGCTGATGATTCTGAGACCCTCAGCAGGTAATCGGCTAAAGCACTTGCATAGCGTAACAATTGTTGGTTTCATTTAATTGATAATCTATTGCAGGTATAGTGGATTCTACAAGGGGGTGCAAAGTGCAGGGGCTGCAGTGGCTTGGCAAGTTGATACACACAAAGTTCCATTGCTATCTCAGCTGGTTGTTAATTGGTCCCTGACCACAATTAGTTATCCATTGCTCGTAATTCTTGTCTTATTGGCGGTAAAAGATGAAAAGAGTCCTGAAGAATCTACTAATTCCAAGGAGGTTGCTCTTCCACCTGCTGATGATGGAGCTGTTGGTGGCCTTACATAGTTAAGTTAATCAGTGTAATCTCCCTTATGTGTTGCTTTGTAACTTTCGTGGAAAACGAAATAAAGATGAAATGCTTGTTGCTGTATGGTTCTTATGTTATTTACCTTCACTGATGCGAGCACCTTCATTTTTTCATATAGTTTTATATTGACTTGAACACTGACTTTATTAAATTACATAGCTTAATAGCATGCGTGCATAAAAAAAAATGAGGAACCACATCTGATGAAATAAGCTGCTTGTGCTGTGCAGATAAAATAAGCTGCTGATTAAAAAAGTAGCTTGGCGTTTGTTAAATTGTGCAGTTGCAGTTGCTGTGAGTTTAAAAAATAGAGTACATGTGTTTGATAAATTTTATTATGAAAGTATTGTTTTATTATATAATGTACAAAACAGACATAAGTTTTAATTACTTTTTATTTTTAGAATATGTTTAATAAAATTATTTAGACATCTTTTTTCTTAAATATTAGACATATCTATTTTCTTAAATATGTAAAATTACTTTAAAAAATCAATTAAAAAACTAAAGAACTTTATAATCTGTTAGATAAAATATGATAAAGTTAAAGGTATGATTTATATTTTAGGGTTTATGGATAAATAAGATATAATTATCTTTTTATTAAAATATAGGGTTATAATAGGAATTTTAAAAAGGTATGGTAGCTTATTAAATAAGCTACTTATGAAAAGCAATCCCTTAGCTGCTTTTAAAAGCTGCTGATAAAATGGAGAAAATTATTAAATAAGTTGCTTTTACAAAATTTACCAAACACTATTTTTATCGAAAATTATGAAATAAACTGCTTATTGAATTTCAACCGTAATCCCAAACGGGTCTATATCTGTCTTTTGAATTCCATAGCATCCCATTTGTAACAAAACTATTTAGTTCTAATAAATACCTTTAATTTCATTTAAGTCTTGTTTGATATTAAGGTTGAGCATCTGCAACTTTTAAGTTACAGTACTAAAGTAGTTGGTCAGCAATAACTACTGTAACTTGGAAGTTAAGATAATTGATTCATCATTTGTATAATGAAAAACCTATAATATCTTTACTATTTTTTTAATTATTATTTAAAAGTTATATTTACTATGCACTCTTAACTTTTATTTCATACTTACATTATTTTTTTAATGGCAATTGTAGTTTAAAAAGTATAGCACCTTACTACTAAATAAGACATTAGACCGTTAATGAAATGTTTTCAAGTCTGCTTCATTTTTCCCCTTTTTATTTATTTTTACTATAAGTTGGAAAAAGTCTCACCAAAGATAAAGAAAGTATAAATTATATTTAGAGGATGAACAAGAGGTTGTCCTTGATAAACATCCAATTTTGTTTATTTTGATAAAATAATAAGAACCTTGTATGGCTTCTACTATTTTTTGTAGTCTCTTTTAAAGCACAAATTTGTTGGTTTGGTGCCTAATTTTGTGTTTGTGTAAAGCCTTTTAAGAGTGTGCGTCAGAAGAGTTTCAAATTGTATTTCTAAAAATGAGGAAATGTCAACTTAGCACATAGAATTTTCAAGTAATTAACTAATAGTAAACATTAATGAGATCATAATGCAATTACTTTTTTTTAAAAATGCTATAACATAAAAATTTACATATTTTAATATACTACAACATAATCACAAAATAATAAAGAAATACAATAGTTGCAATATAAGCATAGGAAATGTAGACTGTTTTAAATAATTATTGAGTGATAGAGAATGTATATTTATAAAAGGTAATATCGTCATTTTGCACTCTAAGTCTCACTAACATTTCTATTTTTATGTATTTAAATCCTTTAAACTTTGATTGTGTGTGTTTTGTTATAATTTGAACATTTTATATATTCTAGGAGTATTTTAATTATTTAACAATTAATGAGAAATCGAACAATAAAACAAATATCATTTTTAAGCTCAATATAGCTAACAATCTTAGGAAAGGCATGAAAGGTAAAATCTTAATTTTACAATTTTGGTGGGGCACAACCGACATGGCATTGACCGATGACGTGCAGCATCCAATTGCGTTGATTGATGACATGACACCATCCTATTGGATCAAAAAATGAGCTTACGATACATGCAATACACCAAATCAATGCTAGTCGACTTTTATGTTGACCAATTACATGTGATAAGTGTCATCACATGGGAAACATTACACGAAGGAACATGATACCAATAAACCATGTTCTACTAGTTGAGATTCTTTATGTGTAGAGCGTTGATTTTATAGGATCATTTCCTCTTTCTTTTGGCTATCAATACATATTGGTTTCTCTCGATTATGTGTCAAAGTGGTTAAGAGCAATTCCGTACAAAACCAATGATCACAAAGTAGTGATAGAATTTTTAAAGAGTAATATTGTTTCAAGCTTTGGATTCCCTTAAGCAATAATCAGTGATGATGATACCCACTTTTGCAATACATATTGGTTGTTGTTCATTGTGCATCAAAGTGGTTAAAAGCAATTCCATGCAGAACCAATGATCACAAAGTAGTGATGGAATTTTTTAAGAGCAATATTGTTTCGGGCTTTGAATTCCCTCAAGCAATAATTAGTGACAATGGTACTCACTTTCTCAACAAATTATTCAAAGCTCTTTTGGTAAAGTACCCCATCACACATAAAATGGCTACCTTATACCATTCACAAACCAGTGGCTAAGTTAAGATCTCCAATCGAGAAATAAAGCATATATTAGAAAAGACGGTGAGACCAAACAGAAAAGACTGGTTATTGATACTTGATGATGCATTATCGGATATCGAATGACTTTCAGAATGTCTCCCTATAGGCTGCTGTATGGAACAGGTCACCTATAATGGAACTCAAGCATTGTGCCATATTGGGCCATCAAAAAATTAAACTAGCAGAGCTTGAAGAAATTTCTTAATTAATTACTTATTGCAATTTCTTAATTAATTACAACTAGCAGAGCTTGAAGAAATTCGTAATAATGCATATGAAAATGCCAAGAATTACAAGCAGCAAATGAAAGTGTTTCATGGCAAACATATTATGAAGAAATCTTTTATACTAGGTCAGAAAGTACTCTTATTCAATTCTCGCCTGTATCTATTCCCAGGTAAATTATGCTCTCGATGGTCTAGTCCATTTATTGTTCAAACTATTCTTTCATATGGGGCCATTGAAATTAAGGATCCAAAGAATGATGTCACTTTTAAAGTTAATAGTCAAAGAATAAAGCAATATATAGAGTACCAACCACATGAAAAAGACACCGAAATAAATTTGAATGACCCATCAAATCTTTATTGAGACTTTTCTTTGGATGATTTAACTTTCTGTCATTTCATTTTTTTAATTGAAATTATTTGATTGTTTCTCACTTAAATGTGTTTGTTTAACAATTATGTTTTTTTATCATATTATACGTTATAAGTACTTCAATGAGACAGATCCTCTTCAACCACCTTAAAAAACTTTTATGTGAAGCATGACCTAAGTGGCTTACTCCAAAATTTTCAATTACATCCTGTTTGGGATAGGTGTCAATATGCAAGTGTACACAACAAGTAATATACTGATGAGTATTCAGATTGTCTCCTCAGGGATTGATATTATAGGATTTGCTACAGCAATCTTAACAGTGCAATTTTAATCTAAATTATAATAAATTAATTAATGAAACTAATGGACTAACTAAATTAAAAAATGCAATCAACAATAAACAATAAGGAAAATTCTCAAGGCAAATACAAAGGCAAACTCAATGGGAAATGAGTAGTTGAGTGATTAAACGTACTTAATGGTATTGACTATTTTTCCAATTACAGTACAGTTGTTACAACATCTAATACAGCACTGGGCAGAATCCCTCATGCATCCTTAGCTGTCGCTTGTTGAATATCCTATATATAAATGCAACCTAACAATGACTAGTTGTTATGCTAATATTAGATATAACATTATGCATTCTAGGTTCCAATTCGCCTACAAGGTGAATTCTTATGTCTAGTTCTTCACTAATTTTAGATCAAACATGACCCTATTCAAATCGAGATTAACTCAGCTTAGGAAACCCAATCTAAAACCATGTATTAACTTAATTTGTTCCACTGAGTTAGACATTTTTAGGCTTCTTCTTAGTTAGTATCCACTAAATGGGTGGTTAGCCAAAATAAGAAATTGCAATAAGTAAAATCAAGAAAAAATACCATAACAAATCCAGAACAACACACATATATCTATGAACTAACTATTAAGCTTGTTTATCACTCAACCACAACCAAATTGCGTTCATGATTTGTGATAAAAGCAGTAACAATAATCGTTTTTAAAGGACAACAATTGTCCATGAGGTTCCTAATAACGCAACTTTTGCGTAGTAAAATTAAAACAGATGGCGGAAGCTCTAGAAACCTTGGATCGACTTCATTCAAAAACGAAAATCAAGAGGAAAGATTGAAGTTTAATTACCTCACTTGTTGTTTCAAAAACAACTTCGTGAAGTAGGAGAAAATGACTGAAAATAGCAAGCTACGAACACTGTCCAGAAAATAGAGCTCTGCACGAACAACTTCTGTTTTGCCACGATCTGAGATCCTTTAAGCACCCCAATTGTGATGCCTCTAGTCATTCCACACTTAGAAATGTTCTAGGAGTTCATAAGATTTGGAATCTCGAAATTTCGTGTAGAAATGAGAGAGATAATGAAGGAACATGAATGCTAGTTCATGATGATTCATTCCACCAAATAAAGCCACCATTATCTCCAATGATGGCACCAAACATTATCATGTGCTAGACCCACCCACTTAGCCATTATTTATTGAAAGTGATCTTATCACTTCAGTAAATTATTTAATCAAATAAATAAATAGCTAAATTAATTAATTTCGTAATTAATTAATTAACCCCATTTTGATCAAATCAAATGGTTAAATGTGGGCTTTTTTTGTAACATGTTCTAATACTTTCTCTTAATCCATATTAGATCCAATAAAAGCCCAAAATTCTAAACCCAAAATTGGTCTAGAACTCCATAATCATATATGAACCGGAACATGTCCAAATTGATCATTTTACGTGCTCGATATTACATAATGTTTAATTGAGGATTTATGAAATTTATTTTGTTCCTTAAACTATTTATGGAACATCTAAATTTCTATCTTAAATCATATTTAAGATATATTTATATATATATATTCATTCTCAATGAATTATAATATAAATATTGATTTTCCTAAAATTAGGAAATTTAACTTCTCATTTTCTAGTAACTCATTTTTTTTTCATTTCTATTTGGTGTGTGACCTTTTAGGTTCTTAGTTATAAGGTAGTAGAACTATTTTAATGATAACTCTTTATTCATTAAATGATGTTAAGCTCTTTAGTCATCAATTAGAACTTTTCTAATGACCTTAAGATGCATTGCTAATACGCTTTACCAATATTGATCTTAAGGTTTCTACAAGTCATGAGTGACACCTAGCAGTATATCACAACCATCCAAATAACAAGAATTGTTGGATCTATAGAACTTATTCCATTGTATCTCTATATCTTGGTTTCTTCATCATCCATGTCCAGAGAAAAACATGGCTTATGGTTTATTATGTTAAGCAGTTATGCTTTATCTCAAAATAAATCTAAATGAACTTGGCATGAAAATATAATTTGAACTCCTTCAAATATATTTCACCTTGGCCAAGGATTTCTCATGCCAATTCATATTATCTCATAGGGACATCCATTTTGTATATTATAAAGTGATGAATTCCATATTGGCCATACACTTGTCTTCATACATAGCCAACCATGACAGCTATTGCTAGATCTCTTCCGTGATTAGGAATCAATCATTATGCTTTCACATATCAGAGATGTCTATGTATAAGACATCTGTTATGCCTCAGGTCTAAAGACCATTACTAAACATAGTATCTATTACAATGTATAATAAGCCATTAAGACTCAAAACCATATGGCTTACTATATTTGGTCATCAGTAAACTCGTTCTCTTAACAAGTACCTATGTGTTTGACTTGACATCTCACGTCAATGATATGAAACTCACCATCCATTTTAGTATCACATACCATAAGGAGTCATAACACATACTAGTGTTTATAGGAATTTATAATGTCCAATCATAAATCCACCACTAGGAACTATTTAAGAAGTATAGTACAAAGGATGCACGTTTCATATTCTCGACAAACTCGAGAATGTGCTCCTTAACTATTTTACTTCTTGGACTATATTCATTAAATTAATTTATGAATATTGATAACTTTGTCATTTTATAAATATCAAAATGCTATTCAAATACAATCATTCCCTAAACAATCAAACACCATTCGATTGGCCTTTAGGGCATATTACTAACAGGTTTAACCATGAATATATTCCTATAAACAAATAAAAACAAGAAAATAAGACGAGGAATTGAGTTCTGCTTAGTCTTTGCGATCTCTCATTTTTCTCTTTGAATCTTCTGTTGCAACCCTTGAATCTTTTTTTTTCTTTGTTTTCTTTTTGTTTTTTTTTTATTTTTCTTAAATGACGACTCTCTCTTTTTCTTTTCATGTGTGCTCCTTTTATATCTTAGAATTAGGATAACCAGAAGTGTGTGGCCGTGTGTCTTCTATTTTTTGTAATCTTAGATTGTAATCTTTCAGTTAACACGCATGTAATTTTGTCTGCAATTGCTACAAGATTGTTACAGCAACGTGAAATACTAACTAGGCAACCCAAGAGGGGGGTGAATTGGGATTTTAAAACTTAAGCTAAACAATTTACACAACAATTCAATCTATTGCCTTAATGAAATAAAAAACAATAAATTTAATAAAGCACAATAATAAAATAGTAAGGAAAGAGAGAACAAAAGCAATGATTTTTCGTGGTTCAGCAATCCCCGCTTACGTCCACGCCTCCAAGCTCACCGAGCTTGAGGATTTCACTAAGAAAGCCTCCAAGACTTCAAATGCTTACAATTGACTTCCAAGGTGTCAATGGACATTCACAACAAGAGATTATCCCAAATCTCTTAACCCAAGTGTATCCCAACACTTATAATGTCCAGAGCCTTATCTTCAATTCTATTCGATGTCGGTTAGCCGTTTGCTACAGTGAATGCTACAGTAAATTAATTTCCACAATTATAGTTTTGCTCTAAAACTTTATAAAATTATAATGTGGCCCAAAACTATATGAATCTTGTCACAGTAGTCCATTTCCAGAATTCAAGCAATACTTGTTAATATCATGGTTTTCAAAACTTTCAATTAGATCATGATCTTGAAAAACAACCAATTTCATAAAATTATTTTCCATTTGAGTATAAAACCTTTACTTTATCAAAATAATGATTTGTTTAAAATGTATGAAAAATATTTTGAGCATTTAAAAGATTAATCATTCTTAATCTTGTTTTAATCTTGTTTGTTATCATCAAAATTAACATTATAGACACATACATGTTAACATAATGGCTACAACATCTTCTCTGTTCTAGGCTTTTTTTATTTCCTCTGTAGCCAAGTTCTTTTGTCATCTTTGCAAGTCTGTTGTTACAGTTTTCCATCCATAAAGCTTGAGCTTTTTGATCCATAGATGCACTAATCAGAGCACAAAGTATTCTAAAACACAACCAATTTATTAAAATTTAACTTAAACAACTACTTATGCAAAATGTAACTAAGAATGCAATAAAAACACATCATTTACTCTCTAAGTAATATTGGTTTGAGTCTAAAAATATCATGATAACTTTCATTTCATAGAGATATCACACCCCCAAACTTAAACCATTACTTGTCCTCAAGTAATGACAACAACACTAATAGTTTACTCGTGCATTCATACAACAAACAATTTAGTTCTATCATGTAGCTTGGTCAGATTTATCAACCCTCAGATTTCATTCTTAAACATACAAAATTGTCATGAGCAGTTTCAGTTATAGACTTAAGTCTTATTTTGTCCAGAGTGTGTATATGGCACTTTCGTCAAATTCTAGAGTTGCTGCAGTATGACACAAGTATCAAACATAACTTAAAGATCAAACAACAAACATTTCCTCTTCTGGGGGAATAAGAATCAAGAAATGACTTCAAACTGTGCTACAGCTAAAAATATTTTTCTTTTTTTTTTATATTCTTCAATATAACATTGAATTTTCATGTAAATGCCTATCACTTGTAATGATGATACCCAATTACTTGACCAATGCACAGATCAGAGTTGCTACAGCAAAAACATCTAAGCTGCTATAACTCAATCTTATCTATAGACACCTTTGACTCAAGGCTGAACATGGGGCTCATGAACAGACCTGTCTACTCAATATCCTAGATAGAGGAACTATCTTTTTTTTTTCTTTTGGGTTGCTACAGCAATGCTCATAACTCTTGCTGTCTGTTTACTCAAGTCAGCATATAAGGTACATACTCAACCCTAATTACTCAGCAACTAAATCATTGGAGCAAAATTTTATTTCATATCTAGCATAGTTTGTGATGATTCTGAAAATTTTTTTAGGTTCCTCCCAAACTTGAGATATTTTTAACCTTGTTACTCTAGCTAGTTTTGCTACAACATACTCACAAAACTCAACCAAAGCCTAAGTGTAAAGACATAGTTTCAACCTTCATCTATAAATTGTCTCTACTTGGCAGTCATTCATCCTACATTTCAACACTTAATTTATCCTCATTGGGTTTTCTAATCCAAATACAAATGCTGGATAAACAAAACTATACACACAACACAAACACATCCATTCATACATACATTACACCATTGCACAACCCCCCCCCCCCCCAAATTTGAGAGGTTCGGTGTCCTCAAATGCACTCAAAATAAATTAAAGATCACATGCATCCACTTAAAATAATGAAATGAAAAATAAAGATGTTGCAAAGTAAAACTGGACTGGCAGGGTTACTCCCCTGTTGCTAGAAGCAATGCTGCAGCACTTGATGAAAAGGTTCACTTCTTCTTTAATCCACTTCTCAGACGTTCCTTTGGTGAACCTAGTGGTGCAATAACTGGTTGTTTCTTTTTTTACTTTTGGTTGGGATTATTGAAGGGATTTCAGTAGCTTCTATGACTTGGGGCAGAGTTTTCTTTGTTTTCTTAGGTTTTGTTTCTTCTGGTGCTCGCATTGCTTAGCACCTCTAGAAGGTTGTGCCCATTTTCTTTTGCTGAATGGCCCAAGAGTTGATACAAGAGACTTGGTGGGAGTTTTCTTTGCAATAGCTGGTGAAAACGTTGTTGTTGCTGGTTGCTTGGTAGAGATGCTCGTAATGATTTCCTTCAAACTCCTCTTTGCTTCTTCTATCCTTGTGGCTCTCTTAATGGCCTCCTCTAAAGCTGCATCAATGTCCTCTTCTTCTTTTGTCTCAGACTCCTCATCAATCAAAATCTTCTCTTTACCCTTTCTATTGGAAGTCATAACTGGTGGTTCCTCTTCTTCTTCCTCCTCTTCACTTTCTTATTCTCCTTCTACTTCGGCATCGTCAGCCTCCTCTTGCTCCTGCTCTTCTAGTGACTCTCTTTCACTCTCTGTTTCTTCTCTTTTTACTACTAAGGCAGTCTCCTCGGCTATTTGAAAATTAAATTACTGGAGTAGTGATTCAGGGAAATCTGAATGTTTGCTCTTCATATATTTGGCAAATTTATGCTTCTGTAATTTAAGATGCACTAAGTTGGTCCAAAATCTCTAATCTTCTTTCTTTTGCGCTTGGACATATGCATTTATACTTTCACTGAGTTCCTGCAGCATCTTTTCAATTCTTGTGGCTTGCTCAACTTTAACTATAACTTGGTGTTTTGGGATGCTGCAGCAGTAGATTCCACAATAATTTACAGTAAGGTAGTAAATTTTTGCTTCTTTGTTGCACTCTTTCTAATTTCTTTTTCAATGATCTTCCTAACATTTATGGCTAAACCCTTGACTGTAGCATAAAGAAGTTTGAGTCTATCTTGCGAAATAGTGGTAGTGTGGGTGGTTGATATCAAGTTTGAGTCTATCTTGCGAAATAGTGGTAGTGTGGGTGGTTGATATCAATCTAGATTCCAAGAATTTCACCCAAACCTTAATAATAGGCTTCAGGTCTATCCTATTGACCAGTTTATCCTCCTCATTCATCCGTTCACTACCTTGAAAAGTGAAGGTTTTAAAAACCTCCCCGTACTTCTTTACAGTCATGTTCTCAACGAATTTAGTGTACTCACAATCAATTACAGCAAACAAGTTATAAAAAACATTAATAACTCGAGAGTCTAAAGGTACTTGCACTTGCCTCATCAAGATGTTGCACTCCTGAACAACTGGAATTTTCCGGGCTTGTTGTGTCATGTTGGAATAGAACTCCTTAACGACTGGAATGGCAGGGTCTTGGGGGTGAGCAGAAAACTTTATCCATCCCTTTCTTGCTATAGTAGTATAAGTGTTGTTGATAATCCCCGTTGGCTGTTTTAGAAATTGAAAACCCTTTTATTCTAGAATTTTCCGAGGCTCGACAATGTCTTCAAAATTTTCCTTGGCTTTAAAGCTGTAGAAGCACTCAGAGTCCTTCAATCTACTAGCACGTGCTTTAATTTTTGGCATTGTTGTAGCAATTTGAATAGAGTTACAGATGGGGAGAGAACAACTTCTAGTGAAATTGAAATAGTTAAAGTAAATCCCTAATTTATAACAAAAGGGAAGTGGGAGGAGAAAGGTAATTAATCAGATAAACTTGGAAAAATATATTTTTAATTTTAAAAGTAAGTTTTAAAAAGGAAAAGAAAGGACATTTGTCCTGGCAAATCAGGGGTTATGGAATCATCCTTATCACAAACTTTGATATTTGATATAAGCGTGTCAGCCCTCCAATAGTAAAAATACAAAGCTGTCAGTGCAACAGTAAAACTTGTTGCTATAACAACCAATCCGTTGCTGTAGTAATAGCGATAAATGCCTCTGTTGTTTGAGAACCATCTTCTAACTGCCATGTTATACAAGATGCTGCAACATTTCCTTCTGGCTTCTTTAACCACAATTTTTTTTATCAACTTCTACTTGCTGTAATTTAATACAATAAAAGACAATAAGGAAATTAGGCTCACAGTTAAAATAAGAAAAAGACAAATGAAAAAAAAATTAAAATAAATTAACTGCTTTAAAAACTTCAAACAGCTTTCCTCATTGGGTTGCCTCCCAATCAGCGGTTGATTTTAGGTCCTTCAGCCTGAACATCCCTGATAGCTCAAGCTGGATCTTTTATGAACAAATTCTCCATTGGATTGTTCACAACAACTCCAATGTAGTGTTTTACTCTTTCTCCATTCACTTTGAATTCATGTCATGTCCTTTCATCTTAAAGCTCTACAACCCCATGAGAATAAACTTTGATAAGTTTGAAAGGTCCTGACCATCTAGACTTTAATTTTCCAGGAAAGAGCTTCGGTCTTGAATTATAGAGCAAGACTTGTTGAGTTGGAATGAGCCCTCTTTGCTGGATTTGCTTGTCAAGTTATTGCTTGGTCCTTTCCTTATAGATTGTTGTGTTTTCATAGGAAAACAACCTCAACTCTTCTAGCTCACAAAGTTGTAACTTCCTCTATTCTACTACAGCAATCATATCCGTGTTCAGTTGATTTTTGCCCAATATATTTTGTGCTCCAGCTCTAAGGGCAAAGGACAAGCTTTCCTATAAACAATTCTGTACAGGAACATGCAAAGTAGGGTTTTGCAAGCTGTTCGGTAAGCCCATAAGGAGTCATTTAATCTACGACACCAATCCCTTCTATTGAGATTCAGTATTTTCTCTAGTATATTTTTTATCGCCCTGTTGGACACTTCTGTCTGACCATTTGTTTGTGGATGATATGATGTAGCAACTTTATGCTTGATCCAATACTTATTCAATAATGCAGCAAATATTCTGTTGAAAAATGGGTTCCTTCATCACTGACAATGGCTTTAGGAGTGCCAAATCTTGAGAAAATGTTCTTCTAAAGAAATTTCACCACTGCTTTGGCATTATTTATTGGCAATGCTCTGCAGTTTCTACCCACTTGGATACATAGTTCACAGCAACTAAGATGTATAAGTTGCCAAAGAAGGGTGGAAATAGTTCCATAAAGTCTATTCCCTATATATTAAAAAGTTCAATCTCTAAGATATTAGTTAGTAACATTTCATGCTTTTGAGAAATTTTTCATATTCTTTGGCACCTGTTACAACATTTAACAAACTCATAAGCATCTTTAAAAATATAGGGCCAGTAATAACTTGATTGAAAAACTTTTGCTGTTGTTCTGTGTCCTCGAACTGTCTACCATATGTTGTAGTATGACAGGATTATAGAATGCTTGAAATTTCTTCCTTAGGAACACAATTTCTAATCATATGGTTTGAACACAACTTGTACAAGTAAGGCTCATCCCACTAATAGCTTCTAACATCATGAAGAAATATTTTCTTCTCTCGGTTGCTCAAATCAAAGGGTAGTAATCCACTGACTAAATAATTAGCAAAATTTACATACCATGGAAATCCAGATTGCTGCAGCATCTGTGCATGTTGTATCATCAACAATTGGTCATCAGGAGAAGATTTTGTTATGTCTTGCTTAGTTAGAGTGCTTGCATTTGCTTCCATCCTTGAGAGATGATTTACTACTTGATTCTCAATGCCTTTTCTGTCCTTAATCTCTAGGTCAAACTCTTATAGTAAAAGAATCCACCTAATCAACCTTGGTTTAGCATCATTCTTTGAAATCAAATAACTTATAGCTGAGTGATCTGTATAAACAATCATTTTGGTGCCAACCAAATAAGCTCTGAACTTAATAAATGTAAAAACAACTGCCAACAACTCTTTTTCAGTGGTAGTGTAGTTGAGTTGTGCATCAGCTAGGGTCTTACTGGCATAATAAATTGAGTGAAAAATCTTACATTTTCTTTGGCCCTAGCACTGCTCCAATAGTGTCATCAATAGCATCATACATCAACTTAAAAGACATACTTCAATCAGGTGCTACAACAATTGGTACTGTAGCAAGAGCTCTCTTCAATTCAACAAAGGCCTTTAAATAATTTTCATCAAAATTGAAGGGTCTGTCATGCTCCACCAACATGCATAAAGGTTTGGATATTTTGGAAAATTCCTTAATAAATCTTCTATAAAGCCCATCATGTTTTAAGAAACTCCCAATGCCCTTGACTGAAGTAGGAGGTGGAAGTTTATCAATCACCTCTATTTTTGCATTATCTACCTCTATTCTCTTTCTAGAGAATTTATGGCTAGAACTATCCCTTCTTGTATCATAAAATGACACTTTTTCCAACTCAACACTAAATTTGTGTCCTCACATCTCTTAAGCACATTTTTTAGATTATGTAAACAGTTCTCATATGATTCCCTAAAAACTGAAAAATCATCCATGAATACCTCAAGTGTTTGCTTGACCATATATGAAAGAATAGTCATCATACACCACTGGAAAGTTTTTGGAGCATTGCACAAACCAAATTGCATCCTTCTAAAAGTAAAGGTTTTATAAGGACAAGTGATTGTTGTCTTCTCCTCATCCTCTGGTGCTATAGCGATCTGGTTTTGGTATAAGTATCCATCCAAGAAACAGTAGTACTTTTTTCAGCGAGACTGTCTAATATCTGATTTATGGAAGGTAATGAGAAGTGATATTATCCTTGTAGCTTTGTTTAACTCCCTATAATCCATATAAACTCTCCATCCAGTTACTGTTCTTGTGGTAATGAGCTCATTCTTTCCATTTGCTACAATTGTTACTCCACATTTCTTCGGAAATCATTGTACTAGGCTTACCTATGAATTGTCTGATATTAGGTCACTGATTCCAGTATGAAGCTACTTGATGATCTCCTTCTTCACAACTTCCTTTATAATGAGATTAAATCTTCTCTGTTGCCATATAGAATTGTTGTAGCCATCCTCCAGCAAAATCTTGCGCATACATATGGAGGGGCTGATTTCTTTAATATCTGCCATGGTTCATTCAATGGCCATCTTTTACCTCCCCAATACATCTGCCAAGCTCTTCTCTTGATCTGCATTCCAAGAAGATGAAATGATTACAGGAAGTGTGTTATTATCACCAAGATAAACATACTTTAAATGTGAAGGTGAAAGTTTCAATTTTAAAATAAGAGGTGACTCAATAAATGGAACCAAAGGTTTTACTTCCCTATTTGAGAGATCTAGAGATTCAAAGTACTTGTCAGTTCTTACGGGTTGCTTCTCTCTTAACCATGCTATGTTAGCTGTTTCAAGATCTTCATCTTTAAGTTATTTAAATGTTAAAGCTTTGATTTCTTCATTATTGCAACAACTGTTTAACCTCTCTGCTATTGCAAAATCTACAATACTGATAAAATTACAGCCTTCAACATCATCATGACTCTTCATAACATCTAAGATATTGAATGTAACTTGCTAATCATTCACCCGCATAGTTAGCTTTCCTTTTTGTACATCAATTAGAGTATTTCTATCACTAAAAATGGTCTACCCAAAAGGATTGGCACTTATGTATCTACTTCAAAGTCCAACATTATGAAATCTACTAGGAAAATAAATTTATCCACCTTCACCAATACATCTTCAATCTTGCCTTCCAGATAGGTATGAGATTTGTCAGCAAGTTGTAAAGTCACTATTGTTGGCCTAACTTCTCCAACTCCCAATTGCCAGAACACTGTCAGCAAGTTGTAAAGTCACTATTGTTGGTCTAACTTCTCCAACTCATAATTGCTTGAACACTGATAGAGGCATGAGATTGATGCAAGCTCCCAAGTTATAGAGTGCCTGATCACTGTACTTAGTTCTTATAGAGAATAGAATTGTAAAGCTTCCTAAATTCTTTAGATTTTGAGAAATTTTGTTCTAAAGCATATGGCTACATTTTTATGTTAGAGCAACTGTTTCAAACTCTCCAAGCCTTCTTTTCAATGCCAAAATATCTTTCAAGAACTTCATATAATTTGCATTTGTTCTACAGCTTCCATAAAAGGAATGTTGGTGTGTAATTGTTTCAACACTTCTAAGAATTTGTTGAATTGCTTGTCTTGCTTTTGCTTCTGAAATCTTTATGGAAAAGGTGGTGGATGCTTAAATCGTTGTGTAGTAGCCGGCTGTATAGACTGCTTCTATTTTGCCATGTTCTGGAATGATGTGGTTGGTGTTGTAGCAGCGTCACATATAAGTGTTGGATCATCATTTTCTGCAGATGTTGTAGCTTGACTGTTTACACCAGTGTGTTAAAAAGTGGGATGTTGTGGCTCTTCTTCAACTACCACTTGTTCCGGGGGCTGCAGAGAGTTATACAGTTTTGGACAGCAAGACTTACTTATTGTTTCCCCCAAGCACATCCTTCTTGAGTTTCCTCTTGGTTGAAATGGGTTCAACTCTTCTTTTTGGTACACCAATAGGAATATGAACATATTTTCTAGACTGTAAATTAATCACTTTCCAATGCTCTGTTCCATCTCTTTTTGGATCCTTTGCAAAATAATAACTAGACAACTCAAGAGGGGGTGAATTAGGATTTTTAAAAATAAAGCTAAACAAATCACACAATAATTCAATTTAATGCCTTAATGAAAAAAATAAAAATTTAACAATGCTAAAATTAAAAAAGTAAGGGAGGAGAGAGCAAACAAAAATATTTTTACATGGTTCGGCAATCCTCGCATATATCCATGCCTCCAAGCAAACCAAGCTTTGAGGATTTCACTATCCAAGCCTCCCAAGGCTTCAAATTCTTACAATTGACTTCCAAGGTGTCAATGGACCTTTACAACAAGAGATTATCCCCAATATCTTCACTCAAATGTATCCCAACACTTACAACCTCTCAACTTGATTTTACAAAAAATGATTACAAATAAATTTCTTTCACACAATGTGTTTGATTACAAGTAATAGCTTAATGTGATAAATAAAATGAAATACAATCAAGTTTGAAGCTCAATAATAGTTGTATACTTAATAGTTAGCTCAATGGTAATGGTTGAGTCACCTTTCTTTTTTAATTTGATTGAGCCATTTTATAGATGGAGCTGAAAACTAGCCATTGTTGACTTTATGCACACAGTTGGATCGCCGTTTAGTACTTATCGGATCGCCGTTTTGACTTGAGCAAGTGACCATTGCACCAAAGTTTAAATTGTCGGATCGCCGCTAGTAAGAAGTTAGATTATCGTTATTGCTCCAGAATCTTGTCCAAAGATGTCGGTTATCCGTTTGCCATAAATGGTTTATCGTTTGCAAGATGATTACTTTCTGGAGTGTTATCGATTCTTCGTTATCCATAAACAGTTTTCCGTAACTTGAGATTTGCTCTTTGGAATGCAATCGGTTTACCGTTATCCATATATGGCTTGTCGTTAACCTGAGATTTGCTCTTTGGAATGCAATCAGTTTACCTTATCCATAAACAATTTACCGTTATTTAGAAATTCACTCTCTAGAATGAAATCGGTTTGCTGTTTTCAATAAACAGTTTGCTGTTTATTGCAAGAAGGTTTTTCTATGTTTTGAATATTATATAGCTTAAAAAATTGATCCAATTAACAACAATTTTTCAAACTTATCAATTTAAAACATGTTTGCCGTTATCTAGAAATTCACTCTCTAGAATGCAATCGGTTTGCCGTTTTCAATAAACAAATTACTGTTTATTGCAAGAAGGTTTTTCTATGTTTTGAATATTATATAGCTTAAAAAATTGATCCAATTAACAAAAATTTTTCAAACTTATCAATTTAAAACATGTTTCTTATCATCAATATCATTATTATGAAAACAAAAGAGTTAACAATCTCTCATTTTTTTTATGATGACAAACATATCAAGGTTAGACAATTTTCCTCCCCCTTAGTAAGTGACAAATCAATTTTTTATTTAACATGCTTTTATCAAAAAGATATATTTCTCCGCCTTCATCATCAAAAAGAAAAAATGGAAAAAATTTTGGCTGAATCTGCCCATAAAAACGAACATATCTTCAAAAATAGAAAATTTTGAAAACACTTCCAAATATTCACAAATCAACTGAACTCCAACAACCACTCCAATTTTTCTCAACTCAAACAATCCAACAATATAAAACAATGTATAGAACCAACATGCATATAACCATAATCAACAAAATCATCAAGTGAAATTAAAGAATACTTCACAATCCAAATACCATCCAATATATAAAATCATCCAAAATATACAGATAATATCATCCAAAACATGATATAAGAAATGTATGTGCAAAACCAAAGGGAAAAACTAAAGACATAGGAGGATAAACTACGGAGGTGGCTACGATGAAGACTCAGCGGGAGAGAAACCAAGGGCAGTGAGAATGCACCTCTGACCATCACGAAGCTCCTGCTGCTGATCTAAGATGAGTTGTTGTAAAGAATCAAAGAAAGATGCAAGTTGTTGCATCAAGTCCTCAGATGCTGAAGAGGCGGCAGGGGCTGGAGGCATGTCGGCATCCATTTCATGCTCCTCTTGCTCCTTTGCCTCCTTAGTGTGTGCAAGTAGAGCTTGACGAGGAACTCGAGGTCTGGCTCTGAATCAAAATTCGGGAAGCTGATCGGCATAATATATATCATTTAGCATACGATCATCCTTAGGAGCCAACAGTGTATCTTTATTCTTGGGTGAGGTCTCCATTGCGCCAATGGAAACCGATATCGAGAATAATTTCACCTCCTAACCTCTTAGACTCATTATATACAAGCTCAGTAATGGGAATCTTAAAATGCCTTAGAATCCTATTGATAACACCACTATAGGGAAGAAGTCGGTTGTTTATGGCAAGGGTAGACAACATGTGACAGAAAATAATATAACCAAGGTTAACTGAACGCCTTCGAAGAAGACAATCCAGCAAACCGACATCCAAACGAGTAACCTCATCACTATGCCCTTTCCAAAGAGTGACTATGTACTGGAGAATACTATGAAGGATCCTAATCTGCATGGGCAGTAACTAAGATCGAAAAGGTAGTGTATCTTAACCCAACCCAAACCTGACAAGATATTATCTGGTTTAGGTCTTAACAAAGCCCACACAATTTTTTTCCTAGGGCGCCCATACACCCCAAAACAGGTCTTGCCAATTAAAGTGTGGATCACTCCTTATAAACCCTACAACTCTCCTGTGCTTTGCCGATGTGAGATTTGCCTAGGGTGCCACATACACCCTCCTTTGGGGACTCAGCGCCCTCGCCGAGGTTTGCCCCACCATCACTCAAGAGGACACACAGAGCCGCTTTGATACCATAATGTCATGACCCAACCCAAACCTGGCAAGATATTGTCTACTTTAGGCCTTAAGAAGGCCCGTACAGTTTTGATCCTGGGCGTCCATACATCTCAAAACGCGTCTTGCCAATTAAGGTATGGATCACTTCTTAGAAACCCAGCATCTCTCCCATACTTTACTGATGTGGGATTTGCCTAAGGTGTCATAGAGTGAGTAAATATGGTCGGAAAGGTCTCGACCCCGACAAATATTCCTAACTGCATCTACATGAGAAAAGCAGTTTAATTGGAGTTCTTTCTGAGATGCATACAGCTCTAGACCTACATGATCAAATCCTCCACAGTGAACTCAATGGGTACTCCTCCAACATAAGTAACCAATCGATCCAACCTAGGAGCTGAAAGCTCTATATTGGATTAAAAAATTCTAACTAGGTTTCGGTACATTTTTTCCTCTAGGTTGAAGGTAATCTCCCATTGTGCTAACTGTTGTGCAAATTTTATTGAACTCGCAAGCGCACGAATCTATTGTAGAATAGACTAATGGTGACGAGCGTCGATCCCACGCGGAGGTGGATTTTAATTGTGTGTAGAATTAATTTTGTAAATGGGTGGTTGGATTTATGGTGAAAATGATTTGGATTATCCTAAAATTGGAATTGAAATGGTGAGAATAAATTCTAAAATTGGAATTAAAATAGCGAGAATAAATTGAAGAGAAATCTATTGAGATGACGTACTTGGGTATCTGGATCCTTATCAACATGCATCATGGGCTGAATAATCCTTATTAATGCCAATTAAATCATGAGGGGGGAATCCACGCCTCATGAACCACGCTCTAATCAATATGGTGCTAAGGGCTTATCGTGCCAAATAATAATAACCTTGTACTGGGGGGCCGGTGAAACCAAGGCAGTACTAGACAAGATTAGTATTATTTGTCGCCGAGAAGTCAAAACATCCACAAAAATTAGAGGGAAAGAGAAAGTAAATTTACCAAATAAAGCCCATGACACATGTTGAGACTTCACTTTCAACCCAAGCTTGAAAGAAAATTAGCCACTTATAATTGAACTAGAGGCAAAATGAGAATTTATTAAAATACGTAGAAAATACAAGATGGAGAAGGAATTACAGAAAATGGATTCCAAAAATAGATTCAGAGATATCAAATTAGGGGGGGATGCCTTCATTTTATAGATACATTGAGTAAATCATGGCCATCGGATTAAAAACAGTTTGAACGCTCAGGATTATGCCACGTCATCAGTCAACAGTACGCGGTTTGACCACGAGGGTGAACAGTAACATAGTTTGACCCGGCTTTGAATAGTAACACGGTTTGGTTGAAAATAATCTTATGTAATGCATGTACCGTACGCGCAAGTTTTGGTCCACTAATAGGTTGTCATGTCACCATCAACAGTTCATAAGAATTTTAGACCAACAGGATCATGACACCTCATCAGTCAATGCCACATCATCGGTCAATGCCACGTCATCGATCCGTCTATGTGAACAGTGTCGTGAACAGTAACGTAGACAATATCGTACATGTGAATAGTACCGTATATGTGAATAGTACCATACATGTGAACAGTACCATTTTTCCTTTTATGCTCCTCCTAAGGTTTTCGACCGTCTTGAGTTCAAAAGTGATGTCCGTTTTGCCGTTTGATCTCTCGTTTATTGTGAAATGACTATGATGCCCCTAAAATACACAAAATACTTGATTAAAATAAAACACACATAATTAAATTATAAGAACCTTAAATACGTAAAAGTAAGGGTTGTTAGTAAGACTTGAAATGTAAAATGACGATTTTCTCCTTTATAAATATACAGTTTCTAACACTCAACACATCCCCCAACTAGGTTATTGCTAGTCCCTAGCAAATAAAGCGAAAACAAAATTCAAACACAATTTTTTTTTAAACAATCTTGTTTATTCAATCAGACTAATGATAGCAATCAAATAAAAGTATAAGCATTATCTCCAGTCTAAAGAAACATCACACTCACATAAACAATCCACATGAATCAGCCTAGTAGACTTTGTCATAGCTACCTTTAAGAATGATATGTCAAACCCCAAAATCTCACTGGAAGTAGTGACACTCTCACAAAGAAATTAACCATAATAAAAATAGTCACTCCAATGAATGGTAATTGAGAGAAAATAATAAAAAAGTGATATCATATGCTCTCACCAAGATGAAAGCAATATGCCCTCAGCTTAGAAATAATACGATCTCAAGTCAAATAAAAATTCTAGTCAACCCAATTTGTTTATTATTTTTTTTAATGCACCACTACATCTTTTTAGCCCATATAACTAGCTTCTACTTCAGATTATAGTTCCCTAAAATCAAGAAGGACTTTTATTAGGACGTATCGTAGGCTAGGGACATGGCTAACAAAGAAGGAAAATAAGGAAAACAAAGTGTATGTTTGAGAAAAATACAGAGGAATTTTGTTTTTGGAAGTTGCAAGGTGGATTTCACCTATTATTGTTATTTTTTTCTTTTTTTTTTTGAAACAACAATTTTTTTTTGCTTTTGTTGGGCATAACTTCACTATACAAAATATTTATTTACATTTTTCTCAAGCATAAATAGGTGATGGAACTTGTAAGATATTGAGTAATACTCCAAATCGAAATGGGTCAAGATGATAAGTTTGACAAAGAAAAGTTTTTTTTGTAAAAGGTTCAAAAGGGTTAACTATGGATATTTCATAAAAGGGATGGCTATAAAGGCTCAAACGGATCAAAGATGGCCTTTCCATCATCTTTTAGGGCTCTAAATAATATTCCGTATCTACTAGTTAGATGGGCCTCCAAATGTAGCAACACACTTTTTTTCTCCTATTTTTTTTTAATTTTATAATTTTTTTTAAGGGTTAACTCAAAAGAAATCTGGAGATCGTGTATACAATAATAAACTTCTAAGCTGTATAAAAAATGGGCAAAAGGGTTACTCTCTAAGAAAAATGATAGGCTCAAAAACTCACTTGGTACTTATTATGACATGTTCATTCCTTCAAGCAACTCATATTTGTCTCCGACATTAACATGTAAAGTAGCAAATATAGCGTAACATCACTTAAGACCAAAGATAATACAAATACTAAAATTTGAAATTAATCATATCATCCAATGTTAAAACAAATCACACAATTATTTTTTTTAAAAAAAACAACATTCTACCCCCGAACCTATCCTAAACATGAAAGGAAAATATGCATGCAGAAATGTGAAAATGATGCATAAAAACTAATTAGAAAAGATACACTTAAAATGATGGAAAAATAATTTTTTTTTTAACTAAGAAGATGCGTTTCTAGAGGCACTACACTCCAGATTCAGCCATCTTCGACTCAAAAAATTTGAAAGTGTATTTATAAAGGAGAAATTAAAAAGAAGAAGAAAAATGAACATCAAAACATAATGAAGAAAAAAGAAAATGTTTGATTTTTTTTTCAAACGATGAAGATGCGTTTCTAGAGTCACTACACTCCATATTCAGCCATCTTCAACACAAAAGGTTAGTAACAATTAGTTTCTACAACAAAAAAATTAGTAAAAACTTAACCAAGATTCCACAATTGTCGACTATTCCCTCCCCCAACCAGAACAAAATATTGTCCTCAATGTTTTAAAGGAAAGAAGTAGAGTTTAGAAGACATCACCTGGGTGGTGCAACACAGAAGAAAATATTTACAGGCGGAGAGTTAAATCTAATTTGTACTTCTTACTGCTGCTACTGTTACCGTCATTATTTGATGCTCCAACACAAAGGTCTAGGGGTCTGGCTCCAGTTTATAAGCTTGTAACATATCAAGTAGCTCATTAGCAGTGTGAGCACAAATAAAAAGTTTTTTCGCACTGGAAGGAATGAAGTAGTTTTTTATTGCATGGTTAAGAAATGCGATGAAGCTATCATAAAAGTTATTGACATTTAACAAACCGATGGGTTTCTGGTGAATGTGCAGATGAGCCCAAGATGTTAGTGTGATAAGTGCCTCTAGTGTTACAAGATCTTCTAGAAGGAAAATAAAAACATCAGCATGATTAAGCATTTCAGTTATTTTTTCTTGCATACTTGATACGACTAACTCTTCTTCAGTCGATGAGTCAGACAAACTGCCTAAAGGTTTTAGAGCTCTTGGGATAATGCCTAACACTTGGCTTCCACTGATAAAAGTAGCTTCTGAGACTAATTTTGATAACCCTCGATTACCTCCTCCATACACCAAGTGTAATTTTCTCTCTGCTATGCTTCGATCAAGATCTATGGCTGCATCAACGAACTCTTTATGTTTGCCATAGGTAAATCCAGAAAGCACACAAATGTTCTTGAATTGTCTATTGGGAGTAGCTGCCATTAGAATATTTCTCAAAACAATTTGTGAGTGCTTAACAAAAAGTATTATTTAAGAATCTTGGTGACAGTGGGTCACAACTGTGTATGAGGTGGCATGTCAGTGTCAAATAACGCGTAAAGCACATGGCTCGCGAGTCAAAAAGGAAACAGGAAAAGAAAAAGAAACAATGATAAAATAAAATTATTAAAGACAATGATGGAAAAGATAAACAATAATGAAATAAAATAACAGTGAAGTAAAAGGATATTTACAGGTAGTTGCGACTGTGGCTCACATCTTCCTTTGGTTTTACTTCCAAAAACGGCTTGAACGCCCTCTATGGGTCGAGGATGGGCTTCTCATCCAGTTTTCTTATAAACTGGCAAACAGGGTCGTTTATAGTCAGATTCCCGAGACTATATCGTGCATGCTCTTTCTGGAATAATGGCCATAACTGAAGAATCGCTCCTTGCACATATCCACTAGGATGCGTTTCAAGAGACAGAAGGATATCATCCAATGACTCCTTATTCAAGCCATCCCTAATGAATTGAATCTTATCTTCCCTGTTATCAGACACAATTCCTAAAGAACATGGGTTTTTATCGCAACTCATTCTAGCACACTGATGAAAAGCAACAGAAATTCTTCGAGCTCGTCGTTTTCTTGCATAATATGCTTTACCACAACCAGGCATATATGCAATAAATTTTAGAGGTAACTCACCTGCCGATCGTACTTTAGCATCGATTAACCAACGGATGTCCGCAGGTATGTTATTCCTCATGAGCAATTGCATGCGTTCGGACCGAGATTTATAAATCATAAGGAGGGCATTCTGAGGAAGTGAAGGGAATCGCTTGTGAAGCTTCGCTAGAATCTCGTTTCTGTCCATACTTTCGCCTCAGAATATCAGTTATTATGGGAAATTGAAGTAACCGACTTGATTGTCACGGAGTACCGTTATCCGCCACTTCACCGAGGTAACAAACTAAAGCACACAAACAGAAAAACAAATTAAAACACACAAAGAAAATTAAAATCGCCCTCTTATTGAATTTACCTCAAGCTCCAACTAGATGTCGTAAACACTTCTCTCAATGTCTCTGAGTTGGCTTTCTAAACCCTCAACATAGGATACTAACTCTGGTGGTTGCAGAGCCCAAATACGATGTGTTTTACAAAATTGAATCTGCCTTTTAAGATGAGTTTTAACACGTTGAAGTGGTTTAAAAATGTTCAGAAGGAACGGTCTAAGTATGGTACTCATGATTAACAATGATAAGAGAACTTAATGGTAAAACAAACACACTTATGCAAAAATAATTTCAATTAGCAAAAGAATAATAAAAAGAAAGAAAGAAAAATCAAACCACCGAAAAGAAAAAAAATCAATTCAAATCTGGTGGGTCACTCAAATTTATTTCAGTGTCTTCTCCACGTGGTTACTCTAGATATGACTTTAATCTTTGACCATTAACTTTAAATGTGACACCGTTCTTTGGGTCCTTAATTTCAATTGCCCTATGTGGAAAAACAGTATGAACAATAAATGGACCAGACTAACGAGAGCGTAACTTACCTGGGAATAGGTGCAAGCGAGAATTGAATAAAAGCACTTTCTGACCTGGAGTGAACAATTGTCTCATAATTTGCTTGTCATGGAAGACTTTCATTCGTTGCTTGTAAATCTTGGCATTTTCGTATGCATCATTGCGAATTTCTTCAAGTTCTCCCAGCTGTAATCTTCTTTCTGAGCTGGCTTGCTGCATGTCAAAGTTGAATTTCTTGATAGCCCAATATGCACGATGCTCGAGTTCCACAGGTAGGTGGCAAGCTTTTCCATACATTAGCCTGTAGGGTGACATCCCAATCGGGGTCTTGAAAGCCATTCTATATGCCCATAATACATCATCAAGTCTTAATGACCAATCTTTTTTGTCCGGCCTCACCGTATTTTCTAATATGTGCTTTATTTCTCGATTAGAGATCTCAACTCGGCCACTGGTTTGCAGATGATATGGGGTTGCCTCTTTGTGAGTGATTGAATACTTTGTCAAGAGAGCCTTGAATGCTTTATTACAAAAGTGGGCACTACCATCACTGATTATTGCTCGAGGGAATCCAAAACGTGAAACAATGTTGCTTTTTAAAAATCCTATCACCACCTTATGATCATTGATTCTACATGGAATTGCTTCTACCCATTTCGATACATAGTCAACAACAACCAATATGTATTGATGGCTAAAAGAAGAGGGAAAGGGTCCCATGAAGTCGATACTGCACACATAAAAAATCTCAACCACTAAAACTGGATTTAATGGCATCATATTCCTTCGTGTAATGCTCCCCATTCGTTGACACCTATCACATGAAGAACATAAAGTGTAAGTGTCTTGAAATATAGTTGGCCAATAGAAACCACATTGTAAAACTTTAGTAGCTGTTTTCTTAGCACTGAAATGGCCTCCACAAGCTTGTTCATGGCAGAATGAAAGGATATTCTGAATTTCACTTTATGGGACACATCATCTAACAATTTGATCTGCACAATACTTGAACAAATAAGGGTCATCCCAAAAGAAATTCTTTATTTCTGCAAAGAATTTAGCCTTGTCTTGCTTGGTCCAATGCTCTGGAAGTTGACATGTAATAAGATAATTAACTATATCAGCATACCAAGATAATACTTCCACACTCATTAATTGTTCATCTGAAAATGACTCATTCAATGTTAAAGGTTTAGAAATTATGTCAAAATGAAGACAAGAGAGATGGTCAGCTACAACATTCTCTGTGCCTTTCTTATCTTTAAATTCCAAGTCGAACTCTTGCAAAAGTAACACCTAACGAATTAGTCTAGCTTTTGCATCTTTCTTTGTGAGAAGATATTTAAGAGCAGCATGATCTGTGAATATACTTATTTTACAACTAATGAGATAAGATCGAAATTTTTCTAATGCAAACACTACTGCTAGCATTTCTTTTTCAGTAGTTGAATAGTTCAACTGTGCATCATTCAATGTCATACTAGCATAGTAAATAACATGGGGAATTCGATCAACTCTTTGTCCTAATACTACTCCTATTGCATAATCAGATGCATCACACATGAGCTCGAATGGTAAGCTCTAATTTGGGGGCTGGATGATGGATGATGATATCAACAATTGCTTTAATTTTTCAAAAGCCACAAGACATGAATCATTAAAGATAAAAGGTACATCCTTAGCAAGTAAATTGCATAAAGGTCTAGAAACTTTGCTAAAATCTTTAATGAAACATCTATAGAAACCAGCATGCCGAAGGAAAGATCTTACTTCTCTGATTGTTTTGGGTGGAGGAAGATTAGAAATGAGATCCACCTTGACTTTGTCAACCTCAGTACCTTTGCTTGAAATGATGTGACCGAGAACAATACCTTGTTTTACCATAAAATGACACTTCTCCCAATTTAAGACTAAGTTCTTCTTGACACATCTCTGTAGAACTAGTGTTAGATGATGTAAACATTGATCAAACGAGTCACCAAAGATAGAAAAATCATCCATAAAGACTTCAAGGAATCGTTCAACCATTTCAGAAAAAATGTTTAACATGCATCGTTTAAATGTAGCAGGTGCATTACATAATCCAAATGACATCCTCCTATATGCAAAAGTGCCAAAAGGGCAAGTGAAAGTGGTATTCTCTTGATCTTTTGGTGCTATGAGAATCTGATTATATCCTGAGTAGCCATCTAGAAAGCAATAAAATTCATGGCCTACTAATCTATCAAGCATTTGATCGATAAATGGTAAAGGAAAATGATCTTTACGTGTGACGGAATTCAACTTTCTATAATCAATGCATACACGCCATCCTGTAGTTACTCTAGTTGGTAACTACTGTGACTCCTGACTTTTTATGGACAACTTGTACAGGACTGACCCATGAACTATCAAAAATTGGGTAAATGATACATGCGTCTAATAGTTTAAGGACTTCAGTTTTAACAACTTCTTTCATGTTAGGATTTAACCAACGTTGCATTTCCCTAGTAGGTTTAGCATTTTCATCGGGGTGAATGTAATGCATGCAGTCTACTGGGTTTATATCTCTTATGTCCGCTATGGTCCATCCTAATGCTCATTTGTGCTCTTTTAAAACATCAAACAACTTACCTTTTTGTTCGTCATTGAGGGATGATGAGATGATTACCGGCAGAGTACTTTCTTCTCCCAAAAATGCATATTCTAGAGTGTTGGGCAATAGTTTGAGCTCGAGTTTCGGTGGTGATTCTGATGATGGGATGAGTTTCTTCTCTGATAGTGCTAGTTGCTCAACTTTTGACTTCCATTTATTAGTGTCCATGGATGGTGCTGAGTCAAGTAGGGTGTTGACCTCATCGACCGATCTGTCAATATCCAAATCCAAACCAAAGTGAGTTAAACATGTTTGCAAAGGATCATCACTAAGGTTTGAAACAAAAGTATTATCAACTAATGCTTCTATTAAATCCACATCAACAATTCCATCATCTGCATTGTGAGGTTGTTTGGCAATGTTGAAGATGTTCAGCTCCATAGTCATGTTGCCAAAGGACAACTGCATATTTCTAGTCCTGCATTGAATATGAGCATCCGCAGTTGCCAAGAAAGGTCGGCCTAGAATAATGGAGATGTGCTTCCTTAAATCCTGTATTGGTTGAGTGTCGATTACAATAAAATCAACAGGAAAATAAAACTTGTCTACCTGGATAAGCACGTCCTCCATAATACCATGAGGTATTTTCGTGGACCGATCTGCAAGCTGCAACACCACTGGAGTTGGGTGTAATTCTCCCAGTCTAAGTTTTACGAATACAGAGTAAGGCAAAAGATTTACACAAGCTCCTAAATCCAACAAAGCATTCTCAATTGTGTGGTTCCCTATACTACATGAGATAGTGGGGGAGCCTGGGTCTTTGCATTTTAGAGAAATTTTATGTTGTAGGATAGAACTAACGTTTTCTGTTAAAAATGCCTTCTTTTGAACATGAATGTTTCTCTTTTTAGTACAAAGATCTTTAAGAAACTTAATATAAGATAGAACTTATTTTATAGCATCAAGCAAAGGGATGTTAACACTTACCTGTTTGAAGATTTTGAGAATCTCACCTGTGGATTTTCCCTTTTTTCCTTTGGCTAACCTCTGAGGAAATAGAGCTTTGGGAACATATTCTCGTGGGTTGGTTTCTTCTTTCTCTTCGGATGGTGAGTCCTCAACATTTACAGGTACAATTTGATTTTCTTTTGTCACCGGCATCTCCACTTTGTTGTCGACTTCTTTTCCTTTTCACAAGGTCATGACGGCTTTGACCTCTATGCTGCTGTGGTGAACTAGTACTTGCTTCATGTACTCCTTAGGATTAGACACTGGTTGACTTGGAAACTTGCCTTTTTCAACAGTCATTGCCAAGGTCTAAACCGAAGAAGCAAATTGTCCCACCATCTTCTCGAGGCTTGAAACTGATTGGGCTTGTAAGTTGAAGCCCGCTCTCAACTCATTTCATAGTCCATCAATGGTGCGGTTCTGTTGCTCAATCGTGGAGTGAGTAAGATTCTTGAGATTCTGGAATGCATTCTCCCATGGTCTGGGTTGAGAGTAGTTCTAGTTTTGATTGTATGGTCTAAATGGTGGCTGAGAGGCTTGACGATTTTAAGGAATTGATTGCATTGGTGGAGCTAGAGCCGCTGGTCCATTCTGTTGAAATCCTTGAGACCATGAAAAATTGGGGTGGTCTCTCCATCCAGGGTTATATGTGTTGGAGTATGGGTTGTAATTCGATGGTTTTCTCATTACACCTATGGCATTGGCTTGATATGAGTATGAGTCATGGTCAGGTGGCTCTGTTGATTTAGCAGTCAATAATGATGCTATTTGTCGAGAAAGACCTTCAATTATTGCTTTGACTTCTTTAATTTCTGAACTTGACTCGCCAATGTGAACCTCATTTACTCCCTTAATTCTTCTAGTATTCCTGAGTGATCGACTCCGTTGTTGGGAATTATCCGCTTGTCGCTGGAAGAATTCCCAAATCTCTGATGCACTTTTTGACATTAGCTCTCCTCCACTTGTTGCCATCAGTCATTCTTGCACATTTGGCAATAATCCCTCCAAAAAGTTGGCAAGAATCCCTCCAAATGATTATATGAGCCCTCATTTTCTAGGCCATAGAATGTTGGGAGACAATTTCGCACACTAGGTTTTAGTTCAAAACTCCTAGCAGCTACATTTGGGTATCTTATGCATGATGTGCTCAAATTAGCTAAAGGACTGAAGTAGTCCTTAAATGGCCTCTCCTGTGGTTGCAAATCCATTTTATTTTTAATGTGTTTGTGTGTGCGCAGTGTTTTTTCTAATTCAAGGTCTATAGGCTCAAGATTAGGTAATAATGACCTACGATCATGCATGCAAAACAAATAAAATGAAAATAAAGATGGGAATAAAACAAATAAAAATAAATAAGAGGGAGAAATTACGATACTAACCTTATTGCGCTATTACAACCTTACTATAAAAATACATAAAAACAAATACGTGAAATATATTAACTAAAAATAAATTAATAAGATAAACAAAAAAAATTTACAATGAAAAATAAATTGAAAATTAAATTACATAATTTTAAAGAAGAGAAAAAAAAGAACTACTAACTTCTAAATGCGGATTCACTTTTTTTTTTAATAAAAAATACAAGAAAATAAATAAAAGAAATTATTCACAAAAATTAATTCTATGAATTAAAATTACTTACCTCCCCGGCAACGACGCCAAAAACTTGTTGTGCAAATTTTATTGCGCACGAATCTATTGTAGAATAGACTAATGGTGACGAGTGTCGATCCTACGAGGAGGTAGATTTTAATTGTGTGTAGAATTAATTTTGTAAATGGGTGGTTGGATTTGTGGTGAAAATGATTTGGATTATCCTAAAATTGGAATTGAAATGGTGAGAATAAATTCTAAAATTGGAATTGAAATGGTGAGAATAAATTCAAGAAAAATCTATTGAGATGACATACTTGGGTATCTGGATCTGTATCAACATGCAGCATGGGCTAAATAATCCTTATTAATACCAATTAAATCATGAGGGGGGAATCCACACCTCATGAACCACGCTCTAATCAATATGGTGCTAAGGGCTTATCGTGCTAAATAATAATAACCTTGTACTAGGGGGCCAGTGAAACCAAGGTGGTACTAGACAAGATTAGTATTATTTGTCGACCAGAAGTCAAAACATCCACAAAAATTAGAGGGAAAGAGAAAGTAAATTTACCAAATAAAGTCCATGACATATGTTGAGACTTCACCTTCAACCCAAACTTGAAAGAAAATTAGCCACTCATAATTGAACTAGGGGCAAAAAGGAAATTTATTAAAATATGTAGAAAATACAAGATGGAGAAGGAATTACAGAAAATGGATCCCAAAAATGGATTCAGAGATATCAAATTAGGGGGGGAGGCCCCCTTTTTAAGATACATTGAGTAAATCATGGCCATCGGATTAAAAATAGTTTGGACGCTCAGGATTGCGCCACGTCATCAGTCAACAGTACGCGGTTTGACCACGTGGGTGAACAGTAACACGGTTTGACCCGACTTTGAACAATAACGCGGTTAGGTTGAAAATAATCCTGTATAATGCATGTACCATACGCGCAAGTTTTGATCCACTAATATGCTGCCACGTCACCATCAACAGTTCATAAGAATTTTAGACCAACAGGATCATGACACCTCATCAGTCAATGCCACATCATCGGTTAATGCCACGTCTGAAATACTAACTAGGCAACCCAAGAGGGGGGGTGAATTGGAATTCTAAAAATTATTCAACTAAAACAAAATATCATGCAAATCTAAAATCGAATTTAAAACAATAATAATTAAATCAATCACAAATTAAAAGGATAAGGGGAGAGAGAATCAAACACGAAGATTTTTACGTGGTTCGGCCAACCTCGCCTACGTCCACGCCTCCAAGCTTTCCGGGCTTGAGGATTTCACTAAGCAAGCCTCCAAGGCTTCAATTGCTTACACTTGACTTCCAAGGTGTCAATAACCTTTACAACAAGGGATTATCCCCAATATCTTAACCTAAGTGTATCCCAACACTTACAATCACTCAAAATAAAAGATTATAAACTGTTTTTCTCTCACACAATATTTAAGATTACAAATCAATGCCCAAAGTGTGAATAGATGAAGTAAGAATATGTTCAAAGCTCTATGAAGATTGTAAACTCGAGTATAAGCTCAATGGTTGTGTTGTGATCAGTCCTCTTTGAATTTGAATGAGCTTATTTATATTTGGAGCTGAAAAACTAACCGTTACTGACTGTCAGCCCGAAAACGGTTCACCGTTAGCCGTTAACGGTTAACCATTTGCGCTGGTCAAAGTTACCGTTAGGCCAAATTTCAAATAAACGGTTTGCCGTTTAGGGTTACCCTTTCACCGTTAACTTCCAGAGACCTGCAAGATGAACACAAGTTATCCGTTTATAGTAAACGGTCAAGGCTTTGCATGAAGTGACTCTCTGGATGTTATCGGTTAACCGTTTGTAATAAACGGTTCGCCGTTAGTTTCCAGTAACCTGCAAAATGAACATTAGTTACCCGTTTTAAGTAAACGGTTAAGGCTTTACATGAAGTGACTCTCTGGATGTTATCGGTTAACCGTTTGTAATAAACGGTTTGCCGTTAGTTTCCAGTAACCTGCAAAAAGAAAATCTGTTACCCGTTTTAAGTAAACGGTTAAGGACTTATATGAAGTCACTTCTCTGGACATTATCGGTTAGCCGTTTATAATAAACGGTTCACCGTTAGTTTCCAGTAGCCTTTCTATTTTTCCGTTTTTCACTAACGGTTAGAGCTTAAGCAATTTGTTGCTCTCTGGTCACAATCGGTTAACCGTTTAAAAGATACCGGTTCAACGTTTATTTCCAGAAACTCATTTTGAACCAGATTTTGTAAAGAATCTTTTTCCAATTTGAAAGACCATCTTTTATAAGAATAAATAGGATGTTTTTTTAAGACTTTCGTTTATTAAGAGATAGCTCCAAAATTTTTATCAAAAATCATTTAAAGTTTGTTATCATCAAAATCAATATTATTAACATATACATGTGAACAATCTCCCCCTTTTTGATGATGACAAACTCTATTCAACATTTAGCTCCCCCTTAATATGTGTTCCCCCTTAATGTATGGCCAAATTAAGGAATGTTCAATAAAAGGATTTTTGCTCAAGAAAGCATTTTTAAATACATTTTAAATCTCCCCAATTATAAAACATTTTAAAATTCATTCTAAAACTCCCAACTTATCTCCGCCTTCATCATCAAAAAGAAAAAGAGAAAAGAAAGAAACGTAAATCCGGTTTTTAGCGAGCGAAAATTTTGGTAGAGTTTCCCCTTAAAAATGAGCAAAACCATTAATACACATGAGAGAAAAACACTTCCAAAATGTCTTAACAACAACTCCATTATCAACCCAACAACACCATGAGCAAGCCAACACTTCAATAGTCAATAAACCACAAGATTTATCAAGTAATATCAAGTCATCCAACATTAAGAACAACATAAAAGCATGTCATCAAAATCCATAAATGGCATATAGAAGTAGCAGTAAAAAAATAAACATGACAATCATGCAAACAATCAAAATATGAACTGTATGTGCAAAAATAAAACTCAGAAACTACTGAGGTGGTGGAGGAGGAGAAGATGAGCTGCCCGGATCATAACCAAAATAGCCAAGAATAATGCGCTGTGCATGGATAATCTCAAGCTGATGATCAATGCTCTGCCGTTGGAAGGTCTGAAAATCAGAACGGAGCTGCTGTGATCACGAGAAAGAGCATCCAACCGATCAAGAATCAACTGCTGCATACCGTCTGAAACAGGTGGCTGAACTAGAGCTGGAGACGGCATAGAGGCAGCTGGCTGTTCAGGAACAGCATATGGCTACTCAAGCACAGCTGATGACTCAGGAACAGCTGATGGCTCAGGAGCAGGAGGCGGCTCAGAAGAGGAGGGAATGTCAGCATCCGTCGCACGCTCCTCAAAGTCAGAGTCAGCTGGAGGCCGAGGGACAAATCGACGACGTGGAGGAGGAAGATGAGCTCCTAATCTAAAGTCAGGAAGCTGATCGGGAGGATATACATCATTAAGCATCCGATCGTCCTCCGGAGCTATCAAGGTATCCCGATTTTTGGAGTTGCTGGTTTTTATCCATTTACCATTCCTCCGAGAAAAACTGATACTAGTCATCGCCTCGAGACCAATCCGTTTAGTCTCCATATGTCCAGTATCACGAAGAGGCACATCAAAGCGTCGCAGTATCTTAGTAATGATACTACCATACGGAAGCAAGCGGTGATTGACCGCGAGAGTGCTCAACATATGCCGTACAATAATATATCCGAGGTTTATGGGACGATCTGAGAGTAGGCTATCCAGTAAGCCAACGTCCAACCTCGTAACCTCATCCGAGTGACCCTTCCTAGGTGTCACTATGTGCTGAAGAATAGAATGAAGAATACAGACTTGAAGAGGTAAAAGTTGAGACCGAAACGGAAGCATACAAATCTCATCAGTCAAGTCTCGACGACGACATATATGACGGACTGCATCAGTATGACTAAAATGGTCAAAGGAAAAGATTTTCCTAGATGTGTATATGTCATGTCCCTCACTCGAGATACCAAGATACTCAGCTAGGTCCCCATCATCAAATTCTATATGCACACCACTGACTTGAGTAATTATCCTATTTTGGCGACTAGCGGAAATATCCATGTTCGAATAAAAGACTCGCACCAAGTTAGGATAGACTCGTTCATCAAAGTTAATAGCAGACTCCCAAGGCATAAGCATATCCCGAACACTTCAACCACATACAACTAAGTGACGGAAATCATCAATGTCAACAAAAGAGGAGTCAAGTACCTTTCGCCCATCGAAGCGATCCTCGAACCGCTTCGCCAAGGGAGGAGTGGGGAAGTGAATTCTTGCAAATTCAGTGACTTCCCGTGGTAGTATGGGATTCCTTGGAGGCACGGATTTTCGCCGGACATTTCTCCGAGAAGATTCAGCCATGGAGAAGCACGGTGGAGTGAAAACAGGCGGGAGAGAGGAAAAAGAATCGGGGATTTGATGAGAAATGAGTAAAGGATGTGAGGTATATGCTCAATTTGGTGGAAACAAGGGACAAAACGGATCAAAAACGAAGAATCCCAACTCGCGGCACTTAGGGTTTGAATTTGGGATTTTTCGATTTGGGCTTCGATTCGAAGTTTTGAATCGGTGAAATTATTCTAAAGATGATAAGAAATGATTTTGATGGTTTGATTTGGCACGAAAAGCAAGAAAAATGAAGATTTGAGGACAGAGAGAGCTTCGGCTGCGCAACAATGGAGAAAACGGTGAAAGGGTAAGCTGGAGAGAAAGAAGAGAAAGGCTTTAAACAGTTTAAAAAACGCGAAAACGATTAACCGTTTATTTAAATGGTTAAAGGGTAACGTCCAGAGACTAAGAGTGGGTAACGGTTCACCGAAAACGGTTAACCGTTTATTTAAACGGTTAAAGGGTAACTCACAGAGGCTCAAGAATGAGTAACAGTGAACGCTTAAGTGCTTAACGGCTAAGGAGTAACCGTTAGAGGACTCTCTGTTAGCAAACGGTTCACCGATTAAAGCAAACGGTGAAAGAGTAAACTGACAGACACAAAAAAACTAGTTTCTGGAGAAAAACGGTTCATCGTTTATTGGAAACGGTTATCCGTTTATTTTATCTGAATTTTCGCACATTTGATTTAATATCTGGTCAGCAAATAATAAATTCCCAGATCATTTAATTGATCTGAAAATATTTTATGAGACATTTTAATGCATGATTCATGAACATGTTTTCAATCAATTCATACACATAAACAAGAATTAACAAGGCAAATTCATCATTTGACTATCAAGCTCAAGCATCTCTTAAATATTAAATCACAACTATAAGTCAATCAATTTAGTACACTCAATAGCATGAATAGAGACGTTAATGCGAAAATTTCATCATCCCAAGTTCATGCCGAATTTTTGAAAATTGTTCTTCGCAAAGTGGTTTTGTGAAAATATCGGCAAGTTGTTTTTCCGTAGAAATAAACTCTAATGCAATATCTCCCTTTTGAACATGATCTCTCAAGAAATGATGTCTAATTTCTATATGCTTGGTTCTAGAGTGTTAAATGGGATTCTTTGAAAGATTTATAACACTAGTATTATCACACTTAATAGGAATTTGTTGAAGATTAATGCCATAATCTCTAAGTGTTTGTTTCATCCAAAGTGCTTGTGCACAACAACTTCCGGCGGCTATATATTCAGCCTCGGTAGTTGAAAGAGCAACAGAATTTTGTTTCTTACTAAACCATGAAACAAGTGAGTGTCCTAGAATATAGCAAGTTCCACTAGTGCTTTTCCTATCCACTTTATGACCAGCAAAGTCCGCATCCGAATAACAAGTTAAATCTATATGAGTTCCTCTAGGATACCAAAGACCAACATCTATGGTTCCAATCAAATAACGGAAAATTCTTTTAACAGCAAGTAAATGGGATTCCTCGGGACATGATTGAAATCTTGCACACAAACATACACTAAACATGATATCGAGTCTACTAGCAGTCAAATAAAGTAAAGATCCGATCATACCTCGATACATTTTGATATCCACTTCTTTGCCCTTTTCATCTTTGTCAAGCTTGATGATAGTACTCATAGGAGTGCTTTTTGCCGTTCCATTTTCATAGCCAAACCTTTTGAGTAGATCTCTCACGTACTTGGCTTGGTTTATGAAAATTCCTTCCTCGTTTTGTTTGATTTGAAGTCCAAGGAAGTACTTCAACTCTCCCATCATACTCATCTCAAACTCTTGGCTCATACAAGATGAAAAATCTTTACATAACAACTCATTAGTAGAACCAAAAATAATATCCTCAACATAAATTTGAACAATAAGTATGTCCTGGTTCTTATGCTTAACAAAAAGAGTTGTGTCCGCTTTTCCCATCGAAAAATCGTTATCCAACAAGAAATTTTTAAGCCTATCATACCAAGCTCTAGGTGCTTGTTTTAAACCATATAAAGCCTTGGATAACTTATACACATTATCAGGAAATTTTTCATTTTCAAAACCAGGAGGTTGTTTCACATAAACTTCCTCCATAATATATCCATTTAAGAAAGCACTTTTGACATCCATTTGATATAAAATAAAATCCTTATGACATGCATATGCTAACAACATCCTAATGGATTCTAGCCTTGCTACAGGTGCAAAAGTTTCATCAAAATCAATTCCTTCTTCTTGGTTGTAACCTTGAGCTACTAATCTAGCTTTATTTCTTACAACCACACCAGATTCATCCATTTTATTTCTAAATACCCATTTAGTGCCTATAATGGATTGATGTTCTGGACAAGGAACTAACTCCCACACATTGTTTCTCTCAAATTGATTCAACTCCTCTTGCATTGCCATAATCCAAGATTCATCATTTTCAGCATCCGCAAAAGATTTTGGTTCAATTTGAGAAATAAATGCAGCATGCTCACATGTGTTCCTAAGAGATGATCTAGTGGTAACTCCTCGTGAGGGATCTCCTAAAATTACATCTTTAGGGTGAGAGGAAACATACCTTCACTCCTTGGGGAGTGTTTGAGAAGTACCTTCATTTTGCTCCACATTTGATTCTTCATGATGTTCCTCTTGAATTCCATTTGGTGTGTCTTCTTGGTTGTCATTTGATGCTTCTTCTTGTTGTTCTTCTTCTGCATTATCATCAACAATGGCTTTCTCCGTAGAGGAGGGGTTAGACTCATCAAAAGTAACATGCATAGATTCCTCCACAACTAAAGTTCTTTTGTTATAAACTCTATAAGCTTTGCTTGAATTTGAATAACCAAGAAAAATACCAACATCAGATTTTGGATCAAATTTACCAAGATTATCTTTTATGTTAAAAACAAAACATTTGCATCCAAAAACTTTAAAATAACCAATGTTGGGTTTTCTATCTTTCCAAAGCTCACATGGAGTTTTATTAAGATTAGGTCTAATCAACACCCGATTTAAAACATAACAAGCGATGTTGACGGCATGGTCCTAGCCATTTCTTGTATAGACCTATTCTTTCTTTCTACTACTCCATTTTGTTGTGGAGTCCTAGGAGATGAAAATTGATGTTCAATGCCAAGGTCATTACAAAAATTTTCAAATGCATGATTTTCAAATTCTCCACCATGATCACTTCTAATACAAGAAATAGAATAACATTTTTCATTTTGAACCTTTTTATAGAAAATTCGAAATGCATCAATGGCATCATCCTTATTAGCTAAGAACAATACCCATGTGTATCTAGAATAATCATCCACAATTACAAATGCATAATATTTGCCACTTAAACTAGCATATCTAGAAGGTCCAAACAAATCTATATGAAGCAATTGAAGTGGTTTAAAGTAGAGATATGATTCTTGTTTTTGAAGGAAGTCTTCATTTATTTTCCAAATTGGCATGCTTCACAAACTCTATCTTTTTGAAAACTGATTTTTGGAAGACCTTTAACTAAATCATTTTTCACGATTTTTGAAATCAAATCCATGCTTGCATGTCCTAATCTTCTATGCCATAGCCAACTATCATCATGTAATGAGGAAAAACATTTATCAAGAGTAGATGCACATTCTATGTCAATGGTATAAACATTACCACATCTATTACCAACAAACAAGATTTTGCCATCACATGAGTTCTCGATGACACAATTAAATTTATCAAAAATGACTTTATAGCCCTTGTCACATAATTGACTAATGCTAATTAAGTTGTGTTTTAAGTTCTCAACCAAACATACATTCTCAATTAGAGTTGAGGATACTTTATCAACATCTCCAATTCCAAGAATTTTTCCTTTTGAGTTGTCTCCGAAAGATACGTCTCCACCATTTTTGATTTTGGTGAAGCTTGAGAACCAAGAATAATTCCCTGTCATGTGTCTTGAACAACCGTTGTCCAAGTACCACTTATTATTCTTCTTCTTCAAGCCCTGCAGAGAAAATCTCAAGTTTTAGGTACCCAAACCTTTTTGGGTCCTTGAGAGTTAGCAATGGTTCCTTTTGGAACTCAAACACATTTCATACCATAATATGCATTTCTCTTTACTGCACATCTATTTTTCATATGACCATCTTGATTACAATAATGACATACACTTTTATGATCATTTGTGGAGGTAGCTTTAACAAAATAATTCTTGTAATACTTTTGCTTCAAGTTAGGCTTATATCCAAGTCCTCCTTTATCAAAAAAACATTTTTGAGAATTAAGCATGTTATCCAACATCTTTTGCCCATTTGTGAATTTTAGAACAACACTACTAAGTTCAGTATTCTTTTTCTTGAGCATTTCATTTTCCTTTTTCAAATCATCTACATGTGATTCTAGATGCTCATGTGAAGTGCTAGGTTTTTCATTTGATAATGCAACTCTATTATGTAAGGTTTTATTCTCTAATTCTAATCCTTTAATCTTCTCATTCAATAACTCATTGCATTTTTGCATGGCATCCTTTTCATTTGTAAATTCTAGCAATTTCTTTTTAAGGCATGCATTCTTTTTACCAATTTTCATCAACTCATCATGCATTTCTTTAAAAGCATCATACAGTTCATCATAGGTGGGATCACTTACCTCATTGAGATCATCCTCATCTCTTATTGCCATAAGTGCTAGGTTTGAAACTTCTTGTGATCCTTCTTCATCACTTGAATCTTCCTCGCTATCGTCCCAAGTTGTAACTATTGCTTTCTTCTTGAGTTTGTTGATAAGTGGACATTCCGATCTTATATGACCAGGCTTCTTGCATTCATAGCATGTGATTGCCTCCTTCTTCTCCCTATGGTTCTTGAAGTTCCTGAAATTTCTTCGCTCTCCGATTTTCTTGAAGAATTTTCTGAACCTCCTTTCTAGCATGGCTAGCTCTTCATCATCTGGTTCACTCTCCCCATCACTCTCATGTTTTGAAGCTTTGAGAGCAATGTTTTTCTTCTTCTCCTCGTGCCATTTTTCTGCTGCCAAATCTTCTTCATATGAAATGAGAGAACCAATTAAATCATCAAGAGGTAAAATATTTAAATCTTTTGCTTCCTCAATGACAGTCCTTTTTGGTCTCCATTCCTTAGGTAGTGACTTAATAATTTTCTTGACTTTTTCGCTATTTGAAAAAGTCTTCCCTAGAGCTCCTAGAGTGTTCACTATGTCCGTGAATCTAGTATACATAGAGTACACATTTTCATTTTGTTCCATTTGAAACAATTCATATTGCCGAGTGTACCTACTTATTTTAGATTCTTTCACTTGGTTTGTGCCTTCATAGACAACCTCAAGTTTGTGCCAAATCTCATTAGCACTTTCACAACTAGACACTCTATCAAACTCTTTCTTATCTAGTGCACAAAACAAGGCATTCATAGCTTTGGAGTTTAGAGAGGCTTTTCTCTTTTCGAATTCATTCCAATCCCGTGAAGGTTTTGGAATATCTTCTCCAACTTCATTTTTAGTCAAAGGCATGAAAGGACCATCATTAACAATTTCCCAAATTTTATAATCTAAGGCTTGCAAGTAAATTCTCATCCTAGTTTTCCAATATGGGTAATCATTTCCATCAAAGAAAGGTGGTCTAGTAGTGGACTGTCCTTCCCTAAATGTGGAATCATTTTGAGTTGCCATTGAACTTTAGCTTTAGACGGTTAAGTCTAAATAAGAGCACTAAGCTCTGATACCAAATGAAATACTAACTAGGCAACCCAAGAGGGGGGTCAATTGGAATTCTAAAAATTATTCAACTAAAACAAAATATCATACAAATCTAAAAATGAATTTAAAACAATAATAATTAAATCAATCACAAATTAAAAGGATAAGGGAAGAGAGAATCAAACACGAAGATTTTTACATGGTTCGGCCAACCTCGCCTACGTCCACGCCTCCAAGCTTTCCGGGCTTGAGGATTTCACTAAGCAAGCCTCCAAGGCTTCAATTGCTTACACTTGACTTCCAAGGTGTCAATAACCTTTACAACAAGAGATTATCCCCAATCTCTTAACCCAAGTGTATCCCAACACTTACAATCACTCAAAATGAAAGATTACAAACTGTTTTTCTCTCACACAATATTTAAAATTACAAATCAATGCCCAAAGTGTGAATAGATGAAGTAAGAATATGTTCAAAGCTCTATGAAGATTGTAAACTCGAGTATAAGCTCAATGGTTGTGTTGTGATAAGTCCTCTTTGAATTTGAATGAGCTTATTTATATTTGGAGCTGAAAAACTAGCCGTTACTGACTGGCAGACCGAAAATGGTTCACCGTTAGCCGTTAATGGTAAACTGTTTGTGCTGGTCAAAGTTACCGTTAGGCCAAATTTCAAATAAACGGTTTGCTGTTTAGGGTTACCCTTTCGCCGTTAACTTCCAGAGACTTGCAAGATGAACACAAGTTATCCGTTTATAGTAAACGGTTAAGGCTTTGCATGAAGTGACTCTCTAGATGTTATCGGTTAACCGTTTGTAATAAACGGTTCGCCGTTAGTTTCCAGTAACCTGCAAAATGAACATCAGTTACCCGTTTTAAGTAAACGGTTAAGGCTTTACATGAAGTGACTCTCTGGATGTTATCGGTTAACCGTTTGTAATAAACGGTTCGCCGTTAGTTTCCAGTAACCTGCAAAAAGAACATCTGTTACCCGTTTTAAGTAAACGGTTAAGGACTTGTATGAAGTCACTTCTCTGGACATTATCGGTTAGCCGTTTATAATAAACGGTTCACCGTTAGTTTCCAGTAGCCTTTCCATTTTTCCGTTTTTCACAAACGGTTATAGCTTAAGCAATTTGTTGTTCTCTGGTCATAATCGGTTAACCGTTTAAAAGATACCGGTTCACCGTTTATTTTCAGAAACTCATTTTGAGCCAGATTTTGTAAAGAATCTTTTTCCAATTTGAAAGACCATCTTTTATAAGAATAAATGGGATGTTTTTAAAGACTTTCGTTTATTAAGAGATAGCTCCAATATTTTTATCAAAAATCATTTAAAGTTTGTTATCATCAAAATCAATATTATTAACATATACATGTTAACAACGTCATCGATCCGTCTATGTAAATAGTGTCGTGAACAGTAATGTAGACAATACCGTACATGTGAATAGTACTGTACATGTGAACAGTGCCATTTTCCTTTTATGCTCCTCTTAAGGTTTTCGACCGTCTTGAGTTCAAAAGTGATGTCCGTTTTGCCGTTTGATCTCTCGTTTATTGTGAAATGACTATGATGCCCCTAAAATGCACAAAATACTTAATTAAAATAAAACACACATAATTAAATTATAAGAACCTTAAATACATAAAAGTAAGGGTTGTTAGTAAGACTTGAAATGTAAAATGACGATTTTCTCCTTTATAAATATACATTTTCTAACACTCAACACTAACATCTCCTTCAAAATCATCTAAATTAACAAAAAAAGAATCGGTTAACTTATGAATCATAAACCGAGTCTAAAACCTTCTAGCAAGAGTAGGAGAAGGGAAGTGAACCCTTTCAAAATCTAGAACAGGAGGGGGATGATGAGGACTCCTGCCAGCCCGCTGTTTAGCCGGTCTCTTCGGTCTTGAAGGTCCTTCACTAGCCGTGGGTAAATTAGAGGTATAGAAGACTGTGTATGGGCTTAACTTGATCAAGAAATGAAGGAATTTGTGGAGAATTTGGAAGAACTATGTTCAGTTTGTACTAGGGTTTTCAATTTGAGGCTTAAAAAATAGATTTTAATCAGATGAAAATGTTCTAAACTTGTTAAATAAAATTTCTATGGCTTTAATTTGGAGAGAAATTTCAAGAAAATGAGTAATTTTACAGAGAGAAGGAGTTGCAGTCATAGTTGAGGGTGAAATGGTTCAAGGGCAACAGAAAATGAAGGAGAAAACGATTTACTGTACTCTTATCGCACGATAATGGTGAGCCGTTATTATGATATCAATGAGCCGATATCATTCTAGAATGTACCCTAAAAGTTTAATGAAAACGATGAGTTGTTAGTTAGAAGTTAGCAAACCATTATATTCCTAAATATTTTCCCCGATTTTTGTCCCAAAACAGTTATCTGTTTATTGAATAAACGACAATCCGGTTTCTTTAACTAAAGATTTCGCACACCTATTTTAGTTTTTGGTAAACAATTAATCCATTTCTAGATCATTTTATTGATCTAAAATGTCTTAAAGACCAATTTAATGCATGATTCACAAATTTACACAATTCAAACAACTAATAAGCAATCTCATTACAAACAACAAAATAGATTAATATTACATAAAGCCAAGCTATTGTGCAACATTCAACATTCCAAGCTCATGTCTAATTTTGGTAAATTGTTCTTCATTAAGGGGTTTTGTGAAAATATCATCAAGTTGTTTTTCGGTTGAAACAAAATTCAATGAAATATCCCTTTTTGAACATGATCTCTTAGGAAATGAAATCTAATCTCTATATGCTTGGTTCTTATGTGTTGGATAGGATTCTTTGAAAGATTTATGGCATTAGTATTATCACACATAATAGGTATTTTGTCAAGGTAAATACTATAGTCTCTAAGTGTTTGTTTCAATCCATACAATGCTTTTGACAACTTATAAGCATGATTTGGAAATTTTTTACTTTCAAAACTAGGGAGTTGTTTCACATACATTTCTTCCATAATATAACCATTTAAAAATGCGCTTTTGGCATCCATTTGATATAAAATAAAATCTTTATGACATGAAAATGCTAATAACATCCTAATGGATTCTAATCTTGCTACAGGTGCAAATGTTTCATCAAAATCAATTCCCTTTTCTTGGTTGTATCCTTGAGTTATGAATCTAGCTTTATTTCTTACAACCACAACAGATTCATCCATTTTATTTCTAAATACCTATTTAGTGCCTATAATGGATTGATGTTTCAGCTTAGGAATTAATTTCCATACATTATTTCTCTCAAATTTATTCAACTCCTCTTGTATTGCCATAATCGAAGATTCATTATTTTTCTTATCTGCAAATGATTTTGGTTCAATTTGAGATATGAATGCAGAATGGTCACAAGTATTTCTAAATGATGATCTAGTGGTTACACCACGTGATGGATCTCCTAAATTTAAGTCTTTAGGGTAAGAAGAAACATACCTCCACTCCTTGGGGAGTGTTTGAGAAGTACCTTCATCTTGCTTTAAACTAGTTTCTTCTTGTTGCTCCTCTTTATTTTCTCGTGATATATCATCTTGTTTGTCTTTTAAAGATTCTTCCATAACCAAAGTTATTTTATTATAAACTCTATAAACTTTGCTTATGTTTGAATAACCAAGAAAAATACCAACATCAGATTTTGGATAAACTTTACCAAGATTATCTTTTGTGTTCAAAATAAAAAATTTGCATCCAAAAACTTATAACCAATGTTGGGTTTTCTATCTTTCCAAAGCTCATAGAGAGTTTTATTAAGATGTGGTCTAATTAACACATGATTTAAAACATAATAAGTGGTGTTGATGGCTTTGGCCCAAAAATACTTAGGTAATGCATTTTCATTCCACATGGTCCTAGCCATTTCTTGAATAGACCTATTTTTTTTTCAACAACTCTATTTTTTCGTGGAGATATTGGTGAAGAGAATTGATGCACAATGCCAAGATTATTACAAAAGGTTTCAAATGCATGATTTTCAAACTCTCCTTCATGATCACTCCTAATGCATACAATACCATACCCCTTTTCAGTTTGAATTTTCTTACAAAATACTTTAAAGGTATCAAGAGCATCACCCTTATTAGATAAGAATAATACCCATGTGCATCTAGAAAAATCATCAACAATTACAAAAGCATAAAACTTGCCACTCAAGCTAGAATATCTTGAAGGTCTAAATAAGTCTATATGAAGTAGTTCAAGAGGTTTAGTAGTAGAAATATGATTTTTGCTTTTAAAAGAGGTTTTGATTTGTTTACCAAATTGGCATGCTTCACAAATTTTATCTTTTTGAAAACTGATTTTTAGAAACCTTTAACTAAATTGTTTTTGGAAATCTTTGAAATTAAATCCATGCTTGCATGTCCTAGTCTTCTATGCCATAGCCAACCATCATCATGCAATGCAGAAAAACATTTATTATGAGTAGATGCACACTCTATGTCAATAGTATAAAAATTACCACATCTATTTCCAATAAACAAAATTTTGTTATCACATGAATTCTCAATAACACATCTAGTTTTATCAAAAACAACTTTATAACATTTGTCATACAATTGACTGATACTGATCAAGTTGTGTTTGAAATTTTCAACCAAATATACATTTTCAATAAGAGTTGAGGAAATTTTACCAGTATTACTAATTCCGAGAATCTTTCCCTTAAAATTATCTCCAAAGGAAACATCTCCACCGTTTTCAATTTTGGTAAAACTTGAAAACATGTATAGTTTTCGGTCATATATCTTGAGTAGCCACTAACCAAGTACCATTTATTCTTCTTCTTCTTCAAACCCTGCAGAGAAAATCTTGAGTCTTAGGTACCTAAACCTTTTTGGATCCTTGAGTGTTAGCAATGGTTCCTTTTGGAACCTAAGTACATTTTACTCCAAAATATGCATTTCTTTTCACTGGACATCTATATTTCATATAACCATTTTGATTACAATAATGACATATAATCTTATGATCACTTGTAGACGTAACTTTAACAAAATAATTCTTATAACATTTTTTTTCAAGTTAGGTTTATACCCAAGTCCTCCTTTATCAAACACACACTTTTGAGTGCTCAGTAATTTTTCTAAGTTCTTTTGACTACTTGTGAATTTTAACACTATTTCGTTAAGCTAATTACTCGTTTTCTTAAGCACTTCATTTTCTTTCATCAATTCATCAACATGTGATTTTTCATACTCATATGAAATACTTTGTTTACTCTTAAGTGATGCACTTTATCATGTAACATTTTATTATCTAACTATAATACTTTAATCTTTTCATTTAATGAATCATTACATTTTTGTAAAACATCCCTTTCATTTGAAATTTCTAGCATTTTTTTTAAGGAATGCATTTTTTTTACCTATTCTTATCAAATCATCATACAATTCTTTAAAGGCATTATGTAACTCATCATATGTTGGAAGATCACTAACTCATCAAGTTCATTAAATGATTCTTCCCTGATTGCCATGAGAGATAGATTTGTCATCACTTGTTGCTCTTCATCATCATTTGTTTCCTCATCGCTGTCATCACATGTGGCTACCATTGCTTTCTTCTTGAGCTTGTTGAGAAGAGGACATTCCAATAGTATATGTTCGGGCTTCTTGCATTCATAGCAAGTGATTGGCTCATTTTTCTTTTTTTGATTCTTGAAGTTTCTGAACTTTCTCCGCTTACTAGTTTTCTTGTAGAATTTTCTGAATCTCCTAGCCAGAATAGTCATCTCCTCATCATCTAGCTCACTTTTTTCATTACTCTCATGTTTTGAAGCTTTGAGCGCAATGCCTTTCTTCTTTTCCTCATTGCCTTTTTTTACTGCCAAGTCTTCCTCATAAGAAATAAGAGAACCAATCAAATCATCAATAGGTAAGGTATTTAAATATTTGGTTTCCTCAATGGTAGTCCTCTTAGGTTTCCATTCCTTTGGTAGTGACCTAATAATTTTCTTAACTTTCTCCATATTGGAAAAGGCTCTTCTTAGGGCTCCTAGAGTGTTCACTATGTCTGTAAATCTTGTATACATAGAATACACACTCTCATTTTGTTCCATTTATAACAATTCATATTGTCGAGTGTATCTACTAATTTTAGACTCTTTCACTTGATTTGTGTCTTTATAAACAACTTCAAGTTTGTCCCAAATTTCATAAGCACTTTCACGATTAGACACTCTATAAAACTCTTTCTTGTCAAGTGCACAAAACAAGGAATTAATAGCTTTGGAATTTAGAAAATCTTTTCTCTTTTTCAATTCATTCCATTCCCATGAAGGTTTTGGAATATCTTCCTCTACTTCATTTTTAGTCATAAGCATGAATGAACCATCACATACAACTTCCCAAATTTCATAATCTAGTGCTTGCAAATACATTATAATCCTAGTTTTTCAATAAGGGTAGTCGTTTCCATCGAAAAATGAAGGTCTAGTGGTTGATTGTCTTTCCCTAAATGTGGAATCATTTTGAGTTGTCATTGATCTTTAACTCTAGATGGTTAAGTCTAAACAAGAGCACCTTACTCTGATACTAAATGAAATAATAACTAGGCAACCCAAGGGGGATGAATTGGGATTTTTAAAAATAAAGCCAAACAAATCACACAACAATTCAATCTAATGCCTTAATGAAGTCAAAAACAATAAATTTAACAATGCTAAAAAATAAAAAGAGTAAGGAAAGAAAGAGCAACCACAAATATTTTTACATGGTTCGACAATTTCCGCTTACGTTTACGCCTCCAAGCAAACCAAGCTTGAGGATTTCACTATCCAAGCCTCTCAAGACTTCAAACACTTACAGTTGACTTCCAAGATGTCAGTGGACCTTTACAACAAGAGATTATCCCCAATCTCTTCACCCAAATGTACCCCAACACTTACAACCTCTCAACTTGATTTTGCAAAAAATGATTACAAATAAATTTCTCTCACACAATGTGTTTGATTAAAAATGATAGCTTAATGTGTGAAATAAAATTAAATACATTCAAGTTTGAAGCTCAATAATAGTTGTATACTCAATAACTAGTTCAATGGTAATGATTTAATCATTTTTTGTTTGAATTTAATTGAGCCATTTTATAGATGAAGTTGAAAACTAGCTGTTGTCGACTTTCTGCGCACAATCAGATCACCATTTAGTACTTATCGGATCGACGTTTTAACTTAAGCAAGTGACCATTGCGCCAAAATTTAAATTGTTGGATCGCCGTTAGCAAGAAGTCGGACTGCCGTTATTGCTCCAGAATCTTGTCCAAAGAAGTCGGTTATCCGTTTGCCATAAACAGTTTACCGTTTGCAAGATGATTACTTTCTGGACTGTTATTGTTTTTTCGTTATTCATAAACGGTTTGCCGTTACCTGAGATTTGCTCTTTAGAATGCAATCGGTTTACCGTTATCTAGAAATGGTTTACCGTTATCTAGAAATTCACTCTCTAGAATGTAATCGATTTTCTAGAGGTTTTTCTATGCTTTGAATATTATATAGCTTAAAAAATTGATCTAATTAACAATAATTTTTCAAACTTATCAATTTAAAACATGTTTTTTATTATCAAAATCATTATTATGAAAACAAAAGAGTTAACACTCTATGTTGCTAGGTAGACTGCCCTGAGGTCTGTTGCTTAATGATGTAGCAAGCATTTATGCTTCTTACTACTATTGCTACCATCATTGGTCGACCAATCCTATATAAGAGTCTTAGGACCTGGCTCTAGTCTGTAAGCTTCTAAACGATATCATTCAATGACTCCTTATTCAAGCCATCCTTAATTAATTTAATCTTATCTTCCTGATAACTTTATGAAATGAGAGTTATCAAGAAAAGAGATTAGTGGATGTATTGGGGAGATACAAAAAGGGTATTGGATGAAGGACCCCACATGAGCAAGCAAGGATAGTCAGGCTGAAGGACTTAAAATCAAGCGCTAATTGGGAGGTAACCCAATAAGTAAGGAAGTTATTTTAGATTTGAAGTGACAATGGGAATGAATACTTTAATCAAATATTGGGGTCATTTTTCTTAGAAAAAAGAATTGTTCATCATAGCTCTTGTAATGACACTCCTCAACAAAACGGGATAGCAGAACGAAAAAATAAGCACCTCCAAGAAGTAGCTAGGTCTTTAATATTCACCACTAAAGCTCCTAAATACTTATGAGGGATGGGGGAAGCAATTCTTACTGCTACATATCTTATTAATATGATGCCATCAAGAGTTTTGAACTTTCAGACACCATTGACAATTTAAAAAAAATTCAATGACACATTTGACTCCATATTTACCTTTAAAGGTCTTTGGATGTGTTGCCTTTGTACATATACACAATCATAATAGGGATAAGCTAGATCCACAGGCTTTAAAATGTGTTTTTCTAGGATATTCTCCTATTAATAAAGGGTATAAATGTTTGATCCTAACAAACAAAAATATTTTATCACAATGGATGTTACATTATTTGAGTCTCAAAGTTTTTTTAATCCTCCTCTTCAAGGGGGAAAGGAAATGAAGACTCGGTGTTTGAGCTTGACATGAGTACTAATGGTAAGGCAAATATTGAAACTGTAATTTTTAATCCTAATACCTTAAATAAGGAGGATAAGAAGACTACCTTAGTGCCTGAATATAAAACTGACACTAGGATAATAGACTAGACATGCTTCAATGATGAGAGATTGTTCGGGAAAACTTACACTAGGAAAAAATGGATTCAAAGTAAGAAAGATGCAGCGCAACTTCCTCAATGCCATGAATCTGATCCAATTCAAGATCCAAGAAACACTAATTCTGAAAATCCAGGTACGATCTCTAAATTTATAGAGTCTGAGTCTTTATCTATCCCACAAGTACATTCTGACCCTCTAGATATTCCCATTGCTCTTAGGAAATGAATTAGATCATGTACTCGACATCCCCGTTCCAAGTTTGTGTCATATAAGAACTTGTCATCATCTTATCATACTTTTGTCTCACAATTGTCAAGTGTGGATATACATAAATCTATATAGGAAGCGCTAAAGGTTTCTGAATGGAAGAAGGCTGTTCGTGAAAAAATAGAGGCTCTGGAAAAAAAAGAAACGTGGGAGATGGTTTATTTGCCTGAAGGAAAATTGATTGTTGGTTGCAAGTGGATTTTCAATGTGAAATACAACTCAGATGGATCCTTGGAATGCTATAAAGCAAGGTTAATAGCAAAAAGATTCACACATGCCTATGGAGTTGATTATCAAGAGACATTTGCTCCCGTAGCCAAACTAAATACCATTTGAATACTACTCTTTGTACCTATTAATTTAGAGTAGTCGTTGTTTCAATTGGATGTTAAAAATGTGTTTCTCAATACATAATTAGAAAAAGAAGTATATATGGGTGCGCCTTCTAGTTTTGAAGACAAGTTTGGAGGAAAGGTTTGTAAATTGAAGAAATCCCTTTATAGATTGAAGCAGTTTCCTCATGCTTGGTTTGAGAGATTTACCAGGTTTGTTAGAAAATAAGGATGTAGTCAATGACAATCTGATCATACAATGTTCGTGAAATAAACAGATGGTGGAAAGATGGCTGTCTTGACTGTATACATAGATGACATAATACTTACTGGGAGCGATGGTGATGAGATGAGTAAGCTGAAGAAGCACCTGGCATCGGAATTTGAAATTAAGGATTTGGGTCTTTTACGCTATTTCCTGGGTATGGAAGTTACAAGATCTAGAATGGGAATTTCTGCGTCATAAAGAAAGTATGTTCTGGACTTGTTAGAGGAGACGTGAATGAGTGGTTGCATACCAAGTGATACGCCTGTGGATCCTAATAAGAAATCATGAGAGGTTTCCGTTGGAGTTCCAATTACTAAAGGTGGATATCAACATCTTATAGGGAAACTCATTTATTTATCTCACACAAGACCTGATATTGCCTTTACTGTTAACTTTGTAAGTCAATATATGCACTCATTTTATGTGGAACATTTGGAGACAGTTCACAAGATTCTCAGGTATTTAAATAGTACACCTGGAAGAGGGTTATTATTTAAGAAAAGTGATCAAAGGAGTGTAGAAGTTTTCACAAATGCAGACTGGGCAGACTCAGTTTCAGATAGAAGATCAACATCTGGTTACTGTTAAGTTCTTATGGGGAAATTTCATTACTTGGCGAAGCAAAAAACAAAATGTGGTTGCCAGGAGTAGTACTAAAGCTGAGTTTAGGGCCATGGCAAATGGAGTTTGCGAGGTGTTATGGATTAAAAGAGTCCTTGGAGAATTGAAATGAGATATTGAAGTGCCTATGAGACTAATCTGTGATAATAAATCAGCAATAAGCATTGTAAATAATCCGGTTCAGCATAATCATACGAAGCATATTGAGATTGATAGGCATTTTATTAAAGAAAAACTGGAGAATTGAGTTATTTGATGTCGTTCATCCCTTCAGAGCAACAAACAACAAATGTTCTTACCAAGGGACACTTCAAGCCAAAGTTTGAATCTTTCATTGACAAGTTGGGCATGATTAATATCTATGCACCAACTTGAGGAGGGGTGTAGAAAATATAGAAAGATTAGATTAGTTTACATTCCTAATTTCTAGGATTAGTTGTCTAATTTGTCTGATTTGTACAACTATTACTAATTTGTATATTTCCAAAAATTAGGAATGTGTAGTCCTATAAATTAACCCTATTTTACTTTAGAGGTACTTAAAAATAAGAAAAGATGTTATTCTTCTCCTCTGTTTACAATTTTTAATTAAAGCAAAACTGCACTATTGAGATTACTGTAGCAAAAATAATAACATCAATCCATATGTAGACGATCTTGAATACTCATCATTATATTACTTGTTGTCTGTTGTGCAAATTTTATTGAACTCGCAAGTGCACGAATCTATTGTAATATAGATCAATGGTGACGAGTGTCGATCTCACGAGGAGGTGGATTTTAATGTGTAGAATTAATTTTGTAAATGGGTGATTGGATTTGTGGTGGAAAATGATTTGGAATATGCTAAACCTTAAATTAAAATGGCGAGAATAAATTCCAAAATTGGAATTGAAATAGCAAAAATAAATTGAAGTGAATTCTATTGAAATGACGTACTTGGATATCTGGATCCGTATCAACATGCATCATGGGCTAAATATCCCTTATTAATACTAATTAAATCATGAGCGGGGAATCCACACTTCATGAACCACGCTCTAATAAATATGGTGCTAAGGGCTTATCGTGCCAAATAATAATAACCTTATACTAGGGAGCCGGTGAAACCAGGACGGTCCTAGACAAGATTATCATTATCTGTCAACGAGAAGTCAAAACATCCACAAAAACTAGAGGGGAAGAGAAAATAAATTTACCAAATAAAGCCCATGACATATGTTGAGACTTCACCTTCAACCCAAGCTTGAAAGAAAATTACCCACTCATAATTGAACTAGGGGCAAAATGGAAATTTATTAAAATATGTAGAAAATACAAGATGGAGAGGAAATTACAGAAAATGGAGTCCAAAAATGGATTCAGAGGTGCCAAATTAGGGGGGAGGCCCCCTTTTTATAGATACATCAAGAAAATCATGGTCATTGGATTAAAAACAATTTGGACGCTCAGGATTGCGCCACGTCATCAGTCAACAGTACGCGTCAATAGTACGCGGTTTGACTATGCGGCTTGAACAGTGACACGGTTTGTACACGGTTTGAACAGTAACGCGGTTTAGTTGAAAATAATCCCATGTGTTGCATGTACTGTACGCGCGTTTTTTGGTCCACTAATATGCTGCCACGTCACCATCAACAGTACATAAGAATTTTAGTCCAACAGGATCATGACACCTCATCAGTCAATGCCACATCATCGGTTAATGCCACGTCATCGATCCGTCTATGTGAACAGTGCCGTGAACAGTAACGTAGACAGTATCCGTACATGTGAATAGTACCGTACATGTGAACAGTGCCATTTTTCCTTTTATGCTCCTTCTGAGGTTTTCGACTGTCCTGAGTTCAAAAGTGATGTCCGTTTTGCCGTTTGATCTCTCATTTATTGTGAAATGACTATGATACCCCTAAAATACATAAAATACTTAATTAAAATAAAACACACATAATTAAATTACAAAAAGCTAAAACACATAAAAGTAAGGGTTGTTAGTAAGACTTGAAATGTAAAATGACGGTTTTCTCCTTTATAAATATGCATTTTCTAACACTCAACATACACCCCAACCAGCTTATTGCTAGTCCCTAGCAAATAAAGCGAAAACAAAATTCAAAAATAATTTTTTTAAACACTCTTGTTTATTCAATCATACTAATGATAACAATCAAATAAACCAGTATAAGCATTATCTCAAGTCTAAAGAAACATCACACCCACATCAACCATCCACATGAATCAGCCCAGTAAACTTTGTCGTAGCTACCTTCAAGACTGACATGTCAAACCCCAAAATCTCACTAGAAGTAGTGACACTCTCACAAAGAAATTAAACCCAATAAAAATAGTCACTCCAATGAATGGTAATTGAGAGAAAATAATCAAGAAATGATATCACATGCTCTCACCAAGATGAAAGAAATATGCCCTCAACTTAGAAATAATACGATCTCAAGTCAAATAAAAATGTTAGTTAACCCAATTTATTTATTTATTTATTTTCAAGCATCACTACATCTTTTTAGCCTATATAACTAGCTTCTACTTCAGACTATAGTTCCCTAAAATCAAGAAGGACTTTTATTAGGACGTAACGTAGGCTAGGGACATGGCTAACAAAGAAGGGAAATAAGGAAAATAAAATGTATGTTTGAGAAAAATGTAGAGAATTTTTTTTTTGGAAGTTGCAAGGTGGATTTCACCTATTATTGTTATTTTTATTTTTAAACAACAATTTTTGTCTTCTTTCTTTTTTTTTTTTAAGAAGCAACAATTTTTTTTTGAACTAGGCATAACTTCACTGTACAAAATGTTTATTTACATTTTTCTCAAACATAAATAAGTGATGGATCTTGTAAGATATTGGGTAATACTCCAAATAGGAGTGGGCAAGATGATAAGTTGACAAAGAAAAGTTTTTTTTTTAAAGGCTCAAAAGGGTTAACTATGGATATTTGATAAAAGGGATGGCTAGAAAGGCTCAAACGGATCAAAGATGGCCTTTCCATCATCTTTCATCGTGTATACAATAATAAACTGCTAAGCTGTATAAACAATGGGCAAAAGGGTTACTCTCCAAGAAAAATGATAGGCTCAAAAACTCACTTGGTATTTATTATGACATGTTCATTCCTTCAAGCAACTCATATTTGTCTCCGACATCAACATGTAGCGTAGCAAACATAGCGTAACATCACTTCAGACTAAAGATAATACAAATACTAAAATTTGAAATTCATTATGTCATCCAATATTAAAACAAATCACAATTTTTTTTTTAACAACAACCTACCCCCCAACCTATTCTAAACATGAAAGGAAAATATACATGCAGAAATGTAAAAATGATGCAGAAAAACTAATTAGAAAATGATAGAAACGATTTTTTTTTAACTTAAGAAGATGCATTTCTAGAGTTACTACACTCCATATTCAGCCATCTTCGACACAAAAAATTTGAAAATGTATATTTATAAAGGAGAAATTAAAAAGAAGAAAAATGAACATCAAAACATAATAAAGAAAAAAAAATATCTGATTTTTTTTTAAATTTTTTTTCGATGAAGATGTGTTTCTAGAGTCACTACACTCCATATTCAGCCATCTTCAACACAAAAAGTTAGCAACAGTTAGTTTCTACAACAAAAAATTAGTAAAAACTTAACCAAGATTCCACAATTGTCAACTATTCCCTCCCCACAACCAGAACAAAATATTGTCCTCAATGTTTTAAAGGAAAGAAGTAGAGTTTAGAAGACATCACCTGGGTGGTGCAACACAGAAGAAAATATTTACAGGCGGAGAGTTAAATATAATTTGTACTTCTTACTGTGTCTACTGTTACCATCATTATTTGAACGCTCCAACACAAAGCTCCAGGGGTCTGGCTCCGGTTTATAAGCTTGTAACATATCAAGTAGCTCATTAGCAGTGTGAGCACAAATAAAAAGTTTTTTCGCATTAGAAGGAACGAAATAGTTTTTTATTGCATGGTTAAGAAATGCGATAAAGCCATCAAAAAATTATTGACATTTAACAAACCGATGGGTTTCTAGTGAATGTACAGATGGGCCCAAGATGCTAGTGTAATAAGTGCCTCTAGTGTTGCAAGATCTCCTGGAAGGAAAATAAAAGCATCAACATGATTAAGCATTTCAGTTATTCTTTCTTGCATACCTGAGACGACTAACTCTTCTCCAGTCGGTGAGTCAGACAAACTGCCCAAAGGTTTTAAGACTCTTGGGATGATGCCTAACACTTGGCTTCCTCTGACAAAAGCAGCTTCTGAGACCAATTTTGATAACCCTCGGTTACCTCCTCCATACACAAAGTGTAATTTTCTCTCTGCTATGCTTCGACCAAGATCTATGGCTGCATCAACGAACTCTTTATGTTTGTCATATGTAAATCCAGAAAGCACACAAATGTTCTTGAATTGTCTATTGGGAGTAGCTGCCATTGGAATATTTCTCAAAAATAATTTGTGAGTGCTTAACAAAAAGTCATATTTAAGAATCTTGGTGACAGTGGATCACAACTGTGTATGAGGTGGCATGCCAATGTCAAATAACGCGTAAAGCACATGGCTCGATAGTTAAAAAGCAAACAGTAAAAAGAAAAAAACAAACAGTAATAAAATTATTAAAGACAATAATACAAACAATAAAACAACAGTGAAATGAAATAAAATAACAGTAAAGTAAAAGGATATTTACAGGTAGTTGCGACTATGGCTCACATCTTCCTCTGGTTTTACGTCCAGAAACGGCTTGAACGCCCTCTATGGGTCGAGGATGGGCTTCCCAACCAGTTTTCTTATAAACTGGCAAACATGGTCATTTATAGTCAGATTCCCGAGACTATATCGTGCATGCTCTTTCTGGAATAATGGCCATAACTGGAGAATCGCTCCTTGCACATATCCACTGGGATGCGTTTCAAGAGACAGAAGGATATCATCCAATGACTCATTATTCAAGCCATCCCTAATGAATTGAATCTTATCTTCTCTGTTATCAGACACCATTCGTAAAGAACATGGGTTTTTATTACAACTCAATCTGGCACACTTATGACAAGCAACAGAAATTCTTCGAGCTCGTCGTTTTCTTGCATAATTTCCTTTCCCACAACCAAGCATGTATGCAATAAATTTTGGAGGTAACTCACCTGCCAATCGTACTTTTGCCTCATTAACCAACGGAAGTCAGCAGGTATGTTATTCCTCATGAGCAATCGCATGCGTTCGGACCGAGCTTTATAAATCGTAAGGAGGGCATTCTGAGGAAGTAAAGGGAATCGCTTGTGAAGCTTCGCTAGAATCTCGGTTCTGTCCATACTTTCGCCTCAGAATATCAGTTATTATGGGAAACTGAAGTAACCGACTTGATTGTCACGGAGTACCGTTATCCGCCACTTCACCGGGGTAACAAACTAAAGCACACAAACAGAAAAACAAATTAAAACACACAAAGAAAATCAAAATCGTCCTCTTATTAAATTTACCTCAAGCTCCAACTGGATGTCGTAAACACTTCTCTCAATATCTCTGAGTTGGCGTTCTAAACCCTCAACATAGGCTACTAACTCTGGTGGTTGTAGAGGCCAAATATGATGTGTTTTACAAAATTGAATCTGCCTTTTGAGATGAGTTTTGACACGTTGAAGTGGTTTAAAAATGTTCAAGAGGAACGGTCTAAGTATGGTACTCATGATTAACAATGATAAAAGAAAACTTAATGATAAACACACTTATGCAAAAATAATTTCAATTAGCAAAAGAATAATAAAAAGAAAGAAAGAAAAATCAAACCACCGAAAAGAAAAAAAAAATCAATTCAAATCTGGTGGGTCACTCAAATTTATTTCGGTGTCTTCTCCATATGGTTGGTACTCTAAATATGGCTTTAATATTTGACCGTTAACTTTAAACGTGACACCATTCTTTGGGTCCTTAATTTCAATTGCCCCATATGAAAAAATAGTATAAACAATAAATGGGCCAGACCAACGAGAGCGTAACTTACCTGGGAATAGGTTCAAGCGAGAATTGAATAAAAGCACTTTCTGACCTGGAGTGAAAGATTTTCTCATAATTTGCTTGTCATGGAAGACTTTCATTCGTTGCTTGTAAATCTTGGCATTTTCGTATGCGTCATTGCGAATTTCTTTAAGTTCTGCCAGTTGTAATCTTCTTTCTGAGCTGGCTTGCTGCATGTCAAAGTTGAATTTCTTGATGGCCCAATATGCACGATGCTCGAGTTCTACAGGTAAGTGGCAAGCTTTTCCATACACTAGCCTGTAGGGCGACATCCCAATCGGGGTCTTGAAGGCCGTTCTATATGCCCATAATGCATCATCAAGTCTTAATGACCAATCTTTTCTGTTCGGCCTCACCGTCTTTTCTAATATGTGCTTTATTTCTCGATTGGAGATCTCCACTTGGCCACTGGTTTGCGGATGATATGGGGTTGCCACTTTGTGAGTGATTGAATACTTTGTCAAAAGAGCTTTGAATGCTTTATTACAAAAGTGGGCACCACCATCACTGATTATTGCTCGAGGGAATCCAAAGCGCGAAACAATGTTGCTTTTCAAAAACCCTATCACCACCTTGTGATCATTGGTTCTGCATGGAATTGCTTCTACCCATTTCGATACATAGTCAACAGCAACCAATATAAATTGATAGCCAAAAGAAGGGGGAAAGGGTCCCATGAAGTCGATACCCCATACGTAAAAAATCTCAACCACTAAAATTGGATTTAGCGGCATCATTTCCTTCGTGTAATGCTCCCCATTTGTTGACACCTATCACATGAAGAACAGAAAGTGTAAGCGTCTCGAAATATAGTTGGCCAATAGAAACCACATTGTAAAACTTTTGTAGCTATTTTCTTAGCACTGAAATGGCCTCCACAAGCTTGTTCATAGCAGAATGAAAGGATATTCTGAATTTCACTTTCTGGGACACATCGTCTGATAATTTGATCTGTACAATACTTGAATAAATACGGGTCATCCCAAAAGAAATTCTTTATTTCTGCAAAGAATTTAGCCTTGTCTTGCTTGGTCCAATGCTCTGGAAGTTGACCTGTAATAAGATAATTAACGATATCAGCATACCAAGGTAATACTTCCACACTCATTAATTGTTCATCTGGAAATGACTCATTCAATGTTAATGGCTCTGTAATTGTGTCAAAATGGAGACGAGAGAGATGATCCGCCACAAAATTCTCTGTGCCTTTCTTATCTTTGAATTCCAAGTCAAATTCCTGCAAAAGTAACACCCAACGAATTAGTCTAGCTTTTGCATTTTTCTTTGTGAGAAGATATTTAAGAGCAGCATGATCTGTGAACACAATTATTTTACAGCCAATGAGATAAGATCGAAATTTTTCCAATGCAAACACTACTGCTAGCATTTCTTTTTCAGTAGTTGAATAGTTCAACTGTGCATCATTCAATGTCATACTAGCATAGTAAATAACATGGGGAATCCGATCAACTCTTTGTCCTAATACTGTTCCTACTGCATAATCAGATGCATCACACATGAGCTCAAATGGTAAGCTCCAGTTTGGGGGCTGAATGATGGGTGATAATGTCAACAATTGCTTTAATTTTTCAAAAGCCACAAGACATGAATCATTAAAGATAAAAGGTACATCCTTAGCAAGTAAATTGCATGGGTGTTATATCATTGCAGAATTCGGATGTGAGTCTTGATAGATGATCCGCAACAACATTTTCAGCACCCTTTTTATCTTTGATGGTAAGGTCAAATTCTTGTAGTAACAAAATCCAACGAATTAGTCTCGGTTTGGCATTCTGTTTACTCATCAAATATCTCGCAGCAGCGTGGTCAGTAAACACAACAGATTTAGAGCCAAGCAAATATGAACGGAATTTGTTTAATGCAAATACCACAGCAAGTAATTCTTTTTCAGTTGTAGAATAATTCATTTGAGCACTATCCAAAGTCTTACTCGCATAATAAATCACAAAAGGCTTACCATCCCTTCTTTGTCCTAAAACAACACCAAGAACAAAATCACTCGCATCACACATTAATTCAAATGGCAAAGACCAATCAGGAGATTGCATAATAAGTACATATGTTAAAAGACAAATTATTTTTTCAAAAGATTTTTGACAATCATCATTCCATTCAAACGGTGCATCTTTTAATAAGAGGTTACAAAGTGGTTTAGATATTGCACTAAAGTTTTTTATAAACCTCCTATAAAATCCTGCATGTCCTAAAAAGGATCGCACATCTCTAACTATTTTCGGTTGTGGCAATTTAGATATGACTTCAATTTTTGCTTTGTCAACTTCAATTCCTTTAATAGAAACAACATGACCCAAAACAATTCCAGAAGTAACCATGTAGTGACATTTTTCCCAATTCAACAAGAGTTCTTTTTCAACACATCTTTTTAAAATTTTCTCCAAATTATCAAGGCAATCATCAAAAGAATTCCCAAACACGGTCAAATCATCCATAAAGACCTCTAAACAATGTTCAACCATGTCACAAAAAATGCTTAACATACATCTTTGAAATGTTGCAGGAGCATTACAAAGCCCAAATGGCATTTTTTTAAATGCAAATGTTCCAAAAGGACATGTAAATGTGGTCTTTTCTTGGTCCTCAAGTGCTATAGGAATTTGATAATAACCTGAATATCCATCTAAAAAACAGTAGCAGGGATGTCCTGCTACTCTTTCTAAGATTTGGTCAAGGAATGGTAATGGAAAATGATCTTTTCTAATGGCTTCATTTAATTTTCTATAATCAATGCACATGCGCCAACTAGATGTAATTCGTGTTGGAATTAATTCACCTTTTTCATTTTTAACAACAGTGATTCCAGATTTTTTAGGCACTACTTGTGTAAGACATACCCACTTACTATCAGAAATAGGGTAGATAATTCCCACATCAAGCAATTTAAGGACTTCTGTTTTGACTACCTCTTTCATATGTGGGTTTAATCTTCTTTGAGGTTGTTGACATGTTTTAGCATTTTCTTCCAAATTAATTATATGTGTGCAGATTAAGGGATTAATGCCTTTAATATCATTTAAAGTCCATCCAATTGTATTTTTATACTTTTTAAGGACAATTAGTAACTTACCTTCTTGGTCACTTGTTAAAGTAGAAGAAATCACAACAGGATAAGTTTGTTCTTCTCCAAGAAAAGCATATTTCAATCCTTCAGGAAAAGGTTTCAATTCCATTTTAGGTGCTTCTTGTTGTTCTGTCTTTTCAATACTTCCAAACCCCTCAAATTTTGGCTTGTCATCATAATTTTGTGAAGTCTGCACAGAATCAAGTAACGAATTTATATTAGAAATATCAAGTTCAAGTTGCTTATTTGACTCAATTGAATTAACTAAACAAACATTAGAAAGTTCAAAAAAATCCCCTCTTTGAATATTTTCCTCGATACAAGATTCAAACAATTCCTTTTGTTCATCAGTATCATCTTCATTCTCATTTTCTTCATTAGGTTGCCTGCATATGTTGAAAACATTCAATTCCAAAGTCATATTCCCAAAGGATAAATTCATTAAACCATTCCTACAATTATTCAAAGCATTAGCAGTTGCTAAAATAGTCGACCTAAAATTACAGGAATTGGTTTGTAATTATTCACAACAGGTTCAGTTTCCAAGACAATAAAATCCATAGGATAAATGAATTTATCAACTTGTACTAAAACATCTTCCACTATTCCTTTTGGTACTTTAACTGATCATCGGCAAGCAAAAGTGTAGTTGAAGTTGATTTTATCTCACCAAGATTAAGTTGAAGATAAACTGAATATGGAAGCAAATTAACACTAGCACCAAGATCTAGTAAAGCATGCTCAATTCTGTGGTTACCAATAATGTAAGAAATGGTAGGACAACCAGGATCTTTATATTTCAACTTATTATTAATAGACAGAATTGTACTTACCTGTTCGGCCATGAAAGCACTCTTTCTTACCTTCAATTTTCTCTTAACAGTGCACAAGTCCTTTAAAAATTTGGCATATGAAGGTACCTGCTTGATTGCATCTAATAGAGGAATGTTAACTTTCACTTGCTTAAAGATTTCATAAATTTCAGAAGAGTGGTTTGATTTCCTTGGTTTATTCAATGCATGCGGAAATGGTGGTTCAGGTGGAACACTAGTTATTTCTTCACTAGGTGTAAGTTCATTTAGTCCTTCCTTACCCTTTGAATTTTCATCATTTTCATAAGGTTCAGGCATAGGTCTATCAACAATCTTACCACTACGAAGAGTTATATCTGACTTGACTTGGTATGTGGGTGGATTTTGTTGAATTTTAGGATTTGGTTGTGGTTGACCTGGAAATTTTCCTTTTTCTTGAATGGTGAGTGCAGAAGCAATTTTAACAAGAGTATCTTTCAAATCAAAAAAAGTTTGTGCATTTTGATTGTTAATAACATCTTGCTTTCTAATGAATGAATGCATTGTGTCTTCTAGATTTTTCCAGGGTGGTGGAATATATAGTGTATAAGGCTGAGGATTTTGAAAATTTTGTGGAGGTGGTGCTTGTGAAGATTGTGCATTATTATTATTCCTCCAACTGAAATTCGGATGATTTCGCCAACCAGGATTATAAGTCTGTGAATATGGGTTTGGTTTATTGAAAGTGTTAATGACATTAGCTTGATCATTTAGACATTCTTTAAGTGCAGGCAAAGTGGGACACTCTTGGGTGAAATGATCATTCGAACTACATATGTTACATGCAATATCTTGAATAGATTTTACTTGATCACTCTTTTTATGCTCCAAAGCTTCAACTTTCCTAACTAGGGATGCAAATTTTGCTTGTAAATCATGATCTTCCCTAAGGTTATGGATTCCTCCACTAGATGGAGTTGGTTGTTGCTTATTTGTCAATTCAAAAGTTCCAACAGTATCCTAATGTTGTGCATTTTCAGCTAATTGGTTGAGGTAATCTAGTGCATCCTCAGGATTTTTATCCCTAAATTTACCATTACACATCATTTCAACAACCTGTCTACTTTGGGGTATTAAGCCCTCGTAGAAGTAAATGACCAATCGCCAAGTTTCAAAACCATGATGTGGGCATATGTTAAGCAACTCTTTAAACCTATCCCTACATTGGTATAATGTTTCTCCATTTTTTTGAGTGAAAGAAGTGATTTGCCTTTTAAAAGAATTTTTTCTATGAGGTGGAAAGAATTATTTCAAAAACTGTTCTTGCATGTTATTCCAAGTTCTTACTGATCCAGATCTAAGGTTTTGTAGCCAAGTTTTAGCTTTATCTTTTAATGAAAAAGGAAAAAGTTTTAATCTAATTATGTTCATGCTACAATTTTAGTCCGTGTATGTATTACAAACTTCCTCAAAATCTCTTAGATGCAAGTACGGATTCTCATATTCTAAACTATGAAATGTTGGTAAAAGTTGGATAATACCTGGTTTAAAGTTGAATCGAGATGCTTCTGGAGGAAATACTATACACGACGGTGCTCCGATTCTGGTTGGATTCATATAGTCTCTCAGAGTTCTTGGTTGATTCTGATCATGCCCATGTTGAGATTGGTTGTCTCCCTGATCAATTTGAGGATTAAGTTCGCCCAAAACATTTTCGCCTTGATTCTCATCCATGATTAGTGGTGGAGATTGAGATCTACGAATTAACCTGCCACTTGAAGATCGAGACCAACGTCTCATGCAATAGTTATGTTATAAAGATAATATTTACACAAATTAATAACAAAATAAAAAAATTAAATATGCAAATAATATAAGTGTACAAAAGAAAATTACATGACAATTTTGGTGATTGAACCCACCAATAAAGTAATAAATAAATAAATAAATGCAAAATAATAAAATAAAAAAATAAAGCAAAAAAATACAAAATTAAATAAATACTGAAAATTAAATAACTGAAAATAAAAATTAAGAGTTAGTAGTTAGTTTGGTGGTTGAACCCACCAATAAAGCGAAAATAAATAAATACGAAATTAAATAAATGCAGAAAATTAAATAACTGAAATAAAAAAAATTAGGAGTTAGCAGTTAGTAAGTTAAGAGTTAGTAATTAGAGTTAGTAGTTAAAGTTAGTTTGGTCCAAATTAAGTTCAAAATAAGTCCAAATGTGTCCAAAGTATGTCCAAGATGTAAGTCCAAGTCTTGATTATTTTGAAGAATTTAGTCTAGGGATTTGATTGCAAATTATTTTTAATTTTATGGCCACATTGTAATTTTTAGAAGTTTAGAATTGAGCAATTTGGGATGAAAGTGAAATGACTGAAAGATATTGGGGTAAGAACATAATTGCCAGAAGATTGGGCTAGAAACGAGAATTGTTGGGCTAGAAACGAGAATTATGAAAGATACAGGGTCAAAAGAAAATTTAAGAAAAAGAAAAGGGGGAAACAAAAATTTACACAAAGAGAAAAATAAAAAGGAAAAATAAAGCAAAATAAAATCTTTTCCCCGGTAACGGCGCCAAAAACTTGACACAACTTAAAAGTAATATTTAACTCCCAAGTATAAGAGTATCGTGTTGTATTATAACTCTATGAGTCCGAGGTCAATCCACAGAGAAAATATTTAATTTGTTTATTTTATTTTATCTAAAAATTAAAATTAAAACTTGAATATAAACAACTTAATTTAAATGAAACTATGGAATTGAACTAGTTAGGGTTATAGATCCACTCTTAGAAATAAATAAAACTTAATAAATTCTTTTTGCCAATTTTTTTTTAGATTTATTACCCAAAAGATTAATTATACAAATTATTATTATTTTCCCTTTAATTTTATGATGGATTAAGCATTTATTGTGCCAAAATTTAATTTGTCTACAATAAGTCAAAATACCATTTCACCATGCCTTATATTAAGATCTTAAGAATTTATTGTGCCAAATTCATTTGTTTGTCTACAATAAATCAAAATTTCAAAATATAAAACATGTATAAAATTGAATAGAAAATAATTTAATTTATAAAATTGAAAATAGAATTTGATTAAATCATATTTATTTCCTAAGAGTTTCACCTTCCCCTAACTAATATTATTTAGTTAAGCATAATTAAAATAAAAAGAAGTAGTAAAATTGAATTACTTATAATTAAAAGTAATAAAAACAACTAAAATTAGAAATAAAACTAATTTTATTTATAAAAATAATTATACAAAATATTAAAAACACACCTGGAAATCAAGATTACAAGGAGATGAAGAGAATTTGAGAAGAAGAGAGTTGTAGAGAGATGATTAAAAACATAAAAATGAGGCTCTATTTATAGAAAAATAAATTCATAATCCAGTGCTTTGCGGTCCATCATAAGCTTCATGCATGTGCTCCTCACAAGCTTTAGATCAAGATCCAATGGCTGGTCAAACTTCAAAAGTCAACATCACACGTGGCATCGTTTGACTCATCCGATTTGCCCAAAGAACGGTTGAGATTTGGTGGGTTAATGGGTGGATCGGGTCGACCCGAATACAAATATTCGGATCCTCCAACTTGCTTCACAAACTATTGCCACGTGGCACAATCATGGCCATTGAATCATGGACGGTTGAGATTTAGTCAAAATTGCCAGCTATCCCATGCAATATCTATTGTAAGCTCATTTCATCATCCAATCAGTGCTCGGTCAACAGGAAAAGTCAACTTTTTTTATACAAGTCCAATTTTAAGCCGATCTTGACTGATCTTAAGGCTTTCGGACCTCCGAAATCCAAATTTGACCTCCATTTATCTGTTTGGAGCCTCGAAGTACGTGAAATTAATATTTTTCCTAATAAACACATAAAAATACACAAAATTAAATATATTTAAAACATAATTAATAATTCCTAATATATTACATAAACACAAATATAAATTATAACATTAGCATAAAATAACATATTATCGCTTGATAATATGTGAACTTTTAATACTAATCACACCCCCCCAACCAGCTTATTGCTAGCCCTCTAGCAATTAAAGCGTTATATTAAATTAAGATTTATAAAATTCACATGCAAGTTAATAGTTGTTCATCTATCCTCTAAATTACCAAATAAATGAACTCTCCCAAATTTCTTTACCACATTGATGTTCACTCATTATCCAAAATATCATCAAACCTTCTTTTGTCGAAATAATGATAGTAAAACTGTTAAATTTTTAAGAGAAAACATTCTAAGTCGATTTGGAATCCCTCGAGCCATTATTAGTGATGGAGGTAGGCATTTTTGTAATAAGTCATTTGAGTCTTTAATAAAAAAATATGGAATTACACATAAAGTTGCTACCCCTTATCATCCTCAAATAAATGGTCAAGTTGAATTAGCAAATAGGGAGATAAAACAAATTTTAGAAAAAACAGTTAACCCAAACCGCAAAGATTGGTCTCTTCGATTGACTGATGCACTTTGGGCATACCGTACTGCATTTAAAACGTCTTTAGGAATGTCACCCTATCGGCTAGTTTATGGTAAACCTTGTCACTTAACTGTTGAACTTGAACATAAATCATTTTGGGTTATTAAAGCTTTTAATTCAAATTTGAATGATGTTGGTAATGTGCAGAAATTACAATTGAATGAACTTGAGGAATTAAGAAATGATGCATATGAAAATTCAAGAATTATTAAGGCAAGAACAAAAATTTTTCATGATAAAAGAATTTTTCGAAAAAACATTTGAAATTGGTCAAAGAGTGCTGCTTTATAATTCTCGTCTTCATTTGTTTCCAGGAAAGTTAAAGTCAAAGTAGAGTCGTCCATTTATTGTAAAAAATGTATATCCACATGGGGTTGTAGAAATTAAGAATCCAAAAAACAGTGTCACATTTAAAGTTAATAGTCAAAGAATAAAGCCCTATCTGGAATACCAACCACGTGAACCAAGCACCGAAATAAATTTGAGTGACTCACAAAATCTTGATTAAGTTTTTAATGAGTATTTTAACTTTTCACTGTTGTTTTACCGTTTGAATTGTTTGACTATCTTGAATGATACGCGTTGTGATGTTTCTTACTTAAGTGTGTAAATCATGAGTACCTCAATAAGGAATATTCTGTTTACACATATTAAAAGACTTTGGCGAATAAAATTTCACTTGAGAAGATTGATACAAAGCTGTAAATCACATCCACTTTGGGATCTGCAACCACTAGAATTCGTGCCCTATATTGAGGATCTAGAGGGACAACTCAGAACAGTAGAGAGTGGCATATATGAATTTCAATTGGAGCTTGAGGTTAACTCAATGAGAGGACGAATGTAAGTTCATTTTCCTTTTATATTGTGTGTTTCTTTTTGCTCGCTTTCACGTTTGATTTGATTTTGCAGATTTGATTTTGGTGTGTTTTGATTTATTTTCCCGTATAAATGGCAGATAACGGTACTCCGTGACTTCTTAAGTCAGTATCTTCAGTTTCCCACAATAACTGAAACCCCAAAATTAAACATGGAAGAATTACAACATAAACCCTCTCTCGCTCAGAATGCCCTCAAGAAAATTTACAAAGCTCGTTGTGAACGACTGCGTTTGTTAATGATTAATGGCGTCCCTTCTGACATTCGTTGGTTAATTAAAGCAAAGGTCCGATTAGTAGGTGAGTTTTCTGATCCATTTGTTTCTTACATGCCTGGTTTTGGTAAAAGTACGTTTGCTAAGAAAAGGAGAGCTAAACGACTTGGCTCAGAATGTCATAACTGTGTAAGACTTGGTTACAAACGACCGGATTGTAAATCTTTAGGAATGGTTTCTGATACTTGTGAAGATAAAATTGAATTCGTTAAAGATGGCATGAGTAAAGAATCGTTGGATGATATCTTACGATCTATTGAGACGCATCGAAGTGGATTTGTGCAACGTGAGATTTATAATTTGTGGATACTATTCCAAAAACAAAGTGCACAGTTAAGTCTTGGGAATCTGACTAAAAAAGACCCTATTTGCCAGTTTATAAGAAAACTGGATGGGAAGCCTATCCTCGACCCATAGAGGGCGTTCAAGCCGTTACTGGATGTAAAACCAGAGGAAGATGTGAGCCACAATCACAACTACTAGTAAATATCCTTTTACTTTATTGCTCTTTTATCATTTGCATTATTGCATTTAATGGTGTGATTTTGTATTTAATCATGATTTGTTTTCTTTTATTTTTTCTTTTCACTGTTTGCTTTTCTTTTTACTGTTTACTTTTGAATAATTGAGACATGAGCTTTATGCGTCATCTGACAAATACACCAACCCATTTACAGCTGCTTCTCATTTTGTCTGTCACTCAGATCTTTAAATAAGAGCTCTTTTTTCAAACCACTCACATCTTGTTTTTGAAGATTATTCTAATTGCAGCATTTTCGAGTAGACAATTCAAGAACATTTGTGTGCTCTCTGGATTTCATTATGGAAAATACAAAGAGTTCGTTCAAGCAACTGTAGATCTTGGTCGTCCCATAGCTGAGAGGAAACTGCACCTTGTATATAGAGGAGGTGACCGTGGGTTATCAAAACTTGTCTCAGAAGCTGTTTTTATTAGAGGAAACCAGGTACTAGGTATCATTCCACAAGCCTTAAAATCTCTAGGATGCAGGTCTGATGTACCAATTGGAGAAGAGTTAGTTGTCTCAAGTATGCAAGAGCGAATAACTGAGATGTTAAATCATGCTGACGCTTTTATTTTCTTGCCAGGAGATCTTGCAACTTTAGAGGTATTGATTACATTTGCATCTTCGGTCCATTTAAACATCCATGAAAAACCCATCAGTTTACTAAATGTTAATAATTTTTTTGATGGGTTGCTCACATTCATTAACCAAGCAATTAAGAATCATTTTATTTCAATCTTTGCGAAAAATCTTTTTGTTTGTGCTTCTACTGCTAATGAGTTACTTGATCTTTTACAAGCATACAAACCAGAGCCAGATCCTAAGACTTTGGCCTTGGAATGGTTGACTAATGATGGTAACCCTAGCCCTAGTAAGAAGTACAAATTGGATTTAACTCTTCAGTTGTAACAATCTTCTTGGAGCTATGAGGTTGTGTCTTCTAAACTCTACTTCTTTCCTTTAAGCCATTGAGGATAATATCTTGTTCAGGTTGGGGGGAGGGAATAGTTGACAGATGTGGAATATAGCAAATCCTAGTAATGCTTTTGTCGAAGATGGCAGAATATGGGGTGTAGGGACTCTAGAAACGCATCTTCAGCGGGTTGTTCAGGTGTGATCTTTCCTATTTCTTCTTTTATTATTTTTGTTTCCTTTATCTTTTTCATCTTTCTGCATGTATATAATGTTTAAATTAGGTTGGGGGGAAAGGATAATTGACGTAAATTGTAAATAGGCGTGTTTAATTTTATTTTTTAAAAAAACCCAAAAAAACCAAAAACAATCAATAATTTTTTTTTCTCTAGGATGGCTGTGTAAAGAGTCACAACTTTTGAAACGCATCCTAATAGTCTTGTTGTATTATATTTTGATTTTAAAATTCATAATAAGTTTTTTTTTGTTCCCTTTTCTTTGAATTACTCAAATTTGTGAACTCTCCTCCATTTGGTTATAAAGTTATTTCGTTGTTTACTCATTTAACAGGTATTATTAAATCATTCTTCACACACACACTATGACACATACTAGTGGGTTGTAAGTTAAAATTTTTGAAACATTTAGTTCTTTTGATTTATTAGAAATAATATCTAAGGTGGTAGAAACTGTATATTGCAAAAAAAAATCAAAAAAAGAACAAAATTGAATGAATTTAATTTTGTTATATCTAGAACCCAAGTAATTAAGTCCATATGGGTGTTTTAACACCTAATGCCCTAAGGTCAACTGGTCTGGGAGTCACTGGCCTAAAGCTCACTACATGGGCTATAGATATATTGTTTGCTTATTTATTAAAAGCCAGAGTAATTAAGTCCGTAGGGGTGTTTCAACACCTAGTGCCCTAAGGTCAACTGGTCTGGGAGTCACTGGCCTAAAGCTCGCTACATGGGTTATAGATATATTGTTTGCTTATTTATTAAAAATCCGAGTAATTAACTCTGTAGGGGTGTTTCAACACCTAGTGCCCTAAGGCCAACTGGTCTGGGAGTCACTGGCCTAAAGCTCGCTACATGGGTTAAAAAAAAAAAGCTTGAATAATCTACTGCCTGAAGATAGAATTTCTAATGAGTTTTAGAATGAAAATATTGTTTTCTTTTAACATAACCCCATAAGTATTGTGCTAATTACTTGAGCACAAAAAAATGTTTATGATATTCTAGATAATGAGTGGATGACCAAAAAAAAAAAATTGGAGAGTTTAATTATTTGGTAGTTTAGAGGATAGATGAACAACTATTAAATTGCATGTGAATTTTGTAATCTTAAGTTAATATAACGCTTTAATTGCTAGGGGCTAGCAATAAGCTAGTTGGGGGGTGTGATTAGTGTTAAAAATTGTATGTTTATTAAGGGATAAAAATGTTATTTTGTTTTATTAATGTAATTTATATTTGTAATTGTGTAACATATTGTGAATTTCTAATTATTTTTCTAAATATTTGATTTTGTGTATTTTTATGTGTTTATTAGGTAAAAATAATAATTTCATGCAATTTGAGGCTCCGAACAAATGCATGGATGTCAAATTTGGATTTCGAAAGTCCGAGAATTTATGTCATTGTCGAGGAGGATCCAAGACTTTTATTGTAATTTTTTATGTTTTTACCACGGTAAATGTGGTAATTGTAAAATTATAAGTTTTTATCATATTAGGTATGATAATTGTTAGTGGAATGTGTTGGATATGCTTGAGTGGATAAGTTAGGTTTATGTTTTATTAGTGAGATTATTAGTGGGACAAATGTAAGGTTAAGATGTAATTAGATTTTTTAATTTGTGTGGTGTGGATTTACCATGTATTAGTATAAATAGAGGGGGGTGAACACACCTCTCCACACCTTCTCTTCTCTTCTTTTCCCCCAAATTCTTCTTCTCATCTCTCTTTGTAATTTATTTTCAATCAATAAAATTAGTTTTATTTCAATTTTCAAATTCCATTTTTAATTATGTGTTTTTCAATTTTAGTAATTTCCTTTATAAAAAAAAATGTTTAGCTAAATATTTATAGTTAGGGGAAGGTGAAACTCTAAGGAAATAAATATGATTTAATGAAATTCTATTTTTAATTTTATAAATTAAATTATTTTCTATTTAATTTTATACATATTTTATAATATGAGATTTTGATTTATTGTAGACAAACAAGGGAGTTTGGCACAATAAATTCTTTTTATCTAAATATAAGGTATGGTAAAATGTAGACAAATTAAATTTTGGCATAATAAATACTTAATCCATCATAAAATTAACGGGAAAATAATAATAATTTATATAATTAATCTTTTGGGCAATAAATCTAAAAAATGCCAAAAAGAATTTATTAAGTTTTATTTACTACTAAGAGTGAATCCACAACCCTACTAATTCAATTTCATAGTTTTATTTAAATTAAGTTGTTTATATTTAAGTTTTATTTTTAAATTTTAGATAAAATAAAATAAACAAATTAAATCTTTTCTCTGTGGATCGACCTCGGACTCACCGAGATATATTATAACCAGGCACTCTTATACTTGAGAGTAAATCAAACATTTTTAAGTCGTGTCATTCAGCTCCAACTATAAATAAGCTCAATCAAATTTAAACAATAACGATTCCAACAATTATCATTGAGCAAATTATTGAGCATACAACTTTCATTGAGCCTTAAATTCTTGTATTCATCTCATTTACTCACACTTTGGATTTTCATTTGTAATCAAACACATTGTGTGAGAAAGATTTATTTTGTAATATTCTTGAAAATCAAATTGAGAGATTATAAGTGTTGGGATACACTTGGGTTAAGAGATTGAGGATAATCTCTTATTGTAAAGGTTTATTGACACCTTGGAAGTCAATTGTAAGAGCGGCTGAAGCCTTGGATGCTTGCTTAGTGGAATCCTCAAGCCCGGTGAGCTTGGAGGCGTGGACGTAGGCACGGTTAGTCGAACCACGTAAAAATCACGTGTTTGATTTCTCTTCCCTTACTCTTTTATTATGTTGCTTGATTAAATTTATTATTTTTGTTCTTATTAAGGCATTAGATTTAAATTGTTGTGTGGTTTGTTTTGCATAAATTTTGATAACCCAATTCACTCCCCCCCCCCCTCTCGGGTTGCTTAGATAGTATTTCATTTGGTATCAGAGCCTTGTTCTCTTATTAGGACTTAACTATCTAGAGTAAAAGATCCATGGCAGCCCAAAATGACTCAATCTTTAGAGAAGGACAATCCACAACTAGACTACTGTTCTTTGATGATAATGACTATGCATATTGGAAAACTAGGATGAGGATTTATTTGCAAGCTTTAGATTATTAAATTTGGGAAGTTGTTTGTGATGGTCCATCTATGCCTATAACTAAAAATGAAGAAGGAAATGATATTCCTAAACCTTCAAGTCAATGGAGTGAGTTAGAAAAGAAAAAGATGTCCTTAAACTCCAAGGCAATGAACGCCTTGTTTTGTGCTCTTGATAAGAAACAATTCCATAGAGTATCTAGTTGTGAGAGTGCACAAGAAATATGGAACAAACTTGATGTTGTATATGAAGGGACAAATCAAGTTAAAGAGTAAAAATTAGTAGGTACACTCGCCAATACGAATTGTTCCAAATTGAACAAAATGAAATTGTGTATTCTATGTATACACAATTTACGGACATAGTGAACACCCTAGGAGCCCTAGGAAAGAATTTTTTGAATGGCGAGAAAGTGAAGAAAATCATTAGGTCACTTCCAAAAGAATGGAGACCTAAGAGGACTGCCATTGAAGAAGCCAAAAACTTAAATACTTTACCTATTGATGATTTAATTGGCTCTCTCATTTCATATGAAGAAGATTTGGCAGCAAAAAAAAAAAAGGCATGAGAAGCTTCAAGAATAAAAAAGAGAAGAATGAGCTAATCACTTGCTATGAATGCAAAAATCTTGGACACATCCAGTCTGAATGTCCTCTTCTCAACAAGCTCAAAAAGAAGGCAATGGAAGCCACATGGGATGATAGCAATGAGGAAACTAGTGATGATGATGAGCATCAAGAAATGACAAATCTTGCTCTGAAGGCTATCGGGGAAGAATCATTGGATAAACTTGATGAGGTAAGTGATCTTCCTACATATGATGAATTACGTGATGCTTTTAAAGAATTGCATGATAAGTGGATGAAAATTGGTAGAAAGAATGCATGTCTTAAAAAAAAATGCTAAAACTTACAAATGAAAAGGATGCCCTGGAAAAATGCAATAATGAGAAGATAAAAGAATTATAATTAGATAATAAAATGTTACATGGTAAGATTGCATCTTTTAAAGGTAAACAAAGTACTTCATACGAGCATGAAAAATCACATGTAGATGAATTGATGAAAGAGAATTAAGTGCTTAAGAAGAAGAATAATGATCTAAATGAAATTGTGCTAAAATTTACAAATGGGCAAAAGATGTTGGATAACACGCTCAATTCACAAAAATATGTATTTGACAAAGGAGGTATTGGTTATAAACCAAATTTAAAACAAAAATATTATAAGAATTACTTTGTGAAAAGTACCCTTATCAATAATCAAGTTGTGTGTCATTATTGTAATCAAGATGGGCACATAAAAAATAGATGTTCAGTGAAAAGAAATGCATATTATGTTATGAAATGTATTTGGGTTCCAAAAGGAACCATTGCTAACACTCAAGGACTCAAAAAGTTTTGGGTACCTAAAACTTAAAAAAAATTTCTGCAGGGATCAAAGAAAAAGAAAAATAAGTGGTACTTGAACAGTGGATATTCAAGACACATGACAGGGAATTACTCTTGGTTTTCAAGTTTTACCAAGATTGAAAACAGTGGAAACGTATCCTTTGGAGATAACTCAAAAGAAAAAATCATTGGTATCAGAAATGTCATTAATGTATCCTCTACTCTTATTGAAAATGTGTGTTTTGTTGAAAACTTGAAACACAATTTGCTTAGCATTAGTCAATTGTGTGATAAGGGTTATAAAATTATTTTTTATAAGAATAGATGTGTTATTGTGAATGCATGTGATGGCAAGACATTGTTTATAGGAAATAGATGTATTAATGTTTATAGCATTGATATAGATTGTGCATCTACACATGATAAATGTTTTTCTGCATTGCATGATGATGGTTGGTTATGGCATAGAAGATTAGGACATGCAAGCCTGTATTTGATTTCAAAGATTTCTAAAAATGATTTAATTAAAGGTCTTTCAAAAATCGATTTTCGAAAAGATAAAATTTGTGAAGCATGTCAATTTGGTAAACAAATCAAAATCTCTTTTAAAAGCAAAAATCATGTTTCTACTTCTAAACCTCTTCAACTACTTCACATAGACTTATTTGGACCTTTAAGGTATGCTAGTTTAAGTAGGAAGTATTATGCTTTTGTAATAGTTGATGATTTTTCTAGATACACATGGGTATTATTTTTAGCTAATAAAGATAATGCTTTTGATATTTTTAAAGTATTTTGTAAGAAAGTTCAAAATGAAAAAGTGTATGGTATTTCATGCATTAGGAGTGATCATGGAGGAGAGTTTGAAAATCATGCATTTGAAACCTTTTACAATAATTTAGGCATTGTGCATCAATTTTCATCACCTAGAACTCCACAACAAAATGGAGTTGTTGAAAGAAAGAATAGGTCAATTCAAGAAATTGCTAGGACTATGTTGAATGAAAATTCTTTGCCTAAGTATTTTTGGGTCGAGACCATCAACACCGCTTGTTATGTTTTAAATCGTGTGTTGATTAGACTTAATCTCAATAAAACTCTATATGAGCTTTGGAAAGATAGAAAACCCAACATTGGTGATTTCAAAGTTTTTGGATGCAAATGTTTTATTTTGAACACAAAAAATAATCTTGGCAAATTTGATCCTAAATCCGATGTTGGATTTTTTCTTAGATATTCAAACTCAAGCAAAGCTTATAAAGTTTATAAAAAAAAAGAACTCTAGTTGTGGAAGAATCTATGCATATTATGTTTGATGAATCTAACCCCTCATCTACGGAGAAAGTTGTTGTTGATAATAATGCAGATGAAGAATTACAAAAAGAGTCATCAAAAGATAACCAAAAGGATGCATCTCATGGGAATCAAGATGAGCAACATGAAGAAACGAATGTAGAGCAAAATGAAGATACTTCTCAATCACTCCCCAAGGGGTGGAGGTATGTTTCTTCTCATCCTAAGGACTTGATTTTAGGAGATCCCTCAAGTGTCATAACAACTAGATCTTCATTTAGAAATACTTGTGAGCATGCTGCATTCATATCTTAAATTGAACTAAAATCCTTTGCGGATGCAGAAAATGATGAATCTTGGATTATGGCAATGCAAGAGGAGTTAAATCAATTTGAGAGAAACAATGTGTGGGAATTAGTTCCTAAACCGGAACATCAATCCATTATAGGCACTAAATGAGTATTTAGAAATTAAATGGATGAATCGGATATGGTTGTAAGGAATAAAGCTAGATTAGTAGCTCAAGGTTACAACCAATAAGAGGGAATTAATTTTGATAAAACATTTGCACCCATAGCTAGACTAGAAACCATTAGGATGCTATTAGCATTTGCATGTCATAAAGATTTTATTTTATTTCTAATGGATGTGAAAAGTGCGTTCTTAAATGGCTATATTATGGAGGAAATTTATGTGAAACAACCCCTTGGTTTTGAAAATGAAAAATTTCTAAATCATGTTTTTAAGTTGTCAAAAGCATTATATGGAATAAAGCAAACACCTAGAGCATGGTATGATAGGCTTAAGAATTTCTTGTTGGATAATGGTTTTTCGATGGGTAAAGCGGATACTACTTTCTTTGTTAAGCATAAGAACCAAGATATTCTTGTTGTTCAAATTTATGTTGATGATATTATCTTTGGTTCTACTAATGAGTCTTTGTGCAAGGAGTTTTCATCTTGTATGAATAAGGAATTTGAAATAAGTATGATGGGAGAATTGAAGTACTTTCTTGGGCTGCAAATAAAACAAAATGAGGAAGGAATCTTTATAAATCAAGCTAAGTATATGAAAGACTTACTCAAGAGATTTGGCACTGATACTCAAAGACCAAAAATACTCCAATGAGCATAACAACCAAGCTTGACAAAGATGAAAAAGGTAAAGAAGTTGATATTAAAATGTATCGATGTATGATCGGCTCTTTACTTTACTTAACTGTAAGTAGACCCGATATCATGTTTAATGTATATTTGTGTGCAAGATTTCAATCATGTCCTAAGAAATCTCATTTGCTTGCTGTAAAAAGAATTTTTCGTTATTTAAGTGGAACCATAGATCTTGGCCTTTGGTATCCTAGAGGAACTCATATAGATTTAACATGTTATTCGGATGTGGATTTTGCCGGTTACAAAGTTAATAGGAAAAGTACTAGTGGGACTTGTCATTTACTAAGTCATTCACTTGTTTCATGGTTTAGTAAGAAACAAAATTCGATTGCATTTTCAACCACTGAGGCAGAATATATTGCCGCAGGGAGTTGTTGTGCACAAACTCTTTGGATGAAACAAACACTTAGAGGTTATGGCATTAATCTTGAACAAATTCCTATTAAGTGTGATAATACTAGTGCTGTAAATCTTTCAAAGGATCCCATTCAACACTCTACAACTAAGCATATAGAAATTAGACATCATTTCTTGAGAGATCATGTTCAAAAGGGAGATATTGCATTAGAGTTTATTTCTACAGAAAAACAACTTGCCAATATTTTTACAAAATCTCTTTGCAAAGAACAATTTTAAAAAATTCGGCATGAACTTGGGATGATGAAATTTTCGCATTAACATATCTATTCATGTTATTGAGTCTATTAAAATTGATTGATTTATGATTTGATGATTTAATATCTATGGAATGCTTAGTCATGATATACAAGTGGAGTGTGTGTATTTTTGAATATATGTATGAATTAATTGTTGAAATACATATATGTTCATGAATTATACATTGAACGAGCCCTAAAACATTTTGGATTAATGAAATGATCTGGAAATGTATTATTTGTTGGCCAAATATCAAAATAGATGTGCGAAATCATAAGTTAGAGAAAATAGATTGACGTTATCTCAATAAACGACTAACCGTTTTTGGGCAGAAACCTTAGGAAGCATTCTGGACATTGTCGGTTCGCCGACATCACAATAACGACTCGCCGTTTGCAAGAAAAATTTTGACAAGCTCTCTGGTCGCTGTCGGTTCACTGATATATTAGATAACGGCTCACCGTTATCATGCGATACGTGCACAGTGACTATCTCCTTCTTCATTTCACGCGATATCTCCAACTCTCTCTCTCTTAACCCGCAACTGCCACCTCTTCTCTCTCTCAACTCCACCATTTTTCTTGCCCTTTTTCACCACATTGAAGCATTAAAAACAATTCTTATCATCTTTATAACCTTTTTCACCGATTAAAATCAGTTTTTGCTTCAGAAATTGAAAAAACCCTTTTCTAAACCCTAGAACCTGCACAACTATTCTTGCCCAATTTGACCCAAATTTCTTCCATTTTCCATCAAATTTCAACTTATAATCTGTCTCTAAACTCTTAAACTTCTTTTCTACCGATTTCAATTCTTTCAAAATCATCAATGGCTACACGACAGAGGCGTGCCCGAACCAAGCAAACGGCTCCAAGCAATCCCAATTCCTTTAGGCCTCTTGCTCAGGATTTTGATAGTCTACATTTTCCCAATGCTCACCCTGCTCAACGGTTTCACGACAAATTCATGGTAAAACTAGTAACACCCTCATTCTCCATTAACATTGATGAGTTTTCGGATATTACTATATGTGATAGTACTATTACTCAAATGCTTAGACATTGGAATAAGGCCTTAGGAATTGAAGAGCATGTTTATGAAAACCTTGTGCGGGTATTTTACTCCAACACGGATCTCTCCACTACCCGGCAAGTTAAGATTATTACTTTCGTAGGTGGAGTCCATATTGAATTTGATAAGGTTGACTTGTGTAGTATTCTCAGCATTCAATATGGGGGTTTAGACATTTATACTACTCATAAAGAGCTTGATTTTAATGATTTCCGTCATGTGGATGGTGTGCGGAATATTTGTAAGTGTCGTGATCTTTCCGACAACCTCTGCTCTTTGTCTTTTCGGTCTTAACTTATCCCATTTCAGATTCGCATACTTAATATCATACTCCAACACATGGTCACACCTAGACAGGGTCATAGTGATGAGGTAACTAGGCTTGATGTCGGTTTATTAGACTCCCTCATCCGCAGATGACATGTGAGCTTATCTTACACTATCCTCCGTCATATGATGTCCACACCTGCTGTAACCAACCGATCCCTTCCTTATGGCAGCATCATTACTAGGATTTTGAGGTACTTTAAAGTACCTATTACTAAGTATGTTTTTGTCGAGACCCAAAAGCTAGGTAGAGAGATTATTTCTGCGATTGGATTTTTTAAGAAACGTAGGAAGTGGGTGAAGACACAATCCTCTAAGAATTAAGACACTTTGGTTGCTCCGGAGGATGACCGAATGCTTAATGATGTTTATTCCGCGGATGAGTTACCTGACTTTCACTTGGAGCTAGACCTCGTGCCTCTCACTGAGCAGCAGCAGCCCCCTCTTAGGATGAAGAGCCAGTCGAGCCAGCTGTGCCTCTTGTAGCATCTTCTGTTTCTGAGGACCGCCTTCAGCAGCTCTTCGATAAAGTGGATGCACTCTCCTAGCAGCAGTAGCAACTTCAATCCGACTTTGCGACTTCTCAGCAGCAGATGCTAGATCAGCAGATGGAATTACTTGTTGGATAGCGTCGTATTCTTAGTCACCTTGGTTATGATCCCAGTTGTTCTTATTCAACGTCCCCATCTTAGTTTTCTGCACCTATGCATTTCGCACAAACATTACTCATCTCATGTAGTTGTTCTGATACTATCTGGTTTTTAATTGTGCTTGGGATGCTTTTATGATGATTTTGTTGGATATGTGAACTTTGTTTATGATTGCGTTGATTTTGATGACATGTTTGGATTTTGCTTACGATAATGTTGATTTTGTTGGTATGGAGGTTGGTTGCTAAATTGGAGTTTATATGGGAGTGTTTTAACTACTTTGTTTTTTAGGATATGTTCATTTTTAAGGGGAGATTCTACCGAATATTTTTTTACGATATGGGTAATCTCTGAACTTCTCTTTTTAATCTTTTTGCGCTCATTTTTTTTTTATGATGAAGGGTGAGATAATTCATATATAATATGTTGAATAATATTTTGTTTATTAAATTTATTTTTGTGTGGTTAAAAATTGATGGTCATATACTTAGGGGGAGCACATATTTAGGGGGAGCAAAATTGTACATATATTTTCAAGAAACGATTGTCATCATCAAAAAGGGAGAGATTGTTAACATAAATATTTTTTTAATATTGATTTTGATGATAACAAACTTGATTAAGATTGGTTTTAAAGGCTCAAATAATTTTTCATATATTTTCATATTATAAAGGTTTTGTATCCAATGAAAAGTAATTTTATGATATTAGTTATTTTCATGTTAATGTTTTAAATTGAAGAGTTTTGAGAACTTTCGAATTAGCAAATACTGCTTAAAATTCTGAAAATGGACTTATTTGACAAGTTTTATAAAGTTTTGGGGCCAAATTATAATTTTATAAAATAGTTCACTATAGTAGTCACTGTAGCAAACGGCTAACCGACATCTTGATAACAGCTACTGTTGAGTGTTGGAAAATGTATATTTATAAAGGAGAAAATCATCATTTTATACTTCAAGTTTCACATCTTGTTCACAAGTACGATACTATTCACATGTACGATATTCTCCATGTTACTATTCATGACACTGTTCACATATACGGAACGATGACGTCGCATTGACTGATGAGGTGTCACGATCCTATTGGACTAAAATTCTTATGTACTATTGATCGGTGACGTGGCAGCATGTGAGTGGACAAAAAATTGTGTTTACGGTACATGCATATACACGAAATTATTTACAACCAAACCGCATCACTAATCAAGCTGCTTGACTGTTCAAACCATGTGGTCAAACCGTGTCACTGTTCAAACCGCGTACTGTTGACTGATGGCGTGGTGCAATCCTGAGCGTCCAAAATGTTTTTAATCCGATGGCCATGATTTACTCAGTGTATCTATAAAAAGGGGGCTCCCCCCTAATTTGGCATGCCTGAATTCATTTTTGAGTTCAATTTTCTATAATTCCTTCTCTATCTTGTATTTTCTACGTATTCTAATAAATTCTCATTTTGCCCCTAGTTTAATTATGAGTAGCTAATTTTCTTTTAAGTTTGGGTTGAAGGTGAAGTCTCAACATGTGCCATGGGCTTTATTTGGTAAATTTACTTTCTCTTCCCCTCTAATTATTATGGATGTTTTGATTTTTCATCGACAAATAGTAATAATCTTGTCTAGATACCGCCCTAGTTTCACCAGCACCTTAGTACAAAGTTATTATTATTTAGCACGATACGCCCTTAGCACCATATTGATTAGAGTGTGGTTCATGAGGAGTGGAAACTCCCTCATGATTTAATTGGCATTAATAAGGAATATTTAGCTCATGGTGCATGTTGATGCAGATCCAGATATCCAAGTACTTCATTTCAATAGAATTCGTTTTAATTTATTCCTGTCATTCTAATTTAAATTTTAGAATTTTCTAAATCATTTTCACCACAAATCCAACCACCCTCATAGAAAATTAATTCTACACATAATTAAAATCCACCTCCTCGTGGGATCGACACTCGTCACCGTTAATTTATTCTACAATAGATTCGTGCGCTTGCGAGTTTAATAAAATTTGCACAATAAGTTTTTGGCGCCGTTGCCGGAGAAGTAAGTTATTTTAATTCGTAAAATTAATTTTTGTAAATAATTTATTTTAATTGCTTTCTTGTAATATTTTTCTTATTTAAAAAAAAGAAAAAAAAGTGAATCTGCAATTTGAGGTAAGAATTTCTTTTCTTTTTCTCTTATTTAAAATTCTGTAATTTAATTTTCAAGTTATCTTTCTTTGCAATTTTTTGTTTATCTTATTAATTTATTTTTAGTTAATTTATTTCACGTATTTGTTTAGTGTGTTTTCATAGTAAGGTTGTAATAACACGATAAGGTTAGTATCATAATTTCTCTTTCTTCTTTATTTTTAATTGTTTTATTCCCAGATTTTTTGTGTTCTTTGCATGCATGGTCGAAGGTCTTTATTACCTAATCCTAAGCCTATAGACCTTGAACTTGAAAAAATACTTTGCACACACAAACACGTTGCAATTAAAAATAAAATTGAAATGGATTTGCAACAACAACAACAAGCACCACCACATGAGAGGTCATTTAAGGATTATTTCAGTCCCTTAGCTAATTTGAGCACATCTTGCATAAGATACCCAAATGTAGTTGTTAGGAGTTTTGAGTTAAAACCTAGTGTGCTAAATTGTCTCCCAACATTTTATGGCCTAGAAAATGAGGACCCATATAATCATCTGAATGATTTTCATGCTGTTTGTCAAACTTTTAAATACGAGAATTTTTCAGATGACGATGTTAAACTTAGATTATTCTCATTTTCTTTAAAGGACAGAGCTTGTTCATGGCTCAATACATTGTCTGCTAATAGCATTACATCATGGGAACAAATGGTAACAAAATTTTTTAATAAATATTTCCCAGTGCATAAAACCAATGCTATTCGCAGGGAAATATCAGAGTTTACCCAGAGAGAAGACGAGCATATTTTCGAAACATGGGAGCGATTCAATGTGCTACTTTTGAAGTGTCCATATCATGGGTACGAGAAATGGCACCAATGCCAATACTTTTTGGAAGGATTATTGCTGCATGTGCAAGAATGACTAATGGCAACAAGTGGAGGAGAGCTAATGTCAAAAAGTGCATCAGAGATTTGAGAATTCTTCCAGAGACAAGCGGATAATTCCCAACAACGGAGTCGATCGCTCAGGAATACTAAAAGGATTAAGGGAGTGAATGAGGTTCACACTGGCGAGTCAAGTTCATAAATTAAAGAGGTCAAAGAGATGGTTGAAGGTCTTTCCCGACAAATAGCATTGTTAACGACTGCTAAATCAACAGAACCATATGACCATGACTCATACTCAGATCAAGCCAATGTTATATGTGTAATAAGAAAACCATCAAATTACAACCCATACTCCAACACATATAACCCTGGATGGAGAGACCACCCCAAATTTTTACGGTCTCAAGGATTCCAACGAAATGGACCAGTAGCTCCAGCTCCACCAATGCAACGAATTCCTCAAGTTCCTCAAGCCTCTCAGCCACCATTTAGACCATACAATCAAAACCCAAATTACTCTTAACCCAGACCATGGGAGGATGCATTCTAGAATTTCAAGAATGTTACTCACTCCACGATTGAACAACAGAACCGCACTATTGATGAACTACTAAATGATATAAGAGCAGGCTTTAATTCACAAGCTCAATCAGTTTCAAACTTTGAGAAGATGGTAGGACAACTTGCGTCTTCAGTTCAAACCTTGGCAATGACTGTTGAGAAAGGCAAATTTTCAAGTCAACCAGTGCCTAATCTTAAAGGAGTGCATGGAGTAAATACCAGTTCACCACAGCAGCATGGAGAGATCAAAGCTGTCATGACCTTGCGAAAAGGGAAAGAAGTCGACAACAAAGTGGAGATGCCAGTGACAAAACAAATCAAATTGTACCTGTAAATGCCGAAGACTCATCATCGGAGGAGAAAGAAGAAACCAACCCACGAGAATACGTTCCTAAACCTCCATTTCCTCAGAGGTTAGCTAAACGAAAGAAGGAAAAATCCACAGGTGAGATTTTTGAAATCTTCAAACAGGTAAGTGTTAACATCCCTTTACTTGATAATATAAAACAAGTGCCATCTTATGTCAAGTTTCTTAAATACCTTTGTACTAAAAAGAGAATCATTTATATTCAAAAAAAGGCATTTTTAACAAAAAAACGTTAGTTCTATACTCCAACACAAAATTCCTCTAAAATGCAAAGACCTAGGCTCCCCCATTATCTCATGTAGCATAGGAAACCACACAATTGAGAATACTTTGTTAGATTTAGGAGCTAGTGTAAATTTGTTGCCTTATTTAATATTTGTGAAACTTGGACTGGAAGAATTACACCCAACTCCAGTGGTGTTACAGCTTGCAGATCGGTCCACGAAAATACCTCGTGGTATTGTGGAGGACGTGCTTATCTAGGTAGACAAGTTTTATTTTCCTGTAGATTTCATTGTAATTGACACTCAACTAATCCAGGATTCAAGGAAGCACATCCCCATTATCCTAGGCCGACCTTTTTTGGCAACTGTCGATGCTCACATTCAATGTAGGACTGGAAATATGCAGTTGCCCTTTGGCAACATGACTATAGAGCTAAACATCTTCAACATTACCAAACAACCTCACAATGCAGATGATGGAATTATTGATGTGGATTTAATAGAAGTAACAGTTGATAATACTTTTCTTTCAAACCTTAGTGATGATCTTTTACAAACATGTTTAACTCACTTTGGTTTGGATTTTAATATTGACAGATCAGTCGATGAGGTCAACGCTCTACTTGACTCAGCACCATCCATGGATACTAATAAATGAAAGTCAAGAGTTGAACAACTAGCACCAGCAGAGAAGAAACTCATCCCATTATCAGAATCATCACCGAAACTCGAGCTCAAACCATTACCTAACACTTTGGAATATGCATTTTTTGGAGAAAAAAGTACTCTACCGGTAATCATCTCATCATCCCTAAATGACGAACAAAAAGGTAAGTTGTTGGATGTTTTAAAATAGCACAAAGGAGCATTAGGATGGATCATAATTGACATAAAAGGTATAAACCCAGTAGACTGCATGCATTGCATTCACCTGGATGAAAATGCTAAACCTACTAGAAAAATGCAACGTCGATTAAATCTTAATATGAAAGAAGTTATTAGAACTGAAGTCCTTAAGCTATTAGACGCAGGTATCATTTACCCCAATTTTGATAGTTCATGGGTCAGTCTTGTAAAAGTTGTCCCCAAAAAGTCAGGAGTCACAGTAGTTACCAATGCTGATAATGAATTGATACTAACTAGAGTAACTACATGATGGCGTGTATGTATTGATTATAGAAAGTTGAATTCGGTCACACGTAAAGACTCAGCACCATCCATGGACACTAATAAATAGAAGTCAAGAGTTGAACAACTAGCACCATTAGAGAAGAAAATCATCCCATCACCAGAATCACCACCAAAACTCGAGCTCAAACCATTATCCAACACTTTGGAATATGCATTTTTGGGAGAAAAAAGTGAAATACTAACTAGGCAACTAAGAGAGGGGTGAATTGGGATTTTAAAATTTAAGCTAAGAAAACTACACAACAATTTAATCTATTGCCTTAATCAAATTGAAAACAATAAATTCAATCATGCACAATATCAAAAGAGTAAGGGAAGAGAAAACAAACACAAGGATTTTTACGTGGTTCGACAATCCCTGCCTACGTCCACCCCTCCAAGCTCACCCGCTTGAGGATTTCACTATCCAAGCCTCCCAAGGCTTAAAGTTTTTACAATTGACTTCCAAGGTGTCAATAAACCTTTACAATCAAGAGATCATCTCCCCAATCTCTTCACTCCAAGTGTTTCTCACACTTGTACACTCACAATTTGATGAGAAATGAAAATTACAACAATGAAACTCTCTTTAAGAGTCGATATACAAATGATAGCTCAATGAAGATTTAATATATGATGATTTTCAAATTTAAAGCTCAATATAAGTTGTGTGCACTTGTTTATGCTTGTTTAGGTTACCAAAAATGAATTGGATTTGATTTTATATAGTTTGAGCTCAAAAACTAGCCATTATTCACTTTTTGTTTATAACCAACTTACCGTTTATGGAATCCGGTTAGCCACTTGTATGTTACCGTTACAGCCAAAATTTGAATTTCTGAACATCCGGTATGCCGTTTATGAAATCCGGATAGCCGTTTATACTCCAGAAGCTTACTGCCCAACAACCGGATTACCGTTTGTCAGGATCCGGTTAGCCGCTTTCAATTCGGATAGATTCTGCTCAACATCCAGCCTATCGATTTTTCACATTCGGTTAGCCGCTTGCTACAGTAACTGCTATAGTGAAATATTTTCCAAAATTATATTTTAGCCCAAAACTTTCTATAACTGTACTAGGGCCCAAAACGTTATAAATTTTATAAATAGGTCCAATTTCATAATCGCTAAATAATACTTGCTATTCCTAAAACTTTTTAAAATTATGATATGGCCCAAAATGATATGAAACTTTTCAAATAAGTCCTTTTCTAAAATTTCAAGCAATACTTATTGATTTCAAAGTTTTCAAAATTCTTTCAATTAAACCATAAACTTGAAAAGCAACCAATTTCCTAATCATTTTTCCATTAAATATGAAACATTTATAATGAGAAAATAATGATTTATTCAAAAAGTATAAAAAATAATTTAAGCTTAAAACATTAATCATTCTTAATCTTGTTTGTTATCATCAAAATCAACATTATGGAAATATATATGTTAACAATCTGTATTCTACCGGTAATCATCTCATCATCCCTAAATGATGAACAAAAAGGTAAGTTGTTGGATGTTTTAAAATAGCACAAAGGAGCATTAGGATGGATCATAGCTGACATAAAATGTATAAGCCCAGTAGACTGTATAAGCCCAGTAGACTGCATGCATTGCATTCACCTTGATGAAAATGTTAGACCTACTAAGGAAGCGCAATGTAGGTTAAATCATAACATGAAAGAAGTTGTTAACTGAAGTCCTTAAACTATTAGACGCAAGTATCATTTACCCCATTTCTGATAATTCATGGGTCAGTCCTGTACAATTTGTCCCCAAAAAGTCAGGAGTCACAGTAGTTACCAATACTGATAATGAATTGATACTAACTATGAGTAACTACATGATGCCGTGTATGCATTGATTATAAAAAGTTGAATTATGTCACACGTAAAGACCATTTTCCTTTACCATTTATCGATCAAATGCTTGATAGATTGGCAGGCCATGAATTTGATTGCTTTCTAGATGGTTACTCAGGATATAATCAGATTTCCATAGCACCAAAAGATCAAGAAAATACCACTTTCACTTGTCCTTTTGGCACATTTGCATATAGGAGGATGCCATTTGGATTATGTAATGTACCTTATACATTTCAACGATGCATGTTAAGTATTTTTTCTGATATGGTCGAACGATTCCTTGAAGTCTTTATGGATGACTTTTCTATTTTTGGTGACTCAATTGATCAATGTTTACATCGTCTAACACTAGTTTTGCAGAGATGTATAGAGAAAAAATTGGTCTTAAATTGGGAGAAGTGTCATTTTATGGTAAAAAAAAGTATTATTCTCGGTCACATCATTTCGAGCAAAGGTATTGAGGTTGACAAAGCCAAGGTGGATCTCATTTCCAATCTTCCTTCGCCTAAAACAGTCAGAGAAGTAAGATCTTTCCTTGGACATGCTGGTTTTTATAGACGTTTCATTAAAATTTTTATCAAAGTTTCTAGACCCTTATGCAATCTACTTGCTAAGGATGTACCTTTTTATCTTTGATGATTCATGTCTTGTGGTATTTAAAAAACTAAAGCAGTTGTTGACGTCATCACCCATCATTCAGCCCCCAAACTGGAGCTTACCATTCGAGCTCATGTGTGATGCATCTGATTATGCAGTAAGAGCAGTATTAGGACAAAGAGTTGATTGAATTCCCCATGTTATTTATTATGTTAGTATGACATTAAATGATGCACAGTTAAACTATTCAACCACTAAAAAAGAAATGCTAGCAGTAGTGTTTGCATTAGAGAAATTTCGATTTTATCTCATTGGTTGTAAAATAATTGTATTCACGGATCATTATGCTCTTAAATATCTTCTCACAAAGAAAGATGCAAAAGCTAGGCTAATTCGTTGGGTGTTACTTTTGCAGGAATTTGACTTGGAATTTAAAGATAAGAAAGGCACAGAAAATATTATGGCAGATCATCTCTCTCGTCTCAATTTTGACACAATTACAGAACCGTTAACATTAAATGAGTCTTTTCCAGATGAACAATTGATGAGGGTGGAAGTATTACCGTGGTATGCTGATATCGTTAATTATCTTATTACAGGTCAACTTCCAGAGCATTGGACCAAGCAAGACAGGGCCAAATGTTTTGCAGAAATAAAGAATTTCTTTTTGGATGACCCTTATATGTTCAAGTATTGTGCAGATCAAATTATTAGACGATGTGTTCCAGAAAATAAATTTCAAAATATCCTTTCATTCTGCCATGAACAAGCTTGTGGAGGCCATTTCAGCGCTAAGAAAATAGCTACTAAAATTTTACAATGTAGTTTCTATTGGCCAACTATATTTCGAGATGCTTACACCTTTTGCTCATCATGTGATAGATCACCTTTTGCTCATCATGTGATAGGTGTCAACGAATAAGGAGCATTACACAAAGGAATATGATGCCATTAAATCTAATTTTAGTGGTTGAGATTTTTTATGTGTGGCGTATCGACTTCATGGGACCCTTTCCCCCTTCTTTTGGCCATCAATACATATTGGTAGCTGTTGACTACGTATCGAAATGGGTATAAGTAATTTCATTAGAACCAATGATCACAAGGTGGTGATAGAATTTTTGAAAAGCAACATTGTTTCACGCTTTGGATTCCCTCGAGCAATAATCAGTGATGGTGGTGCCCACTTTTGTAACAAAGCATTTAAAGCTCTTTTGACAAAGTATTCCATCACTCACAAAGTGGCGACCCCATATCATTAGTAAACTAGTGGCCAAGTTGAGATCTCTAATCGAGAAATAAAGCACATATTATAAAAGGCGATGAGGCCAGACAAAAAAAGATTGGTCATTAAGACTTGATGATGCATTATAGGCATATAGAACGACTTTCAAGACCCCGATTGGGATGTCACCCTACAAGCTAGTGTATGGAAAAGCTTGCCACCTACCTGTGGAATTCGAGCATCGTTCATACTGGGCTATCAAGAAATTCAATTTTGACATGCAGCAAGCTAGCTCAGAAAGAAGATTACAGCTGGCAGAACTTGAAGAAATTCGCAATGATAAAAATGAAAATGCCAAGATTTACAAGCAGCGAATGAAAGTCTTTCATGACAAGCAAATTATGAGAAAATCTTTCACTTCAGGTCAGAAAATGCTTTTATTTAATTCTCGCTTGCACCTATTCCCAAGTAAGTTACGCTCTTGATGGTCTGGTCCCTTTATTGTTCACACTGATTTTCCATATGGGGCAATTGAAATTAAGGACCCAAAGAACGGTGTCACTTTTAAAGTTAATAGTCAAAGATTAAAGTCATATCTAGAGTACCAACCACATGGAGAGGACACCGAAATAAATTTGAGTGACCCACCAGATTTGAATTGAGATTTTTCTTTCTTTTCGGTAATTTGATTTTTTCTCTTTTTACTGTTCTTTTGTTGATTGAAATTATTTTTGCATAAGTGTGTTTGTTTAACCATTAAGTTTTCTCTTATCATTCCTCCTGAACATTCTTAGACAACTTCAATGTGTAAAATCTCATCTCAAAAGGCAGATTCGATTTTGTAAAACATATCGTATTTGGGCTCTACAACCCCCAGAGTTAGTATCCCATATTGAGGATTTAGAAAGCCAACTCAGAGATATTGAGGGAGGTGTCTACAACATCCAGTTGGAGCTTGAGGTAAATTCAATAAGAGGACGATTGTAATTTTCTTTGTGTGTTTTAGTTTGTTACTTTGCTTGTGTGCTTTAGTTTGTTATCCCGGTGAAGTGGCGGATAACGGTACTCCGTGACAATTAAGTCGGTTAATTCAGTTTTCCATAATAACTGATATTCTGAGGCAAAGGTATGGACATAAATGAGATTTTAGTAAAGCTTCACAATCGATTCCTTTAACTTCCTCATAATGACCTCCTTACAATCTATAAAGCTCGGTCCGAACACATGTGATTGCTCATGAGGAAAACATACCTGCTGACATCCGCTGGTTAATCGAGGCCAAAGTGCGATTGGCAGGAATGGTGTCTGATAACAGGGAAGATAAGATTCAATTCATTAGGGATCGCTTGAATAAGGAGTCATTGGATGAGATCCTTTTGTCTCTTGAAACGCATCCCAGTGGATATGTATAAGGAGCGATTCTCTAGTTATGGCCATTATTCCAGAAAGAGCATGCACGATATAGTCTCGGGAATTTGACTATAAATGACCCTGTTTGCCAGTTTATAAGAAAACTGGATGGGAAGCCTATCCTCGACCCATAGAAGGCATTCAAGCCGTTTCTGGACGTAAAACTAGAGGAAGATGTGAGCCACAGTCGCAACTACCTGTAAATATCATTTTACTTCACTGTTATTTTATTTCACTGTTGTTTTATCATTTGCATTATTGTCTTTAATAATTTTATCATTGTTTGTTTTTTTCTTTTTACTATTTCATTTTTGACTCTCGAGCCATGTGCTTTATGCGTTAATTGACACAGACATGCTACCTCATACACAGTTGTGACCCACTATCACCAAGATTTTTAAATATGATTTATTTTGTTAAGCACTCACAAATTGTTTTTGAGAAGTATTTCAATGGCAGCTACTCTAAATAAACAATTCAAGAACGTTTGTGTGCTTTCTGGATTTAACTATGGCAAACATAAAGAGTTCGTTGAGGCAGCCATAGATCTTGGTCGAAGCATAGCAGAGAGAAAATTACACTTGGTGTATGGAGAAGGTAATTGAGGGTTATCAAAATTTATCTCAGAAGCTGCTTTTGTCAGAGAAAGCCAGGTGTTAGGCATCATCCCAAGAGCCCTAAAACCTTTGGGCAGTTTGTCTGACTCACCAACTGGAGAAGAGTTAGTCGTCTCAGCTATGCAAAAAAGAATAATTGAAATGCTTAATCATGTTGATACTTTTATTTTCCTATCAGGAGATCTTGCAACTCTAGAGGCACTTATCACATTAGCATCTTGGGCCCATTTGCACATTCACCAGAAACTCATCGATTTGTTAAATGTCAATAACTTTTATGATGGCTTCATCGCATTTCTTAACCATGCAATAAAAAATTATTTCATTCCTTCCACAGAAATTTTTTTTTTATTTGTGCTTACACTGCTAATGAGCTACTTAATCTGTTACAAGCTTATAAACCAGAGCCAGATCCCTGGACCTTTGTCTTGGAGCGTCCAAATAATAATGGTAACAATAGCCACAGTAAGAAGTGCAAATTAGATTTAACTCTCTGCTTGTAAATATTTTCTTCTGTGCTGCACCACTCAGGTGATGCTAAACTCTATTCTTTCCTTGAAAACATTGAGAATAATGTTTCGTTCTGGTTGGGGGGAGAGAATAGTTGACAATTGTGGAATCTTGGTTAAGTTTTTACTGATTTTTTGTTGAAGAGACTAACCGTTGCTAACTTTTTGTGTTGAAGATGGCTGAATATGGAGTGTAATTGCTCTACAGACGCATATTCTTCGTTTGAAAAAAAACAAAAAAAATTCCAGACATTTTCTTTTTCTTATTAAGCTTTGACAATCATTTCTTTTTATAACTTCTTTCTAATTTCTCCTTTATAAATATACACTTTCAAATTTTTGAGTCAAAGATGGCTGAATATAGAGTGTAATTACTCTAGAAACGCATCTTTTTAATTTTTTTAAAAAAAATTCTATCATTTTAAGTGTAACTTTTCTAATTAGTTTTTCTACATCATTTTTACCTTTCTGCATGCATATTTTCTTTTCATGTTTAGATTAGGGTGGGGGTAGAATGTCGTTTGAACCAAAAAAATAAAAAAAAATTGTGTGATTTTTTAACATTGGATGACATGATGACTTTCAAATTTTATTATTTGTATTATCTTTGGTCTTAAGTGATGTTACGTCATGTTTGCTACTCTACATGTTGATGTCGGAGACAAATATTTGTTACTTGAAGGAATGCACATGTCATAATGAATACTAAGTAAGTTTTTGAACCTGTCATTTTTCTTGGAGAGTGACCCTTTTTGCCCATTCTTCATACAGCTTAGTAGTTTATTATTTTATACATGATCTATAGATTTCCTTTGAGTCAATCCTTAAAAAAATGTTAAATAATAGTTTAAAAAAATGTGTATTGCTACATTTTGAGGTCCATCTAACTAGTAGATATGGAAGATTATTTAGAGCCCTGGAAGACGATGGAAAAGTCATCTTTGACCCGTTTGAGTCTTTCTAGCCATCCATTTTCTGAAAAATACATAGTTAACCCATTTGAGCCTTTAAAAAAAAAATTATTAACTTATCATCTTGACCTACTCTGATTTGGAGTATTGCCCGATATCTTACAAGTTCCATCACTTATTTATGTTTGAGAAAAAAAGTAAATAATTATTTTGTTCAGGGAAGTTGTGCCAAACAAAAGCAAAAAAAAAAAACAACAAAAAATTGTTGATACAAAAAAAAATAATAATAATAATAAATAAGCAAAATGCACCTTGTAATTTTCAACAAGATCTATACTTTTTCTCAAACATATACTTTATTTTCCTTATTTCCCCTCATTTATTACCCATGACCCTAGCCTACGTTACGTCCTAATAAAGTCCTTCTTGATTTTAGGGATCTATAGTCTGAAGTAGAAGCTAGTTTTATGGGTTAAAAAGATGTAGTGATGCATAAAAAAAAGTAAAAAAACAAATAAATACATTGGGTTGACTGGCATTTTTATTTGACTTAAGATCGTATTATTTCTATGCTGTGGGCATATTCCTTTCATCTTAGTGAGAGTTGTGATATCACTTCATTATTATTTTCTCTCAATTTACCATTCATTGGAGTGACTATTTTTATTGGGTTTAATTTCTTTGTGAGAGTGTCATTACTACCGATGAGCTTTTGGGGTTTGACATGTCATTCTTGAAAGTGGCTTGATTACTATAACTATGACAAATTCTGCTGGACTGATGCATGTGGATGGTTGATGTGGGTGTGATATTTCTTTAGACTGGAGATAATGCTTATACTTTTATTTGATTGTTATCATTAGTCTGATTGAATAAACACGATTGTTTAAAAAAATCATTTTGGGTTTGAATTTTGTTTTCAGTTTATTTGTTAGGGACTAGCAATAAGTTGGTTGGGGGGTGTGTTGAGTGTTGGAAAGTGTATATTTATAAAGGAGAAAATTGTCATTTTATACTTCAAGTTTCACTAACACCCTTACTTTTATATATTTAAGCCTCTTGTGATTTCATTATGTGTGTTTTATTTTAATTAAGTGTTTTATGTATTTTAGGGGCATCATGGTCATTTCACAATGAATGAGAGATCATACAACAAAACGAACATCACTTTTGAACTCAGGACAGTCGAAAACTTTAGAAGGAGCATAAAAGGAAAAATGGTATTGTTCACATGTACGGTATTATTCACATGTACAACATTGTCCATGTTACTGTTCACGGCACTGCTCAAATATACGGAACGATGATGTGGCATTGACCGATGATGTGGCATTGACCGATGATGTGGCATTGACTGATGAGGTGTCACAATCCTATTGGACTAAAATTCTTATGTACTGTTGATCAGTTACGTGGCAGTATGTCAGTGGACCAAAAATCGTGCCTACGGTATATGCATATACACGGGATTATTTACAACCAACCGCTTCACTATTCAAGCCGCCTGACTATTCAAACCGCGTACTGTTGACTGATGACGTGGCGCAATCTTGAGCGTCCAAAATATTTTTAATCTGATGGCCATGATTTACTTAGTGTATCTATAAAAAAAGGGGCTCTCCCCCCCTAATTTGGCATCCCTGAATTCATTTTTGGGTTCAATTTTCTGTAATTCCTTCTCCATCTTGTATTTTCTACGTATTTTAATAAATTTCCATTTTGCCCCTAGTTTAATTATGAGTAGCTAATTTTCTTTCAAGCTTGGGTTGAAGGTGAAGTCTCAACATGTGCCATGTGCTTTATTTGGTAAATTTACTTTCTCTTCCGTTTTAATTATTGTGGATGTTTTGACTTTTCATCGATAAATAGTAATAATATTGTCTAGATACCGCCTTAGTTTCACCGGCTCTCTAGTACAAGGTTATTATTATTTGGCTCGATAAGCCCTTAACACCATATTGATTAAAGTGTGGTTCATAAAGAGTGGAAACCCCCCACCTCATGATTTAATTGGCATTAATAAGGAATATTTAGATCATGGTGCATGTTGATGCAGATCCGGATATCCAAGTACTTCATTTCAATAGAATTTGTTTTAATTTGTTCCTGCCATTCTAATTAAATTTTAGAATTTTCCAAATCATTTTCACCACAAATCCAACCACCCTCATAGAAAATTAATTCTACACATAATTAAAATTCACCTCCTCGTGAGATCGACACTCGTCACCGTTAATCTATTCGACAATAGATTCGTTCGCTTGCGAGTTCAATAATATTTGCACAACAGCTAGTGGCTTCGAACAAATTTGAAGAGTAGTCTCTGGACACTAACAGTGATCCGACGTCTTGAAAACGGCGATCCAACAATTTGAAAATTCAGCCCAACGGTCATATTGACTAGTCAAAACGGCGATCCGACAGTGAGCAGAAAGTCAGCAATGGCTATATTTCAACTCTCACTATAAATAAGCTCAATCAAATTCAAACAATAACGATTCCAACAATTATCATTGAGCAAATTATTGAGCATATAACTTTCATTGAGCCTTAAATTCTTGTATTAATCTCATTTACTCACACTTTGGATTTTCATTTGTAATCAAGCACATTGTGTGAGAAAGATTTATTTTGTAATATTCTTGAAAATCAAATTGAGAGATTGCAAGTGTTGAGATACACTGGGGTTAAGAGATTGGGGATAATATCTTATTATCGTGCTTGATTAAATTTATTATTTTTGTTCTTATTAAGGCATTACATTTAAATTATTGTGTGGTTTGTTTTGCATAAATTTTGATAACCCAATTCACTCCCCCCCCCTCTTGGATTACTTAGATAGTATTTCACGCCATTTATAGCAACGTGGCCTTTTTTAGTGGTTATAACAAATAAGTCAAATTCTCTGATTTATAGGTGTACCCATTTCATTTCAAGTTTTAATATGTGAAGCCCTTTTTCATGGGGTGTACTAAAATAATTGTAAGGATGCAGCTGACATGCAAACAAAATTGGTCAAAGTTGCATTACATATTAATTTGCAATGTACGCGCAGAAACCACGTGCCATAAAACGAAACAACAACATATGTTAAAAGTTCTGTAATTATAAAATATCATCACTTCCTTCGTTTTCTTCCTCTGTATATATTTTTAATTGAACTATCTCTATTTTTCTATATCAACATTTGTCACAAAAGTTGCCCTTGAATATATAGATCAGATAGTGCTAATAAAAACTAAAAAACTGCTCGACTTCAAAATGCTTTAACTCTGCAACATTGCATTGATGGTATTGGAAAGACCTGAATCTCCAAGGAAGCATGTGTTCCCACTACAAGAAAAAGTACCTACTATGACAGTCCTATGTGTGACAGTTTTTGGTCTGGAGGCCTACAACAATAGATCGTGATAGATTTAGTTTCTGTCATACACTTATGACATAGCTGTGATAGAAATATCGTTTATCAAGAAATTATGATATATTGGTGATATAAATATCATATATCAAGAAACTATGATAGACTAGTGATAAATTATTTGGCTATCAAGAATGAAAGACTAATTTTTTATGTTGACTATAATTGCGCGGGTTTGACTTAATTTTTAAAAATATTATATTACTAAAATAGAAGTGAAACGATGCCGTCTCAGTTGTATGTTTCGCAAGTGTTTGAGGAAAACAGAAACGTAAATAACAAAAAATAATTAATAAAACGTTGCGTTTTGTAAAGGGGGGAAACATTTTTGTGAGAAAAGAGGGAAATTTTTTTCTAAGTGTTCAGAAAATTTGCAAGCGTTATTGTGGAATCTCAAAATCGATTAGCACACTTGCAGCAAACCCTCAAAGGTCGGCCATAGCAAACTAATGACACCCAAACACCCATTGTTTCAAAATCGTTCTGATTGTTTCACTGACTCGTCTCTCTTTGCTGTGATTGTCACTAAACCGTCTCTCTTTGCTGGGATGAAGTCAGTGCTAATCGAAACCCAAATTGGAATGAGAACAACATCCAGGGTACTTTTATTGACTGAAAGAAACCCAATCACTTACCGTGAAAGAAGACCCAAATCGTTGTTGCCGAAGTTGAAACCCTAGGCTTGACGGTTAATTGAAGCTTCACACCCACTGGTGAGTCATTGCTGCATTTGCATGGTATTTTAATTTAATTGAAGCTTCACACCCACTGATGTATATTATTTGAATTTGTAGTTTATTATTTCTTCTTAGGCTTACTCATATGATTAATGTAATTTATTGGTACCTTTTTAGCCCTCTTGAAACCAAGTTTTGGAATTCTATCAACTGATCATTCAAAATATATTTCAGTAATCAATATTGTTCCTGGATTTGTACCTGGAATTGGATATAGTAGCAGATTATTGTGTTTAATCTGGTAAGTTCCATTTCTTATCCTCTATTATTTGACTTTTTGAAGTTATTATACACTTGCTTAAAATTTACATATCTTTAAATTAATAATTATGATACTATGTAATGTATTTGTTGTGGGGTCTGTCTTATTTATTATATTTATAGTATAGTAGGAGAGTGAACTTTTGAAAAGTATGCAATTCAGTTTATCAGCTTTCTTGGTTGCTATATTTATAATTTTGAAATTTTTTTATGGAGCATGACCATGCTTTTCCGTAAAGTAGGTTGTTCCTTTAATATAAAAGAGAAAACTATATGGGCCAAATTGTGTTTAATTTGAAAGGCCTCATGTAGGTTTAACTTTGTTTATTTCACATGGTACTGTAATATTAGACAAATATTCTAAGTATGTACATTCTTTCTTTGTTTTATGTATATGTCAGGAACATTAATTATTAAGCCAGAAATGGATAAATCTTGGATTCAATGTAATCGACTGTCGACAGAATATGAAGAGGGTGTCTAGAAATTTATAAATTTTGCTATAAAAAATGCTGGAGGCAGTAGCGTCATTAGGTGTCCATGCCTTGATTGTGGGAATTTATCATTTGAAACGCCTACAATTGTAAAAGATCATTTATATATGCATGGTTTTGATGTGAAATGGTTAATGATGCTTATAAGGGTTGTTGTGGGGACCCTAAGGCATTCAAAGAGTTGCTAGAACAGGCTGAGAAACCCTTGTACCTAGGATGCACAAAATTTACTAAGTTATCCTTTTTAGTGAAATTGTTCAATGTGAAGGGTAGATTTGGGTGGTCTGACAGTAGCGTTTCTGCATTGTTGAGTGTTTTAGCAGGTGCTTTCCCTGAAAATAATGAAATTCCAACTCTATGTATGAGGCCAAAAAGACAATGCCGGCTTTGGGCTTAGAATATGTTAAAATTCATGCTTGCCCAAACGATTGCATACTCTACAGAAAACAGTATGAAGGTCTTTTTGAATGTCCTACTTGTGGGTTATGTAGATGGAAGAAAAAGGATGGTACTGTAGACCAATATAGGAAAGGGATTCCTGCAAAAATTTTATGGTATTTTCCTCTTATACCTAGGTTTAAGCGCATGTTTCAGTCATCTGAAACATCTAGGGACTTGACTTGGCATGCAAATGACAGGATGGTTGATGGTAAACTCCAACATCCGGCTAACTCACCATCTTGGAAGTTAGTAGATGAGAAATGGCTGATCTTTGCATCCGCTCCTAGAAACCTTCGCCTAGCTCTATCAGCTGATGGAATTAATCCACATAGCTCTCTTAGTAGTACAATAGCTGCTGGCCAATAATTCTTATTACTTATAATCTTCCACCATGGTTGTGCATGAAACGAAAATTCATGATGTTGTCCCTCTTGATTTCTAATCCTCAACAACCAGGTTTAGACATTGATGTGTATTTGCAACCTCTTATTGAGGATTTGCAAACTTTATGGGATGTTAGGGTGGAGGCATATGATGCCTACAAAATGAGTACTTTAATTTGTGGGCTGTATTACTATGGACAATAAATGACTTCCCAGCATATGGAAATTTAACAGGATGTACTGTTAAAGGATATTATGCCTGCCCATATTGTAGTGTAGAAACACCAAAATGTAGACTTAAATAGAGTGGAAAAAATGTATACATTGGGCATCGGCTTTGGCTTCCTCATGGTCATAAATTTCAGTTCCAAGTAAAAGCCTTTGACAATAGTGTGTGTGATGAAACCCCTCCAAAACTGTTAAACGGGGAGGAAATTTTCCAGTTGGTCGACTCTATTGATAATAGATGGGGGAAAAGCAATAGTAAAAAGCGTAAAAGTGTGAACAATGATGATCTCATGTGGTGGAAGAAGAAATCTATATTTTATAATTTAGAGTATTAGAAGCACTTGCTTGTGTGGCATCAATTCGATGTTATGCACATTGAAAAGAATGTGTGTGAGAACATCTACGGTACACTGCTGTATATTCCTAGAAAGTCCAAAGATGGACTGAAGTCGAGGATGGATCTCTTGGAAATGAAAATTAGGCCCACTTTAGCACCACAAATTAAAGGAAACAACAATCGTACATGGCTTCCTCCTACTTGCCACACCTTAATTAAGGAGGGAAAAGTAAGATTTTGTGCAGCTTTGAAAAGTATCAAGGTTCCTATTGGATACTCTTCAATATTAGGAATCTTGTGTCAAAAAAGGACTTTAAACTCCAGGATCTTAAGTCTCATGACTGTCATGTTCTTATGCAACAACTTTTGCCAATTGCTATAATGTGTGTGCTGCCCAAACATGTCAAAGAAACTATCATTATGTTTTGTTTCTTCTTTAATTCGTTGTGTGCGACTGTGATTGATGTGACAATCTAGATGAATTGGAGAAAAACATCGTAGAGACTTTGTGCTTGCTTGAAAAATGTTTTCCCCTTTCTTTTTTTGACATAATGGTTCATCTTACTATTCACTTAGTGAGTGAAGTTAGACAATATGGTCCCGTATATTTTCGGTGGATGTATCCTTTTGAGCGAGACATGAAAACTCTAAAAGGCTATGTTCGAAACCGTAACTATCCTGAGGGTTGCATAGTGGAGAGTTATATTACTGAGGAAGCATTAGAATTTTGTGCAGAATACTTGGAAAACATGCCCACAATTGGGGTTCCACCTGGACATGTGCAGAATTTAGAAATTGACAAGCCCATGAGTGGTGGGCAAATGGTGGAAGTTGATCGAACTTTATTAGATTAAGCACACTTGTATGTTTTGCATAACACTGAGGAAGTTCAGCCTTATATAAGGTGATGTTATCTAACTTGTGTTATTTTAGCTTTATATTTGTTAGGTTTTTGTAGTTTAGGAACCTGAAAATTTTGTCTTTTTAACTGATTTTAAAGAGCATGAGGATTGGTTACAACTTTGCCATCCACGAAAAAATGAGAAGTGGTTGCAAGATAAACACAACCGAACATTTGCAAATTGGCTAACATATAAGGTTTTGATAACATTAGTTTAATTAATTCCTTTTTTCCTTTCTGTTTTGGTTTGTGCTTGTTTAACATTAAATTCTTGTCGATTAATAATAGGTAAATATGTTGATAGAGAACGGTTACGTTGTTACTCAAACAATTTGTTGGTTATCCCAAGGGCCTCATCCTTATGTTTTCCAACATTCTGGTTATGACATAAATGGTTTTCACTTTGTTACAAGAGATCGAGACTTAAATAGAGTTACTCAAAATAGTGGAGTGTCATTGGTTGCACAAACAATTTCAGTCGTAAGTTCAAAAGATAAAAATCCTGTCACTTCTAACATCACATACTATGGAGTGATTAGAGAGATTTGGGATGGAGATTATGTTATCTTTAGAATTCCAATAATGAAGTGTGACTGGGTACATACCAGAGGTGGTGTTATGAAGGATAGACTCGGATTTACTTTGGTAAACTTGCAGCGAATAGGCTATAAATCTGATCCATTTATTTTAGTTTCTCAAGCCAACCAAGTTTTTTATGTACCTGATCAGCCTGATAAGAAGTGATCAATTGTATGCCAAAATGCCTAGAAGAGGTAAACCCACACAAAGAAGCGAAGATGCAGTGGAATACCCTTCGTTGACTACTGAATTTCCAAGTGCTGATAATATAAACTCTATTGACGATGATGCTGCAATGTACGCACGAGACAGCAAAGAGGGAATTTGGATTGGACCTTGAATATCATTTCTGTGTTTGTTTGCATGAGCTGTTTGTTGAGTCCTTCTCAAAATGATATATGTTAAGGTTAATACAAGAAGTATTTTATGCTATCTGTTATTATTTTATTTTATATTTTTTGGCAGTTTTTATATGGTAATGTATTCTCATCATTTGATTTTGTTCTGCAGTTGTGATATTCATCATGGATAAGGGAAAAAATGTCCCTGAGATCTCTTCACCTGAGCAATTTGATGCCTATTTCGATGAGTTTTTAGATGAACAAAATGATGGATTTGTTGGTGAGGAATCAGAGTACCATGAGGCACTTATCCGCGAAGGATATGATCCTGAAACGCCCCTGGCCGATCATGTCCTTGATCTTGATGAGTTTGGAGATGGGAACGAGGATCAACCTGAGAGCAGTAAGTGAAGCAGAGGTGGCACTGTTGGGCCAGAACAAAACAAAAAGAGGAAAAGAAGTGGAAGGTTTGTGGTTAAATACAACAGCCTTGGTGTTCCAATTGGTGAAGAAGCCATTGAGCTGGCTACGTATATTGGTGTTTTGGCTCGTACATCAATTCCAATCCTCTACAACGATTGGCGTAGAGTTCCAGATGATACAAAAGAGCGTCTATGGGAGTCTGTTAAGGTATAAAATAATTTCCTTAAGACGATTACTCTAGTTTTATTGTTGCTGGAAAAATCTGGAAAATCTCACATTTTGAGAATGAAACTTGAAGGTGTACTTCGTGGTTCATCCTCGAAGTAGGAAGGAGGTACTACAAGCAATCGGAGCTGCATTTCGGAACTTTAAGTACACTCTAATGAGGAACTATGTTTTACCATTTGTTAATGACCGTAAGAGGCTTTTCAAGCCACCAACACGGTACAACACGATTGATAAGGAAAGTTGGATTAAGTTTGTAAAGGAAAGACTATCTGAAAAATTTCAAGTGAGTGTCTAATTCAAGTGTTAATAATATATCAATGCTTTTGTGTTTATCCAATGTTTGTTTGGTTGTTTTAAGCAGAAAGTTAGTGGTGTGAATAAACTTAGGCAGGTACAAAACAAGTTTAATCATCGCCTAAGTAGAAAATGTTACATTGGGTTAATGCAAGAAGTGGTATGTACTGTGAGTTAGTTGCTAACATTTTACTGTTGTTTGGTTAATGCAAATAATGATTGTTACTAACATTTTAATATTTTATTAACTTTTTTACAGTGCTCAGAAATAGGCCTTACTGAAGAAGAAGTGGACATGAGTGTTCTTTGGAAGAGAGCTCGGCAAATGAAAAATGGAGGATACCACCCCGATGTTGAACCAGTTATTAAAAAAATCGTAAGAAATTTTTTGCTTACTACTGTAATTCTAGTTGTGCTTACTTATACTTTGATAACATTAGCTTACTTAATTCATTTGTGTGGTAGGATAAACTGGAGATGGAAGCTAAGAAAGGAAAGATGCGGTCATCCGAAAAAAATGATATTCTCGCACAATCTTTAGGAAAAGCTCCTAAATGTGGTCATATGCAAGGAGTGGGCAAGTTTGTGACCCCATCTCTGTATTTTCAAACTTTCAAGAGGCCTGTTGATAGAGACAGGCAAAAAGAGGACCGTATATGGAGGGAATCAGTTAACCGGCTGTTGGAAGAAATGAGAAATGAACTGAGAAAAACACCTCGTCATTCAAATATAGCAAGTTCCAGCTACCCTCGCGTGCCTGGTGAAAACAATAATGTTGTTGGAGATGATGGCATAGAGTCCGTTCAAGCTGAAGCAGTTGCTAAAACAACAAAGGTCAGTTTGTTTACTATTTTTTCTTATTATTTCTGGATTTAGTTTGTTGCTGGATAAGGTATGTTGTAGTTATTGTTCTTACCTGTTGTTTGTGGATTTAGTTTACTGTATGTTTACTATTTATACATGTGTTCTTTCTGGGGTGCCATTTGATACTGTTAACTACTTTGTAAGATAAATTTAGAGTATTTAGAAACTATTTATGCCAATCACACTGAACAATTATGTTTGTAGCAGCCTGATCATTTGAAAAAAAAGAAGTAAGGGACACCTAAAAACACAGTAGGTATGAACCAGCCAATAGTAAACTCTAAAAAAGAGACAGACATAACAAACAAAAACAATGATACACCTACCAAAAAACTCTCTGTCGTTGCAAGAAAGAGTCCAAGATTGAACCCAACTGAAATCCCAGTGGAAATGCCTGATGATTTGTTACAGGGAAAAAAAATGGCAACCCTAAACATCAAGGTACAAAAAAACATTTGAACTTTGAATCAGCAGAACATCATAATGATATAATAGAGATAGGACATACAGATGCTGTAAAACAGACCAAGGACGAGGGTAAAAAAGTTGTAGTGAAGCCTTTGCCAACAAGGAGGAACACAAGGCATGCAGGAGGAGTACAACAAAACAAGATTCCGTTGCAGCAATTGTTTGGCACAATGTGTGAAGCTAAGATGTCAGACCAAGAATGGATTCCATATCTACTAGATGATGGTGTTTTCCATCTGGAAGGGATTAGAGCTCATATTGGAAGGCGTGACTGCAGTGCAGTTCTGTCAATGGATGCTATAGGAGTAAACGTAATCAAAGTCTATATTGCATAAGTGATTCATAATCATTCTAGTTTTATGTGTACTTTTTATGGGAGTCCCAATTAATGGACTTTAACATTGTTTGTCTATTGTTTATCAGGATGTTGTATGCTTCCATTCTCCCTGGGAAAAGAGGAGTGAAACCATTTGGATTCGTTGGTCCAGGTCTGGTTTCACTAGGCGAAGAACGTAATCCTACTGCATCATTTGACCTTAGGGCACGTGGAGTTTGTGATCGATTGAAAAAAACGAAGAAGGGACAATTCATCTTTATGCCTTATAATCCCTAGTATGCTCCTTTAATACTTTTCAACTCATATTAATTTCTTTTCTTGCCTTAATTTACTAAAATTGCTACCTTAATGTTCTTTCTTTTGTTATAGTTATCATTGGGTGCTGGTCATCTTTGATGTGTTGAAAAAAGAAGTTTATTATCTCGATTCTTATGGGGGAGATCCTGATGATGATTTAAAAGAGCTCATTGAAATGTATGTTCAATTTTTCTTATTACCATTGTCAATATAAAATTACTTTTACATACTTTACAGATACTTTGTTACAATTTTTTTTTTTTGTATACAACTCTATGACAATGTTTATAGCACAAGAGGGTAAGGAGAAATGGAATTATAATAAGATGGTCAGATCCGTAAAGGTTTGAACTATTACCTTAACTATAATTATATATTACCATGCTTAATTGTTATTAAAATAAACTGTACAATTACTGATTGTGAACAGGTCCCACAACAACCAGCAAGTTCAGTCATGTGTGGATTTTACGTCATGAGATTCATGAAAGACTTAATTAATGACTTCTCTTTACTAATGAACAATGTGAGTTCCTTGATCATAATTTGCTTCATAAAAAAGAACATGTCTTGTTTTAAAGTTTCACTAAATGTTTATTTTTCATAAATAGTTCAACGGAAAGACAACATATTCCGATGCTGAATTAGATGAAGTCTGTATTGAGTGGGCAAACCATTTTTCTAGAGTACTTGCTGTTATGTGAGGTAACCCTTACCTATTATGTTGTTATTGTGAGTTCATTGATGAAATAAATTAATTTACTACCTATATTTTACTTGGGCAGTTATCTAGCTTATTATACTTCTATGCTAGATTATGATGAAGATGGTGGGTACTGTTGGAGTTGGCTACTTTTTTTCTTTGTTTGGAAAATAGCTCCTGGATATTGATGCAATTTTACACATTTCGATTGTTCTTAGGTTGGATTTTCACGTATGGGAACTACTGGCCTTGTCTGATCAGTATTTTTGGCTCCTCTTATGTTGTTGGAAGTGTTGCTGGAAATGTTGCTGGAAATGAATTATGTTGTTGCCTTTGTTCATGTTGGTAGAAATGACTCTGTTGTTGGCTTCCTTATGCTATTGGAATTGAACTGATCATGGTTCATTTGTGTTGTACATGTTGCTGGAATTTAGTTCTTAGGTTGTTACAATACTCTTCTTCTATTTATGTTGGACTTGTCACTCTCGAATTTGATTAAATTATGTTTGCTGACAATTATGAAATCTTAATCAATGTTATCCATTTCATTTTCTTTGTCAGTGAATTTTTAATTGCACTATTAATTTTAAAAATCTAATTAATTAGCTAATTTATGAAATATTAATTTCTACTAAATCAATTGCAGGATTGTTATTAAAATGATAATAATTTCATGGTGCAAAACAATACCCATTTTTTTATTAATTATAATTTCAATATTTAATTTAATTGAAAAAAATCATTTAATTATAATTTGCATTTCGCGCCAAATTTAATTTTCCCGCCAAAAATTCAAAATATGGCGCACAAATTTAAAAAAAAAAGAGCCAAATTCAAATTTATTATATTGCCCCCTAAATAAAGTTATAACAGTTATGTGGCTAGTAATATCTATCATAGATTATGATTGGTATTGTTCTGTCATTAATTCTTGACGGTGACTACAATGACGGTATGAACAACCGTCATCCGCCCCCTATTATGATAGTTTTTGCCTGTCATAGTAGACACTTTTTCTTGTAGTGTCCATCCAAAAGTTCATATCCTCTGGGCTCTGAACTTAGAGATGCTCGTGTTGTCTGACAATTTTCTTTACAGAATCGTCCAATTCTACAGTAATAGGGGGACATCGCAGTCTGGACATTGGTGTATATTTCATTAAAGTCGATGCCAGCCAATTCTAGTCGCTAATGTTTAATGGAACGCAAGCAAATGCACTAACAGTTCTGACTGGGCAAGCTACAGTAAACAAACCATTGAATAATCACAAGCGTCCAAGCCCAGGCAACAGTTCTTGCAATGAGGGGCCCAGAAAGCGAGTTATGGAAGCGAGGAATGTTGGGGAAAAAACAGGTTTTTAAATTTTTATAAAACCTTTTTAAGGACCGCTCTCATATAATATATAAGAATACGTAATCTAGAAATCGTACCTTGAAAATCCGAGTTGGCTTTTTCCGCTGAAGTGATTTAGGCTCCTAGATCACGATTCGCCACCACCACTCCTGTTAGATCACGATCCGTCACCACCACGCTTGTTAGATCACGAACTGCCACCAATGATCTTCCAGGTTATGACTCAGGTTCGATCTGCACTTGACGTGTGGGCGCCTTTATCACTACCAAAGCAACTAGCACGAGAAAATTTTTCTCTCAACAATGGAGAGAAAAATCTTATTCTCAGATTTGTATAAAGTGGCTTCTTTTTTTTCTGTTGAGAAAATAAGCCTTTTATATCTCCCTTTAGTGAAAACCCTAGGCTCCAAATAATGCCCTCTTTTAAAACTCACGTTTCTTTTTCTTTTAATAAGGGACCCACCATGTAAAATAACATAAGGCCCCTTACACATAAGCTAATTAAATGGAGCCTCCCACTGAAAGATATAATTAGGCTTTTGACCCAAATAGCTAGTTATCTTGTCTATTAGTCCAGTAGTGGTGCAGTCAATTAAATGAGCTAACCCGGGGATCATTTGGGAACATACAATAGTGGCTACAATAATTAGGCCTGTAATTAAACTAGCCCAATTATTTAATTCCAAATCTACTCCACTAAAAGATTGGAACTGACTTGCATAATTGTATGCTCGAATAATAATTCGTCCCAAGCCACATTGATTTCTTTACTGCACAATCTTTTATACCACATCGTTAATTAAATTGATATCTCAACTGTCCAATCAATTTAATAACATCTTATTCCTTGATCCTTACTGGTTTTCTCTAACGATCATTTTCAACATACTAAATATGTTGACACACTCTGGCCAGAGAATTCTATGATCAAGTGCCGAAAACCTATCAAGAGATGTGTTGTACAAATTCTATATTGTTAATCTATAACTCCAATACTCATAATTGCTCCCACCAAGATACCGGGTAATCTTGACCACAAGGATGTGTCGTGCCCATTGGTAACTCAAATGGAATAACAATCACAATCATGAAATCATAATTAACTCAAGATTAAGATTACAGTAAAATCAACGCCTATGAGATTTAATAAGTCAGACAGTTATTACAAAGTTAATTAAATCTCATATGTGATCCAGTTCAATGTAGTCGTACTACATCAATAAATTCATACATGATTAAGACAAATCATTCAATGAATTTATTACAGTTTATACCTAAATAAAGTGCCCAACTTTATTTATCAACTGCGAACTAAATTTATTTAATCATAAGATAACTTGTATTTATGTCTTCTGTGAATCCACACGGTGATCACATAAATACATATAATATGATTAAATGGACTTTAATACAAATATAAATGCAATTAAGATATTTGAATAAAATACCTCATTAATTTTATTAATCAGAAAAAATATTTATTACAATTAAATAAACACATATGCTTTTAAAGAGCATAATTTCCCAACAATCTCTCATTAGCTCTCAAAGCATATCTAGCATACTGCTCATGCTCTAGGGCTCTAAGTGCAGGTTATAAAGTTTTCCCACTTATGGCCATTGTAATAAGATCTGCCATTTAGCATCTAATGCCATTTGGAGTACTGTCATATAACCTTTCTACACTATTCCCTTATGAGATGATATTTCCTATCAATATGTTTTGTTTCTTGTGGTTCCTTGGTTCCTTAGATTGAGCTACCGCACTACCATTATCACAAAATAGTTTCAGGGGTGCAGTTAGAACAGGTACCACCCCAAGACTTCGTTAGGAAATTGCGGAGCCATATAGCTTCTTTTGCAGCTTCAGATGTAGCCACATATTTAGCTTTAGTTATTGAGTCTGTGATACAAGATTGTTTCACACTCATCCAACTAATAGCTCCACTTCCTATTATAAACACATAGCCGGAAGTTGTTTTTCTAAAATCCTTATCTGATGAAAAATCAGTATAACCCACTAGTATAAGTTCATCACCAGAATACACAAGCATATAAATTTTAGTTCTTTTCAGATACTTTATAATATGCTTGGCTGCAGTCCAGTATTAAGGTCTAGGATTAAATTGATATCTACTAACCATCCCTACCGTAAAACAGATGTCTGGTCTAGTGCAAAGCATGGCATACATAAGACTTCCCACAGCTTCTGCATAGGGAACTCGTCTCATACTCTCTATCTCTTCAGATGTTTTAGGTGATTGATCCTTAGAGAATGTAATTCCATGTCTGAATGGTAATAAACCAGTCTTGGAATTTTCCATACTAAATATAGCCAATATCTTATCGATATAGACTGCTTGAGACAAGGCTAAAGTTTTATTCTTCCGGTCTCGTAGTAACTTGATACCAAGAATATAACTTGCCTCTCCCAGGTCTTTCATATCAAATTGTTTTGCTAACCAACTCTTTATTGTAGTCAATACTCCTATATCGTTTCCAATTAGGAGAATATCGTCTACATAAAGAATTAGGAATGATACAGATTTTTCTTGAATTTTCTTGTACACACATGGTTCATCAATGTTCTGAATGAATCCAAGCGATTTAATCGCTTGATCAAATCTGATGTTCCATGACCGGGATGCTTGCTTCAATCCATAAATGGATCTCCGCAACTTACATACCATGTGTTCTTGGCCTTTTTGTATAAATTCATCTGGTTGCTGCATGTAGATGTTTTCTTCAAGATGCCCGTTAAGAAAGGCAGTCTTGACATCCATTTACCAAATTTCATAATCTAGCACTGCAGCAATGGAGAGCAGAATCCTGATGGATTTAAGCATAGCAACCGGAGAAAAGGTTTCCTCATAATCGATTCCTTCTTTCTGAGTAAACTCTTCGGCTACTAATCTTGTTTTAAATGTTTCCACCCTTCCGTCTACTCCTCTTTTTCTCTTGTAGATCCACTTACACCCTATAGGTTTTACCCCATTTGGTGCCTCTACAAGTTCCCAGACTTTATTGGAATACATAGATCCCATTTCTTGATTCATGGCCATTTTCAAAATTCAACATCTCTATCTATTAGAGCTTCATTGTAACTAGTGGGATCTTGTACATGTTTATCTGAGATAGCCTTATAGGTTTCTCCCAAAAGCATGTATCTCGCAGGTAACCTAGTTACCCTCCCACTACGACGAGGTTCTAAAAGTGATGGTTGTTCAAGGATAATCCTGTGCTGATCAGCTGGTTGTTGCTGTTCTTCCTGTTCTATAACAGGTGTTGAAAGCTGAGCAACAACCTGATCTCTTTTATTGCTCTAGTTTTACCTTACTCTTAGGTTATAAGTCATTATATAGTCTTCCTCAAAGAAAGTAAAGAATATTTCTATAAATACATTCCTATCTTGAGGACTATAATTCAGACTTTCCCTTATTCCTTTAAGATACCTAAAACATGCAAGCTTCTGAACACGAATCCATCTTCTTTATCTCTGATTCTAGTAGAAATACTAGTAAACTCCAAATACGAATGTGTCTCAAACCATGTTTGTGACTTTTTCATAATTTCTCAGAGTAGTAGACACCGAGATAGATGAAACTAAGTTCAATAAACTTTGTAGTTTCAAATACTAGTATCTGGAATCAAAAAGGTAAATGATAAACCACTTAGTATATATCTTGTCTTATCCAAAAGAATCTTGTTTCTACATTTAATTACACTATTGTATCATAGTGTTCATTGACAACCAAATAGTTCTAGAATTCTCCATAGAGATATTCTTTGTTTCGATCATATCGAAGTTCTTTTATGTTCCTTGTCTAATTGCTTCTGTCTTATCCACGTACTCTTTTGAATTTCAAAAGCAATGGAATCATGACGCATTTAGACAAACATAAATTAAAATGAATATTCATCAACAAGATTGATAGAATACTCATAACCTCTTATAACATGTAAACTGATTAGTCCGTATACATTTGTATGCGCTAAATCATCAAATACAATGTTATGCTTTTAGCTCAAAAAGAGCATCCTTGTCATATTACTTTTCTAAATAAGATTTATAGAGTTACAATGATCAATCTTAATAGGCTAACAAGTCTATCATTAATCATTCTCTTAAAATCTTATTATAGTTTATATGACTTAAGCATAAATATCAGAGGTGATTTTGGTTTGAAGAAACATTTCCTTTCTTAGATAGATGCATATACTCTTTATCATTATATCTTGCTTTGAATAGATCAATAGACTTATATGATATAAATTGTCTTTATAAACAGAGGATCAAAAAGTAACAGTGTACTTCTGTTTATTAAAACAAGTCACCGAAATTAAATTCCTCTAATATTTGGAAAAATAAAGACAAATATCAAAACTTTAAGTCTTGTAAAATTGATTTAGCCTTTCAATTGATATAAACTAGCATGTCCTCAACTGTTGTTTGAAGCTTTCTTCACTTAATCTCTTGGTTTCCTGAAAACCAAATAAATGAATTACAAATAAGATTAGTTATCTCAGAATTCATCATTGTATTAATCAATAAAAATCTGAACTAATTAGGAAGCTTAAAGATTTCCTATACCTGATTTTAATAATCTTAGGACAATCTTTCTTCCAGTGACCCTTCTGTCCACATTTGTAACACTTGCCTTTTGGCTTGCCACTTCTTTTAGTAGACAGTTTGTCGATCCCCACTCTTGCTTGCTCATTCTTGTCTTTCGACTTAAGCCTTGAAGAGAATCCTTTTTCAGGAAGTTTTCTGCTATGATAAAATTCTTCTATAGCATGTAGTTCGTGCATTAATTCAATTAAGGTCATATCTTTATTGTTTAAGATATAGCTGACCTTAAACTCTTTGAATTTATCAGGTAAAGATTCAATCACCATGTTAATCTTTGATTTATCATTGATTTGGACACCATGAATCTCTACCTCATTCAAATAGTCCATCATATTGAGGACATGATCACGAACTTTTGTGCCCTCTTCCATCTTAGTATCCGTAATACGTTTTAATGCTGCTTCTCTGGCAAAATGGGTATTTTGCCCAAACATCTAATGAAGACTAGCCATTATTTCAGTGGCTGTTTCCATACTCCGATGTTTCTTATGCAGTTCCACAGAAATTGAAGCCAATATATAGCGCTTAGCCATTTTATTAACTTCGCACCATTTCTCATAAGGCTCCCTCTGATTTCTATAATCGTATAACGATGGTTCAAGAGGGCAAGGCTGGGTCAACACGTATTTGCTTCCCTTAGCAGTGAGAATATTAAATAGATTGCGTTTCCAATCTAAATAATTTTCACCAGTGAGTTCATTTTTAACAAGGATAATTAATAATGGGTTGATGGAAGACATTTTCTGAAAAATAAAACATCCATGCATAAATAATTTGAAACTCAATTCACAATAAATGATAAAAATGCAAAAAATCATAAATGCATTTTAATTTATTGTAACGATAATCTAGTACCGCTTTGACAATCTATCCGTTGGGAAAGTCATGTCTACACTTACTAGACCCAATTATGCATTAGATTATTTACTTTCATGTAGAGACATGATAAATAATTATCGTTATCCTTTTGGGCCTTAATTTGTTAACAGAGCTTCGTTGGGAAGGTTAATAACAAATTTTAGTTGAGTGTATAACCATTGTTTCAGTCTACGTATTTTTCATATCAATAGTCACTGTTGGGGCGAACAATTGATTGAAAAATATTTCAATTTTATCTTTGAAGAAGTTCATCAAATAAAATATCTAATATATATACCCTCCGTAGGGAGCATTACCGTATCATAAAGTCGAGGTATATATATAATTTTATTATTGAACTAACAATGGAGCCCGTGGGAAAAATTATCTTGAATTTTCCCTCTCCCACACAATATTTTAAAATTGATTTTTCCTTTTTAAAACATACATATTGTTAATTGCATGCTTCCTATAATATTATCTAGATGATATCAAATATTATTAAGCAAATGCAAATTTCAAACAATATAATGAAATTCATAATTAATGAATGACATGTATCATTATGCATAGAGTGGCACTACCTATTCTATATGACATGTTATCATGGCATGTTATCATCCAAAACATAACATATAGAAAAACAATTAAATAATCTTAATTCATGGCTTTCCTATTAATGAAAAATACATTAATCCTAAGCCTAATCTTCATTGGGCTTCTTGTCAATGTCCATTTCCACAAGCTTGTCTTTGTTAATGGACTAGGGGAAATTGGGCTTTTAAATTTATAATTGGTCCACTTTTAATTTTTAAAAGAAATAAATAAATAATTATTTTTTATTAAAATAAAACTTTTGGACCAAAAATAAATTTAATGTATTTAATTTTATCTATGCATTTTTAATCCATTAAGCCCAATTGAAATTGGGCCTAAAACTAGGATTCATTAAGCCCAAAATCATTTTTGGACTTAAATGCAAAAAATTAAAACGTATTTGCCCAAAGAAAAACTTATGAAACCATAGGGCTCTTCATGATAAAAACCATGAAACCCTAAAATCATATTTTTCTTTCTTTCTTTTTCCCCAGCCGCCAACTCCAAAACCAGCCACCACTGTTCAGACGTTGCCACCGATCTCTGACGCCAACGCCACCCGCCGTCGTCTAGCCGGAAAAATATGCCAAACCCGCGCGCGCTTGTTGGGGCTGCAGCTGCTGCTCGCGCGCTGCAGGTAGCGCTGGTTGCAGCGTTGCAGCGCGCGCTGTAGCTGCTGCGTGTGCAGCGCAGGCTGCTGCTGCGCAAGCTGCTGCTGCGCGTGGCCTGTTGGCGTGCAGCGCGCGCTTGCGGGCAGCAAGTGCTGCTGGCCGCGCGCTGCTGGCTGCGCGCTGCTGGCCGCGCACTGCTGGCCGCGTGCTGCTGGTTCGTTGGCGCAGAAAAAATTACGGCCTCCGTCACTTTGATCTTATTTTCCAGTGATGAATTACAAATTTCCTATGCCAATTTTGGCTTACAAAATTTCTATTACTGAAAAATAAATCAAGAGGGAATTATGGTGATAAAAAGCCACCCCTCTTGTTACAGATCCAAACGAAAAATACAACAAAAAATCTAACCATGAATTAAGACAAACCATAACATGCTTTATTCATATATTTAAACAATTAATATATATCTCAATAAATTGTGCCACTCTAATACATAAATTTCAAGAATGATTTCATACGAAATTCTTATATATTAATATGAGATGGCTCTGATACCAATTATTGGGGAAAAAACAGGTTTTTAAATTTTTATAAAATCGTTTTAAGGACCGCTCTCATATAATATATAAGAATACGTAATCTAGAAATCGTACCTTGAAAATCCGAGTTGGCTTTTTCCGCTGAAGTGATTTAGGCTCCTAGATCACGATCCGCCACCACCACTCCTGTTAGATCACGATCCGTCACCACCACGCTTGTTAGATCACGAACTGCCACCAATGATCTTCCAGGTTATGACTCAGGTTCGATCTGTACTTGACGTGTGGGCGCCTTTATCACTACCAAAGCAACTAGCACGAGAAAATTTTTCTCTCAACAATGGAGAGAAAAATCTTATTCTCAGATTTGTATAAAGTGGCTTCTTTTTTTTCTGTTGAGAAAATAAGCCTTTTATATCTCCCTTTAGTGAATACCCTAGGCTCCAAATAATGCCCTCTTTTAAAACTCACATTTCTTTTTCTTTTAATAAGGGACCCACCATGTAAAATAACATAAGGCCCCTTACACATAAGCTAATTAAATGGAGCCTCCCACTAAAAGATATAATTAGGCTTTTGACCCAAATAACTAGTTATCTTGCTTATTAGTCCAGTAGTGGTGCAGTCAATTAAATGAGCTAACCCGGGGATCATTTGGGAACATACAATAGTGGCTACAATAATTAGGCCTGTAATTAAACTAGCCCAATTATTTAATTCCAAATCTACTCCACTAAAAGATTGGAACTGACTTCCATAATTGTATGCTCGAATAATAATTCGTCTCAAGCCACATTGATTTCTTTACTGCACAATCCTTTGTACCACATCGTTAATTAAATTGATATCTCAACTGTCCAATCAGTTTAATAACATCTTATTCCTTGATCCTTACTGGTTTCTCTAATGATCATTTTCAACATACTAAATATGTTGACACACTCTGGCCAGAGAATTCTATGATCAAGTGCCGAAAACCTATCAAGAGATGTGTTGTACAAATTCTATATTGTTAATCTATAACTCCAATACTCATAATTGCTCCCACCAAGATACCGGGTAATCTTGACCACAAGGATGTGTCGTGCCCATTGGTAACTCAAATGGAATAACAATCACAATCATGAAATCATAATTAACTCAAGATTAAGATTACAGTAAAATCAACGCCTATGAGATTTAATAAGTCTGACAGTTATTACAAAGTTAATTAAATCTCATATGTGATCCAGTTCAATGTAGTCGTACTACATCAATAAATTCATACATGATTAAGACAAATCATTCAATGAATTTATTACAGTTTATACCTAAATAAAGTGCCCAACTTTATTTATCAACTGCGAACTAAATTTATTTAATCATAAGATAACTTGTATTTATGTCTTCTGTGAATCAACACGGTGATCACATAAATACATATAATATGATTAAATGGACTTTAATACAAATATAAATGCAATTAAGATATTTGAATAAAATACCTCATTAATTTTATTAATCAGAAAAAATATTTATTACAATTAAATAAACACATATGCTTTTAAAGAGCATAATTTCCCAACAAGGAATGCTTCTGCTGATATGGCATCATCTGCTCCAGTTGTGAAGGTGAGCTGAATTGATGTTTTGGTCAATTATCTTATTTTTATTGTCTTCCGCAGCAAATTCCATAAAACATATGTTTATGCTTAAAGATATTTCTCTTATTGAACTATTAAGCAAGTATGACATGGCGATAGACAATAATCAAGCTGCAAAAAATTTACATAATTGATTTTCTACCTGTTCAATTTATGTAAGTTTTTTATTGACAATATATTTTTCTTTATCTATGGAAGCAACAAACGGCGGCAACTCTCCCATAGAGCAGAGAAAAGAGTAATGTGGTAGTGAAAATGATTCACGCATCTCGACTCCTTAAGTGAAGGGTTCCATATGAAGAGATCCTCAACTTTGAATTAAATATTATGTCTTGTTTTTCAAATGTAATAAAATTACTCTATCAGTAGTATGAAAATATGCTATTTTTTATATTGTAATAGGTGGATCCTAATTATGGTTGTTCAAGGATTTTGTTTGCCGTTCTATAATAAAATTATTTTGGTGGCTAGTATGAAAATTAAGATGCAGTATGCATCTAGCTTGTGTTTAGTAGGAATTTTGTGATTATAGGCATTGTCTATAAATGCCATTCCACCAAAAAAAAAGAAAAAAAGGAACTGGGTATGTTGGGTCAATTGGGTATAAAATAGTAATTTTTGTTGTTAATGCATCATTATACCCCTTTTAAAATCAACAATGAAACATGATCATCTTAGTAACAATCCATTTATGGGTATATTAATAGCCTCGTTAACCAATATGGTTCGGTTTAATAATGATGTTAACTGTTGTTAGCGGCATAATTTGCTGTAATATCTGAGAAAATTTAAGTAGGTGAAAAAAATTTTCTGCGGAAAAATGTTTAATAACGAAAGCCTAGGCCGTCATGGATGATTTTACAAATTTAGCCGTATATTTCTTATTCAAATGACAACAAAAGTAATGAGCTATATTTGCAAGCGTATAGGTTCCAGCCATATGTAAAATTTAATCGAACTAAACTTGTATGGGGTTGCATATAATTATTCGTTTTAGTAATTGTGGAAATAACTTTCATACGCAAGATGAAAGCTTAAAAAATGTAAGGTTAAGTTCATTGGTCTGATTTTTGTTTAAAATTTTTTTCCTTCTTTACTAAAACCGTGATGGATCGATTCGTTTCAATTATTGATATTTTCTTTCTTCCTTATATAATCTCCATTAAAATGAAATATGACTAGCCCATTTGTGTCATTAAATCAAGTGTACTTAGAAATGGTGTGATCTTATATTATGCTTTATATGGTTGTTTTAAAACTTGCGATTTTGTAAGAGTACAGAGTGGTGCTAGTAGTTTCTGTTGGGAAAATATACTCTTTAAAAACATATGTGTTTATTTAATTGTAATAAATATTTTTGCTGATTAATAAAATTAATGAGGTATTTTATTCAAATATCTTAATTGCTTTAATATTTTGATCAAAGTCCATTTAATCATATTATATGTATTTATGTGATCACCATGTGGATTCACAGAAGACATAAATATAAGTTATCTTATGATTACATAAATTTAGTTCGCAGTTGATAAATAAAGTTGGACACTTTATTTAGGTATAGACTGTAATGAATTTATTGAATGATTTATCTTAATCATGTATGAATTTATTGATGTAGTACGACTACATTAAACAGGATCACATATGAGATTTAATTAACCTTAAAATGACTGTCAGACTTATTAAATCTCATAGGCATTGATTTTACTGTAATCTTAATCTTGAGTTAATTAAGATTTCATGATTGTAATTGTTATTCCATTTGAGTTACCAATGGGCATGACACATTCTTGTGGTCAAGATTACCCGGTATCTTGGTAGGAGCAATTATGAGTATTGGAGTTATGGATTAACAATATAGAATTTGTACAATACATCTCTTAATGGGTTTTCGGCACCTGATCATAGAATTCTCTGGCCAGATGTGTCAACATATTTAGTATGTTGAAAATGATCATTAGAGAAAACCAGTAAGTATCAAAGAACAAGGTGTTATTAAATTGATTGGACAGTTGAGATATCAATTTAATTAACGATGTGGTACAAAGAATTGTGCAGTAAAAAAATCAATGTGGGTTGGGACGAATTATTATTCGAGCATACAATTATGAAAGTCAGTTCCAATCTTTTAGTGGAGTAGATTTGGAATTAAATAATTGGGCTAGTTTAATTACAAGCCTAATTATTGTAGCCATTATTGTATGTTCCCAAATGATCCCCAAGTTAGCTCATTTAATTGACTGCACCACTACTGGATTAATAAGCAAGATAACTAGTTATTTGGGTCAAAAGCCTAAATATATCATTTAGTGGGAGGCTCCATTTAATTAGTTTGTGTGTAAGGGACCTTATGTTATTTTACAAAGCGGGTCCCCTATAGAAAAAGCAAGTAACGTGAGTTTTGATTTTTATTATTTGGAGCCTAGGGTTTTCACTAAAGCGAGATATAAAAAGGCTTATTTTCTCTAAAAGAAAGTGAGAGCAGCCACTTTATACATATCAGAGAAAAATATTTTTCTCTCTATTGTTGAGAGAAAATTTTTCTCGTACTAGTTACTTTGGTAGTGATAAAGGTGCCCACACGTCAAGTGCAGATCAAACCGGAGTCATAACCTGGAAGATCATTGGTCACGGATCGTGATCTGGAAGCCTAAATCACTTCAGCGGAAAAAGCAAAATCGGATTTTCAAGGTACGATTTATAAATTATAAATTCTTATATATTATATGAGAGCGATCTTAAAAAGGTTTTATAAAAATTTAAAAACCGTATTTTTTCCCAACAATTGGTATCAGAGCCATCTCATATTAATATATAAGAATTTCGTATGAAATTAATCTTTATATTTATGTATTAAAGTGGCACAATTTATTCAGATGTATATTATTTGTTTAATATATGAATAAAGCATGTTTATGGTTTGTCTTAATTCATGGTTAGATTTTCTACTGTATTTTTCGTTTGGACCTGTAACAAGAGGGGTGGCTTTTTATCACCATGTTTCTCTCTTGATTTATTTTACTGTTATAGAATTTTTGTAAGCCAAAATTGGCCTAGGAAATTTGTAAATCAATCACGGATGTCAGATCAAAGGAAACGAAGGCCGGATATTTTGACAGCGGCAACAAACCAGGGTACTCTGCAGGTGCGCAGCAAGCAGCGCGTGCGGCCAGCATGGCCAACAGCACACGCTGCATGTGCTGCAGCTGGAAGCAACGTTGCCAGCAGCAAGCACACGTGCGAGGCCAACAGCAAGCGCGGGGAGGCTGGAAGCTTGCTGACGTTTGCGGCTGGCGGAGGGCGTCGTTTGGTGCGTTTCTGGCGACGCGGCAGTGGGTGGTTTGGCGTCAGAGATGCGTCGGAGGTCGGCTGGCGTCTGAACAGTGGCGGAGGTTTTTAAAGATGGCGGCTGTCGAAGAAGGGAAAGAAAAATATGGATTTTAGGGTTTATGGTTTTTATCATTGAAGTCCCTAAAGTTCCATAATTGTTTCCTTTAAGCAGTCAAGTTTTAATTTTTTGCATTCAAGTCTAAACACAGTTTTGGGCTTAAAGAATCCTAGTTTTAGGCCCAATTGAAATTTGAGCTTAATGGATTAAAATGCATAGATAAAACTGAACACATTAAATTTATTTTGGTCTAAAATTTTATTTAAAAAAATTTAAAAAAATGATTTTTTTTCAAAATTAAAATTAGATCAATAATAAATTTAAAAGCCAAATTTCCCCTAGTCCATTAACAAAGACAAACTTATGGAAGATGGACATTGACAAGAAGTCCAATGAAGATTAGGCTTAGGGTTAATGTATTTTTTCATTTTAGGAAAGCCATGAATTAAGATTATTTAATTATTTTTCTATATGCTATGTTTTGGATGATAACATGCCATAATAATATGTCATATAGAATAGGTAGTGACACTCTATGCATAATGATACATGTCATTCATTAATAATGAATTTCATTACATTGTTTGAAATTTACGTATGCTTAATAATATTGGATATCATCTAGATAATATTATAGGAAGCATGCAATTAACAGTATGTATGTTTTAAAAGGAAAAACCAATTTTAAAATATTGAGTGGGAGAGAGAAAATTCAAGATAATTTTCCCACGGGCTCCATTGTTAGTTCAGTAATAAAATTATATATATACCTCAACTTCATGATACGGTGATGCTCCCTTTGGAGGATATATATATTAGATATTTTATTTGATGAACTTTTTCAAAGATAAAATTGAAATATTTTTCAATCGATTGTTCACCCCAACGGTGACTATTGATATGAAAAATACGTAAATTGAAACAATAGTTATACACTCAACTAAAATTTGTTATTAACCTTCCCAATGAAGCTCTGTTAACAAATTTAGGTCCAAAAAGGATAACGATAATTATTTATCATGTCTATACATGAAAGTAAATAATCCAATAGATAATTGGGACTAGTAAGTGTAGACATGACTTCCCCAACGAATAGCTTGTCAAAGCGGTACTAGATTATCGTTACAATAAATTAAAATGCATTTTTGTCATTTATTATGAATATTATTTCAAATTATTTATGCATGGATGTTTTATTTTTCAGAAAATGTCTTTCCTGAGCCCACTTACTATTATTCTGAGTCAAAACAAACTCACTGGAGAGAACTATATAGATTGAAAAAGAAATCTATTCATTGTCCTAACTGCTGAAAATTATAAATATGTCTTAACCCAATCATGCCCTCTAGTTCCAACGGATGATGCTCATAGAAATCAGAGGAGGCTTTATGAGAAATGGCAAAAGGCTAATGAAATGGAAAAATGCTACATTTCAGCCTCGATTTTTAATATTCTGCAGACCAAACATCAGAACTTGGAGACTGCCACTTAAATAATGGATAGTCTCCAACAGATGTTCGGGCAGAGTACTCGCTCTGCGAGACAAGCAGCGCTGAAAGGAATTATGAACAGTAAAATGGGGAAGGGCACAAGAGTTCGTGATCATGTCCTCAAAATGATGGACTATTTGAATAAGGCTGAGATTCAGGAAGCACAAATCAATGATAACTCAAAGATTGATATGGTGCTAGAATTTCTGCCAGAAACATTCAAGGAGTTTAAGGTCAATTATAACATGAACAAAAGAAACATGACCTTAACTGAATTGATGAACGAACTCCATTCTGCTGAAGAGATCTATCGTGCTGAGAAATCTCTAGGAAACATAAATATTATTGAAAAATTTTCATCTTCTGGGCCTAAACCGAAAGGCAAAGGTAAGAAGAAAGCTGGGAAAAAGAAACCGTCTACCAAGCAAGATGGCAAGCCGAAAGGCAAATGCTTTAAGTGTGGACAGAAAGGTCACTGGAAAAAGGATTGCCCTAAGATTGTGAAATCAGGTATGGAAAATCTTTTTGTAAATGAGGCTGTTTAGTTCAAAATCCTATTGACACTTGGATGTTGGATTCAGAAGCAACTAATCATATTTGTAATTCACTTTATTGATTTCAGGAAACCAGGAAAATAAGTGAAGGAAGCGTCAAGCTGCAGTTAGGGACAGGACAGTTCGTGTCAGCAGTGAAGACTGGATCTATTTTATTATCTTTTAATAAAGAGACTTTAATTTTGAATAATTGTCTTTATGTTCCAGACATAAAGAGAAATTTAATTTCAGTAGCGTGTTTGTCAAAGCAAGGGTACACTGTAAATTTTGGATCCTCTATTTCTATTTTTTATAATAAGAGACTTATTTGTTCTGGTACATTGGAAGATAATTTATATCATTTAAGTCCAATGATCCATTCTATGCACGACACAGTGGTAAATAATGATGAGCATACACATTTATCTAAGAAAATAAATATTTCTTCCAACCAATGTTACCTCTGGCATTTACGCTTGGGTTATATAAACCAAAATAGGATACAGAGAATGATCAAAGATGAGCTTTTGGGTCCATTAGAAAATGAATCATTGCCACTCTGTGAATCCTGTTTAGAAGGGAAAATGACCAAAAGGCCATTCTCGGCCAAAGGTGTACGTGCAACAGTACCACTTGAATTGGTACATACAGATGTATGTGGACCAATCAATGTACAAGCTCGAGGAGGTTATGAGTATTTCATCACTTTCACTGATGATTACTCGAGATACGGTTATGTTTATCTGGTGCGTCATAAGTCTGAAGCTCTTGATAAATTGAAAGAGTATAGGGCTGAGACAGAAAAGCAATTAGATAAGAACATAAAGAAACTTCGATCTGATCGAGGTGGTGAATTTCTCTCAGGAGATTTCAAAGAGTATCTGATTGAAAATGGGATTATATCTCAGTTGACTGCCCCAGGAACACCACAACAAAACGGGGTAGCTGAAAAAAAAAAATAGAACTCTTTTGGATATGGTGAGATAGTTATTCGTCATTACCAATCTCTTTTTAGGGACTAGCACTGGAAACTGCAGTTTACCTCTTGAACTTAGTTCAATCTAAGTCAGTGCCTAAAACCCCAATAGAATTATGGTCAGGTCACAAACCAAGTTTACGACATGTCCATATTTAGGGATCACCAGTGTTGTGTGTTAGAAAGTGCATATTTATAAAGGAGAAAATCGTTATTTTACATATCAAGTATTACTAACAACCCTTACTTTTATGTGTTTAAGTTCCTTGTAATTTAATTATGTGTATTTTATTTTAATTAAGTATTTTATGTATTTTAGGGGCGTCATAGTCATTTCACAATAAACGAGAGATCAAATGGCAAAACGGACATCATTTTTGAACTCAGGACGGTCGAAAATCTTAGGAGGAGCATAAAAGGAAAAATAGCACTGTTCACATGTACGGTACTATTCACATGTACGGGTACTGTCTCACGGCACTGTTCACATAGACGGATCGATGACGTGGCATTGACCGATGACGTGTCATGATCCTATTGGACTAAAATTCTTAAATACTGTTGATGGTGACGTGGCAGCATATTAGTGGACCAAAAACTGCGCGTACGGTACATGCAACACAGGGGATTATTTACTGTGCAAATAGTGGCCAAACCGCGTTACTGTGCAAATAGTGGCTGAACCGCGTTACTGTGCAAATAGTGGCTGTTTTTAATCCGATGGCCATGATTTACTCGATATATCTATAAAAAGGGGGCCTTCCCCCCCTATTTTGACATCTCTGAATCCATTTTTGGGATCCATTTTCTGTAATTCTCTCTCTATCTTGTATTTTCTACGTATTTTAATAAATTCTCATTTTGCCCCTAGTTCAACTATGAGTGGCTAATTTGGTAAATTTATTTTCTCTTCCCCTCTAGTTTTTGTGGATGTTTTGACTTCTCGTCAACAAATAATACTAATCTTGTCTAGTACTGCCCTGGTTTCATCGGCACCCTAGTATAAGATTATTATTATTTGGCACGATAAGCCCTTAGCACCATATTTATTAGAGTGTGGTTCATGAGGTGTGGATTCCCCTCTCATGATTTAATTGGTATTAATAAGGAATATTTAGCCCATGATGCATGTTGATACGGATCCAGATACCCAAGTACGTCATTTCAATAGAATTCACTTCAATTTATTCTTGCCCTTTTAATTCCAATTCCAGAATTTATTCTTGTTATTTTAATTTAAGTTTTAGCATAGTCTAAATCATTTTCCAACTTAAATCCAATCACCCATTCACTAAATTAATTTTATATATAATTAAAATCCACCTTCTCGTGGGATCGACACTCGTCACCATTGATCTACACTACAATAGATTCGTGCGCTTGCGAGTTCAATAAAATTTGCACAACAAGTTTTTGGCGCCGTTGCCGGGGAGGTAAGTACTTTTAATTTATAGAATTAATTTTTATTTAATTGTTTTCTTGAATTTTTTTTTTTTAAAAAAAGGTGAATCTATATTTAAAGATTAGTATTTCTTTTCTTTTTCTCTTCTTTAAAATTTTGTTATTTAATTTTCAATTTATTTTTCCTTTGTAATTTTTTTTTGTTTATCTTATTAATTTATTTTTAGTTAATTTATTTCACGCATTTTTTTTTGTGTATTTTTATAGTAAGGTTGTAATAGCGCCATAAGGTTAGTATCGTAATTTCTCCTTCTTCTTTATTTTTATTTGTTTTGTTCCCATCTTTTATTTGTTCTTTGCATGCATGGTCGTAGGTCATTATTACCTAATCTTGAACCTATAGACCTTGAATTAGAGAAAACACTTCGCACACACAAAAACATTAAAAATAAAATGGATTTACAAGCACCACAAGAGATGCCATTTAAGGATTACTTCAGTCCTTTAGCCAATTTGAGCACATCGTGTATTAGGTATCCAAATGTAGCTGCTAGGAGTTTTGAATTAAAACCTAGTGTGCTAAATTGTCTCCCCACGTTCTATGGCTTAGAAAATGAGGACCCATACAATCATTTGAATGATTTTCACGCAATTTGTCAAACATTTAAATATGAGAATTTTTCAGATGATGATGTAAAACTTAGATTATTCCCATTTTCTTTGAAGGATAGAGCTCGTTCATGGCTTAATACATTGCCTGATAATAGCATTTCATCATGGGAACAAATGGTTACAAAATTTTTAAATAAATATTTCCCAGTGCATAAAACCCATGCTATTCGCAGGGAAATCTCAGAGTTTACCCAGAGAGATGACGAGCTATTTTTTGAAACATGGGAGCGATTCAATGGGCTACTCTTGAAGAGTCCACATCATGGGTACGAGAAATGGCACCAATGCCAATATTTTTTGGAACGCGTATTGCCGAATGTGCAAGAATGGCTAATGGCAACAAGTGGAGGAGAGCTAATGTCAAAAAGTGCATCAGAGATTTGGGAATTCTTCCAGCGACAAGCAGATAATTTCCAACAACGGAGTCGATCACTCAGGAATACTAGAAGGATTAAGGGAGTAAATGAGGTTCAAATTGGTGAGTCAACTTCAGGAATCAAAGAAGTCAAGGAGATGGTTGAAGGTCTTGCTCGACAAATAGCATCGTTATCAACTGCTAAATCAACAGAGCCACATGACCCTGACTCATATTCAGATCAAGCCAATGCCATAGGAGTAATGAGAAAACCATCAAATTACAACCCATACTCCAACACATATAACCCTGGATAGAGAGACCACCCCAATTTTTCATGGTCTCAAGGATTCCAACAGAATGGACCAGCAGCTCCAGCTCCACCAATGAAACCAATTCCTCAAAATCCTCAAGCCTCTCAGCCCCCATTTAGACCATACAATCAGAACCAGAACCAGAACTACTCTCAACCCAGACCATGGGACGATGCATTCCAGAATTTCAGGAATGTTACTCACTCCACGATTGAGCAACAGAACCACACCATTGATGGACTACGAAATGAATTGAGAGCAGGCTTCAACTCACAAGCCCAATCAGTTTCAAGCCTCGAAAAGATGGTGGGACAACTTGCTTCTTCAGTTCAGACCTTGGCAATGACTGTTGAGAAAGGTAAATTTCCAAGTCAACCAGTGCCTAACCCTAAAGGAGTGCATGAAGCAAGTACCAGTTCACCACAGCAGCATGGAGAGGTCAAAGCCGTCATGACCTTGCGGAAAGGAAAAGAAGTGGACAACAAAGTGGAGATGTCGGTGACGAAAGAAAATCAAATTGTACCTGTGAATGTTGAGGAATCATCACCGGAGGAGAAAGAAGACACCAACCCACGAGAATATATTCCCAAAGCTCCATTTCCTCAGAGGTTAGCTAAAGGAAAGAAGGGAAAATCCACAGGTGAGATTCTCGAAATCTTCAAACAGGTAAGTGTTAACATCCCATTGCTTGATGTTATTAAACAAGTTCCATCTTATGCCAAGTTTCCTAAAGATCTGTGTACTAAAAAGAGAAACATGCATGTCCAAAAGAAGGCATTTTTAACAGAAAACGTTAGTTCTATACTCCAACAAAAAATTCCTTTAAAATGCAAAGACCCAGGATCCCCCACTATCTCATGTAGCATAGGGAACCACACAATTGAGAATGCTTTGTTGGATTTAGGAGCTAGTGTAAATTTGTTGCCTTACTCTGTTTTTGTTAAACTTGGACTTGGAGAATTACACCCAACTCCAGTGGTGTTACAGCTTGCAGATCGGTCCACAAAAATACCTCGTGGTATTGTGGAGGACGTGCTTATCCAGGTAGACAAGTTTTATTTTCCTGTTGATTTCATTGTAATTGACACTCAACCAATACAGGATTCAATGAAGCACATCCCCATTATTCTAGGCCGACCTTTCTTGGCAACTGCGGATGCTCACATTCAATGCAGGACTGGAAATATGCAGTTGTCCTTCGGCAACATGACTATGGAGCTGAACATCTTCAACATTGCCAAACAACCTCACAATACAGATGATGGAATTGTTGATGTGGATTTAATTGAAGCATTAGTTGATGACACTTTTATTTCAAACCTTAGTGATGATCCTTTACAAACATGTTTAACCCACTTTGGTTTGGATTTTGATATTGACAAATCGGTCGATGAGGTCAATGCGCTACTTGACTCAGCATCATCTATGGACACTAATAATTGGGAGTCAAGAGTTGAACAACTAGCACCATCAGAAAATAAACTCATCCCATCATCAGAATCACCACCAAAACTTGAGCTCAAACCATTGCCCAACACTCTAGAATATGCATTTTTGGGGGAAGAAAGTACTTTACCGGTAATCATCTCATCATCCCTCAATGACGAACAAAAAGGTAAGTTGTTGGATGTTTTAAAAGAGCACAAAGGAGCATTAGGATGGACCATAGCGGATATAAAAGGTATAAACCCAGTAGACTGCATGCATTACATTCACCTTGATGAAAATGCTAAATCTACTAGGGAAATGCAACGTCGGTTAAATCCTAATATGAAAGAAGTTGTTAGAACAGAAGTCCTTAAGCTATTAGATGCAGGTATCATTTACCCCATTTCTGATAGTTCATGGGTTAGTCCTGTGCAAGTTGTCCCCAAAAAGTCAGGAGTCACTGTAGTTACCAATGCTGATAATGAATTAATACCCACTAGAGTAACTACAGGATGGCGTGTATGCATTGATTATAGGAAGTTAAATTCTGTCACACGTAAAGACCATTTTCCTTTACCATTCATCGATCAAATGCTTGATAGATTAGCAGGCCATGAATTTTATTGCTTTCTAGATAGATACTCAGGATATAATCAGATTCCCATAGCACCAAAAGATCAAGAGAAAACCACTTTCACTTGCCCTTTTGGCACTTTTGCATATAGGAGAATGCCATTTGGATTATGTAATGCACCTGCTACATTTCAACGATGCATGTTGAGTACTTTTTCTGATATGGTTGAACGATTCCTTGAGGTCTTTATGGATGACTTTTCTGTCTTTGGTGACTCGTTTGATCAATGTTTACACCATCTAACACTAGTTCTGCAGAGATGTATCGAGAAGAACTTGGTCTTAAATTGGGAGAAGTGTCATTTTATGGTAAAACAAAGTATTGTTCTCGGTCACATCATTTCAAGCAAAGGTATTGAGGTTGACAAAGCCAAGGTGGATCTCATTTCTAATCTTCCTCCACCCAAAACAGTCAGAGAAGTAAGATCTTTCCTTGGGCATGCTGGTTTTTATAGACGTTTTATTAAAGATTTTAGCAAAGTTTCTAGACCCGTATGCAATTTACTTGCTAAGGATTTACCTTTTATCTTTAATCATTCATGTCTTGTGGCTTTTGAAAAATTAAAGCAATTGTTGACATCATCACCCATCATTAAGCCCCCAAACTGGAGCTTACCATTCGAGCTCATGTGTGATGCATCTGATTATGCAGTAGGAGCAGTATTAGGACAAAGAGTTGATCGGATTCCACATGTTATTTACTATGCTAGTATGACATTGAATGATGCACAGTTGAACTATTCAACTCCTGAAAAAGAAATGCTAGCAGTAGTGTTTGCATTGGAAAAATTTCGATCTTACCTCATTGGTTGTAAAATCATTGTGTTCACAGATCATGCTGCTCTTAAATATCTTATCACGAAGAAAGATGGAAAAGCTAGACTAATTCATTGGGTGTTACTTTTGCAGGAATTTGACTTGGAATTCAAAGATAAGAAAGGCACAGAAAATGTTGTGGCAGACCATCTCTCTCGTCTCCATTTTGATACAATTACAGAGCCGTTAACATTGAATGAGTCATTTCCAGATGAACAATTAATGAGTGTGGAAGTATTACCTTGGTATGCTGATATAGTTAATTATCTTGTTACAGGTAAACTTCCAGAGCATTGGACCAAGCAAGACAAGGCTAAATTCTTTGCCGAAATAAAGAATTTCTTTTGGGATGACCCATATTTGTTCAAGTATTGTGCAGATCAAATTGTCAGACGATGTGTCCCAGAAAGTGAAATTCAGAATATCCTTTCATTCTGCCATGAACAAGCTTGTGGAGGCCATTTCAGTGCTAAGAAAACAGCTACAAAAGTTTTACAATGTGGTTTCTATTGGCCAACGATATTTCGAGATGCTTACACTTTCTGTTCTTCATGTGATAGGTGTCAACAAATGGGAAGCATTACACGAAGGAACATGATGCCACTAAATCCAATTTTAGTGGTTGAGATTTTTGACGTATGGGGTATCGACTTTATGGGACCCTTTCCTCCTTCTTTTGGCCATCAATTTATATTGGTTGCCGTTGACTACGTATCGAAATGGGTAGAAGCAATTCCATGCAGAACCAATGATCACAAAGTGGTGATAGGGTTTTTGAAAAGCAACATTGTTTCACGCTTTGGATTCCCTCGAGCAATAATAAGTGATAGTGGTGCCCACTTTTGTAATAAAGCATTCAAGGCTCTTTTGACGAAGTATTCAATTACACATAAAGTGGCTACCCCATATCATCCGCAAACCAGTGGCCAAGTGGAGATCTCCAATCGAGAAATAAAGCACATATTAGAAAAGACGGTGAGGCCGGACAGAAAAGATTGGTCATTAAGACTTGATGATGCATTATGGGCATATCGAACGGCTTTCAAGACCCCGATTGGGATGTCACCCTACAGGCTAGTGTATGGAAAAGCTTGCCATCTACCTGTGGAACTCGAGCATCGTGCATATTGGGCCATCAAGAAATTCAACTTTGACATGCAGCAAGCCAGCTCAGAAAGAAGATTACAACTGGCAGAACTTGAAGAAATTCGCAATGATGCATACGAAAATGCCAAGATTTACAAGCAATGAATGAAAGTCTTCCATGACAAGCATATTATGAGAAAATCTTTCACTCTAGGTCAAAAGTGCTTTTATTCAATTCTCGCTTGCACCTATTCCCAGGTAAGTTACGCTCTCGTTGGACTGGTCCATTTATTGTTCATACTGTTTTTCCACATCGGGCAATTGAAATTAAGGACCCAAAGAACGGTGTCACGTTTAAAGTTAATGGTCAAAGATTAAAGCCATATCTAGAATACCAACCACATGGAGAAGACACCGAAATAAATTTGAGTGACCCACCAGATTTGAATTGATTTTTTCTTTTCGGTGGTTTGATTTTTCTTTCTTTATTTCTTTTTATTCTTTTGCTACTTGAATTTATTTTTGCATAAGTGTGTTTGTTTTATCATTAAGTTTTCTCTTATCATTGTTAATCATGAGTCTTTTACTTAGACCGTTCCTCCTGAACATTCTTAAACCACTTCAACGTGTCAAAACTCATCTCAAAAGACATATTCAATCTTGTAAAACACATCGCATTTGGGCTCTACAACCACCAAAGTTAGTAGCCTATGTTGAGGGTTTAGAACGCCAACTCAGAGATATTGAGAAAAGTGTTTACGACATCCAGTTGGAGCTTGAGGTAAATTCAATAAGAGGACGATTTTGATTTTCTTTGTGTGTTTTAATTTGTTTTTCTTTTTGTGTGCTTTAGTTTGTTACCCCGGTGAAGTGGCGGATAACGGTACTCCGTGACAATCAAGTCGGTTACTTCAGTTTCCCATAATAACTGATATTCTGAGGCGAAGGTATGGACAGAACCGAGATTCTAGCAAAGCTTCACAAGCGATTCCCTTCACTCCCTCAGAATGCCCTCCTTACGATCTATAAAGCTTGGTCCGAACGCATGCGATTGCTCATGAGGAATAACATACCTGCTGACATCCGTTGGTTAATCGAGGCGAAAGTACAATTGGCGGGTGAGTTACCTCCAAAATTTATTGCATACATGCCTGGTTGTGGAAAAGGAAATTATGCAAGAAAACGACGAGCTCGAAGAATTTCTGTTGCTTGTCATAAGTGTGCCAGAATGAATTGCAATAAAAACCCATGTTCTTTAGGAATGGTGTCTGATAACAGAGAAGATAAGATTCAATTCATTAAGGATGGCTTGAATAAGGAGTCATTGGATGATGTCCTTCTGTCTCTTGAAACGCATCCCAGTGGATATGTGCAAGGAGCGATTCTCCAGTTATGGCCATTATTCCAGAAAGAGCATGCACGATATAGTCTCGGGAATCTGACTATAAACGACCCTGTTTGACAGTTTATAAGAAAACTGGATGGGAAGCCTATCCTCGACCCATAAAGGGCGTTCAAGCCGTTTCTGGACGTAAAACCAGAGGAAGATGTGAGCCACAGTCGCAACTACCTGTAAATATCCTTTTACTTTACTGTTATTTTATTTCATTTCACTATTGTTTTATCATTTGCATTATTGTCTTTAATAATTTTATTACTGTTTGTTTTTACTGTTTGCTTTTTGACTATCAAGCTATGTGCTTTACGCGTATTTGACACTGACATGCCACCTCATACACAGTTGTGATCCATTGTCACCAAGATTCTTAAATAAGACTTTTTGTTAAGCACTCACAAATTATTTTTGAGAAATATTCCAATGGCAGCTACTTCCAATAGACAATTCAAGAACATTTGTGTGCTTTCTGGATTTACCTATGGCAAACATAAAGAATTCGTGATGCAGCCATAGATCTTGGTCGAAACATAGCAGAGACGAAATTACACTTGGTGTATGGAGGAGGTAACCGCGGGTTATCAAAATTGGTCTCAGAAGCTGCTTTTGTCAGAGGAAGCCAAGTGTTAGGCATCATCCCTAGAGTCCTAAAACCTTTGGGCAGTGTGTCTGACTCAATGACTGGAGAAGAGTTAGTCGTCTCAGGTATGCAAGAACGAATAACTGAAATGCTTGATCACGCTGATGCTTTTATTTTCCTTCCAGGAGATCTTGCAACACTAGAGGCACTTATCACACTAGCATCTTGGGCCCATCTGCACATTCACCAGAAACCCATCGGTTTGTTAAATGTCAATAATTTTTATGATGGCTTTATCGCATTTCTTAACCATGCAATAAAAAGCTACTTTATTCCTTCCAGTGCGAAAAAACTTTTTATTTGTGCTCACACTGCTAATGAGCTACTTGATATGTTACAAGCCTATAAACCAGAGCCAGACCCCTGGAGCTTTGTGTTGGATCGTTCAAATGATGATGGTAACAATAGCCGCAGCAAGAAGTACAAATTAGATTTAACCCTCCGCCTGTAAATATTTTCTTCTTTGTTACACCACCCAGGTGATGTCTTCTAAACTCTACTGCTTTCCTTTAAAACATTGAGGACAATGTTTCGTTCTGGTTGGGGGGAGGGAATAGTCGACAATTGTGAAAATTTGGTTAAGTTTTTACTAATTTTTTGTTGTAGAAACTAACTGTTGCTAACTTTTTGTGTTGAAGATGGCTGAATATGGAGTGTAGTGACTCTAGAAAGCATCTTCATTGTTAAAAATAATAAATAAAAAAATCTTTTTCTTTATTATGTTTTGATGTTTATTTTTCTTCTTCCTTTTTAATTTCTCCTTTATAAATATACATTTTCAAACAAAAATTTTGAGTCAAAGATGGCTGAATATAGAGTGTAGTACCTCTAGAAATGCATCTTCTTAAGTAAAAAAAAAAAATCATTTTCTATCATTTTCTAATCAGTTTTTCTGCATCATTTTTACATTTCTACATGCATATTTTTCACGTTTAGAATAGGTTGGGGGGTAGACTGTTGTTAAAAAAAAAAAATTGTGTGATTTGTTTTAACATTGGATGACATGATGATTTCAAATTTTAGTATTTGTATTATCTTTAGTCTGAAGTGATGTTACACTATGTTTGCTACTCTACATGTTGATATCGGAGATAAATATGAGTTGCTTGAAGGAATGAACATGTCATAATAAATACCAAGTGAGTTTTTGAGCCTATCATTTTTCTTGGAGAGTAACCCTTTTGCCCATCCTTTATACAGCTTAGCAGTTTATTATTGTATACACGATCTCTAGATTTCTTTTGAGTTAACCCTAAAAAGAAAATGAAAAAAAAAAGAAAAAAAATGAAAAAGAAAAAAATGTGTGTTACTACATTTGGAAGCCCAATTAATTAGTAGATATGGAATATTATTTAGAGTCCTAAAAGATGATGGAAAGGCCGTCTTTGATCCGTTTGAGCCTTTCTAGCCATCCCTTTTATGAATATCCATAGTTAACCCTTTTGAGCCTTTAAAAAAAAAAAAAAAACTTTTCTTTGTCAACTTATTATCTTGACCCACTCCGATTTGGAGTATTACCCAATGTCTTACAAGATCCATCACCTATTTATGTTTGAGAAAAATGTAAATAAATATTTTGTATAGTGAAGTTATGCCTAGTTCAAAAAAAAAAATTGTTGTTTCAAAAGAAACAATAATAGGTGAAATCCACCTTGCAACTTCAAAAAAAAAAAAAATTTCCTCTGCATTTTTCTCAAACATACACTTTGTTTTTCCTATTTCCCTTCTTTATTAACCATGTCCCTAGCCTACGTCCTAATAAAAGTCCTTCTTGATTTTAGAGAACTATAGTCTGAAGTAGAAGCTAGTTATATGGGCTAAAAAGATGTAGTGATGCATAATAAAAAAAAATAATAATAATAAATAAAATGGGTTGACTAGCATTTTTATTCGACTAGAGATTGTATTATTTCTAAGTTAAGGGCATATTTCTTTCATCTTGGTGAGAGCATGTGATATCATTTCTTGATTATTTTCTCTCAATTACCATTCATTGGAGTGACTATTTTTATTGGGTTTAATTTCTTTGTGAGAGTGTCACTACTTCCAGTGAGATTTTGGGGTTTGACATGTCATTCTTGAAGGTAGCTACGATAAAGTCTACTGGGCTAATTCATGTGGATGGTTGATGTGGGTGTGATGTTTCTTTAGACTTGAGATAATGCTTATACTTTCATTTGATTGTTATCATTAATCTGATTGAATAAACAAGAGTGTTAAAAAAAAAATCATTTTTTTTTTGTTTTCGCTTTATTTGCTAGGGACTAGCAATAAGCTGGTTGGGGGGTGTGTTGTGTGTTAGAAAGTGCATATTTATAAAGGAGAAAATCGTTATTTTACATATCAAGTATTACTAACAACCCTTACTTTTATGTGATTAAGTTCCTTGTAATTTAATTATGTGTATTTTATTTTAATTAAGTATTTTATGTATTTTAGGGGCATCATAGTCATTTCACAATAAACGAGAGATCAAATGGCAAAACGGACATCATTTTTGAACTCAGGACGGTCGAAAACCTTAGGACGAGCATAAAAGGAAAAATGGCACTGTTCACATATACTGTACTATTCACATGTACGGGTACTGTCTACGTTACTGTTCACGGCACTGTTCACATAGACGGATCGATGACGTGGCATTGACCGATGACGTGGCATTGACCGATGACGTGTCATGATCCTATTGGACTAAAATTCTTAAATACTGTGGATGGTGACGTGGCAGCATATTAGTGGACCAAAAACTGCGCGTACGGTACATGCAACACAGGGGATTATTTACTGTGCAAATAGTAGCTGAACCGCGTACTGTTCACGCGTACTGTTGACTTTACTGTTGACTGATGACGTGGCGAAATCCTGAGCGTCCAAACTGTTTTTAATCCGATGGCCATGATTTACTCGATGTATCTATAAAAAGGGGGCCTTCCCCCCCTATTTTGACATCTCTGGATCCATTTTTGGGATCCATTTTCTGTAATTCTCTCTCTATCTTGTATTTTCTACGTATTTTAATAAATTCTCATTTTGCCCCTAGTTCAACTATGAGTGGCTAATTTTCTTTCAAGCTTGGGTTGAAGGTGAAGTCTCAACATGTGTCATGGGCTTGATTTGGTAAATTTATTTTCTCTTCCCCTCTAGTTTTTGTGGATGTTTTGACTTCTCGTCGACAAATAATACTAATCTTGTCTAGTACTGCCCTGGTTTCACCGGCACCCTAGTATAAGATTATTATTATTTGGCACGATAAGCCCTTAGCACCATATTTATTAGAGTGTGGTTCATAAGGTGTGGATTCCCCTCTCATGATTTAATTGGTATTAATAAGGAATATTTAGCCCATGATGCATGTTGATACGGATCCAGATACCCAAGTACGTCATTTCAATAGAATTCACTTCAATTTATTCTTGCCCTTTTAATTCTAATTCCAGAATTTATTCTTGTTATTTTAATTTAAGTTTTAGCATAGTCTAAATCATTTTCCAACTTAAATCCAATCACCCATTCACTAAATTAATTTTATATATAATTAAAATCCACCTCCTCGTGGGATCGACACTCGTCACCATTGATCTACACTACAATAGATTCGTGCGCTTGCGAGTTCAATAAAATTTGCACAACAACCAGCACATGTGTTGAAACTAAAGGCAAACAAAATGGATTCATGTTCTGAGGTTTGTATGTTTGTGGGGTATCCCAAAGGAACAAGGGGAGGTTTATTTTATAGTACTCAAGATAGGAAAGTGATCGTGAGCACACATTTCACTTCCCTCGAGGAAGACTATATGAATAACTTCAAACCTAAGAGTAAGGTAATACTTGAAGAACTGTCAGGTGATCAGATTGATGCTCAGCTTTCAACGCCTGTTACAGAACAGGAAGAACAGCAACAACCAGATGATCAACACATGATTATCCCTAAACAACCATCACTTTTTGAACCTCGTTGTAGTGGGAGGGTAACTAGGTTACCGGCGAGATACATGCTTTTGGGAGAAACCTATACGACTATCTCATATGAACATGTACAAGATCCCACTAGTTACAACGAAGCTCTAATAGATAGAGATGTTGAATTTTGGAAAAAGTCCATGAATCAAGAAATGGAATCTATGTATTCCAATAAAGTCTGGGAACTTGTAGAGGCATCAAATGGGGTAAAACCTATAGGGTGCAAGTGGATCTACAAGAGAAAAAGAGGAGTAGACGGAAGGGTAGAAACATTTAAAGTAAGATTAGTAGCCAAAGGGTTTACTGAGAAAGAGGGAATCGATTATGAGGAAACCTTTTCTCCGGTTGCTATGCTTAAATCCATCAAGATTCTGCTCTCTATTGTTGTAGTGCTAGATTATGAAATTTTGCAAATGGATGTCAAGACTGCCTTTCTTAACAGGCATCTTGAAGAAAACATCTACATGCAGCAATCAAATGGATTTATACAAAAAGGCCAAGAACACATAGTATGTAAGTTGCAGAGATCCATTTATGGATTGAAGCAAGCATCCCGGTCATGGAACATCATATTTGATCAAGCGATTAAATCGTTTGGATTCATTCAGAACATTGATGAACCATTTGTGGACAAGAAAATTCAAGAAAAATATGTAGCCTTCCTAATTTTTTATGTAGACGATATTCTCTTAATTGGAAATGATATAGGAGTATTGACTACAATAAAGAGTTGGTTAGCAAAATAATTTGATATGAAAGACCTAGGAGAGGCAAGTTATATTCTTGGTATCAAGTTACTACGAGACCGGAAAAATAAAACTTTAGCCTTGTCTCAAGCGGTCTATATCAATAAGATATTGGCTAGATTTAGCATGGAAAATTTCAAGATTGGTTTATTACTATTCAGACATGGAATTACATTCTCTAAGGATCAATCACCTAAAACATCTGAAGAGATAGAGAGAATGAGACGAGTTCCCTATGCAGAAGTTGTGGGAAGTCTCATGTATGCCATGCTTTGCACTAGGCCAGACATCTGTTTTGCGGTAGGGATGGTTAGTAGATATCAATCTAATCCTGGACCTGAACACTGGACTACGGTCAAGCATATGTATCTGAAATGAACTAAAAATTATATGCTTGTGTATTCTGGTGATGAACTCATTCCAAAAGGTTATACTAATTCTAACTTTATGTCAGATAGGGATTCCAGAAAATCAACTTTCGGCTATGTGTTTACATTGGGAAGTGGAGTTATTAGTTAGAGGAGTGTGAAACAATCTTGTATCGCAGACTCCACAACTGAAGTTGAATATGTAGCTGCATCCGAAGCTGCAAAAGAAGTCGTATGGCTCTGCAAGTTCCTACAAGATCTTAAGCTGGTATTTGCTGTAACTTCACCCCTTAAACTATTTTGCGATAATAGTGGTGCGGTAGCTCAATCTAAGGAGCCAAGGAACCACAAGAAACAAAAACATATTGAGAGGAAGTATCATCTTATAAGGGATATAGTGTAGAGAGGTGATGTGGAGGTTACTCAGATTGCGTTACAGCAAAACTTGGCAGATCCTTTTACTAAGGCCATACCTGGGAAACCTTTTAACTTGCACTTAGAATCCATGGGTATGTGTGAGATGTCAAATATGCTTTGAGAGCTAGTGGGAGATTGTTGGAAAATATGCTTTTTAAAAGCATATGTGTTTATTTAATTGTAATAAACATTTTTTCTGATTAATAAAAATAATGAGGTATTTTATTCAAATATCTTAATTGCATTAATATTTTGATCAAAGTCCATTTAATCATATTATATGTATTTATGTGATCACCATGTGGATTCACAGAAGACATAAATATAAATTATCTTATGATTAAATAAATTTAGTTCACAGTTGATAAATAAAGTTGGGCACTTTATTTAGGTATAGACTGTAATGAATTTATTGAAGGATTTGTCTTAATCATTTATGAATTTATTGATGTAGTACGACTACATTGAATATGATCACATATGAGATTTAATTAACCTTGAAATGACTGTCAGACTTATTAAATCTCATAGGCATTGATTTTACTGTAATCTAAATCTTGAGTGAATTATGATTTCATGATTGTAATTGTTATTCCATTTGAGTTACCAATGGGCACGACACATTCTTGTGGTCAAGATTATCCAGTATCTTGGTGGGAGCAATTATGAGTATTGGAGTTATGGATTAACAATATAGAATTTGTACAACACATCTCTTGATGGGTTTTCAGCACTTGATCATAGAATTCTCTGGCCAGAGTGTGTCAACATATTTAGTATGTTGAAAATGATCATTAGTGAAAATCAGTAAGTATCAAGGAACAAGATGTTATTAAATTGATTGGACAGTTGAGATATCAATTTTATTAACGATGTGGTACAAAGGATTGTGCAGTAAAGAAATCAATGTGGGTTGGGACGAATTATTATTCGAGCATATAATTATGGAAGTCAGTTCCAATCTTTTAGTGGAGTAGATTTGGAATTAAATAATTGAGCTAGTTTAATTACAGACCTAATTATTGTAGCCACTATTATATGTTCCCAAATGATTCCCGGGTTAGCTCATTTAAGTGGCTGCACCACTACTGGATTAATAAGCAAGATAACTAGCTATTTGGGTCAAAAACCTAAATATATCATTTAGTGGGAGGCTCCATTTAATTAGCTTGTGTGTAAGGCGCCTTATGTTATTTTACAAGGTGGGTCCCCTATAGAAAAAGCAAGTAATGTGAGTTTTGATTTTCATTATTTGGAGCCTAGGGTTTTCACTAAAGGGAGATATAAAAAGGCTTATTTTCTCTAAAAGAAAGTGAGAGCAGCCACTTTATACAGATCAGAGAAAAAGATTTTTCCCTCTATTGTTGAGAGAAAAATTTTCTCGTGCTATTTGCTTTGGTAGTGATAAAGGCGCCCACACGTCAAGTGCAGATCAAATCTGAGTCATAACCTGGAAGATCATTAGTGACGGATCGTGATCTGGGAGCCTAAATCACTTCAGCGGAAAACGCCAAATCAGATTTTTGAGGTACGATTTCTAGATTACAAATTCTTATATATTATATGAGAGCGATCTTAAAAAGGTTTTATAAAAATTTAAAAACCGTATTTTTTCCCAACAGTTTCACTATCCATTAACACGGAGTTGTACTACTTACGTCTATTTATAAATATATATATATATATATATATATATAAAGGGACAAATTAAACACAAATAAATTAAATAGTTGTTAAAAATTCTATATAACATTTTATGCAAATTACCTCCTATTTTTAACAACTATTAACATCCATAAGATATATATGCTTTCTTTTCATTTTAAACCAAAAATTAAATACAGATTTAAACAAAAATGTTACCGCAACAGCTTCGTATTATACTCTTTTTCACAATGCATCATAAAGAACAAACTTAAGTATGTGTTATGGAAGTAATTTTTTCATTTCAAGACACAATAATATGCTATATATTCAAAACTATAGCGCAGAATTCTTAAGTTGCCTTGAGTAGAAGGTTAGCACTTAGTAATTTTAACCCATAATTCCCTTGTGCAATAACTTAAAAGGAAAAAGAATAGGGAGAAAATTAAGAGGCAATGGTGTTGAGTGTTAGAAAATGCATATTTATAAAGGAGAAAACCGTCATTTTACATTTCAAGTCTTACTAACAACCCTTACTTTTATGTGTTTTAGCTTTTTGTAATTTAATTATATGTGTTTTATTTTAATTAAGTATTTTATGTATTTTAGGGGCATCATAGTCATTTCACAATAAACGAGAGATCAAACGGCAAAACGGACATCACTTTTGAACTCAGGACGGTCGAAAACCTCAGGAGGAGCATAAAAAGAAAAACGGTACTATTCATATGTACGGTACTGTCTACGTTACTGTTCACAACACTGTTCACATAGACAGATCGATGACGTGGCATTGACCGATGATGTGGCATTGACTGATGAGGTGTCAAGATTCTGTTGGACTAAAATTCTTATGCACTGTTGATCATGACGTGGCAGCATATCAGTGGACCAAAAAATGCGCGTACGGTACATGCAACACATGGGATTATTTTCAACCAAACCGCGTTACTGTGCAAACCGTGTCACTGTTTAAACCGCGTGGTCAAATTGTGTTACTGTTCAAGCCGCATAGTCAAACCGTGTACTGTTCACGCGTACTGTTGACGTGTACTGTTGACTGATGACGTGACGCAATCCTGAGCGTCAAAACTGTTTTTAATCCGATGGCCATACTTTACGCGATGTATCTATAAAAAGGGGGCCTCCCCACCCTAATTTGATATCTCTGAATCCATTTTTGGACTCCATTTTCTGTAATTCCTTCTCCATCTTGTATTTTCTACGTATTTTAATAAATTCTTATTTTACCCCTAGTTCAATTATGAGTGGCTAATTTTCTTTCAAGCTTGGGTTGAAGGTGAAGTCTCAACATGTGTCATGGGCTTTATTTGGTAAATTTATTTTCTCTTCCCCTCTAGTTTTTGTGGATGTTTTGACTTTTCGTTGACAAATAATAATAATCTTTTCTAGTACCGCCCTGGTTTCACTGGCTCCCTAGTATAAGGTTATTATTATTTGGCACGATAAGCCCTTAGCACCATATTTATTAGAGCGTGGTTCATGAGGTGTGGATTCCCCCCTCATGATTTAATTGGCATTAATAAGGATTATTTAGCCCATGATGCATGTTGATACGGATCCAGATACCCAAGTATGTCATTTCAATAGAATTCTCTTCAATTTATTCTTGCCATTTCAATTCCAATTTTAGAATTTATTCTCGCCCTTTTAATTTAAGCTTTAGCATATTCCAAATCATTTACACCACAAGTCCAATCACCCATTTACAAAATTAATTCTACACATTAAAATCCACCTCCTCGTGGGATCGACACTCGTCACCATTGATCTATATTACAATAGATTCGTGCACTTGCGAGTTCAATAAAATTTGCACAACAAGTTTTTGGCACCGTTGCCATAGGAGTAATGAGAAAACCATCAAATTACAACCCATACTCCAATACATATAACCCTGGATGGAGAGACCACCCCAATTTTTCATGGTCTCAAGGATTCCAACGGAATGGACCAGCAGCTCCAGCCCCACCAATGCAATCAATTCCTCAAAATCCTCAAGCCTCTCAGCCCCCATTTAGACCATTCAATCAGAACTAGAACTACTCTCAACCCAGACCATGGGAGGATGCATTCCAGAATTTCAGGAATGTTACTCACTCCACGATTGAGCAACAGAACCGCACTATTGATAGACTACGAAATGAGTTGAGAGCAGGCTTCAACTCGCAAGCCCAATCAGTTTCAAGCCTGGAGAAGATGGTGGGACAACTTGCTTCTTCAGTTCAGACCTTGGCAATGACTGTTGAGAAAGGTAAATTTCCAAGTCAACCAGTGTCTAACCCTAAAGGAGTGCATGAAGCAAGTACCAGTTCACCACAACAGCATGGAGAGGTCAAAGCCGTCATGACCTTGCGAAAAGGAAAAGAAGTCGACAACAAAGTGGAGATGCCGGTGACAAAAGAAAATCAAATTGTACCTGTGAGTGTTGAGGACTCATCACCGGAGGAGAAAGAAGAAACCAACCCACGAGAATATGTTCCGAAAGCTCCATTTCCTCAGAGGTTAGCTAAAGGAAAGAAGGGAAAATCCACAGGTGAGATTTTCGAAATCTTCAAACAGGTAAATGCTAACATCCCTTTACTTGATGCTATAAAGCAAGTTCCATCTTATGCCAAGTTTCTTAAAGACCTGTGTACTAAAAAGAGAAACATGCATGTTCAAAAGAAGGCATTTTTAACAGAAAACGTTAGTTCTATCCTCCAACATAAAATTCCTTTAAAATGCAAAGACCCAGGCTCCCCCACTATCTCATGTAGCATAGGGAACCACACAATTGATAATGCTTTGTTGGATTTAGGAGCTAGTGTAAATTTGTTGCCTTATTCAGTTTTCGTGAAACTTGGACTGGGAGAATTACACTCAACTCCAGTGGTGTTACAGCTTGCAGATCGTTCCACGAAAATACCTCGTGGTATTGTGGAGGATGTGTTTATCCAGGTAGACAAGTTTTATTTTCCTGTTGATTTCATTGTAATTGACACTCAACCAATACATGATTCAAAGAAGCACATCCTCATTATTCTAGGCTGGCCTTTCTTGGCAACTGCGGATGCTCACATTCAATGCAGAACTGGAAATATGCAGTTGTCCTTCGGCAGCATGACTATGGAGCTGAACATCTTCAATATTGCCAAACAACCTCACAATGCAGATGATGGAATTATTGATGTGGATTTAATTGAAGCATTAGTTGACGACACTTTTGTTTCAAACCTTAGTGATGATCCTTTACAAACATGTTTAACTCACTTTGGGTTAGATTTTGATATTGACAGATCGGTCGATGAGGTCAACACCCTACTTGACTCAGCACCATCCATGGACACTAATAAATGGAAGTCAAGAGTTGAACAACTAGCACCATCAGAGAAGAAACTCATCCCATCATCAGAATCACCACCGAAACTCGAGCTCAAACCATTGCCCAACACTTTGGAATATGCATTTTTGGAGGAAGAAAGTACTCTACCGGTAATCATCTCAGCATCCCTCAATGACGAACAAAAAGGTAAGTTGTTGGATGTTTTAAAAGAGCACAAAGGAGCATTAGGATGGACCATAGCTGATATAAAAGGTATAAACCAAGTAGACTGCATGCATTACATTCACCTTGATGAAAATGCTAAATCTACTAGGGAAATGCAACGTCGGTTAAATCCTAATATGAAAGAAGTGGTTAGAACTGAAGTCCTTAAGCTATTAGACGCATGTATCATTTACCCCATTTCTGATAGTTCATGGGTCAGTCCTGTGCAAGTTGTCCCCAGAAAGTCAGGAGTCACTGTAGTTACCAATGCTGATAATGAATTGATACCAACTACAGTAACTACAGGATGACGTGTATGCACTGATTATAGAAAGTTGAATTCTGTCACACGTAAAGACCATTTTCCTTTACCATTTATCGATCAAATGCTTGATAGGTTAGCAGGCCATGAATTTTATTGCTTTCTAGATGGCTACTCAGGATATAATCAGATTCCCATAGTACCAAAAGATCAAGAGAAAACCACTTTCACTTGCCCTTTTGGCACTTTTGCATATAGGAGGATGTCATTTGGTTTATGTAATGCACCTGCTACATTTCAACGATGCATGTTAAGCATTTTTTCTGATATGGTTGAACGATTTCTTAAGGTCTTTATGGATGATTTTTCTGTCTTTGGTGACTCGTTTGATCAATGTTTACATCATCTAACACTAGTTCTGCAGAGATGTATCGAAAAGAACTTGGTCTTAATCTGGGTGAGGAACATTGGACCGTAGTTAAGAATATCTTTAAGTACTTAAGAAGAACTAAAGATTTGTTCTTAACATATGGAGAGGGTGAGCTAAAAATTGAAGGCTTCACAGATTCAGATTTCCAGTCATCTACAGATTCAGATTTCCAGTCAGATGTAGATGACAGAAAATCTACATCAGGATTTTTATTCACTATCAATGGTGGATCAGTAAGCTGGAAAAGTTCTAAGCAAGTAACTACTGCAGATTCTACCACTGAAGCGGAATATATAGCTGCATCAGATGCAGCAAAAGAAGCTGTTTGGATACGGAAGTTTATTCAACAACTTGGAGTGGTTCCAACCATTGCGTTGCCAATCTCATTATATTGTGACAACAATGGAGCTATAGCACAAGCTAAGGAACCAAGGTCTCACCAGAAGTCCAAACACATTGAGAGAAGATATCACATTATCAGAGAAATCATTGGAATGAGTGATATCACTATGCAGAAAGTAGCCTCCGCTGATAACACCGCAGATCCTCTGACTAAAGCACTTACTCAACAGCAGTTAGATCGTCATCTTGAGAAGATGGGTATGAGATACCATAGCGATTGGCTTTAGTGCAAGTGGGAGATTGTTAGTAATATGCCCTAAAGGCCAATCAAATGGTGTTTGTTTGTTTAGGGAATGATTGTATTTGAATAGCATTTTGATATTTATAAAATGGCAAAGTTATCAACATTCATTAATTAATTTAATGAATATAGTCCATGAAGTATAATAGTTAAGGAGCACATTCTCGAGTTTGTCGAGAATATGAGACGTGCATCATTTGTACTATACTTTTAAAATAGTTCCTAGTGGTGGATTTATGATTGGACATTATAAATTCCTATAAACACTAATATGTGTTATGACTTCTTATGGTATGTGATATTAAAATGGATGGTGAGTTTCATATCATTGACATGAGATGTCAAGTCAAACACATAGGTACTTGTTAAGAGAACGAGTTTACTGAACTTGACCAAATATAGTAAGCCATATGGTTTTGAGTGTTAATGGTTTATTATACATTGTAATAGACACTATGTTTAGTAATGGTCTTTAGACCTGAGGCATAACAGATGTCTTATACATAGACATCTCTAATATGTGAAAGCATAATGATTGATTCCTAATCACGGAAGAGATCTAGCAATAGCTGTCATGGTTGGCTATGTATGAAGACAAGTGTATGGCCAATATGGAATTCATCACTTTGTAATATACAAAATGGATGTCCCTATGAGATAATATGAATTGGCATGAGAAATCCTTGGCCAAGGTGAAATATATTTGAAGGAGTTCAAATTATATTTTCATGCCAAGTTCATTTAGATTTATTTTGAGATAAAGCATAACTGCTTAACAAAATAAACCATAAGCCGTGCTTTTCTCTGGACATGGATGATAAAGAGACCAAGACATAGAGATACAATGGAATAGGTCCTATAGATCCAATAATTCTTGTTATTTGGATGGTTGTGATATACTGCTAGGTGTCACTCATGACTTGTAGAAACCTTAAGATCAATATTGGTAAAGCGTATTAGCAATGCATCTTAAGGTCATTAGAAAAGTTCTAATTGATGACTAAAGAGTTTAGCATCATTTAATGAATAAAGAGTTATCATTAAAATAGTTCTACTACCTTATAACTAAGAACCTAAAAGGCCACACACAAAATAGAAATGAAAAAAAGGGAGTTACTAGAAAATGAGAAGTTAAATTTCCTAATTTTAGGAAAATCAATATTTATATTATAATTCATTGAGAATGAATATATATATATCTTGGTGTGCGTGGGGCCCGCACCAGTGTCAAACAGGGCAATAGTGTCAATCATAAAATCTCTTGAAAAAATCAAAGTAATCCCAATTAAATATTTTCTCATAGTAACTTGATTTAAAACAAAAAGAAGAGAGAGAAGTTCCCGAGATGTACGTGTGCTTTTAATTGGTATATCGGCTGGAAACCATTGGATGCGGGCTACTGGTCCAAAGGAGTTTTAAATATCTTAGCTAAAATAATTGCTAAGGAACTCATTCCTAGGTAGAACAACGCCACGTACCGTTAAAATTCAAAAATATTTAAAATTTGAAAAGCCGACAAAACTTCCGGTAGTTCACCAAGATCTACCCTTTATCATTTCGTCAGCAGTAATCACTTCTTCAAAAGCACACGTACATCTCAGATCCTTTTCTTACTGGTATCAGAGCCAAATACAGAGTTGCAAAATGTGACTCAGTATTCTGATGGTAAAGTCAAACTATCCTTTAAGAGATCTAATTCCCTTAGATTCTCTGATAAAGATTCTTGTTCCAGTATGCATTCTTTTGAAAAACAATTTTAAAAAATTCCTACAGAGATAAATATCTCTAAGGATCAACCTAGGTTTTCCACTTCGGATATTCCTAGTTCTTCTATTCATTATGTCAATTATGCTACACGTGTTCCTCACCCAATTTACACTAGTAGCCAAAGAGTCCAAAAACAGGAAGAGAAAGAACCTTCTCCTCCGACTTCTCCTACTTTTTCTGCTGTAACAGAAAATGTCATTAATGTTCTTGAAAAGAATTTTGAACTTGACAAAACTCTTCTTCATAATGATTTTTATTCCAATAATAATAAAGAAAAAAGACTTTGGTTTTTCAAACATTTCTTAAACCAAAGAAAAGAAATCCAAGAAGTTTATTATGATTTTGTCAATTTGCATAAAGTTCATATTTTATTTTTCGAATGGTTTGAAATGTATGCTTCAGACAATAACATTTCTTATCCTTTCAAAGAATCAAACCCTATTACTACTAGAAAGAAAATTTCTGAATGGAATCTTTCTGATAGTAATAATATCATCGAATCCGAACATCCTCCTCTCAGGAGTATAACCATAGAACATGGTGAACCTCTTATTCCTATCAAAGCTTCTCCTTTTAAAGTTCATAAATCCGATGACCCTAATAAGGATTTAGATAGTATTATCCAACAGAATAATTTCTGTAATACTAATCTAAATACCATAGGAAAACAGTTGACTAGGATAGAGAGTCAAGTCCAACAGTCTTCCACAACTGTTACTTCTGTTTCAAAACCTATTCCCTCCAAAACCGAGTCCTTGAAAAAGCTTAAAGAACCTATTTTCAGACCATTTCAGGTCTCGAAACATAGTCAAAAGCTTGTTCAAGATTCAAAGTTAGAATTTGCTAAAGCCATCAGGGAACAATTAGATAAAATAGAAGCTTCCTCTTCTGCTTCTACTTCTAAGATTCAAATTGCTCCTGATACACCTCAGTCTAAAACACCTAGTACCCATCAGTCTCACACTGTTGGTGTCCTCGATCAAGATTTTGATCAATCTTCTATAGCTACTTCAGATATAGAAGCGTTTAAAGAACCAACTCCTAAGGTCAACAAAGTCCATTGGGAATTAGCACTTCCTGCTACTTCTCATTCTCCTCCTGACCTTGCTGTTGATAATAGACCCAGTGCACTAAACCAATCAAGGTTTAATGCATCTTCTGTCTATGAATGGAATATAGATGGAATGTCTGAGTATAATATACTTGGTCTATTACAACAAATGACTATGGCTGCCAATGCTTATAAAACCCAATCGGGAACTTCCGATAAAGCCATAGCAGAAATTCTTATAGCTGGTTTCACAGGTCAACTTAAAGGTTGGTGGGATCATCTCCTAACTAAACAGCAACAATCAGACATTTTGAATGCTATTCAAACAGATGAGGATCGTCTCCCCATCATGGATGAATATAACGACACCATTCAAGATGCAGTTGCAACTTTAATATTGACCATTTCTCTCCATTTCATAGGTGATCCTTCTCACCTAAGAGATAAAAATGCTGAGTTACTACATAATTTGAGATGTAGAAAACTTAGTGACTTCCAAGACTACAAAACCACTTTCTTTACTCGTCTCTTTCTAAGGGATGATGCAAATCATACCACTTGGAAAGAAAAATTCCTTGCTGGATTACCTACTCTCTTAGGAGAAAAGGTAAGGAATTCTATTAAAGCCCTTTATGATAATCGCATTCCCTATGACGAACTTACCTATGGTGAGTTAGTCAGTTTTGTCAATAAAGAAGGTTTAAAGATCTGTCAAGATCTAAAATTGCAAAAGCGCCTAAAATGGGAGCTTAGACAATCTAAGCAAGAGCTAGGTGGTTTTTGCAAACAATTCAATTATGATCCTTTCAAATCTCCCTCCAAAAATTGTAATGGTAAGTGTTCCTCGAGACCTTACAAAAAACATTACAAATCCAAAAGCCATAGAAAGCCCATTTCTAATTTTAGAGAAAATTTTTATAAGAAACCTTCGAGGCCTTATAAAAAGCCCAAATTCTCTAAAAAGAAAGGATTCAAGCCCAAATCCAAGGCTCCTTTCAATTACAAAGAAGCCACATGTTACAAATGTGGAAGGAAAGGCCATACTGCAAAATACTGTAGAATGAGTAAAAAACTTCATGAGCTTGATCTCGACGAAGAAGTCCTTTCTAAAATATCTTCTCTCCTTATTGAGTCTTCTGATTCCGAGTCTTCCATGTCTGGAAATAGTGAGTCTCTCCAAGTTGACGAGTTAGTGGACTCAGATACTTCCTCTTCTTCATATGTTGATTCTGATTCAGAATCTTGTTTAAAGAAAATCAATGTCTTGACTAGAGACCAAGAAACATTTCTTGAATTAGTCAAACACATTTCTGACCCTACTCTTCAGAGAGAATATCTTGATAAACTCCTGAAGACCCTTGACCAAAAACCCGAGCCTTCTAAAGTTCCTATTGTCAAAAAGCATGCTTATGATCTTACTCAAATTCTTGAAAAGAAAAAGCATTCAAAATCTTCTGTTCCTTCTATTCAAGATCTTCAAAAGGAAATTAAAGAGATTAAAATTGAAATAAAGGATTTGAAAGAAAAGCAAAAAACCGATTCTGAAACTATTCAGATTCTTTTACAAAAACAACTTCAAGATCATTCTGATAATGAATCTCATTCTAGTAATGATGTTGATGAGAACCCAAATCTTGAAAATATTGAGTCTGTACCCGAAGATTTTCTTTTTGTTTTAAATCAAGTTACTATGAGAAAATATTTAATTGGGATTACTTTGATTTTTTCAAGAGATTTTATGATTGACACTATTGCCCTGTTTGACACTGGTGCCGATTTAAATTGTATTCAAGAAGTTATTGTCCCAAAAGAATTTCAAGAAAGAACAAAAGAAAAGCTTACTGCCGCCAATAGTTCAAAATTAAAAATTTCCTCCAAAGCCGAAGCCTTTGTTCACAATGATGGTTTCAATTTCAAAACTTCTTTCCTCTTAACAAATGATATCCGTCATACTGTTATTTTGGGAACTCCCTTTATAAATCTTATTACCCCTTATACTGTCGACTACGATGGTATATCTTTTAAAGCCAAAAACAAAAGACTTGTTTTCCCATTTGTTGAAAAACCAAAAACAAGAAATTTAAATATCATTAAAGCATGTTCTGTTTATAAAAATCAAATAAATGTTTTGTTAAAATCAAAACAAAAAGATTTGAGTTATTTAAACCAGAATTTGAATTTACAAAGAATTGAAGTCCAATTACAAGGTAATTTTATAAAAAGAAAAATATCTGATTTCAAAGAACTTGTTGAAAAAGAAATTTGTGCTGATTTACCGACTGCTTTTTGGAATCGAAAACAGCACTTAGTAGATTTACCTTATGAAAGTTCTTTTGATGAAAGACAGATACCAACTAAAGCCCGTCCAATTCAAATGAATATGGAATTAGAACAACATTGCAAAAATGAAATTAATGATTTGGAAAACAAAGGTTTAATTGTTAAATCAAGATCACCTTGGTCTTGTGCTGCTTTTTATGTTAACAAAAATTCCGAGATTGAAAGAGGCACACCAAGACTTGTCATTAATTATAAACCTTTGAATAAAGCTTTAAAATGGATTCGTTATCCAATTCTCAATAAAAAAGATTTGCTCTAAAAACTTCATGCTGCTTTCATATTTTCAAAATTTGACATGAAGTCTGGTTTTTGGCAAATTCAAATTCATCCTAAAGATCGGTATAAAACTGCCTTTACTGTTCCATTTGGACAGTATGAGTGGACTGTTATGCCATTTGGTTTAAAGAATGCACCTTCAGAATTTCAAAGAATTATGAATGACATTTACAACCCATATTCTGAATTTTGCATTGTTTACATTGATGATGTATTGATTTTTTCACAATCAATAGATCAACATTTTAAACATTTAAAGACTTTTTATTTTGCAACCAAAAAGGCTGGTTTAGCCCTTTCCTCTTCCAAAATCTCTTTGTTTCAAACTAAAGTAAGATTTCTCGGTCATTATATTTCAAAGGGAACTATCACTCCTATTGAAAGATCCCTATCTTTCACTGATAAATTCCCTGATAAAATTTTGGATAAAACCCAACTTCAAAGATTTTTGGGAAGTTTAAATTATGTTCTTGATTTCTGTCCTAACATCAATAGGATAGCAAAGCCATTGCATGATCGATTAAAGAAAAATCCTGTTGCATGGTCAGAACACCACACCCAAGTTGTAAAACAAATAAAGAGTTTGGTTAAAGAAATCCCATGTTTATATTTGGCTAATCCCACATTACCTAAAATTGTTGAAACTGATGCATCAGATTTAGGTTATGGTGGCATTCTCAAGCAAGTTGATCATGGTAAAGAGCAAATAGTTCAATATGCATCTGCACATTGGAATGATTGTCAGAAAAATTATTCTACCATCAAAAAAGAAATTTTATCCATTGTTTTATGCATATCCAAGTTTCAAAGTGATTTATTAAATCAAAAATTCTTACTTCGAATTGATTGCAAAGCTGCAAAACATGTTTTAGAAAAAGATGTTCAAAACATTGCATCTAAACAAATTTTTGCAAGATGGCAAGCTATTTTAAGTGTTTTTTATTTTGATATTGAATTTATTAAAGGTGACAAAAATTCTGTTCCGGATTTTCTAACCCGGGAATTTCTCCAAAACAGATAATGCCGCCCAAAAAGAACAAAGGGAAAGGGATCCTCAAAGATCTTGTGTCCCAGACACCTTCTAAAGCCTCTCCTCCTAAAGAAAAATTGCTATCCTCAGCAATGCCCATAAAGTCCTGGATTGACATAATCGAGGAAGATGAAGCTAAAGTGTTTTTGATTCAAATCCTTTCCAACCCCTCTCTCTCTCTTCTTTCAACTTCTCTCTCTCCTTTCAAGATTTCTCCTCCTTCTCTCTAGAACGGAAGGAAGTCTAACGAAAGGCAAAGCTCTCTTTCACTCTCTCTCTCTCTCTCTCCTCTTTCTCTCTTCTTAAAAAGAACCAAGATCCTGAAACATCATGTAAGGATCTTTTGTAATTCAATTTTAAAGCAATTTATTAAAGCATTTCAATTTCTGTAATTTACTTTATGCACTTTAAATTTCCGCAATTTAAATTTATGCAATTTTAATTTTCGCAATTTATTTTAAAGCAATTTACTTTTATGCACTTTAAATTTCTGCATTTTTCCTTTTAAAGCATGATCGCAGACTGATCTACATATCAGATCTGCCATAAAAATTGTACGTTCCTCTGAGGCAACGAGACCAGATCTCAATCCTCAGTTGTATCTCTTCTCTTCTCCCTCCTCAATCAGAGCACCATTTCTGGGAACCAGATCTGGTACTGTGTATGATTAGAAAGCCAACCTTAATGTATGTTTAATTTTGTAAAGCTCTGTTGCTAGGTTTGCTTAAAAAGAAACCATTTTAATTGGTATATCGGCTGGAAACCATTGGATGCGGGCTACTGGTCCAAAGGAGTTTTAAATATCTTAGCTAAAATAATTGCTAAGGAACTCATTCCTAGGTAGAACAACGCCACGTACCGTTAAAATTCAAAAATATTTAAAATTTGAAAAGCCGACAAAACTTCCGGTAGTTCACCAAGATCTACCCTTTATCATTTCGTCAGCAGTAATCACTTCTTCAAAAGCACACGTACATCTCAGATCCTTTTCTTACTGGTATCTTATATATATATCTTAAATATGATTTAAGATAGAAATTTAGATGTTCCATAAATAGTTTAAGGAATAAAATAAATTTCATAAATCCTCAATTAAACATTATGTAATATCGAACACGTAAAATGACCATTTTGGACATGTTCCGGTTCATATATGATTATGGACTTCTAGACCAATTTTGGGTTTAGAATTTTGGGCTTTTATTAGATCTAATATGGATTAAGAGAAAGCATTAGAGCATGTCACAAAAGAAGCCCACATTTAACCATTTGATTTGATCAAAATGGGATTAATTAATTAATTACGAAATTAATTAATTTAGCTATTTATTTATTTGATTAAATAATTTATTGAAGTGATAAGATCACTTTCAATAAATAATGGCTAAGTGGGTGGGTCTAGCACATGATAATGTTTGGTGCCATCATTGGAGATAATGGTGGCTTTATTTGGTGGAATGAATCATCATGAACTAGCATCATGTTTCTTCATTATCTCTCTCATTTCTAAACGAAATTTCGAGATTCCAAATCCTATGAACTCCTAGAACATTTCTAAGTGTGGACTGACTAGAGGCATCACAATTGGGGTGCTTAAAGGATCTCAGATCGTGGCAAAACAGAAGTTGTTCGTGCAGAGCTCTATTTTCTAGACAGTGTTCGTAGCTTGCTGTTTTCAGTCATTTTCTCCTACTTCAAGAAGTTTTTTTTGAAACTATAAGTGAGGTAATTAAACTTCAATCTTTCCTCTTGATTTTCGTTTTTGAATGAAGTCGATCCGAGGTTTCTAGAGCTTCCGCCATCTGTTTTAATTTTAATGCGCAAAAGTTGCGTTATTAGGAACCTCATGGACAATTGTTGTCCTTCACCGTATTTTTTCAAGTATTGTGTAGATCAAATTGTTAGACGATGTGTCCCAGAAAGTGAAATTCAGAATATCCTTTCATTCTGCCATGAATAAGCTTGTGGAGGCCATTTTAGTGCTAAGAAAACAGCTACAAAAGTTTTACAATGTGGTTTCTATTGGCCAACTATATTTCGAGACGCTTACACTTTCTGTTCTTCATGTGATAGGTGTCAACGAATGGGGAGCATTACGTGAAGGAATATGATGCCACTAAATCCAATTTTAGTGGTTGAGATTTTTGACGTATGTGGTATCGACTTCATGGGACCCTTTCCCCCTTCTTTTGGCCATCAATTTATATTGGTTGCTGTTGACTATGTATTGAAATGGGTAGAAGCAATTCCATGTAGAACCAATGATCACAAGGTGGTGATAGGGTTTTTGAAAAGCAATATTGTTTCACGCTTTGGATTCCCTCGAGCGATAATCAGTGATGGTGGTGCCCACTTTTGTAATAAAGCATTCAAGGCTCTTTTGACGAAGTATTCAATCACTCACAAAGTGGCAACCCCATATCATCCGCAAACCAGTGGCCAAGTTTAGATCTCCAATCGAGAAATAAAGCACATATTAGAAAAGACGGTGAGGCCGAACAGAAAAGATTGGTCATTAAGACTAGATGATGCATTATGGGCATATCGAACGGCTTTCAAGACCCCGATTGGGATGTCACCCTACAGGCTAGTGTATGGAAAAGCTTGCCATCTACCTATAGAACTCGATCATCGTGCATATTGAGCCATCAAAAAATTCAACTTTGACATGCAGCAAGCCAGCTTAGAAAGAAGATTACAGCTGGCAGAACTTGAAGAAATTCGCAATGATGCATACGAAAATGCCAAGATTTATAAGCAACGAATGAAAGTCTTCCATGACAAGCAAATTATGAGAAAATCTTTCACTCTAGGTCAGAAAGTGCTTTTATTCAATTCTCGCTTGCACCTATTCCCAGGTAAGTTACGCTCTCGTTGGTCTGGCCCATTTATTGTTCATACTGTTTTTCCACATGGGGCAATTGAAATTAAGAACCCAAAGAACGGTGTCACATTTAAAGTTAATGGTCAAATATTAAAGTCATATCTAGAGTACCAACCACATGGAGAAGACATCGAAATAAATTTGAGTGACCCACCAGATTTGAATTGATTTTTTTTCTTTTCGGTGGTTTGATTTTTCTTTCTTTCTTTTTATTATTCTTTTGCTAATTGAAATTATTTTTTTGCATAAGTGTGTTTGTTTTGCCATTAAATTTTCTCTTATCATTGTTAATCATGAGTACCATACTTAGACCGTTCCTCCTGAACATTCTTAAACCACTTCAACGTGTCAAAACTCATCTCAAAAGGCAGATTCAATTTTGTAAAACACATCGCATTTGGGCTCTACAACCACCAGAGTTAGTAGCTTATGTTGAGGGTTTAGAACGCCAACTCAGAGATATTGAGAGAAGTGTTTACGACATCTAGTTGGAGCTTGAGGTAAATTCAATAAGAGGACGATTTTAATTTTCTTTGTGAGTTTTAATATGTTTTTCTGTTTGTGTGCTTTAGTTTGTTACCTCGGTGAAGTGGCGGATAACGGTACTCCATGACAATCAAGTCGGTTACTTCAGTTTCCCATAATAACTGATATTCTGAGGCGAAGGTATGGACAGAACTGAGATTCTAGCGAAGCTTCACTAGCAATTCCCTTCACTTCCTCAGAATGCCCTCCTTACGATCTATAAAGCTCGGTCCGAACGCATACGATTGCTCATGAGGAATAACATACCTGCTGACATCCGTTGGTTAATCGAGGCGAAAGTACGATTGGCAGGTGAGTTACCTCCAAAATTTATTGCATACATGCCTGGTTGTGGTAAAGGAAATTATGCAAGAAAACGACGAGCTCGAAGAATTTCTGTTACTTGTCATAAGTGTGCCAGAATGAGTTGCGATAAAAACCCATGTTCTTTAGGAATGGTGTCTGATAACAGGGAAGATAAGATTCAATTCATTAGGGATGGCTTGAATAAGGAGTCATTGGATGATATCCTTCTGTCTCTTGAAACGCATCCTAGTGGATATGTGCAAGGAGCGATTCTCCAGTTATGGTCATTATTCCAGAAAGAGCATGCACGATATAGTCTCGGGAATCTGACTATAAACGACCTTGTTTGCCAGTTTATAAGAAAACTGAATGGGAAGCCTATCATCGACCCATAGAGGGCGTTCAAGCCGTTGCTGGACGTAAAACCAGAGGAAGATGTGAGCCACAGTCGCAACTACCTGTAAATATCCTTTTACTTTACTGTTATTTTATTTCATTTCACTGTTGTTTTATTGTTTGCATTATTGTCTTTAATAATTTTATTACTATTTTTTTCCTTTTTATTGTTTTCTTTTTCACTATCGAGCCATGTGCTTTACGCGTTATTTGACACTGACATGCCACCTCATACACAGTTGTGATCCACTGTCACCAAGATTCTTAAATATGACTTTTTGTTAAGCACTCACAAATTGTTTTTGAGAAATATTCCAATGGCAGCTACTCCCAATAGACAATTCAAGAACATTTGTGTGTTTTCTGGATTTACCTATGGCAAACATAAAGAGTTCGTTGATGTAGCCATAGATCTTGGTCGAAGCATAGCAGAGAGAAAATTACACTTGGTGTATGGAGGAGGTAACCAAGGGTTATCAAAATTGGTCTCAGAAACTGCTTTTGTCAGAGGAAGCCAAGTGTTAGGCATCATCCCAAGAGTCCTAAAACCTTTGGGCAGTTTGTCTGACTCACCGACTGGAGAAGAGTCAGTCGTCTCAAGTATGCAAGAACGAATAACTGAAATGCTTAATCATGCTAATGCTTTTATTTTCTTTCCAGGAGATCTTGCAACATTAGAGGCACTTATCACACTAGCATTTTGGGCCCATCTGCACATTCACCAGAAACCCATCGGTTTGTTAAATGTCAATAATTTTTATAATGGCTTTATCGCATTTCTTAACCATGCAATAAAAAATTATTTCGTTCCTTCCAATGCGAAAAAGCTTTTTATTTGTGCTCACACTGCTAATGAGCTACTTGATATGTTACAAGCTTATAAACCGGAGCCAGACCCCTGGAGCTTTGTGTTGGAGCGTCCAAATGATGACGGTAACAGTAGCCGCAGTAAGAAGTACAAATTAGATTTAACTCTCCGCCTGTAAATATTTTCTTCTGTGTTGCACCACCCAGGTGATGTCTTCTAAACTCTACTTCTTTCCTTTAAAAGATTGAGGACAATGTTTCGTTCTGGTTAGGGGCAGGGAATAGTAGACAATTGTGGAATCTTGGTTAAGTTTTTACTAATTTTTTATTGTAGAAACTAACTGTTGCTAACTTTTTGTGTTGAAGATGGATGAATATGGAATGTAGTGACTCTAGAAACGCATCTTCATTGTTTGAAAAAAAACAACAAAAATAAATAAAAAATAAATAAATAAAATTCAGATATTTTCTTTTTCTTTATTATGTTTTGATGTTCATTTTTCTTCTTCTTTTTAATTTCTCCTTTATAAATATACATTTTCAAAAAAATTTTGAGTCGAAGATGGCTGAATATGGAGTGTAGTGCCTCTAGAAACGCATCTTCTTAAGTAAAAAAAAATAATTTTCGTTTTCTATCATTTTCCAATTAGTTTTTCTGCATCATTTTCACATTTCTGCATGTATATTTTCTTTTCATGTTTAGAATAAGTTGGGGGGTAGGCTGTTGTTTAAACAAAAAAAAATTTGTGATTTGTTTTAACATTGGATGACATGATAAATTTCAAATTTTAGTATTTGTATTATCTTTAGTCTAAAGTGATGTTACGCTATGTTTGCTACTCTACATGTTGATGTCGGAGACAAATATGAGTTGCTTGAAGGAATGAACATGTCATAATAAATACCAAGTGAGTTTTTGAGCCTATCATTTTTCTTGGAGAGTAACCCTTTTGCCCATTCTTTATACAGCTTAGCAGTTTATTATTGTATACACGATCTCTAGATTTCTTTTGAGTTAACCCTAAAAAAAATTAAAAAAAAATGTGTGTTGCTACATTTGGAGGCCCATCTAATTAGTAGATATGAAAGACTATTTAGAGCTCTAAAAGATTATGGAAAGGCCATCTATGATCCGTTTGAGCCTTTCTAGCCATCCCTTTTATCAAATATCCATAGTTAACCTTTTTGAGCCTTAAAAAAAAAATAAAGCTTTTCTTTGTCAACTTATCATCTTGTCCACTCCGATTTAGAGTATTACCCAATATCTTACAAGATCCATCACCTATTTATGTTTGAGAAAAATGTAAATAAATATTTTGTATAGTGAAGTTATGCCTAGTTAAAAAAAATGTTTCTTAAAAAAAGAAAGAAGAAAAAAATTGTTGCTTAAAAAAAAACAAATTGTTGTTTCAAAGAAAAAAACAATAATAGGTGAAATCCACATTGCAACTTCCAAAAACAAAAAAAAAATTCCTCTACATTTTTCTCAAACATACACTTTATTTTTCCTATTTCCCTTCTTTGTTAGCCATGTCCCTAGCCTACATTACGTCCTAATAAAAGTCCTTTTTTATTTTAAGGAACTATAGTCTGAAGTAGAAGCTAGTTATATGGGCTAAAAGGATGTAGTGATGCATGAAAAAATAAATAAATAAATAAATAAATTGGGTTGACTAGCATTTTTATTTGACTTGAGATCGTATTATTTCTAAGTTGAGGGCATATTTCTTTCATCTTGTTGAGAGCATGTGATATCATTTCTTGATTATTTTCTCTCAATTACCATTATTGGAGTGACCATTTTTATTGGGTTTAATTTCTTTAATGAGAGTGTCATTACTTCCAGTAAGATTTTGGGGTTTGACATGTCATTCTTGAAGGTAGCTACGACAAATTCTACTGGGCTGATTCATGTGAATGGTTGATGTGGGTGTGATGTTTCTTTAGACTTGAGATAATGCTTATACTTTTATTTGATTGTTATCATTAGTCTGATTGAATAAATAAGAGTGTTTAAAAAAAATCATTTTTGAATTTTGTTTTCGCTTTATTTGCTAGGGACTAGTAATAAGCTGGTTAGGAGGTGTGTTGAGTGTTAGAAAATGCATATTTATAAAGGAGAAAACCGTCATTTTACATTTCAAGTCTTACTAACAACCCTTACTTTTATGTGTTTTAGCCTTTTGTAATTTAATTATATGTGTTTTATTTTAATTAAGTATTTTATGTATTTTAGGGGCATCATAGTCATTTCACAATAAACGAGAGATCAAACGGCAAAACGGACATCACTTTTGAACTCAGGACGGTCGAAAACCTCAGGAGGAGCATAAAAGGAAAAACGGTACTATTCACATGTATGGTATTGTCTGCGTTACTGTTCACGACACTGTTCACATAGACGGATCGATGACGTGGCATTGACCGATGATGTGGCATTGACTGATAAGGTGTCAAGATTCTGTTGGACTAAATTCTTATGCACTGTTGATCGATGACGTGGCAGCATATCAGTGGACCAAAAAATGCACGTACAGTACATGCAACATATGGGATTATTTTCAACCAAACCGCATTACTGTGCACACCGTGTCACTGTTTAAACCGTGTGGTCAAGCCGTGTTACTGTTCAAGCCGCATAGTCAAACCGCGTACTGTTCACACGTACTGTTGACTGATGACGTGGCACAATCCTGAGTGTCCAAACTGTTTTTAATCCGATGGCCATAATTTACTCGATGTATCTATAAAAAGGGGGCCTCCCCACCCTAATTTGATATCTCTGAATCCATTTTTGGACTCCATTTTTTGTAATTCCTTCTCCATCTTGTATTTTCTACGTATTTTAATAAATTTCCATTTTGCCCCTAGTTCAATTATGAGTGGCTAATTTTCTTTCAAGCTTGGGTTGAAGGTGAAGTCTCAACATGTGTCATGGGCTTTATTTGGTAAATTTATTTTCTCTTCCCCTCTAGTTTTTGTGGATGTTTTGACTTTTTGTTGACAAATAATAATAATCTTGTCTAGTACCGCCCTGGTTTCACCGGCTCCCTAGTATAAGGTTATTATTATTTGGCACGATAAGCCCTTAGCACCATATTTATTAGAGCGTGGTTCATGAGGTGTAGATTCCCCCCTCATGATTTAATTGGCATTAATAAGTATTATTTAGCCCATGATGCATGTTGATACGGATCCAGATACCCAAGTACGTCATTTCAAGAGAATTCTCTTCAATTTATTCTTGCCATTTCAATTCCAATTTTAGAATTTATTCTCGCCATTTTAATTTAAGATTTAGCATATTCCAAATCATTTACACCACAAATCCAATCACCCATTTACAAAATTAATTCTACACATTGAAATCCACCTCCTCGTGGGATCGATACTCGTCGCCATTGATCTATATTACAATAAATTCGTGCACTTGCGAGTTCAATAAAATTTGCACAACAAGTTTTTGGCGCCGTTGCCGGGGACAAATAATAATAATCTTGTCTAGTACCGCCCTGGTTTCACCGGCTCCCTAGTATAAGGTTATTATTATTTGCCACGATATTCAAAACTATAGCACATAATTCTTAAGTTGCCTTGGGCAGAAGGTTAGCATTTAGTAATTTTAACCCATACTTCCCTTGTGCAATAACTTAAAAGGAAAAAGAATAGGGAGAAAATTAAGAGGCAATGGTGGTTGAAAGATCAAATAAAAGAAAATTAGATTTTTTTAATAAATAAAAATGAATTAACCATCAAAGGAAGAACAACATGTATTATGACTACTGATTGCTATATCAATTACTAATATTGTTCATACCTTATATAAAAATCTATTTTTCTTTGATGGTTAATTCATTTTTATTTATTAAAAAAATACTTTTCTTTTATTTGATCTTTCAACCTCTACCTTGCTAGGTGTCGTTCCCTCTTAATTTTCTTCCTTTGATGGTTTGTGACTACTGATTGCTAATAAGGTTATTTCTGTCATTTAAGAATGTGTTATCAGAAATTAATTATACATGTAAAATTTTCAATGCAATAAATAACAATATGGATTCGATAAGGTTCTTGAAGGGTGTGTAATAATACCACTCGTTATCATAAGGCCCTTGAAGGCTATAATTACATCGGCCCAAGAATTTAACCCAATTCCAATGTAAAACACAGCTGCCCTCAATTTTTTTTCCTTGCCCAGGCTCTTTAGGAGAGAGATTCACAATCAGGAAGGACCATATCCTTCATCATCAGCAACGAAGAGAGTAAGAAGCTTTTGTTGGGGAAAAATTAGGTTTTTAAATTTTTATAAAACCTTTTAAGGACCGCTCTCATATCATATATAAGAATTTATATTCTAGAAATCGTACCTTGAAAATCCGAGTTGGTTTTTTCCACTGAAGTGATTTAGGCTCCTAGATCACGATCCGTCACCACCACGCTTGTTAGATCATGAACTGTCACCAATGATGTTCCAGGTTATGACTCAGGTTCGATCTGCACTTGACGTGTGGGCGCTTTTATCACTACCAAAGCAACTAGCACGAGAAAATTTTTCTCTCAATAATGGAGAGAAAAATCTTTTTCTCTGATCTGTATAAAGTAGCTTTTCCTTTTTTTTCTGCTGAGAAAATAAGTATTTTATATCTCCCTTTAGTGAAAACCCTAGGCTCCAAATAATGCCCTATTTTAAAACTCACGTTTCTTTTTCTTTTAATAAGGGACCCACCATGTAAAATAACATAAGGCCCCTTACACATGGGCTAATTAAATGGAGCCTCCCACTAAATTATATAATTAGGCTTTTGACCCAAATAGCTAGTTATCTTGCTTATTAGTCCAGTAGTGGTGCAGTCAATTAAATAAGCTAACCCGGGGATCATTTGGAAACATACAATAGTTGCTACAATAATTAGGCCTGTAATTAAACTAGCCTAATTATTTAATTCCAAATCTACTCCACTAAAAGATTGGAACTGACTTCCATAATTGTATGCTCGAATAATAATTCGTCCCAAGCCACATTGATTTCTTTACTGCACAATCCTTTGTACCACATCGTTAATTAAATTGATATCTCAACTGTCCAATCAATTTAATAACATCTTATTCCTTGATCCTTACGGGTTTTCTCTAATGATCATTTTCAACATACTAAATATGTTGACACACTCTGGCCAGAGAATTCTATGATCAAGTGCCGAAAACCTATCAAGAGATGTGTTGTACAAATTCTATATTGTTAATCTATAACTCCAATACTCATAATATCTCCCACCAAGATACCGGGTAATCTTAACCACAAGGATGTGTCGTGCCCATTGGTAACTCAAATGGAATAACAATCACAATCATGAAATCATAATTAACTCAAGATTAAGATTACATTAAAATCAACGCCTATGAGATTTAATAAGTCTGACAGTTATTACAAAGTTAATTAAATCTCATATGTGATCCAGTTCAATGTAGTCGTACTACATCAATAAATTCATACATGATTAAGACAAATCTCATATGTGATCCAGTTCAATGTAGTCGTACTACATCAATAAATTCATACATGATTAAGACAAATCATTCAATGAATTTATTACAGTTTATACCTAAATAAAGTGCCCAACTTTATTTATTAACTGCGAACTAAATTTATTTAATCATAAGATAACTTGTATTTATGTCTTCTGTGAATCCACATGGTGATCACATAAATACATATAATATGATTAAATGAACTTTAATACAAATATAAATGCAATTAAGATATTTGAATAAAATACCTCATTAATTTTATTAATCAGAAAAAATGTTTATTACAATTAAATAAACACATATGCTTTTAAAGAGCATAATTTCCCAACAATCTCCCACTAGCTCTCAAAGCATATCTAGCATATTGCTCATGCTCTAGGGCTCTAAGTGCAGGTTATAAAGGTTTCCCACCAATGGCCATTATAATAAGATCTGCCATTTAGCATCTAATGCCATTTGGGGTACTGTCATATAACCTTTCCACACTATTCCCTTATAAGATGATACCTCCTGTCAATATGTTTTGTTTCTTGTGGTTCCTTGATTCCTTAGATTGAGCTACCGCACCACCATTATCACAAAATAGTTCAAGGGGTGCAGTTACAACAAGTACCACCTCAAGATTTCGTAGGAACTTGCGGACCCATATAGCTTCTTTTGCAGCTCAAATGTAGCCACATATTTGGCTTTAGTTATTGAGTCTGTGATACAAAATTGTTTCACACTCATCCAACTAATAGCTCCACTTCCTAATGTAAACACATTGCCGGAAGTTGATTTTCTAAAATCCTTTTCTGACATAAAGTCAGAATCAGTATAACCCACTGGAATGAGTTCATCACCACAATACACAAGCATATAATTTTTAGTTCTTTTCAGATACTTTATAGTATGCTTGACTGCAGTCCAGTATTGAGGTCCAGGATTAAATTGATATCTACTAACCATCCCTACCGCAAAACAGATGTCTGGCCTAGTACAAAGCATGGCATACATAAGACTTCCCACAGCTTCTGCATAGGGAACTCGTCTCATTCTCTCTATCTCTTCAGATGTTTTAGGTGATTGATCCTTAGAGAATGTAATTCCATGTCTGAATGGTAATAAACCAGTCTTGAAATTTTCCATGCTAAATCTAGCCAATATCTTATCGATATAGACCGCTTGAGACAAGGCTGAAGTTTTACTCTTCTGGTCTCGTAGTAACTTGATACCAAGAATATAACTTGTCTCCCCCAGGTCTTTCATATCAAATTGTTTTGCTAACCAAATCTTTATTGTAGTCAATACTCCTATATCGTTTCCAATCAGGAGAATATTGTCTACACAAAGAACTAGGAAGGCTATAAATTTTCCCTGAATTTTCTTGTACACACATGGTTCATCAATGTTCTGAATGAATCCAAGCGATTTAATCGCTTGATCAAATCTGATGTTCCATGACCGGGATGCTTGCTTCAATCCATAAATGGATCGCTGCAACTTACATACCATGTGTTCTTGGCCTTTTTGTATAAATCCATCTGATTGCTGCATATAGATGTTTTCTTCAAGATGCCCGTTAAGAAAAGCAGTCTTGACATCCATTCGCCAAATTTCATAATCTAGCACTGCAGCAATAGAGAGCAGAATCCTGATGGATTTAAGCATAGCAACCGGAGAAAAGGTTTCCTCATAATTGATTACTTCTTTCTGAGTAAACCCTTCGGCTACTAATCTTGCTTTAAATGTTTCCACCCTTCCGTCTACTCCTTTTTTTCTCTTGTAGATCCACTTGCACCTATATACCCCATTTGGTGCCTCTACAAGTTCTCAGACTTTATTGGAATACATAGATCCCATTTCTTGATTCATGGCCTTTTTCAAAATTCAACATCTCTATCTATTAGAGCTTCGTTGTAACTAGCGGGATCTTGTACATGTTCATTTGAGATAGTCGTATAGGTTTCTCCCAAAAGCATGCATCTCGCAGGTAACCTAGTTACCCTCCCACTACGACGAGGTTCTAAAAGTGATGGTTGTTCAAGGATAATCCTGTGCTGATCATCTGGTTGTTGTTGTTCTTCCTGTTCTATAACAGGTGTTGAAAGCTGAGCAACAACCTGATCTCTTTTATTGCTCTAATTTTACCTTACTCTTAGGTTATAAGTCATTATATAGTCTTCCTCAAAGAAAGTAAAGAATATTTCTATAAATACATTCGTATCTTGAGGACTATAATTCAGACTTTCCCTTATTCCTTTAAGATACCTAAAACATGCAAGCTTTTGAACACGAATCCATCTTCTCTATCTCTGTTTCTAGTAGAAATACTAGTAAACTCCAAATACGAATGTGTCTCAAACCATATTTGTGACTTTTTCATAATTTCTCGGATTAGTAGACACCGAGATAGATGAAACTAAGTTCAATAAACTTTGTAGTTTCAAATACTAGTATCTGGAATCAAAAAGGTAAGTGATAAACCACTTAGTATATATCTTGTCTTATCCAAAAGAATCTTGTTTCTTCATTTAATTACACTATTGTATCATAGTGTTCATTGACAACCAATAGTGCTTGAATTCTCCATAGAGATATTCTTTGTTTCGATCATATCGAAGTTCTTTTATGTTCCTTGTCTAATTGCTTCTGTCTTATCCATGTACTCTTTTGAATTTCAAAAGCAATGGAATCATGACGCATTTAGACAAACATAAATTAAATGAATATTCATCAACAAGATTGATAGAATACTCATAACCTCTTATAACATGTAAACTGATTAGTCCGTATACATTTGTATGCGCTAAATCATCAAATACAATGTTATGCTTTTAGCTCAAAAAAGAGCATCCTTGTCATATTACTTTTCTAAATAAGATTTATAGAGTTACAATGATCAATCTTAATAGGCCAACAAGCCTATCATTAATCATTCTCTTAAAATCTTATTATAGTTTATATGACTTAAGCATAAATATCAGAGGTGATTTTGGTTTGAAGAAACATTTCTTTTTTTAGATAGATGCATATACTCTTTATCATTATATCTTGCTTTGAATAGATCAATAGACTTATATGATATAAATTGTCTTTATAAACAGAGGATCAAAAGATAACAGTGTACTTCTGCTTATTAAAACAAGTCACCGAAATTAAATTCCTCTAATATTTAGAAAAATAAAGACAAATATCAAAACTTTAAGTCTTGTAAAATTGATCTAGCCTTTCAATTGATATAAACTAGCATATCCTCAACTGCTGTTTGAAGCTTTCTTCACTTAATCTCTTGGTTTCCTGAAAACCAAATAAATGAATTACAAATAATTAGGAAGCTTAAAGATTTCCTATACCTTATTTTAATAATCTTAGGACAATCTTTCTTCCAGTGACCCTTCTGTCCACATTTATAACACTTGCCTTTTGGCTTGCCACTTCTTTTAGTGGACAGTTTGTCGATCCCAACTCTTGTTTGCTTATTCTTGTCTTTCGACTTAAGCCTTGAAGAGAATCCTTTTTCAGGAAGTTTTCTGCTATGATAAAATTCTTCTATAGCATGTAGTTCGTGCATTAATTCAATCAAGGTCATATCTTTATTGTTTAAGATATAGCTGACCTTAAACTCTTTGAATGTATCAGGTAAATATTCAATTACCATGTTAATCTTTGATTTATCATTGATTTGGACATCATGAATCTCTACCTCATTCAAATAGTCCATCATATTGAGGACATGATCATGAACTTTTGTGCCCTCTTCCATCTTAGTATCCGTAATACGTTTTAATGCTGCTTCTCTGGCAAAATGGGTATTTTGCCCAAACATCTGATGAAGACTAGCCATAATTTCAGTGGTTGTTTCCATGCTTTGATGTTTCTTATGCATTTCCACAGAAATCGAAGCCAATATATAACGCTTAGCCATTTTGTTAGCTTCGCACCATTTCTCATAAGGCTCCCCCTGATTTCTATAACCGTATAACGATGGTTCAGGAGGGCAAGGCTGGGTCAACACATATTTGCTTCCCTTAGCAGTGAGAATATTAAATAGATTGCATTTCCAATCTAAATAATTTTCACCAGTGAATTCATTTTTAACAAGGATAATTAATAATGGGTTGATGGAAGACATTTTCTGAAAAACAAAACAAAATAAACATGCATAAATACTTTGAAACAATATTCACAATAAATGACAAAAATGCAAAAAATCATAAATGCATTTTTAATTTATTGTAACGATAATCTAGTACCGCTTTGACAAGCTATCCGTTGGGGAAGTCATGTCTACACTTACTAGACCCAATTATGCATTAGATTATTTACTTTCATATAGAGACATGATAAATGATTATCGTTATCCTTTTGGGCCTTAATTTGTTAACAGAGCTTCGTTGGAAAGGTTAATAACAAATTTTAGTTGAGTGTATAACCATTGTTTCAATCTACGTATTTTTCATATCAATAGTCACCGTTGGGGCGAACAATTGATTGAAAAATATTTCAATTTTATCTTTGAAGAAGTTCATCAAATAAAATATCTAATATATATACCCTCCGTAGGGAGCATCATCGTATCATGAAGTCGAGGTATATATATAATTTTATTATTGAACTAACAATGGAGCCTGTGGGAAAAATTATCTTGAATTTTCCCTCTCCCGCTCAATATTTTAAAATTAATTTTTCCTTTTTAAAACATACATATTGTTAATTGCATGCTTCCTATAATATTATCTAGATGATATCCAATATTATTAAGCATAGGCAAATTACAAACAATATAATGAAATTCATGCAAATTACAAACAATATAATGAAATTCATAATTAATGAATGACATGTATCATTATGCATAGAGTGGCACTAACTATTCTATATGACATGTTATCATGGCATGTGAACATCCAAAAACATAACATATAGAAAAACAATTAAATAATCTTAATTCATGGCTTTCCTAATAATGAAAAATACATTAACCCTAAGCCTAATCTTCATTGGGCTTCTTGTCAATGTCCATCTTCCATAAGCTTGTCTTTGTTAATGGACTAGGAGAAATTAGACTTTTAAATTTATAATTGGTCCACTTTTAATTTTTAAAAGAAATAAATAAATAATTATTTTTTTATTAAAATAAAACTTTTGGACCAAAAATAAATTTAATGTATTTAATTTTATCTATGCATTTTTAATCCATTAAGCCCAATTGAAATTGGGCCTAAAACTAGGATTCATTAAATCCAAAACTGGTTTTTGGATTTAAATGCAAAAAATTAAAACACTTTCTGCCCAAAAGAACAATTATGGAACCATAGGGACCTCAATGATAAAAACCATTGAAACCCTAAATCCATATTTTTTCTCTCCCTTCTTCCCCAGCCGCCATCAACCCAAAGCTAGCTGCTGGTTACAATTTTCAGCCATGTCTGACGCCGAGTTTGCTGCCGCCGTCACGCCGGAAACGCACCAATCGACGGAACCCGCGAGCTGCACGCCATTATCAACGACGCCGAGTTTGCTGCCGCCGTCACGCCGGAAACGCACCAATCGACGGAACCCGTGAGCTGCAGGCCATTACGCCTCACGCTGCACGCAGTTGGCGCTGGCTCCCGCGACAGCATCTGGCCGCGCGCGCTGCAGCTGCTGGCCACAGCTCGTTCTGCGTGCTTGCAGCGCGCACGCGGCAACTGCTGGGCGTGCAGCGCGCGCTGCTGGCCACGCAGGCCGCGCACTGCTCGCGCAGCAGCGTGTGTTGCAGGCCGCTGTTTCTGAAATTTCCGGCCTCGATTGTTCTGAAATTTCTAGCCTTGATTGTTTCAGTTCGTTTTCCAGTGATGATGCTTCAGTGATTAACAAATTTTCAATGTCAATTTTGGCTTATAAAATTTCTATTACTGAAAGATAAATCAAGAGGGAATTATGGTGATAAAAAAGCCACCCCTCTTGTTACAGATCCAAACAAAAAATACAACAGAAAATCTAACCATGAATTAAGACAAACCATAACATGCTTTATTCATATATTTAAACCATTAATATATATCTGAATAAATTGTGCCACTCTAATACATAAATTTCAAGAATGATTTCATACGAAATTCTTATATATTAATATGAGATTGCTCTGATACCAATTGTTGGGGAAAAATTAGGTTTTTAAATTTTTATAAAACCTTTTAAGGACCGCTCTCATATAATATATAAGAATTTGTATTATAAAAATCGTACCTTGAAAATCCGAGTTGGCTTTTTCCACTGAAGTGATTTAGGCTCCTAGATCACGATCCGTCACCACCACGCTTGTTAGATCATGAACTGTCACCAATGATCTTCCAGGTTATGACTCAGGTTCGATCTGCACTTGACGTGTGGGCGCCTTTATCACTACTAAAGCAACTAGCACGAGAAAATTTTTCTCTCAATAATGGAGAGAAAAATCTTTTTCTCTGATCTGTATAAAGTGGCTTCTCCTTTTTTTTCTGTTGAGAAAATAAGCATTTTATATCTCCAATACTCATAATTGCTCCCACCAAGATACCGGGTAATCTTGACCACAAGGATGTGTCGTGCCCATTGGTAACTCAAATGGAATAACAATCACAATCATGAAATCATAATTAACTCAAGATTAAGATTACAGTAAAATCAACGCCTATGAGATTTAATAAGTCTGACAGTTATTACAAAGTTAATTAAATCTCATATGTGATCCAGTTCAATGTAGTCGTACTACATCAATAAATTCATACATGATTAAGACAAATCATTCAATGAATTTATTATAGTTTATACCTAAATAAAGTGTCCAACTTTATTTATCAACTGCGAACTAAATTTATTTAATCATAAGATAACTTGTATTTATGTCTTTTGTGAATCCACATGGTGATCACATAAATACATATAATATGATTAAATGGACTTTAATACAAATATAAATGCAATTAAGATATTTGAATAAAATACCTCATTAATTTTATTAATCAGAAAAAATGTTTATTACAATTAAATAAACACATATGTTTTTAAAGAGCATAATTTCCCAACAGCTTTCACAAAAGAAAAAACAAAAACATAAAGTTCAAAGAAAAACAATTGCTTTGCGCAAGAAAATGTAATGGATACATCACGTGCTTTGTTTAGTGCAACAAATTTTCAACAGAATTTTACAGTTTACTTGTCGTCCACTTTAAAAAAATACAGAAATATGTATAACATTTTCATTATAATATCATGATCTCCATCGATGCGCGTTATTTTTATTATTTTTATTTTTACAGGTACATTTTCGATTACAAAAGGAAAAAAACCATTGCAGAACAAAAGGGGCGTAAATCCCCTGAAATGTAATTCTGTCTCTAGGCATGATTTGAACAAAATAAAAGCCGAAATTATTTGCACTGAAGTTGGGGATTTCTCAAAATAGAAAATTCAACAGTAGTGAGGGCCTTCTCATTAGCTTTTGTCTGTGAAGAGATGGTTCAATCCTTTGAGGTATTCCTTTAATCAATCAAACTAGATTTTTACTGGTTCCGTCATTTATGTCCTGGCTTTTCTCAACAATGTTTGTTCACTTTTTAATGTTGATCTAGATAAAGAACGATGTCTTATAGAGTACGATGTCTTGTATAACCAATTTTTCTCTTTAATCATTAAATTGAGTTTTTCTTTTATATTGTATATTAAGTCATTAAAAAAGTGAATTGTTAATTTAATCTTATATCTTGTACTACTCATATATTGCATGATTAGCAGAGGTATAAATATTTTTTTTCCAAAATTCCTGTGGATGTTAAGCCAAAATTATCATAACAGCATATGCTCTGTTGGTGTACTAGAAATGCAAGTTTAAAAAAGAATTAACGTGTTTTAGAGTATTGCGAGTTCATTTGTAGATTTATTTTTAAATAACCATTTTATTATTTTGTAGTCATTTTGTAATAACGAAATCATTCCTTGGTTTAGAAAATCTGTCTCTGGTAAATTACCAACAATAAGATAATTGTTTAGAACAAAAATGGAGCCAAAGATGGGACCGCTTATCAATGTAAGAATTAGAGATAGTCAGTGGGCCGACGGCACGTGTCTGTACAACACGACATGACACAAGCACGTTTCGTTAGGGCACGCAGCATGACGCGGCATGCATGTGGGCTGAGTCAAGTTTAGAATTTTAGGCATGAGGGCCTTAAAAGAACGGTACGATTAAAGATAGGCTAAACACGGCATAATAAAAAAATCTGCAATAAACACGTTTTATTTTTTAATGAAAGTAAATTTAAAATTTTATGATTTTACAAATAACTTGAAGTTAAATTTTTTAAATTAATTTAATTCTTAGTTTAAAAAAATACTATAATCAATTAATATTTATAATTTATTAAATAAATAATTGATATGATGATTTTAATGAATAAAATTATAAATATCATGATTTTATAAATATGCATTAATATTATTGTAAACTATGATTTATGACTCTATGTAAGTCTAAGTTAACAATTAAGTTAACCCTTACGAAAAAATTATTACTATTATTATTATTATTGTTGTTGTTGTTGTTAAGTATTAAAAAAATTATAATACTATAAGGTCAAACTTAGTAATTAATTTTGATTCTATTAAATTTGAATAAAGACATAGACTTAAAAAATATATATAAACTTTAAAAAAAGAAAAAGGATTATTGGACTTTTTTTTCAAAGGCACGACGCGGCACGACCCACGGCAAAACACGTGTGTCGAGTAGGACCTAAAATAAATTAGACACGACACGGCATGACCATGAGCACGCATAGGCCTTGCTTTGGTGTCGGCCTAGCCCATTAACTATCTCTAGTAAGAATTAAAAGTGTACTCACCAACAACCCAGATCGAACGAAGTTTGTTCATGAGTAAAACACTCTTTACGGGAAAAAAAAAATGCAACAATGTCAAGATTTGGTTCAACAGAATATGCTTTTCAACAAATTGTCCGACATTTTAGGAGATTGGTACGAAGAGAATTGGGAAAGAAGGATCTAAAACCTATGATAAATAGGCATTGAAATTGGGCTTAGGCATAACAGGTTCCTCTGTAGCCCAATCACCTAGAGAGACTGATGAAATATCGAGTATGAAGAACCTATAGTCTCACATAAGGAACTGATTGCTGGACAAAAAGATGAACCAGACGATGACGAGGATGAGGTCATAATAAATTTCTTTACTTCCATAAACCTCGTCACTTCTGCAATCGAAGGAGTGGATCTTGATTGAATTTCTGAACATAGTAGGGGGTCTTCACAATGGTTTTCAGATGATGAGGAAGGCGTTCAAGACAATAATTATAATGTCACTGAGTTTGAGGGATATTGGCCGGACACTGATGTTGACGTACTTTACATAGGTACAATTTGGAAATGAAGGCTGCTATTGATTTTTTATTTGAAGATGGTGGGCATCACAGAATGATAAGGCACTAGGGACAATGCTTTATGGATGAATTTCAGTTTCGAAGAGCTATAGAAGTATTTTCTCTTCGTGAGGGATTCAAAATATATATTACTGAGAATGCGTCAAATTTTATCCACCTTGATTGTTCTTCACTACAATGTGATTGGAAGATAGTTAGAGCACTCTTTTGTGGTTAAAGATATTTTATTGATGCACGTTTGCCATAAAAAACCAACAGGGCTTTAAGTGTGCAAGCAAGTGGATAGCTACAAACCGTCTATATATATGGAAGAAGAGTAGAGGAAATGCCTTCTGTGAGGTTGCAAACAAATTGTTGTATGCATAGGGTAGAAGATTTTTAAAGAAGAAAAGTGTGCAAGACACATGCTGCACAAATATCACGTTGAAGGATATGCAAGGCTCATATAATATTAGACTGAATTAGAATAGATAAACAGCCACAACATTACAGTATTGGAGAGTAAGGACGAAAGTAATGGAGGTAGTAACATATTTGGAAGGATGTTTGTGTGCTTTCGTAGACCGGCTTATACTTTCAATACAAATTGCCGTAATATCTTAGAAGTTAATGGCTTGGTGATAGACAGCTCATATAAAAATGTCATGATTGTAGTTGCTGCCCTTGATGGGAACGATGGCATTCTTCTAATCGCACTTTGTAGTGGAAAAAGAGGACTTTACTCTTGGTACTTTTTCCTTGAAAATTTAGTTCAAGCCTTACATAGAGAACATGGGGAGTGACTATACATTATGATTGATGGGGATAATGGATTTGTTGATGTTGTCGAAGCTTGCATTCCTGTAGCTGAGTACAGCCAATGCTGGTGTAGCATTTACAATCAAATGTTAATGCAATTTCTTGATGTACCTATCAAAGACTTTTTTGAGCTGCCTGCCATAGCATAAATCAAGTTAAAAGTACAAGAAAATGACATAAAATGCAAGCACTGAATGCCATCAATGGCTATTGGAAACAAAATGGAAGAAATTGCCGCTGCATTGCATACGAGTTTGGGTTAAATGCACAAATGTAACCATCACGCTTACCGTACACCTTCGCACTGTTTTATAAAATTCTGGAGCCTTAACGTTGCTGATGGGTTTGCAGCAGTTACATCAACAATAGTAGATACCTATGAACGATGACGAATGTCTAGCTGGAACTGGATAAAGGATAAAAGAACACCATCAGTTCACTAGTAAATTCCTCACCGTGTCATAAAAGGTTAACAAATGAGGATTTCATTTTCAACAGGGCATGTAATGAAAGTCGAGGGTACCAATTCTTTCACATATAGGGTGGACATTACTTCAATGGCTTGCACATGTTGATTGCGGCAACTATCAGGGATTCCCTATTCTCATGTTTGTAAATGGTTAGAAGAAATAGGTGAGAAAATTGAAGAGTATGTTCATGAACTTTTCTCCATGTAACATTACCAGACAACTTATGCATCAGACAAACAGCGATCTAAATAGCAGCTGATATGTAACCAAATTCTGTCGCCCTTCAAGCCAACAACATAGATTCTGTTGGTGATGATTTATATGACCAAACTTTGACGTCAATTCACAGTAACACAGATGAGATTCATACCCAGCCATCTGATGCTAAGGTGAGTACAGATAACTACTTTTTTGGTTCTTCCATTTAATTTTACCTTTAAATTTGAAATATTACCAACTCATATCTAGAACATTTGATTCATTATAGACCGATTTAACATTTGCCTATAGAAGCTTTTTTTAAAAAAAGTGATTTTCTAATGTCACCCTTAACCTCTAGTGAAGGCACAATAAGTGAGATTTTCACCTATTTTCTTATCATTAACTTATATTGCCATGCCACTTTCTAATATATTTCATTTTCCTGCAAGTCTTTAAATGAAGCGACGTTTATTATAACCCGATAATGACCACGCATTCTTAGTATAATAATACTTTAAATAATCTTGCACTCAATGACGTTTGCTTTATCTCATTCACCGCAGCATGATATGTGCTTGATTCCTCAAATCATTCCAAAATCATTATTTTGTTCTTGTAATATAATCTATCACCTATTTATAAGTGGGATTTGTCTATCTCTCCAAGGAAGCAAGACGTGGTGATCCTCAATATCATACTCTATCGTGCTTTTGTTCTTGTAATTTAATCTACTAGTGTACTCATTAGGTTCAATGTTGTTTATCTTCTTCAAAGCAACAACACCTGTTCAATCTTCAATTAACGAATAATTAATATATTTTATGCTTATTATTGTACACCTACTGGGTTATTTGCTGGAGTTCTAATGTAAGAAATGATGTTATAAGTCTCATAATAAACCTTATTTTCCAAGCATCTATTATTTCTCAAGTCTCAAGCGAATTGGCATTTCAAATACATCGACTGTTATTACTATTAATTTTCTAAATGAATCACCTACTTACTAACCTCTAAACCACCTTGCCGCAATGCATTCGTCGATTAATTTATTGTTTAGAAATTAACATTTAAATGAAAAATGAGATTTGAGGAAATAAATACTTTTCCTAATTTTTCATGCACTGTTTTCAACGCCATAGAATAATGCATTCAACCAGGGTGTTTATCATGTCCCTTCAATACATTTGGATTTAACGGTTTGTTTATGGCTAACTCATTTCTTCACATTAATTATTACATATGCGTCACTTAATATATTCTTTCCTATACAACCTTCAAATGTCCAAGCATAATCAAACCACTTTCAATTTTGTGAACATCAAATACACCATTATAATCCTAATTTTCAAACGGCAACTAAATTATTTAGTAGATGGTAATAGGATGGACGACTCCTACATATAATATATAATAAACTCCATTTTATGATCCTCTTGTCGGCTGATACCTATTTTCACTGACTGCTGCCATTCATGTGCTTCCATTTAATCCTCTTGTCATGGATCGTAACTTGCTGCTTTAATTTTCAAACACGATCCACTTCATGATGCGGCCCATTAATTTGACAACCAATCATCAATGTTTACTTGTTACAACCACAATTTTGCATCCGCTTTTCACCTTCAACTTGTTGGGTTACTTCGGCAACCGTTTCCCGGACACACAATTCTTCTTTATTTATCGTGAATTTAGTTACTTCTCAATCCAACGGCCACTCAACAAAATGACGAAAGAAGGGGTACCTTCCAATGGTTGGAAGGTAGTTTAGGCCTCGGTTACATTTGGGGAAAAAAATAGATTATTGAATTCCATCAATTTAAAAGAACGTGTTATAATATAATTCTGTTACAATTAATATTACATTTTATTCAAACTTATACTACTAATATTGATTATTACAACTATTAGTATTGCTTGTTTAGTTACAAAGCAATTTAGAAAAATCTGATAAGATTTATGTCCAGGGTTGGGCTTGTTTGTTGTGATTTGGTTGAATATTTCTATTGGCTTATATATAAATTACATGGCATATAATATTTAAAAAAAGCAGCAAAAATAGAAAACCATGTACTTATAAAAATAGAAATTTAAATTTGTGGAGATCAACATCCATATGATATATTTTTATTGATGCATTTAAATTTTTTATGTAGTAATTGTTACGCATCCAAAATTGTCCCTAATAAATAAATGCTTGTGTCTATTATTTAATTGAGAATATTAATGATACTAGAATATGCTTCCTTAAAAGTCCAATAGTTCATAAATATTTGATATACTTACCAATGTAGCAGTCATCTTTAATTGGAACTTTTTGATATAAAATCTTACTGGCATGACAATTTGCTTCTTTTATGCCTCCAAAAATATTCTCTAATACTCCACATAATCTAATCTTAATTAATTTTCAAGACTAGATAAATCTCAAATAAAAAGAAATAAATTCCTTATAAAAGAAAGAAATAAATTATAGTACTATTAACGCAATAACGCTGATAATAAAAAACCTAACGATTTGCAATAACAATTACACATATAATTGCAACAATTTTCACAATCACAATTATAGTTGCAATAACAATCACAATTACAATTATAATTGCAATTTGAGTTACAATTCTAATTTTATTTATAATGTTGTCGTAATTTTTATTGTCTTATTGTAATTGTACTAATTTTTATTGTCTTATTGTAATTGTACATTGTTTTGATTGTCATTGATAATGGAACAAGTGTTATAATAATTTTTTTTAATACCACTATGTTCTTAAAATAATAATAATACCAATAGGGGCTATTTGTGGGCATAAAAAATTTTTGTCACCATATTTTAGGGGTAGTGAAATTTCTTTTGTCACGGCGAAAGAGCTATTGTAAAAAGAATTTGGTTTCACAAAACATACAAATAAAATAGAATTTGTAAACTTAAATTGTCCGTAATTTATTTTTTTTTAAAGGAAAAAGCCACTTAGACCTCCAAAATTTTGAAAATAGTCATAAAAACTCTCAAATTTTCAAAAATGGACACCAAGGCCCGTTTTTTACCATAATACCGTTTGAAGATAGTAATTAAAAAATTAGTTTTAAATTTTGTAATTAATACAAATTTAATATGAATAATATAATCTGTCTAGGAGACTAGTAATAGTAAATTATTTTTAATTTTTAAAATAATATTAAAATTATAAATTATTATATTTATTTTAATAATATATTTGTATTTATTATAAAGAATTTTAAATAAATCTTTGGGTTGAACAGATTATACAATTAACAAAATATCTCTCTATTAATAAAATTAAAATTTTTTTGCATAATGTTTAAAATAATTTTAATTTTTAATTTATTTATTTTAATATTATGTTTATATTTATTTTTAAAAACTACTTTAGTATAATAAAATTGGTCTAATAAGTTATAAAATATAAAAATATTTTTAGATATTAAAATTATTTTAAAATGTATATATTATTAAATTTATTTTGATGCCATAATTTTATTTATTATAAACTTTTGGGTCAATTGTTTTGGGTTTATAGAGGCAAAGCGTATTATAGTGGGTGTTGGTGTCCCTTATTGAAATTTGGAGTCTTTATGACTATTTTTCTAAACTTTAGGGATGTAAGAGTCCTTTTTCCGAAGAAAAGAAAAAAAAATTCAATTTTTTCATCTACTGGAAACTCACAATCCAATCATAACCAAATGTCGATAGGAAATTAACAAATCTACTCAGAAATCGAATATTACTCCAACGAACTTCTTCTTCCCAAAACCTATAAAAATAAATTATAAAACACTATTGCTAAATGCCTAAAATGCATAATTCATTGAGAAGAAAAGAAACATAATTAAAATCCGCGTATTCAATACAGTGGCGCCAGACAGTTCAGATCCTATCACCTATTATTCCTCTATAGATAACTATTAATTTGTAAATGGTAGAGAGCACCATTCTAGTTGCATGAAAAACTATTAATAATAAAAAGTAAAATAAAAAGAAAAATGAGACGAAAAGAATATCAAAAATCCAAATGACTTAACCATGATAATCAAATCTTATAAAAGGCTACAATATATTCAACGCCAAATCTCAAATTTGAGCTTCTTACAACTGAATGATTAATGATGTGCGTAGAAATTTTCAACATATGGAAAAAGAACCATATTGTTAAAGCCCAAAGGCTCATTCAAATATATCCAAATATATAAACTTGCGAGCTAACACACAACTTATTGTGATGTCTCCTTTTTTAGCCAGTCAAAGCCCTTCGGTAGTAATGAAACCATTTAATAATATGCTATATATGACTTATTTGTTTGTCCAAATAACAGAGACTCACAGTTCTAGTTTCCTGATTAAATAATATGAATTGAAATGCTAATGTCAACTGAAAGTTATCATGTTTTCAAGTTTAACCAAATGAAATGCATAAACCAATTCAAACCATATTCTTATGAGTGGGATCTACTATGACAATTAAGTAAACCAAAATTCCAAAAGAAAAAACTGGAATAAGTGATAAACCAATATCCTATTTAAATAAAATGTAACACAAATATGTACCTTTTGTAACATTGCTGTCACTTTTACATGCGTAAGTTCCCGCCATTTCAATCCCCCATTTCTTTTTAAATTTCCACAAGGCAAGCTTGTCTAGGTATATGCTTGGAAACAACCATCTGTAAATTTTTTTTTCCAAAAAAAAAATGATCATAGACATAGAAATAAATCACAAAATAAAGCTAAACCCTTGTGCCCGAAGAAAAACTAAATAAACTCTTATCGCTATTTTGCAGATGTAAATAAGACCAAAATAGCTGTAAAACCTGTCAGTCCAATTACATGATCCGGACTTTTTCAAACTTCCAGTAACATGCAATACCCAAAAATATAGCTTAAATTGACAGTTTTCTAACTTGTTCATGATAGATGCCAACAATTTACATAACTTTTTGTCGCCATCGCATTAAAAAGTTCGCGAACTCCTCCACTAGTCCGATAATATCACGGCAAACAGGAAAAATACATTTAATTGTGTTCAAGTTATAAAAAGAGCTTCAAGCTTTGCGAGAATAAAATGAGTTACCTCAGCTCCATTATAAAACATGTCATAAATAAGGGCACTAGGAGAGGAAAGATCTTCTATGCATTAGTAGAATTAATTACAAAGAAGAAAGAACCTGCAGCAACAAATTCATTCAATTCCTTTATTGCAATGTATGTGGATATGACCACACAGAGCATTATCAACATTGGTATGGAAGAATAGTCCTACCGTGGTAATTGGTATCAAAACATCGTAATTGAACAATTACGGACATTTTTACCAACTTAACTAGTTTGTAACTGCAAACACTAAAAGTTGAGATGATGAATTAATGATTAAATAATGAATATGAACTTTATATTTTAAGAAATTAATTTTTTTTAATGAACTAATGCACGTAATAATTTTCTTTGTAGAGAAGAGAGAAAGAAACTTTTTCATCTATAATTTTTTAGATTATAAGGTTTTGAATAGAAATAAAAAATAATCTTCAAAATTAAAATTAAAGATTCTAACGTTAAATAGTTGAGCTCTTTTAAGAAACTGAAAAAGCAAAGAATTTATTAGTAGACTCGAATTCTTATACGAGTTAAATAGTAAATACGACAGGCTAATCATTGATGGTAGTCGATGGAGGTTTTCTTTGGCGATGGTGGTGGTTACGGATTTGATTTTGAGTTTTTTTTTATTTATTTCTAATCGCTGTTTTAAATATTGGTCTTTTAGTTATTTTAAAAATTTACCAGGGGTTTTTTTTTAAATCCACTAAAAATAAGAGGAATTTAATTTTTTTTTTTTAAATCTAGCAGGGGTTGAAGCACTCGATGATGGTGAACTTTCAAGTGGACGAGGTTTAAATCAAGAGGTTACTTTAAAGCGATCTGTTGATAAAATGTTGGAGCTCACATTATGGTACGTTAGTGAGCATAATCACCATGTTTCCATCTATTATTGACGTGCTTGAGATAATTTCAAATGAGGGAAATTCTGAACAAAGATTTCAAGCTACAATGTTGTTGAAGTGCATGCAGTCATTTGATTTTGTGTTTAGCTTCTTGTTAATTAAAAAAATTATTGGATTTGCACATGACTTATCACAAGCATTACAAAAAAAAAATCAAGACATTGTGAATGCTATGAAATTAATTGAAGTGTATAAGAGAAACTTGCAAAAAAATGAGAGAAAATCGATGAGACTCTTTACTTGGTGAAATTTCTTCTTATTGTGTGAAGCATGATATTGATGTTCCTAATATGGATGATTTGTTTTGGACTCAAGGGAGATCACAACGCAAGGCTCAAAATATCACAAATTTGCATCGTTTTCGTGTTGAATTGTTTAATTCAATTTTGGACATGTAACTTCAAGAATTAAGCAATCGTTTCAATAAGACAAATACTGAGTTGCTTCTTTGTGTGGCATGTCTATGCCCCAATGACTCATTTGCAGCTTTTGATAAACAGAAACTACTTCGCCTTGCTGAGTTTTATCCAAATAAATTTTCTCCAATGGATCTTCTGGCACTTGAAACTCAACTTGATGGTTATATTACGGATGTGGGTTCTGATAGCAAATTTTTCGGATTGAAAGGGATTGGTGAGCTAGCAAGAAAATTGGTTGAGACTAAGAATGATCAATTATATTCATTAGTTTATTTATTAGTGACATTAGCATTGATTTTACCGGTTGCCAAAACAACAGTAAAAAGGGCATTTTCAGCTATGAGTTTTGTGAAAATTTGTCTACGAAATCAGATGAGAGATCAATGGTTGAATGATTGTCTTGTTATATACATAGAAAGGGATATATTTTGTAATCTTAACAATGACATTATTCTTTGTTGAAAAAATAGCATAACATGCTATTTTGAGGGCACATTTTGAGTGGGTCCCACTTAACGATAGTGAAAAATATTTTGAGGTTTGGATTCTACTCCGTTCATATTTCAAAAGTATAATCTTATTTTCTCAAAATGGTGCTTGGGTGAATGAGAAATTGTCTCTCAAAGGTCGTCCTTGAAGTTGGAAATTTGAAAGGAAATGAGGCTTATCCCACATGGAAAAAAGAAGCATAGGGATTAGTGTTTATATATAAACACTTAACTATGCATGACTAAGAATTATAAGGATAAAGGCTCTCTCCACACGCGCGTGCGCGGGGAGGGGGGTGCAAATCCAAGACCGATTTGGTTGAACTCGTGTGCGCCCGCACGTCCTGCGTACACGAATATCAGCCCAAAATCATCGATGCAAGCTTGCTATTTTTCTCTCCTCGCTCTTCGTTTATTTTTTCTGATCGAGCTCGTTGTTGTGGTTCGCCAGAATTTCGATCCTGTGCTTGGTCGGAAATTCGTGCCTATTGTATCCTGGGAAACAGATACCAGCAGACCTTAAGCACTTCGAGAGGCGGTAAATCTGTTTTAAGGAAACTGTCTTGTGCAGGTCTCGGGCTCCATTTTATTTTACTGTTTTTGTTTCCTCTCTCTTCTGTTTACCTTACTGTTTCTCATTTCATTTTTTCAGTAGTTGTTTTCATTGTTTAGCTATTGAATAATTTGTTATCTCACTGTTTTGTTGTTCTTACATTCTTCAATGTTTTCAACATATGAAACCTCGTCGAGGACAATTATAAGTGTATTGAATTAAACACTTTAATAAATTTTTATTTTGATATATGTTATTTGTTGACTACTTTCTTGAATTAAATTACTATTTGAACTTAGCCCCTGCTAAAAATAATTTCTGGCACCGCCACTGTGAACACTTATCTTGTCTGGTTACGTCAAAGTCAACAAACACGCGGCATGTTGCGGAATGTAGTAGCAAGTAGATGGATGGTTCGGATGAGGCCAGAATTCGGGTCAACCCGAATGAACACCTGTGGATCGTGTCTAGCTGTGCTGATAATTCTGTTCAAGAATGGTTTGTGTCAACTGAGTTGAGCTCCATCACACGTGGAAATGTAGCGAAATTTCAACCCTTCAAGATTAAATTTAGTGGATTAATGTCTCAGACTGGCGTGTGTGATATAAGCATAATCCGGTGTACACATGTGGACGACTTTGTTAATGATAAGGTGATGATGTGTTAGATTACACGGTGGCTTCTCATGACATGGCTGATGACCTGGAATATGGTAGGTGAAATGGCAGCTGCTCTTCAAAATAAGAAGAAAGTCGGTCAATCAAGTTGCTCTGATTGGTTTCTGTGATGTTATTAAGATTGGGTTGATGATTAGTGCTATGCATACAAGAACAAAAAGGCATGGACAAACCCAAAAAAAAAAAAAAAAGAACGAGGCGAAGATGTTAGTAGCACTATTGATGATGGGTGACGGCGTGTTACATTACGGGGCGGCTTCCCTCAATTTGGTACATGTCATAGGACGTGGTTGGTGAAATGGCAGCTTCTCTTCAAAAATTCAAATAAATATGGCTCAATGCAGGAGAAAACTGAGCTGGTTGGACAATGTGTTATGCCATGTAATAGAACAGTGATTTTTACTGTAGTACTCAATGATGTGTTAATATTAAATTTAGTGAGTTCCACTATAAAACCTATTGTTGATTACTTGATTCCATATTAGGATCCACTATTTTATCACTTGATAAAGCAATATTGAGTTGTCCCATTATCTCAACATGTGGAGCTAGTGGGACAACCCCGCACAACTCCTCCTTTGAAAGCTCAAACTGTGGGCTGCTAGTGAGGGTGTGATAAGGGCATCACGTTCCTTCAAGGACTCTTCAAACCGTCTTGATGAAGAATTCAAATTTAATCATGTTTCCTTTAAGATTATTATTTATTTCGAAATTATAGCTAAGTGGTTTAATTAGTTTTAACTACTTTATTTCATTAATTTTGCTCTATAAATAGACTCGAATATTTCAATAAAAGGGGTATCAGACTTTTATCTAATTCAATTAGTAATTGCGGTAGTTCTCACCCTAAGAAGAACAAATTATTTGCTTGTTGTTTCCGCTAATTCTGACTGGGACCTATCAGGGTGACCTACCACCAGACCAAGCACCATTGTCGTGATGCTTTACAAGGCTTTTGGGCTTCTGAGGTATAATTTTCCCGTCTATTTTTTTTATCCAAGCATTAAACATTCACAAATCAAAGGTTTTCTATTCGAGTATCCGAAATTCAATATTTTAGGGTTTACCTATAAAACACACAAAAATCAAACACAAATGTGACAAAGTTGAGAGAGTTATTGACACTACAAGTTCAAAATAATAACTTTATCCCTCATTAGATGTAGACATTTTAGTGTTGTTCACCAGTCTCTTGGGGATTATCCAAATAAAAATATTTGAATTTCCTTTGATTCGTTATTTTTATAACGAGGTTTATTCTTACTCTAACTCGGAAAGAAATATAAATTATTTTTTTGTTGACAGCTATGAACAAGATCATTAGTAGCTCTTTTGTTATTCCATTTTATCCATCGATAAAACCTTAATTAAGAGACTTTCTTTCTTCTTATCTTTACCTTATTGTTTTATCAGTTGTGTTGTTTTATCAGTTTTGTTTATAAGTTCTTTGATTCATTTTGAGGAGTCTATGATCATGGCTAATTAAATTAAATGAAGAATCCTTAGAATGACGACAATAACTAAAATTATTCTAATAATATAACTACAAGTAATGCCACCTTAATTACTAAAGTTACGTAAATAAGAACAGATTCAATGGTTAGAAAGTACTTTTGTTGTACTAGAAAATACTTTTGTTGTACAAGTCCCAACAAAATGATAATCTTAAAATTGATAAATCCATGGTAGTAATGCAACTCTCTGCTGGCAAATATAATTAATATGGGCACCTAGTAGTAGCATCCAATGTTGCCATAGATTTTGATGAATGGTGATCATACGGTGACGAGAGGTGCATCACTTTTATCTTTAGCCTTCTCTGTTGGCTCAATGGCAGCCTCAACCTTCTTCTCAGTTACATCTACAGAAGTATTAGTTTCAGCTTTGTTCTCTGTAGAAGCAAGTTCAACATCAATATCCTTTGTCCTGGATGGCTCTTCAACCTCCTTTTTCGGTTCAGAAAGATCTACCAAAGGTGCTTCATTTTGATTTTCACCTCCATTAGTTTTCTCCTGTTCAATTAAAATTTCATATAAAAAGGGACGAAAAGCTAGCAAATGCATACATATATATGTAAAATACAAATCACTAACAAATTGATAAGGCATCTATATAAGCAGGATTTAGTTTAAACCTGAGCATTATTATTAGTCTCAGACTCAGCCTTCTCAAGGCTGATAGGAGCCTCAGCTGGAGCAGAGTTAGGAGAGCTGTCAAACTCCTTAGGTTTACTCGCACATCCTCCCATTATTAATCTTGAAATTTTGTGGGACGATTGAGCAAGTCTTCGGAGGTGATAGATGTAACTCTTACACACTTTTCTTTCAATTCAATTAATGGTTTGAGGCTGAAAAAACGAGTGGGGGTGAATTTTAGCAATATAGCTACAGTAGTTTCGAATTTGTAGGAGAAATTGTTGGCTTTTTCTGAATTGTTTGTCTGGCATTGTTGGTTAATTTCAACACTATTTTCTATCTGACTTTTTCATGTGGACATTAGGTTTACATGCATGCATGGGTGGCAAAGACTAGTCGTATTGTTAATTTTGACAGTTATATATCACATATAGATGAGCATTTTTCAGGCCCTCCTTTGATTTGCTCCATCTATATCAACCACTGTATAAATGTTTCCTAATTATGGACAACGATCCCAACAAAACTTTTTTAAGTATTATTTTCCATTTATTAAACTTGAAAAATGATCTCTTTTATTTTAAAAACAAAAGAAATTGAAAAATGTATGTAAATTTTATATACAATACCTATTCAGTTTAGGAAAAAATCGTTAAATGTGCATTCTTTAATTTTGTCATCCTATTTATTTTTTGGATGTTAAGTAGAGAGAAGCAAACTAGTCATTTCAAATCAAACGTTATTATTATTTTTTAAAAAAAGGAAAGCATTTCTTTAAATTAAAAAAAATGAAGAAATGAAATTTGTTGGTACACATGCATATATATGTCCCATCAACAGGTTATAACAAATAAGGAGTTATCCATATTAAGTCTATCATGTTATAGAAAATGTTACAAAAATTTAAATTTATTTTCACCTTAAGTTGCAATTTGTATCACCCATCTATCGAAACGTCAACACTACTAGAATATATAACAGAATAAAAGTAAAATTACATTTTACCTGAAAGGAATTTAGATCTATTGTAAATAGATGTAACCAATTAAAACCCTAAAATTAACAACTTAATTAATTTTCAAAAATACTATTCACAGTTACTGTTCACGGTTATCATTCATCCGTATAAAAAATATTAATTTTAAAAGAATACAAAAAGTTGCAGAAATTAAATGACATGGAGATTTTTACGTGGTTCGAATTAATAAATTCTACATCCACGAGGCCACGCCTAGTTGAAAGAAATTTACTAAGTTGAAATGTTACAACCTATAAACTTACTAAACTTAAAACTCTCATTTACAGTTTATCACTATATAATTTACTCAACCTTAGACTGATTCTGCTTCTCTTGAATAATTGCTACCCCTCTTGATTCATGATCCTCAAGGCACTTTGCAAAGTGATCAATAGCAATTCTTCAATTCGTCAATTCTTCAATGTATAGTGATACAAGATTCACATAGACTCTCCACAGAGATGAAAAGAAGATAAGAAAATAAATCAACACAACATTATACGCTAAATTCACATTCCCGAGGGAGGAGGCTGAATTTTTCTTTTCTCCTTTATGCTCTGTGTTGCGTACCTTCAATTGTGAAATACCTCTCTTTATATAGGCACTAGGGTTTCATAAAAATTGGAAGTCTTAAAAGACTTGGATTCTTTTCAAATAAGAGTTTATTTCCTCTTATAATTCCTATGAATCTAAATAGGAATAAATCTTATCTTCTTACCTTATTTGTCTCCCAAGAAATATTAAGAGCATTTAATAAACTTCATATCTGAACTAACTTCTTTCTCTAAATAGATCTCATGCGTCAATTATAGAATCTCATCATTAATTGACTTGCTAAATTAGACATTTAAGTAAATTAGGAAATAAATATTCCTAACAAATTGTAGCTCACTAAATTAGGGAATTAATAAATTAATCCCTATTACAAGATATGCAATAAATAAAATTTTAATTTAACTAGACTTTCCATACGATGCCATCTTTATAAATAATAGACTTAAAAATCTCCGCCTTTGGCATTCTTTATGGCAAAAGCAATCCAATCACAAGTCCTCCATGAAACTTGACGTTAAAATATGAAACTGAAACAAGAATAAACGACAACAAGGAACTAACCAAAATAAATGGCAATTAGCATGTTAGTTCATTTAAATAAACCAAGGTAAGAATTAAACTAAAATGTTCATTTTATTGATTAATAAATAGTAAGGAAACATTAAGCAAAAAATCCAGAGCAATAAAAAGATAAACTCCCCCTAAGAACTAGAAATCTGAAGATCTAAAAATTCTTGAACAAAAATAAAATCTCCCCTAGAATTGAAATATTACTCCCGTAACTCATTGCATTAAGCAATTGAAGACTTGAAACAAACAATTCAATGACTCCCCTTCTTTTGCCAAAAGATTGCAAAAAGGAAGAAGTTTGGCATTAATTCAGCGAAACGAATAGATTAGTTAGCAATATCACGACCTTGTTTCAAAATCTCAACCTCAAGATGGAGATGATCAGGAGCAAAATAATTAGATGGAGGAGAAGAGCGCATAGAGGCTGCAACAAAGGTAGAAAGATCACAAAGAGTACTTGGAGGAGCTCCATTGGCGATGGCGCGTGTAGCGGTGACTGGTGGTCAACGACGGTAATAGGAATAGTGGTGGTAGTGGTGGTGATCCTAGGGTCAAAGGTGGAAGGTCCAAAGTTAAAACTATCTTCACTGGGATCAATTTTCATGGAATCACTGTCACTTGAATGCATGGATTCTTCAAGAGGTACTTGTCCAAATTTGGGATCAAAATCCTCATCATAATTAAGCATATAAATCTCATGAGGTCGTCCATAGCCAGAACAAAGTTAGGGTGGAAGAGCGCGATGACGCTTAGAATTAGGTTGAGCATGAGAGCTCTCACCTTCCTTAAGCTTAGAGAGAGTTGGACCAATGGAAGAGGCATAATAAAAACAAGAAAAATTAAGCAAGAAGAAGCAAAATTTATGGACCAGCTGAGAGAAATAAGGAGAAACCAAAAACGTGAGTGAGAAACAATGATCGTAGATACTTCCTTATATAGAAAAACTAGCTTTGCTCAAGGAGGATTTGGAAATCCTACTTGCATACGAAAAGAATTAATAAAGAAGATTTTATTCTAATTTAAGACATCAACAAACATAAATTTCATTTAAGATCAATAAAAGAACATAATTCGATGCTAACAAGTGAAACAAAAAGGAAAATGCAAAATCAAAATTATATGCATGATATTTTATGAAACAGACACATAGTGTAGAGCAAAAAAATTCAAAATTAAATTGAGAACAGCTTATTGAATAATCTTTTCACAAAATTTTATAGAACTGATTTTAGAATTTTGTAGACAAAGTTATGACCAAAAGAATGCAACATGCTCAGTTGTGACGGGCAAAAGCTTCACAATGCACTTAGAAAATAAATTTTGAGCTTTGCTTCAAAACCATGTAACTCTTAAAATCTAGAAACATATCATCATGTAAAAACATTTATATGCATCATGAAATTTTTAAAATTAATTAAATAATGCATTAATAACAAAATTAAACAAGAAAAATATGTTTGGGAATTTTCACAAAAAAATATTAATCCATGAAATCAAGACTCTAATTTCCTCAAATAAATAAAATTTAAACTTTTGTGTGCGTGCACGCACAAGCAATTCAATCTACATGCTTTTCAAAAAATTCATCTATATTCATAGTCAAAGTCTTAAATATAAAACATAGAGTTGGTCAAACTAAGCTTATCATTTTAATTTCCAATTTTTGATCATTTGAATTTGACAGACATTTTTTTCCTTTTTTTTAGATAGCATAGCATATGCTTTTTGATAAAAAAAAAAATTTAAGATCAGAAGCTTTCACTCTACCTCTTAAGGTAGACTTCTTCTTATGATAGTTCAGCTTCTGTCATATTTGTAAGACGCAGACTCATTAGTCAAGAATAGCTTCACTCTTAAGAATTATAGGTAGTTATTTCTAACCATAATGTCTGCATATATTGAGGTCTTATGAGAAGATAAGAATCAAGACAAACACTGATAACTCAAGTTAAATATTTTCAACAAAGACCATGTCAATATCAAAATCTTAAGTTAAAGTAAAGACTAAATTGCCATTCATGTGCTTTTGAAGAAAGGTTAAATAACTCTAATCAAAACTTGTTTAAGGCTTTCAAGTTTTTAAAAACATGAAAAACTGCTTGTCATTTATTAATCAAGATTTATCAAAAAAAATTTATTAAAATGAAACACAAAAAACAATGATTTAAAAATAAAAACTCTAAATACATTTCCTATATCTAATGCACAAACACATGATTTAAATCTAAATGCAAAAAACATTTTAACTTACATAGAACACATACCTAAAGATTTCTGTATTTCTGTATCAGTATACTTTAAGGACACGATCTTGCTCTCAACTAAATCTCTAATGAAGTGATGACGAATATCAATATGTTTAGTCCTAAAATGTTGAACAAGATTTTTAGAAATATTGATAGCACTCATGGTATCACAAAACACAGTCAAATTACCTTAACCATACTATAATCTGCAAGCATTTGTTTCATCCAGAGCAATTGGGTTTAACGACTTTCAGCTGCAATATATTCAGCTTTAGCCGTGGAGAGAAAAATTGAATTATGTTTCTTAATATGCCACGACACTGTTATTTCCAAGATAAAAACATCCTCTAGTGGTGCTTTTTCTATCATCAGCAGTTGCAGCCCAATCTGCATTACTATATTCTGCAAGACTTGAATTAGTGTCATTAGTGTACCAAATACCATCATTAACTGTTCCACTAACAAAACAAATGATTTGTTTGACAGCGGCTAAGTGTGACTCCTTTGGATTTGCTTGGTACCTAACACATACACCAACACTGAAATAGATGTCAAGTCCACTTGCAGTCAAATAAAGTAAGCTACCGATCATGCTTCTGTAAAGACTAGGATCAACATTAGAACCACTATCATCAATTGTCAACTCGGTATTAGTACCCATAGGAGTTCTCATGTGTTTTGCAGAATCTAAGCCAAACCTGTTAACTAAACTCCTAGCATACTTACTTTGATTAACAAAAATTCCATTCTCCATTTGTTTCACTTGTAAACCCAAAATATAAGTCAATTCTCCCACCATGCTCATCTTAAATTCATTTTCATTTGTCTTACAAATTCTTGCACATGATCAGAAGAAGTAGAACCAAACACTATATCATCAACATAGATTTGAGCAATTAAAATCACTTGATTAAATTGCTTAATATATAGTGTTTTATCTACTCCCTCTCGCTTATAGCCATTTTCAAGCAAATATTTGGTCAACCTTTCATACCAAGCTCGTGGAGCTTGCTTTAAACTATACAAAACCTTTTTTTTAATTTAAAAACATGATTTAGGAAATGGGGGTCTTCAAAACTTTTAGGTTGTTCAGCATAGGCTTCTTCACATAAGATGCCATTTAAAAAGGTACTCTTAACACCTATTTGAAATAATTTAAAACCTATTATAAAAGCAACTGCAAAAAGAAAACAAATAGATTGGAGTCTAGCAACAGGTGTAAAGGTTTCATCAAAGTTAACACCTTCAATTTGTGTGTAGCCTTGTACTACCAACTTAGCTTTATTTCTTGTTATGTTACCAAATTCATTAGTTTTTTTTTTTTAAAATCCATTTGGTTCCTATAACATTAGTGTAACGTGGCCTAGGTATTAACATCCATACATTATTTCGCTCAAATCGTTCTAATTCTTCTTGTATAGTTTTAACCCAAAGTTCGTCAAATGAAACTTCCTTAACATTCTTAAGTTCAATTAAAGATATAAAGCAAGTAAATCTTATCATATTTGCATACCTTTTCTTTGTGACCATTTGTTCATCAAAATTACCTAAAATAAGATCATTGAGTGATTTTTCTTAACTGTTGATGATGCTTCCTTTTTTATTGGGTCCTGTAGGTCTATGGTTGCCTAGAGCTTTGAAACTTTCTCCTTCACATTCTCTAGAGTTTCCTTAGAGGCCTTTTCCTCAACAGGTTCTTTGTCTTTCAAAGAAGGTTCACTAGATTGACATTTCTCAATAACTCGATCTTCAGGAGTAGCTGTAACAACCTTTGGTATTTTTAAAAGACTAGTTATCTCTTCCTCAACTGAGTAATCTGCAAAATCTTGATAATCATCATCACCACATTTGCAAATTCAATAATACTTTGAGTTCTCATATTATAAACACGGAATGCTCTACTATTATTGAAATAACCAAGAAAAACACCTTCATCACTTTTTTAATCAAATTTACCATGATGTTCGTGATTATTCAATATAAAGCACATACTCCCAAAAATATGAAAGTAATCTAGGTTAGATTTTTTACCTTTCCATAACTCATAAAGAGATTTCTTAGTACCTCGACGGAGATAAACACTATTAATGCTGTATCAAGGAGTGTTAAGTTCTTCAGTAATCTTCCTAGAGATAAAGTTATGGTTAGTATCACAGCCACGATTGATATGTTAGATGTACAAATATCATAGTTACTTGCCGAACGTCATCGTACACCAGAACGCAATCAAGTGAAAACTTCGCTAACCCATTCTCTAAGTGTTGACATAAAATTAACGTTACCGATGATAGAAGATGGGAATCTTAATTAAGTGTTGACATTCATGAATTCCAAAGAAGTGGCCAGTCATAAGAATTATTGGATTATATTAATGCCATTGAGAAAGTTTTTTAATACGAAGAAGTTTCTAATAATAAACTATTCTCACTTGCTGCAAATCAATTTTATGGAAGGGCGACAGCTTGGTGGCAACAAAAAAAAACTCACAACGATGAGACAAGGCAAAAAGAAGATTGACTCTTGAGAAAAGTTGAATAAGCACTCGTGTGAAGCATTCTTACCTTACAAGTTACAATTACCCAAACTATCATACTAATATTTATAGAATTTGAGGTAAGATAATCGATCAGTAGATGATTACAGGACTGAATTCCATTAGTTCGTAATGTGCAATGACTTGACAGAGACAAAAGAACCATATGTTTCCACTACATTCAGGGCTTACGGTCACAGGTTCAAGACTAGCTCAATTTACTTGCTACATACTCTGTCTCAAGAGCACACCGACTGGCATTATAGTTTGAGAAATAATTTAGTCGGCGTAGTATTGACTCTTCTTTCAAGGTTCTCGAATTGTTGCTCATGATAATTCAAACTCGACTTCCAAATTCTATAATTTCATTCCTCCAAATTCTCCAAACAGAATTAGTAAATCTAGTGAAAATGGTCAAAGCAGGAAAACCCAATCCTTGGATTTGGGATTACATTGTTTCAATCAAAGGGAAAGTGGGCACCGAATGACAAAGTGTAAAAAAAGTAGAAAAATATGGCAAAGGCTTATTCACAGACACTGAGGAAAGTGAAAACTAATAAGAGAACGAAACTGAAGAGTTTGCTGAAGAGCCAACTTTTGATAATAGTGACAGTGGATGATCCATTAAAGAACATGGTGACATTAAACCAATGTTGATAGTAAATCACGCATTCTTCACTCCTAAAAGGCAAGATAAAGACAAGTGGTTAAAACAAAATATTTTGCAGACTATTTGCACAATAGAGGGGAAAATATTCATATGGTTATAGACTCAGATAGTTGCAAGAATGTTATTTCAGAGGAAGCTGCGATAAAACTAAACAAACCAGAAAAAGCAAGTAACAACATCTAAATGTTGCTTAGTTTTCTTATCCATTGGAACAATCTATAAAGACCAAGTTTGGTATGATGTCGAGGCTATGGATGCTTGTCATCTGTTATTGGGTAAACCCTAGTAGTAAGATCGAAACGTGGTGCACGATGGGAAAATAAATACTTACAGCTTTATGTTTAACAACATTAAGATTGTTCTTTTACCTAGTAAAAAGATTACTCTTCAACAAAACTGATTGTTTATTAGGTAAGAAATAGTTTATAAATGTTGTAACAAAAAATGAAGAGGGTCTTTAATTTATTGGATAAGAAGAGGCATAAAAGTTTAAAAGTACCTGAAGCTGTAACACCTATATTCGAGGAATTTTAAGATTTATTTCGAAATGAGCAACCATAAGGTTTACCACCTCTTAGGGATATATAACACCAAATTGATTTAGTTCCAGGTTATACATCACCAAGTCAACCTCATTATTGTACGAGTCCTGAAAATATGAGGAATTGAGGCATCAAGTGGAAGAGCTTCTCGAAAAAGGATTTATTCTTGAAAGTTTGAGTCCTTACTTTGTTGACTTTAAAGAAAGATTGTTCTTATAGAACATGTGTGAACATTAGTGCTATTAATAAAATTACAGTTTGATATCATTTTCTAATCCCTCGATTAGATGACTTATTGGATTATATAAGTGGGGCAACAATTTTTACCAAACTTGATTTGAAGAGTGGCTACCATCAGATTCGAATACTACATGGAGATGAAGGAAAGTAGCCTTTAAAGCTCGCAAAGGGTTATACAAGTGGTTAGTAATGCTATTTCGATTATCTAATGTCCGAGTACTTTCATGTGAGTTATGAATCAAGTTCTTTGTCCTTTCACTGGAAATTTTGCGGTTGTTCACTTTGATGATATATTTATATATAGTACAACCATGAACTACATTTGTAACATTTAAAATAAGTACTTTCAGCTTTAAGAGCAACAAGTTTATAAACTGTAGTAAACAAAAGTATTTTCTTGACAGAGAAAGTATTATTTTTAGGATATATGGTGTCAAAGGATGATATATGTATTGATCAATTCAAAAGTGGATGCTATTCGAGATTGGCCACAACCAATTACTTTCTGTGTTGTTAGAAGTTCCCATTGATTGATATCTTTTTACCAGGGATTCATTCGTTATTTAAGTACTTATACGCCAATATGGTTACATGAAAGGAGGACAATTCTCTTGAACAGAAGCAGCTACTAGGGCATTTGAGATTATTAGAGAGAAATTGACTATTATCCCAGTACTTACCCTGCCACATTTTTCTCACCCTTTTGAGGTGCATTGTGATACATCTAAAATACGCACTGAAGTTGTTTTTAGCCAGTACAGTAAGCTAGAGCTTATTTCAATGAGAATTTGAATGAAGTAAAGATACATTACATCACTTATGATATGGAATTTTATGTAATGGTCTAAGCATTAAAAACATTGGCATCATTATCTGATGCATCGAGACTTTGTTTTATACACTGATCACTCCACATTAAAATATCTCAATAGTCAAGATAAACTTTCTCATCAGCACGCCATGTGGACGACACTTCTTCAACAATTTACTTCCGTAGTATAGCATACTTCTGGTAAATCCAACAAGGTAGCATATGCACTTAGTCGATGAACTTCCTTGTTGATATGAATGTATAATTAAGTCCTTGGATTTGACATATTTCAAGCGTTATATACTACTAACCATTTCTTCGATTCTTTATTAGAAGATATTGTTGTAGGTTTCCACTTAGACTATCATTTGCATGATGTATTACTTTTCATAGGTAATCAATCATACATTTTTTACACAAGTTTGAGACTAAATATCATTGCAAAACTACATAACGAAGGTCATATGGGTCCTAAAAAAACTTTGCCTCTAATAGTCAACACTTATTTTTAGCCTACTATGAGGCATGATGTCTATCACTATGTCAAGACTTGTCGTATTTGTCAGGTTTCCAAGGGTACTGCAACTAATGCTGGATTATATATGTTGTTAACAATTCCAACACAATCTTGGACTAACATTAGCATGGATTTTGTTTTAGAGTTTCCCCACTCAAAGGGGTATGGATTTAATATTTATTATTGTGTATTGGTTCTAAAAAAAAGTTTACTTTATTGCAAGCAAGAAAACCACATACGCCTTGAGTGTTGCTCACTTATTCTTCAAGGAAATCTATAGATTGTATGGCCTGCCAAGTTCTATAGTATTTGATCGAGATACATGAGTTCTTAGCCATTTTTGGACGACATTATGAAAGTTAACAAGTAGTAGCTTGAGCTTACAGCCCATAGACAGATGGTCAAAATGAGCTTTTCAACCGCTCTTTTTTAAACCATCTATCTATTCTAGTTCGCGACAACTTGAAGACATGTGATTAGAAGTTATCCAAGTCGAGTTTGCTTATAATTATTCTGTTAAGCGTTGGCATTGGGTTAAGTCCTTCTCAAGTGAATTATAGATATAATCCATGAGCACCTATCAACTTAGCCCTAGTTCCAGATTTAGTTTGCAAAAGTAACAAGGTAGAAGACTTTATTGTGCAACTCCAAAAGAGTCATACAGCTACACAAGAGCCTCTGAAGAAGACCATTGAAGGCTATAAAATTGAGGCAAACAAAAGTCGTTAAGCTTTAGAATTTCATATCGAAGATCTTGTTTGGGCTATGTTAACTAGGCACATGCTCTCAATTTGTGAGTACAACAAGCTTTCCGCCAGTAAAATTGGACCTTTAGAGATTATATAGAAGATAAATCCTAATGCCTACGAATTAAAGCCTCCTAGTCATATCCACACCACATATGTATTCAATGTCAGGACTTTTGTTTTCCTTTTACTTCATGTTTTAGGATAATTACTACTAATAAAATAGCCCTCTCTTGTAGCCTTTGAAGGTAGTTTGAGTTCAATAATATTTTCAGCGTTCCAAGCTCTATGTGAGTTTTAAAGTTTAATTAATTCTCGACATTCTACAGAATCAACAAGTCTTAACCCTTAGGTTCACGACATTCTTTGGAATCAACACGAATTTAGTTCATTTCTTTATTTTGGTATTCTCTAGAATCAACAAAGTATTAAAACATTAAATTTTACTGCATCAGCCATCTATTTAATCGAGATTTAGCCTTACCGACACAAATCTTAAGATGATTACTCTAAGTATAAGCCAAATAAGAGAAAGGAAAAGTCCTTCTGAATCTTTTGGTATTACATTACTAAAAGCTTGATGTTTTACAGGGCAATAGATATTTTTCGGTGAATGTAATTTGTTTTTGTCTTTTGATATAGTGTATCATGTATAATGAATTTGGGTATTTGCTTTGTTGACATTAGAAGTTTGTTTTAATTTATTGGTAATAGACTATATAATATATTCGATTTTAGTAGATGATTTCATGTGTTTTTGTTGGATAATTATATTAATTATCATGCATATGGTGTGGATGATATGGATCCAGTTAGGGGTCTCAGAAATACCAGCCTGGTCTGGACCCATACCGGGCCCGGGCAATGCAGGCAGATGAAGTCGGGCCAGTCCTAGGCATCACTTGATAAGCCTACGACCTAGCTCGAAACCTAGATTTTATTGAAAAATATTATAAAATATATATTATTTTAAATAATTATATTTATTTGACCCATTTATTACATGTATGTAAAGTTTTAAACATTTAAAGTGAAATACTAACTAGGCAACCCAAAAGGGGGAGTGAATTGGGATTTTAAAATTTAATCTAAGCAAACTACATAATAATTTAATCTAATGCCTTAATGGAAGAACAAATCATAAATTCAACATAGCACAATAATAAGAGAGTAAGGGAACATAAAACAAACACAATGATTTTTACGTGGTTCAGCAATCCCCGCCTACGTCCACGTCTCCAAGCACACTCGGCTTGATGATTTCACTAACCAAGCCTCCCAAGGCTTCAAGTTCTTTACAATTGACTTCCAAGGTGTCAATGGACCTTTACAATCAAGAGATTATCTCCCCAATCTCTTCACCCCAAGTGTCTCTCACACTTGTACACTCACAATTTGATGAGAAATGAAAATTACAATAAACAACTCTCTTTTAGAGTGGATATACAAATGATACCTCAATGAATATTTAATCTATGATAATTTGCAAAATTTAAGCTCAACATATGTTGTGTGCACTTGTTTATGCTTGCAAGGATTACCAAAAATGAATTGGATTTGAGTTTATATAGTTTGAGCCCAAAAACTAGCCGTTATAGACTTTTTAGTGATAACCGGGTTGCCACTTTGTGAATTCGGTTAGCCGCTTTTATGTTACCGTTACAACAAATATTTGAATTTTAGAACATCCGGCATGCTGCTTTCAAAATTCAGTTAGCCGCTTTCATTCCAGTAAGCTACTCCCCAAAATTCGGTCCACGGCTTGTCAAATTCGATTAGCTGCTTGCTACAGTGAACTATTTTCTAAACTTATAGTTTGACCCAAAACTTTATAGAATTACGATATGGCCCAAAATATCATAAAACTTTGTACAAAGGTCCAATTTCATAATTTTCTAAATAATACTCGTTATTCCCAAAAATTTCTTAAATTATGATATCACCCAAAACACTATGAAACTTTTCAAATAAGTCCTTTAGAATTCTAAGCAATACTTGTTGATTTCAAAGTTTTCAAAACTCTTTCAATTAGACCATAAACTTGAAAAACAATCAATTTTATAAAATCATTTTGCCATTAAATATAAAACTTTTATAATGTGAAAATAATGATTTATTTAAAATGTATGAAAAATAATTTGAGCTTTTAAAAAACTTAATCTTTCTTAATTTTGTTTGTTATCATCAAAATCAACATTATGGACACATAAATGTTAACAATCTCCCATTTTTGATGATGATAAATTTTTCATGTATTTAAAGCATGATTGCACAAATTGCTCCCCCTAAATTTAAGCTTCCCTTATAATTTGAGCTTAAAATATTAATCATTTTTAATCTTGTTTGTTATCATCAAAATCAATATTATGAAACATATATGTTAACATAAAGTTCATATTTTCATGTCTAATTTCATTGAAATAAATTTATAAATTATAAACTTACAAAAAAAATTTAAAATTTTCGCATTTATAACATTAAAAAAATCAATTCCAGGTACAAAAACTTGCATTAAAAAACTTGGCAATTAAATCCGGGTCAGGTCTAGGCATTACCATACCTGGATCGAGACCCGTGTTTTACCAACCTTAGGTCCGTTGCATGTCACAAATGGAGTATTATGAATCTGTTTACAACACTTTCATTATGTAGTTATTATCACAAATATATTTATAATGGTCTACGTGCCTATGTTGGCACTTTTGTTGAGAGCATAGAATAATGGTAGTTCAATTAGGTCCTCTAAATCCAGAAGTAATTACATTAATAGAGATGGGTGCTTAGAGTAATCCAATTCAAGCTAGCATGACAAGATTTACTCGCATAGAGATGTTACTAATTGGAGCTATATATTAATATAAGGGAAATTATCGATGCACCACCTCTTTTTTGCCTTATGTTCGTCCAACCACCAAAAAATTCTAACATGTTCTCTGCACCACTTTTTTTTTTTAAATTTGTATCAACTAGCCACTTTTTAACTAACAACGTTAAATAATTTAAATGAAATGATAATTTTACCCCTAAATAAATTAAAAGACCATTTTATTTTACAAAAACTTTGAAAAATAAGAAAATTATAATTATAAAAATACCCCTAAATTTAATAAAAAATAAATCCCAAAATTAGAATTTTTATTTTTAATAAAAATCTAAATAAAACTATAATTATAAAAATAATTACAAAATTTTGGGATTTAATAAAAATCCCCTAAATTAATAAAATTTTGCAAAATTATAATTTTTAATAAAATAATTCAGTCATTTTTATTAAAATTTTGCAAAATTATAATTTTTTAATAAAAATAATTATTAAAATTTTGCAAAAACCTAAATTAAATAAAAATCAACTGAACACCTTTGTTTGGTATTTATTTTTTTATTAAATTTAGGGGTATTTTTATAATTATAATTTTCTTATTTTTCAAAGTTTTTGTAAAATAAAATGGTCTTTTAATTTATTTAGGGGTAAAATTGTCATTTCATTTAAATTATTTAACGGTGTTGGTTAAAAAGTGGCTAGTTGATATAAATTTAAAAAAAAAAGTGGTGTAGAGAACATGTTAGAATTTTTTGGTGATTGGATGAACATAAGACAAAAAAGAGGTGGTGCAGTGATAATTTCCTTAATATAATTAACTATACATAAAAGTTTATGCTCTAATTTTGGAGTCTGAAATATTAAGACCATTAACGGTGAGAAGAATGTGTGAGTGTTGAAATTTTATCATTTTTAACAATTAGTTTTTCCTTAGATAAAATGTTCTCATCTTGAAATTGTGTATTTAAGTTGTTTTAAGAATATTTTATTGTTTTACCTAATAATGGGAATACGTAATTATGCATGTGAATACAATTAGGTCTTTTGTTCTGAGATTTGAATATTGATTTATGTCTTCCATTTATTTTAATGTTAGACATATTATTTATAAATTCCAATTTATTTTAGTGGAGTTGAGCCAATGCTATATATGTTCAATGTCATTATTGCATCTTTGATTTGATGGTGTCAAAAAAGATATCAAAAATCTTGAGAATGGCCAAGTATCTTAACATATTTTGATAAATAATATAATGCAAGAAGATATAGAATGACATTTTTATAATGGATTATAATTATACTATTTCCGTTGCATATGTAATCCATATTTTTAAGTTTTGTTATTTGTGCAAATGAAGGATTTTTTTTTTTATATAGTCCATTGGGACTAATTAGGTTGGACCCCAAATCATTTATAAAAGCTCATCCATGAAGTTTGTGGATTGCACTTAGAAAGTCTCATACTTGTAATACATCGAAAGGGATGTTATCTTTATTGAAAATATGACCGCCATAATTCATTTGTCGGTATTTTCTATTAAGTTAATAAAGTTCGTATATTGGTAGTCTAAAGTTCATTGCCCATGTCAAGTTGTGAGTTTGTCATTTACAATTACTTTATTTATCATGTGTAGCAAGTGTGATAGTGTAAGAATTTACAATATATGGTCCACATGATATCGGTTAGTTAGCTGAACAAAGTAAATAAACTTGTAACTATTACCCATCTAAGAGATGGTGTTATTTAATTAAGCCATAAATTAAAGTGTATAATTTCTTATTTGATGGAAGGAAGTGAGGAGTTGTGTTAATCTCAGTTGTTTAGTAGTGACAGCTTAAGAGTCTTAAGTTATATCTTAAGGTTATTTATAAAAGGGTTCTTAGCATAGCCAATTTAAGCTTGCGCTAAGTTTTTTTATTCATTATATGAGTGGAATAGGATAGAAGATACTTTATGTGAACTAGAGTGTGTAGAGAATGCTTTGAGTTTTTAAAAAAACTATAATTGGAGTTAAGAACCCATTCATTATTTAATTACAGAAATCAGTCCTTTGTCGTGCTCTAATGGGAAAGACAAAGCCAATATGAGTGAACTTAGTTAACCGTTCTCGCTTGATCGTTCTCCAAAAGTTTCAATTTTGAAATGCAAGCCCCCTAAACCGAGGTGGATTAAAGTGAACTCTGATGGGCTGTCAAAAGGTAATTTAGGAGTTGTACTGTAGCTGGAGTTTAGAGAGACGAAATTGGCTCCTTTTTGGGTGAATTTCGGCATTCTTTTAGGTATAAACACTGCTTTTACTTGCCTTGACCATCCTCCTTCGTATATTAATTGCATGTTGTTTAATGATACTAATGGATCCTTTTATTATAATTTTAATTAGCTGTTTCAGTAGTGATTTCGTGTAATTTTTTACTTTAATACATTAATTTTATATTCACTAAAGAGTAAGGCTCATTACGTCCTTAACTAAGTGTACATCTGACCATTATTTAATAAATTTCACGATTTATTTAGTTTAAAAAAAGTTAGTAGCATTATTCACTATTTGTTTGATTAGTTTTTATTAAAAATAATGGCAATGTTATAAAGACAGGGGATCAATGTGGAAAGGCTGGTGAGGAGCACTAAGTCACAGGAGGTTTAAGAACAGTAAACTCAAACAAATTTTTATTAGCATGTTCAGATAGCACAATCACTCACTGACAACCCTTAAATAATACATTTGTTTAAGGTATCACCGTCATATATGAAATCAATGCTAAAAAATATTACTTACACAGCAACTTTCATCTGTGAATATCCCTGTTCATCAACAATTTATCATTCTTGAGGTGCAAGCTGAGGGCATCAAGAAAAATGGAATTTAGTCGAAGGATCTTCAATAATTGAAGAGATTTGCATAGTCAGGTGAAAGGACATGATGAAAATATGTTACATAAGCATTTTCAATCAGAATAAGAAAAACTATGCATTTAATTTTAAAATAAAGATAGATAATGAGGATCGTAGTACTCATTATATAATTTTTGGGTGGTGCAGTATCTAGAAAGTTTATGAAGTTTATGGTGATGTTGTTGTATTGGAGAGTACTTAAATAATGCCAACAAGTATTATTAGACATTTGCACCGATGATTCAGAGCGTTGGTTATTTGTTTGAATAACTTGTGTCAAGGAACCAAAAAAACCAGAAAAATAATAGAGAACAGAGCACGTATTTGGTACTTTGAAACACCAACTCACATATTTTGAACAACTAAAATAGATAACCTAATCAATCCCTACAGCCATCACCAAACCATCATGATTTGGAGTCGCAGCAAAGTGGCTCAGCGTTCTATTTGAACCAGCCCTCCATCGCCATTTCCCAACGAACAGCAGAAACATCATTAACGCTTGAAATGGCAGATATCTGGCTCTAAAGTCACGCAAACAAAATGAATCCAGAACGCTTCGAGGCCGTGCAAGCTCGCAGTGGGGAAGACTCAACAACCCCACTATATAAGTGTTTATTACGTGCTTCCCATGTTCACCCGCCACATCATCATAACCACCACCCTCATAATATCACTAGCCGATCGACAACTTAGTCAAATTAAGCAGACTCAACAAAGGTCCAAAAGTCACAAAATGAACGATGTAACATATCATCCCCATTGAAAGGACGTAAGCTCCCAAACATTTTGTGCATGTTCGGAAAGAAACCAGAGCATGCAAAATTCGTCTCATACAGTACTGTGTTTTTTTTTATTAATTATTATTTGAGTGCGGAATTACTTTTATGTTCAAAAGCAAGTTTTTTTAGTATGATTATTTTATTTAATATCATGGAAACATTTAGGGTGACCTTGTAGCATGGCTCTTTTTTCATTTATTGTTTGCCGTATGTTTATGTGACAAAAAGTGAATGGATAAAAAAGAAAAAAATACTACAGGACAGTAATTTGTTAAGAAGCTGCGAATATGAGGGTGATGGGGTAATTTGAATTATCATGGGCTAACTGGTGGAAAATAAGAAATTAATCTAATATGACTTAATAGCAAATTAGGATTCCTAATATGACTAGGATTAAGTAAACTTGAACATCACGTTAATTAACATTCTCCCTTTGATGTGATGTTCTTCAACTTTCCTTATTCGATGGAATTTCACTTTTGGCAGAGCCCTTGTGAATATATTAGCCACCTGCTCTTCAGACTTGTAATGCTTGAGCTGAATGTCTCCATTACCAATTGCTTCTCGTATGAAATGATACTTGATGCTTTTGTATCTTGTTTTGCTATGATAAACTGAATTCTTTGCCATGTCTATAGTTAATTTGTTGTCACAAAATAATTTTGTACCTTCATCTTGCTTTTCTTGGATGTCTCCTAAAATTCTTCGTAGTCAAATATCTTGAGAAGTTGCCAATGAAGCTGAAATATATTTAGCTTCAGCCGTGGATAATACCATTGTTTGTTGCTTTTTCGACACCCAAGAAATTATATTAGAACCAAGTGAAAAAGCATAACCCGAAATGCTTTTCATATCATTAAGATAGCCACCCCAATCACTATAAAAAAAAGCAATTAACTTCACATTTATATCTCTATTAAATTTCAAGCTATAATTCATTGTTCCATGTAAGTATCATAGCACTCTTCTTGCTCCCCAAAGATGCATATGGCTTGGTACTTGGGTAAACCTTGACAGCAAACTTGAGGAAAAAGTGATGTCGGATCTTGAGGCTTTGAGATAAAATAAGTTCCCAATTAAACTTTTATAATGGGTCTCATGAACCTCCTCCTTTTATCTTCATTAATTTTTTAGTTACTATAAGGGGTGTTGACACTGGATTGCAGCCATACATCCCAAATTTCTTAAGAATAATTTCAGTAATTTCTTTTGGCAAATAAATACTCCATCATCCTCTTGATAAATTTCAATGCCAAGAAAATAATGCAACATACCCATGTCGTTCAGTTCATACTTTTCATCATCTCCATTTCGAATTCTTCAATTATTTTCCCATTGTTGTCAGCAAAATCAAGTCATCAACATAAAGAGCAACAAATTTCAGACATACCTTGGCACTTCACATATAAAGTGAGTTCATTCTTGCTTTTATTGAATCATTTTTTAGGTTCGAAGGCACACAAGTTACTGTTAGCCTATATGGGTATAAATGTTGATTTTGATGATAACAAACCACATATTTTGGATAAACAAAGAATTACACATTATGCTTTTAAAACAAGAAATTAATATGGATTAAAATGAAAAAGTTTGATTTTAATAAGTATTGTTTTAAATTTTAAATTTGGGCTTATTTGAAAATATTTAAAACGTTTTGAACCATAATATAATTTCCATATATTTGGGTCATATAATAATTTCAAAAAATTTTGGCAAATAACAAGTATTATTTAGAAATTCTGAAATTGGACCTATTTGTAACTATTCATAATGTTTTGGGCTACAATACAGTTATAGAAAGTTTTAGGGTAAAACTATAAATTTAGAAAATAGTTAACTGTAGCTGGCATTATAGCAAAGCGGCTAACCGAATTCATGAAAACGGCATACCGGATGTGTAAAAATTCAAATTTTTGAACATAACGGTAACATGAAGTGGCTAACCGGATTCACAAAAGCGACAAGCCGGTTATCACCAGAAAGTCAATAACGGCTAGCTTTCTTCCTCAACTATAAATTGGTTCAAATCAAAATAATTTTAGATTATGCAACCGTTGATATTTTGAGCAATTCTCTGCAAATATAAGAGCATAAACTTTGTATTCATTTCATTTATTCACACATATTGAGCTTTCGTTTGTATTCAAACACATTGTGTGAGAGAAATTTTGGTAATCTTTTTTGTAAAATCAAATTGAAAGGTTGTAAGTGTTGGGATACACTTGGGTTAAGAGATTAGGGATAATCTCTTGTTGTAAAGGTTCATTGACATCTTAGAAGTCAATTGTGAGTGTTTGAAGCCATGAGAGGTTTGGATAGTAAAATCCTCATGTTTGTTTTCTCTTCCCTTACTCTTTTATTTTTGTGATTTATTGAATTTATTGCTTTCCATTTCATTAAGGCATTAGATTGAAGTATTGTGTGATTTGCTTGCTTAATGTTTAAATACTCAATTCACCCCCCCCTCTTAGGTTGCATAACTTGTATTTCATTTGGTATCAGAGTGAGGTGCTCTTGGTTAGACTTAACCGTCTAAAGCTAAAGATCAATGGCAATCCAATATGACTCAACCTTTAGGGAAGGACAGTGCACAACTAGACCACCTTTCTTTGACGGAAATGACCACCCGTATTGAAAAACTAGGATGATAATTTATTTACAAACACTATATTATGAAATTTGGGAATTTGTTTGTGATAGTCCATTGATGTCTTTGACTAAAAATGAAGTTGGGGAAGATATTCCAAAACCTTCACGGGAATGGAATGAATTGGAAAAGAGAAAAGCTTCTCTAAATTCCAAAGTTATGAATGCCTTGTTTTGTGCACTAGATAAGAAAAGATTTCATAGAGTATCTAGTTGTGAAAGTGCTAATGAAATTTGGCACAAACTTGAAGTTGTTTATGCAGGCATGAATCAAGTGAAAGAGTCTAAAATTAGTAGGTACACTCGACAATATGAATTGTTCCAAATGGAACAAAATGAGAGTGTGTATTCTATGTATAATAGATTTACAAACATAGTAAACACTGTAGGAGCCCTAGGAAAGACTTTTCAAATAGCGAGAAAGTTAAGAAAATCATTAGGTCGCTACCTAAGGAATGAAGACAAAAAAGAACTATCATTGAGGAAGCCAAAGATTTAAACATCTCAACTATTGGTTATCTTATTTCTTATGAGGAAGACTTGGCAGCCGAAAAAGGCAATGAGGAGAAGAAGAAAAATATTGCTCTCAAAGCCACAAAATATGAAAGTGATGGGGAAAGTGAGTCGGATGATGAGGAGTTGGCTATGCTAGCAAGGAGGTTCAAGAAATATTTCAAGAAAACCGGTGAGCGAAGTAAATTTAGAAACCTCAAGAACTAAAAGGAGAAGAAAGAGGTAATCATATGCTATAAATGCAAGAAGCCTGGCCATATAAGATCGGAGTGTCCACTTCTCAACAAACTCAAGAAGAAAGCCATGGTTGCTACTTGGGATGATAGTGAGGAAGATTCAAGTGATGAAGAAGAGCCGCAAGAAGTATCAAACCTAGCACTTATGGCAATAGGAGATGATGATTATCACAATGAAGTAAGTGATCCTACCTATGATGAATTATATGATGCACTTAAAGAATTGCATGATGAATTGATGAAACTTGGTAAAAAGAATGCATGCCTTAAAAAGAAAATGCTAGAACTTACAAATGAAAATGATAGCCTACAAAAATGCAATGACTCATTGAATGAAAAGATAAAGGAATTAGAATTAGACAATAAAATGTTGCATGATAGGAGTGCATCTTTTAAAGGAAAACAAAGTACTTCATATGAGCATGAAAAATCGCATGTTGATGAATTGATAAAAGAGAATGAAGTTCTTAAGAAGAAGAATAATGAGTTAAATAAAATTGTGTTAAAATTTACAAATAAACAAAAGATGTTGGATAACATGCTTAACTCTAAAAAATGTGTATTTAATAAAGGAGGACTTGGGTATAAGCCTAACTTGAAGCAAAAGTATTATAAGAATTACTTTGTTAAAGCTAACTCTACTAGTGATCATAAGATTGTATATCATTATTGTAATTAAGATGGGCATACAAAAATAGATGTCCAGTGAAAAGAAATGCATATTATGGTGTAAAATGTATTTGAGTTCCAAAAGAAACCATTACTAACACTTAAGGACCCAAAAAGGTTTGGGTACCTAAAACTTAAGATTTTCCTTACAGGGCTTGAAGAAGAAGAAAAATAAATAGTACTTGGATAACGGTTGTTCAAGGCATATGGCTGGAAACTATGCATGGTTCTCAAGTTTCACCAAAATCAAAAATAGTGGAGATGTATCTTTTGAGACAACTCAAAAGGAAAAATTCTCGAAATTGGTAATGTCGGTAAAGTTACCTCAACTCTAATTGAAAATGTGCGTTTGGTTGAAAGTTTGAAACACAATTTGATTAACATTAGTCAACTATGTGACAAATGTTATAAAGTTGTTTTTGATAAATCCAAATGTGTTATTGAGAATGCTTATGATGGGAAAATTTTGTTTGTTGGAAATAGATGTGGTAATGTTTATACAATTGATATAGAGTGTACATCCAATCATGATAAATGTTTTTCTGCCATTGCATGATGATGGGTGGCTATGGCATAGAAGTCCAGGACATGCAAACATGGATTTGATTTCAAAAATTTAGAAAAATGATTTAGTTAAAGGTCTTTCAAAAATCGGTTTTCAAAAATATAAAATTTGTGAAGCATGTCAATTCAGTAAACAAATCAAAACCTCATTCAAAAGCAAAAATCATATTTCCACTTCAAAACCTCTTCAACTACTTCATATAGATTTATTTAGACCTTCAAGATATGCTAGTCTAAGTGGAAAGTATTATGCCTTTGTAATTGTTGATGATTTTTCAAGATACACATGGGCATTATTCTTAGCAAATAAGGATGATGCTCTTGATGTTTTTAAAGTATTTTGTAAGGAAGTTCAAAATGAAAGAGGTTATTCTATTACTTGTATTAGAAGTGATCATGGTAGAGAATTTGAAAATTATGCATTTGAAAATTTTTGTAGTAATTTTGGCATTGAGCATCAATTTTCATCACCTAGGACTCCACAACAAAATGGGATTGTTGAGAGAAAGAATTAATCTATTCAAGAAATGGCTAGGATCATGTTGAATGAAAATGCATTACCAAAATATTTTTTGGCCGAAGCTGTCAACACCGCTTGTTATATTTTAAATCGGGTGTTGATTAGACCTCATTTCAATAAAACTCCCTATGAGCTTTGGAAAGATAAAAAATCCAACATTGGTTATTTCAAAGTTTTTGGATGCAAATATTTTATTTTGAATACAAAAGATAATCTTGGTAAATTTGATCCAAAATCTGATGTTGGCATCTTTCTCGGATATTCAAACTCAAGCAAAGCTTATAGAGTTTATAACAAAAGAACTTTAGTTGTGGAAGAATCCATGCATGTTACGTTTGATGAATCTAACCCCTCCTCTATGGGAAAGGAGTTGTTAATGATGATGTAGATGCAGAGTTACAAGAAGAATCACCAAAAGATAAACAAGAGAATGCACCACAAGAAAATCAAGAGGATAGACAAGAAGAACAAACAAATATGGAGCAACAAGAAGGTATTTCTCAAATACTCCCAATGAGTGAAGGTATGTTTCTTCTCATCCTAAGGATTTAATTTTAGGTGATCCTTCAAGAGGTATTACAACCAGATCATCAATTAGAAACACATGTGAGCATGCTACATTTATTTCTCAAATTGAACCAAAATCCTTTGCGGATGCGGAAAATGATGAGTCTTGGATTATGGCAAAGCAAGAGGAGTTGAATCAATTTGAGAGAAATAATGTGTGGGAATTAGTTCCTAAACTAAAATATCAATCTATTATAGGTACCAAATGGGTATTTAAAAAAAATGGATGAATCTGGTGTGGTTGTGAGAAATAAAGCTAGATTAGTGGCTCAAGGATACAACCAAGAAAAAAGAATTGATTTTGATGAAACATTTGCACCTGTAGCTAGAGTATAATCCATTAGAATGCTCTTAGCCTTTGCATATCATAAAATTTTTATTTTATTTCAAATAGGTGTCAAGAGTGTTTTCTTAAATGGTTATATAATGGAGGAAGTTTATGTGAAACAACCCCCTAGTTTTGAAAATAAAAAATTTCCAAATCATGTGTATAAGTTGTCTAAGGCATTATATGGATTAAAACAAGCACCCAGCGCATGGTATGATGGGCTTAAAAACTTCTTATTAGATAATGATTTTTTCGATAGGAAAAGTGGACACCACTCTTTTTGTTAAGCATAAGAACTAAGATATACTTATTGTTCAAATCTATGTTGATGATATTATATTTGGTTCTACTAATGAGTCTATGTGTAAGGAATTTTCATCTTGTATGAGTAAAGAATTTGAGATGAGTATGATGGGAGAGTTGAAGTACTTCCTTGGATTGCAAATAAAACAAGATGAGGTTGGAATTTTCATAAATCAAGCCAAGTATGTGAAAGATCTACTCAAAAGATTTGGCTATGATAATAGAACTGCAAAAAGCACTCCAATGAGTACTACCATCAAGCTGGATAAAGATGAAAAGGGTAAAAAGGTTGACATCAAGACATATTGAGGTATGATCGGATCCTTACTCTACTTGACTGCCAGTAGGCCTGATATTATGTTTAGTGTATGCATGTGTACTAGATTTCAATCTTGTCCTAAAGAGTCACATTTGCTTGTTGTCAAACGAATTTTTCGATATTTGATTGGCACCATCAATCTTGGCCTTTGGTGTCCTAGAGGAACTCATATTGACTTGTTATTCGGATGCCGACTTTGCCGGATATAAGGTTGATAGAAAAAGTACTAGTTGAACATGTCACTTCCTAGGTCATTCACTTGTCTCTTGGTTTAGTAAGAAACAAAGATCGATTGCACTTTCAACCACCGATGCCGAATATATTGCCGCAGGTAATTATTGTGCACAAGCCCTTTGGATGAAACAAACCCTTAGAGACTATGGTATTAATCTTGATCAAATACCTATCTTGTGTGACAATACTAGTGCTATTAATCTATCCAAGAATCCCATTTAACATTCTAGGACTAAGCATATAGAAATTAGACATCATTTTTTTAGAGATCATGTTAAAAAAGGAGATGTTGTGATTAAATTTATTTCTACTGAAAATCAACTTGCGGATATCTTTACAAAACCTCTTAGTGAAGAGCAATTTATAAAGATAAGACATGAGCTTCGAATGATGAATGTTGCATATTGAATTACTTTTTATTTTTTATTTTAATTTTTTATTAAGTTGATATGTTTGTTATTGTATAGATTTATACTTCATGAATTAAATAGCTTGATATATTTGTTATTGTATGGATTTATGTTTCATGAATTAAATGGCTTATTGAAAAATTTTGAATCTCAAAATGATTTAAAAATTGATCAATTTTTAAGCAAAAAATAAATTAGTGTGTGATAACTTTATGAAATGAGAGTTATTATGGCAATTCTAGACTTAAATCAAGACCACTTAAAGAGTAAATGATGTGTTTTTATTGTATTTTTGTTACATTTTGTATAAACATTCATTTTAGTTTAGTCTTAATAAGTTTTACTTAATTTAAAGTAATTCGTGCTCAAATTGTGTACATAATTGTAGGTTTTTAGAAGCTTATAATTCATGGAAGGAATGCTGATGCAATAGGCTGGCAAAAAGGAGGAAGAACATGACTATAAAAGAATTGAAACAAATCTGGAACAATGCAGTTGCTGTAGCAGCCATTGCTGTAGCAATCCTGGAACAACGACATAAAAAATTCCGTGCGGGATACTTGCAGAATTATGATCTGCAGTTTCCTAATCTGACTTATGCGCGCCCTAGGCTTCCGTTTATCCTAATTTTCAACTATAAAAAAAAGCACATATCATAAGGATTAGAGAGGGCCGTCACCCAAGGAGAAAAACACAAAGAAACAAAAGAAAAACAAGATTCAAGAGAGAAATTAAGGGTTGCACAAGAGGAGAATTTACAGAAATCAATTGGGAGGTCAATCCTTTTTATTCTTCTCTTGTTTTCTCGTTTTCTATTTATTTATGGGGTTTTGTTTCATGGCTGAAACTTTATTCTTTATTTTTCTTTTGCAAATCATGAACTAAATTTATTGGTAGTTGAGTGATAAACAATCTTGATGGTTTATTGACTGGAAATATGTTTTGCTGTATGTTTGCTGTAGCAGTTTGTTTTGATAGTATTTATTTTTATTCATTATTTCGGTTGATCACTCATTTAATGATAATAGCTAAGGGAGAGCCGCAAAAAAGCCCTATCTTAGTGGAACATATCAGAGCAATACTTGGTTTTAGATTGAGTTTCCTGGATTGAGTTTAACTTATCCCAAAAGAGCCATGCTTAATCTAAAATTAGTGATGAACTAGACATAGGGATTCACCGTGTAAGGTAAATAGAACCTAAGAGTGTAATGCTATATCTTATGTTGGCATAACAACTGATCACTGTTAGGTTGTATATAGATATAAGATATCCAACATACGACGGCTGAGGATACATAAGAATTCTGCCCAGTGCTGTAGCAAATACTGCAGCAACCAAGCCAACTATTATAAAATAGTCAAGACCATTAGGAGAGTTTATTCACTCAACTATTATATACTCCCATTAGTTTTATCCTTGAGCTTGAAGTGATAGTTTACTTTGTTGCATTTTATTTATTGCGTTTTTATTTTAATTTATTGCATTAGTTTCATTAATTGTTTATTTTATTTTAGCACAAAATCTGCAATATTAAGATTGTTGTAGCAAATTTGATAACATCAATCCCTGTGGAGACGATCTTGAATACTCATCATTTTATTACTTGTTGTGTACACTTGCACATTGACACCAATAGCATTAGAAATTATACACCAACAGGGTGTGTAATACAAGTCTAAGAGATTACTAAACTTCAAAAATTTTCTCCAAAGTTTAACCAATATACCGCTTCTAATCAACCGGAAAGCCTTTTCTTTTATTGTTGCTTACTGGACCCAAACCGGATAACCAGATAATGAAAAACCGGTAAGCCTCTTTTATTGTCTTATTTTCTGGAAAGAACCAGTCAGCCGGTTATGAAACTTAGAAAACCGGATTTGGTTTGGTGCTTGCTGGAACAATTCAGCCAGCTGGTTATTGTCAACCGAAAAACTGAATTTGCGTGTAATGCTTGTTAAACTCAACTGGATAACCGGTTATGAGATCCGGCAAACCGAATTCGCGTTCTGCACCCACTGCCCACAATCGGTTAACTGGTTATAAATTCTGAAAAACCGGATTCAAGTTCAACCATTCTGGACACAAATCGGAAAACTGGTTCGTGGTTAACCGGATTCGTGCATATATAAGTTGTTCATCTTCTCTTTCCTCTTTCGGTAAACCAGATTTTCTTCTCCCTAAAAGTTGTTTCCATCTTCTCTCTTTCTCACTCCAAAATCCATCATTCTCATCGGTTTTCAATCCAAATTAATTCATAAAACTCATTCCCTATCCATTCTTGAATCCAAAATCATCTTCGAAATCCATTTTCACCATCAAACTCCCTAGATCCGAATCTAACCTAGGTTTTCAAACAAAACTTTCTCTCACTAGATTTGATCTTCTTAAGCCATTTTTTAACCAAATTGCATCACAAAATCTTTTTTAATCCTTATCATCTTCTTTCCCATTACTTCTTTTGACTTCAAATTACTCAAAATCATTATGTCCACTTCATGGCCGATTCAAGGAAAAGGCACAGAGCCGGAGGTTCCTCCAATCAGTCCACCTTCGAGTCCATGCATTTTCCGGCCAAGCATTTAGTCAAACAATTTCACAATAATTGCATGACTCGTGAGGTACTCCCTACATTTTTCGTTTTACCGAATTGGCTTCGTACTCTTAATATTAGTGATAGAAATTTATTTCAATTATTGGAAGATGTTGGTTGGATAAATGCCGTTATGATTGAAGAAAATGTATATCCTGACTTGGTGAAAGTATTTTACTCGAATATGGATACTTCCGCGGAGAAAGAGAATCGAGTAATCACCAAAGTTGGAAGAGTTTCGATTGAATTTGATGATTCGTAATTGAACTCTATACTAGGAACCTCCGATGATGGCCTAGAAATCTTTTCACTTAGGAAATCTCCCAATATTGATGATTATGTTCATATTGACGCTGTTAAGAATATATGTCGTCGTATTGGCCTTTCGGATGATGATTATCCTATCCATTTCCACACCCAATGTCTTTGTCCTCAAACTCGGATAGTACTTTTTTTTATTCAGAGTATTGTGCTTCCTAGATCAGGCCATTTGGATGAGGTTTCCCATATGGATGTTGCCTTGATTGATTGTATTCTTAGACGTCGTCCAGTTGACATAAGATACTCCATTGTCCAAACCATGCTTTCTATTCCTAAATTGATTACCCGTTCTCTTCCATATGGACATTTTATCACCCGGATCCTTAAACACTTTAAGGTACCTATCCATGAACCATCGTGTAGTCCATCTAAGAGCATCAGCGGTAAAGCTGTTAGTGCCTTAGATTTGACTGACATAATGGAGCTTCGGTAAGAATTTCTGACAATAAGTATACTTTTCTTGCTCCGAGTGATGATCGGCCACTCAACGATGTAGTTCCGGCTTATCAACTTCCTGATTTCTCGTTTCCATTCCAGGGCCAGCGTCGACGTCGAGACCATCTAGTGTCTACTTCTACACCTGCTTTACTACGTTCAAAGCCTCCTGCTTTTGAAAAAGTTACTCTTCAGCGGCTTATGGATGAGGTGAGGACCCCCTCTGTGCGACAGACCGATTTTCAGCAGCACATTCTTGGAGAGCACCACCGACTCTCATAGCAGTAGCAGCAGCAGCAGCTCATTCATGGACAACGCATCCTCTTTGAGCACTTCAGCATTCCATATCCGTATCCACCTCCATCACCACCATCCTCACCACCTTCATAGTCTCTTATACTTGTATTTGGACACACCAACATTGCATTACCGTTTTATGTTCTTTTATTTTCATTTACATTATATGGATGTTTGTTATGTTGAATTATGTATTTGTTTTGGATTATGTGGATTTCATATGATGGTTGGTTATGTTTTTCACTTATGTTTTGGATCATGTGGAACTAATATGCTTGATTTGAGTTTCTGGTGATCAATAGGGGGAGCTTTTTACTCTTTTGATGCTGAAGGGGGAGATATGATATGTAAAGGGGGGAAAATTCATTTATTATAAAAATTATTCATATGCATTTATGCAGGGGGAGTCTTTTAAATCTTTTTCATCTTTTTCAAATCAGTTTTTTAACCTTGCATTGATTAAGGGGGAGTTTTTTCATAACTAAATCAATTTTTTTAAATGTGTTTATCATCATCAAAAAGCGGGAGATCGTTAGCCTATATAGCTATAAATGTTGGTTTTGATGATAACAAACCACATGTTTTGGATAAATAAAGAATTACACATTATGCTTTTAAAACAAGAAATTAATATGGACTAAAATGAAAAAGTTTGATTTTAATAAGTATTGTTTTAAATTCTTTATTTGGGCTCATTTGAAAATATTTAAAACGTTTTGGGCCAAACTATAATTTTCATATATTTGGGTCATATAATAATTTCAAAAAATATTATTTAGAAATTCTGAAATTGGACCTATTTGTAACTATTCATAACGTTTTGCACCATAATACAGTTATAGAAAGTTTTGGGATAAACTATAAATTTAAAAAATAGTTCACTGTAGCAGGCACTATAGCAAAGCGGCTAACCAGATGTTACAAAGCGGCAATCCGGTTATGGGCATAAACTCTTTGGAATGAAAGCGGCTGACCAGATTCATGAAAGCGGCATACCGGATGTGCAAAAATCCAAATTTTTGAACATAATGATAACATGAAGTGGCTAACCGGATTCACAAAAGCGGCAAGCCGGTTATCACCAGAAAGTCAATAACAACTAGTTTTCTTCCTCAACTATAAGTTGGCTCAAATCAAATTCATTTTAGATTATGCAACCATTGATATTTTGAGCAATTCTCTGCAAATCTAAGAGCATAAACTTTGTATTCATTTCATTTATTCACACATATTGATCTTTCGTTTGTATTCAAACACATTGTGTGAGAGAAATTTTTGTAATCCTTTTTGTAAAATCGAATTGAGAGGTTGTAAGTGTTAAGATACACTTGGGTTAAGAGATTGAGGTTAATCTCTTGTTGTAAAGGTTCGTTGACGTCTTGGAAGTCAATTGTAAGTGTGTGAAGCGATGGGAGGCTTGGATAGTGAAATCCTCAAGCCTGATGTTCTTGGAGGCATGGACGTAGGCGGATTACCGTACCACATAAAAATCTTCATGTTTGTTTTCTCTTCCCTTGTTCTTTTATTTTTGTGATTTATTGAATTTATTGCTTTCAATTTCATTAAGGCATTAGATTGAATTATTGTGTGATTTGCTTGTTTAATTTGTAAATACCCAATTCACTCCCCTCTTGGGTTGCATAACTCGTATTTCAGTTATATCTTCCATAAGTATCATCCCAATTCTTCATTTTGCTTGGACTTGTAGACGAACTTGATGAGTCTTGATGCTGACAATGGACTTGATGGTGGAGATACTTGAGATGAATTTTCATTGTTTCAATATCAAAGATCAATTGTTTTTTTTTTTATTTCTTCCACATTAACAACCTTTTGTTCACCTTTTCTTTGCCCTTAATTCAATGTTGCTTTTTCATCAAATAACACATCACAACTTATGACAATCTTGTTAGTATTTAAACTATACAATCTATAACTTATAGATTGTGAGCTATAGCTTGTAAAAATGCACTTTTCACTTACCTCATCAAGTTTATGTCTCTTTTCTTTTGGAATTTGTGAGTAGCAAATACAACCAAACACTTTGAGATGTCTTACATGTAGTTTTCTTCCTCTCCAAGCTTCAATTGGTGTTTGATTTTGAAGTTCTTTTGTTGGGCACCTATTTATTAAATACATAGCCATATAAATTGTTTTAACTCAAAATATTTTAGGTAGCCCCTTTTCACGAAGCATTGACTTTGGCCATCTCTATCCCCGTTTGATTTTTCCTTTCGAATAGATTTTTCCTCTCAGATATCTCATTTTGTTGTGGAGTATAGCCAATAGTAAGTTGTCTTTCAACACCCTCATCTTCACAAAACTTATCAAACTTTCTTAAATTATATTTTTTACCTCTGTCGTTTCTCGAAATCTTTATATAATTTTCACTTTATTTTTCAATGGAACTTTTAAATTTCTTGAAAATAGTAAAAACTTTAGATTTTTGCTTCATAAAAAATACTTGTCATTCTAATAAAATCATCAATAAATAAAATGAAGTACCTATTTTTACCAAGAGAGAGTGTAGATATATGTCCACAAACATCCATGTGAACTAATTCAAGTGCTTTCTTTGCTAGGCTCTTTTGGAAAAAGTTGTCAGTGATGCTTTCCAAGTGCACAATCTTTAAAAACTCCTTCATTGTCTTTAATGCAACTAGGCAGCCACACAGCCATAGGACTGGGCACTATTTGGTTCGGTTTGGTTTTTTAATTAAACCAAACCGAACCAAAACCAATCGGTTCTAACGAGTTGAAACCGAAAATGAACCGAAATTTAAAATCGAATCAAACCGAACCGAATTATTTTGGTTCGGTTCGGTTCTAAACTTCAGTTCGGTTCGGGCCAATTTGGTTCTATTCGGTTTCAATTTTACAATTTCTCCCTTGATTGAACTGCACACTTAATACCAATATTTTATATAACATGATAAATTTTAGCAAAATAAAAACTCATAAGTCAAAGAAAAACATGAATCAGAAATAGAAATTGACGATAACAAAAAAATCATAATAAATTTTTCATTCCTAACATAATAATAATACACCAAAAATCTCAAATGAAACCATTTGCAATAACCAACAAGGCCTTCAAAATCAACATTTATTCAATGACCAAGCATGGCCATGTCACCAAAATCTGGCAAGTCAGCAATTGCAACAAAGACCCAAAAAAAAATTTATAATTTCTCAAAATTAATTTTACCGTGATCACAATGGAGAAGAGCAGATCACTCCCCAAGTAATCATCATCATTTTCTAGCAAGTTCTATTTCAACAACCAATCAAATTTATACACTTTCAATGGTCCAAACAGCAAAAGGAACGGATTTGCAACACCAAATCCAAAAAAATAAACAAATAAAAAAAAGCAAAAATCAAAAATCAAAATTTAATATTGTTATTTCACTTAAACAAAGAAATGGATCTATAATAGAAATAAAATAAAAAAGCGAGAGAAACAAGAAGAAAATAAGAATTCTTGTGGGATTGTCGAGGGCTTGTGACAAAGGAGGGTAAAGGATGGATCTTGCGAGGGTTGTGACGAACTATCGGTGGCTGATGAACAGCTGTGCTAAGGGTTGACAGTGGCTGTGGTGAGAGAGAGAAGCGGCTGCCAGCTGTGTGTATGGTGTGAGAGAAGGTGGCTGCCAGTTGTGTGTGTTCAGAGAAACGAGCGGCTGCCGGTGGTGGAAATGGATTGTGCTGCCGATGAGAGTGTCAAAGAGTGAGGGTGTGAGTGTGTGCTGCCGGCTGTGAGAAAGAGACGAGTGAGTGTGCAATTGATTTTAGGTTTAGGTTTTGTTTAGCTATTTATGTGTGTATAAAATATTTTTTTTAACTTTAATTGAAAGAACCGATTGGTTTGTCGGTTCGGTTCGGTTTTGATCCAAACCAAACATAAACCAATCGATTCTTCAATTTGTGACCCGTTTGGTTTTTGTTAGTAAAATCGAATCGAACCGAATGCCCACCCCTACACAGCCATATTATTTTGAGAAAGCAATTTGTGTCTATGGAAACTTAAATGCCCAAATCTTCTATGCCATAGCCATGATTCTTCAAGATTGTCTACTTTGACAGCTATATTTCTTCTAGCTGATGCTACAATACCTGCATGTGATACATGCATAAAAGATGACCGTTGGATTGAATATAACGAATCCAACGGTTGAGATGAGTTTAATTAATAAATAATTAAAATGTTTCACAAAACCTGAAACCTATAGAAACGGTAACGGGCACACATCCGAACCGGCTATATATATTTGTGTGAAAAAAGAAAAAGAAAAAGAAAAAAGCTCTCACCTCACGCAAAGCTAGTTTTCTCTTCTCTTCTTCTTCGGCAATGGCGAACGGCACAATGAACGGCGGCACAACTTCTACAATGGTGAACGGCGGCACATGAACAACCCCCTGACCCGCTCACTCAGTCAACACTTCGAAACTCTCAACGAATTTTCAAACCTCAACGCCCATTACCACCCGCAACTGCACAAAGACCGAGACGATACCGTTTTTGCCAAACCGACCAGTTACAACTCTCGCTCTTTCCTCCCGTCTCCGTAGATCACAACAGTTTGGTCTCTGAAACCCTAATTTCAGCTTTTTCAATAAACCCTAATTCTCACAATCTCGTTAAAGCACTCGATTTTTTTTTTGTTTTTGGATACTCGAAACTCCAAAATCACTCATTGTAACTACCCTCTATCGAAACCCTAAAAAGGATTTGATTTTTTTTTGGCTTTAAGTTACTATTAAAATTCTGTTCAGTTACCACCGAGCCAACTCCATTAAAGCTTTGATTTTGATTTCAATGATTTCAATCTGGTTCCGATTTAACTCGGTAACCGACTCAGTGAGTTTAGAACAGTTGATGTGATGGTGGAACAAGATGGAGGCAAGTGAAGAAATTGGTCATTTAGAGAATGGGAGTTCGAGCAGGAGTGGTCGCCCACCAAACCGTCCTACGGCGGTTGATCGTACGGGTTTAACCAATGATCGCGTGGTAGTGCCCCGTAAGAAGTCGCTCGTTCGCCACGCATCTCTTGTAATTATTTTTTTTAATTTCCTCAATTTTTAGAGTTTTTTATATTTCAAATTTATTTATCGGTTATTCATTTGATTTCTTGTACAATTCTTGACTTACAAACTTCAACAGTTGTTGGTCGATTGCATAGCCTTTCAATTCTTTTTTTTTGCTTTTTTTTTTTTGCGCACGCTGGATAATCCTTGCCATTAAACAAACCCTCACAACCACCAGCCACCAGCCACCAGCCACCAGCCACCACTGACATGCATGAACGTCCAATCTCTTAGCTGCAATCGCTATTCTTTGTCAACGTCGTGAAGAAATTGGGTATGATGTTGTTAATCAATCACACATGCTACCAAAAAATTCTAAGAACCAATTTTTAAAATTTCGTTAATATGATTATGAAATTGGGCTTGCTTTTGTGTGAATTTTTAGGGGTTGTTTGCTTTTGGATGAACATTAAAAATCAGATTTTGAAATTGTTTGTTCCTCATTTTGTTGAGATATATCCTGTCTTCGTTTATTTATTTGTGCATGTCTGGATAGATATGCCAACCTAATCGAATGCTTATTAAATTCAATGAAATGTGATGCATGGCCTTAAGCGTGCGGTGAATAGCTTTATTCAACATATATATTTTGGAAATTAGTTTTATTTTGTTTGATAACATAATATGTGATAACACTTTAGTTTCTTGCAGCTTGAAAATCCTATACTGTTTCAGATTCTAACTTTATGGAATAATCTGTTCACTTTGCAAATGATATGCAAAAATTTTTTAATCGAATTTTTTTTTCATAGCTTATTGTGTTAGAAGTTCTACTTGCTTTTGTCATATTTTCCTATATTTCTGTTTTGTAATCTGAAGTCCTGAATTAAAAATAAACTCTTGAATAAAAAATATAATAAGTTATCTTGATTAGTTTGGTGTGAATGTACCAGTTGAGTTGCCAGCATGGAGAAGCACAAAGGGGGAATCATTGGTATCATATTATAAAAATGCCATCTATATAGAACTTTCGGTGTTCACTTCATTTGTAATTTTTCCCCCTTATTTTGCTCAATTCTTTGAATTATTAAATTATTCTATAGATTCCATTTGCAGATTTTTTGAATCACGATGGGCTTTCAGAAGCAGTTGTGTTGCATGATGAGGATAAACAATTGTCAGAGGTATATTCTCTCTTTTTCTCTTAATTTTCCAGCTTTGTGATGGAGACAAATAGTAGAATAAAACTTTTTTCTATATGGTCTCTAATGTTTGATAAATTGTTCTTTATTTTTAAAATCAATAGGAAAACTTGATTTAAAACTTAAAACAGAATTGGTCTGGACAAGATGCTTGTTCTCGTTGACCATTACTCTTATTTCTGGTCCTAATAAAGTGGGAAGTCTTCATTATTGGAGCTAATTTGGTAAAATTTGGTGGGCTTGAAGGAAATATCTATTTCTAATATTAATTCTTTGAATTGTCAGTGCAGGTTATTACTGATCAAGATTATGCTCCTAAAGAAGAGGTCATATGCAGCTTTGATGATTCTTTTCTTCTATTAAAATAATTTTCTGATTACTCTCTGGAACTTACTTATGTTTCTTCTATTTATATATGTGTATTAGATGTGTATACTCAGTTTCTTGTGTTTTTTTTTCCCTGCTTGTCCGCCTTCTAGTGTTGTCTGGATACAGCTGTAAACATATATGTGGCCATCTGGTTAACACGAGCCTGAATTTTTTTTTTCTTTACATTGATTAATAGTTTTGATGTTTAATGGCTCATTAATGGCTTTTCGTTCATCTTAAAGGTTGGCATCTGCATATCTAATCGTTGTATGCAGATAGAAATTGCTGCTTAAAAATATTTATATTTGTTATTGATTCAAGAATATATATATGTTATGTCCTTGGACAGTTTGTGAAGTCCCTACATAGATTGTGGGAAACAGCACGTACAAACACACTTTTCATACATGTTTCAGTGTAGAGAAAATATCCATAAAAATGTGTAAAGTCATGCTCTGGGGTTTAAACCTTTAATCCATGTCATAATTGTGAATTTCACTTGGTGCAATTGTCCAAGTATGGATAACATATGGAAAATTCCCAAATTCAACCTTGCTATTGGATTTTGGTTTTTCCCTTCCATACAGCAGCTACGATGAGGTTAGTTTTGAGTTTCAGTTTTGTGTTGGTTCTTGTTTGCAAAAGGAATGGTTATTATACAAACCAGATGGTTTTGCTTAGAGTTGGCAACAGTACCCGCGGGGCTCCAAACCCGCGGGGCCCTGATTAATTTGGGGTGGGTATGGGGCCCCGGAAAATCTGAAAAAAACAATTCGGGTCTATTTGGGTATGGGTCTAAAACCCCAAAACTTTTTGGGTTCGGATTTGGGGATTTTTCGGATCCCCTAACTCAACCCGAAAAAAAAAAAAAATCTAATATTGGAATGCCATCGAATCAATTTTTTTTCCCCCAAAAGAAACCCTAACAGTTCGTGAGCTGCCGTCGTCACTAACAGCCGGTCAGCCGCCACCGTTCGTCGTCACCGACCAACACTCAGCTACACCTGTTGGTTCTCCTGCAGCAAGGTTTTCGCCTTTTCTACTTTTCTTTCTTTGTTTATTTATTTCGAATTGCATCTGGTTTCATTGATTTGGGTGTCTCTGTGCGTGTGTTTGTTTGTCAGTAATGAGTCATTGAGTTGATGGAGATGGCTATTTACAATGTTTGCTTGAGGTTGGCGCGCAAGCGTTCTGACGTTGTTGTGAATAAATCTTAAGTAGTTGGCTTTGGCTATTCAATTTACTGATATGGGGTTTTTTGTGTGTAATTACTGCCTGTCCATGTCTATGAATTTAATCATGCATGTTAATGATTTGAACGAAATTTCTCTTGAAATGTCCAGAAATTTAGAGGAGGGCCCCCATTGATTTTAAGCTCTTGATATTTCTGCATATCAAATCATGTGCTCAGTCTGTTGATATTTTTGTTCAAAGAAATTTAAATTGAAACTGTCGAAATGTTGAATGGTAGATTGCTTGAATTTGTGTACACTGGTTGGCTGAAACTAAACGTACAAATTGAAACTTTTGCTTTGTATTATTATTATTATTTTGGGCTAAAATTATGAGCTGTTGTTCGTTTTGAACATGTTTCCTTGAGTGATCATTTGGATCTGGGCATGTTAATCCAGTGAAAGCTGTAAATCCAGGGCTCATTTATGAAACTTCTAAACAAGATTACATTAAACTTTTGCTGTTGATATTATTTACTAAACTTTTGCTGATTGATATTATTTACTAAACTTTTGCTGATTGCTAAACTTTTGCTGACTACATGAACATGTTTCCTTGAGTGATCATTTTTCGATATTGCATTGTAATTTTTGGTACTTGGTGGGATTGGTACTTGTTGGTCTCTCATCCCCTCTCTCTCTGTGCTAGTTGGTTCTTGCCAGTCCTGCAATGGACAGAATGATCAAATCTGCACCCAAAATATGATTTCTAAACTATCCAGAATTATCATTTGGTGTGTTTATACATTGTTTCATTTGTGTAATCGCATTTGCATATGTATGCTCTTCCTGGACAATGCCTTGTACACTTACTTCCTACATTTAGTCACTACATATCCTAGCTCACCTTTTTCACCACATAAATCATCATTATTATGAGAATTAAACATCTCCTCAGCTGCTGGCTTTTCAGATTTAATGTTTTGTATCCAGTACTAGTTGGTTTTAAATTTTTCAGAATTAAACATCTCCTCACTTACTTCCTACAATGCCTTGTTACTAGTTGGTTTTAAATCCAGTACATGGTAAAATCAGATTTAATGTTTTGTATCTGTATAGTTCTTAATTGTTTGCTTCTAGTAAAATGCTAGTTTTATTTTTATTTTTAAAATTTGCTTATTGGCTTGATTGTAGGTTCAACATTTAATATGGCAAGTTCTTTGCCCACACCACACTTAATGGATGATGAAGGCAATCAAACTCAAGGTGAATCAGCCGCCAGTGTTACTCATGGTGGGTTGCGACGTAGAGGAAGGTTGAGGTCAATTGTATGGGAGCATTTTGAGAAGAAAAAAATTAACTTGATTGATAAGGCTGTTTGCAATTATTGTAAAAATGCATTGGTAGCAAGGAGTAGTGATGGAACAAAGCACTTGCACGATCATTTGAAGACATGTCAAGTGAAAAAGGAAATAGAGGCCACAGAATTCCCACCGGCAAAGAAAGCTGCTGGTGAAAAAGGGAAGAATGCAGTAGAAACTCATTTTGATCCTAATGTTACGAGGAGAAAAATGGCACGTGCTTTTGTCATGCATGAGTACCCTCTGAGCATTGTAGAGCTTCAGGGTCTGAGGGATGTTATGTCTTCTCTAAATCAATTGTGGAAGCCAGTGTCTCGAAATACTATCAAGAAGGAGATTTTAGACATGTATGAGTGTGAAAAGGCCAAATATATCAGTGTATTGGAGCAAACTCAAGGTAGAATTGCCATTACAACTGATATGTGGACTGCAGAAAATCAAACAAAAGCATATATGGCAATCACTGCACACTTTATTGACGATGCTTGGGCATTACGGAGCATACTTTTGAGGTAAAATTCTTACTGTTATGATTTTTTTAATTATTAGTGATCAATCTGATTTTTTTAATTGTTAATGATCAATCTGATTTTTTTTAATTGTTAATGATCTTTTTTTTTTAGCTTTTTGGAAGTGCCTGGTTCTCACACAGGCCAAGTGCTTTGTGATAAGCTGATGGGTTCGTTATTGGAGCTCAACATTGAGCGTAAGTTATCCTCCATAACTGTTGACAATGCTGCTACTAATGATCGTATGATTGATTTTATGTTGTTGGCTCTAGATAAAAATGATCTCATTTTGGGTGGACAAAAGTTTCATGTTCGTTGTTGTGCCCACATTCTAAATTTGATTGTAAAGGATGGTTTAAGTGTGATTGGTGATCTAATTGCAAACATTCGTGAGAGTGTTATTTTTTGGTCAGGATCAACTAAAAGGAAATCGACATTTGATGAAAATGCACGTAAATTAGGCATTACTTCTGGTAGAAAACTAGTACAAGACTGTCCACCTAGGTGGAATTCTACTTATCTCATGATATGTTCTGCATTACATTATAAGAACGTTTTTTGTCGATTGAAGAATATTGATGGACAGTATAAGTGTTTGCCTAGTGAGCATGATTGGCAATTGGCTAGTGCCTTAGAAAATGATTTGAAATGTTTTTATGATTGTACAACATTATTTTCTGGTACTAGTTATCCAACATCTAATCTATTTCTGCGCCATGTGTGTGATATTAGATTGTGCCTGAATGAATGGGTTTCAACTCCTAGGTATGATGAATTTAGAATCATGGCACAAAAAATGATTGAAAAGTTCGATAAGTATTGGCATAACATGAGTGGAATATTGTCTATTGCATGTATCTTTGATCCTAGGTTCAAAATTAGGTTGGTTGAATATTATTTTTCCATGATTTATGGGGATGATGCTACTTCTCGTGTCCAGATAGTGTATAGTGATTGTCAAAGTATAGTGAAAGAGTACAAAGCTAGATATGCATCAGTTGCTAGTTCTCCTGGATATAGTTCTAGTTCTTTAAGTACTTCTCATTCTATACCGAGTTCGGGTTCCTATAAGGGTTCAACTGAATGGATTTTGGGGTTTACTAGTTTTGTTAATGTTGGTAATGAGGAAGTAAAGGATGAACTAGACACTTATTTGGGTGAAAAGTTAGTACCATTTAATGTTGAGGAAGAATTTGATGTTTTAGCTTGGTGGAAGGTGAATGGTGGTAACTATCCGATATTGTCTCAAATTGCAAGAGATATTTTGGCTATTCCAGTTACCACTGTTGTTTCTGAATCTGCTTTTAGCACCGGTGGTCGATATGTAAGCCCATATCGCAATAGACTTCATCCACGCACATTGGAGGCTTTGATGTGTAGTCAAAGTTGGATACGTGCTCTTTGTGGAGGTATATGGTTTGCATTTTAATTTTTGTGTTTTTATTTATTTAAATTAACTAATAATTAACTTGATATTTATATTTATATTTTTTAAGTAGTTGTGGCACCGACCTCTCCAGCATATGCCAAGATTCTTGATGAGGAGCCAGAGATTGAAACAGATGTAGAGGTTGTAGAGGTATATAGTTTTAGTTTATATTATCTTGTCAAGAATTTATTAAGTTGAATTGTTAAAACATGTTTTTATTAATTTTTTTTTTGTTTATGTTATAGGTTTATGAAGAATCTTAGAATGTGCATCAATGGTGATGGCTACAAGTTTATGTTGAAGACTTAAAATTATTTTAATTTGTCGTATAAAATTTAATCATTTGTAATTATGTTGAAGGCTTAAAATTATTATGTTTTTATTTATGTGGAGGTTGTTAAAATTATTTGTAATTTTATTTCTAATATAAGATTTGATTATTTGTAATTTTATTTCTAAATATGGAAGTTGTTAGAATTATTATTATTTAAGAAAAAAGGAAAACTAAAATATTTAGAAATTATTATTTAAAAAATGGGAATCGGGTCCCCGTTTTAATCCCGCTCATTTCGGGGATATACCCAAACAATCCCCATTACAATTTTTTGGGTCTGGGGCGGGTTCGGGGGATTGCTTGTAAATTGGGTTCGGGTTCGGGGATCATGATCCCCACCCGAACCCGCCCCATTGTTTTGCTTGCAAGTTATACTTATCTACCAATATTATCTGGTACCTCTTTGCTTTATAAAGAGCAAGTGATTCTTTAGCCCCTGTTTTTTTTTTTTAAGTACTGATTGCCTTTATCGTGCATCTTTTAGTCTCTCTTCGCATTTGCTATGCATTATTTTTTAATAAATAATTAAAAAATTTCCAGGTGCTGTTTAGCTTCTGTTATGCTGCAAAAACAACACCAGGAAATTTGCTGGCACTGTTTTACTAATGTTTGTGTAAAAAGACTTTAACTGCTGTTTTATATACCTATAATTTGTATTTCAATATGATCTCCATTTTGCTTTTATTTTTTAATTTTTAAATTGGGAAGATTCCCTTGTATTTTATCTCAATTGCAATTTTGTCTAGTATTCGTTCTTGGGATTATATCTTCTTTTACTTCTTTTTAGGGTGCAGCTCTCAGTTTCAAGTACTACCAACATTGTTTCTCTTCCAAGAAAGAATCTGTAGTTTTATCTAGCTATGAATTGAGTTAGCCATCGGTTATTAGCAGTTTCTGGACAAGGAGCAAGAAGATACCAATAAGGACCTGGATTTCAGAAGCAATTCTCTTATTTTTCTTTTATTTTGAATCATTAGCATTTTCTTTCTCTCGTTTGGTTTCAGATATTGGTGGCATTGGGTAGTGGGTTTGTTTATTGAATCATGATGATACCAAATGTAATTGCAAATAGCAGGGTCTAAAATTTGTATGACCTTGTGATTTGTGCTATATTTTTTTACTGATGTTTGCTTAATTTTATTTTTCTTTTTGTTTTTTTTGAGTGATCTCCATAATTAATCAAGAACTAAAATATCAAGATTTTAATCTTTTAATTTAATATTATTTTGAGAATTATTGGCTTCCATCTTCCATTAAAATAATCCCTTAATGAAAAATCATTGTTTTAACATTAAATTTAATTTTGCAATATGTAATTGACCAGAATAAATTTTTCAAAATTAAAAATTTTTGTGCGAAGAATTATAATGTTATATTCTATCTCTAAAAATTAACCAAAAAAAGTCTGTATTTTAAAGTTATAATAAATGTACTATTAAAGAAATCTATATCTATCATAAAATATGATTTTCATAATGTTGGAAATTAACAAGTATTATTTGAAATCTTGGAAAATAGGTTTGATTGAGTTTCATAATGATTTTAATAAAATGGTAATTTTTAGGGCACTAACGACGAACCGCTAACCCTTAAAGTGGCTAATTGATTCCATTTTGGGGAGTTTTCAAAATAAAAAAGGCAAACCACTAACTTTAAGTGGCAAGACGACTACGCTTATGTGAGTTTATTATATGGTGTGCGTTGATCATTCATGATCTTTCAAGTAAGAAAATATGCTAGTTCTTCCATGTAATAAGAAGCTTAGTGCTTTTTGGGTTGAGTTTTTAAAACATTTAATGTCACCATTAATGGAAGGATTTGGTTGGTTTCTGAGTTGGTATACAAATAAATTAACTGCACTCATATGTCATGTAAAGCTAAATTGACTAGCTTGTAGTGAAAAGGCGGTGAGTCGTTTGGAGTTGCATGCTCTCTGGAATGAAAGAGACTAGCCTCTTCGTAGGAAACAGGTAGCCCTTTTCACGCCAGAGAGTATGTTTTTCCAAAATGGCTAGCCGTTTCAATGAAGAGGCTAGCCTTTTTCACTTCGCATGCTCTCTGGAATGAAAAAGGCTAGCCTCTTCATGGGAAACGACTAGCCCTTTTCACTCCAGAGATCATGTTTCCCGAAAATGGCTAGCCGTTTCAATAAAGAGGCTGGCCGTTTGGAGTTGCATGCTCCTGGATTGAAAAATGCTAGCCGCGATAAAGTAAACGACTAACCCTTTTTACTCCAAAAAGCATTTTGATCGAAAACGGCTAGCCGCTTATTTTAAAGAGGCTAGCCATCTTCATACACAAACAACTGGCCTAAAAAATTTTAAATGTCAGCCGTTTTCGATGTGATTTTCACTGGAGGAGAAACGGCTAGCCTCTATTAAAAGGCTAGCCGTGAACGGTCAACCTATTATTTTGTAAAGGTTAGCCGGGCTCAATCCAATGGTATTGTTCATCTTCTTCCTCACAAAATCGGTCAGCCGCTTCTCTCTTTAAAAGTCGAATCCTCTCTCCGACGTTCTCACTCCAAAGATCCACCGTTTATAATCAGTTCATAGCCCAAATTCAATCTTAGAAATCATTTCCCACCACTCGGTCTTGCTAAAATTTATAAAAAACAAAACTGGTTAATTGTCGAAACCAAAATAACCTAGGTTGTAAACCCCTTTCACTTGCTACTTCACCAATATTTCACTATTCGATAAATGTTTACCAAAATTTAACCCATATATCCCTTTTAAACTTCATTAACTTCCATTTAATCGGTATATTGCTCTTCAAATCGCTGAAAAATCAAAATGTCAAGTTCAAGGCTACGTAGAGCAAAAAAGAAAGGGAAAGAAGCGATTCCACCACCCAAACGATCCCCGAAAAGGGGGAGGCCTGTAGAATTAAATTGCAACCTTGAAAATCATTTAATTAATGGACCAATAAATATAAAACCACAACCATTAACTTGATACATAAAACAATAAACTTGAAACCAGTGAACTTGAAATTTAAGGCAATGAACTTGAAATACGAGATCATTAACTTGCAACCATAAAAATGATTAAATTAATAAACTTGAAACTTAGGGCAATGAACATGAAACATCTGATCATTAACTTGCAACCGAAAAAATTATGTAATTAATGGACCAATAAACATGAAATCATGACCATTAACGTGATACCTAAATCAATAAACTTGAAACCAGTGGACTTGAAATTTAAGGCAATAAACTTGAAATATGAGATCATTAACTTGAAATCATAAAAATGATTAAATTAATGAACTTGAAACTTAGGGCCATGAACATGAAACATCGGATCATTAACTTGCAACCTAAAAAATTATATAATTAATGGACCAATAAACATGAAATCATGACCATTAACGTGATACCTAAACCAATAAACTTGAAACTAGTGAACTTAAAACTTAAGGTAATAAACCTGAAATATGAGATCATTAACTTGCAACCATAAAAATGATTAAATTAATGAACTTGAAACTTACGGCAATGAACATGAAACATATGATCATTAACTTGCAACCCAAAAAATTATATAATTAATGGACCAATAAACATGAAATCATGACCATTAACGTGATACATAAACAAATAAACTTGAAACCAGTGAACTTGAAATTTAAGGCAATAAACTTGAAATATGAGATCCTTAACATGCAACCATAAAAATGATTAAATTAATGAACTTGAAACTTAGGGCAATGAACATGAAACATCCGATCATTAACTTGCAACCGAAAAAATTATGTAATTAATGGACTAATAAACATGAAATCATGACCATTAACGTGATACATAAACAAATAAACTTGAAACCAGTGAACTTGAAATTTAAGGCAATAAACCTGAAATATGAGATCCTTAACATGCAACCATAAAAATGATTAAATTAATGAACTTGAAACTTAGGGCAATGAACATGAAACATCTGATCATTAACTTGTAACCGAAAAAATTATGTAATTAATGGACTAATAAACATGAGATCATGACCATTAACGTGATACATAAACCAATAAACTTGAAACCATTGGACTTGAAATTTAAGGCAATAAACTTGAAATATGAGATCATTAACTTGCAACCATAAAAATGATTAAATTAATGAACTTGAAACTTAGGGCAATGAACATGAAACACCTGATCATTAACTTGCAACTGAAAAAATTATGTAATTAATGGACCAATAAACATGAAATCATGACCATTAACGTGATACCTAAATCAATAAACTTGAAACCAGTGAACTTAAAACTTAAGGCAATAAACCTAAAATATGAGATCATTAACTTGCAACCATAAAAATGATTAAATTAATGAACTTGAAACTTAGGGCAATGAACATGAAACATAGATCATTAACTTGCAACCTAAAAAATTGTGTAATTAATGGACCAATAAACATGAAATCATGACCATTAACGTGATACCTAAATCAATAAACTTGAAACCAGTAGACTTGAAACTTAAGGCAATAAACCTGAAATATGAGATCATTAACTTGCAACCATAAAATGATTAAATTAATGAACTTGAAACTTAGGGCCATGAACATGAAACATATGATCATTAACTTGCAACCCAAAAAATTATATAATTAATGGACCAATAAACATGAAATCATGACCATTAACGTGATACCTAAACCAATAAACTTGAAATTAGTGAACTTGAAATTTAAGGCAATAAACCTGAAATATGAGATCATTAACTTGCAACCATAAAAATGATTAAATTAATGAACTTGAAACTTAAGTCAATGAACATGAAACATCTGATCTTTAACTTGCAACCGAAAAAATTATGTAATTAATGGACCAATAAAAATGAAATCATGACCATTAACGTGATACCTAAATCAATAAACTTGAAACCAGTGGACTTGAAACTTAAGGCAATAAACCTGAAATATGAGATCATTAACTTGCAACCATGAAAATTATTTAATTAATAGACCAATAAACATGAAATCATAACCATTAACTTGATACCCGAACCATTAAACATGAAACCAAAGGAACATAAAACGGAGGGCAAATAAACATGAAATATATTATCATTAACTTGCAACCATGAAAATCATTAAATTAATGGACCAATAAACATGAAATCGTGACCATTAAGTTGATACCTTAACCATTAGACTTGAAACTTCTATTTTATTATTATAAAAATAATTTTTTTTGTTATGTCCTTTAATATTAAAATAATGATTATTTTATTATTATTTTATTTCTTATAATTGAATATTATTATTTAATTTATTTAAGGGGCAACCGGTTGCTCCCAATTTTTTTTTTTGGTGTTTGTGGCAGCCAAACCATTGCTCTACTTTTTCCCATTTTTGATTGCTTGCACGTATCACATACATGCATGTACTGTAGCCGTCCCCATTTCTTCTATATTTGTAAACAATCAGAAAGCTTCAATTTTTCTCAATGTTTTTCGTCTTCACAAGATGCATGTTCTCTTTTATCATGAATACAACAACCATTATCTTTAAAACCAACCACCTATTTGAAATTCTAGTTATGCAACTCAAGAGGAGGGTGAATTGGGATATTAAAAAGTATTCAATTTTAAAACAAAACTCAATGCAAATCTAAGACGGATTTAAAGCAATAACAAATAAATTAATCAAGCACAATAAAAAGATTAAGGGAAGAGAAAACAAACACAATGATTTTTACGTGGTTCGGCAATCCCCGCCTATGTCCATGCGTCCAAGCTCACCGGGCTTGAGGGTTTCACTAAGCAAGCCTTCAAGGCTTTAAATGCTTACAATTGACTTCCAAGGTGTCAATGGACCTTCACAACAAGAGATTATCCCCAATCTCTTAACCCAAGTGTATCCCAACACTTACAATCTTTTAACTTGATTTTACAAAAAGGATTACAAATGAATTTCTCTCACACAATGTGTTTGATCACAAATGAAAGCTCAATGTGTGAATGAATGAGATGAATACAAGGATTTAAAGCTCAAAGAAAGTTGTATTCTCAATATCTTGCTCAATGATGATCATTGGAATTCATCTTGTTTGAATTGGATTGAGCTTATTTATAGTTGGAGCTAAAAAACTAGCCGTTATTGATTGTCTGCCCGTAAATGGATCACCGTTAACTGTAAACGGGTAACCGTTTATTCTAGTCAAAGTTACCGTTGAGCTGAATTTCAAATAAACAGTTGACCGTTTGTCACTATCGGTTTACCGTTAATTTCCAGAGACCTGCAAAATGAATTTGGTTAACCGTTGTCACTAAACGGTTCAAGGTTAGCAATATGAAAATAATCGGTTCACCGTTTTCAGTAAACAGTTCGCCATTATTTTCCAGAATCATCATTTTAACAATACTTTGCAGAACATGCTTTCTGAAAATTATCAGTTAGTCGTTTTTAGTAGATGGTTAGCCGTTTCCTACAGTAATCGCTACAGTGAAATTATTTTCTAAAATTATAGTTTTGCCCAAAACTTTCTATAATTATACTATGGCCTAAATCGTCATAAAACTTTACAAATAAGTCCATTTTCAGAGTTTCAAAACTTTTTCAATTTAAACCATTAATTGAAAACAACCAATTTCATAATATCATTTTTCCATTAAGTATAAAACCTTTATATTATGAAAATAATGATTTATTTAAAATAATTTGAGCTTTTAAAAACTTAATCATTCTTAATCTTGTTTGTTATCATCAAAATCAATATTATGGATACATGTATGCTAACAATCTCCCCCTTTTTGATGATGACAAACCTTGAATGTATTTAAAGAATGATTCCACAAATTGCTCCCGTAAATGTAAGCTCCATTTACAATTTGCCAATTTACTAAATTAACATATTTAAATACATGTATTCTTCTCCCCCTTCATCATAAAAAAGAAAACTTAATGGAAAAGAGAGTAAAAATTTTTACAATGTTAAAAACATGTATTCTTCTCCCCCTTTATCATAAAAAAGAAAACTTAGTGAATCTCCCCCTAACAACAAGCATCACCTCAAATATAAGTTTAGTGATATCATTTCCAAAATATCATATAAAACAATGTAATAAAATCATCATCATATCTCAAAATCATCACCATAATCGCATATCAACCATAAAAAAAAAGCTCAAAATGTATATTATCCAAAATCATATTGTATGCTCCCCCTAAATATATGGCCAATTTAAAATTTTAACCAAAATGATTTTATCCAAAAATATATCATATTTATCTCCTCCTTTATCATAAAAAGAAAAGATAGATAGATGCAATAACAAGATCATCAAAAATAATTCGATGAAGATATTACCCATTTTGTGTGAGCAAAAATTTCGACAAAGTCTTCCCTTAAAAATGAACAAATCCTCAAATTCACAATATGGTTAAAAACGCTTCCATATAAGTTTAAACAATCATAACAAATGAACAACTCCTTCAATTCATCAAGCAACGCACATATAATCATCAATCATCAAAATCATCAAGAAATCAAATCATCCTAAGTTTATGCCGAATTTTTGAAAATTGCTCTTCGCAAAAAGGTTTTGAATTCTTTACCAAATTGGCATGCATATTATCAACTATCCAAGCTCCATAATTACCAATAACATTTATAAATCAAGACAACTAAACTCATCAAAGATCTAATGTGACATTTCAATATAACTTAAAAAATTTTATATGCTTAAAATTCTCAAAGTATATGTATTTTTCCATTTTTCGATATCGTTTAAACAAGTAAGGCATATTCAACAATACATCGATAAAGTACAAAAAATGCATTCATTCACTAATCATAGATTGTATAAGATCAAAGCTTCATCAAATACAATGTAATCATCAATGCACATTCTTTATCATCAAAACTTAAGTAAAATATAAGTACATAATGACAATAATAGATCATCAAAATCAACATAGCTATTAAGAAAAACCATCATTATAAGTAAAGAACAAGTGATCAAATTCATAAGTGCAATAAGTCATTTGTGCGAATTTTATAAATGATATAACACAATTAATGGCATATGAATTCACACATACATAAGAGATGGACAATGATGATAGACAATTAAGAAGATGAAATAAAAGACCATACAATCATCAAAATCAAACAAAGGCATCATGATAAATCACTCAATATTATACACAATGATAATTCCATCATGTAAACATACAAGCATACTTTCGCAAAATCAAGCTATTATCCATTTATCATGATCCACTCAACATAATAAATAGGCAAGATAAGCTTATCCACATCATGTTAATGCACTTAATGTTATGATAAGATATGAAATACTTACTAAGATTAAAAGACTATCACTTCTAATCAATAAGGCAATAATTGTTACCAAAACAATTAAATTATCTTGTTCCATCATTTTTGCTTAGACAATGATCAAGTGATTATCCATATAAGCTTTCATCAAGGAACTCTCCATCATTCCTTAATAGTGGTACCTACAAAGAAAACATTCACGTTGTGCCCTTTGGTACCCAAATACTCTTGGGTCCTTGAGTGTTAGATTTTGTTCCTTTTGGAACCCAAATACATTTTACTCCATAATATACATTTTTCTTAACTGGACATCTAAAACTCATATGAACATTTTGATTGCAATAATGACATACAATTTGATCATTAATGGAGGTATTCTTCACAAAGCAGTTCTTATGATAATTTTGTTTCAAATTAGGCGTATAGCCAATACCTCCTCTGTCAAACACACATTTTTGTGAATTAAGCAAGTTATCTACCATTTTTTGTCCATTTGTAAATTTTAAGACAATCTCATTTAACTTATTGCTCTTCTTTTTAAGCATTTCATTTTCTTTCATTAATTCATCAACATGTGATTTCTCATGCTCATATAAAGTACTTTGTTTACATTTAAATGATGCAATCTTGTCATGTAACATTTCATTATCTAATTCCAATTCTTTGATCTTTTCATTTAATGAAACATTGCATTTTTGCAAGGCATCTTTTTCATTTTTCAAGTCATCTACATGTGATTCTAGATGCTTGTGTGAAGTGCTACATTTCTCATTTGATAATGCACCTTTATCATGCAATGTTTTATTCTCTAGTTCTAGGCATATAATTTTTGCACTTAGAGATTCATTTTCATTTGTGAGCTCTACCATTTTCTTTTTAAGACATGTATTCTTTTTACCAATTTTCATCCACTCATCATGTAATTCTTTAAATGCATCACGTAATTCATCATAAGTAGGAAGATCACTTACCTCATCAAGTTCATCATCCGATTTATCTCCAACTGCCATAAGTGCCAAATTTGTCACTTCATGAGATTCCTCCTCATTTGTAGTCTCCTCATACACAACTTTAAGTTTTCTCCAAATTTCATAAGCATTAGAACAATTTGAAACTTTATGAAATTCTTTTTTTATCTAAGGCACAAAATAAAGCATTCATAGCCTTGGAATTTAAAGACATATTTATCTTATCCAACGCACTTAAAGCTTTCTTCCTAAGAATGAATGAACCATTACAAACTATTTCCCAAATTTCATAGTCTAAGGCTTGTAAAAAGACTCTCATCCTAGTTTTCTAATAAGGATAGTCATTACCATCAAAGAATGAAGGTCTAGTGGTAGATTGGCCTTCCATTAAGGTTTAGCTAATTTGGGTTGTTATGGATCTTTAACTCTAGACGGTTAAGTCTACACAAGAGCACCTCGCTCTGATACCAATTGAAATTCTAGTTATGCAACCCAAGAGGGGAGTGAATTGGGATATTAAAAATTATTTAATTTTAAAACAAAAAATGCAAATCTAAGACAGATTTAAAGCAATAACAAATAAATCAATCAAGCACAATAAAAAGATTAAGGGAAGAGAAAACAAACACAATGATTTTTACGTGGTTCGGCAATCCCCGCCTATGTCCACGCGTCCAAGCTCACCGGGTTTGAGGGTTTCACTAAGCAAGCCTTCAAGGCTTCAAATGCTTACAATTGACTTCCAAGGTGTCAATGAACCTTCACAACAAGAGATTACCCCCAATCTCTTAACCCAAGTGTATCCCAACACTTACAATCTTTTAACTTGATTTTACAAAAAGGATTACAAATGAATTTCTCTCACACAATGTGTTTGATCACAAATGAAAGCTCAATGTGTGAATGAATGAGATGAATACAAGGATTTAAAGCTCAAAGAAAGTTGTATTCTCAATATTTTGCTCAATGATGATCATTGGAATTCATCTTGTTTGAATTTGGATTGAACTTATTTATAGTTGGAGCTAAAAAACTAGCCGTTATTAACTGTCTGCCCGTAAATGGATCACCGTTAACTGTAAACGGGTAACCGTTTATTCTAGTCAAAGTTACCGTTGAGCTGAATTTCAAATAAACAGTTGACCGTTTGTCACTATCGGTTTACCATTAATTTCCAGAGACCTGTAAAATGAATTTGGCTTAACCGTTCTCACTAAACGGTTCAAGGTTAGCAATATGAAAATAATCGGTTCACCGTTTTCAGTAAATGGTTCGCCATTATTTTCCAGAATCATCATTTTAACAATACTTTGCAGAACATGCTTTCTGAAAATTATCGGTTAGTCGTTTTTAGTAGACGGTTAGCCGTTTGCTGCAGTAATCGCTACAGTGAAATTATTTTCTAAAATTATAGTTTTGCCCAAAACTTTTTATAATTATACTATGGCCTAAATCGTCATAAAACTTTACAAATAAGTCTATTTCCAGAGTTTCAAAACTTTTTCAATTTAAACCATTAATTGAAAACAACCAATTTCATAATATCATTTCCCCATTAAGTATAAAACCTTTATATTATGAAAATAATGATTTATTTAAAATAATTTGAGCTTTTAAAAACTTAATCATTCTTAATCTTGTTTGTTATCATCAAAATCAACATTATGGATACATGTATGCTAACAATCTCACCCTTTTTGATGATGACAAACCTTGAATGTATTTAAATAATGATTTCACAAATTGCTCCCCCTAAATGTAAGCTCCATTTACAATTTGCCAATTTACTAAATTAACATATTTAAATACATATATTCTTCTCCCCCTTCATCATAAAAAAAAAACTTAATGGAAAAGAGAGTAAAAATTTTTACAATGTTAAAAACATGTATTCTTCTCCCCATTTATCATAAAAAAGAAAACTTAGTGAATCTCCCCCTAACAACAAGCATCACCTCAAATATAAGTTTAGTGATATCATTTCCAAAATATCATATAAAACAATGTAATCAAATCATCATCATATCTCAAAATCATCACCATAATCGCATATCAACCATAAAAAAAAATGCTCAAAATGCATATTATCCAAAATCATATTGTATGCTCCCCTAAATATATGGCCAATTTAAAATTTTAGCCAAAATAATTTTATCCAAAAATATATCATATTTATCTCCTCCTTTATCATAAAAAAGAAAAGATAGATAGATGCAATAACAAGATCATCAAAAATAAATTTGACTTAACCGTTCTCACTAAACGGTTCAAGGTTAGCAATATAAAAATAATCGGTTCACCGTTTTTAGTAAACGGTTCACCGTTATTTTCCAGAATCATCATTTTAACAATACTTTGCAGAACATGCTTTCTGGAAATTATCGGTTAGCTATTTTCAATAAACGGTTAGCCGTTTGCTACAGTGATCGCTATAGTGAAATTATTTTCTAAAATTATAGTTTTACCCAAAACTTTCTATAATTATACTATAGCCCAAATCGTCATAAAACTTTACAAATAAGTCCATTTCCAGAGTTTCAAAACTTTTTCAATTTAAACCATTAATTGAAAACAACCAATTTCATAAAATCATTCTTCCATTAAGTATAAAACCTTTATATTATGAAAATAATGATTTATTTAAAATAATTTGAGCTTTTAAAAACTTAATTATTCTTAATCTTGTTTGTTATCATCAAAATCAACATTATGGATACATGTATGCTAACACTATCCATGTTCTAAAAGTTATCCAACGCTAATTAAATTTTGCTCTAATTTTGGAGCAAGTAATACATCTTGTATAAACTTAGATATTGACTAAATTTGTGAACTGAGTATGCAATATCAGGTCCGATGAGTATTAAGTATTGGAGCCTGCCAACAATGCTTCTATAGAGAGTTGGATCCTCAAATTCTTGCCCCAAAGATCCTTTTGCTACTTTCTCTAATTTCTGACCTGTGCTGAAAGGTGTATCAGAACCTTTACAGTTCTACATTGATGCTCTAATTAAGGGGTCTTTGATATATTTTGTTTGTGATAAATGCATCCCATTATCTATGTAACACACTTCAACACCAAGGAAGTAGGATACTAGTCCCAAATCTTTTAAAGCAAAGACTTTACTAAGATTGGTAATGAAAGTTTCCAACAAAGAATAATGAGGTCCTGTAATGAGAATATCATCCACATAGAATGATACAAGGAATTTATACAAGGATAATACCTCTTGTGTCATGTCTGATGAACAAAGAGGTATCGGCTTTGGAGTTGAAAAAATTCTAGTTTATAAGACACCCTTTGAGTTTATCATACCATGCTCTAGGAGCTTGCTTCAAGCCATAAAGAGCTTTGTTGAGTTTACAAACATAGCCCTCTTTGGATGTGAAGCCCTCTAGTTGTGTCATGTATATATCTTCTGAAATATCTGCATTAAGAAAAGCATTATTGACATCAATTTACCTGACTTTCCAACCTTTCATCACTGCCAAACTTAGTATAGTTCTAACTGCAGAATATTTTGTTAACATGTATATGTTAATAATATTGATTTTGATGATAACAAACTTTAAATGGTGTTTGATAAAAATATTGGAGCTATTTCTTAATAAACGAAAGTCTTAATAACCATTCCATTCATACTTATAAAAGATGGACTTTCAAACTGCAAAAAGATTCTTTGCAAAAGCTGGTTTAAAATGTGATTCTGGAAATAAACGGTGAACCGGTATCTTTTAAACAGTTAACCGATTAAGACCAGAGAGCAATAATTTGCCTAAGCTCTAACCGTTTAAAAACGAAAAACACAAAGGCTACTAGAATTTAACGGCGAACCGTTTATTACAAATGGTTAACCGATAATGTCCAGAGAAGTGACTTCATACAAATCCTTAACCGTTTACTGTAAACGGGTAACTGATGTTCATTTTGCAGGTTACTGGAAACAAACGGCGAACCATTTATTATAAACGGTTAACCAATAATCTCCAGAGAGTCACTTCATACAAATCCTTAGCCGTTTACTATAAACGGACAACTGATGTTCATTTTGCAGGTTACTGGAAACAAACGGCGAACCGTTTAATACAAACGGTTAACCGATAGCATCCACAGAGTCACTTCATGCAAATCCTTAGCCGTTTACTATAAACGGATAATTGGTGTTCATCTTGCAGGTCTCTGGAAGTTAACGGCGAAAGGGTAACCTTAAACGGCAAACCGTTTATTTAAAATTTGGCCCAACGGTAACTTTGACCAGCGCAAACGGTTAACAGTTAATGGCTAACGGTGAACCGTTTTCGGTTCGACAGTTTGTAACGGCTAGTTTTTCAGCTCTAAATATGAATAAGCTCATTCAAATTCAAAGAAGACTGATCACAACACAGCCATTGAGCTTATACTCGAGAATACAATCTTTATAGAGCTTTAAACACATTCTTGCTTCATCTATTCACACATTGGGCATTGATTTGTAATCTTAAATATTGTGTGAGAGAAAAACAATTTGTAATCTTTTACTTTGAGTGATTGTAAGTGTTGGGATACACTTGGGTTAAGAGATTGGGGATAATCTCTTGTTGTAAAGGTTCATTGACACCTTGGAAGTCAAGTGTAAGCAATTGAAGCCTTGGAGGCTTGCTTAGTGAAATCCTCAAGCCCGGAAAGTTTGGAGACGTGGACGTAGGCGAGGTTGGCCGAACCACGTAAAAAATCTTCGTGTTTGAATCTCTCTTCTCTTATTTTTTTATATTGTGATTGATTTAATTGTTATTGTTTTAAATTCATTTTAGATTTACATGATATTTTGTTTTAGAGTTGAATAATTTTTAGAATCCCAATTCACCCCCTCTCTTGGGTTGCCTAGTTAGTATTTCATTTGGTATCAGAGCTTGGTGCTCTTATTTAGACTTAACCGTCTAGAGCTAAAGATCAATGGTAACTCAAAATGATTCCATATTTAGGGAAGGACAGTCCACCACTAGACCACCTTTCTTTGATGGAAATTATTACCCATATTGGAAAACTAGGATGAGAATTTACTTGCAAGCCTTAGATTATGAGATTTGAGAAATTGTTAATGATGGTCCTTTCATGCCTTTGACTAAAAATGAAGTCGGAGAAAATATTCCAAACCTTTACAGGATTGGAATGAATTCGAAAAGAGAAAAGCCTCTTTAAACTCCAAAGCCATGAATGCCTTATTTTGTGCACTAGATAAGAAAGAGTTCTGTAGAGTGTCTAGTTGTGAAAGTGCTAGTGAGATTTGGCACAAACTTGAGGTTGTCTATGAAGGCACAAACTAAGTGAAAGAATCTAAAATAAGTAGGTACACTCGACAATATGAATTGTTCCAAATGGAACAAAATGAAAATGTGTACTCTATGTATACTAGATTCACGGACATAGTGAACACTCTAGGAGCTCTAGGGAAGACTTTTTCAAATAACGAAAAAGTCAAGAAAATCATTAGGTCACTACCTAAGGAATCGAGACCAAAAAGGACCGCCATTGAGGAAGCAAAGGATTTAAATATTTTACCTCTTGATGATTTAATTGGTTCTCTCATTTCATATGAAGAAGATTTGGCAGCAGAAAAAGGGTATAAGGAGAAGAAGAAAAACATTGCTCTCAAAGCTTCAAAACATGAGAGTGATGGGGAGAGTGAACCGGATGATGAAGAGCTAGCCATGCTAGTAAGGAGGTTCAGAAAATTCTTCAAGAAAACCGGAGAGCGAAGAAATTTCAGAAACTTCAAGAACCATAGGGAGAAGAAGGAGGCAATCACATGCTATGAATGCAAGAAGCCTAGCCATACAAGATCGGAGTGTCCACTTATCAATAAACTCAAGAAGAAAGCAATGGTTGCAACTTGGGATGATAGCGAGGAAAATTCAAGTGATGAAGAAGGATCACAAGAAGTTTCAAACCTAGCACTTATAGCAATAGGAGATGAGGATGATCTCAATGAGGAAAGTGATCCCACCTATGATGAATTGTATGATTCTTTTAAAGAAATGCATGATGAGTTGATGAAAATTGGTAAAAAGAATGCATGCCTTAAAAAGAAATTGCTAGAATTTACAAATGAAAAGGATGCCATGCAAAAATGCAATGAGTTATTGAATGAGAAGATTAAAGGATTAGAATTAGAGAATAAAACCTTGTATAATAGAGTTGTATTATCAAATGAAAAACCTATCACTTCACATGAGCATTTAGAATCACATGTAGATGATTTGAAAAAGGAAAATGAAATGCTCAAGAAAAAGAATACTGAACTTAGTAGTGTTGTTCTAAAATTCATAAATGGGCAAAAGATGTTGGATAACATGCTTAATTCTCAAAAATGTGTTTTTTTATAAAGGAGGACTTGGGTATAAGCCTAACTTGAAGCAAAAGTATTACTAGAATTATTTTGTTAAAGCTACCTCCACAAATGATCATAAAATTGTATGTCATTATTGTAATCAATATGGTCATATGAAAAATAGATGTGCAGTAAAGAGAAATGCATATTATGGTGTGAAATGTGTTTGGGTTCCGAAAGGAACCATTGCTAACTCTCAAGGACCCAAAAAGGTTTGGGTACCTAAAACTTGAGATTTTCTCTGCAGGGCTTGAAGAAGAAGAAGAATAAGTGGTACTTGGACAACAGTTGTTCAAGACACATGAAAAGGAATTATTCTTGGTTCTCAAGCTTCACCAAAATTGAAAATGGTGGAGACGTATCTTTTAGAGACAACTCAAAAAGAAAAATTCTTGGAATTGGAGATGTTGGTAAAGTATCCTCAACTCTTATTGAGAATGTATGTTTGGTTGAGAACTTGAAACACAACTTAATTAGCATTAGTCAATTATGTGACAAAGGTTATAAAGTTATTTTTGATAAATTTAAATGTGTTATTGAGAACTCATGTGATGGTAAAAGCATGTTTGTTGGTAATAGATGTGGTAATGTTTATATCATTGACATAGAATGTGCATCTACTCTTGATAAATATTTTTCCGCATTACCTGATGATAGCTGGCTATGGCATAGAAGATTAGGACATGCAAGCATGGATTTGATTTCAAAAATCGTGAAAAATGATTTAGTTAAAGGTCTTCCAAAAATCAATTTTCAAAAAGATAGTATTTGTGAAGCATGCCAATTTGGAAAACAAATCAAGACTTCCTTCAAAAGCAAGGATCATATCTCTACTTCAAAACCACTTCAATTGCTTCATATAGATTTGTTTGGACCTTCTAGATATACTAGTTTAAGTGGTAAATATTATGCATTCGTAATTGTGGATGATTATTCTAGATACACATGGGTATTGTTCTTAACTAATAAGGATGATGCCATTGATGCATTTCGAATTTTCTATAAAAAGGTTCAAAATGAAAAAGGTTATTCTATTACTTGTATTAGAAGTGTTCATGGTGGAGAATTTGAAAATCATGCATTTGAAAATTTTTGTAATGACTTTGGCATTGAACATCAATTTTCATCACCTAGAACTCCACAACAAAATGGAGTAGTAGAAAGAAAGAATAGGTCTATACAAGAAATGGCTAGGACCATGTTGAATGAAAATTCTTTGCCTAAGTATTTTTGGGCCGAAGCCGTCAACACCGCTTGTTATGTTTTAAATCGGGTGTTGATTAGACCTAATCTTAATAAAACTCCATATGAGCTTTGGAAAGATAGAAAACCCAACATTGGTTATTTTAAAGTTTTTGGATGTAAATGCTTTGTTTTGAACACAAAAGATAATCTTGGTAAATTTGATCCAAAATCTAATGTTGGTATTTTTCTTGGTTATTCAAATTCAAGCAAAGCTTATAGAGTTTATAACAAAAGAACTTTAGTTGTGGAAGAATCTATGCATGTTACTTTTGATGAGTCTAACCCCTCCTCTACGGAGAAAGCCATTGTTGATGATAATGCAGAAGAAGAACAACAAGAAGAAGCATCAAATGACAACCACGAAGACGCACCACATGGAATTCAAGAGGAACATCATGAAGAACCAAATGTGGAGCAAAATGAAGGTACTTCTCAAACACTCCCCAATGAGTGGAGGTATGTTTCCTCTCACCCTAAGGATGTAATTTTAGGAGATCTCTCACGAGGTGTTACCACTAGATCATCTCTTAGGAACACATGTGAGCATGCTGCATTTATTTCTCAAATTGAACCAAAATCTTTTGCGGATGCTGAAAATGATGAATCTTGGATTATGGCAATGCAAGAGGAGTTGAATCAATTTGAGAGAAACAATGTGTGGGAGTTAGTTCCTTATCCAGAACATCAATCCATTATAGGCACTAAATGGTTATTTAGAAATAAAATGGATGAATCTGGTGTGGTTGTAAGAAACAAAGCTAGATTAGTAGCTCAAGGTTACAACCAAGAAAAAGGAATTGATTTTGATGAAACTTTTGCACCTGTAGCAAGGCTAGAATCCATTAGGATGTTGTTAGCATATGCATGTCATAAGGATTTTATTTTATATCAAATGGATGTCAAAAGTGCTTTCTTAAATGGATATATTATGGAGGAAGTTTATGTTAAACAACCTCCTGGTTTTGAAAATGAAAAATTTCCTAATCATGTGTATAAGTTATCCAAGGCTTTGTATGGTTTAAAACAAGCACCTAGAGCATGGTATGATAGGCTTAAAAACTTCTTGTTGGATAACGATTTTTTGATGGAAAAAGCGGACACAACTCTTTTTGTTAAGCATAAGAACCAAGACATACTTATTTTTCAAATTTATATTGATGATATTATTTTTGGTTCTACTAATGAGTTGTTGTGTAAAGATTTTTCATCATGTATGAGCCAAGAGTTTGAGATGAGTATGATGGGAGAGCTGAAGTACTTCCTTGGACTTCAAATCAAACAAAACGAGGAAGGAATTTTCATAAACCAAGCCAAGTACGTGAAAGATCTACTCAAAAGGCTTGGCTATGAAAATGGAACGGCAAAAAGCACTCCTATGAGTACTACCATCAAGCTTGACAAAGATGAAAAGGGCAAAAAAGTGGATATCAAAATGTATCGAGGTATGATCAGATCTTTACTTTATTTGACTGCAAGTAGACCCGATATCATGTTTAGTGTATGTTTGTGTGCAAGATTTCAATCATGTCCCAAGGAATCCCATTTGCTTGCTGTTAAAAGAATTTTCCGTTATTTGATTGGAACCATAGATGTTGGCCTTTGGTATCCTAGGGGAACTCATATAGATTTAACTTGTTATTCGGATGCGGACTTTGCTGGTTATAAAGTGGATAGGAAAAGCACTAGTGGAACTTGCTATGTTCTAGGACACTCACTTGTTTCATGGTTTAGTAAGAAACAAAATTTTATTACTCTTTCAACTACCGAGGCTGAATATATAGCCGCCGGAAGTTGTTGTGCACAAGCACTTTGGATGAAACAAACACTTAGAGATTATGAGATTAATCTTGAACAAATTCCTATTAAGTGTGATAATATTAGTGCTATAAATCTTTCAAAGAATCCCATTCAACACTCTAGAACCAAGCATATAGAAATTAGACATCATTTCTTGAGAGATCATGTTCAAAAGGGAGATATTGCATTAGAGTTTATTTCTACGGAAAAACAACTTGCCGATATTTTCACAAAACCACTTTGCGAAGAACAATTTTCAAAAATTCGGCATGAACTTGGGATGATGAAATTTTCGCATTAACGTCTCTATTCATGCTATTGAGTGTACTGAATTGATTGACTTATAGTTGTGATCTAATATTTATGAAATGCTTGAGCTTAATAGTCAAATGATGAATTTACCTTGTTAATTCTTGATTATATGTATTAATTGGTTGAAAACATGTTCATGAATCATGCATTAAAATGGCTCATAAAATATTTTCAGATCAATTAAATGATCTTGGAATTTTTTATTTGCTGGCCAAAAATTAAATCAAATGTGCGAAATTACATATAAAATAAACGAATAACCGTTTCCAATAAACGGTGAACCGTTTTGCTCCAGAAACGAGATTATGTGTCTGTCCATTTACTCTTTCACCATTTTTTTCAAACGGTGAACCGTTTATTAACAGAGAGTCCTCTACCAGTTACCCCTTAGCCGTTAAGCACTTAAGCGTTCACCGTTACTCATTCTTTAGCCTCTGGGAGTAACCCCTTAACCGTTTAAATAAACGGTTAACCGTTTTTGGTGAACCGTTACCCTTTCTTTAGCCTCTGGAAGTTACTCCTTAACCATTTAAATAAACGGTTAACCATTTTCGCGTTTTTAAAACTGTTCAAAGCCTTTCTTTTCTCCTTCTCCAGCTTAGCCTTTCACCGTTTCCACCATTGTTGCGCAGCCGAAGGTTTCTCTACCCTCAAATCCTCATTTTTCTTACTTTTCGTGCCAAATCAAACCATCAAAATAATTTCTTATCACCTTTAGAACAATTTCACCGATTCAAAATTTCGAATCGAGCCCCAAATCGAAAAATCCCAAATCCAAACCCTAACTGCCGCGGGTCGGGTTTTCTTCATTTTTGATCCGATTCTTCCCTTTTTCAACTAAATTGAGCATCAAACTCACATCCTTTACTCATTCCTCATCAAATCACCGATTCATTTTCATCTCTCCCGCATTTTTCACTCCACTGTGCTTCTCCATGGCTGAACCTCCTCGGAGAAATGTCCGGCGTAAATCTGTGCCTCCAAGGAATTCCATACCACCACGGGAAGTCTCTGAATTTGCAAGAATTCACGTCCCCACGCCTCCCTTGGCCAAGCGGTTCGAGGATCGCTTCAATGGTCGAAAGGTACTTGACTCCTTTTTTGTTGACATTGATGATTTCCGTCACTTAGTTGTATGTGGTAGAAGTGTTCGGGATATGCTTCAGCCTTGGGAGTCTGCAATTGACTTTGATGATCGAGTCTATCCAAACTTAGTGCGAGTCTTTTATTTGAACATGGATATTTCCAGTAGTCGCCAAAATAGGATAGTTACTTGAGTCGGCGGTGTGCAAATAGAATTTGATGATGGGGACCTAGCTGAGTTTCTTGGTATCTCGAGTGAGGGGCATGGCATATACACCTCTAGGAAAGCCCTTTCCTTTGACACTTTTCGTCATACTAATGGAGTCTGTCATATATGTCGTCGTCGAGACTTGACTGATGAGATTTGTTTGCTTCCGTTTCGGTCTCAACTTTTACCTCTCCAAGTCCGTATTCTTCATACTATCCTACAGCACATAGTGACACCTAGGAAGGGTCACTCGGATGAGGTTACGAGGTTGGATGTTGGCCTACTAGATAGCCTACTCTCAGACCGTCCCATAAACCTCGGGCATATTATTGTGCGGCACATGTTGAGTACTCCCGCGGTCAATCACCGCTTGCTTCCTTATGGCAGTATTATTACTAAGATACTGCGACGCTTTGGGGTGCCTCTTCTTGATACTGGACATATGGAGACACGGCGGATTGGTCATGAGGCCATGACTAGGATCGGTTTTTCTAGGAGGAATGGAAAGTGGATAAAGACCAGCAACTCCAAAAACCGGGATACCTTGATAGCTCTAGAGGACGATCAGATGCTTAATGATGTCTATCCTCCCGATCAGCTTCCTGACTTTAGATTAGGAGCCCATCCTCCTCCTCCGCGTCGCCGATTTGTCCCTCGGCCTCCAGCTGACTCTGACTTTGAAGAGCGTGCGATGGATGCTGACATTCCCTTATCCTCCAAGCCGCCTCCTGGTCCTGAGCCATCAGCTGTTCCTGAGCAGCCATCTGCCTCTATGCCTCCTCCAGCTCCAGTTCAGCCACCTGTTTTAGTCGGTATGCAGCAGTTGATTCTTGATCTGTTGGACATTCTTTCTCGTGACCACCAGCAGCTACGTTCTGACTTTCAGACCTTCCAGCGGCAGTGCCTTGATCAGCAGCTTGAGATTATTGCCGGACAGCGCACTATTCTCGGCTATTTTGGTTATGATCTGGGGAGCACATCTTCTCCACCTCCGTAGTTTCTGAGTTCTATTTTTCGCACATACATTTCATATTTTGGTTGTCTGCATGTTGTCATTTATATTTCTTTATATACACTGCTACTTCTATATGATCTTTATGGATATTGATGACATATTTTTTTTGTGATGTTCTTGATGTTGGATGACTTGATATTGGTTGATGAGATTGTTGGTTTATTGGTTAATGAAGTGTTAGTTTGTTTATTCATGAAGTTGTTGGATGATAGAGTTGTGGTTAATCTATTTTGGAAGTGTTTTTCTCTCATTTGTATTAATGGTTTTGCTCATTTTTAAAGGGAAACTCTGCTAAAATTTTCGCTCGCCAAAAAATCGGATTTGCGTTTCTTTCCTTTCTCTTTTTCTTTTTGATGATGAAGGGGGAGATAATTTGGGAGTTTTAGAATGAATTTAAAAATATTTTATAATTGGGGAGATTTATAATTGGGGAGATTTAAAATACATTTAAAAATGCTTTCTTGAGCAAAAATCCTTTTATTGGACATTTCTTAATTTGGGCATACATTTAGGGGGAGCACATATTAAAGGGGAGCTAAATATTGAATGATGTTTGTCATCATCAAAAAGGGGGAGATTGTTAACATGTATATATTAATAATATTGATTTTGATTATAACAAACTTTAAATGGTGTTTGATAAAAATATTGGAGCTATTTCTTAGTAAACGAAAATCTTAATAACCATTCCATTCATACTTATAAAAGATGGACTTTCAAACTGGAAAAAGATTCTTTGCAAAAGCTGGTATAAAATGTGATTCTAGAAATAAACGGTGAACCGGTATCTTTTAAGCGGCTAACCGATTAAGACCAGAGAGCAACAATTTGCCTAAGCTCTAACCGTTTATGAAAAACAGAAAACACAAAGGCTACTGGAATTTAACGGTGAACCGTTTATTTCAAACGGTTAACCGATAATGTCCAGAGAAGTGAATTCATACAAATCCTTAACCGTTTACTGTAAACGGGTAACTAATGTTCATTTTGCAGGTTACTGGAAACAAACGGCGAACCGTTTATTATAAACGGTTAACCAATAATTTCCAGAGAGTCACTTCATACAAATCCTTAGCCGTTTACTATAAACGGATAACTGATGTTCATTTTGCAGGTTACTGGAAACAAACGGCGAACCGTTTAATACAAACGGTTAACCGATAACATCCAGAGAGTCACTTCATGCAAATCCTTAGCCGTTTACTATAAACGGATAATTGGTGTTCATCTTGCAGGTCTCTGGAAGTTAACGGCGAAAGGGTAACCCTAAACGGCAAACTGTTTATTTGAAATTTGGCCCAACAGTAACTTTGACCAGCGCAAACGGTTAACCGTTAACGGCTAACGGTGAACCGTTTTTGGGCCGACAGTTTGTAACGGCTAGTTTTTCAGCTCTAAATATAAATAAGCTCATTCAAATTCAAAGAAGACTGATCACAACACAACCATTGAGCTTATACTCGAGAATACAATCTTTATAGAGCTTTAAACACATTCTTGCTTCATCTATTGACACATTGGGCATTGATTTCTAATCTTAAATATTGTGTGAGAGAAAAACAATTTGTAATCTTTTACTTTGAGTGATTGTAAGTGTTGGGATACACTTGGGTTAAGAGATTGGGGATAATCTCTTGTTGTAAAGGTTCATTGACACGTTGGAAGTCAAGTGTAAGTAATTGAAGCCTTGGAGGCTTGCTTAGTAAAATCCTCAAGCCCGGAAAGCTTGGAGGCGTGGACGTAGACGAGGTTGGCCGAACCACATAAAAAATCTTCGTGTTTGAATCTCTCTTCCCTTATCTTTTTATATTGTGATTGATTTAATTATTATTGTTTTAAATTCGTTTTAGATTTGCATGATATTTTTGTTTTAGAGTTGAATAATTTTTAGAATCCCAATTCACCCCCCCTCTTGGGTTGCCTAGTTAGTATTTCATATTTTACCACAAGGTGGGATGTTTCTAAATAATCCACCCCTGTTGTTTGGTGAAAACCCTTGGCAACCAATCTTGCTTTGTGTTTAGAAACTGTACCATCTGTATTATACTTGGTTCTAAAAACCCATTTAAATCCAATCAGCTTATGTTAATGTGTCACAGGTACTAGAGTCCAAGTGTTATTCCTGGTTAATTCATCAAATTCCAGCAGTATTGCAACTTTCCACTTAGGATTAAATAATGTTTCATCGACAGTTGATATGTGTTATTAAGGTGATTTCGTAGAGAGTATGTTCTGTTAAGAATGCTTTAGGCTTGAATATACCAGCTTTAGCTATGGTAATCATAAGGTGAGTTGGTAGAGATTATTGGGATGAGCGTGTGGTGTGTGTTAAAGAGGGTAAAGGAGAAGACGATGGCTGTTGTTTGTGTAAGGTAGATAAGGAAAAAGGTTGAAAGTGTATTTGTGAGGGTGAAGCATCAGAGGTTGTGTTGTGAATGTTAGGTGAAGAGTGATCATTATAGTGATGAGTTTGAGCTTCATCTTCTGCAGTGCCAGCTCTAAAGGTTTTTAAATTGCTATTAGGAATTGAAATAATTGAGATTGAAGAAGACTGTAATAAAAATCAGAAGATTTTTATGGTGAGCTTAAGAAATTAGAATATGATGAGTAAGGAAAAGAGGTTTCATTAAACAAGACATGACTGGCTATAAAAATTTTGCCAGAAGAATATATACATTTATAGCCCTTGTGTAGAGGGCTATAACCCAAGAAGACACACTTTGAGGTGTGAAAGTAGAATTTGTGAGTATTATAATCTCTTAAGAATGGAAATCATGAACAACCAAAGACCTTGAGAAATTTGTAATTTGGTTTGATTTTAAAAACATATTCATAAGGTGATTTCATAGAGAGTATAGGTGTGAGGAGTCTATTGATGATATATGTGGATGTACGGAAAGCGTCCCACCAAAATTTTATAAGCAAAGTTGCTTGAGCAAGTAAGGTAAGAACTTTCTTACCTCGATTATGTGTCTGTGTTTTCTCTCAACCAAACCATTTTGATTATGAGTATGAGGACATGAGTGTCTAAATGGAATCCCTTCCTCATGAAGAAAGTTAACAAAAGATCTATACTCTCCACCCCAATCGGATTGAACACATTTAATAGACCTATCTAGCTGTTTTTCAACTTGCTTTCTAAAGATTCTAAAGACAGCTAGTGTTTCATCCTTGGTTTTTAATGGAAATATCTATGTGAACCTTGAAAAATCATCAACAAAGCTCACATAGTATCAGTAACCTTGAACTGAAAGTACAGGGGCAGGTCCTCATAAATCAGTGTGTAGAACTTCTAAAATATGTTTTGTTTTAGTTGTAGAAACTGAAAAATGTAATCTATGCATTTCTCCCATTTTGCAAGCATCACATAAATGAAGAAACTTATTTCCACTGAAATTCTTGAAGGTTGAACAAGAGTTTATTACATGACTCAAGACTTTAGAATTGGGATGACCTAGTTTCTGATGGACAATTTAGATTAGTACAAGATTCTATTGCAGTATGCAAGTAGGTGCTTGTTTGATTACTAACAATTGAATTGACAACAAAGAACATATACAAAGGAATAACTGAGATTTTGAATTGAGTGACTCCAAGAGGCTTTTGAAATGATTGAGAAGAGAATTTATTATAGGGAAACAATAGCAATCTGTATAAACCTTTTTCAGCTTTGCCCTGCAGTATGATTAAATTCCTCACCTTGTCCTTCACAAAGTAGGATTTATCAATAAACTCAATAACAACATTGTTATCTTTAGTTAACTGAGATATGCTAATAAGATTCTTAGATATTTGTGGAACAAGGAGCATATTGTTTAGTTTAAGTGTGATTGATTCAAATGAATTATACATTCTTAATACAACATTTCCAATATGAGTTATGCATAGACCAGTACCATTACCAATGATGAGTTTAGAGTTACCTTCAAAAGGTTCTGACATAGTCATATTCCTCATATCATTAGTAAGATGGTGTGTAGCTTCACTGTCAAGGTACTAGTTGGTATCAACTGCACCATCAATGTCAGCTAAATATGCAACTTTGGGATTTATGTTTGGAGGAGGTCTATAAGCATCAGGGGCAAAAAATTCTTCAAGTTTCCATCAGATGTTTGTAGTATAACCTATTTTAAAGCAAATTTGACAAGTTGGTTTAGAAGCATTCCACTGAGGTTTAGGATTCATTTGTTATCTATTATTAAGATTACGGCTGCCAGCACCATAGTTCCAATTTCCTATTCTTGCTCCCCTTTGATTATCACTTTAATAGCCTCTAAGTTGACTGTTTGAACCAAGCATATTATTATCAGGACCATTTCCAATAAAACCAAATCTTCCACAACCTCCTCTGTAACCATTACCAAAATTTTCAACATTGTCAAAACCAGGAGAGTAATTATAATTTCCAGATCCTCGGTCACTTGACATATTTTCTTTCTTAAAGCCTCTGTTCTGAGCAAAACATTCATGCCAGAAAGCATATGTCTGCTCAATTCTAGCTTCTTGAGTCAACAACATAGCATAAGCTTCATTCAAAATCATTTTGCCAACACCTACTTGACTAGTAATATAGGTAGCAATAAAATTATAATTTGGTCTTAGTTATGAGAGTACATGCAGAATCAAATCATCATTGCTTAAGGCACTTCCTATTGTAGCCATGTTATCAGCAATATTCTTCATTTTAATGAAATATTCAGTGATTTTCATGTCATCTTTTCTAGTTGAGTTCATCATATATCTCAGATGCAAGAGTCTAGATTTTGATTGTGATCCAAATTGAGTTTTAATAGGTTTCCATATCTCAAGTGAAGTTTCTAGATTAAACACCAAGCTTATGATACCTTCACTTATTTATGAGAGCAACCAGCCAAGGAGTACTTGATCTTGTGCCTTCCAGTTTGTAAATTCTAGATTCTCAATAGATCTGAGCTCATTGTCAATCCTCTGAGCAATATGAGAAGGAGGAATGAAAGTTTCACCAATGATTTTTTCTAGCCTATTGCTGCGTATGGAGGCCAGTACTTGAGATCGCCAGATCAGATAGTTTGATTGATCCAATTTCACAGGTGTATTGAAAGTAAATGAGAAGTTTGTTGAGCTCACATTAATATTTGAATTTTTATTTGATGAGGCAAGATTCACAAATGCCATAGCTGGCTCTGATAACAAGATAAAGAACATAAAATAATTGTTTGGCTAGTAAGAAAGTTAAAGAAAATGATCAAGATCTGGAATTTCAATTTTATTCAATTCTTTTCGTTTATGGAACAATCTTCCACTACTAACCGATTACACACATATATATACACAGGTGCAACTACTCAGTTAAAGTTAACAAACTAACTAACTAACTATTTACAACTTGCTTAACAAAATTATCACGTGTATATGTACAAGCAGCGGCATAACCACTTGGTGTCAGCTGGCCGTACATGTCATCAACTTGCAACTAATTGTAGAAGCTTCTATGATCCTCTACTCTGCTGCAAATATGAGCCTAATTATATGCCACCCATGAGCTAAAACGTTGCTAAATTGGTTTAAGCTTCAGAAAGTTAGTGTCAGTATATACAATCTTGTTCATTGTCCATCTATTTGCGATTATTGCATTAAACTCTATAACAAAGTCGGCATCTTTTATGTGGACGGCATTCGACGTCTGGTTCTGGTTCGTGAAGATGACCAGCCTCTGCAGTTGGTGTTATTTCCAGCTCCTAATCCTTCAAGATCCTCAATGTCTGTATAATGAATGACCTATCTATATTATATATTCTGAATAATATACTGGGCTAGCTAGTACTCTAATCTATATGATTAATAGTAAATGAAATAGCTAGCCTGGGATATATATTTTTTCTGTTAATTTCTACTTTGTTATGTGTAAAAGGGGAAAACAAAATAACGATTGATTCCGTGGCATTTTGGAGTGAAGCCTGAAGAGGTTGCTAGGTTTGAGTGTTTAACATGGAGGCAATTGTTATTTTCTATGATGTAAGCATGCGTCTTGATGGCAACTCCACTCATTGGATTTATACATACAAATGACTATAAAATATGTCTCTTTTTTTAATAAGGATTTATTAGAATATTTTCTTATTTTTGAGGATTTTTATTTAAGGAATAATTAATTTCTCCAGAACTTAATTTATTCAAGAAAAAATATAACTTATATAAAAAAAAGAAATATTTCTTCTAAAGAAATAATCATTATATATAGGAAAGTTGATATTTCTAGTGTGATAAAAAGCGTAGGTAGAAATTGGGTGTTGATAGAATTTTTGGGTGTGAGGAAAATGTTAGAGTAATTGTAATATTTTGTCACGTATTGAATTTCTATTTCTTCGTTCTTGACAGCCGTATTTTTTATCTTGTACAAGGGTTTTTTTACCTAAGTTCTTATATTATATGATTTTGAGGATGGGATGGAATTAAAATTTTCCTAAAATAAATCACATTTGCAACGGGAAAGCGGGTCACCTCGGTGAACACCCTTACTACAAGAAGAGAACCGCTGGACAGATCCGTTAATCAAGATAGATAACCGACAAAAGTCGAGTGAAAGCCCAACTGAGTCAGAGCCCGTTGAAGAAATTCCCATTGGAGAGTACGTAAAGCCTTGGCGATATCAAAATGTAGGCCCAAATTTCTACCAAAGACTTTCGATCCAAAAGGAATCTTCCGGAACCATACATTTACTATATTGGATGTGTCTACCTTTTATAGAGGCAACTTGCTGAGGAAAGGCCAGCTTAGACATAATCAGGCTTAATCTGTCCGCCAATATTTTAGGAATAGTTTTGAAAATGAAGTTGACAACAGCAATGGGACGAAATTGACCAACCTCAGTGGCTCCGTGCAATCACTGAATCAAAGCCACAAAATTAGAATTTAAGTTCAGGAGAATCACACCCTGCTTTAAAATTACTGAATATACTAAATAAGATCATTCTCAATAATACCCCAAAACCAATGGAAAAATAAGCCAGGAAAACCATTAAGACCTGGGGCACTAGAGGCATCTAAACCAAAAATACCATCCTTTTTCCAGACACATTAGGAACAATAGTTAGCATATCATTATCTTCAGGACTAGCTTGGTGATAACATTACGAATGGAGAGATCTGTATTAGAATCCAAATTCTAAGCATACAAATTTTGATAAAAATTAAACACTGTGAGAATGGATTCAAGTTTAGTTTCTCCTTTTACATCAGTTGGAAATCTTTTTTTTATTTTTTTGTTAGATTCAGAGTAGACGTCGACTTGTTTAGTACATCAATATTATAAACACATTTCAATTCTCATAGCTCCCACTTATTTTAGAGTGAGGAGGGGGATTTCCGCTCTCATTGGATTTCCACTCCCACCTCTTTCTTTTTACCCTTATTTTATTAAATATAATATAATTATATTTACTAAAATAAAATATTGTTAAATTTATTTAAAAATAATAATATCAGATTTATTTCAATATTATTATTATATTATTTAATAATATTGCATTCATAAAAAATAATAATATTAAACTTATTTAAATATAATATTATAATATTTGGTTAAAAATAATAATTTACAATAATTCTAAGTTAAAATTACTTTAAAACTATATTATAATATTCATAAAGAATTAATAATATCATTACATAATATCTTTATTTGAAAATGTAATATTATTATATTTGTTTAATATCAATAATTAACAACAATAAATAGTTTATTCTAAGAAAATATTAATTTTGTACTATATTATTGATAATAATGTTTCATTTGTGTTTCTCTTATAGGGGTGGGCAAAAAAAGCTGATTAATCAAAAATCGAACCGAACCGTTTGGTTCGGTTCGGTTTTTTTGCGGTTTTTTTACATCCAAAAAACCGAAATAGTAATTCAGTAGAAGTAGTAAAATCAGTCGGTTCGGTTTTCGATTTTAAAAAAAAAACCGAAAAACCGAACCGACCACAGGAAAAAACCGAACGCAAATTGAGTTTTACACAATCCCTAATCTAACACATTCTTGATTCTTCTCATCTTCTGATCTTCACAAACCTTCACTGCTGGAATCTCGTCCCCGTTGCTGCTGCTCATCCTTCACGAACCTTCACCGCTGAAATCGCGTCCCCGCTACTGCTGCTGCCATCTGACTGCTGTTGTGAGCTGCTGCTGGTAACTTGAGCTGCTTGAGCTTGAGCTGTTTTTGCAGAGGATTCCGAGTCAGTCCCGCAAATTCTATCCATTGTCTCTTGATCCGGTGATGGAATAATCCGTAAACTGTTCTCTCTCATTCGTTCTTCTTCTTCTTCTTCTTCTTCTTCTTTTTTTATTTTTAATTTCTCTCCAAATATTTTCTTCTTCTTCTTAACATTTTGATCGGGCGAAAAGTTAAAAATGTCAAAAATGATTTTGAAAGGCAGCAAAATGAAAAAATATCATCGCGAAAATTAAGTAGAGAGAATGAGAAGGAGAGAAAGGCGGTGGGGCTAAGAGTATGAGTGCACAGTGCACTTATCTTGGGGGATGTGACAACTTTTTAGGCTAGCCGACACCCCATTACATCGTTTTTGACATCTCCATTACTTGGCACATGCACCCATTTCCATTACGAAATAAATTAATACTTCTAAAACTATGTATAAAAAAGAAAAGAGAAGTCTATTGATTCTCCAATTCACTAAAGTTAAAATATAAATGTTTAATTCCACGTACGTAAAATATTTAGGTTCAAGATATCTAACTCTATATCTCAACCGAGGAGTAATTGAGATTATGATTTATTTTGATTTGAATTTGTTATTTGAACATGTTATGTGTTATTTGAACATTGTTTGAGACATATTTTTGATTTTTTGTTTGTTAACTTTTTATATTTGTGGTAGATTTATTAATTTAAGGTTTTAAATTTAAAAAAGCCCAAAATAGGCCCAATAGGCCCATAATCAAAATAATCGAACCGAACCAAATCGAATTATTTCAATTAATCGAGTATTTGATTATTTCGGTAATTTGATTAATCGCGATTATGATTTTAAAATAATCGTAATTGAACGATTATGAAAAATTTAGTAAAAAACCGAACCGAACCGAACCGCGCCCACCCCTATCTCTTATCAGTAATTTTTAGTTTACATGATTAAGATTAGAATTAATAAAAATTGTGATTTATCTAATTAAAAATATTAATTTATTTAATTAAAATAATATTTTATTTTACAAATATATTTTTTAACTCACTTTATAATTAAAAACTGTAATTCTTTAAAATAAGGATAAAACTGTAATTTGAAATAATTCACTCATAAACCAAGACAAAGTAAACGCATAAATTAAATTTTGATTTCTCTTTCACATGCTCATTCCAATGTAAGTAACAAACTACTCACAGTCTCTCTCCACAATTCCAATCCTAGGATTTCCACTCCAATTTAAGAACTAAATACTACCTAGAAGTGTTCACTGATCGGATTTTAAGGATTGGACATTAATCCATATCCGATCCAAGATTTTATAGATTATAAATTTTCAATCCAATCCAATCCACAAATTGGGGAAACTCAATCCAAATCCAATCCATATGTTTGTGGATCGGATGCGGATTTGACTCAATCCATATCCAATCCACCATTTTGCAGATTGATGTACGAATTTAAAATTTTTAATCTTGTCTATTCTACGAAGTAATTAAATTAAAAAATCCAATATAAAAATAATTTTACTACCGATTAAATTCAAAATTTAAACAAATTAATTGTTTAAATAAACCTAGAATAATACATTCAAAATTTCAAGATATCACTACTAGAAAAATGGGCTTTACTGACACCAGTTTAGTGTCAATGATTACTTTTGCTGACACTTGTTAATTGTGTCAGTAATGCTCAAGCCAGAACACACTGACACTAATTTTTGGCGTCAGTGATTTTTGCGTCAATATCTTGTGTCACTATAGTATCACCACAATAGTGATACTATGGTGTTAGTATCAGTTGATGCTATTTATATGTCAGTATTTTGTGTCACTAGAGAGTCATAAGGATAGTGACTCAATCGTGTTAGCATTTAATGATACTATTTACATGTCACTAATTTATGTGACTACAATATCAGGAATCAACTGACTCAGTAACATAAAAAATTCTTATCGTCATTTAAATAATTAGTGTCAGTATTAACGGTGCTATACCGGTTGTGTTTTATTTTTTTTAATCACATTATTCCTATTTATTTTACAATTAAAATAAACCCAAAATATATTAAACATACCAAATCTTGTAATGCAATTCACATAATACACATTTCAAATACATCAGTTAAATTAAAATAGTTCAAATACATCATTGTTTGGGGGTAAAAAATAAGTTCAAGTACTAAATTAAGCTTTGAACAAGTAGTAAACACGATAAAGTACTAAATTAATTTTTGAAAATTTAGCCAACAAGAAAAAAAAGATAACAATGTCACTGATTTTGGAGTCCACATATGCCTTCATTTTTTTCCCACCTACAAGTATATTAAATCAATTAGCACACTACAAAAAATAAGTCTTGTATATTTTTAAGGAAAATAATCATAAATTACTTGTATATTACCTCGTGATTGTAGGCTGTAATTAACTTGGCAACGTATGTAGCCCACTGATCACGAAGTCGCGAGAGGTCATTCAGAGTGTATTCCTCAATTCCCTTGAACTTTAATTTTAAAACAACAAGTTATTCACCGAAAATCCTTGACTAAACTACTTAATTATCATTCATTTAAATATATTTGTGTGTTAACAATTAAAGCCAACAAATAAACTCCAACAATGTTACTGTTTTATCCAAAATTATATAGGTAAATATTGAACATCCTGATCATGGTAATTGCAAAAAAAAAAAAAAAACTTGTGAACCCCAACAACAACAATGTTTGATAGCTGAAGCAACTTGTGAACCCCAACAGTACGCGATTTAATACAAATATGGATGTAGATACAAAGCCTTAATTAGGATGACAACTTATCCTCATCAAAGTAAAGTACAAGCAACGACACCATAGCACATCCCCGCTAACAACTACTTTGCAACCCAAACAATTGTTTGTGTTGGGATATGCAGTACATTGTGTATATCCCAAATCCTAATTCATGTCTATATGGATATTCATATATTCTATTTAACAGTATGCAACATAGTCACCATTATAAGTACCCTCACAGTTTATAAAATGCATACAATACGCAATAAAAAGATAACTATAAAGAAGCACATAATAGGTTTTTGAGCTGATTCATTTCACAATAAATTAAAACAATATGATGTTGTATTGTAAAAATCGTTTTCAATACTTACATTATTTTTCAGAATGTTCACATTTGTGACGATATCTTGTATGTATTTCATCACATAGTAACCACATTCAAAGCTGCTCGGCTGCCTCAGACACTACAAGATCAAAATTACATTAATGTTTTTATTGTACATTAACAATAATTATTTAGGTTTGTCTGATTTTTATCTTGACAGGTATCCATTGAACATTGGCCTTTGTATCAGAATTTAAACTCTGATGTATTCGAATCCTCCTACAATTAAGAGACATAACTAATGTTAGCAAATAATTCGCATAAGACATAAAAATAAAATAGCATGATCAAAGATACAAATAACAAACTTAACTGATTGACAATCTGCATTAGCTCTTCATCAGGACTACCTTCCAAAGGATCAAGATAATAGGTTGTACGTCTCACCATATCAATTGCCAATAACACCCAGTGGGCACTAAACAAAGTAAAAATTGTTCTCACACATGAATTACAAGTAAAAGTTTTTAACTTCGTGATTAATCTACAAATTAAAGAATATGACTAGCAAATGAAAAAGGTTATACCCAGGGTTATACGGGAATACAATGACTTGTCCCAATTCTGCCAAGCCTAATAGTTTTGAAATGTATTGAGTCCTGTCTTTGAAGCTGACCCTTGGATATGGCTTCTCAAAAAGCCCAAACTGAACCGATTTAGTACTTCCATTGCTCTCCATATCCTCATACAGGTGTCTAAGAGGAAACAAACATATATAACGAAGTAAGTTTGAATAAAGGAAACAAAATAATAGCTCCAAGTTTACTAAAACGTAAGCTATGATTTACCGTACTTGATCCATATGTTAATGATGCAGTTTGAGACCTCTTTAAACTCGATGATTTCAGCACAAATCATTTTGTCCAAGTGTGTTTTCCAAATTTCACCAAAGGTTGCTGTGTCATGCCGAATCCTGATCAACCGAGGTAAAGAATTCTCGATGAACATGGTAAACATGTTCATATATTCACTCCTGTCATTCTTTCTTGATCGTGCTGCTGCCCATGTATTTTTCACACGTACCTTAAGGTCTTTTGTTGTTGGTCTGATGACCCATGGTTCTTTTTTGGCTACTTCTGCTGGTCTGATGACCAGTGGTTCTTTTTTGGGTACTTCTGCTGGTCTGATGACCAGTAGTTTTTTTTTGGGTACTTCTGCTAGTCTGATGACTAGTGGTTCTTTGTTGGGTACTTTGTCATGACAGGAAAATTGCCTATTTAGTACTTTAGGAGTTAGTCTAGGAGAACTTCTCGGTGTGGGGCTTTGAAGTAATTTTACACTCTACTTTTTCGAGGGTTTGTTGAGGAGTTGCTTGGGAAATTATGGTGGGAGTGTCCTTAATTTTACTCTTCACATATTTTGGAGTCGACTTACCCGATGAGAAATCAGCCTATGCAATAATCAAAATACATACCATTAGTAGTAATACATGCATATACAAATGGAAATAAAATAATGACATGTAACAGGCCATATACCTTTCTTTTTCCAAGAGTTTCAGGGGATTGTTGATTATTGTCAATCTGAACACCAGTGGAAGTTTTGGGCTTAGGAAAGTTAGAACTTCCAACTTCAGTATTGTTGTACGCATTTAACCTTGCATTCATGCATTCTAATTGAACAAACATGAATTGGAAACTCTCTTGATACATCTTTCTTTCTCTTGCTAACTCAGTGGCATAAGGGACATGGAAGTAGATAGAAGGGGTGACGAATTGCCCCACTCCTTGCACCCTGCTTCCATTTGGCTGCTTCAGAAGAGCTTCACCTAGAATGTCATGTGACCCTTGTGATTGGAATGTTCCTTGTTCAACTTGACTATTCAGCTCATTCTACAAAAAAAAATATTATAAATCGGCAATTACGAGTACAAGACATCAGCTACGCTAAACTAAACTAATATCCTTCTCGAATCTTCAACACAGAGCAAGTCCATATACAGTTCAAATTAAAACTACAGAAAATATTACAAGACAACACCTCACACAAGTTTTAACCTTTTTATATGCAAAGAAATAAGTGCTGATAAAGTCTTACTGAGCTTCTGTCACTTGTAAATGTTGCCATACAATTATTACAAAAAGCAGTATATATGTACATAAATATCTACCCACACACACACACATTATAAAGAAAATTCATAAGAATTAAGTATACAAGTGACTTACTATTTTCTCAGCAATTGGCGTCACATCATAAGCATATTTGCCATCTCGGTCTGCTCGTGCCATTAACCAAGCTTCACTGCGGTCAATCTCCTGCTCAGAAACTCCATTCTCCTTTTTCTGTTACAAGGTCACATAAAACATAAATAATTGATTCTATTATATTATATGTATTAGATTACTTATGTTACTGTAATTAGATTATTTACCACATATACGTTTCTATACAACATGCCACTATATCCTATGCTACCCAAGCGATGGTTGTAGACATTCTTTGCTTTTTTTGTCTTTTGCCTTCTTACTTTTTTCCTGCACAAACAGTTTATATGAAGAACAAAAGGTTACCACTGATTATTAGTAATTAGCAACAAATAAATCAGGTAATATTAACAAACAACACACCTGAAATTGTTCAGACAAAACTTTGTCAATAAAAAGTTTCCAATCTTCCTTTTTAATGCTCGGATATTCAATAGGAGGCAACCTTAGTGACTTTCGATTGTCCTTGTTAGGTAGAACGAATTCAGTTGCCAGTTCACATCGAAAGTTTCTTGATGCAACCCCCATCCACTTTAATACTTGGCTTTTGCATTTCAAGTTCAATTTGAATTTTTTCTGTAAACCAATAACATGGATTAGAAACAGCTTTAAACAAATCTAGAAGTTATATAAAATTTTTAAACATACTATGAAACAAGTAAACAAAACCTGAAAATGAAGCCACAAAGTTTCCTTCATCTCCAGTGGCACACGCCTCCAATCATCAAGTAAAATTGAAATTGTTTCACGTACAATGACTCCAATGCAACTCCTAAGATCATTTCTTCCCTTTCCAACTGGAACACCATAAGAATTGTACTCAATTGCAGCTTCATGACTAACTTCTTGTTTTTGCAAACCTTTTTTTTTTGCTTGTTTTCTTCTCCTTAGTCTTTTGTCGAGCTCCGGAGAGTGAACTCAACATCTTCAGCCATCTCCTACAATCCTGAAAATGATTAAAATAAATAAGTATATCATTTAGATTAATAAGTTAATACAAGAGCAATAGCATATAATGAAATAAATAAATCACTTACTGGAAAACTGTGAAAATTGGTGCTAGAAACTTACTACAATAATGAATTCACTGATTTTCTAAATTAATATCTATTGGAATAGGATCACAATCTTTTTTGTCATAAATTCCTTCGTCATCTTTCTCATCCAACTCACATACTGGAAGTTTGTTAGATAATGGAGAAAATACATTCACGTCTTCACATCTTTCCCCATTTAACTTATAAGCTTTGTCGGTCACTGAACAAACTATTGATTTATTATTATCTAGCTGGTCATTTACATAAAATACTTGCTTTGCATGACAAGCTAGAACAAAGCAATCAGATTTATAGCCAATCTGATTTAAATCAACTACAGTGAAACCTAAATTGTCAGTGCAAAACCCCTCTATCATCTACCCAATCACACTTGAAAAGTGTTTTTTTAATCATTAGATAATCAAGCTACCAAATCTCATCAATGACTCCATAAAACGTCATGTCTCCAAAATGAGGACTTTTATCTTTTGAGCTTGAAATTTGTAGAGTGTTAGCAACAACCCTAATACCACTATTTTGGGTCACACGATTACAGTCCTGGTCCCTCGTTGTAAAATTGAAGCCATTTATCTCGTAGCCAGAGAAGGTCACCACGCTTGAGCGTGGTTTGTTTGCCGACCAGCACACTATTTCGTCAATCGGCACATTATTTGTTTTATCATGTGCCACCTATAATTTAAATTAACAAGTACAATAATTAGTAACATGTAGAAAAATCTTGTTAAAGTTTATATCCTATATTGTATTTAGTTAAGTAATTCTAACCTTTACTTGTAACCAACCAAAAAATGTACGTATGTATTCATTTTGCAACCATAGATTTTTTTTTGCCTTATAGGGGTTTCTTGATGCCAAATAATGCATATGCTCCCTACAGTGAGACCATATTCAGATTTAAAAACTAGTATAGTAATTTAATAATACAATAGTAATATTTTTTTGGAAAAATTAACAACTTACTCGATATATATTTGGATTTCAAGGGTGTTCATTAGAACACACCGGTGTGCTTGTACCAACAAAAGATCATCAACCACCTTTATGTTTGCACCTCCCAAAGGCTTTTTGATAGATAAATCAATTGGACAACCAGTAGGTAGTCCAATAACATCACAATTTGAGAGGTACTCAGCACAAAATGCAAGTGCTTTTTCTGTAATATAACTTTCTACAATACAACCCTCAGGGCGGTAGCGATTACGAACATAATCCTTGAGAGTTTTCATTTCTCTCTCAAAAGGATACATCCATCGAAGATAAACAGGCCCACATAACCTAACTTGTTCAACTAAGTGGATTGTTAAATGGATCATTATGTCAAAAAAGCTAGGTGGGAAGTACTGCTACAGTAAGCATAAAGTGATTACAAGTTCCTCTTACAATTGGTCAAGAGTATTAGGATTTACCACTTTACAGCACAATGTATTAAAAAAGAAGCACATCCTAATTATAGCCCTTCTCACATTTATAGGCAAACAAACAGTTTCGAATGGCTAGTGGTAGAAATTGTTGCATCAAAGTATGACAGTCATGGGACTTAAGGCCTTGAAGCCGACAATCATCTATTGAAACAAGGTTTTGGACATTGGAAGAATACCCATCAGTGACTTTCACACTTAGCAAGGTTTCACAAAATTATTTTTTTTCTTTTTTACTCAAAGTATATGGAGCTGGAGGTAGGACTTTGTTTTTTTTGTTTGTTTCATCAGGAACTAGTTTTCCCCTGATCTCCAAAGACTCAAGATCTTTCTAGCATTAATCCCATCTTTTATTTTGCCTGGTTGATAAAGTAATGTGCCATATATGTTCTCGCACACATTTTTTTCAACGTGCATCACATCTAATTGATGGCGAACTAATAAATGCTTCTAATAGTCTAAGTAAAAAAAGATTGACTTTTTTTTGTACAATTTTTCAATTATGTTCTCATCACAATCACCGCCACCACCGCCATCATGTTTCCACTTTTGGCCTTCTTTTTCCCGAACTTAATATCTATATCTTCCACCATATTAAAGATTTCCTCACCAGACAAAGGTTTTGGAGGCTCATTCCACTCTTGCTTCCCATTAAAAACCTTTTTCAGTTTCCGAAATAGGTGACCAAGTGGTAGAAAGTGGTGATGGTCCATAATAGCCCTTAACAGTACAACCAGAGAGGTTTCCGTATGCTGGAAAGTCACTGATTGTCCATATCAAGACAGCCCGTAAATTAAAGGTTTCTTTTTCTATAAGCATCATAAACATCAATACCTACATCACATAGAGTTTTTAAGTCCTCAATCAAAGGTGCTAGGTATACATCTAGATCATTTCCAGGTTGTTTAGGGCCAGATATCAAAAGTGACAACATCAAAAAATTTCTCTTCATACACAACCATGGAGGAAGATTATATATTATTAATATAACAGGCCAACAACTATAAGTAGTGCTAAGAGTACTATGTGGGTTAACCCCATCAGTTGAGAGAGCTAAACGGAGATTTCTAGGTTCTTGTGCAAATTTTGGCCACTTATTGTCAATTAGTTGCCAGGCTGGTGAGTCTGCTGGGTGGCAAAGTTTGTCATCTCTAATTCTTTTATTAGCATGCCATGTTAAATTTTGAGTTGTTTGTGGCGATTGAAACAATCTTTGCAACCTAGGAATAGGTGGAAAATATCATAATACCTTTTTAGGAACCCTTTTCCTAAATTTTGTTGAGCTATTTTTTTTTCTTTGATACCTAGATGCTCCACAATTTGTGCATTCAGCAAGATCAGCAAATTCATTCCTATACAAAATGCAGTCATTTGGACATGCTTATATTTTTTCATTCTCTAAGCCTAGCACCTTCATTGTTTTCTTAACCTCGTACATTGACATAGGTAGAGTATTATTATTTGGAAAAATATCAGCAAGGACTTCTAACAAACCAGAAAACCCTTTATAGGACCACCTATAGTTCCCTTTCACATTGTAAAGTCTCATTAAACTAGATAACTTTGAATGTTTTGCACCCGGGTACAAAGGCTTTTCAACATCTTCAAGCATATCCTTAAAAGAACTAGGATCTCTATCACAATGCTCGTAAGCATCTTCGACCATGTCAATTATGTTACTGTAATCATGACATCTAAATTTTTGACTATGTGAATGGTCTTCACACTTTGTAAATGTAGATTTAGAGTCAGTCTCACCATGCCAAGTCCAAACAATATATCTTGGGAGAAAACCTTTTTCAAATAAATGATCCTTCATCTGTTGAGGAGTATGAAACTCCATATTACAACAAAAGGTGCAAGGACATCTAATTGACATTCGATTTTCAGCATTCAAAATGGCAAAATCTAATAAATCAGCAACTCCATAACGATACTCTACAGACAATCTATCACAAGTTATCTAACTTCTTTCCATTTCAAATATTTTACATGTTCACATATGTAATGTCAGTTTAAGTTTAATTAAATTGCATGATTAATTTAATGTTCAATGTTATTATGATTATAGTTGCAATAATAAACTTATAATTCTGGAAAATCACTAATAGCCCCTATAAATCATTAATTATAATAATAATTTAGACAAAATCCTAAAATTGAAACAAAAGAAGTTTTGAAACTTAAATAGGAGATTAATAGGTGAGATGGGTGCTAATGGCTTTTTAAGTAGTCGAACTAATTCATAAGTCAAGTCACTAACAAAATTTAAGAGTTCAAATAAATAATGTCTTCATACCACTTTGCAAGCCATTTTTTTAAGATTCTATAAATCACTTTTTAACTTCAAATACAACATGCAGAACTACTTTCAAACAAGCATTTCTTTCTTGAATCAAACACCAATCATCAACTTTATACAATCTCAAAATACTCACAACCACGAACTTAATTAATTCACATCATAGTCATTGTCTCTATTACAAATCTTCCAACCAAAACAGAATAAATAACAAGTAGGATTATATAACAAAATTTGCCTCTCTTCACATGAAACGAAGAAGTAAATAGTTTGTAACCACTAAATACACAGTCATTCAGCCAATATAACACCCAAACAATCATCTCCTAATCAGAAAGGAAAAAGCTAAAATGAAATTTCATATTTTAGTACATTCAAAATCAAGTAACTTATTAATCAAAGTTAAGAAACGGAGCTAACAGTTTATTTCAGAAACTACAAAAAATGCACATTCTTAGTTTTAAATAACAATGACAGTAAATCACATGCACAAAAGTTTGAAACCGACCTCAAATGTGGCAGAAAAAACAGAGTCGCAGCAGCAAGTGTTTTGAGTTTAAGTAATGCACCACTTAAAATGCCTGTATTTTTGGACTGCAAGTGAGTGAAGATATAGAAAAATAAGAACAAAAATTTCAAGTTACAAATAAATAAAAAAAAGATTTGGAAAACAAAACCCACCAGGGTCTCACCACTGTTCAATTTCTGAACATCTGAAACAACCTAAAAATAAAAATTAAAAAATATTATTCATAAACCAAATTAAAACAAACCCATTAATTAAATTGCCCAGAAAAATAAAATATTCAGCCATTACCAGCTGATAACCTCCTCTACAGTTCTTTCTCTGGACTTAACTTGTGAGGGAGAATGAGATTACCTGAATATGCAACCGATGGTGCCACTTCACCCCTTGTCGATGGCTTTTACTTGCTTGCCTAGTATAGGCACTGGATGGTTTAGTTGGAGAAAAAACCCCTTCGATAACAAGCGATTAGGGTTTTACTTTGTTTTTCAATTTGGGGAAAATGGAAAAACGAAATGGAGTTTTAACTTTTCATTATCTATCTAAATTAATTGAATTTAATTTGTGAATGGATAGTGCAAAACAGAAGAGATCGAGAAGAGAAAAACAAAAGAGAAAGTGAACAATAAAAACAAGATAGAGACAGTCGATATAGTCTAGGTAGATGGGGAAAAGTCAAGTGTGTTTTATGTTGTTGTTATTTATATTTTTATTTTTTAATAATTTAAATATTATTATGACTTTGACTCATCAAGATTTGATGGTATGTGCTCCAAACATTAAAGCTTTAAATCTTAGAGCTCTCAGGTTCGAGTTGGTGCTAAAATAAATTTTTATGAATTTTTTTTATTATTGATACTTTAGTGTCAGTGATCTTTGATGTTTAATTTGACACCCTAGTATCATTAATCTGTGATTCCTATTTGTCAAAAGCGGAAAATGGTGCATATGTACAAAATAACTAACAGTTTTTGCAAAGTGTCATTAACGAAGTGTCAGTAAGGCCCATTTTTTTAGTAGTGTATAACATTCTGAAAAGAAAAAATCTCATTTATTTAGATCAATACATGAAAATTAACTAAAATTATGAATTTAAATATGTACAAAAGTTGAATCTTGAGACCTTAGATGTAACACGAGAAAAATTAAGAAACTTAAAGAGTTTGAAAAGAAAGTAAGAAATTATAAGTACTTTAAGTGGTGAAGTGAAACAATGATGACTTGTGTGTGCGGTGATGTAGAGGTTTGGTATTATGTGCTAATTAAATGTTTTGTTTGGCTTAGAGTTTTTTGTTCTGCTTTAGAATTTTTAATGTTTAGGAAGTTATATTTTCTTATTTAATTATTCAAATATTTAATTATTTTTTATTTAATATTATTATCGGATAAGATATAACATGGTGTTAATTTAACTTATTTATTTATTAGTAAGTAGAAATGCTACATTTATAAGTTTTATTTTTAATTAAATAATCATTTTTTTTGGATTCACAGATTTTTGTGAATTTACAGAAATAAATCCATATCCAATCCACCAACCGTGGATTTTCAAAATTTAAATCCCTCCAATCTACTAATCCACAGATCAGATTTTTACAGATTAGATGGATTGAGCAGATCAGAGTGAATTCAAAACACCTCTATTTACACTTGGTATCAATTAATATAGTAATTCATATAAGTTACTATATATTTCAAGACAAGAAAATCATTGTTCTCTTTTTTCTACAATTGGCTACTAAACTCAACTGAAAATCTAAGGATTATGATGTTTTATTATCTTTTTTATGATGAATATCAAGAGACACATACATTTCAAAATTGCCCTTTAAAGTATAAGTTTTTCACATCATAAAATCATATTTAAAAAAAAATTGTCTGAGACTCAAGATTTTTACAGTTTTTTTTTTAAATTCCATAACTTGCTTCTTTTATTCTTGCTCTTTCATGTTGAAGCTCATAATCTTTTTCTTCCAGGATAATTCACCTTCCCAAGATGATACCAAAAATTGCTACACCAAATGTATTCTATCATGTATTAAAGAAAAAAATTAATAAATATATCAGTAATGACAAGAATAATGATGTCTATAGATTCAGAAAACATAAGTTTCGATATTTTTTTAATCCATTTCATTATCTAAATTTAAAGTGAAGAATACTATAATATATGGCAAAATACATTAAATTAGCAAGCACTATAGTACTGATAGTGCCTAGATTCAACTATAATCGATTGCATCCACTTTTACTGCTTTTGATAACTTGCTGCTCAAGAAAACTATCTCAACTTTCCCCACTTTAATCAATGCTTGACCAGCCACCAACGGCCGCATTGGCACCGCCGAAGTAACCCCCTCACCGGTGACCTTACCATTAGTCGATAGCCCCTAACACAACCGTTTCCTCTTCAAAACTCTGGCCTTAGGTAGTGGGTCTTTCACCAAAACCAACTGCTTACTGCTGCTGTTTTTCCGACAGTTGGTGACGACTCCCACCGATCACTACTGCCACCCTTGGCTTACCCTGACATAAGCCAACCACCACGATGTCATAGCAGCCGTCATTGACTACTTCCACAACAAGAATGCATTTTACCTACCTTCTAACTTAGCCGTTTTACTTTTCCAACCACCATCGTCGATGATTTCCAGTCACGCCCACCCTTCCCAATTACCTTGTGCTGCCATATCTTTTGCAAACCAATGCAACCTCACTTCCACATGATTTTTAATGCCACCACACTATCGAACATAATCTAAACATCACCTAACTCTTTTGCCTCCGCCTGTGTTGGATGCGATTGCCTACATCCCAACGAACCATTACTCAGCCGTATCTCGGCCAACAAAACATCCCTTCGCATCCTGTAATAATTTCGCCACCAAACCCTAGTTTAATTATGCATCCCATCCCCCACTGCATTCCGATATAGCCACTGTTGCCACAGCCATATCTTTCTTTTGATCCACACCTACCACCACCCTTCTTGATTGTGATCACTCTTATCGCCTCCTTTATGATCTTCAATAGCCCCATGACCATATATCATAGAGACAGCCCACTGCCTATCATATGAACCAAACTTTAAACTCTTCACACCGAATAAGACAGCTCATTCAACTTCAAACCTACCAATGCTGGTGAGAATACAGCAGGCGTTTTCGATCATCTCCACTTTAGCATGAACAATCCACCAGCTCGCACCCCCCACTTTTCGCTAAAGCCATCTTATTCCTTTGCTATCGTTTCCATCTTTAAACCAAATGCGCCTATTCATTCTCAAGCATCATTTCTTAATGCGGTTACTGGCTTTATAGCCGCTTCGATTTTGGTTAAACCGATTTTATTCCATCTAGTAAACCTGTAATACTTTTTCCTACTGAGGAATTGTAGGTTATCGCTGAACATTTCAAACTGGGACTTATTGTTAAGTTTTCTTTTGGGCGTCCTCCTATGGATGTGTTTAGAAAATTCTTTGTCTTTGGGGTTGAAAGGAAACTCCCAGGTATCCCTACTTTATAATAGATATGTCTTGATTAAGCTTGCTATGGGAAGATGATTACTCTTTTATTTGAGTGAGATAGACTTGGTATGTTAATGGCCGAGGTATGCAAAATTTTAAATGGAGTATTGACTTCTGTTATTTAGAGGAATCTCATATTATGCCTGTTTAAGTGTCATTACCCCATTTTATTAATTATAAATCTATTTATTTTTTATTGATGTTGCTATTGGTACACCTATACATGCAAATTACGCCATAGTCATGGATAATATGCTATCTGTTGCTAGGGTTTTGGTACAGTATGATGTTTTAGAGCCTTCGCTGCTGCGTATTTGGATTGGTGAGGGTGACTCTAATTTTTGCTAGGATTTTTTTAGCGAATTCCTACAAATTATGCTTTTTATAGGTATTTTGGCCACTTGGATGATGGTTGTTATGTGGCTAATCATCGGCTTCGTAAAGCCCAGCAGCCTGCTAGCTTGGCTCAGGGTATCGGTTCTAAGGATAAGGGCAAAAAAGCCTGTATTGGATGCTGCTCTACAGCTTTAGGTGGCTCTTACTGCTTAGTATACTTTTGTTACTCATAATCAGCATAAAGGGCCTAGTGTTTTGCATGCTTCTCAGGGATAGTTTTGTGGTTTGGCTCAATAGCCTATTATGGAAGAGGCTTTTGGTGCTATGGATATTAGGATTTCTATCTCTTATGTTTAAGATGCTGTGGTTGATTTGGTTGGCAAGGCTCGACTAACTATTCATAATAACAAGGTTTTGGATCTTTCTAGTACCCGACAGGAGCCTTTAAATGACACAACTTATCTTCAGGTGGGTTATAATTCAAACATACTGATATTCCAAATACTGTTTTAAATAGTAGTGTTGGTCGGCAGGCTTCATTCCACTCTGAGGTGGATTTTACTTCGAGTGAGGAGTCTACTAATAATAATGGTGATTTTTTAACTGATTCTGAGGATGCGCATACTGTTGGGAAAATATGCTCTTTAAAAGCATATGTGTTTATTTAATTGTAATAAATATTTTTTCTGATTAATAAAATTAATGAGGTATTTATTCAAATATCTTGATTGCATTAATATTTGTATTAAAGTCCATTTAATCATATTATATGTATTTATGTGATCACCATGTGGATTCACAGAAGACATAAATACAAGTTATCTTATGATTAAATAAATTTAGTTCGCAGTTGATAAATAAAGTTGGGCACTTTATTTAGGTATAAACTGTAATAAATTCATTGAATGATTTGTCTTAATCATGTATGAATTTATTGATGTAGTACGACTACATTGAACAGGATCACATATGAGATTTAATTAACTTTGTAATAACTATCAGACTTATTAAATCTCATAGGCGTTGATTTTACTGTAATCTTAATCTTGAGTTAATTATGATTTCATGATTGTGATTGTTATTCCATTTGAGTTACCAATGGGCACGACACATCCTTGTGGTCAAGATTACCCGGTATCTATGTGGGAGCAATTATGAGTATTGGAGTTATAGATTAACAATATAGAATTTGTACAACACATCTCTTGATAGGTTTTCGGCACTTGATCATAGAATTCTCTGGCCAGAGTGTATCAACATATTTAGTATGTTGAAAATGATCATTAGAGAAAACCAGTAAGGATCAAGGAATAAGATGTTATTAAATTGATTGGACAATTGAGATATCAATTTAATTAACGATGTGGTACAAAGGATTGTGCAGTAAAGAAATCAATGTGGCTTGGGACGAAGTATTATTCGAGCATACAATTATGGAAGTCAGTTCCAATCTTTTAGTGGAGTAGATTTGGAATTAAATAATTTGGCTAGTTTGATTACAGGCCTAATTATTGTAGCCACTATTGTATGTTCCCAAATGATCCCCGGGTTAGCTCATTTAATTGACTGCACCACTACTGGACTAATAATCAAGATAACTAGCTATTTGGGTCAAAAGCCTAATTATATCTTTTAGTGGGAGGCTCCATTTAATTAGCTTATGTGTAAGGGGCCTTATGTTATTTTACATGGTGGGCCCCTTATTAAAAGAAAAAGAAACGTGAGTTTAATTTGGGGCATTATTTGGAGTCTAGGGTTTTCACTAAAGGGAGATATATAAGGCTTATTTTCTCTAAAGAAAAAAGGGGGAAGGCACTTTATACAGATCTAAGAATAAGATTTTTCCCTCCATTGTTGAGAGAAAAATTTTCTCGTGCTAGTTGCTTTGGTAGTGATAAAGGCGGCCACACGTCAAGTGCAGATCGAACCTGAGTCATAACCTGGAAGATCATTGGGGATAGTTCGTGATCTAACAAGCGTGGTGGTGACGGATCGTGATCTAACAGGAGTGGTGGTGGCAGATCGTGATCCAGGAGCCTAAATCACTTCAGCGGAAAAAGCCAACTCGGATTTTCAAGGTACGATTTCTAGATTACGTGTTCTTATATATTATATGAGAGCGGTCCTTAAAAAGGTTTTATAAAAATTTTAAAAACCAAATTTTTCCCCAACAATTGGTATCAGAGCCATCTCATATTAATATATAAGAATTTCGTATGAAATTAATCTTCAAATTTATGTATTAGAGTGGCACATTTTATTTAGATATATATTATTTGTTTAATATATGAATAAAGCATGTTTATGGTTTGTCTTAATTCATGGTTAGGTTTTCCATTGTATTTTTTCGTTTGGATCTGTAACAAGAGGGGTGGTTTTTTATCGCCATAATTCCCTCTTGATTTATTTTAATGTAATTGAAATTTTGTAAGCAAAAATTTACGTTGAGAATTTGTAAATCACTGACAATCATCACTGGAAAACAAGATCAAAGAAACGGAAGTCTGGAAATTTCAGCGGCAACACTGACGAACGCACTCGCTGCAAGCGCATGCGCAGCACCCGCTGCAGTAACGCGTGCTGCAGCAGCATGCTGCGAGAAGCGTTGCACAACGTTGCACCAGCGCAGGTAGCAGCCAGCGCGCGCCAACGCTGCTCGCGCAGCCAGCGCGTGCGCACGCTGCTCGCGCAGCCAGCTACGAATGCGCGCGCAGCAGGCAGCGCGAGCTGGAGATTTCTGGTGCTGCGCCGGGTTTGGTCGATTTCTGGTGAGGAGGAGAACGGCCGGCGTCTCTGAACAGCGGCGAGTGACCGGGAACAGTAGCTACTCCGTTTGTGATGGTGGCGGCTGGGGAAGAAGAAGGAAAGAAAAGTATGGATTTAGGGCTTCATGGCTTTTATCATGGAGGTCCCTATGGTTCTATAATTTTTCACTTGGGCAGTCAAGTTTTAATTTTTTGCATTTAAGTCTAAAAACGATTTTGGGCTTAATGAATCCTAGTTTTAGGCCCAATTGAAATTTGGGCTTAATGGATTAAAAATGCATAGATAAAATTAAATACATTAAATTTATTTTTGGTCCAAAAGTTTTATTTTAATAAATTTTTTTTTTATTTTCAAAAATTAAAATTGGACCAATTATAAATTTAAAAGCCCAATTTCCCCTAGTCCGTTAACAAAGACAAGCTTATGGAAGATGGACATTGACAAGAAGCCCAATGAAGATTAGGCTTAGGGTTAATGTATTTTTCATTATTAGGAAAGCCATGAATTAAGATTATTTAATTGTTTTTCTATATGTTATGTTTTGGATGATAATATGCCATGATAACATGTCATATAGAATAGGTAGTGCCACTCTATGCGTAATGATACATGTCATTCATTAATTATGAATTTCATTATATTGTTTGAAATTTGCAAATGCTTAATAATATTTGATATCATCTAGATAATATTATAGGAAGCATGCAATTAACAATATGTATATTTTAAAAGGAAAAATCAATTTTAAAATATTGAGTGGGAGAGGGAAAATTCAAGATAATTTTTCCCACGGGCTCCATTGTTAGTTCAATAATAAAATTATATATATACCTCGACTTCATGATACGGTGATGCTCCCTACGGAGGGTATATATATTAGATATTTTATTTGATGAACTTCTTCAAAGATAAAATTGAAATATTTTTCAATCAATTGTTCGCCCCAATGGTGACTATTGGTATAAAAAATACGTAGATTGAAACAATGGTTATACACTCAACTAAAATTTGTTATTAACCTTTCCAACGAAGCTCTGTTAACAAATTAAGGCCCAAAAGAATAACGATAATTATTTATCATGTCTCTACATGAAAGTAAATAATCTAATGCATAATTGGGTCTAATAAGTATAGACATGACTTCCCCAACGGATAGCTTGTCAAAGCGGTACTAGATTATCGTTACAATAAATTAAAATGCATTTATGATTTTTTGCATTTTTGTCATTTATTGTGAATATTGTTTCAAAGTATTTATGCATGTGTGTTTTGTTTTTCAGAAAATGTCTTCCATCAACCCATTATTAATTATCCTTGTTAAAAATGAACTCACTGATGAAAATTATTTAGATTGGAAACGCAATCTATTTAATATTCTCACTGCTAAGGGAAGCAAATATGTGTTGACCCATCCTTGCCCTCCTGAACCATCGTTATACGATTATAGAAATCAGAGGGAGCCTTATGAGAAATGGTGCGAAGCTAACAAAATGGCTAAGCGCTATATATTGGCTTCGATTTCTGTGGAACTGCATAAGAAACATCGGAGTATGGAAACAACCACTGAAATAATGGCTAGTCTTCATCAGATGTTTGGGCAAAATACCCTTTTTGCCAGAGAAACAGCATTAAAACGTATTACGGATACTAAGATGGAAGAGGGCACAAAAGTTCGTGATCATGTCCTCAATATGATGGACTATTTGAATGAGGTAGAGATTCATGGTGTCCAAATCAATGATAAATCAAAGATTAACATAGTGATTGAATCTTTACCTGACACATTCAAAGAGTTTAAGGTCAGCTATATCTTAAACAATAAAGATATGACCTTAATTGAATTAATGCACGAACTACATGCTATAGAAGAATTTTATCATAGCAGAAAACTTCCTGAAAAATGATTCTCTTTAAGGCTTAAGTCGAAAGACAAGAATGAGCAAGCAAGAGTTGGGATTGACAAACTGTCCACTAAAAGAAGTGGCAAGCCAAAAGGCAAGTGTTACAAATGTGGACAGAAGGGTCACTGGAAGAAAGATTGTCCTAAGATTATTAAAATCAGGTATAGGAAATCTTTAAGCTTCCTAATTAGTTCATATTTCTATTGATTCATACAATGATGAATTCTGAGATAACTAATCTTATTTGTAATTCATTTATTTGGTTTTCAGGAAACCAAGAGATTAAGTGAAGAAAGCTTCAAACAGCAGTTGAGGACATGCTAGTTTATATCAATTGAAAGGCTAGATCAATTTTAAAAGACTTAGAGTTTTGATATTTGTCTTTATTTTTCCAAACATTAGAGGAATTTAATTTTGGTGACTTGTTTTAATAAACAGAAGTACACCGTTATTTTTTTATCCTCTGTTTATAAAGACAATTTATATCACATAAGTCTATTGATCTATTCAAAGCAAGATATAATGATAAAGAGTATATGCATCTATCTAAGAAAAGAAATGTTTCTTCAAACCAAAATCACCTCTGATATTTATGCTTAAGTCATATAAACTATAATAAGATTTTAAGAGAATGATTAATGATAGACTTGTTGGCCTATTAAGATTAATCATTGTAGCTCTATTAATCTTATTTAGAAAAGTAATATGACAAGGATACTTTTTTTGAGCTAAAAGCATAACATTGTATTTGATGATTTAGCGTATACAAATGTATACGGACTAATCAATTTACATGTTATAAGAGGTTATGAGTATTCTATCAATCTTGTTGATGAATATTCATTTAATTTATATTTGTCTAAATGCGTCATGATTCCATTGCTTTTGAAATTCAAAAGAGTACGTGGATAAGACAGAAGCAATTAGACAGGAACATAAAAGAACTTCGATATGATCGAAACAAAGAATATCTCTATGGAGAATTCTAGCACTATTTGGTTGTCAATGAACACTATGATATAATAGTGTAAATAAATGGAGAAACAAGATTCTTTTGGATAAGACAAGATATATACTAAGTGGTTTATCATTTACCTTTCTTATTCCAGATACTAGTATTTGAAACTACAAAGTTTTTTTTAACTTAGTTTCATCTATCTCGGCGTCTACTACTCCAAGAAATTATGAAAAAGTCACAAACATGATTTGAGACACATTCGTATTTGGAGTTTACTAGTATTTATACTAGAATCAGAGATAAAAGAAGATGGATTCGTGTTCAGAAGCTTGCATGTTTTAGGTATCTTAAAGAAATAAGGGAAAGTCTGAATTATAGTCCTCAAGATAGGAATGTATTTATAGAAATATTCTTTACTTTCTTTGAGGAAGACTATATAATGACTTATAACCTAAGAGTAAGGTAAACACTACAACAAAATTGATATATGGTAGCACTCAAAAAATGCTACAAAAAGCAAATGGTAGCATTTTAAGCAATGCTATGTTAGCCCATGTTACTAAAAATCTTACAAGTTAGTAGCATTTATCGGATGCTACAAATTTGAAAACATAGCACTGAAAAAAAGCTACACAATCATATGTGATTGCTTTAGATAAATGCTACCATTTTAACATCAATAACATTTAAAAATTGCTACTTAATGACATTTAAATCATGACGAAAGTGTTACTGTTATAATCTTTTGCAGCACTTGGAAATGCTACTTCTACTGCATTGAGAATATGAAATATTTTAGTATTTGTAACAAATGTTGTTAACATTGAATAAAATCTACAATATTTGGAATTGATAAATTTTTAATTTTATTAGCAAAAATACCCAAATAAATTAATATAATTGAATTACTAAAACATTTAACCCATTCCATTGATAAACAAAAAAATAAATACAAAATAACAAAAAATAAACTTCATAATCAGATTACAAATTAAAAAAAAAAGAAGCTAAAGTATATACATGTAATTCATAATTTTTCAAAAAGATTACACACCAAACAAAAATAAAAAAAATATTTTTTTTATCTTCATTTTGCATCCAGTATTTCTCCAAATGCTCTTTATCATCACAATGGAGGACGATGATGATGGCGTATTTCATCCAGTACTTCTCCAAGCCGTTTTCATTTGGTTGTAATGAGGTAATCTCCAAATGCATCATAAACCAAGAACAAGTGACATAGAAGAGTTACATTTTGGAGGAAGAAAAAAGTGATAGAGAATCTCACAATGGTTGGAAAAAGGAGTCCACGCCTTTGATGGTGATTAAAGTAGATATGAATCCATGGTTATTCAACTCCATAATCTGAAACCTCTAAAAAAACCATAAAATAAGATAAGCCAATGAAATGAAAAAGATAGAGAATTTGAAGAGAAAGGAATTAAGAATTGAGATTCTAGATGAATATTAAGCTATGATTTTTCAATGTGTGTTCTTCAAATAAAGATCTGAATGCTTATGCCTTAAAATTTCAGTAAGGAGGCAAGGGAATAAAGAAGGGGCTTTGTTTTCTTCCCTCCCAATGTTGCATATTTTGAAGATCAAAATATTTAGTTGCCGCTTATTTTTTCATTTTGGTGGTACATAGTGTTTCATTTTTATTTCTCTTTCTCTCATTTTGTAGCTATCTCTAAGTGCTACTATAAATAACAACATTTGGTAGCATTTTTAAAGTGCTATATTATTTATAAGTATACATAGCAGTTTGAAATATGCTACTAATTAAAGATAAAATGTTACAAAAAATTAAATGTTACAATATGAACAACTTATTGTAACTTTCTTCTAAATATGCTACAATAGATTGACATTTCGTAACATTATGAAAAAAGTGCTACTATCAAATGCTACCAAAAGTCATATTTGTTGTAGTGAAAACTAGAGAAATAAAAGAGATCAGGTTGTTGCTCAGCTTTCAACACCTGTTATAGAACAGGAAGAACAACAACAACCAGCTGATCAGCACAGGATTATCCTTGAGCAACCATCACTTTTAGAACCTCGTCGTAGTGAGAGGGTAACTAGGTTACCTGCGAGATACATGCTTTTGGGAGAAACCTATAAGGCTATCTCAGATGAACATGTACAAGATCCCACTAGTTATAACGAAGCTCTAATAGATAGAGATGTTGAATTTTGAAAATGGCCATGAATCAAGAAATGGGATCTATGTATTCCAATAAAGTCTGGGAACTTGTAGAGGCACCAAATGGGGTAAAACCTATAGGGTGCAAGTGGATCTACAAGAGAAAAAGAGGAGTAGACGGAAGGGTAGAAACATTTAAAGCTAGATTAGTAGCCGAAGAGTTTACTCAGAAAGAAGGAATCGATTATGAGGAAACCTTTTCTCCGGTTGCTATGCTTAAATCCATCAGGATTCTTCTCTCCATTGCTGCAGTGCTAGATTATGAAATTTGGCAAATAGATGTCAAGACTACCTTTCTTAACGGGCATCTTGAAGAAAACATTTACATGCAGTAACCAGATGGATTTATACAAAAAGGCCAAGAACACATGGTATGTAAGTTGCAGAGATCCATTTATGGATGGAAGCAAGCATCCCGGTCATGGAACATCAGATTTGATCAAGCGATTAAATCGCTTGGATTCATTCAGAACATTGATGAACCATGTGTGTACAAGAAAATTCAGGGAAAATTTATAGCCTTCCTAGTTCTTTGTGTAGACAATATTCTCCTGATTGGAAACGATATAGGAGTATTGACTACAATAAAGATTTGGTTAGCAAAACAATTTGATATGAAAGATCTGGGAGAGACAAGTTATATTCTTGGTATCAAGTTACTACGAGACCGGAAGAATAAAACTTCAGCCTTGTCTCAAGCGGTCTATATCGACAAGATATTGGCTAGATTTAGCATGGAAAATTTCAAGACTGGTTTATTACCATTCAGACATGGAATTACATTCTCTAAGGATCAATCACCTAAGACATCTGAAGAGATAGAGAGAATGAGACGAGTTCCCTATACAGAAGCTGTGGGAAGTCTTATGTATGCCATGCTTTGCACTAGGCCAGACATCTGTTTTGCGGTATGGATGGTTAGTAGATATCAATTTAATCCTGGACCTCAACACTGGACTACGGTCAAGCATATAATGAAGGATCTGAAAAGAACTAAAAATTATATGCTTATGTATTCTGGTGATGAACTCATTCCAGTGGGTTATACTGATTCTGACTTTATGTCAGATAAGGATTCCAGAAAATCAACTTCCGGCTATGTGTTTACATTGGGAAGTGGAGCTATTAGTTGGAGGAGTGTGAAACAATCTTGTATCGCAGACTCCACAACTGAAGCTGAATATGTGGCTGCATCCGAAGCTGCAAAAGAAGCTGTATGGCTCCGCAAGTTCCTACAAGATATTGATGTGGTAACTGCTGTATCTGCACCCCTGATACTATTTTGCGATAATAATGGTGCGGTAGCTCAATCTAAGGTACCAAGGAACCACAAAAAATAAAAACATATTGAGAGGAAGTATCATCTTATAAGGGATATAGTGCAGAGAGGTGATGTAGAGGTTACTCAGGTTGCGTCACAGCAAAACTTGGCAGATCCTTTTACTAAGGCCATACCTGGGAAACCTTTTTACTTGCACTTAGAATCCATGGGCATGCGTGAGATGCCAAATATGCTTTGAGAGCTAGTGGGAGATTGTTGGGAAAATATGCTCTTTAAAAGCATATGTGTTTATTTAATTGTAATAAACATTTTTTCTGATTAATAAAATTAATGAGGTATTTATTCAAATATCTTGATTGCATTAATATTTGTATTAAAGTCCATTTAATCATATTATATGTATTTATGTGATCACCATGTGGATTCACAGAAGACATAAATACAAGTTATCTTATGATTAAATAAATTTAGTTCGCAGTTGATAAATAAAGTTGGGCACTTTATTTAGGTATAGACTGTAATAAATTCATTGAATGATTTGTCTTAATCATGTATGAATTTATTGATGTAGTACGACTACATTGAACAGGATCACATATGAGATTTAATTAACTTTGTAATAACTGTCAGACTTATTAAATCTCATAGGCGTTGATTTTACTGTAATCTTAATCTTGAGTTAATTATGATTTCATGATTGTGATTGTTATTCCATTTGAGTTACCAATGGGCACGACACATCCTTGTGGTCAAGATTACCCAGTATCTTGGTGGGAGCAATTATGAGTATTGGAGTTATAGATTAACAATATAGAATTTGTACAACACATCTCTTGATAGGTTTTCAGCACTTGATCATAGAATTCTCTGGTTAGAGTGTATCAACATATTTAGTATATTGAAAATGATCATTAGAGAAAACCAGTAAGGATCAAGGAATAAGATGTTATTAAATTGATTGGACAGTTGAGATATCAATTTAATTAACGATGTGGTACAAAAGATTGTGCAGTAAAGAAATCAATGTGGCTTGGGACGAATTATTATTCGAGCATACAATTATGGAAGTCAGTTCCAATCTTTTAGTGGAGTAGATTTGGAATTAAATAATTTGGCTAGTTTGATTACAGGCCTAATTATTGTAGCCACTATTGTATGTTCCCAAATGATCCCCGGGTTAGCTCATTTAATTGACTGCACCACTACTGGACTAATAAGCAAGATAACTAGCTATTTGGGTCAAAAGCCTAATTATATCTTTTAGTGGGAGGCTCCATTTAATTAGCTTATGTGTAAGGAGTCTTATGTTATTTTACATGGTGGGTCCCTTATTAAAAGAAAAAGAAACGTGAGTTTAATTTGGGGCATTATTTGGAGCCTAGGGTTTTCACTAAAGGGAGATATATAAGGCTTATTTTCTCTAAAGAAAAAAGGGGGAAGCCACTTTATACAGATCTGAGAATAAGATTTTTCTCTCCATTGTTGAGAGAAAAATTTTCTCGTGCTAGTTGCTTTGGTAGTGATAAAGACGTCCACACGTCAAGTGCAGATCGAACCTGAGTCATAACCTGGAAGATCATTGGGGATAGTTCGTGATCTAACAAGCGTGGTGGTGACGGATCGTGATCTAACAGGAGTGGTGGTGGCAGATCGTGATCCAGGAGCCTAAATCACTTCAGCGGAAAAAGCCAACTCGGATTTTCAAGGTACGATTTCTAGATTACGTGTTCTTATATATTATATGAGAGCGGTCCTTAAAAAGGTTTTATAAAAATTTTAAAAACCTAATTTTTCCCCAACACATACTCCTTTAAACTTTGATATAGTCATTGACAACATTAATGGACAAAGGGTAGCTAATTCTTCTCGTGATTTTTCATGGTTCATTGGTTGCAAGTATTGTAACACCTGGAGTGTATGGTGGCTTCTGCATCCCCCCTTCCTAATGATAAATTCCATTCTATGATAAATATTTAGGTGATAAGTATCTTGCGATTTGTAGGTTGTGTAAGTTGATATAGATGCACCGGTTTTCTTTGGTTTATATTTTAGAGCCTTTTTCGTGGCTAATTGGCTCGAGTCTATTAGGATTCATCTTGGATAGATACGGCTTTTTGTTCTCAATATGCGAATATTTGGGTGTTCTCTTCTTCCTAGGTCTTTATAGAGGTGGTTTAGGATGCTAATTAGGCGATTTATTGTCGGATTAGCCATTCGTTCTTCCCTGACCCTATTTTGAATTCTTATGTTTATGCTAGTTGCTTTATACATATTCAAGATGATTTGTGGGATTCCTTTTGGGCATTTACTCGTACTCATGATAGTTTTTGGTTGGTTAAAGGGGTTTTAATGCAGTGTAATCATTTTCTTATCCGAGATTTATGGTGGTCATGCTCAGCCTCACGTTTCTTTGGATGCTTTTAATTTCTCCCTATTAGTTATTGTTTAAAGAATGTTGGTTTTGTTGAGAGTTCTTTTACTTGGAATAATAGGCATAAATTGAGGAACCTTGATAGGGTGGTGTGTAGCTCATAGTAGTATGGTTTATTCTCGATTTTCAAAGTTTCTCTTCTAAATTGCATTGCTTCCAATCATTCTATGTAGGGATGGCAATGGGGAGGGGAGGGGAGGAGACCAATCTCTCCATACCCATCCCCGATATTTTGCGTATGTCCCCGTCCCCTTCTCATCCCCATCAAAATTATTTAAGAGAATCCTCATCCCCTCCCCGAATAATAACAGGGGATCCCCGAGGGTCCCCGATCCCCGAATAACTAATACATTTTTTTTTGTTTTCGATTTTGAGTTAATCATATTAAAATAAAAAATTCAAATGAAAGTAAAGTTCGAAATATATCTTACATTAATATCCATTACAAAAGTCACATACATTAAATTAGTAAGTAATGCAGCATGCAAGGGATACAAACTATCATGAATAAATTAATAGCCTAATACAAAATTGTTACAAATAAAACCAAATTTAGAATCAAAATTAACTTTTCAATGGTGGCGTGGGCACTTTATAAATGTGGACTATTCCCTTTACAACACAATAGTTAAGTCGAAGCAAATCAAGAGCAAATATTAGATTATATTAGATATTAAAATTGTGATTTGTTGTGGCAATTATAACATCTAAAAATAAATAAAAAATATATTTAAGATAAATAAAAAATATATTTAAGTTTAAAATAATTAATGAATATTAAAATTAAAACAAAAGTTTTGGGCTAATAGAATCTGTCCAGTCTTTTTAATGTCCTAAATAAAAATTTAGGACTTTAATTAATTAATTAGACCTAAAAATTTAATAATATAAATATTTTGATATTTTTTATTTTTACCAATACTTATAATTTTATAATTTATTTACTAGTAATTTTAAAAAATAAAAATTAAATTAAAAATTAAAATGGGGAAATGGGTAGGGGATGGGGATTCCACCTCATCCCCGTCCCCTCCCCGAATAAGAAATTGGGTAAAAATATTTCCCCGTCCCTTCCCCGAATAAGAAATTGGATATGAAATTATCCTCATACCCTCCCCGAATGGGGAAAATTCCTGAAAGTACCCGTTCCTGTGGAAATTTTTGCCATCCCTAATTCTATGTTATTGTTGTCTTGTGGAAGGGATAAAGCCAAAGGACAGTTTAGGTCCAAGTCTCTGCATGCTTTGCTTAAGCATGCAAATTTGTTAGCCATTATTTGGCAGTCATGGTCTGTCCTGATATTGGGTACCGGGTTGCAGGATTTTCAACAGAAGCCTGCTCACTTTAAACTCTGTTTAAATATTAAAATAAGAACGATTTTAGTAATGTTTTTCAGTGAGTCAAGGCGGTTGAAGAGGAGAGGTGGCTAAAACGGAGTGGTAATATGACATGTATGGTTCTATTGATGATAAGGTTATTTTTTCAAAGGCCTAGGATGCGTTATTGAGGTTGGTCAGTTGTACCTTAAAAGTTACATCATTAAAGTGTTATGGTAAACACTAACTACTGTAGTTTGGAAGTTGTGTTGATATAATTTTTCACTTGTATAATAGAAAATCTATTATATCTTTAATAATTTTGTCAAAATTATTATTTAAAATTTATATTTACTTCATATTATTAACTTTTGTTTCATAGTCATAAATTTTTTTAATAGCACATGTAGCTTAAAAGTTACAGCACCTCAATCCCAAACATGACCTTAGTCTAGGCAACCGCATGCTTTCCTGTGTGAGGAGATTTTTTTGAGGTAGTGGTTTCGTGTTCGATATTTTCAGAAGCTCTAGCTGTTCTATGTTTATAGGATTCAGGACGTTTCTTCGGAGTGGCTCTCTAAGCCTTTTGTTATTGCTGCTTCTGCTGCTAATTTTTTAAAGACATTTGACTGGCAGAGACAGTCAATTTCAGGTGGCTGATTTTTCTTTATCCTAGCTTTGGTTTCAGAGGTGGAGGATGTAGATTTTTGTAACATGCCTGACATAAAAGAGGTTTACTAGGTGGTCTTCTCTATAGATCTAAACAATGCTCTTAGGCTGATGGTTTTTATAGCAGATTTTATCATGCATGTGAAGGACAACATTTGTCCATGAGGTTCCTAATAGCGCAACTTTTGTGCAGTAAAATTAAAACGGATGGCGGAAGCTCTAGAAACCTCAGATCGACTTCATTCAAAAACGAAAATCAAGAGGAAAGATTGAAGTTTAATTACTTCACTTATAGTTTCAAAAACGACTTAGTGAAGTAGGAGAAAATGACTGAAAACAGCAAGCTACGAATATTGTCCAGAAAATAGAGCTCTGCATGAACAACTTCTGTTTTACCACGATCCGAGATCTTTTAAGCACCCCAATTGTAATGCCTCTAGTCAGTCCACACTTAGAAATGTTCTAGGAGTTCATAGGATTTGGAATCTCGAAATTTCGTTTTGAAATGAGAGAGATGATGAAGAAACATGAATGCTAGTTCATGATGATTCATTCCACCAAATAAAGCCACCATTATCTCCAATAATGGCACCAAACATTATCATGTGCTAGACCCACCCACTTAGCCATTATTTATTGAAAGTGATCTTATCACTTCAATAAATTATTTAATCAAATAAATAAATAGCTAAATTAATTAATTTCGTAATTAATTAATTAATCCCATTTTGATCAAATCAAATGGTTAAATGTGGGCTTCTTTTGTGACATGCTCTAATGCTTTCTCTTAATCCATATTAGATCCAATAAAAGCCCAAAATTCTAAACCCAAAATTGGTCTAGAAGTCCATAATCATATATGAACCGGAACATGTCCAAAATGGTCATTTTACGTGCTCGATATTACATAATGTTTAATTGAGAATTTATGAAATTTATTTTGTTCCTTAAACTATTTATGGAACATCTAAATTTCTATCTTAAATCATATTTAAGATATATTTATATATATATTCATTCTCAATGAATTATAATATAAATATTGATTTTCCTAAAATTAGGAAATTTAACTTCTCATTTTCTAGTAACTCCTTTTTTTTTCATTTCTATTTGGTGTGTGACCTTTTAGGTTCTTAGTTATAAGGTAGTAGAACTATTTTAATGATAACTCTTTATTCATTAAATGATGCTAAACTCTTTAGTCATCAATTAGAACTTTTCTAATGACCTTAAGATGCATTGCTAATACGCTTTACAAATATTAATCTTAAGGTTTCTACAAGTCATGAGTGACACCTAGCAGTATATCACAACTATCCAAATAACAAGAATTGTTGGATCTATAGAACCTATTCTATTGTATCTCTACGTCTTGGTCTCTTCATCATCCATGTCTAGAGAAAAGCACGGCTTATGGTTTATTATGTTAAGCAGTTATGCTTTATCTCAAAATAAATCTAAATGAACTTGGCATGAAAATATAATTTGAACTCCTTCAAATATATTTCACCTTGGCCAAGGATTTCTCATGCCAATTCATATTATCTCATAGGGACATCCTTTTTGTATATTACAAAGTGATGAATTCCATATTGGCCATACACTTGTCTTCATACATAGCCAACCATGACAGCTATTGCTAGATCTCTTCCTTGATTAGGAATCAATCATTATGCTTTCACATATCAGAGATGTCTATGTATAAGACATCTGTTATGCCTCAGGTCTAAAGACCATTACTAAACATAGTGTCTATTACAATGTATAATAAGCCATTAACACTCAAAACCATATGGCTTACTATATTTGGTCAAGTTCAGTAAACTCGTTCTCTTAACAAGTACCTATGTGTTTGACTTGACATCTCATGTCAATGACATGAAACTCACCATCCATTTTAGTATCATATACCATGAGGAGTCATAACACATACTAGTGTTTATAGGAATTTATAATGTCCAATCATAAATCCACCACTAGGAACTATTTTAGAAGTATAGTACAAAGGATGCACGTTTCATATTCTCGACAAAGTCGAGAATGTGTTCCTTAACTATTTTATTTCTTGGACTATATTCATTAAATTAATTTATGAATGTTGATAACTTTGCCATTTTATAAATATCAAAATGCTATTCAAATACAATCATTCCCTAAACAAACAAACATCATTCGATTGGTCTTTAGGGCATATTACTAACAACATGTTGGGATATCTTTAAAATTGATCTATTTGCTACGATGTTGGATTATTCCATTGGATTTACTATGTCTAAGGACCTTTAGAGTACTTTACTGGTCCTTTTACCTGAGTGGGCTCCCCTATTGCTTGGGCAGATTTTCAACTCATTAGTCTTTGCAATATTAGTAATAAGGTCTTCACTAAGATGTTATTCTAGAGATTTCTTATTTATTACCGCATATTATTTCTTCTTTTTAGAGTAGATTTATTGCTAGTAGGGTTTTGCATGATAATATTTTATTGGTCTAGGAGTTGGTGCATGATACACTATTACAAAAATGAGTTTTACTGACACCAACTTAGTGTCAGTAATCACTTTTACTGACACTTGTTAATTGTGTCAATAATGCTCAAGCCAGAACACACTGACACTAATTTTTAGTGTCAGTGATTTTGGTGTCAGTAATTCGTGTCATTATAGTATCACAAAAATAATGACACTATAGTATTAGTATTTGATAATACTATTTTACATGTCAATAATTCGTGTCACTATAATATCGCCAAAACAATAACACTATAGTATTAGTATTTAATGATACAATTTATATGTCAATGATTTATGTGACTACAGTACTCAGTGTCAGGATTTAGTGTTGTTATGCTAGTTTTGGTTAATAGTATATTTTTGTTTTAATTATATTTTCTTATTTGTTTTAAAATTAAAAAAACTCAAAACCTATTATGTATACCAAATCTCGCAAAACAATTCACATAATAAATATCCCAACTCATCACTTAAATTAACATAATTCAATTACACTGTTTGGAGAAAAAAAATTAATAAGTACCAAACTAAGTTTTTGACAACAAATTATTAAATTAGTTTCAATAAACATTATCCAACAACAAAAAAAAGCGCAAGGTCACTCAATATCAATCCGCGACTTCATTTTTTCCTCATCTGCGAGTACATAAAATCAATTAGTATACCAAAATATCAATTATTATAATTATAGCTCCACTAATAAATTCATAATTCTGGAAAAATCACTTACAGCTCCTGTAATCAACGAGTCCTATAAATCAATGGATTCTTATAAAGTGAAATAATTTTTCCAATACACTTATATTTAACAATATTAACCATAGCTATAAAAACCACTAGAGGCCATGAATAGTCAACACAAAATATATTGGACTCAACAATTATATTTCTAAAAACTAAAATGGATTATATGCATCTAAAACCAATATTGAAATAAAATATTAGAAACTGCATTATTACTCTTCTAGTTTAATAGTCTAGCGACCAAACGCTAATTACATCGAATGCTTTCACATTGTCAATGTAGTGGTAATTTAGGCTTATTTTAATACTCTAAGCCAGGTATGTTTATCTAATTCAATGGATTTGGTCATCTATGGCATGCCAAGACTAAATTATTAATCATGAATTCAGTGACGAGTATCACAATTTCATAGAACTACTCTAGCAAATATTTTATTCAAATTTATGCAAGAAATAAATATAATACATGTAAACTCAGTATTTTGTTCTTATATGAAAAACTTATAAATTAATAATAACGTATGTATTAATTTGCAAACGTTCCACTCACAATTAATCCTGATCATTCCTAAATCGTCGGAATGTTTTCTAATTGATCAGCATCTGATAGTCCTCCTATAAATTAGAGAAAAATTTATAAGAAACTGTGCAATCTTTTAAAAAAAAGTTAATTCAAAACTGTATATAAAGACAATCCATATTTATTAACTCTCTATATCAAATTAATATGTATATATCATCCACATGTTTTTAGGGATTCTTTCCATATTTTACAACTTTAGCTTAAAGCTAATCAAACAAAGATGAATGTTATAGTTTCATCCACTATTTTGTCAATCCCTCTTTTAAATAAATAAATAAAGTATATAAAGTAAGCTAAAGTAATAGCCAAGATTAAAGTCAACGAGGAAATTCTGTCAAGCTTTATAAATAAATAAATATACTATATTGTAATCTAGCTTTAAAATTAGGCCTGCACGACACCAGTTTCTTTAGTAGTAAATAAGCAATTGGTGCACCATATTAAGTGATAAATAAATATAATTAAATTTAAACCGAACATTGGCAGTTCTAGAAAGTAGCCATATGCTTAAGCATGGTAGGGGGCTTTGCTAAATTTTAAGATGCATATTTCTTTCAATTATGTCTCCCTCATTGCAAATTGTCTCTAGAAATATAATTTGTCACAAGAATTAAAGATATATGACAAGTGCTTTCCAGAACATCCTGTGAAGAGTATTATAATAAAAATATAATAAAAATTAGTAGAAACACTTAACAATTAAAAAAAATTAGATAGAAAATTTTTTAGAAGCCTCTTATCCTTTTCATACCATCCAGGCTTCCAATTTAGAGATTCCCACATATAGACTGGCCATTACTTTGCCTTTTTTGTTCTCACATGAATCACTTCTCTTGGCTTCTCCACCACTCTATCATCATTTCTCTTTCTTTTTTCTCCATTCAATCCCTACATACCAACTCCCAAAATCAGCACAAAAACTTAATAATTTTATTATGATTTTTCCATTTACACAAAATAAATGATTCAACACGAAAAAAATAGAAATAAATAACTAAATAAAAAAAAGACCAATTAGCCTTATTATTTTCACTTAACAACCCAACAAGCCTAAGGTGGAGACAAATTCATAAAATTTCAACAGTAAACCCCACTTCTTTGACGGGCTATTACATATATGGTGTATAAAGTAAATGAATTAATAATATGCATTTTCCAACTAATAATTTGGACTAAAATGTTAAACACTTCCTCGACCAGCCGCTAGACTCCAAAACTAACAAAAATGGAAAATGACTTGAGCTATAGAAATTTTTTTAAATTAGGGAATATATATATGAAAAATGAAGCTGGTATCCACCAGGCCACCGCCACCCAATGGGAGTTCATCAGTCTATTCACAATTTCCCATTTATGTGACTCAAGGTGAGATTATCTTGTGGACAAGGATCAAACAGGTTGAGATATTAATATTATGTAAAGCTACAGCCAACCTATGAAAGCTGTAGCCAATTGAAGCGGGTGCCTTCGTAAATAATAGAGGTACGATTGCCATAAATCACGGCGGCTCTCTTCAAGAATGTCAAATGAGATAAAGTTGTAGCCAACCCATGAAAATTGTAGCTAGGTGATCAAATCAAATAATTTGGGTTTAATCTGACAATGACTAATCTCTCGTACAGGTTCTGTACTGTTATTGTGAAGCAGAGGAAAGAGAAAAGTTTGATAGAAAATACTGGGAGAGTGAGTGGGGGAAGGAATTGGATTGCCAGTAGAAAGAGCCTTGTGAGGATGATGCTTCTGAACATCAAGAAGTTGCAGCCCCACTAATCTTCTACTTTGAAGCTCGAGGGCTTGTTGCAAATCAGCTTGCTCCTCTATTTTTCCCCTTCACAGCATGTCCTGAGTATTATTATTGAACATTCTTACGTTACAAAGACCAACAAAAGCCAGAAATTAAAGAAAATTAAATTTGGTGTTGGAATGAAATAAATGAAAATGAACTTTTTTTTTCTTTTGGTATCTTAATTCTTACCAAGTGGAATGTCAGAAGGCTCTCATGAATCAAGCCCAGTTAGGGTTTCACAAGGAGAAAACTCCCCTTTTTCAATTTTTTGCCATTGCTTCCTGTAAATAAATAACAAAGTATCTTCTTTTTATTTTTTTTAAATAAAAAATAAAACAAAGTTACCAAAATCAAGCATTGCAGCAGCCACAACTCTTTGAGTAGGTTCAGCTATCAACTGGACTTCACCATTGGAGTTGCAAAGCAAGACTATGCTGCCATCTACAAAGAACTGCAGAGCAGCACCGGATGAGACCACGAGTCTTCGCGTCAAACAAGCCATACCATTGTTTTATTTGCTAGGTTGCTGCTGTCAATGAGCCATATTCCAACCTTGAAACCATTGCCACTGGTATAAAATCCGAAAGCAAAATCGCCAAAAGGAGAAGGCCAGAAATTTGCAGATGAGTTTGTGTAAAAGGTAGAAATAAAAAAGAAACTCAAAAATTTTGAATAACCAGAAATGAAATTCAAAGGAAAAATGAAAAGTACAAAGATTGAAGAGAGCAAAGTGCTTGTACAGTATGGAACTTTTCTCTCAGCAGTTTCAGTGCCTATAATGCTACTTACCCATGCCTAAAAGAAGATTAAATTACGGCTTTTACCTTGTGCGGTTGACGACAGCAAACGAAGCTGGAAGGAGAACGAAACCAGAGGCAGCAAACAAAGCAAATGGAGAACGTGGGCATTTCCTAACAGCGGCGACGGGGAGGGCGTGGGCGTTTCGTAACAGTGACAGCGTGTTCATTCTCCATCTTTCACGATAGAGAAGAAGAAGTCAAGCAAGGGAAGGGAAAATAGGCAGCGGCTGCGGCGTGGGCTCTCTTCCAGAATAAAGAAAGGGAATTAGGGTTTTTTTTTTATATGTTAAGTTTTTATATAACATCATGTCTTTACCTTAAATATACGTGGTTCAGTGGTTTGGAGTTTTTATTTAGAACTATTAGAGTTTTAGAAGTTCCAGGTTCGAGTTGAAATCGAAACAAATTATAATTATTTTTTTAATCTCTGATACATTAGTATCAGTGATCTCTGATAATTAATTTACTGACACACTAATATTAATAATTTATGATACTTATTTGTTAAAAAACAGAAAATGGTGCATAGTTAAGTAATTACTAACACTTTTTTTAAAGTGTCAGTGAAAGTCAATTTTTTAGTAGTGATATTAATTGCCTCACTCGGGGTGGTAATGTGGTTCTTAAGCTATATATGGCTAAGGCTCAAGACAAGATGTCTTGGTCTTTTATTCTTCAAATGTTCCATTGTTTTGGGTCTTCTGAACATTAGTGTCTTTATCAGGCGAGCAATTTGTGGGCCGTGGATTTTTGTCCTCATTATTAGGTTTATTCAAGGCTTATTTTGGTCGCAAGTCTTGGATAGAGTATTCCTTTTTCTCTTTATCTTTTCATTATTGTTATTGTGTTTCTATCTAGAGGATTGGATCACTTATTTTCTTCATTTCCTTTCCTGAGGTACGCTGAGGCTGCTTCCATACATGTTTCTCATTTGAGCTTTGTTAATGATAGTGTTATTTTTACGAGCCGACCTAGTCTTCAGCACCTTTCGACCTTTTTTCACCATTATGAGCTATTTTAGGTTATTTGCTTCATCAAGCTAAGAGTAGTTTTTAGAGAAGGAGTTTTTAGAGAGGGAGTAGTACTTCGGCATCCTACTAGGCTATTGTTGATTCAGTGATAGGCTTTCAACTGCGGCAATTCCCTTTTACTTACCTAGGACGCTCGGTGTACGTGGGTAGCCTACAAATTTGGTATTTTGATGATATGATCCGTAAGGTCAAAGAAAAGATTTCAAGGTAGGCCAACCAACTGCTATCTTTTAAGGTAAGCTTGTGCTTATTCACCATGTGCTTTCGTCTATGCCGCTTTATTTATTTCCACTACAAGAAAACATGCAATAAACGACAGAAAATAACTGTCATAAAAGGGGTGCATGACGGACAATTTATATGTCATCTATATCACTGTCATTAATTTATGACATAATAGTTTCCGTCATTAATTCATGATGGCTTTGCTCAGTCATATATCTGTCACACAATATTTTAATATAAAAAATAATTAAATAAAATTTAAATTTATTTATGCGCCTTTTTAAATTTATTATTCAATTTTAACAGTAAATTATTTATGACAGAATGTATGATGGCTATTTCCCGTCATAACGTTTTATTTTTTAAAAAAATATATATATTACAATTATGATTTATTGATGAATTCCTATTTAATATAAAAAAACCAAAAACATTGACATTAATTAACATCCATTCAATCCAACAAACTAATTTCAAAATAAATACATCTAATATTCAATGAGATCACCACTAATAAATAATAAAATATCTCAAATTGAAAAAACCATCCCAAAGTATTAAAAAATTAATTAAATTCTAATCAATCTCCAAGAAGCAATTAAAGTTTCAGTCACTAAACCAAGTTACCTAACAAAACTTTCAAAGATTAATTCAAGTATTCCAACAGCAGGACTTGCTGTAAAAATTCCAGCAGCAATCCAATCTTCCAAGAGCACTCTAATTCCAACCACATATCCTGCAACACTCCAACTACTAGTCCAACTCATATGCAGCAACCCAACATCTTCCAGCAGTACTCTAATTCTAGCCATATAAACAGGAGAAAAAAAAAAGATAACATTAAAAATAAAAAAACAAAGAATAATATAACACTGGACAGAGTTGGGTTGGGCCGAATTTTATATTGTTACTATATAAATGTTTATATGTACGTATATTTTCTACACTTCTCTTAGTCTTTTATATACTCTTGACGGGGGTGAAAGTTCGTTTATTCTTTTTTAAAATGAATGTGTAAAATGATAACCAGTTGGGGGAAGACACTAACTGGTGCCTGTAGAAAATTTTCCATGACTCGACATGCATACACATGGGTCACTAGATTTATTTATTATATGTGTCTACTCATATTCCATAGAATGGCAACTTAAAACATGATGCATGCATGATTCAATCACTGCAGGCTTATTCACATCACACTAGTGGCAATGAGGTGGAAAAAAGAGAGCCAACTTGAAATGTTTGTTAATGATGAATTTAACAAGTTTCCAAATTCGTGTTGTGTGTATGTGTATATACAGCAGCATGCTAAATATAACAAGAAACAGAAGAGTATAAATAGAGTGCTACTTGCAAGGGATGATGTCTTGAGGTTGTTTTTTTTATTGTCTGAGATATTTTAATCCATATTTAGAGCGTAATTGTAATTTTACCTCATCGAAAATTCAACACAAAACTTTCCCGTCATAAGTCAGATCTCGTTCTCGCAAGTGATATGGGTAGCACCTGTAATGCTGCATCAATTAAACAAACTGATTTACCTGAATTTCCAGCCCTTAGACATTGAATAAATAATTCAAAGCTTGCAAATTATTCAATTTGCATCTCACAAGCTTATTCAGAAAAATTAAAGCTATACAATAGCATTTGACGTGTCTGATTGCAACATGTTGTGCATGTGCAAAAATAAGTTACAAGGTAATGAGCATTAACAATCTTGCTGAAATTCAAATTGAGATTATTTGAATTTCTTATGAAGATATTGGATTATATAATAATTGGTCAAAGTCAAATGACAGATAGTCACCATCGACTTACCCAACGAGCTTCTATTCTCTACAGCCAAACGCCCCTCCTTTGCCTTCTCATGGGTCCAAAAAAAGTCAAGTACAATCTCCACTCTTCCATTAAAGTCTCATCACCCATTGCCTTGAGCGCTTTGCAAAATTCTTACCCGTCATCAGCTGGATCTTTCTGACCTGAATTGATCGAACTCGTTTTCAAGCCCATGTTGGATTTCCTCTGCTAAATCGGTTCTTTCCTAATGTTCAATGCATACCCATTTTTTGCCTACGAGTCAAACACTGACGTCATCTCTTTAGACTACGCTTTGTTTAGGGAGAACCCCGGCGTTGTGGATGCGCGTAATGGGTTTCGTTATTTTAGCCTCTTTGATGCCCAAATCGACGCCGTTTTCGTTGCCTTGTCTGCCTTGAAGTACGACGACATCAGAATGGTTGTAACGGAGACGGGATGGCCATCTAAGGGGACAAGAATGAGATTAGTGCAAGCGTCGAAAACGCTGCTGCGTACAATGGAGCATGTTTAATTAGGTTAGATTTAGGGGAGAGGCGGCAACAACTTAACAAGTAGCATGTTTAATTAGGTTAGATTTAGGGTTCACTTTTTCATTTTATACTTTAGAAATGATATAGTTTAATTGTTCACATATTAAGTAACAAATTATAAGTCGACACGTGGCTAAGTAAAAAATAATAATTTGTGATAAAAATAATTCTATCATAAAACCATCATTAATTCATGATAAAAAATAATTCTATCACAAACTCATAATTAATCTATGATAAAAAATAATTCTATCATAAAACCATCATTAATCCGTGATAGAAAATAATTCTATCACAAAGCCATCATTAATTCATGATAGATTGAAAATTATGTCACAAGTCTCATAATTTTATGATATACCCAGAATTTTTCATAAGTTGTCTGTCATCTATTAGCAGTTTTCTTGTGGTGTTCATGTCTTTTAGCCATCAATTATGGTTATTCAGCATATGCATTGATTGTCCACTAGATTCTTATGGGGTGATATAAATTCTAAGTAATGTGTTCATTAGTGTAGGTGGCCTTTCGTGTTCTTTCTGTTGGCTGAGGGGGGTTTAGGGATTGATCCTTTTCTGATCTGGCTAATGCTTTCAAACTAAAGCTGTTGTAGGGTTTTGAGATTAGTGTTCTCTTTAGGCCTTCTTCATCAAGTCCAAGTATTATCGAGCCGAGCATCTAGGTTTAATTCAGTCTTGCTTTTCCTCTTTCAAAGAGTTTATGTTTTATTTGTTGTATTGCTGAGCATCATTTACATTAGTTGATTGGATTTGGTAATCGCCGTTTTTAGTATAACTATTGGCTAGGATCTGTCTTTTTACTTTTTTATAATTATACTATGGCTCTTACAGTGCATGTGTCCTTTTATTGGCATGGGGTATTTTGGGACAAATATAGGCTTTCGACTGCTTTGCCTCTTTCAATCATTAAGTGGATCTTATTATTCCCTAGTTTTGATGTTGAGTAGATATGCTTTATTGGGCTTTATTTAGGGACTATGATTTTTCTACGAGGACTACATGGGAGCTTATTCATAGGTTTGGGCCTCAAGATGGATTTTTTGAAATACTAGCTAGGTAACCCAAGAGGGGGGGTGAATTGGGTTTCTGAAAATTATGGAGTGCGTGAATAAAAATTAATGCAAATATAAAATAAATTAAAAAAATAACTAAGAAATAAAGCAATCAAAATATAAAGAGAGAAGGGAAGAGAGAATCAAACACATAGATTTTTACGTGGTTCCACCAACCCTGCCTACGTCCATGCCTCTAAGCTCGCCGGGCTTCAGGATTTCACTAATCAAGCCTCCAAGACTTCAAGAACTCTTACAATTGACTTCATAGGTGTCAATCAACCTTTACAACAAGAGATTATCTTCAATCTCTTAACACAAGTGTATCCCACCAATTACAAGCACTCAAAAATAAAGATTACAAATGAATTTTCTCTCACACAATAAATATGGTTATAAATGAAAGCTCAATGTGTGAACGAATGAAAAAAAAACAAGTTTAAAGCTCAATGAGAATTGTATACTCAGTAGCAAGCTAAATGATAACTCTCTTAGATCTGTCTTTGCTTGAATTTGATTGAGCCATTTTATAATTGGAGCTGAAAACTAGCTATTATTGACTTTCTACACACAATCGGATCATCGTTAACTGTTGTCGATTCACCGTTTTGACTTGTTCAAATGATCGTTGTCTTGAGATTTTTAAATAGTCAGTTCATCGTTTGGAGTCATCGGCTAGGCGTTTATTTTCAGAAACCTACAAAACAAATTAGGCTAACCATTCTTACCAAACGGTTCATGGTTATAATCCAATTCCTTTATTGAAATTATCGGTTCACCATTTTTAGTAAACAATTCACCGTTATTTTCCAGAATTAGCATTTGAACAACCTTATGAAGAAAATGTTTTTCCAATTAAAGTTAACAGTTATCCAGATTGTTAAGCATATCTAAAATGTTATACGGCTTTGAGAGCTTGTTTAATATTAATAGCTCCAATATGTTTAATTAAAAACATATAACGTTTGTTATCCTTAAAATCAATATTATAGAATTATTTATTTCAATATTTTTTCTTTTATTTGGTAGTGACATGTTCTTTCCTGGGTCTCATTTTCCTTGTAGTGGTTTTTACTTGGTTTTTTGTCCGCAGATGAGGCTTTATGCTTGAGGCATTTCTATATGGTTTCTCGATGTCATTGTGATTCGGCTATTAATACTATTAGGCACTTATTTTTGTATTCCATATCGGTTAGGCAAATCAACATCAATTTTATTTGGTGATTGGTCTTTAATACCTTCCTTTTTTATTTCCTCGTGCTTTGCTTGCTCATTGACAATAATGTGCCCCTTCTTTGCAACATATTCGAGTCCTCTTTCTGTGCTTCATTCTATGGCATGTCTGGAAGGCTCGTAATGATTTTAGTTCAATTTTGTTGCCTATGTGGACGTTGTTGTTTTTTGGTAGTTTCGGACGTTAGGCTTGCTAGCTCTGAACTATAGTTTTAGACTATCTCTATTGAAAATTGTGTTGGATACTCAAATTGGGAAGGGTTTAAGGATTATTCTGCTTTGTTAGGAAAGGAACTGACATAAGCAGCTGCAAATTAAACATAAACTAACTCTCTCTCTCTCTCTCTCTCGTGTGGTTAGAGCATAATATGTACTACAAATAAATAAGTAGAAACTAATCGAACACAATTCAAAGTAATAAACCAACCACAAGAGTTTCTATATGGAAAACTAAAATTATGAAAAACTAGTAGATCATATTTCGATATAACCTTTCACTATAAAATAATAGAATTTCATCATAAATTCTTCTCTAGATAACACAAAGGCTTAACAACAACAAGAATCTCAATAATCTTAGTTTATAGTAGTATTTGTTTCTCTAACAAGTAGGTATCTTAAATAACAACCAACGAGAAGACAAAACAAAAATCAAGACTAGTAGGAATTTAAAGGTCAATGCTGGGAAAATTTGAGACTGAAGTTAAATTTTTCTTTCAATTATCCAATCTAAGATTAGAAAAACGTACCCCCAAATATAATATCACGCCATTAGCTTTTTCCTCTCTCATCTTTTCATGCACATATTACAGTTGCTTCAGCTCCACTTATTCTTCTTTTATATAACACATTTGCCAAACCTAATTTTTAACGATAAATTTCATTTAACCCACACTCCCGAATATCTATTGTCAACCAACTCATTTTCTTTGTTTTTATTCCACTAGCAATAAGCTCTATTCTCTCTCTTCTATAAATTAGGGAATTGCTCGTCAAGTTTCATTTAATAACGAGTTGTGTGGGATTTGGGCCAACTACATGAGTTTAATCAAATCCCTCCTTCAGCTCATGTGAGGGGCACTACCAAACCCGTTTTTCATTGTGTAAATCATCTAAAGTGGCAACTATTTCATGTCAAGCACGTCTCATATCCAATGATATCTCAAATCAATATACTTCGATTTCGAATGGTATGTCAAATTCTTTACCAAATGGATGGCACTCTGACAGTCACAATATGCAATATAGCTAACTTCTTTCACACCTAACTTTTATAGAAAATTCTTCATCCACAAGGTTTCTTTACAACCTTTAGTGATTCTAATATACTTTGCTTCTATAGTAGACAAAGCAACACACTAATGAAATTTGGATTACTGTGCGACTGCTCCCCCTTGATAGGAATTTTGTTGAATCAACATCTTCTACCATACCTGCATCTATGTACACTTGTAATCTAACTTTGCCACCACCAAAATATAAACATGCCCTGGAACATCAATCTGTCATAGGTACTAAGTGGGTATTTAGAAATAAGATGATGAATCATGTGTGGTTGTAAGGAATAAAGTTATATTAGTGGCTCAAGGATACAACCAAGAAGATGGAATTTATTTTAATGAAACATTTGCACCTATAGCTAAACTAGAATCCATTAGGATGCTATTAGCATTTTCATATTATAAAGATTTTATTTTATTTCAAATGGATGTCATAAGTACTTTCTTAAATGGGTTTATTATGGAAGAAGTGTATGTGAAACAACTCCCTGGTTTTGAAAATGAAAAATTTCCAAATCATATTTATAAGTTATCAAAAGCATTGTATGGATTAAAGTAAGCACCTAGAGTATAGTATGATAGGCTTAGAAATTTCTTGCTAGATAACAGTTTCTCAATGGGTAAAGCGGATACAACTCTCTTTGTTAAGCATAAGAACCAAGATATACTTGTTGTTCAAATTTATGTTGATGATATTATCTTCAGTTCTACTAATGAATTTTTGTGTAAAGAATTTTCATCTTGTATGAGTAAAGAATTTGAAATGAGTATGATGGCAGAGTTGAAGTATTTCCTTGGGCTGCAAATAAAACAAAATGAGGAAGGAATTTTCATAAATCAAGCCAAGTATGTGAAACACCTACTCAAGCAATTTGGCATTGATGACTCAAAGACCAAAAGCACTCCAATGAGCACAACAACTAAGCTTGACAAAGATGAAAAAGGCAAAGAAGTGGATATCAAAACGTATCGAGGTATGATCGGATCTTTACTTTACTTAACTGCAAGTAGACCCGATATCATGTTTAGTATATGTTTATGTGCAAGATTTTAATCATGTCCCAAGGAATCTCATCTGCTTGCTGTAAAAAGAATTTTTCGTTATTTGAGTGGAACCATAGATCTTGGCCTTTGGTATCCTAGAGGAACTCATATTGACTTAACATGCTATTCAGATGCTGATTTTGCCGGTTATAAAGTTGATAGGAAAAGCACTAGTGGAACTTGCCATCTACTAGGTCACTTACTTGTTTCATGGTTTAGCAATAAACAAAATTATGTTGCACTTTCAACTACCGAGGCTGAATATATAGCTGCAGGGAGTTGTTGTGCACAAGCTCTTTGGATGAAACAAACACTTAGAGACTATGGCATTAACCTTGAACAAATTCCCATTAAGTGTGATAATACTAGTGCTATAAATCTTTTAAAGAACCTTATTCAACACTCTAGAACAAAGCATATAGAAATTAGATATCATTTCTTAAGAGATCATGTTCAAAAGGGAGATATTGAATTAGATTTATTTCTACGGAAAAATAATTTGCCGATATTTTTACAAAACCTCTTGGCGAAGAACAGTTTTCAAAAATTCGGCATGAACTTGGGATGATGAAATTTTCACATTAACATCTCTATTCATATTGTTGAATCTATTAATTAATAATTTGATGATTTTATGACTTTTATAAAATGCTTAAGTATGATGTATGCGTAATGTGTTTACGTTTAAATTTTTTTTGATGTGTATATGAATTGATTGTTGAATACATGTTAGTTCATGAATCATGCATTAAAAATAGCTTTTAAAACATTTTTGGATCAATTAAATGATCTTAAAATGTATTATTTGTTAGCCAAATATTAATCAAATGTGTGAATTTATCCGTAAAGTAAATGGATAACCGTTTCACCATAAACGGTGTACCGTTTAATTCCAGAAACTAGGATATGATGTCTGCCAATTACCCCTTTACCGTTTGATGAAAACGGTAAACCGTTTAAAAATAGAGAGCTCATTGGAATTTACCCCTTAACCGTTAAGGACTAAACTTTCACCATTTCCTCTTAATTGCTCTCTGGAAGTTACTCCCTCACTGTTTAAATAAACGGTTAGCCATTTTCGTGAGGTATAAAAATGTTCCAAGGGTTTCTTCTTCCCCCTTGCTTACCCGTTTACCGTTTCCGCCATTGTTACGCAATCGAAGCTCTCTCTGTCTTCAATCATTCATGTTTCTTCATTCACTTGCCAAATCAAACCCATAACATCATTTCTAATCATCATTAGAGCCTTTTTACTGATTCAAAAACATAAATCAACTCCAAAATTCAAAAATCCCCAAATTTAAACCCTAAGGGCAGCCGAACATTTCTCACAAATTTTGACCAGAGTTTTGCCCTTTCACAATCAAATTGAGCTTTAACATCACTTTCTCTACTCTCTATTAACCCAACAAACGATTCATTTTCTTCCAAATTCATCTACCTCACATTTTCTCTTTTTCTCGTTTCCCTCCATGGCAAGTTCATCTCGTTCAACTTGGAGGATGAAAGCAGTTCCTCCTAGGACTCCTATAGCACCACGGGAAACCTCTGAATTCGAAAGAATTCATTTTCTCATACCCTCGTTGGCTATGTGGTTCGAGGACCACTTCATGGGTAGAAAGGTACTTGATTCTTACTATGTTGATATAGAAGATTATAGAACCTTAATTGTGTGTGGTAGAAGTGTTAGAGATATGCTTCACCCTTGGGAGTCCGCTATTGATTTTGATGACCGAGTTTATCCTAATTTAGTGCAAGTTTTCTATTCAAACATGGAAATTTCCGCAACCCGCCTAGATAGGATAGTTACTCAAGTTGGTAGTGTGCATATTGAATTTGATGTTGAGCTTTTGAACTATACTCTAGGAATTTCTGATGATGGCCATATAATTTATACATCCAGGAAAGTCCTTTCTTTTAGTAGTTTCGCTCATAATGTCGGTGTCCGAAATATTTGTCGCCATCAAGACTTGACTAATGACATTTGCAATTTACCTTTTCGGTCTCAACTGTTACCTCTTCAAGTTCGCATCCTCCATACTATTTTACAACATATCATTACGCCTAGAAATGGTCACTCGGATGAGGTCACGAGGTTAGACGTTGGCTTATTAGATAGCCTTATTTCAGGACGACCCATTAACCTTGGCTTTATTATTGTGCGGCACATGCTGAGTACTCCCGCGGTTAACCACCGCTTACTTCCGTATGGCAGTATCATTTCTAAGATACTACGGCGCTTTGAGGTGCCTCTTCGGGATGCAGGTTATACGGAGACCAAATGAATTGGTCCAGAGGCCATGACTAGCATTGGATTCTCTAGAAGGAATGGAAAATGGATCAAGACTGCCACCTCCAATAATCGGGATACTTTGATTGCTCCAGAGGATGATCGGATGCTCAATTATATTTATCCCCCCGATCAGCTTCCTGATTTTAGACTAGGAGTTCATCCTCCACCTCCTCATCGACACTCTGTCCCCCAGCCTCCAGCTGACTCTGACACTGAGGAGCGTGAGATGGACACTGATATTCCCTCCACTTCTAAGCCACCTCTAGCTCCTGAGCAGCCACCGATCTCGAGCCATCTTCTATTTCTGAGCAGCCTCCTACTTCTGCTGCATCCCCAGTATCGGATATTTTGCGGCAGCTGGTTGATGACGTTCACAGACTCTTTGAGTGACAGTAGCTGATTCTGGATAGGTTGGACACTCTTTTCTGAGATCAGCAGCAGCTCCGTTCCGAGTTTCAAACCTTCCAACAGTAGAGCTTCAATCAGCAACTTGAGCTCATAGCTGGCCAGTGCACTCTTCCTCGTTATTTCGGTTATGATCCGGGGAGCACATCTTCACCACCTTCTTAGTTTCCGACTCTCATATTCGCACATACATTTCATATTATGTTTCTTTTTGTGTTGCTATTTATATTTTGTTTGGTATACATTGCTACTTTTATATGATTTTGATGATGGATTTTTCTATGTGATTCTTTTGATGTTGAATGCTTATCTATGTGTGGACTGATGCTTGATGGAGTTGTTGGTATATGGACACTTGCTTATTATATTTGGAAGTGTTTTAATCTTGTTTTGTGTTTGAGGTTTTGTTCTATTTTAAGGGGAAACTCTGCCAAAATTTTTGCTCGCCTAATCTGCGTAATTTCTTCCTTAATTCTATGTTTTACGTATTTTTTTCTTCTTCTTTTTCTTTTTGATGATGAAGGGGGAGAGAATAATGATAATGCATACTGATTATAAAATGATGAAGGGGGAGATAGCGAATAAAAAGTATAAAACGTACCTTTGAAATAAATCTCCTTAAAAACGCTTTATTATGTAAAAATTTGTTTATTGAAAATTTTTTAAATTGGCCAAACATTTAGGGGGAGCATATATTAAAGGGGAGCAAAATATTGAAAGAAGTTTGTCATTATCAAAAAGGGGGAGAATGTTAACTTATATATGTTCATAATATTGATTTTGATGATAACAAATTTTAAATGACTTTGATTAAAATGTTGGAGCTATCCATTAATAAACAAAAGCCCTTATAATCATTCCGTTTATGTTCATGAAAAATGGACAATTGCTAAACTCAAACTGAAAAATGATTCCCTGCAATATTTGGCTAGCTAAGTGAATCTGGACATAAACGGTAAACCGTTTTCTTTAAAACGGTAAACCGTTTTCTTTAAAACGGTACACCAACCTTTAAAACGGTAAACCGATAAAATCCAGAGAGGAAAAATTACTTAAGTTCTAACCGGTTAGCCAAAACGGAAAACACGAATATGTTGGGAAGGTCATTGGAATTAAACGGCGAACCATTTAGTAATAAACGGTTAACCGATAAATTCCAGATTATGAAGCATATGCTAATCTTGCACCGTTTATCAGAAACGGATAAGGCTATTTTGTTTTTTTGCAAGTCATTGGAAATAACCAGCAAACCGTTAACACTAAACGGCTAATCGATAAATTCTAGAATGTCGTTCCTTACTAATATTTAACTGTTTAGTAAGAATGGATAGCTGGAGTTTGTTTTGCAGGTCTCTGTAATTTAACGGCGAAAGAGTAATGACAAACGGTCAAACCATTTATTTGAATTTTGGCTCAACGGTAACTTTGACCAAAACAAACGGTTATTTTTCAGCTCCAACTATAAATAAGATCATTCAAATCCAAACAATGATTGATTACAACACTATCATTGAGCTTATAATCGAGAATACAACCTTCATAGAGCTTTAAACTCATTCTTGCTTCATTTATTCACATATTGAGCATTGATTTGTAATCTTAAATATTGTGTAAGTGAAGAAAAAAATCTATAATTATTTGTTTTGAGTGATTGTAAGTGTTGGGATACACTTGGGTTAAGAGATTGGGGATAATCTCTTGTTGTAAAGGTTTATTGACACCTTTGAAGTCAAGTGTAAGCATTTGAAGCCTAGGAGGCTTACTTAGTGAAATCCTCAAGCCTGGAAAGCTTGGAGGTGTGGGCGTAGGAGAGGTTGGCTGAACCACGTAAAAATCTTCGTGTTTGAATCTCTCTTCCCTTATCTTTTTATATTGTGATTGATTTATTTGTTATTGCTTTAAATTTGTTTTCGATTTGCATTGAATTTTGTTCTAGAATTGAATATTTTTTATAATCCCAATTCACCCCCTCTCTTGGGTTGCATAACTAGAATTTCATTTGTTGCCTATAAAAGGCAAGGAGCGAAAGAATATGGGATACAGAGAGGGGAGAGGAGATAAAGATTTAGGCTTAGAAAGATTTCTTCTTTTGTGTTGCTAATTTTCTTGTAATATATTTTAGAAGTTTGTTAAATGAAATGAGTGGCTAATTTTCTAAGATGAGGTGAAAGACGAAGCTCAATGATTCAAATTATTGAATTAATTACTCTCTTATATGAGTTCTAAAGTTTACTTTATTTGTTTCTTTTATATCATGTACTGTTCATGATTATTGTTCATCTGCATCAAAAATATTAATTTTTCAAAAAACACAGTAAATTGCAAAAAATAAATAGCACGAAGATTTTTACGCGGTTCGGATTAATCAATCCTACATCCACAAGGCCACGCCCATATGAAAAGCATTTCACTAAGTTAAAATGTTACAACCTACGGATTTACCAAGCTTAAGATTCTCACTTCCGTTTTATCACCATACAGTTTACACAATCTTAGACTGAATCTGCTGCTCTTGAATAATTGCTACCCCTCTTGATCCACGATCCTCAACGCACTTCGCAAAGTGATCAATAGCAATTCTTTAATTCTTCAATCTCTAGTGATCTAAGATCCACATAGACTCTCCATAGAGATGACAAGAAGATAAGAAAACAAATCAACACAACATTATGCGCCAAATTTGGATTCTCTAGGGAGGAGACTGAATTTTTCTTCTTTGCTTTATACTCTGTTTTGTGCGGCTTCAATTGTGAAATACCTCTCTTTATATAGGTACTAGGGTTTCACAAAAATAGCAACTCTTAAAAGACTTGAATTATTTCCAAATAAGAATTTCTTTCCTCTTATAATTCATATGAATCTAAATAGGAATAAATCTAATCTTCTTGCCTTGCTTGTCTCCCAAGAAATATCTAGAGCATTTAATGAACTTCCTGTTTGAACTAATTTCTTGCTCTAAATAGATCTGATGCACCAATTATAAAATCACATCATTAATTGACTTGCTAAATTAGACATCTAATTAAATTAGGAAACAAATATTCCTAATAAATTAGAATCTCACTAATTATGGAATTAATAAATTAATCCCCATTACAAGATATGAAATAAATAAAATCCCAATTTAACTAAACTTGCCATAAGATATCAACTCTATAAATAATGGACTTAACAATGGTGAAGTTCAACAATCTTTTCTATAAAGCCCAATTTTCATCAATAAAATGTGCAGTCAAACTCATGTATCTATTAGTAGTGCAAGCAGTCTACATATCAATGGTACAATAAATTTTACCAAGAATCTCCTCTAAAATAGCTTTAATCCTAGTCTTTAACATTATAAGCTTTTAGGATATCCGCTTTTGCTATATTTTTAGAAACATTTTATACTTCAGAATTCAGAATCTCAAAACAGGTAACCAATGCTTCATAATTACTGTAGACAATTCACGAAAGACGTCTAGATGAAATTCTGGATAAACTGACCCTATAGAACCTGAGTGGTCTAAAATCATCTAAGAGGGATCACGTTGCCTTTTGAACTTAGGACATTTTTTAATATGCTTAATCATGTTAGCAATCCCCTAAGTACATGCACTAATGTAAACTTCCCCACAAACACACATAGACATTTCATTTCCATCATCATATGCATTTAATGGCAACTTAGTGAAGACATCCTATGCTTTAGATGTTCTTCTGCTTTTGCATTATTTCTGTGGAACTTTTAAAAAGGCTTCATTGTTAGTTGAATTACCATTATTTGGATCTATTTTGTTGGGTCCATCTCATTTGGGTGGCTCGAGCCTAAACTTTTAAAAGTTTGAGTAGTTAATCAATAAAAGAAAACTTGAAGGGCGAATGAAACTTTCCATGAAATTTAGGTTTTGAATACGTGGTTATATAAACAAGAATAATTGGAGGTGGTAGCAACTTTTGTACGTGAAAAAGATGAGAGAGAAAGAAAAAGACAATGGCATGCTTTTAGAATGTGTGGGCTTAGGTTTCAATCTTTTATTGGACAATCGGAAGGCAATTTTAACTCTATTTTCTCCCAAATTTGGAGGGTAAGTTCTTGGTATCGCCCTCTACAATTTTATTGGTCCTTGATTTTTGTTTTATCCTCTCATTGGCTATTATTTTATATACCCACTTGTTAGAGAAATAGATATTAGGTTGTTATTGCAAGCCAAGAATATTAAGATTCTTGATATTGTTAGCCTCTAGTATTATCTAGATAAGAATTTGTGCTATAATCTCATTAATATAGTGGAAGATTATATCATACTACGGTCTCGTGCTTTTTCCTACTTTGGGTTTTCACTTAAGAATCTGTGTCTTTTGTGGTTGGTTTATTGCTTTGGATTGTGTTGGTTTATTTTTTACCTATTTATTTGTGATACACATTCTATTTTAATCACAAAAAGAAGGAAAAAAATTGTATTTCTACTTAATTTGCAGCTACTTGTGTGAGTCCTTTCCCAACAGAGTGGTATCAAAGCCTCATATTTTGTATTTTTATTACTTATGTAGTTGAGATGGAGGAGTACTTGGCATGCATGATTAAATTAAAGTCATGGAATTATGGTATATGGAAGTCTATGATGGAAGATTTGTTGTACATGAAAGACTTACGAGAACCCATTGAAGGTAGAGAAACTAGAGCCGTCGATTTAGATGATAAGAAATAGACTTAATTAAACCAGAAGTTTGTGGGTACTATTGGATCATGGATTTGTCCGAGTGTGTAACACCATATTGCGAAGGAATGTAAGGCTGATGTTTATTAGAGAAAATTAAAGATGATTAAGCAGCCAACGGTACAGAATAAAATCAATATGATAAAAAATCTTGTTAACTTGAAATACAAGAAGGAGCGCAATATAACTGAATAACTAGTGAGTTTCAGAGCTTGGTTGATTAGTTGACTAATATGAAAATTATTTTAGATGATGACTTATAAGTATTGTTGTTACATAGTTCTTTGCCTGATAGTTAGAGACATATGTGGTGTCGGTAAATAATTCAGTGCCGACCGGGAAATTAACCTTCGATATGGTTACAGATAGGCTGCATAATGAAGAATCTAGAAAAAAAAAAGTGTTGAAGCAGTTCTCTCTGAGTCAAATGCACTTGTTTAATAAAAGTAAGAAAGCTAAGGGAAAAGTCAAAGTAAAAATTTTTGCCAGTAGAACAATGATAACCCCAGAGGAAGATCTAAGTCACAGAGGAGAAACATGAAGTGCTTTCATTGTCATAAAATAGGTCACGTTAAATGGGAGTATAGATTGTGGGAAAGAGTACAGGCGAAAGAAAAAGGTTATGCTTAGAAAAATAACAAAGAAAATATTATAGCCATAGTTTATGGTGATATGGATATTGTTTATGGTGAGAGCTCTATAAATCATACTTTGCATAACAGTGATTAGGTGATTGATGGTCATGTTTAGATGGGAAATGAGGGCATCCAAGATTATGGGCTTAGGAGATATTTTCTTGGAAACCAACATTGGCTGAAGTTGTTGATTAAAGATGTCAGACATGTACTAGATATTCACCTTAATTTGATCTCTATAGGCAAACTTAATGATGATGGTTATACTAACCAATTTGGTGAAGGAAAAACAAAGCTCACTAAAGGCTCCCTGGTATTAGCTAAGGGGAGGAAAGTAAACACTCTCTATGTGATAAAAGTTAAGATAAAGAAAAAAGACATGAATGTGACTGTAAACGATTCTGACAATGAGACATGGCACAAAAGCTTAGTCACATTGGTGAGAAAGGGCTAGAAACTCTTGTTAGAAAATGATTTCTACCTAACTTTGCTGGTATGTCCCACAAGAGCTAGAAAAGCATACAGAGTAGCTTTTAAAAGCTTTTCTCCATCTAGAAAGTCGCAAATCATTGATTTGATTTACACTGATGTTTGCATAATATAAAGCATATCAATAGGAGGTGCACTTTATTTCGTCACTTTTATTGATGGTTATTTTAAAAAAGTGTGGGCTTTTGCTTTGAAATCTAAAGATCAAGTGCTTGATATGTTTAAGTTCTTCTATACTTATATTGAGAGAGGGACAAAAAGAAAATTAAAATGTGTCAAGGTAGAAAATAGTGGTGATCACAGAGGACCATTTGAGTAGTATTGTAGATCCCATAGAATTAAACGTGGGAAGATTTTATTAAAATCACCTCAGCAGAATGGTGTTGCATAGATGATGAATAGAACAATTGAAGAGAGGGTCAAGTGTATGCTTTCTAATTTCAAGCTTCCTAAATCTTTTTAGGCAGAGGCTATGCGTACTGCAGTTGACTTGATTAACTTTTCTTCTTCAGCTCCATTAGATGGCGATGTACCTGAGAAAGTTAAAACAGGGAAAGATGTTTCTTACAAACTCTTAAGAGTGTTTGGTTGCAAAACATATATTCACATTCCTAAGGATGAAAGACCGAAACTTGATGATAAAGCCAAGGAATGTATTTTCGTAGGCTATGGGCATGAAGAATTTGGGTACAGATTATGGGATTTAATGGCAAGAAAATTTATCAGAAATAGAGATTTTGTGTTTCTTGAAGATTAAATAGTTGGTGATGTAGAGAAGAGTGACGAGTCTCAGTCATCTCTAGATATTCTTACTATCCCAACTTAAATTTCTCCACTTGTAGTGCATGATGATTATGAGGGAGTTAGAAAGGATATAATAATGGTCCAGCAGAACTAGTTGAGCAAGTACCTTCAGAACCACTTACACCACCAGTTGCGCCAAAATTGAGAAGATCCAATATAGAACAACAACCTTCCACTAGATATCCTCCACATGAATATGTGATGCTCACATATAGAAGGGAGCTAGAATGTTTTAAAGAATTTATGTCTCACTAGTATAAAATTGAGTGGGCTAAAGCCATGCAAGAGGAGATAAAATCCTAAAATAAGAACCATACTTACGACTTAGTAAAGCTCTATGAAGGAAAGAGGGCACTAAAGAACAAATGGGATTACAGGTTGAAGACTCAAAATAACTCACAACAGCAATACAAGGCTAGATTGGTGTGAAGGGTCTCGGTTAGAAGAGAGGTGTTGATTTTGAAGCAATATTTTCTCCTGTGGTAAAGATGTCATCTATCCGAGTTGTTCTGGGATTAACAATTAGCTTGAATTTGGGGATTAAAAATCTTGATGAAAAGTCTTTTTTCTTGCACGATGACTCAGAAGAGGAAATAGACGTGAAGCTGTTAGCCTAAAGGGCTACACATAATGTAATATTGATAATAACAAACATGTGCCTTAAGTAAAAATAATAAATATTGTATTTCACATTTTCACTAATTTTTTTAAGGATAATATTTATGCAAGTGAATCAAGTGAAATTAAGATTGAAAACACTCAACGGACAACAGCGATATCAAGAATATAGTTTAGAGCTCAACGAATAAATTAGTGCAATAAATTCTTGTAAAGGCGGTATGATTTAATTGATGCATGAGAAGCTCAAAAGATTAATTCAATTAAATACCTTTCATAAACTAAAAGGTTTTAATTATATAAAGCAAAGTATTTTGTGGATTTGAGTAATTTATACTTAAATCTTAAGTTTTGAAATCTTTGATTTTAATAAGTATTATTATTAAATTTCAGAGTTGGACATTTTTACAAATATTTAAAATGTTTTGGGCCATACTATAATTTATGAATATTTTGGACTAAAGTGAAAGATTTTGAGAATTTTGAAAAATATGGATATTATGCTAAAAAGGACCTTGTTGCAAAATAATAATATCTTTGGGGCCATATCACAATTTTAGAAAGGTTTAGAAAGACAACTATTCTTAAGAAATTATGAAATTGGACCTATTTATAAAGTTTTATGATATTTTGGGCCGTAGTATAATTATAGATAGTTTTGGGCTAAAGTGGAATTTTAGTAAACAATGTTACTGTAGCACAATTCAAAAATAACGGTAATATCACTGTTCCTGAGTGGCTAGCTGGATAAATCAAGCGACTAACCGCTTGGGCGCGGGAATTTGCCTATAACGGCTAGTTTTCGGGCTTTGACTATAAAAAGTCAACTCAAACTTCATTCTAAGAATAAATGGAAGCAAATATAAGATCATACAACATATATTGAGCTTCCAAAACGCAAATCATCATTGATTGAATCATTGTTGAGCTATTATTTGCTTATCTACTCTTAAAGAGAGTTTTTGTTGTAATTTTCATTACTTAACAAATTATAAGTGTCCAAGTGTGAGAAACACTTGGGGTGAAGAGATTGGGGAGATAATCTCTTGTTGTAAAGGTCCATTGACACCTTGGAAGTCAATTGTAAACATTTGAAACCTTGGGAGGCTTGAATAGTGAAATCTTCAAGCCGGGTGTGCTTGGAGGCGTGGACGTAGGTGAGGATAGCCGAACCACGTAAAAATCCTTGTGTTTGTTTTCTCTTCCCTTCCTCTTTTAATATTGTGCTTAATTGAATTTATTATTTTTTATTTGATTAAGGCAATAGATTAAATTGTTGTGCGAATTGTATTGCATAAATTTTAAAATACCAATTCACCCCCCTCTTGGGTTGCTTAACTTGCATTTCAGAAGCAATCTAAACGGTTCAATGTCAAAGGCAAAGAAAAACTTACGCACAAATTGAAGAAAATTTTGTATCGGCTGAAACAGGCACTAAGACAGTGGTACAAGAAGTTTGATATTTTTAAGATAATGTAGATGATATATTGATTGTCGGCCATTGAAGACAGAGCTTAGCAATTCTTTTATAATGAAGGATTTGGGACTGACAAAACAAATTCTTGGCATGAAGATTTCCCACAATAGAAAATTTGGGAAGTTCTTGTTATCTTAAGAAGCATATATCATAGGGCTCTTAAAAGATTTAACATGAGCAAGGCAAAACCTATTTGTTCTCCACTTGTGGGCCATTTCAAGCTGAGTTTCGAGCATTGTCCTCCAAGTGAGAAAGAGAAGCAAGAGATGAGAAAAGTTCTTTATGCTTAGCAATTAGCAATTTGATGTATGTCATAGTGTGTACGACGCCAGATATTGCTCATACAGTTGGTGTATGCGGTCGGTTTCTCTCTAATACAAGTAAAGAACGCTAGAGAGCAGTAAAGTGGATTCTTAGATATCTTAGAGGCACTTTCAAGGCATGTTTATATTTTGATGGTGACAAACCTGAGTTGCAAATTTACACAGATGCAGATATGGCATGAGATGTTGATTTAAGAAAATTCCTATCAGGATATTCGCTGACCTTTGTATGGGGAACAGTCTCATGGCAGTCTAAACTTCACCAATGTGTTGCTCTGTCTACCACAAAAGCAAAGTATATTGCAATTACTGAAGATTGCAAAGAAGCCTTGTGGATAAAGAATTTTCTATAAGAGTTGGACGTAAACCAAGAAAGCTATATTGTGTACTGCGATAGTCAGAGTGCCATTCACTTGGCAAAGAATTTAACATATCATTTGAAATCTAAGCATATTAATGTGAGGTATCATTGGATATGAGACATGCTAGAGAAGAAACAGTTGCAACTTGAGAAGAATTACACATTGAAGAATGGATTAGATATGATGACAAAGTCATTGCCTAAGGAGAAGTTGAAAAGCTATATGCAGAAAGCGAGCATGTGTTTGTCCCCCATATGATCTGGAGGGGGAAATTTTTTGGGTCAATCTCATTTTGGTGGCCCAAGCCCAAAGTTTTATAAGTTTAGGTAGTTAAGCGATTAAAGAAAACTTAAAGGGGCTAATGATATTTGCCATGAAATTTAGGTTTTGAAAACGTGGCTATATAAACAAGAATAATTGGAGGTGGTAGCAACTTTTATACGTGAAAAGAACGAGGAGAAGGAAAGAGGTAGTGGCGTGCTTTTAGAATTTGGGGGCTTGGGTTTCAATCTTTGATTGGACGATCGAAAGGCGATTTTTACTCAGTTTTCTCCCAAATCTGGAGGGTAAATTCATAGCATCACCCTATGCAGTCCTACTAGTCTTGATTTTTATTTTATCCTCTCGTTGGCTGTTATTTGATATACTCACTTGTTAAAGAGATAAATATTAGACTTTTATTGTAAGTCACAAATATTGAAATTCTTGATGTTGCTAGCCTCTAGTATTATCTAAAGAAAAATGTGTACTATAATCGCATTAATATAGTGGAAGATGATGTCAGACTACGGTCCCGTGGTTTTTTCCGCTTTGGTTTTCACGTAAAAATCTGTGTCTTTTGTGCAGGGGCGGACCTCAAGAGGAAATTTAAGGGGGGCCAAATTTAAACTTATAATTTTAAGGCTATTAGAAGTAATAAATTACAACCAGTCCAAATCATCCAAAAAAATAGTAAGATACTAAATGAAAAAAAAATTTACATTTATAATTCATGAAGGAAGATGATTACAAAGCAAAAGAGCCTCCACCCATACAAAATTCCAAGTCTTAAAAGTACTGAAGCTATCAAAAGAAAATAAAAAACTTAAATAAAAACCATCATAACTGTAAAGGGAAAAAGCTTCCTCAAGCAACAAAATATTCTTAACATAAGATACTAAACCCACCAAAATCAGGATCTCCAACATTAAAATAGAATACGACGTTCTTTCATATCTCGAAACTCGTTGACTATTGATTCAATACTTAATTTTTCTACAATTTCCCTTTCAATGTACATAATCAATGAATCTGTAAGAAATTCATCCTCCATTTTATTGCGAAGTCTTGTCTTTACTATACGCATAGCCGAAAATGATCGTTCCGTAGTTGCAGTAGACATTGGAAGAGTTAGCACAAGAACAATTATTCTATAGACAAGGGGGAATATTGTTGCTTTTCTAGTACTAACCAACCATTGGCTCAAGTCAGAAATGGTCGACAAACTTTTGAACTCTGGATGTTGAACTACATTATACTCATAATGCTCAAGTTGGATTTTTAAATTCAATTTATCAACGTCTGTGAAATCTGCTGGATAAAACTTGTCAGCCAATTGACAAACATCACCAATTCTAAATGACTCCCTACATTCACGAGGATCAAGTGCTGAACTAAGTATAAGCAACTGCACTGCATGTTCATTAAATCGACTACTTAACTCTTGTAATTGGCAATCTATAACAGCATAAAATAAATTTACCCTATAATGTTCAGCAACGGTGAAGTTATCTTCTTGACGCCGAGCTCGACCTTGGCTTGCAACATACTGAGCATTCATTTCTGGAATGTCTATATTTCTAGCCTCACAAAATGATTTCACTTGATTAAGCAAAGTAATCCACCCATCATCTCTAAATTTCTGCATAAGTGCTTTAGCTGATGAAACAAGATGCATAGCATGTAAAATATCTTGAGATTTAGATTGCAAGGCTTGGCAAAGTATATTAGTGATTCCATAATTTCTTTCATAAGGTGCAAGATAAAAACAAACTCAAAACTAGTCATTGCCTCATATGCAGCACCAACATCTCCTCGTTGGAAAGCATTAGTGCCATCTTCAATGATATTAAGTAGAACAGAACATGTTGCACTGAACATTTTTATTAAATTGGAGACTGACCTGAAGTGAGAACTCCATCGAGTATCCCCAGGCCTTTGTAAAGTGCCAATTTGATTAAGCCCTCTCCCACTCTCAAGCTCATCAATGGAAATCATGTACTCAATGTCAGTAGCTTGAGCACATTTCAGTTCTTCATTGCGCTTACAAGAAGCACTAACAATATTCACAACAGAAGACAGTTTAGTAAAGAAATGATGAATAGGAACAATCTCATGAGATACTGCGACTAAAGCCAATTGTAGTCAATGGGCCAAACAATGAATGTAGTAAGCATATGGACAGTCTTTCAAAATTAAAGCTTGTAAACCATTCCACTCACCCCGCATGTTACTTGCACCATCATATCCTTGCCCCCGAATATTTTGAATATTTAAATTATTATGAGATAATAGAGAGTATATCTCATCTTTCAAGGTCACTGCAGAAGTGTTAGAGACATGAACAAGTCCAAAAAAACATTCTTGCACAAAACCATCTTTGTCAACAAATCTCAAAAACTACAGCCATCTGTTCTTTCTTCGATTCATCGCGTGATTCATCTACAATTAAACAAAACTTTGCATCTCCTATTTCTTTACGAATTGCCTTTTTCACTTTCATGGAAAAGACATGTAAAATTTCTTTTTGAATATTTGGTGATATATAGGAGGCATATTTTGGAGCTTTATCAAGTATAACTTCTGCAATCTTCTCATTATTAGAGGCAAATGCTTTAAGTAATTGCAGAAAATTTCCACGATTTAATGATTTTTTGCTCTCATCATGGCCTCTAAAAGAACAACCTTGAAAAGCTAAGTATATAATTGCTTCAATTGTAGTCTTTAACCGAAGTCTATTATTTTCAATTTCTTGAGAGGAATAACGATTAAATACCTGTGGCAGATGCTGAGATTGCCTCATCAAATCCTCACATGATTTTTCAGCCTTTTTATGAGATGAATTCGGATCCTTTCCCACATGATTAAGGAAGGCACAATTTTTCCCATCTTTAACCTTTCTCCAGACATTAAACCCATTAACAGTATAAGCATTACATTTTGGATGTGCAGATGGTGTATTGAAGAGATAACATGGTAGACAAAAAGCAGCATCTTTTATAGGTGAATATTCCAACCAAAAAGGAAAAGAATCGAACCATGAAGATTGAAAACGACGAAGGTGCTTTTCTGGTCCAGATTTGGGATACTCTAAAAGTCTTGGTTGATATGGACCAGTCATTATGTATGCTCTGCGAATTTCATCCCGTTGATTAACATCATGAACCCATATTTGTGGACGCAACCCTGGATCACGCTCCAAAAGTTGAGTATTAACTGGATTTGTCTAAATTCTTTGAGATTTTAAAGGTGGATTTCTAAAATTTGGTGAATTGGTAAGTGAGACTTGTGAATTTTCAATATTTGGAGATTTGGTATTGGCTTCTGCATTTTTCCTTTTGAAGTATTGATTAATTTTTGATGGCTTGCTCATGTTTGCTGCTGGGAAATTTAGGGATTTCGATTGAGTTGCAGTTGATTTTTGGGATATGTTATTCGCGATCGCGATTTGTTGGCTGATGTTCTGCGTTTTGTGGCTGATTTCTTTTTTCTTTTTTGTTTTAATTATTTTGATGACATTGTAAGTGACTTAAGTGGGCTCTCAGGCTGCATAAAGTTAAAGACTTTAACGAAAGTTTGTTTTCTTTTCAAAAATAAAAGTGGGCTTTTGGGATTGATTTAATTGTTTTAATTATTTTGCTTTTGGGCTTATAAAATTACAATATTATCTAATCTATCAACCTTATATATTAATTGTACAGGGGCCAGTGTGGACATTTCACATAAATTATTCATATTTTATTTAAAAATCTCAAAATATTTTAAAATCTTGGGGGGGCCACAGCACCCTTTGGCCTTATACGGCGTCCGCCCCTGCTTTTGTGGTTAGTTTATTGCTTTGAATTGTGTTGGTTTATTTTCTGCTTATTTATTTGTGGTACACATCCTATTTTAATCATAAAGAGAGGGAAAGAGTTTTGCTTTCGCTTAATTTGCAGTTGCTTGTATGAGTCCCTTTCCCAACATGTTTCTGTGTTATTACTATTCCCAAAAAAATTAATATCAATAATGTTTGTAACATTAAGTTACTAACAGAGGAATGCAATAACCAATAAATAACAAAAAATTTAAAAAAAAGTTATAAAGAATTGCTATCAAAGAAAAAGCTATAAGCACATAATAAAGAAGGCAAAAGAAATAAAACCATTAAAGACGATATAAAATATTCAAATAATTGAGAAATTGCTTTTTAAACTAACCTAATCTTGAATGTTTGAGCTTAAAAACAGTCGATCAGAGTCTTGCAACTTGCAAAAATTAAAATTAGAGATTTAATTGAGTGTTTGCTAATGAAAAAGAAATTGGGTGTGGCCTGTAGATAAGAAAAAGGAAGTGGGTATGTGGATTGTGGCAATTTGTTTTTAATTGCAGCAATTTAGGGTTTTTATTTTAAATTTTTAATTCGTAGTAATTTAGCTTTTTTAGGATGCAATTATTTTTTTAATTAGCGGCAATTAAGAAAAATTTATCTATTGGCCCTAGGGGTTGGCAAATAATCTAATTTGATGCAATCCGATCTGAAAAGATTCAAGTTCATATCACATCAGATTATGTGCCAGTTAGATTGAATGGCATTTTATCCAACACAAATGGGTTATGATCGGATCAGGTTTAAATGAAGTTGATCTGGATTAAAAAAAATTAAATATAAAAAACAAAACTTATCTAAACATCTAAATTTAATCGGCTAATCTACAATCGAACCTCTATAAATTAATAGGATTCGGACCATATAAAATTTATTAATTAAAAAAGATATTAAATAATCGATAAATTAATAATTTATCTATTTACAGAGTTATTTACGATTCAATTAACATTTAATAATTAAATATTCATTGTATTTTTCCAATATTGAATATGAATTAAACTATACATTCAATTAAACAAAATAATAAATATATTGTACATGTCTACTTAACTAAATAATATTCATGTTACATTAAAATTTAAGGAAAACAAAAGTAACAATAGTCATATTTGATGTAGTTAAAATATCACAATCAACTTCATTTGTAATTTCAGCAAATTATTAATTTACGATTCGAATGAGACCATAAAGTTATATAAGATTTTCTTAGAAAAGTGTTATCTTATTATTTTATCGAAATTATTAATTTAGTCCATTGGTCCAAGTCGGGACAGTGAAAATATATTATCTAATAGAGATTATTAATTGATTGAGTATTAATATATTGAGGTTCTACTATATTTTCGTTATGACTTAGTCTCTCACACCACTCAATACTGAACTCACACCATGCACATGCAGCGTAGCACTCACCAAACACAGATCGAAGACACCAGACGTAGATGGTGGCATGGCAACACAGACAGCACAATAGCCAACAGTCACCGACGTAACCGTGCAAAACCAAGTCATCGCGAGTTCATAACATGCCAGCATGACCTACTATAGCTCGACCACAGAGGCGATTCCTCCACCAACCACTGCAACCACTGTGCAGGTTGCTCCATCTCAATCGATAGCCACCATTACCGCCCCTCACTTCTTATTATTCCTCCTTTTAGATCTTAGATTCTTCTGCTTTCCATCTGGGGTTTCTCTCATTGGTAATTTTTCTCTTCAATATCTTTGCTTTTTCGTGTTTCTTCATCAAAGACTTGATCTTTTTCTTTTCTTTTTTTATAAATTCATTTGATACAAATTTTATTAATTTTTTTCTTTGCTTTTAGGAATCTTGGGTTCTGCGTTGATTGATATTTAATTAGTGAACGGATCATGTTATTGGACTGAATCTAAGATTCCCCCTTCATTCTTCTATATCGATAATAACATCCAAGCATTGCCTTTTTCTTTTTTTTAAATGTTTAGAAGGTACTCTCCTTGTTTTATCTGCAATATGAGTTTTTAAATTGGATTTTCACTATATTGAATTCTATGTTGTTTGAAATGCAATGCAAGTCAATATTGAATTATATTTGTTAGTAATATTGAATTATATTTATCCAGTGCAAAGCTTAATTTCTAGATAATAAGACTTTGATTTTGCTTTTTGTACGATAAGATGATCATGTGGATGTTTGCTTATGCCTTTTTTTATTGGTGGGGTGTTTGTATTTGTTTATGTGATTTCACATCTAATCTTATCCCGATGCGATCTTAATTCAACCTTAACTTTTTAATTCGACCAAATCCAAACTTAACCCTCTTTTTTTATTCGATTAGATTTCAGATCAGATTCAAAAGTTGGGTTGAGTTCGGGCGACTTTTTTTCTAAGTCAATTAACCCAAAATCCGATCAAGTTGATCGAAAGCCACATCGAAACCTGATATTGCCCACCACTAATTAGCGCGGCAGGTTAAGTGGAGGTTTTTATTTTATTTATCTTAACTACGAATGTATTCTATAATTTTTTTTTAAAAAAAGTCAAAAATACCATATTTTAGTTGGTTGTGTTCGAAGGTTCAAGTTGACACGACACGATTACTCATTTAATAATTGTGTCGTAACATTAATGGGTCAAATGTTTGAACCCTAACTCGACAGGGAACAAAATTATATTGACCTAGACTTAACCTATATAATAATCATGTCAAATTCAACGACCTAAACTCATTTATTCATGTTGTGTTGTGTCAGGTATTCTGATCCTGTCAAATTTTGCGAACTCTAGCTTGTATATATATGTTCTCAAAATTGATGAATATAACCTTTTTTTAATTTATTTAAAAGAAATGTTACTTAAATAAAAAAAAATTCAAATAAATCCCTAGTCAAATTTCATAATTTTTGAAGAAGTCTAGCTATGGTAAAAATAATTTCATAATCCATGTTCTTCACTGAAAACAGAAATTTCCAGCTTTTCATACTTAAATTCAAAAAATCGTAATTAATTGAAATCTTATCCGATTAGCTTGGAAGAACTTTCAAACATTCTGGAAGATGTCTAGTTTAACACGTCTAAAACCAATAATCAAAATCAGTTTGTAAAAATTACTATGATTTTTGAAATATCACATTGTCAGCAAATTTTCTAAAAAAAATCTTAGGTTTCTATTTCTGTTGCAAATATTTAATCATGCTTCTCTATAACAAATTAATGACAACCAAGAGTTAAAACTTACTTCCAATCTTCTCTCAACAATATCCAGTTCAAACGACACAACTTGATCTCATGTGTTGCTCACAGCGAAACGAAGAAGAAGACTCTCTTCTTCTTTTTCTCTTTTTTTCTTTTCTCTCTTTTCTCGCCATCTCTTTTTTTTCTTCTATGTTGGTTTTTTTTTTCATCTTAGTCGATCTATCTTTCTCTATCTCTCTATCTCTCTCTCATAATGGGAAAGACATCTTATTCTTTTTATACTAGGGTAAAAAGATCACTAAAAAATTAAAAAGACTTAAATACCTTTAGGAAAATTAGGGTATTACACTCTTACCCCCTTAAAATTATTTCGTCCTTGAAATTAGCTTTTAGTTATGTCCAATAAAATCCATACCTCAAACATTTATGACCAATAATATAAATCCTTATAAAGACTTAAGCAAACACATCACGCTTTCGTTGCATTACTCTGATACTTAAATCATATACTTAAAAACAAAATCACAAAGTCTAAAGGTTTGGCATAGACCTAATTCTACTCACCCTTACAAAACCCTTCCCAAGCGATGCTGGATGTCACAAACATCTACACATTTCCAGTGGGAACCTGGCTCTGAAATTATTTGTAACACCCCAGCCCGAACTCCGAGGGTAAATCTGACCGCAACTCACATATGAATTTAAATAACTTTTTCAACCGATAAGAATTCAAGCCTCAAGTATATTAAACAGCAGAATAGTTTAAGAATTTGGCCAAACCATCTACCATCCTTAATTCAAGTCCTTCTTCTCACTCATCTGACTTCTGAAAACTAAATCACAATATAACTATAATGAGTACAAAACTCAGTAAGCAAACTAATTTTTCTAATACCAAAATACATACATATACATAATGCAAATGGATGATATGCCATGATCTTTTCAAAATATAGTGAAATGAATTCATCAAAACCTTTTTTTTTTTGCTTTCAAACTTTAACATTTTCTTTCAACAAAATACATATCCTACAATGTGGTACTTTGCGCTGTGCGTTGCACTTCGTGACATGTCGGCCCTCGAGAGGTGGCCCCCGCACAGTCTCAAGAGGTGGCCCCCAATGCAAAATCTCATAAAGCAGAAATTGCATTTGTTAAAGTCCACTTTCTCTTTCATAGAAAACTTAATGCATTTTTGTGCTTATGCCAATGAAATTCCACACATACATATGCACATGTACATAATCACGCTCAACACATCACATAAACACATGGGCAGAGACATATAAATCCATATTTGTACATATCAAAATAGGCTTTTCACACAAGTCAAATGTATATGCTCTTTATTGTGATTCATTTAAAAGTCTAGTTTACTTACCTCTTGGCATCCACACTTAACAAACGCGTATTGACATCATCAACCTAAAAATCATTAATAAAATTCTCATAAGATATAATCGAGCTATGATCATAAACCCCAATATCCTCAAGTATCCCATTTTAAACAACCCCTAAACTCAACCTCAAATGCCCTCAAATTTGTCCCTCAAAACTCAACCATCCATCTTTTCTTATTTTTAATAAATTATTACCTTATTGGAAAAATCTCAAATTTTACAGAGCATATGCTGACATATTAGGAATTCATTAGTAAAACTTTCATAGCTTAATTCCTTCAAAAACTATTGAAAATAATTTACATTTCAGAAATCATCAATTCTGTTAAATAGTTTTCTGTTCTAGATATGCTTGCTTTAAAAATACAAAACAATTTATTGTTTTACCATAAAATCATGAAAATTTCCAAAATTACACTGGACATATATAAAATCCCTGGTCCAGATTTCATAATTTTTTAAGAAGTCTAACTATGGTAAAAATAATTTTGTAATCAATGTTCTTCACTGAAATCCAACATTCCAGGTTTTCAGACTTGACTTCAAAAACTTTCAAAACATTATGGAAGATGTCTATTTTAACATGCTCAAAATCAAAAATCAAAATTAATTTATACAAATTACAATGATTTTCGAAATAACACACTGTTAGCATATTTTCTGCAAAATCTTAAGTTTCTATTTTTGTTGCAAATATTTAATCATGCTTCTCCATTAAAAATTAGTAAAAACCAAGAATTAATATTTACCTCAAATCTTCTCTCAACAATATCAAATTCAAACAACGCAACTTGATCTCATGTGTTGCTCACAGCAAAACCAAGAAGAAGACTTTTTTCTTCTCCTTCTCTTTTTTTCTTTTCTTTTCTCTCTTTTCTCTCCATCTTTTTTTTCCTCTCTATCAATTTTTTTCATCTTAGCCGATCTCTCTTTCTCTTTCTCGCTCTCTCTCTCATAATGGGAAAGACTTCTTATTCTTTTTATACTAGGGCAAAAAGATCACTAAAAAATTAAAAAGACTTAAATACCTTAGGAGAATTGGGGCATTACATTATATATAATGATTTATGTAATAACTGTCAGGTAACATTTACAGGTAACACAAGTTCAGTAATACTTTAACAGAACTGACTTCTTTCCATATAAAAGTGTCTAAACTTATGTGTGTACATGTTTGTGTGTGTAATGAGAGAGATGTCAAGGACATCAGGCACTTGTGTGAGGTGTTGTCTTGAAATATTTGCTATAGTTTTAATTTTAACTATATGCGGACACTACTTTGTTTTCAAGATTTGAGAAGGATATTAGTTTAGATGATAAAAAATCTTCTTGCCCTCTTTGTAATTGTCGTTAACAGATTCTTTCTCTTCTTAAGATTGCGCCTATCAAGTTTTGCTTTAATGATTTATGCTTGTTCGTTATTTTTAATTCATGAGTTTGATTGATTATATGTTGACTAGAGTGAGTTTGAGGATTACCTATTTCATCAATTTTATATCTTTGATCTACTATTTATAGCTTATACTCAGCGATTGTTTTTAATGATTTCATTATAGTGAATTTGAGGAGTTCTCATTTATCAAGTTTAGATCTTGATTTGTTGGTATAGTTCATTTTTTGCTATCTAGGTTGGTGTCAAGGTCTGATTTTGTTTGGTTAATCTGATTATAGTTAAAAATAAGCATTGTCTTCGGTTAAATAGTTGTAATAGACTGAGGAAGAAAACTTAATTCAAGTCAGATTTATATTCCATTATTTTATGGTATCCTCAAATTTGCTTGTGTCATCAATTTCTAAAGAGAAAATTTTATGGTCTCCACTTTTTTATTATTGAAAGTGGTTCTCTAAAGTTGATAATCAATATGAAATAGTTGGTTGCTTTTTCTGTAGCTATTAGCTTTTGAAATGTCATACAAATTCCTCATTTCAACTTGCAGATTTATAACATTCTTATTTTTTATTTTTATTTTTTTGTAGAATGAGCTAAAGAGTCAAGTTGAACAAAGAACATTCCAATCACAAGGTCAAATGATATTGTAGGTGAAGCCCTTCACAAGCAGCCAAATGAAATCATAGTGCAAGGAGTGAGACAATTCATTACCCCATCCATGTACTTTCATGTCCCTGATGCTACTAAGTCGGCAAGAGAAAGAAAGATGTATCAAGAGAGTTTCTAATTTATGTCTACTTAACTGGAACATATGAATGTGAAGTGGAATACCTATAGCGATACTAAAGTTGGTAGTTATAACTTTCCTAAACCCAAACCTTCCACTGGTATTCAAATAGACAATGATCAACAATCCCCTGAAACTCTTAGAAAAAGAAAGGTTGGTAGAGTAACTATTACATGTCATTATTTTATTTCTATTTGCAAATGCATGTATTTCTACTAATGGTATGCCTGTATATTTTGATTATTTCATAAGCTGATTTCCCATCGAGTAAGATGACTCCAAAATCTATGAAGAATAAAAAGAAGAATACTCCTATCAGAATTTCCCAACCAACTCTTGAACAAACTCCATAGAAAATAGAGTTTGAAATTACTTCAAAGCCTATGCCAAGAAGATCTCCCATATTAACTCCTAAAATATTAGATGTGCAATTCTCCTATGATGAGAGAGTACCAAAGAAAGAACCACTGGTCATTAAACTAACAGCAAGAAAACTCAAGCAGTGTGTGAAGAATACATGGGTGGCTGCATGGTCAACGAAGAACAATAGGAGTGAATACACGAACATGTTTATTATGTTTACTGATAATTCCTTGCCTCGGTTGATCAGGATTTGACATGATATAGCAACTTTTGGTGAAATTTGGGAAACACACTTAGATAAAATGATTTTTGATGAAATCATCGAGTTTAAGGAGGTCTCAAACTGTATTATTAACATATGGATCAAGCACCGTAAACGTAGCTTATGTTTTATTAAACTTTGAGCTATTATTTTGTTTCGTTTATTCGAACCTACTTTATTATATATGTTTCTTTTCTCTTAGATACTTGCATGAGGAGATGGAGAATGATGGAAGTACCAAACCAGTTTAGTTTGGTCTTTTTGAGAAGTCATATCCAAGGCCAGCTTCAAAGACAAGTCTCAATACATTTTAAAACTTTCAGGCTTGACAGAGTTAGGACAAGTCATCATATTCGCATATAACTCTGGGTATAATCTTTTTCATTTGCTAACCATATTCTTTATTTAGTAAATTAATCATGTAAAAAAATTTTACTTTTAATTCATGTCTTCAAATAATTATATAGGTTGCAAAGTTGTTATTAGTGGGGATGTGTTACAGTATTGTTGCTTGTGCTTTACTTTGATGAAGATATCTTGATTAAGGTTTTGTATCTACATCTATATTTGCATTAAATTGGTTAGTGCTAGTATTCACGTACCTAGTAAAACTTACAAGTAACCTAGGTATAGAGATGGCGACTAGAGTTGTTGTTTCCATTGTTATAGAATTTCAAGACCACACTGGATCCATGATAAGATCGTTTATTTACAACGGAATGGTACACAAAGTCAACAGATCTCAATCAATACTAAATAGGATTTATGGCTACACAAAGAATTAAGGGTCATTCTAGAGCTCGTCCAAAAAGAACTTCTGCAAGGGAAAAATTCTACATCTACGAAAAGGGGATTTGTTGATCTCATATCGAATTGAAATGGGGAAATATGATAATCTTCATCATGAATTATTATAAAGCAATCCGTAGGATTCGCATTTTACTTGATTTTGAATTTCGAGTCTGAAGCTTCAGCTTCAAACATTATTATATAAGTTGAGTAAAAAGTAGTAATTGATATAATAAGTACATCAACACTCGTTGAATTATTTATTTTAATTAGCATGATCAAGATGTTTAGTGTTTGCCTATATAATTTTGGATAAAATAGTAAATTGTTGGATTTCATTTGTTGGAGTTAATTGTTATCACACAGATATATTTAAATGAATGATAATTAGGTAGTTTAGTCAAAGATTTTAGGTGAATAACTTGTTGTTTTGAAACTAAAGTTCAAGGGAATTGATGAATACACCATGAAGGACCTCTCGCAACTTCGGGATCAATGGGCTAAATATGTTGCCAAGTTAATTACAGCCTACAATCGTGAGATAATATGTAAGTAATTTATGATTATTTTTCTTTTAAAATATATAAGACTTATTTTTTATGGTGTACTAACTGATTTTATGTACTTGAAGGTGGAAAAAAATCAAAGGCACATACGGATAATCAGTGACATTGAAATCTTTTTATCCTTGTTGGTTAATGTTTTTGGAAATTAATTTAGTATGCTATTGTGTACTACTTGTCTAAACCTTAATTTGGTACTTATGTTTTTTTTTTCCAAATAGTGATGTAGTTGAATTATGTTAATTTAAGTGACGTATTTGGGATGTTAATTATGTGAATTGTATTGCAGGATTTGGTATATTTAATATATTTTGAGTTTTCTTTTTAATTGTGAAACAAACAGAAAAAAATTATAATTAAAACAAAAATATAATATTAACCACAAGTAGTATAGCACCACTAAACACTGACGCTAAATATTTAAAATGACGTTAATAATTTTCTATATTATTGACTCAGTGTGTTCCTAATACTATAGTCATATAAATCACTGACATGTAAATATTATCATTAAACACTAACACCATTGTGTCATTACTTAGTGATACTATAGTGACACGAATTACTAACATGTAAATAGTATTATCAAATACTATCACCATTGCGTCACTAATTTGGTGACATTATAATAACACGAATTACTGATACAAAAATAATTGACACTAAAAATTAATATCAGCATGTTCTGCCTTGAGTATTACTGTCACTAGGGATGGCAAAATCCAGGTCCGGGTCCGGGTTTAGTATTTCCAATTCCGAACCCAGATGTTATTTTCTTGTACCGAACCCGGATATAAACCCGGTTTTCCTGCATACGGGTGTTGAGTGTTAGAAAATGCATATTTATAAAGGAGAAAACCGTCATTTTATATTTCAAGTCTTACTAACAACCCTTACTTTTATGTGTTTTAGCTTTTTGTAATTTAATTATGTGTGTTTTATTTTAATTAAGTATTTTATGTATTTTAGGGGTATCATAGTCATTTCACAATAAACGAGAGATCAAACGGCAAAACATACATCACTTTTGAACTCAGGACAGTCGAAAACCTCAGCAGGAGCATAAAAGGAAAAATGGCACTGTTCACATGTATGGTACTATTCATATGTACGGGTACTGTTCACGGCACTGTTCACATAGACGTATCGATGACGTGGCATTGACCGATGATGTGGCATTGACTGATGAGGTGTCATGATCCTGTTGGACTAAAATTCTTATGTACTGTTGATGGTGACGTGGCAGCATATTAGTGGACCAAAAAACACGCATACGGTACATGCAACACATGGGATTATTTTCAACCAAACCGTGTTACTGTGCAAACCGCGTTACTGTTCAAACCGTGTGCAAACCGTGTCACTGTTCAAGCCGCATAGTCAATCCGCGTACTGTTCACGCGTACTGTTGACTGATGACGTGGTGCAATCCTGAGCGTCCAAACTGTTTTTAATCCGATGGCCATGATTTACTCCATGTATCTATAAAAAGGGGGCCTTCCCCCCTAATTTGACACCTCTGAATCCATTTTTGGACTCTATTTTCTGTAATTCCTTCTATATCTTGTATTTTCTACGTATTTTAATTAATTCTCATTTTGCCCCTAGTTCAATTATGAGTGGCTAATTTTCTTTCAAGCTTGAGTTGAAGGTGAAGTCTCAACATGTGTCATGGGCTTTATTTGGTAAATTTATTTTCTCTTTCCCTCTAGTTTTTGTGGATGTTTTGACTTTTCGTTGATAAATAATAATAATCTTATCTAGTACCGCCCTGGTTTCACCGGCTCCCTAGTATAAGATTATTATTATTTGGCACGATAAACCCTTAGCACCATATTTATTAGAGCGTGGTTCATGAGGTGTGGATTCCCCCCTCATGATTTAATAAGGAATATTTAGCCCATGATGCATGTTGATACGGATCCAGATACCCAAGTACGTCATTTCAATACAATTCTCTTTAATTTATTCTTGCCATTTCAATTCCAATTTCAGAATTTATTCTCGCCATTTTAATTTAAGTTTTAGCATATTCCAAATCATTTCCACCACAAATCCAATCATCTCATATAAAATTAATTCTATATATAATTAAAATCCACCTCCTCGTGGGATCGACACTCGTCACCATTGATCTATACTACAATAGATTCGTGCGCTTGCGAGTTCAATAAAATTTGCACAACAAGTTTTTGCCGCCGTTGCCGGGGAGGTAAGTAATTTTAATTCATAGAATTAATTTTTGTGAATATTTCCATTTAATTATTTTCTTGTATTTTTTTTAAAGAAAAAAGAAAAAAAAAGTGAACCTACATTTAGAGGTTAGTATTTCTTTTCTTTTTCTCTTCTTTAAAATTCTGTAATTCAATTTCAAGTTATGTTTTTTCTTCTTTGTAATTTTTATTTATCTTATTAATTTATTTTTAGTTAATTTATTTCACGTATTTTTTTGTGTATTTTTATATTAAGGTTGTAATAGCGCAATAAGGTTAGTATCATAATTTCTCCCTCTTCTTTATTTTTATTTGTTTTGTTGCCATCTTTATTTTATTTTATTTATTTTGCATGCATGGTCGTAGGTCATTATTACCTAATCTTGAACCTATAGACTTCGAACTTGAGAAAACACTTTGCACACACAAAAAAGTTAAAAATAAAATGGATTTACAAGCACCACAGGAGAGGCCATTTAAGGACTACTTCAGTCCTTTGGCCAATTTGAGTACATCATGTATAAGGTATCCAAATGTAGCTGCTAGGAGTTTTGAACTAAAACCTAGTGTGCTAAATTGTCTCCCAACATTCTATGGCTTAGAAAATGAGGACCCATATAATCTTCTGAATGATTTTCATGATATTTGTCAAACATTTAAATATGAAAATTTTTAAGACGATGATGTAAAACTTATATTATTCCCATTTTCTTTAAAAGATAGAGCTCGTTCGTGGCTTAATACATTGCCTGCTAATAACATTTCATCATGGGAGCAAATGGTAACAAAATTTTTAAATAAATATTTCCCAGTGCATAAAACTAATGCTATTCGCAGGGAAATCTCGGAGTTTACCCAGAGAGATGACGAGCAGTTTTTCGAAACATGGGAGCGATTCAATGGGCTACTCTTGAAGTGTCCACATCATGGGTACGAGAAATGGCACCAATGCCAATACTTTTTGGAGGGATTATTGCCGAATGTGCAAGAATGGCGAATGGCGACAAGTGGAGGAGAGCTAATGTCAAAAAGTGCATCAGAGATTTGGGAATTCTTCCAGCGACAAGCGGATAATTCCCAACAACGGAGTCGATCACTCAAGAATACTAGAAGAATTAAGGGAGTAGATAAGGTTCACATTGGCGAATCCACTTCAGAAATCAAAGAAGTCAAGGAGATAATTGAAGGTCTCTCTCGACAAATAGGTGTAATGAAAAAACCATCGAATTATAACCCATACTCCAACACATATAACCCTGGATGGAGAGACCACCCCAATTTTTCATGGTCTCAAGGATTCCAACAAAATGGACCAGCAGCTCCAGCTCCACCAATGCAACCAATTCCTCAAAATCCTCAAGCCTCTCAGCCCCCATTTAGACCATACAATCAGAACCAGAACTACTCTCAACCCAGACCATGGGAGGATTCATTCCAGAATCTCAAGAATCTTACTCACTCTACGATTGAGCAACAGAACCGCACCATTGATGGACTACGAAATGGGATGACAGCGGGCTTCAACTCGCAAGCCCAATCAGTTTCAAGCCTAGAGAAGATGGTGGGACAACTTACTTCTTCAGTTCAGACCTTGGCAATGACTGTTGAGAAAGGTAAATTTCCAAGTCAACCAGTGCCTGACCCTAAAGGAGTGCATGAAGCAAGTACCAGTTCACCACAGCAGCATGGAGAGGTCAAAGCCGTCATGACCTTGCGAAAAGGAAAAGAAGTTGACAACAAAGTGGAGATGCCGGTGACAAAAGAAAATCAAATTGTACCTGTGAGTGTTAAGGACTCATCACCAGAGGAGAAAGAAGAAACCAACCCACGAGAATATGTTCCCAAAGCTCCATTTCCTCAGAGGTTAGCTAAAGGAAAGAAGGGAAAATTCACAGGTGAGATTCTCAAAATCTTCAAACAGGTAAGTGTTAACATCCCATTGCTTGATGCTATTAAACAAGTTCCATCTTATGCCAAGTTTCTTAAAGACCTTTGTACTAAAAAGAGAAACATGCATGTTCAAAAGAAGGCATTTTTAACAAAAAACGTTAGTTCTATACTCCAACATAAAATTCCTTTAAAATGCAAAGACCCAGGCTCCCCCACTATCTCATGTAGCATAGGGAACTACACAATTGAGAATGCTTTGTTGGATTTAGGAGCTAGTGTAAATCTGTTGCCTTATTCTGTTTTCGTGAAACTTGGACTGGGAGAATTACACCCAACTCCAGTGGTGTTACAGCTTGCAGATCGGTCCACGAAAATACCTCGTGGTATTGTGGAGGACGTGCTTATCCAGGTAGACAAGTTTTATTTTCATGTTGACTTCATTGTAATTGACACTCAACCAATACAAGATTCAAGGAAGCACATTCCCATTACTCTAGGCCGACCTTTCTTGGCAACTGCGGATGCTCATATTCAATGCAGGACTGGAAATATGCAGTTGTCCTTCGGCAACATGACTATAGAGCTGAACATCTTCAACATTGCCAAACAACCTCACAATACAAATGATGGAATTGTTGATGTGGATTTAATTGAAGCATTAGTTGATGACACATTTGTTTCAAACCTTAGTGATGATCCTTTACAAACATGTTTAACTCACTTTAGTTTGGATTTTGATATTGACAGATCGGTCGATGAGGTCAACGCCCTACTTGACTCAGCACCATCCATGGACACTAATAAATGGAAGTCAAGAGTTGAACAACTAGCACCATCAGAGAAGAAACTTATCCCATCATCAGAATCACCACCGAAACTCAAGCTCAAATCATTGCCCAACACTTTGGAATATGCATTTTTGGGGGAAGAAAGTACTCTACCGGTAATCATCTCAGCATCCCTCAATGACGAACAAAAAGGTAAGTTGTTGGATGTTTTAAAAGAGCACAAAGGAGCATTAGGATGGATCATAGCAGACATAAAAGGTATAAATCCAGTAGACTGCATGCATTACATTCACCTTGATGAAAATGCTAAATCTACTAGGGAAATGCAACGTCGGTTAAATCCTAATATGAAAGAAGTGGTTAGAACTGAAGTCCTTAAGCTATTAGATGCAGGTATCATTTACCCCATTTCTGATAGTTCATGGGTCAGTCCTGTGCAAGTTGTCCCCAAAAAGTCAGGAGTCACTATAGTTACGAATGCCGATAATGAATTAATACCAACTAGAGTAACTACAGGATGGCGTGTATGCATTGATTATAGAAAGTTGAATTCTGTCACACGTAAAGACCATTTTCCTTTACCATTTATCAATCAAATGCTTGATAGATTAGCAGGCCATGAATTTTATTGCTTTCTAGATGGCTACTCAGGATATAATCAGATTCCCATAGCACCAAAAGATCAAGAGAAGACCACTTTCACTTGCCCTTTTGGTACTTTTGCATATAGGAGGATGCCATTTGGATTATATAATGCACCTGCTACATTTCAACGATGCATGTTAAGCATTTTTTCTGATATGGTTGAACGATTTCTTGAGGTCTTTATGGATGACTTTTTTTTATTTGGTGACTCGTTTGATCAATGTTTACATCATCTAACACTAGTTCTGCAGAGATGTATCGAAAAGAACTTGGTCTTAAATTGGGAGAAGTGTCATTTTATGGTAAAACAAGGTATTGTTCTCGGTCACATCATTTCGAGCAAAGGTATTGAGGTTGACAAAGCCAAGGTGGATCTCATTTCTAATCTTCCTCCACCCAAAATAGTCAGAGAAGTAAGATTTTTCCTTGGGCATACTGGTTTCTATAGACGTTTCATTAAAGATTTTAGCAAAGTTTCTAGACCCTTATGCAATTTACTTGCTAAGGATGTACCTTTTATCTTTAATGATTCGTGTCTTGTGGCTTTTGAAAAATTAAAGCAATTGTTGACATCATCACCCATCATTCAGCCCCCAAACTGGAGCTTACCATTTGAGCTAATGTGTGATGCATCTGATTATACAATAGGAGTAGTATTAGGACAAAGAGTTGATCGGATTCCCCATGTTATTTACTATGCTAGTATGACATTGAATGATGCACAGTTGAACTATTCAACTACTGAAAAAGAAATGCAGCAGTAGTGTTTGCATTGGGAAATTTTCAATCTTATCTCATTGGTTGTAAAATAATTGTGTTCACAGATCATGCTGCTCTTAATTATCTTCTCACAAAGAAAGATGCAAAAGCTAGACTAATTCGTTGGGTGTTACTTTTGCAGGAATTTGACTTGGAATTCAAAGATAAGAAAGGCACAGAAAATGTTGTGGCAGACCATCTCTCTCGTCTCCATTTTGACACAATTACAAAACCATTAACATTGAATGAGTCATTTCCAGATGAACAATTAATGAGTGTGGAAGTATTACCTTGGTATGCTGATATCGTTAATTATCTTGTTACAGGTCAACTTCCAGAACATTGGACCAAGCAAGACAAGGCTAAATTCTTTGCAGAAATAAAGAATTTCTTTTGGGATGACCCGTATTTGTTCAAGTATTGTGCAGATCAAATTGTCAGACGATGTGTCCCAGAATGTGAAATTCACAATATCCTTTCATTCTACCATGAACAAGCTTGTGGAGGCCATTTCAGTGCTAAGAAAACAGCTACAAAAGTTTTACAATGTGGTTTCTATTGGCCAACTATATTTCGAGACGCTTACACTTTCTGTTCTTCATGTTATAGGTGTCAACGAATGGAGAGCATTACACGGAAGAACATAATGCCACTAAATCCAATTTTAGTGGTTGAGATTTTTGACGTATGGGGTATCGACTTCATGGGACCCTTTCCCCCTTCTTTTGGCCATCAATTTATATTGGTTGCTGTTGACTATGTATCGAAATGGGTAGAAGCAATTCCATGTAGAACCAATGATCACAAGGTGGTGATAGGATTTTTGAAAAGCAACATTGTTTCACGCTTTGGATTCCCTCGAGCAATAATCAGTGATGGTGGTGCCCACTTTTGTAATAAAGCATTCAAGGCTCTTTTGACGAAGTATTCAATCACTCATAAAGTGGCGACCCCATATCATCCGCAAACCAGTGGCCAAGTGGAGATCTCCAATCGAGAAATAAAGCACATATTAGAAAAGACGGTGAGGTCGGACAGAAAAGATTGGTCATTAAGACTTGATGATGCATTATGGCCATATAGAACGGCTTTCAAGACCCCGATTGGGATGTCACCCTACAGGCTAGTGTATGGAAAAGCTTGGCACCTACCTGTGGAACTCGAGCATCGTGCATATTGAGCCATCAAGAAATTCAACTTTGACATACAGCAAGTCAGCTCAGAAAGAAGATTACTACTGGCAAAACTTGAAGAAATTCGCAATGACGCATACGAAAATGCCAAGATTTACAAGCAACGAATGAAAGTCTTCCATGACAAGCAACGAATGAAAGTCTTCCATGACAAGCAAATTATGAGAAAATCTTTCACTCCAGGTCAGAAAGTGTTTTTATTCAATTCTCGCTTGCACCTATTCCTAGGTAAGTTACACTCTCATTGGTCTGGCCCATTTTTTGTTCATACTGTTTTTCCACATGGGGCAATTGAAATTAAGGACCCAAAGAACGATGTCACGTTTAAAGTTAATGGTCAAAGATTAAAGTCATATCTAGAGTACCAACCACATGGAGAAGACACCGAAATAAATTTGAGTGACCCATCAGATTTGAATTGATTTTTTTTCTTTTCGGTGGTTTGATTTTTCTTTCTTTCTTTCTTTTTATTATTCTTTTGCTAATTGAAATTATTTTTGCATAAGTGTGTTTATCATTAAGTTTTCTCTTATCATTGTTAATCATGAGTACCATACTTAGACCGTTCCTCTTAAACATTCTTAAACCACTTCAACGTGTCAAAACTCATCTCAAAAGGCAGATTCAATTTTGTAAAACACATCGCATTTGGGATCTATAACCACCAGAGTTAGTAGCCTATGTTGAGGGTTTAGAACGCCAACTCAGAGATATTGAGAGAAGTGTTTACGACATCCAGTTGGAGCTTGAGGTAAATTCAATAAGAGGACGATTTTGATTTTCTTTGTGTGTTTTAATTTTTTTTTCTGTTTGTGTTCTTTAGTTTGTTACCCCGGTGAAGTGGCGGATAACGGTACTCCGTGACAATCAAGTCGGTTACTTCAGTTTTCCCATAATAACTGATATTCTGAGGCGAAGGTATGGATAGAAACGAGATTCTAGCGAAGCTTCACAAGCGATTCCCTTTACTTCCTCATAATGCCCTCCTTACAATCTATAAAGCTCGGTCCGAACGCATGCGATTGCTCATGAGGAATAACATACCTGCTGACATCCGTTGGTTAATTGAGGCGAAAGTACGATTGGCACGTGAGTTACCTCCAAAATTTATTGCATACATGCCTGGTTGTGGGAAAGGAAATTATGTAAGAAAACGACGAGCTCGAAGAATTTCTGTTGCTTGTCATAAGTGTGCTAGAATGAGTTGCAATACAAACCCATGTTCTTTAGGAATGGTGTCTGATAACAGGGAAGATAAGATTCAATTCATTAGGGATGGCTTGAATAAGGAGCCATTGGATGATATCCTTCTGTCTCTTGAAACGCATCCCAGTGGATATGTGCAAAGAGCGATTCTCCAGTTATGGCCATTATTCCAGAAAGAGCATGCACGATATAGTCTCGGGAATCTGACTATAAACAACCCTATTTGCCAGTTTATAAGAAAACTGGATGGGAAGCCTATCCTCGACCCATAGAGGGCGTTCAAGCCGTTTGTGGACGTAAAACCAGAGGAAGATGTGAGCCACAGTCGCAACTACCTGTAAATATCCTTTTACTTCACTGTTATTTTATTTTATTTCACTGTTGTTTTATCATTTGTATTATTGTCTTTAATAATTTTATTACTGTTTGTTTTTTTCTTTTTACTGTTTGCTTTTTGACTATCGAGCCACGTGCTTTACGTGTTATTTGACACTGACATGCCACCTCATACACAGTTGTGATCCAATGTCACCAAGATTCTTAAATATAACTTTTTGTTAAGCACTCACAAATTGTTTTTTAGAAATATTCTAATGGCAGCTACTCCCAATAGACAATTCAAGAACATTTGTGTGCTTTCTGGATTTACCTATGGCAAACATAAAGAGTTCGTTGATGCAGCCATAGATCTTGGTCGAAGCATAGCAGAGAGAAAATTACACTTAGTGTATGGAGGAGGTAACCAAGGGTTATCAAAATTGGTCTCAGAAGCTGCTTTTGTCAGAGGAAGCCAAGTGTTAGGCATCATCCCAAGAGTCTTAAAACCTTTGGGCAGTTTGTCTGACTCACCAACTGGAGAAGAGTTAGTCGTCTCAGGTATGCAAGAACGAATAACTGAAATGCTTAATCATGCTGATGCTTTATTTTCCTTCCAGGAGATCTTGCAACACTAGAGGCACTTATCACACTAGCATCTTGGGCCCATCTGCACATTCACCAGAAACCCATCGGTTTGTTAAATGTCAATAATTTTTATGATGGCTTTATAGCATTTCTTAACCATGCAATAAAAAACTATTTCGTTCCTTCCAATGCCAAAAAGCTTTTTATTTTTGCTCACTCTGCTAATGAGCTACTTGATATGTTACAAGCTTATAAACTGGAGCCAGACCCCTGGAGCTTTGTGTTGGAGCGTTCAAATGATGACGGTAACAGTAGCCGCAGTAAGAAGTACAAATTAGATTTAACTCTCTGCCTGTAAATATTTTATTCTATGTTACACCACCCAGGTGATGTCTTCTAAACTCTACTTCTTTCCTTTAAAACATTCAGGACAATGTTTCGTTCTGGTGGGGGGGGAGTGAATAGTCGACAATTGTAGAATCTTGGTTAAGTTTTTACTAATTTTTTGTTGTAGAAACTAACTGTTGCTAACTTTTTGTGTTGAAGATGGCTGAATATGGAGTGTAGTGACTCTAGAAACGCATCTTCATCCTTTGAAAAAAAAAACAAAATTTTTTTTTAAAAATTTCATATATTTTTTTTTCTTTATTACGTTTTGATGTTCATTTTTCTTCTTCTTTTTAATTTCTCCTTTATAAATATACATTTTCAAATTTTTTTTGAGTCGAAGATGGCTGAATATGGAGTGTAGTAACTCTAGAAACGCATCTTTTTAAGTTAAAAAAAATTATTTTCTATCATTTTCTAATTAGTTTTTCTGTATCATTTTCACATTTCTGCACGTATATTTTCCTTTCATGTTTAGAATAGGTTAGGGGGTAGGTTGTTGTTAAAAAAAAAATTGTGATTTGTTTTAACATTGGATGACATGATAAATTTCAAATTTTAGTATTTGTATTATCTTTAGTCTGAAGTGATGTTATGCTATGTTTGCTACTCCACATGTTGATTTCGGAGACAAATATTAGTTGCTTGAAGGAATGAACATGTCATAATAAAGAGCAAGTGAGTTTTTGAGCCTATCATTTTTCTTGGAGAGTAACCTTTTGCCCATTCTTTATACAGCTTAGCTGTTTATTATTGTATACACGATCTCTAGATTTCTTTTGAGTTAACCCTAAAAAAAAAAGAAAAAAAGTGTGTTACTACATTTGGAAGCCCATCTAATTAGTAGATATAGAAGATTATTTAGAGCCATAAAAGATTATGGAAAGACCATCTTTGATCCGTTTGAGCCTTTCTAGCCATCCCTTTTATCAAATATCCATAGTTAACCCTTTTGAGCCTTTAAAAATAAAAACTTTTCTTTGTCAACTTATCATCTTGACCCACTCTGATTTGAGGTATTACCCAATATCTTACAAAATCCATCACCTATTTATGTTTGAGAAAAATGTAAATAAACATTTTGTATAGTGAAGTTATGCCTAGTTCAAAAAAAAAATTTGTTGTTTCTTAAAAAAAAGAAAAAAAAAATTGTTGCTTAAAAAAAACAAATTGTTGTTTCAAAGAAAAAAAACAATAATAGGTGAAATCCACCTTGCAACTTCAAAAAAAAAATTCCTCTGCATTTTTCTCAAACATACATTTTGTTTTTCTTATTTCCCTTCTTTGTTAGTCATGTCCCTAGCCTACGTTACGTCCTAATAAAAGTCCTTCTTGATTTTAGGGAACTATAATCTGAAGTAGAAGCTAGTTATATGGGCTAAAAGGATGTAGTGATGCATAAAAAAATAAATAAATAAATAAATTGGGTTGACTAGCATTTTTATTTGACTTGGGATCGTATTATTTCTAAGTTGAGGGCATATTTCTTTCATCTTGGTGAGAGCATGTGATATCATTTCTTGATTATTTTCTCTCAATTACCATTCATTGGAGTGACTATTTTTATTGGGTTTAATTTCTTTGTGAGAGTGTCACTACTTCCAGTGAGATTTTGGGGTTTGACATGTCATTCTTGAAGGTAGCTACAACAAAGTCTACTGGGCTGATTCATATGGATGGTTGATGTGGGTGTGATGTTTCTTTAGACTTGAGATAATGTTTATACTTTATTTGATTGTTATCATTAGTCTGGTTGAATAAACAAGAGTGTTTAAAAAAAATTATTTTTGAATTTTGTTTTCGCTTTATTTGCTAGGGACTAGCAATAAGCTAGTTGGGGGGTGTGTTGAGTGTTAGAAAATGCATATTTATAAAGGACAAAACCGTCATTTTACATTTCAAGTTTTACTAACAACCCTTACTTTTATGTGTTTTAGCTTTTTGTAATTTAATTATGTGTGTTTTATTTTAATTAAGTATTTTATGTATTTTAGGGGCATCATAATCATTTCACAATAAACGAGAGATCAAACGGCAAAACAGACATCACTTTTGAACTCAGGAAGGTCGAAAACCTCAGGAGGAGCATAAAAGGAAAAATGGCATTGTTCACATGTACGGTACTATTCACATGTACGGGTATTGTCTACGTTACTGTTTACGGCACTGTTCACATAGACGTATCGATGACGTGGCATTGACCGATGATGTGGCATTGACTGATGAGGTGTCATGATCCTGTTGGACTAAAATTCTTATGTACTGTTGATGGTGACGTGGCAGCATATTAGTGGACTAAAAAACGCACGTACGGTACATGCAACACATGGGATTATTTTCAACCAAACCGCGTTACTGTGCAAACCGTGTTACTATTCAAACCGTGTCACTGTTCAAGCCGCATAGTCAATCCGCGTACTGTTTACGCGTACTGTTGACTGATGACGTGGCGCAATCCTGAGCGTCCAAACTATTTTTAATCCGATGACCATGATTTACTCGATGTATCTATAAAAAGGGGGCCTCCCCCCCTAATTTGGCACCTCTGAATCCATTTTTGGACTCTATTTTCTGTAATTCCTTCTCTATCTTATATTTTCTATGTATTTTAATAAATTCCCATTTTACCCCTAATTCAATTATGAGTGGCTAATTTTCTTTCAAGCTTGGGTTGAAGGTGAAGTCTCAACATGTGTCATGGGCTTTATTTGGTAAATTTATTTTCTCTTCCCCTCTAGTTTTTGTGGATGTTTTGACTTTTCGTTAACAAATAATAATAATCTTATCTAGTACCGCCCTGGTTTCACCGGCTCCCTAGTATAAGATTATTATTATTTGGCACGATAAGCCCTTAGCATCATATTTATTAGAGCGTGGTTCATGAGGTGTGGATTCTCCCCTCATGATTTAATAAGGAATATTTAGCCCATGATGCATGTTGATACGGATCCAGATACCCAAGTACGTCATTTCAATAGAATTCTCTTCAATTTATTCTTGCCATTTCAATTTCAATTTCAGAATTTATTCTCGCCATTTTAATTTAAGTTTTAGCATATTCCAAATCATTTCCACCACAAATCTAATCATCTCATACAAAATTAATTATATATATAATTAAAATCCACCTCCTCGTGGGATTGACACTCGTCACCATTGATCTATACTACAATAGATTCGTGCGCTTACGAGTTCAATAAAATTTGCACAACGGGTTCGGAACGGGTTCAACCCAAAAAAATTCGGGTTTCTAGATTTTGGATTTTGAAACCCGGATTGCTTTATTAATTATGATTTGAAAAAAAAAATTACCATCTCTTTATGAAGTTGGACACTACACTTTAATCACAAATTAAATCAGATGAAACATTTTTTTCTTAGTTGATGATATTTTGTCAAGTCCACATGATAGAAGCTTATAGGGATATAGAGATGCTGCAATTACTGCCAAAAAAATTAAGATTAAATTAATATAGGAAGTGGATGCATGAAAATTACATTTAATTTTGAATTGTAATGGCATCAAAGACAGTGGCCCACCCAGATCCACCATGCAATGGCATCAAAGGCAGCCCCCACACCATCTCCACAAGAACCATGGAGAGAGAGAAAGTTTATGAAGAGATGACAAGAGAGAAGCAGAGGTGGGCTTAGAGGTGGAAGCTAGTCCACTCAATTTTGCAGCAGTTGAACGATTGAGAAGGGTTAGATGTCGCGACAGTGCAAAGAAGAGGAACAGAGCGACTGACGATGATGAACACAGCGGCTAATGATGTTGATAATGAATGTAGAGAAGAGGAAATGGCTGAAGCGATGATGATGATGATTTGATTTGATGAAGAGAATAGGAAATATGATTAGCAGCCCGTGGATGTGAGATTTGAGAAGAGAAAAATGTGAATTGCAAACTAGGGCCGGCTTTGCAAGGGCTCTTCTTTCCCTTTCTTTCTTTTATATTTATACTAAAAATTATTAAAAAATTAATATTAAAATAAAGGTATCTGGGTCCGGATTCCGGATATACAGATTCACCTAAATCCGAATGTGTCCGGATTTAAAAATTAAATTTAGTTCCGTATTTAATTCAATTCCGGTGCAGGTTCAACCCAGACCGAATTATCCGGGTTCGTCCGAATCTAGATTATATTGTTATCCCTAACTGTCACAATTAATAAATGTCAGAAAGACTAATTATTGACACTAAAATGATGTCAATAAAGCTCATTTTTCTATTCGTAACTATTTTAAACGGATTATCATTCAGTAGTACAGCTTCGGGATTCGATGATGGTTCTTCAGAGGATGCAGTACAGCTTCGGGATTCGATGATGGTTCTTCAGAGGATGCAGTCTGTTATCCCATGGCATATCCTCTGGGATGTTAAAGTTCCGACAACATTTAGAATCTTTCTTTGGCAGGCTTTATCTGATGTTTTTCCTTCTGTGATTAATTTTTTTAAAAAGAAGTTGTAAGGGCATGTAGAGTGTAGATTATGGTTTTTTTCCCCTTTTTTTGGCCAGATTCTAGTATGCTTGCTCAGCCCAAGGGGTCTTAGACTCTTTTTCTTCTGTGACAGCGCCTTCTAATTTTCATATATAATTGAAGGATCCTTCACCAACTATCTTGTTATCTTTGAAATTTTTGTTCAGAAATAAATGACAAATTTATTTGTTAAAAAAAAAAAACAATAACGAAAGTCAATTAAGAAATACCCCCAAGTCCAAGTACATTTTTTGCAAATTTAGGAAGCTATCAAAATACATGGAGTGGTGACTGAAAAGGAAAGTTTAACTGTATTATGTGTTACAATCTCATTGAAATCTAAAAATATAAAAGAAAAGAATATTCTTGTGGTGCACCCGCATTGAATAGAAATTGAAATATATGCCCGTGCTGTGTGCTATCACGACTTGGGCTGTCAAATATTCAAAATGAAGCCATTGTCAATTGTACATTATTGGCAGCCAATGTTTTACAATTTTCTGTAATTATAATATTGATGATTAATGGACAAATAAAGCTAAAAAAGTAAAAGTAAAAAATAGAGGTGGGTAATGGTGAACAAAGCAAAGCATTTGACTTGTTCATAACAAAGTCAGAGTGCAGAAAGACCGCTAAGGACTTCTTTTTTAAGACAGTTAGGTTTGGCCTTTACTTGTATATATATACGCATGCGCTTACCTATGAATTTATGAAAGCCAAAGTACTAAAACATGATACCGTGGGTACGTCCATTGCACGTGTATATATATAGACACACACACATAAGCGTCCATTGCTGTATATATATATATACACACACATACATTTTTCACATATGAGTTAATTATTTCATGAATAACGATTAACCTTTGATTCTATTCCAGAAAGGCGAGCTTAATTTTTTTAAGCTCGCCTTCAACAGAAACCCAAAAAGAAACCAAGGCAAAAAAAATGAAAAAAACCAATATGATGATGTTCTTGGCATTTTCAAGATCATCATTGTCTCTCTTCTTGTTCGTTATATCAATATTTAGCCTCAGCTTCTGGTCTTTCCCAACCGTCGTCGAATCACATACAGCAATCGACGTTTGTGAATCAAAACATAGACCTGTTTCTTGCCCCGTCAAATGCTTTACGACGGATCCCGTTTGCGGGATGGACGGTGTTACATATTGGTGTGGCTGTGACGAGGCTCGCTGTGCAGGAGCCACAGTTGCCAAAAAGGGTTTTTGTCAAGTTGGGAATAATGGTGGCACTGCTTCTTTATCAGCCCAGGCCTTGCTTTTGGTTCATATTGTTTGGCTCATCATCATTGGCATTTCTGTCTTGTTTGGTCTCTTCTAATTCTCTTATTTAGGCCTCTCTTTATTTAGTGGCCATCGTTGTCCTTCGATTTCGTTTGTGTAAGAGACCAATTTTACAATTTTTATTTCTTTATTTTTTTTTTTTTCTTATTGAATGTAATTATAGAACGACTAAGATCAGGAGGTTCAATTTCCATTACTGTTAAGATAGTAGGTCATTTGAGAAATCTGAATTGTCTCTTTAAAGCCCATGCTGCATTTTTTAAATCAACATGAGTGTTGTTATCAATCATTTTAATTAGTAATAAACATAACACGTACGTGTTAAATGATAAAACAATAGCCGCCAATTTCATGAGCAGTAGACCGGAATGTAACTACGTTCTAACCATGGATGGCAATTAAAAATGAATATCTAGATTGGATAATATCCATTCAAAATATTTGTGATCATGAGTATAATTATTTTAAAGGGAAATTATCATTTGTATACCCTATAGTTGCTGTATTATAAAAAATACTATAATACTTTGAGAGTATATCAATCGTCCACCCTAAGTTAACAAAATGTATATACAGTCCACCAAACTGTTAATTGTCGTTCAAATAAGATAACGCCAGAGGGGTAATTTAGTCTTTTCATATGATACAAGTGATTATTTTAGGGTATACAAGTGATAATAAAAGAACTTAAAGGTATACAAGTGATAATAAAAGAACTTAAGGGTATACAAGTGATAATTTTCCTTTACTTTAATTTAAGTTTCAATGGTAAAATCGTCAATTCACTATAATTCTGTTAACTTTCAAACGGTAGCTAACGGTTTGGTGGTCAGCAGAAAGCTTTTATCAATTTAAGCTGGACGATTGATAAACTGTCAAAGTATTGTAGTATTTTTAATAACAGAGCAACTATAAGGTATACGATTGATAATTTTCCTATTTTAAAAGTTATTCAAATAGATATTATATGGACATAGATATTATTTGTTTATCTTGTATCCATCCATGTATTCGGAATTAAGTTTCAAAATTTCTATTTGGCGAAATTAAATTGAAGAAAATTCAAACCTATTGTATTTTTTAAAAACACCCTTACCAAAGGAAAAAACCTTAATACATAATTTTAAAAGTTGAATATAAAAAAAATAAATTTAATTTATGCTATGTGAAATCATCAGCAACACTGTTGCGGAAGCAACGCCCTCGCCGGTGGCCGCAGCAAAGCCGGTCATACGGTGATGAATTTAGAGCCATTGGAATCATCATTTCGTGATCTATGCAATGGTGGCACAAACGCCATCCAAAAGGGCGATGGAAACTTAACACCAGCATCAAATGGTGGAGTGCTAATATGCAACGCCATGATGATCAAACTCGTTGGACGCCTATAATATATTCAGTTAGGGGTGCACTTCGCCGCACCACCATTCAATAGTTGACTCAAGTTTTCGCCACCTTTCTGGTGGCATTAGCACCATAATCATTTAGTTTTTGACAACAATTTAGCATCATTATAGATCGTGAAATTTTGACTCTGATGGTATTGAATTTGCCATCATTTGGACACTTTCTCCATCACTGGTAATATTTTTATTGTTATTTTTTTTGCAAAATAACTTTAATCAGCTTTTAAAATTAATGATTTTAGGAAACACAAATAAAAATGAATAAGAATTACTAATTGTAATACATTATTAATTAGTTTTTGCTATATTAATATGTCATATTATTTTATAATTTAGAAATACAATTTTAATGTACATGAACATCTATCAATATCCATATCCGTGTGCATAGATTCATGTACATGTACAATTTTAGAAAGTGGATATGGAGACATATTCATAATGGATAATTATAGATTTGCACATAGATGAATAATTAACACTAAAAAATGTATTTAATAAAGGTTAAAATTATTGTTTTTCACTTATAGCGTTGATAACCCTATTAATTTCACCACAATTATTAATCCCTAAACTATTTTATGAATTGTCTATTTTTGTTTGTTTTTAAATATGATTTTTGTGTTTTGTAAGTAAATCCTTAAATTCATGATGCTTAGATCGAAAAAATGGAAGTGGAATTTGAATTCCGCAGACTCAAAAGTCATCGGACCTTTGATCGAACATTAATTCTAAATGGCTAAGATCATGCCACGTGTCTGATCTCACATGTATCTCATCGCACTAGATTTAACACTCTTTAATGTAGTAGTTCAACCACCTTGACAAAAGATGCAATGGAGTGTCCTGATTTGATTTTATTTGTAGTCATTAATTATAATGAATCCAACGTTCCATATAGCTGCAATTTTAGACCCTTGGATTGTATTAGCAAAGCTCATCTAAAAGTTGTAGTTGCAAGCTTACCAAAAATATCATGTAAATACCCACACTTGATCCGCTCAAAATTTAAAGAGATCTCACAAATTGGGAGTAGAATTTTGTGGTGGATATTAAAGGTGAGATTTATAGAGAAATTTGGTGTAAAGCTAGAATGAATTTTAGGAAAAAGTGTAGTTAATTATAAGAGATTTTTTTTCCTTTTCTTTTGTTTTCAGTTTTCTTGTATTATACTTTCACAAATTTATTAAATAAAATGAGTGTTTTGCTTGCCAATATGAGTGATTAATTTTCTAAGCTAAGCTAAAGGATAAAGTTTAAGGATTCAAATTGTGGAATTAATTGCTCTCTTAAGTGAATTTTAAGTTTATTGTTTTAATTACATGTTTAGAAGTTGAATTTTCTACCGATTATTTTTATTTTATCTTAATTTATAGATCTAGATCGCCTTGGATCTATGTAGGTATTTAGATCTACTGTTGACATACCAATACGATAGTGGGAAAGCTCCGATATGCCTATGTACATTATGTGCTTAACCTCTACCTTTAATAGATGGTTAATTAAGAACTATGTTACATAATTTTCAAACTAGTAAAAAGTGCAAAATATAAATATAAGAGAGTATTATGCCCATAATTTGAATTCTAAGACCAGATCCCATAACCTTAGCACTCGTTATATTTAGAATAATCCTTCTTAACTTGTTTTTCTACAATATTTTCATTTAATAATTAATAACCAAATTTTTATGTAATTTGAGCTTGGACCCACCGGGTCATTGTACAACTAAGCACTCTTATATTAGAAGTAATCAACCACTTTTGAGTTCTGTCAATGGAATATCTAGTTGAACATTTGCTTCTAACATTGTTCGATGAATAATGATTTTCAAACTTGTGTCTAAGTTTTACTTTTGTAGATTTATGTGTACAAAACTTTGATTTGTCTTAATAATTTTTTTTTGTAGTAATAACCATAATTTTGGAAGGTAATTTTTTGGCTAGCCCACTAAGTGTGTATTACTTGTAAGTAAGGATTCAATGCTAAACTGATCTTTTACTAAGCATTGAATTGTAATATAAATGAAATACGATAAATATGAAAACATAAATCTTAATCATTAATTAAGTACTCAGCAAGAACTTAGCTTATCATTAAATCATAATCCATTACTTGTAGCCTTATTTAATGATGTCTTGGTTGATATTATGAGAAGAAAAATTATCTCTGCACCACCTTTCTTTTATCATATATACTTTTAACCACCACAAAATTTTGACATGTATTTTACACTATTTTTGTTTTTAAACTTGTATCAATTAAAAATTTTGACGCTAAAAATAATCATTTTATCACTAAATGAATTAAAAGACTATTTTATCCTATAAAATTTTAAAAAATAAAAAAATAATTATAAGGATACCCCTAAATTCAATAAAACAAATAAATCTCAAAATCTAAGATGATAATTTTTAAATGAAATTATAATTATAAAAAATAACATCTTGTAATTAAATTAAGTATAAGGAAGTTTACAAAAATTAACATGAAGAGAAACGTTTCGAATAATTATAGTAAACTTCCCTATAATTAATATTAGCAAGCTTCCCCATACAAATTAAATGAAATTATGATTATAAAAAATGAATATGATAATTTTAAATGAAATTATAATTATAAAAAATTAACATGTTGGATTTAAGATTTATTTCTTTTATTAAACTCAGGGATATTCTTATAATTATAGTTTTTTTCATTTTTTTAAATTTGGTAGAATAAAATGGTCTTTTAATTCATTTAGGGATAAAATGGTTATTTTTTAGTGTTAAAGTGGTTGATTGATAAAAACTATAAAACAAAGGTAGTGCAAAGTACATGTCAAAATTTTGTAGTGGTTAGATATACATATGACAAAGAAAGGTGATATAGGGATAACTTCCCTTATGAAAAACATAAAATGATTGATTGATAATTAATTCAAATAAATGAATATCTACACCAAAATAGTTGTATGCTACTATAATAACAAATTTTTCATTATCAATCCCAAATTTTTCTATGCGTTTTTTAATTTTAGGTTCCATGTGTTGGAGTTATATGGGTATGTCAAAATACTAATGTCTCACATTAGAGGAAAGTGAGAACAATTATTTTTATACTTATTTGAAATTAGTCATTTAGAGTTGAATAAGTTAAATATGCACATCATTTGGATTATTCAAGTTAAATTAAATTATGAGACACGTAAATGACCAAATTAAAATAAGGAATGCAACTAATTCAAATTAGATTAGGAAAAGACCTATAGGGTTTTTCCATATAAAATTGAATAAGAATTTGATTAATAATTTTATTTTGAGTAAGCCATCCAAAATGGATAAATTACGAAACTACTTTACCATAAATAGACCTCTTTAAAAACTATAAAATTTTTGGAATGTCTAGTTTATTTTTAGAAATTTTTATGATTTTTCGACCAAAAAAAAAATTGTTTTGACTTTATGAAGTCAGTAACGTTAAAGCAAACAATTGTTTAATAGGTTTTATGATGTCTAACTCAAAAATTGTTTTTAATAGTTTTAGATGGAACTAAGTTACGAAAATTTATTATTAAAACCTTACAAGTTAGCATACTCTTTGTAAGAATAGAGATTTTTCTGACGAAAGAATAATTTATTAAAACCAGAGACTAAAGATTGTTCTGTTGTAAAATTGATGTTATTATTTTCTAAGTCTTGAAAATATAATATGATTGTTAGAATTGAGAAAAGATATCAATAATGAGAATACAAGAGTCAAGGAATTAAATGATAAGACAAATTTATTTGAGAATTATTCTCCTCGTAGCAAGAAGAACAATAGTCTCAATAATTATTTCATTCCCATTATTAAAAGGAAAGAAAATTAATTGTGTTTTATTTAGAAAACTTGGGCATTATGTTAGCTACTATGTAAGGCAACATAAAAATTAAGGTTAGAGGAATGGGGATAACAAAATACTCCTAAGGCCAATGTTGTGAAAATTTTAATATACTCGCAAGCGCACGAATCTAGAAATAGAATAGAATAGTGGTAACGAGGTCAATCCGACAGAGATTGTTATAAATTGAAAAGTATAATTTAAATCTAAAATTAATATTAATTCTAACCTAATTGAGCAAATTGAGTTTTAAGAGAAATTAAACTAATTAAACTAAGAAAACAATTAAAGCAAATGAGAAATCAATAAGACAAATTACCAAGGTTTCAGAATCCACCACTATTCAACTAGTAATTATCTAATTATTAATTAACCCCCAATTTTAGAGTGACAACTCGAAATCAATCTATGTCATCTCATAGATATAACAATTAAGCTCAAGTAATTAAATCTAATGTAGATTCTTTTTCTACTTGATAATATGACATCTAAGAATCTCATGTAAACATATTGAATAACAAAGAGTCAAAGTTTCCTAAGCACTCTATGTAAACAATTTAATGAAAGACATAGAATCAAAGATAATTATGTATAAACTTTATAAATCCAAGCATAGATTTAATCGAATATTAATTCTAATAATCAATAATGCATGACAGAATTGATGAAAATTTTTTATTAACATCCAATTAATCATGTGAAATAAAAACCATAATCATCAAAGAACATATATAGGAAATTAATTAAATAAAAAGATAATTATTTCATTGAATAGAATTTCATCCTTAACCTCAGTATAACAAAATTAGTTAGACATACTTAAATTGGGAGCAACAAAATAAATAAAATCAGCCATGAAGCCGAACTGTTGCACTCATCCTTTTCTCCCCTCTTCTGCCTTGCGTCTGCACTCCTTCCTCCTGGCGGCTACTCTCTTGCCTTTATATAATGTTACTGACTTGCTTAATCCTTATTGGATTCTAATTGCATTAATTCTTCACAACTTATCATAAGTCAAAGCCATCCACCGACTTATAAAGCCCACTCACCAAGCCCTTTTTAAATATTTCCTTACTAAACTTTGAAAGCTAAGCACACGTTAGACCACAAAAGCAAAAGACCAATTAATGACTTTTTTTAATGCCCAGCACATGCACTCCAAATTGCCAAATCTTTGCTTTCCAAATGCATGCCCACCGTTCATCTTTTGAAGGGATTGACTTCCAATTTTAGTCTTATTGACTTCCAAATTTGAACTTACCCATGCCTTTTTTTATCCTTAATCTTCAATTAATTTCCTATTCAACAAAATAATTTAATTAATTAAAAATAACAAATAAAAATAATTAATAATTAAATAATTAAGAATAAAATATGTATATAAATTATGCTCATCAGCCAACTTAGCTGAAGGAAGTGATTTATTTATTGTGATTGTCTTCAAGATGAACATGGTTGATTTAGTAAGGAAAGGAGAAGAACATGTCCTTGGTAATTGATGGTCCATATCAGTCTTTGGCAACGGAAAAATCCTTCTCAGTTGCAAGTTCTTTATTTCCGGGTAGAACATCAAGGTCGAATAACTATGTTACTATTCTAGAGCCGTTATCATCTTCATTGTGTTTGTTGATTAATATCGCTGTTTCAACTCATTTTCGACTGTAATTAAAAAAAAAAAAAAAGAGACACATTTCCATCACCATGTCTAAAATTAAGTTATGAGCTCTTATATGTAAAGAGCTACTTGTTTGTAGTAAGATCATTTTTCTGATAATTAAAAAGCAATAAACAAACGATAAGTCCAAAATAACCATCATCATTCTGTGCTTTTCACAAAATGTGGAGTACAGGTACACATACCTCCGCAATACTAGTGGGAGTGAATTATATCTAAATTCCCAGTGAACTTCAAATTATAATAATATATCTATGAATTGTAAGAATTCTAAAATAAATAAATAAATAAATAAAAATAACCAACATGACATTCTGGATAAACTGATCTTATACAATTATAGAAGAAGACAAGACACTAGTTTTAAATCATTATCAGTGAACTGAAATTTTCAATCTCTTGCTCTCAATTCGCTTTTCTATTACCAAAAACAGATCCACAGAACTCCCAGTTAAAATGAAACTATCGAAAGCTACAGTTGTTTAAACTTTAAGCTTTCATCTGTTCAGAATTTTCGAACGTATAGTTAGAGTTCAATAAGCCAGTAACATAATCCAATTCGCTTAAATGTAAGAGTTAATACTATTCTCTTTTTCTGGGGTTCTGAAGTGAAAACCCAGGTTTGCCAATACTACCCACATCAATTGTTTCGGCAGATGGGGAGTTATCATCCCCAGGTTCTCCAGTGGGAGCATCACCCTTTCCCTCTAAAATACCTGGTGAAGAGCTTTCAAGAGAACCCTCACGAGATGCATTACTGACTAGGCTTTTGTACATTGTGAGAGCTTGAGCTATCATGTTAGCAGGACTGGAAGCAGAACTCGGAAGCAACAATGTATTACCCTGATAGAACAATGAAAAAGAAAGGAATGTTGAAGAACAAATTATCATAGAATTCCAGTAAACCAGTTGCACACTAATACTGGCAAGAGATAATGGATAGTTTAGTTCTTTTACCTCCTTGGCAATATTACCAAAAGCTTGGATATATTGTTCAGCAACTCTCAAACTTGCTGCCTGTGAATCACACAGTAATATTGAGTTCAATACAAAATTATATATACTCATAGTACATTGGTACAATAATTATGCAAAAACAAAACAGAATATAATCAATCTCCAATAAACTAATATTTCAAAATTTCACTTGAAAGAACATTGATTTTAAAAAAAAAATAAAAAATTCAAAGCAGGGAGTCATCCCGATGCGAACTTCAGTTACCAAGACAAGAGTAAAGCAGACCAAATCATGCTGGTGCCAAACAGATCTAAAAGAACCAATCAGTTTACAAGACTAACAACTAGCTAGAAGAGCGGACTTCACATTTATGACAAATGATTGTTACACGTGCATTTTAACAGCAGAATTATTAGAATTGTGGCGTTTACACCCATCAACTCCAAATTAGCCCAAAAAGGAAACAACTACTGAAATCTAAGTGGAGTTTGGAGTCAAACGTTACAAAACAGTTTCTTATTATCAGAACTGACACCACAAAATAAAACATCTGATACCTCAAAATTTCACATATGCAACCAAAGTTTCTATTTCTATTCTACTCATTAAGCAGTCAAACATGAAAACAACATTACCAACAATGAAATCAAGAGACTGAAAACCTTACCTCTAATCCCCCATTTTCCTTTAGAGTTTGTGATACCATGGCTAGACCTTTGGCAGTTGCCTGAGCTTTAGCAATTATAGCTTCAGCTTCACCTGATAATGATGCATAGGAGAATTTACGATGTCATGAAGAGAAGTGATAAAACCACAACAGTATAAGAGGATAAAAGTTCGCACACTATTTCCCAAATCAATTTGTGTTACTACATTAGAATACTTTATGGTCAAGAGACCATAAAGAGTTATTATAAATGAAGCGCTCCAAGAGTAGATGGCAGTAAGACATTAAACTTTACAAGAGAATATGAACAAGTTACATCAATTAAAATTAATTTCATCCTACGAGCAATTTCCCACATTCAGGTACATTTAGCAACTTGCAACATCTATTATTATGTAAAATCCTTCGCCCACTGACAGCAGGTTTTCAGTGCAGTAAATCAGATCCATCTTGAATTAGCAATAGCACAATCCCATGTTAGGTGTCGTTAACATATGACAAGCTAAGTTTAGAACATAACAGAACCAACCTTGTGCCCTGTTCACCTGATCCATCTTTGCAGCTTCTGATTCTAAGATGACTGAGGTTTTCTTACCATCAGCAATATTAATGTGGGCCTGTCTTTCTCCTGTTAGATAGCAAGAGTAATCATAAGCAAGTATACAAAAAGGTTGCAAGATTGACTCTGCAGATTAATAAAACCATAAACAAACTAGATTACCTTCAGATTCAAGAATTTGAGCTCTCTTTTTTCGCTCAGCTTCAGCCTGCATCTCCATAGCTGCCCTTACTCCGCGAGGTGGAGATATATCCCCTGGAGAAAGAAAAGGCCAGTCAATTGTATTATTAGAGTTGAAAATTGTAAGGGTAAAACCAGGACATGTATCATCCATTCTCTAGCTAATGTGGGATAACTCGTCTACTCAACAATCCCCTCATTTGAAACCCCCACCAGTGGAGACAAAAGTCACAAAACCCCCACCGGTGGAGAGGCAACAACAATACTTTGGACGTTGAGTCTGCCACATACCGTTCCTGATACCACTTGTCAGGGGGTGAACTTAGGATATCCACATATCCAAACAAAAAGACTACTACCCATGCTACATTTAAGCTGTACCATCCATTTTCTAGCCAAACACTCGAGCTACTCAACAAAATAAACAGAGTAACTCATACTCACTCACTTATTTCATAACGGAGGCACTGGAGACCCCAATCTCTAGCAGCAACATTGATGGCCTCCACAATCTTCTCATTGAGAGTGTCTCTTTCCTCAAAAGTCTTGTCAAGGGTAATCTTACCAAGCTCACTACGCATGGTAGTCTGAGCAAGTTGAATAACAGCATAAATAGGATTCTCAACGCCATAAGAAGCGAGCTTCGGGTCAACGATTTTGACATATAGCACTCCATCAATCAAAATGCTAACATTGTCCTTCGTAATAGCCGACTGGTCAGGTATCGGAATGGCCTCTTCCTTGAGCGAATGCACGTACGCAATTCGATCCACAAATGGAATCAAGAAATGAATTCCCGATGGGAGAGTCTTCACGTACTTACCGAATCGCTCGATGACGAAAGCCTTTTTCTCGGGCACAATTCGGATACCCCAATTAACCGGTGGGATAATATCGTAGTTGGTGCTGGAATCTCCGCGGCCTGAGCGGAGGTAACGAACGGATGTGGTGAAGACAGGTAGCGGAGGGTGATTGGACTGAGGCCTGGGAATCAAAGAAGAGATGTCACTGCAGCCTAGAACCTTAATTTTATTAGATGATTGCTGCACATATCGGAGCGATTTCAACGCCGAATTAGCTTTCCACATGTTCTCGTTTGATGAGCAAATACAAATGAACTGAGGACTTAGCAAAGCCCTAGATAAACCTCCGGTCCTCCTCTCCCACAAAACTATTGATCCTTTTCATCCTTGCATGGGCCGGACCTCCGATGTCCATCGGGCCATTTTCATTTTATTTTCTCGAGCCGAGCTCTTGACACTCACCCTATTTATAAGAGGGTTGTGATATTTGACATCTCATTAAATCTCACTAACTTCCAATAATTATTTTTATATTAATATTTATTTATTCTCATATGAAATAATTTAAAAGAGTAAATACTTTTTAAATGCACTGACGTGATATTTTTTATTTATATCTAATTTATTTAATCTAATTTCTTAAACTCTAATTTCATTTTAACTTTTTAGATTATTTTATCTTCTCAAATATTGTATACTCTACTTTTATAATCATGAAAGAAATTAATTTACACTACTTAATAGAAGATGATGAAGATGTAACAAATATTTTTTATAGTTATGGGAATGATGGACAAAACCTTTAAAAAGAAATAGAGAGATTATAGTCATTTTGAGATTTTTTTTAAATAGATTTATAAGTTTTATATGATGGGTGATTAGAAAAAAGATAAAAATTATAATAAAGGTATATTTGGGATTAGGTAGGGTATGTTAAGAGGTAAAACTTAGTTTAAATTTTTTTATGTAGTCAACTGAAAAATAGAATCTAATGAGATATAATAAAGGATCAATTATCACCACTCTTCCTAAAAATAACCCATTTAAATAATTTAGAGTTCATTTTAAGTTTAACACCACCACAATTATTTCAAAACTACCTTATAATTTCTCAATACTGAGGAGTCAACCCCAGCAAATCATGCGCTCCTTTGGTGGTGTTGGCCAGTTAATGTTTGACACGTGATAGACACTTTACATTTTTATTTTATTTTTTTCTTTCCAAGGTAAAATTTTATTGCCCGCTCTCTTTATCGCACCCTCTAGTTTATTAACGTCTGAGATTAGCAATCGTGACAGGATGGGTCAGGATTTACCGATCCTAATCCTACCCTAATTGATAATTGACATAAAAAATATCCCAAGTTCCATTCAAAAAATAAATTAAGATAAAAATATATTTAGATCCTGGCCTAATATTATCCCAAATAACATGAATTTTTTTGCCATACGCTGTAGTGTTATACATGACATGTCATACAAAGATAACTAACATGTCATACGATTTTAATCGATATGTTATATAATGTTTACTAATATATCGTTATATTATTTAGAGAAATGGACACACACCATCAACGTTTAGAGGGACAAAGACCCTCTTAACGTTTCAAAAAAGATATTTACATCTATATTCACTAACGGAAACAATTACTTTTAACAGAAATAGTAATTTTAATATATAATTACCGTTATACCCTTCTAGGACATAAAAAAATTATTAATTGTCTAATTTATCCATATATTGTTAATAAAATTACAAATATACCCTCATTGTCCAATTTCTCTATTTAATTTTTTATCAAATTATCTCTTCAAGACAAATAAATTTAATCCATTATCAATTTTTATGTCTATTGGATATGTTATTTAATACAATTAAGATAAGATTTTTGTAACTATTGTTGTAACCAGCCTTTTTTATATTTTGTTGATTATACAAATTTAAATGATTGACATGTAGAGAATTGATATTCTTATGGCATTAAGAATATCAATTTTTATGTCTATTGGATATGTTATTTAATACAATTAAGATAAGATTTTTGTAATTATTGTTGTAATCAGTCTTTTTTTTATTTTGTTGATTATACAAGTTTAAATGATTGACATGTAGAGAATTGTTATTCTTATGGCATTTATAACTAATTTTATTTATTTTTATTTTTGAGTAATAGATTAAATTTATTTGGCTTGAAGAGAGAATTTGATAAAAATTTAGATAGAGGAATTGGGCAATGAGAGTATATTTGTAATTTTATTAACAATATATGAACAAATTAGGCAATTAATAATTTTTTTATGTACTAGAAGGGTATAACGGTAATTATATATTAAAATTACTATTTCTGTTAAAAATAATTGTTTCCGTTAGTGAATGGGGTGTAAATATTTTTTTTAAAATATTAAGGAAGTTTTTGTCCCGTTGGAGGTGTGTTTATCTTTTCCCTATTATTTATTAAAACGACTTATCATACATATATAATCAACATATCATATCTATTTGATTCATCAAACTAATTTACCATACATTTCTAAATATCAAATTTCAAACATTCATAATCTTAATTGTGATTTTCAAACGTCTCATATCTTTTCCCAAATAATAAATCAGGATAAATTTGAATCTTAAATTCTCACCAGAAAATAAATCACGACAAAATTTTGTACCAAATTCTATCGCCAATGGACTGGAATCCCGATTTCAGATCAAGACTCCGGAAATTCTGCCAACCCTATTAACGTCCTTCAATGACTTGTGACGAACAGCATAGATAGCTTGCCGCTGTCGGGTTGGGTCAAATAGGTGCGGATTCTTCGGAGCTTGAAAGGTGGTTTTAGGCTTGAAAGATACAGTTAATAGAGATGCAAAATGGTAAATTAGAATGAAAAATAACACCACCCTTTTAATTTTTTGGTCCACCTGAGTCAAATATGAGAAATTAGTATCAGAAAGCAGTGGAGTTGCAGAGAACGAGAATGATGGTGTGGAGGAGGTGGGAAACCAGTGTGTTCCTGAAGGGATGAAAAAGAAATAACTAGTTGATGCTCCAGTAAAATAATTGCCACATGGCTGCCAGATGGAACAAATAATTGGCCAAGACCACTGTCAACCACTGACCTGTTAGTGTCTGTTAGTGTTGTAACAAACATGTTCCTGTGTTTTATTGAAAGGGAATTGAAATTTTAATCTAGGGTAAAATCATAAACATTGTAAAGGGGTTTTACAAGGACTTCTTAGAAGTGTCAAAAGCCTGACTCTATTTTCTATTTTTGGTCAAATGACAGTATAATATAGGTGAAAAATTAAGTCTTTGAAAGTTGAGTCAATTCACATATAAAAATTAGTCCTGACAGATCTTTGATAGCCATTTTATTTTATTTTTTCAATTAAGTTAATAATAAATCAGCATTGAATTTACTCTGTTTTCACTAGCTTTTTGTCTTTTTTTTTTCCTAATATCATACTCATTCACATAAGATATGAAGATATGAAAATATATTATGTAATATATATATATACACGCACACACATGTATTATATTACATTTTTTATTTCTACCAAATTTGAAAGGAACATTATATTTATACATATGAAGATCATCCCAATATAATATGTGATCTTCTTATTCACTTTTAACTGAGATACATTTCAAACAAAATATGAATTATGATGGAAGTCACTCGTGCATTTCTCCTTCTCTCACGATTGGAAGGGTACATTATTTACATTTTATACATTTGAAAATCATCTATTTACGTGAATTTTGAATCTAATATTGAACTGAATTTTTCACAATCATCTACCACATTTGCATTTGTAACAAGGTATAATAAAAATTTAAGTACTTATTATTCCTTCTTTATAAACAGCTCAGCAATTAATTGACATGATGCAGCTACTTGAAAGAAGCGCAAGAATAGCCGGTGCAGAGGCCAGTGGTGCTGTTATAAGGAAACAGAGCAACAGGTCGATTGGTTGGCAGCTCAGGGAGGTCTCTTTTCAGATCTAGAAACTCTACAAGTTCATCCATACAAGGCCTAACTTTTGTCTCATTTAGTGTACAAAGCAATCCAATTTCCAGGACACTAGTGGCTTGTTCCAAGTTAAGCAATGATCCCATTCTCCTATCTACAACCTTCACTTTGTCATTGCACTCATGCATTCTCCATACAAAATCTAACAAATCCTTCCCTTCTTCAGTACTTACCTGTCCGTCTTCTAATCTTTTCCTCCCTGAAACCACTTCCGACACGAATACACCAAATTTAAACACATCAGCTTTTGGACTCATTGCTCCCTCGAACCGTCTTGACTCAAAGGAAGAAAGCACAAATCCGTAATCACCCAAAAGAGCTCGGAAGCTAACATCAAGAAAAACACTAGTTGTTTTCATGTTCTTGTGAGCTAGTCCTTTAGAATGAAGAAAACTCAGCGCTTTTGCATCATCTTTAACAATCTTTAACCGCCGACTCCAAGGAAGAACCCCAACTCCAAAGGGCCATTTATCAAGACTTCCATTTGGGTAAAACTCATAAACAACCATAGTTTGGTGGTGTTGAAAATAGCAGCTATGAAGAGTCAACAGTTGACCCTCAAGCCACGTTAGCATGCCACCCAAGTCACTGTCAAATAGTGAGCTGGATTTGATGAGCTGGCAAAATAATTATGCTAAACAATCTCAGCACCTATGCATGAAGGATTGGAATTTCTAGAAGCTTGATAATGATTGGATGATGATTGCTATTGTAACTAAAATTTTCTTTAATTTCCGTAGTTACCCTTTTAGCTAACTGTCGTTTTTTCCTCTGGGTTTGTGTATAAATAGGCAGCACTCTCTAACTATTTATTCATTCAAGTTTTCATCCATTTTATTACTTTTTGGTTTATGCCCTGCTTGCTCTATAAGCAATTCCTTGAGAATTTAAGTTGGTATCAAAGCCAACCTTGAGCTATGGCAAGCAGTAGCAATACACAAACCAATATGAATCCAAGAGAGCAAGAAAATGACCTAAATCAAAACCAAAATCCTTCTCAGACTAACGAGCAACAAAGCTCAAGTATTGAACCCAAAAAACCAATAACAACAAATGCACCTCATACCAATCACATTGACAACAATACTTACATTTTTACCACCCCTATCAAACTAACCGAGAACAACTTCATGCTTTGGAGGTCACAGGTTATCTCTAGCATTAGAGCCAATGAACTTGAATGATTCATAGATGGAAGCCATTTATGCCCTCCTAGATTTTTCATGAACCCAGGACCAAATCAAACTACTGTGACCACACCTAATCATGAGTATAAGGTCTGGAAGAAACAAGATTATATTCTTCTAAGCTGGCTACTTTCATCACTTAGTGAGCGGGTTTTAGGCAATGTGGTAGATTGTTCTACCTCCTGTGAGGTTTGAACAACCCTATCAAACCAATTTGGTGCTATAACAAGGGTTAGGATATTACATCTTAGAATCCAAATTCAAACAACTAAAAAAGGGTCACTCTCCATCCATGAATATTACACTAGGATGAAATCCATGTTAAATGCACTTAGAGCTGCAGGTAACAACTTGACTGATGATGATTTTATAATGTGTGTGTTAGCTGGTTGTTGAGTGTTAGAAAGTGTATATTTATAAAGGAGAAAATAGTCATTTTACACTTCAAGTTTCACTAACATTCATACTTTTATGTATTTAAGTCTCTTATGATTTAATTATGTGTGTTTTATTTTAATTAAATATTTTATGTATTTTAGGGGCATCATGGTCATTTCACAATGAACGAGAGATCAGATAGCAGAACGGATATTACTTTTTAACTCAGTACAATTGAAAACCTTAGGAGGAGCATAAAAGGAAAAATGACATTGTTCACATGTACGATACTATTCACATGTACGGTACTATTCACATATACGATACTATCCATGTTACTGTTAACGACATTATTCACATATACGGAATGATGACGTGATATTGACCGATGATGTGGTATTGACTGATGAGGTGTCACGATCTTATTAGACTAAAATTCTTATGTACTGTTGATCAGTGACGTGATAGTATGTCAATGTACCAAAAATCGTGTGTACGATACATGTATATACACGAGATTATTTACAATCAAACCGCATCACTATTCAAGCCGCTTGGCTGTTCAAACCGTGTCACTATTCAAATCGCGCACTATTGACTGATGACATGGTACAATCCTAAACGTTCAAAATATTTTTAATCCGATAGCCATGATTTACTCAGTGTATCTATAAAAAGGGGGCTCTCACCTCCTAATTTGACATCCCTGAATTCATTTTTGAGTTCAATTTTCTATAATTCTTTCTCCATCTTGTATTTTCTATGTATTTTAATAAATTCTCATTTTACCCATAGTTCAATTATGAGTAGCTAATTTTCTTTTAAGCTTGGGTTGAAGGTGAAGTCTCAACATGTGCCATGAGCTTTATTTTGTAAATTTACTTTCTCTTCCTCTCTAATTATTGTGGATGTTTTGACTTTTTGTCGACAAATAGTAATAATCTTGTCTAGATACCGTACAGGTTTAACCGGCTCCCTAATACAAGATTATTATTATTTGGCACGATAAGCCCTTAACATCATATTGATTAGAGTATGGTTCATGAGGAGAGGAAGCCCCCCTCATGATTTAATTGGAAATAATAAGGAATATTTAGCCCATGGTGCATGTTGATGCAGATCTAGATACCCAAGCGTTTCAATTTTAACATATTTCACTTTAATTTATTCCCGTCATTTTAATTTAAATTTTAAGATAATCTAAGTTACTTTCACCAAAAATCTAACAATCCACTTAGAAAATTAATTCTACACATAATTAAAATTCACCTCCTTGTGAAATCGACACTCGTCACCATTAATTTATTCTACAATAGATTCGTGTACTTGCGAGTTCAATAAAATTTGCACAACAAGTTTTTGACGCCGTTACTGAGGAGGTAAGTTATTTTAATTCGTAGAATTAATTTTTGTAAATAACTTCTTTTAATTGTTTTCTTGTATTTTTTTATTAAAAAAAAGAAAAAAAGTGAATCTGCATTTAGAGGTAAGAATTTCTTTTATTTTTCTCTTCTTTAAAATTATGTAGTATAATTTTCAAGTTATTTTTCTTTGTAATTTTTTGTTTATCTTATTAATTTATTTTTAGTTAATTTATTTCACGTAATTTTTTTAGTGTGTTATAGTAAGGTTGTACCAGCGTGATAAGGTTAGTATCGTAATTTCTCATTCTTCTTTATTTTTATTTATTTTGTTCCCATTTTTTTGTATTCTTTGCATGCATGGTTGAAGGTCATTATTACCTAATTTTGAGCCTATAGACCTTGAATTTGAAAAAATACTTCGCACTCACAAACAAGTTGCAATTAAAAATAAAATTAAAATGGATTTACAACAACAACAAGAAGCACCACCACATGAGAGGTCATTTAAAGACTACTTCAGTCCCTTAGCTAATTTAAGTATATCATGCATATGATACCCAAATATAGCTGCTAGGAGTTTTGAGTTAAAACCTAGTTTACTAAATTGTCTCCCAACATTTTATGGCCTAAAAAAATGAGGACTCATATAATCATTGAATGATTTTCATATTGTTTATCTAACTTTTAAATATGAGAATTTTTTAGATGATGATGTTAAACTTAGATTATTCCCATTTTCTTTAAAAGATAGAGCTCGTTCATGACTTAATACATTGCCTGCTAATAGCATTACATCATGGGAACAAATAGTAATAAAATTTTTGAATAAATATTTCACAGTCCATAAAACTAACAGTATTCGCATGAAAATTTCAGAGTTTACCCAAAAAGATGACGAGCAGTTATTCAAAGTATGGGAGCGATTCAATGGGCTACTTTTGAAGTGCCCACATCATGGGTACGAGAAATGGCACCAATGCCAATAATTTTTGGAGGGATTATTACCGCATGTGCAAAAATGGCTAATGCCAACAAGTAGAGGAGAGCGAATATCAAAAAGTGCATCAGAGATTTGAGATTTCTTCCAGCGATAAGCGGATAATTCCCAACAACGGAGTTGATCACTCAGGAATACTAAAAGAATTACGGGAGCGAATGAGATTCACATTGGCGAGTCAAGTTCAAAAATTAAAGAAGTCAAAGCAATAATTAAAGGTCTTTCTCAACAAATAGCATCGTTAACGATTACTAAATCAATAAAACCACACGACCATGACTCATACTCAGATCAAGCCAATGCCATATGTGTAATAAGAAAGCCATCAAATTACATCCCATACTCCAACACATATAACCCTAGATGGAGAGACCACCCCAATTTTTCATGGTCTCAAGGATTCCAACAGAATGGACCAGGAGCTCTAGCTCCATTAATACAACCAATTCCTTAAGTTCCTCAAGCCTCTCAGCCCCTATTTAGACCATACAATCAGAACCAGAACTACTCTCAACCTAGACTGTGGGAAGATGCATTCCAGAATCTCAAGAATCTTACTCACTCCATGACTGAGCAACAAAATCGCACCCTTGATGAACTACGAAATGAGATGAGAGTAGACTTCAACTCACAAGCTCAATCTATTTCAAACCTCGAGAAGATGGTGGGACAACTCGCTTCTTCAGTTCAAACTTTGGCAATGACTATTGAGAAAGGTAAATTCCTAAGTTAACCAGTGCCTAATCCTAAAGGAGTGCATGAAGTAAGTACCAGTTCACCACAGCAGCATGAAAACCGACAACAAGGTGCAGATGCCGGTGACAAAAACAAATCAAATTGTACCTGTAAATGCCGAAGAGTCATCATCGGAGGAGAAAGAATCAACCAACCCACGAGAATACGTTCCCAAAGCTCATTTTCCTCAGAGGTTAGCTAAAGGAAAGAAGGAAAAATCCACAGATGAGATTTTTGAAATCTTCAAACAAGTAAGTGTTAACATCCCTTTGCTTGATACTATAAAACAAGTGTCATCTTATGCCAAGTTTCTTAAAGACCTTTGTACTAAAAAGAGAAACATTTATATTCAAAAGAAGACCTTTTTAACATAAAACATTAGCTCTATACTCTAAAACAAAATTCTTTTAAAATGCAAAGACCCATGCTCCTCCATTATCTCATGTAGTATAGGGAACCATACAATTGAGAATGTTTTGTTGGATTTAGGAGCTAGTGTAAATCTGTTGCCTTACTCAGTTTTCGTGAAACTTGGACTTGGAGAATTACACCAAACTCCAGTGGTGTTACAGCTTGCAGATCGGTTCACGAAAATACCTCGTGGTATTGTGGAGGGCGTGCCTATCCAGGTAGCTAAGATTTTCCTGTTGATTTCATTGTAATTGACACTCAACCAATTCAGGATTCAAGGAAGCACATCCCCATTATCCTAGGCCGACCTTTCTTAGAACCTGTCGATACTCACTCAATGCAGGACTGGAAATATGCAGTTGTCTTTTGGCAACATGACTATGGAGCTAAACATCTTCAACATTGCCAAACAACCTCACAATGCAGATGATGGAATTGTTGATGTGGATTTATTAGAAGAAATAATTGATAATACTTTTTTTTCAAACCTTAGTGATGATTCTTTATAAACATGTTAACTCACTTTGGTTTTGATTTTGATATTGACAGATCAGTCGATAAGGTCAACGCTCTACTTGACTCAACACCATCCATGGACACTAATAAATGAAAGTCAAGTGTTGAACAACTAGCACCATCAGAGAGGAAACTCATCCCATCATCAGAATCATCACTGAAACTCGAGCTCAAACCATTATCCAACACTTTGAAATATGCATTTTTGGGAGAAAAAAGTACTCTGCCAGTAATAATCTCATCATCCCTAAATGACGAATAAAAAGGTAAGTTGTTGGATGTTTTAAAAGCGCACAAAGGAGCATTAGAATGGAGTATAGCCGACATAAAAGGTATAAATCCAGTAGACTGCATGCATTACATTTACCTTGATGAAAATGCTAAAACTACTAGGGAAATGCAATGTTAGTTAAATCCTACCATGAAAGAAGTTGTTAGAACTGAAGTACTTAAATTATTAGACGCAGATATCATTTACCCCATTTTTGATAGTTAATGGGTCAGTCTTGTACAAGTTGTCCCTAAAACGTTTGGAGTCACAGTAGTTACGAATGCTGATAATGAATTGATACCCACTAGAGTGACTACAAGATGGCGTGTATGCATTGATTATAGAAAGTTGAATTATGTCACACGTAAAGACCATTTTCCTTTACCATTTTTTGATCAAATGCTTGATAGATTAGCGAGCTATGAATTTTATTGCTTTCTAGATGGTTACTTAGGATATAATCAGATTTTTATAGCACCAAAAGATCAAGAGAAAATCACTTTCACTTGCCCTTTTGGCACTTTTGCATATAGGAGAATGTCATTTGGATTATGTAATGCACCAATTACATTTCAACGATGCATGTTAAGCATTTTTTCTGATATGGTTGAACAATTCCTTGAAGTCTTTATGGATGAATTTTCTGTTTTTGTTGATTCATTTTATTAATGTTTACATCATCTAACACTAGCTCTGTAGAGATGTATCGAAAAGAATTTAGTCTTAAATTGGAAGAAGTGTCATTTTATGGTAAAACAAGGTATTGTTCTTGGCCACATCATTTCGAACAAAGGTATTGAGATTGATAAAGCCAAGGTGGATTTCATTTCCAATCTTCCTCCACTTAAAACAGTCAGAGAAATAAGATCTTTCCTTGAGCATACTGATTTTTATAGACGTTTCATTAAGGATTTTAGCAAAGTTTTTAGACCTTTATGCAATTTATTTGTTAAAGATGTACCTTTTATCTTTGCTGATTTATGTCTTGTGGCATTTGAAAAACTAAAGAAGCTATTGACATCATCACCCATTATTCAGCCCCCAAACTGGAACTTACCATTTGAGCTCATGTGTGATGTATCTGATTATGCTGTAAGAGCAATATTAGGACAAAAAATTGATCGAATTACCCATGTTATTTATTATGCTAGTATGACATTGAATGATGCACAATTGAACTATGCTAGTAAGAAATGCTAGCAGTAGTGTTTGCATTAAACAAATTTCGATCTTATCTCATTAGTTGTAAAATAATTGTATTAACAAATCATGGTGCTCTTAAATATCTCCTCACAAAGAAAGATGCAAAAGCTAGACTAATTCATTGGGCGTTACTTTTACAGGAATTCGATTTGGAATTTAAAGATAAGAAAGGCACAGAAAATGTTGTGACTGACCATCTCTCTCGTCTCAATTTTGACACAATTAAAGAACCATTAACATTGAAAGAGTCATTTCCATATGAACAATTGATGATGTGGAAGTATTACCATGGTATGCTGATATAGTTAATTATCTTGTTACAGGTCAACTTCTAGAGCATTGGACTAAGCAGGACAAATCCAATTTTTTTGCAGAAATAAAAAAAATTCTTTTGGGATGACCCTTATATATTCAAGTATTGAGCATATCAAATTGTTAGACGATGTATCCCAAAAAATAAATTTCAAAATATCCTTTCATTCTGCTATGAACAAGCTTGTGAAAATCATTTCAACGCTAAGAAAATAGCTACTAAAGTTTTACAATGTGGTTTCTATTGGCCAACTATATTTTAAGATGCTTACACTTTTTATTCTTCATGTGATAGGAGTCAAGGAATGGGAAGCATTACACGAAGGAATATGATGCCACTAAATCGAATTTTAGTGGTTGAGATTTTTTATGTATGGGGTATCGACTTCATGGGAGCCTTTTCCCATTCTTTTGGCCATCAATACATATTGGTTACTATTGACTACGTATCGAAATGGGTAGAAACAATCCATGTAGAACCAATGATCACAAAGTAGTGATAAGAGTTTTTAAAAGCAATATTGTTTCACGCTTTGGATTCCTTCGAGCAATAATCAGTGATGGTGGTATCCACTTTTGCAATAAATCATTCAAATATCTTTTGATAAAATATTCTATTACTCACAAAGTGGCGACCCCATATCATTTGCATCAATGGCCAAGTTGAGATCTCCAATCGAAAAATAAAGCACATATTAGAAAAGACGATGAGGCCAAACAAAAAAGATTGGTCATTAAGACTTGATGAAGCATTATGGGCATATAGAACGGCTTTCAAGACCCCGATTGGGATGTCACCCTATAGGCTGGTGTATGGAAAAGCTTGCCACCTACTTGTGGAACTCGAGCATCGTGCATACTGGACCAATAAGAAATTCAACTTTGACATGCAACAAGCTAGCTCAGAAAGAAGATTACAGCTGGCAGAACTTGAAGAAATTCGTAATGATGCATAAGAAATTGCCAAAATTTACAAGCAACGAATGAAAGTCTTTCATGACAAGCAAATTATAAGAAGAACTTTCACTCTAGGTCAGAAAATACTCTTATTCCATTCTCGCTTGCACATATTCCCAAGTAAGTTACGCTCCCGATGGTCTGACCCCTTTATTGTTCACACTGTTTTTCCACATGGGGCAGTTGAAATAAAGGACCCAAAGAACGATATTGTTGAGTGTTAGAAAGTGTATATTTATAAAGGAGAAAATCGTCATTTTACATTTCAAGTCTTACTAACATCCTTACTTTTATGTATTTAAGCTTCTTGTGATTTAATTATGTGTGTTTTATTTTAATTAAGTATTTTATATATTTTAGAGGCATCATGGTCATTTCACAATGAACGAGAGATCAGACAGCAAAACAGACATTAGTTTTGAACTCAGAACAGTCGAAAACCTTAGGAGGAGCATAAAAGGAAAAATAATATTGTTCACATGTACGGTACTATCTACGTTACTGTTTACGACACTGTTTACATAGACGGATCGATGACATGGCATTGACCGATGATGTGGTATTGACTGATGAGGTGTCACGATTCTATTGGACTAAAATTCTTATATACTGTTGATCGGTGACGTGGCAGCATATCAGTGGACCAAATATTGTGCATACGGTACATGTATATACACAGGATAACTTACAACCAAACCGAGTCACTGTTCAAACCGCGTCACTATTCAAACCGCGTTATTATTCAAACTGTGTTGTCAAACCGCGTATTGTTGACTAATGACATGGCACAATCCTGAGCGTCCGAAATATTTTTAATCCGATGGCCATGATTTACTCAATGTATCTATAAAAAATGGGGTTCTCCCCTCGTAATTTGGCATCTTTGAATTCATTTTTTAGTTCAATTTTCTATAATTCCTTCTCCATCTAGTATTTTCTATGTATTTTAATAAATTTTTATTTTGTCCTAGTTCAATTATGAGTAGTTAATTTTCGTTCAAGATTGGGTTGAAGGTGAAGTCTCAACATGTGCCATGAACTTTATTTGGTAAATTTACTTTCTCTTCCCCTCTAATTATTGTGGATCTTTTGACTTTTCATCGACAAATAAGAGCAACATGATATGTGAATACAATTATTTTACAACCTATACTCCAATACATATAATCCTGAATGGAGAGACCACCTCAATTTTTCATGGTCTCAAGGATTCTAATAGAGTGCACCAACAGCTCCAGCTCCACTAATGCAACCAATTCCTCAAGTTCCTCAAGCCTTTCAGCCACCAGTTAGACCATGCAATCAGAACCAGAACTACTCTCAACCCAGACCATGGGAAGATGCATTCCAAAATTTTAGTAATGTTACTCACTCCATGATCAAGCAACATAATTGCAACATTGATGAACTACGAAATGATATGAGGGCAGGCTTCAACTCACAAGCCCAATCAGTTTCAAGCCTCGAGAAGATAGTGGGACAACTTGCTTCTTCAGTTCAAACTTTGGTAATAACTGTTGAGAAATGCAAGTTTCCAAGTCAACCAGTGCCTAATCCTAAAGGAGTGCATGAAGCAAGTGCCAGTTCACCACAGCAGCATGGAGAGGTCAAAGCAGTCATGACCTTGCGAAAAGGGAAAGAAGTCGACAACAAAGTAGAGATGCCGGTGACGAAAATAAATCAAATTATACCTGTAAATGTTAAGGAATAATCACCAGAGGAGAAAGAAGAAACCAGCCCACGAGAATATGTTCCTAAAGCTCAATTTCCTCATAGGTTAGCCAAAGGAAAAAAAAAGAAAATCCACAGGTGAGATTTTTGAAATCTTCAAACAAATAAGTGTTAACATCCTTTTGCTTGATGCTATAAAACAAGTGTCATCTTATGCCAAGTTTATTAAAGACCTTTGTACTAAAAGAGAAACACTCATGTTCAAAAGAAGGCATTTTTAATAGAAAACGTTAGTTCTATACTCCAAAACAAAATTCCTCTAAAATGTAAAGACTCAAGCTCCCCCACTATCTCATGTCGTATAAGGAACTACACAATTGAGAATGTTTTGTTGGATTTAAGAGCTAGTGTAAATCTGTTGCCTTACTCAGCTTTCGTGAAACTTGGACTTGGAGAATTACACCCAACTCCAGTGGTGTTACAGCTTGCAGATCGGTCCACGAAAATACCTCGTGGTATTGTGGAGGGCGTGCTTATCTAGGTAGACAAGTTTTATTTTTCTGTTGATTTTATTGTAATTAACACTCAACCAATTCAGGATTCAATGAAGCACATCCCCATTATCCTAGGCCGACCTTTCTTGGCAACTGTCGATGGTCACATTCAATGCAAGACTGGAAATATGCAGTTATCCTTTGGTAACATGACTATGGAGCTAAACATTTTCAATATTACCAAAAAACCTCACAATGCAGGTGATGGAATTGTTGATGTGGATTTAATAGAAATACTTTTTGATAATACTTTACTTTCAAACCTTAGTGATGATCCTTTACAAACTTGTTTAACTCACTTTGGTTTTGATTTTGATATTGACAGATCAGTTGATGAGGTCAACACTCTACTTGACTCAGCACCATCCATGGACACTAATAAATGGAAGTCAAGAGTTGAACAACTAACACCATCAGAGAAGAAACTCATCTCATCATCAGAAGCAGCACCGAAACTCGAGCTCAAACCAGTACCCAATACTTTGGAATACACATTTTTGGGAGATGAAAGCACTCTGCCGGTAATCATCTCATTATCCCTAAATGATGAAAAAAATGGTAAGTTGTTGGATGTTCTAAAGGAGCACAAATGAGCATTATGATGGACTATAGCTGATATAACAGGTGTAAACCCATTAGACTACATGCATTACATTCACCTTGATGAAAATGCTAAACCTAATAGGGAAATACAACGTTGGTTAAATCCTAATATGAAAGAAGTTTTTAAAACTGAAGTCCTTAAGCTATTAGACGTAGGTATCATTTACCCAATTTATGATAGTTCATGGGTCAGTCATGTGCAAGTTGTCCCCAAAAAGTCAGGAGTCACAGTAGCTACCAATGCTAACAATGAATTGATACCTACTAGAGTGACTACAAGATGGCGTGTATATATTGATTATAAAAAGTTGAATTCTGTCACGCGGAAAGACCATTTTCTTTTACCATTTATCGATCAAAATGTTTGATAGATTAGCATGCCATGAATTTTATTACTTTCTAGATGGCTACTCAGGATATAATCAGATTCTCATAGCACCAAAATATCAAGAGAAGACCATTTTCACTTGCCCTTTTGGCACTTTTGCCTATAAGAGGATTTCATTTGAATTATGTAATGCACCTGCTACATTTCAACGATGTATGTTGAGCATTTTTTCAGATATGGTTGAATGATTCCTTGAAGTCTTTATGGATGACTTTTCTGTCTTTGGTGATTTATTTGATCAATGTTTACATCATCTAACACTAGTTCTGCAGAGATGTATCGAGAAGAACTTAGTCTTAAATTAGAAAAAGTGTCATTTTATGGTAAAATAAGGTATTGCTCTCAATTACATCTTCGAGCAAAGGTATTGAGGTTGACAAAATCAAGGTGGATCTCATTTCCAATCTTCCTCCACCTAAAATAGTCAGAGAAGTAAGATCTTTCCTTGAGCATGCTGGTTTTTATAGACGTTTCATTAAAGATTTTAGCAAAGTTTCTAGACCTTTATGCAAGTTACTTGCTAAGGGTGCACCTTTTATCTTTGATGATTCATATCTTGTGGCATTTGAAAAATTAAAGCAATTATTGACATTATCACCCATCATTCAACCCCCAAACTGGAGCTTACCATTTAAGCTCATGTGTGATGCATCTGATTATGCAGTAGGAGTAATATTAGGACAAAGAGTTGATCAAATTCCCCATGTTATTTATTATGCTAGTATGACATTGAATGATGCACAATTGAACTATTCAATTACTGAAAAAGAAATGCTAGCAGTAGTGTTTGCATTAGAAAAATTTCGATCTTATCTCATTGGTTGTAAAATAATTGTATTCACAGATCATGCTGCTAAAAAAGAAAGATGCAAAAGCTAGACTAATTCGTTGGGTGTTACTTTTGCAGGAATTTGACTTGGAATTTAAAGATAACAAAGGCATAAAAAATGTTATGACTGACCATCTCTCTTGTCTCTATTTTGACACAATTATGGAACCATTAACATTGAATGAGTCATTTCCATATGAACAATTGATGAATATGGAAGTATTACCATAGTATGCTTATATAGTTAATTATCTCGTTACAGCTCAACTTCCAGAGTATTGGACCACGCAAGACAAAGCCAAATTTTTTTCGAAAATAAAGAATTTCTTTTGGGATGATCCTTATCTATTCAAATATTGTGCAGATCAAATTGTTAGACGATGTGTCCCAGAAAATAAAATTCAGAATATTCTTTCATTCTGCCATGAATAAGCTTGTGGAGGCCATTTCAGTGCTAAGAAAACAGCTACTAAAGTTTTACAATGTGGTTTCTATTGGCCAATTATATTTCAAAATGCTTACACTTTCTGTTCTTCATGTAATAGGTTTCAATGAATGGGGAGCATTACACGAATGAATATGATGCAACTAAATCCAATTTTAATGGTCGAGATTTTTTATGTGTGGGGTATCGACTTAATAGGACTCTTTCCCCCTTCTTTTGGCCATCAATACATATTGGTTGTTGTTGACTACGTTTCAAAATGGGTAGAAGCAATTCGATGTAGAACCAATGATCATAAGGTAGTGGATAGGATTTTTGAAAAGTAACATTGTTTCATGCTTTGGATTCCCTCGAGCAATAATTAGTGATGGTGGCTCCCAATTTTGTAACAAAGCATTCAAAACTCTTTTGACAAAGTATTCAACTCATAAAGTGGCGACCCCATATCATCCGCAAGCCAGTGGCCAAGTTGAGATCTCCAATCGAGAAATAAAGCACATATTAGAAAAGACGGTGAGGCCAGACAGAAAAGATTGGTCATTAAGACTTGATGATGTATTATGGGCATATAGAACGGCTTTCAAGACCCCGATTGGGATGTCGCCCTACATGCTAACGTATGGAAAAGCTTGCCACCTACCTGTAGAACTTGAGCATCGTGTGTACTAGGCCATCAAGAAATTCAACTTTGACATGCAGCAAGTTAGCTCAGAAAGAAGATTACAACTGGCAAAACTTGAAGAAATTCATAATGATACATACGAGAATGCCAAAATTTACAAGCAGCGAATAAAAGTCTTCCATGACAAGCAAATTTTGAGAAAATCTTTCACCCCAAGTCAAAAAGTGTTATTCAATTCTCGCTTGCACCTATTCCCAGATAAGTTACACTCTCGACGGTTTGGCCCCTTTATTGTTCACACTATTTTTCCACATGGAGTAGTTGAAATCAAAGATCTAAAAAACGATATCACATTTAAAGTTAATGGTCAAAGATTAAAGTCATATCTAGAGTACCAACCATATGGAGTGGACAACGAAAAAAATTTGAGTGACCCACTAGATTTGAATTGAGATTTTTTTTCTTTTTAGTGATTTGATTTTCCTAACAGGAGATCTTACAACTCTAGAGGCACTTATCACATTAGCATCTTGGGCCCATATGCATATTCACCAAAAACCCATCGGTTTGTTAAATATTAATAACTTTTATAACGGCTTCATCGCATTTCTTAACCATGCAATAAAAAATTATTTCATTCGTTTCACAGCGAAAAAATTTTTTATTTGTACTCATACTGCTAATGAGTTAATTGATCTATTACAAGCTTATACACTAGAGCTAGACCCCAGAACCTTTGTATGGGAATGTTCAAATAATCATGGTAATAGTAGCCGCAGTAAGAAGTGCAAATTAGATTTAACTCTCTACTTGTAAATATTTTCTTCTGTATTGTACCACCCAGGTGACGTCTACTAAACTCTACTTATTTCCTTTAAAACATTGAGGACAATGTTTCGTTCTGGTTGGAGGGAGGGAATAATCCACAATTATAGAATCTTTGTTAAGTTTTTACTGATTTTTTGATATAGAGACTAACCGTAGCTAACTTTTTGTGTTGAAGATGGCTAAATATAAAGTGTAGTGACTCTAGAAACGCATCTTCTTAGTTAAAAAAAATATTTTCTTTTTCTATCATTTTAAGTGTAACTTTTCTAATTAGTTTTTCTGCATTATTTTCACATTTCTACATGCATATTTTCTTTACATATTTAGAATAGGTTGGGGGATAGAATGTTGTTTAAACAAAAAAAAATTGTATGATTTTTTTTAATATTGTATGACATGGTGACTTTCAAACTTTAGTATTTGTATTATCCTTACTCTTAAGTGATGTTATACCATGTTTGCTACTCTACATATTGATGTCGGAAACAAATATGAGTTACTTGAAGGAATGCACATGTCATAATGAATACTAAGTGAGTTTTTAAGCCTATCATTGTTTTGGAGAATAACCATTTTTGCCCATCCTTCATACAGCTTAGCAGTTTATTATTTTATACACGATCTCTAGATTTCTTTTAAGTTAACCCTTAAAAAAAATTGTAAAATAAAAAAATGTGTTACTACATCTGAAAGTCCATCTAACTTGTAGACATGGAAGATTATTTAGAGCTCTAAAAAACGATGGAAATGCTATCTTTGATCCGTTTGAGCCTTTCTAGCCAACCCTATTATAAAGTATCCATAGTTAACCCTTTTGAGCCATATATTTTAAAAAAAATTCTTTGGTAACCTATCATCTTTTCCCACTCCAATGTGGAGTATCACCTTATGTTTTACGTTTTCCACCACCCAATTATGTTTGAAAATAAGGATGATTATGTATTCCTAATAATAGTGTTATAAAAAAAGATATGTATATATATATATATAAATACAATGACAAAAAAATGAAAGAAAAGAAAAGAAAATTCCAAAAATAAAAAATAAAGCACCTTGTAATCTCCAAAAAGTCCCCTATTTTTCAAACATATATTTTTGTTTTCCTATTACTCATTTTTTTTGTTAGTCATGACCCTAGTCTACGTTACGTCCTAATAAAAGTTCTTCTTGATTTTAAGGATCTATAGTTTGAAGTAGAAGCTAGTTTTATGGGCTAAAAATATGTAATGATGCATAAAAAAATAAAAAAATAAATTAGGTTGACTAGCATTTTGTTTGACTTAAAGATTGTGTTATTTCTAAGATATGGGCATATTTCTTTCATCTTGATAAGAGCATGTGATATTACTTCCTTATAATTTTTCTCTCAATTTACCACTCATTGAGTGATTATTTTTACTAGGTTTAATTTCTTTGTGAGAATGTCACTACTACCGATGAGCTTTTGGGGTTTGATATGTCATTCTTGAAAGTGACTTGATTACTATAATTATGACAAATTCTACTAGACTAATGCATGTGGATGGTTGATGTGGGTGTGCTATTTCTTTAGATTGGAGATAATGCTTATACTTTTATTTGATTGCTATCATTAGTTTGATTGAATAAATACGTGTGTTTTAAAAAAAATCATTTCGGTTGGAATTTTGTTTTCGCTTTAATTGCTAGGGACTAGCAATAAGCTGGTTGGGGGTGTGTTAAGTGTTAGAAAGTATATATTTATAAAAGAGAAAATCGTTATTTTACACTTCAAGTTTCACTATAATTCATTCATACTTTTATGTATTTAAGCTCTTGTGATTTAATTATGTGTATTTATTTTAATTAAGTATTTTATGTATTTTAGGGGCATCATAGTCATTTCACAATGAACGAGAGATCAAACAGCAAAACGGACATCAATTTTGAACTCATGACAGTCAAAAATCTTAATAAGAGCATAAAAGGAAAAATGGCATTGTTCACATGTACGGTATTGTCTATGTTACTGTTAACGATACTGTTCACATATACGGAACGATGACATGGTATTGACTGATAATGTGGCATTGACTGATGAGGTGTCACGATCCTATTGGACTAAAATTCTTCTATACTGTTGATCGGTGACGTGGCAATATGTCAATGGACCAAAAATCATATGTACGATACATGCATATATGCGGGGTTATTTATAACCAAACTGCATCACTATTAAAGCCGCCTGATTGTTCAAACCGCGCGGTCAAACCATGTCACTATTCGAACCGTGTGGTCAAACCGCGTACTGTTGACTGATGATGTGGCACAATGCTAAGAGTCCAAAATGTTTTTAATTCGATAGCCATGATTTACTTAGTGTATCTATAAAAAAGGGGGCTCTCCCCCCTAATTTGGCATCCTTAAATTCATTTTTGAGTTCTATTTTCTGTAATTCCTTCTCCATCTTGTATTTTCTACGTATTTTAATAAATTCTCATTTTCCCCTAGTTCAATTATGAGTAGCTAATTTTCTTTCAAACTTAGGTTGAAGATGAAGTCTCAACATGCGCGATGGGTTTTATTTGGTAAATTTACTTTCTTTTCCCCTCTAATTATTGTGGATGTTTTGATTTTTCGTCGACAAATAGTAATAATCTTGTCTAGATACCGTATTGGTTTAACCGGCTCCCTAGTACAATGTTATTATTATTTGGCACGATAAGCCCTTAGTACCATATTGATTAGAATATGGTTCACGAGGAGAGGAAGCCCCCCTCACGATTTAATTGGCAATAATAAAGAATATTTAGCCCATTGTGCATGTTGACACTCGTCACCATTAATCTATTCTACAATAGATTAATGCACTTGCGAGTTTAATAAAATTTGCACAACATTGGTGTAGGGCTTGAGTATGACTCAGTTGTCACCAACATTACTTCAATGCAAAACAACCCCTCACTTGCAGAAGTATATAGCATGTTGCTTAGTCAAGAAAACATAACTGAACAGAACCTTAGCTTGGGTAGTGTTGAGGCTAGCTTTGCACAAGTAAGAAATGGGAGAAGAAACTGGGGAAACAATGATAGGTTCACTAGTCAACCTGGAATAGTGTTTAGAAATCCTGCAAGTGGATTTGGAAATGGTTAGGGAAATCCACAAGACAAAGGCAAGGGCAAAAATATAGCTGATGATGAAGGTTCTGATAAAAATGGGCCATGTCAAATCTGCCTAAAGATGGGACACACTGCTGTAGAATGCTGGCATAGGTTCAAAAAGAACTATGTTCCACAACCAAACAGGAGAAGAGAGCAGAGAGAGGCATACATGGCTGTTATAGAAGGCCAAAGCAGTGGAACTTGGTACCTCGACAATGGAGCTACCAATCATGTAAACAATGCTCCAGGAAACATAGACATAGACTCATAATACCAAGGTAATGACAAGCTTGCTATTGGAAATGTTGAGAAACTTCAGATCTCTCTTATTGTTCATTTTGTATTACCCACTTGTAATCCACACAAACACATTGTCTTAAATAGTATATTGTGTGTGCCCAACATTACTAAAAATCTCATTAGTGTATCTAAATTGCTAAATGACAATGATATTGATGTTAAGTTTCAAAAATCTGTTTGTTTTATTAAGGAGAAGAGGCAAAGGATGGTTCTGGTGAAAGGAGTGGCGAGAGAAAGGTTGTATGAGCTGCTGTGTATGCCTACTCATCTGAGTGGCAATAAAATTCCCCATACGGCTATGTTATCTTCAAATTCAAAGTCAATAAAATGCATTAGCAACCCAGTTTCCACGGTTTCCTTCAGTACAATCAGTAGTGAGTCTGTCAATGAGTCCAATAGAGCTGATAAAACAAGTAGCAGTGATGTGAGAGCCTCAAAAGAGATTGATCCATGACATCTTAGATTAGGACATCAAAATGTATCTACTCTAAAAAACACTCTGTTATATTGTAATCAATTCAAAATGAGTTCTGCTGTTTACCCCAGGTCAAATCCTGGGTCAAACCCTGAAACTTTAGAAAACGACGCCGTTTTGAGAATTAAAATTTTTAATTGAAAAAATGCTACTTGAACGCACCGAGACTTAAGCTTTTTCTTTTCATTTTCGTTTCCTCTTTCTTCCCAACTACAGACCCCCTTAACTGTTTCTTCAACTAGCAAAATGAGACTGCACCATAAGCAATTTATGAAAAACAAAGTACGAAGGTAAAGTTCAAACTTTCAATTACACATTTATAAAAAGGGAAAAAACATTTGCAGCTTCACAATCTTCAAAACCGAAGCAGAAGCTTATGCAAAGCTTTTGGCTTAGTAATTTACAAAAAAAAAACAGAGAATTCGAAGCATCTCAGCTCGCAAGCAAATTAAAAATCAACTTTCGCAACTAGATCTGTTCTTCGAATGTTAAAGAGCTCGATCTCGCTGTCGCGTGAAGGCTGTGGGAGTCGTTCTCTGTGTGAAGTCGTGGTTGTGAGTTGTGGATTGTGAATGACAATTTCAAGCGCGGATTGTGGACTGCGATTTGTGAATGGTTGTGGCTGGAGCTCGATCGACGAAGCAAGTGGCTGGAGCTTTATTGACGAAGGAAATGAAAGGGGAAATATTTGGCTTTGGGGGTGGCAAGAGCTCCATGGACAAAGGAAATGGAAAATATTTGGCAAGAAAAATGGCATCGATTTTTGCTTTAGTAAAACTCTGCATTTTGTGATGAATTGATGTGCAAGTGACTTCTGCAATTTGTGCTCTGTTGGTCTGTTGGTAAAACGAAGAGGAGAATCGAAGAGGAGAGGAAGTAAAAAACGAAGACATTTGCTTTTGTTTGGCTGAAACGACTACGTTTCATGGAAGCAAAAAGGACAAAAAAAAAAGAAACCAAAACGGTGTCGTTTTGGTTTAATTCGGGGTTTGACCCAGGGAAAGTAGCATTTTCCATTCAAAATAAATAAAGATGCTATTCTTTCATTCTGCTGTGCATGTCAATATGGAAAGCAATCATAACAAAGTTTTAAAAGCACAGAAACCAAAACCAACGCAGCCTTAGAACTAATTCACACTGACCTGTGGGGAACAACACCATTACCTTCAACTCATGGACACAAATACTACATATCGTTTGTAGATGACAAAACCAGATACACTTGGCTTTACCCTATAACAACAAAATCCCATCACTCGACACATTCATAGCCTTCAAAAACCAAGTTGAAAAAATAATTAAACCTTAAAATCAAGGCAGTACAAACAGACATGGGAGGAGAATTCAAAACCTTTGAACCTTTTTCTTAGAAAAGAAGGAATCACTCTAAGACAATCATGTCCATACCTATATGAACAAAATGGTAAAGTGGAAAGAAAGCATAGGCATATCATAGAAATTGGCTAGCTCAGGCTAAAATGCCTCTGAAATTTTGGCAAGAAGCCTTTAGTTATGCTACATACATCATTAATAGAGTAGTCTCACATGTTCTTAACAACAGGACCCCATTTGAACTACTATACTCTTTCAAACCCGATTACTCTCAACTAAAAGTTTTTGGATGTGAATGCTTTCCTTTTCTAAGACCATACAATAAACATAAATTTGACTTCCATGCCTCTAAATGCATCCTATTAGGTGTCAGCATTACTTATAAAGGGTATGTGTGTATGCATCATTTAGGAAGAATTTACATTTCTGCTAGTGTCAAGTTCAATGAAGATTCCTTCCCTTTCTCAAATGATCCCAACTTCAGTAAAAGGGAGTCTTTAAATCAAAATGATTTTGCCATACTTCTTGAAAGATTTCAGGTCGTGTCCTTCCCTATTGTTAATTCTCATAAGCCAACACACAGTCAGTGGCATCTCACAGCCACTCTTAGGACACCTCTGGCAACATGCAATGTATCCCAAATCTTGTTTAGAATGAAATACAACAGAATTTGAATCTTAATACAATGTCAAACCATCACTCACTTTCACCTCACTCACCTCACCAACCTCAAAAAACCAGCTCACCAGAGAACCACACTTTGACTCAAGCCACATAAAATCCTTCCATACAAAAGGCTTTACCCTCACATCTTATGATAACAAGATCCAAAGTTGGAATTTTCAAACCAAAACTCTACCAAATATCTACACAAAACCACAATTCTCTCCCCAAAAACCCTACTGAAGCCTTCAAGAAACCAGAATGGAAATAAGCCATGGAAGATGAGTACAATGCATTAATGAAAAATAAAACCTGAACCTTGATACCAAACAATCAGAACTACAAACTAATTGGAAACAAATGGGTATATAGGGTGAAAGAAAATCAAGATGGGACCATAAACAAATATATGGCAAGGCTCGTGGTGAAAGGATTCTTGCAAACTCCAGGGCTTGATTTTAAGGAAACCTTTCGTCCAGTAGTCAAAGCTGCAACTATAAGGATTGTTTTGACCATGGCAGTGAACAATAGCTGGATGTTGAGACAGGTAGACATAAACAATGCCTTTTTAAATGGTGATCTGACAGAAAATGTGTACATGCCGCGGCCTGAAGGATTTGAAGACAAAAACAAACTAGGCTATGTTTGTAAACTAAAGAAAGCTTTGTATGGTCTAAGGCAAGCTCCTAAGGCATGGTCTGATAAGATGAAGGGTGCCTTGAATTCTTGGGGGTTTGAAAACTCTAAATGTGATACATCATTGTTCTTCAAAAGAGTCAAGTCTGAGATAGTCGTTATACTCATTTATGTTGATGACATAATTGTTACTGGGAACAACAGTGAAATAATTGAAGAAGTAATAAGAAGCCTGAACAGAACCTTTGCTTTAAAGGACTTGGGGCACTTGAATTTATTTCTCGGAATACAAGTTTACAGAAATCATGACACCATCATACTCTCTCAAGCTAAATACATACAAGATTTCTTAGTAAAAACAGAGATGGGTGACTGCAAAAGTATAGATACTCCATTTAGCACATTAGAAAAACTTAAGAAAAGTGAAGGGGCAAAGTTCCATGATCCTACACTCTACAGAAGTGTCATTGGTAGTTTGCAAAATGCAGTGCTTAGAAGACCTAAGCTTGCCTTCTTAGTGAACAAGCTTAGTCAATTCATGTCAGACCCTAGACAACCTCACTGGACAGCATGTAAAAGAATCCTAAGCTATCTCAAGAACACCATAAATATGTGTTCAAGGTTTAAAAGGTCAGTGCATTTCGATCTTGTGGCTTACGCAGATGCAGATTGGGCTAGTGATCCAGATGATAGAAGATCAATCAGTGGATATTGTGTGTATTTGGGAGATAATTTGGTAGCGTGGAGCTCAAGAAAACAAGACACGGTTGCAAGGTCCTCAGCGGAATCCGAATACAGAGCTATGGGTCTATACAGCACTGAAACCACTTAGATTAATTCCTTACTTAGTGAATTGAAGATAGAAGTTGAATGAACTCCAATAATCCTAAGTGACAGCACAAGTGTAGTAGCAATAGCTACCAATCCTGTGTATCATTCAAAGACAAAACACTTTGAAATCGATCTTCATTTCATCAGAGACAAGGTAACTAAAAGAGAATTGGAAATAAGTTTTGTTGCCAGCAAAGACCAAATTGCAGATGTGTTAACCAAGCCTTTACCCTATTATAAATTCAGTTAGTTCAAAAGCAAACTCAGAGTCTTTGACAAGACCTTGAGTTTGAGAGAGGGTGTTGAAAATAGCAGCTATGAAGAGTCAACAGCTGACCCTCAAGCCACGTTAGCATGCCACCTAAGTCACTGTCAACTGGAGCCAGTTGATCTGAATAGTGAGTTGGATTTGATGAGCTGGCAAAATAATTTTGCTAAAGAATCTCCGCACCTGTGCATGAAGGATTGGAATTTCTGGAAGCTTGATAATGATTGGATGATGATTTCTATTGTAACTAAAATTTTCTTTTATTTCCCTAGTTACCCTTTTAGCTAGCTGTCATTTTTTTCTCTGGGTTTGTGTATAAATAGGCAGCACTCTCTAGCTATTTATTCATTCAATTTTTCATCCATTTTATTATTTCCTGGTTTATGCTCTGCTTGCTCTATAAGCAATTCCTTGAGAATTTAAGTGGTGGTTATCACAACACCATCCTCTGATTGGTACCAAATTCGGGTGACGAACACGGCTTATAGAACTATTTCCTTTAGCAACCGTCGCTTGTCTAACCCTTGTTGTGAGCTCAGAAACTGAGCAGAAAATCGCTTTACAGCAACTGGCTGGCGGCCATTTGGAAGCTTGCCCCTATAATAAACACCTCTGTAATCACTACCAAGACATTCTAACTCGCTAAATGCTCTAGCTGCTACTGAAATTTCAAAGAGTGTGAAGCGGCGAGGCTTATTGGGAGGCCTCGGCCTCTGCTTTTTCTCCGGCAATGCAATATCTTTTCTTTGACGTCTGCTAATACAATACATAGCGAGTAAGATAACTAGGGCTAGCACAGATACAACAATGAATATAAAAAAACCATGGACCGGCTCTGGTTGCCGACGCTCTCCACTACCACTACTACCAGCACCAGCAATCTACTGGAGCATTATGTTATTCTCACACGTTTCTGCTGATGGAATGAGAAGAAAAGCTTGGCTTATAGACAAGAAGTTCCATGAGAGCAAGTTGTGAGTTTGGGTCATATTGCCTGTAGAAGCTGAGAATCCTACAAACATTTACTCATTCAGAAACGGAGATATATCTAGAACACCAGAGAATGTAGGTTTTGTTGAAGGGTAATCCCGACCGTCTGATCCAATTCTTACGTCCATCCAACCGCGCGTACCGTCATAGGCAATCCAAGCTCGATGAACAGAACCATCATTGAGAAATATTCCAACGTCAGAAGCATTAACTCTGGTGGAAACAATGCTTCCCAAATTGATACCCACATGGTTATCATTTGGGCCTCCAAATTCAAGATCATGACACGTGTCAAACTTAACAGCAACAGCTTTGTAATCATCCTTGCAGGCATCGTTGAGCATGCCAAGCCATGGCCCTTCTCTTCCTACAGTGAACTCGTCAGGCACAATTATGAAAGTGAGGCTGCTTCCACCATCTGTACTAGTTCTAGTACTATTGCTAGTGTTGAACTGAAAAGAAAAGGTGGTTTCAAAAGAAGTAGGGGTTTTAGTGACGGGATCCAGCAAGCGAACAGAGGATGAGTAAATGGCTCTCCCTGCTTGATGTCTCAGATCTGTTGCTTGGGAATCATCAGGGATTTGGATAACACCCTTTTCATTTGACAATTTGGCGCTCCCTAATAGCTTTAAATCATGCAAAATTTTGGAATTATTGCGCAGGCTGAAATCAGGGAAAAAGAAATGCTTCCTTGCGCTTATTTCCGGTGATGAATCAACTAAAATTGAGAATACTTCTATTGACACTAACAAGAAGAAGCAATAATAGAGGCAAATGTCCATTGCATTGAATACAAAGAAAGAAATATGAATGAATACATAGCTAAACTGCTAAGTTAAGCAGGATCTTACGGTTTTTTTAGAGACGGACGTGGCTACGCATGCACCTCTCATTCAGAATTTCAATATGATAAAGAGTGTATTTTTTCGTATATGTAAGCTACTAGTATAATATATTCTCGCCAACAAGATCCATAGAGTCCCTCAAGGCCTCAACTCTATTATTGGTGAACTTGACAAGTTCTATCATCTACTCTTGTAATTTTATTATGTTAAAATAGGTTTAGTCGCACATTAGGTTGAGTTTATGCTCTAGACCCACAATCCTTTTTTTTTTAATACTGATATTCATATTACATCGGAAATTATGATTGGTGTTTACAATTAGATTGAGAGAGATTGAAACTAACTCCCGTAATACTTTTATGAGGTCTCGAACCCTTACTCTTACATTCGGCCAAAGGCTGTTTGGTTATTTAGGCCCACAATCTTAATTTGACTATTATTTGTAATTTTCAATTCAAGTTTTGCGTTACTCATTCAATTGTTGAAGGCGACAAAACCTTTAAGAGTTTAAACAAAAGGACAACAAATACAAGAGAATTATTGCCACAAGAAATGGGTTCTCAATTCTTCTATAAATTGATCTAAATAAGTGATGTAAGGCATAGAAGGCCTATAATTTATCTTGAATTCTTGATGGCTCTATTTTCAATTGCAAAATGTACACATTGAGTCGTATTTAATATTAAAGTTTCGTAGCCATACCTTAAAAATTATAATATTAAAATATCTAATAAACACTAATTATCGTGACTTGAAAGATAAGTTAGTTTGATCAACCACTTTTATGATAAAAAGCTAATAATATCTTTACTATTTTTTGTCAAAATTATTATTTAAAAATTATATTTACTACACACTATTAAATTTTATTTTCTATTTACACTTTTTTATAACAGTTGTAATTTAAAAAGTACAACACCTCAATACCAAACAAGGTCTCAAACTATTGAAAGTAGCTGAATGGGTTCACTGTTGTTCAAACTATTAGAAAATTGCCTTTACTGATACTTATCTTGTGATACTTTGTTAAAAAGTATCAGTATTTATATACATTTGGATCATTTTCCACTTTTAACAAATAAGTATCACTAATTACTAATACTAAGGTATCAATAGCTTCAGTAATAAAGATCAATGATGCATCAATAGCTTTAATAGTAAAGATCAATGAAACTAAGGTAATAGCAATAAAAAAATTATTATTTTAATTTTTTTCAGTCCGAATTCGAACCCAAGACCTCTAAACCTAAAACTTGTACATTGAATCAAATGGCCACTAGGCTACAAATTATTATTTTCTAAGTAGACAAAAACAAAACAAATGGACAAATCATATCCAAAATATAATAAAAAATTTTCAACTTCCTCTACCAAAATATTTGTTCCCTCTCAAGCTCCCCAGATCCAAAAAATCCCTAACATTCAAATTTTCGAAAAGTGCTCAGCCATGATCCAGTCAAACTGGCAGCACAAGTCACCCATTTACCTTCAAAATCCTAACTTCTTCTTTCTTTTCTAATTTCATGATTTTTTGTTTCTATTATTTTCATCAAATCTTGAGTTTTTTTTTAAAAAAAATTGTTCTTCTAAGTTTAAATGAGTGATTGGGAGAAGAGCTTCTATATTTCTTTGGTTACTTGGAAGAAACTAGAAGGTAGAGATTCAATTTTTATTGTATTTTTTTCTGTGCTATTTTCTTTTCTTTTAGTTGGAACCATATTGCCTCTATTGTATCTACTTTGGAAAATATTATGTTTACAGTGACAGACACTATGAGGTTTACTTTATTTTGTTGATGTGTGATATTATACATTTTTCACAAACTGAAACCCTAAAATTTTATAATTAGGGAATTCTTAAGAGCAGCATGATTCAGCTGAAATTGATGGTTTATATTGGTACATAGCTGTTCTATGTTGATATAACTTATGACTTATTAATGTTTTGTGCATGCTTTATTAGATATATATATATATTAAAAGCCATCGTTTCATGGTTTGTTTGTTTTTTTTTTTTTGCTCTTATTTTTGGGTTTTGCTCATATCTGAATAGATTTCAATTTTTATTCACTATAAATAGTTTCATTGGATGATTACTTATTACAAATTATCAAATAGAAGCTTTTATAAAGGAAAAGTTTGAAGTATGTGGCTTAGGTTGAGAAATGAGGTGTCTTTATCAGTTCTTTAATGGATTTGTGTACAAGGCAAAACAAAAATTGTTTTCTTCAGTTCATTAATAAGGCAATATTAGATTTGTGAATGGGTTTTGTTTACATGTGTATGACATAACGCCTAGCACTATTGCTTCAGTTGTTTTAACTTTCTTATTTATATTTATATGATTCATGGCTAAAATTATAAGACTTGTTTATCGTGCAAATGAGATTTTTTTTTGGTTGAAAAGTTTCTATGAAATTTGCACTACTAGAAAAATGAGCTTTACTGACACTTTGCAAAAAGTGTCAGTACTTATGTACATATGCACCATTTTCCGCTTTTGACAAATAGGAATCAGAGATTAATGATACTAGGGTGTCAGTAAACTAAATATCAAAAATCACTAACACTAAAGTATCAATGATAAAAAAAATTCATAAAACTTTTGTTTTAGCTCCAACTCGAACCTGAGAGCTCTAAGATTTAAAGCCTTAATGTTTGGAGCACAGACTATCAAATCTCGATGAGTCAAAGTTATAGTAATATTTAAATTATTAAAAAATGAAAATATAAATAACAACAACATATTTTCCCCATCTAGGTTATATCGACTGTGTCTAATCTCTATCTTGCTTTCATCGTTCACTTTCGCTTTCGTTTTTCTCTTCTCGATCTCTTCTGTTTTGCACTATCCATTTACAAATTAAATTCAATTAATTTAGATAGATAATGAAAAGTTAAAACTCTGTTTCGTTTTTCCATTTTCCCCAAATTGAAACACAAACCAAAACCCTAATCGCTTGTTATCGAAGGGGTTTTTCTCCAACTAAACCATCCAGTGCCTATACTAGGCAAGCAAGTAATAGCCATCGACAAGGGGTGAAGTGGCACCATCGGTTCGGTATTGAGGTAATCTCATTCTCCCTGCAACCCTGGCGGGTTTTGTTTTCCAAATCTTTTTTTTCTCTGATTTATTCGTAACTCGAAATTTTTGTTCTTATTTTTCTATATCTTCACTCACTTGCAGTCCAAAAATACAGGCATTTTAAGTGGTGCATTACTTAAACTCAAACAGTTGCTACTGCGACTCTATTTTTTCTGCCACATTTGAGGTCAGTTTCAAACTTTTGTGCATGTGATTTACTGTCATTGTTATTTAAAACTAAGAATGTGCATTTTTTTTAGTTTCTGAAATAAACTGTTAGCTCCATTTCTTAACTTATGAGCAATAAGTTAGTTGATTTTGAATGTGCTAAAATATGAAATTTCATTTTAGCTTTTGCCTTTGTGATTAGGAGATGATTGTTTGGGTGTTATATTGGCCGAATGACTGTGTATTTAGTGGTTACAAACTATTTACATCTTTGTTTCATGTAAAGAGAGGCAAATTTTGTTATATAATCCTACTTGTTTATTCTGTTTTGGTTGGACGATTTGTAATAGAGACAATGACTATGATATGAATTATAAGTTTATTATTACAACTATAATCATAATAACATTGAACTTTAAATTAATCATGCAATTTAATTAAACTTAAACTGACATTACATATGCGAACAGGTAAAATATTTGAAATGGAGAGAAGTTGGATAACTTGTGATAGATTGTCTGTAGAGTATCGTTCTGGAGTTGCTGATTTCTTAGATTTTGCCATTTTGAATGCTGAAAATCGAATGTCAATTAGATGTCCTTGCACCTTTTGTTGTAATATGGAGTTTCATACTCCTCAACAGGTGAAGGATCATTTATTTGAAAAAGGTTTTCTGCCAAGATATGTTGTTTGGACTTGGCATGGTGAGACTGACTCAAAATCTACATTTACAAACTGTGAAGACCATTCACATAGTCAAAGATTTAGATGTCATGATTATAGTAATATAATTGACATGGTCGAAGATGCTTACGAGCATTGTGATAGAGATCCTAGTTCTTTTAAGGATATGCTTGAAGATGCTGAAAAGTCTTTGTACCCGGGTGCAAAACATTCAAAGTTATCTAGTTTAATGAGACTTTACAATGTCAAAGGGAACTATGGGTGGTCCGATAAAGGGTTTTCTGCTTTGTTAGAAGTCCTTGCTGATATTTTGCCAAATAATAATACTCTACCTATGTCAATGTACGAGGTTAAGAAAACAATGAAAGTGCTAGGCTTAGAGTATGAAAAAATACATGCATGTCCAAATGACTGCATTTTGTATAGGAATGAATTTGTTGATCTTGCTGAATGCCCAAATTGTGGAGCATCTAGGTATCAAATAAAAAAAGATAGCTCAACAAAATTTAGGAAAGGGGTTCCTAAAAAGGTATTATAGTATTTTCCACCTATTCCTAGGTTGAAAAGATTGTTTCAATCACCACAAACAGCTCAAAATTTAACATGGCATGCTAATAAAAGAATTAGAGATGGAAAACTTCGCCACCCAGCAGACTCACCAGCCTGGCAACTAATTGACAATAAGTGGCCAAAATTTGCACAAGAACCTAGAAATCTCCGTTTACCTCTCTCAACTGATGGGGCTAACCCACATAGTACACTTAGCACTACTTATAGTTGTTGGCCTGTTATGTTAATAACATATAATCTTCCTCCATGGTTGTGTATGAAGAGAAAGTTTTTAATGTTGTCACTTTTGATATCTGGCCCTAAACAACCTGGAAATGATCTAGATGTATACCTAGCACCTTTGATTGAGGACTTAAAAACTCTATGGGATGTAGGTATTGATGTTTATGATTCTTATAGAAAGGAAACCTTTAATTTACGGGCTGTCTTGATGTGGACAATTAATTCTTGCCCACCTCTCATTTAGTTAAACAACTATGGTTTCCACATGTTTTAATACGTTCACAGTTGGGTACACCATATTCGTTTTTTTTTCCTTAAAGTAAGGTAAAATTGGTATTTTGCATATGTGAATAACTTGTTGTTTTAAAACTAAAGTTCAAGGGAGTTGAGGAATACACTGTCAAGGACCTCTCGCGACTTCGTGATCAGTGGGCTACATACGTTGCCAAGTTAATTACAGCCTACAATCGTGAGGTAACATACAAGTAATTTATGATTATTTTTCCTTAAAACAAATCTGTGACTTATTTTTTGTGGTGTCCTAATTGATTTTATGTACTTGTAGGTGGAAAAAAAATGAAGGCATATATGCGGACTCCAAAATCAGTGACTCCAAAATCAGTGACATTGTTATCTATTTTTTCTTCTTGGGTAAATTTTCCGAAATTAATTTAGTCCTTTATCATGTATACTACTTGTTCAAAGCTTAATTTAGTACTTGAACTTATTTTTTACCCTCAAACAATGATGTATTTGAACTATTTTAATTTAACTGATGTATTTCAAATATGTATTATGTGAATTGCATTATAAGATTTGGTATGTTTAATATATTTTGGGTTTATTTTAATTGTAAAATAAACATGAATAATGTGATTAAAAAAAATAAAATACAACTGGTATAGTCGAATTCAAAAGACACTAATTATTGAAATGACGATCAGAATTTTTGATGTTACTGCGTCAGTGGATTCCTGATACTGTAGTCACATAAATCAGTGACATGTAAATGGTATCATTCAATGCTAACACGATTGAGTCACTATCCATTGTGACTCTCTAGTGACACAAAATACTGACATAGAAATAGTATCAATTGATACTAACATCATAGTATCATTATTTTGGTGATACTTTAGTGACAAAAAATCACTGACACCAAAGCTTAGTGTCAGTGTGTTCTGGCTTGAGCATTACTGACACAATTAACAAGTGTCAGTAAAAGTGATTACTGACACTAATTTAGTGTCAGTAAAGCCCATTTTTCTAGAAGGGTTGGTATGGGGATAACCATAAATTTATAACAAATTAATGGTTTATGAATTATTGTATCCGATAGAATTATCCTAGTTTAAGACTTTGAAGAATTTCAAGAAATTATTTGGGATAATAAGCATATGAGTAATAGCTTGAAAATTAATTTATTGCATCTGTATAATGTATTAATTTTAAGAACTATGGATTATTTAATGAATATTCTAGAAAAAAAAATGTTATAAATGCATGTCTTCACATATAATGATTATATTTTAAAGTTTGTTATCTTTTTTTCCAAAGTTTAGGAAGAATGTTGAAACAGAAAGTGAGACTACTTCTAGGTGATGATGTTAGTCAAGTTTAAGCAACGTTACTTGTGAAGCAACATATATAATGATTATGTTATAATTTTATTTTTATTTTTTTTCCTTAAAGTTTTATATTCAGGGTGAAAGTAATTTAGATTTATTGCAAATAGATGTAGGCAATTAAAAACTTAAAATTAACAAATTAATTAATTTTTGAAAATACTATTCACCATTTTTGTTCATAATTACTATTTACGATCACTGTTCATCTGCATAAAAAATATAATTTTTTTAAAAAACACATAAATAGCAAAAATTAAATGACACGAAGATTTTTACGTGGTTCAGACTTAATTAATCCTATATCCACGAGGCTATGCCCAGATGAAAAGAAATACACTAAGTTGAGATGTTACAACCTATGGATTTACTAAATTTAAGACTCTCACTTACAGTTTATCACCATACAGTTCACTCAACCTTAGACTGAATCTGCTTCTCTTGAATAATTGCTCCCCCGCTTGATTCACGATCCTCAAGGCACTTCGTAAAGTGATCAATAGCAATTCTTCAATTCTTCAATTTATAGTTATCCAAGATTTACATAAACTCTCTACAGAGATGAAAAGAAGATAAGGAAACAAATTAATACAGCATTATGTGCCAAATCCGGATTCTCTAGGGAGGAAGTCAAATATTGCTTCTCTACTTTATGCTCTATGTTGTGTGTCTTCAATTGTGAAATACCTCTCTTTATATAGGCACTAGGGTTTCACAAACACAGCAAGTCTTAAAAGACTTTGATTTTTTCTAAATAAGAGTTTCTTTCCTCTTATAATTTCTATGAATCTGAATAGAAATAAATCTGATCTTCTTGTCTTCCTTGTCTCCTAAGAAATATCTAGAGCATTTAATAAACTTCATATTTGAACCAACTTCTTGCTCTAAATAGATCTCATGCGCCAATTATAGAATCTCATTGACTGGCTAAATTAGATATCTAATTAAATTAGAAAACAAGTATTCCAAATAAATTGAAATCCCACTAAATTGGGAAATTAATAAATTAATCTCTATTACAAGATATACAATAAATAAATATCAATTTAACTAAACTTGTCATAAGATGCTAACTCTATAAATAATGAACTTAACAATCTCCCCCTTTGGCATTCTTGTGGCAAAAGCAATCCACACAAGTCTTCGATGAAACTTGGCGCTAAAATATGAATATGAAACAAGCATAAACAACAACAAGGAACTAACCAAAATAATTGGCAATTAGCATGTTAGTTCATGTAAATAAACCAAGGCAAGAATTAAAATAATATGCTTATTTTATTGATTAATAAATAGAAAGGCAACATTAAGCAGAAAATCAAGAGCAGTAAAGATAAACTCCCCCTAAGAACTAGAAATCCGAAAATCTAAAAATCTTGAACAATAATAAAAACTCCCTCTAGAATTGAAAATACTACTCCCCCTAACTCATTGCATAAAGCAATTGAAGACTTGAAACGAATAATTCAATTACTCCCCTTCTTTTGCCAAAAGATTGCAAAAGAAAAGAATCTGGAGCAACCACAAACATAAATTTTATAGAAGAGCAATAAATAAACATAGGGTAATTATCCACCGACCATCTGTTTTTTTTAATTTTTTCAAAAATACACACATCTTTTTTTTTCTTAGCAACGCTCTACCTGAAGTTAACATTTTCTTCACTGATCCACTTCCATTATAACACTATTAGAACTTTGTTGACATTATAATGGTAAAATTGTCATTTCACAACGAAATTGTTTGAAGACAGAAGTGGACATGTGCAAGACAATATAACTTCAAGTAGAGTTCAACCATAAAAAAAATTAAGAATTGTGTATTTTTCAAAAAAAATGAGAAAAAAGATGGTCGGTGGATAATTGCCTTTTTACATTTGGGGGTAAAAAATCATTTACATAATATTCCGTTAGTTCTCTTAATAGTTTGAAGACGGAAGTGGATAGGTGCAAAATAATATAATTTTGAGTGGAGTTCAACAAAACAAATTAAAAATTGTGTATTTTTAAAAAAGTGTGAAAAAATAAGTGGTCGGTGGATAATTGCCCATAAACATAATCCAATGCAAACAAGTCAGAAATATAAAGGAAAATACCAAAAACGAAATCCATGCATGATATTTTGCGAGACAGACACACAGTGCAGAGCAGAGAAATTCGAAATTCAACTGAAAACAAATGGAGTAGAATCTGAATGCAATCTACATACAGTTGGAAAGCTTATTAAATCACGTTTTCACAAGATTTCACAGAACTGAATGTGGAATTCTGTAGACCAAGTTATGACCAAAAGAACACAACATGCTCAGGTGTGACGTGTAAAAGCTTGTCAATGCACTTAGAAAACAAAAATTTCAGTTTTGCTTAAAAAAATGTGACTCTTAAGATCTAAAAAAATATCATCATGTAAGAATATGAAAATGCACATGCATCATGACTTTTTTTATTTAAAAAATGCATTAATAACAAAATCGAATAAGAAAAAGAAAAATATATCTGGGAATTTTTCACAACAAACATTAATCCATGAAATCAAGACTCTAATTTCTTTAATTAAGTAAAGATTAGAGAAATTTAAGCTTGTGTTTTTGTGTGCAAACAACTCAATCTAAACATTTTTCCCAAAAATTCATAAATTTTCATAAGCAAAGTTTTAAATATAAAACATAGAGTTGGTCAAACTAACCTTATCATCTTGATCTCCAATTTTTTACCATTTCAATTGTGATTCACAAAGGGTTTGTCAAAAAAAAGAACCCTACCAGATCAGCCAGAAGAGTAGAGACTCATGTAAGCCAAACTAATCACCGAAGAGACCTCCGACATGTACTGGAGGCCAAGCAAGATTTGCGCTACAAGCTGAATTCAAAATGTCAATATAAGAAGCATGAGTCAAAGAGGGCTCTATTGTTGGTACTGGGTCGGCAAGCCTTGAAGCAGACATGAAAAAACTTAAGAAACGGGTGGATGTGATAGAGAAAGGTCCTGCAGAACTACTTTTAGAGGAGGTAAAACCACCGTTCACCAAGGATATACTAGAGGCCTCGTTGCCAGCAAAATTTAAAATGCCCCAAATAAAGTTATATAGAGAGGAAGGAGACCAACGGAGTTGACCAATGCAAAGAAAAGAACAGACTCGGACTCTCAGAGGACTGAAGAAAAACAAAAAAAGAATGATGAACAGGTTGAAAATCGAGACAAAAGAAGTAGACCAAGAGACAACAGGGGACCAAGAATTCCACAAAGCAGGTACTCTAGGTACACATCACTTAATCTACCAAGTGAACAGCTACTTATGCAGATAAAGGACCTAGATTTGTTGCGGAATCCTAAAGAAATCACCAATTCAAAGAGATAGAAGCAAGTACTATAGGTATTATAGAGATCATGGCAAAAATACTAATGATTGCTTTGATCTTAAAGAGGAAATAGAATTCTTACTCTAGCAAGGATATCTGAAAGACTTTGTAAAAATAAAAGAGCGCGACGACATTAAAAATGAAGCCCCAGTTGATGCACCATAAATAGTACTATAGTAGCACCACAACATATAAAGAACAAATAGGTTGCAGGAGAAGCCCCTATAAGAACTATTTTTGGTGGACTCACAAAAGGAAAGGACTTTAACAGGGCACGAAAAGCTCATGTACGGGAGGTTTGAGCAGTACCAAGGGCTTTACCGGTCAATTTAGTGGGTAAACCCCCAAAAGAGATTAGGATGGAACATAATACCATCACATTCACAGAAGAAGAACTAGGGGGATACGCCAGCCGCACGATGATGCTCTAGTTGTTTCGATAACTCTAGCCAACAAGAAAGTTTTCAAAGTTTTAGTAGATTATGAGAGTTCGGCAAATATTTTATCTGCATCAACATTTGACAAGATGAAAATAGGAAGAGAAAAACTTATGCAAATTCGCATTCCATTGATTGGCTTTGGAAAAGAGTGCTTCATTCATTTGGGCAAAATAGACCTACCAGTTACCATTGGAGAACCATATCACTAAGCTACCACAATAGGGGGCTTTTTAGTAATGGAGCACCTTTTGATTTATAATGTTATCTCAGGTAGACCAGACCTAAATCTTTTCCGAACAATAACCTCAACTTACCACTTAATGATAACATTCCCTACATAAATTGGGATTTGAATCTTAAGGGAAGATCAAGAAAAGTCTAGAAAATGATATACCATAGCCTTAAAAGGCAAAATAGACAAACAAGAATGTCAGAGGAACGAACAAGGAGAATCACCAGTAAAAGAGCTAGACACCATCCAGGTACGGCACAATGATCAAGGTAAAACAATTCGTGTTGGATCATCATTAACCCCAAAAAAATGAAAACGAGTAGAAGATTTTCTCATATCAAATTCGGATGTATTCGCATGGTCTCATGAAGACATGCCATCGATTAAATGTAGATCCTAGTCACAAGCCAGTACGACAAAAGAGGAGATCCTTCAATCCAGAAAGATAAAGGCAATAGAAAATGAGGTGGAAAAAGTTTTAAAAGCAGACTTCATTAGAGAGGCCTACTATCCAAATTGGTTGGCCAATGTAGTGATGGTTAAAAAGCCAAATGGGAAGTGGAGGATCTATATAGAATTCACTAACTTAAATAAAGCATGTCCCAAAGACAGCTTTCCTTTGCCTAGAATTGATCAGCTAGTTGATGCTACTGCAGGGCATGAGCTATTTACTTTTATAGATGCATATTTTGGGTATAACCAAATCTAGATATACGCATCAGATAAGGAAAAGACATCTTTTGTCACGAATAAAGGCCTGTACTACTATAATGTTATGCCCTTTGGGCTAAAAAATGCTGGAGCAACCTATCAAAGGTTAGTGAATAAAATGTTTCATGGCCAAATTAGAAAAAAATATGGAGGCCTACATAGATGATATGCTTGTCAAAAGTAAAAAAATAGAAAATCATATCACAGACTTAGATGAAGCGTTTAGGATTTTGAAGTAGTACAATATGAAGTTAAACCCAAGCAAATGCGCGTTCGGAGTATCCTTAGGAAAGTTTTTAGGGTTTTGGTAAGTCAATAAGGAATAGAAGCTAACCCAGAGAAAATTCAAACCCTTCTAGATATGAAGTCTCCAAAATCAATTAGAGAAGTTCAAAGGTTAACAGGAACGGTTGTAGCCTTGAACCAGTTTATATCACAAGCTACAGATAAATGCCTGTCATTCGTTAAACCCCTCAGAGGAATGCGAGAAAGCCTTCCAGGAGTTGAAGAGGTATAGGAAGTCCTTCAATTCTCTCTAAACAATACCGGGAGAAGATCTTTATTTGTACCTGGTCATTTCAGACTCGACAGTAAGTTCAGTATTGATAAGAGAAGAAAGTAAAGCGCATAAGCCAATTTATTATGTGAGTCATGCTTTGTTAGATGTCGAGACAAGGTATCTAGCTATAGAAAAAATTACTTTAGCGCTAGTAGTATCCGCTAAGAAAGGAAACTAAGGCCTTACTTCCAGGCTCACACCACAGTGGTGCTCACAAACCAGCCCCTAAGGCAGATAATGCAACGACCAGAGGTGTCAGAATGTTGGTGCAGTGGCCTGTAGAGCTGGAAGAGCATGATATTAGGTATTGACCTAGAACAACAATTAAAGGGCAAGTAGACGCAGACTTTAGAGTGAAATTCACTAGTAACTAATTCAAGAAGGCTAGGATTGGCAAAGCAATAATACTAACTTGGCGATTATATGTGGATGGATCATCAAACCAACAAGGGAGTAGAGAAGGGTTGACTTTAGTCACCCCAGAGCATACAAAGATAAGCTTTGCCCTCATGTTTGGGTTCAAGGCCTCCAACAATGAAGCAGAGTACGAGACCTTGCTTGCTGGTCTCAAATTAGCAAAAGCATATAGGAGTAGAGAAGCTGAACATTTTTAGTGATTCACAATTAATATCTGAGTACCATGCAAAGGAAAGTATAATGTTAACGTATCTACAAAAGGTCAAAAAGCTACTAATGAATTTTGTAGAATACACCATCACTCAGGTTTCAAGAGAAAGAAATAGTAAAGCAAATGCTCTTCCAAGGTTGGCATCAGCCACGGATGCAAGCTTAAATAGATTAATCCCTTTTGAGTTCTTGCAAAATCTAAATATTAATGACGAGAAGAACAAGAAGATTAATCTTGTGATTACAATTGGGAGCTAGATGGATCATAACATTAGCTACTTAAGAGATAAGAAGTTGTTTGATAATAAGGATGAAGCAAGGAAAATCAGGTTAAAGTCAGCCCGGTACATAATTTTGGGAGATGTGCTATACAAGGGAGGAAATTAAATATTTTACTTGAGGTGTCTAACGTTTGGTGAAGTAAACTACATGATGAGAGAAATCCATAAGGATATTTATGGCAACCATTCAAGTACAAGGTCGTCGGCCTATAAAGCCATTCGCCAAGGGTACTTTTGGCCTACCATGAAGGAAGATGCATAGAAATTTATGCAACGATGTAACAAATGTCAAAGGTTTTCCAATATACCACGTCAACCCCTAGAACAGCTCACCTCAGTTGCTAGCCCATGGCCATTTACTCGGTGGGGGGTAGACATCATTGATCCAATGCCTACTAGCAAGGGGCAAACAAAATTTACAATCATGGTTGTAGACTATTTCACAAAGTGGGCAAAAATAGAACCCTTGGCATAAATTATAGAGCATAAAACTACTAGATTCATATAGAAGTCTATCATATGCTGATTTGGTATTCCCCAGACCATTGTCACGGATAACAGGAAACAGTTTGATAATTCCCATTTCAGAGGGTTATGCAAAGGCCTTAAGATTAAAATTTTTTTCTCTTCACTGGTTCATCCTCAAGCAAATGGACAGGTCAAAACTGTCAACAAAATAATTAAGCACCACTTAAAGACCAAGCTAGAAAAGCATGAAGGGGCTTAGGCAGATAAATTATTATTCATATTGTGGACTTACAGAACCACATACACCATAGCAATAAGAAAAACCTCATACTCCCTTGCATTTAGGACAGAAGCAGTGGTCCTATAGAGATTGGCATGCCTTCTTATAGGGCGCAGTATTTTCAACCCGAGCAGAACTTAGAATAACTAAACCTCACCCTAGACTTGGTGGAAGAGAAGAGAGAGCAAGCTCAACTCAAACCAGCAACACACAAACAAAGGGCAGCTCACTACTTCGATTCAAAGGTGAAACCAAGAAGCTTCCAGTTGGTGATCTAGTTCTCAGAAAGATATTTCATAGCACAAAAGAGCAAAATGTTGGTGTGCTATGACCAAATTGGGAAGGCCCTTATAGAGTGGTAGAAATTGTCAGGCCTAGGACTTATAGGCTCGGATACATGAATAGAGTTGTCCACATCCTTAGAATGCAAAACATTTGAGGATTTACTATCAGTAATGAAGCGATTTTCTTTTTTAAAGTTTAGGCAGCTAATAAGGATTTGTTTAAGTCATTAGGAAGATTCTTTTTTATACTAATAGAAAGTTATTACCAATTTGCACTTATGATAGTTTAATAGTAAAGCACATCATTTGTTTATTCTAGTATTTCGTGTTACTGTTTAAAATTTTCCTTTATTTGAAAGAGGGTAGCTGTGGTGCAAAACATACAAGAAATCAACAAAAATGTGCATAAAATATAAAAGGTCATGCCCCATAAGAGCAAAGAGCATGCTCCCAAAAGTGAGTGGGGAACAACAGTCATGCTTCTTAGGAAGCAAAAATTATACTCCCATAGGAGTAGCAGGAAAAATTAATAAGTATTCCTTGCCCTCCTGAGAAAAACAAAAAGTAAAAAAACTAAAAATAAATTCTGAGAGCAGAAACCATGCCCTCAAAAGTAAAGAGTAACAGCCATGCTCCCCAAAAACTATACTCTTATGGGAACAGTAGGAAAAATTAACAGAATTCTTAAGAAAAAAGAAAAGCAAGGAAAGTAAAAACGTTTTTTTTACTTTTATAAAAATCAACAAAAGCAGGTGAAGAGCAAAGAGCTGTAAGACACTAAAAGCAAATACATTAATAAAGACAACCGGGACATGCTCAGTTTACAACTTTAGTACTAGAACAACCTTATTATAAGAGCAAGAGAAAAGAAGAAAGACCACAACTAAAAACTAGAAAGATAATAGAAGAATCAGTATCCTAGACATAATTGATAACGAGCATCATTAGTCTTCTAGAAAACGATAATCAAGTTGAGGGTAGCAACTCTTAATCATGGCCTTAACTTTGTCACCACCTTTTAGAAACTCTTCATCAAGGATATTCTCAAACTCAGTAGAAGCATTGAACTCTTCAATGGCTAAAGCCTTCATACTTGGAATTTTAAGGTCCAATTGGTCGAAGGATTTGGATAGTTCTTGAACTTAGGATTAGGACTGAGCTGATTCTTCCTTTGCAACATTAAGTTATAACTTTAATTGGGCCACAAGAGCTTTCTCTTCACTTAGACACTTATCTAGCTCATCAATCTTTTTTCCAAAAATTTAGCCCGACTCAAGTAAAGCATTCCTCTCTAGAGTCGGGGACTTTATACTTTTTTTTATATTTGAATAGCACAACCAAGCTATAAGAAGATGAACACAATTAGGATCTAGCTTTATATCAGTAATGGTAACACAAAATCAATATTATTACTACCTAATAAACATTAGCAAGCATGGCTTCAACAAAATCAGAGTTCTCCATTTGCCTCATATTATCAGCAAAGACATACTGAGGCCAAGATTGAGCAAAAGAGCTCAGATATGCTTGAGAAGGATCTTCCCAAGTGAAGTTATGTAAACCATCAAACAAGGGCAGAGTTCCTTGACTTGGGCCTGCTGAAAGAGGTGTAGACATAAGAGCATTAGTGGAAGTAGATGCAGAGCCAAAGCCTGCAGATTGTGGAAACAAAATTTCTTTCTGTAATCGTAGAGCAGTTGCAAGTTTTTTAAGCGACTCTTGAGCAATTGCATCAGTGGAACAAATGCAGAATGAAACCCAGCAGACTGAAAAAACAGTGTTTCAATAGTGCCAGATGGAAACAAAGTTTCTGGCTATAATCCTGCCACAGTTTGAAAACTCTGGTGCAACCCTTGAGCAGTTATAATTTCTTGGGAGGATGATCCCACAAACTAAAAGATTGGCTTATCCTTAAGTTTCCTGCTAATTTTTTATGTCTGGTATTTGTCTATCTTCTTCGTTTTTTGTGCGGTGTCATCCCCAAAAGCTATAACTAACAGAAGATGGGAAAATAAAATAAAAACAAGATATTACAACCTTCCATTAGTATAAAAATTATTATGCTTAAATAAAACTCACTTGGCGATGGAATATTGGTATAAGTAAAAGGGATAAAGTCAAAGGCGGTTAGAAAGCCTGATTGAAAAAGATATTTCCAAGACTGTAAGTTTATAGGATCTTTAAAAACTTCATCGATTTAATTTTGCTCAGTAGGATCAACAGAGGTTCAACCCCATGATATTGTAAAAAAAAAAAAAGCAGACAAAGAAAAATAGTAAGTACACTGATAAAGAAAAAGCACATCTTGTAGAAATTTCTTATGAAGCTACTTGGAGTAGAAAAGAAGGTTTGAACCCTATACTCAGGATACATATAATGAGAATTTCCTAGCTCCCAATCCCCAGGGGCAAAAAGCCAAGAATCTTTCCAGGAATCATTATGAGATTTGCCCTAGACAATTAAAGGGGAAGACTTAGCCCAAGCACGGATATATATCAACCCTTGAGAGGGGAGTCTTTATCACCTAAAACACTCATTAGTTGGTAAATTCGTTGAAATTGACTAAATGTTAGATTTGGAAAACCCCTCAATTTTAATAAAAATGTATATGCTAATCATGGCACACCAGACACTGGGGGAAAGTTGTGTCAGGGTGCAGTTCAAGCAGATCAGTATATATCCCAAGAAAGGGTACAACGGTAACCTAACACCATAGCAAAAAAAAAAATTCAAGATGAAAGGCAACAACTCCAAGAGGGAGCTGGCTCGCTAGCTCACCAATTTCAGGCTTCTTAAGTTTAACTGAACTTGAAATTTCATACTTGACTCTGTGAGATGGAATGGATATCTTAGAAATTGCATTCTCCACCCCATCGTTGGACTAGTTGAGTTAGAGGTAAGTTTATTCATCGGGAACAAATGATGCAAGAGCAAAATTTATGACAAGGAGTATGTGGTCAGAGGATATATGACAGTAATCATCATCATCTTCAAAGTACTCATAAGAGAGAGTTAGGGTTATTTTTACAATCAGAAGACATTGAAATTACTAAAAATAGGGAGAAGATAAGAGACACTCACCAACCAAAGCGAAAACCAAAGGATTGAAACTCAATGTGGGCAAATGGTGCAAAGGATCGTTTATATAAAAATGAGAAGAGAGAGAAACAACTTGAGCTCTTATGTTTATGGTTGAAAAAGAAGTTAAGACTTGGGGAGCAGTTGTTGTAGAAAATATAAAATAGTCAATAAAGCAAAAAGTGACGCTCCTTAGGAATGGGAGCAAAAACCATGCTCCCCAAGAATAAAGAGCAGTAGAATCATTCTCCCCTAAGAATGGGGAGCAGGAATTATATTCCACTAAGAATGGGGAGAAGTAGAATCATGCTCTCCCATGAATGGGAAGCAGAAATTATTCTCCCCCAAGAATGGAAAGTAAGAATTATGTTCCTCTAAGAATGGAGAGCAGCAAAATGCTCTCCCAAGAATGGGGAGCGGCAGAACTATGCTCTCCCAAGAATGGGGAGCGGTAGAATTATGCTCCCCCAAAAATGGGGAGTAGGAATTATGCTCCCCCAAGGATGGGGAACAGTCGAATCATGCTCCCCCAAGAATCGAGAGCAAGAATTATGCTCCCCTAAGATTGGGGTGCAGGAGAGTTATGCTCTCCAAGGAGCAGAACCATGGTCCCTAGGAACGGGGCCCAAGAGTGGTGGATGGAAAAAGTCATTGATCTATGGGGCCCTTGACCCAGTTTTAAATTATGGACCACATAAGAAAAATGAAGTCAAAATAGAAGAGTTATCATGAATCAAGCCCAGCAAAATAAAATCCGACAATGGAAGGACATTGCTTGGTCCAGAAGCAAATTAAATAGAGTCTGACACGAATACAACCTATAAAAATGGAGAAAAATTTTGTAATTAAAATCTTAGAGGATAGAGGAGAGTTAGATAGAGTTTAAGTTATAAAAATGACTTTATCTATAGAAGGATATAAAAGCAGAGGTCTCTTATAGTATACTGGACCAAAAAAAAAAAAGTAGCAAAGAGAGGGAGAGTTAAGCTGTAATTGCGATCTTAATAAAATATTTATTTTATCTACTTGTGGACGTAGGCCAAAGGCAGAATCACGTTAATTCTCTGTGTCTTTTTCTTATATCGCCCCTATATAACTTAATTCTCTAGTTGACCAGAAATCTGCGTCAACAATTACAAATATATTTTTCCTCCTGACTTCACGAATCCAATGAATTATGCTTTTTATTTTTAAATATCTACATATGAAATTACTAAATATTAATAAATGAACATCAGCGTATAATAATAAATTGTAAAGTATTTATTCAGTATTGAACTGTAAAATAAAAATCAACTCATCATTGATAAATTCATTAGTTTAATATGTTTGCGCATTCTGATTCAACATTGTAAGTTTTAGTTGAAGCCATGTCTTGTAAATTACAAGTCAATTGTCAGGCCTCTAACCATTAATGATTCATTGTGTTGTAAACTAGAAAATGAAAATGATCACACATATCTCTTTAAAGTTAAAATCTTTAGACATTTTGAGTTTCTCTGTAAATATTTGTTTAAAGTATTGGGAAGAAAAAATTATCATTTAAAAAGTTAAAACATTGAACATTGATTTCAGTGTTTTAAATTAGTATTTAGGCTAATAATACTATATTTGTTTATGATAAAGTGCCCTTAATAGTAATTTATATCATGGGTATTTTTGTAATAAATTTTATTTATAAAAATATAATCGTTGAAAGTAGTTTTTATAGTGCAAATAGTCACACTCTTTAAAATAAATTCAAATCAGCTAAAATGAACTGCTTATTTATGGTTATTTCTCAATTTCAGTAGTAAAAAAAACCCCGTAAAAAGTTTCATTTTTTTTTATTGTGTCTCTGGCTCAAGCAGTTGTATTACTTAAATACGAATTTCGAAATTTTCAGTAATTTATAATAATAAAAGTCATTTTATTATGTTGTATAACTTCATTTTAAAATAGGATTAAGATCCTCTCCTAGCATTTTCTCTCCTAATCATTCTAAACTTTCAAGGATCCATTGACATGTATAATTAATAAAATTAAATGGCTGAGGTTAAATCTTACATTATAATCTTATTTTTAACTCATGGTAACTCAAAAAAAATTCTTTAATTATTGTGATTTTCTCTCCCTTCATAAAATTAAAATTTTAATTATTGCAATTTTGAAGAATTTAAAAGAGTAACTGTAAATCAAAAAAAAAAAACAACTTACCTATGGCTATGGTCCTTTCTTTTCTAGATCTTTTGGGCTTCTGGCTATCTTGTATGCATATTTTAAGTGACTTAGAAGGACATCTCTAAATTGGAATAAAGCTACTGTGAAAGCAAAGAAGAAATTCTGGAAAATTAATAATGTTCCTCTTTCTCATCATGCATTGATGGAAGATTCTTCTTACGGGGGACAACCGTTCACATATTGTGTTTGCTTGACTTCTTCGGTTATCCCTCAGAGTGTAGGAGCTCATTTTTTTGTTCGCTGCACTGTTTGTGAAGTTGCAGCTCTTTTTTTTTCTTTCTTTCTTTCCTTCTAAGTTCACAGCAAAGGATTGCAAGTGCATCGGTCAAGCTTGCTTTAATCAAAATCTGACAATAAAAATTCTAATTTTGTGAAGGGAGAGAAAATTGCAATAATTAAAGAAAAACTTTTGAGTTATCATGAGTTAAAAAATAAGATCAAACTGTAAGATTTAATCTCAGCCATTTAATTTTATTAATTATACATGCCAATAAATCTTTGAAAGCCTAGAAGGACGAGGAGAAAAATGCCTAGTAGAGGATCATAATCCTTTAAAATAGGACAAGTATTCACCAACCATATGATGGCAAGGGTGGCTTTGTATTTAGACGAATAAGGCGCCTAAGACCCCAAATTTTGGAAGGCCTCATTTTTTGAGTGTTTCTTTAATAATTCTCTAATTAATGAAGATCTTTTTTTTTTTTTTACAAATTACAAATTGTAAAGGAAATAGGAAAGCATATTAGGCATCTCTCTAATTAACAATTATCCTACAATTAAGGAATATTTTTTACAGAAAATCTATATATGGTAATGGTATTCAGGAGACATAATTAATAATATTATCTAACCATTAATTCATTCTTTATTAGTCTTTCTAAGAAAAAAAATTAAATTATTTACCTTTTTAATTTCCTTAAAAACTTAATTATTTAATGCTAGAATAATTTATTTTTAGTTTAATTTTTATTAAAAACTTTATAACATCAAAAATCAGTGGATGAAAAAATTTCTTACTCTCTTCTTTACAAAGAAAATAATCATATTCATTGGTTCATTTAAAAATAAAAAATTAGTTTCTTAAAATACAAAGTCCATACCTATTATTTGATCATCAATTCATCATCTCAACTTTTTATATTTTCTAAATATTCTATTTGAAAATAATAATGTTCTTATTTATTTTTTTGTTTATTTTGTAATGATTTTAATAGAAGTAAAAAAAATTCTTCACTATTTTTTTAGGTTTTAATAGCATCAAGAGTGGCAAAATAAATAAATAAATGGAATTTGAATTGAATTGTAAATAAATTGGGTCAAAATTCTACTGATTCGGATTCAATTCGTTTAATAAACGAAACGAAATCTCGAGATTCAGATTCGATTCATTTATTTAATGAATATTCAATTCAATTCATTTGGTAGAATTAATAAACGAATTAAATAGAATCCGGATTCGTATACTATTCGTTTATTCTATTACGAATTCATTGCGAATCAAATCGAATCTAGATTTGTTTACAATTTCTTTAGAAAAATATAATTAATAAACAAAATTGAGCAAAATAAAATATGAAAACACCTCAAATTTAACATCCTACAAAGTACAAATAATCCAAACCATATTTCAAGATTAAATATACAATCATCCAAACACCAAAATAATACAAATAACAATATTTCAATTTCAAATTATGAACCAAGGTGATTTCTTTAATCCTCTTAATTTTGTCTTTATCGCCTTAAAAACAAGAATCCTACACCAAAAAGCCAATAAAACAATATTAACATGCTACAACACTAATAATAGTCATTGTAATATTTCAAAATATCAAATATTTAGCAATTTTGTAGTATTATTAAGGAAATAATAATTAAGTCTACAAAGCCAAGAAAAATAAGCAGGATAAAACTTTACCTATCACACTCCTCTTTTGTCATTAGGATCATTGGCACTCTCAGCAAATGGAGCACTATTAGTGCTCATGTTCATAATGTTTTGAGTAAGTTGGTCCACAGTGACATCAAAATGTTTCATAATAATTTGGTAAAAATAAAAATTAATTAGAAACAATTAAATATAATACCATAAAGGAAAATTAAATTAATTTTATGAGCACGTTTTACCACTCTCTCCAAATATCCAATCTCTAGTAGGAATAATTGTTTGGACTGTCTCTGGCTTCAATACACTTCAAAATTGATCAAGAGCTCGATAGGCAACACTGAAAGTTGATTCATATGCAACAATGGATATAGAATGCTCAAGATATCACGAGCCATGGATGAAAGGTGAGGATAATGAAATCCATTTTCTTTTCAAAAACATAGAATGTCTAAATCAATCTTTTTATCAACTCTTGGTTAATCCAAATAAATCTCCAATTCAGATTTTCTAACGTAACCATTACAATCCATGCTGTCAAAATCATCAAACTTCTACAAAATAATTAAGAAATAAGAATAGTCAATATCCAAAACAAGTACGGAAAATTATAAATATACCTTGAACATATTCATGGTCCTTTGGTTAAGTGTCTTCCGACTATTGTCATTATGTCCCGCACTTGAACTAACATCATTCACTTTGAGCTAGTACAGAAAGCATTTTTGTAATACACAATGATATCAAGCATGAGAAAAGTTGAATTCCATCTTGTAAGAACATCTTCTCTTTATCCTTTCTTGTTATCTAGAGATACTTGCTTAAAACACTCCAAGAATTTTCTTTTTCTTATTTGTGACCCTTTGACGTATTTCACACTCTCATGGGTTTTTTCTATTTCTTTCAATTCTTTTGAACAATCAAATTAACTATATGAGCACAACATTGAATATGGAAGAAATCCTCATTACTCATCAAAGCATTACTTAATCTTAATTGACTTTTTAACATTACAACACAAATATCATTACTTGAAGCATTGTCTACAGTCAATGAAAAAAATCTTTTTCTCAATACCCCATTCACATAACAATGACAATATTTTTTTAGCCAAGGCAACCCCAGTGTGAGGAGTTAGCATTTCACTAAAATTCAACACTCTTTTCTATAAATTCCAATCCTTATCAATAAAATGTGCAATGAGGCACAAATAATCATATATAGTTATAGAAGTCCATAAATCAATGGTAAGGCATATTCTACCTAAAGCTTCTTTTAACATGCTTCTAATTTTTTTTCTTTTCCTTATTATGCATTTTTAGTACATTTGCTTTCGCAGTGTTCCTCTAGATGTTGGGCACTTCATCACACAAATAATTCTAAATTCTTCTAATACTCTCATACTTACCAAATTGAAATGGAAAATCGTGCATGATAATGGCATAAAACAATAATTCGCAAAACATATGAGCTTCAAATTTTGGAACACAAGTTGACAGTCCATCACTATGATCTAGCTTTATTTGTATAGGATCACACTTTTTAAATTTTGCACAAAGTATCATAATGTCTTTTCAAATTACCTATACCAAAATTGTGCACAACCCCATACTCAATCCCACATTTTCTACACACCACCCTTGGCTTGTTCTCTGGATATTTATCCCCAAAACCTTACAAAATAATGACCAAACCTTTGAAGTTAGTTTCTTTTGTTGTAGTCCATTTTGTTCCGCTAGTCTTAAACCTTTTCAAATGTATTCTTCCATTTTGATTATGTCAGTTCCATTATCATCTCCAACACTGGAATCAGTAATTGTGTAGACTGAATTCTTTGGTTTGTGTGCATTCTCCTATAAAAAAAATAATTCAAAATTATTTAGCAAGATGAATTAACGATTTAACTTAAATAATAAACAATCAAATGCAAAAATCGGTAAATGTATCACAGAAACAAGAATCTACTCTAATCATATGCCATATGCATGTAAACCAATAATATAATTAAAGACCATAAGGAAAATCCAAAACAGAAATTGTTCTACTAAAAAAAGGGTGGGGATATTCAGGTAGATAAAGCAATGCATGAGAAACATGATAATTACAAATTTACAGCGAATAGACATCATCAAAAATTTTGTTTGAATGTAAAATAGCAAAAAAGACAACAACAGATAAAAATGTGCACGATCCTTATAGCAAAACCCAAAGTCAGACATGGCAATCTCGTTGAATTAAGAGATAAATCTTGTTGGATTAAAAAACACGGCAATCTTAACTATTATGATTGTAATCATCAAAAAAAATAAAAATAATTCCAATATTCTATTCACTAGATTTAGCTAATATTAGTGGCCATCACGAAAATTTAAATCCTTCAATGCTTTACATGTTTGTGAGGTAATAATTGAACAAACAACCCCACCATCACTTTCAAATCTTAGTTTAGTATTTGTTTTGATTGTTTAAAATCTTAACCAAATAGCTTGTGTGAACATTATTGCTTAACCATGATTGCAAAAATAAAATAAGATTGAAAAAGAATAAAGAAAATTAATTTCATTGGTTAATTCATTTACAGGCACACAATTTTTTTTATTTACAAGAGTAACAGTTAGCCCAATACCCACAACAAAGCTTATTGTGCGACTGTGATAGTGAGAACCGTGAGATGGTGCCAATTGAGAAAGAGTGGAGAAAACAAAAAGACAAGAGAGGGCTACAGGCTGATAAATGAAAGGAAATTGGGAAAAAAATAAGCGAAACGATGAAATAAAAAAATTAAAGCAGGCTACCCTAATTCTTGTTTCACTTATAATGTTTGTCTTATTAGCATTCAAAATTACTATATTAACCTTCAAATTTTAAAAATTTTCCAAACAATTTTAAGGATAAATAAGTAATTTAATTAAACAAATAATAAATGAATTTTAACAGATAGACTGTATTCGATTTGTTTCTGACCCATTAATTAGATGAATCTTAAATGAATAAATAAATCAATGTCCTCAAGCCTGGTCGATTTGTTTAATTAACGGATCGAATCCAATTCACACTTTTATTAAACGACTCAATTTTTCAAACCCAAATCCATTCAATTTGCTTCGAATCAAATTCAATAAATGAATCTTGACCTAGATTGCCACCCCTAGTAGCATCCTCACTTTCATAAAGTGAAGATATCCTCATTAAAAAATGACACTACATGTGAATTATATATGGGTGTATTCCAATCTAGGATCCAAGATTTGTTAAAGTCCAAAAAACTATTAAACTATGTAGTTTAATAGTTAATTGACATTATATTATTAAATCTTATGGTTTAATAGCTTTTCCAAAATTTATTAAGGTCAAGGATCTTACACTATCTATATATATATATATAAATAGGGGGCGGATCAACGGTCCCTTAGAATTGCATTATTTTTTATATTTTGTGTGGACTGTTAGATTACATATAAATAAAAGGTCAAAATTTAATGAGATGTATTAAATATTTCATCTATTGTTTATCATCTTCTTTCTTTCTCCAGCGATAATCATGGCCAGCTTTAATTTTTTTTTCTCTCTCATCGCCACTTATAACTCTTTACTTCCTTTAATCATAAGGAAATATGAAAATTTAGTATTCCTCTTTGACAAACATTCAAACTTGCACTTCCTCTTGTTTATGGCCATGGTAATGGATGATAAATTTTTCTTGTTTCCTTGCTTTTTTATTGTTTATTCTTATTGAATGTTCTTTACAGTTGATTAACATATGTTGAAGCTTTTTCATATTGAAATCTTTCTTCTTTTTTATTGTTTGAGAAATTGCAAATAAAAGGGTTTAAGGGTTAAAGCGAAAGAGAAAAATGATTAAAGAACAGAGGGAAACATGAGAGACCTAAGACAAAGAAAAAAATAGAAAAAGCAAAAGGCGTAAAAGAGAGAGGAGAGAGCAAAGCAAATAATAAATAGAAGAAATAAATGTTATTTCTCATTTAATTATTGTAATCTTAACCATTAATTTATATATAATCTAAAAGCTAACACAAATTAAAAAATAATGTAATTTTAAGGGGCCATTAATATGCTCCTCACACACACACATACACACACAAGACAATGATGTTAACACCACAACAAAATCGGCTAGTTGAGAGGATGAACATAACTCTCAAGGGCGAAGTGAGAAGTATGTTAATCTGATCAAAGGTACCTAGAAGTCTGTGAGCTGAAACTCTTAACATTGCTTGCTACTTGGTTAACTTGAGTTCATTAACTACCATTTGCTGCAAGACTTCATTTGAAATGTGGAATGGAAAGCCTGTAAATTATAAAGATCTGAGGGTGCTTGGCTGTCAAGCTTATGCACACATAAGTTAAGGGAAGTTGTGATACAATGAAAGGTTATAAACTTTAGTATACAAATTTGTCTCCATTTAGACATATAATTATCAGGGATGTGATTTTCAAGGAGGAAAAAGTTGCAAAAAAGCTCCAAGAAGAAAAAGGTATATAAGCTATAAGTATTACTGATGTACAAATTTGAGATGGAGTCTCATGTTCAAAGCAATTCAAATGATGCTGCAAAATAAGATGAAGCTACTGAAGATACATGTGAACTTAAAACCTCTCAACAACCATCTCAAGTTTAGTCTCAATTTGAAGACTAAAAGTTGACTAGATACAGAAAGAAAAGATAGGTAAAAGCTCCTATAGATATGTACATGCAAACTTAATTACTTATACATTACACTTTGCACATGATATTGATGAAAAAGAACATAAAAGCTTCAAGGTTGCTGTCAAATTTTAGCATAAAAAGGAACGAATATTAGTAATAGATCAGGAAATGTATTCTTTACATAAGAACAACACTTGAGAACTGGTTCCAAAGCAAAGAAATTAAAGGATAGTGGGTTGCTAATGGATATACAAGATCAAGAATGACGTAAAGGATCTAAACCAAGGAGATTTAAGGCCAGACTTATTACAAAGGGATGTACACAAAAAGAAGGCATTGATTTTAAGGAAGCATTTTCACCAGTGGTAAGAGATGCATCAATCAGAGTATTGTTGTCATTAACAGTATTTGATATAGAGCTAGATCAGTTAGATGCCAAAATAACTTTTCTACATGGTGAATTATAAGAATAGATTTACATGTCATAGCATGTAGTATATGTCATTACAAACAAGATAGATCATGTATGTTTGCTTAAAAAGTCACTATATGGTTTAAAGCAGTCCCCAAGGCAGTGGTATATCAAGTTTGATAAATTTATGGTCTCATGAGTTCAAAATGTGAAGTTATGATTATTGTATACTTTAAATAATATCAAACATGTAAACTTATATATCTACTTCTATAAGTGGATGACATGTTAATTACATGCAAGGAAAAGACTAAGATAGAGAATTCAAAGAAGCTCCTCAACATTACTTTTGATATGAAGGATTCAAGTGCTGCAAGGAAGATATTGAGAACAGAAATCATCATAAATAAAAAAGAGGGAGCAATCTTTCTCTCTTAGGAGAAATACTTGAAGAGGGTATAGGAGACATTTGATATGCTTGACTCGAAACCTAAACAGAGTCCATTGGCAACTTATTTCAGATTACTCAATCTTTTTTGTCCAAAAATAGATGAAGAAAAGTCTGAAATGCAAAAATTACAAACGCAAATATTGTTGGGTGTTTAATATATGATATGGTTCTTACTAGACCGGACATCTCACATGCTTGGAATGTTGAATGTTGCATCTTCAATTATGATTTTTTCTTTGTATGACATCATTATTTGATACGATTAATATATTTGATAAGTTTGCTCTCGTAAGCATTAATGTTTCATCCATTAAATGGCTTATTGAAAATTTTTGAATCACAAAATGATTTAAAATCGATCAAAATTTAAGCCAAAATTAAATTAGTGTGCACAATACAAGTTAACTGGTTAATCAAAATTCAATAAAAGGCAAAATGACTTCTGAGGCAAAATAGGCATACCTTTTGTAACCAACTGGTAAGTTGTTTTCGCAATAATTATTTACTAGACAAAACCAGTCAGCCGGTTGGAGAAAAAGGAAACTCGTTTGCTTAATGTTTACTCACTGGACAAAAATCGGATAGCTGGATAGAGAAAATCGGTAAACTGTTTTTGTAAAATTCACTAACTGGACAAAATCGGTTATTTAGTTAGTGAAAAGTGGTCAGCTAGATTTGTGTTTTATAGTTCACTCATCTTCTTCCTCTTCTTTCGGCAATCCAGTTCTCTCTCTAACAACCATGTTCTTTCTCTCTCATTCTCACTCTAAAATCCACCATTTTCATCTTATTGTTATGATAAGGAAAGAACTCAATCATTGGAAAATCATGAAGATCAATTTACGGAAAGAACTCAATCATTGGAAAATCATGGAGATTAATTTACAGAATGCATAGCACTATCAAAGGGATTTCCAATGTCTAGATTATCTCTATAGAATATCTTCAATGATTCAATTCTTTTATAAATATTCCTTTTATGCAAGTTGTACATAAATGTCATGCATTAGTGGCTATGATTTGGCCATTAGTTAGGACAGCAATAGCTTAAGTTTAGGCCACTTGCTCCTTTAATCTCACGTATTCTCCTGTATAAATTTATGATTTCAATTTCAATAAAAGTCAACCAATTCTCTCACGCTTCAATTTTCTTTATGTTACACCAAATTGATTCACAAAAATCATTCCCCACCATACCTTGTGCTCAAAATCATCTTCTCAACTGATTTTCATGATCAAAATCACAAGATCCCAAATCTAACCTAAGTTTTCACCTGAATTTTCTCTTTCTAAATTTTTCCTTCTTTAGTTAAATTTTACTCTAATTAAATGCATATATTCCTTTTAAACTTCATCATTTTCCTTTTTCATTACTTCATTCCTCTTCAAATTTCTCCAATATTGTCATATCTAGTTCAAGGTCGATTAGAGGAAAAGGGAAAGAACATTTTCTACCCACCAAACGGCTATGGCAGGAAGAGGGCACTTTTAATCAGTCCAACTTTGAATCCAGACACTTTTCGAACAAGCATTTGGCCAAGCGATTTCACCAAAAATTTATGATCCGTACGGTATTTCCTACATTATATATTTTACCTAATTGGTTTCATAGTCGCAGTATTAGTAATAGAAATTTGTTGCAATTGTTGGAAGAAGTTGGTTGGATTAATTCCCTTGTGATTAAGGATAATGTTTATCCCGACTTGGTGAAAGTATTTTACTCGAATATGGATACTTCGGCAGAAAAAGAGAATCGAGCAATCACCAATATTGGAGGCGTTTTGATTGAATTTGATGTTACAGAGCTGAATTCTATCCTAGGAACCTCTGATATTGGCTTAGAAATCTTTTTCGCTAAGAAAGCCCCTGATATTGATCATTTTGTTTATGTTGATGCCGTTAGAAATATATGTAGGCATATTGATCTTTCTAATGAAGTTTGTACCATCCATTTCTGTACTCAATGTCTTTCCCTTCAATCTCATATTTTACTTCGTTTTATTCAAACCATTGTTCTTCCTAGGTTGGGGGCATTTAGATGAGGCTTCCCACATGGATGTTGCTTTGATCAATTCCATCATTAGGCATCGTCTGGTTAATCTTGGGTACACTGTTATATGCACTATGCTTTCTATACCCAACTTGATCAGTCATTCCCTTCCATATGGTCATTTTATCACTCGAATCCTTAAACACTTTAGGGTGTTTATCAATGAACCATCCTGTAAACCCTCTAAGAGGTAATGAAGTTGTGTATGCCTTAGAATTTGAATGGCATAATGGAACATGGGTAAAGTTCACTGAAAATAAATATACTATGATTGCCCCAAGTGATGATCGTCCTCTCAATGATGTGGTTCTTGCTTATCAGCTTCCTAATTTTCGCTTCCTTTTTAGGGTCAGCGTAGGCGTCAAGACCCTCCAGTGTCTGCAAATGATCTTGATGCCTCTGCATCTGTTGTACCACCTCCAGAGCCTCCAGCCTCTAAAGAGATTACTCTTTAGTAGCTTATGGATGAGGTGAGGACTCTTTCTATGCAGCAGACCAGCTTTCAGTAGCATATTCTGGATCAGTATCAACGTCTCTCACAGCAGCTTATTCACGAACCCTCCTCTTAGAGCACTTTGGCATTCCATATCCGTTTTCACCAACATCACCACCTCAGTAGTCTATTCCTCTTACGCTTGTATTGGACACACCAACAGTTACTGCTTTATGCTCTTTTATTTTCTATTTTGGATTATGTGGTTGTTTATAGATTATATGGATTTAATATGGTTATTATTTCTTTTCCCTTATGTGTTTGGATAATGTGGAACTAATGAACTTGTCTAGAGTTTTTTATACTTGATAGGGGGAGCATTCTACTCTTTTTGATGATGAAGGGAGAGATATGATTTGTACTTATTTGTTATGAAAAATATGCATTCATGCAGAGGGAGCTTGCAAAAATCTTTTTCAAATCAGTTTTTAATTTTACATTTATTAAGGGGGAGTTTTCATAACTAAATTAAACTTTTATAATGTGTTTTGTCATATTAAAAAAGGGAGAGATTGTTAGCCTATATGGCTATAAAATATTGATTTTGATGATAACAAACCACATGTTTTGAATAAACAAAGAATTACACATTATGTTTTTGAAACAAGAAAATGATTTTATGAAATTGGTTATTTTTAAGTTTATGGTTTAAATTGAAAAGTTTTGAGAACTTCGAAATCAACAAGTATTGTTTTAAATTCTAGAAATGGACCTATTTGTAAAATTTTATAAAGATTTAGGTCATAGTACAATTTTATAAAGTTTTGCAGCAAAACTATAATTTTAGAAAATAGTCGTTATGTTGTAGCAAGTAGCTAACCGATATCATCAAAGCGGCAAATTGGTTATCAAGCAGAAGCTCTCTGGAGTAAAAACGACTAACCGAAAAATGAAAAACGGCAAACCGGATGTTCAAAATTTCAAATCTTTAAACATAACGGTAACATCAAGTGGCAATTCGGTTAACACAAAGCGGCAAGCCAGTTATCATCAGAAAGTCAATAACGGCTAGTTTTCTACTCCAATTATAAAATAACTTCAATCAAATTCATATGAGGAAATACAACCATTATTATCATTGAGCATTCCTCTGCAATATGGGCATATAATTTCTGTATTTATTTCATTCATTCACATACATTGAGCTTTTATTTGTAATCAAACATATTGTGTGAGGGAAATTTATTTGTAATATTTTTTGTAAAGTCAAGTTGAGAAGTTGTAAGTATTGTGATACACTTGGGTTAAGAGATTAGGGATAATCTCTTGTTGTGAAGGTTCATTGACACCTTGGAAGTCAATTGTAAGCATTTGAAGCCTTGGAAGGTTTGGATAATGAAATCATCAAGCTTGGTTTGCTTAGAGGTGTGGACATGGGCGGGGATTGCCGAACCACGTAAAAATATTTGTGTTTGCTCTCTCCTCCCTCACTCTTTTATTATTTAGCATTGTTAAATTTATTATTTTTTTATTTCATTGAGGTATTAGATTAAATTGTTATGTAGTTTGCTTAGCTTAAGTTTTAAAAATCTAATTCACCCCCCTTGGGTTGCATAACTAGTATTTCATGAAAAACCTATAATATTTATTTAAAAGTCATATTTATTATATAATATTAATTTTTTTTATAACTACAATTTTTTTCAGCAATTATAGATTAAATGATACAACACTTTAATACTAAACAATCTAATTGGTACTTGGCACCCTGAGTACTGACTAGTGAGTGCATTGTGAACTGATTATATATGTATACGAATTATGCGCAGGTGAAATTGTTGAAAATATTTCCATTCAAATATTGGGTAACAATGCGAACATGCATAATTGGATCCATTCAAGCAATGATATTAGGATTATGTTTAGATATCCAGAAGTCTACTTGGAGATTCGGGTGGGATTTGCAACTTGTTACCATATTTCACTCAATGAGCCTTGTTATCATATTTTCATCCGATTAGAACCATTTGTAAAAGTTAAGTTTTAATGGCTCTAGCTTTGCCACTCGCCCTTTAGCTGAGAGCTATGGTTCAAAACTCTATAAGGACTCTCATTTCCTCTCCTAATTACAAATAATATCGAGGTAGGCATCTTTCCCACTAATTTATGGGTGGAATAAATATCACTTTAATATTTGTGAGTGTAAAATTATGGACTGTGTCATAATAGAATTGATGTTGATGGTAATGACATAAAAAAAGTTATGGTTGAATGTAGCTTACTATGTTTGGCCTGGTTATTTATATCAACACTATGTCTCTTTAACATTTTTTAGTAATTTGTGCAGGGAGTTGTTGTAACAGTAGCAAAATTTTGCTTACTATCATGGGTAATTGCAAAGCCAGGGCCAATATATCCTTCAATTCTAAACCTATTGTCTCATATTCATGGCTATGGGTAAGCAAATTTGAATTCAATTTGGGTTTAGATCAACCTGATTAGATTTCGGGTTGATCAGATAGGGAAAAAGGTAATTCAAATTTAATTCAAATCTGATAAAAAATTCGGGTTGAGTTTGAATTAGATTGGATTATGATTACATAGGGGTTGGGTTCAGGTTAAAATCAGATTCGAGTCAATTAGGATGGAATCCGATAATATTTAGATTGGTAGTAATTTCGAGTCTTTTTTGTTCATTTTGAGTTTTTTTTAAATTATTTTAGTTAGTAGCATATTATTTTTATGTAATTATCTCATTTTAATCATTTTTTACCAATTTTCACAAAAAATGAAAATTACTACTATGAAATTAAATAAATAAAAAATAAAATAAACTACAACTATTGGATCGAATCAGGTCGATCGATCGAGTCAGGTTGGATTATTTGTCCACTCCTAAGATTATATCTAAAATAATTTTTTTTTAATTTAGTGTCAACCTAGTCAAAATTTTTATTTGTTTTGAGTTTAATCTGATCTAATCACAATCCGATTTCGTTAGCCAAATCCCACCCAACCTAATTGGAGACTTCATTTGGATCCAATCCAATCCTGGATTGGGGGTTATTTGCCGACCCTAATTATCATGGCCATATTGGACGCTTTTAATACTCGGTCAAGAAATCATAATTGGAACGTGCGTTTGTAACATAGCATTTTATTTTTCTTTGTTTTTCCTAATTAAAAGTTTTATAATCAGCGTGCTGGGCTGTCATAATAGTTGTTGGGTTGTACTCATTTTTGTGGGCAAAAAGCAAAGGAGCCAAGCCGAATTGTGCAACCAGAAGTTAGTGGATGTGAAAGTACAGAGCTGCAGTCCAAGGCCACGAATCAATTTGTAGAGACGTGGAGCAATGATTTTTGTATAAAACGGTGATAAAAAGGTAATAAAATCACCAAAATTACGTTAATTTATTGTTTTTAAAATCTTTTTAACAACCAAAATTACGTAGTTTTAGAGCTTATTTTATCACTCTTTTGTATAAATATCATTTTTCGTAATGCATATACACCTAATGACAAATTAATCTATATTGATGAATTATTAGCCGCTTTTGTTAAAGATAATGATGATGCTACAACGAGTTTGAGTCGAGCAAACCCTAAATTAACACATTTCCATTAATGTTATGTTAAATATATAGTTGAGATGCATAATTTGTATCTCAAAAGTTTTGTAACCAATCACTTCGTGTCAAATCTTTTAGAATAATTCTTAAGATTTGTGTAATAATTATATTATTATTTGTATTTTTTTTCTATTATAGTTTCATGTATTTATTATGATATTCGTCTAGTGAATACTGTAATAATCATAAGTTGACACAGTTGATTTCGATTACTTTGTTTAGGGTTTCAAACCCCTGAATAATAATTTTAAATAAACTTAAATAACGAATCGAATCCTATTCCATAATACTAAACCTAAAAGAAATTTATGAGCGGCGGTAATCATGAGTGGTGGCATTAGAAGCTTTGAGCGTGTAAAGTAGTCGATGCATAAAAATCACGCAGTGGGAATCTGTCGATATGTGTGAGCTATGTCACGATAATTAATGTGCTCCAATTAATATGAAGAAGAAGAAGAAGAAGAAACGAAGAGGGAAAAAAATAAAATAAAAAGAAAACAAATGAAGGAGAATTTTTTTTAAAAAAAATTAATTTAATGACTCAAACCTTCGAACTAACCCTTTCAATTTGACATATTTAGATGTGACAGGCAACATATTGTTGGTTTGTAGGGTCCGCGCGGTGTGGTTTTATTGGGCGGACGGAAAATTACTCTATTAAAAAATGAGGGACATTTAAAATATTATGGCACCTTCCAATAATTTGGTTGGCGCGTCATTTTGAATATTGTGACTTGTATGTGGGCCATCAAACACGATAAATCAACAATAATATACAATTTTTAAAATAAAAGAATAATTTTAACATATTAAAATGCATGTCATGCCATAAGGCATAATGCCATAGAAGCTTCTCATTGAAATCATCACAAAACTGGCCCATAATATTAAAAAAATGAAAAAAATTATCACGCATGCACCCCAAGTTTTATTTTTATCAAAGTTTGTATAAAATTTGAATTTGTTTAAATTTTCTCTAAGTTTGTAAATTGTATTAATCATTCACTAAAATTTTAATACTGTTAGAATATTTAACATAATTTAAGTAGATCATTTTAGCTTTAAATTCAAAGGACATTTTTGACTTTGCACTATGGATAATAAAAGCAATGATAAGCATTCCAACATCTAAGTTCTAATTTGAATTCCAACTGATGTGGAATTCCTTCATTATATGGTGATTAAGTAATTTTACAACATATGAAATCTATCATTGAATAAATGAGTAAAATATAGCATTAGAAAATGTTGAAATTCTAACATTATTGTAAATAATAAAATAAAATTTAAAAAATCAAAACCCAATAAAATCTTTACTTCAAAACAAAAAATCCACTAACGGTTTTGGTCCTAACCACAATTTGTATCATACTTCATAGCTATTGAAACCAAAAATAAATAAAAATACATCTCACTATCTTCTTTTGTATCTCTCTCTAAACTTGTAGGGTTCATAAAGTCAACACAAAATTTGTATCAAATCCTTCAATTATCTGGGGTAATGGATAAAAACATGCATAGAGCCATGAAGATAGCCATGGAGGAGTCTTGTGGTGGTTCAGCTAACCATGAGGTTGGTGAAAGCCACAACAACAACGAAGATTAGTAGATATAGTGGCTATGACAGTGTAAATTGGGTTTGATTGAGTGTTTATGAAATCAAATTTAATGTTTTAAGTGATTGGATGTTTATGAATAAGGTTTTAGAGTTATTTGTAGATTAAGTTTGATTATGTAATTTTGTGAAGATAAATTAGATTCTTTAAATTAAGGAAAAATTTAGAGTTTTAACTATACTTTCTAGAGCATTTATGCACTGTTATGTTGATGAGGGGTTGGAGGGATCTTGTTGCTTTGGATATGAGGAGGCTGCTGGTACAGAGATAATTTCATATCTAATTTCTTATTTTGAGATGAGATAGACAATAATTTTATATCCAACATCTTATTCGGGGAAGGAATGAATGAAGATTTGGTGAATTCCCATCCTTATTTCCCCATTTCTATTTTTAGTTTTTAGTTTTTATTTTATTTCTTCTAAAAGTTTTAGTAAAGATATTTAAATTTAAGTTGTAATAGTATGGATGTAAATAAGAAGTATCATAATATGTATAAAAATAATAAAAATAATAACTAATTTAAACACTTGAAGATTAACGAAGATGCTTTTATTTATGATTTATATTGTGTGATTTTTATGTATGTATTCAACTTTGAAGGTCTACTTTTGTTTAATTTCATAGATTATCTTATAATATTGATGACACTGACTTAGTTTAATGGAAATAATTTTAATTACTTTAATATGCTTATTTTGATGTCTTTGTGTTGGTAATACGATGTTATACTTTTACTTTAATACGATTAAATTAAGTTTAAAAAATAAAAATATCAGTTATTTAGGGATTGAGTATTCTTGGAAATCTCCTTTTATTATTAAAGAATTGTCATCCCCTCCCCCTCAAGCAATTTTAATGAGGACAAAGAGGTATAGAGATATAAATACATTATTTTGGGGATGACTATCGTACTCCTCCCTATTGTCATCCCTATTATAAATCAAGATATAATCCATTTTTATTTGGCCCCAAAAAATGAAATTAACAGATATTCTAAGGAAATGGGTGCTCTATACATATTCTCATTAAAGTAGAATATTAAGGTTCGCTATTTTAATAAGAACATAATCCAACAGCATTTAAAATTTTGTCAAACTTATTGTTAAATGTAGAAATCTAGTCACTAGATATTTAAATACTTCAGATAATAAATAACACTTAAATTTATATGATTCAACAATTAACCCATATCGTTGAGAGAAAAAGCATAATGATTTCATTGTCAGACTGGGTTCTTAGCAGGCACCAACTAGGTGACTTGTACATGGGCCACATTTATTCCTCAGTTTGGTACAACTTTTCAATTAGAGCTTATTTAAGTAGAGATTTTGGCAGTAGAGCTTTTACAAATAGAGTTTTTACCTAAAAATTTTTAGTTGTTTGGTTGTCAAAAAAAGCTTTTATTAAAAATCTTGAAATTACTTTAATAGACAATTTTTTTAAGTTATGTTATGAAATGAATAAAATAAGATTATCAAATAAGTAGATGATATTTTAGATATTTTAACATTTCAAAAAAACTTTTCAATCTCTACTCCCAAAAGTTCAAAATTTGAGCTTTTATTAGTAGAGGCAAAATAACTTATTTAAGTTTTAAAAGCTCTACTAAAAAAATAACCAAACAACAATAAAAATTATGATAAGAGCTTATGAGATTAAATAAACACTTATACTCATTAGATAAGTTATACCAAATAGGCACTTAGTTGTATCAACAATTTTTCCGTGACTTCATTATTTGTGAATTATAACATTTTGTTTCACTAGAGACCCTCCTTTGTGGAGTTTGATATGTGGACCCCAGGCCATCGTCTTAGACTAATCAAAGTCCTTTAGACATTTCCATGCCTTTTGTGTAAGAGGAATAGCAAGTAATTCGGGTGCCCTATGTGGTGTAACATGTAATCGTAGTGTCTTATGAGGCGTAGCAAGTGATCTGGTGCCCTACGAGTTATAAAACCCACATAAGGCATAGTCGATAACTCTGGTACCTTATGAGGCATAGTAAATGGTTATGATCCATATTCATTTTGCTTTTCAATTTTTTTTATAATTCATGCAACATATTTTCTACTATAACAGATTATTACATAAAATAAAATATAAGGAAGAACAGTAGAGATTTATCTTAACATTGTAGATATTGATTTTCAATAATAATAGAATTACACTTATTTTTTTTTCAATTATTTGGCCTCATAATAGTTTTATATAACTAATCTTCTAATTATAATAAAATTATAAATATATCGTGTAAATAAGTCAGTACAAATTGATGTGATGCAAGAGAAACTAAAAAATGATAATAGTTATTTTTTTTATTATGCAGCCACATAATAGTTTTACCTAAGTAATCTTTTTATGTCACATCAATCTGCATAGATTTATATATACAAGATATTTATAACTCTATCATTATTGATTGGGTTCAGCTACTTTGAAGCAAGTTCGAGGTAGAGCATCCTCTTGAATTGTTGGATGCACGTTGTTATAATTATTTTAGATTCAGCTACAGACATCCAACGGTTTTGGAGGCTACTCTACGTTGGCTCCAACGTAGCAACTGCTTTATTGATTTTATTGTTACCAATATTAATATTATTAATTTTTGTGAAAGGGGTATAGTAGTAGATTTGAGAAGTGCTCAAGGGGCTATAAGCAAGTAAAGGAGAAAAATGTCATATGACAGATGTTGGAAAAAAAAAAAGAATAATGTTGCACATCCCAAATTATTTTTTTTAAAAGACTATCTCAAGTGATGAAATATTAATCAATTAGTTAGTGAGGATAATTCAATTAACTTACTTTAATCTTATAAAGAATTACCAACTAATTAATGAATGACAGACCATTTGAGATAGAATTTAGAACAAAAAATTTGAATATCAATCATTACTCAAATTAAAAAATGGAAAATTTTCAATGTTGGAAGCAACATTTCACAAAAGATAAGGGTGCCATCGTTAAATACCAAGTACATCCGTAAATCTACAGTAGTAGACTAAAACAGAAAATATAATTTTGATTTTGAAATTAAGAGTCAGACTGGGCAGCGGCAATCCAGAAACCTTAACTCTTTCTGTAAGTAAACCCTATATTCCTTTTTTTTTTAAAGTTCTTTCATTAAGAGTTGAATAGATCAAAATCTTTCGTTGTAAGTTGATATTAGAAAGAGAGACGATGTCTCTGATCCAATAATTTAGAATTTCAAAATTTTTCTATGTTTTTTCATATAATTTTTGAATTGCAATTCTGGGTTTTGTATTTTAATCGTGTAGAAGCAAAAACGTTAATTACCCAGTGGATTGTAATTTGTTTGAGTAAAGATCATGTTGTCGAAAGTTGAAGGTGGGAAGAAGATAGGCGATGGTTCAAGTAATGTGAAGTTGTTAGATGAAATTGAAGCTATAAGCAAAGCTCTTTATCTAGAAAATAAAAGCTCGAGTTCGAGTTCTATATCCAATAATCGGTCCAGGTCCAAATCCACTGGAAAATTGCCGTTGCCTGATACCAAAGGAAAGTTCAAATACAATAGTAATGAGGACCCTTCTCACAAGGATAAGAGGTCCATATGGAATTGGAAGCCTTTGAAGGCCTTTTCTAGTGTCAAAAACCGTAGATTTAGCTGTTGTTTCTCACTTCATGTGCATTCTATTGAAGGGTTGCCCCTGGGATTTAATGATATTAGTCTTGTTGTGCACTGGAAGAGGCGGGATGGGGGCTTGGAGACTTGTCCAGCCAAGGTTTGCAATGGAGCTGTTGAATTTGAAGAGAAGTTGACGCACACGTGCTTGGTTTATGGTAGTAGGAGTGGACCCCACCATTCAGCCAAGTATGAGGCCAAGCATTTCTTGCTCTATGCTTCTGTGTTTGAAGCACCAGAACTTGATTTGGGTAAGCATCGGGTTGACCTCACGAGGTTGCTTCCTCTTACATTGGAAGAGCTGGAGGAGGAGAAGAGCTCTGGTAAGTGGACTACAAGTTTTAAGTTATCCGGAAAAGCTAAAGGTGCTACGATGAATGTTAGTTTTGGGTATACAGTAATTGGAGATAATCATCCCAGCAAAAATAATCCAAGTGATTACCAGGTGTTGAATATGAAGAAGAACAACTTGACTATGTTGAAGCCAGCTACTAAATTTGGTCCACATTATGGAAAACACACAATACAGCATGTTGGAAGCATTCCTGGTAAGTTTAACAAGCGGTCTCATGCGTCGTCTCAATCCGTAGAGGACATAAAAGTTCTTCATCAGGTTTTGCCAATATCAAAATCAGAACTTGCCACTTCGGTGAGTACACTACATCAAAAATTTGGTGAAGAAAAATTGGATTCCTCTGAATATAATGTCTTCACTGAACATGTTGAGCCCCTCAAACGTGATTCTCATTTCATTTCCAAGTCTGGAAATGATAATGTTGAAAATGAATGCGAAGAGAGTGAGTTTTCTGTGGTTGATCAAGGGATAGAATTGTTATTGGACGAACAAGTGAAGTTAGAGGAAGATGCTGTAAAAGCTGCTGCTGATTCTGTAGCAGAAAGTGCTGAAGCTGACACTTCTTCCCAAGTAGCTTTTGAAGAGGGAAATGAGCTTTGCCAAGATGGACAAGGCTGCAGTGAGCAGGTGGTGCTTGATTGTGGCGCCAAAGTGGATGACATATGCTCCAAAGATTCACTGGTGAAAGAATTAGAGTCAGCTTTGATTAGTGTGTCCAGTTTGGAGAGAGAAGCTCTAGGTTCTCCTGATGCCCAAGAGAATTATATGGGAGTAAAAATGGATCTTACAGCAAACAGGTTGGGAAGGTCACGTAGCTTGGATGATGTCACTGAGTCTGTGGCAAGTGAGTTCTTGAACATGCTGGGAATTGAGCATAGTCCATTTGGCTTGAGTTCTGAGAGTGAGGCTGAGTCCCCGAGGGAGCGTTTGTTAAGGCAATTTGAGAAGGATACACTAACTAGTGGCTGTTCTCTATTTGATTTTGGTATAGGTGATGAGGACCAAGCCGAATGTGGCTTCAATGCTCCAACAGCTCCTGATTTGGTGGTTTTATCCGATGAGTTTGAACTTTCTTTTGCCATTCAAGCTGCTGAGGAGGAGCATCGGATGGCAACTCAGGATGCAAAGAGCAAACTGAGGGCAACGGTGTTAGAAGATTTGGAGGCAGAAGCTTTAATGCGTGAGTGGGGGCTGGATGAGAAGGCTTTTGAGGGTTCTCCACATAAAAACTCTACTGGCTTTGACAATCCAATTGATATGCCTCCAGGAGAGCCGCTGGAACTGCCTCCGCTTGGAGAAGGGTTGGGTCCATTTCTTCAGACAAAGAATGGAGGATTTTTGCGGTCAATGAATCCTTCAAATTTTAGCAATGCTAAAAACGGTGGAAGCTTGATTATGCAGGTTTCTAGCCCGGTTGTGGTGCCTGCAGAAATGGGGTCTGGTATAATGGAAATACTACAGGGATTAGCATCTGTTGGTATTGAAAAGCTTTCTATGCAAGCAAATAAGTTGATGCCTTTGGAAGATATAACTGGGAAGACAATGCAACAAGTAGCATGGGAAGCTGCACCAACTCTAGAGGGACCTGAGAGGTTTGTTAGCTGATTTTATCTGATTATTAGGCATTTGGATTCACAATTTGTTTCTCTTAAATGAGTTCTGCTAAATTAACCTTTCTTATCAATTTTTTTTTTTTCTTTCATTGGCATAGTCAGTACATTTTGCAACATGAATCAGAGTTTGGGCAAGACATATCCAATGTGCAAAAGGGATTTAAAGGGAGATCATCTGGAGCCAGATCCAGTGAGTTCAGTTCTACATCATTTGGAAATGAGATGGGCTCGGAATATGTATCCCTAGAAGATCTTGCTCCTTTGGCTATGGATAAGATTGAGGCCCTTTCAATTGAGGGGTTGAGAATACAATCTGGCATGTCGGATGAGGATGCACCTTCAAACATCAGCACACAGTCTATTGGGCAAATTTCAGCTCTTCAGGGCAAGGCGGTTAACATTACTGGGTCCCTTGGTTTGGAGGGAACTGCTGGATTGCAATTGTTGGATATAAAAGACACTGGTGATGAAATTGATGGATTAATGGGTCTCTCTCTAACTCTTGATGAATGGATGAGGCTAGATTCAGGTGACATTTATGATGAAGATCAAATTAGCGAGCGGACTTCTAAGATCCTTGCAGCACATCATGCTACCTCTTTGGACTTGATTTGTGGGGGTTCAAAGGGGGAGAGAAAGCGGGGAAAAGGATCTGGTAGAAAGTGTGGTTTGTTGGGGAATAACTTCACCGTAGCACTAATGGTGCAACTTCGTGATCCTTTGAGAAACTATGAGCCAGTTGGTGCACCAATGCTTTCCCTTATTCAGGTAGAGAGAGTTTTTGTCCCACCAAAACCCAAAATATATAGCACAGTCTCCGAGCTAAGGAATAACAATGAAGAAGATGATGAGTCAGAGTCAGTGGTGAAAGAGGTACCTGAGGAGGTGAAAGAAGAAAAAATTTCTGAAGACGAAGGGATTCCACAATACAGAATCACTGACATCCATGTTGCAGGTCTGAAGACTGAGCCTAGTAAGAAGAAGCTTTGGGGTACCAAAACTCAACAACAGTCTGGTTCTCGCTGGTTGCTGGCTAATGGAATGGGGAAGAGCAATAAGCATCCAGTAATGAAGTCAAAGGCTGTTTCAAAATCTGCAGCAACCCCTTTGACAACAACAGTGCAACCTGGTGATACTTTTTGGAGTATCTCATCCCGTATTCATGGTACTGGAGCCAAGTGGAAGGAATTGGCAGCACTCAATCCCCACATTCGAAACCCCAATGTAATATTTCCGAATGAAACAATTAGATTGAAGTGACTTGAGTATGCTCTTGAATCTGTATGAAAGGGTATTAATCCTCAAGGACATAAATATGCTGATTGAAGATTGCTGTGGTTACGAGTGAATTATTTTAAACAGTGAGGTTGCCAAAGTTGTGAGATGGGTTCACTAATGCGCTGCACTAAGATTGCAAATGGCCCTTCAGACAGAAATATGTTCATACCCTTTTCTGCATGTGGCTTTTCTCTTTTTTCTTTTTTAATATGGTCAACCAATGTTTTTCCATGCAATACAAGGTAAAAACACTAATGGTTTGTTTTATATTTGTTGTTAGTTTGTGCATCTAAATGTCTTGTAATTATGCATGTGTTTGTAACTTATGTTTTGTTTTAATGTCAAATTATTGTTTTGACTACAAAATCAATGTAGTGATTCTGTTTGTTTAAGAGAATTTAAAATTCCTTGGGCATTAACCACTCTCTTGATGTAGATGAAGAAAATTTGTTATGCCAAATGATTTTTACCATACTCCGACTGACTTATATATACAAATGTGTTATTTTTTTCATTATCGATTATAAAAAAATATTTCAAATTATTATAATTCTCATACAAACTCAATAGAAACAGAGACAGAATTACAAATTACTTCAGTTTCTACTTTGAGGATCTGATTTGGTAAGTTTGTTGAGCTTCAATTTGACAAGAATGGGAGGACATCCGTTGCAACTGTACAAACTTATATTTGCTTGAATGGCCTTGTAATTTCAGATCCTGGAAGAATTTATCGTCGCTTTAACCATTTTTGTGACAAGAATGGGAGGACATCCATTGCAACTGTACAAACTTATATTTGCTTGAATGGCCTTGTAATTTCAGATCCTGGAAGAATTTATCGTCGCTTTTACCATTTTTGTCCATCACCTTCTGAGGCATTGATGCTGATGTCTATTTTGACATGTGCTCTGTTCGTTATCAGTTTTAGAGTTAGGATTGCTCATTCTGGTTATAAGCTATAGTTGATTATTGGCCCTCTAGATTTCCTGATCGGGGAAATGTTTAAGTTGGGAGACCCTAAATCATTCCATTACTTCAGTCCAACTGGATGGAGTAGATGATACCCAGGAATATCTTGCAACCAGAACGGCCATGAGTATTGTTGGAATCAGTGAGGAAGAAAAGGTTAGTGTTTACATTATTCTCGTCAATTAGTGTGTTAGTTGCTGTTACTTTCATGTTTTTTTATAACAGATAATTTAGGGTTGTAGCTGCAGTTCTTCCTCTTGGAAGCATTGAAATTTCAAAGAAAGAGGATGTTGACTCTTCTGTCATCAATGGTGGGAAATTTGGTTTCTTAGTTTGACAGCTGAACTTCTCGGGCACGTTCCATATGTTCCTTCTTTGTGTGTGGGACATTCTTTCTGATCGTATGTCCATTTTTTTTGTTGGCTTTAATTTCTTTTTATTAGTCTATGTTGTACTGTGGGTGTGATACTGGGAGCATGGAAAATGCAGCGATAAAGCGTGTAATGGTAACACAAGAAGAGGTCATTACAAGTTCTGTCGATCCTGTTGCTGCAGTGGGTAGCAGGGATGCCTTGGCTAAAACTGTATATTCTTGATTATTTGATTGGTAGGGAAACTTCCTATCCTCTTTTTGGACTGTATCCACTTTGTAAGCATAGTTATCAGAAAATGACAAATTCTTAAGTTGGATTTATGGTATTCTTGACATGGAACTGGAAGAGTATATAAAAGATGAAATCAATTGGAATTACATAGAATTTGTTGATAACCAATATGTGTTGGATTTGATCGAGAAGGTAGATTTAATTTTTACTTCCAATATGAGCAAATAAGTATTATGATGTTTGCTTGAAAGAAAATCTTAAATTCTGATGCATTGATACAGATAATTAAGACTTGTAGTATTTAATGCATCAGGGGTTTATCTGTTTTTTGACTTGTTAAGCTGATACCTTTTTGTAGGTATTAAGCTTATCTGGAAGAACACACTATTTTAACTTATGTTGATGAATGGATTTGCTGATAATATTGACTTGTGACCTAGAGATAGAACATGTGAAATAAGTTGCTGATGAACATTCATATTTGCACAGGCTTCACCACTAGCAGAAAGAAAGTCAGTAGAAGAGGCCAGAAAGACTTGCACATGTCAGAAATGCAGGGCTGGTTAAGAAACTTGAAGATACGGTAAGTGGACCAATTCCGAGAATCTGTGCAGAGTTTTGTTGATGCTTGTGAAAGCAATTGTCTTAGGTTGTATAATTCATGCAAATACGCTACCTTGGTCATTCGTTATCACCGTTTCTTTGCTTCATATGTGGCTGCAAGTAGAAGTATACTCGTCTCTGTAATGTGAATGGAAGCTTTTGGTGTGCTTTTATGTCATTTCGCATTGTTTCATTCTGTCATCAGGTTAGAAGAGAAACTTTCCAGTTCAGAGTAAGAGAATCAAGTACTTCTTCATCAGGCATTAGTAAGGTCACCAATAGGTAAATCTTTGTCAGACTATTAAAGACTCTGGTTATTTGCATAATAAATGTGAAATATTAGGTCATTATAATCCTTTGCATTATAACACACTAGCTTATAAAACTGCAAACTCCTCAATTTTGAGAGGACTCTGTGTAACTGAAATGTTCAAAACGGAGAAATGATGGTTGCGCCAGTAAGGAGGCACCGTCTTCTGAATTTCTAATAAGTGCGGCCAGATGGATGTATGAGGAATGTAAATTCTTATTTTTTTCTTCTGCTTACTCTCTGCTATGTGCTGCAGGACATGAAGCTTGCTGTGCCCAGTGCAAGTGAGCCTGAATCTGAGGAGAAATCTCAAAAATCTCCTAATAATCAGCAGGTTGGTAGGCCATGACATTCATGAAACAATGTGTTCAAATTCTGGATGAAATGCATCAGCACCATTATGCATGCTTTATATCTTATTCGGCATTTGCTTTAGTTGTTTCATTCCACTACTCCAATGTTTAATTATCTTGATCTAAATTGGTCACATGCTCTCTTTTTTATTCGGACAAACAGGATCTCCTGATCAAGTTTGTATCACAGAATCTGGGATTTTCGGGTGCCAAAGCAGTTGCAGCTTCTACCAAAAACAGGAGTCTTCTTCACTTGCAGTCATTTGAAGTTGAAAGGACTATTTGACTGGGCTATCCAGACAACAGCTTCAGCCTTCCAGGCGAGCTCTCCTGTGGCCTTTGAAGTTTGTTATGCAGTTACATCCATCAACTCCAAATTGCACTGCATCTGGAGTCAGGTGTAAACTATCTTATTCATCAGCACATCCATCAACTCCAAATTGCACTGCATCTGGAGTCAGGTGTAAACTATCTTATTCATCAGCAAAATGGCATAGAACAACATAATCTTTTCGAAAGGATGTCTCAAGTAAGAAGCAGCTGCTTTCTCCTTTAAGCCCTTTCCTGTTCCTGGTTTTGTAAATTTCTCTTAACTCTTGAGCTTCATATTTCCTTCTCCATCGAACAAATTTTAGTGGCTGCCTTGAAAAGAACATGGGATTTTGTTTCTGGATTTACCACACATGAGTTACTCTTAGAAAGGCCGCTCTTTACGACTGGAGCTAAACCTTAGCCTCTTTTCTAAATGATGAAATAGGAGAAAGTATATGAAATGATAAGAGACAATCTTGAAGTAAGAAATTTCTGCAGTGCTTGATTTATGTATTCAAGTTTGAGTGAAGAACCTTTATTTAAATATTCATTTATTTTCATTATCCACAATACCTCCTCTTGTTGAACTTTTGCCAACCAGATTATTTTGAGAAATAGAAAAAAGGAAGACTTCCAATTGATGAGTCAATGCCCAGGAATAGTTGTAACAGCTTGTTTCAGAAAAGAAGAAACTTGACTTGCTTGTACAGGGTCCACTGCGCACTGGCATTTGCACGATGCAGGCAAAAACAGCGCATACTGGCATTTGCACAATGCAGGCAAAAACAGCGCATTACACACAGATCATTGTCCTTGGATTATGACGAGTCTTAATCGGAGACACCAATTCATTATTCAACCATGTCATTTTCAATCATCGGATGATTAGAGTATTGCAATTATACATGAATAGGAGTTTAACTTTGCGCATACAACAAAAGTAAAAAACTGTCCATGACAAACTGGAATTAAATAATTTTGTTGTGAACCAGCTCATTGCTTCAAACAGACAAGAAGGATTCAAAGGAAAAACCTGCAAAGCAGGTTAACAGTTAAGACTAACCCATCTCAGTAAAATTGTTGGTTTCGATTTTGTTTTCCGTCTTAACTGATGACTGATCATGTGGAGTTTGTGCTGGGTGCATCTCTGCTTTCTTCTTCTCTTTCAGAACCACCTGCTTCGGCATTACTTCAAGCAAAAAGCTTCCTCCATTCCACACAGCTGCAGAAACCTTCAGTATTTGAAAAAGAACATGCAACTCGTATGACAGAAAAATGGGGACAGTGAGTGCCATGGTTGCAACTGTGAATATGGCTTGCAATGTAATGTACATGAACATGCGATTCTGGTCTCCAAGCAAACTACTTAAACGCCACCACAAATTGTTAGCTTTCTGCGCCTTTTTGGAGAGCTCCCTGCCGAATCGAGTCACTATTAGAATGAAACAGAATAGGGCATGTGCTCAAGAGAAACCAAAAAAAAAAAACTGAATGCAGCTGTATCAATGCAACGGATCTTCTATAAGTAGAAAAGTTAAGAGAAAGGGAATCGAGAACCTGTATGAGGTCATGACTTCAGGATCCTTTAACAGCCTTTGTCGACGCAGTACATTGACGATGAGGAAATAGAGAACCTGCCATAGAGTGTAAGCTCCTAAGGGAACCAGAAACAGCCAAGTCAAAAGGTAGGTTTTGTCTTCCACATAAGGCCATGAAGCTCTTTGAGAAGTCCCTTCAGGATGCATGGCTGCAAAGGTTTCTGGATTCCACCAACGAATGGTGAAAAAAACTAACCCTGAGAAGAAAATCATTGCATTAGAAATGTGAAAAAAAGAATATTCTCAAGATTATACCATATAGAAACAATCTTAGCTTCTCTTCTAGCGGGTTCTATTGACTAGCTGCTAGCAGTAAACCATCTTTTTCAATGAAACAGAAGTTGCAACAATAATCAATGTCAATCTCTAGTTACACCCAGTCCAATCACAAGTATAAAGTTCTTCCATTTGTAGCAAACTAAATTGCACGTCATTAGATCAAGCTATGAGATCCACTTTCGCTACAAGCAGTCATTACCCGAGATAGCCAGGTGACAAAAAAAAAAATCTGTTTAATTCATAAATGATTGTCTTGTACATTTATCAAGTGTGTTAAATGAGATACTAATTATGATCATACTGATGAACATACAGTCCCCCCTACCCCCCCAAGTCATGCCATAGATATGATGCCTGGACAATTTAACTGTATGGACAATTACTAATTGATTTTTGTCTTAAACCCCTCTTATTCTATTATGGGAAAAGAAAAGAAAAAAGTTGCCAGAGACACTTTCAAGTCACTTTAAAAGAGGGACGAATGTATAAGATCCAACTCACCTGGTAAAAGATGTATTAGGACACTAACAATTTTGTCAACGGAATTGAAAACCAAGCTACAACGCCAAACAATTATTGCCCAGGCTAATGGCCCCTACAGAAGCATTCATAGGATGCGAAAAGTGAGCAAAATGAACTTTTCATCACAAGAAAGGGCATAGGCAACAAAAGACTCCTCTCTTACCTCTGCAAATGAGAAGCACACCATGAAAAGCTTCTCATTTTTCGGATACAGAAGAAGGTCAACCAAAAAGATAGTATTGGCATAATAGCAAAAATCCTGCCAAACAAGAACATAGACGTTGATTTTCCCACTTCTAATCTTTTCATCAGTCGGCAGAAACTTCAATAAAGTAAACATAGTAAACAATTGCTTAAGGTTATATATATACTAGTGTTCTTCTCGTCACCAAGAGCATGTTGATTTTGATCCAAAAGAACAAGATTTGAGCATTATGCTAATTTAGGAAAACTGCCTACTCCAACATCTTTGGCATTCATTATGAGCAAATACAATTCCTTTTCATACCTGTCCTCTATTATTCTCCAATCTCCAATGGAAATCCATGGAGTCAAATTAAAAAAATCAAGTTATCTTTTTGTCCATTGGGAATCAAAGGCTCGCACTGACACATTTTTTCCATTTTCTAACAAAAAATGAGACCCTTGTTTTATAACTAATAGTAAGACAAGTAATCTTATTCTTAGACCCCATTGGGGAGGCTGCGCTGTTAACACGTTTTTTTTTTAATTTTTTTTAAAAAATGAAACCCTTATTTTATAACTAATATTAAGACGAATATTATAAAATTAAGACGAATTATCCTATTCCTAGGTCCCTACTTAGGACAGTTGCACTGTGTCCCATCCCTATATTTGAGGAGAAAATTTCTTTGATAAGAGTGGGGAAGCTGCGTTGTGGCAGCTGCCCATACGAACTACTAATAGCAAAACTGTCCCTTACTCCCCTCTCTCACCCAAAAAAGAATAAATGAATAAATAAATGAAAAATCACTTGCTTAAGAAGATAACAGATGCTATAATCTAAAGTTGCATGTTGTAATAGAGAAATTATGTTTATTACAAATTATGTGAAATAATAGAGCTAGAACTTACCAGAAGATAGTAGTGCCATTTCTTGAAGCGGTAATAAATCCACCGAAGAGGAACAAAGGTGACAAAGAACAAACAATATACATAATGAATATCTTGGGGCCCTGGGAATCGAAAATTAGCAAACAAATTATGAATAAACTTGTGAAGGGGAGCAATGGTTTTAATAGATAATTCAATCAAACAAACAGTTGTAATCACTTGCTTGCTCCCGAAAATTACCCTTCTCTTGATCATTTTTTATTAATTTGAAAAAATATTCAAACAGTTGCACTCACTTGCTCCCAATAGGAAACAACAACCTCCAAACCCGAGAACCCCGAGAAGATGTGTCACCTAAAATACAAATAGAATTACAAATTCAAATCGACAACAAATTATAAAACTTGATATTGGCTATGTAGTCACCTTGTTAATGAATCTTTCATGTTCCTCGGCTTGTTTGGCGATCTTAATGGCTTGTTTGGACAGCATCTCTTTTGTCTGAACAGCTTTTTTGGACATAATCTCCTTCGTTCGAACTACTTTCTACACAAAACAATAAGATACCCAGATACAAAAGAAGCTTAAAATTAATAAAGAAAAAACAGAGCAAAATCTCAAACTTAATAAGATTACCTACCTGAGATGGATCCTTGAACCTCTGCTTCACTTTTCCAAATGAATCCCCGTTTGTCTCCTCCACAGCCTCATCGCTCGACATTCTTTTTCTCGAAGAGATTCAGTTACCCAGTGATTGAAGAAAGTACTGTTTTGTGCGCAGAGACATATTTATTTAGAGAATCTGTGCGTCTATAGATGGGTCCGCCTATCCATACCACAGTTTTTGTCCTCATCCAATATAACCATTGGATGATTGAGAGATAAATCTAACGGTTCAAATTATTTTTTGATATTTGAAACAGCAACTTACAACCATTGGAGCCGGTCGTATAATTTAGTGACTGGCAAGTTTCGTATTCGTGTGGAAATTTCTTAGTATAACAACGATGGATCTAATTTCATCTCAGATCCATCTGGATACAGCAATTGAGAAATCACACTTGTTGTCTTCCTCTTCTTCACTTCCTCTCTACTCTTCACTTGTTATTGTCACTCTTGCGATGTTTACCGATCGGTAGGTACAATTACAAACCAAAAAATGGCATTAACAATTTTCATTTGATCTAGTCATGCTTGATTTTTTGTTTAGCGAGAAAATCCAAAAACAAAATATTGTTTTGGGCCGGCGCGATGAAATGGTTGTGATATTTTGACGAAATATTTGTTTTTATGATTCATCTAGGGTTTGGATTTAGGCTCATACGGAGTCGGATCTATTCGGATATTCATATTGGCAATGAAATCAGATCGTTTGAAGCCTTGGCTGGCTAGATCAGAAAGCAAGCTGATGATCACCGAGCCCTGGCGATGGCTTATGCGTCCTACGTGCGTAAACTCAACCTTTAGAACTCGACGGTGGTTAGAATCATCGCTGCTATCTCAGTAGAAATTATATAGATCTTATTACTAAACCTACATATGGGACTGTAATAAAGTTCAATTCTCGCAGATTGATGAATTAATATTGAGACAGTTCGAAAAGGATGTAGAAGAGAGAATGAAATTGAGTTAGCAGATAATTTCGGAGGCCAAAGAGTCGTTTGATAGTCAGTTGAAGATTCAAAGGTAATTGTAGTAACTCGTCAGTTCTTTTAGCCTTTAAACAAACTAGTTACTGCCCAGGATTTCTAAGATCAGATCAATGCAAGTTGCACTAAGTAAAGATCGAATAGAATCTGTCACAACTTAAGTAATTAAAATGGACTTGACCAAGAACTAGGAAGAACCAAGAAACAAATGAAAAGCAAACCAAGAAACAGAAAGTTTACGTGGTTCAACAGAGCACAAGGTGCTCTGTTTACATCCACGGGAGAAGTTTTTGACGAGCTTTTATTAATTCACAAATGGAGATTTTGCACAGAGCCTTTACAAGATTCTATTCGAGAACAAGAAGCACTCTTTCTCTCTCTATAACTCTCTCTACAAGACTCACACATAACCGTACATCACCGACCCTCATTCAAAGCTTTTATAACCTGTATCAGAGGCCAAGAAGAATTTCTAGATCGTTCAGTTTGTTGACACGTTGGTAACAAACTTAACGAACTCAGTCAAACTCCAGCATGTGCTTCCTCACGTGATCACTTAAGTGGCTCATCTAAACGCGCCATAGTCATGTCGTTTTAGAAGCATTTGTTTTTTGCTGACAGCAGCTAAGCTGCACGTGAGTCTCTTAAGCAATTTAGAAGCTTTAAACGTTGTCGTATTAGTGAATTCGACTTGATTCATTTGTCAGCTTCACATTCTCCACCTTGAATCAAAGTTTTCCTCAATCATACTCCTCCTCCTCAACCATTCGTAACTTATTGGTCACATAAGCCAGCTGAGTCCAGACAGGTTCTGAACTTAGCTACTGGTACAACCTTAGTAAGAGCATCTGCATGGTTCAAATCAGTGTGTATCTTCACCATTTTCACAGTACCTCTTGACACCTCATTTCAGATGAAATGGAGTTTGATATCTATATGCTTGGTCTTCTCATGGTGTGCTGGGCTTTTACTCAAGTGTATTGCACTCGAGCTGTCACAGTGAATAGGCACTGATTTCTGACGTAACTCCAATTCTGCCACTAATCCCTTGAGCCATAGTGCTTCTTTTACTGCTTCTGTAGTAGCTATATACTCTGCTTCAGTTGTTGAAAGAGCCACCACAGACTGTAAAGTGGCCTTCCAATTTACAATGCAACCATTCAGCATGAATATATAACCAGTGAGAGATCTTCTTCTGTCCAAATCCCAGTATAGTCTGAGTCTATATACCCTCTCAGTCCATCATCTTCTTCTTTAGCTTTGCCATATGTCCGGCCACAATTCACAGTGCCATGAAGATATCTTAGTATCCATTTGACAGCCTTCCAATGTTCTTTGCCAGGTTGAGTCATATACCTACTCACAACACTGACAACATGTGCTATGTCTGGCCTTGTGAGTACCATTGCATACATGAGGCAGCCTACTGCATTTGCATAGGGGACATTGGTCATGTCTTGCTTTTCAGCTTTTGTTTTGGGACACTGCAGGTTGCACAGCCTAAAGTGAGAAGCTGAGGGCAATTGTACAGGCTTGGTATTATCCATCTCAAACACTTCTAGCACTTTCCTCAAGTATTTCTCTTGTGACAGAAATAATTTGCCCTTACTTCTGTTTCTTCTTATCTCCATTCCCAGAATCTTTCTAGCATACCCCAGATCCTTCATTTCGAATTCTGAGTTCAGCAGCACCTTGAGCTTGTCTATCTTATCTCTATCCTTACAAGCAACCAACATGTCATCTACATATAGAATGAGATATATGTATAGACCATCCTTGATTATTTTGTAGTAAGCACAGCATCATAACTGCATCTAATAAACTCATGCATTTGCATAAATTCATCAAATCTAAGATACCACTGCCTAGGGGACTGTTTAAGCCCATAGAGAGATTTCTTTAGTTTGCATACTTTGAATATCCATTTGCACCCAACCACTCTCCTGCCTTTTGGTCTTTTAATCAGCTCCCATGTCTTGTTTTTATGAAGTGAAGTCATTTCTTCTTCCACAGCTCTCTACCATTCCTCTTTGAATAAGCTCTGAGTTGCTTCTTTAAAACTTTTTGGTTCCTCATCATCAATCTCATTTGCAGCTGATAGGGCATAACCAATGAGGTCTGCATATCCAAATCTCTTTGTGGGTTTAACTTGCCTTTTCTGTCTATCTCTTGTGAGTTGATATTCTTGAATTTGTTCCTGAGAACTTGACTGCTCTTGAGGTGATACTGTGTCTTCTTCTTGTTCATTAACTCCACCTGAATCTGCAGCTTCAGTTCTATTTTTTAATACAGAAGACTGCACCTCAAGTTCCAATCTATCTTCTGATCTGGATTTTTCATTTTCATCTACAGCTGCTTCACTGTCTTTAATCAAACCACCTTCATTAAACACTATGTCTATGCTCAATATACACCTAGTTGGGTTAAGGTCTGTACACCAGATTTTAAAACCTTTTACTCCTTCTGGATAACCTATGAACACACATTTCAAGGCCCTGGGAGCAAGTTTGCCTTGACTGATGTGAGCATAAGCTGGACATCTAAAAGCTTTCAAATTTCCATAGTCAGCAGGTCTCACATACCATATTTCAAATGGTGTTTTGAAATCAATAGTTGTTGAGGGGCTTAGATTTACCAGATAGCATGCTGTAAGTAAAGTTTCTGCCCACAATGTTTAGAAAGCTTATTCTGAATCAACATGCACCTTACCTTGTCCATAGGGGTCCTATTCATTCTTTCAGCCAATCCATTCTATTGTGGTGTCATCCTTACTGTTCTATGTCTTGCAATACCTTCAGTAGCACAGAAACTGTCAAAAGGTTGATTGCAAAATTCCAAACCATTGTCTGTTCTCAGTTTCTTTAACCTCTGTCCTGTTTGGTTTTCAACCAAAAGTTTCCGTTCCTTGAACTTCTCAAATACCTGGTCTTTGTTTTTCAAAACATACACCCAGACTTTCCTAGAGAAGTCATCTATAATGGATAAGAAATATCTATTACCTCCAAATGATACATTTTGAGCTGGCCCCCACAAATCAGTGTGTGCATATTCAAGTCTACCTTGTGACTTCTGACTTAATCTCTTGAAACTACCCCGTGAAGACTTCCCTAGAACACAAACTTCACAAAATTCCAACTTTCCAATCTTATCAGAACCAAACATACCATGGTGTTCCAACTCTTTAAGTCCTTTCTCACTAATGTGTCCTAATCTTAGATGCCATATCATCGGTTATTAGTGCCATTATTCACTAATGTATGAAAATTTATCTTTATTCTAATCATTGGCCTTGCCTCAGCTGACTAGATGAATGATGTCTCATTTCTAAATTTTTTGTTGTTGAATGTTTGGCAGGCTGTGAGGGAGATTTATGAGATTGTTCCAGCTCGAAAATGGAGAGCAGAGGAGAAACAAATGAATAAGATAGTTTTTATAGGTAATCATCTAATGGTGTTGCTGCATTATTTTTCAGTAAAATTCTTCCTAACAAAAAAAAAAAGAATTTAGTTTGAGCTCTTTTCCTCCTTGCTGCCCTCATATAAATTTTTGTTTTAATTTCTCTGGCAGGTCATCATCTGAATGGAGACATTCTTCAAGATTCCTTCAGAAGTTGCACATTAGCAACTACTTAAATCAAGATTAATTCATCTTGAAGATTCAATTTTCTAAAGATTGTTTTTTAGTCCAATTATTTTGAATGGAGCTCAAGCAGTTGGGCCATAGAGTACATACTGATTTTACCTGTTGAATAGACTTTTTTACGTAATTGGAATTTTATTAGTTTAAGCAGTAGCATGTATATTATAAATTATTAGTGGTCACCTCTTCCCCTTTAATTCTAATTTTTTTTTTCACTCAAAAATGGAGAACCAATAAATGCTTAAATCTTGAAAAATTGAGAGTAAGGAATAGAAATGGTATTGCACTCGGAGTTTGCGGCATCAAACTGCTCTGAATCTCCATAATCATAAGTTGCGCAAAGGAGACACAAGAAGAATTTATTATTTCCTATTTCCAATAGCAAACACAAAAGCTAATCTTAATTTCAGTTAAAAAGATAGCACATGAGCTTAACGGAAACAATAAGAATCTCTTTCCTATTTTATACAAGTGACAACTGGGAACTTTTGAATCACAGTTCAAGTGACATTTTTCTAGGGTTGTTGGATTAATGAATATTATGTAGTTGTGCCTTTGATGGCCATTGTTATGGTAATGATGAATGCAATTTCAAGAAGCTCGTGCTCTATATTATACATGGGAAGATGGTATAATTTTATTAAAAACTTCAAGCATGATTCCATTTCATTATACTTCAAACTTGGGTGACTTGTTACTAGATTCTTGTTAATTAATTTAATTTAGCATACATTATAATGCTGGAAACTTGTATAATGCAAAATATTGCGTAAATGTTAAAATGAATGGTTTCAACGGAAATGGTAACTGAAGTAAAAGGCCATAGGAGGATGTTATGAACATTGCCGTATAAAAAGGTAATAAATTACCTCTTGTCAGCAATGGATTGCCTTAGACAGTAATAACAACAAACTTCAGATAGAGACGCCAACAAAGATTGAAGATGAAACATGCAGTTCATATACAAAGTTGGTTAGTTTATAGGTTATTAATGCACACTGCAGTAAAAGCAAACTGGATGACCATGGTGGTAGATATCAAAAGTTAGGTTAAGAGATAGACAATTGAGGAAAGAATCACAATCTCTCCATCCGAAGGCAAACAAAAGGCCATTTAAAGATCCTACATTGTATATAACAAACCAAAGAGACAGTCATTTGAGGAAAGAATCACAAGCTTCCTCCATCTGAAGATACACAAAAGGCCATTTATAGATCATATATAACAAAACATTATAATTAAACATGGAGAGGTGAATTGCAAAAGGCTGATGTCGACTTCATCCAGCGGATCTAAATTGTTATCAGAGGCCTGCATAGTAACACGCACAAAAAAAAGTTTTTAAGTATCTTTTTCTTGAAGATAAATAAGATAGATATCTAAGGGAAAACAAAAAATTTACAAATATGTTCACTCATCCTAACAACGAAGTGGGATTTGTCAATAATTGATGAACCAACAAAACTTTTTTACAAATTACGCTATTCTTATGAAGTAATTCCAGCCAATTGTATTAGTTATGGAGACAAGTTAGATATTCCTCAGAAGTCCCAATCGTTACACCGGCTGATTGTGGAAAAAAAAGGACAGACTAGCCAACAACATTACGTTCAAGCACGCATGCAACATCGTTACTTGTACAATGAAAAAAAATGGGGAAAGACAAACAAGCCAGCACAAGGATATTAATGAATCCCTGTATAATAACAATGCTCTAGGATGGAAAGGAGTTACTTGTTGCATCCGATTGAAGGCCTCATCACCAGATCAAACACACATCTTTCCACTCTTTTTTTCAATTAATGAGATGTGCCTAATTCCTAAAGTTTCAGCTCCGCCCGATGTGTGCTGCAATTGCCTGGCACAAAATTGTTTCCGCCTTCAATTTATCTGACGTCGCTTAGAAATACTTTCGCCTGATACCACTGCGATTCCATTGGAAAAGATTTGGATTAACGGAATTTTTTTTCTATGGAAAAGATTTCAACAATTCATGGGCTCTGGATAAGATTTGGTTGATGGCCATTCAAAGCAAATCAAATAAGAACATGCACTGTATCTAGATCTTTATTAATTAAATACAGTTTCCCACAATAACTTGAAGCAACTGGCTGCTCTAATTATCCACCAGCTCTTGTCAACCGTTGGATGGACTCATTTTAAATCCAAGAACGGTGTTAAAAGAAGACAAAAACTGTGGTACCATACCTGTTGTGCAAATTTTATTGAACTCGCAAGTGCACAAATCTATTGTAGCATAGATCAATGGTGACGAGTGTCAATCCCACAAGAAGGTGGATTTTAATTGTGTGTAGAATTAATTTTCTAAATGGGTGGTTGGATTTGTGGTGAAAATTATTTAGATTATCCTAAAATTCGAATTAAGATGGCAAGAATAAATTGAAGTAAAAATCTATTAAATTGACGTACTTGGGTATTTGGATCCATATCAACATGCACCATGGGCTAAATATTCCTTATTAATACCAATTAAATCATGAGGGGGGAATCCACACCTCATGAACCACACTCTAATCAATATGGTGCTAAGGGCTTATCTTGCCAAATAATAATAATCTTGTACTAGGGAGTCGGTGTAACGAAGGCGGTATCTAGACAAGATTATTATTATTTGTCGACGAGAAGTCAAAACATCCACAAAAACTAGAGGGGAAGAGAAAATAAATTTACCAAATAAAGCTCACGACACATGTTGAGACTTCACCTTCAAACCAAGCTTGAAAGAAAATTAACTACTCATAATTGAATTTGGGGCAAAAAGGAAATTTATTAAAATACGTAGAAAATACAAGATGGAGAAAGAATTCCAAGAAATGGAGTCCAAAAATGGATTCATAGATATCAAATTAGGGGGGGAGGCCCCTTTTTATAGATACATGAAGTAAATCATGGCCATCGGATTAAAAACAGTTTGGACACTCAGCATTGCGCCACGTCATCAGTCAACAGTACGCGGTTTGACCACGCGGATGAACAGTAACACGGTTTGACCCGGGTTGAATAGTGAAGCCGTTTGGTTGAAAATAATCCTGTGTAATGCATGTACCGTACGCTGTTGTGCAAATTTTATTGAACTCGCAAGCGCACAAATCTATTGTAGTATAGATCAATGGTGACGAGTGTCGATCCCACGAGGAGGTGGATTTTAATTATATGTAGAATTAACTTTTGTATGAGATGGTTGGATTTATGGTGGAAGTGATTCAAATTATCCTAAAAATTGGAATTGAAATGACGAGAACAAATTAAAGTGTAAATCTATTAAATTGACGTACTTGGGTATCTGGATCTGTATCAACATGCATCATGGGCTAAATATTCCTTATTAATACCAATTAAATCATGAGGGGGGAATCCACATCACATGAACCACGCTCTAATAAATATGGTGCTAAGGGCTTATCGTGCCAAATAATAATAACCTTATACTAGGGAGCCGGTGAAACCAGGGCGGTACTAGACAAGATTATTATTATCTGTCAATGAGAAGTCAAAACATCCACAAAAACTAGAGGGGAAGAGAAAGTAAATTTACCAAATAAAGCTCATGACACATGTTGAGAGTTCACCTTCAACCCAAGCCTGAAAGAAAATTAGCCACTCATAATTGAACTAGGGGCAAAATGAGAATTTATTAAAATACGTAGAAAATACAAGATGGAGAAGAAATTACAGAAAATGGAGTCCAAAAATGGATTCAGAGGTATCAAATTAGGGGGGCAGGCCCCTTTTTATAGATACATCGAGTAAATTATGGCCATCGGATTAAAAACAGTTTGGACGCTCAGGATTGCGCCACGTCATCAGTCAACAGTACACGTTAACAGTACGCGTGAACAATACGCGGTTTGACTATGCGGCTTGAACAGTAACACGGTTTGAATAGTGACACGGTTTGCACAGTAACGCGGTTTAGTTGAAAATAATCTCATGTGTTGCATGTACCGTACTTGCATTTTTTGGTCCATTGATATGCTGCCACGTCATTGATCAACAGTGCATAAGAATTTTAGTCCAACAGGATCTTGACACCTCATCAGTCAATGCCACATCATCGGTCAATACCATGTCATCGATCCGTCTATGTGAATAGTGCTGTGAACAGTAACGGAGACAGTACCCGTACATGTGAATAGTGCCGTACATGTGAACAATGCCATTTTTCCTTTTATGCTCCTCTTAAGGTTTTCGACCGTCCTGAGTTCAAAAGTGATGTCCATTTTTCCATTGGATCTCTCGTTTATTATGAAATGACTATAATGCCCCTAAAATACATAAAATACTTAATTAAAATAAAACACACATAATTAAATTACAAAAAGCTAAAACACATAAAAGTAAGGATTGTTAGTAAGACTTGAAATGTAAAATGACGGTTTTCTCCTTTATAAATATGCATTTTCTAACACTCAACACACCCCCTAACCAGCTTATTGCTAGTCCCTAGCAAATAAAGCGAAAACAAAATTCAAAAATGATTTTTTTTAAACACTCTTGTTTATTCAATCAGACTAATGATAACAATCAAATAAAAGTGTAAGTATTATCTCAAGTCTAAAGAAACATCACACCCACATCAACCATCCACATGAATCAGCCTAGTAGACTGTCATAGCTACTTTCAAGAATGACATGTCAAACCCCAAAATATCATTGGAAATAGTGACACTCTCACAAAGAAATTAAACCCAATAAAAATAGTTACTCCAATGAATGGTAATTGAGAGAAAATAATAAAAAAATGATATCACATGCTCTCACCAAGATGAAAGAAATATGCCCTCAGCTTAAAAATAATACGATCTCAGTCAAATAAAAATGCTAGTCAACCCAATTTATTTATCTTTTTTTTTATTATTATGCATCACTACATTTTTTTAGGCCATATAACTAGCTTCTACTTCAGACTATAGTTCCCTAAAATCAAGAAAGACTTTTATTAAGACGTAACGTAGGCTAGGGACGTGGCTAACAAAGAAGAGAAATAAGAAAAATAAAGTGTATGTTTGAGAAAAATGCAGAGGAATTTTTTTTTTTGGAAGTTGCAAGGTGGATTTCACCTATTATTTTTTTTTCTTTGAAACAACAATTTTTTTTTTAACTAGGCATAACTTCATTATACAAAATGTTTATTTACATTTTTCTCAAACATAAATAGGTGATGGATCTTGTAAGATATTGGGTAATACTCCAAATCGGAGTGGGCAAGACGATAAGTTGACAAAGAATTTTTTTTTTAAAGGCTCAAATGGTTAACTATGGATATTTGATAAAAGAGATGGCTAGAAAAGCTCAAACGGATGAAAGATGGCCTTTCCATCATCTTTTAGGGCTCTAAATAATCTTTCATATCTACTAATTAGATGGGTCTCCAAATGTAGCAACACATATTTTTTTTTAATTTACATTTTTTTTAGGGTTAACTCAAAAGAAATCTAGAGATCGTGTATACAATAATAAACTGCTAAGCTGTATAAAGAATGAGCAAAAGGGTTACTCTCCAAGAAAAATGATAGGCTCAAAAACTCACTTGGTACTTATTATGACATGTTCATTCTTTCAAGCAACTCATATTTGTCTCCGACATCAACATGTGGAGTAGCAAACATATCGTAACATCACTTCAGACTAAAGATAATACAAATACTAAAATTTGAAATTCATCATGTCATCCAATGTTAAAACAAATCATAATTTTTTTTAACAACAGCCTACCCCCCAACCTATTCTAAACATGAAAGGAAAATATACATGCAGAAATGTGAAAATGATGCAGAAAAACTAATTAGAAAATGATAGAAAATGATTTTTTTTTAACTTAAGAAGATGCGTTTCTAGAGTTACTACACTCCATATTCAGTCATCTTCGACTCAAAAAAAAATTGAAAATGTATATTTATAAAGGAGAAAAATGAACATCAAAACATAATAAAGAAAAAGAAAATATCTGAATTTTTATTTTATTTTTTTTTAATTTTTTTCAAAAGATGAAGATGCGTTTCTAGAGTCACTACATTCCATATTCAGCCATCTTCAACACAAAAAGTTAGCAATAGTTAGTTTCTACAACAAAAAAAATTAGTAAAAACTTAACCAATATTCCACAATGTCGACTATTCCCTCCCCCCAACCAGAATGAAACATTGTCCTCAATGTTTTAAAGGAAAGAAGTAGAGTTTAGAAGACATCACATGGGTGGTGCAACACAGAAGAAAATATTTACAGGCGGAGAGTTAATCTAATTTGTACTTCTTACTGCAACTACTTGTTAACATGAATATGTTAATAATATTGATTTTGATGATAACAAACTTTAAATGATTTTTGATAAAAATATGGGAGTTATTTCTTAATAAACGAAAGTCTTAAAAATCATACCATTTATACTTATAAAAGATGGACTTTCAAATTGGAAAAAGATTCTTTGCAAAATCTGGTTTAAAATGTGTTTCTGGAAATAAACGGTGAACCAGTATCTTTTAAACGGTTAACCGATTATGACCAGAGAGCAACAATTTGCCTAAGCTCTAACCGTTTATGAAAAACGGAAAATGGAAAGGCTACTGGAAACTAACGGCGAACCATTTATTACAAACGGTTAACCAATAATGTCCAGAGAAGTGACTTCATACAAGTCCTTAACCGTTTACTGTAAACGGGTAACAAATGTTTATTTTGCAGGTTACTGGAAACTAACGGTGAACCGTTTATTACAAACGGTTAACCGATAACATCCAGAGAGCCACTTCATGTAAAGCCTTAACCGTTTACTTAAAACGGGTAACTGATGTTCGTTTTGCAGGTTACTGGAAACTAACGGCGAACCGTTTATTACAAACGGTTAACCGATAACATCCAGAGAGTCACTTCATGCAAAGCCTTAACCGTTTACTATAAACGGATAACTGGTGTTCATCTTGCAGGTCTCTGGAATTTAACGGCAAAAGGGTAACCCTAAACGGCAAACCGTTTATTTGAATTTTGGCCTCAACGATAACTTTGACCAGCGCAAACGGTTAACCGTTAACGGCTAACAGTGAACCATTTTCGGGCCGACATTCAGTAACGGCTAGTTTTTCAGCTCCAAATATAAATAAGCTCATTCAAATTCGAAGAGGACTGATCACAACACAACCATTGAGCTTATACTCGAGTTTACAGTCTTCATAAGAGCTTTAAACATATTCTTACTTCATCTATTCACACTTTGCGCATTGATTTGTAATCTTAAATATAGTGTGAGAGAAAAACAGTTTGTAATCTTTCATTTTGAGTGATTGTAAGTGTTGGGATACACTTGGTTAAGAGATTGGGGATAATCTCTTGTTGTAAAGGTTATTGACACCTTGGAAGTCAAGTGTAAGCAATTGAAGCCTTGGAGGCTTGCTTAGTGAAATCCTCAAGCCCGGAAATCTTGGAGGCGTGGACGTAGGAGATGTTGGTCGAACCACTTAAAAATCTTCGTGTTTGATTCTCTCTTCCCTTATCTTTTTAATTTGTGATTGATTTAATTATTATTGTTTTAAATTCGCTTTTAGATTTGCATGATATTTTGCTTTTTAGTTGAATAATTTTTTAGAAATCCAATTCACCCCCCCTCTTGGGTTGCCTAGTTAGTATTTCATTTGGTATCAGAGCTTGGTGCTCCTATTTAGACTTAACCGTCTAGAGCTAAAGATCAATGGCAACTCAAAATGATTCTACATTTAGGGAAGGACAGTCCACTACTAGACCACCTTACTTTGATGGAAATGATTACCCATATTGGAAAACTAGGATGAGAATTTACTTGTAAGCCCTAGATTATGAGATTTGGGAAATTGTTAATGATGTCCTTTCATGCCTTTGACTAAAAATGAAGTCGGAGAAGATATTCCAAAACCTTCACGGGATTGGAATGAATTCGAAAAGAGAAAAGCCTCTCTAAACTCCAAAGCCATGAATGCCTTGTTTTGTGCATTAGATAAGAAAGAGTTTCATAGAGTGTCTAGTTGTGAAAGTGCTAATGAGATTTGGCACAAACTTGAGGTTGTCTATGAAGGCACAAACCAAGTGAAAGAATCTAAAATAAGTAGGTACACTCGACAATATGAATTGTTTCAAATAGAACAAAATGAAAATGTGTACTCTATGTATATTAGATTCACGGACATAGTAAACACTCTAGGAGCTCTAAGGAAGACTTTTTCAAATAGCGAAAAAGTCAAGAAAATCATTAGGTCACTACCTAAGGAATGGAGACAAAAAAGGACTGCCATTAAGGAAGCAAAGGATTTAAATACTTTACCTATTGATGATTTAATTGGTTCTCTTATTTCATATGAAGAAGATTTGGCAGCAGAAAAAGGGCATGAGGAGAAGAAGAAAAACATTGCTCTCAAAGCTTCAAAACATGAGAGTGATGGGGAGAGTGAACCGGATGATGAAGAGCTAGCCATGCTAGCAAGGAGGTTCAGAAAATTCTTCAAGAAAACCGGAGAGCGAAGAAATTTCAGAAACTTCAAGAACCATAGGGAGAAGAAGGAGGCAATCACATGCTATGAATGCAAGAAGCCTGACCATATTAGATCAGAGTGTCCACTTATCAACAAACTCAAGAAGAAAGCCATGGTTGCAACTTGGGATGATAGCGAGGAGGATTCAAGTGATGAAGAAGGATTGCAAGAAGTTTCAAACCTAGCACTTATGGCAATAGGAGATGATGATGATCTCAATGAGGTAAGTGATCCTACCTATGATGAATTATATGATGCTTTTAAAGAAATGCATGATGAGTTGATGAAAATTGGGAAAAAGAATGCATGCCTTAAAAAGAAATTGCTAGAATTTACAAATGAAAAGGATGCCATGCAAAAATGCAATGAGTTATTGAATGAGAAGATTAAAGGATTAGAATTAGAGAATAAAACCTTGCATAATAGAGTTGCATTATCAAATGAAAAACCTAGCACTTCACATGAGCATTTAGAATCACATGTAGATGATTTGAAAAAGGAAAATGAAATGCTCAAGAAAAAGAATACTGAACTTAGCAGTGTTGTTCTAAAATTCACAAATGGGCAAAAAATGTTGGATAACATGCTTAATTCTCAAAAATGTGTTTTTGATGAAGGAGGACTTGGATATAAGCCTAACTTGAAGCAAAAGTATTACAAGAATTATTTTGTTAAAGCTACCTCCACAAATGATCATAAAATTGTATGTCATTATTGTAATCAAGATGGTCATATGAAAAATAGGTGTGCAGTAAAGAGAAATTCATATTATGGTGTGAAATGTGTTTGGGTTCCGAAAGGAACCATTGCTAACTCTCAAGGACCCAAAAAGGTTTGGGTACCTAAAACTTGAGATTTTCTCTGCAGGGCTTGAAGAAGAAGAAGAAGAATAAGTGGTACTTGGACAGCGGTTGTTCAAGACACATGACAGGGAATTATTCTTGGTTCTCAAGCTTCACCAAAATTGAAAATGGTGGAGATGTATCTTTTGGAGACAACTCAAAAGGAAAAATTCTTGGAATTGGAGATGTTGGTAAAGTATCCTCAACTCTAATTGAGAATGTATGTTTGGTTGAGAACTTAAAACATAACCTAATTAGCATTAGTCAATTATGTGACAAAGGCTATAAAGTCATTTTTGATAAATTTAATTGTGTCATCGAAAACTCATGTGATGGCAAAATCTTGTTTGTTGGTAATAGATGTGGTAATGTTTATACCATTGACATAGAATGTGCATCTACTCTTGATAAATGTTTTTCCGTATTACATGATGATAGTTGGCTATGGCATAGAAGATTAGGACATGCAAGCATGGATTTGATTTCAAAAATCGTGAAAAATGATTTAGTTAAAGGTCTTCCAAAAATCAGTTTTCAAAAAGATAGAATTTGTGAAGCATGCCAATTTGGAAAACAAATCAAGACTTCCTTCAAAAACAAGAATCATATCTCTACTTCAAAACCACTTCAATTACTTCATATAGATTTATTTGGACCTTCTAGATATGCTAGTTTAAGTGGCAAATATTATGCATTTGCAATTGTGGATGATTGTTCTAGATACACATGGGTATTGTTCTTAGCTAATAAGGATGATGTCATTGATGCATTTCGAATTTTCTACAAAAAGGTTCAACATGAAAAAGGTTATTCTATTACTTGTATTAAAAGTGATCATGGTGGAGAATTTGAAAATCATGCATTTGAAAAATTTTTTAATGACCTTGGCATTGAGCATCAACTTTCATCACCTAGGACTCCACAACAAAATGGAGTAGTAGAGAGAAAGAATAGGTCTATTCAAGAAATGGCTAGAACCATGTTGAATGAAAATTCTTTGCCTAAGTATTTTTGGGCCGAAGTCGTCAACACCGCTTGTTATGTTTTAAATTGGGTGTTGATTAGACCTAATCTTAATAAAACTCCATATGAGCTTTGGAAAGATAGAAAACCCAACATTGGTTATTTTAAAGTTTTTGGATGCAAATGTTTTGTTTTGAACACAAAAGATAATCTTGGTAAATTTGATCCAAAATCTGATGTTGGTATTTTTCTTGGTTATTCAAATTCAAGCAAAGCTTATAGAGTTTATAACAAAAGAACTTTAGTTGTGGAAGAATCTATGCATATTACTTTTGATGAGTCTAACCCTTCCTCTACGGAGAAAGCCATTGTTGATGATAATGCAGAAGAAGAACAACAAGAAGAAGCATCAAATGACAATCAAGAAGACGCACCACATGGAATTCAAGAGGAACATCATGAAGAACCAAATGTGGAGCAAAATGAAGGTACTTTTCAAACACTCCCCAAGGAGTGGAGGTATGTTTCCTCTCACCCTAAGGATGTAATTTTAGGAGATCCCTCACAAGGTGTTACCACTAGATTATCTCTTAGGAACACATGTGAGCATGCTGCATTTATTTCTCAAATTGAACCAAAATCTATTGCGGATGCTGAAAATGATGACTCTTGGATTATGGCAATGTAAGAGGAGTTGAATCAATTTGAGAGAAACAATGTCTGGGAGTTAGTCCCTTATCCAGAACATCAATCCATTATAGGCACTAAATGGGTATTTAGAAATAAAATGGATGAATCCGGTGTGGTTGTAAGAAATAAAGCTAGATTAGTAGCTCAAGGTTACAACCAAGAAGAAGGAATTGATTTTGATGAAATTTTTGCACCTGTAGCAAGGCTAGAATCCATTAGGATGTTGTTAGCATATGCATGTCATAAGGATTTTATTTTATATCAAATGGATGTCAAAAGTGCTTTCTTAAATGGATATATTATGAAGGAAGTTTATGTGAAACAACCTCCTGGTTTTGAAAATGAAAAATTTCCTGATCATGTGTATAAGTTATCCAAAGCTTTGTATGGTTTAAAACAAGCACCTAGAGCTTGGTATGATAGGTTTAAAAATTTCTTGTTGGATAACGATTTTTCAATGGGAAAAGCGGACACAACTCTTTTTGTTAAGCATAAGAACCAAGACGTACTTATTGTTCAAATTTATGTTGATGATATTATCTTTGGTTCTACTAATGAGTTGTTGTGTAAAGAATTTTCATCATGTATGAGCCAAGAGTTTGAGATGAGTATGATGGGAGAGTTGAAGTACTTCCTTGGACTTCAAATCAAACAAAACGAGGAAGGAATTTTCATAAACCAAGCCAAGTACGTGATAGATCTACTCAAAAGGTTTGGCTATGAAAATGGAACGGCAAAAAGCACTCCTATAAGTACTACCATCAAGCTTGACAAAGATGAAAAGGGCAAAGAAGTGGATATCAAAATGTATCGAGGTATGATCGGATCTTTACTTTATTTGACTGCAAGTAGACCCGATATCATGTTTAGTGTATGTTTGTGTGCAAGATTTCAATCATGTCCCAAGGAATCCTACTTGCTTGCTGTTAAAAGAATTTTCCGTTATTTGATTGGAACCATAGATGTTGGCCTTTGGTATCCTAGGGGAACTCATATAGATTTAACTTGTTATTCGGATGCGGACTTTGCCGGTCATAAAGTGGATAGAAAAAGCACTAGTGGAACTTGCTTTGTTCTAGGACATTCACTTGTTTCATGGTTTAGTAAGAAACAAAATTCTGTTGCTCTTTCAACTACCGAGGCTGAATATATAGCCGCCGGAAGTTGTTGTGCACAAGCACTTTGGATGAAACAAACACTTAGAGATTATAACATTAATCTTGAACAAATTCCTATTAAGTGTGATAATACTAGTGCTATAAATCTTTTAAAAAATCCCATTCAACATAGAACCAAGCATATAGAAATTAGACATCATTTCTTGAGAGATCATGTTCAAAAGGGAGATATTGCATTAGAGTTTATTTCTACAGAAAAACAACTTGCCGATATTTTCACAAAACCACTTTGCGAAGAACAATTTTCAAAAATTCGGCATGAACTTGGGATGATGAAATTTTCGCATTAACGTCTCTATTAATGTTATTGAGTGTACTGAATTGATTGACTTATAGTTGTGATCAAATATTTATGAAATGCTTGAGCTTGATTGTCAAATGATGAATTTGCCTTGTTATTTCTTGATTGTATGAATGAATTGGTTGAAAAAATGTTCATGAATCATGCATTAAAATGGCTTATAAAGTATTTTCAGATCAATTAAATGATCTGGGAATTTATTATTTGCTTGCCCAATATTAAATCAAATGTGCGAAAATTTAGATAAAATAAACGGATAACCGTTTCCAATAAACGGTGAACCGTTTTGCTCCAGAAACTAGAATATGTGTCTGTCCATTTACTCCTTCACCGTTTTCTTCAAACGGTGAACCGTTTGTTAACAGACAGTCCTCTATCAGTTACTCTTTTGCCGTTAAGCGCTTAAGCGTTCACCGTTTCTCTTTGTTTAGCCTCTGGGAGTTACTCTTTAACCGTTTAAATAAATGGTTAACCGTTTTCGGTGAACCGTTACCCATTTTTAGTCTCTGGACGTTACCCTTTAACCGTTTAAATAAACGGTTAACCGTTTTTCGCGTTTTTAAAACTGTTCAAAGCCTTTCTCTTCTCCCTCTCCAGCTTACCCTTTCACCGTTTTCTCCATTATTGCGCAGCCGAAGCTCTTTCTGTCCTCAAATCTTCATTTTTCTTGCTCTTCGTGCCAAATCAAACCGTTAAAATCATTTTTTATCACCTTTAGAACCATTTCACCGATTCAAAACTTCAAATCAAACCCCAAATCGAAAAATCCCAAATCCAAACCCTAACTGCCGCGAGTTGGGATTATTCTCTTTTGATCCATTTTGTCCCATTTTTCAACCAAATTGAGCATCAAATTCACATCATTTACTCATTTCTCATCAAATCACCGTTTCATTTTCCTCTCTCCAGCATTTTTCACTCCACTGTGATTATCCATGGTTGAATCTTCTTGGAGAAATGTCCGGCGAAAATCCGTGCCTCAAAGGAATCCCATACAACCACGGGAAATCACTGAATTTGCAAGAATTCACTTCCCCACTCCTCCCTTGGCGAAGCGGTTCGAGGATCGCTTCGATGGGCGAAAGGTACTTGACTCCTCTTTTGTTGACATTAATGATTTCCGTCACTTAGTTATATGTGGTAGAAGTGTTCGGGATATGCTTAGGCCTTGGGAGTCTGTTATTAACTTTGATGAGCGAGTCTATCCTAACTTGGTGCGAGTCTTTTACTCGAACATGGATATTTCCCATAGTAGCCAAAATAGGATAGTTACTCAAGTTAGTGGTGTCCAAATAGAATTTGATGATGGGGACCTAGCGGAGTATCTTGGTATCTCGAGTGAAGGACATGACATATACACCTCTAGGAAAATCCTTTCCTTTGACCATTTTAGTCATACTGATGCAGTCCGTCATATATGTCGTCGTCGAGACTTGACTGATGAGATTTATATGCTTCCGTTTCGATCTCAACTTTTACCTCTCCAAGTCCGTATTCTTCATTCTATCCTACAGCACATAGTGACACCTAGGAAGGTTCACTCGGATGAGGTCACGAGGTTGGACATTGGCTTACTGGATAGCCTACTCTTAGATCGTCCCATAAACCTCGGATATATTATTGTACGGCACATGTTGAGTACTCCCGCAGTTAATCACCGCTTGCTTTCGTATGGTAGTATCATTACTAAGATACTGCGTCGCTTTGATGTGCCTCTCCGTGATACTGGACATATGGAGACTAAACGGATTGGTCCCGAGGCGATGACTAGTATCGGTTTTTCTCGGAGGAATGGAAAGTGGATAAAAACCAGCAACTCCAAAAACCGAGATACCTTGATAGCTCCGGAGGATGATCAGATGCTTAATGATGTTTATCCTCCCGATCAGCTTCCTGACTTTAGATTAGGAGCTCAGCCTCCTCCTCCACGTCGCCAATTTGTCCCTCGGCCTCCAGCTGACTCTGACTTTGAGGAGCGTGCGATGGATGCTGACATTCCCTCCTCTTCTGAGCCGCCTCCTGCACCTGAGCCATCAGCTGTTCCTGAGTCATCTGATGTTCCTGAGCAGCCAGCTGCCTCGATGCCGCCTCCAGCTCCAGTTCAGCCACCTGTGTCAGACGGTATGCAGCAGTTGATTCTTGATCGGTTGGACACTCTTTCTCGTGACCACCAGCAGCTGCGATCTAACTTTGAGACCTTCCAGCGGCAGAGCATTGATCATCAGCTTGAGATTATCCATGCACAGCGCATCATTCTCGGCTTCTTTGGTTATGATCCAGGGAGCTCATCTTCTTCTCCTCCACCACCTCAGTAGTTTCTGAGTTATGTTTTCGCACATACAGTTCATATTTTGATTGTTTGCATTTTGTCATGTATATTTTTACTGCTACTTCTATATGCTATTTATGGATTTTGATGACATGGTTTTGTGAATGTTCTTGATGTTGGATGACTTGATTGTGCTTGATAAAACTTGTGGATTATTGAATATTAAAGTGTTGGTTTGCTCATGGTGTTGTTGGGTTGGTGATGGAGTTGTTGTTAAGACATTTTGGAAGTGTTTTTCTCTCATGTGTATAAATGGTTTTGCTCATTTTTAAGGGAAAACTCTGCCCAAATTTTCGCTCGCCAAAAACCGGACTTGCGTTTCTTTCTTTTCTCTTTCTCTTTTTGATGATGAATGGGGAGATAATTTGCGAGTTTTAGAATGAATTTGAAAATGTTTTATAATTGGGGAGATTTAAAATGCATTCAAAATGCTTACTTGAGCAAAAATTCTCTTATTGAACATTTCTTAATTTAGCCATACATTAAGGGGGAGCACATATTAAGGGGGAGCCAAATATTGAATAGAGTTTGTCATCATAAAAAAGGGGGAGATTGTTAACATGAATATGTTAATAATATTGATTTTGATGATAACAAACTTTAAATGATTTTTGATAAAAATATGGGAGCTATTTCTTAATAAACGAAAGTCTTAAAAATCATACCATTTATACTTATAAAAGATGGACTTTCAAATTGGAAAAAGATTCTTTGCAAAATCTGGTTTAAAATGTGTTTTTGGAAATAAACGGTGAACCGGTATCTTTTAAACGGTTAACCGATTATGACCAAAGAGCAACAATTTGCCTAAGCTCTAACCGTTTATGAAAAATAGAAAATGGAAAGGCTACTGGAAACTAACGGCGAACCGTTTATTACAAACGGTTAACCGATAATGTCCAGAGAAGTGACTTCATACAAGTCCTTAACCGTTTACTGTAAACGAGTAACAGATGTTTATTTTGCAGATTACTGGAAACTAACGGTGAACCGTTTATTACAAACGGTTAACCGATAACATCCAGAGAGCCACTTCATGTAAAGCCTTAACCGTTTACTTAAAACGGGTAACTGATGCTCGTTTTACAGGTTACTGGAAACTAACGGCGAACCGTTTATTACAAATGGTTAACCGATAACATCCAGAGAGCCACTTTATGCAAAGACTTAACCGTTTACTATAAACGGATAACTGGTGTTCATCTTGCAGGTCTCTGGAAGTTAACGGCGAAAGAGTAACCCTAAACGGCAAACTGTTTATTTGAATTTTGGCCTCAACGGTAACTTTGACCAGCGCAAACGGTTAACCGTTAACGGCTAACGGTGAACCGTTTTCGGGCCAACAGTTAGTAACGGCTAGTTTTTCAGCTCCAAATATAAATAAGCTCATTCAAATTCGAAGAGGACTGATCACAACACAACCATTGAGCTTATACTCGAGTTTACAATCTTCATAAGAGCTTTAAACATATTCTTACTTCATCTATTCACACTTTGAGCATTGATTTGTAATCTTAAATATAGTGTGAGAGAAAAACAATTTGTAATCTTTCATTTTGAGTGATTGTAAGTGTTGGGATACACTTGGGTTAAGAGATTGGGGATAATCTCTTGTTGTAAAGGTTATTAACACCTTGGAAGTCAAGTGTAAGCAATTGAAGCCTTGGAGGCTTGCTCAGTGAAATCCTCAAGCCCGGAAAGCTTGGAGGTGTGGACATAGGCGAGGTTGGCCGAACCACGTAAAAATCTTCGTGTTTGATTCTCTCTTCCCATATCTTTTTAATTTGTGATTGATTTAATTATTATTGTTTTAAATTCGTTTTTAGATTTGCATGATATTTTGCTTTTTAGTTGAATAATTTTTTAGAAATCCAATTCACCCCCCCTCTTGGGTTGCCTAGTTAGTATTTCACTACTGTTACCGTCATCATTTGGACGCTCCAACACAAAGCTCCAGGGGTCTGGCTCCTGTTTATAAGCTTGTAATATATCAAGTAGCTCATTAGCAGTGTGAGCACAAATAAAAAGCTTTTTCGCATTGGAAAGAATGAAATAATTTTTTATTGCATGGTTAAGAAATGCGATAAAGCCACTGTAAAAATTATTGACATTTAACAAACCGATGGGTTTCTGGTGAATGTGCAGATAGGCCCAAGATGCTAGTGTGATAAGTGCCTCTAGTGTTGCAAGATCTCCTGGAAGGAAAATAAAAGCATCAGCATGATTAAGCATTTCAGTTATTCGTTCTTGCATACCTGAGACGACTAACTCTTCTCCAGTCGATGAGTCAGACAAACTGCCCAAAGGTTTTAGGACTCTTGGGATGATGCCTAACACTTGGTTTCCTCTGATAAAAGCAGCTTCTGAGACCAATTTTGATAACCCTCGGTTACCTCCTCCAGACACCAAGTGTAATTTTCTCTCTGCTATGTTTCGACCAAGATCTATGGCTGCATCAAGGAACTCTTTATGTTTGCCATAGGTAAATCCAGAAAGCACACAAATGTTCTTGAATTGTCTATTAGGAGTAGCTGCCATTGGAATATTTCTCAAAAACAATTTGTAAGTGCTTAACAAAAAGTCATATTTAAGAATCTTTGTGACAGTGGATCACAACTGTGTATGAGGTAGCATGTCAGTGTCAAATAACGCGTAAAGTGCATGGCTCGATAGTCAAAAGGAAAACAGTAAATAGGAAAAAAACAAACAGTAATAAAATTATTAAAGACAATAATGCAAACAATAAAACAATAGTGAAATGAAATAAAATAACAGTAAAGTAAAAGGATATTTACAGGTAGTTGCGACTGTGGCTCACATTTTCCTCTGGTTTTACGTCCAGAAACAGCTTGAACGCCCTCTATGGGTCGAGGATGGGCTTCCCATCCAGTTTTCTTGTAAACTGGCGAGCATGGTCGTTTATAGTCAGATTCCCGAGACTATATCGTGCATGCTCTTTCTGGAATAATGGTCATAACTGAAGAATCGCTCCTTGCACATATCCACTGGGATGATTTCAAGAGACAGAAGGATATCATCCAATGACTCCTTATTCAAGCCATCCCTAATGAATTGAATCTTATCTTCCCTGTTATCAGACACCATTCCTAAAGAATATGGGTTTTTATCGCAACTCATTCTGGCACACTTATGACAAGCAACAGAAATTCTTCGAGCTCGTCGTTTTCTTGCATAATTTCCTTTACCACAACCAGGCATGTATGCAATAAATTTTGGAGGTAACTCACCTGCCAATCGTACTTTCGCCTCGATTAACTAACGGATGTCAGCAGGTATGTTATTCCTCATGAGCAATCGCATGCGTTCGGACCGAACTTTATGGATTGTAAGGAGGGCATTCTGAGGGAGTGAAGGGAATCGCTTGTGAAGCTTCGCTAGAATCTCGTTTCTGTCTATATCTTCGCCTCGGAATATCAGTTATTATGGGAAAACTGAAGTAACCGACTTGATTGTCACGGAGTACCGTTATCCACCATTTCACCGGGGTAACAAACTAAAGCACACAAACAGAAAAATAAATTAAAACACACAAAAAAAATTAAAATCGCCCTCTTATTGAATTTACCTCAAGCTCCAACTAGATGTCGTAAACACTTCTCTCAATATCTCTGAGTTTCCTTTCTAAACCCTCCACATAGGCTACTAACTCTGGTGGTTGCAGAGCTCAAATGCGATGTGTTCTACAAAATTGAATCTGCCCTTTGAGATGAGTTTTGACACGTTGAAGTGGTTTAAGAATGTTCAGGAGGAACGGTCTAAGTATGGTACTCATGATTAACAATGATAAGAGAAAACTTAATGGTAAAACAAACACACTTATGCAAAAATAATTTCAATTAGCAAAACAATAATAAAAAGAAAGAAAGAAAAATCAAACCACCGAAAAGAAAAAAATCAATTCAAACCTGGTGGGTCACTCAAATTTATTTCGATGTCTTCTCCATGTGGTTGGTACTCTAGATATGGCTTTAATCTTTGATCATTAACTTTAAATGTGACACCGTTCTTTGGGTCCTTAATTTCAATTGCCCCATGCGGAAAAACAGTATGAACAATAAACGGACCAGACCATCGAGAGCGTAACTTACCTGGGAATAGGTGCAAGTGAGAATTGAATAAAAGCACTTTCTGACCTGGAGTAAAAGATTTTCTCAAAATTTGCTTGTCATGAAATACTTTCATTCGTTGCTTGTAAATCTTGGCATTTTCGTATGCGTCATTGCGAATTTCTTCAAGTTCTGCCAGTTGTAATCTTCTTTCTGAGCTGGCTTGCTGCATGTCAAAGTTGAATTTCTTGATGGCCCAATATGCACGATGCTTGAGTTCCACAAGTAGGTGGCAAGCTTTTCCATACACTAGCCTGTAGGGTGACATCCCAATCGGGGTCTTGAAAGTCATTCTATATGCCAATAATGCATCATTAAGTCTTAATGACCAATCTTTTCTGTCCGGCCTCACCGTCTTTTCTAATATGTGCTTTATTTCTCGATTGGAGATCTCCACTCTGCCACTGGTTTGCGGATGATATGGGGTCGCCACTTTGTGAGTGATGAAATACTTTGTCAAAAGAGCCTTGAATGCTTTATTACAAAAGTGGGCACCACCATCACTGATTATCGCTCGAGGGAATCCAAAGCGTGAAACAATGTTGCTTTTCAAAAATCCTATCGCCACCTTGTGATCATTGGTTCTACATGGAATTGCTTCTACCCATTTCGATACATAGTCAACAGCAACCAATATAAATTGATGGCCAAAAGAAGGGGGAAAGGGTCCCATGAAGTCGATACCCCATACGTCAAAAATCTCAACCACTAAAATTGAATTTAGTGGCATCATATTCCTTCGCGTAATGCTCTCCATTCGTTGACACCTATCACATGAAGGACAGAAAGTATAAGCGTCTCAAAATATAGTTGGCCAATAGAAACCACATTGTAAAACTTTTGTAGCTGTTTTTTTAGCACTAAAATGGCCTCCACAAGCTTGTTCATGGCAGAATGAAAGGATATTGTGAATTTCACTTTCTGGGACACATCGTCTGACAATTTGATCTGCACAATACTTGAACAAATACGGGTCATCCCAAAAGAAATTCTTTATTTCTGCCAAGAATTTAGCCTTGTCTTGCTTGGTCCAATGCTCTGGAAGTTGACCTGTAATAAGATAATTTACTATATCAGCATACCAAGGTAATACTTCCACACTCATTAATTGTTCATCTGGAAATGACTCATTTAATGGTAATAGTTCTATAATTGTGTCAAAATGGAGACGAGAGAGATGGTCTGCCACAACATTTTCTATGCCTTATTTATCTTTGAATTCCAAGTCAAATTCCTGCAAAAGTAACACCCAACGAATTAGTCTAGCTTTTGCATATTTCTTTGTGAGAAGATATTTAAGAGCAGCATGATCTGTGAACACAATTATTTTACAACCAATGAGATAAGATCGAAATTTTTCCAATGCAAACACTACTGCTAGCATTTCTTTTTCAGTAGTTGAATAGTTCAACTGTGCATCATTCAATGTCATACTAGCATAATAAATAACATGGGGAATTCGATCAACTCTTTGTCCTAATACCGCTCCTACTGCATAATCAAATACATCACACATGAGCTCAAATGGTAAGCTCCAATTTGGGGGCTGAATGATGGATGATGATGTCAACAATTGCTTTAATTTTTCAAAAGCCACAAGACATGAATTATTAAAGATAAAAGGTACATCCTTAGCAAGTAAATTGCATAAGGGTCTAGAAACTTTACTAAAATCTTTAATGAAACGTCTATAAAAACCAGTATGCCTAAGGAAAGATCTTACTTCTCTGACTGTTTTGGGTGGAGGAAGATTAGAAATGAGATCAACCTTGGCTTTGTCAACCTCAATACCTTTGCTCGAAATGATGTGATCGAGAACAATACTTTGTTCTACCATAAAATGACATTTCTCCCAATCTAAGACTAAGTTCTTTTCGATACATCTCTGCAGAACTAGTGTTAGATGATGTAAACATTGATCAAATGAATCACCAAAGACAGAAAAGTCAGCCATAAAGACTTCAAGGAATCTTTCAACCATATCAGAAAAAATGCTCAACATGCATCGTTGAAATGTAGCAGGTGCATTACATAATCCAAATGGCATCCTCCTATATGCAAAAGTGCCAAAAGGGCAAGTGAAAGTGGTCTTCTCTTGATCTTCTGGTGCTATAGGAATCTGATTATATCCTAAGTAGCCATCTAGAAAGCAATAAAATTCATGGTCTGCTAATCTATCAAGCATTTGATCGATAAATGGTAAAGGAAAATGGTCTTTACGTGTGGCAGAATTCAACTTTCTATAATCAATGCATACACGCCATCCTGTAGTCACTCTAGTGGGTATCAATTTATTATCGGCATTGTAACTATAGTGACTCCTGACTTTTTGGGGACAACTTGCACAGGACTGACCCATGAACTATCAGAAATGGGGTAAATGATACCTGCATCTAATAGCTTAAGGACTTCAGTTCTAACAACTTCTTTCATATTATGATTTAATCGAGGTTGTATTTCCTTAATAGGTTTAGTATTTTCATCAAAATGAATGTAATGCATGTAGTCTACTGGGTTTATACCTTTTATGTCTGCTATGGTCCATCCTAATGCTCCTTTGTGCTCTTTTAAAACATCTAACAACTTACTTTTTTGTTCGTCATTGAGGGATGCTGAGATGATTACCGGTAGAGTACTTTCTTCTCCCAAAAGTGCATATTCCAGAGTGTTGGGCAATGGTTTGAGCTCGAGTTTCGGTGGTGATTCTGATGATGGGATGAGTTTCTTCTCTGATGGTGCTAGTTGTTCAACTCTTGACTTCCATTTATTAGTGTCCATGGATGGTACTGAGTCAAGTAGGGCGTTGATCTCATCGACCGATCTGTCAATATCAAAATTCAAACCAAAGTGAGTTAAACATATTTGTAAAGGGTCATCACTAAGGTTTGAAACAAAAGTGTCATCAACTAATGCTTCAATTAAATCCACATCAACAATTTCATCATCTATATTGTGAGGTTGTTTGGCAATGTTGAAGATGTTCAGCTTCATAATCATGTTGCCGAAGGACAACTGCATATTTCCAGTCCTGTAATGAATGTGAGCATCCACAGTTGCCAAGAAAGGTCGGCCTAGGATAATGGGGATGTGCTTCCTTGAATCCTGTATTGGTTGAGTGTCAATTACAATGAAATCAACAGAAAAATAAAACTTGTCTACCTGGATAAGCACGTCCTCCACAATACCACGAGGTATTTTCGTGGACCGATCTGCAAGCTGTAACACTACTGGAGTTCGGTGTAATTCTCCCAGTCCAAGTTTCACGAAAACAGAGTAAGGCAACAAATTTACACTATCTCCTAAATCCAACAAAGCATTCTCAATTGTGTGGTTCCCTATGCTACATGAGATAGTGGGGGAGCCTGGGTCTTTGCATTTTAGAGGAATTTTATGTTGGAGTATAGAACTAACATTTTCTGTTAAAAATGCCTTCTTTTGAACATGCATATTTCTCTTTTTAGTACAAAGGTCTTTAAGAAACTTGGCATAAGATGGAACTTGCTTTATATCATCAAGTAAAGGGATGTTAACACTTACCTATTTGAAGATTTCAAGAATCTCACCTGTGGATTTTCCCTTATTTCCTTTCGCTAACCTCTGAGGAAATGGAGCTTTAGGAACATATTCTCGTGAGTTGGTTTCTTCTTTCTCCTCCGGTGATGAGTCCTTAACACTCACAGGTACAATTTGATTTTCTTTTGTCACCAGCATCTCCACTTTGTTGTCGACTTCTTTTCCTTTTCATAAGGTCATGACCGCTTTGATCTCTCCATACTGCTGTGGTGAACTAGTACTTGCTTCATGTACTCCTTAGGATTAGACACTGGTTGACTTGGAAACTTGCCTTTCTCAACAGTCATTGCCAAGGTCTGAACTAAAGAAGCAAGTTGTCCCACCATCTTCTCGAGGCTTGAACTGATTGGACTTGTGAGTTGAAGCCCGCTCTCAACTCATTTCATAGTCCATCAATGGTGCGGTTCTGTTGCTCAATCGTGGAGTGAGTAAGATTCTTGAGATTCTGGAATGCATTCTCCTATGGTCTGGGTTGAGAGTAGTTCTGGTTCTGATTGTATGGTCTAAATGGTAGCTGAGAGGCTTGAGAATTTTGAGGAATTGGTTGCATTGGTGGAGCTGGAGCCGCTGGTCCATTCTGTTGAAATCCTTGAGACCATGAAAAATTGGGTGGTCTCTCCATCCAGGGTTATATGTGTTGGAGTATGGGTTGTAACTCGATAGTTTTCTCATTACACCTATGGGATTGGCTTGATCTGAGTATGAGTCAAGGTCATGTGGCTCTATTGATTTAGCAGTCGATAACGATGCTATTTGTCGAGAAAGACCTTCAATTATTGCTTTGACTTCTTTAATTTCTGAACTTGACTCGCCAATGTAAACCTCATTTACTCCCTTAATTCTTCTAGTATTCCTGAGTGATCGACTCCGTTGTTGGGAATTATCTGCTTGTCGCTGGAAGAATTCCCAAATCTCTGATGCACTTTTTGAAATTAGCTCTCCTCCACTTGTTGCCATTAACCATTCTTGCACATTCCGCAATAATCCCTCCAAAAAGTATTGGCATTGGTGCCATTTCTCGTACCCATGATGTGAACACTTCAAGAGTAGCCCATTGAATCGCTCCCATGTTTCAAAAAACTGCTCGTCTTCTCTCTAGGTAAACTCCGAGATTTCTCTGCGAATAGCATTGGTTTTATGCACTGGGAAATATTTATTTAAAAATTTCGTTACCATTTGTTCCCATGATGCAATGCTATTAGCAGGCAAAGTATTTAACCATGAACGAGCTCTATCTTTTAAAGAAAATGGGAATAATCTGAGTTTAACATCATCGTCTGAAAAATTCTCGTATTTAAAGGTTTGGCAAATAGCATGAAAATCATTCAGATGATTATATGGGTCCTCATTTTCTAAGCCATAGAATGTTGGGAGACAATTTAGCACAACTAGGTTTTAGTTCAAAACTTCTAGCAGCTACATTTGGGTATCTTATGCATGATGTGCTCAAATTGGCTAAAGGACTGAAGTAGTCCTTAAATGGCATCTCTTGTGGTGCTTGTAAATCCATTTTATTTTTAACTTTTTTGTGTGTGCGAAGTGTTTTCTCAAGTTCGAAGTCTATAGGTTCAAGATTAGGTAATAATGACCTACGACTATGCATGCAAAATAAATAAAATAAAAATAAAGATGGGAACAAAACAAATAGAAATAAAGAAGAGGGAGAAATTACGATACTAACCTTATGGCGCTATTACAACCTTACTATAAAAATACACAAAAAAAATACGTGAAACAAATTAACTAAAAAAAATTAGTAAGATAAACAAAAATCACAAAGAAGAAATAAAAAAATAACTTGAAAATTAAATTATAGAATTTTAAAGAAGAGAAAAAGAAAAGAAATACTAACCTTTAAATGTAGATTCACCTTTTTTTTCTTTTTTTTAAAAAATACAATAAAACAATTAAATGAAAGTATTCACAAAATTAATTCTATGAATTAAAATTATTTACCTCCCCGGCAACGGCGCCAAAAATTTGTTGTGCAAATTTTATTGAACTCGCAAGCGCACAAATCTATTGTAGTATAGATCAATGGTGACGAGTGTCGATCCCACGAGTAGGTGGATTTTAATTATATGTAGAATTAATTTTTGTATGAGATGGTTGGATTTGTGGTGGAAGTGATTCAAATTATCCTAAAAATTGGAATTGAAATGGCGAGAAGAAATTAAAGTGTAAATCTATTAAATTGACGTACTTGAGTATCTGGATCCGTATCAACATGCATCATGGGCTAAATATTTTTTATTAATACCAATTAAATCTTGAGGGGGGAATCCACACCTCATGAACCACGCTCTAATAAATATGGTGCTAAGGGCTTATCTTGCTAAATAATAATAACTTTATACTAGGGAGCCGGTGAAACCAGGGCGGTACTAGACAAGATTATTATTATCTGTCAACGAGAAGTCAAAACATCCACAAAAACTAGAGGGAAAGAGAAAGTAAATTTACCAAATAAAGCCCATGACACATGTTGAGACTTCACCTTCAACCCAAGCTTGAAAGAAAATTAGCCACTCATAACTGAACTAGGGGCAAAATGGAAATTTATTAAAATACATAGAAAATACAAGATGGAGAAGGAATTACAGAAAATAGAGTCCAAAAATGAATTCAAAGGTATCAAATTAGGGGGGGAGGCCCCCTTTTTATAGATACATCGAGTAAATTATGGCCATCGGATTAAAAACAGTTTGGACGCTCAGGATTGCGCCACGTCATCAGTCAACAGTACACGTCAACAATACGCGTGAACAGTATGCGGTTTGACTATGCGGCTTGAACAGTAACACGGTTTGACCACGTGGTTTGAATAGTGACACGGTTTGCACAGTAACGTGGTTTGGTTGAAAATAATCCCATGTGTTGCATGTACCGTACGCGTATTTTTTGGTCCACTGATATGCTGCCACGTCATCGATCAACAGTGCATAAGAATTTTAGTCCAACAGGATCTTGACACCTCATCAGTCAATGCCACGTCATCGATCCGTCTATGTGAACAGTGTCGTGAACAGTAACGTAGATAGTATCCGTACATGTGAATAGTGTCGTACATGTGAACAGGCTATTTTTCCTTTTATGCTCCTCCTAAGGTTTTCGACCGTCCTGAGTTCAAAAGTGATGTCCATTTTGCCATTTGATCTCTCGTTTATTATGAAATTACTATGATGCCCCTAAAATACATAAAATACTTAATTAAAATAAAACACACATAATTAAATTACAAAAAGCTAAAACATATAAAAGTAGGGGTTGTTAGTAAGACTTGAAATGTAAAATGACGGTTTTCTCCTTTATAAATATGCATTTTCTAACACTCAACATACCGAGATTTTTGGTCTACTGATATGCTGTCACGTCATCGGTCAATAGTGCATAAGAATTTTAGTCCAACATGATCGTGACACCTCATCAATCAATGCCACATCATCGGTCAATGTCACGTCATCGATCCGTCTATATGAACAGTGTCGTGAACAATACCGTACATGTGAATAGTATCGTACATGTGAACAGTGCCATTTTTCTATTTATGCTCCTCCTAAGGTTTTCGACCGTCCTGAGTTCAAAAGTGATGTCCATTTTCCGTTTGATCTTTCATTCATTGTGAAATGACTATGATGCCTCTAAAATACATAAAATACTTAATTAAAATAAAACACGCGGAATTAAATCAAAAGAATGCTAAATACATAAAAGTAAGGATGTTAGTAAAATTTGAAGTGTAAAATGACGATTTTCTCCTTTATAAATATACATTTTCTAATACTCAACACACCCCCCAACCAGCTTATTGCTAGTCCCTAGCAAATAAAGCGAAAAACAAAATTCACATCCAAAATGATTTTTTTTTAAACACTCTTGTTTATTCAATCAGACTAATGATAACAATAAAATAAAAGTATAAGCATTATCTCAAGTCTAAAGAAGCATCACACCCACATCAACCATCCACATCAATCAAACTAGTAGACTTTGTCGCAGCTATTTTTAAGAATGACATGTTAAACCCCAAAATCTCACTGGATATAGTGACACTCTCACAAAGAAATTATACCCAAAAAAATAATTACTGCAATGAATGGTAATTGAGAGAAAATAATAAAGAAATGATATCACATGCTCTCACTAAGATGAAAGAAATATGCCCTCAGTTTAGAAATAATACGATCTCAAGTCAAACAAAAATGCTAGTCAACCCACTTTATTTATCTTTTTTTTATGCATTACTACATCTTTTTAGCCCATATAACTACCTTCTACTTCAGACTATAGTTCCCTAAAATCAAGGACTTTTATTAGGACGTAACGTAGGTTAGGGACATGGCTAACAAAGAAGGGAAATAAGGAAAACAAAATGTATGTTTGAGAAAAATGCAGAGGGATTTTTTTTTTGGAAGTTGCAAGGTGGATTTCACCTATTATTGTTATTTATTTTTTCTTTTTTTTTAAACAATTTTTTTTTTTGCTTTTGCTTGGCACAACGTCACTGAACAAAATAATTATTTACATTTTTCTCAAACATAAATAGGTGATGGAACTTATAAGACATCGGGTAATATTTCAAATCGGAGTGGGTCAAGATGATAAGTTTAACAAATAAAGGCTTTTTTTTTCTTTTTTTAAAAAAGTTCAAAATGGTTAACTATGGATATTTCACAAAATGGATGGCTAGAAAGGCTCAAACGGATCAAAAATGGTCTTTCCATCGTCTTTTAGGGTTCTAAATAATCTTCCATATCTACTAGTTAGATGGGTCTCCAAATGTAGCAACACACATTTTTTTTAATTTTACAATTTTTTTTTAGGGTTAACTCAAAAGAAATCTAGAGTTCGTGTATAAAATAATAAACTGCTAAGTTGTATAAAGAATGGGCAAAAGGGTTACTCTCCAAGAAAAATGATAGGCTCAAAAACTCAATTGGCACTTATTTATGACATGTTCATTCCTTCAAGCAACTCATATTTGTCTCCGACATCAACATGTAAAGTAGCAAACATAGTGTAACATCACTTAAGACCAAAGATAATACAAATACTAAAATTTGAAATGAATCATGTCATCCAATGTTAAAACAAATCACATAATTTTTTTTAAACAACACTCTACCCCCCAACTTATTCTAAACATGAAAGGAAAATATGTATGCAGAAATGTAAAAATGATGTAGAAAAATTAATTAGAAAAGTTACACTTAAAATGATAGGAAAAATAAATATTTTTTTTTAACTAGGAAGATGGGTTTCTAGAGGCACTACACTCCATATTCAGCCATCTTCGACTCAAATATTTAAAAATGTATATTTATAAAGGAGAAATTAAAAAAAAGAAGAAAAATAAACATCAAAACTTAATAAAGAAAAAGAAAATTTCTGAATTTTTTGAATTTTTATTTTTGAATTTTTTTTTCAAACGATGAAGATGCGTTTCTAGAGTCACTACACTCCATATTCAGCCATCTTCAATACAAAAAGTTAGCAACAGTTAATTTCTACAACAAAAAATTAGTAAAAACTTAATCAAAATTCCACAATTGTCGACTATTCCCTCGCCCCAACCAGAACGAAACATTGTCCTCAATGTTTAAAAGGAAAGAAGTAGAGTTTAGAAGACATCACCTGGGTGGTGCAAAACAGAAGAAAATATTTACAAGCGGAGAGTTAAATCTAATTTGTACTTCTTACTGTGGCTATTATTACCATCATTATTTGGACGCTCCAACACAAAGGTCCAAGGGTCTGGCTCTGGTCTATAAGCTTGTAACAGATCAAGTAGCTCATTAGTAGTGTGAGCACAAATAAAAAGCTTTTTGGCATTGGAAGGAACGAAATTATTTTTTATTGCGTGGTTAAGAAATGCGATAAAGTCATCATAAAAATTATTGACATTTAACAAACCGATGGGTTTCTGGTGAATGTGCAGATGGGCCCAAGATGCTAGTTTGATAAGTGCCTCTAGTGTTGCAAGATCTCTTGGAAGGAAAATAAAAGCATCAGCATGATTAAGCATTTCAGTTATTCTTTCTTGCATACCTGAGACGACTAACTCTTCTCCAGTCGGTGAGTCAGACAAACTGCCCAAAGGTTTTAAGACTCTTGGGATGATGCCTAACACTTGGCTTCCTCTGACAAAAGCAGCTTCTGAAACCAATTTTGATAACCCTCGGTTACCTCCTCTATACACCAAGTATAATTTTCTCTCTGGTATACTTTGACCAAGATCTACGGCTGCCTCAACGAACTCTTTATGGTTGCCATAGTTAAATCCAGAAAGCACACAAATGTTCTTGAATTGTCTATTGGGAGTAGCTGCCATCGGAATATTTCTCACAAAAAATTTGTGAGTGCTTAACAAAAAGTCATATTTAAGAATCTTGGTGACAGTGGATCACAACTGTGTATAAAGTGGCATGTCAGTGTCAAATAACGCGTAAAACACATGGCTCGTGAGTAAAAAAAGAAACAGTAAAAAGAAAAAATAATGATAAAATAAAATTATTAAAGACAATAACGCAAAAGATAAAATAACAGTGAAATAAAATAACAGTAAAGTAAAAGGATATTTACAGGTAGTTGCGACTGTGGCTCACATCTTCCTCTGATTTTACGTCCAGAAACGGCTTGAACGCCCTCTATGGGTCGAGGATGGGCTTCCCATCCAGTTTTCTTATAAACTGGCGAACATGGTCGTTTATAGTCAGATTCCCGAGACTATATCGTGCATGCTTTTTCTGGAATAATGGTCATAACTGGAGAATCGCTCCTTGCACATATCCACTGGGATGCGTTTCAAGAGACAGAAGGATATCATCTAATGACTCCTTATTCAAGCCATCCCTAATGAATTGAATCTTATCTTGCCTGTTATCAGACATCATTCCTAAAGAACATGGGTTTTTATCGCAACTCATTCTAGCACACTTATGACAAGCAACAGAAATTCTTTGAGCTCGTCGTTTTCTTGCATAATTTCCCTTACCACAACTAGACATGTATGCAATAAATTTTGGAGGTAACTCACCTGTCAATCGTACTTTAGCCTCAATTAACCAACGGATGTCAACAGGTATGTTATTCCTCATGAGCAATCGCATGCGTTCGGACCAGGCTTTATAGATTGTTAGGAGGGCATTCTGAGGAAGTGAAGGGAATCGCTTGTGAAGCTTCGCTAGAATCTCGTTTGTGTTCATACCTTCGCCTCAAAATATCAGTTATTATGGGAAACTGAAGTAATCGACTTGATTGTCATGGAGTACCGTTATTCGCCACTTTACCGAGGTAACAAACTAAAGCACACAAACAGAAAAACAAATTATCTAAGCCATAGAATGTTGGGAGACAATTTAGCGCACTAGGTTTTAGTTCAAAACTCCTAGCAGCTACATTTGGATATCTTATGCATGATGTGCTCAAATTAGCTAAAGGACTGAAGTAGTCCTTAAATGGCCTCTTCTGTGGTTGCAAATCCATTTTATTTTTAACGTGTTTGTGTGTACGAAATGTTTTTTCTAATTCAAGGTCTATAGGTTCAAGATTAGGTAATAATGACCTACGACTATGCATGCAAGGAACAAAAAATAAATGGGCACAAAACAAATAAAAATAAAGAGGAAGGAGAAATTACGATACTAACCTTATCGCTCTATTACAACATTTCTATAAAAATACACAAGAAAAATACGTGAAATAAATTAACTAAAAAGAATTAGTAAGATAAACAAAAATTACAAAGAAAAAAATAACTTGAAAATTAAATTACAGAAATTTAAAGAAGAGAAAAAGAAAAGAAATACTAACCTCTAAATGTAGATTCATTTTTTTAATAAAAAAAAATATAAGAAAACAAATAAAAGAAATTATTCACAAAAATTAATTTTACGAATCAAAATAACTTACCTCCCCGGCAAGGGCGCCAAAAACTTGTTGTGCAAATTTTATTGAACTCGCAAGTGCACGAATCTATTGTAGTATAGATCAATGATGACGAGTGTCGATCCCATGAGAAGGTGGATTTCAATTGTGTGTAGAATTAATTTTCTAAATGAGTGGTTGGATTTGTGGTGAAAATTATTTGGATTATCCTAAAATTCGAATTAAGATGGCAAGAATAAATTGAAGTAAAAATCTATTAAATTGACATATTTGGGTATCTAAATCCGTATCAACATGCACCATGGGCTAAATATTCCTTATTAATACCAATTAAATCATGAGGGGGGAATCCACACCTCATGAACCACACTCTAATCACTATGGTGCTAAGGGCTTATCGTGCCAAATAATAATAACCTTGTACTAGGGAGTCGGTGTAGCCAAGGCTGTATCTAGACAATATTATTATTATTTGTCGACGAGAAGTCAAAACATTCACAAAAAGTAGAGGGGAAGAGAAAATAAATTTACCAAATAAAGTCTATGACACGTGTTGAGACTTCACCTTCAACCCAAGCTTGAAAGAAAATTAGCTACTCATAATTGAACTAGGGGCAAAAAAAGAATTTATTAAAATACATAGAAAATACAAGATGGAGAGAGAATTATAGAAAATGGAGTCCAAAAATAGATTCATAGATATCAAATTAAGGGGGGAAGCCCCCTTTTTATAGATACATGGAGTAAATCATGGTCATCGGATTAAAAACAGTTTGGACGCTCAGGATTGCGCCACGTCATCAGTCAACAGTACGCAGTTTGACCACGCGGATAAACAGTAACATGGTTTAACCCGGGTTGAACAGTGACGCGGTTTGGTTGAAAATAATCATGTGTAATGCATGTACCGTACGCGAGATTTTTGGTCCACTGATATGCTGCCACGTCATCGGTCAATAGTGCATAAGAATTTTAGTACAGCAGGATCGTGACACCTCATCAGTCAATGCCACATCATCGGTCAATGCCACGTCATCGATCCGTCTATACGAACAGTGTCGTGAACAGTACCGTACATGTGAACAGTGCCATTTTTTTATTTATGCTCCTCCTAAGGTTTTCGACCATCCTGAGTTCAAAAGTGATGTCCGTTTTGCCGTCTGATTTCTCGTTCATTGTGAAATGACTATGATGCCCCTAAAATACATAAAATACTTAATTAAAATAAAACACGCGGAATTAAATCAAAAGAAGGTTAAATACATAAAAGTAAGGGTATTAGTAAAACTTGAAGTGTAAAATGACGATTTCTCCTTTATAAATATATATTTTCTAATACTCAACAATACCACAGTTGTAAGGTAGGTGAGCCCTCTATAGATATGTATGTTTCAGATAAAAATCCTTTAAATTACTAAAATAAGATCAGAGATAAATTAAAAAAAAATAAACATTTAATAAACTCTATTACATAATACACTATATTAAATATGTGTTTCACTTATCTTTTAATTTATTTCTTATTTTAACAATTACTTATCTTTTAATTTATTTCTTATTTTAACAATTTAAGGGTGTGTTTAATACCCTTTCTAAAATCATTAACTTGCCTGCAGTAAATTGCCACATTAGCTAACCCCTACTAGTCATTAGCTTTATATTTTTATATAGTATGATATAATATTAATTTTTATTTTCTTTCATTTTTATATTATAATGAGTGTTATAAATTAATAAATTTATAATTTACTATTTAATAATATTTATTTATTTTTATTTTTAATTATATTATAATAATTAGTATATAAAAAATAATTATTATTTAATTAGATAATATAACTAATAATAAATATTTAAATAATTCATAAAAATTAAAAATATAAAACAATGTTACATTATTTAATTATATTATCATAATTAATATATAAAAACTTATTATTATTTAACAATTTAATATGACTAATAATAAATACTTATATAATATATGAAAGTAAAAAATATCATATAATATTAAATTATTTAATTATATTACAACAATTAATATATAAAAATCGATTATATTTAGATAATTTAATATAACTAATAAAAAAACTTAGATATTAATAAATTTGAACAATATTAATCTAAAATTAATGGTAAATAAATAATGATATAAAATAACTACAATGTATATTGCATCAAAAATTATATTGGATTACAAGTACAATAATGCAATGTAATACAGTGTGTCAAACGCACTTAATGGATCCTTTATTAGATAGTAATTTTATATATATAATAATTTTCTAATCAGGGATCCCTAATCATACTAAAGTCATGAATAAACCTAAAAGATAAAAAAAAAATACATATTTCATTTTGCTACAAGATAAAATACATTGTATTAGAGTCATAAGATAAAATATACTATATTAAGTTTGTGTATTTTTTATTTTTTAGTTGATTCTTAATTTTAATATAGTCCGAATTCTTAGTTAAAAAAATTATTATTATTATTATTAAGAAGTTTTCATGTGTAGATGTTAAAATATGAATTTTGTGCTAGTGTAGATAAAAGATAAAAAAAATATATAGATTTTAATATAATTTTTTAACTTTTTAGTGTATGAGAGTTTTTATCTTATCCGTGTACACTCAAAATTTATACTTTAGTATTCGTGCTTGAAAAGTTATTTATGTGTGTGTATGTGTAACAGTCATGCTTAAATACAGACGTCTCTATATGAAAAATTCACACGGACAAAGATATAAGACTAAAAAATATAAATTCTCACATATTAAAAGACAAAAATAATATGTTAACCTCTGTATTTTTCTTATGTTTAAATTTCAATTCCGTATATAACCACCATATATAAATAATATTATCCCACCGTCTTGAGAATTGAGATGCAGAGAGGGTCCCACGAGCATACTCTTATCTTTGGGAAAAATAAAAACTCAATTAATTACAAGATTGCTCGTTAACTATTCTTCTGGAATAAGCTGGAAGATTTTTTTTTATATAAATTTAAAACATATTAAACTGATAAAGCCAGACGATTGATTATTGAATACTTACGACCAATGTTTCTGGGATCCCCCTAAGTTACGTTTCATGTATGTTACATTTTTTGTCTTTTTCTCCTTGGAAAATATCATTTAAATCCTTTAAGTTTTATCTATTCACAATTTTTATAATTGTGGGTGTATGTGCCTTCTTCCATCCCTTACACATCTATTTTTTATTCTTTCTAAAGTTTTTCTTATTTCTTTAAATAACAATATATGATTATCAAATTCATATAAATCCATGAATTCGGAATAAATTTCTGGGCCTAAATTTATTATTCCATCTCGTTCTATTTCTAATAAATCTATTTTTTGATTTATTAAATTCATATAACTATTTATCCTATTTTCCCATCCTAGATTCATACTATCTATACTCTCTACTAATTTATGTATTGTATTAAATACGTGTTGATTCATTCTGTTTCTGTCTTATACCAGTATATTAAAAATTTTAAAAATTCATCTATAAATTTCATTTTCTTTTCTATTATAATTTCACCACCGATTGTATCTATAGATCTTACTGCAAGTTCCTGTGTTAGTTCAAGATCTATATTTCTTATATTATTTTTCTCGGCTTTTATATATTTTATTAAATTTTTTATTTCTTCTTTTTCAAATACTCTTAAGGAATAGAGACTATTTACTATTGCTTCTATAGGGTCCATTTGAGTTTATGGCTCTGATACCATTTTGGGTTTCAATCATAATTAAAAATAATTAAAAAACACAAAACAAAAATTAAAAATAATTAAAAAACACATAACAAAAATTTAAAAAGTAAAAATAGAATAATACAATAATTAAAACAGATAACAAACAATTCTCATTGGTGTATTAATGAATCATATTATTCTGATTATAAGAGTTATAAGATCCATCCATATTTCTTATGTGTAATGCTATTATTGGTTCTAATTCCCTTTCAGAATTTTCTATATAAGCAGGTATAGAATCAGGAATTTCCATCTGGTAATATTCATAATAATTTCTTTCAGTTTCTATTACAAATTCTGGTGCTAATTCTGGTGTCTGAACTTCTATTATCTTAATTATGATTAAAATTATTATGTTATTTATCATACAAATGTAAAATACATATATGTCCATTTGTTAAAATATACAAGTACGTGGCATTGTTCTACCTCCGTGACGAGTTTCTTAGCAATTATTTTAGCTAAGATATTTAAAACTCCTTTGGACCAGTAGCCCGCACACAGTGGTTTCCAGCCTATATACTTTCTATATTTTTCAGATTATATTTCAATTTCTTCGTTATCCGAATTAATTTCGTATATGTATGATGGTCCTGCTTCTGTATTTCCTTGTTCTATATATGCAAGGGCTATGTCAACCCCTTCTTCTATAGTTAACATGATTATGTGATGTTTCAGATTTTCTATTTCTATGTGCTTTATGATTTTATGTTTAAGTTCTTGAGGGAATTCAAGTGTATAAACAGCTTGTAATTCTTCTATACTTACTAATTCTTGTTTACTGAATAAATAAGAACTTTGTTTGAATGATCCAAAATTAAAATCTATTATCATCATAATATCATTATATGTTATTCTGGTGTTCGAATTTATCATAAGTTCTTTAGAGTTTCCTAACAATATATGGTTGCTCATATTAAACACTTCCAAAAATTAGCTCTTCTTCCACAAACTTCTTCATCAAACATAACCAGCAACAATCTCCACCAACAGATAAAAGTAAAGAATTATTACCTAAGGTATCTTTGATCTTTTGCTTCCCGATCCCTTTCCAGTGACCTGCAGCCTTGATTGGCCTGACTCCCTTAACGGCCTCCTTGCCTAAGCGGGAAAAATGGCCCTAAACGGCTTTACTGTATGGACTCATATCGTTGTGCTCCAGATCTCTAACACCATAGGTTTCTCTTCCTTTTCTGTGGTGATCTTGTTTCTGATCTTTTTTGATGATGATGTTCGGGATTTTGAGCTAAAAAGAAGATTAGCTCTTCATCTTTTTAGCGTTTATTGATGGTTGATTTATTTTTATTTTTATGTTCTGGAATTTGTTTTCTAAAACCAACGAAAGGAAATTGTAGAGAGATGTTTCAAATTGATGAGTTCTTGTGAAAATTGATAAGCTTCCTTCTTTGCTTCGCTTTTTGTATTATATATTCCAAATGTTTTTCATCTTTGCCCTTGAATTATTGGGCTAATACATAAAGATTACATTATTGCCCTTGAATTATTGGGCTAACACATCAAACTTTTATGATTACATTTCAACACTTGTGACTTGCTTTTTCCTGTAGCTTTATCATGTTTTGTCTGCCACGAGCATCTTGTCTGCCACGAGCATCTTCTTTTATCATGATCTTGCTTTATTTTTGTCCGCTACGAGTCCGCTACGAACATATCTTATCTTATCTTCATCTTCCATAAGCTGACAGGCTAGTCGCATAGTTTCTCCACTACTAGGAAATTTCATTGTGCTTATTTCATTGATGAAATCCAGTAGTATAGTTGATGGTGACTGGCTATCTTCCGAAGTGATGAGGATGTAATTCTCGAATTTTATTATGGTTCTGAAATTCCTTTTATACAGATCTTTTGCTATGCTCCATATGGCTTTAATTCCTCTAGCTCTTCTGTTCCTTATCCATAGCTGATTTATTTGTGGAACCCTTGTATATTCTGTTCCAACTTCGACTTTGAAATTCTTAGTTATATGACCAACTGTTATCATGTAGAAAGCTTGATATTCTACATTCTGATGGTATTCTGGACTGATGGTGTAGAATTTGAGGTATATGGGTCTTTTTTGTGCAAACCTTGAGATTTCTTTAACAAGTAAATCATCAAAGCTAGCAATTTCCCTGAGGTCTATGTCTGGATATATCAGGTCAAGGAATCCATATTTTGCAATTTTACCTATAAGGAGTGGGTCTGCTCCTCTTGTGGCTAGCATTCTAGGATACATATTTTTTCCAGGTGCTCTGAATATTGTATTTTGGTGAGAGCACGTAGAGTATATCCATGTGGCAAATTGTTTATACTCTTCTTCTTTTGGGTTCAGGGGCAATTCCTCCTGTTCTATTTGAGTGTTTATTTGGATGTACTTTTTTGGAGACTCTGTTTTATGTGGTTCAACTTCTATGGTTATGACTTGGCTAGGAGCTGGGTCAGAGATTGGTTTATTTTCCCTGACGGGTCCACTACTGCTTCCTATATCAGTGTTTATTGGGCTGATGTTTATTGTAAGCCCTGTTGTTAGGTCTTCTATATGTGACTCTAACAAATGTATACTCTTCTCATGGGCCTCAGAGGCCTCTTTCAAATAATGTATTGCATCTATCATATCAGATGCTTCTTCTTTGAGCCGGCTTATCTCGGTTTTTATTGCACCGATAACTTTATGTACTTCAGGATTCATTCCCGAATTCTATATTCCTGCTCAAAAAATCTGCAAGGAAATTATTAGTTCCTTTTATATGGACAATTTTAAAATTGTAATATGACAAGTATGCTTGCCATCTATGTAACCTTCTATACTGAGGCTCATTTGGTAATGTTCTATTGATAAGGGAATTTATTTGTGTATTGTCAGTTTCTACTGTAAACTGTTTTTGTAATAAAAATAAGGAAAATTTTTTAATTCCTTTATATATTGCAAGTAATTCTTTTTCATGTACTGGATAATTTACTTGGGCCTGATTAAATGTGCCACTTGTATATCTACATATTTCATTTATATCTGTTTTAAGTATAGCTCCCCAATGTAGGTCTGAAGCATCCGTTTGTATTACTAGGCTATCATTTGGTTCTGGTAGTCTTAATGTGGGAAGGTCTTTACATTCTTCTTTTAAACTTTTTACTATTTCTGTATGTTCTGTATCCCATCCTCTAGTATTATTTTTCCTAAGTAATTTTTGGAGAATATTCCTCTTTTTTGCTAAGTTTTCTATAAAACCTTCTGCATAATTTAGGCATCCTAAAAACTTTTGTATTTGTTGTTTATTTTCTAATTTATCTGGAAATTCAATAATCTTTCTTCCTATGTGACTCTGGAGTTTGATTCCATTTTTATCAAGTATCATTCCTAAAAATTCTATTCTTTTATGTTCTATTACTGCTTTTTTCTTTGATAAGACTATTCCTTCTTTTATACATGTATTAACAAATTCTTTTAAATGTATCCTATGATTTTCTAATGTGTCTGAAGCTATTAATATGTCATCTACATATACAATAATATATTTATAATCTTTAAATATCTTATCCATTCTGCTCTGAAATATTTGTGGTGCGTTTTTTAATCCAAAAGGCATGACTAACCATTCATAATGACCCTGTGGAGTACTAAACGCTGTGTAAGATATACTCTTTTCTTCCATTTTTATTTGCCAAAACCCTGACTTACAATCAAATTTTGAATAATACGATTTATTTTTAACAATGTTTATTAATACTTCTTTATTTGGTAAGAAATAACCATCAAATTTTGTATGTTTATTGAGTTCTTTATAATTTATTACCATTCTAGCTTTTCCTCTAACCTGTTCTGCTCTTTTTCTAACCATAAAAGCTGGGCTATTGTGTGGGCTATTACTATGCCTTATTAAGTTAAGATCTAATAATTCTTTTATTTGAATTTTGAATTCTTCTCTATCTTCTTCTGTATACAACATAGGTTTTAGTCTTATAATCCTATTTTCTAATAATTCTATTTTGGCTCTAGGATGTTCTGGTTTCCATAATGCTAAAGGGTTTTCTCTATATACTTGTTCAAGTTGTGATTTTATAGTTTCTATTGATATATTGTAACTCTGTCCTTGTGATATTAAATATCTTTTTTCATATAGAAGAGTATCACCACGCTGGGCTGGCTGAACTCTATAAGGTTTAAATTCTCTTGGGAGACGGAGGATATGATTACATGGTGTCTTAAGCGTAATTAAATATAAAGTTTGTTGATAATATTGGAATTGTTGTATGAAGTCATTCCCTAATAAGACATCACAATCCATTTGATTATATTGAAAGACATGATTTATACGGATAAGTTTACTTCCTAAAAGGATATCATAGTTTTGTAAAGATAAATTTACTTGTTGTTTATCTCCTGTGATTCCTATAATTTTTAAACTTCCATTGGGTTTCCATTGGGTGGATATGAAAGACTTCATTATTGTAATTTCGCTTCCTGTGTCTATTAATGCACAAGTATCGATATCTTTTTCTGGAATATTTATTTGTATATAAACTGACATGGGATATTTTATATATGCCTGTCTTAGCATGTTTCACAGATTACTTGTTGTCCTTCTAGTTGTAAGGTTATTTGGTTTCTTTCTATTTTATAATATTCTAAACTATTAAGGAAACTATTTCCTAATACTATATGTTTATCAGGATCTGTTGTCATAAAAGAATCGATGTAACAATATACAATGATTCTTATATCTTTTATTATTAATGGTACTTTTACTTCTTGTCTACATGTATGTTTATTACCATTAAAATCTGTGTATTCATATGGAATTTCTTTTTCTTTAACTAAAAGTCCTTGATTTTTCGTATAGTTCATATAATTATGACTCGTTCCTGTATCAATTAATATAGGTATTTTTGATGTATATTCTATGCCATTAAAATATTGGCCTAATATTTTGACCACATTACTGGTAATCAATGGTATTGATAATTGTTTATTTACTTTTGTTATTTGTCTATCTGTGTTTAGTCGTCTAGATGAACTTCCTCTTAGTAGAGTTTTTCCAGCAAAACTTATAGGGATTATAGAATTTTCATTATTATTATCATTTAAGAATCGTTTATTATCATTTATGTCTAGTTCATAAATTGTTGGGATTCTATAATCTTGTATAACAGGTTCTATGAATGTTGCTATATCTTCACATTCTTTATTAATTTCTATATAGGGTTTGTTTCCATAAATTTCTCCATAATTTGAGTTACAAAAACTATATAATGCTGAATAATGAATTGTCATTAATCTATTTCCTTCTTTCATTAAATTCTTTTTTAACAATTTAAAATGTAAACTTAAGGTTTCGTCTATGTTTTTATCTTTTATATGTACACAATATCTTGGATGACATGTAAATAATAATTTTGTATAGCATAAATTTCCTTCTATTGTTCCTAAATGTCCTATATTAGGATCATGGAATCTTTGGTCATGTAATGACATTACTATTGGGCTATCTATCCCTTCCTTAAATAGGGACTTCACCAAAATTTGTATTTCGGCGAGATATACATATTGTATTTTTTCTCTCGTCGATTCATTTTTTACTTTTCTTAATGCCAAATCTATAGTTCTTTTGTTTATTAAACTGAATCTAATATTTCCTTCAGCTTGCGTTATAGTCACTGCCTTCTCTTGTTCGTAGTATTCATGTAAAATTATTCTTTTTCTTTTAAATATATCTCTGAATTTTTGTAATACACTATATTCGGGTTTTTCAACATTTAATTTTAAAAGTTTGTTATATTTTTCTTTATTAAAGGTAGATACTAAACTGTATCCACTTTTATTTTCTTCTCTTTCTATTTCTTCAATTTCCTCTATTTCCTCTTCTTTCTCTAAATTATTATTATTCTGACTCATCTTCACTCTTATCTTGGTCCATGACATATATTTCTTCTCCTTCATAATCTGATATATTATTTATTTGTTCTAAATCAGATTCTATTTCTTCAAATTCTTTTTGTAGAATTCTAACTTTCTTTTTCTTACAGTCTGTACTTATATGTCCTATTTCTCCACAGTTCCAACATTTACATTTTGATTTATCTAATTGTTTCTTTTGAGGCTGATTTCGCTGTTGATATTTTCTTTTATAATATTTTCTTCCTGCTTTTTTATATTTTTTCTTAAAATGTTTATATTTTTTATATCTTCTTTCTTTTTTATACCACCTTCTTTTTCTTTTATGTGGTGCATAACAACCCCATTGGGTTGGCATTTCCGTTTTCTCACAACATATTTCTGTTACATTCCTACTTTTTTTTATTAAATTTCTTTGCATACATATTTCACTTAATCTTGTATTTAAGAAATTTATTCTAGTACCTAAAGTATCTGCTCTGTCTTTTTTATCATACTTTTCATATTCATTAATAAAATAACTATTCCATGGATATGGTAATTTAGAATAATATAAAGTTTTATATACTTCTTGATCCTCTAAACTTACATATTGTTCATAATAGTATTTTGAAAACTCACATGTATATTCTTTAACATAACACATATTGCAAATTGTTAAATTTGTTAATTTTAATCTTGCATTTAGCTTTGCTTTACTTATTTCTCTTGCTGTATTTTCTGACCAATGTTCTCCTAGAAATTCACTTGCTATGTATTCTATTAATCTTTCTATACCTAATACTTTATTTCTTCTAAAGGCTATTTTTACTGAATCCATTATAATTCTCTGAGTGTCTTCACTTAATCCTTTCCACCAGTTAAATACATTTCCTATCATACTGGATATAAGGATTTCAGTAAATATATTTATTTTTTCTTCTTCTGTTGTTACATTCCAATCATCATTTGTTCAATTATATGTAAAAAATAATCTCATTTGTATTCCCCATTCTATCAATGCCTTTTGAGGGTCTATTTTACAATCTAAATTTAATAATGTTCCAGCATTATTTATTGGGACTAGGGTATCCTGGTTTGGTTGAAATTCCTTTTTCCAAGGTTTACTTTTGGTCTGAGGTATATATTCATAAAAAGGTTTATTTTTCTTGTTTCTTCCTTTCATATATCTATGACTTGGTTCTGCTACATTAGGTTTCATTTCTGGTCCTCCAGAAGTATTCATTTTTATGTGGTATTCTTTTTCAAATGTTTCTAAGTCACTTAAATTTATATCACTAAATTTTTCAGTTAAATTGTCTAAGTCTTCCATCATTCAGAATCTGAGTTACTTAGTATTGGCTCTTTTATTTCTATTTTTTCTTTTCCCTTTTCTTTTTTCTTTATTTCTGTTACTAATTCTTCTGCTTCTTTTAATATCTTAGGATACTGTGTTCTCATGAACCAGTCATCATAGCTTCCTGGTTGTGGTTTACCTGTAGGTTTGTTTGAACTTGTTCCTAAAAATCCTGTTTTTACTATCTCAAATCTTTCTAGTTTTTTATGTTTCTTTTGGCTTTTTTGTAATGTAGCCAATTCAATTTTTATTTTTCCTATTTCCGATTTTATTTCTTTCACCTCTTCTTTAAGGTTTAAAAGTAATTCTTTTACTTCCATTAGTGAAGTTGCAGTTTCCATTAAAAGCAAGGGTAGCTATAGATCTTTTACAATTTTGAATGTATGGTACGTTGATTGTAACATAGGCTTGGCCTTCTTCAAAAGGTGCATTTTTCCAGCAGTTTTGTGAAATTTCAAGCTACTACTTTTTACTTTTTCAACACCCGTGAAACACATGGGAGGGGTCAAAAAAGTGGAATGCGCATTTTTTGACCATTTCGATATTACCATCGCACGTTTTTGTTGATGACAAATTGCCAACATTATGAATTGAGCAGTACTGGCAGTTTGTCTTATTAGGATTGAATTTCTTATAGTTGTGTTCGGTTGAATTTCTTTTTCTTTTTCTCTAAATCAATGCATGATTTTTGTCCCACAAAATACTTGTTTAATACATCATTTGAAATTATATAAGTAACATATTTACTCCTTTAATGATGAATTCGGACAAGAATTTAAGGATAGTTAAAAGAAACAATATAACTAAATAGTATATAATTTTTTAATAAAAACTTTTTCTATCACCACTTCTACTTACACTGTTATAATTAAGCAGAGTCAAAATGATCATTTCCCATCAACCGGTGATAGGAGGAGCTGTGTCCAACAATTCCATGTTAAATTATTAAGCATGCTACTACCTACTAGAAGAAGCTGTGTCCAAAACAAATTAGAGTTTCAATATTATTACAAATTATAAGTAAATTTACAATTCCAATTCCAAATCAGAAATCTGGCTGTTATCTTTATTCATACCCTTTACTTTGGTCCAAAGCAGACTGTAATGCTTCAAAAGGTTCATTTGCAGAAAACTGCTATTGGTATGTTGTTTTCAGACAGTTTGTAAAATATCAAAGCAGTACTCTTACTTTTTCAACAGCCATGAAACAGATGGGAAAGGTCAAAAAGCGAAAAGTTAGAATTCCAATACCAAATCAAAAACATATTCTAGTTTTTTCCGCGAACCTCTCCAAAAGCAGATGCGTTTATACTAAAAGAAACCCGAACTCTCAGATATTTTAAGTCATCATATATGTATGTAACTGGTCAACTGTCTGAACTTAAGCTGAAAACTTATGCCAAGTTGCCTGCTCTTTCTTACCACCGAACTTAAAATAGAAAGACATCTTTCCTTCAATCCCTTCCCCCTATAAGGCTCTAAAGTGATCTTTTCTCCTGGTCAACTGTATGAATTGCGGAGCAGTAATCTTAATTAATTTTTTTTGCGAATTTTGTAATACTCTAAACTTCTTTTCCACGGCTATGATAGTGAAACTCATGGGAACATTGGGAAGGATCAGAAAAGTTGAAAGTTACTGATGTAAGATATGTCCAAATTAAGAGGTACGTATAGAACACCTGAACAAGTCTTTCTTTCTCAAAGTCATTAATGAGCATTTCAGTCAAGCCCACTGAAAATATTAGAGCAGTAACTGGAGGCAAATCAAAAGTTGAAAAGGCTGAGTTAAATAATCCATTCTATCTTTCTTTCTTATTGAAGTCACAAGAACAGATATGCCATGCAGGTGAATAAGGGAGTTACCAAGTCTTTATAACACTTTTAGACTTTGAGCACCAAGTCTTGTTGCTTAGCCTTATAATCTATTGGACAGAGGTTTTTTGAACAATTTATAAAATCTCAAACTAGTACTTCTACATTTTCCGCAGCCATGAAACTCATAGGAAGGATCAGAAAGTGAAGAATCACAATTCCAAATCCAAATCAGAAATCTTTATGCAGGTGAATTTTGAAGTTGAGAAGGTGAAATAAAAATGAGAGGAAAATTTTGAAGATGGTAAAGAACAGGTAAACGAACTTGATCTTGAAATAGAAAGAAGGGATATATATTTGGAAAATAAGCACTTTTGCGGCATATTAAAAACAAAAAACTCTGGGCAACGGCTGCACCAAAATGCTGGCGCTTTGGATCTTTGTTTGAAATTGAGCTCTGTTCTGATTTTTTTTTTTTTTTGGTAATGACGTGTATAGTACTGGGCCATTGCTTTATAATTATGGGCCTACTTTTTGTTTCAGCTAAAATTCATTTATCTACTGTTTTGCTTGTCCAAATTATCATCCGCCGTAATCACTAATCAGTTCAGTGATGATGTGGCGAGAATTTTGAAGTTGATGACATTGCCGAGTTTTGACGTGTTGACGTGGCACATACGGGGCCAATGTGAGCATGGATCATCATCATATAGGATCGGTCGGTCAAAGGTCAGATTTTGGAAAATCTATTTTCCTGCGGCAATATAATTTTCCTGATGCGTACGTGGCCCAAGATACACCAAATCAAAGTTGCCCTCACATTTTTTTCCTGCAACAATATAATATTATTTCAAATCATTTTTTTCCCCTAAAAAATTTGATTAAGTTTACCACCAAAACATATGTTCTGTTATATCAAGTTCTTATGAGCTATAGAAATAAATTAAAGCAAATTAAAATAAGTTTCGGTACGAAGAGACTGAAATTCCTGAAGAGAAACACATCAGTAATTAAGGTAAATTTTCCTCTATCATGAACTGATTTTCCTTGCATATGATTCTCGTTTTCCATTTCCCTATAGATGTTGATTATAATTATTATTTGAATTTAATCAGGATTCTAGTTTTTGTAAATCAATTGTCAGATAATGAACCATTAATACGTTATCCTAATTTAAAAATATTTAGTAATAAAAAATGATTGTAACATCCCTAGCCATTGAATTAGGCTGATATTTTGTCCTTAAAACTTCCTGTCAGTTATTTTTTGTGGATGGGCTTCACTTTCACCAAAACTTAAATAAGAGAAAAATGCCAACCACAGTGGGCGATTACTTGAAATCATTTCAGCAAAGTGAATGATCCAGGACTTCACCATATTTTTTGGCAGTGGGAGTGAGTAGTGTGGATTCCTCCTAGGGTTGGTAATTTAAAGGCCTGGGCCGGGCTTTAACGGGCTTTAACGGGCCTGGGCTTTTACAAAATTTTCAATAAAATTTTTTTTTTAATAAAATTATAAATTTTTAAAACATAATTATCTAATACATAATTATTATTATTATATTGATTTTGTCACGAGAATGAGGGATTTTGTTACAGGAATGAGTTTTTTATTTGAATTTTATGATATATTATTATTATATTATATAATTTTTTTTAAAAAATATATAAATATTATTTATTATAAAACCCGGGCTTTTAATTTAGGCTCTTGACTGAGCCCATATGTTATGGGCTTTGTTAATTATAAGCCCTTATCAATAATTTCAAGCCGCGGGCCTGGGCCGACCCGGGCTTTTCTGCCAACCCTAATTCCTCCCACTCCAGTGTT